>CM042684.1:29730608-32231884 GCA_023614405.1 Avena insularis
CCAAATAGGTCATGTTAAAGTACTAACGCCTCTGAATGGAGAATATATATATACCTGCACCAGGTATGCATCCCTTTATATATACGAAGCTGAGGGACAGGCTCTGCAGTTCCTGTAATGGAAGGAACATGGAAGCGTTGAGTAGCCACGGGGTATACTCAAATCCATAGAGATCGAGGCCTGTCACGCGGCCAGAGCCGGAGTTGCAGGTCACCCCCTCCCACTGGCAACAATCTTCATCAACATAGTCACCCCCCCAATAGCTTCCAGGCACCATGGTGGAGACCTTGCTCTGGATGTCCAAAAGCGCTCTCAGATCGTCCGGCACACACCCCTCGCAGAGCGGCAAGACGCATGCCATCGCCAGGCAGAGCAGAGCCACCACCTGCTGTGGCGACATGATTGATTAAGGTGCGGCAACAAAGCTTTCTAAAGGGCAGGCACAAGTAGACTAACGAGTATATATAGTCTTAGTATTTACTGTTAGTGTTGTTGACTGGCCAAATTGTGTATTATACCTAGGTATTTTGTGTAGATTGATTATTTTTAGTGGCAGTTTTACTTTTATATTTTTTAGCTATATTAGTCCAAGTTAAGTGTGCTCTAGTGCTTTACCTAACCCACCAAATGGCGACTGAGGCAGCTCGCCTAACCCACTTCAGCCTTTGGGACTAATGCGCATGTATATATAGACACTACTAGGAAAACGGTTATAGCTAATCCACACATCCGTGGCGCACGTGCTAGTGGTGCCCCACGGGTAAATGGGCGTGGCGCACTGCCCACAGGTGCCCTAAGGCTAACTGCCGTAAGCGTGGCGCATATAGGGGTAGTGTGCCTCGCCTATGTGTGGGTCAGGACACAGGTGGCCGCAGCACACATACCCGTAGCACACTAGGTCAAGGTGCGCTACAGATGTGAAACTTAGCCGTAGCGCACCCCGACCTAGTGCGCTACGGGCATGTGTGCTGGAGCAGCTGGGTCAACTTAGCCGTAGGGCACTCTGTCATAGTTGCCTACGGCTAAGTGGTCTGCACCAACTCCACCCCCCTTTTGGATCGCTTTTTTAGGTTTTGCAAAAAATAAAAGAAAATAATAAACACTTCAAAAAATAAAATCATTTCATATGTAGGTAGGTAATGTGGTATAGTTTCTAGGAAAATTAACAAACATGAGTTTCCACTTTTTCTTGAAAAAAAAATCATATCACGGTAAAATGGCCATAACTTTTGCATACTATGTCAAAAAAAATCATATAATATATCATGTCCTGAATTTTTGTTCCGGAGAGACGTACGTATGTTAGGGCCTAGGGGATTGTCTCCCCAGCTTTTCAAGGGCGCATTAATTTGGAAGAGATTAACAGGAGTAAGTATCACGTTCTGATTGTCTCCCGAGATTTCTCGTGTGCATTAATGGGGAAAGTGATTGCATTGTTCGAGAGCAGGCTGTGATCCGGAAATCAGGGTGAGGGGAGAGGAGGGCGACGAAGGACGACGACGTAGTGGAAAACGGAACCACGATATTTTTTTTAAATAGTAGAGATTGTATTAGGGAAACCAAAGTTACATGGATCGACCATCCCATAAAATAGATGAATGGTCAATATAAATACAAACATATCATTACTGTATTATGCATGCAGGGAGTGGACCCAATTATTGTGGTCAATAGATGAAGTCCTAGCTCGAAACAATGCCTTAAACAAGTCCATTGTCAGGCACACTTAATTAAGACCAGACCTTAAATTTTTATCCTGTAAGTTAAGACTATGATTTTCTTCTATGATGTCTCCCCCACTAAATAGTCGCTGCTTCGAGTCACAGATCACAAAGTCAGATCCTTATCGCCACAAATACTCCAACCACTGTCGCTAGTCCTCGTGTCTCAGGTTTCATGACATTCTTCGCATCTGACTTCACCATGAATCGTAAAATACATGACACGTGATGGTAACAGATAGCAGAGCTTCGCAACACTCCCTATAAAATCAAACGGTAAGAAAAAAACACAGGTGCGCACGACGAAATTCCATCAGATCCAGCAAACTCCGGGCATGATGCGGCCATGGGAGTTCACTAGCGGAACCTTCCAGAACATGCCGCTCCATGTCAGATCAACGAAGACAGGAAGCCAGCAGGTCTTTCTCTTCAAGAGGAAGGAACCGTAGGACCATCGCCAGACAACAAGCCCCCACGCCGTCATCCGCCGCCCATGGATGACAAAGGAGGTTGAGACAACCTCCACCGCAAAATGAAGCACGCGCAAATGACGGAGTCACAGCACCATGTGCCCCCACGAGCAGATGAACAGTCGCAGCTAGTAGGCAACCCATGGATCTCGGGTTCGGCTCACGCGACGCTTCACCCGTTCTCCGTGTCCGTCGACGACCGCCCGTGCTCCGTCCGTCGATGAATGTATCTAGACTTCTTTTAGTATCTAGGTTTACTCAGGTTTTAAGTGAATCTACACGCTAAAAAATAAGTCTTGATATATTTTCTTCAAAACATCTTATATTTTAAAATGGAGGGAGCACGTATAAGCGATCGCAGCTTCTCCTCCATGTCGATAATCACCGCCTGCGACGCCCACTCCCCGTCCAGGAGAACCGATCCCACACCGATATCTTGAACTCGTAAGAGGACAAAGAGTCTTAATAGCTTATGCCCGTCATGCAAGTCAGTTAATAAGGTGAGAGGGAGTTTTATCGTTCCCCGCTCAGTTGTGTAAACAACATTATTGTACGGGATGATCAGGTCATGGCGGCAGCGTCGTCGCTCCAGCCAGTGGTGGATGCCATGGCACCACCCGGGAGAATGGCGGGGTCGTGTTCGCTAGTCACCATGTTCCCATGTTCCACAGGTTGATGTCGCGGCCGGTCAGGACTGACTTTGATTGTGCCTGTAAGTGGCACGTTCATGGACGTCCGTGGACATGCCGCTTATTTCCGTTTGATCAAATGGGACTATAATTTGGTCCAGTTAATTACCGTCCATTGCCGTGGCATCCGTTTATTTTCACCAAATTAAACAACAACTGGCTGTACTTAGACAACATGCCACTAGCAACTTCTAAACCTCATCAGCAGCAATATCTATATTGATAAAGAATGTGCTTGATATATAAGCTATATTCACTACTATCTCTTGTCTACTATATTACCAGGATAGTTCTTCTTCAGTAAAGGAGACAATTCTTAAATAAAGGGAGATGTCCTATCTTTTTGAACCTGAACATTCAAATCAATTAGAATTTGTGCAAAGAGCAAGTTGGGAACATAATAGATTCAGAAAGTGACACATAACATAGGAAGTGACATTCTAAACAGAGAACATCAAGCAAATTATAGTTTCATTGTTTTCTAAGTTCACATTTTCTTGCATAGACATGAAAAACACAAGGATAGCAATTACCAGATTGCTTTTGTGGCACTAGACAAAAACAAAAGGGACAAAACCAGAGACTTACCCGGCCAGAAAGGCAGAAACAGATAAATTTTCCTGGGGCAGAACTGACGTTATTTTTCTAGTCCAGCCCCAAAGCAAGAAAAAAACGAACAGGCTCAATAAAGTAGGAAAATAAATATCAGGCCTAAGATTTACATAGCAGGAGCAGAGAGCAGCAGCAGGCACTAGCTCTAAGCAATCAAGTTTAGAACATGCTCCTGCTCTGAACTTCCATCGGAGCAGAGCACCACACTATTTCACAATTTTCTAAGGCTAAACTCTGGCCCAGAAAGCATGGTCAGATTCTGCAAGGCAGTAGACTAAGCAAGCACGTATCATAACATGTTGTTAGAATAGCACTACTAGTCTGATCCTACTACTGTCCACTGAATGCAATCAAGCACAGCAATGAAAATATAACATGTGAGCAGGCATTGCATGTCTGTTAATTCTTCTACTATGTCAAGTCATCTATCTAAAGAATCCACTGCATGTTTCGTCGTAAAACAGGAGGGGATGAGATTGCATCAAATAAATCTCAATTTCACCACTAATTTGCATCAAATATCTGTCTGTGCAAGGGACGAGATTGAATTTACACAAGAGGGGGAGAGTGATTTACCTTCTTCCTCTTCTTCTTGGACGAAGAACGTGACCTAAGCACATCGCTAGCGGCCTCCATCTTCACACGGACAAGGCCGCCCGTCTGGTCTCCTTGTTCTTTGCAGTCGACCGGGGGAGAGGACTGATGGCGCAACGATCTGGGGCGGTGGCACAGTGTTGGCTATATGGGTGGGAGTGCGAAGGGAAGGGAGAGGACGAGTAGGGGAAGGAAACATCGAAGGAGGAATGGCGGCTGCCTCCATCGCCCGCCTCCTTGCAGTCGACCAGGGGAGAGGACCTGAGATCTCGATCTGGCGCAACAGCGGCGGTAGCGAACGAGCCGTAACCGTTCAGCTAATTTTATTCGTTTCCGTGGGTGTCCAGTAAAAAAAATTAAATGGGTTTGGGCCACGGCGCCATGGACAGCCGTGTACTTTGATGGTGCGTGCTTGTATTGTTGTTGTCGGGCATCCGCGCGCTTCGGATCGGAGCGTGCGACGATCTGCTGGAAGCGTCCGCTCGGCCGCCGCTGGAGCCTCCGGATCCGGCGTGGAGCCTCCGGATTCGGTCTTCTCGTCGTCGTCGTTTTCTGTGTCCGCGGAAGGTTTGGTTGCCTCCTAATTGACTGATCTGCGAAGGCGAGCAAGAAGGCAAGCAGGCTGCAAGAACTGCCATGGGCGGCCTTTGTTTCCTGTGCTTTTCATATTGATTGATGTACGCTCCCGGCTGTGCGCGTTGGGCAATTGGGCCAGGCTGCCTAGTTTCGGCCTCTTGTTTACGATGGCCGGGCTTAGTACAACGGAATTATATATTGGGAAAATCAAATCTTCTTATCTTATCAAATGGAACAAACAATGTAGTAGTAGGGAAAAAAATTACTACTAGGGATTCTGTTACCCTATATAATTTATTATATGTTAAACGTTTGAATTAAATAGGCCCTACTTAGAACAATTTCATATTTTTCCTCGTTTCTAGAGACATTAAATATGCCATGACATCAATGCCGTACGATTTCCTATTTTCTTACTACTATCTCCTTCACGGTTTGCAGGGCGCCTAATCAAATTTGGATTTTTCTAAAACTACAATGTTCTTAGGCGCATAAGAATTAATTGTTAATTAATGTGAGACCTTTTCTCCCAACTTCCTATGCATGCAACAGTCCCTCACCAATGCATGTGCCTTAACCGCTCACTAATAGGCTTAATTTTTAGCCAATACGTTCACGCCTAGGTCCATAAGATTTTTGTAGAGCGCCCTGCAAACCGTGAAGGAGGGAGTACATTGTTCATATCTCTTACCCATCGCACGACTTATAATGCCTAATGGAGCTTCCAGGTCCTTTCGTGACTTTTCCTATTTGATAAAAATACCTATAAAAGAATTTCTCTTCTAGACTACATCCTTCATCCTTGCTAGGACCAAATGCTATTTTTCAAATTCGTGACGATCTTTTCTGCGGAATTTGTTGTGTTCTCACGCATTATTAACTCTTCTAGAAAAATAGCAAGTTCCACATGGTAACCAAGAAAAAAAACATGTTCCGTACCATCGAATTAAAATCTTCCAAATTGTACAAAAGCTCCCATGTTAAAGTTCATATAAACACAATCAAAATCAGGATTGCCAAGTTTTCCCAATGGTCAAGCTCCATACGGCCAAATAGAGCTGCCAATTTTTGGCTAAAGATTTCTATATTAGGTTCAAGTGCAATTTGCCCAAGTTTTTAACTTCCCCTTCATACCATGGATGGATGCAACGAAGACGAAATGACCCCGGCCCCACATGCTTCCAGCGTGGCACAGGCTGAAGCGATCGCATGTTCAGAGGCAGTCAACACAGCTGCAGCGTGGGGAATGGAACATATTCACATTGAAGCTGATGCGCAGAATCTCATCAATGCGCTGAAGAGCAGGGAATTTGATCTGACTCCTGAGGGAGTAATTTACCGAGACATTAGAGTCGCTATCCGTTTGAACTTTTCTTCAATCATTTATTCATACTGTCCTCGTGTTTGTAATAAGTTGGCACATGCCCTTGCGGCTGTTGGTGTGAGTAGGGGCGATGTCAGGTGCTTATGGCCTGAATCGCTACCAGACTTGGTTAGTGTCTCGGTGGCCAGCACGTCTGCTGAGCCTATTATCTAATGAAATAAAGCTGTTCCTTATCAAAAAAAAAGAAAAAAAAAGAAACAATGGAGATCCAGATGGCATAAACCGAATTATTTCTTCACAAGGAAATCGTCAGTAAAATAGAATAAGGAAACGTGAGGAGGCGCACGCCCTGCCTACGCGCCCCCGTCGCCGCTTCGAACTCCGAGCACGCACGCACGCACGCCTCATCCACCAACGTCCCGACCCGCGACGGAACCCTAGCCGCAATCCCTTCCTACCCCTTCGCGCCGCCGATGCAGACGGAGGCGCGGGTGGGCGGCGTGGTCGTCGACGGCGGCCGGGCGGCCGTGGCGGCGCCCCGCCCGGAGCAGCAGCAGCGCCACATCGGCACGGCGGCGCACCTGGCGGCCGGCGGGCTCGCCGGCGTCGTCAGCAAGACCTGCACCGCGCCCCTCGCCCGACTCACCATCCTCTTCCAGGTAAACAGGTTCTCCCGCCCCCCTTTCGCCCTCCCGCGCTCTTGTTCGTACGGATTGGGAGCTCGGGGGAGGGAAATATTCTGCTTTCGCGCCTGCGAATTTGTAGTCCGAGCGGGGATTTTAGAGCGCACGACGCACCAGCGAGGACTAATTGCAAAATTTGAGGCGTATTTGTTGGAATTCACACGATTCTGTGACGCCTTAGTCCGTGCTCAGGAGCTGGTTTGACCAGAATGAAAGGAGCCCTCCGTTAAATGTGTGCCCTGATATCTAGTAGTGAGGAATTGGGAGCTGAAAAAACCATGTCCTTAGGGCGTACTATATAACAATTAATGTGGCTATGTGAGCATCAAGGAAGAATGCGCTTCTTCAGTCTTGGACATGAAGGCTCCTGAAAAGAACTGGATACTGATAATAACATAATACTAGATCTTATGTGTACTCCGATTCATTCCTTGCCTTAACTGGTTGTTCGAAACTGTCTATCCCTGGTTGAAAATAATGAACTATTACTGTCGCTAATTTAGAATACTCTGCACATCTGGTCGCTAGCTACTCACCATCCTCTTCCGGGTACAGAGGTTCTCAGCCCCCTTCTGTACTCAATTTAATTCCCTGTATGAGATTTCTGCCTCACATTACCTGGTTGTCGCATACAAACTATGTATCCTTGGTTGACAGTAATGAATCTATTGTTAAGTTAGAATACGCTGCACATCTGGTATGTAGCCTGTAGGTACTCCCTTTGTTGAGTTTCTTATGGTGTAGTTTAACTGTCCCAAGTTAAACCTTCTTCATGGTTATAAAATCACAGTCGCGTCAAAATTTGTTTGAATATGATGAATCAAATGATATTATTTTTATGTCAGATAACCCGTGTATTGATGATAACGTTTGGTTATACGAGCTTGTGACATACTGATCCGACAGGTGGCAGGTATGCATTCAGACGCTGCAGCTCTAAGGAAGTGTAGCATATGGCATGAGGCCTCACGTATTGTTCGAGAAGAAGGATTCGGGGCATTTTGGAAGGGCAACCTTGTGACTATTGTGCACCGGTTACCTTATTCTGCCATGAGCTTCTACTCATATGAGCGATACAAAAAGGTCAGCGCTAAGTCTCAGTATGTTAACGTGTAAGGTCAGTTGTGACTTTCTGCCTTTGAATGTTGTTGTAGTGATGGTTTGAAATGATCATTGCAGATTCTCAGAATGGTGCCTGGCCTAGATGACCCGAATTATGTTGGTGTTGTGAATCTGCTTGGCGGTGGTTTGGCGGGAGTGACAGCTGCATCTGTAACTTACCCGTTGGACGTTGTCCGGACTCGTTTGGCAACACAGGTAAATTTTTTCTTACTGTTGTGAACAATACTCAACCAACTGATGAATTTAACCTTCTATTAGAACTTAAGAACATCCTTAGTTTCAAGTTTCATGCAATGCAACTTTACAGACCAGAGGAACATGATACCGTAAGCTAATTAAATTACTTCCTTTCCTGTCTAAATTTCTGCAGAAAACTACTAGATATTACAAGGGCATATTTCACACATTGTCTACCATTTGTAAAGAAGAGACTGGCAAAGGATTGTATAAAGGTCTTGGGGCCACATTATTGGTAAGCCGTACACTTCTACTGAGATTTGTTTTTAAGTCGGGTTGCCAGTAACTTTTACGAGTTACAGGGAGTTGGACCTGGTATAGCAATCAGCTTTTATGTATATGAATCGCTGAGGTCTCATTGGCAAATGGAAAGGTGAACATCATTATTTCGCCATGTTGGATATTATCATGCCCTTTTGGCTTCCATTTCTGCTTTGTCTGATTCCCTCTAATGGCTGTGGACGTTGTGCATCAGGCCGAATGATTCCAATGCTGTTGTGAGCTTGTTTTCTGGGAGTCTATCTGGTATTGCAGCATCGACAGGTAAGTGGTTTTTGATACTTAATTACCTTTACATGGCTCATTTGCATTGTTGCTAAAACCATCTCCAATGACAAATCCTACATTTTCAATGTTGCAGCCACATTTCCTCTTGATCTTGTAAAGCGACGGATGCAACTCCACGGGGCAGCTGGGGCAGCGCCTATCGAGAAATCAAGCATAACTGGATCCATCCGCCAAATCCTTCAGAAGGAAGGTCCTCGTGGCTTCTACCGAGGCATTGTCTCCGAGTACCTGAAGGTTGTTCCTAGCGTTGGAATTGCCTTCATGTCCTACGAAGTATTGAAGAGCTTGCTGTCCAGCATTGATGGGGATGACGAGAACTGAAGATGCAAACCAGTTACACTCGAGATAGCTTACTTTTTTTTTGCCTTGCCGCCATAGTTTACTGCAAGACTACTGTGTATGAGAGTGATTACAGCATGCCTTTGCCGGGCAGTTTTGTAGGTGTCAGTAGGATAAAGCTTTACCTGAGATAATGTTGTACCATAGGCTATAGAGCAAACGGCCGGATCTGTTTTCCTCTGAGCATTATGCTCGGATTAGATCGTTAGATGGTGTGAAATGTAATGCCTTTTTGCAAGGAGAAACCTCCCAAGTTGTAACAGATTTCGTGTAATGTTACTGCCAGTTCTATCTTCCATGGAGGTAGCAACGTATGTGGCTACAGTTGTACTATTATCTGTCAACATTTGACAGGGTCATAATGTAGGTGATGCTTGCTATATTTTTGTTCATTGGCACAAGGTAGCACATGTAGGAACAAAACACCATAGGTAAACACATGTACTCATAAAATCCATTATGCAAAACCTGAAAACTATATTCTTCCAACTTGCTGAAGAACTGAATCTGTGACCTTGATCAGAACCTGGAGTGCAAGAGTCCTGGTGCAAACAGATACAGTCTATACCTTTACAAATTCAGATTTCTACCAAACCTGGTACATCAAAGATCTACCAACCTATGCAAACTGGAACACAAAAGGTAGCAGCATCATGCAAGTGGCTAACCAGGATCAGCACGCTTATACATTAACCATCATCATCCAGTATTCATCCCAGAAATACTCTGTTTCACATGCTCCTAGCAAAATGCTTATGTTTCGAATAGGCTGGTCTGGTGTACTCATGTTGTCGAGTTACCCAGGGAAAGCCTTAATGCTGATGATCGCTACCAGTATGCACCAAACAAAAAGGAGCAGATCCAGCAAGTCTGCCACGGGATCCGGAACCTCCGCCTGTGCCTGCTTCTTCTTCTTCCTCCGACTACTCCGTGTCCTCTTCCTCCTCCTTTTCTTCTTCTGCTGATGCTTGTTGTCATCAGGGTCGAAGCCCCACTGCCGTCTTTCATGAGACTTGTCATGATCGTCCACTGGATTGCCCATGTCGGCTCCTGCATTAGTTTTGTGACAGAAGACGCTCTCCATGGCTTGACGTTCTTCTTCTCTTATGACCAGATCTTCTTCTTCTTCTTCGTCATCACAATCATCTTCTTCCTGGCTTTTGACCAGATCTTCTTCTTCATCATCATCACAATCATCTTGTTGGGTTTTGACCCGATCTTCTTCATCGTCATCACCTTCTTCCTTTTTGTCCGGATCTTCTTTTTCATGCTCATCCTCTTCTTCTGAGAAGTCCCAACTTGCGAGGGACTGCTCACACCAATCCTGGCGCCAATCCCTATATCCTAATTCCAACAATAAGAAAATTTAATACGACTTTGTTTAACAGTTGGGATGAATTCACAATAGCGCTAAATACTAAGAAAAGAAGTCACCTTTTATACGGTCAGTGTCTTGACTACCATCATCTGTCTTGACAGTGTCATCAGCTGGGTAGTACCTAGGAAAGGCACATGAATAGTATGGCGTAACGGTATCGGACGGCTCGGTCGAAACCGGGACGAGCGCCTCCACCACCGCATGTCTCATATCAACAACGACGATCCAAGCCGTACCGTCTCTTTGATCCACCTTGGTCATCATGTAAAGAAGATTGTCGTTGCGCACGCTTAAAGTGGGGGATATGAAATCCAATTTCTTCAGTTTCAGTTCCCCTGTCTCGTCGTCCAATAGCTCGGGCAATAAAGCAGAGTAACTCTGATCAACTGAGACATCGCCGACATCGACTGTGCACCACCTGCGCCAGTAGTCCCAGTCGAGCTTCATGTTCCACGTGGCGGCTCGCCGGCCTTGGCCATTGTTGGTCCTGCGGTCTGCCGGCTCATCGAAGTCGGTCTCGACGAACCTGATCAGGTCGCCGGAGCAAACGACGTCGCGGGCGTAGTACGGATCAGGATCGCCGTCCTGGTAGGTGATGCAAGCTCTCGACGCGGGGAACGGGATGAATCTCATGACGGGAGTTTCGTCGAACAGGTTGCAGGCGAGGAGGATGCCGCACGCGAGGTCGACCCAGCCCACCGCGCTGTCGCCGACCGTGATCTGCTTGTAGTAGCTGCCATGGGCGAAGGTGTAGAAGAGCGCCTTGTCGGACTCCGGCAGCGGTAGCGGCGCCGCCTTGCTCCGCCTCCATGCGTTCGTCTCCGAGGAGAAGACGCATGCGTGGTACTGGGTCTTTCCGTGCGAGTCCCGCGGCCACTCCCAGTCGAGGAAGGCCACGGCGTAGTGCTCGTCGCCGCAGGGCAGGAGCCCGAACTTCTCCTGGGTCCGGACGGATGCGACGTTGGTGTCCGGGTTCGGGAGGAGGTGCAGCGAGGGGTTCTCCCCGGCGCCGGCGGCAGAGTAGATGAAGTGGTGGAGGGAGCTGTCGACGAGGGTGACGCGGAAGAGCACGAAGGCGCCCTCGGCGCAGATGACGTAGGGAGGGGTGTCAGATGCGTCGAGTCCAGGGCAGTGGACGGTGAAGTGGGAGACGGCCGGCGGGTCGGAGAGCCAGAAGGTGACCGCGACGGGATGGCCCTCCGGCGTGTTGCACTCGGCGGTGGTCTCGTTCCGCTCGTCTGAGAATCGCGCTGTCTTCTTGAGCAACGCCCAGTCGGGATAGGCGGTGGCGGCGCCGCCGTATGGGCTGATCATGGTCGAGGGTTGGAGGGGAACAGCAGAGAGCGCCATGTACGGTCGATTGATGTCGGCGGCTATTCGAAGGCGAATCGGTCGGAGAAGCCGACTCGGAGTGGCCGGCGACGGGTCCGCGGGTGTTCGGATTTGTGGCGGAGGTTGGTCGATTATAAATTTCCTTTTTTTTGGATGATTGAATTTTTTAGTTTCGAATTCTTTTCTTCACGGTTTCACGTTTCTTTGATATGTTAGAAATCTCGTATCTTTGACTATAATATTATAATTTTCATCATTAAACATCATTATCTGTGTAGGAAAAAATAGGAAGATAGAATTGCAATTATTAGGCATTAGTGATAGGACTTAGAAACATATTTTATCAAATATATAAATAATATTAAATACGGACATGGATGGCTATATTTCACAGCCATCAACCTCTCCAAACTTAAACTTGATCGTCCTCGAGAAAAACCAAAATTAAAAAAAAAAACTCAGCATTTAAACTGAAATAACGAGATGATAATCTTACTCATGATTGGTAGTCTCATGTTTTCTTCACTTTATTAATCTGAAAAACTTTAGTATAGATAGAACAATGGCAAAGATATCATACGGGTTTCATGAATTCTTACAGCGCAGCAAAATTATTATAAGCATGGATGATTTAAATGAGTAAACTTTATTCCATACCATGTAATCAACTCATAAGCTTGCCTTTGAACAATAAAATATAATCATGTAAAATTAAGAGTGTGAGAGTTCGTAATGAAAAGCATATACACTAAAGTATCTCAATTCTTCCACATCAATAAATCAAGACTTTTCAAGCACTATCTTTTTATTTATTGTCCTTTAAGAATTTCAGTTTTTAAGTAATTGAGAGCATGCCAAAAAAATTCATTAGTTTATCGGGCTGTGATGAACACTCGTGGCATCAATAAGGTTTTTGTTCTTTTTGCGTAATAATTACTCATATCATCCAGAGGAGTGATTCTATCATGAACACAGCTATCCGGCAGTGCCAAGATTCTAACTCATTATAGCATTGCTGCTACATATGTTTAACCAACTCATAGCCGAAATCTAGGGGTTTCCTCCATGAAGATCGTTCGTAGGCTAGCGGAGTTGTTGGCATCCCATGAAGTTTGACACGCATAAAGCTATATCATTCTTATGTTTTACAAGTCAAACTTTGGCATGCTCATAAAAATCTCTAAACATTAATTCAATTGAACAAATCCTTTCAAAGAAAGCTATCAAGTCAATCATTATTTTCAGTGGTGTTGAGTGCCTCTAGAAATAAGCTTTCAAGATTAAACACTATAACACCCAAGCCTTTTAATTGTAAGACTTTTTATTATTTAAATTGTTTAGCATATTTTAGGCAAGACTTGGTTAACTACAAGAGCTGGAACAAAACGTACTCCACTAAATACCCATGCAAACAGAATTTTACTATAATATAGAGACTCACTCCACCGATATAATATCTTAACATTTACTACTAACTAGCATGAGTTTCTCAAACTTCAAAAGTGTTTGACTTGTTTCTTGGAAACTCGAAGTCGGTCACTCTCCTGCAAATACATGAGAACCTCGAGGCGGAAATAAAAGAAAGAGGGAAAATAAAGATAAATGGAAAAAATCTTTTTTTTGTTTTTTGAGAAGGGGAATTAAAGAATAGAAAATTGGCGGCAAAGCATAGGCTTGAAAATCTCGAAAACAAATAAAATAACTAAAGATAAAGTGTTGGGAAAACCATCAGGAGTTCTTATAAACTCAAATAAAAAGTATAACCTTGAAAATAAAATAAAGCAAATGAACGCCAAATAAAAATATATAGAAAACCTCCCTAAGCTTAGGCTTTTGCAAGCCCTTCAAATTATTGAGGTGGCGGATAAAAGTTGTAACTCTAGTCCGCAAATTGAGTTGATAAGTTACTTGTTGTTTCTCGGAGGTTCAGGGCGATATTATGCATCCCCTCCACAGTCCCTCCAAGTTCTTGGAAGTATTGATATGTAGCGAACCGGTTTTGTGACTACTCCCCTTGATAAGGAACTTCTCGCTCCTCTTCTTGGTCCTCATACTCGTCCGGAATCTCCTCCTCGGGTTGATGTTGTTCAACCTGCACATCATATAGCAAACATCCCTCCTCAATAGAGAAGAGATCATTAGGCAAAGGAGCGGGGTAGAGACATCCAGCTCCTGCAATATGCAAGTAATAAACACCACCTCACCTAGTGAGCATTTAACAAGCTTTTAAAGTAGAGAAACTAACACGTCGCTCACCTAGAACTGGTTGCAACTCACCTAGGTCGATTCCTAGGGCAATGGAAAGCATGGTGATGACGCCTCCACCTGTGAGGGATCCTTGACTTTGGGAGGACTAGTGCTCCAAATAGCGCACAAGAATTGCGCCGTAGTTAAGTGGCAAGTTGTTGTTGAAAGCAGTTTTTGCAAGGACCAAGATGTCCTCTTTATTGAGTCGTAAACTCATTACGTGCCTGCAAGGTGTTAGTAATGACATAGAACAAATAATGGATAGCAGGATGTTGAATATTCTCCCCCTGTTGACTCTAGAGGTGAAACTTATTCTATTATAATAATGATCTGGGGAAGGGCTCATGTCGATATAAGATGCACACAGGGCATTAGCATCATTATTTGGTAAACTAAGGCAATTGCACCATTCATCAAGTGTCAATGTATAATTGTGGTTCATAAGTCGGAAAGAAATAGTGTCCTCTCCTTGTCATGTTTTAACGGTTCTTTGCAATGAACTTAAAAATTCAAGAGTTAACCGACGATAAGTAGGCACATCATGAAATACAAAGTTTTGCAGGCCAACCCTATTGCAAAGTAAATTGAAATAATTAGAAATACCAAGTTGGTTCAATATGATGGGACAAGCCCACTTGGTTGCCTTCACTTCTCGGTTCTTGATCTTATTAAAGAAATCACGTTGGAGCTCATTCCTGAACCGTATCCCCATGCGGTCCTGAGCTACAGCAGTAGCCTGAGAAGAACTCGTAGTGGGACGAGCACGCGTTTGGTCCCTTGTGTTCATATTCTAAAAATAAATAAGAAAGACAAAATTAAAACTTTTTGATCCAACAATAATAAGCATAGCATATTCTTCATCATAGCACAAAAAAGAATCTCCTCAACATAATAATCTAGGCAAGAGAATCATGGAAACTAGTTCAAAGTAGGTCTTATCCTAGATTGATAATGACAATAGATCAGAGATGAATTTGCAAAAAGTAATTGGAGGATCAGAGGAGAAACATACCGTAGATCACTTGTGTGCGAGGAAATCGAACGAAATTGAGTAGAGGTGAAGATCCCTTGAGGTTTTGAGAGAGTTTGGAGGTAGAAGAGAGAAAAATGATTGAAGTTTTGGTATTTTGGGTACCTTCCCGTGCGTTTAAGTGGTCGGACGCGACTATACGGTCGCAACTATATGACCAGAACAATTTGTTCCCGCCGTATAGTTGGTCTGACGACAAAAATTATGGTTTCTAGGTTTCTTTCCTGGCGGCTGTATCTATACAGCCGAAACTATACGGCCAGACCAAAATGGTCCCGTTGTATAGTTGGTCATTAAACCTTCTGTATCCGGAGAAGAAAAATTGTCAATGGCTCAAATAACTATACGGCTAGAATTTTTATTCCCGCCGTATAGTTGGTCGTTAAAGGTACTATATACATCAAAAAAAATTCTATTTCTTCAGGAATTAATTTTTAGACTGAAACTTAGTGAAACACCATGTTTTGACAGAAAAATGACAGACTAAATTTTCGACCAACATTAGCATGTATAAAACAGGAATTTTAGTACCACTGAATCTCTCCTTCTCACTGGAGTTTTCTAGCACTCTTTATTCAACATAAAACTTAAACTAAAACTTAAAAACTTTACTCAAACCTTTATTTCACATGGGTTGCCTCCCATACAGCTCTCTTTTATGGTCAATAGCTTGACCTTGATGTTGTTCACTTAGGCCAGATGAGTGGAATACCCACTCCAAAATAGTTGGCCTTCAAAGTGATGGCCTTCTTTTTATCTTGCTTTGCTTTCTTTTTCTTGGGAAAATGAATAACAAAAGGATCCCACGAGGCAATTGGAGCTTCACATTCCCTACATGCAGATTAATCAAAGCCTTAATAGTTCTTAAGAAATGACGACCTAATATGATAGGAGCAGTAGCATCTTTAGGCATCTCAAAAATAACAAAATCAATAAGAATAGGACAACCTTTAATGTATACTAAGGTATTATCTTTAATTCCTACTGCTTGTTTGTAGGTGGAATCTGCTAGATGTAATTTTAACTCGGTGATTTCAAAAGAGCCATGATTTAACTTATTAAAAAGACTCTTTGGAATTGTTGAAACACTTGCACCTAAATCACAAAGTGAAGCTATTTCATTAGTCCCAATTTTAATCTTAATAGTAGGCTCAAATATATCATCAAGCTTAACAGTTAATTTTTCAGCAATTTTCTTATATTCTTCCTCAAGATCACGTACCTTTATTGCTACCTGATTAACGAAATTTTGATACATGGCTTCCTCATTTCCTTCACTTACCGAAATCTTGATATTGATCCTTTTTACAAGATCTCCAATTGCGTAATTTGGTGAAGGAGCATTGCTATAGTCAAGTTCTTTAGGTTTCTTCCTTTGGATTCTTACCATCTTGAGGTCTTCTACTAGATTGGGCTCAACTTTACCTACAAATTTAGCTAGAATGAGAGTTTGACTCTCGGTTATCTTACCTAGTTGTGCCTTAACAATCCTTGTTCTTTCTTGGAGGGCCTGCAAATCATTCCTCAAACTTACAGCTTAGTTAGATAATCATCATGGTTTTCCGTTATTTTAACTAGGATATTATTTTGCTCATTTTGTGAATCCATAAAAGATTTAAGAGTTTCTTGGAGACTACCATTACTTGATGCCATATTATTATTAGAGTTACCTGCAGGACTAGAATAGTGTTTCTCAAAATTTGGATTATAATTCTTCTTCCAAGCAGGGTTATAATCATTACGAGCTATGAAGTCTATTTCTAATATTTGGTTCGGGAGTAGCTCTTACCTGGGTTTCCCTACCTTTGAAGGCTAATATGAGCTCATCCAACTTAGCATTGAGTTCTTCTTTTTCTTGAGGTGTGACGGAGTTCACCTTCTTCGTGTTTGATCTTTCCACATGCCATTGGGCATGGTTGTCTTGCATATTTTCTAGCAGCTGCTTGGCTTCGGTAATTTGTTTATCCATAAATGTCCCTCCAGTTGTAGTATCAAGCATAGACTTAGACACAGGGTTAAGAGCATTATAAAATAAATAGATAATTAACCAATCTTCCATCCCATGGCTGGGACAGTTTCTCATGCATTCTTTCATTCTCTCCCATGCAAGTGCTAGTGGCTCACGCTCTTCCTATCTAAAACTAGTAATATTAGATCTTAGTTGCATAGTCTTTGCAGGTGGAAATAATTTAGTCATAAATAAAGAAGTACATTCTACCCATGATGCAATAGTATTTCTAGGCAAAGATAGCAACCATTCTTTTGCTCTTCCTCTAAGAGAGAAAGGCAAAGTTAGGGTCAACATCTTTAATGCGCATCATATCACATATTTCAATAAAACTACTTAAGTGCATACCTACATCCTCAACAGTAGAGCCTCTAAATTGATTCTGTTGAACCAAACTTAAATAATGGGGCTTAATTTCATAATCTTCAGCAGTAATTGTTGGCTGAGTAATAGGAGTATGCAAATAATCATTATTGGGAGTTGCAAACTCCCCAAGCTTCTTTTCAGCCATATTTCCTATGTTTTTGGATTTTAATAAAATCTTATAATAGTAAAAACAAGAATTAAAAGACTAACTATTTTTTTTGGTTTTTCAAATAAAGACTGAAAGCAAACTAACACAATTAAAAACAAGAATTAAAACTAGCAAGGTTCTTGTTAACCTCACCAGGGTAGCTATTGCTTCCCCGACAATGTCGCCAAAAAAAGGGTTGATACCTTCGATCCAGATTATGGATGTAGTATAGTTCTTTTTCCCTAGTAGACCTAGGTTTATCGAATCGTCGGGAAGCAGAAAGCGTAGTAAGGTTACTTAAATGGACCTTCGGGAGTTTTAGAATTTCTTTTGTGTTTTCACCGGACCAAGAGTTTGCGATCTTTTTGTTGTTGTTGACGATGGAGAGAGAGAGGGCCTAGGGATTTCGGTTTCACCGATAGCTATGCAAAACTTTTGATGGGAATAAAATATAATAATAAAGTTTACATGTAATTGTTAGAGCAAGATAATTGTATGTGGGCAATGCATCCATAATTGCCATTGCCTCCGCAATCGCTTATAGCAATAACCTACTAGTCTCATCCATATAAGAAAGAGAACTAATGATATGCATAGTGATGTCACCGTTAATCCCAAGTAAATCCCTCACATACAGCCGTACTACCCCTTCTGTCACTAGGGTTCCCAACCTGCAGATCAGTCATCACTCGCACTCCCTATACCTGGATCATTCCTTGCGGCCTTGGGTACCTGACAAGTCCTTAGATTGAGGTAAGAGAGGGTACAATAATCATCATGTCATACAAACTAATACATGATCCCATCTATGATAAATAACATGTACACAAATCTACATGGCTAGGCCGAAGCCCTTAGCCCAAGGAGAATTACTCACACATAGAGATGAAATGAACAATCATAAACATTGTAATGGAAATTATGAGATTGATAATAATAGTCTTATAATGTCGCCAACCAGAGATGAGATCTACTATAAAAAGTGGTGGAATATGGCTATGGTGGTGGAGAAGGGTTTGGATATTAGGTCTAGATCTATTCCTCCGGCATGGTGGCTTCTGGTGGCAGGGAGAGTTGAGATAAAAAAGAGGAGAGGAGTTTCTAGTTGCCCGAAGCCTCTTTATATAGGGGTTCCTTCACGAAAGTTGTTCTATTTGACCTCGCGATGTCGGTGCCAACTATATGGCCGGAATAAAATTCCCACCATATAGTTGGTCGTTAAAGGCACCGCCTTCTCTTCATGGCTCTAGGTTTCTTTGGTATGTTAGAAATCTCGTATCTTTGATTTTAATGTTGTGATTCCCATCATCAAACGTCATTATCTACACAGGGAAAATTAGGAAGAAAGGATTGCATACCCCTTTGATCATTCGGCATTAGTGGCAAATATATGAATAATATCTAGTTTAAATGCAAACATGGATGGCTATATTTCACAACCATCAGGAATCAACAGATCGTGCATCAACATGAACAATCTTGGTAGCATTTTTTGCAAGAGCAAGTTCCAAGGTGACGAGGGCTCGGGGCTCCGACCTGAGGTCGATAGCAAGTACGACATTGTAACATCCCAGGATTAGCACCTAGAATTATAAAGGACGAAGGTGTGTGCATTGCATTCATGCCTCCGAAAATCCGGAGAATTTTCGCACAAAACTAATAAAACACGAAGGGATCGGAGTTCCTCTCGTTCTGATGGTTTAGTTTAACACATCAGGTGAGTGCGAAGAATTTTGACATGACTTTTGCTGATTTTTTTGATTTGAGGGAAACAAATTTGAATTTAGTAAACAATTGATATAATTCAAGAGTATTTGAATTGAAAATTCAAAACACAAATAATTCAATAAATAAGAGAATACAATTAAAGACAATAAATATTATTACAAACAAAAAGTCTTATTGTTTTACAAATCTCAATTAATAAGATATATTACAAGAGTAATAGAAATTATTAAAAGAAAAAACTTAACTTTATTAAATAAGATACAAACCCTTACAAGTTTCAACTAACAAAAAGAAAAATGAACTTTATTACATTAATAAAAGAATACAATATTATTTACAATATTTAAGAATCAAATAAAGTTGTAAAAGAAAAAAAGGAAATTTTAAACTATATCTTCTTGTCTTGAAGATTTTCCTCCTGTTCACTTTTGTTCCTGCATAATGATGAGATAAAAAGAAAACAAATAAATGAATGGGTTAGTGTTAGTTGAACTCTCAGTCTGGCAATGTGATGCATTGCTGAACACATCATTGAGTAGTTCTAAAAAAAGGGGCCAAAGAGTAGTATCTGTTCTTATTCTGGGAATATTGCCTCAGACTAGTGCATCACAGGATGATGTCAGGGCAAGTTTCACCAAGGGCAAGTAAGAGGCAAAGAGGTAAAAAATCACATTTTCACTTGATCTAATCCATTCGGGTGAGACATGCACACAGACAGCTCACAAGCTGCTTACACACACATGCAGCATAGTATGTTGTCAACACCACAGCAACAAGGGAATCAGATAAGAGTGCACAACCGTAGCAACCAGCTACCATTCCACCTCCACACTTCAGAATATATTCCCCATTTTACCATCTTATCATCAACCAAGAATACATAGATCATCCCACCAAAACCTCATCCAATCAATGGTTGCTTCAAGAAGCCATCCAATAGCTTGGACAAGGAGGAGATTCGGATCAAGCCAACAACAAGGGAAAGGTTCGACACTGGCAATGACTCCAGGAGGAGGAGGCCATAGTTTAGCTGCTGTAGTAGGCCAGGATCTAATAGAGGAGCAAGCTACAGCTGTAATAATAGCTAATCAAGGGCAAGTCAAGATCAAATATTATTTTCTCAAGATCTACTATCAACTCATCTACATCAGGCACCAAGGTAAATAAAATTACCACCAGGTTATGTAGCATCTGTTCTTAATAGTTTGCACCATCAGGACCTGGGGTAGATAAGGGAAAAAACATCCAAGAAAAATTATTACAACTACCCTTCAACTAGATCTGGTCTAGGAGGATGAGAGGTAATATTTCCTCTTAGGCTTGCATAGAGCTGCTATGCAAAACTCATCACAGGGAAATCAGCCAAATAAAAGTAATTGCTCTTATCTATCCAAATTAGTGTCTCAGCCTTTGCATCATGGGCAGGGCCTATGTACCAATACACCATCTGATTTTGTCAAGTCATATCCCACAAGGATTGATAGCCACACACATAGTTATGCAAATGGTATAAGCAACCAAATTCCACTGACCTACAACTAGATGATTTCTAGGCAATCAGAAGAGGTCACTTGAACCACATATACTCGCATATCTACTCAAGATCATGCTACAAGAAGGATTGCTGTGCACACTCCAAAAGGAGGCACCACGGCAAGAACCTCCAAGTAACATATGCCACCAGGACAAGTTAACAGAAATAACTCAGGTTTACAAGCCATTCAAAGCTAATTTAAATCACCTCTCTAGATAAAATAACTAGAGATCATTTAAACTTCTATTTCAGACATCATGGGTAGATAAAATTCATCTAGACTTGTTCCTGAAATAAAAGTCCAGTTAACCTAGGGAAACATCATATACACATGAAAACTAGGTGTGCATATTGCTAATACACACAATATAATTCTATGTAGAGAATCTACTCATACCAATAATTTTAGCTACGGTTACAACTAGAACATAATCAGAAAAGTCAAGATTTAGCCAGCACATTTAATTACATCAGGTTTATCATCAAGAACTACTAGAACATGCAAAACAGTACAAGAACACATTTAGAGTAGAAAAATATTACCAAATTGTGTAATCTTATACATTTGAACCAATATTTGAGCTAGCAAATAATTTAGAGTCTAGCAAGCCTGTCAATATTACAACACATGTTTTCTCTATACACTTAAATATTTCACATACATATTATATTGGATAAAATTAGCTTGTGCATGATCTAGTTACACCTGATACACAATACTAAGTCAATGGGATCATCTACTCTGACATTTAGAGCTAATTTGGGCATAATCAATTAGCCTCATTCAATTCCATAAGCCAGATTCATTGCATAGCTAGCAAAACCAACTAGTACAAGTACACTAGGAATAATGCATAACAACCTATATCTCATAATTAGGAGATCACTAGCACAACCAAAACCATCAAGTTATCCTACAACCAAATCAGTTCATCGGTCCAAAGACCGGTCACAGAAGAATTTACCTGAACCAGAGGCGTGGTCGATGTAGTAGCGACATCATAGGCAAATTAGGCAAGAAAGATCAATGTCAGGGGTTGTGTCTGCAGCACCGTTCTGCTGGCCTCGAGGGCGAGGTAGACAACACGACCCCATCGCCGCAACAACAACCACACCATCATAGCTAGGTCATACCAACCAAGTTGACGACGCATAGGTATAGCATGAGGCCGACCAATCAATCAAGCGACAGTAACCCCCATAGCCTAGGGAGCAGAGGGCGAGCCACGCCGTCGTGTAGTGGACAAAGGGTACGGTCGATGAAGGAGTCTAGGAGGGGGTCGTTGGCAGCGGTACCAAGATGGAGCTTGAGGAAGGAATGGTGGGGGTTGTAGGTGGCGACGAGGAGGTCGTGGTAGTCGGCAAAGAGTAGCAAGCGGCCAAGATCGATGTAGGGGCGAGGGTTTCGTCCAAGCGCGGTCGAGCCAAATCGACCGGGGAAGAAGGGAAAAAGAGGAGATGGCAAGGCCTCGCCGGCGGAGCAGATCCGTCAGATGCGGTCGACGGTGGCCGGGGCAGCGACCGACGGCACTGGATATGGCTGACGATGGAAGGGATGAAGTCGACGGCAGTGGGAAAGGGATGAGGGATCGTGCCTGCGTGTGTCATGTGTAGAGGAGTTGGGTCGGGGTGGGGTATGCCCCGAACCGGGCCTAAACTAGGCTAGGCCGGCTTAGCAGGCCAGGCCGAGATGGACCAACCAGATGTGCCCAACCAAATAGCCCAGATTAATAGGATGAGAAACAATATAAAAAACGAATTACCAAAATACCCTATAAATATTTTTAGCTCTAGAAAGTTATAGAAAAATCCGAACAATATATATAAAATATATTAGAATCATCACAAAAATAAGATTTACCTAATAAAAAATATAACTTTATTTGTTAAAGATAAACATAAACCAAATAAATATTAACACCATTAAATCCTAAGTGAAATTTCATAAAATAAGGAAAAATCCTAAAAATAAATAAAAATCATTTTTGTGTATAAAAATAAATATACTATTTTACAAAAATACTAGCCTAATTTTTTATAAAAAAATATGAAGTAAATATTCAAAGACATTTAATCCTTGATGGAATTTTATAAACATAGGAATAATACTTAAAAATAAATAAAATCAGTTTTAAAGTCTTGAGAAAATATATTACACTAGAAAATTATTAAATATAATATTAGAAAGGTTTTAATATTTTAAAGTAATAAATCCTTGTCTATTATCTATTTTGAAAATTCTTTAAAAACATTTCTTAAATAAGAAATAATTATATTTCTTTAGAAATATCAAAACCTTAAAATCTAATTACTAAAGTTCTAAACCATAACTAAGATTTATAATAAAACTTAAGCATAAATCATTAACTTTATACTACTCTTTTAAACCCTAAACCAAAATTCAAAACCACAATCTTTAAGATAATTTTATATATCATTCACTTATATGAAGAGGGAATAATCTATGCTTATCATAAATCCAAAACTTGAGAATAATTAAAACCAATTACACCTTAAGTTTATTTACCCTTTTAAAGTTAACTTTAGTCTCAAGACTTATAAACATTATGTCTAAGAAACTACTTATGTTTTTATAGTTAACTTTGGTCTATTCCAATTAAGACATAAAGCATCTCAAGTCCAAACTAATCAATCACACAATAAATATTGTTTAAACTTTAGAAAAGAAATCTTTTCTTCAAATGTTATTCTTTTTGCCACTTCAAACAACAATCTCATAATAAGTTCTACAACTCCTAACAACTCAACCCAAAGACTTTTATCATAGTCACCAAATGAGAGTTAACCATAATCACATTATTTTATACTTTACTTGTATACTTAGGATTGATAACACTTAAGTTCTTTATAAGTGACATTACTTGTAAAGTAAAATTTGAAGATAAACAATTATAATGTAAGCAATCTTGAATAGCATTCCATATGTGTGTATCTTATTGTTGTATAAATATGTGTTGTTCACACGCACTCACAAACCTTAATAAGAAGCACAAGTATGAAACTTATCTAAAAGGACAACACATTCTAAAGAAACCATTTCCAATTTCCAAACCCTAGATCAACGTTATTCCCGGGATCTGAGTTTACAAAATTGCATTACATTACTTATGCATAATAGCATCTTGCTTCTTTAAACATTAGTCCTTACCAGACCAATGATGCTGATTTCAGATATTGGATCTTATATTGTCATAAGACCGTGAATGCATAATCTTGCAATCACAAAAGGCAAGTTCACACTTGCTCATGCCCTTTGATTATTTTCTGTAAAGTATTTTGCAAATCCAGTGTTGTCATCACCTGCATTTCAAAAAGGTCAGAAAACACTATTTTCATAATTATATGATTATAGGTTATTTACCATGAGATAAAAACCTTCTATGGAAGTTCCGGTGGTAAAGGAACATATTATCTAGGACTTAACAACCAATGTCGCCAGTGATTCTTGCGCCGTATATTACGCGTTAACCATGAGATTTGGAATGGGATGGAGAAGTCAGTTGGATCGTCTCTCTCTCTTGCATGCCAACGGATGACCGGGCCATTGTTGCAACTCCTCTTGTAGAGGGTTATCAGGTTATGGGTGGGATCCCTCAACGTCCCACGACTTCTGGTATCTATGAGGGTTGTACACCTTAGGATGATAATGGAAACAAGTTTTATCCTAGGCCTAATGTGCAATCCGTCGGGTATGCGGGGTCGCGGAGAAGGACAGTGATTGGCTTGGATCATCTACTAGGCCCCACACCATAGGAAGTGTGGACGGGAAAGATCGCCTGGTTGTGCAACAAGGATTTGATCTCTCATGGGTAAAGTTACGAACCTCTGCAGAGTGTTAGAACTGTAACTTGTTACTCCCTGTTCCGGGAAGGAGCTGCGAACGCAGCGGGAAAGGAACTCCATGAAAGTTCTGGTAAACCCGTGAAGGCTGACAGACATAGCTTTTCAGAATAAAAGCAACCTTTGAAGAAATGTTTACAAAAACCTGCATTGCCTAAGACCTATGGTCTATGGCTGTAGATATAGTGCATCAAACACTCCTTTTATAGTGGAATTGCTGAGTACGCTCGTACTCAACGTATCTTCTTAACCCTTGCTAGATTCTGAAGCCATTAAGATGACGTCTACATCAAGTTATGCTCCAGGAATCATCATCAAAAGCTAAAGCTCTTCAATGAAGTCAAGAAGGTCAACATATACACCAACTCAAGTGAAGACGAAGTTACTGATTAAATAGGAATATAATCTCTAGCCATAGAACCTATTTCTGTAGTGTATCGCGATAGAAGCAATGCCAGACCATTAGTTAAGATACTAGTCGTAATAGAATGATAGTTTTTGAGTTATTTATTTCTGATTCTTCTTTGTAAGAAGTTTATTTCTCTCTCTTTAACCTAGAGTGTTCTCTGGATCTTATGTAAAGAGTCGAGTTGTAACCTATAGTCATGTCTTGGACCTGCTGTATTTCTGTTGTACCACTCTGAGGGATGTAATACTAGTGAACAGAGTTTCATTGGTGTTATGTCAATGACTATAGTGTACTACATCATGAAGTGATATGCTGGTGTAGGGTTTCGTAGCATGGAAAACAAAAATTTTCTATCGCATACAAACAAACAAGACAAGATCTATCTACTAGATTGTAGCAACGAGTCGATAGAATAACTCACCCTCGAAGATTCCAAAGTGTTTAACGAGAGCGGATTCTCGTGGGTGATGTAGTCGTACTCTTGCCGATCTCAAGATCGCAGCAAGCGATCCGCAGCGCTCCCGCAATGGTCACACGTTAATTTTCGACTGACAAGACCTTCCTCTCCTTGTTCCGAGGCGGAGGTTGTAGCACTCTCCTCGCGATTCCGGCAGCACAACGGCGTGGTACCGGAAGTAGAGGGGAGATCTCGCAGGGCTTCGCCTTAAGACGGAGCGAGTATGGTGGACTATGAGAGAGAGCCTCGGCGATCTAGGGTTTAGACGCACCAAGGAGGAGCAAGGCCGGAGGCTAAGGTTTAGCTAGGCGGCGGCGGCTTGCCCTAGGCGGCGGCAGCAGGAGGTGGCGGCGCCGGGCTAGGGTTTGCGGGTGGAGGTGTTGTGTGCTAGGAGGGGCAGCCCTGCCCCTCCTTATATAGGTGGAGGGGGCGCGCCAGGGGAGGGGAGTCCCTCCCCAACTCGGTTTCCCAAGTGGGCCGGCGGAGGGAGGAACCTCCCCAAGTAGGTTTCCTTTCCTCCACCTTCCAAAATAGCCGTTTGACTTTTCAAATTGGCGTTTGACTTTTCAAACTAGGATTTGATTAAATCCTTTATTTTGTTCAGCGATGACACCTAGTACATGATGCAATCATTCCAACTTGATATGACACATTCATGTACCCTTCCCCTCCGGAGTGCCGGACATTCCGGAACCTTCTAGAACATTCCCGATGAAAACACCGGAACCATTCTCCAACCCCAAAATAGGACTTTCCTTATATGAATCTTATTCTCCGAACCATTTCGGATCTCCTCGTGATATCCCGGATCCCATCCAAGACTCCGAAAAACATTCGGTCTCTTACTCATCATTCCATAACTACTCAAACATTCGGTCTCTTACTCACCATCCAAGATTCCTTAAGTGTGTCTCCCTACGGTTCGTGAATTATGCGGACATGATCGAGACACTTCTCCGAACAATAAACAATAGAGGAATATGGAAATTCATATGGCTCCCACATATTTCAACGATTACTTTGCGATCGAATGAACCACTTACATACGATACCAATTTCCCTTTGTCTCACGATAGTTTACTTATCCGAGGTTATGATCGTCGGTATCTCTGCATACCTAGTTCAACCTCGTTACTGATAAGTACTCTTTTCTCGTTCCCGTGATATGTGATCCCTCCTGAGCCAGTCACATGCTTGCAAGATAATTGGATGACATTCCACCGAGAGGGCCCATAGTATATCTATCCGTCATATGGATGGACAAATCCCACTCTTGATCCATGTGTCTCAACCAATACTTTCTGAACACTCAATGCCACCTTTATAGCCACCCAATTACGGTGTGGTGTTTGATGTCATCAAAGCATCCTTCCGGTGAAGGTGATATGCATGATCTCATGGTCGAAGGAATTAGGTTACTATGTATCAGAAAGCATATAGCAATTGAACTATTAAAATGACTTGATCTTTATGCTACGCTTATCTATAGGAGTATGTCCACCATATCATTCTCCTAACGATATGATCTTGTTGTTAATAACATCTCAATGTTCATGATAGGGAAACCACAATCATTTATTAACCAACAAGCTAGTATTATAAAGAGGCTTTACTAGGGACTCTATTTTAGTTTACAAATCACACAAGTATTAATGTTTCCTTGTTAATACTATTATATCATGAATGTAAACATTTATCATAAACACAAAGATATAATAATAACTATATTTATTATTGCCTCTAGGGCATATCTCCAACAGTCTCCCACTTGCACTAGAGTCATCTAATCTAGATTACATGGTAATATACCGAACACCCATGGCAGTTTGGTGTTGGTCATGTTTTGCCCTCGGGAGAGGTTTAGTCAACGGATCCGCCACATTCAGATCTGTGTGTGCTTTGCAAATCTTTATGTCCCCATCTTGGACATATTCTCGAATAGCGTGAAAACGTAGCTTGATATGCTTCAGCTTCTTGTGTGACCTTGGTTCTTGCGCATTGGCTATGGCGGCCATGTTATCACAGTAGATTGACATTGGGTCCAGCGCACTAGGAACCACACCCAGCTCTGTAATGAACTCTTTCATCCATACCGCTTCTTGTGAAGCCTCCGAAGCAGCCATGTATTCCGATTCAGTTGAAGATCTCGCCACAACGCTCTTCTTTGCACTCCTCCAGCTAACTGCTGCACCATTCAAAGTAAATACGTATCCAGATTGAGATTTAGAATCATCCGGATCGGTGTTCCAACTAGCATCGGTGTAACCATTAACAACGAGCTGTTCATCACCTCCATAAGAAAGAACCATATCCTTAGTTCTTCTCAAGTACTTAAGGATGTTTTTGACCGCTGTCCAATGATCCACTCCTGGATCACTTTGATATTTGCTAGTTAAACTAACAACATATGCAATGTCGGGTCTAGTACATAGCATGGCATACATTAGAGATCCTATGGATGAGGCATAGGAGTCTTACTCATCCTTTCTATCTTCGCCGTTGTCGGACTTTGAGTTTTACTCAACGTCAGATATAAACATGGGCAAGAACCCTTTCTTGCTATCTTCCATTCCAAACCTCTTTAGAACTTTGTACAAATATGTACTTTGTGATAATGATATTAGGCGTCTCGATCTATCTCTATAAATCTTTATGCCTAATATGTAAGCTGCTTCGCCAAGATCTTTCATTGAAAAACTATTATTCAAATATTCCTTGACACTATTAAGAAGGTCTACATCATTCCCAATCAACAATATGTCATCTACATATAGTATTAAGAATGCTACAGAGCTCCCACTCACTTTCTTGTAAATACAAGCTTCTCCATAAGTTTGTATAAAACCAAAACTTTTGATTACCTTATCAAAACGTTGATTCCAACTTCGGGATGCTTGCTTCAATCCATAGATGGACCTTTGAAGTTTGCATACCTTGTTAGCATCTTTAGGATCGACAAAACCTTTGGGTTGCATCATATACAACTCTTCATCAATGTCTCCATTGAGGAATGCTGTTTTGATGTCCATCTGCCATATATCATAATCATAATATGCAGCAGTTGCTAACATAATCCTCACAGACTTTAGCTTCGCTACAGGTGAGAAAGTCTCATCGTAGTCAACTCCTTGAATTTGTCGAAACCCTTTTGTGACAAGTCGAGCTTTATAGACAGTAACATTACCATCAGCATCTATTTTCTTCTTGAAAATCCATTTGTTCTCGACAGCCTTCCGGCCATCCGGTAAGTCCACCAAAGTCCACACTTGGTCTTCGTACATGGATCCAATCTCGGATTTCATGGCTTCTTGCCATTTATTGGAATCTGGGCTCATCATCGCTTCCTCATATGTCACAGGGTCATCGGTGTTGTCCACCAACATGACATTCATTACGGGATCATACCAATCAGGTGTGGTACGAGTTCTCGTTGACATGCGAGGTTCTGTAGCAACTAGAACCGAAGTTTCATGATCATCATCATTAGCTTCCTCTCTTATTGGTGCAGGCACCACAAGAACTTCTTCTGGTGCTGCGCTACTTGCAATTTCGAGAGAAGGTTCAACAACCTCGTCGAGTTCTACTTTCCTTCCAGTCACTTCTTTCGAGAGAAATTCCTTCTCTAGAAAGGATCCATTCTTGGCAACGAAGATTTTGCCTTCAGATCTATGATAGAAGGTATACCCAATAGTTTCCTTTGGGTATCCTATGAAGACGCATTTTTCCGCTTTGGGTTCATGCTTGTCCAGCTGTAACTTCTTTACATAGGCTTCGCAACCCCAAACTTGAAGAAACGACAATTTAGGTTTCTTCCCAAACCATAATTCATACGGTGTCGTTTCAACGGATTTAGATGGTGCCCTATTTAAAGTGAATGCGGCTGTTTCTAATGCATAACCCCAAAATGATAGCGGTAAATCTGTAAGTGACATCATAGAACGAACCATATCTAAGAGAGTTCGATTATGACGTTCGGACACACCATTACGCTGTGGTGTTCCCAGCGGTGTCAATTGTGAAAGTATTCCGCATTTCTTCAAATGCTCGCCAAACTCGTAACTTAGATATTCACCTCCATGATCAGAACGTAGAAATTTAATCTTCTTGTTACGTTGATTCTCTACCTCACTTTGAAATTCCTTAAATTTCTCGAAAGTTTCGGACTTATGTTTCATGAAATAGATATACCATATCTACTCAAGTCATCCGTGAAGGTAAGAACATAGCGATAACCATCGCGCGATGCTACACTCATTAGACCACACACATCGGTATGTATGATTTCCAATAAGTCCGTAGCTCGCTCCATCATACCAGAAAATGGAGTCTTAGTCATTTTACCCATCAGACATGCTTCGCATCTTTCAAGTGATTCGAAATCAAGTGATTCAAGAAGTCCATCGGAATGGAGTTTCTTCATACGCTTCACTCCAATATGACCAAGACGACAGTGCCACATATAGGTCGAGTTATCGCTCGATTTCAAACGTTTAGCCTCAATGTTATTAATATGTGTATTTCCACTATCGAGATTCAATAAGAATAGACCATCTATCAAAGGTGCATGTGCATAAAACATATTACTCATATAAATCGAACAACCATTATTCTCGGACTTAAACAAGTAACTGTCTCGCAATAAACAAGATCCCGATATAATGTTCATGCTTAACGCAGGCACCAAATAACAATTATTTAAGTATAAAACTAATCCCGATGGTAGATGAAGGGTAGCGTCGACCGCGATCACATCAACCTTTGATCCGCTTCCACGCAAGATCGTCACCTTGTTCTTCGCTAGCTTCCGCTTATTCGCAAAGACACTGCTTCGAGTTACAAATATGAGCAACCGAACCAAAGATCAAATACCCAGCACTACTACTTAGTACTAGTGAGATACACATCAATAACATGTATATTGGATATACCTTTCTTCTTGATGTTGCCGTTCTTCAAATCCGCCAAGTACTTTGGGCAATTCCGCTCAAAGTGACCTTCTCCTTGTAGTAAAAGCACTCGATGTCGGGCTTAGGTCCAGCCTTGGTCTTCTTCGTTGGCGGTAACTTTCTTACCACCCTTCTTGAAGTGTCCCTTTTGCTTAGACTTGCCTTTCTTGAATTTGGTGGTCTTATTGACCATCAACACTTGGTGCTCTTTCTTGATCTCCACTTCTGCAGATTTCAACATGGCAAAGAGTTCTGGGAACTGCTTGTTCATGTTTTGCATATTGTAGTTCATCACAAAGTTCTTGTAACTTGGTGGTAGTGATTGGAGGACGATAAATCCCCAAAGCATTAGGAATCACTATACCCAAGCTTTGAAGTTTGTTTATGCGTCTGACATCTTAAGCACATGCTCACTTACGGAGCTGCCCTCTTCCATCTTGCAGTTAAAGAACTTTTCAGAAGCCTCATAGCTCTCAATCGCCGCGTGAGTCTCAAAGATAAATTTGAGATCACGGATAATATCATGTGGGTCTGAATTCTCAAACCTTTTCTGAAGCTCCGATTCTAAACCATACAAGATAGCACACTGAACTGTGGAGTAATCGAGTCTTCGGCGAGGTAAACATTCTTTACTTCATCGGTAGCAAGAGCTGGTGGGTCACCCATGTGCATCCAAGACATAGGTCAAATTACCAGCTGTGAGGACAATCCTCAAATTGCGGAACCAATCCGCGAAGTTGCTTCCATTGTTTTTCAACTTTTCTTTCTCTAGGAATGCATTAAAATTGATGGTAGGGGCCGCCATTGATCTACAACATATTTGCAATAGTTTAGACTAAGTTTATGACAAATTGAGTTCTAATTAATAGTTAAATTAATCTAGGTGAACTCCCACTCAAAACAACACCCCTCACATTGTTCTAGTGATCACATGAACCAAACCCACCACATCAAAACCGATCATCACGAGAGTTGATGTAGCTTCAATGGCGAAAAATCGACATGTTCATCATATCTACTATATGACTCATGCTTTACCTTTCGGTGATCCGTGTTCCGAGACCATGTCTGTACATGCTAGGCTCGTCAAGATCAAACCTTAGCTTCCGCATGAGCAAATCTGGCTTGCTCACGTTGTATACACTTGCGGAATCTAACACACCCGATCATCACGTGGTGCTTCGAAACAAAAAGCTTTAGCAACGGTGCTAACTAAGGATGAACACTTTAGAACTTGAAATTCATGTGCATGAGGGATCATCTTATAATTCTACCGTCGTTAACTAAGCAATACAAGATGCATAAAGGATTAACATCACATGCAATTCATAATATGTGATATGATATGGCCTTTCTTCTTTGTGCTTCCGATCTCCATCTTCAAGCACGAACATGATCTCCATCATCACTGGCATTGCATCAAGGTCAATGACGCTGCTCCATGGTTGTCGTCCACCGGCTTCAACTATTACAACTACTTTGAATAGACACGCGGGTCTTAACAAAATTAAAGAAAACCATATGGCTCCTGCCGGTTGCCCACTTACAATAAGGAACATTGCATACATCAAATATAATCACAATCATGGCCATATCACATCACAACACCCCCCTGCAAAACAAAGTTAGACGCCTCTACTTTCTTTGCATGTTTTACGTGGTTTGGGGCTTTCAATAAGTGTCGTTCTAACTTACGAACAAGAAGCACAACATTGATACTAGTATTGTCAATCACGCGTCGTAAATTGGATCTTAACTATGTTGGGAGAAACAGGCACCCGCAAAGCCACTTATGCAATACAAGTTGCATGTCAAGCGTGGAGCAAGTCTCATGAACGATGTCATGTAAGGTTAGCCCGGGCCGCTTCATCCCACCATCCCGCCAGATGCAAAGTACACAAGAAACAATCGACAACAAAAGCATCAACACCCACAATGACCATTGTGTTCTACTCGTGCAACAGATCTACATATAGACACGACTCTGATACCACTGTAGGGTTTCGTAGCATGGAAAACAAAAAATTTCTATTGCATACAAACAAACAAGCCAAGATCTATCTACTAGATTGTAGCAACGAGTCGATGGAATAACTCACCCTCGAAGATTCCAAAGTATTTAACGGGAGCGGATTCTCGTGGGTGATGTAGTCGTACTCTTGCCGATCTCAAGATCGGGTAGACGATCCTTCCGGCGCTGCGTTCCGGCAGCGCTCCCGTAGTCGGTCACACGTTCGGTACTCGACGAAGACATGCCTCTACCTTGTTCTAGCAGGCAGTGGAGGTTGTAGCACTCTCCTCGCGATTCCGGCAGCACAACGGCGTGGTACCGGAAGTAGAGGGGAGATCTCGCAGGGCTTCGCGTTAAGCCGGAGCGAGTATGGTGGACTATGAGAGAGAGCCTCAGCGATCTAGGGTTTAGACGCACCAAGGAGGAGCAAGGCCGGCGGATAGGGTTTATCTAGGCGGCGGCAGCGGCTTGCCCTAGGCGGCGGCGGCTTGCCCTAGGCGGCGGCATCAGGAGGTGGCGGCGCCGGGCTAGGGTTTGCGGGTGGAGGTGTTGTGTGCTAGGAGGGGCAGCCCTGCCCCTCCTTATATAGGTGGAGGGGCGTGCCAGGGGAGGGGAGTCCCTCCCCAACTCGGTTTCCCAAGTGGGCCGGCGGTGGAGGGGAGTAACTCCTCCCCAAGTAGGTTTCCTACTTCCCCTCCACCTTCCAAAATAGCCGTTTGACTTTTCAAATTGGCGTTTGACTTTTCAAACTAGGATTTGATTAAATCCTTTATTTTGTTCAGCGATGACACCTAGTACATGATGCAATCATTCCAACTTGATATGACACATTCATGTACCCTTCCCCTCGGGAGTGCCGGACATTCCGGAACCTTCTAGAACATTCCCGATGAAAACACCGGAACCATTCTCCAACCCCGAAATAGGACTTTCCTTATATGAATCTTATTCTCCGGACCATTCCGGATCTCCTCGTGATATCCCGGATCCCATCCGAGACTCCAAACAACATTCGGTCTCTTACTCTTCATTCCATAACTACTCAAACAACGTCGAATCCTTAAGTGTGTCTCCCTACGGTTCGTGAATTATGCGGACATGATCGAGACACTTCTCCGAACAATAACCAATAGAGGAATCTGGAAATTCGTATGGCTCCCACATATTTCAACGATTACTTTGCGATCGAATGAACCACTTACATACGATACCAATTTCCCTTTGTCTCATGATAGTTTACTTATCCGAGGTTATGATCGTCGGTATCTCTGCATACCTAGTTCAACCTCATTACTGATAAGTACTCTTTTCGCTCCGTGATATGTGATCCCTTGTGAGCTACCATGCTTGCAAGCTAATTGGATGACATTCCACCGAGAGGGCCCAGAGTATATCTATCCGTCATATGGATGGACAAATCCCACTCTTGATCCATGTGTCTCAACCAATACTTTCCGAACACTCAATGCCACCTTTATAGCCACCCAGTTACGGTGTGGTGTTTGATGTCATCAAAGCATCCTTCTGGTGAAGGTGATATGCATGATCTCATGGTCGAAGGAATTAGGTTACTATGTATCAGAAAGCATATAGCAATTGAACTATTAAAATGACTTGATCTTTATGCTACGCTTATCTATAGGAGTATGTCCACCATATCATTCTCCTAACGATATGATCTTGTTGTTAATAACATCTCAATGTTCATGATAGAGAAACCACAATCATTTACTAATCAACAAGCTAGTATTATAAAGATGCTTTACTAGGGACTCTATTTTAGTTTACAAATCACACAAGTATTAATGTTTCCTTGTTAATACTATTATAGCATGAATGTAAACATTTATCATAAACACAAAGATATAATAATAACTATATTTATTATTGCCTCTAGGGCATATCTCCAATAGCTGGGTCACCGCAGTTGGTATCAGAGCATATGCTTTGACCTTAGGATTGAAACCCTTTTAGGAAGATCTGTAGGTTGGATAGTGACTATAGGAGCCATCTTATCTAAACCAAATATTCTTATGACTTGTGATGAGTATCCACTTGAGGATAAACTTTGTCACTAGATACTTAAGTCATTCTTTCTTAGGAGTAATTATTTTAACTTTTCTCAGTATAGTGCTATTGAGTGTCTTCCGAAGGAGACATAAGCCACCAAAATACTTTAGGAAAGTCAATTGACCGCATCAGATTAGGATCAGGTGCAAGACATCAATTGAAGTAGTTCTAATAGTATAGCTTAACCCTAGAATTTAAGAAAGAGCAGTAAAATCTTATTGTTAGTTGATAACCAAAGACAACATGATGAATATCATTAGGATAAATGTTGATGTAATGAGTAGTAATCATATGGGATTCACTTGAGAATTCTACACAATGAAGTGAAATTATGTTAAGATGTAATAATAGTGTTGTGTGAAACAAAATCATCATAGTTAGATTAGCTCTTAAATCATGATAAAGAGGTAAAACATAATAAGATCATGGTGAGATTAGTTCTGAAACCATGATGTAAGTGTAAGTATGACAAGTACTTAGTGAATTATCTTGGAGTAGAAGTATGAAAATACAATGGTAGAACTATGATTGAAGTCATAGGTGCTAAAAATTTCTAATAATCTTTGGTTTAAGTTATCAAATAAAGTCTGATTAGTCATTTGGAGTGATCATGTGAGGTTAGTTTATTAAATAATGATAGGTTGGTTATATTAGCCATTCCAAGAGTTAGACTAAAGGTTAGTCAAAACCAAATTGAGACCACTTTGTTAAAAATTATCCTATTGCAATTGAGCAATTTGGGTAAATATTGAGATAAAGAATAGTTTGACCCCTATGTGCTAAGTATCACAATGTAAACCTATACGAGGAGGTGTCATATACTACACAATTAAGCCTGAATTCTAGAGATATTATACTCAACTACTATATTCCGGGCTTAGGATATTGTGTGTTATATGTACCACATTTGAATTTATTTGTTTTTCTTGGATATTCTTGATTGACTAGATCTGTACATGAAGTTTGACTTGGTGTGAAAATGCATGTTGCAACATCCAGTTACTACTTGATGTTATAGACCTAGATAGGAATGGGAAGTCATGTAAGGGAGTGATGATTTTTAAAGACCAAGATAAGACTTACATGAAAAATGAAGCAAAGTATAAGGAGTATCAATGAAATTTTAAGGATGGATCAAGTTCATATCATTACTAAACAGTAATAATAAGGAAGATTAGTGTAGAAGATGTATGGAGCAATAAGAAGTAATAAACTTAAAGTTCACCCAAAATGGGTGATGTTGCTAAGAAGTTAATGAAGTAGTAGTATCTAGTTCATGGAAGCATCATGGATTAGTACAAAGAATAAGTTTTGGAACCAAAATGGTATTCAGGCTCTGACAATTCAGAGAGAATGCCAGTAGTATGTCGGAAACCATAGGGAAATTCATACACCCTAGGATGGTTCGCAACTGGTATCTTGTCCACAGCTGGTATTTGGTTGACTTAGTTAACCAGATCTTCTTAAAGATTGCATAAAGAGCATAAAACTTGGTCTAAGTTAAGAAAGACATGAAGGCGTATAAACATTAAAAGCGACTGTCTTTCGAGACTCTTCGCGAAGTCAGACCTATCAAAGCGAAAATATCCAAATAGTAAGGCAAATAATGCTGAAAGATTCACTTCAGAGATCCACAATTGTGTGGATACATCGTACAATCTTTCATAAGACCCTAGCTAGGTAGAGTATAAGCTGGATAGAGACCAATGTTCTAATTATAAAGCCAATAAATACTATATAGACAGTTTGAAGACTATTAGTAAACCCTAAGGGGGAGAGTAAACATTAGAAATGAAGTATTGCTATCTGACTTTCTGAATAAAGGTTGGAGAAAAGGGACTAACCTACCACAATAGCAAGCCTTATTTTCATAAGGTTAAAAGAAAGTCATTATTATAAAAGTACTTAAGATAATAACAAAAGATAGAATAGATTAATTCTAACGAACTAATTCTAAGAGGAAACAACTCTTAAGTGATCTTTAAGAGTGAATAATCACATCAAATTAGTCATGTATAGAGGAACAAGGAAATTCCAATGGGTATGGACTAAATGAGTTCAAATCCAATCTTTAGAAGGACTACCGGTATAAACCATACCATCACAAATCAAAAGTTAGTCTTTTGACTATAGTTATTGTTTAATGGAGTTAAAATCCTATTTTAGTGAGACTTTCTAAATCTTATATAGTATAGCAAGGAAGTTCTATGATCAAGTAAAGGAGTTGGATTAGGATACCTAAGCAGGGGAATGAACTAAAGAAGAGACCCTAGATTGAGGAGTTTGTAATAAGGATATATCTCTAAGGGACTAAAGTAAAAAACTTTGGAGTATTGGAGACACCAAGTTAAAGATTCTTGAGTATGATGAGGATTCAAGGAAAATATTTGGATATGGGATATTACAATTATTCCCATTGAGGTTACCATGGAGTTGAGACATATCGTAATCTTTGCAAGACAATTCCTTACTCCGAAACGTGAATACGCGAACTTCGAGGATGAAGTTTATTTTAAGGGGGAGAGTCTGTAACATCCCAGGATTAACAACTAGAATTATAAAGGACGCAGGTGTGTGCATTGCATTCATGCATGAGAAAATCCGGAGAATTTTCACGCAAAACTAAGAAAACACGAAGGGATCGGAGTTCCTCTCGTTCTGATGGTTTAGTTTAACACATCAGGGTGAGTGCGAAGAATTTTGACATGACTTTTGCTGATTTTTTTGATTTGAGGGAAACAAATTTGACTTTAGTAAACAATTGATATAATTCAAGAGTATTTGAATTGAAAATTCAAAACACAAACAATTCAATAAATAAGAGAATACAATTAAAGACAATAAATATTATTACAAACAAAAAGTCTTATTGTTTTATAAATCTCAATTAATAAGATATATTACAAGAGTAATAGAAATTATAAAAAGAAAAAAAAACTTAACTTTATTAAATAAGAAACAAACCCTTACAAGTTTCAACTAACAAAAAGAAAAATGAACTTTATTACATTAATAAAAGAATATAATATTATTTACAATATTTAAGAATCAAATAAAGTTGTAAAAGAAAAAAAAGGAAATTTTAAACTATATCTTCTTGTCTTGAAGATTTCCTCCTGTTCACTTTTGTTCCTGCATAATAATGAGGTAAAAAGAAAACAAATATAAGAATGGGTTAGTGTTAGTTGAACTCTTAGTCTGGCAATGTGATGCATTGCTAAACACATCATTGAGTATTTCTAAAAAAAGGGGCCAAAGAGTAGTATTTGTTCTTATTCTGGGAATATTGCCTCAGACTAGTGCATCACAGGCTGATGTAGGGGCAAGTTTCACCAAGGGAAAGTAAGAGGCAAAGAGGTAAAAAATCACATTTTCACTTGATCTAATCCATTTGGGTGAGACATGCACACAGGCAGCTCACAAGTTGCTTACACACATGCATTATAATATGTTGTCAACACCACAGCAACAAGGGAATCAGATAAGAGTGCACAGCCGTAGCAACCAGCTACCATTCCACCTCCACACTTCAGAATACATTCCTCATTTTACCATCTTATCATCAACCAAGAATACATAGATCATCCCACCAAAACCTAATCCAATCAATGGTTGCTTCAAGAAGCCATCCAATAGCTAGGACAAGGAGGAGATTCAGATCAAGCCAACAACAAGGGAAAAATTCAACACTGGCAATGACTCCAGGAGGAGGAGGCCAAAGTTTAGCTACTGTAGTAGGCCAGGATCTAATAGAGGAGCAAGCTACAACTGTAATAATAGCTAATCAAGGGCAAACCAAGATCAAATATTATTTTCTCAAGATCTACTATCAACTCATCTACATCAGGCAGCAAGGTAAATAAAAGTACCACCAGGTTATGTAGCATCTGTTCTTAATAGTTTGCACCATCAGGACCTGGGGTAGATAAGAGAAAAAGCATCCAAGATAAATTATTACAACTATCCTTCAACTAGATCTAGTCTCGGAGGATGAGAGGTAATATTTACTCTCAGGCTTGCATAGAGCTGCTATGCAAAACTCATCACAGGAAAATCAGCCAAATAAAAGTAATTGCTCTTATCTATCCAAATTAGTGCCTCGGCCTTTGCATCATGGGCAGGGCCTATGTACCAATACACCATCTGATTTTGTCAAGTCATATCCCACAAGGATTGATAGCCACACACATAATTATTCAAATGGTATAAGCAACCAAATTCCACTGACCCGCAACTAGATGATTTCTAGGCAATCAAAAGAGGTCACTTGAACCCCATATAATCACATATCTACTCAAGATCATGCTACAAGAAGGATTGCTGTGCACACTCCAAAAGGAGGCACCAAAGCAAGATCCTCCAGGTAACAGATGCCACCAAAACAAGTTAGCAGAAATAACTCAGGTTTACAAGCCATTCAAAGCTAATCTAAATCATCTCTCTAGATAAAATAACTAGAGATCATTTAAGCTTCTATTTCAGACATCATGGGTAGATAAAATTCATCTAGACTTGTTCCTGAAATAAAAATCTAGTTAACCTAGGGAAACATCATATACACATGAAAACTGGGTGTGCATATTGCTAATACACACAATATAATTCTATGTAGAGAATCTACTCATACCAATAATTTTAGCTACAGCTACAACTAGAACATAATCAGAAAAGTCAAGATTCAGCCAGCACATTTAATTACATCAGGTTCATCATCAAGAACTACTAGAACATGCAAAACAGTACAAGAACACATTTAGAGTAGAAAAATATTACCAAATTGTGTAATCTTATACATTTGAACCAATATTTGAGCTAGCAAATAATTTAGAGTCTAGCAAGCCTGCCAATATTACAACACATGTTCGCTCTATACACTTAAATATTTCACATACATATTTATTGGATAAAATTAGCTTGTGCATGATCTAGTTACACCTGATACACAATACTAAGTCAATGGGATCATCTACTCTGACATTTAGAGATAATTTGGGCATAATCAATTAGCCTCATTCAATTCCATAAGCCAGATTCATTGCACAGCTACCAAACCAACTAGTACAAGTACACTATGAATAATGCATAACAACCTATATCTCATAATTAGGAGATCACTAGCACAACCAAAACCATCAAGTTATGCTACAACCATATCAATTCATCGGTCCAAAGACCGGTCACAGAAGAATTTACCTGAACCGGAGGCGTGGCCGATGCAGTAGCGACATCATAGGAAAATTAGGCAAGAAAGATCGATGTCAAGGGTTGTGTCTGCAGCACCGTTCTGCTGGCCTTGAGGGCGAGTTAGACAACACAACCCCATCGCCGCTACAGCAACCACACCATCATGGCTAGGTCAAACCGACCAAGCTGCCGACGCGTAGGTATAGCAGGAGGCCGACTAATCAAGCAAGCGACAGTAACCCCCATAGCCCAGGGAGCAGAGGGTGAGCCACGCCATCGTGCAGTGGACAAAGGGCATGGTCGATGAAGGAGTCTAGGAGGGGGTCGTTGGCAGCGGTACCAAGCTGGAGCTTGAGGAAGGAATGGTGGGGGTTGTAGGTGGTGACGAGGAGGTCGTGGTCGTCGGCGAAGAGTAGCCAGTGGCCAAGATCGATGTAGGGGCAGGGGTTTTGTCCAGGCGCGGTCGAGCCAAATCGACCGGGGAAGAAGGGAAAAAGAGGTGATGGCAAGGCCTCGCCGGTGGAGCAACTTCGTCAGATGCGGTCGACGGTGGCCGGGGAAACGACCGACGGCACTGGATATGGCCGGCGATGGAAGGGATGGCGTCGACGGCGCCTAGTCAGTGCGTGCATGTGAGAAGCAGAGGAAAGGGATGAGGGATCGTGCCTGCGTGTGTCATGTGTATAGGAGTTGCGTCGGGGTGGGGTATGCCTTGAACCGGGCCTAAACTAGGCTAGGTCGGCTTAGCAGGCCAGGCCGAGATGGACCAACCAGATGTGCCCAACCAAACAGCCCAGATTAATAGGATGAGAAACAATATAAAAAATGAATTACTAAAATACCCTATAAATATTTTTAGCTCTATAAAGTTATAGAAAAATCCGAACAATATATAAAAAATATATTAGAATCATCACAAATATAAGATTTACCTAATAAAAAATATAACTTTATTTGTTACAGATAAACATAAACCAAATAAATATTAACACCATTAAATCCTAAGTGAAATTTCATAAAATAAGGAAAAATCCTAAAAATAAATAAAAATCATTTTTGTGTATAAAAATAAATATACTATTTTATTAAAATACTAGCCTAATTTTTTATAACTAAAATATGAAGTAAATATTCAAAGACATTTAACCCTTGATGGAATTTTATAAACATAAGAATAATACTTAAAAATAAATAAAAATCATTTTTAAAGTCTTGAAAAAATATATTACACTAGAAAATTATTAAATATAATATTAGAAAGGTTTTAATATTTTAAAGTAATAAATCCTTGTCTATTATCTATTTTGAAAATTCTTTAAAAACATTTCTTAAAAAAGAAATAATTATATTTCTTTATAAATATCAAAACCTTAAAATCTAATTACTAAAGTTCTAAACCATAACTAAGATTTATAATAAAACTTAAGCATAAATCATTAACTTTATAATACTCTTTTAAACCCTAAACCAAAATTCAAAACCACAATATTTAAGATAATTTTATATATCATTCACTTATATGAAGAGGGAATGATCTTAACATATAAATCATAATTAACATGAATTTAAAACTAACACCTTAACAACACCATCCAAATTATACTTTCTTTGATAGTTGCATGTTATTTTCATAATAGCAAAACAAATTTAATCTAATCATTCACTTAAATGTAAAGTGAATAATCCCACACTTTAATCATACTTATCATAAATCCAAAACTTGAGAATAATTAAAACAAATTACACCTTAAGTTTATTTACCCTTTTAAAGTTAACTTTAGTCTCAAGACTTATAAACATTATGTCTAAGAAACTACTTATGGTTTTATAGTTAACTTTGGTCTATTCCAATTAAGACATAAAGCATCTCATGTCCAAACTAATCAATCACACACCAAAAGACATTGAACACATCCTATTAACAATAAAGATTGTTTAAACTTTAGAAAAGAAATCTTTTCTTCAATTGTTATTCTTTTTTCCACTTCAAACAACAATCTCATAATAATTTCTACAACTCCTAACAACTCAACCCAAAGACTTTTATCATAGTCACCAAATGAGAGTTAACCATAATCACTACTTTACTTGTATACTTAGGATTGATAGCACTTAAGTTCTTTATAAGTGACATTACTTGTAAAGTAAAATTTGAAGATAAACAATTATAATGTAAGCAATCTTGAATAGCATTCCATATGTGTGTATCTTATTGTTGTATAAATATGTGTTGTTCACACACACTCACAAGCCTTAATAAGAAGCACAAGTATGAAACTTATCTATAAGGACAACACATTCTAAAGAAACCATTTCCAGTTTCCAAACCCTAGATCAACGTTATCCCCGGGATTCGAGTTTACGAAATTGCAATACATTACTTATGCATAATAGCATCTTGCTTCTTTAAAAATTAGTCCTTACCGGACCAATGATGATGATTTTAGATATTGGATCTTATATTGTCTTGAAGACCATGAATGCATAATCTTGCAATCACAAAAGGCAAGTTCACACTTGCTCATGTCCTTTGATTGTTTTCTGTAAAGAATTTTGCAAATCCAGTGTTGTCATCACCTGCATTTCAAAAAGTTCAGAAAACACTATTTTCATAATAATATGATTATAGGTTATTTACCATGAGGTAAAAACCTTCTATGGAAGTTCCGGTGGTAAAGGAACATATTATATAGGAATTAACAACCAATGTCGCCAGTGATTATTGCACCGTATATTACGCGTTAACCACGAGATTTGGAATAGGACGGAGAAGTCAGCTGGATCGGATCTCTCTCGCATGCCAACGGATGACCGGGCCGTTGTTGCAACTCCTCTTGTAGAGGGTTAGCAGGTTATGGGTGGGATCCCTCAACGTCCCACGGCTTCTGGTATCTATGAGGGTTGTACACCTTAGGCTGATAATGGAAACAAGTTTTATCCTAGGCCTGATGTGCAATGCATCGGGTATGCGGGGTCGTGGAGAAGGACGGTGATTGGCTTGGATCGTCTACTGGGCCCCACACCGTAGGAAGTGTGGACGGGAAAGATCGCCCAGTTGTGCAACAAGGATTTGATCTCTCATGGGTAAAGTAATGCACCTCTGCAGAGTGTAAGAACTGTAACTTGTTACTCCCTGTTCCTGGAAGGAGCTGCGAACGCGGCAGGAAAGGAACTCCATGAAAGTTCTGGTAAACCCGTGAAGGCTGACAGACATAGCTTTTCAGAATAAAAGAACCTTTTGAAGAAATGTTTACAAAAACCTGCATTGCCTACGACCTATGGTCTGTGGTTGTAGATATAGTGCATCAAACACTCCTTTTCTAGTGGACTTGCTGAGTACGCTCGTACTCAACGTTTCTTCTTAACCCTTGCTAGATTCTAAAGCCATTAAGATGACGTCTACATCAAGTTATGCTCCAGGAATCATCATCAAAAGCTAAAGCTCTTCAATGAAGTCAAGAAGGTCAACATATACACCAACTCAAGTGAAGACGAAGTTACTGATTAAATAGGAATATAATCTCTAGCCATAGAATCTATTTCTGTAGTGTATTGCGATAGCAGCAATGCCAGACCATTAGTTAAGATACTAGTCGTAATAGAATGATAGTATTTGAGTTATTTATTTCTGATTCTTCTTTGCAAGAAGTTATTTCTCTCTCTTTAACCTAGAGTGTTCTCTGGATCTTATGTAAAGAGTCGAGTTGTAACCTATAGTCATGTCTTGGACTTGCTGTATTTCTATTGTACCACTCTGAGGGATGTAATACTAGTGAACAGAGTTTCATTGGTGTTATGTCAACGACTATAGTGTACTACATCATGCAGTGGTATGCTGGGTCACCGCGGACATGGTTTCATTAAGGAAGGTGATGCACACACATTGGGCCAATGATAGTTTTCTCACCGTGGCAGGGTTGAGGGCGGACTTCGACCTCAAGTTTGCAAATGTGGGGCTATCACTCTTCGCCTACGCGAGCCACTACACTTATGTTGAGGTCACCATTGAGTTCCTCTCATACTTCTACAATGACTACAAGGAGAAAGGTAATGTGTGCACGGTGAGCTTCACTATAAACCAGCAGCCATATCAAATATCTTTCCAACGATTTTGTGAAGCTTTTGGATTCCCTCAAGAAGGGGAATCAACTGTTACATATTTGTATAGCGTCTCAAGTGGAGAAACTTGGGAGGTTATTTCTGTAATGATGACAGGGACTTCTACCAGAAGAAGATGTCTACCATTCAGAACCCGACCATCTGCTACTTCGCCTTGTTTCTCGCTAACACTTTGTTGGGAAGAGGAGATACCAGCTCTATGGCCAATGCAGACATGGCCATTATCACCAAGGCACTCTTCCCCGATGCACCGCAGAGCCCCACTCCTGCAGCTCTACTCCTCCAGCATCTTCGCCACCAGAGCAACAAAAATAAAGATGGCATTCACATTGGTGGATTGGTAACCCACCTTGTCCAAGCATTGAACATTCCAATACCTGTTATGCAACACGTAGATGGCTCCATACTTATGGATGTCAAATATATAACTGCTTGTGGCTTCCTCGGTGTTTACCGAGCTAACAGGAGGCTCCGAGCATATCAGTTTTTTATCTTGATGCTTCACAGGATGAGCAGGTGCCGTTGCCTTGTCCACAAGCCTTCTCGATTCCTGATAAGAAGAACTGGATCCTCACCAAGGATCAAGTTGTGGTGCTCATGGCTAAACTCCAGCCTAACCAAGAAGAAGATGAAGAAGGGGAGCAGCAGGATGAGCAGAAGCAGGAGTACAAACCTGCTTGGGAAGGACAGCAGCAGCAGGAGGGACCCTGGGACCCATGGCCCAACCAGCAGCAACAGCAGTAGGGGTTCAACTACGTCCCCTATCAAGATTTTCTACAGATCAACCAGCACGTTGGGGAGATCGACCGAACTTTGCATGGAGTGAATGGGGATGTGAGTGCCTTAACTCACAACTTTAGTCACTTCATGACCCACTTCCCCGACTACTACCAGCAGCATCCGTACCCGCCGCCGAATGACAGCAACAACTAAGCATGGCCACATCATAAGCTTGGGGTAGGTTTGAAAATATCCAAACTTTGCATTCATATTTTTATTTATTCTTTTGATTTATTTTCTTTCCAAAAATTGCATGTTTACTTTCAGTTTTGCATTCCTAAATCAAAAACACAAAAAGATTAGTTGTAACTTCGATTGCAAATTTGTTTCTTTGTTTCTTTATTTCACTTGGAGATTGCTCAATTTCAGGTGACTTGGCAATAGGGAAATATAGCGGGGTTCAACTCAAGTACGAGAACAAAGCAACCAAGAGGAGGTATCACATTCCTTTCATCACCTTTTCTGCAATTCTAAATTGACCCTACAAGTATTTACTCGCTTGCACTTGAGTCACTCCCCACTTATCTTGTTATCCTATAAATTCTATTCCTTTGCTAGTGTCTCCTTTTTAGCTTTGAAATAATGAGAAATGAACTTGGTTAAAATATTTCCGACATTTTTACAACAAGAAAAAATCATCCAAAAGATGACTTGAGTCCATGTTTACCCAAAGGATTTGATTTTAGAAACTACTCAACCCCATTGAGCTTAATGTAAATAGACTTAATAGAACTCTTGAATGAAATTGTTTGATAAAATGGATGCTTCGAAGTAGTAGAGATTATGCCACTGCTTTTTCTAATAATTAAAGTAAGATATTGCTTTATGCGTGTCATTACAACACGGTCGTACTCCATGGGGAACTATTAACTCCGCTAGCCAACGAATGATCTAGATATGGGAAACCACTTGATTTCGGCTATTGAGTTATGTAAGCGTCTGTAGCTACAATGCTATGACAGGTAAAAATTTAGTCTCCTCGTGGTTTCGCGTTCCAGGTGAACTTGTAGTACTCCTTTGGCCCACTATTGCTCAATAGTTATCAATTGGCATGGTCATGAGTGCGCAACACATTACCAATTAACATGTTAAAAACAGTGGCATGATTTCTCTATGAAAGAGCTGAAGTTTTTGAAAGACAAGGAAAGGAAAAAGGTGCTTTGAGAGTCTTGAAATTTTGATGTGGGAGTAGATGAGTTGTTCTTAAATTGAATGTTTTTGGTGCCAACTTGAGTACTCTTAATTTATTAAAGAAACAAGAGCAAAAAGTTTTCATCTCTCAAGAAATAAATAAACCAAAAGAATTTGTTTCACTTTCCTATCTAAACTTTTGACACTTGCTTGGGCATATGATTTATTTGCTAGCAAGATATACGTGGTTAGGAAGTGGACTCAGTGCAATCTTGTGAATACTTGTATGATCATGTTTAAGATTGCAGGAATTATGAAGAAAAGAATTTGACACCAATTCGAGCTTGTAAGTTCTTTTATTTCAGTTTCGAATCTCCGCTATTCTTCCTTATTTTCTTGTCACTCGAGGGCAAGCAACATCTAAGCTTGGGGGAGTTGATAGCTGTGAGATTCGACACATTTTTTATGGTTTCTATTGATGGTTTTCGTTTGGATTTGATGGTTTTCTAGCAACTTAACGCTAATACTTGGTAGCAAAGAAAACTTGGTTTTAAATATGTGTTTCAGGTTCTGAACATCAACAGAGGGTTTTAACAGCAAAAACACAATATTTAGATGAAAACAAGCAAGCCTCTTTTTGGAAGCAAACAAGGGAGGCATCCAGTAGCTTTAACGAGCAACTATACAGAGGGAACATTTTCTCCAGCCATATAGTTCCCGCCGTATAGTGGCCACGACCTTCGTCTTGTCAAAAGGGACAACTTTCATGAAGAGGTGGAGGACGAAACAACATCCTCCATTCCATCCAGATGGGAGAAAGAAGAGATTCGGAGAAGAAGGGGAAGACGTTCTTCATCTCGCTCCACGATCTTCGACCTCCTAGTCACCACACCCTATAGCCATTACTTGTACTTGAGAGAGAGAGAGATCTCCACCTTGCAACATTAGGGTTTGAGATTGTTTTCTTCCCATGTTGAATTGTGTTGGATTTATTTATATTCTTATTGTGGATCTTCACGGTAATATCAACAAGAACTCCCTTTATTGAATTATATCGATGATGCTTTCTTCTCTCATGTGTGAGTAAGTTCCCTTGGGCATGGGAGATGTAAGGTATTGGTGATATGTGACGTGCCTACATAATTTCCATTAGATTGTGATTGATTTTAATTACTATATTATGTGTGTTTGACTATCTGTGGGATTCTTAATGCTTGTTGTCCAATTAAGGGCCCAGACAACATGATACATTGTTCTACATAGATAAGATCTTTTTTGCTAGCAGACGGGCGACACTTGAGTGGAACAGGGATATCAATGGAAAACTAGTTGAGCTCGAGGAGCACGAGGAGCCACTGTGCCTATTGCATTAGTCTGATCCAAGGATCTTAATTGCTAAGCAACCTGAATGATCTTAATCGTATAGCGACTAACCATGGTTTTGGTAACAAACTAGTAGGATTATTGAAGTTGGGATGAAATCTACCAAGAGGAGTTCTGACTAATTATGGGTTGCTCGCCTACACAAATACTTATAAGATTATAATTGTTACACTTATCACTCATCCACCTGGCACATTCACTATCACCATGAACTAAATCTCCTCGTGCCTATTTTGTCATCTGCAGAAAACAATAAACAAATCGTTCTTTACTTTTATTATTTTTATTCTAAAGCTTATATTTTAGTTTTATTTAAATACATTCAGTTTAATCCAAAAATTTATTCTTATTTCAACACTTGCAGTCAATTCACTCGAAGACCTGTGACAACTTTGAGTGCGACAGAGACTTCATCCATAAACACTTACCTTTGCGCTCCCTGTGGGATCAATATCTTAACTTCGAAACTAGTTGCAAATGATTTGTGCACTTGTAGTCATCACTCTCCTCCACACTTCTCCTCCATCCACTTCTTCTCTCCTTCTTCCTCACCTTCTCCTACCTACTCCTCCTCCTCCACCCCGATTAGCTACTCCTCCTCCTCCTCCACCACCCCGGTGAGCTCCTCCTCCTCGTCCACCCCGGTGAGATCCTCCTCCTCCACCCCAGTGAGATCCTACTCCTCCTCCTCCACCCTGGTGAGCTCCTCCTCTGACGACCTCCTCCTCCACCCCGGTTAGATCCTCCTCCTCCTACCCAACGACAAACTCCTCTACCCCGGTGACCTCCTCCCACCTCCTCCTTCGGCGAGCCCCTCCTCCACCGGCGGGCTCCTCCTCATGCTCCTCCACCGGTGACCTCCTCCTAATCCTACGGCCACCACCAGCCTCCTTCTCTGCCACCGATCCCCTCCTCCACCCACCTCCGGCGACCCCCACCTCCAGCTAGATCTGGCCCAGTTTTTTTGAATTTGAAAAAATCTGTGGCGGCAATATGCGCCACAGAAATTTGAGATCGGGCCCGCCTTTTTTCTGAAATTCGAAAAGAGAATTATGTGGCGCATATCAGAATGTGCCACAAAAGTATAATTCAGTGGTGTATTCCTATATGCACCACAGAAGTCCAAAACCCATACGCCACAAATAGTTGTTCCTAGTAGTGTTCTGAAGTCGTTCGGGGAAAATCGAAGGGGGACTGAAAGGTGTTTTAGGTCAAATTGGATTTTTTAATATGTATTTACACATTAATTAATCTAACTAATATTAAATATAATATTAAGATCTAATTTGAAAGGGTATTCCACTAAAGGGCCAAACTTTATTGGGAAAAAGGGCCCATGAGGGAAACCACAAGTAGGAGGGCCATGCGCCTAGGGTTTAGGGCGCCTAGGGACGCCTCCCTTGGCTGGTGGCTAGGGTTAGGGTTTGGGGCGACCTAGGTATGCCCCTCCCTTGGCCGCCGCCTAGATGCCTTGGGGGAGGGGAAAGCCTGACCCACCCCCTATATAAGGAGCTTCTCCCTAGAGGAGGAGAGACACACCAAGGCCACGAGTTGGGAGCTCTCCTCCCTCCTCTATGCGCCTCCTCCCTCCCTCTCCTCTCTCTCTCTAGTTGTCTCCTTGCACTAGTTTGGTCCCATGATAGGACTATTCGTGCAAGGGAAGGTGCACCTGTAGCACGCTGTTGCGCTGCGGAGATTCCAAGCCAAAGATATAATTATGCACTCTCGGTAGGGATCGGGAGCCGGAGGTCATCATCGTACACCATATGTGTACGAAACCACGAGGAGACACACTTGGGGCACCTTGTATTTCATGAGCCGGATTGCTGCATGATGATGGAGCAAGGGGTGACCTGCGAGGAGCTTCGCGACCTTGAGGTCGGCTACGAGCACAACTACTTAAACCACGTTCCCTCGGAATGTTAACTACTTTCGAACTACAAGGGTATGTATCCAATATCTTTGACCGTTACTGCATTACTCATATATATATATATCTTGGGCATTAGGACATTCCAATGTAGGATTTTTTTTGTTTTCTGCACCAGAACCCCAAAAGTGGTATCAGAGCCGATCTATGCATAGTGATGCTATACAGCCAATACTCACATGGTTTATGCAGGCATTGATCCTACAATTGTTATCCTCTAACATGTACTTATTTATATCGGGTATTGTTTGATGAAGTAGCTAGGAGTGATCTTACGCGTATCCATACACGAAACTGGTTCCATGCTCGACATACGGCTTGTTTCGTATAAGTGGCTAGAGGGTGTCTATATCTCATTCAATAGTTGATATAGCATTTACAACAGAGGGTCCCAAAAGGGGTGTAGTAGAGATAACTGTATGAATCCATGTTGTGGTTGGAAAGTTCGTATATTAGAATCGATTCTATTGCGAAAGCCTAACAACCACGTAAAACTTTCAAAAGATAAAGTAGAGGCGTCTAACTTTATTTTGCAGGAGACCATGTGATTTGATATGGTCTTGGTCATTATGAAGGCAAAGTAGTTTACTTTTATGTTAGGGATTTTTATTTTATGCCCTTGGGTTCTTAGTTGTAATCATTTTTCCCCAACTGCTTAATTTTTCCTCACCTTTTCCCATCTCCTACTATAAAACTCTCGCACGGTCTAAAACTTGCTGTCTGTCAGCTTTGCGGTTACATGCTGACAAGTGGGTCCGCATTCGGTCGGGTCCCGTAGTGGACCCTCACCATTACGTGCTGACAAGTGGGGCTGCAGTTTGTTAGGTCCCGTAGTGGAACTTTGTAGTTACATGTTGACAAGTGGGGCCGCGTAAAGTTGGTTTCCCTAGTGGACACCCCTCTCCACTTATCTAGATCATCATGCGACCCACAACTTATCCACGTGAGCGTCGGACCCACAGCTTATCCATGTGAGCCAGCCCCGCGCCCGTGGCATTGCCTCCCCTTTCTTCTTCTTATTCGGCGACAGTGGCCCTTCTAAAGAGATGGCAACCCTTCTCCGGCGATGGCGGCCCTTTGTCGAGCTTCACTTCGGCCTCTCGTTCGTCCTGGCCGCAGTATGGTGCCGTCCCATTGACCTGTATGAAGGATGACAATGGCAACCGTGTGCAGAGAAGGTTAGATCTCGCACCAAAATGTTCCCTCCAGTTGTTGCCTCGTCGTCGTCATGTCACGTCGCGTCGCGCTGTGGCCATAGTAGATGCAGGAGGCTGTGACCGAGCTGGAGGAGGAGACACTGGAGGGAGAGGAGGATGAGAGTAGGCATAGGAGGAGAAAGAGAGGAGGAGGAGAGGAGAAAGAACATGAGAGGAGGAGGAGGAGGAGAGGATAAGGAACAAGAGAGGAGGAGGAGGAGGAGGAGGAATAAGAGTGGAGTCGAAGGATGAGAAAGAGAGGAGGAGGAGAGGGGAAGGAGGAGGAGGAAGAAGAAAGGAGGAGGATAGGAGAGGGGAAGGAGGACGAAGAGAGTAGGAAGAAGAGAGGAGGAGGAATAAGAGGAGATGATAAGGAGGAAGAAGAGAGAAGGAGGAATAAGAGGAGAGGATAAGGAGGAAGAAGAGATGAGGAGGAAGCAGAGAGGAGGAGGAGAGGATAAGGAGGAAGAAGAGAGGAGGAGGATAGGCCAGCTGGATTCAAATTTGAATCCCTCCCAAGCTTATTCGTGGCGCACTACATGGTGGTGTGCCACTGGTAAGTGCCCTCTATTTTTTTTGCAGGAAAAAGTGATCTTTTGACCATAACTTTTTACTCTTTTTGAATTTTGAAAATCGAAAAAAATCTCTAAACGACCGGAGGTCGTTGCGAGCGGACGCGAAATCTCGTTCTCGTCATTTTGGTATATTAAACTTTTTTTGACATCATATGCAAAAGTTATGACCGTTTTACCGTGCCATAACGTTTTTTTTGCAAAAAATTGTAATTCATATTTGTTAAACTAGACCACATAACCAACCTATATTTTTTTCATTTTTTTAGATTTTTGCAAAACTAAAAAGGCGATCCACGGGCGGGGAGAGCAGTTTTTTGTGAACTTATCTGTGACGCACCTCTACTATATGCGCCATAGATAACCCATGTCAGTGGCGCACCTTATTGTGCTGCGCCACAGATACTCGTCCGAAACTTCGTGCGCCACTGATGTGATACTTATCCGTGGCGCACAACTATTCCGTGTGCCACAGATATGCCTCCCATGGACAGGGTTAGCCGCTAGCGCTGGGCCCACGTAATAGTGGCGCACCGTTCCAAACGTGCGCCGCAGATAAGTGAAGGTCAGTGGCGCATGGTTTCTCCTGTGCGCCACGGATAACTATCCTTGGGGCATCCTTTACATGTGCGCCACTAATAAGGACCTTGTGGATAAGCATTTTCCTACTAGTGACTCTTGAACACTTTCAAATTAAAAAAATTATACAACTCTTAATGTAAAAGAGTGTTTATAATTGACACAACTCTTGAACTTTCAAATTACAATTTGGACATGATAATGTTGTCCTAAAAAAATCTTGAGAGTTTACCATTTTTAGAGCATGAAAAGTGATCCCTAAACTAAAATCTTTATGTCTCGTGCATATACGAAAATTATAAACCTTTGAACTCTTTGAAATTTCACTTAGGACATGATAATGTTGTGCTAATAAAATCCTGATCATTTATTATTTCATGGAGTGAAATATCATGCATAAATTTGCGTATACGAAAATTATAAACCTTTGAACACCGTGAAATCACACTTAATACGTGATAATGATGTGCTAAGAAAATATTGAGAGATTATCATTTTCATAGAATGTAATGCATAAACTTGCATATGGAAAAAATTATACACCTTTGAACTCGCACTTAGGACATGATAATGTTGTGCTAATAAAAACTTGATAATTTATCATTTTCATGGAGTGAAATATAATGCATAAACTTGCATATACGAAAATTATACAGCTTTGAACACTTTCCCTTCAAATTATATTCAAAATTATTTGTTTATGGAGTTAAAGTACCGGTGGCAAACTCGTTATTTTGCATGGATAGATGGTGCCCCCCGACAGATACAAGGGTTATCCTGTCCGCTAGATCACAGAGGATCAATTAGAGGATCAACAGTTGGTGGGTACGATCCGCGTGACAACTGTCTCGACCAATCAGAGTGTAGTAGCCAAGATGAGCACATGTGTGAGATTCTGACTAAGAGAGAGTGGAACAATGAGTAGAACTTAAAAACCAAGGAAAAAACTAAGTAGAACTTAAAAACCAAGGACAAAACTGACAAAGGGATTCAAATAGAAAATAGAAAGAGATTAAAAAAAATGCAAAATGCTTATTTTATACAATAAAATACACCTTGACATACATAAAACTATTTTCAATTCAAATATATATCAGTTTGACAATTATTGCCTCATTCAGACAAACTATTTTTTGGAGAGGGATATTTTGAGAAGAGGCTTCGGTAGAAAGCCATGAACCTTCATAGATAGTAAGTGATTTGAGAAGTGGTGATTTAGGTTAAAACTTAATTTATATATATTTCTTATGGTGGCAGTTCACATAATAAGACTTTCTGGATAGATGCCACTATGTTTTGATCTTTTTGAATTTGTTATGCATAAAATGACTCAATTAGCTAAATAAAACTCATTCGTTGACTCTCCGTTGACCATCCATCGGAGGGTAAAAGTGAGTATATTGCACACGGAAGTGCTAGTACTGGAGGGCAAAACTGAGTACAACCAAACTGCCAGTGTTACACTCGAGGGTATAACTAAGCACAACTAAGTGGCCAAGGTTAGACACGAGGGGAAAACATGATGCACGGTACGCATGTCGTGGTGCACGGGGCGGTAGCGGACGCGTGTGGCCATACACGGTGCAGTAGCGTATGCGGTTACACGGTGCACGGTGGTGCAACGAAACATCTCCTTCCTTCACCTTTATAGAGGCCTCCTCACTCTCACTCATCACTCGCTCACTTACTCACGCAACCATGTCCACTATCCCATAACCTTCTTCAAACCCCCAAGAAAACCCCAACCACGCCGACGATGGAGAAGAACAACACGGTGGCCATCGTTGCCTCCAAGTCCGCCGGCGAGGAGTCCGCCGTCCCCGCATAGGGCCCCATCGAGGCATCGAAGACAGCCGCCGTCCCCGTCCAGACCCCCATCCCCGCTTCCGCCATAGCCGCCGGGGAGGAGGCCCCCGCCAGTCTCGGGAAGATCCCACATGGTTGGGATCCCTACGAGGAGGAGGATTACATCTACCCGGAGAATCCTTACGACACCAGCATCGCTGACCCATGGTCGGAGGTAACAAGGTTTTATCCCCTTCTTTTGTTCTTCCCCCATTCCCATCGTTGGATGCTAGATCGTGTGTTATTAGGGTTTGACTGTTCGTATTTTCAATCGTTGGATTCTAGGTATTTTTACAGTAGCTAATCCTCTTGTGTTAGATCTCGTATTTTGATGAATGCCCCTATTCATATTTCAAACCTATTTTATTGTTCCTCCGAGTTGTAGTTAAAGGGATTCCCTAGTTAGTACTAGCACCGATCTATAGTTGGGATCAGTATTCGATTTGATTAGATATTTGGGGATTGGAGAATAATCAGGGGATCTCAATCGGTTAATTTATGCAAGTAATCAATCTAGATAATCAAGGTATCTCAATCATGTCCTTATTGCACTTTACTGTTTTTTCCAACAGGTGGATAGCAGCGACAACGAGTCCAAGGATACCAAGACTCGTTAGGTGCTAAGGAGGCTGAAGTCCAGCCAGTATGACAACTTCTTTGCCGGCAACGTCTAAAGGTGACCCTTCTGCACTAGGAGGCTACACGCCACCGACTTCAACTCCCTCGTGAAGCATGCCGAGGACGTGAAGACCCGCATCCTGTCTGTGAACATCAACGATTTCAGAGCCAAGCACCAGGCGCTCGGTTTTCACCTCCGCAACCTCCAAAAGGCGGCCATCAAGGAGGGTCGCATGCCCCGGTCAAGCCCAAGGCGCCCAAGGTCAAGGGACTGGGCATCAAGAAGTGGAGGAAGCGCTAGAGGGAGGAGGCGGAGGCCCTCCTAGCGGAGGCCATGAGGGGTCACTGATCTTGTGATGCTGCTGTAAAGCAGTTTTGTTTGTATTGTTGTCTGTGTTGAACTTGTCCGCTGCTGCTGAGCAGCCTAATTGTCGAACCTCGTTTAAGTATCGAACAATATATCTTATATTAGTTGCTTTATCTACATCTGCTCTGTTTATATATCCTATATTAGCTGCTTTATCTACATCTTCTCTGTTTACTGAATGTATTTATGGTGCTGGTTAGATTTGCTGCTCTAGATTTGATACCGGATTGGGAAAAAAAGAGGGCCCAAAGGAACCATGAATGAAGAGAGAAGCTGCTCTAGATTCGTGACCTTTTTGGGCAAAAAACACAACTGTTAGCCACATAAAGGGGAAAAAGCGCTCTTAAAAAGGCCAATCATAACAATAACAAAAAATAAATCTTTTAATTTAGGCGACATGGTTCATGTAACTACCAAACGCGCCCCACATGGTCCCACACCACATCCCCCAAAATGCGTCCCAACAAGCCGGCCCCACGCAGTCCAACATGGCACGACCCCACACGTCAGCATAACGCGTCTCTGACCAACCGGTCCTACTTGTCAGCACGTAACGGAGGTTCCACTACGGAACCCTACTAAACGCGACCCCACTTATTACCACGTAATGGCAAGGCTGACGGACGAGTTTGAGACGGTGTGAGAGTTTTGGACAAGGAGATGTGCAAAAGTGAGAAAAAGTTAAGCAGCCGGGAAAAAGTGAGTACAACTAACGAACGAGGGGCACAGAAATAGAAATCCCTTTATGTTACTAAGTTGTGTAGTAATAGTCATCGTTCCAATGGACAACCTACTGATGGCGTCGTGGACTTGGCATCAAACAATGGCAAGATGGAGATTTTGCCGAAGCACTCGATGGAGATCAAGGCACAAGGACTATATCATATCACAAATATACGTATGATGTTGATACCTATTTTATATCTTATTTCACATTCATTACACTTTGTCAAGTAGTATCGTACATAGGAATCGATAAATTTCATTTCTCTCATCACATTATTTCACCATCGGTATTTTCCTTTCGGTTTGCTCTCGGCTATTTATAGGTTTTTAATATAAATATATTTCAAAAATCGTGAACAATTTTTACAAACCCTGAACATTTTCTGAAAAATCATGAACATTTTTCAAAAAATCATGAACATATTTGAAACCAAATAATGAACCAATTTCTAAAAATCATGAACATGTTTTAAAAACACGTGAACGATATTTCAAAATCGTAAAAACTTTTTAAAAACCCATGAATCAATTTTTAAAAATTGTGAACGCATTTATAACCCGTTGAATCAATTTTTAAAAATCATGAACACTTTTTAAAACCCATGAACCAATTTAAAAAAACCATGAACACTTTTTAAAAACCAACGAACCAATTTTTAAAAATCATGAACACTTTTTTAAACCCATGAACGAACTTGCAAAAATCATGAATACTTTTTAAAACTTGTGAATCAATTTTAAAAAATGATGACAATTTTTAAAGACCAGTTGCGGAGACCCAGCATACCACTGCATGATGTAGTACACTATAGTCATTGACATAATAACAATGGAATACTGTTCACTAGTATCACATCCCTCAGAGTGGTACAACAGAAACACAGCGGGTCTAAGACATGATTATAGGTTACAACTTGACTCTTTACAAAAGATACAGAGAACACTCTAGGTTAAAGTGAGAGAGAAATAAACTTTTTACAAAGAAGAACCAGAAATAATCAACACATAACTATTATGCTAATAAGATTAGCATCTAACTATTTATTGCTGTTATTGCAATACTCTACAGAAGTAGGTTCTATGGCTAAAGATTATACTTCGTCTTTACTTTAGTTGATGTATATGTTGACTTCCTTGACTTTATTGAAGGGCTTGAGCTGTTGATTAAGATACCTTTGAGCATAAGTTGATGTAGACGTCGTCTGTTTTGGCTTCAGAATCTAGCAAGGGTTAAGAAGATACGTTGAGTACGAGCATACTCAGAAAGTTCACTAAAAAGGATTGTTTGATGCACTATATCTATAGCCACAGACCATAGGCCGTAGAAAATGCAGGTTTTTGTAAATATTTCTTCAAAGGTTGCTTTTATTCTGAAAAGCTATGTCCGTCGGCCTTTATAGGTTTACCAAAAATTTCATGGAGTTCCTTTCCTGCTGCGTTCGTAGCTCCTTCCCGAAACAGGGAGTAACAAGTTACAGTTCTTACACTCTGCAGAGGTGCGTTACTTTACCCATCAGAGATCTTAGCTTCGTTGCACATCCGAGTTGCATTCTCGTCCACACTTCCTTGGTGTGGGGACCATACTAAGATCCAAGCCAATCACTGCCCTCTCCGTGACCCCGCATGTCTGCACGATCCTTCGGGGCTGACTACACCTCCGTTAAGCCCCCTCCAGGGTAAGCTATAACCATGATGAGTTCCCGGAGACTCTATGAGCTAGTGATGCCCCTGGCAAGTTCCATATAGGGATGACTATACCTCCGGCAGCCACTCATAGATAATCTAGATACCAAAATCGCGGGGCCTAAGGGTGCCCACCCATATGCTGGATCCTCACAAGGAAACACAGCGTCATATTAAGGTCGTTTTGCCATACATACGGGAGGAAGAGGATACAACTGACTTCTCCGTCTCATTCCAAATATCATGGTTAACGCGTGATATACGGCACAAGAATCACTGGCGACATTGGTTGTTAAGTCCTAGATAATATGTTCCTTTACCACCAGAACTTTCATAGTAGGTTGATACATCGGAAACATATCTATAATTTTTCATGTTCCATGCTTGTTAGTATCTACTTTGCTTTGCTTTGTCTACACTTTGAGGTGTTTCTATATGTTTTCTAGTACTAACCTATTAACAAGATGCCATAGTGCCAGTTGCTTGTTTTCTTCTGTTTTTTGGTTCTAGAAAGGCAGAAAATCAATATTCTCGAAATTGGACGGGACAAAAGCCAAAGTCAATATTTTACCGTGGGGAACACGGATCCAGAAGACAAGACAGAGGAGGGCCTTGAGGGGGCCACACCCCTGGCCGCGCGGGTGGGCCCACCCCGCGCCTGGGGAGGTGCAGCCACCTCGGGCATCCCCTTGGCCTCCCTCTTCGCCTATAAGAAGCCCCCGATGCCTAAACCCTAAGTACCCGATCAATATTCCACGAAACCGTCTGTAGCCACTGCCACCATCGTCCCTGGATCGAGGGATCTGAAGCTCTTCCTGACACCCTGCCAGAGGGGAGATCATCCGGGAGGCCTTGTTCTTCATCATGCCAGCCTCCGGTATGAAGCGTGAGTAGTTCCACCTTGGACTACGGGTCTATGTAGTAGCTAGATGGTTGTATCTCCTCATTTGTGCTTTCATGTCTAGATCTTGTGAGCTCCGTTCATGATCAAGATCTCATATATTTGTAATCATGCATGTTGTATTTGCACGGATCCGTTGGATATTGAGATTACTATGTCAGATTGATTAATGGTTTTGTCTTATTGATTCTGTCATGTCTGTATTGTTTGTGATCTTGCCTGCTCTCCATTGTTAGTAGCTATCTTGGCCAAGTAGTTGCTAGTGACTCCAAGAGGGGGTATTTATGCTCGATAGTGGGTTAATGCCTCTATTTAATCTAATGGAAGTGACAGAAATCTCTAAGGTTGTAGATGTGTTGTTGCCACTAGGGAGAAAACAACGGTCTCTTGTTCATGGAACAAGTGGATTGTTTACCTTACACACTTTGCTTAAAGCACTTGTCTGTTGCTTGCAACTTAATACTGGAGGGGGTTCGGATGATAACCCAAAGGTGGACTTCTAGACATAGATTTAGTTGGATGGTGGTCTATGTATCTTGTTGTATTGCCCAATCGAATCTCATAGGATCATGATGTCTAGTATTGCATTGTTATGCCTTCCTCAGTCCTGTCAATTGCCCTGTTGTAATTTGTTTACCCAGGATGCCATGTTTGTTTATCTAAGGAGAACACCTCTAGTGAACTATTTACCCCGGTCCAATCTTTACCATTGATACATCTTCCACTGTTACTATCTACTTGCTGCAAACCACTGTTACCTTCCACACCATACATTTAATCCTTTGTTACAGCAAATCGTTGAGATTGACAACCTCATTGTTCGTTGGGGCAAAGTCTTGAGTTTGTGTTGTGCAATTCTCCAGGTTGCTAGCAACAGCTTTGAGTCATTTCCTTCCTCCTACTAGTTCGATAACCTTGGTTTCTTACTGAGGGAAAACTTGCAGCTGTGCTCTTCACACCTTGCTCTTGGGGTTTCCCAATGAAGCGCTCCCACGTTGACAAAGCATCGTCATCATAGGTTATTACCTCATGGTAAATAACCTATATTCATATTTTTATGAAAATAGTGTTTTCTGACCTTTTTGAAATGCAGGTGATGACAATACTGAATTTGAAAAATAATTTACAGAAAATCATCAAAGGACATGAGCAAGTGTGAACTTGCCTTTTGTGATTGCAAGATTATGCACTCACGGTCTTCGAGACAATAAAAGATCTGATACCTGAAAATAGCATCATTGGTCCGGTAAGGACTAATGTTTAAAGAAGCAATATGCTATTAAGTATAAGTAATGCTATGAATTTTATAAAACTCCAAAGTGTATCCCCAATACTTTAAGTGAAGTGAACTTAGGTGATTCCTTTAAGAGTTGATTTATCTTTAAATTTTACTTCACAGGAAATGAATTTATAAGGAACTTAAGTCTTGATATACAAGATATAAAATTATAGTGCAATAGTAATCTAAGATTGAGATTAGTTGCTATTGGGTGATTATGATGAAAGTCTAAGTATTGGGTTGTTTAAGGGTTATAGGTAATTATTACAGAGTTATTGTTTGAAGTGGAAAAAAGAATAACCTTCGAAGAAAAGGTTTCTTTGGTAAGGTTTAAACAATATTTATGGTTGATAGAATGTGATTGATGTTGTTTGCGCTTTCTCGAGTAGTTTGGACTTGAGTTGCTTTAGGTATTAATTAAAATAGACCAAAGTTAACTATAAAAACATAACTAGTTTATTAGACATGATGTTTATAAGCTTTTGAGACTAAAGTTAACGTAAAAAAATAAACTTAAGGCGATTTTTTTTTAATTGTTCTCAAGTTTTGGATTTATGGTAAGTATGACTAAGGTGTGGAGTTATTCAATTTATATTTAAGTGAATGATTAGCTTAAATTTGTTTTGCTATTATGAAAATAATATGCAACTATTCAATGGAAGTATAATTTGGATGATATTATTAATGTGTCGGGTTTAAAGTCATGTTAAGTATGGTTAAGGGATAAGGATTATTTATCATATTACATATGAGTGATACACTATATGTATTTATAACGGGTTTTAAAGAGTATTAAAATGTTAATAATTTACACTTGAGTTTTATTATTAATCTTAGTTATGGTTTAGAGCTTTAGTAAATAGATTTTAAGGTTTTAATATATCTAAAGATATATAATTATTTCTTACTTAAGAAATGTTTTTAAAGAATTTTCAAAATTGGTAATAGACAAGGATTTATTACTTTAAAATATTTAAAACTTTTTTAATAATATATATAATATTTTTCTAGTGTAATATATTTATTCACGACCTTAAGAATGATTTTTTTTATTTTTAAGTATTATTCTTATGTTTACAAAATTCCATAAAGGATTAAATGTCTTTGAATACTTACTTCAAATTTTAGTTATATAAAAAAATTAGCTAGTATTTTTATAAAATAATAGAATCTTTTTTATACGAAAAATGATTTTTATTAATTTTTAGGATTTTTCCTTATTTTATGAAATTTCACTTAGGATTTAATAGCTTTAATATTTAGTTTTATTATTTTTAGTTTAAATAAATAATGTTATATTTTTATTAAGTAGAGATTATTTTTGTGAATATTTTGATGTATTTTTAGGATTTTAATGAAATTGTATACTTATGTTTTGAGTTGAAATGTTTTCTTAAAAATTTGCTAAAATAGAAAAAAACTATTTGTTTTTAGGTAATATTAATTTAGGTTGTGGCCCAGCTGGAAAAACTGGACCGGTTTTAGGGACCAGGCCCACTAGAGCCCAAGTCGGACTGGTCTGGGGTCAACCCCAGCCCGACCCAGTTCCTCTCTCATTCTCCTCTCTCCCTCTCTAGCGCGACACATACGGACGCAAGCCTCCGTTCCTCTTCTACTCGGCACGCATACGCTGCCACCTGCTGCTACTCCGGCCGTCGTCAGCTATCTCCACCACTAACGCACGACGGTGCTACCTCACCACCTCTTCCTATTTCTCTTTCCCCGTCGATTTGGCTTGCGCGCGCCCTCGCGCGCACCTGGCCGAAACCCTATCTCTTCCTTGGCACGACCGCTGTCGATTCTAGCGCCGTCGCGCCGCCGATGACTTTTGGTGGTGATGTTGCTCGGCCTCGACATTCTCCGTGTGCTACTGCCGCTGTTGGGATGGCTCGGCGCGGTGCAGGCGCCTCGGTTCCCTCGCTGTGTCGCTACCCTCGCCGTCATTGTCCCCTCTTCGGCGAGCTTGGGCTCGTCTCAGGTAGGTATCTCTCCTCCCCCCTCTACTTCTTTTACCTTTTCTCCTTTCTACTGGGAACCCAAGAATCCTAGTAACATTTGTTGATGCTTGATTTGTTCATGTTGTCTAATTTTGACCTAGGTGTTGGTGGGACGGCAGGATACCTGCAACCCCAGTGACCTTGATCTGTTTCTATTGGACTGTTTATTGGGGTGGTGTGGTTGATAGTGTGGTATTGGAGTGATGGTGCTGTGTTAGTGCTGCATTCGATGGGACGACGGTGGTTCCATTACCGCAACCTCGCTGGTGTGCTGTTCCCTGACTTTGTTACGCCTACGCTCCAGGTGCTCGGCACCCTTAGTGAGTTCTTTCTTGATACTGGCCATCGAGCCGATGACTCTGCTCAGTGGTCTATGGTTTCACTTCTAAACCCACACACGATGTTGGGTGCAGATATATGTTGGTGATTGTTCAGTGATGCTATCATAATCTACTTAGGATTTTCCTAGAATACATGAGATATTACTAAGTGTCTTGCTATAGTTTCGATGAATTACCCATCCCAGCATCAGGGATATGTTGATTATTGGTACTGTTGTTTATCTGAATTCTTGGTCTAGTGCATTGCCGAACTGAAGCCATGTTTCATTGTTTGTTGGAACAGATGATAGCATATGGTCTTTGCGTGTGGTATTTTAATTAAACTATTGACCTTAGTATTGGAGGTTTACTTAAGCATTCATATGCTTGAGCCTATGTTTATAAAAATTAATAATGAAATGATCCCATGATCAGTAATTTGGGGATATGGGAAGGATATAGTTATAGTCACCCCTCCTAGCCTCCTAGAATTTATTCTAGTGTCAGGTTAGTTGTGTTGGTTGCTTTAACTTGTCGTACTCCTGGTTTCTATGGTTTATCACTTGATAAAGTGAATTGTATATTTTGACAACAACAACACATATGTAAGATATGATTCCTAGATTATTTACTAGGGAAGAAATTGGAATTACTTTGGTATCATTCACAATTGGGATGAGGTTGCCATATTCATATACTGTCAACATGACAATAGAGGTTTAATTGTTCCTAACTATTCTGTTAGGAAGATGATGCAAGGATTTAGCTTGTTTGATTATAGATGATATACAAGCATGTGTATTTGCTGATGTTGCTAGTGTAATTTTTTTAGTGATCTTTGTTGCTTGGAATTTGCTACTGTGGTGCCTTAGTCGAGTGTGCATAGTAGAAATTCATGGTTACATGATCTACTATCCATGCCCCTGTCAATGATGCAAAGACCGACACATATAGTTGGTTGAAAAGAACAGATGTTAAGATTTTGGGATCTTTGTATGTCTCTATGATGATTTTGCAAAGAAACACTTTGCAATACTGAGAGTACCACCCGATCCAATCCTCCTAGATAATTTCTAGTTGAAGGGTATGTGGATTTGGTTGTTGTGTTTAATTATTTCCCTTACTCTCAAAGATGTCATTGCAAAAAGTAAATAAGAACAGATGCTACAAGATCTAGTTATACTCCCATGTACCTTGTTGTTTGTAATGTGGGCCGATGATGTGGTGCTGATAGCTTGTGAAATGATTAAACCTACGGCTATTGCTCCTGGTCACTCTCCTTTTGCTATCCAAGTCCTCCTGGATCTGTTGTGGCCTGCTTGGTGTGTTGTATCTTGGTCAGTTCGGCCTGGTGCTCCGGTCTTGAGCTTGTTAGCCTTCTCCTCATGGAACTGATACTGGCTTGATCTTTCCCTTGTCCTAGCTTCTGGATGGCTTCCTCAAGCAACCAGAGTGTTGGTGATTTGTATGGATAGATTAGGGACAAGACAGGGATGTCCCTGACTGTGTAGTGGAAGTTTGGTTGATGAGCTGAATGTAACTATGCAGATCTTGGTAGTGTTCTAACCAGAACAGTGGTTATCTTATAAGGATCATTAGATGATAGATATGCTCTGGATTTTCTTGTGGCTGTGCTACGACTATGTTGCCTCAAATGGCAGTTGCCCTCTATCTGATATGTTGACAACACATCATGGTGCATGTGATGTGTATGTTGCTTGTAAGTGGGACCTAGTGAAGGGTTTCGCGGCATAGTAAATCAAAATTTTCTACGGATGCGAACAGAGGGAAAGCCAAGATCTAATCTAGGAGATGCAAACAACAAGAGAGATTGGATTAGATCTTCATACCCTTGAAGATTCAACGTGAGCGTTAAATCGGAACGTGGGTGATGTAGTCGTACTCGCTTCTCCTCCTCGCGATCCGATCCGATCTAGCACCACAAGTGGCGGTGCCTCCGTGAGATGCACACGTGCAGCACCTCGACGTCTCCTCCTTCCTCGGACCAGCAAGTATGGTGGAGAGACGGATTGGATCTACAACACGACGGCGTGGTGTATATGGTGGAGAATTTCTGCAGCAGGGCTTCGCCTACAAGCATCGGGAGGAGAGAGGAGGCGGCAGGCGGATAGGGTTGGAGGGAAGGTGTGGGGGTGGTGCGCCCCCAGCCCTCTTTATATAGAGGGGTGGGGCGGCAACCCTAGCCCCCTCCCCCAAGCCAAGGCCGGCGGCCAAGGAGGAGGAGTGGGGGGCAAGGAAACCCCCCTTCTAGAAGCTCTATCTAGAGTTTAAACCCTCTTGGCCGGCTGGGCCCTATGGGGCCTTGTGCCCCAATTGTCTGCCAGGGCACTCCCTCATAGGCCCATGCCCCCTCTCGGAAGGTGGGGCCACGTTGGTCCCCTACCTGAAGGTTCTAGAAGCTTCCGGTACAATACCGATTAACCCGGAACAATTCCGAACTCCAAAAACTGCACTGCCTTATATGAATCTCATTATCCGGACCACTCTGGAACCTCTCGTGATGTCCCGGATCCCATCCGAGACTCCGAACAAAAACTCATAAACCAATTATCCAATCTATCCTAGCGTCGAGACACGTTAAGTGTGTGACCTGAGTTCGAGAATATGCAGACATGATCTTCTATCAATAATCAACAGCGGGGTCTGGAAACCCATATTGACTCCCACACATTCATCGATGATCATATCGGATGAACCACGATGCCAGGATTCAATCAATCCCATATATATATTCCCTTCGTCTCGCGATATTTTTTTTGCCCGAGATTCGATCGTTGGTACCGTCATACCTAGTTCAATCTCGTTCACAGCAAGTACTTTACTCGTTCCGTAATCCGATATCACTTTGTGATTAACTCTTTAACCACATGCTTGCAAGTGGTGTTGATATCGATTACCGAGTGGGCACGAAGTATATCTCTCCAACTTGGGAGGGACAAATCCCATCTCGATACATACAACCCAACAGATACTTTCCGATCACCTGAGAGACACCTTTATGATCACCCTCTCATAGGATGACGTTTGATGACCTCAAAGCTTTCTTCCGATACCAGGGAGTTGTATTATCTCATGGTCTAAGGAATGCAATATTTGACATAAGAAAAGCTTCGCAAAGACGAACACGATGACGCGATCTAATTGCTTCGCTTAGTTTGGGTCTGTCCACCATATCATTCTCCCAATGATATGATCTCATTATTAATCGACAACTCATGTCCATGGTTAGGAAACCTTAACCATCATTAATCAATGAGCTAGTCCATAGAGGCATACTAGGGACACGGTGTTGTTCACAAACCACACAAGTATTAAAGTTTCCGCTTAATACAATTCTAGCATGGAATATAAACATTATCATGACCAAGAATTATAATAATAACATCTTTATTATTGCCTCTAGGGCATAATTCCAACAGTCTCCCACTTGCACTAGAGTCAATAATCTAGTTTACATCTGGCAACAATCTCACACCCATGGCACTGAGGTGCTGATCATGTTTTACACGTGGAAGAGGTTTAGTCAATGGATCTGCGACATTCAGATCTGTATGTACTTTGCTAATCTTCAGATCTCCATCTGCTATATAATCTTGGATTATATGAAACCTGCGGTTGATATGCTTGGTCTTTGGATGATATCTTGGTTCCTTAGCGAGTGCTATGGTGCCAGTGTTGTCACACAATATCTCCAGTGGGTCCAATGCACTTGGAACCACGCTTCGATGATGAAGTTCTGATCCAAACTCCTTCACTTGACGCCAACCTGCAGCAGCCATGTATTCCGCTTCTACTGTAGATCCTGTGATCACGCTTTGCTTGCAGCTTCTCCAGCTCACAGCTCCTCCATTCAAAATATACATGTATCCTGTCTGAGATTTAGAATCATCCTTGTCGGTGTCGAAACTAGCATCGACGTAACCTTTTACGACAAGCTGTTCATCACCCCCATAGACTAAGAACATTTCTTTAGTCCTATTTAGGTACTTTAGGATGTTCTTCACGGCTGTCCAGTGTTCCACTCCTGGATCACTTTGATATCGATCGTCAAACTAAGAGCATTGGACACATCCGGTCTAGTACAGCATGGCATACATGATAGAACCTATGGCCGAGGCATAAGGCACTTTGCTCATAGCTTCCCTATCATTTATCAGTGGTGGACCTCGAGCCTTGCTCAATATCTTACCTGACAACATAGGCACTGAACCTTTCTTTGCCTTATCCATTCTGAACCTTTTCAGAACTTTGTCTAGGTATGTACTCTGGCTTAAAGCTATCAGGCGTCTTTGTCTATCTCTATAGATTTTGATGCCCAATATAAGCAGCTTCACCTAGGTCTTTCATTGAAAAACACTTGTTCAAATAACTCTTCACATCGTTAAGCATGTTGATGTCATTTCCAATAATCAATATGTCATCCACATATAGTACCAGAAACGTCACCGAGCTCCCACTCACTTTCTTGTAGATACAAGCGTAGCAATTTGGAACAAATCCAAAGCTCTTGATCACTTGATCAAAACGAAGGTTCCAACTCCGAGATGCTTGCTTCATCCATAAATGGAGCTGAAGTTTGCATACTTTATCAACATCCTTAGGATCGACAAAACCTTGGGTTGCATCATATACAACTCTTCATCAATGTTTCCATTGAGGAATGCGATCTTGACATCCATCGCCATATTTCATAATCATGAAAGCGGCAATTGCTAATAAAATCCGAATGGACTTAAACATCGCTACGGGAGAGAAAGTCTCATCGTAGTCAACACCTTGAACTTGTCGAAAACCTTTCGCGACAAGCCGTGCTTTATAGACGGTAACATTACCATCCGCGTTCGTTTTCTTCTTGAAGATCCATTTGCACTCAACGGCCTTTCGGTCGCTAGGAGGGTCCACCAAAGTCCATACTTGGTTTTCGCTCATGGATCCCAATTCATTTCATGGCTTCTAGCCATTTCTCAGAGTCTGGGCTCATCATCGCTTCCTCATAGTTCGTAGGTTCACTATCTTCTACTAACAAGACAGACAAGACAGGGTTGCCGTACCACTCAGGAGGGGCACGCGACCTTGTCGACCAAGGACGATGAGATCGTCCGATGCTTCATGATCCTTGTCATTAGCTTCCTCTATTGTTGGTGCAGGCGGCACTGAAACAATTTCAGGTGCTACGCTACTCTCCAATTCAAGAGAAGGTTCAATAACCTCGTCTAGCTCACCTTTCCTCCCACTCACTTCTTTCGAGAGAAACTCCTTCTCAAGAAAGGAACCGTTCTTTGCGACAAACACTTTTCCTTCGGTTCTGTGATAGAAGGTATACCCAATAGTTTCCTTAGGGTATCCTATGAAGACGCATTTCTCCGCTTTGGGTTCGAGCTTGTCCGGCATCAACTTCTTGACGTAAGCTTCGCATCCCCAAACTTTAAGAAACGACAACTTAGGTTTAGCACCAAACCACAGTTCATATGGTGTCATCTCAACGGATTTAGATGGTGCCCTATTTAAAGTGAATGCAGCGGTTTCTAATGCATAACCCCAAAATGATAACGGCAAATCAGTAAGAGACATCATCGATCGGACCATATCTAATAGGGTTCGGTTCGTGCTCAGACACACCATTCTTGTGGTGTTCCGGGTGGCGTGAGTTGTGAAACGATTCCACTTGCTTTAAGATGCGTGAGAAAATCATAACTCAAATATTCACCTCCACGATCAGATCGTAGAAACTTAATCTTTCTGTTACGATGGTTCTCCACTTCATTCTGAAATTCTTTGAACTTTTCAAATGTTTCAGATTTATGTTTCATTAAATAGATATACCCATATCTACTTAAGTCATCTGTAAAAGTGAGAAAATAGCGATATCCACCGCGCGTCGAAACACTCATCGGTCCGCATACATCGGTATGTATGATTTCCAATAAGTCCGTTGCTCGCTCCATCATACCGGAGAACGGGGTTTTGATCATCTTGCCCATGAGGCATGGTTCGCATGTGTCAAATGATTCAAAATCAAGAGACTCCAAAAGTCCATCAGAATGGAGTTTCTTCATGCGCTTTACACAATATGACCTAGACGACAGTGCCACAAATAAGTAGTATTATCACTATCTACTTTGCATCTCTTAGCCTCAATGTTATGGATGTGTGTTTCATCCCTTTCGAGATTTAGAAGAAATAAACCATTCACAACAGGTGCATGACCATAAAAGATGTTACTCATATAAATAGAACAACCATTATTCTCCGATTTAAATGAATAACCGTCTTGCAATAAACAAGATCCAGAAATAATGTTCATGCTCAACGCAGGCACATAATAACATTTATTGAGGTTTAAAACTAATCCCGAAGGTAAAACTAAGGGGAGCGTGCCGACGGCCATCACATCAACTCTTGACCCGTTGCCAACGTGCATCGTCACCTCATCCCTCGCAAGCCGTCTATTCCGTAGCTCCTGTTTCGAGTTACAAATATTAGCAACTGAACCAGTATCAAATACCCAGGCACTACAATGAGGGCTAGTAAGGAAAACATCAATAACATGTATATCAAATATACCTTTGATGGTGCCATCCTTCTTGTCCGCTAAGTACTTCGGACAGTTGCGCTTCCAGTGACCCTTGTCCTTGCAATAGAAGCACTCAGTGTCCAGCTTAGGACCAGACTTGAGCTTCTTCTCAGCAGGGGCAGTGCGCTTGCTGCCACCCTTCTTGAAGGGCTTCTTTGCTCCCTTACCTTTCTTGAAGGTGGGGGGCTTGTTGACCATCAACACATGATTATCCTTTTTGATGTCCACTTCCGCGGCCTTTAGCTTTGCGAAGATCTCGGTGATCGTATCAGTGGAACCAATCTGATTGTGAGTCACTACAAAACTTTTGTAGCTGGGAGGGAGTGATTGCAGAACCCTGTCAATCTTGAGCTCCTCTGGAATCGTGCATTCCAGTTGCTCAAGGCGTTGATGTAATGACCTCGGAGCGATAAGGATCCTAAGTCCCTGTGATTAACATGCTAGTCACTGGATCAATAGCTAGCACTCACAGTCGATGAAATATCATGTAAAACACAAAGTCTTTATTACACGGAGAATCCAGAGTATGAATTTATTACAAAAATTGCTTAGCATTATGCTAGCTCAAATAACAGCGGAAACATAAAAGCAGCATGAGTCCATCAACGCCCCAGGCTTGTCGAGTGTAGACCCGCGATCCCTACGCACCTTTCAATCTTCGGATTCTGCACATAAGACGTGCAGCCAACAAGTTGGGTCAATACTTTGAATGTATTGGCAAATTACACCAAGGAGAGAAAAGACTATCTCTACATGCAAGGATGGTATAGGCTGTAGAGTTCATTTGCTCAAAGCTAGTTTTCTTAAGTAGAGAGAAAAGGAGAGGATTGTCCTACTTTGTAAACATTTGCTTAGATAAAAGAGAGAGGAAGATCCTTCAGAGGCTCCATCCTTCAGTTGCTCATTGTTGTTCTGTTACCGTGAACACGGCTGATCGATCAGATTGCAATTCTCTCGAGAGTTTGTGCACTTTACCCACAATCCACGATCAAGTCCTTTTACAAACAAGACCATGGCGAGGCTTTCCCTTAGTAGCCCCTCTACCTTCCGGATCCAACCGTGCCAAGAACCTCCAAATGTTGGTACCCAGGTGAGGTTTCCCACTAAGTACTAGGCCAAGACAGAGCCCATAATGTATTGTGGTTGCACTGGAAGCTTCTGAATTCTAAAACATGGCAGACTTCTTTGATTCCTGGGCGGCCGTCCTCCACCAAAATCTCACTCGTTGACCCGACAACCATTCCGCCCAGAAGAAAACTTAGTTTTATTTTGAAGTGGATTTGAGAAGAAAAGTTTGCTCTAGAGAGCCTTTATACTTAGAAAAATTCTTTGTCTTTCGAACCCCCCAACGGTACTTTGTATATATAGCATAGCAAGCAACACTTAGCAAAACAGGGGTAACCTATTAGGATGGGAAATCCTAAGTATAGCTACTCATGGCATACTACAAAATCATCGCACTCGCAAAATAATACTAAGGAAAATTCTACTAGATCATCCTACACATGCATACTACAGAATTTTGAAGATCACATGCATAGAATCAAAACTGGGAAAAAATTATGAACAAGTGGTGTAACTTGCCTTGATCCGAGCAGCACTCTACACAAAAGCACTCCTTAGCGCACTCCGAGCAATCTAACAAATCACAAACATAGATCTAATCACAACTTGCTCAAAGCATATCACAAAGAAAAACATGCATGCATGCAACATGGTATTTTATGCAAGGTTGGTTCTTCTAAATTGACCAAGGTAGCAAGTTCGTGTTGTGATAGTGTAAGGGTGTCACTAGGATTGATTTTCCCAAGGGTTTAGATCTAATAGAGTCACTAAAACAAATCCTAGGATTATAAGGAGATCAAACCATCTAATTAGCCCAAGTTAGATCTAATGATCCTAAGCAAGCTTAATGATTTGTATCAATAGGTATTGTGGAAACAAGGTTATTGCAACAAGAATCAAATAAAATAGAATTTTAATTATTTTTCTATAGATTAAACTCTCTAATCTAATGATTAAAATCTACACCTAAAACATTACTGCAAACCAGCAATATTATTACAGATTTGGATTCTACATAAAATTAGGAATCCAACGGTATATTACAAGCTAAATTTGGACAAATATTTGATTTTATATGATTTTCGCAAGTTTGAATTCCAAATCTGCAACCAGATCTGAACTTCACTTAAAACCTAGCCAGGTGTCAGCGTCTGGTTGGCCCAGCTGGAGCGACGCGGCGCTGGCGCGTGCGTGCTGACGCGCGCGGCCACGTGGCACGCCGCTATTCGCCGATACCCCTTCGGTATTCTTCTAATCCTACGCGTTCAACCTCAATCCGACGGTCAGGAGGGGCGGCGGCGACTTACAAGGTGTGACGGCGGCGCGGGGCGGCGGTGGCGTCGGTGATGATGGCTGGCGGCGCTCCGGTGGTTCCCTGGGACAGCGGCGAGGTCTTCGAGGTTCGCCTGGCCCTTGCGGTCACGCTAGCCTCCTCGGCCGATCCCCTTGACTCCTCCTCCGGCCGCGGTGCTCCGATGCCTCCTCGCTCCTGGCGGCGCTCCGGCGAGCAATTGGCGGCGCCTCGGCAAGGTTTGCGCTAGGGTTTTCGGGGGAAACGATAGCGGGGGGGGTCGGCTTGTATATCCCAAGTCTTGGGGAAGGGGGCGGCCGAATCCCGTTCGAATCAGACTCTCCCGACGCGGCGGCGTGCGTGTCCGCCATGGACTCTGGGAAGGTGGTTATGGGAGCGGTCCCACGTGTCAGTGGCGGAGGGAGAAGGTGGGCTGGCGCGGGCGAGGGCGGTTAGCTGCCGCGCGGCGCGGATGGGCTGGCGCTGCGGCTGGGTGGGCTGGCGAGCCGGCCCAGCTAGGTTTGCCACTGCCTCTGTTTTTTTTTTCTCTTTTATCATTTTTCAATTTCTGGTTTGGTAAAACTCAAATAACTTTTGCAAGACAAGTCCAAAAGTGTTAAAACTTGTTTCCAAATTTTTGTAAAAATAAGGTGGTCAACATAGGACCATGGTTTACTTTTTTTACATAGTTTATTGAAGGGTCAAACTACTACAACAAAAGTGCTCACTTATGGAAACAATTAATAGGGTTTTTAAATAGGTTTAGGTGTTAGGATTTTTATTGCAATTTTCAATTGTAGGATGCAATGATGCAAGGATGATGCATGATACTAATAACATCCTAATACAAAATCTGGGATGTTACAGTTGAGTGTAGCCCGTCATCTTAATGGCGTGCTCACTAACGGAACTCCCTTCCTCCATCTTGCAGTTAAAGAACTTCTCAGAGATCTCATATCTCTCAGAATGGTCCTGAGTCTGAAACATGGTTTTCAGCTCTTCGAGAATCTCAAAGGGCCCAGGATAGTCTTCAAAACGATTTTGAAGTTCCGGTTCCATAGCAAACAACACGGTGCTCTTAATCACACCATAATCATCCTTGCGTGACTGATAGACAGCTTTCTCATCAGCCGGCGCAGTTGCAGCAGGAGGGTCACCTAACGCTTTCCCAAGGACATAGTCCTTTTGACCGCCAGAGAGAATGATTCTTAGATTGCGGAACCAATTGGTGAAGTTAGACCCATTGTTTCTAAGCTTTTCCTTCTCAGCAAAAACGTTGAAGTTGAAGTTGGACTTAGCCATTTGATCTACAATATTTGCAAGTACAAATTAGACTATGTTCATGATAACTAGTTCAACTTTTAATCAAATTACTAGATGAACTCCCACTAAATTCAACATCCCTCGAGTTGTTTAGTGAACACGATCCAAATTCACCACACCTAATCCGATCTTCACGAGAAGAGATGTGGCTTCAATGGTGGACAACGAAGTGTCGATCATATCATTCATATGACTCATGCTTAACCTTTCGGTTCATGTGTTCCGAGGCCATGTATGTACATGCTAGGCTCGTCAAGTTAGACCCAACTATTTCCGCGTGAGCAAAACTGGCTTGCACCCGTTGTATGTGAGCGTAGAGTCTATAGCACCCGATCATCACGTGATGCTTGGACACGACGAACTTTCGCAATGGTGCATACTTGGGGAGAACACAGTTTTATCTTGATCTTTAAGTGAGGAATCATCTTATAATGCTACCGTCGCGATCTAAGCATGATAAGATACATAAAAGGATAAACATCACATGCATATAACTTTAATGTGACATGGTATAGCCAATCTTCGCGCAATGATCTCCATCTTGTGCATCCCGGCATGATCTCCATCACTCCACCATGATTGCCTCCACCACGAATAGCAACTACAACTCTTGCTAACTACTTAGCGATAAAGTGAAACTATTACATGGCGCATAAGAAGTTGACACACAGGTCATACACAATTATAAAGACAACCATATGGCTCCTGCCGGTTGTGTACTCATCGACATGCAAGTCGTGAAACATTACAAAACATGATCATCGCATACATTATACACATCACATCTTGGGCCATACCATATCACAGAAAACACTCCCTGCAAAAACAAGTTAGACGCCTCTACTTTGTTGTTGCATGTTTTACGTGGCTTATGGGAGTAGATGCTAAGAACGATTCTTACCTACGGAAAGCCACAACGGTGATATTATGGTTGCCAAACTCCGGTGTTAATCCCATGACTATAGTGAGAGAAACTGACATCTACCAGCCGCATGTGTGGAACAAGCCACACGTCAAGTCTTGTGACGGTCTCATGACGACGTCGCGTAAGGTTGGCCTGGACCGCTTCAATCTCACTATCCCGCATCATAAGAAGAACACAAACAAGAGGCTTGCAATAGAAAACATCAACGCCCACAACAACCATGTTGCGTTCTACTCGTGAAACACATCTACGCATAGATCTAGCTCTGATACCACTGAAGGCTCTGACTGTGTAGTGGAAGTTTGGTTGATGAGCTGAATGTAACTATGCAGATCTTGGTAGTGTTCTAACCAGAACAGTGGTTATCTTATAAGGATCATTAGATGATAGATATGCTCTGGCTTTTCTTGTGGCTGTGCTACGACTGTGTTGCCTCAAATGGCAGTTGCCCTCTATCTGATATGTTGACAACACATCATGGTGCATGTGATGTGTATGTTGCTTGTAAGTGGGACCTAGTGAAGGGTTTCGCGGCAGAGTAAATCAAAATTTTCTACGGATGCGAACAGAGGGAAAGCCAAGATCTAATCTAGGAGATGCAAACAACAAGAGAGATTGGATTAGATATTCATACCCTTGAAGATTCGCACAGCGGAACGCTCGTCGGAACGTGGGTGATGTAGTCATACTCGCTTCTCCTCCTCGCGATCCGATCCGATCTAGCACCACAAGTGGCGGTGCCTCCGTGAGATGCACACGTGCAGCACCTCGACGTCTCCTCCTTCCTCGGACCAGCAAGTATGGTGGAGAGACGGATTGGATCTACAACACGACGGCGTGGTGTATATGGTGGAGAATTTCTGCAGCAGGGCTTCGCCTACAAACAGTCGGGAGGGAGAGAGGAGGGCAGCAGGGCGACTAGGGTTGGAGGGGAAGGTGTGGGGGGTGGTGCACCCCCAGCCCTCTTTATATAGAGGGGTGGGGCGGCAACCCTAGCCCCCTCCCCCAAGCCAAGGCCGGCGGCCAAGGAGGAGGAGTGGGGGGCAAGGAAACCCCCCCTTCTAGAAGCTCTATCTAGAGTTTAAACCCTCTTGGCCGGCTGGGCCCTATGGGGCCTTGTGACCCTGGCCCAATGCGGCCAGGTCACTCCCTCATAGGCCCATGCCCCCTCCCGGAAGGTTCTAGAAGATTCCGGTACAATACCGATTAACCCGGAACAATTCCGAACTCCAAAAACTGCACTGCCTTATATGAATCTCATTCTCCGGACCACTCCGGAACCTCTCGTGATGTCCCGGATCCCATCCGAGACTCTGAACAAAAACTCATAAACCAATTATCTAATCTATCCTAGCGTCGAGACACGTTAAGTGTGTGACCCTGCGGGTTCGAGAATATGCAGACATGATCTTCTATCAATAATCAACAAAGCGATGCGAAACCCATATTGACTCCCACACATTCATCGATGATCATATCGGATGAACCACGATGCCAGGATTCAACCAATCCCATATATATATTCCCTTCGTCTCGCGATATTTTACTTGCCCGAGATTCGATCGTTGGTACCGTCATACCTAGTTCAATCTCGTTCACAGCAAGTACTTTACTCGTTCCGTAATCCGATATCACTTTGTGATTAACTCTTTAACCACATGCTTGCAAGCGGTGTTGATATCGATTACCGAGTGGGCCCAAAGTATATCTCTCCAACTTGGGAGGGACAAATCCCATCTCGATACATACAACCCAACAGATACTTTCCGATCACCTAAGAGACACCTTTATGATCACCCTCTCATAGGATGACGTTTGATGACCTCAAAGCTTTCTTCCGATACCAGGGAGTTGTATTATCTCATGGTCTAAGGAATACAATATTTGACATAAGAAAAGCTTCGCAAAGACGAACACGATGACACAATCTAATTGCTTCGCTTAGTTTGGGTTTGTCCACCATATCATTCTCCCAATGATATGATCTCATTATTAATCGACAACTCATGTCCATGGTTAGGAAACCTTAACCATCAGTAATCAATGAGCTAGTCCATAGAGGCATACTAGGGACACGGTGTTGTTCACAAACCACACAAGTATTAAAGTTTCCGCTTAATACAATTCTAGCATGGAATATAAACATTATCATGAACAAGAATTATAATAATAACATCTTTATTATTGCCTCTAGGGCATAATTCCAACACCTAGGGTCCAAGTTTCAATGGTGTAGATATTTTTTGGTGGATATGATCAAGTGAAAATGTGGTTTTTTAGCTCTTACCTTCTCTTGGTGAAACTTTCCCCTGAATCAGCCTGTGATGCATTAGTCTGAGGCTACATATCTGATAAGAATAAATGCTATTGATTTGGTGAAATTTTCCCCTTCTAATTTAAGCTCAATGATTAGACAAATAGTGCATTACACTATAATTCTGAGAGCACCAAATACTAACACTAACCTTTGTGTTTTACATTTAATTGTTTGTCTTACAGGAACCAATTAGGATGAAAGATACCAGATGAAGAAGTGGTCTTAGAGCATCTCCAAGAGCCTTTGTATATTGGATTGCTAAAAAATGAGTATAGGAAGAGGAGAGAGATGATTTAGCAATCCAAACAAAGATCTACTTTGCTAGCCTTCCTATAATAGCAATTGCCAAATTTGTGGGACCCACATGTCAATGAGTCTTTTTTCCTCTCTCTTTTTTTCTCTCCTCTTCTTCCCCCATCATTTCTTCCCGATGCAAACACCACTGCCAAAACCGAGATGGGAGCGAGGGGGGCGCTGGCAGGGCACGGGGGCGCGGGGGCATGGGAGCGCCAGGCGAGCTTCCTCCTCCAACCAGAACGGGAGGGGCGCGGGCAGGGAGAGGGGTGTGGGCGTGAGGCGAGCGGGAGCGCCGCTGTCCTCCGTTTTGTCCAAGGCATGAGGACATGGGGCGAGGCGAGGGGAGCGAGCAGGGGCACCGGGGGTGTGCGTCGAGCTTCCCCCCACACCGGAGATGGCCTCCCTTGGTCTGAATCGAACGGAGGGACTGTGGGCGAGGCGGAGAGGTGGAAGAGGCGGCGGGGCGGCGGCCGGCGTCCACGGCTCGCGCGGTGAAGTTTCCGTTCAGGCGGTTAGTTCTCTCGCGCGTTGGTTTTGGAATTATAGGAAGTGGCTCTAGACTTTGCAAATATGCCAACCGAGAGTGCTATTTTGCTCAGCTAAGTAAAATTTTGTGTGTTGGGACCAGTTATAGCAATGCTGTTGGAGCAAGTTTTTTTGGCCCAATTGCTAAAAAAGCAGTTTTTAGCAATCCAGTGAAAATATAGGAAGGCTCTTGGAGATGCTCTTAGGAATAATAGTTTAGGATTTTCTTCTTATACTGTTGCAACTTTCTTTTATTATGATGCATTTGTAAAACAATGTAACATTTATATGAAGTTATTATTTCCTATTTTAATCTTTACCCATTTTTCTTTTGTAAAGAAACATGGTAACATTTGTTTAGATTAATGAAGTTAATATTTTCCTTTTGTAACACCTCTTTTATTCATTTGTTAAAAAGGACATTTTAAATATCTGTATTCATCTTATAATTAAGAGTTCTTTTGTATTACATTATTGTAATCCTTTATTATAAGGAGCAATGTAATACATATTCATTGAATTATATTAATTTTCTTATTGATGATTACTTTAATGTATAATCTTATTATTTATCCTGAATTTCAAATCTTATTAATTCTAATTATATTTAAGATTCTAAATACCAACCCTTTATAAGTTTCAATTATTTTAGATTTCAAATTCAAATACTAGTTTAAATTATTTCTCCCTTAAAACACAAAGATTCAATAGAGGTCATGTCGAAATCCATCGCATCTTCCCTAATGTTTCCATCAGAACAAGAGAGACCTCTATCACTCTGTAGCTTCTTTAATTTTGCGCCAAAATTCCCCGATTTTTCTATGCATGAATATAATGCACAAACATGTCTTCACTCTATTTCTAGGTGCTAATCCTAGGATGTTACACCAATGAACCAATTTTCAAAAATCATGAATGCTTTTTAAGACATGTGAACCAATTTCAAACACTTTTTAAAACTTGTAAACCAATTTCAAAAAGTTTAAACACTTTTTTAAACCCTTGAACCAACTTGAGTTTTTAAACTAATCAACCAATTTTGAAAAATCATGAACACATTTTAAAAACTTATGAACTTTTTTGAATTCATTAATCTATTTGTTGGAATCCATGAATCCATGGACCTCATGGACTTTTTCTTTTAATTTGTCAACCTAATTTTTGGAATCCATGAACAATTTTTATTAATCTCTTGAACATTTGTTCAACATTTGAAGAACAAACTTTTAAAAATCTGAACATCTTTTTACTCAACGAACATTTTTTAAATCTATGAATGCATTTATTTTAAACTACACGAATATTTTTTGAATCAATGTATTTTTGAACAATGACTATTTTTCTAGCATTGTGGATATATTTTTATACACCATGGATATATTTTTAAAATCCGTAAAGCACACACTTTTTTTGAAATCTTTCACTTTTGAAAACCGGTGAAGAACAAACATGGATAAAAGAACAAAAAAGAAATACAAAAAATAATAAAAAGGAAATAAAGACGTAAAAAAGGAGAACAAAATACTAGAAAATTGGGTGTGAGAATAACTGCTAGAAGGCGTGGAAAAGGAGCGATCCGAGAAACATGTTGTATACCAACGCAGCACAAACGGAAATAGCGAGAAAATGAAAATTGGGCTAGGCCCATATGCCACCGGGGTACGCGGCATGAGCAAATAGTGCCACATTAAGAGGCATTTAGCATAGTTGGTTGCAAGCTACGCGCGGTTATACCTCCCTCTCGCTAGGGTTTTGTTTCTCTCCCGGTGTCGCCGGCGTAGAGTTTTCTCTTCCTTCGACCCCTAGGCATCTTCCGGCCACCGAAGTTCTCGGGCTGACAAAGGGGAGGTCTTCGCACCTCTACCCAGCCTTGGTTCTACGGGGGACGGAAGTCTAGGGTTTCGAGACGGTGGGCTCAGATAGATCGGATCCGGAATTGGAAGATGGCGGAGGAGCCGGCGGCTTTGGCCGCGGTGAAGGATGATGTGGCAGCCATGATGGCGAGACTGGGGCTCTCCGAAGAAGACATGGATGACGTGGTCTTTGAGGAGGTCGAAAAACAACCGGAGGAGGCTATTCGGTGGATGGCAATTGCTAAAGTCCACATAGAATAAGAATTCAGCTACTTTTGGTTCTTCAAGAACATGAGATCGGCGTGGGATCTTGCGAAGGATGTAAAGATACGGGTGATCGAGGATAACTTGTTCACGTTTCAGTTTGCTTGCCTTGGTGACTGGGAGAAGGTCATGCACGATGGCCCTTGGGTTTTCAGAGGGAAGAGTGTTCTTATTGCCCCGTATGATGGGTTCACGAAACCCTCGACTATTGAATTATCCAAGGTGCTGATGTGGATTCAGATTCATGATCTTCCTGATGGGTATAAGGGGATGGTTCAGTCCCTAGCAAGTAAGGTTGGTGACTTTGTAGCGGAGGATAAACCCTCATCGGATTTTATTGGAAACTTCTATCGAGCACAAGTAAGGATTGATGTTTATAAACAACTAAAGCATGTGGTGTCCATTATCCGTGCTGGAAAGAGAGAGTTGTTCTTTGTTAAGTTTGAGAAATTGCCAGATTGGTGCTCTGTTTGTGGCTTCCTTGGTCACATTAGTAAGGAGCATGGAGATGGGGTCCATGATCCTGCCTTCGAGATTTTTAAAGATCTACGTGCTGATGTCAGTTGGCGCTGGGGATCAAGAAATTTTGGACGCGGAAGAGGAAGAGGTGGGGCACGCAGCCGGTCGGGGGGTCGGGGTAATGGTAGAGAAAGAGGCACCGGAGGTGACTTTGATGATAATGAATTCGACCATGAGGAGACTAGGGAGATGGAGCTTGCTGAAGATGACAGGGCAGTGGTTCACACAGCTCTTGGTGGGTCTATGTTGGGACATGCAGTGGACGAAGATATGGCAGAGGGTAATCGGAAACGAGGGGCGTACCCTGTGAGCTCTGGAGGGGTGGCAAAATCAGTAGGCAGCTTGGTCTGTCGCTATGATCAGTCGCCTGGTATTGTGTCTACGGCTGCAAGCCCAAATTCTAAAAGGGTCCAGAAAAAGTAGAGGTCAGATGGGGACAAGGAGAACACTGGTGAATATGGAGGATCGGCGGGCTCCCTAGGGGAGTACCGCCGGGAGTAATGAAAACCTTAAGTTTTAACTGTCGTGGGGCGGGTGACCTTGCGATAGTTAATGAACTTCGGGGTCTGGTGGCAGGATGTAAGCCAATTATTTTATGTCTGCTTGAAACACAGATTGTGAAGCGTAGGGTTGAAGGATTGGCCAGGATTTTGGGTTTTGATAGAAGCTTTAGAGTTGCTAGTAGTGGTCGATCAGGAGCCTGTGCATGTTCTGGAAAAATGAAGTTCTTGTAGAGATCAAAAGCTTTTCAACATACCACATTGATTCTTGGGTCACTGAAGTGGGTAGGGATCAATGGAGACTGACTTGTTTTTATGGGGAAGCCACAAGAAATATGAGGCATAAAAATGGGACACAATGAGAGTGCTGAAAGGAGAAAGCACCCTTCCTTGGGCATGTATTGGTGACTTTAATGAAATTTTACCGAGGAATAGTTTGGTCCTAACAAGAGAGATAGTGCTCAGATGGCTGGCTTTAGGGAAGCGGTGGATGTTTGTGAACTTGCTGACCTGGGCTACTCGGGCTTGGACTGTACGTGTGAGAAGAAGGTGACTGGTGGTGCATACTGTAGGATTAGGCTGGACCGGGCACTTGTTACAGCAAGCTGGTCTGAGCTCTTCCCTTTTGCTTCGGTCAGACATCTGATGGCGGTAAAGTCTGATCACTGCCCAATCATTTTGTTGAATGAGATTCAATATGGGGAGGTGATCCATGTGAGAGATAAACCCTTCCGATATGAGTGCATGTGGGAGTGTCATGAGGGATTTAAAAATATGCTTGAGGATTCGTGGAGATCGACAGAGAAGTGCAGGTCGGTCGGCAATCTGACTAGGAAACTGGCGAATGTTTCTAAATCATTGACTAGATGGGGCTCTAATACGTTTGGCACGGTGAGGCAAGAGATGAGGAAATTAAGGAGGCAAATCACTACCCTTAGGGTTTCCCCTGACCGTGTGGGGCTCCATCTGATGAAGAGAAGGCTATTGAGACTAGACTAATTAATCTCTGCTATCGGGAGGAGATAATGTGGAAGCAGCGGGCTCACGTACAGTGTCTGAGTGAAGGAGATAGCAATACTCGTTTCTTTCATAAGAAGGCCAGTGCTCGGCGAAACAAAAACAAGATTTCTGTGTTATTGAAGTCAGATGGGTCTTTGATTGATAATGTGGACGAGATTAAGAACATGACCAATGAGTTTTACTCAAACCTTTACACAGCAGAGGGAACCATTGTTTTGGAGGAAGTTCTGTCTCATATCCCAAGAAAGGTTGATGGAGATATGAACTTAAAACTGAATAAGACGTATAGTAAAGAAGAGGTGCGGTGTGCACACTTCCAAATGTTCCCAACAAAAGCGCCGGGACCTGATGGATTTTCGGCCCATTTCTTTCAACATCATTGGGATCTTTGTGGTGATGAGGTTACTGATATTGTACTAAGGGTGCTCAACGGAGATGAATCGCTAGAGGAGATCAATCATACGTTCATCATTTTAATTCTGAAAGTGTCAAGTCCAAAAAAATTAGGACAGTTTCGACCCATAAGCCTTTGTAATGTGATCTATAAGATCGCCTCAAAGTTCTTAGCAAACCGGTTGAAAGTTATTCTCCCTGAGGTTATATCTGAAGAGCAGTCTGCGTTTGTACCAAGAAGGCTTATTACTGACAACATTATATCGGCTTATGAATGTCTTCACTTTATGAAGACAAAGAAGCGGAGAGATAACCACCATTGTGCGCTAAAACTTGATATGATGAAAGCATATGACCGGGTGAATTGGGGATATCTGCGAGCTATTATGTTGAAGCTGGGAATTAGCTCCCTGTTCACTGAAACCATTATGAGGTGCGTGTCATCTGTTTTGTTTTCAGTCCTTTTTAATGGTGAAAAACTAGAAAGTTTCAGGCCTACGCGGAGAATTAGGCAGGGTGACCCTATTTCGCCCTATCTCTTTATGTTGGTTGCGGAGGGTTTATCATGTTTGTTAAAGGCTCATGCGGATGCTGGTGATATTAGTGGGGTGATGGATGCTCCATTTGCACCGTGTGTTAATCATTTATTGTTCGCGGATGACAACTTACTTTTCTTTGATGCTAATTCGGTTGAAGCCATGTTCCTGGATGGGATTCTTCAAGTGTATTGTGAAGCTTCTGGGCAGCGTATTAATAAAGAGAAATCCTCCATATTCTTTAGCAAGGGTGTCTCTGAGGCCGTATTGGGATCAAACAGATTTTGGAAGTGCCAAATGAGACTTCGTCAGAGAAGTACCTAGGTTTGCCCTCTAATGTGGGGCGGTCCAAGAATGGGTGCTTTAAGTATTTAAAGGACAGGGTATGGAAGAGTGTCCAAGGCTGGATGGAGAAAACGATGGCTTCTGGTGGGAAGGAAGTTCTTATTAAGGCGGTCGCTCAGGCAATACCGACTTTCACAATGTCCTGTTTTAAACTTCCTGCTGGTTTGTGTGGTCATATTAATAGCCTGCTGCGTAAATTCTAGTGAGGAAGTAAGAAGGGAGAAAGGAAGACTTTTTGGGTCTCTTGGGATGATATGACACAGCCAAAAAACATGGGAGGTATGGGATTCCGAGATATTGAGCTGTTTAACTTGGCATTACTAGCAAAACAAGCCTAGCGGATAATCTAGGAGCCCTTTGTGTTGAGTGCCCGTATCTTAAAGGCTGTGTATTTTCATGAGGTGTCCTTCCTAGAGGCGGATCTTGGCTCCGCTCCATCACATATTTGGAGATCGATCTATGAAGGAATAAGTACACTTACTCTTGGACTGATCAAGCGTATAGGGACGGGTGATGACACGAGTATATGGCAGGATAACTGGATCCCTAGAGATTTTATGCTGAAACCGATATGTTCGAGAGGGGAGCAGCTACCTTCTCGGGTTAGTGAACTGATTGATCACACTTCGGGGTAATGGAAGGTACCTTTGCTTGAGAAACACTTTATTGATACAGATAGAGAAGCGATTATGGATATTCCTATCAGCACGCGTGTACAAGGGGACTTCTGGTCTTGGCATTATGAGAAGATGGGAACCTTTACTGTCAGGTCGGCCTATCAGATGCTTGTTGCTATCAAGAAACAAAGAGAGGACTGGTTAGAGCAGCGTCCTATCAGGTCTCGTGTTGAAGAGGATAAAAAGTCCTGGACAAAGATGTGGAATGTCAAGATCCCATCCAAGGTGAAAGTGTTTGTATGGAGATTATCCCACATGTCATTACCCACTGGAGATGTTCGGTTTAGACGGAATATGGCGACTGATAATCTTTGCGCAGTATGTAAGGGTGCTAAGGACTCATGGAGACATTCACTGTTGAACTGTAATATGGCTCGGAGTGTCTGGGCATTGGCGGATGAGGATCTCACAGAGCATCTGATCTCAAACAATTCGGAAGACCCAAGGATTTGGATCTTCTGGCTGCTTGACACTCTAAATCAAGCAGATCTTGCTAAGGCATTGGTGATGTTGTGGGCTATTTGGTGGGCTCGGTGTAAGGAAATACATGACAATGAGTTTCAAAACCCAATTTCCACTATTATGTTTGTCAATAAATATCTAGAGGAGTTGGACATTGCGACAATGAGGAATCCATCATCGCATGTGACTAGGGAAAGAGCTGCTCGTTCACCAAAGAAATGGTTTCCACCGCCGATTGGCGAGTACAAAATCCAAGTTGATGGAGGTCTGTCAAGGGATGGGACAAGAGGTGCGGTGGCTACGGTGTGCCGAGGTCATACGGGCAAATATGTTGGTGCATTCGCGGTGGTTTATCCGGGTATGAACAACCCTGCCAGCTTGGAAGCCCTTGCATGTAATGAAGCACTTTCTTTGGCTCTTGACCTTCATCTTTCAGATATCAGTGTGGTGTCCGATTGTTTGGAGGTGATCTCCAACTTGAAGATTATGGCCCCTTGCAGCTATGTGATGATCTTGAAGGAAATTGAGTATAAGAGAGCCTCTTTCAACACTACCTCTTTCAGCCATGAGCTTCGTGAAAATAATGGGGATGCCCATTCTCTCTCAAAAAATGTAGCTTCTTTACCTGCTGGCCGTTATGTTTGGCCTTTAGCAACTCCTGAAATAACTTGTATCCCTATGAACTTGGTGATTGAATAAAGATACAAGTTTTCACTAAAAAAAAGAGGCATTTAGCATTTGGCGGGAGGGGGTGGGGTGGTACAAGGGGAGGAGGGTGTGTCTGTTCGGGTAGGCTGTGCTGCTGCTTGCTAGGCCAGCCTACGGTTGCTGCTGTGTGCACGCACGCATGTTAGATATGTTGGTGGGCCGGGCTTGAGACCAGGTTAGTTTATTTTTTCTGTTTATTTTTCTTTTATTCTTTTCTGGTTTTGTATTTATTACATAACATTTTTTCATTATAACTTCAAATGGAGTGAAAAACATTGTATTTTTTTCTAAAAACAAAATGCACACTACAGGCTATGTAGAAAATAGTTTTGACCAAAAGAAAAAATATACAACTATGCCATTTGCATATATTGCAACACATTGCTATTTTGGATAAATATAAAAAAGGGTCTAGTATTTTAAATTTAAATGGAATACTTCAAAATTATTTTTAGGACATTAGAAAATCATCGGCAAATAAATCTGCCTCACTCTACTCGCACACCGGCGATGACCTTCACGGCCACGTCTCGGAGTTGATGGCAATACATGTGCTAGTCGATCCTTCGGATCAATAACTTGGTCTTCTCACAGTTCTTTAGATCTGGCGAGATCTGTTTCTCGATGTGTCACTAGCGCTTGTTATTATCTATGACGACGCTGGTGGCCGGGCGAGATGGTTGCTCTAGAGCAAGTATTTTGGTTCGGATGTGGTGGATTTGTTGTTCTTCTCTAACTAAGTCGATGGGAGGCGGCGGATCTTGGTTCACGAGGACGTCCCCGGTTGACGTGCCAAAGCGAATTTTTCCTTGTTGCGTGTAACATGCCTATTCATCCACTCATAAAGCGTCGTTAGCATGGTGTTTTTTGGATCTGGCAGTGGAGGCTTGGCGTTCCTTCTGGCATACGTCTCGGTGGTGCTGGAGTTGGACAGCGGTAGCTGGTTTCGATGGTTGCAAGAAATTCTAGAGATCGTTTTGTTTTTCAGAATTTTTAGAATTTTATTTGCAAACATTTTAGGATAATCATTTATCTCGGTCTACCTTTTAGTTTCCACGTGTGTTGATTGTATAACTTGATTAAATACGTGGTCGCTCTTATAAAAAAGTCAACAGAGGTTTAATTTATTCCCCAAATGGCCAGTCTCGTGTTGTTAGGGCACCCACAGCGTTGCCATAGCCAAATTTCTGACAAAGTACTATTTAGCATTGTTATCAAATTTAGCAACACCTCCACAATGTAGCTAGTTCCAAATATCTGTACAACAGGTCCTACAACAAAATAAAATCACATAGAGAATGGGTGTTCTCTCTCCTCTCCTCATGCATGTGCATGCACTTTAGTGTTGGTAGTTGAATAAAAGGTATTAAACTATTGCTTGCCACAATTTGGCATTCGGAGCAAGAGCCTGCTTCGGTTCCCTCTTCTTCCTAATTTAGAACTACCCTCACAATGTGAGGAACTAGTTCCAAAAGCCAAAACCAGAATTTGGAACCACATTTAGTCACACATTGTGGGTGCTCTTACTGGACGGCCGCAATTTGTACAGCGTTCTACGTGCAAAGCAAGGGAAAACAGCACGCACGTGGCTCCGCAGCTGACCCAACAGCCGCCGGATCCCGTCCGCTTGACATAAATTTATCCCCGTGCATTGGTCAATCTTCTTTATTATTACTAGCTGACTGCCCGTGCGTTGCTACGGCCAATATTAAGGATATCGCTTAACGGTTTATCGGTCGGCTGAAATTAGCGATTTTTCAGCGTATCAGCCGATTTATCGGGCGATAAATCGGAAATCGGACGATAAATCAAAAAATCGGCATATCGGACACCCTCAAGTAGCGATAAATCGGACGATTAATTGGCATATTGGACAGTGGCTACGGCCAAATAAATTTAAAGCTATATATGTGGATAATAAATTTAACCGATATACTTAGTGGCTAATCTTCATTATATGAATCAACACAGTGCACATCTCCCAACTATCTTCATTAGAGGAATTTCGGTCGAAACCTCTAGGTCAGACTGAGATACCGATCACAGAATAGACAAGTTGCATATTGTTAGCATCACATTTATATTTTGAACGCGATGCCATTAATGAGAGGTATATAATGATCATACTTGCTAAAATATGGTTTAGCGATTTAAATTGCGAAGGGCTATGGTGTGCATGGTTTTCGTAAATTTCTGATCGTGGATGTAATTGTATTGGTCAAATTAGATGATTCTATAATCTGAACTAATCAGTGTGTCTAGACAGCGAAAATATTAATTTCATTTTGGAAGTAGACGGCGAGTATGTTTGCATCATGACTTCATCTTCCAGTTATTAGTAATTTCAATGTCGAAATTTAGCAGTAATATTTGAATGGGTAAGACTGAATGCTCAAGTCCAAGGTCACTATGAACTGATTATAATTGACCTAGTAGTTTCAGAAGTATAAAAATTTGTCCTAAACCATTACTGTGGCTGATCTTGAGATCAGTAACATATCGTATTTAGATAAAACTTAATCGATTACAATTGGTACAGTATGCTCCTGCTTATTTTCTATAAATAGTCATGTTTCCTTGAATCAAGTTGGAACAGGTTTGTTTAACCCCAAAGCACCTTGCGGTTGTGATGGAATATGATGCCGTTAGAGAACTCTTCGAAAGAATATATGCAGAGCAGGGTTATTCAGCTAAGATGAGTGCTTGCTCTTGCTCACGTCTGCTAACATATGTAATCTGTTTGTTGCTCTGCACGTCAATAGGCAAGGTACTTCTCTCAGCAGCTATTTTCAGGGATAAACAAATGGCAGAGCAAAAGTGAAAAATACAAGAAATTTGCCACCGCAATCTTAAGGCCTTGTTTACTTTTCCGGTATTTTTATCCCCAAAAGACGCGGGATATGCGGAGATTTGGTGTTCGCTCAATACTCTCAAATCCCCTCAAATACCCTTCCTCAAAAATACTCTAACATGATGGAGAGTTTTTAATCTAGTAAAAAATACACTAGTGTGTAGGAGATTCGTGGGGATATTTCGGGATTATCCCCTCAAAACCCGGCCTAGTAAACGACCTATCGAGGAAATTTCGGGATACAAAATAATCCCCTCCCATCTCTTAAAATACCCTAGAAGTAAACAGGGCCTAAACTGGGATACACGGGCACCGCAATCTTAAATTTCAACAACTTTCTGAAATGCTCTCTAGCGCGGACGTCACGCCGCACGAATGAAAATATTTTTTTCCTTTGCTTTGTGTCGTAACCTCATGTTCTGATTTTGTTTAGTGGTGGATCATTTTCAGCAAGTTACCTTTGGTCAGAAACAAGCTACATCAATACTGTCAGGTTCTCTGGGCCCAGAGAATGAAATATTACACAGATTGGGTTCAACAACTCTGAGCTCAAGGATATGTAAGACGAGCACGCGGCGGCCGCGCCTCTGCCTGCCGACCTCGACCTTGCAAAGCTCACCTCACGCAGCTTCCTCTCTGGGTTCCCCTTCCGTGCGCCTCCGCGAGCTCGTGCCAGCCCAGGTCTTCCCGGGCTCACCCTCCCGGATTCCGCTGATGGTCAACAGCGGTAAGCACAGATGAACTGACTGTCTCTTAGTTCAGACACACCGTCGGAGGGAGAAGTAGGGGGGGGGGGGTACCCGCTCGCCTAAGCCGGTGCGGAGAGGATACAGCTCCGAGGCCACTGTGCTTGCTGACCCACCATCTCTACGAACCTCGCCACAGCACAGCGCCCGGAGAAGAGGCCGCGGTGCTCACCAGCTGCGGCGGCTCCGAGGTGCACCAACCAGATGTATACGGTGTTGGAGGCGAGCTAGAGTGTGACAGCAGAGGAAGATGCGGGCCAATAGCCATGTCGTCGTCGCCGGAACTGGAAGCCCCCTCCCCTTGCGCCACCCCTGCTTGTTGAACCACCATCTCTACCGACCTCGCCACAGCGCAACCAAATTCGGACAGCGCGCCCCCGCTCCGGTGACCCGTCTCGCATTTTGGGGTCGTAGCCTGTGTGACCTGGCAGGAGAGGCAATAAGGAGTGGGAGGGGTTGCCATGGACGTCGGCATGGAGGAAATCGTGGGACGGGGGTCGAGGGCGGCGGCAGGACGCGGGGCGCTTGCCGGTGGTGGCCGGAGGCGGGACAGGAGGCCGCGGATGGGGCGCAGGTGCGCGGGGCGCGGCGGCCGGGCTGGGGAAGGTGCGGCCGGGGTTCCGGCGACGCGGTGAGGAAGGGTTCGACGGTGCGAGGTGGGAAGCTTGACGGCGGGGAGTCACGTCGATGCGGCAAGGTTCTTTCACTTCGCGGTGGCAGGAGGGTAATTACCTTCAAACAGCCAGGGGTAAAATCGTAAAATCCAGGCAGAGGGAAAATTTGGCTTGTGACAAACGTTTTCAATCTTTTTAATAGTACTAGTTAAGTGCTCATGCGTTGCTACGGGAAACAAGACAAAAAAAGTTGATTGAATTTTGTTGAGCACGACTTTTCAAATACCGCAGGCATTTTGCTCCTTTATGACCCAACGAGTAGTACGTGTTATTTATGTCCATTTTTACCCTTTTCACTATATTAGTGGGTGCTTCTATACCGCCTATGGTCTAGCGACTTCCTATCATTTTAGGGACTTTTGGAGAAGACAATAACCAACACTTCCATTGTGTAATTATGTCAGTAATAAAACGGTTTTGTTGAATACTAAATCTAAATTGATACTAAAAACTGCAAGAATTTTGAACAAAGATACTAAATGCAAAGCCGCGAGAAAATACAACAACAATATTTAATAAAAAGGTAGTATAATGTATTTAAAACTACATTGATAATCTGATGAATAAAATATAGTAATTTTCAAGAAAACTATAGTATTCCTCGTTTTATTTCTCCCATGTGTCAATTTTCTTTTGTACACGTTATCATACTTTATAGTCAACCCACTCCAACAACATCATCACTGTACACCGTAGTCACCCCACCCCACTCCAACAGTATGTCACCCATTTGTGCATGTCATGTTTTCGCAGTTTCCCATAGCTTAGATTTCGGATTGCTACATGATAACATCACAGACAAATGTAACCGCAGAGGAGTAATCTGCAAGCTCCTACTACAAGAAAAACAACCCTTCTTTCCCCATTTTTAGTCCAAGCTAACCTTCATTACCCGCATATTCCTCTCGTACCCCTATATACACAAAGCTCGTCTCATCATCGTTCCTCCCAAGCATCTATTCAACAAACTGCCTGCCAAGTAGAAACAACAACAAGCAAAGATCTTTTTGGTGCACATGATATAATTGGTATGCAAACTTCAACTAATATTTCACATTAACACGTGCCTCAGTCTTTATTTTTGAAGAATGCCTGCCATAGGATGTCTTGAAAAATAAAAATACACAAAGAAAAGCAATGTGGCAGGTGAACATACAAATTCCTGACTGTTTCTCCCTTCATGTATTGTTTCTTTACATGTTTTGAATGGTAGAGTACATGATGGGTTACATTTGAAGGATACTAAGATCAGCCCTTTAGTTAACTTGACCAAGCTGAAAATAGCACAAATAAAAATGGGGTGGCCCAGTACATCACATTGCTATAGCATGCTTACAATTTATAAATCACCAATAATTTTAACAGATTCTATATAATGCATTACATTCGACTGAAAGTGACTTCACATGCTTCATTAGATAATCAGGTTAGACCTCACAGGGAGATCTACTTCAATGGTGATTTAACCAGTAGTAGAATATATGATAACCATTCTTGTCATGTATGCATATATTATATAGTCTAAACCTCAATTTTGATTGCCCAAACCGGTGTCACTTAACTGTCGGTGGTAAGCAAACTCTGATTATTATAGAAACTTTTGGTTCTGAGTGTTGGCAGATCTATAAGGAAAAAACATGTGTATTCTATAGCCACGGTAAGATGAAATATTTGATCTGAAAATATTTCTGATGTAGCTTTATTACTCGGAATTCATGCTACATGTGTGGCAAAAAAAACATAATTTGTTAAACATAATTTTGGTTTCACTTAGACGCATTGGTGTGTAGATGAAATTGTTTTCACCAGTAAATGTGAGGTTGTAGTAGTTGTGCCGCTTACACTTTCACTGGAAGCCACGGTTAGGAGATCACATCCCATTCTGGGGTTTAAGTGTCCAATATTGCCTGATCCTCATAGTACAACAATCATGTTCGATAGTCCAAACTGTTTACCGCATTCGTCTTCTAGAAGTACTCGACTGAGTTCAGACCTGCTGCCAACACGGCAACATCTCCTGCCTGTACGAAACATTGTTGAGTATACAACGACAATGAAAAGAAGGGAAGAGAAAACTACAGGAAAAGTTGCTATTATTTCTCTAAAAGATCCAAAATTAGAACTCAGGGGCCTAGATTGCTTACATGGATGACCATGTAGGCCGTCGTTTACAAAACTCAATCTCCTAAGTATGAATCTTTTTATTAGAAAACAATATAGATATTCATTTGCGGTTGAAACTATTTGGCATTGGCGTGTATTTATTTTTTGTCTTAAACACCGACCAGTCAAATTCATGCTATGACAAATAAAAATAAATATATTCCAGAAAAAAGATAAATTAGAAGTGAAACATCATTATTTTCATAGAGAATTTTTTAGACAATAACAAGGATTCAGTTACATCCGAATTAAAAATGTACGCCACGCTCTCGAGCAAATAGCCATGCGCTTTGAGAGATTCCGAGTCATTGAACATCTCTTCTGCTCCTCTGAACTTGAGGCCCAACTTCCTTATCTTGTAACCCTACTACACTGCTACTCATAAAGGTTCAGTAAATTGCACACACAAATTTAGTGCAATGCATTCACAATTTCCAATGGTGTATATTTTCAGTGTGGCAATCAGGGCCGGCCATGAGCACGTGCAGCCCGTCTTGACACAGCCCGGCTGCTAAGGGGCCCAAACAGTTAACTAAATGCATGTCCATTAGCTTAGTAAAGTGAATGACCCTAATCTCTAGAGCTTAGTCGGGCAATTTATGCGGCCATTGCTAAAGAAAAACAAGGACCGAGCCCAGGTCATCTCCCTCGTCTTGCATTTTTTGGTCTTGCACAGGGCCCCTCGCAACTCAGGGCCAGCCCTTCCACGGGCCTATTTGGTATGGGAAACACTGGGAATCATTACGCTAGCAAGGAAACCGCCAAAGCAAACACGAATTGATATAACCTGTTGTATCCTTGCCCTTCTTAGTTGGACGCTCCACCCGTAGAACACATGCACTCCAGAATATATGTACTTACAATTTTCAGAGAAATTGAAAGTTCCTAGCCTCGGCGCACCTCTTCCCTGACCAGCGACACCTCCCAAGCGTCCCGACGGTTTTTTCTGCCCAGCCTACATATCCAATAGCTACAGCCAAACTTCCAAAACCGTAAACTGGAAGAGAAAGTGGCTACATTCAGCCTGCTGGTGTGCCGGCGCTTTGTCAATTTCATGGGCGATAGAAGATGAGGTGGGTTTACTGTTTTAAAGCACATTTTCTTCTGTCCATCTTATGCCTATAATAATTTGTGCAACTATCTTTGTTTGAAGCCAACACAAGAACTCAAGGGATCTTTTCGATACAAGCAGCAACTGTTTGGTCGAGCAACTGTTTGGTCTTCAGGATTTCGCCTATCTATTCATGTCATCTATCAGTACCGATCGCATGAAGCGGAGCAAAAGTAATCTGCACTAACATTCACATACTACAAATTGCAGAGTAGGAAAGTGCACTGACCTCTTCACCATTTTTATAGCATGTACACTCAATGTTGGCCTATCATCTGTCAGTTTGTCATCCTTGAAGCATAAGCAGAAGTGACTCCAGACGTGCAGCCTAGAACAAATAAAGCAAGAAGCATAAATCTTAAGTTAGCACTATGTTCAATCCAAACCGAAACGACAGTAAATTCGAACCTAAATGGCCCATTTCTGCAGTATATATATGTCGCAGGAACAAACTTGTAGTGGTCAAAAAGGAAAAAACTTATATCCAAATACAAAAATTAATTATCCAGATGACATGGCAGCACTCAAAAGCAAACAACTTGGCGATTTGTTCACGGCTTCCACCTATACGGAGATTGATGGTGGTGCTTTTATCAAGTGTATCACATAAATTTCATTGGCTAGTCTCTTGGTTAATCTTTTTATTTTACCAAATTAAACCTAAATTTCCCGTGTTCTAGAAACAGAAGCAACACAGAGTAATTTTATTGTCACCAAAATAGCATCATGAACTCCTCTTGTATTTTTACGCATTATATTAATCAGATAAGCAACTCGTGTATGCAAATGTATTCTATTTTCCAACATAGTTGAGAACCATGCAAAATTCTTAATTGGATTGACCTTTATTCAGAGTTGTAGCACCAGTTATCCAACACCAGAATATTGAGTTGTATCACCAGTACTTTAGCATATATTCAATTATCAACAATGGAACTTAGTTCCATAAAACCTTCAGATTGTATAGGTTCATACATCATAGTTTAGCGACTAAGAATCCGTAAGTGTCGAAGGTCTTTAGTAAGGCATCAGAGCTAACAAGCAATGTCTTTTACTTGTAGCGGTAATGATCATCTACCATTTCACTCTGATCAAATAAACTTTGTTGCTGCACCTAGACCATTTGATTAGAAAAAAATAATACCCCTTGTTTGACGGAACGGAGGTAATAGCTACGGGTTTGCCAACTAACATTATTTTGTGGCAACCTGTAGAACTGGAACAACGGACTAATAATTCAGATGGATAAACTATTCAGATTTCCTAAAATAATACCAAGATGCCTCCTTATTAAACAGATGAAGAAATTCATAAGAGAGCAAACATGAAGTTGTAGGATATTAAGGCAGTGACAACATTACATATTGGCCTCTTTTTCAACTCTCGCTCTAAAAGGTTGATGCAGGTGACTTTACGTTGTCTTCAGAACCCCCACTTAATATGAAGACAAATGAGCCAGATAATAGGAGATTCACTCACGTATGGGGCCTAGACATCGATCTTGTTCTCATGCATGATGTCTGGAGGTCGCCGGTGACTGCCACCGCCCTGGCCACCGGGTACAAATTGTCGGCGCCCAACTTCGGCTACACATCACGGAACTCTGCGTATCACAATTAGATGACCATGATTGCAAGTTAATAGGCATACACTCCACAAAGTCAGTAAGATGTAGCATTATGACAATGACAATAATGTAAATGTGCATGGAGGCTAGTCCATCATTTGGAAAGCAAAAGAACAAACTCAGGTCAGTGTAAATCATCTATATATTTCTGCATCTACCACACAGTTTACGGAACACACTTTGCACATAATTTTATATGTTTTGAGTATGTAATGGCCATATGATGCTATGCAGATTTTGCCAATACGTAGGGGAGAGGATCCAAAGATAGGGGATGACCATAAAATACACACACTTGCATGGCATAAGTAGGAGCTTCTTCAATTCCAATTTAATCACATCGTGCATCAACAGGACCTATGTCTTACGACTTTCAACCGTGATTTTCTCCAGCTATTCCGGAAAAGGATCCTTTGCAACCTTTGTCTTCAAGAAACTGCGGGATAACACGGCTACAAAATGAATATCGGTCTCATGAGATAGTATATAAGAGAGCAATTGACCAAGAAAATTTCCAGTTATTTCTAGTGTCCACAATATACTGAATCAGGGTGACATGTTCACGCTTGTAGAGAGAATGAAGAGGGTAATGAGTTGTCTCTAAAAAAAATCCAGAAACGTAGAACTCACATGTAATGGGTCCATCATCAATCCATGAGATATACCTGGAAGGGTCGAACCACGGCCTTAAGTAACCATGAAGGCATTGATGGTTTTCTACTGAGGGTGCCATCGCAGGCTAATCACCCTGCTGCTCTGAATCACCAGCTTCAACTAAGGATATATATATTTACCTGCCAAAAAACCTAGTGTTTATCAAAGATTGTACTGATGTCACACTAATATCTCACCTAGCTGTTAAAATTCTTATCAAGCTCACACTAAAGTATATCAGCAAGTATACTGATAGTAGTGAAAGCCAAAATAGAATACATAGATCTGTTGTGAAATAGACACCATAGTGAATCTAGAAGTTAGAACACATAATTAGAACGGGTGGAATAGTAAGATTAGATAGAGCCACCCACGATTTCTTGTTCTAGTTGAGGTGACCATTCCCCATATAGACACACCAAAATTCCCAAGATGATTTAAAACAAATGAACAACTATAAACACGGTTCAATGGGAGCAACAGGAATCATGAGGTAGACAAAAGGTCATGGGTATCCTTACCTTGGCCGACCGCTGTATTCATGCTGCCACCACCGGCCGACCGCTGTATTCATGTTGCCGCCACCGGCCGCTGCTCCATATCCAACTCCACCCTTCGAGCCGCACGACCTCTTCTTCTACCGCCATGGCATGCGATCCCACTCAACTGCACAAAGTCTCGGGAGGGGCCTAGCAGAGGGGAGGACGGGATGGTGATTGGGTGCTCGCAGATGTCGACATCACCGAGGTCAATGAGTTTCGACGAGAAGTGCGTATGGGATTTATTGGGCTTTGGCCCATCGCGTGCGCCGCGAGCGGGGAGAAGCGTGACGAAGGAAACGACGTAGTACGGAGCCGACAAAAAACGGAACGCTCGTCTTTTTTAGATAGTAGAGATTTCCGGGCGGGCTGACGGAGGTGCACTGGTGGCAAGGGCGGCGTACGGAATCGGTAGTGAGAGACAACGCGGGGAAGGGAGAGGATGGCGGCGGGGGAGTGGACGGGGTCTCCAGGCGGTGGGTGGAGTGGCGCCGATGCACGACGTGAGGGGAGGAGCGGTAATCGCGCAAGGGTTTCGACGAGAAGTGCGTATGGGATTTATTGGGCTTTGGCCCATCGCGTGCGCCGCGAGCGGGGAGAAGCGTGACGAAGAAAACGACGTAGTACGGAGCCGACAGAAAACGGAACGCTCGTCTTTTTTAGATAGTAGATATAGACCGCCTTCATACCGGTTACGGGAAACACAGAGTTGAAAAAAAAGTTTAATCATAAAATTAATCAATAAAAGTGAATTATGCATCGCAAAAAATTATACCATTAGATTGATGTTTAAAATATATTTTTACAATAAACCGGTATGGAAGGAGTATTAACACATTGATCAAATTTATAGTTAAATATATTATTTAAACTCCATATTAATAAACCGGAAAGAAGTACTAGCACACGTAAAATATACGCAGCCATATGCAGCTAACAGATTTTATAGGTAGCGCTGGCATATCACAAGCCAGCTAGAGGTGCAGATTTGATAGCGAGATTATCATGTTTGTTGGAATCCGAAAAAAGACGTCGCGTCGCTTTACCCCAAAAGATTGATCGATGGGTTGAGTTGATGTCTACACCGATCCCATCCAAGAAAAATAATCGAACACAAAAAAGAAAACCCTAAAAACCTAAAACCACACCTCCGGCCACGGCGGCAGGTTGGCACAAAACGCTGCTACGGCAGAAAAAATTTAGTCCCCAGCCCAGCGCGCCCAGCCCAGCGGGACTAAAGATCCGCCAGCCCAGCGTGCCCAGCGGCGCCACGTGGAGACAATCTAGTCCTGATTTGTGACAGAATTGGGACTAAAAGCCTAACCTTTAGTCCCGATACGTTAGTTCCGGATTAAAACCCTTACAAACCGGGACTAGAGGCCTGTTTTGTACTAGTGGACGGCGGCTCTAGGGTGGATCAAATTTATGGTTGATACCATGTAAAACGATAGAGAGGGATTGACGAAATATGTTGGATGTATTATTAAGCTTCATGGGCGAGTATGTATAGATGTAGGGATCATCTTGGATTACAAGTCAAATTTGGCTAGAGTCCTAATTATCCTAAACTACCAATAACAACCGTGTCTGTATAATACTCTAACATACTCCCTCCGTTTCAAAATATAAAATGTTTTAGCTTTGTCAAGTAAATGTATCTACACTACTATTAGTATGTAGGTTCATTCAGGTTTAGAATGAATCTAGACGCTAAAATAAGTCTAGATACATTTTTTTCACAAATCTAAAACATCTTATATTTTAAAACGAAGGGAGTAGTAAGCAGCGGTGGCCTACATACATAATTAACTACAGTTGCTGGTACTAATTTCTTATTCGTACTAGTACAGAGGTGGGCATCTCATATTAACACCTGCACTGTTACTTACATTGGCTCCACCAAATTGTTTAGATCTCATCCATGATAACTGCTCGTGTGACAGAAGGAGACAATGTTACTTTGTTTTTTTCCTTTTACCAAACAAAACTAATAGCACATCAGCATCGAGTACAAAATTTGGGAGTCAATCGATTAAACTACTCAACCGGATCTTTGAGTGGTTTTTCTCTTTGAGGAAGTGTCACTTTGAAATGAAAGGTATGTGTGTCCGGCCGTGGGCCTGCGCTCTTTTGTCTTATGTACGTATTAGCAATAGAAGAGATCAATCAGGGCGGTCAAATCTCACATCAATCATGTGTGGACATTAATATATTTTAGTCTATCTCGAGCATACATCACCCTTGATATCATTTTTTGCAAAAGAAATGGTTGGATACTCTCCTTTCAGGTGTGACCAAGCATTACAGTGACTGGCGTTGGCCCTAGCTATCTATAAAAGGCATAGCTCTCCTAGGTTCTTTGGGTATCATTCCCTAGTTTATTCGTATGAGACTAGCTAGCCATAGTAATCTTCTGCAAGGAGCGATTTATATAAGGTAACTTGTATCCTTGTTTGCAGTCCTCATCTTTTAATAATATATATATGCGATCGTTTCTTCTTCTCTATGTGTATGCATTTACTACTGGTCTTTTTCTCTAGTTTTGTATGTGTTATTTGATCTATTCTGCAAGAGGTTATGCGTTGGTTTTTCCTAAGAGGTGCCGCTAGGGGCGAATCTATTCAGAGCTTCGTTAGGCTCCAACACCTATCCTCTATTTTTGCCCACAAACCTCTATTCAGAGCCATGAGAGTTATAGATTTGGAGAAACAATAACCATGGTTTGCCAGGAACGCTAGGGAAGAAGAGCGACAGTTCATGGACATGAACTGACAAGGGGCACACGCACACTACTTGTCATGGGTCAGGAGCTCTTCCATAGTTGTTGTGGCCCACCAGCAAAACTACCCACGAGTGAATTGGATGAGTCACTTGGAAAAAAAGAAGACTGGGTTCGAATTTTTTATTGTCCACTTGTCTAAGAGGCTATATGGTTTCTTAGTGCTCGTTTATTTCCTAGTTCTGTCGTTTCGTGTGGCTATGTGCCGGACTGGGTACAAAAATCTTTCGAAACCTGAAACCCCACTTGTGCCGGACTACGAGCGCAAGATTTTGAAGGCGGATGCAAGGCGCCGTAGGGAGACTGAAAGTAGCAGTCGTGAGGCACCCCAGAAAACAGTTCCCATGCTCGGAGAGCAGGAAAACCAATCATGTGCCCCGCTCCAAATGTTCGACACACGGGACGCTCCTCCCGTAAATGATTACGAGGCAGAGCTACAAAGAAAGGCCAATGAGATGGGGATGACTTACATTGCATACTTGAACGTCATGGGAGACAACTTGCCCAAATGCGATGCCAACCCCATACAGCCATGGGAGTATGAGAAGAATCTCGTCAAGAAAGAGGAGCTCAAGACTCTACCAACAAAGATGCGAAAATTGCACAAGTGGTACCTTCATTTCAGCAAGACGAGAAAGTTAGAATGGATCACGGCGCATATAAGAGATGATATTTTCTTCTGCGGAGATGACGCGATCGACTTTAACATTCAAGACTTGCATTTTCTATTCAATCAGAAGGAACTCGACAAAGCTGCCATCAGCCTTTATTGTGTGTAAGTACTATTTCTATAATTTATATCTCATCTCATTCATTTTATTAATAGCATGTATATATATATGCTCACCATATATGTATATACTATTATGCAGGAAAAAGGTTATAGAATGCAGGAAAGGAGGCCCTTTTGACATTGGGTTCGTTGACCCAAATAGAGTTCATGAAGAAGTGGTAGAAACCAAACCCGGGCAAACAGAAGATTACTTGCTAACGTCTTTACTGAGACAACAAACCAAAAGGGAAATACTATTGCCTTACAACTTCTCGTGAGTACTGTTACCCTCTCTCTTGTACACATTCTATTTCAGCTTACTCGATGTTAAGTGTAACTGATGATGAGTTATACGTGCGTAGGTTCCACTTTATTCTGCTAGTCATTCAACCCGACTCAGGAAAAGTCCTTGTCATGGACTCGTTACGAAAAGAAAAAGAGATATGGGCAAACTTTAGAGAGATGCTCCAGAGGTAATTTCAATCATATTATCGCACTAGATCGGCAACTTTCGTGACAATAAGTAATTAATTACTCCTTTATCCATTTTCTTTGTCGGACAGGGTTTGGAAAAGGTTCACGGGCAGGGCCGTGGGTGAATGGTCAGAAGAACTAAAATTTGTAGACCAAAATATAAGTAATACTAGCTAGCTTCCAATTCCATTATATCATGCTTTATTGATTATTATTTTGATTGAACTCTCTATTCTCGTAAAGTGCGCGCATCAGGGACACGGCAATAACTTATGTGGGTACTATGTTTGCGAATTCATTCAAGCAACACGATATGTCTTGACGGCCAAGCCGCACTAGAACAACTTAGAGTAAGTAAACAAAGTCCACAACATTATTTTATTACCATCAATTGTGTTGAGTTTTATTCTTATATATATATTGACGGCCCATTCTTCATATATATTCAGAATGAACGGATGCGGGACTAACTCCTACCATTTGAACGCATACGAGCCATTCAAGAGGAATTGGCGGGGTTCATACTTGATGAGGTCGTCACGCCTGGCGGAGAACTCTTTAGATATCCACCAAAATGAACGGCGATGTATGTGCCGATGACGATGTATGTGCCGATGGCGATGTTTGTGTATAATAATAGTTGCTTAATTATTCATGTACTCGTATGTACCGATGACGATTTATGTGTATACCGCTTCCGATCGATTCCCCTCGCCCCCTCCGCGAAATCGCAAAGCAGGCAGGCGGAAATGCGCATGGCGAGATTTAGGCCGTTTTCTGCGCGGCTGCCATGGCGAGGAAAATCTCTGTCAGGCGAAGAAACTAACACCGGTTCGGATCTGAACCGGTGTTAAAGAGCTGAACCTGCGGCAGCCCTACGTCGCCACCCTTTAACACGGTTCGTATAAGAACCCGGTGTTAAAAAACCCCTCTAACACGAACTCTCAACAGCGGTTGAGGAACTGATTAGAGGGCCCTCAACGGAGTTAAAGGAGGCCTGCACTAGTGATCTGACACTAAAATAAGTCTAGATATTTTTTACAAACCTAAAACATCTTATATTTTAAAACGGAGAGTGTAGTAGATAAACATGAAAGATCCAAAAATAACCAGCGCACCAGAAAAAGAGCCATCACCAATAATAACATGCATATAGAAGAGATCCGCTGTAGCCTGCACCTCGCAGCGGTGGCCTACGTACATAATTAACTACAGTTGCTGGTACTAATTTCTTATTCCGTACTAGTACAGAGGTGGGCATCTCATATTATCACCTGCACTGTTACTTACATTGGCTCCACCAAATTGTTTAGATCTCATCCATGATAACTGCTCGAGTGACAGAAGGAGACAATGTTACTTTGTTTTTTTCCTTTTACCAAACAAAACTAATAGCACATCAGCTCGAGTGACAGAAGGAGACAATGTTACTTACATTGGCTCCACCAAATTGTTTAGATCTCATCCATGATAAGTACTTCACATTTTTCTGTTCAGATAAATTGAGAAATATTTCCGTCCTAGGTGCCGCAATGAATATAAAATTGTGGAGCTAGCAGAATATCTCATCTTTTCATTCCGACAAAAAAAAGGTTTGAATAAGTCGTAGAAAGAAGAGAATAATGTTGAAGAAACTTTCCTTGTAGAATCAGATGAGGATCTGATCATTTGGTGCTGTTGTAGCTTGGGATTGGAAACATGGACGACTCGGGCCAATTCATGCGGTGGGCCATGGCGACCCTGGAGCAGGAGTAACCGGTGACCATCTTCAACGACGACCCCGGCGAGGTGATCTTCCCCTCGATCCAGGTGCTCCGCAGCATCTCACACGGCGGGGATCTCATCTTGGACGAGCTGCTCACGGACATGGAGATGCAGGCCCACGCGGCAAACAGGGGGAGCTCGGGCGAAACAACCGACGACGGCAGCGGAGGCAATTTCTCGTCCAGAGCCCCCATGCATCACGGCGTTTCAGACTCGGTAAGGTGCGCTCCGATTCCGAACCATGGCAGAAGCAGTGGCCCCATCCCCATCAACTATGGAAAGCCCGTGATGAGCTGGAACTACGGCGGCGTCTCTGCGCTTCCCGGCAGCGACGGCACGCGCACGCTGGACCTGGAGGGGATCACCGCCGCCGGCAAACCTTACGAGCCGAACACGGCGTCGTACGAATCACAGCCCATGAGGAGGGCCTCCGCTAAGAGCAACGCCGCGGGCACGGGACCCGCGTCGGCGTCGGCGCCGATGTTCGCGCTGGACCACACCATGGCTGAGCGAAAGCGCAGGGAGAAGATCAAGGATCTCTTCATCGAGCTCTCCGCCGTCATCCCCGGTCTCAAGAAGGTGAACCTCCTCGATCGCTCCGATTAAATCCCTCCACTCGCTCGCTGTTGTCTCACCAGGGCTTTTGCTGATTCAGATGGACAAGGCAACCATCCTTTCAGACACGACCCGACACGTCAAGCAGCTGCAAGAGAAGGTCAAGGCCCTCGAGGTCACTGGTGGCGGCATGAGAGTCGTCGAGACGGTGGTGCTCGTCAAGAAGCCGTGCTACGACGCCGCAGGGGACGATCACGGCTCCCCATCGTCGGCCTTATCTGTGTCGTCCTTGGCGGCGAGGAACCCGGTCCCAGAGATCGAAGTGTGTTTTACAGAGAAGGGCGTGATGATGGTGAGGATCGTCTGCAGACGCCAAGGAGTCGTCGTGAGGCTGCTGTCGGAGGTGGAGGAGGGGCTCCACCTCAGCATCACACACGTCAATGTCTTAGCGTTTACGGCCTCCACTAAGAGCATAACTATCACGGCAAAGGCAAGTTTTCTGTTCTCCTTCATTAATTTGGCGTTTTGGAGATTTGGTAAATACCACCCTTATACCAGACCTAATTAATTAAGGGATGGGATAGATCATAGGACAGAATATCTTCCCTTATTAAGCCTACATAAGTTATTATGCATAACAATGCATGCAAAAATTCTATTTCCTCCTTGTCAGTTTATTAGCCTTAGTAGAAATGACGATGTAATTTAGATAATTAGGGATTGATCGATTGCATGCCAATCTCTAGGATTGGTGGGAATGTTTTACGATGCCAGCTATTGGTTGCATGTCATAGTAAGTACAGTAGTTAGTGCTAGATATGAGCCTAATTTTTGAGGTTTTTCTAGTTTTTAGTAAGCCTAATAAACTGAGGAGGGAGTATATATTACATACCAATTGATGAAGAGAGGTGATTGTGGTACTTATCATAATATGATATCATACCATAGTACGTAAAACTAGTTATTTTTAATGATAAACATATCTTGTATACAAGTATGCATCGAGATTCTATAAATAATTAAATATAATAGGACTATGCTTCTACTTGATGATGATACTATGTACTACAGAGATTATTGTATACTAGTAATATGATATTTCCACTATGACGAGGCTAAGTAAAATCAGCCGCATCTTGGATGTTGGACCCGAACCACATGCATGTCAACCGTAGGCAGTGGTATTTTTCAATGCTGAAAAAGTCTAGCATTATTGTTGCGTAGTGGACTCTTCTTTAAAATCATATTGCGTCAGGGTTGTACTATATATGTGAATATGATGGCCCTAAATTTATTTTGTACGAAATGCTTAAATGATTATGATATCCTGCATTATTTGCAAACATGGTGGACATAGGGAAGGCTGGTACTATCATTTAAGCATACTATACGGGTCTCGACTTCAGATCTGGAATACAACTATAGAGCAACCCTCCAATTGGAATAAACATCATGTGATACTATGTTATATTGATAAAATTGGCAACCTTTTAACTTTATATAGATAGATACTCTGGGTCTCTCTCATTTGTCTAATAGACGTATATATGCCATTCTTTTAGTTTAGGTTGATTAAAATGCATTGTAGGTGCTAAAAGTATTAGGGGTGCCAAGTTAAGTTAGTCATAAATTCTAGGAAATGCATATACAAGTCCTAAATGCATATGCGGGCAGGCTAGATTGGGGTAGGACCACAAGTAACACACTTCACAAACTTTAGGAGTCGTATATGTAGTTTGATGTAATTAGGACTATGCCCCCCTACCCCGGCCCCTCAAATACTTGCATTTTAATCTTTTTTTACATGTTCTTGTGTTAGCATGTACATTTTCTCTTCAATACTTTGTACTTGTTACACCGTTTGGCCCTCCAGCCACCAAGCATTACCGAAATCATTACCTATATGTGCATTTTCCACCCTTGACTCATCCTCCAACATTTCTTCCCCATATGGGGATTATTATGAATCATAAACATCATAGATGTTACACATGGAACATGAATCATAGAGGCTGAACCAATGGCGAAGAATGTGTCGCTAGGTAATAGTTCATGCAAAAAAAACATATTAGATGACTTCCTCGGTTAAAAAGAACAAGACAAATACTCCCTCAACATTATATAAATTAATAGACAACCTCCATACACTTAAATGGCGATTATACGCAAAATGGTAGTACTACCAATTAAGCATATTGCAACGTCCAGTCTCCCCATCGTTTCCCTGCAATTATATATTTTTTCCAAGGTACTTGCAATGGACTATGTGTAAATACTTCAGATCTGGAGAATGATTTAGAGAACTAATATGCACTTCTATCAGATAAATGTACTGAATCATATAAGTTTGAAGATTGCTGTGGAATATGTCAGTAAGTAATGAATAAATTCATAGGTAGAGAGACATATATATACTTATGTACAATAGATTAGAGGCTAGGGAGGTGGTTCTTTTCCGCCTTTCCGAAACAATATATACTTATGTACAAAGGCATGATTTAAAAATTATCGATCCTTTAACTTATATCACTTATATCCATAGATCCATGTTAATCAACAACGCGTATAAATGTTATATGTCCTACATTGTCTTGTGGAGGCAGTATTTCTTAAATATAAAATCGATTATATCACGCTTCTCTAATTGGATTAAACATCATGAAATAGTATATTTTTCCGATACTTCATTTAAAGCCTCCCAACATTTATATGGTCACCGGTATGTAAGGAAGATGTAATAATATTCATCTGGATTGGGATGACCATATAACTAATCACCATGCTTTAATCTTTGAGACCAACTACTTTACCGTTCTTTTCAGGTGGAGGAGAAGTTTACCGTGACAACGGAAGACATTGTAGGAAGGCTCAACTTTGTGTTGCAACAGCAAATCAGCTGCAATTCTACCGTAGAAATAAGGAATTAAGAAATTATCCTATATACATGCATGATATATCTATTTGATTATGCGCGTGAGTACAAGTTTTTATTTTGGATGATTGTACTTAAAGAACTACGGCTTGGTTCATCTAAAGAAGTATTCGGCTTGGGTTTTGAAATGTTACATATTGTTGATTAATGGTTGCACACAGTACTGTGAAACATTACCGTAAATGGTGAAGCTGCCGTGTGCACTCACCACCAGCCCCCACATTTGCAAGTTTTTGCAGAGCATCAACACCAACGCCAAACTGAGCTCACGCTCAAGCCAAAAAGTGGCACCCGTAGTTGTCAACTTAATTAGTTTGCAGGCATAGGGTAATATTGTTTGTAGTATGATGTATGGGTATTGTTCTATTCATGCCTCATGAATATACGTACTTCATGTATTTTAGTCTTATACAGAGAAGAGACCCATGCGTGCACCCGCGGTTGATTCTCACCTCCTAACTTAATGACAATGCCGGGTGGCTCAGCATGGCCTTGAAGATTCCAAGGCTGCAAACTGTCGACCTTAGTCAAATATGACAACAAAGAAAGGCGAATACACGCAGTGTCGTAAACATGGTCAGGTCTTTTGGTCTCTCATCATTCAGGTCAACTAGATATTTTCAGGGCGACTTCTGTATTGTGGAACCTGAGTTGCCTGGACCACCACGAGTTTTTTGGTTGCACATGTACCATTGACAAAAAAAATATAGTAAAACTTTCATATTTCAGATATAATTTTTGACTGATTCTTTAGGTTTGTTGCCTCCAACCTCCAATCATGTTAAATTGTAGTAAAAATGTCAAGTGGATCAACATAACTTACTTCAAAATCTAGGGTCAGCCACTGTATTTGGATCCCAATAGCACAGTGGTTGCCCCTTGATGGCACGTTGCGATAGATCTAAAAGAGGCAAAGGTACACACCATGTAGGACCAGATTTGGTTGGGAGCTTCAGCTGCTATGTTCGTTTGTGTAATTCATTTCAGGTTTGTATGGTGACTTGCTTTACGTAAACTAGCATGGTGGCCCTCTCAAATGCGTGGGCATCATCTTTAATGAATTGAGAGCGTTGCAGAAATAGAGTTATAGTATGGATATGAGACTATAAAAATGTTGTGGTAATAAAGTATCACATATGCGAGTAATAGATTTAACCAAACTAAATTTGTGGGCTAATGATTGTGTGTTGCTTGTATGTAATATTAGCTCAATAGTTAAATTATTTTTGAAGTTAGATCACTATGCGAGTTTAATTAATATGGATGTTTTTTTCTTGAAGAAAGTAAAAGAAAATAATTTCTCATCATTAATAATTAGGTCAAACTAAACATTTAGAATTGTTACATTGGTTTGTATTTCTTCCTCACTACTACTTATGCAGCTTCAAACCGTGAATTTGGAATTTCAGAAACTCTCCGTGCTAAGACTTTTACATTTCTTTGTATATGAATATAATCGTGAAAACGATCAATACGAAATCGACACCAATTTAATATTTTTTCTTTTCATCATATATATTTTGAAAGTTTATTATAATAACATATATTTTATATAGTATTTTTATCTATATATTAAAATATCTACATATTATCTCGATCTTCAGTTTATTGTTTATCTACATTCTTCTTGTATTTGTTTATATTTTATATAGATTTAGGCCGTTTTCCTGCCGCAGCAGAGAACCTTTAACACCGGTTCGTGTTACGAACCGGTCTTAAAGGGGGGGGGGGGGGGGCTGAGCCCTGCGGCATCCCACGTGCGCCACCCTTTAACACTGGTTTGTATAAGAACCGGTGTTAAAGTAGGTCCCCCTCTAACACCGAACCCTCAACAGCGGTTATAAAACCGCTGTTAGAGGGCCCTCCCAACCGGTGTTAGAGGGGGGGCTCTGCACTAGTGACTATTAGTATGTAGGTTAATTCAGGATTAAAATGAATCCACTAGTGGAAACGAGGTCTTTTGTTGATCCCGAAAAGGGGCTTTAACACCGGTTCTTCTACGAACCGGTGTTAAAGGGGGGGCCGTACCAGCGTGGCCCCTGCGGCATTAAAGGAGCCCCCCCTTTAACACCGGTTCGTGCCACGAACCGGTGTTTAATCCCTAACGATGTTACGCACCCCCTTTAACACCGGTTGTGGCATGAACCGTGTTAAAGGGGGGCTATATAAGACACCACCCCAGCCCACACACCCCACTCTTCCATTCTTTCACATTTTGGAGCCTAGCAAGAGGGTGTGAAGAGTGCTAGTTTGTGTTTTTTCATATGCACTAGAGGTGTTGGTGAAATGCCGAGAGCTCAAAATAAGCTTTCTTGTTGCTCTTTCCGTCTCGAGGTCGGCAACTATAGTTTCATGTGTCATTGATGTACTATATATATAAATGGTCATCTCCCTATTATTTTTGATATATACTACATATTAATGCAGATGAATCGGCAATGGATGTCTGTGACCGCGCACTTCCGAGTACATTACGGGCCTCCAAAATTTCATCGTTGTGGCTAATGCAAACCGTGGTCACAATGGTTTTATGTGCTGTCCGTGTGTTCACCGTCGAACAAGAAAGACTACTCAAATACAGAACCATTCACGCCCACACTGCGATCCGGTTTCATGCCCAGCTATAATTGTTGGACCAAGCACGGAGAAAAAGGGGTTGTGATGGAAGACAACGAAGAAGAAGAGGATGATGAAAACTATCATAATATGAGGTAGATAATGAAGATCAAGAGGGAGCAGATGGGCCCGCTGATGACGATCTTGGTCGGGCCATTACTGATGCAAAGGAAGAATGTGAAACTGAAAAGGAGAAGGAGAAGCTGGAGCAGATGTTAAAGGATCACAAAACATTGTTGTATCCAACTTGCGAAGATGGCCACAAAAAGCTAGGTGCCACCTTTGGATTTGCAATGGAAGGCAGAGAATGGTGTGACCGACGTATTTTCAAAGTTGTTGGTAAAATGAAGAATCTTCTTCCAAGAAATAATGAGTTGCCCAAGACATACCAAGCAAAGAAGGTTGTCGCCCTCTAGGATTAGGCGTGCGGAAGATACATGCTGCATTAATGGCGCATCCTCTCTGCGGTGAGAAGCGAGAATTTGGATGCATGCCGGTATATGCCTGCTGCGGTATAAGATCAGACGAGACGATCCTGGCGATGTTGAGGGCGAGGCCCCTAGGAAGAAGGTTCCCGCCAAGGTTATGTGGTATGCTCCTATAACACCACGGTTAAAACGTCTCTTCAGAAATAAAGAGCATGCCAAGTTGTTGCGATGGCACATGGAAGACCGTAAGAAAGACGCGATGTTGAGACACCCCGCTGATGGGTCACAGTGGAGAAAAGTCGGCGAGAGTACCGGACTTATGCGACGTGGCGCAAGGAACTTAAGGTTTGGTCTAAGTACAGACGGCATGAATCCTTTTGGTGAGCAGAGCTGCAGTCCACAGCACTGGCCTGTGACCCTATGTATCTATAACCTTTCTCCTTGGTTGTGTATGAAGAGGAAGTTCATTATGATGCCGGTGCTCATCCAAGGCCCGAGGCAACCGGCACGACATTGATGTGTACCTAAGGCCATTAGTTGAAGAACTTTTACGGTTGTGGGCCAAACCAGGTGTACGTATGTGGGATGAGCACAAAGGGGAGCCATTTGACCCACGAGCATTGCTTTTCGTAACCATCAATGATTGCGCTCTTAGTAACATTTCAGACAGACAAACAAGGGATACAATGCATGCACACACTGTTTAGATGATACTGAAAGTGTATATTTGGATAAATGTAAGAAGGTTGTGTACCTAGGGTATCGCCGATTTCTTAGAACCTGCATCCAAGATGAAAGAAAGGCAAGCATTTCAAGCGTCTGGCAGAACCGGAGGAAGTCCTCCGCATCGGTGAGGAGGTATTTGGTATGGTCAAGGACCTCGAAGTAATCTTTGGAAAAGGTCCCAGTCTATCTGTTCGAATGACGATGCGGACACGCCCATGTGGAAGAAGCAATCTATATTTTGGGACCTACCCTATTGGAAAGTCTTAGAGGTCCGCTCTTCAATCGACGTGATGCACGCGAAGAATGTTTGCGTGAACCTGCTAGGCTTTCTAGGAGTGTATGGGAAGACAAAAGATACACGGAAGCACGACAGGACCAGCAACGTCTGAAGGCCTGAAGAGCCTATGCATCCCGAGAACGAAGGGTAAACGATGCCACTTAACTCCTGCCACCTACGCTCTTACCAAAGCACGAAGGAAATCTTTTTGAATGTCCGAGCATTATCAAGGTCCGTGGCTTCTCGTCGAATATAAAGGGAATAATAAATATGGCAGAGATAATTCCAAAACCTGAAGTCTCATGACTGCCACGTGATTATGACACAATTGCTTCCGATTGCATTGAGGGGCTTCTACGAAAATGTTCGAGTACCCATTGTGAAGCTATGTGCATTCCTCAATGCAATATCTCGAAGGTAATCGATCCAAAGCCTACCAGGGTTACAAGCAGATGTGGCCCAATGTCTTGTCAACTTTGAGTTGGTGTTCCCACCATCCTTCTTCAATATTATGACGCATCTCTGGTTCACCTAGTAGAAGAGATTGCCATTCTCGGTCCTGTATTTCTACACAATATGTTCCCTTTGAGAGGTACATGGAGTCTTAAAGAAATATGTTCATAACCGTGCTAGGCGAAGGAAGCATCTCCAAGGGCTATGTATGAGAGGAGGTCATTGAGTTACGTGTTGATTTTATTCCTGACCTTAAGGCGATTGGTGTTCGAATCACGACATGAGGGAGACTGCGTGGAAAAGGCACCCTAGGATGTAAAGCAATGATATGTAGGACGGGCATTCTCTCAATCAAGCACATTACGGTTTTACAAAGATCTATCTTGGTTGCCCGTATATCAATGAACACAAGAATTTAATACGCCTCAAACACGGGCGATCGATGAATGGATTATAAGTGAACACATGGCGAGTTTTGGCGGTGGCTGCAAAGACTTCTCACGAATAACACCCTTTGTTGGGGATCAGCTGTACTTGTTGGCCAGGACACCATCTTCGACTGTATGTACTTTCCAAGGGTACGAGATAAATGGGAATACATTTTACACGATAGGCCAAGATAAAAAGAGCACCAACCAAAACAGTGGTGTCCGCTTCGATGCAGCAGAAGACAATGGGCAAAAGACCACGTATTATGGGTTCATAGAGGAGATATGGGAACTTGACTATGGACCTAATTTTAAGGTCCCCTTGTTTCGATGCAAATGGGTCAAGCTAACAGGAGGAGGGGTTGAGGTAGACAAGAAGTACGGAATGACAACGGTGGATCTCAACAATCTTATGAAGAACTTAGACGAACCATTCGTCCTAGCCAATGATGTGGCTCAGGTTTTCTATGTGAAGGACATGTCCTCCAGACCAAAAAAAGAAAAAAATATGCAAACGAATACATCATATGATGAGCCAAAGCGTCACATAGTTCTTTCAGGGAAAAGAAACATCGTGGGAATCGAGGACAAGACAGACATGTCAGAAGATTATAATAAGTTTGATGAAATTCCGCCCTTCACTGTGAAAACTGACCCAAGCATTCCGTTAAGTAAAGAAGATGCTCCATGGTTACGTATGAAGCGATCATAAGGAAGGACATATGCCAAGAAGTTCATGCTCATATTATGTAACTCTAGTTCATGTTTTTAATGGCCGCACGAAATAATGTCTACACTCACCCCTATTATTAGTGCTGACTCGTGTTTTGTCCCGGTTGGTTTCTCCAACCGAGACTAAAGGTTCATATTTAGTCCCGGTTGGTGTCTCCAACCCCCGGTTGGTGTCTCCAACCGGGACTAAAGGTTCATCCCGCCATTTTTTCCCGCTATTTTTCTTCCCGCCAGTTCTTCTTCCCGCCATTTTTCTTCCCGCTATTTTTCTTCCCGCCAGTTCTTCCCTCCAGTTCTTCCTGCTAGTTCACTATATATATATGTAGGGGGTTGGCCTCCATTGTCATTGCACATCTGTAGACTCATATCTGCAACCTCATCACTCTTTCCCATGGCTTCCACCGTAGCACTAACCCCTAGGGAGGCGGAGGCGCTTTGCGCCTCGAACTACCCCTGCCGTTGGCCATCGTGTCCCCGTCGGCCGGATCTTTGGCGTCGGGCGTGCCGGTTCCTCCTGTCCCTCTAGGTATGGCGCGCCGGATGGCCATCACGAACCACTACTACTTCGAGCTCACGCCGGAGCAGCGGAGGAATCCCAGATGGCATCCCGACTATTTCCCTACTTGGGAAGCCTTCTTCGTGGATCGGCATGAGAGGGCGCTCGCCAGGCACGAGGAGGACGGCCCACCTCCTCCTAACTTCAACGAGGCCGGCCGTCGGCTATGGTGGCGCGGTCGGACTCTCCAGAGCGTCATGGCCTATGACACTGCCGCCGACTCTAACCCCCGTCTGTGCTACCCTCAAGTCCAGCCCACGCTCTACCCTCAAGTCCAGCCCACGCGTACTCTCTAGAGGTTCAATTAAGGCGACCCGGCGCATTTAGCGATGACGGCGGCGGCGAGTATGACGACTACAGTGGCGAGTATTACAGGTGTAGACAGGAGCATGACTGAATCACTCCAATATTCCGAAACAAGTTCGGCCGATTGTTACTTAATCTGGCCATGTATCTTAATTTTCAGTTCTTTTATGTATCTTAATTTTCAGTTCCAGTTCGGCTTTATGTAACTTACTATTAGTTGCATTCTCATTCGAGGTTTCTTGGCTTTCGGGTCAAATGACCAATGTTATGGCTAGAATCAAGGCATAGTTTGTGATAATATGGCCATATTGTGCATACATGTGCATCATGGCATGGCAAACAATGTTGCAAGAGGAAGTTTTCCTTTTTATCGCACCAAAAAGGCATTTTCCATTTTCCGAGCATAAAAAACGGACGGTTTTGTGAAGCAACCACCAAATGGCTAATTCAAAAAACCACCAACACATTTTACAAAAATTCCTGCCGAATCGGCAGGAAGTGGGTCAGATATGAACTACAGGTACATGATACGATGCTCATGATTTTTTACAAAAATCATTTTTAGGTTCACAATATGCTATTTTATAAAAAAAACAATGCAAGTTGAGCGAGGCTTGGTGAGATTCAAGTGTATACAAAAGATGCGACATTTAAATATCCAATCAATTCAAAAATATTAATACAAAAGATGCGGCATTAAAATATGATTTGATCTAATAAAATAGGGTTAGATTTATTTTTAGATGCTTAATATTTCTTATGTTCAAATTTTTAGGATTTAACAATTTATTTTTGTTTGAATTGAATAATCAAAATTTATATGTAAGTGTTTTAATTATTTTGAAAATTTTCATGTAAAGTAAATATAAAATGATTTACATGAATGGATAGATATTATTTTTCTGAAAATTATGATATATTATTCATATTTTTCTGAGTTGAAATGAAAAAGATATGAATTTTCTAAATTCATATCATATTTTTTTGAATTAAAAATGCCCCTTTAATGCATGAAATAAATGCACCCCTTTAACACGGTTCGACACGAACCGGTGTTAAAGGCGCGATCGTTCAGCTTACCACCCCCCTTTAACACCTGTTCGTGGCTGGAACCGGTGTTAAAGGGGGGGGGTAATAAATGCGCGTGGGAAACGGAATCCCCCACGAACCGGTGTTAAAGGGGGGTTATTAAATTCGCCTTCCCTTTCCTTTCTTCGTGCCACGAACCAGAGCAGATCGAACACCGCCGGAGCTAGCGTGTCTCGCCGCCGCCGCCCTCGGAGCTCGCGCGTCTCGCCGCCGCCGCCCTCGGAGTTCGTCCGTCTCGCCGCCGCCGCCGCCTCCATTTTCCGTATGACCTCTCCCGCCCCCCTGACCACCACCTCTTCCCCGTGCAGGAGCAGGCCGACCGCGCCTCGCCGGAGCACCGCCGACGCTGCCCGTCTCCACCGCGCCGACGACCGCGCCTCGCCGGAGCACCGCCCGACGCCGCGCGTCTCCACCGCGCCGACGACCGCGCCTCGCCGGAGCACCGCCCGACGCCGCCCGTCTCCACCGCGCCGACGCCGCCCGTCTCCACCGCCGCATCCGCCACTAGCACCGCCGCCCGACGAGCCCGCCGCCTCCGTACGTGCCGACGCCGTCCGTCTCCACCGCGCCGACGCCGGTGAGCAGGGGCGGGCCCAGAATTTTTTCATGTGCCTCAAAATATTTATTAAAATCAATCTGTATATAATGTTATGTGATTTTCACTATATTTAAATCATCATGTGATTTACACTATTACATATGTAAAATTGTTTTCCTTTGATTTTCAAAATCCCAAGCTAAATAACTCGTTGATTTAGGGTGGTGTCTTAGCAACGCATGAGTTCTATGCTACTCCCGCTATTTCAAAATATAAGACATTTTAGCTTTATAAATAAATGTATCTAGACCCCTTTTAATATGTATGTTTGTGTAAATTCGAAGTAAACCTACATCTTTAAAATGGTATAGATACACTTTCTTCGCAAAGCTAAAAATGAAACGGAGGAAGTAGTTCATAATAACGACAGTGGCACGCAAGTCAGCCAAACCATGGCGGGCCATACGCTTGTGCTTGTGTTAATATCACTAGTGGAAACGAGGTCTTTTGTTGATCCCGAAAAAGGGCTTTAACACCGGTTCTTCTACGAATCGGTGTTAAAGGGGGGGTAGACGCCCCTCTAACGCTAACGCTGCGCGGCCGCGCCCTAGGCCTTTGCCTCCACACGCCCAGCCACGGTATCCCGCGCCCGCCGAAACTTCCGTCGGGCGGCCGACGCCACACGGAACCGACGCGGAGGGCGGCTGACGCTGACTCCTCGTCGCGTTGGGCCGACGAGTCCATGTTGGCGAGAGGAGAGGAGTCCCCCCTTGCCCGCGCCGTGCAACCCGTCCGGCCGATGGCGACAGGGATACTTCCCCGGCGAGCCTTGGCCTCGTGTCATCGTCGTCTTGCCCGGCGAGCCTCGGCCCGTATAGCTCACGTCGTGCCGTGCCGGTCCTGTTCGTCGGCGAGAAATATGGAGTATTTGTCTATTTCTGTATAGTATTTTTTGTTTGGCCAATCCATTTCATTTACATAGTCTTGGGATGAAAATAAATAATCGCCAATTGACCCTCAGAACGATTCCAGGGTGCCAAAGATGGGCGAGATGAACGTAGTGACATCGACCCCGACGATCTAGGCCTTAATCCTTGCACATGTGAATTAGAAGCATGTGGAGTAAAAAGAAAATAGCTTATAGCAAAGATATTATAATAGGCCACGCCTAAACCCTAACTGACCACCTCGCTCTCTTCCCCGTGCAGGAGCGTCTACGCCGCACCCGGAGCTCATAGGCCACGCCTAAACGCCGACGCCGCCCGCCGCCCGACGAGCCCTCCGCTAGCACCGCCGCCCGACGAGACCGCCGCATCCGTCCGACGAGCACCGCCGCCCGACGAGACCAACGTCACCCCACCGGTGAGCGCCACGTGTCTGCCACGTGTATGATTGCTGACTCATCCTGATTAAAACTTGTTTGCTCGATAAATTGTACTACATGCATAGATTAAAACTTGTATACAAATTGGACCTCTGACTCATTTGTGTATTTATTTGTGTATTTTGGTATGAATAATATGTATATTTGTGTATGAATCCAAGTCCACTTGAATGTTTACACTCTTACTCTAGATAATATTATTGTTTTAGAAACTATGGATTCACTTAGTAGAAACCTTGAAGAAGAAGAAATAATGGAGAACATTATTGATGAGGACACCTCACAATATCTGAACTTGGAGGGACATGATGACGACAACTCAAGTACTAGTCATGGAGAAGATGAAGACTCCGGTGAACGCAATTTAATGATTACAAAGTCCGGCGAGGTATATGCATTGATTAAGCCTCTGCTGACTTCTACCAACAATCTTCTTCTACATGTATTAATTAACGCTTCTTTCTTCTTTTAGCCCTCTGGATCGACCAGCCAGCAACCATCTTCTTCTACGAAAAAGAGCAAGCGAGGCGCGAGCCAGCGGTTGAAAGATCGTGCAAAATTCACGATTGAAGCAGTCCGTGTTGATGGCAGGCCGATGGAGCCCAAGAAGGCCGCAGGCAAATTTGTACGTCAGGCTGGAGTTCTTGTTAGGGACCAAATCCCAATCATAATTGAAAATTGGAATAAGCCAAAGAATGGCGACGGTACCTTTGTCGATGACAGATCCAAAGAAACGCTTTGGAATTCGTTGTTGGTAAATTTCACCCTTCCGCCAGAGGAGGATGAAAACAACCCGGTTATAAAGGAAAAGGTCAAAGAGTGAACTCTAAAGAAGATGGCTGACTCCTTCCGCAACTGGAAGACAAAATTGAACAAATTTGTCAAATCTGGCGAGACTCCAAATTTCAAAGACGCATATTATGCGAAGATAAGACCTCACTGGCCCGAATTTGAGACATATAAAAAAAGTGCTATAGCTAAAATGAGGTCAGAAAACCAATACGCTTAATGCCCCGAAGAAGGAATATCACGGAGGACGGGGTCGGTGGCAACATATATCAGAGGCCTAAGTGGTAGGAAGCTGAGAAGGCCCCTTGAGAGAGGGATCACACCCAGAGGATGGGTGGGACCTACGTGCAAAGACTTGGTTCTACGGAATCGGGGCAAGGTTGGACCCAGAAACAGGATTGTGTATCTTCCCAACCCTCCTTGCCAAACCCGTCACTGAACTCATCACGGCATACGAGGAAACATCCGCCAGGACCTTCCATCCCGACAGAGAGAATGACCAGCTCACACGCGCCATCGGTAAAAAAGAACACCCTGGACATGCACGAGGCACAGGGGGTATGACGTGGAAGGATGGGTTTGCCGACTGGAGGGACTCTTACAGATGGCGCGCAGAAAAGAAAAGAGCGTCAGAGCGGATGACACAGATAGAACATGCACTTGCGGCGCTGCAGCGCGCAAGTGAATGCACAACAGAGCCATGCTACCAGCCCATCTCAGCGCACGGAGAGCCTGCATTGAAGCTGCCGCCAGCAGCGCTGAAAAGAAGCAGGTGGCTTCCACGGAGAACGTGTAGCCCACTTGAAATGACGGGTCCTCGATACCCCGTGGATGAGATCACGGAGAGCGAACACGCTGAGCTGCATGTGAGATTAATGGGCTTATCCATTAAGGTGGTTGTCGGCTATGCCTTACCTCCTGTAGCTGGTGGAACTTACCACTGCCGACCGATTCCAGATGGCTATGCTATTGTCGGGGTGGATGAGGTTGTGAAGGCATATGAGGAAGCACAGCTTGACCATGCTACGGTGAAGGGAAACTCAACTCAAATTTGCGGTGAAAACAACCATTCTTTGGAAGAAGGAACACATTGTGCTTCCAAATTGGAGGTCACTTGCCCCGCCGTCTCCGAGCCGCTTCAGCTATCTCTGCTGACAGCCCATCTCCTGCTTGGCAGCCATCTCTGTCGGCAGCCATCTCCGCCCGTCGGCCATCTCCTCTGGCAGCCATCTCCGCCCGTCAGCCATCTCGGTGCTTCAGCCATCTCCTCAGCGAAGCGGAAGAGCACCGCCACGAGGAGCATCGAGCACTGCCACAAAGAAATCCGCAGGAAACCGTACGCCAAAGAGTTTAAGAAACTACGTCCCACTGCCTTCCGCCAAGCCATTGCCGGTTTTACCGTGGAATCGCAGTGATGAGGAGACCAATAGGATCTCGGAAGAAGAGGTCAAGAAATTCTTTGCACCTAGACGCCGAGCCAAAGGAGAAAATAGATCCGGTGGTGGAGAAGTTTTACAAAATCTTTGAAACCTGAAACCCCACTTGTGCCGGACTACAAGCGCAGATTTTGAAGGCGGATGCAAGGCGCCGTAGGGAGACTGAAAGTAGCGATCGTGAGGCACCCTAGAAAACAGTTCCCATGCTCGGAGAGCAGGAAAACCAATCATGTGCCCGCCCAAATGTTCGACACAGGGACGCTCCTCCCGTAAATGATTACGAGGCAGAGCTACAAAGAAAGGCCAATGAGATGGGGATGACTTACATTGCATACTTGAACGTCATGGGAGACAACTTGCCCAAATGCGATGCCAACCCCATACAGCCATGGGAGTATGGGAAGAATCTCGTCAAGAAAGAGGAGCTCAAGACTCTACCAACAAAGATGCGAAAATTGCACAAGTGGTACCTTCATTTCTGCAAGACGAGAAAGTTAGAATGGATCACGGCGCATATAAGAGATGATATTTTCTTCTGCGGAGATGACGCGATCGACTTCAACATTCAAGACTTGCATTTTCTATTGAATCAGAAGGAACTCGACAAAGCTGCCATCAGCCTTTATTGTGTGTAAGTACTATTTCTATAATTTATATCTCATCTCATTCACTTTATTAATTGCATGTATATATATATATGCTCACCATATATGTATATACTATTATGCAGGAAAAAGGTTATGGAATGCAGGAAAGGAGGCCCTTTTGACATTGGGTTCGTTGACCCAAATAGAGTTCATGAAGAAGTGGTAGAAACCAAAACCGGGCAAACAGAAGATTACTTGCTAGCGTCTTTACTGAGACAACAAACCAAAAGGGAAATACTATTGCCTTACAACTTCTCGTGAGTACTGTTACCCTCTCTCTTGTACACATTCTATTTCAGCTTACTCGATGTTAAGTGTAACTGATGATGAGTTATGCGTGCGTAGGTTCCACGATCACGGAGAGCGAACACGCTGAGCTGCATGTGAGATTAATGGGCTTATCCATTAAGGTGGCTGTCGGCTATGCCTTACCTCCTGTAGCTGGTGGAACTTACCACTGCCGACCGATTCCAGATGACTATGCTATTGTCGGGGTGGATGAGGTTGTGAAGGCATATGAGGAAGCACAGCTTGACCATGCTACAGGTGAAGGGGAAACTCAACTCAAATTTGCAGTGAAAACAACCATTCTTTGGAAGAAGGAACACATTGTGCTTCCAAATTGGAGGTCCTTGCACCCCGCCGTCTCCAGCAGCCCGAGCCGCTTCAGCTATCTCTGCGTGGCAGCCATCTCCGCGCAACCATCTCTGCAGCAGCCATCTCCTACCGTCGGCCATCTCCTGCGCGGCAGCCATCTCCGGCCCGTCAGCCATCTCCGGTGCTTCAGCCATCTCCTCAGCGTAAGCGGAAGAACACTGCCACGAGGAGCATCCGTAGCACTGCCACAAAGAAATCCGCAGGAAACCGTACGCCAAAGAGTTCAAAAAACTACGTCCCGCAGCCTTCCGCCAAGCCATTGCCGGTTTTACCGTGGAATCGCAGTGACGAGGAGACCAATAGGATCTCGGAAGAACAGGTCAAGAAATTCTTTGCACCTAGACGGGCCGAGCCAAAGGAGAAAATAGATCCGGCGGTGGTGGAGAAGTTTTACAAAAATCTTTCGAAACCTGAAACCCCACTTGTGCCGGACTACGAGCGCAAGATTTTGAAGGCGGATGCAAGGCGCCGTAGGGAGACTGAAAGTAGCAGTGAGGCACCCGAAAACAGTTCCCATGCTCGGAGAGCAGGAAAACCAATCATGTGCCCGCTCCAAATGTTCGACACGGGACGATCCTCCCGTAAATGATTACGAGGCAGAGCTACAAAGAAAGGCCAATGAGATGGGGATGACTTACATTGCATACTTGAACGTCATGGGAGACAACTTGCCCAAATGCGATGCCAACCCCATACAGCCATGGGAGTATGGGAAGAATCTCGTCAAGAAAGAGGAGCTCAAGACTCTACCAACAAAGATGCGAAAATTGCACAAGTGGTACCTTCATTTCTGCAAGACGAGAAAGTTAGAATGGATCACGGCGCATATAAGAGATGATATTTTCTTCTGCGGAGATGACGCGATCGACTTCAACATTCAAGACTTGCATTTTCTATTGAATCAGAAGGAACTCGACAAAGCTGCCATCAGCCTTTATTGTGTGTAAGTACTATTTCTATAATTTATATCTCATCTCATTCACTTTATTAATTGCATGTATATATATATGCTCACCATATATGTATATACTATTATGTAGGAAAAAGGTTATGGAATGCAGGAAAGGAGGCCCTTTTGACATTGGGTTCGTTGACCCAAATAGAGTTCATGAAGAAGTGATAGAAACCAAACCCGGGCAAACAGAAGATTACTTGCTAACGTCTTTACTGAGACAACAAACCAAAAGGGAAATACTATTGCCTTACAACTCTCGTGAGTACTGTTACCCTCTCTCTTGTACACATTCTATTTCAGCTTACTCGATGTTAAGTGTAACTGATGTTCAGCTTACTCGATATTATCGCACTAGATCGGCAATTTTCGTGACAATAAGTAATTAATTACTCCTTTATCCATTTTCTTTGTCGGACAGGGTTTGGAAAAGGTTCACGGGCAGGGCCGTGGGTGAATGGTCAGAAGAACTAAAATTTGTAGACCAAAATTTAAGTAATACTAGCTAGCTTCCAATTCCATTATATCATGCTTTATTGATTATTATTATGATTGAACTCTCTATTCTTGTAAAGTGCGCGCATCAGGGACACGGCAATAACTTATGTGGGTACTATGTTTGCGAATTCATTCGCAACACGATATGTGCGACGGGCCAAGCCGCACTAGAACAACTTAGAGTAAGTAAACAAAGTCCACAACATTATTTTATTACCATTAATTGTGTTGAGTTTTATTCTTATATATATATTGATGGCCCATTCTTCATATATATTCAGATCGAACGGATGCGGGACCAACTCCTACCATTTGAACGCATACGAGCCATTCAAGAGGAATTGGCGGGGTTCATACTTGATGAGGTCGTCACGCCTGGCGGAGAACTCTTTAGATATCCACCAAAATGAACGATGACGATGTATGTGCCGATGACGATGTATGTGCCGATGACGATGTTTGTGTATAATAATAGTTGCTTAATTATTCATGTACTCATATGTACCGATGACGATTTATGTGTATACCGCTTCCGATCGATTCCCCCCCCCCTCCCCCGAAATCGCCCGAGCAGGGCGAGAAATGGCGCGGCGAAGATTTAGGCCGTTTTCCTGCATGAGTTCTGCCGCAGCAACCTAATCATCTGCCTGCTAACACGGTTCGGATCGAACCGGTGTTAAAGCGAGAGAACTGAGCCTCGGCAGCCCACGTCGCCACCCTTTAACACCGGTTCGTATAAGAACCGGTGTTAAAGGGGGCCCCCCTCTAACACCGAACTCTCAACAGCGGTTGAGGAACCGCTGTTAGAGGGCCCTCCCAACCGGAGTTAAAGGGAGGGCCTGCACTAGTGATCTAGACACTAAAATAAGTCTAGATATTTTTTTTTACAAACCTAAAACATCTTATATTTTAAAACGGAGAGTGTAGTAGATAAACATGAAAGATCCAAAAATAACCAGCGCACCAGAAAAAGAGCCATCACCAATAATAACATGCATATAGAAGAGATCCGCTGTAGCCTGCACCTCGCAGCGGTGGCCTACGTACATATTTAACTACAGTTGCTGGTACTAATTTCTTATTCCGTACTAGTACAGAGGTGGGCATCTCATATTATCACCTGCACTGTTACTTACATTGGCTCCACCAAATTGTTTAGATCTCATCCATGATAACTGCTCGAGTGACAGAAGGAGACAATGTTACTTTGTTTTTTTCCTTTTACCAAACAAAACTAATAGCACATCAGCTCGAGTGACAGAAGGAGACAATGTTACTTACATTGGCTCCACCAAATTGTTTAGATCTCATCCATGATAAGTACTTCACATTTTTCTGTTCAGATAAATTGAGAAATATTTCCGTCCTAGGTGCCGCAATGAATATAAAATTGTGGAGCTAGCAGAATATCTCATCTTTTCATTCCGACAAAAAAAAGGTTTGAATAAGTCGTAGAAAGAAGAGAATAATGTTGAAGAAACTTTCCTTGTAGAATCAGATGAGGATCTGATCATTTGGTGTTGTTGTAGCTTGGGATTGGAAACATGGACGACTCGGGCCAATTCATGCGGTGGGCCATGGCGACCCTGGAGCAGGAGCAACCGGTGACCATCTTCAACGACGACCCCGGCGAGGTGATCTTCCCCTCGATCCAGGTGCTCCGCAGCATCTCACACGGCGGGGATCTCATCTTGGACGAGCTGCTCACGGACATGGAGATGCAGGCCCACGCGGCAAACAGGGGGAGCTCGGGCGAAACAACCGACGACGGCAGCGGAGGCAATTTCTCGTCCAGAGCCCCCATGCATCACGGCGTTTCAGACTCGGTAAGGTGCGCTCCGATTCCGAACCATGGCAGAAGCAGTGGCCCCATCCCCATCAACTATGGAAAGCCCGTGATGAGCTGGAACTACGGCGGCGTCTCTGCGCTTCCCGGCAGCGACGGCACGCGCACGCTGGACCTGGAGGGGATCACCGCCGCCGGCAAACCTTACGAGCCGAACACGGCGTCGTACGAATCACAGCCCATGAGGAGGGCCTCCGCTAAGAGCAACGCCGCGGGCACGGGACCCGCGTCGGCGTCGGCGCCGATGTTCGCGCTGGACCACACCATGGCTGAGCGAAAGCGCAGGGAGAAGATCAAGGATCTCTTCATCGAGCTCTCCGCCGTCATCCCCGGTCTCAAGAAGGTGAACCTCCTCGATCGCTCCGATTAAATCCCTCCACTCGCTCGCTGTTGTCTCACCAGGGCTTTTGCTGATTCAGATGGACAAGGCAACCATCCTTTCAGACACGACCCGACACGTCAAGCAGCTGCAAGAGAAGGTCAAGGCCCTCGAGGTCACTGGTGGCGGCAGGAGAGTCATCGAGACGGTGGTGCTCGTCAAGAAGCCGTGCTACGACGCCGCAGGGGACGATCACGGCTCCCCATCGTCGGCCTTATCTGTGTCGTCCTTGGCGGCGAGGAATCCGGTCCCAGAGATCGAAGTGTGTTTTACAGAGAAGGGCGTGATGATGGTGAGGATCGTCTGCGACGACGCCAAGGGAGTCGTCGTGAGGCTGCTGTCGGAGGTGGAGGAGGGGCTCCACCTCAGCATCACGCACGTCAATGTCTTAGCGTTTACGGCCTCCACTAAGAGCATAACCATCACGGCAAAGGCAAGTTTTCTGTTCTCCTTCATTAATTTGGCGTTTTGGAGATTTGGTAAATACCACCCTTATACCAGACCTAATTAATTAAGGGATCGGATAGATCATAGGACAGCATATCTTCCCTTATTAAGCCTACATAAGTTATTATGCATAACAATGCATGCAAAAATTCTATTTCCTCCTTGTCAGTTTATTAGCCTTAGTAGAAATGACGCTGTAATTTAGATGATTAGGGATTGATTGCATGTCAATCTCTAGGATTGGTGGGAATGTTTAACGATGCTAGCTATTGGTTGCATGTCATAGTAAGTAGTAGTTAGTGCTAGATATGAGCCTAATTTTTGAGATTTTTCTAATTTTTAGTAATAAGCCTAATAAACTGAGGAGGGAGTATATATATTACATACCAATTTATGAAGAGAGGTGATTGTGGTACTTATCATAATATGATATCATACCATAGTACTAAAACTAGTTATTTAAAAAAATTGAACTAGTTACTTTTAATGATAAACACATCTTGTACACAAGTATGCATTGAGATTGTACAAATAATTAAATATAATAAGACCATGATTCTACTTGATGATACTATGTACTACAGAGATTATTGTATACTAGTAATATGATATTTCTACTATGACCAGGCTAAGTAAAATCAGCTGTATGTTGGATGTTGGACCCGAACCACATGCATGTCAGCTGTAGGCAGTGTTATTTTTCAATGCTAGAAAAGTCTAGTATTATTTCTGCCTAGTGGACTCTTCTTTAAAATCATATTGCATCAGGGTTGTACTATATATATGAATATGCTGGCCCTAAATTTATTTTGTATGAAATGCATAAATGATTATGATATTCTGCATTATTTGCAAACATGGTGGACATAGGAAAGGCTGGTACTATCATTTAAGCATACTATACGGGTCTTGACTTCAGATCTGGAATACAACTATAGAGCAGCCCTCCAATTGGAATGAACATCATGTGATACTATGTTATATTGATAAAATTGGCAACCTTTTAACTTCATATAGATAGATACTCTGGGTGTCTCTCATTTGTCTAATAGACGTATATATGCCATTCTTTTAGTTTAGGTTGATTAAAATGCATTGTAGGTGCTAAAAGTATTAGGGGTGCCAAGTTAAGTTAGTCCTAAATTCTAGGAAATGCATATACAAGTCCTAAATGCATATGCGGGCATGCTAGATTGGGGTAGGACCACAAGTAACACACTTCACAAACTTTAGGAGTCTTATATGTAGTTTGATGTAATTAGGACTATGCCCTCCTACCCCGGCCCCTCAAATACTTGTAGGACATGTGATGGATTTTAATATTTTTTTACATGTTCTTGCGTTAGCATGTACATTTTCTGTTTAATACTTTGTACTTGTTAGGCCGCTTGGCCCTTCAGCCACGAAACATTACCGAAATCATTACCTACATGTGCATTTTTCACCGTTGACTCATCCTCCAAGATTTCTTCCCCAAATGGGGATTATTATGAATCATAAACATCATAGATGTTACACATGGAACATGAATCACAGAGGATGAACCAATGGCGAAGAATGTGTCGCTGGGTAATAGTTCATGCAAAAAAACATATTAGATGACTGCCTCGGTTAAAAATAACAAGACAAATACTCCCTCAACATTATATAAATTAATAGACAACCTCCATATACTTATATGGTGATTATACGCAAAATGGTAGTACTACCAATTAAGCATATTGCAACGTCCAGTCTCCCTATCATTTCCCTGCACTTCTATATTTTTTCCAAGGTACTTGCAATGGACTATGTGTAAAGACTTCGGATCTGGAAAATGATTTAGAGAACTAATATGCACTTCTATCAGATAAATGTACCGAATCATATATGTTTGAAGATTGCGGTGGGATATGTCAGTAATGAATAATTTCATAGGTAGAGAGACATATATATAATTATGTACAATAGATTAGAGGCTAGGGAGGTGGTTCCTTTCCGCCTTTCTTAAACAATATACTTATGTACAAAGGCATGATGCAAAAATTATCGATCCTTTAACTTATATCCACAGATCCATGTTAATCAACAACGCGAATAAATGTTATATGTCGTACATTGTCTTGCGGAGGCAGTATTGCTTAAATATAAAATTGATTATATCACGCTTCTCTAATTGGATTAAACATCATGAAATAGTATATTTTTCCGATACTTCATTTAAAGCCTCCCAACATTTAATTAGTTCAAGCCAAAAGGTGGCACCCGTAGTTGTCAATTTAATTAGTTTGCAGACTTAGGGTAATATTGTTTATAGTATGATGTATGAGTATTGTTCTATTCATGCATCATGAATGTAGGTACTTCATGTATTATTGTCTTACAGAGAAGAGACCCATGCGTGCACCCGGGGTTGATTCTCATCTCCTAGCTTAATGACAATTCCGGGTGGCTCAGCATGGCCTTGAAGATTCCAAGGCTGCAAACTTTCGACCTTAGTCAAATATGACAACATAGAAAGACGAGTACAGTACACGCAGTATCACTACTAGGAAAACGGCTATAGGTAATCAGCACATCCGTGGCTCACATGGTTGAAGTGCCCCACGGCTAAAACAGGCGTGGCTCACCAGTGGGAAGTGACCTACTAGTAACTAGAACAACCGTGGCGCACATGACTATAGTGCGCCACAGATGTGTGTGGGCCAGGGCCCTGTTGGCCGCACGCCAAACATCTGTAGCGCACTACAGTCATGTGCGCCACGGATGTTAGTGTCAACCGTGGCGCACATGAAGTGCGCACGCTAAGCGCATGCCCCTCTGCTGTGAAGCGCCACAGAACATCTATGGCGCACTCGGCCTAGTGCGCCACAGGGAGTAGGAACATCTGTGGCGCACATGGCCTAGTGCGCCACGGTTGTTTCTACTCCCTGTGGCGCACTAGGGCCGTGTGCGCCACGGATGTGTCGATTTTTTTAGGACAGCACTTTATGTGCACATGTGTGACCACATCCACCACCCCACACTTCACTTTCCCCTTCTTCTTCCTCCTTAGATCTAGTCGGGATCTTCTCCTTTCCACCTCAATTTCTCCACCCATTCACCATTTTTAGCATGTAAAACTTGCTTTGGATGTTACATAAGTAATAGAGGAGGTCTCCGGTCTCTCATCTCCTTCTCCGGTCGACGCGCGCACCTCTCCTTTCCATCTTTCTCGCGATCGGTCTCTCATCTCGGTAAGTTGTCCATGTAAGGATGTGTTCATGTGTATATGGATGATGTGCTCATATGTATATAGATGATCGATGCTCATGATGTGTGTATGTGGAGAGGATGGTCATATGTGTGTGTATATGGAGAGTATCGATGATGCTCATGCATGTGTGTATGGAGAGGATAATGATATGTTCATGTGTGTATGGATCGGTCTCTCTCTCTCTCTTGTGTTTGTATGTGAACAAGTTGCCATTTGTTTTGCCAAAATGTTGATTCATTTCCATTTTGGCAAGACTTTGGCATTCATAAAGGTCCTAATTTTAGGATAGGTCATGCGAAATTTTCTATCGACCATTGCATGCATGCATTCATTATGTGGTTCTAATAGACTTCAAAATTGTACCGTGTACACCGTGCGAGCAAAAATGGTCCGCATAATGAGCAAAGGCATTGTGGCTAGATTTTTGAAATGTGCGACGGCCGACATGATACGAAATAACAAGACAGATATAAGATGTCCGTGCAGAAGATGCAAACTCAACTGGGTGATCGACCCAGATTCCGGGAATCTGCAGGTGCACCTGCTCCGCCATGGTTTCATGGATGGATACACTCGTTGTATAAGCGATGACGTAGATGATGGAGACGGTGAAGGTGGCCAACATGACGATGATCATCATCACGGCGAGAACGGGCGAGATGATGAAGAGTCTCCTGGAGATGGTGAAGGTGCGGAAGAAGACCGGGATGATGATGATCTAGATGCCGGAGGAGCAGACGACGATGGAACAACGTCAGGCTGGGTGCGGGACCCTTATGTGCAAGAGCTGCTTCTCAAGCAGACGAGTAACGCCAGGGCTAGAGAGAAAGCCAAGCTTGCGCAACTTGAGAAAGACGCGGTTACTCCATTGTATGAAGGATGTAGGCCCGATGATACCCGGTTGAATGTAACGCTCAAGGCTATGGAGATGAAGGCAAAACACAAATTGAGCGACGCAAGCTTCGACGATATGATGGCATTCTGGCACGATCGTCTCCCGGAGGGGAACACATGTCCAACTAGTATCGAGGATGCTAAGAAAACCGTCTGTCCTCTCGATCTACCGCACGTTAGATATCATGTATGCCTCAACGATTGCATCATTTATCGGGGAGAGGACGCGGAGAAAACCACATGTCCGGTGTGCGGCGTGAGTCGATACAAGAAAGGGAAGAAAGCACCTCGAAAAGTGGTATGGTACTTTTCTATCACTCCTCGTCTGCAGCGCTATTTCGCGGACCCTAAGGAAGCGAAGCTCATGCAATGGCATGCGGAAAGGAAGAAGCCAGGAGATGATGATGACCCCGAAAAGGATGAGCTGCTGACGTACCCTTCAGATGCTAGCCAGTGGAAAGCATTGGACCTCGAATTTCCAGAATTCGGTGGAGATTCGAGGAACATCAGGCTTGGTGCGAGCACCGATGGACTCAATCCGTTCGGTAGCAGGCACACACACAGCACTTGGCCGTGTTTGTATGGATGTACAACCTCCCTCCATGGTTGTGCATGAAGAAGAAGTACATACAAATGAGTATGCTAATTCAAGGGCGAAACAACCTGGATGCAAACATCAATCTGTATCTCGGGCTGTTGAAAGAGGAGCTAGCCACGTTATGGGAATGGAGCCAATACTTACGACCGTCGCTTTAAGATTATTTCACTATGAGAGCCGCGTTGGTCACTATGGTGCAAGACTATCCAGGTTGCGGGTATATCTCGGGGAAGGTTATCCAAGGATTTTGCGCATGCGTTAGGTGCATGGATAACACAAGCTATCTCCAACTAGAGAAAGATCCAGGGTCATCGAAAACCGTGTTCATGGCGCACCGGAGGTTGCTCGGCAAGAATGATCCATGGAGAAAACGTGGAGACCTGTTCGATGGCAAATCGAGACCGAGGAATCCCAGAGCGTAGGAGCAGCGAAGAAGTGGAAGAGTTGCTAAAAAACTGGAAAGATTGTCCTAAGCTTGGAAAGAAGCGAAAGATGCAGCAACAAGACAATCCGCTGATGAAGGTATGGAAAACAAGGTCTATTTTCTGGGAGTTGCCATACTGGAAGTTTCTCCGCACGCCTCATAGCCTCGACATCATGCATATCACGAAAAATGTGTGCGAGATGAGTCGCCACCATAATCAACATGCGGATAGGGGAAAAGATGGTCAGAAAGCAAGGACGACCTGATATGCTTGGGTATCCGGAAGGAGCTTCATGAAGGGCGCACTACTCACGATGATCAGGAAGATGGCGATGATCATGAGTCGGAGCGACACAAGGTCGTCGGAAGGGTAAAAAGTTCAAGAAGAGCGAATATTACGCCCTCCTTCTTGCTTCACTCTAAGCCGAGGATGAGATCAAACAGTTTTCAAGTGCCTTCTAGGAGTCAAATTTCCTTACGGCTCTGCGGGCAAGATAAGCAGATACCTAGGCAGCGACGGAGGTTGATGGCATGAAGTCTCACGACTGTGCCGTGCTAATGACGCATGTACTTCCGGTCGCACTAAGAGGATAATGGGCGAGCACGTCGTGAAAGCGTTATTTGGCCTGTGCAAGTTTTTCGACGTCATCTCTAGGAAGTCGATTAGCGTGAATCAGCTCGGAAGGCTACAAGAGGAGATCGTGGTGATACTATGTGAGCTTGAGGTCTACTTCCCACCCGAATTCTTCGACATTATGGTGCATCTGCTGGTCCATGTCGTAGAGGACATTGTTCAACTCGGGCCGATGTTCCTCCATGCATGATGGCGTTGAAAGGATGAGCGGACACATCAAAGGATACGTTACAGGTCCGTCGGATGGAAGCATAGCCAAGGGCTTTACGGCGAAGAGTGCATCTCTTTACGCGAATTATCTAGACATCGAGAACCTGTCGGTCTTACCGTCAACGAACCTTGGCAAGCTCGGCGGATCTGGTCACGAGAGGGTCGTCTTGCATGCAGACTTGATTTTGACGCGAGACTTTGATCGAGCAAACCTTGTCGCGCTACAGCATTTAGAACTGGTCGATCCTTGGGTACGAAGCACAAAAGGTTAATCGAGAAGAAGTACTTGACCGGGGCATCTGAGAGGGCCGAGGAGAAATAATCAAAGAGCACAACTCAGATTTCACGTTGGTTTAGGTAGGCGCTCCTTGATAATCCGCGATCGCATTCTTCGACACGGAAAAGATCATATTCACCTTGTCGCGGGACCGATGCAAAACCTGGTGATCTATCGGTATGATATCAAGCGGCTACACATTCTACGGAGGAAAAGGACAACAAGTGTGATTATCGAACTCAGCGTAGCGTCGAATTCTACACCGATGACAACGTGAAGGAAAGATTCTACGGAAGAATCGAGGAGATCTGGGAGCTCGACTACTGTGGAGAAAAGGTGCCGATGTTCCGTGTCAGATGGGCAAAGAGCGTCGAAAGAGAAGACCGGTATTTCACAACCATGGTTATACCCGAAGCAGCCAAATCCAAGGCCGCCGGTGCAAACGTGGCCACGAAAAATGAACCGTGGGTACTGGCTACCAAAGTGGACCAATATTTTTTCATTACCGACCCGATAAAGCCTAGCCGTGTTGTCGTGAGGAGAGGAAAAAGAAACATCATCGGAATGGATGGAGTCGCCAACGAGCAAGACTTCGACCCGTACGGCGATCCAAAGATTGAAGATGACGACGAATACGATGCAGCAACATACATCACAAGAAGAAAAAGGACAACCCTACCCAAAAAAGGTAGCCCGTTCGAAATAAGAAACATTAAAGTGCCAGGGCTAAATTATTCAACCGCGACAAAGAAGGGAAAAAAGATTGTAAAACGCTAGCTCAAAAAATATTGTAAAACGCGTGGTCGAAAAAGATTGTAAAGTGCGGGTGGTCGAGTAGGGCCGTGCCCGATTCATATTATTATGGACAAATTATTATGAAATTTAGTTATACTTTGAATCATATTATTTGTACCACTTTTATGACATATATTATCACTTTTGGGAATTTTTGGAACATTTAAAAGTATTTATAAAATAAAAACAAAACAAATATGACATATATTACCACTTTTGGGCATTTTGGAACATTTAAAAATATTTTTAAAATAAAAACAAAAAAAGGGGGGCACCAGGATTCGAACCTGGGTGCTCTGAAGTTTAGAATAGAGCAGTGGGCAGAACCAGTGGGATAGGATAGTGATTCTGTTAGATAGTGGGACGCTCTTTTCTTATACAATTGCTGGGGGAGATAGGCGTAGCGCACTCTGGCATAGTGCGCTACGGATATCTGTAGCGCACTATGCCAGAGTGCGCTACGCGTATCTGTGCCTTATCCACTTTCACGCAGGCACACGTCGGCCTCATCCCCATTCTCAACCGCGCCCACCGCCGCCGTTGTCGATCCCGATCCCGAGCCCCCGCCGCCGCTCTCTCCATCCGCCGTCTCGCCAGCCGCCGTCGCTCGAGGAGGAGGCCGTGGAGCAGGAGGAGGCCGTGGAGCAGGAGCAGGAGGAGGCCCGCCGCCGCTCGAGGAGGAGGCCCGCCGCCATCGTCGTCCGCCCGCCTGCCCGCCATCGTCGTCCTCATCTCAGAGGTCAGCGTCGCCCCTCCCCTCTCTCCCTCTCTCTCCCTCTCTCCCTCTCTCCCTCTCTCTCCCCTCTCTCCCTCTCTCTCCCTCTCTCCCCTCTCTCCCTCATCTCTGTGTTGGTCAGGCGCCATGAATGAGTACTCCAAACCTCCTTGGATGATATTGTTAGCATGTTACTCATTCTGTGTTGTTTTCTTAAGCTGTGATTGGTTATCTAAGTTGCTTGGATGATATTGTATGCTTGTTTTCTGAAGATCGACTGATTTGGTTTTGAGTTGCAGTGTATCTATGGAAGCAACGAAAGATTTTATGGTTAGCAATATTGATTAACAATCAATATTAGGAACAATCCAAACTAGGAAGAAACCAAATACTATCATCTTCACCTCTGGAGGGTCCACTATATAATAGATTTGCAAGGATAGAAATTGGAGCTAGAAATGTGGTAATGGTTTTGAAATTTAGGTTTTTGGATCACATTTTTAACTGAGTATGCATTGCCAGATGCTACTGATAGGTAAATATCCTTGCCTTGACAGATGCTACTGATAGGTAAATATCCTTGCCTTGCCAGATGCTACTGATAGTTTGTGTGCCACAATGCAATCTGAACCTTTAATAAAGGTATAATGAGTGGAACATATTCTATAGAAATACCCTCATGCATGACCTGAATTTTTTTCACTTACTAAAGAAAACACAGATGTTTACCATGCAGGAGCCTACACAAACAAGGTATGTGTGAGAGTGTTGAAGATATTTGGCAATGTATCAATTATTTCTAGGTGAACATTGAACAATTAAATGCACGTATTTTGCCTTGGACAAAGGCATATAGTATCAATAGGCATCCAGGGTCAGGGAAAAGAGCGAGGAGGGGGGAGCAGCTGGGTGGGGGACTGAAAGGAAACATACATAGAGCTTTGTGCTTAGTTTGGTGTGATTGGATTTTGTATGAAAGGTGCTTTGTGCTTAATTATGGGAAGGTGCTTTGTATGAAAGGTGCATCTTCCCAGGTTGCATCTTGTACACTCATGTTCTCCTAGTGGATCAACCATTTTTGTACTACGATATCATAAGCTACCGCACTTCTTGGTATTTTATCTTTGTTCTAGGACTGCTAGTAGGGCTGTTTTGATCTTTCCATCAGTTGTAACCAGAGGCAATCTTGTGTTTGGTATTGCATTTTCCCAATGTGTTTCTTCAACTGATTGACATGAAATATATTGTGTAGCTGGGCTTCTGCTGGCAACTGAATTTGGTAGGATACCTTGCCCACTTTCTTTAGCACTCTGAATGGTCCATGCCATTTTGAGGTTAGTTTCAAAGCATTCCTTAGGCCCAATGATGTCTTAGGGTAGGGCTGCATCTTTAGGTATACAAAGTTTCCTACCTCAAATGATCTCTCAGTTCTGTGAGTTTTAGCAAACTTCTTCATCTTGTTTTGAGCTTTCAATGGGTTTTGCTATAATATTTTGAGCATATGATCCTTTTGCCGAATAGTGACCTGATCCTCAGGAGAGATGTTGCAAGGTATTGATATGTGGTGTAACAGGGGTGCGGTACTCATAATCTTAATCTTTCTTTTTTAACTGCATATAGTATCCAGTCTAAATTGTTATTGTTTATACATCTGTGGTGGTGTTGTTGTCTATACTGAAACCTGAAACCTAAAACCTGTCTAGAGTAGTGGTGCTGCTGTCTATACTGAAACCTGAAACTACTGAAACCTTTATGCTTGCTGCTGTGTGTACTATTTGTGAAACCTGTGTGTACTATTTGTGCAAACCTGAAACTATTGTGCAAAGCTGCTGTGTATACTATTTGCTGGCTATACTGGGCCATTTATGCTGGTTGTGCTGGCTATGATGGCCATTTATTGTGTGCTAGCTATGCTGGCCATATATATCTGAGTTCTTGTATGAAATGAGTCCGATTTTTTGCGGAATGTTGATTAACTTCATTTGGCAGAAATCAGGTACTCCTAGTTTAAGAAAATTAGCAAAGGTCATGCCAGATTTTTCCGTGCATTTAACCAATTATTTGTTTTTTATTAGTGCAAAGATGTGTGACAACAACGAGGCTGGATGTTCTAAGTGCATCAGCGCTGAAGGAGAACTCAGACCTCCGAATAAACAATTGACATTCTAGGAGGCGGCCCAGCGGCTAGAAGACGATGAAGAATACCATCCTTCGGAGAGCGAGGATGATGAGATGGAAGACGCGGAGGAAGAAGCCGAAGGAACGGCGGACGATGAAACCACTAATGGCGGCGAGGGCACAGGGAGTGGTAGCAACCCTCCTAAGAAGAAGAAGAAGAAGCCGAAGGACCGGCGCCCGAACACGGTCGTCACGGTCAGGGAGGAAATTACCGAAGTGAGCCCAAATGGTGTTCCTTTGGAGCCCGACCTTGTCCTCAAAGGGTACGGTGGGCAAGTGGCGGCGATCACCCGGACAACCATCTCGATCAACACCGAGAATCTCCGGCATAAAGATAATGACCACTTGCGCAGACTCCTCTTCGAGAAGCTGCACGCAAGATACAAGTTCCCCGCTAAGTATCAGAACACAAATTATCATGGGAACGAAGTAAACAAATCCGCCCTCACAAAGATGAGCACCACCCTGGCCAGCTGGAGAACCCGGATAAAGAAGAAGATCTATAAAGAAGGCAAAAGTCTCGAGGAGATCCAGAAGATTGACCCGCAGATCACCGAAGATCAGTCCCGGGAGTTCAAGGAGAGGTGTGAATCCGAAAGAGCCCTGGCCAATAGTAATCGGGGAAAGGTGCTGCAGGCGATGAATATAGGTCATCACCATCTCGGATCTGGTGGATACAGAACCGCGGAGGCCAAATGGAATAAGGAGGACGAAGAGTATAGATCCAAGGGGATAGAAAACCCCTTTGCTAAATTTGAACCCGGGAAGGTTCGAAACTTCATCAGGGCCCGTTACCATGTGGACCCAAAAACCAAACAACTCACCGCGGATCCTGCGGTGAAGGAATTCGAGGAAATTGTGGTAAGTATAATCTAATTACCGCGGATCAACTCGATTGCAATATAATCGATGATCTAAATGATTCACTGTTACTTCTTTTGCAGGAGGAGGAAATTGTTGCTAGTCATGGATCCCAGGGTTCCTCATCCCAGGGGTCGACGGCGGCCACCCGGTGGGATAACCCTTTTAACAGGGCGATGAACCGGGCCAAGAAAATAGAGCCGGTTACGAAGAAGCCCTCGTCGGCTGGCCGTCTGGCCGGCCTCGGGGGTAAGAATTGGGTGGATCATTTTGGTCCACCGCCGAGGACGCATGTGACACCGTCGGGAAGGAGCGAGGAGGAAAACTGCGAGGTTCAAGAACTTAAGGCACAAGTGGCGCGGATCCCACAGATCATCCAAGACAACCTGGCAATCACCCTCACGTCCTTCCTGCCTACCTTGGTGGAGTCAATAGCGAACTGGAGTGCGGTGGTCGAGTAGGGACGTGCCCGATTCCAAGCATGGTCAGCAGCCACTCGAACAACGCGGCGCCGACGAATCAGGCGAACTACGTGTTCGTGACTCCGCCCGCTAGCACCACGGTGCCGCAAGTGTTGGTGACTCCCCCTGCCATCACCGCGGCGCCGGAGTACATGTTGGTGCCCCCCTGCCATCGTCGCGGCGGCACCGGAGCTCCAAGCACCCGTCGGTAGGGATAATACACCGGCGGCCAGCACCGCGCCATCAAGCATCCCTTCCGTCTCTTGCACGCCCGTCGCCGTATGCGGTGCGTCGACATTAGCCGATCTCGACGCCATCACGGTAAACAAATTGCTTTAATTACCGCCTTTCATGCCATCTATTACTCTTATGGCATCTCTCGACGACGCCGTACATGTTTTCCATGACGGATGTTCCTTGCACTCTCTTATGCTACGTGAACAACGGCTGAGGATGTTGCCAATGGTACCATCATTCAACCCTTGCAGCGCACGTTCCACTCAAGGCTGATGTCGGATAGCGTGCCGCGGGTTAAAATTAGTCGGGTGCTAAGGGGCTGCGACGACTGGAACCTCCCATTCAACCCCGAGGCGGATGAAGAAGAGTAAATACGTCCTCGAGACTTGCTTGGCTTATTCTTGCTATGGACAAAGAGCATGATCCGTTTGGGGATGGCGGGGCCATCACGCCACGAACAACGACACCGCTGTCGTGCCGACAAGCGGTGGCAAAACCTACGCCCTCGCCCGTCACCTCCACGGTGGGTCAAATGATCATGTTGATGATATGCACATGGCGCGAGATCCGGCCGAGGCAGCGAAGACTGGAATGATCACTTCTTCAGACTCGGTTTGGCAGCGAAGAAGACCTAGCTGGTGGCCCCCAGAAAGCCACTATCACCAAGCGTCTGTTTGGTTCTCGGGACGCCTCCAGCTTGCGCCTTTACAGAGCCAGCTGATACAACCAACCGACCCTTTATTCTAAGCCCTGACACACTACATAGGGTGGCTGGTGCTCAGATTGCGGTGCCTACCCGCTCTCCAAAAGGAAAAAAAAGGCAGGAAAAGAAAATCTAGCAGCTCGAGCCAGCCGGTGGCGTCAACAACTGCGAATCCGATCAGGTTTCGGGACGGGCCACCAAGACCCGAGGGTATTATGTGGAGGATTCATGTGGCGGGTGAGCCCATGCTACCTAAGAATTTGCGGAAGCTCGCCAGTTCGGAACTGCAGAGTGTGCATGACGGCGTGCTGACGATAGAGAGACACCTTCTATCGGAGAAAGATCCCTCGCACCCGGTATTCGTGGTTAAGGTGCCACCAGGCTTGGGCTTCGTCGACAATGCCCCTGCGGATCTGTTCTTCCTGCGGTTCGACGACATCTTCAATATGTTCCACCTATACCCGCTGCACTATACCATGGTCCGTCTGTTTTCTCTCATCCTGGCCATGCAGATCATTAGAGAGAACACACCGGGCATCGCTATAGTGGACCCCTACTACATGCGTGACGGCTGCTTGGGTTCCCCCGCCGAACGACGTATCATGGCCTCGTACCTAAAAAGAATCCTCGTGGCGAACAAGACAAAGGAATACATTCTCGTGCCTTACTTTCCCGAGTAAGTCGTTATTCACTCGCCACCGTCGATTGGCTTTATTAGATCATCATCATTCTTTTTCCAACACATTCCATTTGAATTTTTTGCGCAGAGATGAATGCTGCACGCTCATCTCCTTATCGCCGAAGCATTCCCACGCCACGTATTTCGACTCGGGGAGTCTAGAAAAGAAGAAAAACTACGACAAGATCAAGGAAGTTCTGGATGGTGCTCTCACTGGCTTTGCCTCGACGGAAGGCACCACCTTCGTGCGTACGAAGGTCAAGTTCGGCAGGCATGTCTTCAACCACGTAACAGAGTTCCCCTGCGTGAAGCCGCCGGAAAAGCGATGAAGAAGGAAGCCTACTCGCACTCCATCACATGAGGCGTTCCTACTTGACCAGCAGAATTCTCTGCTGCGGATCATCTCAAGCAGTGGGCGAAGCAAAGGCCAAGATCAATGATTCGGATATTAGACAAGAGATGTATCGCATCCAGCAGCGTTTGGGGCAATCATCTTCGTGATGTCATGACTTGAGGGATCTTCTACGGAGGAAATATCGAATAACCGTGACATAGAAGATCGCCTAGAGATGCGGGTGACTATAGGAAGTTCATGGCGAGACAAAGCGTCCTCCGTTCCCTAAGCCGAGCCAGAAGGCTTGATGTTGGCCTAGTTGTAGTTACAAACTATAGATGACCTTTGTGTGTGTGTGGACAAGTGTACTTATCTTATTAGGTTTATGAATCATCGCTTACTTATTTTGCTTATTATTATATATCAATCAATGCTTGGTTTTTTTGCTTACTCTTTGGTCCTTTGCTCAATTTGGTCCTTCTTTTTTTCCTTACTCTTTTTTCGAGAATAATACCGATGATTGAAATGTCGTGGCACACTATATATGTGAATGTGCTACGATGGGATTGTGAGCCTTGTGATATGCACAAGTCCAGGTCTTGTGCATCCTACTTGGCTCTGTTCCATCGTAGCATATTCCTGTGTCCAACAACCTATGTATATATATGAGGCATTCTTTTCGAGTTATTTTTGTCTTTTTCGAGAATATGTCGATGATTGAAATGTCGTGGCACAATATATATGTGAATGTGCTATGACGGGATAGTTAGCCTTGTGATATGCACAAGTCCAGGAATTGTGCATCCTACTTGGCTAACGGTTCCGTCATAGCATATTCCTGTGTCCAACGACCTAGCTAGTTATATATGAGGCATTCTTTTCGAGCTACTTTGGTCTTTTTCGAAAATAATGCCGATGATTGAAATGTCGTGGCACACTATATATGTGAATGTGCTACGATGGGATTGTGAGCGTTGTGATATGCACAAGTCCAGGTCTTGTGCATCCTACTTGGCTCACAGTTCCATCGTAGCATATTCCTGTGTCCAACGACCTATGTATATATATGAGGCATTCTTTTCGAGTTATTTTTGTCTTTTTCGAGAATATGCCGATGATTGAAATTTCGTGGCACAATATATATGTGAATGAGCTATGACGGGATAGTTAGCCTTGTGATATGCACAAGTCCAGGAATTGTGCATCCTACTTGGCTAACTGTTCCGTCATAGCATATTCCTGTGTCCAACGACCTAGCTAGTTATATATGAGGCATTCTTTTCGAGCTACTTTGGTCTTCTTCGAGAATAGTGCCGATGATTGAAATGTCGTGGCACACTATATATGTGAATGTGCTACGATGGGATTGTTCGCCTTGTGCTATGCACAGGTCCAGGTGTTGTGCATCCTACTTGGCGAACGGTTCCATCGTAGCATATTCCTGTGTCCAACGACCTATGTATATATATGAGGCATGCTTTTTGAGTTACTTTGGTCTTTTCGAGAATAATGCCGATGATTGAAATGTCGTGGCACACTATATGTGAATGTGCTGCGATGGGATTGTTCGCCTTGTGCTATGCACAGGTCCAGGTGTTGTGCATCCTACTTGGCGAACAGTTCCATCATAGCATATTCTGTCCGAACAACCTAAACCTAGTTATATATGAGGCATGCTTTTTGAGTTTGGTATTTTTGATTTAGGAGTACTTTCTATAAGTGTATCTTCATATGCGACTTTAATTATATATGTTTTTTTTTCAATCATCGGTTAATTATTATTGTCAACTTATAGATGACGTGGTACGTCGTGTACAAGGGACGGGTTCCCGGAGTCTACGATGATTGGGAAGACTGCCGGAGACAGGTGCACCGTTTCAGCGGCAATAGCTACAAAGGGTACAACACTATGGCGGAGGCGGAAGCTAGATACACGCGCTATCTAGCGGGAGTTAGGACAAGGAACCGGATGAAGACCTACACCTTCGTCGCGGCGGTGATCATGCTTATCTTCTTTGGTTATTTATCCCGCGTTTGTGTCTAGCTAGCTAGTTTAGATGTCTAGGCGAGCTTCCGAGCTCTAACTTGTTCGATCGACACATGTATTCGCATGTCACCAACTACTACTTTGTAACATGATCGAAACAATGTAACTTAGACTATGTATTCATGTATGAGACTTATCTATATGTATTTGTTTTAATCTTGTTTTTCATATTGAGTATTTATATATATAATTGTATATCTTGTATCTGTGTGTGTATATCTGCTGTAATATTGTATATAATCTGTATTGCATATTATCTGGCTCGGAAGTTAAAAAAAATAAAAAATACATCTGTGGCGCACATGGTCTACCTTCTGTGGCGCACTACACCTAAAACGCACTATGGAAGCTTAGTGGCGCACTAGGTAGTGCGCCACAGAAGATCCCAGGGGTAGCGCACCTGCCCAAACATCTGTGGCGCACTAGCAGGTGCGCTACGCCTGTCTCTACACAACCGTGGCGCACTAGGCAGTGCGCCACGGCTGAGAGATAGCCGTAGCGCAAGGCCCGTGGCGTACTGCTAGTGCGCCACGGGTGATGTTTCCTGGTGCGCCACTAAAGGCCATTTTCCTAGTAGTGTATCGTAAACATGGGCAGGTATTTTGGTCTCTCATTGTTCAGGTCAACTAGATATTTTCAAGGCGAATTCTGTATTGTGGAACCTGAGTTGCCTGCAGCACCATGAGTTTTTTGGTTGCACATGTACCATTGACAAAAAACATTGTAGTAAAATTTTCATATTTCAGATATAATTTTTGACTGATTCTTTAGGTTTGTTGCCTCCAACCTCCAATCATGTTAAATTGTAGTAAAAATGTCATATTCGAGGATTTTGTTTATGTCAAGTGGATCAATGTTAATTACTTCAAAATCTTGGGTCAGCCACTGTATTTGGCTCCCTATAGCATAGTGGTTGGCCCTTGATGGCACATTGCGATAGATCTAAAAGAGGCAAAGGCACACACCATGTAGGACCAGATTTGGTTGGGAGCTTCAGCTGGTATGTTTGTTTGTGTAATTCATTTTAGGTTTGTATGGTGACTTGCTTTACGTAAACTAGCGTGGTGGCCCTCGCAAATGCGTGGGCATCATCTTTAATGAATTGAGAGCGTTGCAGAAATAGACTTATAGTATGGATATGAGACTATAAATATGTTGTGGTAATAAAGTATCACATATGCAAGTAATAGATTTAACCAAACTAAATTTGTGGGCTAATGATTGTGTGTTGCTTGTATGTAATATTAGCTCAATAGTTAAATTATTTTTGAAGTTAGATCACTATGCGAGCTTAATTAATATGGATATTTTTTCTTGAAGAAAGTAAAAGAATATAATTTCTCATCATTAATAGTTAGGTCAAATTAAACATTCAGAATTGTTACATTGGTTTGTGTTTCTTCCTCGCTACTACTTATACAGCTTCAAAACGTGGATTTAGAATTTCAGAAAATCTATGTGCTAAAACTTTTACATTTCTTTGTATATGAATATAATCATGAAAAAGATCAATACGAAATCGACACCAATTTAATATTTTTTCTTTTCATCATATATATTTTGCAATTTTATTATAATAACATATATTTTATATAGTATTTTTATCTATATATTAAAATATCTACATATTATCTCGATCTTCAGTTTATTTTTATCTTCATTCTTCTTGTATTTGTGGTTCAATGTAACTCAAATACTCGATAACAAAGTTTGAGACTCTTAATTAGTGTTCAATTTTATTGAGTGGTTGAATGATCTATGCTTTTATGTTGACTTCACTACATCATAAAAAGCCATAAAAATATTCTCAGGATGTCTAACCATCAAAAACAAATCCATCTGAGCAATATCTAATAATTTAAATATACACATATTAGGTCCTCTTAAAATAAAGATTAGTGTATGGATTGGTGACATGGAGAACAAAGATGAAGTATATCTATTAATTCACCGGAGTAAAACATTTATCCATAAATATACCATGTCCAACCCTTGGTAATGTAGGATGTATATGTTTACTCTTCGTAAGTATAAAATGTTGTGTATTTTTAAATGAAAAGGCAAATAAGACTATACTATATAGTCACTTTTCGATTGTTGGTCTTTTAGGAAAGTAGTCTCGTCTCCTCAGGGTAATTCTTTAGATCTTTTCTATTTCGGCATTTGTAGTCATTGGAATTGGTAATATAATTTCTTAGTAGAGTTCCAAGATATGTTAGTTGATACCTATCTCACGAAAAATCAGAGTTTTATTGTTTTTTATCCTTTTAGTGATGAGTTTTTCACAAATAATAGTGGTGTAACAAATAAAAGAGGATATAATATTAACAACCGGATGCTTTTATTTTAGCGAGAATTTCTACATGTTCGTAGTCTTAGTTATGGCATATTACTTATGATGGGTATATATAATTATGATAAGAAAATAGAATCTATTGGATTAGCGACCCGGTATTTTGATGTTTCATAAAAAATTCTAGTATATCTCTTGTGTCCGGTCTAATGCTAATTGCAATGTACAGTAGACCAAGCCGATAATTTCTAGGCTATGTACATTGTTCTAGTAAAATTGTTCTTTAAAAAAATTAATGTGCCGAGATCTAACCATATGGGCTAGATGCTCAAAATAAAAAAGTACTCCATTCGATTCAAATTAATTGAATCGGATTTTGTCTATATTTGGATGTATCTAGACATGCTTTAGTGCTAGATAAATCCGAATCTAGAAAAACTTGAGTCGATTAATTTGGATCGGAGGGAGTAGCTAATTAGATGTTTGTATTTTCTGTAGGGGTTTCGGGAAGAAAATCAAAAAATTTACTACGACGGATCGCCCCGATGCCCAAGATCTATCTACGAGTAATGCAGTAACGACCGAAGTTTTAGGATACATACCCTTATAGTCCGAAAGCGGTTAACGTTTCGAAGGGAACGTGGTTGATGTAGTCGTGCTCGTAGCAGACCTCAAGGTCCCGATGCTCCTCGCAGGTCACCCCTTGCTCCAACATCGTGCAGCAGTCTGACTCACGACATCCAAAGTGCCCCAAGTGTTGCACCTCGTGGCTTCGTATACATACGGTGTACGATGAGAATCTCTGTCTCCCCAATCACGCCGGGAGTGCATAAGTAGATCTCCAACTATGGAATCCTTGAAGCGTAACGACGTGTTGTGGATGCGTCGTCTCTTGCGCGAACAGCCCTGGACCGCGCCAACGCGTGGAGACAAATAGAAAGAGAGATTGGAGAGAAGGAGGACGAGAGCTCCCAACTCATGGGATCTGTCATATTGGGTGTGTCCTCCAAAGGGGAGATGGGCCCTCTTTATATAGGGGGGAGGGGGCAGCCCTGCCCCTCCCCCAAAGCAACCATGCGGCGGCCCAAGGGTGGAGAGGGGCGGTGGCCAAGGGGGGCAGCTCTAGGGCGCCCCAAACCCTAACCCTAGCCACCGGCCAGGGAGGGGCGCAGTCGTAGGCGACAAACCCTAGGCTCCAAGGCCCACTCCCTTCCGGTTTCCCTCACGAGCCCTTTTTCCTTAGGGAAGTTGGCCCATTAGTGGAATAACCTTTCAAAATAGATTTTAATATTATATTTAATATTAATTGCATTAATTAATATGTAAATACATATTACTAAATCCGATTCGACCCGAAACACCTTTCGGTCCCCCTTCTATATCCTCTGAACAATTTCGAAACTTTCTGGAACAATTCTAGTCCTCTCACTGAAACTTTTCCGTTTATAGAAAGGATCATTACCCTTTACCGTTTATAGATCAAATTTTAGGGCAAATATGTCCTTGCCACGGGGTGCTATACCCCCTCTAGCCATCGTCCCATCTTTAAAAGTAAAATTCTAATCACAAACTCTCATGCAAATTGTCTGCCGAATCCACTGGTTCTACAATGTTTTTATTCATACAGTATTAATGCGTAGCAGACTATGCTAGGGCCATGTAGCTCAAACATAGAGACATTATTTTTGGCATTAATTGTAGCTTCCTCGATAGATACCTGAACACTCAGGTTGATGGTGCAGGCTACACTATTACATGCACATGGGAGCTGCTAATGGTAGGAATGGGAGCTGCTAATGGTAGGAATGGTACTTGCATCTCATGAGTAATCAAGTAGGGCGTAATGAAAGAAAAAATGCACACGATTGAAGGTCTGGTGTGCACAGTTCAGTCATCTTCTTTAGAGCATCTGTGTCTTTTTTGTTGTGTTATTGTTGGCACGCAACTATTCCCACGTGTTTTCAACATGTCGACAAGAATGTATAATAGGTTACATTTTTCCAGGTACTAGAAGTCATATTTACATAAAGCTGAAAAACGGGCTTGTTAAGTTCACAAAATGTACGAAACGATAAGCTTAGAGTGAAAGGTATGCTACACACGTCCAGTTCAGCAAAATCACCAAGAGTTAGGTTTGATGGTCTGAACAAAAAACGTGTCGGTTTGTCCTGCTACCACCATGATGGGCGTATGAGCCCGCCCTCCTCCCCTCTGTTTTTTCTTGGTGGAAGGTGTGAGAGGTGTGCTAGTTTATTTTTTCTATGCATGCATTCAAGGTGTTTGATGAAATGTTTGAGTGAATGATCCCGTTCAATTTCTCATAGAACAAAAATATAGCAGGTGCCCGAAACGCACTTGAGCTTTCTCCTCTTTATTTCCTTCGATCGAGGTTAGCAATCTTATCTTTTCTCTGTCATTGATACAATGCATGTGTCGATGTGAATTGGTCATTTCACTATTTATGATGTTTCGTTTTTTATAAACTTAATTATATGATGCAGATGAACGGTCGGGAATGGATGTACGGTGACCGGCGTGAACCCGGGTACATTAAAGGCGTGGATACATTTATCGATGTGTCTACGACAAACAAAAAGAATGGTTTTATATGTTATCCATGTGTTCAATGTCGAAACAACAAGGAGTACTCTTCCTCGAAAATCATTCGCGGTCACCTGGTTATGAAAGGTTTCATGCCCAACTATAATTGCTGGACCAAGCACGGGGAAAGAGGGGTTATGATGGAAGACAATGAAGAAGAAGATGATGATCACAACTATCATCATATGTTTCCTGAATACAGTGATACTACAATGGAAGACAATGAAGAGGAAGGAGGTGAAGAACGGGCATCAGATGAGCCTGCTGATGAACTTGATAGGGTCATTTCTGATGCAAAGCGAGACTGTGAAACAGAAAAGGAGAAGTTGAAGTTGGAGGGCATGTTAGAAGATCACAAGAAAATGTTGTACCCAAATTGCAAAGATGGCAGCACAAAGCTCGGTACCACACTGGAATTGCTGCGGTGGAAGGAAAAGTGTGGTCTAACTGACTCCTCATTTGAAAAGATGCTGAAAATAATGAAGCCGAAGTCTCCAAAACATAACGAACTTCCTGAGAGTACGTATGAAGCAAAGAAGACTCTCTGCCCTGTAGGCTTAGATATGCAGAAGATACATGCATGCATTAATGAAAGCATCCTCTATCGCGGTAAGGAGTATGCGAATTTAGATAAATGCTCGGTATTCAATGCATTGCGGTATAAGATCAGACGAGATGACCCTAGTGATGTTGAGGGAGAGCCCCTCCGGAAGAGGGTTCCTGCTAAGGTTATGTGGTATGCTCCTATAATACCAAGGTTGAAACGCATGTTCGAAACAAAGAGCATGCCAGGTTGTTGCGATGGCACAAAGAAGACCGTAAGAAAGACAGAAAGTTGAGACACCCTGCTGATGGGTCGCAGTGGAGAAAAATCGAGAGAGACTTCCCGGACTTTGCAGGTGACAAGGAACTTATGATTTGGTCTAAGTACGGATGACATGAATCCTTTTGGGGAGCAGAGCTGCTGTCACAGCACCTGGTCCGTGACTCTATGTATCTACAACCTTCTTCCTTGGTTGTGCATGAAGCGTTAGTTCATTATAATGCCAGTTCTCATCCAAGGCCCGAAGTAATCGGGCAACAACATTAATGTGTACCTAAGGCCATTAGTTGAAGAACTCTTACAGCTATGGGGCAAACCAGGTGTGCATGGGTGGGATGAGAACAAACAGGAGCCATTTGACCTACGAGGGTTGCTTTTCATAACCATCAATGATTGGCCTGCTCTTAGTAATCTTTCAGGATAGACAAACAAGGGATATAAGAAATGCACACACTATTTAGATAAGGCTGAAGGTACATATTTGCATAAATGAAAGAAGGTTGTGTACCTGGCGAATCGATGATTTGTTCCGACCAATCATCCTGTAAGAAAGAAAGGCAAGCATTTCAAAGGTGAGGCAGATCACCGGAAGAAGCCTGAACTCCCTGCTGGTGATGATGTATTTGGTATGGTCAAGGACATAGAAGTAATCTTTGGAAAGGGTCCCGGCGATCAATCAGTTCCGAACGACGTCGCTACAGGACACGCACCCATGTGGAAGAAGAAATCTATATTTTGCGAGCTGCCATATTGGAAAGTCATGCGTGTCCGCTCTTCAATCAACGTGATGCACGTGACGAAGAATCTTTGCATGAACCTGCTAGTATTCCTAGGCGTGTATGGGAAGACAAAAGATACACCAGAAGCACGGGAGGACCAACAAATTATGAAAGACCCAAAGAACATGCATACACATAACAAGACGGATAAAGGGCGTCACTTAAGTCGTGCCAGCTATGCTCTTACCAGCGAGAAGGAAATCTTTTTGAAGTCCTTTACAGTATCAAGGTGCCGTCAGCTTCTCATCTAATATAAAGGGATAATAAATATGGCAGAAAAAGTTTCAAAACCTGAAGTCTCATGACATCACGTGATTATGACGATTGCTTCCGATTGCATTGAGGGGGCTTCTACCGGAAAATGTTCGAGTACCCATTGTGAAGCTGTGTGCATTCCTCAATGCAATATCTCAGAAGGTAATCAATCCAGATATTCTGCCAAGGTTACAGAAGGATGTGGTACAATGTCTTGTTAGTTTTGAGTTGGTGTTCCCACCATCCTTCTTCAATATTATGACGCATCTCCTGGTTTACCTAATGGAAGAGATTGCGATTCTCGGTCTTGTATTACTGCACAATATGTTCCCCTTTGAGAGGTTCATGGGAGTATTAAAGAAATATGTTCATAACCGTGCTAGACCAGAAGGAAGCATCTCCAAGGGATATGGAACAGAGGAAGTCATTGCGTTTTGTGTTGAATTTATTCCTGACCTTAAGCCGATTGGTGTTCCTGACTCGCGGCATGAGGGAAGACTAAGTGGAAAAGGCACGCTGGGAAAGAAAGCAATGATATGTAGGGACGGGGATTCTTTCACTAAAGCACACTACACAGTTCTACATAATTCCACCTTAGAGATGCGTCTCAGGTTTTGTATGTGAAGGACATGTTCTCCAGACCGAAAAAAAGAAAAAAATATGCAAATGAATACATCATATGATGAGCCAAAGCGTCACATAGTTCTTTCAGAGAAAAGAAACATCATGGGAATCGAGGACAAGACAGACATGTCAGAAGATTATAATAAGTTTGATGAAATTCCGTCCTTCACAGTGAAAAATGACCCAAGCATTTCGTTAAGTAAAGAAGATGCTCTATGGTTACGTATGAAGCGATCATAAGAAAGGACATACGCCAAGAAGTTCATGTTCATATTGTGTACCTCTAGTTCATGTCTGGCCGGTCGGCTGCATATTGTGAACCTAAATGCCATGAGACATGATAGCTCATTTTGTGATGGATATTTTATGATGTTTGCAATTTTCCAAGTTTAATAAATGTATTGAGTGTTAGTCCCGGTTTGTGGCTTGACCGGGACTATATATAGGGGGCCTTTAGTCCCGATTTTGTAGTCTCGGTTTTTAATATTAATAAACGACTTGAGTGTTAGTCCCATTTTGTGGCTGGACCGGGACTAAAGGGGGCCTTTAGTCCTGATTCATAGAACGACTTTCCTGAACTATGAAAAAGTTGTCCCGATTCGTACTTACCATTAAGATATGATCTCCAAACGCGCGTGATCACATATTACGGAGTGCCTCTATGACCAGTTTCTTGGAGATGCCGAAGGACTGGGCTCCGGCGGCATCTCCCTGAAACTGGCCGTAGTGGTGTCCCTGCTCTCGCACACCATCTTGCAGCTGGTAGCTTCTCTAACTAGATCAATACGCCTGGGAGCTAACTAATTTCAAATATTAGGGAGTTCCTCTATGACCAGTTTCTTGGAGATGCCGGAGGACTGGGATCCGTCGGCATCTCCCTAAAACTAGCCGTAGTGGTGTCCCTGCTCTCGAAAACAATCTTGGAGACGCCTCAATCTGGCTGGAGGACTGGACTCACAAGGATGTCTATTTATAGTACAAGTACCTCGGCATAGTGTCGACACTCACGACATAATGTCGACACTCACCCCTATTATTAGTGCTGACTCGTGTTGTGTCCCGGTTGGTGTCTCCAACCGGGACTAAAGGTTCATCTTTAGTCCCGGTTGGTGACACCATCCGGGACAAAGTACAAGCCGCACGACATAATGTCGACACTCACCCCTATCATTAGTGTTGTCTGGCCCAGCCTGCCGAAATCCCTCCAACCGGTACTAAATATGAACCCTTTTCATCTATTTATAGGTCTTTCCCTATATTTATATGTTGCCCACCTCAACCTGACCTATCATTTTCGAGGTTTCATGGCTTCCGGTCCAATGGCCGATGTTATGTGCTGAATCGCGGCGTAGTTTATGATGCTATGACCATATTATGCATGCATCTGGACATTGGGATGGAGAACAATGTTGAAGGAGGAAGTTTTCCTATTCGTTGCACGAAAAAGCCATTTTCCATTTTCCGAGCGCAAAAACGTGTCGTTTTGTGAAGCAACCACCAAAATGTTGTTTCCGAATGAAACCATCCCATTTTTCTAAAATACTAGACCACCTTAAATGGACTATCTCCCAACCGGGATATCTCAAACATTTCCTTCCGTCCCGGGTAAAAAGGACAAATGTCTGCCGTATCGGTAGGAAGTGGGTCCGGTTTATACTACAGGTACATGATCTAATGCCCATGATTTTTTGAAAAAATTTATTTTTAGACTCACAGTATGTGGTTTGTTCAGAGATCCAATGCAAGTTCTAACGATGCTCGTCCCCTATCTTCATGCACGCAGGTTCGACCTTAGTTCGAAAAGGGAAAAATTCAAAACGGGCATAAGAAATTCAAAAAAAGTCCAAACAATGTAAATCCTTCTCGTGGTGTCATATTATGTGACATAGTTGCAAGGAAAAATACAAGACTTGGTATATTGATCATGTCTCGAAAAAACCTTCACAAAATAACCTATCATGTTCGAGGTTTCATGGCTTTTGGTCCAAATGATCGATGTTATGTGCTGAATCGCGGCATAGTTTGTGATGTTGTGCCCATATTATGCATGCATGTGGACATTGGGATGGAGAACAATGTTGCAGGAGGAATTTTTCCTTTTCGTCGCACGGAAAAGCCATTTTCCATTTTCTGAGCGCAAAACACGGGTTATTTTGTGAATCAACCACCAAAATACTGTTTCAGAATGATACCCTCCCATTTTTGTAAAATACTAGACCACCTTAAATGGACTAAAAGGACAAATGTCTGCCGAATCGGTAGGAAGTGGGTCCGGTTTATACTACAGGTACATGATCAAATGCCCATGAGTTTTTAAAAAAAATAATTTTTAGACTCGCAATATATGGTTTCTTCACAGATCCAATGCAAGTTCTAACGATGCTCGTCCCCTATCTTCATGCACGTAGGTGCGACCTTAGGTCGAAAAGGGAAAGATTCAAAACGAGCATAAGATATTCAAAAAAAGTCCAAACAATGTAAATCCTTCGCGTGGTGTCATATTATGTGATATAGTTGCAAGGAAAAATACCAGACTTGGTATATTGATCATGTCTCGAAAAAACTTCACAAAATGACCTATCATGTTCGAAGTTTCATGGCTTCCGGTCCAAATGACTGATGTTATGTGCTGAATCGTGGCATAGTTTATGATGATGTGACCTTATTATGCATACATGTGGACATTGGGATGGAGAACAATGTTGCAGGAGGAAGTTTTCATTTTCGTCGCACGAAAAAACCATTTTCCATTTTCCGAGCGTAAAAAACGGGTCGTTTTGTGAAGCAACCACAAAAATGATGTTTCAGAATGCTACCGTACCATTTTTCTAAAATACTAGACCACCTTAAATGGACTATCTCCCAACCGGTATATCTCAAACATTTCCTTCCATCCCGGGTAAAAAGGACAATTGACTGCCGAATCGGTAGAAAGTGGGTCCGGTTTATACTACAGGTACATGATCTAATGCCCATGATTTTTTGAAAAAATCAGTTTTAAACTCGCAATATATGGTTTCTTCAAAGATCCAATGCAAGTTCTAACGATGCTCGTCCTCTATCTTCATGCACGCAGGTTCGACCTTAGTTCGAAAAGGGAAAAATTCAAGACGGGCATAAGAAATACAAAAAAAGTCCAAACAATGTAAATCCTTTGCGTGGTGTCATATTATGTGACATAGTTGCAAGGAAAAATACCAGACTTGGTATATTGATCATGTCTCGAAAAAACCTTCACAAAATGACCTATCAAGTTCGAGGTTTCATGGCTTCCGGTCCAAATGACCGATGTTATGTGCTGAATCGCCGCATAGTTTATGATGTTGTGACCATATTATCCATGCATGTGGACATTGGGATGGAGAGCAATGTTGCAGCAGGAAGTTTTCCTTTTCGTCGCACGAAAAAGTCATTTTCCATTGTCCGAGCGCAAAAAGGGTCATTTTATGAAGCAACCACCAAAATGCTATTTCAGAATGGTACCATCCAATTTTTCTAAAATACTAGACCACCTTAAATGGACTATCTCCCAACCGGGATATCTGAAACAATTCCTTCTTTCCCGGGTAAAAAAGACAAATGCCTGCCGAATCGTAGGAAGTGGGTCCGGTTTATACTACAGGTACATGATCTAATGCCCGTGATTTTTTGAAAAAAATCATTTTTAGACTCACAATATGTGGCTTCTTCAGAGATCTAATGCAAGTTCTAACGATGCTCGTCCCCTATCTTCATGCACGTATGTTTGACCTTAGTTCAAAAAGGGAAAAATTTAAAACGGGCATAAGAAATTCAAAAAAAGACCAAACAATGTAAATCCTTCGCGTGGTGTCATATTATGTGACATAGTTGTAAAGAAAAATATCAGACTTGGTATATTGATCATGTCTCGAAAAAACCTTCACAAAATGACCTATCATGTTCGAGGTTTCATGGATTTCGGTCCAAATGACCGATGTTATGTGCTGAATCGCGACATAGTTTGTGATGATGTTCCCATATTATGCATGCATGTGGACATTGGGATGGAAACAACCACCGACTCTAACCCCTGCCTTAGCTACCCTCAAGTCCATCCCACTCGTACCCAACCTTCAAGTTTCAACTACGGCGACCCCGACGACGACAGCGACGACGCCCGCGGAGAGTATGACGACTACAGTGGTGAGTATTATAGGTGTAGGCAGGAGCATGACTGAATCACTCCAACATTTCAAAACAAGTTCGGCCGACTGTGACTTAATCTGGCCATGTATCTTAATTTTTAGTTCTTCTATGTATCTTAATTTCCAGTCGTGTTTTATGTAGTGTTAGTTGCGTTATGTACTTTAATTCCAGTTCTATCGTCATAAAATTTTCTTCCCGCCCATTATTTGCCGCCCTTTTCCTCCTGCGCATTCTGCCTAGCTCGGAGAATTTTAAATGGTTCATAGTTATTCAACTTCAAACACTTTTTAATGGTTCATAGATTAAATGGTTCATAGTTTAAATGGTTACATTAATTATTTTTAAAAACAGATAATGGTTTTGAATTAGTTATTCAAATTCATACACTTTTTATGTTTAAAGTTTTTCTAAATTCCAAATTAATATATAAAAAATATAAGTTAATTCAATTTTAATTTTAAATGGTTTAGAGTTTAAATGCTTACATTAATTTTTTTTAAAAACAGAAAATGGTTTTGAATTAGTTATTCAAATTCATACACTTTTTATGTTTAAAGTTTTGTAAATTCCAAATTAATATGCAAAAAATATAAGTTAATTCATTTTTAATTTTAAATGGTTCATAGTTTAAATGGATACATTAATTATTTTTAAAAACAGAAAATGGTTTTGAATTACTTATTCAAATTCATACACTTTTTATGTTTAAAGTTTTTCTAAATTCCAAATTAATATGCAAAAAATATAAGTTAATTCCTTCTTAATTTTAAATGGTTCATAGTTTAAATGGTTACATTAATTATTTTTAAAAATAGAAAATGGTTTTGAATTACTTATTCAAATTCAAACACCTTTTATGTTTAAAGTTTTTCTAAATTCCAAATTAATATGCATAAATATAAGTTAATTCATTTTTTAATTTTAAATGGTTCATAGTTTATATGGTTATATTATTTATTTTAAAAAACATAAAATGGTTTTGAATTTGTTATTCAAATTCAAACACTTTTTATGTTTAAAGTTTTTCTAAATTCCAAATTAATTATCATTTAAAAACATTACAAATTAAAACCCCAAAATAAAAAATAAGGCGGGAACATAGAGATAATTTGTGAATAAATTTGAAAACAGGACCTTTAGTCCCGGTTTTTGATCCAACCGGGACTAAAGGCCCCCTTCGCGCGAGGCTTGGGCTCAGCCGAAAATATGAAAAAAATGGAGCATACGTCCCGGTTGGTGCCACCAGGACAAAAGAGGGGGTCGTTTGTGGCACCAACCAGGACAAAAGAGGCTCCAGTACTTAACCGCGCGCCCGTTCCTCTCCTTCCCCATCTTAGTTCTCTGCTAAGTCATCGACGTGCATAGGAGACGCCGCCCCACGACACTGGCAGGCTGCCTGAGCTCCGCCTTGTTGACCCTGCCACGAGCCCCGCCTCGTTTCCCTCTATATCCCCGCAAAAGGAATCGAATAGGGGTGTCTGCAATCATCGCCATCGACGCCATCTTCCTCGTCACCGACGATCGCCGCCGTCGACATCATCTTCGCTCTAGACCTCGCGCGGCCTCCCTGAGCCCTTCGTCCGATCCGCGGTGAGCGGCTAGTCCCCTAGGACCTCTCCCTCGACCCCCTCTCCCTCTGTAGTCGTTGCTCATCGTCGACCCGTGCGTTCTGCTGCCGTGCGCTGCCGTTCTCCTTGCTCCGGCGACCAAAACGTAGCGCCGCTGCCACTAGTAGGCTTTCCTTTCTCGCCCCGTTCGAGTAGGCTAGATCTCGCCGCCCCACGCGCCCTCCTTCGCCATCGCCGGTGACCATCCGACGGTGGCCGTCGTGATGACGTCACGCTAGCATGGTCCTAACATGTCCGTGGACCCCGCTAACCTTTGACCGCCTGTTTGGCATGCCGATGTGTCTTCGGCCTCACTGGTGTAGCCCCAGACCCGGTGAAAAACTACCCCACCCCTGTGCTGATGTCATAGTGACGCAGTAACTGTTTTAAAATGGTTTAATATTTTCAGAAATTGATATAAACTTGTAAATTCAATAACTAATGATTTATAAGTAAGAAAAATACAAATAATATATCAAAATGTTCAGAAAATTAAGATCTATCTGTCTAAGCAATCATCATACATTGTCAAGCAACTTAAAAACCCTAGCTTAGATAAGGAAGCATCAATACCCCTTAGGTGCATGTGGGTTCGACGATGTGCCTTTGCCAGGGCATTTCAAACCCTCTTAAATCGATGTTGCACTTAGGGTTAATGTGTAGTCTGTAATATGATATGTCATACATATTGATTGCGCATTGCATTATTTTTAAAAATAGAAAATGGTTTTGAATTACTTATTCAAATTCAAACACTTTTTATGTTTAAAGTTTTTCTAAATTCCAAATTAATATGCAAAAAATATAAGTTAATTCATTTTTTAATTTTAAATGGTTCATAGCTTATATGGTTATATTATTTATTTTAAAAAATAGAAAAATGGTTTTGAATTAGTTATTCAAATTCAAACACTTTTTATGTTTAAATTTTTTCTAAATTCCAAATTAATTATCATTTAAAAACATTACAAATTAAAACCCCAAAATAAAAAATAAAGCAGAAACAGAGAGATAATTTGTGAATTTTTTTGAAAACATGACCTTTAGTCCCGGTTTTTGATCCAACCGGGACTAAAGGCCCCCTTTGCGCGAGGCTTGGGCTCAGCCGAAAATATGAAAAAAAAGTGCAGCATACGTCCCGGTTGGTGCCACCAAACGAGACGTATGGGACTTTAGACCCGGTTGGTGGCACCAACCGGGACAAAAGAGGCTCCAGTACTTAACCGCGCGCTCGTTACTCTCCTTCCCCATCTTAGTTCTCTGCTAATTCATCGACGTGCACAGGAGACGCCGCCCCACGACGCCGACAGGCTGCCTGAGCTCCGCCTTGCTGACCCTGCCACGAGCTCCGCCTTGTTTCCCTCTATCTCCCTGCAAAAGGAATCGAAGAGGGGCGTCTGCAATCGTCGCCATCGACGCCATCTTCCTCGTCACCGACGACCGCCGCCGTCGACATCACCTTCACTCTAGACCTCGCGCGGCCTCCCTGAGCCCTTCGTCCGATCCGCGGTGAGCGGCTGGTCCCCTAGGACCTCTCCCTCGACCCCCTCTCCCTCTGTAGTCGTTGCTCGTTGTCAACCCGTGCGTTCTGCCGCCATGCGCCTCCGTTCTCCTTGCTCCGGCGACCAAAAGATAGCAGCGCTGCCACCAGTAGGCTTGCCTTGCTCGCCTTGTTCGAGTAGGCTAGATCTCATCGCCCCACGCGCCCTCCTTCACCGTCGCCGGTGACCATCCGACGGTGGCCGTCGTGATGACGTCACGTTGGCGTGGTCCTGACGTGTCCGTGGACCCCGCTGACCTTTGACCGCTCGTTTGGCATGCCAATGTGTCTTCGGCCCCACTGGTCAGTCACTGTGGGTAGCCCCAAACCCGGTGAAAAACTACCCCACCCCTCTGCTGATGTCACAGTGACGCAGTAACTGTTTTAAAATGGTTTAATATTTTCAGAAATTGATATAAACTTGTAAATTCAATAACTAATGATTTATAAGTAAGAAAAATACAAATAATATATCAAAATGTTCAGAAAATTAAGATCTATCTGTCTAAGCAATCATCATACATTGTTAAGCAACTTAAAAACCCTATCTTAGATAAGGAAGCATCAATACCCCTTAGGTGCATGTGGGTTCGACGATGTGCCTTCGCCAGGGCATTCCGAACCCTCTTAAATCGATATTGCACTTAGCGTTAATGTGTAGTCTCTAATCTAATATGTCATACATCTAATATTCGCGCAGGGACTCCGCCGCCGTCACTATGCCTCTGCTGCATCGCACCACCCGCTCCGCTGCCATCTGCATTGCTCAGACGCGCCACACGTCACTCACGCCCGCTGCATCGTCCGCACGCCTCTTTGGTATAATATTTATTTATATGTATATTCTTGAAAACAATTCTTTATATACATAGTATAATCTTTATTGTATAATATTTAGGCAAAGATTTTTTGTATAAGATTTACAATAGTATAATCTTTATTGTATGATAGTATAATCTTTACTTATATGTATATTCTTATTTACCATAATTAATTTTTATATGTATATAGTTACCATTTTTTAAATAATTATATTACTAGCAGCGCCGTTAGTTTAGGGCTCCCCGCTAGTTTAGGGTTATCCTTCTTCCATGTTCATCTTTCACTCACCCGTAATAGATCGCCGCCGCCGCGAGGATAATCGCTTCAGGGTGGGCCGTTGAACCTCCCTGGCCCAGTAATTGCTTCCTCGCGTTGCGCGTAGCCGCTGCTCGCCGTGCACCCGAGAGCTCCGCCGCAGCTGCTCGTCGTCGCACTTGCTCCGGCGACATTAGCTAGCGGCGCTAGGTTAGATAGCTTCCTCTTGCTCGCGCGGTTCGAACAGACCCAACGACGCTCCATAGAATTGCCGGAAACATCGCCGTCGACCACCGCCTGCCGCTCCGTGTCGTCGCGCGTGACGTGGCCACCACTTGGCCACAGGGTGGACCCAGCTTGGCCTGGGGCCCGCTCGTCTATTTGTTTAAGCTATCATCATACATTGTCAAGAAACTTAAAACCCTAGCTTAGTTAAAGAAACATCGACACCCCTTATGTACATGTGGGTTCGCCGGTGTGTCCTCGCCAGGGCATCCCAAACCCTTTTAAATCGATGTTGCACCTCGGGTTAGTGTAGGATCCCTAAATCTGACATGTCATACATATTGATTGCACATTGCATGATACCATGTATTGATTGCCGCCTTTCTTTCCGGTATTGGTTCTTCGTGACAGGATCCGAGCCTGAGGGTTTCTCCGAATTAGGGTTTCTGATATTGTAAATTAATTTTTATTATTGTGTATGTATATATTAGGGTTTCTCCAAATTAGGGTTTTTATCTCTCAACACCCTACCTAACATTCTCCCTTAGCTGCTTTGTCTTATTCGCTTTTCCACCTATCTAGAAAATATGGAACCACACAACAGAGACGAAGAAAAGGAAGAGTTGATCCAAGGTATGATCCGCGGGGAAGAAAATATAGATGTATCGACGTTTCTGAACAACTCCGGTGAGGGTGATCCTCTTTTTGCCGGAAGAGACGACTTGTTTGAGATTGAAGGTGATGCCTTCCACGAGGGAGAAGGCGATGCCTTGTGTGATCGAGAAGACGACCGCTCCGGCGAGGTGCATGTAATATAATTAATTCATTAATTAATCATCTCCTGTCAATATAGAAATATTAACGATGATCTTTATTCTTTTATCCCTCCAGATCGAACAAATCTACTAAAAAGAGCGGACGGGGCCCAACCAAAAATTTGAAAGACCATGAGAGGTTCAGGATCGAAGAAATCGGTGATGACGGCAAACCGACGCCTCCCCTTGTTGTCGCAAACAAATTTGTGGCAGAATGCGGAGTAATCATTAGGGACTTCATACCGATCATCATTTGAAATTGGAATAGGCCTGCTAATGCGGAAGAAGAGGGAACGTCTTTATTTCTCCCTACCGTGGCCAAATCTTTACTATCAAAGAGGCTCATGCTTAATTTCAGCCTACCGAAGGTAGAGCTGGATCCAAATGCGGAGGATCAAGTTGAGGACACCTTAGAACATGCCAAAGCCATGCAGATGAAGGTCAGGGAGTGGGCTATGAAGAAGATGGCCCAGTGTTTCACCAACTGGAAGAAAATATTGCACCTTGACTATGTCATGAAACAAAAGACTCCGGATTTCGAGAAGATTCAGTATCAGAAGTTCAAACCATTCTAGGTTGACTTTGTGAATTACAAGACATCAGAAAAAGCTAAGAAAATGTCTGAAACGAATAAGCTAAATGTTGCTAACAAGAAGTATCACCATACTATGGGGAAAGGTAGCTACAGTGATGTCATTCCTAAGTGAAAGAAACATGAGTATGAACTGCGTGCTAAAAAGATCATCCTAGAGACAGACGATTGGATCAAACGTGCAAAGAATTGGTTTTACGGGCATGGGGGCACGTTGGACTCAGAAGGAAAGTGTATATATAACATACGACATAAAGAAGACCCCTTGCCAATCGAGAAGATTATAAAACCAGTAAAGGCTGTTAAAGATGGGGACTTCATTCCCGATAGAGAGAATGATGAGCTCACACTTGCCCTTGGGAATAAGGAACATGATGGACGAACACGAGGCACAATAGGCTCCCAACCATGGAGCACTGGGTTTCCCGAAGAGAGGAAGAAATATCCTGATAGAAGCCGTAAGAGGAGAAAGGACAAGGCGGAAGTTGAAGTAGATATTCAGAAAGAGCGAATGCGTATAATTGAAGCACGAATAAAGCAACAACAAGATCAAATTAACGCACTTAGCCATCAAGGTACTACCGGACCATATCAGCAGCACATGGTGGTAGAACCTGCATTTGATGCTACCGGCTTATCGAATAATCGAAAAAGCAGTGTGGCTTTCACCGAGGTCCCGGGTGATGACAATGGCGATGACAATGGTGCACCGACGATGGCTCGTGTTGGCTACCCGGTGGATGATATCACACAGATGACACACTACAAGCTACATGTCAAAGTTGTGAACATATCAATGAAGGTGGCGGTCGGCTATGCCTTACCAATTGGAACTGCACCAACTTACCATTGTCGTCCGGTTCCACAGGGCTACGCTGTTGTCGGGGTGGATGAAATCATGCCCATCTTTCAAGGTATGAATCTTGACTACCCTGCAGGTGAAGGGAATGTGACTGAACTGGGAGAAGCAACAAACGTCACCATTCTATGGCCAAAGGAATGTATCGTGCTTCCAAATCACACGCCAAGGCCCACTTCGCCGCTGCCTCACCCGTCTCCAGCGCGGTCATTGCCGCCGCGGCAGCCGTCTTCGTCGCCTCACCCATATCCGTCACCTCACCCGGCTCCGTCGCCTCACCCGTCTCTATCACCTCACCAGTCTCCGACGCAGCCATCACCGCCGCGGCAGCCATCGCCGGCGCCTCAGGAAAAAAACCGTAAGCGTACCACCGCTAATCTGCGGAGTGGTAAGCGATCGCCGACACGTAAACAGGAGCCTCTTCCAAAAGTACCAAAGATTCCTCCCAAGAGAGCTTATGACTGTACTGAAGAGGAGACTACGACCATCGTTGAGGCGCAAACGACGGCTTTTTAGCTAACCTAAGGCGGCCAAAAGAGCCAGAGTTCCCTAGCACCAAAGAAGAAAAAGCCTGAGTGTTCAAAATGCTAAAGGACCTTCACCAACCCGAGCCAAAGCTGTCTTCAGACTATGAGCGCTCTATTCTCAAGTCACATGTGACACAACAACTGTCGAAGAGTAGTACTAGTGCAAGCGGGAAATCTGTTGCCCAGCTCGGAGAACAAACAAAACAATCTTGCGCCCCTCTCAAGGTGATTTCCCATACCAATATGGGGTCGAGCAAATATGCGGCCGAAGAGCAGTATGATCCAGATGTAGTTGCACTATACAGAGAAGCGGTCGCTGCTCAAGGTATGAGTATTGCCCACTACTTATCCCAGTTACAGTACTTCCCCGTGGGTGAAGTAGCATACAAATACCAGTACGGAAAACCTCTCGTCAAACCTGAGGAGGTAAAGAATCTTCTAACAAAAATGCGAAGATTGCATAATTGGTACATGCATGCCACAAAGGCCGGGGCTAACTGGATAATGCTGAGAGTTACAAAAAAGCATTATGGAAAAGAATTAGATGACATGATAGCCATTGAAGTTGTTGAACTATTTCAATTATTCAATCAAGACGCCTTGGACAAATCGATCATCAGTGCCTATTGTATGTAAGTACTAATTCTGTAATTAATTTAGTCTCTAGCTATCTCACCTCATTTATTGCATGTATATAATCATACTATAATATGCAGAATGAAGATTCTCGAATGCAGCAGAGGACAAATCTATGACATTGGGTTCGTTGACCCATATTGGGTTCATCAAGCTAATCTCAAAACAAACCCCCAAGGATTCGGAGGATAATATCGTACACGCCTTAAGGTTTCAAGAAACCAGAAGGGAAATACTATTTCCTTACAACTTCGAGTGAGTGTTATTGTATTGTATACACTTTCTATTTCGCTTACTCGACGTTAAGTATATAATTGATGAGTTATACATGCGCAACTTCCACTATATTTTGTTAATCATTCAACCTGACAAAGGGCGGGTACTAGTCATGGATTCAAAACATAAACCCCTTGAGACGTGGCAGGACATGCAGATGATTCTCCAGCGGTAATTCTAATCATTACAACACTATATCGGGCAACGTTCGTGAATTTTATGATATGAAGTAATTAATAACTTCTTTTATTCGTTTTCTTCGTCGGGCAACGCTTGAAAATGGTTTACCAAGAAGGCTAGGGGTGTTTGGATAGAGGAGCTTACATTTAAACCACTAGATGTAAGCACCACTAGCTATATCCGCGCATCTCTTTGGTTCTAGTTTTGATGCCGTTATTATCATGCTTGATTATTATTTTGATTAAACTATGTTCTCGTAAAGTGCCTGACGCAGGGACCAGGGAACAATTTATGCGGATACTATGTTTGCGAGTTCATCCGTCAGACAGACGTGTGAGAAGGACAGAAATTTAGAGAAACTTCACGTACATAAACAATTTTTATAGTTTTTTATTACCATCAAATTGTGTTTAGTTTCATTCATATAGGTTGACTCCTTTTTTAAATCAGCTCGAACGTCTACAGGACAGTCTTCTGCCAAAGGATCGCGTACGAGCAATTCAGGAGAAATTGACGGGATTCTTGGATGCAGAAGTCCTAGACCCAAAAGAAGAATACTATGTGGCTGTGTATACGCAATAGGGATTGTACAAAGAGCTTATTTTGTATGCAGTGCATGAAATCCGTGTATCAAATGTAATATGTTCGACACTTGGACCTATAGTTTCATGATGATCTTGTGTAATATAATGGTTTCTTCATTGATAAAGCAAAACACAAAATAAAAAAAATAAAACAACGTAAATGAATTCTCTGCCGCGGTACAAAAAGTGGCCAAAATGCTGCCGCGGCAAAAAAAAGTTGCCAAAATGAACTCTCTGTCGCGGCAGAGAAATGTGCCAAATCTCTGTCGTGGCAGAGGGTTATTTGTCCCGGTTCGTGTTAGGAACCGGGACGGTTGCTCCTCCCCCCTCGCGCGGAGCAGCGGCCAGGTGTATGCTCTTTTGTCCCGGTTCGTGGGGCAACCGGGACTAAAGGTTGGGGCTTTAGTCCCGATTGCCCCGTCCCGGTTGGGGAACCGGGACTAAAGACCTTTACCAACCAGGACACATGGGGCGGTTTGCTCTAGTGGACTTATTCTATGGATACCAACTCCACTAACAGAACATCATCAGAAACGACACACAAATTTAACGCATGGGTAACCTAAACAACACTCGGCATAGATAAGAGGTCCACTCATCTACTTGGGCAGAGTGGCTATGAGAGACGAAAGGAACCGGTCGAGTAACTTGTCGCGCCCCTAATGGTTCACATCGATCACTAGTAGAAAACAGGACACTAGTCCTGGTTTGTAAGAGGCTTTAGTCCCGGATTGCAATCCGGGACTAACGTGTCGGGACTAAAGGTTAGGACTTTAGTCCCGGTTCTGTTACAAACCGGGACTAGAATGTCTCCATGTGGCCCCGCTGCGCGCGCTGGGCTGGAGGATCTTTAGTCCCGCTTCGTAACACGAACCAGGACTAATGTTCTTCTACCGCGGCAACGTTTTGCACAAACTGCTGCCGCGGCAGATGGTGGGGTTTTAGGGTTTTCTTTTTTGTGTTTGATTATTTTTCGTTTTGTGTTTTCATATACATATTATTCTACGCTACTACATGATGTATACATTGATGCATATATAATATATTCCTCTCACGATTACAAAAGACATATAAATATATACACAACCGAGACTAGAGCTCGTATAATTGATTTACACGAAGATCATTACAACATATACTGTCCTTTTGTGTCTATCCACGATTACACGAAGGTCTATCCACGTTGTACTCTCCTTTTGTGTTTATGATGTCCCTGAGCAAAAATCCCGATAACTCCTTTTGAATTGCTAGTAGGCGTTCATGTGGTAGGAGCTTATCCCGCATCGCATCCAACTATATATAAAGAAGTAGATCATTATGAATGGAACTCAACAAAAACTATGGTATAGAATAAATTGTGAATATATTGTTTACGTACTCGAAGAAAGTCTGTGCCCTGCTCCATACACCCACGAATGAACTCGCATACGTAATATCCATATAAATTAGTCCCATGTGGCTGCATCGCACACTTTTCGATCGAGAATATAATTCAATCAAATAATAATCAAGCATGATAATTGTATGAATGATAATTATAATATCCACATAAATTAGTCCTCTAGCTCTCGTACTACTTACCAGGACCGTACTAAAAGTGAGCTCCTCACGCCATTCACCCCGAACCTCCTTCGTGACCCTTTTCCAAATCCTGTCCGGCAAAAAAGAAATGAATGAGTTATTAATTAGTTTACATCTCAGAGAATGAACGAAAGAGACAGATATAGTGTGATAATGATTGAAATTACTTTTGGAGGCAATAAATTATGCTGCGGTAGTCTTCCATCGGCTTCTTTAACGAGTCCGAGATTTCCACTTTTGCACGGTCAACGTCAATGTTTAGAAGAATCTAGTGGTAGATGCGCACGTTTATATACACTTGACATCTAATAAATAAAAATTGAATGTGTACAAGACAGTAAGACTCTTACCCATAGTTGTAAGCAAATAGTATTTGTGTCTTGTAATGTTGCTCCATTAAAAGCATTAGCAAGTTACCCTCCGTTTCCTCGAGGTTATTTATTAGTGTATGTCCATTAACTCTGTTTGGGTCAACGAACCCAATGCTATAGATTGACTTTCTTCTACATTCTTGAGTCTTCATTCTGCATATATAATAGCATACAGAAGGAGATATAGTAAGGATAACGACAGGAAATAAATTGAACGAGCTGAGTTATTGACTTAATTACTTACAGACAATAGCAGCTGAGGAGGGACTTGTCGAGGGCGTCTAGGCTGAATTACTGAAATAGTTCACAAAGTTCAATGGAGATCTCGTCTGGACGGAAGTACTCCTCTCCAACTTTACATACGAGAAATTGTCGCCCTTCCTTTGTGACTTTCAAGTACCAGATATGCAACAGTCGCATATATGTTGGCAGATCATCCAATACCTCATCGCTGACCAGAGGCTCCCCATAGACAAATTTCTATGCTATTGGTCCCTTGGCGACATTATATCCGCCGGCTAGAAGTGCTTCGAGGGGCATGTTACACTCCTTGGCTAATTTAATAGCTAATTCCATATCTATTCCAGCTTGTGTGGGCTGGGGTAACACCTTGAGCGGGGCGATGGATTGTTTTGCATGTTTGCCGATCTGGGCAACTTCTTTTGATTTTCTCCCGCTTGCAGTACTGCTTGATGACTTCTCTTTTAGTGTCTTCGTAAGACAGCGTGTATAGTCATCTTTCCTATTTAACACATGTTGGGGTGGTTGCTCAAGGAATGCCTTGAAGTGATTCTTGACTTTTGGATCAACTTGCACCTGTGGCTCGGGTTGTTTTGGTGCAAAATGGGCCTTCACTTCGGCCCAGGAGATCACCGCGCTTTCCTCATTAGTCCGGTGATAAGCTAACTTGGGAGGAGATGGCGGTACTCTTGGGAGGGGATCTTGTCGTTTTCGGCGTCGGGTCTCCCTCGACGTCGGCCAAGGTGGAACTTTGCAGAATTGTATAGTGTGCTTTAGTGAAAGAATGTCCGTCCATACATATCTTTGCTTTCTTTCCTAGCGTGCCTTTTCCACTAAGTATCCCCTCATGCCGTGATTCAGGTACACCGATCGGTTTAAGGTTAGGAATAAAGTCAACACAAAACTCAATGACCTCCTCTGTTCCATAGCCCTTGGATATGCTTCCTTCTGGCCTCGCATGGTTATGGACATATTTCTTTAAGACTCCCATGAATCTCTCAAAGGGGAACATATTGTGTAGAAATACAGGACCAATAATGGTAATCTCTTCGACTAGGTGAACTAGAAGGTGCGTCATTATGTTGAAGAAGGATGGTGGGAACACCAACTCAAAGCTGACAAGACACTGGACCACATCTTTCTGTAACCCTGGTAGACTTTCTGGATCGATTACCTTGTGAGAAATTGCATTGAGGAACGAACATAGCTTCACAACGGGTACTCTAACATTTTTCGGCAGAAGCCCCCTCAAAGCAACCGGAAGCAACTGCGTCATAAGCACGTGGCAGTCATGAGACTTCAGGTTCTGGAATTTTTTCTCTGCCATATTTATTATTCCCTTTATATTGGACGAGAAGCCAGAAGGGACCTTGATACTACTCAGGCATTCAAAAAAGATTTCCTTCTCTTCCTTGGTAAGAGCGTAGCTGGCAGTACCTTGAAACAGCTCTGGATGCCTGCCTTGTCGGTCTTTCATACGTTGTTGGTCCTGCCGTGCTTCTGGTGTATCTTTATTCTTTCCATACACGCCCAATATGCCTAGCAGTATCACACAAACATTGTTCGTCAGGTGCATCACGTCGATTGCAGAGCGGACCTCTAAGACTTTCCAATAGGGTAGCTCCCAAAATATATATTTCTTCTTCCACATGGGTGCGTGTCCACCAGCGTCCTTCAGAACAGACTGTCCGCCGGGACCCTTTCCAGAGATTACTTTTAAATCCTTCACCATATCAAATATAGCATCACTAGTACAACGGACAGGCTTACTCCGGTGATCTGCTTCACCATTGAAATGCTTGCCTTTCCTTCTTAGGGAATGCGTGGGCGAAGAAAAAGACGATTCCCTAGGTACACATTCTTCTTGAACTTATCCAAATAAATACTTTTAGTGTCATCTAAACAGTGTGTGCATACATTGTATCGCTTGTTTGTCTGTCCTGAAAAGTTACTAAGAGCAGGCCAATCATTGATGGTTACGAACAACAATGCTCAAAGGTTAAATTCCTCACGTTTATGCTCATCCCACACACGTACACCTTGTCCGTGGCATAGCTGTAAAAGTTCTTCAACTAATGGCCTTAGGTACACATCAATGTCGTTGCCGGGTTGCTTTAGGCCTTGGATGAGCACTGGCATCATAATGAACTTCCGCTTCATGCACAACCAAGGAGGAAGGTTATAGATACACAAAGTCACATGACATGTGTTATGACTGCAGCTCTGCTCCCCAAAGGGATTCATGCCATCTGTACTTACACCAAACCATAAGTTTCTCGTGTCACCTGCAAAGTCCGGGTACTTTATGTCAATTATTCTCCACTGCGACCCATCAGCGGGGTGTCTCAACATCTCGTCTTTCTTACGGTCCCTCTTTGTGCCATCGCAACAATTTGGCATGCTCTTCATTTTTGAACAAACGTTTCAGCCGTGGTATTATAGGAGCATACAACATCACCTTGGCGGGAACCCTCTTATTCGGGCGCTCCCCCTCAAAATCACAGGGTCATTTCGTCCGATCTTATACCGCAATGCAGTGCATACCGGGCATGCATCCAAATTCTCGTACTGCTCACCGCGGTAGAGGATGCAGTCATTAATGCATGCATGTATCTTCTATACCTCTAATCCTAGAGGGCAGACAACCTTCTTTGTTTCGTAAGTACTGGCGGGCAAATCGTTATCCTTTGGAAGCAGCTTCTTCATTATCTTCAACAACTTTTCAAATCCCTTGTCAGGCACACCTACCTCTGCCTTCCATTGTAGCAATTCCAGTGTGCTGCCTAGCTTTTTGTGGCCATCTTCGCAATTCGGGTACAACAATTTGTTGTGATCCTCTAACATCTGCTCAAATTTCAACCTCTCCCTTTCGCTATCGCATTCTCCCTTGGCATCAGCAATGGCCCGACCAAGATCATCATCTGGCTCATATGATGCACGTTATTCTGCTTCTTCTTCATCATTGTCTTCCATTGTAGTACCACCGTATTCAGGGGACATAGGATAGCTGTCATCATTCTCTTCATCTTCGTTGTCTTCCATCATAAACCCTCTTTCTCCATGCTTGGTCCAACAATTATAGCCAGACATGAAACCGGACCGAAACAAATGGCCATGAAGGACTCTTGAGGAAGAGTATTCCTTCTGATTCCGACACTCACCACATGGACAACACATAAAACTATTCTGCTTGTTTGCCTCTGCCACAACGAGAAAAGAACACACACCTTTAATGAACTCGTCAGAGATTCGGTCAGCATACATCCATTGCCGTATCATCTGCATTTTATAAGTTCATCAAACAAAATCACGATGCTAAGAGTAGTAGTAGTCTAAAAATAAAAGAACACATCGTATACGTCAAACAACTATGCACTGATTTAAAAACCAGTAGAAAGTTTTTAAATCAGTGCATAGTTGTTTGATGTATACGATGTGTTCTTTTATTTTTAGACTGGTACTACTCACCAACCGGGACTAAAGGGGTTGCGGTAGGCTGGGGCCGACCTAAGCCCGTTTAGTCCCGAATGGTGTCTCCAACCGGGACTAAAGGACACTCCAATTGGGACTAAAAGTGTGTGACGACACTATATGTCGTGAGTGGAGACACTATGCCAGTGAGTGGCGACCTTTGTTTGGGTGGCGACACTATGACAGGGGTGAGTGTCGACATTATGTCGTGAGTGTCGACACTATGTTGTGCTGCTTATTCTATAAATAGGCTTCCTTGTGAACTATCAACTGCAAGGAAGATCGTGTGCGAGACCAGGGACACCACTACGGTGGAGCTTCTCGAAGATGTCTTAGGACCTCGTCCTTAGACATCTTCGAGGAGCTCGCTGTAGAGGCACTCCCTAATATGTGAAATTAGTTAGCTCCACCAGCATACTGATTTAGCTAGAAAAGATATAAACTGAAACATGGTGTGCGAGAGCAGGGGCACCACTATGGCAGAGCTTCTCGAAGATGTCTTAGGATGCCTCGTCCTCAGACATCTTCGAGGAGCTCGCCATAGAGGCACTCCCTAATTCAATTTGGTAGCTCCTTGGCGTGTTCATGTTTTTGTTCTTTCTTGCTTAACTGGCCGATGATTAACTAAAATGCTAGGGCGCCACTATATATATGTGTGCCTTCATAGTTTTGGTACTTATTTTTTTCCAATGGATTTTGTGACGACAGGTAGAAGAAAGAACAATATTTTGTTGCTCGACGGTGACATGATGCACTGTGAACCTTCTAGATTTCAAGACAACGCGTCAAACCAAGATATGTAGATAGGATGAACTCATGTATCTATGTGTTTCGATGAATCAAATGAATTTCGAGAAATATATGTGCCAAATTAACCAGATATATAGATATAGAATCCACACAAATCTATCCATTTCTAGAGCATGAAATGAGCAAAAACAAGCAATGAAAGATGAAATGATGAAGTTGCTAACCTCTTAGGACCCTTGATAGATGTGGAGCCAAAAAAATCTTCACAAATCTTGAGAAAAATTGGGAAGAACTCGAGCTTGAGGGGAGAAATTTGAGAGAGATGCTTGTGTGAGCTTGAAATGGCTCGGGCTGGGAAGGGGAAGAAGATATAGTCGGGGACTTTAGTCCAGGTTTGAGAAACCAAACGGGGATAAAGGTCCACGCATCTGCTCTTTTCCAGCGCCAGACCCTTTAGTCCCGGTTTGTTAAACGAACCGGGTCTAAAGTTTCCATACGAACCGGGGCTAATGTCTTCTGGGCCCTGCGGCCGTTTATAGCTGTTGCAACCAGGGCATTAGTCCCGGTTTGTACCAGAACTGGGACTAATGCTCTGGACCAAACGTCCGTTTTCTACTAGTGGATTTGCACCGGTGACCTGACTGGTCAACTAACTTACATTTTCTACTGTGGGACCATCAAGTTATTTGGCTTGGTTCATTTTTTGGGAGTTATTTGTAAAGTGATATTATGGTCATGTCTGGTTATGTATCCATCTATAGTAAGATATAGATCACCAATTCTCCATGTGGTCCACTTTAAAAACAATTTTCTATGTAATATCCTATATCAATTTCTAGGTTAAATTATCCGGTAAAATGTTGTTTGTAAAAAGTAAAATTTGCGTGTCCACCAGTATTTTAGCACAAAATTAAATAGAGAAGGGTATTACTAATTTGACACTTATTCTAATCAGGGTCTAAAGTTTCGTATTACTCTTGCATATACTCTATAGCTGGCAGTTTTTCTGTGAAAATTCTATCGATCTATTTATAATCATTAGCAGTAGTACAGAGAGGTGGAAAAGTAACAAAAATTATAAATATATTCATGTACCACCTCGCGACAACTACAAAGAGTAGCGCAAGCCGAAGACAAGCAGTTGTCCTCGCTCCTCCATCACCGGAGTCAGACAAAACTTGTTGTAGTATGTAGAACGATAGAGAGGGATTGGCGGAATATGTTAGATGTATTATTGAGCCTCATAGGCGAGTATGTATAGACGTGCAGATGATCATATTGGAGCACAAGTCAAGTTAGGCTAGAGTCCAAACTATCATAACAACCATGTCCCTACAATACTCTAACCTCCCCCGCAGTCATAGTGGTAGCGTTGTGAATAATTGGAATATTGCGGATGGTCAGACTGAAGATAAACCAAAATAGAACCAGTTGGCTGACATACCCCCGCAGTCCGAGCAGGGACATCATGGACGGTCTCACGTCACGGTAGCTTAGACTATAGAGGAGCTGATGAGTGCTCAGGCGAGGTGGTAAACCTTGTGCTGGTGTCGAGGGAGCCGAGAGCGTTGGGACGTGCCGTGGTCGAGGTAGCCGTGCGAGGGGTCGCCGTGGTCGATGTTGTGGTCGGGATGCCGGTGTCGAGGTAACCACACGTGAAGCCGCATGCGCATAATGCTTGAGGAGTATGGCATAGACGCTTCGAGTCAGTCGTCGAGCATGTTGATGCCAAAGCCGATGCAGTCTGAGTCGTCGAGGACGAGGTGTGGCCATAATTTTGCTAGAACTAGTTGCACGTTGGGGAAGAATGGACACTCCGGTTTTGCCATAACCGAGTATGCACAAAAGAACCCGTCAGTGACGCGGTCGAGGCAGTCGTAGAGGACGAAGGCAATGCCGAAGAAGACCATGTCGAAGACGATGCGCCGATCCAAACTTTCTAGACTCAGGAATGCATCAGGGACGAAGGCACTCCTGGTGTTGCCAGTACCAGGCATGCAAGGGGCAGGGACCATCATGAACTTGTCGCCATGTCAGAGAGACTATCAGAGGAGGCCTCCAGAAAGGTTGCGAGGAACAGAGCAGCGGAGGTAGAGATGCCAATACTGTCCGCGGTTGTCACAGTAGAGTAGCAGGTGGTGTAGTCGGGGACGAGGTGATGACGCTGACGATGAAGTTGTAGTAGAGGAAGACGTAGAGGGACGCGAAAATAGCGGCAACCTGGGATGTTCATGCTGGATGCCTAGAGTAGTGATGGGGTAGTCGATGGGACCTGCAATAGTGAGAGTTCGCCCTGCAGGTTACCTTGTGAAGTGAGGTGGCGGTGCTCGAAGTAGGCGAGGAAGAAACTGGCGGCGTGACGATGACCATGCGCAGACAACGGTAATCCCACCGTGGGAGATGGCACGATGGAAGCCGAGGACATCGGTGTGCGGGGACAATGAAGTAGACTCCATGCAGTGACGCTATGACCCGAGGGGGTGGCATAGCTATAGGGCGCATGTCGATGCAGTGGCTGGGAGACCACCAACGACGTACACGCCATGGGAGGCACGTTGGAAGCCGGTAGCATGGACCAAAGGCGACGGCGCCGCGGACCGAAGGGGCGACAAAGCGGCAGCCTATAGCTCGATGGGTAGTAGGCGCGTACTTGGGGACTTGCTTGGTGTAGACAGGCAAGGGATCGGTTGATCAGACCGACGGTGTGTCGTATGCGCCATAGCATGGATGATGTGTAGATTAGAGTAGATGGTGGCGTAGCCGGTGAAGTCCCAGAAAATGACGATGAAGACAGATCGAGGGGGGCAGCCGTGGCAGCCTTTCTAGGAAGGCGTAGCAGCCATCCATGGTGTGTGGCAGCCTGCTGTGAGACCACAACAGCCTGCTGAGGCATGTGCGGCAACAGAGAGGGCAGACACATGGGCACGATGTAGATCATCGATTCTGATGGTCGGAGTAGAGGCAGCGTGGTGGAAGCGTGTTGCTCGGCTAGCGCGGCGACGACGCTAGGGTTTTGGACCACTAGTAGAAAACGGACCTTTGGTCCAGAGCATTAGTCCCGGTTATGGTATAAACCGGAACTAATTCCCTGGTCCCAACAGCTAGAAACGGCCACAGGTCCCAGAAGACATTAGTCCCGTTCGTAGGGGACCTTTAGTCCTGGTTCGTTTAACAAACCGGGGCTAAAGGGTATGGCACTAGAAAGGAGCGGATGCGTGGACCTTTAGTCCCGGTTCGTTTAACAAACCGGGACTAAAGGGCCCGACTATATCGTCTTCCCCTCCCAGCCCGAGCCATTTCAAGCTCACACAAGCATCTCCCTCAAATTTCTTCCCTCAAGCTCAAGTTCTTGCCGATTTTTCTCAAGATTTGTGAAGATTTTTTGGCTCCACATCTCTCTAAGGGTCCTAAGAGGTTAGAAACTTCATCCTTTCATCTTTCATTGCTTGTTTTAGCTCATTTCATGCTCTAGAAATGGATAGATTTGTGTGGATTCTATCTCTATATATCTGGTTAATTTGGTACATATAGTTCTCGAAATTCATTTGATTCATCGAAGCACATAGATATTTGAGTTAATCCTATCTATATATCTTGGTTTGGCACGTAGTCTCGAAATTCAGACGGTTCACAGTGCATCATGCCACCGTAAAGCAACAAAATATCCTTCTTTATTCTACCTGTCGTCACAAAATCCATTGCAACAAAAATAGTAACCACAACTATGAAGGCACATATATATATATATAGTGGCGCCCTAGCATTTTAATTAATCATCGGCCATTTAAGCAAGTAAGAACCAAAAACATGAACACGCCGAGGAGCTACCAAATTAAATTATGGAGTGCCTCTATGGCAAGATCCTCAAAGATGTCTGAGGACGCGGTATCCTAAGACATCTTCGAGAAGCTCTGCCGTAGTGGTGTCCCTGCTCTCGCACACCATCTTTCAGTTTATATCTTCTCTAGCTAAATCAGTATGCTGGTGGAGCTAAATAATTTCACATATTAGGGAGTTCCTCTACGGCGAGCTCCTCGAAGATGTCTGAGGACGAGGTCCTAAGACATCTTCGAGAAGCTCCGCCATAGTGGTGTGCCTGGTCTCGCACACGACCTTCCTTGCAGTTGATAGTTCACAAGGAAGCCTATTTATAGATTAAGCAGCACAACATAGTGTCGACACTCACCCCTGTCATAGTGTCTCCACCCACTGAAACAGTGTCGCCACTCACTGGCATAGTGTCTCCACTCACGACATATAGTGTCATCACCCACTTTTAGTCCCGGTTGGAGTGTCCTTTAGTCTTGGTTGGAGACACCATTCGGGACTAAACGGGCTCACATCAGCCCCAGCCTGCTGCAACCCCTTTAGTCCCAGTTGGTGTGTCCAACCGGAACTAAAGATGTAGTAGAAAGTTTTTAAATCAGTGCATAGTTGTTTGATGTATACGATGTGTTCTTTTATTTTTAGACTAGTACTAATACCATGTGTAGCCAAGGAGTGTAATGTACCCGTTGAAGAAATTCTAGGTGGCGGAGATGTCGCCAATGCACCAATAGCACGAAAATTTGTCTGCGGGGAGCCTCTGGTCAGCGATGAGGTATTCGATGATCTGCCAACACATATGCGATTGTTGCATGTCTGGTACTTGAAAGTCACATAGGAAGGGCGACAATTTCTCCCATGTAAAGTTGGAGAGGATTACTTCCGTCCAGACATGATCTCCATTGAACTTTGTGAATTATTTCAGTTATTCAACCTAGACGCCCTCACAAGTCCCTCCTCAGCTGCTATTGTTTGTAAGTAATTAAGTCACTAACTCCGCTCGTTCAATTCATTGTTTGTCGTTATCCTCACTATATCTTCTTCTGTATGCTATTATATATGCAGAATGAAGATTCATGAATGTAAAATAAAGTCAATCTACGACATTGGGTTCGTTGACCCAAACAGAGTTAATGGACATACGCTAATAAATAACCTCGAGGAAACGGATGATAACTTGCTAATGTTTTTAATGGAGCAACATTATAAGACGCGAGTACTATTTCCTTACAACTATGGGTGAGAGTCTTAATGTCTTGTACACATTCAATCTTGTTTACTCGATGTTAAATCTGTATAAACGTGCACAGCTTTCACTGGATTCTTCTAAACATTAACGTTGATCGTGCAAAAGTTGAAATCTCGGACTCGTTAAAGAAGCCGATGGAAGACTATCGCAACATACTTGATTGCCTCCAAAAGTAATTTCAATCATTATTGCACTATATCTGTCTCTTTCGTTCATTCTCTAAGATGTAAAGTAATTAATAACTCATTCATTTCTTTTTTGCCGGACAGAGTTTGGAAAAGGTTCACGAAGGAGGTTCAGGGTGAATGGCATAAGGATCTCACTTTTTGTATGGTCCCGGTAAGTAGTACGAGAGCTAGGTCCTTATATCTGTTCAATTCTAGTCTCCATATAAATATCATGCTTGATTATTATTTGATTTAATTATATTCTCGATCGAAAAGTGTGCGACGCAGCCACAAGGGACTAATTTATGTGGATATTACGTATGCGAGTTCATTCGTTGGTGTATGGAGAAGGGAACATACTTTATTAGAGTACGTAAACAATATATTCACAATTTATTTTTATACCATAATTTTTGTTGAGTTCCATTCATAATGATCTACTTCTTTATATATAGTTGGATGCGATGCGGGATAAGCTCCTACCACATGAACGCCTACTAGCAATTCAAGAGGCGTTGTCGGGATTTTTGCTCAGGAACGTCATAAACACAAAAAAGAGAGTACAACGTGAATAGATCTTCGTGTAATCGTGGATAGACACAAAAGGACAGTATCCATGTAATGTAATAATCTTCGTGTAAATCAAATAGACGAGCTCTAGTCTCGGTTGTGTATATATTTATATGTCTGTAAGTAATCGTGGGAGAAATTATATTATATATGCATCAATGTATACATCATGTAGTAGTGTAGAATAATATGTATATGAAAACACAATTATTTGAAATGAAAACACAAAATGAAAAATAATCGAACACAAAAAAAGAAAACCCTAAAAACCTAAAACCCCACCTCCTGTCGCGGCAGCAGGTTGGCACAAAACGCTGCCGCAATAGAAAAACATTAGTCCTTGTTCGTGTTACGAACCGGGACTAAAGATCCTCCAGCCCAGCAAACCCAGCGGCGCCACGTGGAGATAATATAGTCCTGATTTGTAACAGAACCGGGACTAAAGGCTTAACCTTTAGTCCCGGATTGCAATTCGGGACTAAAGCCCCTTACAAACCGGGACTAGAGGCCTATTTTGTACTAGTGGACGGCGGCTCTAGGGTAGGATTGAATTTAGGGTTGATACCATGTAGAATGATAGAGAGGGATTGACGGAATATGTTGGATGTATTATTAAGCTTCATGGGCGAGTATGTATAGATGTAGTGATCATCTTGGATTACAAGTCAAGTTTGGCTAGAGTCCTAACTATCCTAAATTACCATAACAACCGTGTCCGTATAATACTCTAACATACTCCCTCCGTTTCAAATATAAGATGTTTTAGCTTTGTGAAGTAAATGTATCTAGACTACTCACTAGTGGAAACGAGGCTTTTCGTTGATCTTGGAAAAGGGCTTTAACACCGGTTCTTCTACGAACCGGTGTTAAAGGGGGGCCGTACCAGCGTGGCCCCTGCGGCAAAAAAGGAGCCCCCCTTTAACACCGGTTCGTGCCACGAACCGGTGTTAAAGGACCTAATAGTGGCCCACAGCTTCCCCTTAACACCGGTTCGTGGCATGAGCCGGTGTTAAAGGGGGGGCTATATAAGACACCACCGCAGCCCACACACCCCACTCTTCCATGTTTTCACTATCTCATTTTGGAGCCTAGCAAGAGAGTGTGAAGAGTGCTAGTTTGTGTTTTTTTCATATGCACAAGAGGTGTTCGGTGAAATGCCCGAGAGCTCAAAATAAGTTTTCTCGTTGCTCTTTCCTTCTCGGTCGAGGTCGGCAACTATCCTTTCATGTGTCATTGATGTACTATATATATAAATGGTCATCTCCCTATTAATTTTTGATATATACTACATATTAATGCAGATGAACCGGCAATGGATGTACGGTGACCGCCGCACTTCCGAGTACATTACGGGCCTCCAAAATTTCATCGTTGTGGCTAATGCAAACCATGGTCACAATGGTTTTATGTGCTATCCATGTGTTCACTGTCAGAACAAGAAAGACTACTCAAATACCAGAACCATTCACGCCCACCTGCTTCGATCCGGTTTCATGCCCAGCTATAATTGTTGGACCAAGCACGGAGAAAAAGGGGTTGTGATGGAAGACAACAAAGAAGAAGAGGATGATGACAACTATCATAATATGTATCCTGAATATGATGATACTGCAACGGGGGTAGATAATGAAGATCAAGAGGCGTGAGATGGGCCTGCTGATGGCGATCTTGGTCGGGCCATTCTTGATGCAAAGGAAGAATGTGAAACTGAAAAGGAGAAGGAGAAGCTGGATCAGATGTTAAAGGATCACAAAACATTGTTGTATCCAACTTGAAGATGGCCACAAAAGCTAGGTACCACTGGATTTGCTGCAATGGAAGGAAGAGAACGTGTGTGACCGCGCATTTTCAAAGTTGTTGGTAAAAATGAAGAATCTTCTTCCAAGAAATAATGAGTTGCCCGACAAGACATACCAAGCAAAGAAGGTTATACGCCCTCTAGGATTAGACGTGCGGAAGATACATGCCTACATTAATCTGCATCCTCTACCGTGAGAAGTACGAGAATTTGGATGCATGCCGGTATGCACCTGATGCAGTATAAGATCAGACAAGACGATCCTGGCGATGTTGAGGGCGAGGCCCCTAGGAAGAAGGTTCCCGCCAAGGTTATGTGGTATGCTCCTATAATACCACGGTTAAAACGTCTCTTCAGAAATAAAGAGCATGCCAAGTTGTTGCGATGCCACATGGAAGACCGTAACAAAGACGCGATGTTGAGACACCCCGCTGATGGGTCACAGTGGAGAAAAGTCGAGCGAAAGTACCCGGACTTTGCACATGACGCAAGGAACTTAAGGTTTGGTCTAAGTACAGACGGCATGAATCCTTTTGGTGAGCAGATCTGCAGTCACAGCACCTGGTATGTGACTCTATGTATCTATAACCTTCCTCCTTGGTTGTGTATGAAGAGGAAGTTCATTATGATGCCAGTGCTCATCCAAGGCTCGAGGCAACCCGGCAACGACATTGATGTGTACCTAAGGCCATTAGTTGAAGAACTTTTACAGCTGTGGGCCAAACCAGGTGTACGTATGTGGGATGAGCACAAAGGGGAGCCATTTGACCTATGAGCATTGCTTTTAGTAACCATCAATGATTGTCCAGCTCTTAGTAACATTTCAGGGCAGACAAACAAGGGATACAATGCATGCACACACTGTTTAGATGAGACTGAAAGTGTATATTTGGATAAATGTAAGAAGGTTGTGTACCTAGGGTATCGCCGATTTCTTCGAACACGCATCGATGAAAGAAAGGCAAGCATTTCAAGCGTCTGGCGTAACCCGGAGGAAGCCTATCCTCCGTACCGGTGAGGAGGTATTTGGTATGGTCAAGGACCTAGAAGTAATCTTTGGAAAAGGTCCTGACAGTCTATCTGTTCCGAATGACGATGCCGAACACGCTCCCCTGTGGAAGAAGAAATCTATATTTTGGGACCTACCCTATTGGAAAGTCTTAGAGGTCCGCTCTTCAATCGACGTGATGAACGTGACGAAGAATGTTTGCGTGAACCTGCTAGGCTTTCTAGGAGTGTATGGGAAGACAAAAGATACACCGGAAGCACGGCAGGACCATCAACGTCTGAAAGCCCCTGAAGAGCCTATGCGTCCTGAGAACGAGAAGGGTAAACGATGCCACTTAACTCCTGCCAGCTACGCTCTTACCAAAGCAGAGAAGGAAATATTTTTTGAATGTCTAAACAGTATCAAGGTCCCGTCTGGCTTCTCGTCCAATATAAAGGGAATAATAAATATGGCAGAGAAAAAATTCCAAAACCTGAAGTCTCATGATTTCCACGTGATTATGACACAATTGCTTCCGATTGCATTGAGGGGGCTTCTACCTGAAAATGTTCGAGTACCCATTGTGAAACTATGTGCATTCCTCAATGCAATATCTCAGAAGGTAATCGATCCAGAAAGCCTACCAGGGTTACAAACAGATGTGTCCCAATGTCTTGTCAGCTTTGAGTTGGTGTTCCCACCATCCTTCTTCAATATTATGACGCATCTCCTGGTTCACCTAGTAGAAGAGATTGCCATTCTCGGTCCTGTATTCTACACAATATGTTCCCCTTTGAGAGGTACATGGGAGTCTTAAAGAAATATGTTCATAATCGTGCTAGGCCAGAAGGAAGCATCTCCAAGGGATATGTAACAGAGGAGGTCATTGAGTTCTGTGTTGATTTTATTCCTGACCTTAAGGCGATTGGTGTTCCAGAATCACGACATGAGGGGAGACTGCGTGGAAAAGGCACCCTAGGATGTAAAGCAATGATATGTAGGGACGGGCATTCTCTCAATCAAGCACACTACACGGTTTTACAAAGATCTATCTTGGTTGCCCCGTATATCAATGAACACAAGAATTTAATACGCCTCAAACACCCGGGGCAGTCTGATGAATGGATTATAAGTGAACACATGGCGAGTTTTGGTGGCTGGCTGCAAAGACTTCTCACGAATAACACCACCGTTGGGGATCATCTGTACTTGTTGGCCAGGACACCATCTTCGACTGTATGTACTTTCCAAGGGTACGAGATAAATGGGAATACATTTTACACGATAGGCCAAGATAAAAAGAGCACCAACCAAAATAGTGGTGTCCGCTTCGATGCAGCAGAAGACAATGGGCAGAAGACCACGTATTATGGGTTCATAGAGGAGATATGGGAACTTAACTATGGACCTAATTTTAAGGTCCCCTTGTTTCGATGCAAATGGGTCAAGCTAACAGGAGGAGGGGTTGAGGTAGACAAGAAGTATGGAATGACAATGGTGGATCTCAACAATCTTATGAAGGTAGACAAGAACTTAGAAGAACCATTCGTCCTAGCCAATGATGTGGCTCAGGTTTTCTATGTGAAGGACATGTCCTCCAGACCAAAAAAAAGAAAAAATATGCAAACGAATACATCATATGATGAGCCAAAGCGTCACATAGTTCTTTCAGGGAAAAGAAACATCGTGGGAATCGAGGACAAGAGACATGTCGGGAAGATTATAATAAGTTTGATGAAATTCGCCATTCACGGGAAACTGACCCAAGCATTCCGTTAAGTAAAGAAGATGCTCCATGGTTACGTCTGAAGCGATCATAAGGAAGGACATATGCCAAGAAGTTCATGCTCATATTATGTAACTCTAGTTCATGTTTTTAATATTAATACATGTCTTGAGTGTTAGTCTTGTTTTGTGGATGGACCGGGACTATGAGAAGAAGTTGTCCTGATTCGTACTTACCATTAAGATCTGATCTCCAAATGCGCGCGGTCACATATTAGGGAGTGCCTCTATGACCAGTTTCTTGGAGATCTTGGGAGGCCTGGGCTCGTCGGCATCTCCCTGAAACTGGCCGTAGTGGTGTCCCTGCTCTCGAAAACCATCTTGCAGCTTTGTAACTTCTCTAACTAGATCAATACACCTGGGAGCTAACTAATTTCACATATTAGGGAGTGCCTCTATGACCAGTTTCTCGGAGATGCCGATGGACTGGGGTCCGTCGGCATCTCCCTGAAACTGGCTGTAGTGGTGTCCCTGCTCTCAAAAACCATCTTGGAGATGCCTCAAACTAGCTGGAGGACTGGACTCACAAGGATTCCTATTTATAGTACAAGCAGCTCGACATAGTGTCGACACTTACGAAATAATGTCGACACTCACCCCTATTATTAGTGATGACTCGTGTTTTGTCCCGGTTGGTGTCTCCAACCGGGACTAAAGGTTCATCTTTAGTCCTGGTTGGTGTCTCCAACCGGGACTAAAGGTTCATCTTTAGTCCCGGTTGGTGACACCATCCGGGACAAGGTACACGCCGCACGACATAATGTCAACACTCACCCCTATTATTAGTGCTGACTCGTGTTTTGTCCCGGTTGGTGTCTCCAACCGGGACTAAAGGTTCATCTTTAGTCCCAGTTGGTGTCTCCAACCGGGACTAAAGGTTCATCTTTAGTCCCGGTTGGTGACACCACCCGGGACAAGGTACACGCCGCACGACATAATGTCGACACTCACCCCTATCATTAGTGCTGCCTGGCCCAGCCTGAAATCCCTCCAACCGTCCCATTTTTAGAACAATGTCCCGCCATTTTTTCCCGCCATTTTTCTTCCCGCCATTTTTCCCGCCAATTTTTCCCGCCATTTTTCTTCCTGCCATTTTTCTTCCTGCCACTTCTTCCCTCCAGTTCTTCCCTCCAGTTCACTATATATATATGTAGGGTTGGCCTCCATTGTCATTGCACATCTCTAGACTCATATCTGCAACCTCATCACTCTTTCCCATGGCTTCCACCGTAGCACTAACCCCTTGAGGGAGGCGGGCGCTTTGCGCCTCGAACTACCCCCCCGCTGGCTACTTTGTGTCCTCGTCGGCTTGGATCTTTGGCGTCGAGGCGTGCAGTTCCTCTGTCCCTCTAGGTGTGGCGCGCCGGATGGCCATCACGAACCACTACTACTTCGAGCTCACGCCGGAGCAGCGGAGGAATCCCAGATGGCATCCCGACTATTTCCCTACTTGGGAAGCCTTCTTCATGGATCGGCATGAGAGGGCGCTCGCCAGGCACGAGGAGGACGGCCCACCTCCTCCTAACTTCAACGAGGCCGGCCATCGGCTATGGTGGCGCGGTCGGACTCTCCAGGCGTCGCCTTATGACCTTCGCCGACTCTAACCCCCGTCTGCGCTACCCTCAAGTCTAGCCCATGTGTACTCAGCCTTCAAGGTTCAATTACGGCGACCCCGACGATGACAGCGATGACGGCGGCGGCGAGTACGACGACTATAGTGGCGAGTATTACAGGTGTAGGCAGGAGCATGACTGAATCACTCCAACATTCTGAAACAAGTTCGGCCGATTGTTACTTAATCTGGCCATGTATCTTAATTTTCAGTTCTTTTGTGTATCTTAATTTTCAGTTCCAGTTCGGCTTTATGTAACTTACTATTAGTTGCATTCTGTATTTTAATTCCAGTTCTATCTCCTTCACAAAATGACCTATCTCATTCGAGGTTTCTTGGCTTTCGGGTTAAATGACCACTGTTATGGCTAGAATCAAGGCATAGTTTGTGATAATATGGCCATATTGTGCATACATGTGCATCATGGCATGGCAAACAATGTTGCAAGAGGAAGTTTTCCTTTTTATCGCACCAAAAAGGCATTTTCCATTTTCCGAGCATAAAAAACGGATGGTTTTGTGAAGCAACCACCAAATGGCTAATTCAAAAAACCACCAACACATTTTAAAAAAATACTAGACCACCTTATATGGACAATGTACCAACAGGGGGATCTGAAACCTTTCCGTCCACCTCTGGTGAAAAAGACAAATTCCTGCCGAATCGGCAGGAAGTGGGTCAGATATGAACTACAGGTACATGATACGATGCTCATGATTTTTTACAAAAATCATTTTTAGGTTAACAATATGCTATTTTATCAAAAAAAACAATGCAAGTTGAGCGAGGCTTGGCCCTGAGCTAAGAATCATCATGCCCGTTGTTCGACAAAGTTTGTCGATAGTTTAAAACGGGGATAAAAAAATAAAAAAAGATCAAAACAGTGCGAAACCTTCGCGTGGTGTTATATTATGTGACATAGTTAGAAGGAAAAATCTCAAACTTGGTATATTGATTATGTCTAAAAAACCTTCACAAAATGACCTATCTCATTCGAGGTTTCTTGGCTTTCGGGTCAAATGACCAATGTTATGGCTAGAATTAAGGCATAGTTTGTGATAATATGGCCATATTATGCATACATGTGCATCATGGCATGGCAAACAATATTGCAAGAGGAAGTTTTCCTTTTTATCGCAACAAAAAGGCATTTTCCATTTTCCGAGCATAAAAACAGACAGTTTTGTGAAGCAACCACCAAATGGCTAATTCAAAAAACCACCAACACATTGTACAAAAATACTAGACCACCTTATATGGACAATATACCAACAGGGGGATCTGAAACCTTTCCGTCCACCTCTGGTGAAAAAGACAAATTCCTGCCGAATCGGTAGGAAGTGGGTCAGATATGAACTACAGGTACATGATACGATGCTCATGATTTTTTACAAAAATCATTTTTAGGTTCACAACATGCTATTTTATCAAAAAAACAATGCAAGTTGAGCGAGGCTTGGTCAGATTCAAGTGTATACAAAAGATGCGGCATTTAAATATCCAATCAATTCAAAAATGTTAATACAAAAGATGCGGCATTAAAATATGATTTGCTCTAATAAAATAGGGTTAGATTCCTTTTTAGATGCTTAATATTTCTTATGTTCAAAGTTTTAGGATTTGACAATTTATTTTTGTTTGAATTGAATAATCAAAATTTATATGTAAGTGTTTTAATCATTTTGAAAATTTTCATGTAAAGTAAATGTAGCATCCCAATTGTCTAACAATTGCAATGCTACTAGCCTAGTCTATATAGATGCTACTTCATATATATAATTGTTGCATCATAAACATATCATGCTCATGTCATGATGCCACCTTGCATTTGAGCATCATATAAAACCCTCTTTCTTTGGTTCTTCTCTCATATGCATTATTAATTGTATTTGCCTCTTGATATATTGTATTTGGTTGTTGATATATTGTTTAATGCCCAAGTTGAGTTGGGGGCATATCTTTTATTAACTCCACCACCTTTCTTGTCATCACCCCATCATTCCACCATTCCACCATATATGAGCATTGCAACTTATTTGGTTTTACCTCTAGCTCATGTGGGTTGGGATGGATCCAATTCTATCTCCACATGCTCTCATATATGCACCATATTGTTTCCACATTATTGGTTTATGAGAGCCACATGGCCACCTTTGAATGCCATGTGAGTAGAATCTTCCTTTCACCTTCCATATGGATGTTTGGGCTAATTGAGCTTGTTTAAATATAATGGTGGCCAAATAATCTTTTAGTGGGATATACACACTATCATGGCCTATTATATTCAACCATGCTTGATTCTACCACTCCCTTATATTCATCAAGCTTGTATCTAGTGGCTTGGGATTTAATCAAATAGTGATGTGCATGCATGTGATAAGTTCCCATATGTACTGTAGTTGTTTTTACAACTAATAGAAGTGGCCTTTCACATTCATGCATGCCCCATGCAACATCACCATTTCCTTCTCCCTTACCCATTCATGTGAGTTTGTTTGAGGTTATTTCATTTTTGTGTGGATTTATATCCCATGGGCATCTCCATGCTAACAAGTGGTTTTTCCCCTCTCTCTTCTCTAACTCTAAACCCTGCCATCATGATCTACCCCAAACCCTAAACCCCCTCTCTCTTTTCCATCTAACCCTAACCTCTCTCTCAAACTCCTCTCTCTCCAAAAACCCTAACCGAGGCCACCATCTACCTTGCCGAGCTACCCCTTCCCTCTCCCTCTCTCTTGGCTTCCCCCCTCTCTCCCTACCAGGCAGGCTCCACCACGTCACCCCTCATCTGCCCCACCTCTTTCTTTGGCTTCAAGACAAGGAGAAAAAGGAGGGAAAGGAAACCTACCCGATGCCTTCCCCCTACCTTTTTACAAAAAGTGAAACAAACCCCCTGTGCAAGCCTGTCCCTCTCTTTATCTACCCCTCCTCCACGCCATGACCAGATCAAGATCGACCAGAGGATCCCCTCCCTCCGTCCTCCTTTCCCCAAGAAAAACCATGGCCATGGCCATCTCCATGCCACTACTAGAACCCACCTCGACCAAGACCCAAGGAGGCGGTTGGAGCTGTGGTAGTAGGTGTCTCGGACGCCCAGGAAGGTGCCGCTGCCTCTTCTTCTACGACCAGTACCGGAGGTCGATGCCGGAGCTTGCCGGAGCGAGCTCGCCGCCGTAGATGCCTTGGACCCAAAGCTCCGGCCAGCAAGCCCTGCGCCAGATCGCGACCGCCCCGAGCTCCTTCGCCTACACCGTTGAACTCCTGGTGAGCAACCAAACCCTCCAGACATGGTCCCTAACCTCCTCTCGCCGTAGAACGCCGCCACCTTCCGTCGAGCACTCCGCGTGCGCGCCGCCGTTGCAAGCACGCCTTGCAGTACATGCCGTCCATCAGATTGCCGTGTGTTTTCCCTCTGTTCGTCAGGTTTTCCCCGTTGCGGTAGGCCTCCCCTTAGGAAACTCCTTATACCAAAGTTGTAGCCCTTCGTCGTATCTGTGTTTTTCGTTTTTATGGCTTGGCCAGTTTCTCGCTAGATTAAATGCCCGCCGCCGGAAGATGGCAGACCCGCCTCCGTCGAGCGGATCCGCCAGCAATGGCAGCGGCCGTTTTGCGCGAGAACCCCTCCCTTTTCCGCCTCAACCCGCGTCGGGAGCCCCACCTGTCAGCCTCGGTGCCCTTTTGCAAGGAAACCCCCTGGAAGATCCTGGCCATCACGGACAGACCCTCCCGCACTGGATCGCTGCGTGTCGACGCTGGCCACATGTGGCTAATAGCCCGCCGCCTGGAGGCCCACCTGTCATCCTCTACGGCTGGGTGTAATCGCGGTGCAAAAAGTCCCCGCGCCAGTCCCGCCGCGTCACCTGTGCTGAGTCAGCGACGACCCCACTCGTCGGTGGCTATGGCTAGCTGTTGCTGAGTACAAAAAGGCGATTCGTATTTCTGTTTAATAAAAGCAATTTCTGAAAATGTTTTAATATGAGTTAATTTCTGTTTTTAATAACTTTTATTTTATAAATCCAAATAATACATATAATATATGTTTTTGAATCAGAAAAATGTGAGGATTTGAAATATGCCATTCAAAATGTATTTTGGACACTTTAATTTCCAAGTTAATTAAAATTACAATAAAATGCCCTTTTTCCTTAATTAATTAATAACTTTTGTTTTATAACTCCAAATTTAACAAATGATATGTCTAAAATGATTAGCTCGACGAGACCTTTCTGTTTATGAATTCCTTTATCTGTTTTGCAGCATGCATCATATAAATATAAAGATTACAGCAACCTAATTGGGTATAAAATATGATTAAAACCCCATAAAATGTTTATCTCTTGTATTCCACACCTCACCCATGCCATGCTACATTATTGCCATGCAAATTGTGCATCATTCATCATGGCATGATTGTTTGCTTGTCGCATTTTATTCATATGTTTGTGCACTTTATTTATGTTGGCCCTTGTTTGTTTGGTTCTTCTTCGGATAGACGCTGAGTAGGGGATATATCAAGATACCCAGGAGCACTACCCAGATTCTTCTCTTGCTTCAACTGAGCGGCCAGGCAAGCACTATCACATGCTTGCATACATATAGTACCTATTGCCTCTATCTTATTCTTGCATCATTGAGTCGCGATTGCATTAAACTGAATCCCAAGTATTGCATAGCCTTTACTTTTAAACCCCACCGAAGCTTGTTCCTCCATCCCATGAGCCATTACTACAGGAGTTGTTTGAGCCATGTGAGTCGTAGAACATCATGTGTAGGGTATGTGAGTGTCTGATGGATAACGAGGTACCTAAACAACTTAACCTGAGTAGTAATGGGATAACTAATGAAAGTGGCATCGGTGAGCCATATTAGCTATTTGGTTTTTCAGGCTCACTTGTGTCCGTGGACCCAGTACTTGATTCATGTTCCTTGAATATTCGCTATCCACATCCGACGCTTATGTACCCCCTGAGCGAGCTTGATTCATTCTTATTTCTTGGGGACACAAACTAGTTTGAGGTTTTATTTACTATCCTGTACTTATGCCATGCTTCTGCTTTATTTAAATTGTGCGAGTCGCACTGTCTTTTAGGGAAGCGGAGTGTTTTGTGATGTCGACAAGCCCAGTCCACATTTTCGGGTTCCCGATCGTTTACGATAGCAGACGCAAACCTTGAGTCCGTCTCGAGTCGGCTAACTTCGCTATGGGTAGCTTAATGGGGTGCCCCTGAAATATTTCTGAATCTCGTGATCGCTTTGTCGTGACTCGCCTCGTTGGGTTTTGATTTGGTTTTTCCGAGGTTGATCGAGTGTGTTGCTATTTGTGCACCCCTGCAGGGTAAAACTTTCTGAAAGCCGTGTCCGCGGTTATGGACGACTTGGAGCACAGTTTCTCGATCATAGACAAGCATAACTAAAGTACCGCTTTTAATTTGACTAAGTACCTGACTAGTAAATAGTGCAACCCTCATGGAATGGATAATAAAACTGCCAACGGATGGGGTGGGTTGTTCGTCCGCTTCCTCGTCGGTAAGCGAGGAGGAGGATGGATCTGTTAATATTACTGTTATAACTGTTGTTATTAATTTACGGACATCCGTCTATCTCTGGTTAGGCGGATGGTTAGCGAGTATCTATAGAACTGTTAGGGTTTATCTTTTGTTGCAATTGCGTCACCCCAGGTTGTGTCCCCTTTAGAGGCATAAAGACTTCTTTGAGTACCCTAGGGTCTCACACGATAAATTGTTTGATTCAGGATGAGCAGTAAGCTCGCAAGATGGATCTTGGGTGGAGGAGACAGACGATGTGGGCAACGATCATTCGGTGTAGAGATTCCGGAGCGGGATCCGTGAGATCTGTGGGCGGGATGTGTTTATTTATGGGGCATCTTATGCCGATTTGCTTCTTATCCGTACTCGGATCTTGTTTTCCGCTTCCGCTTGATACTCTGATGTTTGGTGTATGAGGAGGTATCCTAAACTATTATATCTATCTAGGATATTTGGATCTTGCCGTATGGCGTTGCAATATTTCCTTTCTTTTTAGATGGAATGACTCTGAGAACCATTGTATGGTGGCTTGCATACATACTCATTTGTGTATGTAGTTGATCCCTTCGCCTGCCGATTACGCCGCCCGTTCTTGTCCCGATGTTCGGAAATGGTTAGAACGGCCGAAAGGTCTACCTGTGAGTGGCATTTGGGCCCCACCGTACTATTTTAACCATTTCCGCTCATCCAGGCTTGTAACTAGGAGCGTAATTCACCGAGGTAGTTACAGTAAATATAAAATGTTTTTACATGAATGGATAGATATTATGTTTCTGAAAATTATGATATATTATTCATATTTTTCTGAATTGAAATGAAAAAGATATGAATTTTCTAAATTCATATCCTATTTTTTGAATTAAAAATGCCCCTTTAATGCATGAAATAAATGCCCCCCTTTAACACCGGTTCCAGACACGAACCGGTGTTAAAGGGGGGCGCATTTATTTTGTTTCGCGCGCACCCCCCTTTAACACCGGTTCGTGGCTGGAACCGGTGTTAAAGGGGGGTGGTGTTAAATGCGCTCGCGAAACGAATTCCCCCCCATTTAACACCGGTTCCAGCCCCGAACCAGTGTTAAAGGGGGGGTATTAAATGTGCCTTCCCCTTCCTTTCTTCCCCCAGAGCCAGATCGAACCGCCCGCCGCCGCGCGCAGAGAGCAAAATAGAGAGCAAAGAGCAGAGAGCAGCTGCGCCGGCGCCGCGTAGAGCCCTCGCCGTCGGAGCCGCCGTCTCCCTCGCGCGCGCCAAGACCGCCACCGCCACCGCGCGCGCGCCACCGAAGCCGACGACGACGCCGGCGCCTACAAGAACCCCACCGACGCCGTCGTGCTCGTGGTGAGGAGCTCTGTTTCCTCCCTCTCTGTTTCCTCCTTTGGCGGCGGTGTGGAGCTCACGCGTGCGGTGGCATCGTCGGCCGGCACTCAGTGGAGCTCGCGGTGGCGCCACTCCGTCCACGCCTCTGCGTTCGGCAGTCGTCGGCGGCACTCAGTGGAAGCAGGCGGCCGGCAGTTCGAGGAAGCAGGCGGCCGGTAGTCGTCGCTGGCGCCCCGGGCGGCCTGGCGCGGCCGCACGGGCGGGTCTCTGTTTTTGTTTTGACAGGTCTTTGTTACTTATTTGTAGTGAAACTTTGTAGAAAGAAATGACATTAAAACAAGATGAATAGACTTTGAATCAATCCGATTAGAAATAGAGAAATAAACCATGGGCATATATTTATCTCAAATACTACATTTGTACTCCATCCGTCCACAAATATTGACCATCATTTGGTGAACAATGTGGGGAATATGTGTGATGTATAAAAGATATAGTCGTGTATTCATATTTGAGTAAAGTTTCTGATGTTGTAACATCGATAATATTGTTTACTTAGTGTTGGTGGTGAACTTGATGGTCAAAATCGGGAAACTCGAAACTAAGATGGCATGTAATTATGGAGGGAGTAGTAGTATAGATAGGGTGTCAAGCGGGGCGGGTTCGCGGGCAACATAGTTTCACCGGCTAATATAAATTATACTACATGCATAGATTAAAACTTGTATACAAAATTGGACTGCGTGTAGGTGTAGCTGTCTGAGATTAAATAATTGTCCGCAAACCCGCCCCACTTGTATACAAACTTGCATCCTGCCAACTTTACCCTCTTGGGGGTGTCGTTGTGGAGCTCTGACTCATCCTGATTAGGGTTTGGACCCCTCGGAACTCGTTTAAAATGATCAAGCATCCTTAGGGTTTTAATTTCATTTGTGTATTTATTTGTGTATTTTTGTATGAATAATATGTATATTTTTGTATGAATCCAAGTACACTTGAATGTTTACACTCTTACTCTAGATAATATTATTGTTTTAGAAACTATGGATCCACTTAGTAGAAACCTTGAAGAAGAAGAAATAATGGAGAACATTATTGATGAGGACACCTCACAATATCTGAACTTGGAGGGACATGATGACAGCTCAAGTAGTCATGGAGAAGATGAAGACTCCGGTGAATGCAATTTACTGATTACAAAGTCCGGCGAGGTATATGCATTGATTACAAAGTTCGGCAATTTAGTGATTAAGCCTATGCTGACTTCCACCAACAATCTTCTTGTACATGTATTAATTAACGCTTCTTTCTTCTTTTAGCCCTCTGGGTCGACCAGCCAGCAACCATCTTCTTCTACGAAAAAGAGCAAGCGAGGCGCGAGCCATCGATTGAAAGATCGTGCAAAGTTCACGATCGAAGCAGTCCGTGTTGATGGCAGGCCGATGGAGCCCAGTAATGCCGCAGACAAATTTGTACGTCAGGCTGGAGTTCTCGTTAGGGACCAAATCCCAACCATAATTGAAAATTGGAATAAGCCAAAGAAGGGCGACGGTACCTTTGTCGATGAAAGATCCAAAGAAACTCTTTGGAATTCGTTGTTGGTAAATTTCACCCTTCCGCCAGAGGAGGATGAAAACAACCCGGTTATAAAGGAAAAGGTTAAAGAGTGGACTCTAAAGAAGATGGCTGACGCTTTTCGCAACTGGAAGACAAAATTGAACAAATTTGTCAAAGCTGGCGAGACTCCAAATTTCGAAGACGCATATTTTGCAAAGATAAGACCTCACTGGCCCGAATTTGTGACATATAAAAAAGGTGCTATAGCTAAAAAGAGGTCAGAAACCAATACGCTTAATGCCCAGAAGAAGGAATATCACCAGAGGATGGGGTCAGGTGGCTACATATCTCAGAGGCCTAAGTGGGAGGAAGTTGAGAAGGCCCTGCGCGCTAGAGGGATCACACCCCAGACAGATGGGTGGGACCAACGTGCAAATACTTGGTTCTACGGAATCGGGGCAAGGTTGGACCCAGAAACAGGATTGTGTATCTTCCCAACCCTCCTTGCCAAACCCGTCACTGAACTCATCACGCCATACGAGGAAACATCCGCCAGGACCTTCCATCCCGACAGACAGAATGACCAGCTCACACGCGCCATCGGTAAAAAAGAACACCCTGGACATGCACGAGGCACAGGGGGTATGACGTGGAAGGATGGGTTTGCCGAGTGGAGCGACTCTTAAAGATGGCGCGGCAGAAAAGAAAAAGAGCGTACAGAGCGGATGACACAGATAGAACATGCACTTGCGGCGCTGCAGGCGCAAGTGAATGCACATGAAACCATCACTCTTGGCCCATCTCAATGACCTGCATTGGAAGCCGCCGCGCCCGAATCTGCGCGGAAAAGCAGCGTGGCTTCCACGGAGAACGTGCTGCCCACGCTTGAAATGGCGGGTCCTCGATACCCCGTGGATGAGATCACGGAGAGCGAACACGCTGAGCTGTATGTGAGATTAATGGGCTTATCCATTAAGGTGGCTGTCGGCTATGCCTTACCTCCTGTAGCTGGTGGAACTTACCACTACCGACTGATTCCAGATGGCTATGCTATTGTCGGGGTGGATGAGGTTGTGAAGGAATATGAGGAAGCACAGCTTAACCATGCTACAGGTGAAGGGGAAACTCAACTCAAATTTGCAGTGAAAACAACCATTCTTTGGAAGAAGGAACACATCGTGCTTCCAAATTGAGGCCTGGCACCCCGCCTCCGCATAGCGTCGTGATCTGAGCCGCTTCAGCTATCTCTTGCGCGGCAGCCATCTCCGACGCTTCAGCCATCTCCCGCGCGACAGCCATCTCCGGCGCGCCAGCCATCTCTGGCCCGTCAGCCATCTCCGGTGCTTCAGCCATCTCCGGTGCTTCAGCCATCTCCTCAGCGTAAGAGGAAGAGCACTGCTACGAAGAGCATCAGTAGCACTGCCACAAAGAAATCCGTAGGAAACCGTATGCCAAAGTGTTCAAAAAACTACGTCCTGCAGCCTTCCGCCAAGCCATTGCCGGTTTTACCGTGGAATCGCAGCGACGAGGAGACCAATAGGATCTCGGAAGAAGAGGTCAAGAAATTCTTTGCACCTAGACGGGCCGAGCCAAAGGAGAAAATAGATCTGGCGGTGGTGGAGAAGTTTTACAAAAATCTTTTGAAACCTGAAACCCCACTTGTGCCGGACTACGAGTGCCAGATTTTGAAGGCGGATGCAAGGCGCCGTAGGGAGACTGAAAGTAGCAGTCGTGAGGCACCCCAGAAAACAGTTCCCATGCTCGGAGATCAGGAAAACCAATCATGCGCCCCGCTCCAAATGTTCGACACACGGGACGCTCCTCCCGTAAATGATTACGAGGCAGAGCTACAAAGAAAGGCCAATGAGATGGGGATGAGTAACATTGCATACTTGAACATCATGGGAGACAACTTGCCCAAATGCGATGCCAACCCCATACAGCCATGGAAGTATGGGAAGAATCTCGTCAAGAAAGAGGAGCTCAAGAATCTACCAACAAAGATGCGAAAATTGCACAAGTGGTACCTTGTTTTCTGCAAGACGAGAAAAGAAGAATGGATCACGGCGCATATAAGAGATGAGATTTTCTTGTGCGGAGACGACGGGATCGACTTCAACATTCAAGACTTGCATTTTCTATTCAATCAGAAGGAACTCGACAAAGCTGCCATCAGCCTTTATTATATGTAAGTACTATTTCTGTAATTTATATCTCATCTCATTCACTTCATTAATTGCATGTATATATATGCTCACCATATATGTATATACTATTATGCATAAAAAAGGTTATGGAATGCAGGAAAGGAGGCCCTTTTGACATTGGGTTCGTTGACCCAAATAGAGTTCATGAAGAAGTGGTAAGAACCAAACCCGGGCAAACAGAAGATTACTTGCTAAGGTCTTTACTGAGACAACAAACCAAAAGGAAAATACTATTGCCTTACAACTTCTCGTGAGTACAGTTACCCTCTCTCTTGTACACATTCTGTTTCGGCTTACTCGATGTTAAGTGTAACTGATGATGAGTTATGCTTGCGTAGGTTCCACTTTATTCTGCTAGTCATTCAACCCGACTCAGGAAAAGTCCTTGTCATGGACTCGTTACGAAAAGAAAAAGAGATATGGGCAGACTTTAGAGAGATGCTCCAGAGGTAATTTCAATCATATTATCGCACTAGATCGGCAACTTTCGTGACAACAAGTAATTAATTACTCCTTTATCCATTTTCTTTGCCGGACAGGGTTTGGAAAAGGTTCACGGGCAGGGCCGTGGGTGAATGGTCAGAAGAACTAAAATTTGTAGACCAAAATGTAAGTAATACTAGCTAGCTAGGTCTGCGTATCTCTTTGATTCTGCTTCCAATTCCATTATATCATGCTTTATTGATTATTATTTTGATTGAACTCTCTATTCTCGTAAAGTGCGCGTATCAGGGACCCGACAATAACTTATGTGGGTACTATGTTTGCGAGTTCATTCGCAACACGATATGTGCGACGGGCCAAGCCGCACTAGAACAACTTAGAGTAAGTAAACAAAGTACACAACATTATTTTATTACCATCAATTGTGTTGAGTTTTATTCTTATATATATATTGACCCCATTCTTCATATATATTCAGATCGAACGGATGTGGGACTAACTCCTACCATTTGACCGCATACGAGCCATTCAAGAGGAACTGGCGGGGTTCATACTTGATGAGGTCGTTACGCCTGGCGGAGAACTCTTTAAATATCCACCAAAATGAACGATGATGATGTATGTGCCGATGACGATGTATGTGCCGATAACGATGTTTGTGTATAATAATAGTTGCTTAATTATTCATGTACTCGTATGTACCGATGACGATGTATGTGTATACCGCTCCCGATCGATTCCCCCTCCCACCCTCCCGCAGAAATACGCCCAGAACGGGACAGAGGCTGCCACGGTTCTGCCGCGGCAGAGATTTAGGCCGTTTTCCTGCCGCGGCAGAGAACCTTTAACACCGGTTCGTGTTACGAACCGGTGTTAAAGGGGGGGCTGAGCCCTGCGGCAGCCCACGTGCGCCACCCTTTAACACTGGTTTGTATAAGAACCGGTGTTAAAGTGGGTCCCCCTCTAACACCGAACCCTCAACAGCGGTTATAAAACCGCTGTTAGAGGGCCCTCCCAACCGGTGTTAGAGGGGGGGCTCTGCCCTAGTGACTATTAGTATGTAGGTTAATTCAGGATTAAAATGAATCTAGACACTAAAATAAGTCTAGATATTTTTTTTTACAAACCTAAAACATCTTATATTTTAAAACGGAGAGTGTAGTAGATAAACATGAAAGATCCAAAAATAACCAGCGCACCAGAAAAAGAGCCATCACCAATAATAACATGCATATAGAAGAGATCCGCTGTAGCCTGCACCTCGCAGCGGTGGCCTACGTACATAATTAACTACAGTTGCTGGTACTAATTTCTTATTCCGTACTAGTACAGAGGTGGGCATCTCATATTATCACCTGCACTGTTACTTACATTGGCTCCACCAAATTGTTTAGATCTCATCCATGATAACTGCTCGAGTGACAGAAGGAGACAATGTTACTTTGTTTTTTTCCTTTTACCAAACAAAACTAATAGCACATCAGCTCGAGTGACAGAAGGAGACAATGTTACTTACATTGGCTCCACCAAATTGTTTAGATCTCATCCATGATAAGTACTTCACATTTTTCTGTTCAGATAAATTGAGGAAATATTTCCGTCCTAGGTGCCGCAATGAATATAAAATTGTGGAGCTAGCAGAATATCTCATCTTTTCATTCCGACAAAAAAAAGGTTTGAATAAGTCGTAGAAAGAAGAGAATAATGTTGAAGAAACTTTCCTTGTAGAATCAGATGAGGATCTGATCATTTGGTGCTGTTGTAGCTTGGGATTGGAAACATGGACGACTCGGGCCAATTCATGCGGTGGGCCATGGCGACCCTGGAGCAGGAGCAACCGGTGACCATCATCAACGACGACCCCGGCGAGGTGATCTTCCCCTCGATCCAGGTGCTCCGCAGCATCTCACACGGCGGGGATCTCATCTTGGACGAGCTGCTCACGGACATGGAGATGCAGGCCCACGCGGCAAACAGGGGGAGCTCGGGCGAAACAACCGACGACGGCAGCGGAGGCAATTTCTCGTCCAGAGCCACCATGCATCACGGCGTTTCAGACTCGGTAAGGTGCGCTCCGATTCCGAACCATGGCAGAAGCAGTGGCCCCATCCCCATGAGCTGGAACTTCGGCGGCGTCTCTGTGCTGCCCGGCAGCGACGGCACGCGCACGCTGGAGCTGGAGGGCGTTACCGCCGCCGGCAAACCTTACGAGCCGAACACGGCGTCGTACAGATCACAGCCCATGAGGAGGGCCTCCGCTAAGAGCAACGCCGCGGGCACGTCGGCGCCGACGTTCGCGCTTGACCACACCATGGCTGAGCGAAAGCGCAGGGAGAAGATCAAGGATCTCTTCATCGAGCTCTCCGCCGTCATCCCCGGTCTCAAGAAGGTGAACCTCCTCGCTCCGATTAAATCCCTCCACTCGCTCGCTGTTGTCTCACCAGGGCTTTTGCTGATTCAGATGGACAAGGCAACCATCCTTTCAGACACGACCCGACACGTCAAGCAGCTGCAAGAGAAGGTCAAGGCCCTCGAGGTCACTGGTGGCGGCAGGAGAGTCATCGAGACGGTGGTGCTCGTCAAGAAGCCGTGCTACGACGCCGCAGGGGACGATCACGGCTCCCCATCGTCGGCCTTATCTGTGTCGTCCTTGGCGGCGAGGAATCCGGTCCCAGAGATCGAAGTGTGTTTTACAGAGAAGGGCGTGATGATGGTGACGATCGTCTGCGACGACGCCAAGGGAGTCGTCGTGAGGCTGCTGTCGGAGGTGGAGGAGGGGCTCCACCTCAGCATCACGCACGTCAATGTCTTAGCGTTTACGGCCTCCACTAAGAGCATAACCATCACGGCAAAGGCAAGTTTTCTGTTCTCCTTCATTAATTTGGCGTTTTGGAGATTTGGTAAATACCACCCTTATACCAGACCTAATTAATTAAGGGATGGGATAGATCATAGGACAGCATATCTTCCCTTATTAAGCCTACATAAGTTATTATGCATAACAATGCATGCAAAAATTCTATTTCCTCCTTGTCAGTTTATTAGCCTTAGTAGAAATGACGCTCTAATTTAGATGATTAGGGATTGATTGCATGCCAATCTCTAGGATTGGTGGGAATGTTTTACGATGCCAGCTATTGGTTGCATGTCATAGTAAGTACTAAGTAGTGCTAGATATGAGCCTAATTTTTTAGATTTTTCTAATTTTTAGTAAGCCTAATAAACTGAGAAGGGAGCATATATATTACATACCAATTAATGAAGAGAGGTGATTGTGGTACTTATCATAATATGATATCATACCATAGTACTAAAACTAGTTATTTTTAATGATAAACACATCTTGTACACAAGTATGGATTGAGATTCTACAAATTATTAAATATAATAAGACTATGATTCTATTTGATGATACTATGTACTATAGAGAATATTGTATCATATACTAATATCACCTACTATGACTAGGCTAAGTAAAATCAGCTGCATGTTGGATGTTGGATCCGAACCACATGCATGTCAGCCGTAGGCAGTGGTATTTTTCAATGCTGAAAAAGTCTAGCATTATTGCTACGTAGTGGACTCTTCTTTCAAATCATATTGCGTCCGTGTTGTACTATATATATATATATATATATATATATATATATATATATATATATGAATATGATGGCCATAAATTTATTTTGTACGAAATGCTTAAATGATTATGATATCCTGCATTATTTGCAAACATGGTGGACATAGGGAAGGCTGGTACTATCATTTAAGCATACTATACGGGTCTCGACTTGAGATCTGGAATACAACTATACAGCAGCCCTCCAATTGGAATGAACATCGTGTGATACTATGTTATATTGATAAAATTGGCAACCTTTTATCTTCATACAGATAGATACTCTGGGTGTCTCTCACTTGTCTAATAGACGTATATATGCCATTTTTAGTTTAGATTGATTAAAATGCATTGTAGGTCCTAAAAGTATTAGGGGTGCCAAGTTAAGTTAGTCCAAAATTATAGGAAATGCATATACAAGTCCTAATTGCACATGCGGGCAGGCTAGATTGGGGTAGGACCACAAGTAACACACTTCACAAACTTTAGAACTCGTATATGTAGTTTGATATAATTAGAAATATGCCCCCTACCCCAGCCCCTCAAATACTTGTAGGACATGTGATGCATTTTAATCTTTTAATTTTTTTTACATGTTCTTGTGTGGGCATGTACATTTTCTCTTCAATATTTTGTACTTGTTACGCCCTTTGGCCCTCCATCCGTGAAACCTTACTGGAACCATTGCCTATATGTGCATTTTCCACTGTTGATTCATCCTCCAAGATTTGTTCCTCGGATGGGGACTATTATGAATTGTAAATATCATACATGTTACACATGGAACATGAATCCCAGAGGATGAACCAATTAATGGCGAAGAATGTGTCCGCTAGGTAATAGTTCATGCAAAAAAACATATTAGATGATTGTCTCGGTTATAAAGAACAAGACAAATACTCCCTCAACATTATATAACTTAATAGACAACCTCCATACACTTATATGGCGATTATACACAAAATGGTAGTACTACCAATTAAGCATATTGCAACAGCCAGCCTCCCCATAGTTTCCCTGCACTTATATATTTTTTGCAAGATACCTTTTTTTGCGAAATTTCACCGATCTATCAATAATCAATCAATAGTAGTAAAAATAGTGCCAAAAGTAATAAAAATTACAAATTGGTCATTGTGTAAAGACTTCAGATCTAGAGAATGATCTAGAGCACTAATATGCACTTCTATTAGATAAATGTACCGAATCATATATGTTTAAGATTGCGGTGGAATATGTCAGTAATGAATAAATTCATAGGCAGAGAGACATATATACTTATGTACAATAGATTAGAGGCTAGAGAGCTGTTGCTTTTACGCCTTTTCGAAACAATATACTTATGTACAAAGGCATGATGCAAAAATTACTTTAACTTGCATCCACATATCCATGTTAATCAATAATGCATATAAATTTTATATATCCTACATTGTCTTGCAGAGGCAGTATTGCTTAATTATAAAATCAATTATATCACGCTTCTCTAATTGAATTAAACATCATGCAATATAATCTTTTACCGATACTTCATGTAAAGCCTCCCAACATTTATACGGTGACCATTATGTAAGGAAGATCTGTAGTAATATTCATCTGGATTTGGATGACCATATAACTAATCACCATGCTTTAATATTTGAGACCAACTACTTTATTGTTTTTTTCAGGTGGAGGAGGAGTTTACTGTGACAGCGGAAGACATTGTAGGAAGGCTCAACTTTGTGTTGCAACATCAAATCAGCTGCACTTGTACCGAAGAAACAGGGAATTAATTAATTATCATATATACATGCATGATATATCTATTTGGCTATGCACGTGAGTACCAATTTTTTATTTTGGATGATTGTACATCTAAAGAAACATTACCGGAAATGATTGTACATCTAAAGAAACATTACCGGAAATGGATGATTGTACATCTAAAGACACATTTTGGATGATATATCCTATATACATGCATGATATATCTATACGGCTTGCATTTTGAAATGTTACTCATTGTTGATTAATGGTTGCACATAGTACTGCGAAACATGCATTACCAGAAATGGTGAAGCTGCCGTGTGTACTCACCACCACTCCACACATTTGCAAGTTTTTGCAGAACATCAACACCAACGCCAAGCTGACACTACTGGAAAAACCATCTTCGGTTCGACATGAACAAGGCCAGCAGTCCCGGCCTGTCACAGCCCGCGACTAGTGGGAGCACTAGTCCCGGGCCGTGAGGCCTCTAACGGCTAGAAACAGCCGTAGTCACTAGTCCCGGGCCGGACCAGATCTTTAGTCCCGGTCTGTAATACGGACCGAGACTAATGACCTAGAGCAGTCCAGCTGGTCTTTTCGTGGACTATTAGTCCGGGGTCGTATCACGGCCCGGGACTAGTTGTCCATCACTATATATTCTACTTCCTGTCCTGCTGCCCTAAAGCATATGGTGGCCATTTTTCTCAAAAAAGCAAGAGAGTTTATGCCATTTTTTTCTCAATATTTGTCAAGATTTAGTTTGCAACACCTAAATCCAAAGCTTTAAAAGGTTAGAACTTCATTCTTTCATCTCTTATTGCTACTTTAGCTCTATAATGCTCTAGAAGTATAGAGATATGGATCAATGCATGCATGCTCTAGAAGTAGCTAAAAGGATTTTGATATATATGTGTAACAAATTTTGATTAGACACATAGTTACTGAAAATTTAAATGTGTAATTTTAGAGTTTCAGAGCTTAGAATGGAAGATCAAGGCCCTCGAGGTCACCGGTGGCGGCAGGAGAGTCGTCGATACGGTGGTGCTCGTCAAGAAGCCGTGCTACGACGCCGCAGAGGACGATCACGGCTCCCCATCGTCGGCGTTATCTGTATCCCTGGCGGCGAGGAACCCGGTTCCAGAGATCGAAGTGCGTTTCGCGGAGAAGGGCGTGATGATGGTGAGGATCATCTGTGACGACGCCAAGGGAGTCGTCGTGAGGCTGCTGTCGGAGGTGGAGGAGGGGCTCCACCTCAACATCACGGACGTCAATGTCTTAGCGTTTACGGCCTCCACTAAGAGCATAACTATCACGGCAAAGGCAAGTTTTCTGTTCTCCTTGATTTACCGTTTTGGAGATTTGGTAAATGCCACCTTATACCAGACCTAATTAATAAAGGGATGTGATAGATCATAGGACAGCATATCTTCCCTTATTAAGCCTACATAAGTAAGTTATTATGCATAACAATGCATGCAAAAATTCTGTTCCCTCCTTGTCAGTTTATTAGGCTCAGTAGAAATAACGTTGTAATTTAGATGATTAGGGATTGGTTGCATGCCCATCTATAGGAGTGTGGGAATGTTTTAGGATGCCAGTTATTGGTTGCATGTTATAGTAAGTATTAATTAGTGCTAGATATGAGGCTGGTCCTAGTGCTAGTATCATAAGTTGTATCATGCATGCCAACTTGGCAAAAATCTGATGTGGTATCACAATTAATAAAGAGTGAGGTGGTTAGAGTATCATAGGTAGATACCGTATCATAGAACGTAAAACTAGAAATCATAACAGCAAGTAAATCTTATACACACATTTTGCATAGAGATTTTACAAATTAATAAATATACCACTACTATGATACTACTACATAATACAATGCACTAGAGACATAGTATCATACACTAGTATCATATGCATGATACTAGTATTACGATACTCCCACTATGACCAGCCTGGGACTAATTTTTGAGATTTTTCTAATTTTTAGTAAGCCTAATAAACTGAGGAGGGAGTATATATATTACATACCAATTTATGTAGAGAGGTGATTGCGGTACTTGTTATCATAATATGATATCATACCATAGTACTAAAACTAGTTATTTAAAAAAATTGAACTAGTTACTTTTAATGATAAACACATCTTGTACACAAGTATGCATTGAGATTGTACAAATAATTAAATATAATAAAACTATGATTCTACTTGATGATACTATGTACTACAGAGATTATTGTATACTAGTAATATGATATTTCTACTATGACCAGGCTAAGTAAAATCAGCTCCATGTTGGATGTTGGACCCGAACCACATGCGCATGTCAGCTATAGGTAGTGTTATTTTTCAATGCTAGAAAAGTCTAGCATTATTGCTGCGTAGTGGACTCTTCTTTAAAATCATATTGCGTCAGGGTTGTACTATATATATGAATATGATGGCCCTAAATTTATTTTGTACGAAATGCATAAATGATTATGATATTCTGCATTATTTGCAAACATGGTGGACATAGAGAAGGCTGGTACTATTATTTAAGCATACTATACGGGTCTTGACTTCAGATCTGGAATACAACTATAGAGCAGCCCTCCAATTGGAATAAACATCATGTGATACTGTGTTATATTGATAAAATTGGCAACCTTTTAAATTCATATAGATAGATACTATGGGTGTATCTCATTTGTCTAATAGACGTATATATGCCATTCTTTTTAGTTTAGGTTGATTAAAATGCATTGTAGGTGCTAAAAGTATTAGGGGTGCCAAGTTAAGTTAGTCCTAAATTCTAGGTAATGCATATACAAGTCCTAAATGCATATGCGGGCAGGCTAGATTGGGGTAGGACCACAAGTAACACACTTCACAAACTTTAGGAGTCGTATATGTAGTTTGATGTAATTAGGACTATGCCCCCCTACCCCGGCCCCTCAAATACTTGTAGGACATGTGATGGATTTTAATCATTTTTTACATGTTCTTGTGTTAGCATGTATATTTTCTGTTCAATACTTTGTACTTGTTACGCCGTTTGGCCCTCCAGCCACGAAACATTACCAGAATCATTACCTACATGTGCATTTTCCACCGTTGACTCATCCTCCAAGATTTCTTCCCTAGATGGGGATTATTATGAATCATAAACATAATAGATGTTACACATGGAACATGAATCACAGAGGATGAACCAATGGCGAAGAATGTGTCGCTAGGTAATAGTTCATGAAAAAAAATTAGATGTCTGCCTCGGTTAAAAAACAAGACAAATACTCCCTCAACATTATATAAATTAATAGACAACCTCCATACACTTATATGGCGATTATACGCAAATGGTAGTACTACCAATTAAGCATATTGCAACGTCCAGTCTCCCCATCGTTTCCCTGCACTTATATATTTTTTCCAAGGTACTTGCAATGGACTATGTGTAAAGACTTCAGATCTGGAGAATGATTTAGAGAACTAATATGCACTTCTATCAGATAAATGTACCGAATCATATATGTTTGAAGATTGCGGTGGAATATGTCAGTAATGAATAAATTCATAGGTAGAGACATATATATATATACTTATGTACAATAGATTAGAGGCTAGGGAGGTGGTGCTTTTCCGCCTTTCCGAAACAATATATACTTATGTACAAAGGCATGATGCAAAAATTATCGATCCATGTTAATCAACAACGCGTATAAATGATATATGTCCTACATTGTCTTGCGGAGGCAGTATTATTTCTTAAATATAAAATCGATTATATCACACTTCTCTAATTGGATTAAACATCATGCAATAGTATATTTTTCCAATACTTCATTTAAAGCCTCCCAACTTTTATATGATCACCAGTATGTAAGGAAGATGTAGTAATATTCATCTGGATTGGGATGACCATATAACTAATCACCATGCTTTAATCTTTGAGACCAACTACTTTATTGTTCTTTTCAGGTGGAGGAGGAGTTTACCATGACAGCGGAAGACATTGTAGGAAGGCTCAACTTTGTGTTGCAACAGCAAATCAGTTGCAATTCTACCGTAGAAACAAGGAATTAAGGAATTATCCTATATACATGCATGATATATCTATTTGGCTATGCGCATGAGTACAAGTTTTATTTTGGATGATTGTACTTAAAGAACTACGACTTGGTTCATCTAAAGAAGTATTCGGCTTGGATTTTGGAATGTTACTTATTGTTGATTAATGGTTGCACACAGTACTGCAAAACATTACCGGAAATGGTGAAGCTGCCGTGTGCACTCACCACCAGCCCACACATTTGCAAGTTTTTGTAGAACATCAACACCAACGCCAAACTGAGCTCAAGCTCAAGACAAAAAGTGGCACCCGTAGTTGTCATCTTAATTAGTTTGCAGGCATAGGGTAATATTGTTTGTAGTATATGATGTATGAGTATTGTTCTATTCATGCATCATGAATGTACGTACTTCATGTATTTTAGTCTTATAGAGAAGAGACCCATGCGTGCACCCGGGGTTGATTCTCACCTCCTAGCTTAATGACAATGCCGGGTGGCTCAGCATGGCCTTGAAGATTCGAATAAACATGGTCAGGTTTTTTGGTCTCTCATCGTTCAGGTCAACTAGATATTTTCAGGGCGACTTCTGTATTGTGGAACCTGAGTTGCCTACACCACCATGAGTTTTTTGGTTGCACATGTACCATTGACAAAAAAAATGTAGTAAAATTTTCATATTTAAGATATAATTTTTGACTGGTCCTTTAGGTTTGTTGCCTCCAACCTCCAATCATGTTAAATTGTAGTAAAAATGTCATATTAGAGGATTTTGTTTATGTCAAGTGGATCAACGTAACTTACTTCAAAATCATGGGTCAGCCACTGTATTTGGCTCCCTATAGCACAGTGGTAGGCCCTTGATGGCATGTTGCGATAGATCTAAAAGAGGAAAAGGCACACACCATGTAGGACCAGATTTGGTTGGGGGCTTCAGCTGCTATGTTTGTTTGTGTAATTCATTTCAGGTTTGTATGGTGACTTGCTTTACGTAAACCAGCGTGGTGGCCCTCACAAATGCGTGGGCATCATCTTTAATGAATTGAGAGCGTTGCAGAAATAGAGTTATAGTATGGATATGAGACTATAAAAATGTTGTGATAATAAAGTATCACATATGCAAGTAATAGATTTAACCAAACTAAATTTGTGGGCTAATGATTGTTTGTTGCTTGTATGTAATATTAGCTCAATAGTTAAATTATTTTTGAAGTTAGATCACTATGCGAGCTTAATTAATATGGATATTTTTTCTTGAAGAAAGTAAAAGAAAATAATTTCTCATCATTAATAGTTAGGTCAAATTAAACATTCAGAATTGTTACATTGGTTTGTGTTTCTTCCTCACTACTACTTATGCAGCTTCAAAACGTGAATTTAGAATTTCAGAAACTCTCCGTGCTAAAACTTTTACATTTCTTTGTATATGAATATAATCGTGAAAAAGATCAATACGAAATCGACACCAATTTAATATTTTTTTCTTTTCATCATATATATTTTGCAAGTTTATTATAATAACATATATTTTATATAGTATTTTTATCTATATATTAAAATATCTACATATTATCTCGATCTTCAGTTTATTGTTTATCTACATTCTTCTTGTATTTGTGGTTCAATGTAACTCAAATACTCGATAACAAAGTTTGAGCCTCTTAATTAGTGTTCGATTTTATTGAGTGGTTGAATGATCTATGCTTTTATGTTAACTTCAATACATCATAAAAATTTATAAAAATATTTTCAGGATGTCTAACCACAAAAAACAAATCCATCGGAGCAATATCTAATAAATTAAATATACACATATTAGGTCCGCTTAAAATAAAGATTAGTGTATGGATTCGTGACATGGAGAACGAAGATGAAGTATATCTATTAATTCACCAGACTAAAACATTTATCCATAAAGATACCATGTCCAACCCTTGGTAATGTAGGATGTATATGTTTACTCTCGTAAGTATAATATGTTGTGTATTTTTAAATGAAAAGGCAAATAAGACTATACTATATAGTCACTTTTCGATTGTAGGACTTTTAGGAAATTAGTCTCGTCTCCCCAGGGTAATTCTTTAGATCTTTTCTATTTTGGCATTTGTAGTCATTGGAATTGGTAATATAATTTCTTAGTAGAGTTCCAAGATATGTTAGTTGATACCTATCTCATGAAAAATCAGAGATTTATTGTTTTTTATCATTTTAGTGATGAGTTTTTCACAAATAATAGTTGTGAAACAAATAAAGGAGGATATAATATTAACAGCCGGATGCTTTTCTTTTAGCGATAATTTCTACATGTTCGTAGTCTTAGTTATGGCATATTACTTATGATGGGTATATATAATTATGATAAAAATAGAATCTATTGGATTGGCGACCCGGTATTTTGATGTTTCGTAAAAATTTCCAGTATATCTCTTGTGTCCGGTCTAATGCTAATTGCAATGTACAGTAGACCGAGCCGATAATTTCTAGGCTATGTACATTGTTCTAGTAAAATTGTTCTTTAAAAAAATTAATGTGCCGAGATCTAATGATATGGGCTAGATGCTCAAACTAAAAAAGTACTGCATTCAATTCAAATTAATTGAATCGGATTTTGTCTATATTTGGATGTATCTAGAAAAGTACTCCATTCAATGCTTTAGTGCTACATAAATCCGAATCTATAAAAACTTGACTCAATTAATTTGGATCGGAGGGAGTAGATAGTTAGATGTTTGTATTTTCTATAGGGGTTCCAGTAAGAAAATCAAAAAATTTACTACGACGGATCGCCCTGATGCCCAAGATCTATCTACGAGTAATGCAGTAACGGCCGAAGGTTTAGGATATATACCCTTATAGTCCGAAAGCGGTTAACGTTTGGAGGGGAACGTGGTTGATGTAGTCGTGCTTGTAGCAGACCTCAAGGTCGCGATGCTCCTCGCAGGTCACCCCTTGCTCCAACATCATGCAACAGTCCGGCTCACGACATCCAAAGTGCCCCAAGTGTTGCGCCTCGTGGCTTCGTGTACATACGATGTACGACGAGAACCTCCGTCTCCCCGATCACACCGGGAGTGCATAAGTAGATCTTTGTCTATGGAATCCTTGAAGCGTGACAGCGTGCTATGGATGCGTCATCTCTGGCGCGAACAACCCTGGGCCACGCCAACGCGTGGAGACAACTAGAGAGAGAGATTGGAGAGAAGGAGGACGAGAGCTCCCAACTCATGGGATCTGTCGTATTGGGTGTGTCCTCCAAAGGGGAGATGGGCCCTCTTTATATAGGGGGGAGGGGGCAGTCCTGCCCCTCCCCCAAGGCAACCAGGCGGCGGCCCAAGGGTGGAGAGGGCGGTGGCCAAGGGGGGCAGCCATAGGGCGCCCCAAACCCTAACCCTAGCCGCCGGCCAGGAGGGGGCAGCCGTAGGCGCCAAACCCTAGGCTCCAAGGCCCTCTCCCTTTCGGTTTCCCTCATGGGCCCTTTTCCCTAGGGAAGTTGGCCCATTAGTGGAATAACCTTTCAAATTAGATTTTAATATTATAATATTAATTACATTAATTAATATGTAAATACATATTACCAAATCTGATTCGACCCGAAACACCTTTCGGTTCCCCTTCTATATCCTCCGAACAGTTTCAAAACTTTCCGGAACAATTCCAGTCCTCTCACTGAAACTTTTCCGTTTATAGAAAGGATCATTACCCTTTACCGTTTATAGATCAAACTTTAGGGCAAATATATACCCCTCTAGCCATCGTCCCATCTTTAAAAGTAAAATTATAATCACAAACTCTCATGCAAATTGTCTGTCGAATCCACTGGTTCTACAGTGTTTTTATTCAGACAGGATTAATGCGTAGCAGACTATGCTAGGGCCATGTAGCTCAAACATAGAGGCATTATTTTTGGCATTAATTGTAGCTGACTCGGTAGATACCTGAACACTCAGGTTGATGGTGCAGGCTACACTATTACATGCACATGGAAGCGGCTAATGGTAGGAATGGTCACTACAGGAAAGATTTGATGCTCCGACGGCTGGCTGCCGTCGGCACAGCGCCAAATTGCTGTCGGTACAGGCTGTCCCGACGGTGGCCATCGGCGTAGCCCCATCGGCGTACGTCCTCGTTGGCACAGCTCCGTGGCCATCGGCACAGCCCCTCCCCCTCGGCATAGCGTCTCCCAGTGGGTCATGCGTGTCAGGCAACGACCGTCTCCGATAACGGCCCAGCCTGGAGCTACGCCAACGGCCAGGCCGTCAGCATAGCCTAAATTATTTTTCAATTTTTTTTAAAAAAGAATTAATTAATTTTTTAATCTTTGTATTATTTTACTCGTTAATCTCTCGCTTTGATCATTTTTAAAACTATTTATGGCTAATAATTGATTAAATTGCAGTCTTAGTCAAAGTTCCTAGTCGGTCACCCATCCTAGCACTACTCCAGCCCTAGCACGCTTAACTTCCTCTTTCCTTCAGAATCTCTTTCCACAAAGCAATTTACACATTGTTGTCAATACTATGATATCAATCCTATTAACTCTTATATCATCATGTCACATGGTTGTATTTTTTGAAATTACAAGTAATTCTTTAAGTAAACAACAATGAATAAGTAAACATATTATTGAATTCAAATAAAAATATAATGATTTTATTATATTTTATATTTTACTTTAATATGGAAAACTTAATATCTTTAAATCTGTAAATCGGAATTCGGCAAATAATATGTCTAAATTGATTAAAAATGAGAGGAATCCAAATATGATATCAATATCAACTTATCACAAACTATGTCGTGATTCTTATCATAATTTCATTTGCCCGTTTAAAACGGCACGCATAAAGATTCTTAGGTCGGAGCTGAGACTCCCTAAACTTGAAGTGGATCTCTGATGAAGCAACATATTTTGAACCTAAAAATGATTTTTCTAAAAAAATCTACCGATTCGGCAGGAATATATATTTTTCACCAGGGATAGATGGAAAGGTTTGAGACCCCCTGTTATAACATTATCCATGTAAGGTGGTCTAGTATTTTTAAAAAATGTGATGGTAGCATTTTGAATTAGACATTTGGTGGTTGCTTCACAAAATCATCCGTTTTTGCATTCGGAAAATGGAAAACGCCTTTTTGGTGCAACAAAAAGAAAAACTTTTTTCTGAAACATTGTTCGCCATCCCATGATGCACACTTATGCACAATATATACACATTATCACAAACTATGCCTTCATTCTAGCCATAAGATTGGTCATTTGACCCGAAATCCAAGAAAACCTCGAACGAGATAGGTCATTTTGTGAAGGTTTTTTAGACATAATAAATATACCAAATTTAATATTTTTCCTTCTAACAATGTCACATAATATGACACCACGCGAAGGTTTCGTATTGTTTGGATCGTTTTTGAATTTACAATGCCTGTATTAAACTATCGTTAAACTTTGTCGAAAGGCGGATATGAAGATTCTTAACTCGGGGCTAATACTCACTAAACTTGAAGTGGATATCTGACGAAATAGCATATTTTAAACCTAAAAATGATTTTTGTAAAATATCATGAGCATCCGATCATGTACATATAGATCATATCTGACCCACTTCCTACCGATTCAGCAGGAATTTGTCTTTTTCACCCGGGATAGACGGAAAAGTTTGAGATCCCCCTGTTATGATATTATCCATGCAAGGTGGTCTAATATTTTGGAAAAATATGATGGTATCATTTTAAATTAGCTATTTGGTGGTTGCTTCACAAAACCGTCCGTTTTTTGCACTCGGAAAATGGAAAACGTCTTTTTGGTACGACGAAAAGGAAAACTTCCTACTGAAACATTGTTCACCGTCCCATGATGCACACTTATGCACAATATGGATACATTATCACAAACTATACCTTCATTCTAACCATAAGATTGGTCATTTGACCTGAAAGCTAATAAACGTTGAATGAGACAGGTCATTTTGTGAAGGTTTTTTTGAGACATAATCAATATACCAAGTTTGATATTTTTTCTTTTAACTATGTCACATAATATGACACCACGCAAAGATTTCACATTGTTTGGATCGTTTTTGAATTTATAATGCCCGTATTAAACTATCGTTAAACTTTGTCAAAGGACGGACATGAAGATTCTTAGCTCGGGGCTGAGACTCGCTAAACTTGAAGTGGATCTCTGATGAAACAACATATTTTGAACCTAAAAATAATTTTTGTAAAAAATTACGAGCATCCGATTATGTACATGTAGTTCATATCTGACCCACTTCCTACCGATTCGGCAGGAATTTGTCTTTTTCACCAGGGATAGATGGGAAGGTTTGAGATCCCCCTATTATGACATTATCCATGTAAGGTGGTCTAATATTTTTAAAAAATATGATGGTAGCATTTTGAATTAGCCATTTGGTGGTTGCTTCATAAAACCGTCTTTGCACTCGGAAAATGGAAAATGGCTTTTTGGTGCGACGAAAAGGAAAACTTCCTACTGAAACATTGTTCGCCATTCCATGATGCACATTTATGCTCAATATGGACACATTATCACAAACTATGCCTTCATTCTAGCCATAACATTGGTCATTTGACCCGAAAGCCAAGAAACCTCGAACGAGATAGGTCATTTTACGAATGTTTTTTGAGACATAATCAGTATATCAAGTTTGATATTTTTCCTTCTAACTATGTCACATAATATGACACAACGCGAAGGTTTCACATTGTTTGGATCGTTTTTGAATTTATAATGCCCGTTTTGAATTATATATAATGTTTTATATTTTACTTAATTTTTGTTTATAAATGTGTAATATTTGAGTGTAGATAGATAGATCTTAATTTTCTGCAAATTTTAATATATTATTTGTATTTTTCTGATTAGAATGATTTAATTATGATTTTTCAAAAAAATAATTAGATAAAAGGAAAAAAATATGAATCCTACGCCGACGGCTTAGCCGTCGGCACAGATCAAACAAATTTTTCCAAAGAGTTATGCCGTCGGCATAGGCCGTCGACACAGCCTGGCGGTCTAACGCCGTTTTCGTCGCCGTGTCTGAACTGGGGCTATGCCGAGGGCTGTACCTACGTGGGGGCCACCGTCGCCACAACCCTCGCTACTACGCCGACGGCCACGCCACGCCGAGGGCTACCCTCGACACCGTCATCTACGCCGACGGCCGGGCTGGTCAGCTGGTCAGGGAAGGTAGCTATGCCGACGGCCCCAACATTTAGCCGTCGGCGTAGCCGGCCGGCCGTCGGCGCCTTGGTTCTTTAATGTAGTGGGTATTTGCATCTCATGAGTAATCAAGTAGGGCGTAATGAAAGAAAAAATGCACACGATTGAAGGTCTGGTGTGCACAGTTCAGTCGTCTTCTTTAGAGCATCTGTGTCTTTTTTGTTGTGTTATTGTTGACACGCAACTATTCTCACGTGTTTTCAACATGTCGACAAGAATGTATAATAGGTTACATTTTTCCAGGTACTAGAAGTCATATTTACATAAAGCTGAAAAACGGGCTTGTCAAGTTCACAAAACGTACGAAACGATAAGCTTAGCGTGAAAGGTATGCTACACACGTCCAGTTCAGCAAAATCACTAAGAGTTAGGTTTGATGGCCTGAACAAAAAACGTGTCAGTCTGTCCTGCTACCACTATGATGCAGCTCGTGTCCCTGCAAACATCTGCACTTCCGACCCTTTCTACTGGCACATCATCGTAAAATTAGCATCTAAGCAAGATTTGTGTGTTACGTTTCGCAGAACCTGACAATACAAAGCGAATCTCCAACAGAAAATCGGACGGTAGCCACGCGGGGGGCATTGCCATCTGGTGTGATAAAAAATCAACACTCAAACTTTAGAGAGGCTTGCTATGCATTCTTATTTTTGCTATCTAAACGATTAGTTCGGATTTTTTTCAAATTGTTGTCCATCATGATGATCAACTAAAGATAACCTTTACTTGTTCTTATCATCTAGTTCTAACTTTTTCATCTTGACCTTTAAAACTCCGGTGAAGGAATCGATGACTAAAACTATACAAGCTCGACTTGTTAAGAATATAATACACGACTAGTCTTTTTCAATAGTTTGGACTTTTGGTCTAGATGGCTAGTGCATCAATTCAATATGGTATCAGAGCCAAGAGGTCTTGAGTGCTCACGCAGTTTATAAAAAAAGATTCTGCGTCTTGCACCGAACCCACGCTAAGAACTAAAAATAGCCTAGATGTGAGGGGGAGTGTTATGCGCCTAGCCTTTTCCATTATTTTGGACTTTTGGTCTAGATGGCTAGTGCATCAATTCAATACGACTAACCTCAACGGATGTAAAGAGTAAATCGAGTCACTCATCCCAATAGGTGAAAACCTCATATTGAAAAACATGATGTGAATGAGTACACATCACTTGAATGGAAGGCTACCATACCATCGATTTATTGCTGCTAGGTTTGGCTACATGTGGAGGGGGTACCCCATATTTTGCGATCCTTTCAGGGCTTGTGGGCTGTTGGAGGACTCATGGGGAACACTCTTGATGTGGATCTGTTCAGCCTGCGGAAGCGGGGGTCGTCCGTATTCTCGTAGAGATGTTTGATACGAAGGTTTTTCTCAAGGCGAAGGATACACTGGGCCACTTTATTGTGTCAGATGATGTGGTTAAGCATAAGGTATTTGAGTTTCGTTTCCGGATTGAACCTGAAGGTTATATTCCGGAACCAGAGTTTGTTCCTTTCTTGTGGAGAAAAGGGGATGATGATGCGGATGATGATGCCAATGGGAAGCATTTTGAGGACGCTATGGATACTTCTGAGACTGCTGCTACTACTCAGGGGGTGGGTTTTGGATCTTCCTCGGCTGTGCAGGGATCTTCTGCGCCTACATCTTCTAGCCAGGGGATGTAGAGGGTGCTTGCGATCACCCCTTTTAATGCTAATCCGGTTACTCCACGAGGTCGTCAACTTCTGGATGCTCTTCCTTTGGATTCCCCTCTTCGCGGGAACGGTTCTACTTTGGAGCCTCGAGTTTCTCAGGCTCAGTTACAGGAGGCTCTTCGTTCGGTTTCCATTCCTGCTCGGCGGTCTTGCTCAGCTTCGCCAGCGAGAACCAGGACGCATATTTTGGGCAGGTCTATTCCTGTTTCCACTCCTGTACTTGAGGAGGTTGTCCCTTAGGTGTGTTCGCGGAAGCTGACCCAGGAGGGGTCGGCTGACCGCGACGTTCGTGTCCAGCTTCGGGATGCTGTCGTGCTTGGTCCGACCCAGGCGGGGTTGGCCAACCATGACGAGGAGGATGACCGTGTCCCCCCGGTCAGGGAGGACCTGGGGACACCTAGGGTCGTCTCACATGCATTGGTGGATCAGGAGAGTTCGGTGGTTGATGGGGGCGACCGGATCCAGGAGGGGTCTGGGATGTCTCGGTCTCCACCACAGGTTTCTTCTCCTGGTGACGCTTCGCCAGTCGCTGTGCAGGAGAGTGGCACAACCTTCAGGCGGAGTGCGTGCCATGGAGTCGATGCCTCTGGGGCATCTGCGACTGATGAGGACTCCATTCTCAAGGCTATGCGGCGTAAGGCGGCGAGGAACTTAGATTCGCCAGGTATAATGAATTCTCCGAAGTCCTTTTTTTCTTTTTCTACTTTTGTTATTTCTTCTAAGCTAGCCAATGTTGGCATTAGTTTGGGTAGCTCTGTACAGGAAGTATCTTTTTCTTCTAATGTTTTGCGACACATGGAGGTTGACCGTCTAACGGTTACTCCTAAGGTCGGTGTTTTTCCTGATGCTTCACTAATTGAGGAGGAGGAGTTGCATGCCACAGTAGATGGTGAACTCCTTTCTCACTTAGTCGGTGAAGTGTCGGAGGTGGACTTTGATGAGACCGGGCTTGCCTCTATGTATGAGTTGAAAGCTTCTGGTCAAAAATCAAAGAGCCAGCGATCGCGAAAGATATCCCGTGTATCCAAATCTCCTATAGTTTCTCAATGAATGGAATGTTTTCAAATAGCAGAGGTCTTCGGGACTTGGCTAAACATTTATTCTTTGCTGATAGTGTGAGAGACCATAAATTGGATTTTCTGGGTATTTCTGAGACTGGTAGACAGGATTTTTCACAAGCCCTACTCAACCGCCTTTCTGGTGAAGTGGACTTTACGTGGATATCACGTCCGCCGCGCGGTCGATCTAGGGGGATACTGTTAGGCGTTAGAGATGAGACTATGGAAGTTTTAGCTAGTTCGGTGGGAGATTTTTTTATAAAACTCCATATCTGTAACAAGGCTGACAATTTCACATGGCCTTTAGTCGCCGTATATGGGGCCGCTCAGGATGTTTATAAGGCTGACTTTTTACGTGAGCTTGTGAATTTGGCAAAGGACAATCCATACCCTATTCTTATAGGAGGGGATTTTAATTTGCTCAGATTTCCTCACGATAAGAGTCGGGGCCGGTTCGATGAATATTGGCCTTTTCTGTTCAATGCTGTTATAGACAGTCTGGACTTGAGAGAGGTTACAATGTTAGGAAGGCAATTTACATGGGCTAATAGTCTTCCGGAGCCAACATACGAAAAATTAGATAGAGTGCTTATGGATACTGACTGGGAACAAAAGTTTCCTATGGTAACTGTTCGCGCTCTAGAACGTATTGAGGCTTTGCCGGATCATGCTCCTTTACTTTTATCTTTTGGTTCACCGCCACGGAAGTCTACGAATGAGTTTAAATTTGAACTCGGTTGGATGATCCGTGATGGCTTTTACGAGATGATTAAGGATATTTGGGAAAAACCGATCAATGGCCAAACGCCTATTCTTCGATGGAATAACAAAATGCATTCTTTACGCAAGTTTCTTCGGGGCTGGGCCAGGCACACAGCTGATAACCTAAAAAACAAAAAATTACGCCTAACATCTATAATTGATGACTTAGAGGCTTCCGCAGAAGTCAGGCCATTAACCGCACAGGAAATTGAGCTTAAAAGCCAATCGAATGCGGAGATAGCCCGACTTCTGCGCGAGGAGGAACTCAAATGGTACCAACGCTCTAAAGCAAAATTTATCCTGAAAGGAGATGCGAATACTAGATACTTCCATGCTGTTGCCAATGGCAAGCATAAGAAGAAACTTATTCATTCTCTATTTCAGGATGAAGGTATGATTGAGGGACATGAGCATCTGAAGTCATATATCACTACCTATTATAAATCCTTGTTTGGGGCCCCAGAGGAGAATTCTTTCTCTATGGATGAGTCCCAAACGTCTGATATTCCCTAGGTTTCTGATGAAGAAAACAACTATCTAACTGCCTCATATACTGAGGAAGAGGTTAAGAAAGCGGTTTTTCAAATGGAACATAACAAAGCACCAGGACCCGATGGTTTCCCAGCAGAATTTTACCAAAAATTCTGGGACGTTATCAAACAGGACCTGATGAATTTGTTTGGGTTTTTACAAGTCGGACAATTGGATCTCTTTAGACTTAACTTTGGCAACATAATTTTACTGCCTAAGGTTAACAATGCAGAACGTATACAACAGTATCGTCCAATTTGCTTGCTTAATGTTAGCTTTAAGATTTTTACGAAGGTTGCCATGATTAGACTAAACTCAGTTGCTGACAATGTTGTTAGCCCGTCTCAAACCGTGTTCATGCAAGGAAGAAATATTCTAGATGGTGTTGTAATCTTGCATGAAACAATCCATGAACTACACTCAAAAAAAATTAAATGGTGTATTGTTCAAGATTGACTTTGAGAAGGCATACGACAAAGTTAATTGGTCTTTCCTCCAGCAAACTCTCCGTATGAAAGGTTTTTCTGAGGAGTGGCGCTCTCTTATTCAGTCGTTTGTGTCTGGGGGTAGTGTTGCCATAAAGTAAATGAAGATACTAGCAAATACTTCCAAACCAAGAAAGGACTAAGACAAGGGGATCCATTATTGCCTTTACTATTTAACATAGTGGCTGATATGTTGGCTATCCTTATTGAGAGAGCAAAGGCTGATGGTCAAATTGAAGGAGTGGTTCCACATCTTATTGATGGTGGACTTTCTATTCTTCAATACGCCGATGATACAATTCTTTTTATGGAACATGATCTGGAGAAGGCTAAGAATCTGAAATTGATATTATCAGCATTCGAGCAGCTATATGGGCTTAAAATAAATTTCCATAAGAGTGATTTGTATTGTTTTGGCGAGGCCCAAAACGTGGCTCACTTATATGCTGAACTTTTCGTCAGGTCGAGGCGATTTCAATCAATTATTTGGGAATACCGATTCATTATCGGCGTATCACAATTGCTGAATGGAAACATGTTGAGGAAAGGTTACAGAAACGTCTTAATAGTTGGAAAGGTAAATTGTTATCCCTTGGTGGAAGACTTGTACTTATAAATTCAGTACTTACTAATATGGTACTGTATATGATATCGTTTTTCCAATTACCAAAAGGGGTCTTGACCAAAGTGGATTATTTCCGTTCAAGGTTCTTTTGGCAAGGGGATAGTGAGAAAAAGAAATACCGACTGGCCAGATGGAATGTGGTTTGCCGCCCAAAAGAATTTGGTGGACTGGGCATACACGATATGAAAGTTAAAAACACCGCACTCCTGGAAAAATGGCTTTTTAAACTACTTTTAGAAGATGGTGTTTGGCAAACCATGTTATGGAGGAAATATGTGGGGTCCAAGGTTGTGTCTCAAGTGGTTTGGAAACCCGGATATTCTCATTTTTGGGCGGGTCTTATGGCCACCAAGAAGCATTTCTTTCGATTTGGTGCTTTCAAGATTAAGGATGGATCACAGATTAGGTTTTGGAAAGATAGATGGCTTGGCCAAACTACTCTTCGCGAACAATATTCGGCTCTATATTCGATTGTTAGACATAAAGGGGATACAATTTCCACAGTGATGGAAGACTATCCTCCTAATGTGTCTTTCAGAAGAAGTCTCATCAGTCCTAGATTGGTATCTTGGAACAATATATTATTACGATTATCCAGAATACAATTATCGAACGGTGTTGATGTGTTCAAATGGAAATTACTGGAAAGTGGTAAATTTTCTGTTGGCTCACTATATAAAGCCTTGATACAACCTGATATTCCGGTCGATGATAATAATAAAATTTGGAAAATGAAAATACCCCTTAAGACAAAGATATTCTCTTGGTATCTACGGAAAGGGGTAATTCTAACAAAAGATAATCTTGCAAAGAGGAATTGTCTTGGAAGTACACAATGTGTTTTTTGTCATCAAGATGAGACAATTCGCCATTTATTCTTTCATTGTAAATTTGCTCGCTCTATATGGTCATTCATCAAAATAGCTTCTGGTTTATCTTCGCCAAGTTTTGTAACCAATGTTTTTGGTAATTGGTTGCATGGAACTGATGATAAGTATAGAACTTTGTCTAGGGTGGGAGCGCTTGCCATTATATGGTCGCTATGGCTTTATAGAAATGACAAGATTTTTAATAACATTGTGTCTTCTCCTCTACAGGTTATCTATCGTGCCACGGCTATCCTCCGTTCATGGAATATTCTCCAACGTATGGAGTTTCGCGACTTATTTATGGAGGGATCACTGGTGGAAAAAGGGCCTCCAGTCCCGGGCCACAACGGGCTCTAGTCCCGGTTTTGGGCCCGGGAGTGCGAAAACGGGACTAGAGGCCCCCCCTCTAGTCCCGGCTCGCAATGGCCCGCGACTGATAACAGCCACGTGGCTGTTTCAGCGTCGCAGGGGGCGGAAATCCTCTAATCCCGGGCTGTAACACCACCCGGGGACTAAAAGGTTTCCTGCCGCGGCAGAGAAACACCACATTTCTCTGCCGCGGAGATTGTGTTTTTCCTTTTTTTTTGCCATTTTGTTCCTTTTTCGTTTTGTGTTTCACTATAACAAACATATATTTCAGTAGACATATTATACGCTACTACATACACACTACACGTCGATGCATTTATATAAGATCGATCCCTTGCAAGCATACATATAATCAATCATATCAAAAGGAAGAAATGTTTTGAAATTACATGGTCATTGATGAATATATATATCATATGAGCTACATGGAGATGACTAAGGCAAATTGAGTTCCACGTCATCCGCATAATGCTCTCCATGTACATCAAGGACTTCCTTCATCATAAATCCCGCCAGCTCCTCTTGAATTGCTCTTATGCGCTGGTCTGGCTCTAGTTTCTCCATAAATCATAAATATAATGTTTGTCAACTTTCCGCTCACTGGTCAACTCTCTGATGTACTCGCAGACATATTATCCATATAAATGAGTTCCCGGTGGCTGCTGTAAACTCTTCGACATTTTATAAGTTAGCTCATCTTTGAATGGACCTGGTATTTTCATACGAACCGTGTCCAACACCTGCTCGGCAAAGAAAATGAACAAAGGAGTTATTAGTTACTTGATATCAGGAAATGAATGAAAGAGGACGATATAATGCGATAATGATTGAAATTACTTATGGAGCATTGCTTTCATGTCGCTCCACTTCTCTTGGTCCCAACTTAATGAGTCATGGACTTCAATTAGGGAGTTGTCAACTTAAATGTTTAGCAAGATCCAGTGGAATCTGCGGACATTTACATAAGCATACATGCATAGCTCATCCAGTAAGCAAAAATAAAATGTGTACAAGATATAAACACTCACTTGAAGTTGTAAGGAAATAGTATTTCCTTAACAAAATTATGCTCGGTTAAGAACCTGGACAGGTCTTCCTCCACGTCTTTGGGGTGATTCTTTAACGTATATTCATTAATGATATATGGGTCAATGAACCCAACGTCGTATCTTCTACCTCTTTTGCATTCAAGCATCTTCATTCTGCGGAATATAATATCATCATACAAAAGGATATATAGTTAGGATAATATATAAAATGCAATGAACGAGCTAAAGCTACAAACTTAATTATAGAAATAAATAACTTACAGCATGTAGCAACCAATGATAGATTTGTCGAGGGCGCGCTGGTTGTATAACTGAAACAGTTCAGTCATTTGAACCTATATCGAGTATGGTTTGAAGTGATGCTCCTTTCTAACGTCCACCGGAAACCAATCTTTATGATGCTTTTTTTCTGCTTGTGACATGTACCATTCATGCAGATTTCGCATATGTGTGGATAGACGCGCGAGCTCCTCATTACTGACTAGAGGCTGCCCTTGGACATACTGTCGTACTATCTGACCCACTGGCGTATCTTCATAGCCTAAATATTGACCAAGAGACATATTTGCTTCGTTAGCAAGTGCTTTGGCCTCCGATACAGTGATTCCCATAAGTGCAGCATTATTACGGGCTCTAGGGTCCATTATTTGCATGTCCATATCCATTTCAGCTCAAGGCCTTGTCGAGGTCTGAAATGACTTTGAGTGGGCGATCGATTGATTCTTACAGGTTCGAGCTGGGCAACTTGCTTCCCGCTTTTTGCACTTGTGATTTTTTTCTTCTGTGCTTGCTTAATAATCTCCCGGTCATAGTCTGATTCCAGATTCATCGATATCTGGGATGGTTGCTCAAGAAAGGACTTAGCCCACTTTTTGTTTTTTCGTTATATACCGGCTTTGGCTCAGGCTTTTTGGGTGAAAAATGCGCCTTAACTTGGGCAGCCACATCCGCGTTAGTTTCCTCGTCGGTCTTGTCATAAGGTCTCTTTGGAAGAGCCGGCGGGATATCGACTATCTTTGGCGTTTGACCTTTCTTCGATGTGGGGCGCGGGGGACCGTCGAACTTCCGTTTCTTTGATGAGGTAGTAGTATTGCACGGAGGCGGAGGCGGAGATCGAGTTGATGTACTCGCTCTGGCGAACGCCGGTGAGGTGGTGGACTTGGAGGTTGGCGATAATCGGGTTGGGGTGGACTTGGAGGTTGGCGATAATCGGGTTGGGGTGGACTTGGAGGTTGACGATATTCGATGCGGGGTGGATTTGGATTCCTTGGAGTCGGTGGCCTTGGCGCTGATCCTGGAAACTTGATGTACTTCTTATTCCATAGAATGATGTTGCGCTTGACATCTCCTAGTTTCGTAAGGCCTTCAGGCGTAGCGATTTCAATCTCTAGGTCCGCAAAATCCTCCACTATGTCATCCACCGTGACACGAGCATAGCCTGGTGGAATCGGAAGTGAATGGTGGAGTGCTCCAGGTAGACAAGGTAAAGCAGTGCCGATCGCCACCTTGAAGGACAGGTTGTTCATTGGCTGATGTAGCTCACATTGTGCCATCTCTCTGACATCATCCACGGGGTAGTGAGGAGCCGGTGCATCATCCAGCAGTGCTTGATCATCAGCACGGACCTCCGTGGAAGCCACGCTGCTTCTCCGTTGGCTAAGATCCAATGCAGGATCATCAGACCGCGGGTGAGTTGACGACGACGGCCTTTGGCTAATTTCATGCATGAGGTTCTTCAGATCATCTAGGTCCTGCTCTACCTTGGATATCCGGTCTGCCTCCCGGTCCTTCTTTCTCTGACGGCTTCTGTAACTGGCATCGTACAGAGGAAACCCTTTCTTCCACGAGAGACCGGCGCCTTTGCCTCGTGTTCGTCCTCCCTTTTCAGGATTCCCTAGGTCGCGTGTCAGCTCGTCGTTCTCTCTCTCGGGACGAAACAATCCCAATTGAGCATCGTTCATTGCTTGAATAAGGTCTTGGGAGGGTTTTAGAATTTTATCATGAAATAATGTCTTCCCTGTTTCTGGGTCCAAGGATCCCCCATGCCTGTACCACCAGTGCTTTGACCTCTCGGGCCATCCATCTATACCAGGAGTGACGCCTCTAGCCCTCATATCCTTCTCGATAGTTTCCCACTTAGGGATGGCACTCTTGTAGCCACCTGTCCCCATTTTATGATGGTATTTCTTGTTGGCAGCATTTAACGCGTTCTTTGCCGACTTTGCCTTTGCTTTATCAGATTTCTTGTACTGTACAAAATCGGGCCACTGTTCTCTCAACTTCTCGTTTACTCCTTTGAAGTCTGGAGTTTTCTTTTTTGCGACATATTTCGCGTATAAATTTTTCTTGTGGTTCCGGTACAGTTCAGCCATCTTGCTTAGTGCCCACTCCTTGACTTTCGCTCTATTTTCAAGCCCACCCGGCCTTGGGGTAATACCATCTACCTCAAATTCCTCATACTCTGGAGGTAGTATGAAATGCGCTATGAGCTTCTGCCAAAGGTCATCTTTGGCATCATCGGTGACATAGCTGTTGGATTCTTCACCGGCTTTCTTTGACTTATTCCATTCTTCGATGGTGATCGGCAGGTTGTCCCTAACAAGCACCCCGCATTGATTTATAAACATCCTCCGGTGCTTCTCTGGAGCAATCGGTTCACCATCATCATCTATTTCTTCGATGGTGAACCTCTAATTACCATCCAACTTTTTGTTCAGACCTCGTTTCGTTCGAGCTGTCGATTGCTTCGATCCGGTGGGCTAAAAGAAGAAGAGAGAGTGATTAATATATATCTAGATCAGTTAATGAATAGAGGTAACACGAGACTTTATATATATATATGTACCTCGCCGGATCCTGTCGAGGGGCCATCATTATTGTTGTTATTTTTTTGCCCTTCGTCCATCTGGTCTTCCCCTTGGTTTTCCTCTAGTCCATCACCGGATGGATTCAGATATGAGGATATCTCTTCCTCGAGCAAAATATCTTCGGCGCCGGTAGTAATAAGAGGAATTTCACCTCTTATCATGCCCTGAAGAAAACCTTCACCGATGCGACCAGGATCTTCGGATGGATCCATGACTTAATAATCTATAACAAAAAGAGAGTTAAACAGGTTAGAAAAAACAATAATCCTAATAACTAAAACAATATAATCCGAATTATAATAATCCTAATATTATTTGTGCTAAAACAATAATCATAATAACTAAAACAAAAAATAACCCTAATCCTAATCCTAATCCTAATTCTAATCTTAATAAATAAAACAAAAAAAATCACTAAAACAATAATACTAATTGTGGTAAAAGAATATAATCATAGCTAATAACTAAAACAAAAAAATAACCCTAGCTAATTATAATTAAAACAATAATTAAAAAGTAACCCTAGCTAATTATAATTAAAACAATAATTAAAAAAATAACACTAGCTAATTATAAGTAAAATAACCCTAGCTAACAATATAATCCTAATCCTAGCTAATTATAATTAAAACAATAATTAAAAAAATAACCCTAGCTAATTATAATTAAAACAATAACCCTAGCTAATTATAATTAAAACAATAGTTAAAAAAATAACCTAGCTAACAATATAATCCTAATCCTAGCTAATTATAATTAAAACAATAATTAAAAAAATAATATAAAACATATTTGTATTAAGAAATACAAAGAGAAAAGGAAAAACAGAAAAAGAAAAGAATTTGGAAAAAAAACAGTTGCCCGACCCCAACCAGGCCGGCCCATCTCTCCCTCTCTCCCCTACCAGCCTAGCAGCCCAACACGGCCCACCTTGCCGGCCGTCCTTCCCCCGTCCTCTGGCGCGCGACGCCCTCGCCGGCCATCCTTTCCCGTCCTCTGGCGCGCGACGCCCTCGCTCGCTCCCTCTCTCTCATTTCATTCCCTAACCGCCACAGAGGCGCTGCCGTTCTTGAGAGCGCGGACGGCGCAACGAGCGGCGCCACGTCCTGGAGAACCATCTCACCTGCGGAGCGGCGGCGGCACGACGGAGCGGCGGCGGCACGGCGGAGCGGCGGCGGAATCGGACAGCACCTCCCCTGTCTTCGTCTGTGCTTCGTCTTCGTCTGTGCTTCGTCGTCGATGAGAAATGCGAAGTGTTGGGGCGCAGCACCTCCGCTGGCTCCAGAATATAAAGGGACAGACCTTTAGTCCTGTGCTAAGCCACCGCCCGTGACTAAAGGGTCTTTAGTCGCGGGCCGTGGCTTAACCCGCGACTAAAGACCCCCCTTTAGTCGCGGGCTAAGCCACGGCCCGGGACTAAAGGGTTTTTTCGGCCGCTTCGTTTTCGCGCGCGCACTCACCCTTTAGTCCCGGGTCCAGCCACGACCCGCGACTATTTGTTTTTTTTTAATTTTCTTTTTTAATTCAAAACTAATATAAAAGCTTTGAAAAATCATATGTTTTATTGTAATAATCCAAATAAAACAAATAATATGTCTATTATTATCAGAAAATATAAAGAATTTTAATATAATATCCATTTATCTGTTTGCATCATTTATAAATTATTTCATTTGTAAATTTTCTTTTTTAATTCAAATCAAATATAAAAACTTTGGAAAATCATATCTTTTATTGTAATAATCCAAATAACACAAATAATATGTCTATTATTATCAGAAAAATATAATGAATCTTAATATAATATCCTTTTATCTGTTTGCATCATTTATAAATTATTTCATTTGTAAATTTTCTTTTTTTAATTCAAATCAAATATAAAAACTTTGGAAAATCATATCTTTTATTGTAATAATCCAAATAACACAAATAATATGTCTATTATTATCAGAAAAATATAATGAATCTTAATATAATATCCATTTAGTCCCGTATGTAGTCACAAACCGGGACTAAAGATATTTTCCGCCATTTCCCACCTCTTCCCGCCAAGTTTTCCCGCCCTTTCCTTTCTACGAGAGCTTTTAGTCCCGGATGTAGTCACTAACCGGGACTAAAGATATTTACCGACATTTCCCAAAGCTTCACGCCAAGTTTTCCTGCCCTTTCCCTCTATATTTAGGGCGATCGTGCCATGGCTATCCACACATCCACACCTTCCTCTCTTAGAACAATGGACAACGCCTACTAGGCCATTCTGACCCTCGAGGAGACCGAGGCGCTGTGCGCCTCCAACTACCCTTGTCCGCCGGGCTACCAGCCGCCCGCCGGCTGGATGCTGAGCGCTGGAGGGGTTCCTATCCCTCCTGTCCCTCAAGGTTCCGCACGCCAGGCGGCCATCACAAACCACTTCTACCACGAGCTCACGCCGGAGCAGCGGATGGATCCCCAGTGGGATCCCGACAACTACGACACCTGGAATGCCTTCTTCGCTAATAGGCGGGAAAGGGAGCTCTCCAGGTACGAGGGTGATGGCCCGCCACCGGTGAACCACAACGAAGCCGGCCGTCGTCTGTGGTGGGCGAACCGTACTATCATCAGAGTGATGCGCTACATTGCCGGAGGAGACCATCCTCGCCTACGGTGCCCACGAGTCCACCCGCCACAGGCCCCACACCGTCCCGACGGTAGCGGCATCGTCTTCCAGGAGACCCATATCTCGCTCGCCGTGAATCCGAGGCTGGAATGGCCCCTGGTATATGCCATGGATGGGCTGAGGATCCCCGGAGTGGCAGGTGCCGATGACGATGATGATGACGATGACGATGAAGACCCTGAAGCTGCGTACTATAGGACTAGGCATGATTATGACTAAAGGGGGCGGCTTTAGTCCTGAGTGTTAGCTAGTCCCGGTTTGTCCCGGTTTTTAATATTAATAAATGTCTTGAGTGTTACCTAATAAATAGAGGGAAATGCCTATATAAAGAGAGGGTTCATCTTTAGTCCCGGTTGGAGAAACCAACCGCGATCAAGGGATTATGCAGACTGGGCCAGGAAACACTAATAATAGGGGTGAGTGTCGACATTATGTCGTGCGGCTTGTACCTTATCCCGGATGGTGTCACCAACCGGGGATGAACCTTTAGTCCTGGTTGGAGACACCAACCGGGACTAAAGATGAGTCAGCACTAATAATAGGGGTGAGTGTCGACATTATGTCGTGAGTGTCGACATTATGCCGAGTTGCTTGTACTATAAATAGGCATCCTTGTGAGTCCAGTCCTCCAGCCAGTTTGAGGCATCTCCAAGATGGTTTTAGAGAGCAGGGACACCACTACGGCCCAGGAGCCCAGCCTCCGCATCTCCGAAACTGGTCATAGAGGCACTCCCTAATATGTGAAATTAGTTAGCTCCCAGGCGTATTGATCTAGTTAGAGAAGTTACAAGATGCAAGATGGTTTTCGAGAGCAGGGACACCACTACGACCAGTTTCAGGGAGATGCCGACGGAGACCAGTCCTCCGGCATCTCCGAGAAACTGGTCATAGAGGCACTCCCTAATATGTGACATCACGCGTTTGGAGATCAGATCTTAATGGTAAGTATCAATCGGTACTAAAGGCCCTCCTTTAGTCCCGGTCCAGCCACAAAACGGGACTAACACACTCAAGATTGTTTGCAGACAACACTATAAAAATGGACACATGCATGGAACATCTTCACTCATAAAATGTTACAATTATTACATATCATTTCTTCACGTGTGTTCCTTTCTGATCCCGTCGTATCCATGGAGCATCTTCATTCATTAACATGATTCTTGGGTCATCCTTCACCGCGAAGGGCGGAATTTCATGAAACTTATCACAATCTTCTGACATGTCTGTCTTGTCCTCCACTCCCACGATGTTTCTTTTTGCTGAAAGAACTATGTGGCGCTTTGGCTCATCGTCTGATGTATTATTTTTCTTATTTTTTCGTTTTCTAGGTTTGGTAGACATGTCCTTCACATAGAAAACCTGGGCCACATCATTGGCTAGGACGAATGGTTCGTCTAAGTACCCAAGATTGTTGAGATCCAATGATGTCATTCCGTATTTCTTGTCTACCTCAACCCCTCCTCCCGTCAGCTTGACCCATTTGCACTGAAACAAGGGGACCTTAAAAGTAGGTCCATAGTCAAGTTCCCATATCTCCTCTATGTAACCATAATATGTGGTCTTTGACCCATTGTTGTCTGTTGCATCAAAGCGGACACCACTGTTTTGGTTGGTGCTCTTTTTATCTTGGGCTATCGTGTAAAATGTATAACCATTTATCTCGTACCCTTGGAAAGTCGATATAGTCGAAGATGGTGACCTAGACAACAAGTATAGCTGATCTCCAAGAGTGTTGTTTTTGATGAGATGTTGCAACCAACCGCCGAAACTCTTCGTGTGTTCATCTCTAATCCAAGAGTCATACTTTCCAGGGTTGTTGGAGCGTAAGATTTTCTTGTGTTCCTCGATATATGGGGCTTCCAAGATAGAATTCTGTAGAACGGTGTAATGTGCTTCGGTGTAAGAATGTCTGTCTCTACATATTATTGATTTCCTTCCTAGAGTACCCTTTCCACTCAGTCTCCCCTCATACCGCGATTGAGGAAGACCAATCGCTTAAGGTCGAACAAGTCAACACAAAATTCAATGACCTCCTCTGCTCCATAGCCCTTGGAGATGCTTCCTTCGCCTAGCACGGTTCTGAACATATTTCTTTAAGATTCCCATGAACCTCTCAAAGGGAAACATATTGTGTAGAAATACAGGACCGAGAATGGAAATCTCTTCGACTAGGTGAACCAGAAAAGGCCATAATATTGAAGAAGGATGGTGGAACACCACTCAAAACTGACAAGACATTGGACCACATCATTCTGTAACCGTGGTAGATCTTCAGGATTGATTATCTTCAGAGAGATTGCATTGAGAAATGCACATAGCTTCACAATGGGTACTCGAACATTATCTGGTAGACGCCCCCTCAATGCAATCGGAAGCATTTGCGTCATAATCACGTGGCAGTCATGAGACTTTAGGTTTTGGAATTTTTTTTCTGCCATATTTATTATCCCCTTTATATTCGACGAGAAGCCAGATGGGACCTTAATACTGCTTAGGCATTCAAAAAATATTTCCTTCTCTTGTTTGGTAAGAGCGTAGCTGGCATGACCTTGAAACCATTCTGGATGCAGGCCATCTGGGTCTTTCATATGTTGATGGTCCTTTCGTGCTTCTGGTGTATCTTTTGTCTTCCCATACACGCCCAAGAAGCCTAGCAGGTTCACGCAAAGATTCTTCGTCACATGCATCACATCGATTGCAAAGCGGACCTCTAAGAATTTCCAATATGGTAGCTCCCAAAATATAGATTTCTTCTTCCACATGGGTGCGTGTCCTTCAGCGTCTTTCGGAACAGATTTTCCTCCAGGACCCTTTCCAAAGGTTACCAGTTGATCCAAATCTTTGACCATATCAAATATATCAGCACCAGTACGCTCCTTAGGCTTCGTCTGGTGACATGCCAGATTGAAATGCTTGCCTTTCTTTCTTAAGGGATGCTTGGCCAAAAGAAATCGACGATGCTCATTGTATACATTCTTCTTACAATGTTCCAAATATATACTTGCAGTCTCATCTAAACAGTGTGTGCATGCATTGTATCCCTTGTTTGACTGTCCTGAAAGGTTACTAAGAGCAGGACAATCGTTGATTGTTACGAAAAGCAATGCTCGGAGGTTAAATTCTTCCTGCTTGTGCTCATCCCACACGCGTATCCCGGGTTCGTGCCACAACTGTAAAAGTTCTTCCACTAATGGCCTTAGGTACACATCAATGTCGTTGCCGGGTTGCTTCGGACCTTGGATCAACACTGGCATCATAATGAACTTCCGCTTCATGCACAACCAAGGAGGAAGGTTATAGATGCATAGAGTCACGGGCCAGGTGCTGTGACTGAAGCTCTGCTCCCCAAAGGGATTCATGCCATCTGTACTTAGACCAAACCTTAAACTCCTTGCGTCATCTGCAAAGTTCGGGTACATTCTATCGATTTTTATCCATTGCGACCCATCAGCGGGGTGTCTCAACATCCCGTCTGACTTACGTTCCTCTTTATGCCATCGCAACAACTTGGCGTGCTCTTTGTTTCTGAATAAGCGTTTCAACCGTGGTATTATAGGAGCATACCACATCACCTTCGCAGGAACCCTCTTCCGGGGGGGCTCGCCCTCAACGTCACTAGGGTCATCTCGTCTAATCTTATACCGAAGTGAAGTGCATACCGGGCATGCATCTAAATTCTCATACTCCTCACCGCGGTAGAGGATGCAGTCATTAGGGCATGCATGTATCTTTTGAACCTCTAAACCTAGAGGGCAGACAACCTTCTTTGCTTCGTATGTACTGGCGGGCAATACATTATCTTTTGGAAGCATATTCTTCATCATTTTCAGCAACTTTTCAAATGAGGAGTCAGGTATAGCACACTCAGCCTTCCATCGCAGCAATTCCAGTGTGCTGCCCAACTTTTTCAGACCATTTTTGCAATTTGGGTACAACAACTTTTTGTGATCCTCTAGCATGTGATTGAACTTCTCCCTATCCTTTTCAGTTTCACAATCTCTTCGTGCATCGGCAATGGTCCGACCAAGATCATCAGCGGGTTCATCATGTGTCTCTTCTTCATCCTCCCTTCACATCCCCATGGAAGTATCTCCGCACTCAGAAACCATGATAGTTGTCATCCTCCTCCTCTTCTTCATTGTCTTCCATTATAACCCTCTCTCTCCGTGCTTGGTCCAACAATTATAACTGGGCATGAAGCGGACTTCAACAGTGGTTGTGAAGGGTTTTGAGTCGAGTAATCCTTCGATTCCTACATCCATTACATGGACAGAATACAAAACCATTGTGCTTGTTTGCATCAACACGGATGAATTCATGCGCCATTAATGAACTCGCGAGGCGTCGGTCAGTACCGTACATCCATTCCCGGACCATCTGCATTATAGTAAAAGTATATCAAAAACCATTACACAACATGATAAAATTATTACAAGTTATATTGAGAGCTTCTAGAGCATTAATTTTGAATTTTAAAAAATTTACATGCACCAATTTGTGAATTGGAGAAAACAATCAACATGATAAATGTGGAGTTTTTTATTATTGTTCTATAAGTGAAAACCTCATTCTATTCTAAGCTCTGAAACTCTAAAATTACACATTTCAATTTTCAGTAACTATGTGCCTAATCAAAATTTGTTACACATATATATCAAAATCCTTCTAGCTACTTCTAGAGCATGCATGCATTTGATCCATATCTCTATACTTCTAGAGCATTATATAGAGATAAAGTAGCAATAAGAGATGAAAGAATAAAGTTCTAACCTTTTAAAGCTTTGGATTTAGGTGTTGCAAACTAAACCTTGACAAATCTTGAGAAAAAAATGGCATGAACTCTCTTGCTTTCTTTGAGAAAAATGGCCACCATATGCTTTAGGGCAGCTGGCCAGGGAGCTGTATATATAGTGATGGACAATTAGTCCCGGGCCGTGATACGATCCGGGACTAATAGTCCCCGAAAAGAGCTATTGCCACGCTCCAGCTTATTAGTCCCGGGCCATATTACGGACCGGGACTAATGCTTATGTCCATTTCTAGCCGTTGGAGGCCTCACGGACCGAGACTAGTGCTAGCACTAGTCGCGGTTCGTGACGGGCCAGGACTGCTGGGTTTGTTCTGATCGAACCGAAGATGGTTCTTCCAGTAGTGGATGTACGCGATTGGAGGACACGGCGAGGGATATTTTCTCCCGACATGGATGGCTACGTGATTTGAGGATTGATATGTCTTAGATTCTAATCATTTATTTTAATAGTGCCTTTGTGTAATGCTTGTCTACTTTTTACCTTAGCTCTGTCGTTCATGTGGCTGTGTGCATCTTGGTTATGCAGAGGCCGGTGTAAACATTAAACTTTAATAAATGCACCCATTTCCAAAAAAAAAGTCGGCGAAGTAATTTGCAAGGACAAAAGGGCGAGATATAAAAACCATTGAAAAAAGTATACTTTGTCACCAGTACCACGGCTACTACTATGCGAATAGTCGAATGATCTAGAGCCAGATTCTTCGATGCCGGCACGTTTCCTGCTTTCATGAGATAAAGACATAATTAGAGTCGCAGGACTTATTCTGTGGATACCATCTCCACTAACGGAACGCCATCACAAACGACACACAAATTTAACGCATGGGAAACCTAAATGGCACGCGGCATAGCACTACGGGACGCGCGCGCTACGCCGAGGGCAAAAGGCCATCGGCGTAGGCCAAATTACCCTCGGCGTATGGTACGCCGAGGGCTGCCCTCGGCGTAGCCTCCTCGGCAAAGATCTTCCTCGGTGGAGCACAATCAAGTCGTCGACGTATCGAAATGTCAATTTTTGGTTTTGCTGCTGGGTTGAAGGCGTCGTTTAGCGGCCCGTTCTACCATCGCAAAAATATTTTTTTTTATTTTTTTCTCAAATTTTTTTTTCTTTGAATTGTTTCACTTGTTAATCTCCTACTTTGAACATTTTTAACACTAATTATACTTAATATTTGATTAAATTCCAGTCTTAGTCAAACTTCCCAGCAGGTCACCCATCCTAATACTACTCCAGCTTCAGCACGCTTAACTTCCTCGTTCCTTCAGAATCCCTTTCCGCAAAGTAATTCATACATTGGTGTCAATACTATGATATCAATCCTATTAACTCTTATATCATCATGTCACATGTTTGTATTTTTTGAAATTACAAACAATTATTTAAGTAAATATTAATGAATAAGTAAAAATATTATTGAATTCAAATAAAAATATAATAATTTTATTTTTTTGTATTTTTCTACTTAATATAGAATAATTAATATCTTTAAATCTGTAAATCGAAATTCAACAAATAATATGTCTAAATTGATCAGAAAAATGAGAGGAATCCAAATATGATATCCATATTAACTAATCACAAACACTCCGTTTTTGAATTAGCTATTTGGTGGTTGCTTTAGAAAATCTCCTTTTTGCACTCGGATAATGAAAAATGCCTTTTTGATGCGATGAAAAGGAAAACTTGCATTGGATCTTTGATAAATAGCATATTGTGAACCTAAAAATGATTTTTGTAAAAAAACATGAGCATCGGATCATGTACCTGTAGTTCGTATCTAACCCACTTCCTACCGATTCGGCAGGAATTTGTCTTTTTCACCAAAGGTGGATGGAAAGGTTTCGGATCCCCCTTTTGGGACATTGTCCATATAAGGTGGTATAGTATTTTTGTAAAATATGGTGGTAGTATTTTGAATTATCCATTTGGTGGTTGCTTCACAAAACCGTCCGTTTTTTATGCTCAGAAAATAGAAAATGGCTTTTTGGTGCGACGAAAAGGAAAACTTCCTCCTGAAATATTGTTCACCATCCCATGATGCATGTGTATGCATAATATGAGCACATTATCACAAACTATGCCTTGATTCTAGCCATAACATTGGTCATTTGACCCGAAAGCCAAGAAACCTCGAATGAGATAGGTCATTTTGTGAAGGTTTTTTTGAGACATAATCAATATATCAAGTTTGCTATTTTTCCTTATAACTATGTCACATAATATGACACCACGCGAAGGTTTCGCATTGTTTCGATCGTTTTTGAATTTTTTATGCCCGTTTTAAGCTATCGTCAAACTTTGTCGAACGGCGGACATAAAGATTCTTAGCTCGGGGCCGAGCCTCGCTAAACTTTTATTGGATCTTTGATAAAATAGTATATTGTGAACCTAAAAATGATTTTTGTCAAAAAAACATGAGCATCGGATCATGTACCTGTAGTTCATATCTGACCCACTTCCTACCGATTCGGCAGGAATTTGTCTTTTTCACCAAAGATGGACGCAAAGGTTTCGGATCCCCCTGTTGGGACATTGTCCAGATAAGGTGGTATAGTATTTTTGTAAAATGTGGTGGTAGTATTTTGAATTAGCCATTTGGTGGTTGTTTCACAAAACCGTCCGTTTTTTATGCTCGGAAAATAGAAAATGGCTTTTTGGTGCGACGAAAAGGAAAATTTCCTCCTGCAACATTGTTTGCCATCCCATGATGCATGTGTATGCATAATATGGGCACATTATCACAAACTATGCCTTGATTCTAGCCATAACATTGGTCATTTGACCCGAAAGCCAAGAAACCTCGAATGAGATAGGTCATTTTGTGAAGGTTTTTTTGAGACATAATCAATATATCAAGTTTGCTATTTTTCCTTATAACTATGTCACATAATATGACACCACGCGAAGGTTTCGCATTGTTTCGATCGTTTTTGAATTTTTTATGCCCGTTTTAAACTATCGTCAAACTTTGTCGAACGGCGGACATAAAGATTCTTAGCTCGGGGCCGAGCCTCGCTAAACTTTTATTGGATCTTTGATAAAATAGCATATTGTGAACCTAAAAATGATTTTTGTAAAAAAACATGAGCATCGGATCATGTACCTGTAGTTCATATCTGACCCACTTCCTACCGATTCAGTAGGAATTTGTCTTTTTCACCAAAGGTGGACGGAAAGGTTTCGGATCCCCCTGTTGGGACATTGTCCATATAAGGTGGTATAGTATTTTTTTAAAATGTGGTGGTAGTATTTGAATTAGCCATTTGGTGGTTGCTTCACAAAATCGTCCGTTTTTTATGCTCGGAAAATGGGAAATGGCTTTTTAGTGCGACGAAAAGGAAAACTTCCTCCTGCAACAATGTTCGCCATCCCATGATGCATGTGTATGCACAATATGGGAACATTATCACAAACTATGCCTTGATTCTAGCCATAACATTGGTCATTTGACCCGAAAGCCAAGAAACCTCGAATGAGATAGGTCATTTTGTGAAGGTTTATTTGAGACATAATCAATATACCAAGTTTGATATTTTTCCTTCTAACTATGTCACATAATATAACACCACGCGAAGGTTTCGCATTGTTTCGATCGTTTTTGAATTTTTTATGCCCGTTTTAAACTATATATAATGTTTTATATTTTACTTAATTTTTATTTATAAATGTGTAATATTTGAGTGTAGATAGATAGGTCTTATTTTTCTGCAAATTTTGATATATTATTTGTATTTTTACGAATTAGAATGATTTAGTTATGATTTTTCAAAATTTAATGAGATAAAATAAAAAATAGCTACGCCGAGGGCAGCCGTCGGCGTAGCATAGAATGTGCCGAGGGCAATTTTACGCCGACGGCTGCTTGGTGGGGCTGGCCTGGACGATGGCTACGCCGACGGCCCCGATGTTTGGCCGTCGGCGTAGCGAGCGGCCGTCAGCGTAGCTTCCCATTCCTGTAGTGTAGATCCGAGGTCCACTCATCTAAGTGGGCAGAATGGCTATGAGAGACGGAAGGAACTGGTCAAGTAACTTGTCGCGCCCCTAATGGTTCACAGTGATTTGCACCGGTGACCTGACTGCTCAATTGACTTACATTTTCTACTATGGGACCATCAAGTTTATTTGGCTTGGTTCATTTTTTGGCAGTTAATTTGTAAAGTGATATTATGGTCATGTCTGGTTATGTATCCATCTATAGTAAGATCTAGATCACCAATTCTCCATGTAGTCCACTGTAAAAACAATTTTCTATGTAATATCCTATATCAATTTCTAGGTCAGATTATCTGGTAAAATGTTGTTTGGAAAAAGTAAAATTTGTGTGGCCACCAGTATTTTAGCACAAAATTAAATATAGAAGGGTGTTAATAATTTGACACTTACTCTTATCAGGGTCTAAAGTTTTCGTATTACTCTTGCATATACTCCATAGCTTGCACCTTTTCTGTGAAAATTCTACCAATCTATTTATAATCATCAGCAGTAATACAGAGAGGTGGAAAAGTAACAAAAATTATAAATATATTCATGTACCACCTAGCGACAACTACAAAGAGTAGAGCGAGCCGAAGACACGCGGCTATCCTCGCTCCTCCATAACCGGAGTCAGACAAAACTTATTGTAGTATGTAGAACGATAGAGAGGGATTGACGGAATATGTTAGATATATTATTGAGCCTCATAGGAGAGTATATATAGACGTACATGCGATCATATTGGAGCACAAGTCAAGTTAGGCTAGAGTCCTAACTATCCCCCCCCCCCCGCACTTGTAGTGATAGCATCGTGAACAATTGAAACCATGCGAGGGGTCGTCGTGGTCGATGTTGTGGTCGGGGATGCCGGTGTCGAGGTAACCGCACGTGAAGCCGCATGCGCATAGTGCGCGAGAAGGATGACGAAGATGCGTCGAGTCAGTCGTCGAGCATGTCGATGCCAAAGCCAATGCAGTCAGAGTCGTCGAGGACGAGGTGCGACCATAGTTTTGCCAAGACTAGGCGCACGTTAGGGAAGAACACACACTCCGGTTTTGCCAGAACTGAGTATGCAAAGAAGAACCTGTCGGTGACGCGGTCGAGGCAGTCATAGAGGAGGGAGACTATGCCGAAGAAGACCATGTCGAAGCCGATGAAGACGAGGCACCGATCCGAGCTTTCCAGACTCGGGAACACATCGGGGACTAAGGCACTCCTGGTGTTGCCAGTACGAGGCATGCGAGAGGCAGGGACCATCATGAACTTGTCGCCATGTCAGAGAGACTAGCAGAGGAGGCCTCGAGGACGGTTGCGAGGCACAGAGAAGCGAAGGAAGTGATGCCAACACTGTTCGCGGTTGTCAGAATAGAGTAGCAGGTGGTGTATTCGGGGACGAGGTGATGACGCTGACGACGAAGTTGCAGTGGACGAAGACGTAGAGGGCGGCGAAAACAGCGGCAACCTGGGATGGTCATGCTGGATGCCTAGAGTGGTGATGGGGTAGTTGATGACCCACAAGTATAGGGGGTGTATCGTAGTACTTTTGATAAATAGGAGTGCCGATCCCAACGAGGAACAGAAGGTGCTGAACAGTGGTACGGAGCAAGAAATTCCTATGAATACTTAGCAAACGGATTTTTAGTGGTTTTCTGACAAGTAAACAAAACAAAGAGCAAGTAACAGAAGTAACGAACAAACGGAGCAAGTGGCCCAATCATTTCTTAGCAAAGGACAAGCCGATGGAAATACTTATCAGGACCAAACGTTCTCGAGGACACATGGGAATTCTGTCAAGTGCTTTCGCTTCAAATAGCTGAGTACTCTTCTCTGGTGTTTGTAAGTGTTGTGTGGGTGAACCTGTGCTAACTTACCGCCCTTCTTAGGACTAATACTTACTTGTGATTAAACCCATGCAAACATCCATAACTACTGGTAATTAAGATATAAATCTAACCACGGCCTTAAACTCTGAGATTCTATGCTCCCTTTTGCAAAGGTGTCCTAACGGGGGTTCAGATTTCTATCACTCTGGCAACCCCACAATTAGTAGCCAAATACACAATGCATTCCTCTAGGCCCATAAATGGTGAAGTGTCATGTAGTCGACGTTCACATGACACCACTAGAAGAATAGCTCCACAACTTAAATACTAAACCATTGAATAATAACTCATCACAGATTCACTACTAACAACATGACTTCTCCCATGTCCTCAAGAGCTAAACGAACTACTCACAAGACTTCATATGGATTAAGATCAAATATGATATGATAATGGATAACAATCTGAATATAAACAATAATCCAATGGTTCCACTCACAAGCATCAACTACAATAGTAATCAACATCGGAAAAGTTTCCCCTACGAACTAAAGCAATATCTAATACAATTGTTACGGTGGGACGGAGTGGTGATGATGGTGCTGGTGGAGATTATGGTGTGGATGATGATGATGATCCCGATGCAGCCTAGCTTGATGATGGTGTTGATGGCGACGGTCTCCCCTCTCCGGGAAGGAATTCCCCTGGCAGAAATCTGTCTGCCGGAGAGATCTTTCTCTCTCGGTGTTTTCCGCCCCCAGAGGCGGCGGAAGTGTATCTGTGGTCGCTCCTCTAGGCTTAGGGTTCCGTAGGGAAGATATAGGCGAAGGGGGAGAGTCGGAGGCCGGGCAGGTGGGCCAAACCCACCCCAGGCGCGGCCTCAGGTGGGCCCACGCCTAGGGGGGTTTGGGCCCCCTGCAACCCCCCTTCGCTCCTCTTTCTAGCTTTCTTCGTCTTCTGGGGAAATAATATGTTTCCATATTTTTCTAGTATTTTTCTGATCTTCGTGAAATTGCACCGAAACGCCTTCTTTTACATCAGAATCCAGATTTCAGCAGTCCATCCTCCAGGAATCATCCAACATGCATAAACAGATGAAAAGCCATAAGTAATACCTCATAATAAGACAAATATCAATGAATAGAGGTAAATTATGATATAGAATGGTGATGCAAATTGGGCGTATCAGTAGTCGGTGGGATCTGCAATAGTGAGAGGTTACCCTGCAGGTTAAATTGTGAAGTGTGGTGGCGGTGCTCAAAGTAGGTTAGGAAGAACCCGACGGCGTGACGATGAGCATGAGCAGACGACGGTGATCCGCACCGTGCGAGATGGCGCGATGGAAACCGAGGACGTCGGTGTGCGGGGACGGCGAAGTAGACTACATGCAGTGACGCTATGACCCGAAGGGGTGGCATAACTGTAGGGCGCAAGTCGGTGCAGTGGCTTGGTGACCACCGACGACGTACACGCCAAGGGAGGCATGTTGGAAGCCGGTAGCATGGACCAAAGGCAGCGGCGCTGCGGCCCAAAGGGGTGACACAACGGCAGCCCATAGCTCGATCGGCGGTAGGAGCGTACTCTGGGACGTGCTTGGCGTAGAAAGGCGAGGGATCGGTTGACCAGACCGACGGTGCGCCGTATGCTCCATGGCGTGGACGACGCATAGATCGGAGTCGATGGTGGCGTAGTCGGTGAAGTCCCGGACGATGACGATGAAGACGGACCGAGGGGGCAGCCGTCACAGCCTTTCGAGGAAGGCGTAGTAGCCATCCATGGTGCGTGGCGGCCTACTGTGAGGCTGCAATAGCCTGTTGAGGCAGGTGCGGGCGCGGGCATCGCCGCGTATGATGATGTGAGTATGGTCGGAGAGGCGAAGAGGTGCGCGCGAAGCGTGGGCGGGGCGCCAGCCACAGGAGGGGCAAGGTTGGGGAGAGGCGGCGACGACGCTAGGGTTTTGGCGACGATGGCTCTAGGGTAGGATCGAATTTAGGCTGATACCATGTAAACCGATATAGAGGGATTGGTGGAATATGTTGGATGTATTATTGAGCCTCATGAGCGAATATGTATTGATGTAGTGGGGATCATCTTGAAGTACAAGTCAATTTTGGCTAGAGTCCTAACTATCTTAAACTATCATAACAACTATATCCATACAATACTCTAACATAGTAGATAAACAAAAAATCATCATGCTAAGTTCCAAAATACCTACCGCACCGGAAAAAACATCCATCGCCAATACTAACATCCATAGATCAGAATAGATCTCATCCATGATGACTGCTCGAGTGACAGAAGGAGACTATATTACTGTTTTTTCCTTTTACCAAACAAACTAATAGCACATCAGCATCGATTACAAAATTTTGGACGCAATCGATTAAACTACTCAACCGGATCTCCAAGGATCTTACATGTCTATGAGTGGTTTTTCTCTTTCAGAAAGTGTCGCTTTGAAATGAAAGGTATCACTAGTGCAGACTCCCCCCTCTAACACTGGTTGGGAGGGCCCTCTAACAGCGGTTGTAGAACCGCTGTTGAGGGTTCGGTGTTAGAGGGGGGCCCCCTTTAACATCGGTTCTTATACGAACCGGTGTTAAAGGGTGGCGCACATGGGGCTGCCGCAGGGCTCAGGCCCCCCCCTTTAACACCGGTTCGTGTTAAAGGTTCTCTGCCGCGACAGGAAAACGGCCTAAATCTCTGCCGCGGCAGAGTTCTGCCTCTGCCCCGTTCTGGGCGTATTTCTGCGGGAAGGGGGGAGGGGGAATCGATCGGGAGCAGTATACACATACATCGTCATCGGTACATACGAGTACATGAATAATTAAGCAACTATTATTATACACAAACATCGTCATCGGCACATACATCGTCATCGTTCATTTTGGTGGATATCTAAAGAGTTCTCCGCCACGCGTGACGACCTCATCAAGTATGAACCCCGCTAGTTCCTCTTGAATGGCTCGTATGCGGTCAAATGGTAGGAGTTGGTCCCGCATCCGTTCGATCTGAATATATATGAAGAATGGGGTCAATATATATATAAGAATAAAACTCAACACAATTGATGGTAATAAAATAATGTTGTGTACTTTGTTTACTTACTCTAAGTTTTTCTAGTGCGGCTTGGCCCGTCGCACATATCGTGTTGCGAATGAACTCGCAAACATAGTATCCACATAAGTTATTGTCGGGTCCCTGATGCGTGCACTTTACGAGAATAGAGAGTTCAATCAAAATAATAATCAATAAAGCATGATATAATGGAATTGGAAGCAGAATCAAAGAGATACGCAGACCTAGCTAGCTAGTATTACTTACATTTTGGTCTACAAATTTTATTTCTTCTGACCATTCACCCACGGCCCTGCCCGTGAACCTTTTCCAAACCCTGTCCGGCAAAGAAAATGGATAAAGGAGTAATTAATTACTTGTTGTCACGAAAGTTGCCGATCTAGTGTGATAATATGATTGAAATTATCTCTGGAGCATCTCTCTAAAGTCTGCCCATATCTCTTTTTCTTTTCGTAACGAGTCCATGACAAGGACTTTTCCTGAGTCGGGTTGAATGACTAGCAGAATAAAGTGGAACCTACGCACGCATAACTCATCATCAGTTACACTTAACATCGAGTAAGCCGAAACAGAATGTGTACAAGAGTGAGGTAACAGTACTCACGAGAAGTTGTAAGGCAATAGTATTTCCCTTTTGGTTTGTTGTCTCAGTAAAGACCTTAGCAAGTAATCTTACATTTGCGGGTTTGGTTCTTACCACTTCTTCATGAACTCTATTTGGGTCAACGAATCCAATGTCAAAAGGGACTCCTTTCATGCATTCCATAACCTTTTTCCTGCATAATAGTATATACATATATGGTGAGCATATATATATACATGCAATTAATGAAGTGAATGAGATGAGATATAAATTACAGAAATAGTACTTACACACAATAAAGGCTGATGGCAGCTTTGTCGAGTTCCTTCTGATTGAATAGAAAATGCAAGTATTGAATGTTGAAGTCGATCGCGTCGTCTCCGCACAAGAAAATCTGATCTCTTATATGCGCCGTGATCCATTCTTCCTTTCTCGTCTTGCAGAAATCAAGGTACCACTTGTGCAATCTTCGCATCTTTGTTGGTAGATTCTTGAGCTCCTCTTTCTTGACGAGATTCTTCCCATACTTCCATGGCTGTATGGGGTTGGCTTCAAATTTGGGCAAGTTGTCTCCCATGATGTTCAAGTATGCAATGTAATTCATCCCCATCTCATTGGCCTTTCTTTGTAGCTCTGCCTCGTAATCATTTACGGGAGGAGCGTCCCGTGTGTCGAACACTTGGAGCGGGGCGCATGATTGGTTTTCCTGCTCTCCGAGCATGGAAACTATTTTACGGGTGCCGACATCGCTACTTTCAGTCTCCCTACGGTGCATTGCATCCCCCTTCAAAATCTGGCGCTCGTAGTCCGGCACAAGTGGGGTTTCAGGTTTCAAAAGATTTTTGTAAAACTTCTCCACCACCGTCGGATCTATTTTCGCCTTTGGCTCGGCCTGTCTAGGTGCAAAGAATTTCTTGACCTCTTCTTCTGAGATCCTATTGGTCTCCTTGTCGCTGCGACTCCACGGTAAAACCGGCAATGGCTTGGCGGAAGGCTGTGGGACGTAGTTTTTTGAACTCTTTGGCGTACGGTTTCCTGCGGATTTCTTTGTGGTAGTGCTAGTGATGCTCTTCGTGGCAGTGCTGTTCCGCTTACGCGGAGGAGATGGCTAACGGGCAGGAGATGGCTGGCGCGCCGGAGATGGCTGCCGTGCAGGAGATGGATGAAGCGCCGGAGATGGCTGCCGCGCAGGAGATAGCTAAAGCGGCTCGGAGACATGACATGGGGTGCAGTGGCCTCCAATTTGGAAGCACGATGTGTTCCTTCTTCCAAAGAATGGTTGTTTTCACTGCAAAATTTGAGTTGAGTTTCCCCTTCACCTGTAGCATGGTCAAGCTGTGCTTCCTCATATTCCTTCACAACCTCATCCACCCCGACAATAGCATAGCCATCTGGAATCGGGCGGCAGTGGTAAGTTCCACCAGCTACAGGAGGTAAGGCATAGCCGACAACCACCTTAATGGATAAGCCCATTAATCTCACATGCAGCTCAGCGTGTTCGCTCTCCGTGATCTCATCCACGGGGTATCGAGGACCCGTCATTTCAAGCGTGGGATGCACGTTCTCCGTGGAAGCCACACTGCTTTTCCGCGCAGAGTCTGGGCCGCGGGCAGCTTCCAATGCAGGCTCTCCGTGCCGCTGAGATGGGCTGGTAGCTTGATGGCTCTGTTGTGCATTCACTTGCGCCTGCAGCGCCGCAAGTGCATGTTCTATCTGTGTCATCCGCTCTGTACGCTCTTTTTCTTTTCTGTCGCGCCATCTGTAAGAGTCGCTCCAGTCGGCAAACCCATCCTTCCACGTCATACCCCCTGTGCCTCGTGCATGTCCAGGGTGTTCTTTTTTACCGATGGCGCGTGTGAGCTGGTCATTCTCTCTGTCGGGATGGAAGGTCCTGGCGGATGTTTCCTCGTATGCCGTGATGAGTTCAGTGACGTGTTTGGCAAGGAGGGTTGGGAAGATACACAATCCTGTTTCTGGGTCCAACCTTGCCCCGATTCCGTAGAACCAAGTCTTTGCACGTAGGTCCCACCCATCTGTCTGGGGTGTGATCCCTCTCAGGGCCTTCTCAGCTTCCTCCCACTTAGGCCTCGAGATATGTAGCCACGACCCGTCCTCCGGTGATATTCCTTCTTCAGGGCATTAAGCGTATTGGTTTCTGACCTCTTTTTAGCTATAGCACTTTTTTTATATGTCTCAAATTCGGGCCAGTGAGGTCTTATCTTCGCATAATATGCGTCTTCGAAATTTGGAGTCTCGCCAGATTTGACAAATTTGTTCAATTTTGTCTTCCAGTTGCGGAAAGCGTCAGCCATCTTCTTTAGAGTTCACTCTTTGACCTTTTCCTTTATAACCGGGTTGTTTTCATCCTCCTCTGGCGGAAGGGTGAAATTTACCAACAACGAATTCCAAAGCGTTTCTTTGGATCTTTCATCGACAAAGGTATCGTCGCCCTTCTTTGGCTTATTCCAATATTCAATTATGATTGGGATTTGGTCCCTAACAAGAACTCCAGCCTGACGTACAAATTTGTCTGCGGCCTTCTTGGGCTCCATCGGCCTGCCATCAACACGGATCGCCTGATCGTGAACTTTGCACGATCTTTCAACCGATGGCTCGCGCCTCGCTTGCTCTTTTTCGTAGAAGATGGTTGCTGGCTGGTCGATCCAGAGGGCTAAAAGAAGAAAGAAGCATTAATTAATACATGTAGAAGAAGATTGTTGGTGGAAGTCAGCAGAGGCTTAATCAATGCATATACCTCGCCGGACTTTGTAATCACTAAATTGCGTTCACCGGAGTCTTCATCGGAGTCTTCATCTTCTCCATGACTACTTAAGCTGTCATCATGTCCCTCCAAGTTCAGATATTGTGAGGTGTCCTCATCAATGTTCTCCATTATTTCTTCTTCTTCAAGGTTTCTACTAAGTGGATCCATAGTTTCTAAAACAATAATATTATCTAGAGTAAGAGAGTAAACATTCAAGTGGACTTGGATTCATACACAAATATACATATTATTCATACAAAAATACACAAATAAATACACAAATGAAATTAAAACCCTAAGGATGCTTGATCATTTTAAACGAGTTCCGAGGGGTCCAAACCCTAATTCGGAGAAATCCCGGATGCATATGAGAGGGGCTAGCTACAGTGGCTGACCGGAGGCTGGCGGCGTTGGAGAGCGACCTAGGGCGCGCGAGGTAGCGTGATGCGGCCTACCTAAAACGGAGAGAGGGACGCCGTGCCGTCGTTGCCAGCGGACACACCTGCAACCCGAGAAGGACCATGCATACACCCCGACATCGCTGGCATAACGCGCGAGCTCGCACCCCATGGCCACCACCGGAGCTCGCACCCCACCTAGGCCGCCCCCGCAGCAGAGAGGGGAGGCCGTCCCCGTACCGTGCCTAGGCCCTGGGCCTCCCCGACAAATCCGCCTCCCTGACCCATCCCCTCCACATCCCTGTCGTTGGCCCCAATCCGTGGACCCTTTGTATACCCTAACCATCAATTTGTACAAATGATGCAGGAATTTGACGGTCTATTTGTGAGCTTATTATGGTCTCAGATTCTTCTAGTTGTAGTCAGTCCTTGGGCCGCGTAGGCTGCCAAACCAATTAAAAAAGATATAATCCTCTAGTTAAGAAATTTTGTAGGAAGATAGCAGTTTTGAGAAAGAAAAGAACAAAAGATTTTCTCTTGACATGTAGTTGTGCACTGAGATACTTTATTTATTTTTGCTTTGTTTCTTAGGAGCATAATTGCAACTATAGCCACATTTGGTTGAACACCGATACAAGTAGCAACTCCTAATATCCAAATGAAGAATACTAGCTAAAACTCTTGAACTCATACAATGAACACCGATACATTGTGTGCATTGCATTGATGTGCGGGTGGTCGATGCAGGGAAGACGCGGGTGGCAGCGGCAGCGCCTGCTTCCTCGAACGACGCAGAGGCGTGGACGGAGTGGCGCCACCGCGCGAGCTCCACTGAAAACTGCCGGCCTGCGGCGCCACCACGCGAGCTCCACACCGCCGCCAAAGGGAGGAAACAGAGAGGGAGTAAACAGAGGAAACAGAGCTCCTCACCACGAGCACGACGGCGTCGGTGGGGTTCTTGTAGGCGCCCGGCGCTGCCGGTTAAGGCTTGATGTGGCGCGGTGGCGGTGTTGGCGCGCGCGAGGGCGACGGTGGCTCCGATCGAGTTGGCGGTGGCGGCCGACACGAGGGCGGCGACGGCGAGGGCTGGACGGCGCCGGCGCAGCTGTTCTCTGTTTTTCTCTGCGCGGCGGCGGGTTCGATCTGGCTCTGGGGGGAAGAAAGGAAGGGGAAGGCGCATTTAATACCCCTCCTTTAACACCAGTTTGGGGCTGGAACCGGTGTTAAAGGGGGGGAATTCGTTTCACGCGCGCACCCCCCTTTAATACCGGTTCGTGTCTGGAACCGATGTTAAAGGGGGGCATTTATTTCATGCATTAAAGGGGCATTTTTAATTCAAAAAATAGGATATGAATTTAGAAAATTCATATCTTTTTCATTTCAACTCAGAAAATATGAATAATATATCATAATTTTCAGAAAAATAATATCTATCCATTCATGTAAAAACATTTTATATTTACTTTAGATGAAAATTTTCAAAATGATTAAAACACTTACATATAAATTTTGATTATTCAATTCAAACAAAAATAAATTGTCAAATCCTAAAACTTTGAACATAAGAAATATTAAGCATCTAAAAAGGAATCTAACCCTATTTTATTAGAGCAAATCATATTTTAATGCTGCATCTTTTGTATTAACATTTTTGAATTGATTGGATATTTAAATGCCGCATCTTTTGTATACACTTGAATTTCACCAAGCCTCGCTCAACTTGCATTGGTTTTTTGATAAACTAGCATATTGTGAACCTAAAAATGATTTTTGTAAAAAATCATGAGCATCGTATCATGTACCTGTAGTTCATATCTGACCCACTTCCTGCCGATTCGGCAGGAATTTGTCTTTTTCACCAGAGGTGGACGGAAAGGTTTCAGATCCCCCTGTTGGTATTTTTGTCAAATGTGTTGGTGGTTTTTTGAATTAGCCATTTGGTGGTTGCTTCACAAAACCGTCCGTTTTTTATGCTCGGAAAATGGAAAATGCCTTTTTGGTGCGATAAAAAGGAAAACTTCCTCTTGCAACATTGTTTGCCATGCCATGATGCACATGTATGAACAATATAGCCATATTATCACAAACTATGCCTTGATTCTAGCCATAACATTGGTCATTTGACCCGAAAGCCAAGAAACTCGAATGAGATAGGTCATTTTGTGAAGGTTTTTTGAGACATAATCAATATACCAAGTTTGAGATTTTTCCTACTAACTATGTCACATAATATAACACCACGTGAAGGTTTCGCACTGTTTCGATCTTGTTTTATTTTTTTATCCCCGTTTTAAACTATCGTCAAACTTTGTCGAACAACGGGCATGAAGATTCTTAGCTCGGGGCCAAGCCTCGCTCAACTTGCATTGGTTTTTTGATAAAATAGAATATTGTGAACCTAAAAATGATTTTTGTAAAAAATCATGAGCATCGTATCATGTACCTGTAGTTCATATCTGACCCACTTCCTGCCGATCGGCAGGAATTTGTCTTTTTCACCAGAGGTGGACGGAAAGGTTTCAGATCCCCCTATTGGTACATTGTCCATATAAGGTAGTCTAGTAATTTTTGTAAAATGTGTTGGTGGTTTTTTGAATTAGCCATTTGGTGGTTGCTTCACAAAACCGTCCGTTTTTTATGCTCGGAAAATGGAAAATGCCTTTTTGGTGCGATAAAAAGGAAAACTTCCTCTTGCAACATTGTTTGCCATGCCATGATGCACATGTATGCACAATATGGCCATATTATCACAAACTATGCCTTCATTCTAGCCATAACATTGGTCATTTGACCCGAAAGCCAAGAAACCTCGAATGAGATAGGTCATTTTGTGAAGGAGATAGAACTGGAATTAAAATACAGAATGAAACTAATAGTAAGTTACATAAAGCACGACTGAAAATTAAGATACATAAAAGAACTGAAAATTAAGATACATGGCCAGATTAAGTAACAATCGGCTGAACTTGTTTCGGAATGTTGGAGTGATTCAGTCATGCTCCTGCCTACACCTGTAATACTCGCCATCAGTAGTCGTACTACTCGCCGTCATCGTTGTCGCCGGGTCGCCAGAATTGAACCTTGAAGGCTGAGTACGCGTGGGCTGGACTTGAGGGTAGCGCAGACGGGGATTAGAGTCGGCGGCAGTGTCATAGGCCATGACGCTCTGGAGAGTCCGACCGCACCACCATAGCCGACGGCCGGCCTCGTTGAAGTTAGGAGGAGGTGGGCCGTCCTCCTCGTGCCTGGAGAGCGCCCTCTCACACTGATCCACGAAGAAGGCTTCCCAAGTAGGGAAATAGTCGGGATGCCATCTGGGATTCCTCCGCTGCTCCGACGTGAGCTCGAAGTAGTAGTGGTTCGTGATAGCCATCCGGCGCGCCACACCTAGAGGGACAGGAGGAACCGGCACGCCTCGGCGCCAAAGATCCAGCCACGGGGACACAAGAGCCCGGCAGGGGTAGTTCGAGGCGCAAAGTGCCTCCCCCTCCCTGGGGGTTAGTGCTACGGTGGAAGCCATGGGAAAGAGTGATGAGGTTGCAGATATGAGTCTAGAGATGTGCAATGACAATGGAGGCCAACCCTACATATATATATATAGTGAACTGGCGGGAAGAACTGGAGGGAAGAACTGGCGGGAAAAAAACTGCGGGAAGAAAAATAGCGGGAAGAAAAATGGCGGGAAGAAAAATGGCGGGAAAAAATATGGTGGGAAGAAATAGAAGAAAGAATAATGGCTCATTTAATACATATACTGTTAACAGAAGAAATATGACATTGTTCTAAAAATGGGACGGTTGGAGGGATTTCAGGCTGGGCCAGGCAGCACTAATGATAGTGGTGAGTGTCGACATTATGTCGTGCGGCGTGTACCTTGTCCCGGATGGTGTCACCAACCGAGACTAAAGATGAACCTTTAGTACCGGTTGGAGACACCAACCGGGACTAAAGATGAACCTTTAGTCCCGGTTGGAGACACCAACCGGGACAAAACACGAGTCAGCACTAATGATAGGGGTGAGTGTCAACATTATTTCGTAAGTGTCGACACTATGTCGAGCTGCTTGTACTATAACTAGGCATCCTTGTGAGTCCAGTCCTCCAGCCAGTTTGAGGCATCTCCAAGATGGTTTTCGAGAGCAGGGACACCACTAAGGCCAGTTTCAGGGAGATGCCGACGGAGCCCAGTCCTCCGGCATCTCCGAGAAACTGGTCATAGAGGCACTCCCTAATATGTGAAATTAGTTAGCTCCCAGGTGTATTGATCTAGTTAGAGAAGTTACAAGCTACAAGATGGTTTTCGAGAGCAGGGAAACCACTACGGCCAGTTTCAGGGAGATGCCGACAGAGCCCAGTCCTCCGGCATCTCCAAGAAACTGGCCATAGAGGCACTCCCTAATATGTGATCGCGCGAGTTTGGAGATCAGATCTTAATGGTAAGTACGAATCGGGACAACTTTTTCTCATAGTCCCGGTGCATCCACAAAACAAGACTAACACTCAAGACATTTATTAATATTAAAAACATGAACTAGAGTTACATAATATGAGCATGAACTTCTTGGCATATGTCCTTCCTTATGATCGCTTCAGGCGTAACCATGGAGCATCTTCTTTACTTAACGGAATGCTTGGGTCAGTTTTCACTGTGAAGGGCGGAATTTTATCAAACTTATTATAATCTTCTGACATGTCTATCTTGTCCTCGATTCCCACGATGTTTCTTTTCCCTGAAAGAACTATGTGACGCTTTGGCTCATCATATGATGTATTCGTTTGCATATTTTTTCTTTTTTTTGGTCTGGAGGACATGTCCTTCACATAGAAAACCTGAGCCACATCATTGGCTAGGACTAATGGTTCGTCTAAGTTCTTGTCTACCTTCATAAGATTGTTGAGATCCACCGTTGTCATTCCGTACTTCTTGTCTACCTCAACCCCTCCTCCTGTTAGCTTGACCCATTTGCATCGAAACAAGGGGACCTTAAAATTAGGTCCATAGTCAAGTTCCCATATCTCCTCTATGAACCCATAATACGTGGTCTTCGCCCATTGTCTTCTGCATCAAGCGGACACCACTATTTTGGTTGGTGCTCTTTTTATCTTGGCCTATCGTGTAAAATGTATTCCCATTTATCTCGTACCCTTGGAAAGTACATACGTCGAAGATGGTGTCCGCCAACAAGTACAGCTGATCCCCAAACAGTGGTGTTATTCGTGAGAAGTCTTTGCGCAGCCGCCAAAACTCGCCATGTGTTCACTTATAATCCATTCATCGACCGCCTGGTGTTTGAGGCGTATTAAATTCTTGTGTTCATTGATATACGGGGCAACCAAGATAGATCTTTGTAAAACCGTGTAGTGTGCTTGATTGAGAGAATGCCCGTCCCTACATATCATTGCTTTACATCCTAGGGTGCCTTTTCCACGCAGTCTCCCCTCATGTCGTGATTCTGGAACACCAATCGCCTTAAGGTCAGGAATAAAATCAACACAGAACTCAATGACCTCCTCTGTTACATAGCCCTTGGAGATGCTTCCTTCTGGCCTAGCACGATTATGAACATATTTCTTTAAGACTCCCATGTACCTCTCAAAGGGGAACATATTGTGTAGAAATACAGGACCGAGAATGGCAATCTCTTCTACTAGGTGAACCAGGAGATGCGTCATAATATTGAAGAAGGATGGTGGGAACACCAACTCAAAGCTGACAAGACATTGGGCCACATCTGTTTGTAACCCTGGTAGGATTTCTGGATCGATTACCTTCTGAGATATTGCATGAGGAATGCACATAGCTTCACAATGGATACTCGAACATTTTCAGGTAGAAGCCCCCTCAATGCAATCGGAAGCAATTGTGTCATAATCACGTGGCAGTCATGAGACTTCAGGTTTTGGAATTTTTTCTCTGCCATATTTATTATTCCCTTTATATTTGACGAGAAGCCAGACGAGACCTTGATACTGCTCAGACATTCAAAAAAGATTTCCTTCTCTACTTTGGTAAGAGCGTAGCTGGCAGGAGTTAAGTGGCATCGTTTACCCTTGTTCTCAGGATGCATAGGCTCTTGAGGCTTTGGGCGTTGCTGGTCCTGCCGTGCTTCCGGTGTATCTTTTGTCTTCCCATACACTCCTAGAAAGCCTAGCAGGTTCACGCAAACATTCTTCGTCACGTGCATCACGTCGATTGAAGAGCGGACCTCTAAGACTTTCCAATAGGGTAGGTCCCAAAATATAGATTGCTTCTTCCACATGGGCGCGTGTCCGACATCGTCATTCGGAACAGATAGAATGCCAGGACCTTTTCCAAAGATTACTTCTAGGTCCTTGACCATACCAAATACCTCCTCACCGGTACGGAGGACAGGCTTCCTCCGGGGTTCTGCCAGACGTTTGAAATGCTTGCCTTTATTTCTTACTGGATGCAGGTTCGGAAGAAATAGGCGATACCCTAGGTACACAACCTTCTTACATTTATCAGTCTCATCTAAACAGTGTGTGCATGCATTGTATCCCTTGTTTGTCTGTCCTGAAATGTTACTAAGAGCAGGCCAATCATTGATGGTTACGAAAAGCAATGCTCGTAGGTCAAATGGCTCCCCTTTGTGCTCATCCCACATACGTACACCTGGTTTGGCCCACAGCTGTAAAAGTTCTTCAACTAATGGCATTAGGTACACATCAATGTCGTTGCCGGGTTACCTCGGGCCTTGGATGAGCACTGGCATCATAATGAACTTCCTCTTCATACACAAGCAAGGAGGAAGGTTATAGATACATAGAGTCACATGCCAGGTGCTGTGACTGCAGCTCTGCTCACCAAAAGGATTCATGCCGTCTGTACTTAGACCAAACCTTAAGTTCCTTGCGTCACATGCGAAGTCCGGGTACTCCCGTTCGACTTTTCTCCACTGTGACCCATCATCGGGGTGTCTCAACATCGCGTCTTTCTTACGGTCTTCCATGTGCCATCGCAACAACTTGGCATGCTCTTTATTTCTGAAGAGACGTTTTAACCGTGGTATTATAGGAGCATACCACATAACCTTGGCGGGAACCTTCTTCCTAGGGGCCTCGCCCTCAACATCGCCAGGATCGTCTCGTCGATCTTATATCATGAGCAAAGGCATACCGGGCATGCATCCAAATTCTCGTACTTCTCACCGCGGTAGAGGATGCAGTCATTAATGCAGGCATGTATCTTCTGCACGTCTAATCCTAGAGGACAGACAACCTTCTTTGCTTGGTATGTACTGTCGGGCAACTCATTATTTGTTGGAAGAAGATTCTTCATTTTTACCAACAACTTTGAAAATGCGCTGTCAGTCACACCATTCTCTGCCTTCCATTGCAGCAAATCCAGTGTGGTACCTAGCTTTTTATGGCCATCTTCGTAAGTTGGATACAACAATGTTTTGTGATCCTTTAACATCTGCTCCAGCTTCTCCTTCTCCTTTTCAGTTTCACATTCTTCCTTTGCATCAGTAATGGGCCGACTAAGATCGTCATCAGCGGGCCCATCTGCTGCCTCTTGATCTTTATTATCTACCCCCGTTGCAGTATCATCATATTCAGGATACATATTATGATAGTTGTCATCATCATCTTCTTCTTCGTTGTCTTCCATCACAACCCCTTTTTCTCCGTGCTTGGTCCAACAATTATAGCTGGGCATGAAACCGGATCGAAGCAGGTTGGCGTGAATGGTTCTGGTATTTGAGTAGTCTTTCTTGTTCTGACAGTGAACACACGGACAACACATAAAACCATTGTGACCACGGTTTGCATTAGCCACAACGATGAAATTTTGAAGGCCCGTAATGTACTCGGAAGTACGGCGGTCACCGTACATCCATTGCCGGTTTATCTGCATTAATATGTAGTATATATCAAAAATTAATAGGGAGATGACCATTTATATATATAGTACATCAATGACACATGAAAGGATAGTTGCCGACCTCGATCGAGAAGGAAAGAGCAACGAGAAAACTTATTTTGAGCTCTCGGGCATTTCACCGAACACCTCTTGTGCATATGAAAAAAACACAAACTAGCACTCTTCACACCCTCTTGCTAGGCTCCAAAATGAGATAGTGAAAAAATGCAAGAGTAGGGTGTGGGCTGCGGTGTCTTATATAGCCCCCCCTTTAACACCGGTTCAAGCCACGAACCGGTGTTGAAGGGGGGGCTACGCGGGCCACTGGGCACGAACCGGTGTTAAAGGGGGCTCCTTTTTTGCCGCACGGGCCACGCTGGTACGGCGCCCCCTTTAACACCGGTTCCAGGATCAACGAAAAGCCTCGTTTCCACTAGTGTATGTGTGTCCGGCTGGAATATGCGTGGCCCTGCGCTCTTTTGTCTTATGTATGTATTAGCAACACAAGAGATCAATCAGGGCGGACAAATCTCACATCAATCATGCGTGGAAATATTTTAGTCTATCTCGAGCATACATCACCCTTATATGGTGGCGGCTTAGACTATCGTTTTTGCCAGATTGAGGCGATATGACCAGAATCGCAAAAGAAATGGTTGGATACTCTCCTTTCATGTGTGACCAAGCATTACAGTGACTGGCCCTAGCTATATATAAAAGGCAAAAGCTCTCCTAGGTTTTTTTGGGTATCATTCCCTAGTTTATTCGGAGGAGACTAGCTAGACATAGTAATCTTCTGCGAGGAGCGATTTATATAAGGTAACTTGTATCCTTGTTTGCAGTCCTCATCTTTTAGTAATATATATATATATGCGATCGTTTCTTCTTCTGTATGGCAATCTATACATTTACTACTGGTCTTTTTATCTAGTTTTGTATGTGTTATTTCATCTATTCTGCAAGAGGTTATGTGTTGCTTTTTCCTAAAAGGTGCCGCTAGGGGCGAATCTACCGGGTAGGGGCTTCATTAGGCTCCAACACCTACCCTCTATTTTTGCCCACAAACCTCTATTCAGAGCCATGAGAGTTATAGATTTGGAGAAACAATAGCCATGGTTTGCCGGGAACGCTAGGGAAGAAGAGGACAGTTCATGGCCATGAACTGACAAGAGGCACGCGCACACTACTTGTCATGGGCCAGGAGCTCTTGCATAGTTGTTGTGGCCCACCAGCAAAACTACCCACGAGTGAATTGGATGAGTCACTTGGAAAAAAAGAAGACTGGGTTTGAATTTTTTATTGTCCACTTGTCTAAGAGGCAATATGGTTTCTTAGTGTTTAATTATTGTTGAGAGTTGATAATTATATAGTTGTCTAAATTTAGATGTATCAAGACACTAGTTAGTGTATAAATATTACCAAATTTAAACATTCTACGACATTTATTTTGGAACGGAGGGAGTGTACTTAGGTACTACTTCACTTTTTTTTTGTTCAGATACGAATTGAGAAATATTTTTTTCATGAAAGACACTAGGTTATTAGCACACTTGCCATAATTTAGCTTAATGACTTTATTGAAGCCTACTCTATATTTCCGTCCTAGATTCGCCACCGGTGCCGTAATGAATATAAAATTGTGGAGCTAGCTGAATATGTTATCTTTTTTTTCCGACGAAAAAAGGTTTGAATAAGCTGAAGAAACTTTCCTTGTAGAATCAGATGAGGATCTGATCATTTGGTGCTGTTGTAGCTTGGGATTGGAAACATGGACGACTCGGGCCAATTCATGCGGTGGGCCATGGCGACCCTGGAGCAGGAGCAACCGGTGGCCATCTTCAACGACGACCCCGGCGAGGTGATCTTCCCCTCGATCCAGGTGCTCCGCAGCATCTCACACGGCGGGGATCTCATCTTGGACGAGCTGCTCACGGACATGGAGATGCAGGCCCACGCGGCAAACAGGGGGAGCTCGGGCGAAACAACCGACGACGACAGCGGAGGCAATTTCTCGTCCAGAGCCCCCATGCATCACGGCGTTTCAGACTCGGTAAGGTGCGCTCCGATTCCGAACCATGGCAGAAGCAGTGGCCCCATCCCCATCAACTATGGAAAGCCCGTGATGAGCTGGAACTACGGCGGCGTCTCTGCGCTTCCCGGCAGCGACGGCACGCGCACGCTGGACCTGGAGGGGATCACCGCCGCCGGCAAACCTTACGAGCCGAACACGGCGTCGCACGAATCACAGCCCATGAGGAGGGCACAGCCCATGAGGAGGGCCTCCGCTAAGAGCAACGCCGCGGGCACGGGACCCGCGTCGGCGTCGGCGCCGATGTTCGCGCTGGACCACACCATGGCTGAGCGAAAGCGCAGGGAGAAGATCAAGGATCTCTTCATCGAGCTCTCCGCCGTCATCCCCGGTCTCAAGAAGGTGAACCTCCTCGATCGCTCCGATTAAATCCCTCCACTCGCTCGCTGTTGTCTCACCAGGGCTTTTGCTGATTCAGATGGACAAGGCAACCATCCTTTCAGACACGACCCGACACGTCAAGCAGCTGCAAGAGAAGGTCAAGGCCCTCGAGGTCACTGGTGGCGGCAGGAGAGTCGTCGAGACGGTGGTGCTCGTCAAGAAGCCGTGCTACGACGCCGCAGGGGACGATCACGGCTCCCCATCGTCGGCCTTATCTGTGTCATCCTTGGCGGCGAGGAACCCGGTCCCAGAGATCGAAGTGTGTTTTACAGAGAAGGGCGTGATGATGGTGAGGATCGTCTGCGACGACGCCAAGGGAGTCGTCGTGAGGCTGCTGTCGGAGGTGGAGGAGGGGCTCCACCTCAGCATCACGCACGTCAATGTCTTAGCGTTTACGGCCTCCACTAAGAGCATAACTATCACGGCAAAGGCAAGTTTTCTGTTCTCCTTCATTAATTTGGCGTTTTGGAGATTTGGTAAATACCACCCTTATACCAGACCTAATTAATTAAGGGATGGGATAGATCATAGGACAGAATATCTTCCCTTATTAAGCCTACATAAGTTATTATGCATAACAATGCATGCAAAAATTCTATTTCCTCCTTGTCAGTTTATTAGCCTTAGTAGAAATGACGATGTAATTTAGATAATTAGGGATTGATCGATTGCATGCCAATCTCTAGGATTGGTGGGAATGTTTTACGATGCCAGCTATTGGTTGCATGTCATAGTAAGTACAGTAGTTAGTGCTAGATATGAGCCTAATTTTTGAGGTTTTTCTAGTTTTTAGTAAGCCTAATAAACTGAGGAGGGAGTATATATTACATACCAATTGATGAAGAGAGGTGATTGTGGTACTTATCATAATATGATATCATACCATAGTACGTAAAACTAGTTATTTTTAATGATAAACATATCTTGTATACAAGTATGCATTGAGATTCTATAAATAATTAAATATAATAGGACTATGCTTCTACTTGATGATGATACTATGTACTACAGAGATTATTGTATACTAGTAATATGATATTTTCACTATGACGAGGCTAAGTAAAGTCAGCCGCATCTTGGATGTTGGACCCGAACCACATGCATGTCAACCGTAGGCAGTGGTATTTTTCAATGCTGAAAAAGTCTAGCATTATTGTTGCGTAGTGGACTCTTCTTTAAAATCATATTGCGTCAGGGTTGTACTATATATGTGAATATGATGGCCCTAAATTTATTTTGTACGAAATGCTTAAATGATTACGATATCCTGCATTATTTGCAAACATGGTGGACATAGGGAAGGCTGGTACTATCATTTAAGCATACTATACGGGTCTCGACTTCAGATCTGGAATACAACTATAGAGCAACCCTCCAATTGGAATAAACATCATGTGATACTATGTTATATTGATAAAATTGGCAACCTTTTAACTTTATATAGATAGATACTCTGGGTCTCTCTCATTTGTCTAATAGACGTATATATGCCATTCTTTTAGTTTAGGTTGATTAAAATGCATTGTAGGTGCTAAAAGTATTAGGGGTGCTAAGTTAAGTTAGTCATAAATTCTAGGAAATGCATATACAAGTCCTAAATGCATATGCGGACAGGCTAGATTGGGGTAGGACCACAAGTAACACACTTCACAAACTTTAGGAGTCGTATATGTAGTTTGATGTAATTAGGACTATGCCCCCCCCACCCCGGCCCCTCAAATACTTGCATTTTAATCTTTTTTTACATGTTCTTGTGTTAGCATGTACATTTTCTCTTCAATACTTTGTACTTGTTACACCGTTTGGCCCTCCAGCCACCAAGCATTACCGAAATCATTACCTATATGTGCATTTTCCACCCTTGACTCATCCTCCAACATTTCTTCCCCATATGGGGATTATTATGAATCATAAACATCATAGATGTTACACATGGAACATGAATCATAGAGGCTGAACCAATGGCGAAGAATGTGTCGCCAGGTAATAGTTCATGCAAAAAAAACATATTAGATGACTTCCTCGGTTAAAAAGAACAAGACAAATACTCCCTCAACATTATATAAATTAATAGACAACCTCCATACACTTAAATGGCGATTATACGCAAAATGGTAGTACTACCAATTAAGCATATTGCAACGTCCAGTCTCCCCATCGTTTCCCTGCAATTATATATTTTTTCCAAGGTACATGCAATGGACTATGTGTAAATACTTCAGATATGGAGAATGATTTAGAGAACTAATATGCACTTCTATCAGATAAATGTACTGAATCATATAAGTTTGAAGATTGCTGTGGAATATGTCAGTAAGTAATGAATAAATTCATAGGTAGAGAGACATATATATACTTATGTACAATAGATTAGAGGCTAGGGAGGTGGTTCTTTTTCGCCTTTCCGAAACAATATATACTTATGTACAAAGGCATGATTTAAAAATTATCGATCCTTTAACTTATATCACTTATATCCATAGATCCATGTTAATCAACAACGCGTATAAATGTTATATGTCCTACATTGTCTTGTGGAGGCAGTATTTCTTAAATATAAAATCGATTATATCACGCTTCTCTAATTGGATTAAACATCATGAAATAGTATATTTTTCTGATACTTCATTTAAAGCCTCCCAGCATTTATATGGTCACCGGTATGTAAGGAAGATGTAATAATATTCATCTGGATTGGGATGACCATATAACTAATCACCATGCTTTAATCTTTGAGACCAACTACTTTATTGTTCTTTTCAGGTGGAGGAGAAGTTTACCGTGACAACGGAAGACATTGTAGGAAGGCTCAACTTTGTGTTGCAACAGCAAATCAGCTGCAATTCTACCGTAGAAATAAGGAATTAAGAAATTATCCTATATACATGCATGATATATCTATTTGATTATGCGCGTGAGTACAAGTTTTTATTTTGGATGATTGTACTTAAAGAACTACGGCTTGGTTCATCTAAAGAAGTATTCGGCTTGGATTTTGAAATGTTACATATTGTTGATTAATGGTTGCACACAGTACTGTGAAACATTACCGTAAATGGTGAAGCTGCCGTGTGCACTCACCACCAGCCCCCACATTTGCAAGTTTTTGCAGAGCATCAACACCAACGCCAAACTGAGCTCACGCTCAAGCCAAAAAGTGGCACCCGTAGTTGTCAACTTAATTAGTTTGCAGGCATAGGGTAATATTGTTTGTAGTATGATGTATGGGTATTGTTCTATTCATGCCTCATGAATATACGTACTTCATGTATTTTAGTCTTATACAGAGAAGAGACCCATGCGTGCACCCGCGGTTGATTCTCACCTCCTAACTTAATGACAATGCCGGGTGGCTCAGCATGGCCTTGAAGATTCCAAGGCTGCAAACTGTCGACCTTAGTCAAATATGACAACAAAGAATGGCGAGTACACGCACGTGTCGTAAACATGGTCAGGTCTTTTGGTCTCTCATCGTTCAGGTCAACTAGATATTTTCAGGGCGACTTCTGTATTGTGGAACCTGAGTTGCCTGGACCACCACGAGTTTTTTGGTTGCACATGTACCATTGACAAAAAAAAGGTAGTAAAACTTTCATATTTCAGATATAATTTTTGACTGATTCTTTAGGTTTGTTGCCTCCAACCTCCAATCATGTTAAATTGTAGTAAAAATGTCAAGTGGATCAACATAACTTACTTCAAAATCTAGGGTCAGCCACTGTATTTGGATCCCAATAGCACAGTGGTTGGCCCTTGATGGCACGTTGCGATAGATCTAAAAGAGGCAAAGGTACACACCATGTAGGACCAGATTTGGTTGGGAGCTTCAGCTGCTATGTTCGTTTGTGTAATTCATTTCAGGTTTGTATGGTGACTTGCTTTACGTAAACTAGCATGGTGGCCCTCTCAAATGCGTGGGCATCATCTTTAATGAATTGAGAGCGTTGCAGAAATAGAGTTATAGTATGGATATGAGACTATAAAAATGTTGTGGTAATAAAGTATCACATATGCGAGTAATAGATTTAACCAAACTAAATTTGTGGGCTAATGATTGTGTGTTGCTTGTATGTAATATTAGCTCAATAGTTAAATTATTTTTGAAGTTAGATCACTATGCGAGTTTAATTAATATGGATGTTTTTTTCTTGAAGAAAGTAAAAGAAAATAATTTCTCATCATTAATAGTTAGGTCAAACTAAACATTTAGAATTGTTACATTGGTTTGTATTTCTTCCTCACTACTACTTATGCAGCTTCAAACCGTGAATTTGGAATTTCAGAAACTCTCCGTGCTAAGACTTTTACATTTCTTTGTATATGAATATAATCGTGAAAACGATCAATACGAAATCGACACCAATTTAATATTTTTTCTTTTCATCATATATATTTTGAAAGTTTATTATAATAACATATATTTTATATAGTATTTTTATCTATATATTAAAATATCTACATATTATCTCGATCTTCAGTTTATTGTTTATCTACATTCTTCTTGTATTTGTGGTTCAATGTAACTCAAATACTCGATAACAAAGTTTGAGCCTCTTCTTAGTGTTCAATCTTATTGAGTGGTTGAATGATCTATGCTTTTATGTTGACTTCACTACGTCATAAAAAGCCATAAAAATATTCTCAGAATGTCTAACCATAAAAAACAAATCCATCGGAGCAATATCTAATAAATTAAATATACACATATTAGGTCCTCTTAAAATAAAGATTAGTGTATGGATTGGTGACGTGGAGAACAAAGATGAAGTATATCTATTAATTCACCGGACTAAAACATTTATCCATAAAGATACCATGTCCAACCCTTAGTATTGTAGGATGTATATGTTTACTCTCGTAAGTATAAAATGTTGAGTATTTTTAAATTAAAAGGCAAATAAGACTATACTATATAGTCACTTTTTGATTGTAGGACTTTTAGGAAAGTAGTCTCAGTCTCCTCAGGGTAATTCTTTAGATCTTTTCTATTTTGGCATTTGTAGTCATTGGAATTGGTAATATAATTTCTTAGTAGAGTTCCAAGATATGTTTCTTGATACCTATCTCATGAAAATCAGAGATATTTTTTTATCCTTTTAGTGATGAGTTTTTCATAAATAATAGTTGTGTAACAAATAAAAGAGGATATAATATTAACAACTGGATGCTTTTCTTTTATCGAGAATTTCTACATGTTCGTAGTCTTAGTTATGGCATATTACTTATGATGGGTATATATAATTATGATAAAAAAATAGAATCTATTGGATTGGCGACCCGGTATTTTGATGTTTCATAATAATTCCCAGTATATCTCTTGTGTCTGGTCTAATGCTAATTGCAATGTACACTAGACCAAGCCGATAATTTCTAGGCTATGTACATTGTTCTAGTAAAATTATTCTTTAAAAAAAATAATGTGCCAAGATCTAACCATATACACTAGTGCAGAACGGCCCATATGTCCCGGTTGGTAAGGGCCTTTAGTCTCGGTTCCCCAACCAGGATGGTGCAATCGGGACTAAAGCCCCAACCTTTAGTCCCGGTTACCCCACCAACCGGGACAAAAGAGCGTACACGTGGCCGCTGCTCCGTGCAAGGGGGGAGGAGCAACCGTCCCGGTTCGTAACACGAACCGGGACAAATAACCTTCTGCCATGGTAGATTTGACATTTTTTCGCCGCAGAGAATTCATTTTGACAACTTTTGTTGCCGCGGCAGCATTTTGGCCACTTTTTGTGCCACGGCAGAGAATTCATTTATGTTGTTTTATTATTTATTTAGTGTTTTGCACTCATCAATGAAGGAACCATTATATTACACAAGATCATCATGACAATATTACATTCGATACACGGATCGAGTTCATGCACTACATACAAAATTTGCTCTTTTTACAATCCCTATTGTCTATACACAGCCGAATAGTATTCCCCTTTTGGGTTTAGGACTTCTGCATCCAAGAATCCCGCCAATTCCTCCTGAATTGCTCGTACGCGATCCTTTGGCAGAAGACCGTCCCGTAGACGTTCGATCTGATTTAAGAAAGGAGTCAGCCTATATGAATGAAACTAAACACAAGTTGATTGTAATTAAAATCTATAGAAATTGTTTACATACGTGGAGCTGCTCTAAATTTCTGCCCTTCTCATCGCATGTCTGCGGGATGAACTCACAAACATAGTATCCACATAGATTGTTACCTGGTCCATGCGTCAGACACTTTACGAAAGCATAGTTCAATCAAAATAATAATCAAGCATGATAATAACTGTATCAAAACTAGAATCAAAGAGATGCGCGGATATAGCTAGTGGTGCTTACATCTAGTGCTTCAAATGTAAGCTCCGCTTTCCAAACACGCCTAGCCTTGTTGGTGAACCGTTTCCAAGCGTCGCCTGGCGAAAAGAACGAATAAAATAAGTTATTAATTACTTGATATCATAAAATTCACGAACGTTGCCGATATAGTGTCATAATGATTAGAACTACCGTTGGAGAAGCATCTGCATGTCCTTCCACTGCTCAAGGGGTTTATGTTTCGAGTCCATGACTAGTACACGCCCTTTGTCAAGTTGAATGATTAACAGAATATAGTGGAAGCTGCGAATGCATAACTAATCAATTATATACTTAACATCGAGTAAGCGAAATAGAAAGTGTATACAAGACAATAACACTCACTCGAAGTTATAAGGAAAAAGTATTTCCCTTCTGGTTTCTTGAAACCTTAATGTGTGTACTATATTATCCTCCGTATCCTGGAGGCTTGTTTTGAGATTAGCTTGATGAACCCAATATGGGTCAATGAAGCCAATGTCATAGATTTGTCCTCTGCTGCATTCGAGAATCTTCATTCTGCATATTACAGTATGATTATATACATGCAATAAACAAGGTGAGATAGTTGGAGACTAAATTAATTACAGAATTAGTACTTATAGATTATAGGCACCGATGATCGATTTGTCCAAGGCGTCTTGATTGAATAATTGAAATAGTTCATCAAATTCAATGGATATCATGTCATCTATTTCTTTCCCATAATGCTTTTTGGTAACCTTCAGCACTATCCAGTTAGCCCCGACCTTTGTGGCATGCATGTACCAGTTATGCAATCTTCGCATTTTTGTTGGAAGATTATTTACCTCCTCGGATTTGACGAGAGGTTTGCCGTACTGGTATTTGTATGCTACTTCACTTACGGGGAAGTACTCTAACTGGGATAAGTACTGGGCAATACTCATACCTTGAGCAGCGGCAGCTTCTCCGTATTGTGCAACTACCTCTGGATCATACTGCTCTTCGGTCCCATATTTGCTCGACCCCACATTGGTAGGGAAATCACCTTGAGAGGTGCGCAAGACTGTTTTGCTTGTTCTCCGAGCTGGGCAACGGATTTCTCGCTTGCATCAGTACTGCTCTTCGAGGCTTGTTGTGTCGCATGTGACTTGAGAATAGAACGCTCATAGTCTGATGACAGCTTTGGCTCGGGTTGATGAAGAGTCTTTAGCATTTTCAATACTCTGCCATTTTATTCTTTGGTGCTGGGGAACTCTGGCTCTTTCGGTCGCCTCAGCTTAGCGAAAAACGCTGTCGTTTCCGCATCAACGATCGCCGTAGTCTCCTCTTCAGTACAGTCATAAGCTCTCTTGGGAGGAACCTTTGGTACTTTTGGAAGAGGCTCTTGTTTACGTTTCGGGGATCGCTTACCACGACGCAGAGTAGCGCTACGCTTACGCTTTTTATCCTGAGGCGCCGACGATGGCTCCCGCGGCGATGGCTGCACCGGAGGTTGGTGAGACGACGGAGCCGGGTGAGGCGACGAAGACAGCTGCCGCCGCGGCGGCGACCTCGCTGGAGACGGGTGAGGCGGCGGCGAAGATGGCCTTGGCGTGTGATTTCGAAGCACGATACATTCCTTTGGCCATAGAATGGTGATGTTTGTTGCGTCTCCCAGTTCAGTCACATCCCCTTCACCTGTAGGGTAGTCAAGCTTCAAAACTTCAAAGGTGGGCATGATTTCATCCACCCCGACAACAACAGAGTTCCTGGAACCGGACGACAGTGGTAAGTTGGTGTGGGTCCAATTGGTAAGGCATAGCCGACCGCCACCTTCATTGATATGTTCACAACTTTGACATATAGCTCGCAGTGTGTCATCTATGTGATATCATCCACTAGGTAGCCAACAGGAGCCATCGTCGGTGCACCATCGTCATCGTCATTGTCATCACCTAGGACCTTGGTGGAAGCCACACTGCTTTTTTGATTATTCGATAGGCCGGTAGCATCGAATGCAGTGTGCTGCTGAGATGGGCTGGTAGTACTTTGCTCTTTAAGTGCGTTAATTTCATCTTGTTGTTGCTTTATTCGTTCTTCAATTATACGCATTCGCTCTTTCTGAATATCTGCTTCAACTTTCGCCTTGTCCTTTCTCCTCTGACGGCTTCTATCAGGATATTTCTTCCTCTCTTCGGGAAACCCATTCCTCCATGGTTTGGAGCCGCTTGTGCCTCGTGTTCGTCCATCATGTTCCTTATTTCCAAGGGCGAGTGTGAGCTCATCATTCTCTCTATCGGGAATGAAGTACCCATCTTTAATAGCCTTTACTGCTTTTCTCATATTCTCGATTGGCAAGGGGTCTTCTTTATATCGTATGCTATATATACACTTTCCTTCCGAGTCCAACGTGCCCCCATGCCCGTAAAACTAATTCCTTGCATGTTCTACCCAATCGTCTGTCTCTGGGGTGATCTTTTTAGCACGGAGTTCATTCTCAAGTTTCTCCCTCTTAGGAATGCCAGCCCTGTAGCCACCTTGCCCCATAGTATGGTGATACTTCTTGTTAGCAGCATTCAGCTTATTCGTTGCAGACATTTTCTTAGCTTTTTCTGATGTCTTGTATTTCACAAACTCAGCCCAGAATGGTTTTATCTTCTCAAACTGAATATTCTTGAAATACGGAGTCTTCTCTTTCACGACATAGTCAAGGTGCAATATTTTCTTCAAGTTGGTGAAACACTGGGCCATCTTCTTCAAAGCCCACTCCCTGACCTTAGCCTCCATGGCTCTCCCATGTTCTAAGGCGTCCTCAACTGGATCCTCCGCATTTGTATCCAGCTCTATCTTCGGTAGTTTGAAATTAAGCATGAGCCTCTTCCACAGTAAATCTTTGGCCTTGTTAGGGACAAACAAACATGTTCCCTCTTCTTCCGCATCAGCAGGCCTATTCCAATTTTGAATGGTGATCGAGATTAAGTCCCTAACGATTACTCATCATTGTGCCACAAATTTGATTGCGACAACTTCGGGAGCCGTCGGTTTGCCGTCTTCAGCGATATCTTCGATCCTGAACCTCTCATGGTCTTCCAACTTTTTGGTTGGGCCTCGTCCACTCTTTTCAGTAGATTTGTTCGATCCGGAGGTCTAAAAGAAGAAAGATCGTCATTACTATTTCTATATAGATAGCAGATGATTAATTAATGAATTAATTATATTACATGAACCTCGCCAGAGCGGTCGTCTTCGCGATTACACAAGGCATCGCCTTGTCCCTCGCGGAAGGCATCACCTTCAACCTCAAACAAGTCGTCTATTCTGGCAAAAGGAGGATCACCCTCACCGGAGTTGTTCAGAAACGTCGATACATCTAAATTTTCTTCCCCACAGATCACACCTTGGATCAACTCTTCCTTTTCTTCGTCTTTGTCGTGTGGGTCCATATTTTCTTCATAGGTGGAAAAACGGATAAGTCAAAGCGGCTAAGGGAGAATGTTAGGTAGGGTGTTGAGAGATATAAACCCTAATTCGGAGAAACCCTAATATATACATACACAATAATAAAAATGAAGAGAAACCATAGTAGAATCGTATGCATCATGGCAGGAATTGAATGCTTTCGAAATCATAGGATTATATCATGGTGGGGCTATGCTTGCCTTTGCCTATTGATAGGAGATAAACAGATCTTCGGGAGCCTTGTACTTGACTTGTTATAATTGGTCAAGTATTGTTCGTCGCTCTTCGATCTTGATCTCGATCTCGTATTCTACCAGGAAGAACCAAACACCGGAAAATAAAGGGGAAACAATCAACACATGGCATCGATGCAATGCTCAAGCAGGGATGATGATATGACAAGTTAATTTGCATTGAATTGAAACCCTAAAGCATGCTCGGCAAATTAATCAGGGTTCCGAGGGGTGAAAACCCTAACTCGGTGAAACTCCGGAATCACCTGTGAGGATTACTATGTTCTTCTAATTAAACTTGTCTTGAAAGTTGTTGAACAATGCATGATGATAGCTTAGATAGCTAGGTTTCATTTTTCTGAACATTTTGATATATTATTTGTATTTTCTGACTTACAGATTAAAATTTATTGAATTTTCAATATTCAAAACAATTTCTGAAAATAAATAAGTCTGGAATTATTTTTTACACCCAGGCAAACTATACCCACAGCAACTGACAGATGGGCCCTGTGCCACATAGGCAGCTACGTGAGCAAAGTGGACGAGGGGTTGTATGGTGTTTTTCACTGTGGGGGTTACACCGCCACCGACGGTGGGCCTGGTCCATGCGCTGGCGCCAGGCGCCGTGAGCCTCGCCGGAGCCGGCAGGAACGGCAGACGGCAGCGACAGAGGCGATGCGAGGCTACGAAAGCTAGCTTGTTCGATCCAGGGCACCGGGACAGACCTAATAGGGGCGGCGCCACCTCGAAATGGTCACCGGAGCACCGGCGATGACGATGAATGGCGGCGGCAGACGGTGAGCTATGGTGGTACCAAGATACAGAGGGACATGGAGGAAGAGGAAGGGTCCCTGAGGACCAGCGGCTCACCGCGATGCCGATGGAGGGATCAGCGAGGTCGGAGAAGGCCAGACGCGGTCGGAATCGTCGGAGACAGGCAAAGACGGGACAAAGCGGCGGCGGTTCGTGGACGCTGCTCCTGGCGCAGCGGCAATGGCCGACGACAACGGCGGGCAACTGCCGCGTTCGGGGATCGGCGGCGGCGTCTCCCTGTACAAGGCGTCGCGTCGGGTTGCAGAGAAGTGAGATGGGGAAGAAGAAGAAGAACAGGCAAGTTATAAAGGAAGGGACTTTTGTCCCGGTTGGTGTCTCCAACCGGGACTAAAGGGTCATACGTCCCGGTTGGAGCCACCAACCGGGACGTATACTCCACATTTTTTCAGCAGACCAAGGGTCGGCGCGCGCAAGGTCTTTAGTCCCGGTTGGTGGCTCCAACCGGGACATATGATCCTGTTTTCAAAAAAATTCAGGAATTTTCTCTTTGTTCCCGCCTTATTTTTTATTTTGGGGTTTAAATTTGTAATTTTTTTAAATGATCATTACTTTGGAATTTAGAAAAACTTTAAACATAAAAAGTGTTTGAATTTGAATAACTAATTCAAAACCATTTTCTGTTTTTAAAAATAATTAATGTAACCATTTAAACTATGAACCATTCAAAATTAAAAATGAATTAACTTATATTTTTTGAATATTAATTTGGAATTTAGAAAAACTTTAAACATAAAAAGTGTTTGAATTGAATAACTAATTCAAAACCATTTTCTGTTTTTAAAAATAATTAATGTAACCATTTAAACTATGAACCATTTAAAATTAAAATGAATTAAATTATATTTTTTGAATATTAATTTGGATTTTAGAAAAACTTTAAACATAAAAAGTGTTTGAATTTGAATAATTAATTCAAAACCATTTTCTATTTTTAAAAAATAATTAATGTAACCATTTAAACTATGAACCATTTAAAATTAAAAATGAATTAACTTATATTTTTTGAATATTAATTTGGAATTTAGAAAAACTTTAAACATAAAAAGTGTTTGAATTTGAATAACCAATTCAAAACCATTTTCTGTTTTTAAAAATAATTAATGTAACCATTTAAACTTTGAACCATTTAAAATTAAAAATGAATTAACTTATATTTTTTGAATATTAATTTGGAATTTAGAAAAACTTTAAACAAAAAAGTGTTTGGATTTGAATAACTAATTTAAAACCATTTTCTGTTTTTAAAAATAATTAATGTAACCATTTAAACTATGAACCATTTAAAATTAAAAATGAATTAACTTATATTTTTTGAATATTAATTTGGAATTTAGAAAAACTTTAAACATAAAAAGTGTTTGGATTTGAATAAATAATTCAAAACCATTTTCTGTTTTTAAAAATAATTAATGTAACCATTTAAACTATGAACCATTTAAAATTAAAAATGAATTAACTTATATTTTTTGAATATTAATTTGGAATTTAGAAAAACTTTAAACATAAAAAGTGTTTGGATTTGAATAACTAATTCAAAACTATTTTCTGTTTTTAATTTGGATTTGAATTAACTTATATTTTTTATATATTAATGGGCGGGAAAAAAGGACGGGAAATAATGGGCGGAAAGAAAATTTTATTAGGATAGAACTAGAATTAAAGTACATAAGCAACTAACACAAAGTTACATAGAAGAACTAAAAATTAAGATACATGGCCAGATTAAGCCACAATCGGCCGAACTTGTTTTGCAATGTTGGAGTGATTCAGTCATACTCCTACCTACAGTTGTAATACTCGCCACTATAGTCGCCGTACTCGTCGCGGCCGTCGTCGCTATCGTCGTCGGGGTCGTCGTAGTTGAACCTTGAAGGCTGAGTACAAGTGGGCTGGACTTGAGGGTAGCGCAGGCGGGGGCTAGAGTCGGCGGCCGTGTCATAGACCATGACGCTCTGGAGAGTCCGACCGTGCCACCACAACCGATGGCCGGCCTCGTTGAAGTTCGGAGGAGGTGGGCCGTCCTCCTCGTGCCTGGCGAGCGCCTATTCATGCCGATCCACGAAGAAGGCTTCCCAAGTCGGGAAATTGTTCGGATGCCATCTGGGATTCCTCCGCTGCTCCGGCGTGAGCTCGAAGTAGTAGTGGTTCGTGATGGCCATCTGACGCGCCACACCTAGAGGGACAGGAGGAACCGGCACGCCATCGGCGCTCAGCATCTAGCCGACGGGGACACAGTAGCCCGGCGGGCAGGGGTAGTTCGAGGCGCAAAGCGCCTCCGCCTCCCTGGGAGTTAGTGCTACGGTGGAAGTCATGGGAAAGAGTGATGAGGTTGCAGATATGAGTCTAGAGATGTGCAATGACAATGGAGGCCAACCCTACATCTATATATAGTGAGAAATGGCAGGAATATAACTAGAGGGAAGAACTGGCGGGAAGAAATGGCGGGAGAAATATCGGGAAAAAATGGCGGGAAGAAAAATGGCTCATTTAGAACTTGCATTGGATCTCTGAAGAAACCACATATTGCGAGTCTAAAAATGATTTTTTCAAAATATCACGGGCGATAGATCATGTACCTGTAGTACAAACCAGACCCAATTCCTACCGATTCGGCAGACATTTGTCATTTTTACCCGGGATGGATGAAAAGGTTTGAGATGTCCCGGTAGGGATATAGTCCATGTAAGATGGTCTAGTATTTTAAGAAAATGGGACGGTAGCATTCTGAAACAGCATTTTGGTGGTTACTTCACAAAACGATCCGTTTTTTGCGCTCGGAAAATGGAAAAGGGTTTTTCCGTGCGACAAAAATGAAAACTTTCTCCTGCAACATTGTTCTCCATACCAATGTCCACATGCATGCATAATATGGGCACAGCATCACAAACTATGCCGTGATTCAGCACATAACATCGGTCATTTGGACCGAAAGCCATGAAACCTCGAACATGATAGGTCATTTTGTGAAGGTTTTTTCGAGACATGATCAATATATCAATTCTGGTATTTTTACTTTCAACTATGTCACATAATATGATACCACGCGAAGAATTTTCATTGTTCAGATTTTTTCTGAATTTATTATGCCCGTTTTGAATTTTCTGAATTTCTAACTATGATCGAACCGGCGTGCATGAAGATAGGGGATGAGCATCGTTAGAACTTGCATTGGATCTCTGAAGAAACCACATATTGCGAGTCTAAAAATGATTTTTTCAAAAAATCACGGGCGATAGATCATGTACCTATAGTACAAACTAGACCCACTTCCTGCCGATTCGGCAGACATTTGTCCTTTTTACCCGGGAAGGAAGAAAAGGTTTGAGATGTCCCGGTTGGGAGATAGTCCATATAAGGTGGTCTAGTATTTTAGGAAAATGGGACGGTAGCATTCTGAAACAGCATTTTGGTGGTTACTTCACAAAACGACCCGTTTTTTGCGCTCGGAAAATAGAAAAGGGTTTTTCCGTGCGACAAACAAAAAACTTCCTCCTGCAACATTTTTCTCCATACCAATGTCCATATTCATGCATAATATGGGCACAACATCACAAACTATGCCGTGATTCAGCACATAACATCGGTCATTTGGACCGAAAGCCATAAAACCTCGAACATGATAGATCATTTTGTGAAGGTTTTTTCGAGACATAATCAATATAATAAGTCTGGTATTTTTCCTTTCAACTATGTCACATAATATGACACCACGCGAAGGATTTTCATTGTTCGGATTTTTTTTTTAATTTATTATGCCCGTTTTGAATTTTCTGAATTTCTAACTATGGTCGAACCGGCGTGCATGAAGATAGGGGACGAGCATCGTTAGAACTTGCATTGGATCTCTGAAGAAACCACATATTGCGAGTCTAAAAATGATTTTTTCAAAAAATCACGGGCGATAGATCATGTACCTTTAGTACAAACCGGACCCACTTCCTACCGATTCGGCAGACATTTGTCCTTTTTAATCGGGATAGACGAAAAGATTTGAGATGTCCCGGTTAGGAGATAGTCCATGTAAGGTGGTCTATTATTTTAGAAAAATGGGATGGTAGCATTCTGAAACAGCATTTTGGTGGTTACTTCACAAAACGACCCGTTTTTGCGCTCAAAAAATGGAAAAGGGCTTTTCCGTGCGACAAAAAGGAAAACTTCCTCCTGCAACATTGTTCTCCATACCAATGTCCACATTCATGCATAATATGGGCACAACATCACAAACTATGCCGTGATTCAGCACATAACATCGGTCATTTGGACCGAAAGCCATGAAACCTCGAACATGATAGGTCATTTTGTGAAGGTTTTTTCGAGACATGATCAATATACCAAGTCTGGTATTTTTCCTTTCAACTACGCACATAATATCACACCACGCAAAGGATTTTCATTGTTTGGATTTTTTTTGAGATTATTATGCCTGTTTTGAATTTTCTGAATTTCTAAATATGGTCGAACCGACGTGCATGAAGATAGGGGACGAGCATCGTTAGAACTTGTATTGGATCTCTGAAGAAACCACATATTACGAGTCTAAAAATGATTTTTTCAAAAATCACGGCGATAGATCATGTACCGTAGTACAAACCCGCTTCCTACCGATTCGGCAGACATTTGTCCTTTTTACCCGGGATACGCGAAAAGGTTTGAGATGTCCCAGTTGGGAGATAGTCCGTGTAAGGTGGTCTAGTATTTTAGGAAAATGGGACGGTAGCATTCTGAAACAGCATTTTGGTGGTTACTTCACAAAATGACCCGTTTTTTACGCTCGGAAAATAGAAAAGGGCTTTTCCGTGCGACAAAAAGGAAAACTTCCTCCTGCAACATTGTTCTCCATACGAATGTTCACATGCATGCATAATATGGGCACAACATCACAAACTATTCCGTGATTCAGCACATAACATCGGTCATTTGGACCGAAAGCCATGAAACCTCGAACATGATAGGTCATTTTGTGAAGGCTTTTTCGAGACATGATCAATATACCAAGTCTGGTATTTTTATTCTTTCAACTACGTCACGTAATATGACACCACGCGAAGGATTTTCATTGTTCGGTTTTATTTAATTTATTATGCCCGTTTTTAATTTTCTGAAATTTCTAACTATGGTCGAACCGGCGTGCATGAAGATAGGGGACGATCATCATTAGAACTTGCATTGGATCTCTCAAGAAACCACATATTGCGAGTCTAAAAATAATTTTTTCAAAAAAGCACGGGCGATAGATCATGTACCTGTAGTACAAACCGGACCCACTTCCTACCGATTCGGCAGACATTTGTCCTTTTTACCCGGGATAGACGAAAAGGTTTGAGATGTCCCGGTTGGGAGATAGTCCATGTAAGGTGGTCTAGTATTTTAGGAAAATGGGACGGTTGCATTCTCAAACAGCATTTTGGTGGTTACCTCACAAAATGACCCGTTTTTTGCGCTCGGAAAATGGAAGAGGATTTTTCCGTGCGACCAAAATGAAAAATTCCTCCTGCAACATTGTTCTCCATACCAATGTCCACATGCATGCATAATATGGGCTCAACATCACAAACTATGCCGTGATTCAGCACATAACATCGGTCATTTGGACCGAAAGCCATGAAACCTCGAACATGATAGGTCATTTTGTGAAGGTTTTTTCGAGACATGATTAATATATCAATTCTGGTATTTTTACTTTCAACTATGTCACATAATATGACACCACGCGAAGAATTTTCATTGTTCGGATTTTTTTTTGAATTTATTATGCCCGTTTTGAATTTTCTGAATTTCTAACTATGGTCGAACCGGCGTGCATGAAGATAGGGAACGAGCATCGTTAGAACTTGCATTGGATCTCTGAAGAAACCACATATTGCGAGTCTAAAAATTATTTTTTTCAAAAAATCACGGGCGATAGATCATGTACCTTTAGTACAAACCGGACCCACTTCCTACCGATTCGGCAGACATTTGTCCTTTTTAATCGGGATAGACGAAAAGATTTGAGATGTCCCGGTTAGGAGATAGTCCATGTAAGGTGGTCTAGTATTTTAGAAAAATGGGATGGTAGCATTCTGAAACAGCATTTTGGTGGTTACTTCACAAAACGACCCGTTTTTGCGCTCAAAAAATGGAAAAGGGCTTTTCCGTGCGACAAAAAGGAAAACTTCCTCCTGCAACATTGTTCTCCATACCAATGTCCACATTCATGCATAATATGGGCACAACATCACAAACTATGCCGTGATTCAGCACATAACATCGGTCATTTGGACCGAAAGCCATGAAACCTCGAACATGATAGGTCATTTTGTGAAGGTTTTTTCGAGACATGATCAATATACCAAGTCTGGTATTTTTCCTTTCAACTACGCACATAATATCACACCACGCAAAGGATTTTCATTGTTTGGATTTTTTTTGAGATTATTATGCCTGTTTTGAATTTTCTGAATTTCTAAATATGGTCGAACCGACGTGCATGAAGATAGGGGACGAGCATCGTTAGAACTTGTATTGGATCTCTGAAGAAACCACATATTACGAGTCTAAAAATGATTTTTTCAAAATATCACGGGCGATAGATCATGTACCTGTAGTACAAACCAGACCCAATTCCTACCGATTCGGCAGACATTTGTCATTTTTACCCGGGATGGATGAAAAGGTTTGAGATGTCCCGGTAGGGATATAGTCCATGTAAGATGGTCTAGTATTTTAAGAAAATGGGACGGTAGCATTCTGAAACAGCATTTTGGTGGTTACTTCACAAAACGATCCGTTTTTTGCGCTCGGAAAATGGAAAAGGGTTTTTCCGTGCGACAAAAATGAAAACTTTCTCCTGCAACATTGTTCTCCATACCAATGTCCACATGCATGCATAATATGGGCACAGCATCACAAACTATGCCGTGATTCAGCACATAACATCGGTCATTTGGACCGAAAGCCATGAAACCTCGAACATGATAGGTCATTTTGTGAAGGTTTTTTCGAGACATGATCAATATATCAATTCTGGTATTTTTACTTTCAACTATGTCACATAATATGATACCACGCGAAGAATTTTCATTGTTCAGATTTTTTTTGAATTTATTATGCCCGTTTTGAATTTTCTGAATTTCTAACTATGGTCGAACCGGCGTGCATGAAGATAGGGGATGAGCATCGTTAGAACTTGCATTGGATCTCTGAAGAAACCACATATTGCGAGTCTAAAAATGATTTTTTCAAAAAATCACGGGCGATAGATCATGTACCTATAGTACAAACTGGACCCACTTCCTGCCGATTCGGCAGACATTTGTCCTTTTTACCCGGGAAGGAAGAAAAGGTTTGAGATGGTGGTCTAGTATTTTAGGAAAATGGGACGGTAGCATTCTAAAACAGCATTTTGGTGGTTACTTCACAAAACGACCCGTTTTTTGCGCTCGGAAAATAGAAAAGGGTTTTTCCGTGCGACAAACAAAAAACTTCCTCCTGCAACATTTTTCTCCATACCAATGTCCACATTCATGCATATAATGGGCACAACATCACAAACTATGCCGTGATTCAGCACATAACATCGGTCATTTGGACCGAAAGCCATGAAACCTCGAACATGATAGATCATTTTGTGAAGGTTTTGTCGAGACATAATCAATATAACAAGTCTGGTATTTTTCCTTTCAACTATGTCACATAATATGACACCAAGCGAAGGATTTTCATTGTTCGGATTTTTTTTTGAATTTATTATGCCCGTTTTGAATTTTCTGAATTTCTAACTATGGTCGAACCGGCGTGCATGAAGATAGGGGACGAGCATCGTTAGAACTTGCATTGGATCTCTGAAGAAACCACATATTGCGAGTCTAAAAATGATTTTTTCAAAAAATCACGGTCGATAGATCATGTACCTGTAGTACAAACCGGACCCACTTCCTACCGATTCGGCAGACATTTGTCCTTTTTACCCAGGATAGACGAAAAGGTTTGAGATGTCCCCGTTGGGAGATAGTCCATGTAAGGTGGTCTAGTATTTTAGGAAAATGAGACGGTAGCATTTTGTAACAGCATTTTGGTGGTTACTTCACAAACGACTGCTTTTGCGCTCGGAAAATGGAAAAGGGCTTTTCCGTGCGACAAATAGGAAAAATTCCTCCTGCAGCATTGTTCTCCATACCAATGTCCACATGCATGCATATAATGGGCACAACATCACAAACTATGCCGTGATTCAGCACATAACATCGGTCATTTGGACCGAAAGCCATGAAACCTCGAACATGATAGGTCATTTTGTGAAGGTTTTTTCGAGACATGATCAATATACCAAGTCTGGTATTTTTCCTTTCAACTACGCACATAATATCACACCACGCAAAGGATTTTCATTGTTTGGATTTTTTTTGAGATTATTATGCCTGTTTTGAATTTTCTGAATTTCTAAATATGGTCGAACCGACGTGCATGAAGATAGGGGACGAGCATCGTTAGAACTTGTATTGGATCTCTGAAGAAACCACATATTACGAGTCTAAAAATGATTTTTTCAAAATATCACGGGCGATAGATCATGTACCTGTAGTACAAACCAGACCCAATTCCTACCGATTCGGCAGACATTTGTCATTTTTACCCGGGATGGATGAAAAGGTTTGAGATGTCCCGGTAGGGATATAGTCCATGTAAGATGGTCTAGTATTTTAAGAAAATGGGACGGTAGCATTCTGAAACAGCATTTTGGTGGTTACTTCACAAAACGATCCGTTTTTTGCGCTCGGAAAATGGAAAAGGGTTTTTCCGTGCGACAAAAATGAAAACTTTCTCCTGCAACATTGTTCTCCATACCAATGTCCACATGCATGCATAATATGGGCACAGCATCACAAACTATGCCGTGATTCAGCACATAACATCGGTCATTTGGACCGAAAGCCATGAAACCTCGAACATGATAGGTCATTTTGTGAAGGTTTTTTCGAGACATGATCAATATATCAATTCTGGTATTTTTACTTTCAACTATGTCACATAATATGATACCACGCGAAGAATTTTCATTGTTCAGATTTTTTTTGAATTTATTATGCCCGTTTTGAATTTTCTGAATTTCTAACTATGGTCGAACCGGCGTGCATGAAGATAGGGGATGAGCATCGTTAGAACTTGCATTGGATCTCTGAAGAAACCACATATTGCGAGTCTAAAAATGATTTTTTCAAAAAATCACGGGCGATAGATCATGTACCTATAGTACAAACTGGACCCACTTCCTGCCGATTCGGCAGACATTTGTCCTTTTTACCCGGGAAGGAAGAAAAGGTTTGAGATGGTGGTCTAGTATTTTAGGAAAATGGGACGGTAGCATTCTAAAACAGCATTTTGGTGGTTACTTCACAAAACGACCCGTTTTTTGCGCTCGGAAAATAGAAAAGGGTTTTTCCGTGCGACAAACAAAAAACTTCCTCCTGCAACATTTTTCTCCATACCAATGTCCACATTCATGCATATAATGGGCACAACATCACAAACTATGCCGTGATTCAGCACATAACATCGGTCATTTGGACCGAAAGCCATGAAACCTCGAACATGATAGATCATTTTGTGAAGGCTTTTTCGAGACATGATCAATATACCAAGTCTGGTATTTTTATTATTTCAACTACGTCACGTAATATGACACCACGCGAAGGATTTTCATTGTTCGGTTTTATTTAATTTATTATGCCCGTTTTTAATTTTCTGAAATTTCTAACTATGGTCGAACCGGCGTGCATGAAGATAGGGGACGATCATCATTAGAACTTGCATTGGATCTCTGAAGAAACCACATATTGCGAGTCTAAAAATAATTTTTTCAAAAAAGCACGGGCGATAGATCATGTACCTGTAGTACAAACCGGACCCACTTCCTACCGATTCGGCAGACATTTGTCCTTTTTACCCGGGATAGACGAAAAGGTTTGAGATGTCCCGGTTGGGAGATAGTCCATGTAAGGTGGTCTAGTATTTTAGGAAAATGGGACGGTTGCATTCTCAAACAGCATTTTGGTGGTTACCTCACAAAATGACCCGTTTTTTGCGCTCGGAAAATGGAAGAGGATTTTTCCGATGACCAAAATGAAAAATTCCTCCTGCAACATTGTTCTCCATACCAATGTCCACATGCATGCATAATATGGGCTCAACATCACAAACTATGCCGTGATTCAGCACATAACATCGGTCATTTGGACCGAAAGCCATGAAACCTCGAACATGATAGGTCATTTTGTGAAGGTTTTTTCGAGACATGATTAATATATCAATTCTGGTATTTTTACTTTCAACTATGTCACATAATATGACACCACGCGAAGAATTTTCATTGTTCGGATTTTTTTTTGAATTTATTATGCCCGTTTTGAATTTTCTGAATTTCTAACTATGGTCGAACCGGCGTGCATGAAGATAGGGAACGAGCATCGTTAGAACTTGCATTGGATCTCTGAAGAAACCACATATTGCGAGTCTAAAAATGATTTTTTCAAAAAATCACGGGCGATAGATCATGTACCTTTAGTACAAACCGGACCCACTTCCTACCGATTCGGCAGACATTTGTCCTTTTTAATCGGGATAGACGAAAAGATTTGAGATGTCCCGGTTAGGAGATAGTCCATGTAAGGTGGTCTATTATTTTAGAAAAATGGGATGGTAGCATTCTGAAACAGCATTTTGGTGGTTACTTCACAAAACGACCCGTTTTTGCGCTCAAAAAATGGAAAAGGGCTTTTCCGTGCGACAAAAAGGAAAACTTCCTCCTGCAACATTGTTCTCCATACCAATGTCCACATTCATGCATAATATGGGCACAACATCACAAACTATGCCGTGATTCAGCACATAACATCGGTCATTTGGACCGAAAGCCATGAAACCTCGAACATGATAGGTCATTTTGTGAAGGTTTTTTCGAGACATGATCAATATACCAAGTCTGGTATTTTTCCTTTCAACTACGCACATAATATCACACCACGCAAAGGATTTTCATTGTTTGGATTTTTTTTGAGATTATTATGCCTGTTTTGAATTTTCTGAATTTCTAAATATGGTCGAACCGACGTGCATGAAGATAGGGGACGAGCATCGTTAGAACTTGTATTGGATCTCTGAAGAAACCACATATTACGAGTCTAAAATGATTTTTCAAAAAATCACGGCGATAGATCATGTACCGTAGTACAAACCGGACCCAGTTCCTCCGATTCGCAGACATTTGTCCTTTTACCCGGATAGACGAAAAGGTTTGAGATGTACCATGGGAGATAGTCCGTAAGGTGGTCTAGTATTTTAGGAAAATGGGACGGTAGCATTCTGAAACAGCATTTTGGTGGTTACTTCACAAAATGACCCGTTTTTTACGCTCGGAAAATAGAAAAGGGCTTTTCCGTGCGACAAAAAGGAAAACTTCCTCCTGCAACATTGTTCTCCATACGAATGTTCACATGCATGCATAATATGGGCACAACATCACAAACTATTCCGTGATTCAGCACATAACATCGGTCATTTGGACCGAAAGCCATGAAACCTCGAACATGATAGGTCATTTTGTGAAGGCTTTTTCGAGACATGATCAATATACCAAGTCTGGTATTTTTATTCTTTCAACTACGTCACGTAATATGACACCACGCGAAGGATTTTCATTGTTCGGTTTTATTTAATTTATTATGCCCGTTTTTAATTTTCTGAAATTTCTAACTATGGTCGAACCGGCGTGCATGAAGATAGGGGACGATCATCATTAGAACTTGCATTGGATCTCTGAAGAAACCACATATTGCGAGTCTAAAAATATTTTTTTCAAAAAAGCACGGGCGATAGATCATGTACCTGTAGTACAAACCGGACCCACTTCCTACCGATTCGGCAGACATTTGTCCTTTTTACCCGGGATAGACGAAAAGGTTTGAGATGTCCCGGTTGGGAGATAGTCCATGTAAGGTGGTCTAGTATTTGAGGAAAATGGGACGGTTGCATTCTCAAACAGTATTTTGGTGGTTACCTCACAAAATGACCCGTTTTTTGCGCTCGGAAAATGGAAGAGGATTTTTCCGTGCGACCAAAATGAAAAATTCCTCCTGCAACATTGTTCTCCATACCAATGTCCACATGCATGCATAATATGGGCTCAACATCACAAACTATGCCGTGATTCAGCACATAACATCGGTCATTTGGACCGAAAGCCATGAAACCTCGAACATGATAGGTCATTTTGTGAAGGTTTTTTCGAGACATGATTAATATATCAATTCTGGTATTTTTACTTTCAACTATGTCACATAATATGACACCACGCGAAGAATTTTCATTGTTCGGATTTTTTTTTGAATTTATTATTCCCGTTTTGAATTTTCTGAATTTCTAACTATGGTCGAACCGGCGTGCATGAAGATAGGGAACGAGCATCGTTAGAACTTGCATTGGATCTCTGAAGAAACCACATATTGTAGTCTAAAATTATTTTTTCAAAAATCACGGCGTTAGATCATGTACCTTTAGTACAAACCGGACCCACTTCCTACCGATTCGGCAGACATTTGTCCTTTTTAATCAGGATAGACGAAAAGATTTGAGATGTCCCGGTTAGGAGATAGTCCATGTAAGGTGGTCTAGTATTTTAGAAAAATGGGATGGTAGCATTCTGAAACAGCATTTTGGTGGTTACTTCACAAAACGACCCGTTTTTGCGCTCAAAAAATGGAAAAGGGCTTTTCCGTGCATAAAAAGGAAAACTTCCTCCTGCAACATTGTTCTCCATACCAATGTCCACATTCATGCATAATATGGGCACAACATCACAAACTATGCCGTGATTCAGCACATAACATCGGTCATTTGGACCGAAAGCCATGAAACCTCGAACATGATAGGTCATTTTGTGAAGGTTTTTTCGAGACATGATCAATATACCAAGTCTGGTATTTTTCCTTTCAACTACGCACATAATATCACACCACGCAAAGGATTTTCATTGTTTGGATTTTTTTTGAGATTATTATGCCTGTTTTGAATTTTCTGAATTTCTAAATATGGTCGAACCGACGTGCATGAAGATAGGGGACGAGCATCGTTAGAACTTGTATTGGATCTCTGAAGAAACCACATATTACGAGTCTAAAAATGATTTTTTCAAAATATCACGGGCGATAGATCATGTACCTGTAGTACAAACCAGACCCAATTCCTACCGATTCGGCAGACATTTGTCATTTTTACCCGGGATGGATGAAAAGGTTTGAGATGTCCCGGTAGGGATATAGTCCATGTAAGATGGTCTAGTATTTTAAGAAAATGGGACGGTAGCATTCTGAAACAACATTTTGGTGGTTACTTCACAAAACGATCCGTTTTTTGCGCTCGGAAAATGGAAAAGGGTTTTTCCGTGCGACAAAAATGAAAACTTTCTCCTGCAACATTGTTCTCCATACCAATGTCCACATGCATGCATAATATGGGCACAGCATCACAAACTATGCCGTGATTCAGCACATAACATCGGTCATTTGGACCGAAAGCCATGAAACCTCGAACATGATAGGTCATTTTGTGAAGGTTTTTTCGAGACATGATTAATATATCAATTCTGGTATTTTTACTTTCAACTATGTCACATAATATGATACCACGCGAAGAATTTTCATTGTTCATATTTTTTTTGAATTTATTATGCCCGTTTTGAATTTTCTGAATTTCTAACTATGGTCGAACCGGCGTGCATGAAGATAGGGGATGAGCATCGTTAGAACTTGCATTGGATCTCTGAAGAAACCACATATTGCGAGTCTAAAAATGATTTTTTCAAAAAATCACGGGCGATAGATCATGTACCTATAGTACAAACTGGACCCACTTCCTGCCGATTCGGCAGACATTTGTCCTTTTTACCCGGGAAGGAAGAAAAGGTTTGAGATGGTGGTCTAGTATTTTAGGAAAATGGGACGGTAGCATTCTGAAACAGCATTTTGGTGGTTACTTCACAAAACGACCCGTTTTTTGCGCTCGGAAAATAGAAAAGGGTTTTTCCGTGCGACAAACAAAAAACTTCCTCCTGCAACATTTTTCTCCATACCAATGTCCACATTCATGCATAATATGGGCACAACATCACAAACTATGCCGTGATTCAGCACATAACATCGGTCATTTGGACCGAAAGCCATAAAACCTCGAACATGATAGATCATTTTGTGAAGGTTTTGTCGAGACATAATCAATATAACAAGTCTGGTATTTTTCCTTTCAACTATGTCACATAATATGACACCAAGCGAAGGATTTTCATTGTTCGGATTTTTTTTTGAATTTATTATGCCCGTTTTGAATTTTCTGAATTTCTAACTATGGTCGAACCGGCGTGCATGAAGATAGGGGACGAGCATCGTTAGAACTTGCATTGGATCTCTGAAGAAACCACATATTGCGAGTCTAAAAATGATTTTTTCAAAAAATCACGGTCGATAGATCATGTACCTGTAGTACAAACCGGACCCACTTCCTACGGATTCGGCAGACATTTGTCCTTTTTACCCGGGATAGACGAAAAGGTTTGAGATGTCCCCGTTGGGAGATAGTCCATGTAAGGTGGTCTAGTATTTTAGGAAAATGAGACGGTAGCATTTTGTAACAGCATTTTGGTGGTTACTTCACAAAACGACCCGTTTTTTGCGCTCGGAAAATGGAAAAGGGCTTTTCCGTGCGACAAATAGGAAAAATTCCTCCTGCAGCATTGTTCTCCATACCAATGTCCACATTCATGCATATAATGGGCACAACATCACAAACTATGCCGTGATTCAGCACATAACATCGGTCATTTGGACCGAAAGCCATGAAACCTCGAACATGATAGGTCATTTTGTGAAGGTTTTTTCGAGACATGATCAATATACCAAGTCTGGTATTTTTCCTTTCAACTACGCACATAATATCACACCACGCAAAGGATTTTCATTGTTTGGATTTTTTTTGAGATTATTATGCCTGTTTTGAATTTTCTGAATTTCTAAATATGGTCGAACCGACGTGCATGAAGATAGGGGACGAGCATCGTTAGAACTTGTATTGGATCTCTGAAGAAACCACATATTACGAGTCTAAAAATGATTTTTTCAAAAAATCACGGGCGTTAGATCATGTACCTGTAGTACAAACCGGACCCAGTTCCTACCGATTCGGCAGACATTTGTCCTTTTTACCCGGGATAGACGAAAAGGTTTGAGATGTCCCAGTTGGGAGATAGTCCGTGTAAGGTGGTCTAGTATTTTAGGAAAATGGGACGGTAGCATTCTGAAACAGCATTTTGGTGGTTACTTCACAAAATGACCCGTTTTTTACGCTCGGAAAATAGAAAAGGGCTTTTCCGTGCGACAAAAAGGAAAACTTCCTCCTGCAACATTGTTCTCCATACGAATGTTCACATGCATGCATAATATGGGCACAACATCACAAACTATTCCGTGATTCAGCACATAACATCGGTCATTTGGACCGAAAGCCATGAAACCTCGAACATGATAGGTCATTTTGTGAAGGCTTTTTCGAGACATGATCAATATACCAAGTCTGGTATTTTTATTCTTTCAACTACGTCACGTAATATGACACCACGCGAAGGATTTTCATTGTTCGGTTTTATTTAATTTATTATGCCCGTTTTTAATTTTCTGAAATTTCTAACTATGGTCGAACCGGCGTGCATGAAGATAGGGGACGATCATCATTAGAACTTGCATTGGATCTCTGAAGAAACCACATATTGCGAGTCTAAAAATAATTTTTTCAAAAAAGCACGGGCGATAGATCATGTACCTGTAGTACAAACCGGACCCACTTCCTACCGATTCGGCAGACATTTGTCCTTTTTACCCGGGATAGACGAAAAGGTTTGAGATGTCCCGGTTGGGAGATAGTCCATGTAAGGTGGTCTAGTATTTTAGGAAAATGGGACGGTTGCATTCTCAAACAGCATTTTGGTGGTTACCTCACAAAATGACCCGTTTTTTGCGCTCGGAAAATGGAAGAGGATTTTTCCGTGCGACCAAAATGAAAAATTCCTCCTGCAACATTGTTCTCCATACCAATGTCCACATGCATGCATAATATGGGCTCAACATCACAAACTATGCCGTGATTCAGCACATAACATCGGTCATTTGGACCGAAAGCCATGAAACCTCGAACATGATAGGTCATTTTGTGAAGGTTTTTTCGAGACATGATTAATATATCAATTCTGGTATTTTTACTTTCAACTATGTCACATAATATGACACCACGCGAAGAATTTTCATTGTTCGGATTTTTTTTTGAATTTATTATGCCCGTTTTGAATTTTCTGAATTTCTAACTATGGTCAAACCGGCGTGCATGAAGATAGGGAACGAGCATCGTTAGAACTTGCATTGGATCTCTGAAGAAACCACATATTGCGAGTCTAAAAATGATTTTTTCAAAAAATCACGGGCGATAGATCATGTACCTTTAGTACAAACCGGACCCACTTTCTACCGATTCGGCAGACATTTGTCCTTTTTACCCGGGATGGACGAAAAGGTTTGAGATGTCCTGGTTAGGAGATAGTCCATGTAAGGTGGTCTAGTATTTTAGAAAAATGGGATGGTAGCATTCTGAAACAGCATTTTGGTGGTTACTTCACAAAACGACCCGTTTTTGCGCTCAAAAAATGGAAAAGGGCTTTTCCGTGCGACAAAAAGGAAAACTTCCTCCTGCAACATTGTTCTCCATACCAATGTCCACATTCATGCATAATATGGGCACAACATCACAAACTATGCCGTGATTCAGCACATAACATCGGTCATTTGGACCGAAAGCCATGAAACCTCGAACATGATAGGTCATTTTGTGAAGGTTTTTTCGAGACATGATCAATATACCAAGTCTGGTATTTTTCCTTTAAACTACGCACATAATATCACACCACGCAAAGGATTTTCATTGTTTGGATTTTTTTTGAGATTATTATGCCTGTTTTGAATTTTCTGAATTTCTAAATATGGTCGAACCGACGTGCATGAAGATAGGGGACGAGCATCGTTAGAACTTGTATTGGATCTCTGAAGAAACCACATATTACGAGTCTAAAAATGATTTTTTCAAAAAATCACGGGCGATAGATCATGTACCTGTAGTACAAACCGGACCCAGTTCCTACCGATTCGGCAGACATTTGTCCTTTTTACCCGGGATAGACGAAAAGGTTTGAGATGTCCCAGTTGGGAGATAGTCCGTGTAAGGTGGTCTAGTATTTTAGGAAAATGGGACGGTAGCATTCTGAAACAGCATTTTGGTGGTTACTTCACAAAATGACCCGTTTTTTACGCTCGGAAAATAGAAAAGGGCTTTTCCGTGCGACAAAAAGGAAAACTTCCTCCTGCAACATTGTTCTCCATACGAATGTTCACATGCATGCATAATATGGGCACAACATCACAAACTATTCCGTGATTCAGCACATAACATCGGTCATTTGGACCGAAAGCCATGAAACCTCGAACATGATAGGTCATTTTGTGAAGGCTTTTTCGAGACATGATCAATATACCAAGTCTGGTATTTTTATTCTTTCAACTACGTCACGTAATATGACACCACGCGAAGGATTTTCATTGTTCGGTTTTATTTAATTTATTATGCCCGTTTTTAATTTTCTGAAATTTCTAACTATGGTCGAACCGGCGTGCATGAAGATAGGGGACGATCATCATTAGAACTTGCATTGGATCTCTCAAGAAACCACATATTGCGAGTCTAAAAATAATTTTTTCAAAAAAGCACGGGCGATAGATCATGTACCTGTAGTACAAACCGGACCCACTTCCTACCGATTCGGCAGACATTTGTCCTTTTTACCCGGGATAGACGAAAAGGTTTGAGATGTCCCGGTTGGGAGATAGTCCATGTAAGGTGGTCTAGTATTTTAGGAAAATGGGACGGTTGCATTCTCAAACAGCATTTTGGTGGTTACCTCACAAAATGACCCGTTTTTTGCGCTCGGAAAATGGAAGAGGATTTTTCCGTGCGACCAAAATGAAAAATTCCTCCTGCAACATTGTTCTCCATACCAATGTCCACATGCATGCATAATATGGGCTCAACATCACAAATTATGCCGTGATTCAGCACATAACATCGGTCATTTGGACCGAAAGCCATGAAACCTCGAACATGATAGGTCATTTTGTGAAGGTTTTTTCGAGACATGATTAATATATCAATTCTGGTATTTTTACTTTCAACTATGTCACATAATATGACACCACGCGAAGAATTTTCATTGTTCGGATTTTTTTTTGAATTTATTATGCCCGTTTTGAATTTTCTGAATTTCTAACTATGGTCGAACCGGCGTGCATGAAGATAGGGAACGAGCATCGTTAGAACTTGCATTGGATCTCTGAAGAAACCACATATTGCGAGTCTAAAAATGATTTTTTCAAAAAATCACGGGCGATAGATCATGTACCTTTAGTAAAAACCGGACCCACTTCCTACCGATTCGGCAGACATTTGTCCTTTTTAATCGGGATAGACGAAAAGATTTGAGATGTCCCGGTTAGGAGATAGTCCATGTAAGGTGGTCTAGTATTTTAGAAAAATGGGATGGTAGCATTCTGAAATAGCATTTTGGTGGTTACTTCACAAAACGACCCGTTTTTGCGCTCAAAAAATGGAAAAGGGCTTTTCCGTGCGACAAAAAGGAAAACTTCCTCCTGCAACATTGTTCTCCATACCAATGTCCACATTCATGCATAATATGGGCACAACATCACAAACTATGCCGTGATTCAGCACATAACATCGGTCATTTGGACCGAAAGCCATGAAACCTCGAACATGATAGGTCATTTTGTGAAGGTTTTTTCGAGACATGATCAATATACCAAGTCTGGTATTTTTCCTTTCAACTATGTCACATAATATGACACCACACGAAGGATTTTCATTGTTTGGATTTTTTTTGAATTTATTATGCCTGTTTTGAATTTTCTGAACTTCTAACTATGGTCGAACCGGCGTGCATGAAGATAGGGGACGAGCATTGTTAGAACTTGCATTGGATCTCTGAATAAACCACATATTGCAAGTCTAAAAATGACTTTTTCAAAAAATCACGGTCGATAGATCATGTACCTGTAGTACAAACCGGACTCACTTCCTGGGAGTTAGTGCTACGGTGGAAGTCATGGGAAAGAGTGATGAGGTTGCAGATATGAGTCTAAAGATGTGCAATGACAATGGAGGCCAACCCTACATATATATATAGTGAGAAATGGAAGGAATATAATTGGAGGGAAGAACTGCCGGGAAGAAACGGCGAGAGAAATGCCGGGAAAAATGGCGGGAAGAAAAATGGCGGGAAGAAATGGCGGGAAGAAAAATGGCTCATTTAGAACTTGCATTGGATCTCTGAAGAAACCACATATTGCGAGTCTAAAAATGATTTTTTCAAAAAATCACGGGCGATAGATCATGTACCTGTAGTACAAACCGGACCCACTTCCTACCGATTCGGCAGACATTTGTCCTTTTTACCCGGGATAGACGAAAAGGTTTGAGATGTCCCGGTTAGGAGATAGTCCATGTAAGGTGGTCTAGTATTTTAGGAAAATGGGACGATAGCATTCTGAAACAGCATTTTGGTGGTTACATCACAAAACGACCCGTTTTTTGCGCTCGGAAAATGGAAAAGGGTTTTTCCGTGCGACAAAAATGAAAACTTCCTCCTGCAACATTGTTCTCCATACCAATGTCCACATGCATGCATAATATGGGCACAGCATCACAAACTATGCCGTGATTCAGCACATAACATCGGTCATTTGGACTGAAAGCCATGAAACCTCGAACATGATAGGTCATTTTGTGAAGGTTTTTTCGAGACATGATTAATATATCAATTCTGGTATTTTTACTTTCAACTATGTCACATTATATGACACCACGCGAAGGATTTTCATTGTTCGGATTTTTTTTTGAATTTATTATGCCCGTTTTGAATTTTCTGAATTTCTAACTATGGTCGAACCGGCGTGCATGAAGATAGGGGACGAGCATCGTTATTACTTGCATTGGATCTCTGAAGAAACCACATATTGCGAGTCTAAAAATGATTTTTTCAAAAAATCACGGGCGATAGATCATGTACCTATAGTACAAACCAGACCCACTTGCTACCGATTCGGCAGACATTTGTCCTTTTTACCCGGGATGGACAAAAAGGTTTGAGATGTCCCGGTTGGGAGATAGTCCATGTAAGGTGGTCTAGTATTTTAGGAAAATAGAACGGTAGCATTCTGAAACAGCAATTTGGTGGTTACTTCACAAAACGACCCGTTTTTTGCGCTCGGAAAATGGAAAAGGACTTTTCAGTGCGACAAAAAAAGGAAAACTTCCTCCTGCAATATAGTTCTCCATACCAATGTCCACATTCATGCATAATATGGGCACAACATCACAAACTATGCCGTGATTCAGCATATAACATCGGTCATTTGGACCGAAAGCCATGAAACCTCGAACATGACAGGTCATTTTGTGAAGGTTTTTTCGAGACATGATCAATATACCAAGTCTGGTATTTTTCCTTTCAACTACGTCACATAATATGACACGACGCGAAGGATTTTTATTGTTCGGATTTTTTTTGAATTTATTATGCCCGTTTTGAATTTTCTGAATTTCTAACTATGGTCGAACCGGCGTGCATGAAGATGGGGGACGAGCATCGTTAGAACTTGCATTGGATCTCTGAAGAAACCACATATTGTGAGTCCAAAAATGTTTTTTCCAAAAAATCACGGGCGATAGATCATGTACCTATAGTACAAACCGGACCCACTTCCTACCGATTCGGCAGACATTTGTCCTTTTTACCCGGGATAGACGAAAAGGTTTGAGATGTCCCGGTTGGGAGATAGTCCATGTAAGGTGGTCTAGTATTTTAGGAAAATGGGACGGTAGCATTCTGAAACAGCATTTTTGGTGGTTACTTCATAAAACGACCCGTTTTTTGCGCTTGGAAAATGGAAAAGGGCTTTTCCGTGCGACAAAAAGGAAAACTTCCTCCTGCAACATTGTTCTCCATACCAATGTCCACATGCATGCATAATATGGGCACAACATCACAAACTATGTCGTGATTCAGCACATAACATCGGTCATTTGGACCGAAAGCCATGAAACCTCGAACATGATAGGTCATTTTGTGAAGGTTTTTTCGAGACATGATCAATAAACCAAGTCTGGTATTTTTCCTTTCAACTATGTCACATAATATGACACCACGCGAAGGATTTTCATTGTTCGGTTTTTTTGAATTTATTATGCCCGTTTTGAATTTTCTGAATTTCTAACTATGGTCGAGCCGGCGCGCATGAAGATAGGGGACGAGCATCGTTAGAACTTGCATTGGATCTCTGAAGAAACCACATTTGCGAGTCTAAAAATTATTTTTTCAAAAAATCACGACCGATAGATCATGTACCTGTAGTACAAACCGGACCCACTTCCTACCGATTCCGCAGACATTTGTCCTTTTTACCCAGGATAGACGAAAAGGTTTGAGATGTCCCGGTTGGGAGATAGTCCATGTAAGGTGGTCTAGTATTTTAGGAAAATAGGACGGTAGCATTCTGAAACAACATTTTGGTGGTTACTTCACAAAACGACCCGTTTTTTGCGCTCGGAAAATGGAAAAGGGCTTTTCCGTGCGACAAAAAGGAAAACTTCCTCCTGCAACATTGTTCTCCATACCAATGTCCACATGGATGCAACAGCATCACAAACTATGCGACATAATATGCCAAGTCTGGTATTTTTCCTTTCAACTATGTCACATAATATGACACCACGCGAAGGATTTTCATTGTTCGGATTTTCAATATAATAAAGGTTCATCTTTAGTCCCGGTTGGAGGGATTTCGGCAGGCTGGGCCAGGCATCACTAATGATAGGTGTGAGTGTTGACATTATGTCGTGCGGCATGTACCTTGTCTCGGATGGTGTCACCAACCGGGACTAAAGATGAACCTTTAGTCCCGGTTGGAGACACCAACCGGGACAAAACACAAGTCAGCACTAATAATAGGGGTGAGTGTCGACATTATTTCGTAAGTGTCGACACTATGCCGAGCTGCTTGTACTATAAATAGGCATCTTTGTGAGTCCAGTCCTCCAGCCAGATTGAGGCATCTCCAATATTGTTTTCGAGAGCAGGGACACCACTACGACCCAGGGGAGATGCCGGATCCCAGTCCTCCGGCATCTCTAAGAAACTGGTCATAGAGGCACTCCCTAATATGTGAAATTAGTTAGCTCCCAGGTGTATTGATCTATTTAGAGAAGTTACAAGCTTCAAGATAGTTTTTGAGAGCAGGGACACCACTACGACCAGTTTCAGGGAGATGACGCCGGATCCCGGTCCTCCGGCATCTCTAAGAAACTGGTCATAGAGGCACTCCCTAATATGTGAAATTAGTTAGCTCCCAGGTGTATTGATCTAGTTAGAGAAGTTACAAGCTGCAAGATGGTTTTCGAGAGCAGGGACACCACTACGACCAGTTTCAGGGAGATCTTGCGGATCGATCCTCCGGCATCTCCAAGAAACTGGTCATAGAGGCACTCCCTAATATGTGACCGCACGCGTTTGGATATCAGATCTTAATGGTAAGTACGAATCGGGACAACTTCTTGACATATAATAAGTCCCGGTCCAGCCACAAAACGAGACTAACACTCAAGACATTTATTAATATTAAAAACTGAGACTACAAACCGGGACTAAAGGCCCCCCTATATATAGTCCCAGTCAAGCCACAAACCGCGAAAGATATCCTTCGGTCAAGGCACAAACCGAAAAAGACATGAACTAGAGTTACATAATATGAGCATGAACTTCTTGGCATATGTCCTTCCTTATGATCGCTTCGGACGTAACCATGGAGCATCTTCTTTACTTAACGGAATGCTTGGGTCAGTTTTCACTATGAAGGGCGGAATTTCATCAAACTTATTATAATCTTCTGACATGTCTGTCTTGTCCTCGATTCCCACGATGTTTCTTTTCCCTGAAAGAACTATGTGATGCTTTGTCTCATCATATGATGTATTCGTTTGCATATTTTTTCTTTTTTTCGGTCTGGAGGACATGTCCTTCACATAGAAAACCTGAGACACATAATTGGCTAGGACGAATGGTTCATCTCTATAACCAAGATTGTTGAGATCCACTGTTGTCATTCCATACAACTGGTCTATCTTTACCCCTTCCCCATTCAGGTTGACCCATTTGCAGCGAAACAAAGGGACCTTAAAAGAGACTCCATAGTCTAGTTCCCATATCTCCTCTATGTAACCATAGTATGTGTCCTTTTGTCCTTTCTCGTCTATTGCATCAAAGAGGACACCACTATTTTGGTTGGTGCTCTTTTTATCTTGGGCGATCGTGTAGAATGTATTCTCATTTATTTCGTACCCTTGGAAATTCAATACAGTAGAAGATGGTGACGCGTCCAACAAGTATAGCTGATCTCCAACAGTGGTGTCATTCAAGAGATGTGTCCGCATCCAACCACCGAAAGACTTCATGTGTTCATCTGTAATCCATGATTCAGGATTACCCGGGTTTTTGGAGCGTACAATATTCTTGTGTTCCACGATATACGGAGCTGCCAATAAGGTGGAATTATATAGAACTGTGTAGTGTTCTTTAGTGAAAGAATCCCCGTCCCTACATATCATTGCTTTCTTTCCCAGCGTGCCTTTTCCACTTAGTCTTCCCTCATGCATGAGTCAAACACCAATCGGCTTAAGGTCAGGAATAAAGTCAACACAAAACTCAATGACCTCCTCTGTTCCATATCCCTTGGAGATGCTTCCTTCTGGTCTAGCACGGTTATGAACATATTTCTTTAAGACTCCCATGAACCTCTCAAAGGGGAACATATTGTGCAGAAATACCGGACCAAGAATGGCAATCTCTTCCACTAGGTGAACCAGGAGATGCGTCATACTATTGAAGAAGGATGGTGGGAACACCAACTCAAAACTAACAAGACATTGTACCACATCCTTCTGTAACCTTGGCAGAATATCTGGATTGATTACCTTCTGAGATATTGCATTGAGGAACGCACACAACTTCACAATGGGTACTCGAACATTTTCCGGTAGAAGCCCCCTCAATGCAATCGGTGTTGGAGATATGCCCTAGAAGCAATAATAAATATAGTTATTATTATATCTTTGTGTTTATGATAAATGTTTACATTCATGCTATAATAGTATTAACAAGGAAACATTAATACTTGTGTAATTTGTAAACTCAAATTGAAGTCCCTAGTATAGCATCTATACATCACTAGCTTGTTGGTTAATAAATGATTGTGGTTTCCCTATCATGAACATTGAGATGTTATTAACAACAAGATCATATCGTTAGGAGAATGATATGGTGGACATACTCCTATAGATAAGCATAGCATAAAGATCAAGTCATTTCAATAGTTCAATTGCTATATGCTTTCTAATACATAGTAACCTAATTCCTTCGACCATGAGATCATGCATATCACCTTTACCGGATGGATGCTTTGATGACACCAAACACCACACCGTAACTTGGTGGCTATAAAGGTGGCATTGAGTGTTCGGAAAGTATTGGTTGAGACACATGGATCAAGAGTGGGATTTGTCCATCCATATGACGGATAGATATACTCTGGGCCCTCTCGGTGAAATGTCATCCAATTAGCTTGCAAGCATGTGACTGGCTCACAAGGGATCACATATCACGGGAACGAGAAAAGAGTACTTATCGATGTGAGGTTGAACTAGGTATGCAGAGATACCGACGATCATAACCTCGGATAAGTAAACTATCGTGAGACAAAGGGAAATTGGTATCGTATGTAAGTGGTTCATTCGATCGCAAAGTAATCGTAGAAATATGTGGGAGCCATATGAATTTCTAGATTCCTCTATTGGTTATTGATCGGAGAAGTGTCTCGATCATGTCCGCATAATTCACGAACCGTAGGGAGACACACTTGAGGATTCGACGTTGCTTGAGTAGTTATGGAATGATGAGAAAGAGACCGAATGTTGTTCAGAGTCTCGGATGGGATTCGGGATATCACGAGGAGATCCGGAATGGTCCGGAGAATAAGATTCATATAAGGAAAGTCCTGTTTCGGAGTTGGGGAATGATTCCGGTGTTTTCATCGGGAATGTTCTAGAAGGTTCCGGAATGTCCGGCACTCCGAAGGGGAAGGGTACATGAATGTGTTATATCAAGTTGGTATGATTGCATCATGTACTTGGTGTCATCGCTGAACAAAATAAAGGGTTTAATCAAATCCTTGTTTGAAAAGTCAAACGACAATTTGAAAGTCAAATGTCTATTTTTGGGAAGTGGAGAGGGAGGTGGAAACCGAGTTGGGGAGGAGTCCCTCCTCCACCGCCGGCCCACCTCCAAGCCGAGTTGGGGAGGGACTCCCCTCCCCTTGGCCGGCGCCTCCCTCCTATAAGAGGAGGGGCAGGGCTCCCCTCCTAGCACACAACTCCTCCACCTCTAAACCCTAGCCGCCGGCGCCGCCACCTCTAGCTGCCGCCGCCACCCTAGGGCAAGCCGCCGCCGCCTAGCAACCCTAGCCGCCGGCCAAGCTTCCTCCTCGGTGTGTCTAAACCCTAGATCGTCGAGGGCTCTCTCATAGTCCACCATACTCGCTCCGGCTTAAGGCGAAGCCCTGCGAGATCTCCCCTCTACTTCCGGTACCACGCCGTTGTGCTGCCGGAATCGCGAGGAGAGTGCTACAACCTTCGCTGCCTGCTGGAACAAGGGAGAGGAAGTTCTTCGTCGAACGCGTGATCGATCGGGAGCGCGCTTAACGCAGCGCCTTGGAAGGATCGTCACGCGATCTTGAGATCGGGAAGAATTGACTACATCACCCACGAGAATCCGCTCTCGTTAAACACTTTGGAATCTTCGAGGGTGAGTTATTCCATCGACTCGTTGCTACAATCTAGTAGATAGATCTTGGCTTGTTTGTTTGTATGCGATAGAAATTTTTTGTTTTCCATGCTACGAAACCCTACAATCGGAAGCAATTGCGTCATAATCACGTGACATTCATGAGACTTCAGGTTTTGGAACTTTTTCTCTACCTTATTTATTATCCCCTTTGTATTAGATGAGAAGCCAGACGGCACCTTGATACTGTAAAGGACTTCAAAAAAGATTTCCTTCTCTGCTTTGGTAAGAGCATAGCTGGCACGACTTAAGTGACGCCCTTTATCCGTCTTGTTCTGTGTATGCATGTTCTTTGGGTCTTTCATAATTTGTTGGTCCTCCCGTGCTTCTGGTGTATGTTTTGTCTTCCCATACACGCCTAGGAATCCTAGCAGTTTCACGCAAAGATTCTTCGTCACGTGCATCACGTCGATTGAAGAGCGGACACGCAGGACTTTCCAATATGGCAGCTCCCAAAATATAGATTTCTTCTTCCACATGGGTGCGTGTCCTGTAGCGACGTCGTTCGGAACTGATTGACCGCCGGGACCCTTTCCAAAGATTACTTCTATGTCCTTGACCATACCAAATACATCATCACCAGCAGGGAGTTCAGGCTTCTTTCGGTGATCCGCCTCACCTTTGAAATGCTTGCCTTTATTTCTTACAGGATGATTGGTCGAAGAAATCATGGATTCGTCAGGTACACAACCTTCTTGCATTTATGAAAATATGTACCTTCAGTCTTATCTAAACAGTGTGTGCATGCCTTATATCCCTTGTTTGTCTGTCCTGAAAGGTTACTAAGAGCAGGCCAATCATTGATCGTTATGAATAGCAACCCTCGTAGATCAAATGGCTCCTGTTTGTTATCATCCCATGCACGTACACCTAGTTTGCCCCACAACTGTAAGAGTTCTTCAACTAATGGCCTAAGGTACACATCAATGTCGTTGCCCGGTTGCTTCGGGCCTTGGATGAGCAATGGCATCATAATGAACTTACGCTTCATGCACAACCAAGGAGGCAGGTTGTAGATACATAGAGTCACGGGCCAGGTGCTGTGACTGCAGTTCTGCTCCCCAAAAGGATTCATGCCATCCGTACTTAGACCAAACCTTAAGTTCCTTGCGTCACCTGCAAAGTATGGGAAGTCTCTCTCGATTTTTATCCACTGTGACCCATCAGCAGGGTGTCTGAACTTCCCGTCTTTCTTACGGTCTTCTTTGTGCCATCGCAACAACCTGGCATGCTCTTTGTTTCTGAACATGCGTTTAAACCTTGGTATTATAGGAGCATACCACATAACCTTAGCAGGAACCCTCTTCCGGAGGGGCTCTCCCTCAACATCACCAGGGTCATCTCGTCTGATCTTATACCGCAATGCATTGCATAACGGGCATTTATCTAAATTATCATACTCCTTACCGCGGTAGAGTATGCAGTCATTAATGCATGCATGTATCTTTTGCACATCTAATCCTAGAGGACAGAGAGTCTTCTTTGCTTCGTAGGTACTCTCAGGAAGTTCGTTATGTTTTGAAAACTTCGGCTTCATTATTTTCAGCATCTTTTCAAATGAGGAGTCAGTTAGACCACAATTCTCTTCTCCTTTAACAATTCTAACAATTCTAGTGTGGTATCGAGCTTTGTGCTGCCATCTTCACAATTTGGATACAACAATTTCTTGTGATCTTCTAACATGCCCTCTAACTTCAACTTCTCATTTTCTGTTTCATAGCCTCGCTTTGCATCATAAATGACCCTACCAAGTTCATCAGCCGGCTCATCGGATGCCTGTTCTTCACCTCCTTCCTCTCCATTGTCTTCCATTGCAGTATCACTGTATTCAGGAAACATATGATGATAGTTGTTATCATCATCTTCTTCTTCACCATCTTCCATCATAACCCCTCTTTCCCCGTGCTTGGTCCAGCAATTATAGTTGGGCATGAAACCTTTCATAATCAGGTGGCCGCGAATGATTTTCGAGAAAGAGTACTCCTTGTTGTTCCGACATTGAACACATGGACAACGTATAAAACCATTCTCTTTGTTTGCCGTAGCCACATCGATAAATTTATCCACGCCTTTCATATACCCGGGTACACGCTGGTCACCCTACATCCATTCCCGACCGTTTATCTGCATCATATAAGTAAGTTTATCAAAAACAGGACATCATAAATAGTGAAATGACCAATTCACATCGACACATGCATTATATCAATGACAGAGAAAAGATAAGATTGCTAACCTCGATCGAGGGAAATAAAGAGGAGAAAGCTCAAGTGCGTCTCGGACACCTTCTATATTTTTGTTCTATGAGAAATTGAACGGGATCATTCACTCAAACATTTCATCAAACACCTTGAATGCATGCATAGGGGAAAAAACTAGCAGACCCCTCACACCTTCCACCAAGAAAAAACAGAGTGGAGACAGAGGGCTGGGGCGTTGCATTTATAGAGGGCGAGAGCATATGTCCCGGTTTGTAACACAAACCGGGACTAAAGGTGTGTGCCACGCCATGTGGCTGACGCCCAACCTTTAGTCCCGGTTTGTGTTACAAACCAGGACGTATGCCCCCTACCAACCGGGATGCATGCCTCCGGGCCCCGTGCCCGCACGAACCGGGACGCGTGCCAGCATTAGTCCCGGTTCGTGGCAGAACCGGGACTAATGCTGCCTTTTTTATACTAGTGATAGGCTAGATGCTCAAACTAAAAAAATACTCCATTCAATTCAAATTAATTGAATCAGATTTTGTCTAGATTTGGATGTATCTAGGCATGCTTTAGTGCTAGATAAATCCGAATCTAGAAAAATTTGAGTCAATTAGTTTGGATCGGAGGGAGTAGATAATTAGATGTTTGTATTTTCTATAGGGGTTCCGGGAAGAAAATCAAAAAATTTACTACGACGGATCGCCCCGATGCCTAAGATCTATCTACGAGTAATGCAGTAATGGCCGAAGGTTTAGGATACATACCCTTGTAGTCCGAAAGCGGTTAACGTTTCAAGGGGAACGTGGTTGATGTAGTCGTGCTCGTAGCAGACCTCAAGGTCGTGATGCTCCTCGCAGGTCACCCCTTGCTCCAACACCGTGCAACAGTCCGGCTCATGACATCCAAAGTGCCCCAAGTGTTGCACCTCGTGGCTTCGTATACATACGGTGTACGACGAGAACCTACGTCTCCCCGATCACGCCGGAAGTGCATAAGTAGATCTCCGGCTATGGAATCCTTGAAGCGTAACGGCGTGTTGTGGATGCGTTGTCTCTTGCGTGAACAGCCCTGGGCCGCGCCAACGCGTGGAGACAACTAGAGAGAGAGATTGGAGAGAAGGAGGACGAGAGCTCCCAACTCATGGGATCTATCGTATTGGGTGTGTCCTCCAAAGGGAAGATGGGCCCTCTTTATATAGGGGGGAGGGGGCAGCCCTGCCCTTCCCCAAGGCAACCAGGCGGCGGCCCAAGGGTGGAGAGGGGCGGTGGCCAAGGGGTGCAGCCCTAGGGCGCCCCAAACCCTAACCCTAGCCGTCGGTCAGAAAGGGGGGCAGCCATAGGCGCCAAACCCTAGGCTCCAAGGCCCTCTCCCTTCCGGTTTCCCTCATGGGCCCTTTTTCCCTAGGGAAGTTGGCCCATTAGTGGAATAACCTTGCAAATTAGATTTTGATATTATATTTCGGAACTTGCCCATTAGGGAAGTCCGCTCTTTAATCGACGTGATGCACGTGACGAAGAATCTTTGCGTGAACCTGCTAGGATTCCTAGGCGTGTATGGGAAGACAAAACGTACACCAGAAGCACGGGAGGACCAACAAATTATGAAAGACCCAAAGAACATGTATACACAGAACAAGACGGATAAAGGGCGTCACTTAAGTCGTGCCAGCTATGCTCTTACCAAAGCAGAGAAGGAAATCTTTTTTGAAGTCCTTTATAGTGTCAAGGTGCCGTCTGGCTTCTCATCTAATATAAAGGGGATAATAAATATGGCAGAGAAAAAGTTCCAAAACCTGAAGTATCATGACTGTCACGTGATTATGACGCAGTTGCTTCCGATTGCATTGAGGGGCTTCACGGAAAATGTTCGAGTACCCATTGTGAAGCTGTGTGCATTCCTCAATGCAATATCTCAGAAGGTAATCAATCTAGATATTCTGCCAAGGTTACAGAAGGATGTGGTACAATGTCTTGTTAGTTTTGGGTTGGTGTTCCCACCATCCTTCTTCAATATTATGACGCATCTCCTGGTTCACCTAGTGGAAGAGATTTCCATTCTCGGTCCGGTATTTCTGCACAATATGTTCCCCTTTGAGAGGTTCATGGGAGTCTTAAAGAAATATGTTCATAACCGTGCTAGACCAGAAGGAAGCATCTCCAAGGGATATGGAATAGAGGAGGTCATTGAGTTTTGTGTTGACTTTATTCCTGACCTTAAGCCGATTGGTGTTTCTGACTCGCAGCATGAGGGAAGACTAAGTGGAAAAGGCACGCTGGGAAAGAAAGCAATGATATGTAGGGACGGGGATTCTTTCACTAAATCACACTACACAGTTCTACATAATTTCACCTTATTGGCAGCTCCGTATATCGAGGAACACAAGAATATTGTACGCTCCAAAAACCCGGGTAAGCCTGAATCATGGATTACAGATGAACACATGAAGTCTTTCGGTGGTTGTATGCGGACACATCTCTTGAATGACACCACTGTTGGAGATCAGCTATACTTGTTGGCCGCGTCACCATCTTCTACTGTGTTGAATTTCCAAGGGTATGAAATAAATGAGAATACATTCTACACGATCGCCCAAGATAAAAAGAGCACCAACCAAAATAGTGGTGTCCGCTTTGATGCAATAGACGAGAATGGACAAAAGGACACATACTATGGTTACATAGAGGAGATATGGGAACAAGACTATGGAGTCTCTTTTAAGGTCCCTTTGTTTCGCTGCAAATGGGTCAACCTGAATGGGGAAGGGGTAAAGATAGACCAGTTGTATGGAATGACAATAGTGGATCTCAACAATCTTGGTTATAGAGATGAACCATTCTTCCTAGCCAATGATGTGTCTCAGGTTTTCTATGTGAAGGACATGTCCTCCAGACCGAAAAAAAGAAAAAAATATGCAAACGAATACATCAAATGATGAGCCAAAGCGTCAAATAGTTCTTTCAGGGAAAAGAAACATCGTGGGAATCGAGGACAAGACAGACATGTCAGAAGATTATAATAAGTTTGATGAAATTCCGCCCTTCATTGTGAAAACTGACCCAAGCATTCCGTTAAGTAAAGAAGATGCTCCATGGTTACGTCTGAAGCGATCATAAGGAAGGACATATGCCAAGAAGTTCATGCTCATATTATGTAACTCTAGTTCATGTCTTTTTCGGTTTGTGCCTTGACCGAAGGATATCTTTCGCGGTTTGTAGCTTGACCGGGACTATATATAGGGGGGCCTTTAGTCCCGGTTTTGTAGTCTCAGTTTTTAATATTAATAAATGTCTTGAGTGTTAGTCCCGTTTTGTGGCTGGACCGGGACTTATTATATGTCAAGAAGTTGTCCCGATTCATACTTACCATTAAGATCTAATATCCAAACGCGCGCGGTCACATATTAGGGAGTGCCTCTATGACCAATTTCTTGGAGATGCCGGAGGACTGGGATCCGGCGGCATCTCCCTAAAACTGGTCGTAGTGGTGTCCCTGCTCTCGAAAACCATCTTGCAGCTTGTAACTTCTCTAACTAGATCAATCCACCTGGGAGCTAACTAATTTCACATATTAGGGAGTGCCTCTATGACCAGTTTCTTGGAGATGCCGGAGGACTGGGATCCGACGGCATCTCCCTGAAACTGGTCGTAGTGCTGTCCCTGCTCTCGAAAACCATCTTGCAGCTTGTAACTTCTCTAACTAGATCAATACACCTGGGAGCTAACTAATTTCACATATTATGGAGTACCTCTATGACCAGTTTCTCGTAGATGCCGGAGGACTGGGCTCCGTCGGCATCTCCCTGAAACTGGCCATAGTGGTGTCCCTGCTCTCGAAAACCATCCTGCAGCTTGTAACTTCTCTAACTAGATCAATACGCCTCGGAGCTAACTAATTTCACATATTAGGGAGTGCCTCTATGACCAGTTTCTCGGAGATGCCGGAGGACTGGGCTCCGTCGGCATCTCCCTGAAACTGGCCGTAGTGGTGTTCCTGCTCTCGAAAACCATCTTGGAGATGCCTCAAATTGGCTGGAGGACTGGACTCGCAAGGATGCCTATTTATAGTGCAAGCAGCTCGGCATAGTGTTGACAGTTACGAAATAATGTCGACACTCACCCCTATTATTAGTGCTGACTCGTGTTTTGTCCCGGTTGGTGTCTCCAACCGGTACTACAGGTTCATCTTTAGTCTCGGTTGGTGACACCATCCGGGACAAGGTACACGCCGCACGACATAATGTCGACACTCACCCCTATCATTAGTGCTGCCTGGCCCAGCCTGCCGAAATCTCTACGCGTGGTGTCGACAATGAAAATCCTGTTTCAGAATGCTACCATCCCATTTTTAGAACAATCCGAACAATGAAAATCCTTTGCGTGGTGTCATATTATGTTACATAGTTGAAAGGAAAAATACCAGACTTGGTATATTGATCATGTTTCGAAAAAACCTTCACAAAATGACCTATCATGTTCGAGGTTTCATGGCTTTCGGTCCAAATGACCGATGTTATGTGCTGAATCACGGCATAGTTTGTGATGTTGTGCCCATATTATGCATGTGTGTGGAAATTGGTATGTAGAACAATGTTGCAGGAGGAAGTTTTCCTTTTTGTCGCACGGAAAAGCCCTTTTCCATTTTCCGAGCGCAAAAAACGGGTCGTTTTGTGAAGTAACCACCAAAATGCCGTTTCAGAATGTTACCGTCCCATTTTCCTAAAATACTAGACCACCTTACATGGACTATCTCCCAACCGGGACATCTCCGAATCGGCATGAAGTGGGTCCGGTTTGTACTACAGGTACATGATCTATCGCCCGTGATTTTTTGAAAAAAATCATTTTTGGACTCGCAATATGTGGTTCCTTCAGAGATCCAATGCAAGTTCTAACGATGCTCGTCCCCTATCTTCATGCACACCGGTTCGACCATAGTTAGAAATTCAGATAATTCAAAACAGACATAATAAATTCAAAAAAATCCGAACAATGAAAATCCTTCACGTGGTGTCATATTATGTTACATAGTTGAAATGAAAAATACCAGACTTGGTATATTGATCATGTTTCGAAAAAGCCTTCACAAAATGACCTATCATGTTCGAGGTTTCATGGCTTTCGGTCCAAATGACCGATGTTATGTGCTGAATCACGGCATAGATTGTGATGTTGTGCCCATATTATGCATGTGTGTGGACATTGGTATGGAGAACAATGTTGCAGGGGGAAGTTTTCCTTTTTGTCGCACGGAAAAGCCCTTTTCCATTTTCCGAGCGCAAAAAACGAGTCGTTTTGTGAAGTAACCACTAAAATGCCGTCTCAGAATGCTACCATCCTATTTTCCTAAAATATTAGACCACCTTACATGGACTATCTCCCAACCGGGACATCTCAAACCTTTTCATCCATCCCGGGTAAAAAGGACAAATGCCTGCCAAATCGGTAGGAAGTGGGTCCGGTTTGTACTACAAGTACATGATCTATCACCCGTGATTTTTTGAAAAAAACATTTTTAGACTCTCAATATGTGGTTTCTTCAGAGATCCAATGCAAGTTCTAACGATGCTCGTCCCCTATCTTCATGCACACCGGTTCGACCATAGTTAGAAATTCAGATAATTCAAAACGGGCATAATAAATTCAAAAAAAAATCCGAACAATGAAAATCCTTCGCGTGGTTTCATATTGTGTTACATAGTTGAAAGGAAAAATACCAGACTTGGTATATTGATCATGTTTCGAAAAAACCTTCACAAAATGACCTATCATGTTCGAGGTTTCATGGCTTTCGGTCCAAATGACCGATGTTATGTGCTGAATCACGGCATAGTTTGTGATGTTGTGCCCATATTATGCATGTGTGTGGACATTGGTATGGAGAACAATGTTGCAGGAGGAAGTTTTCCTTTTTGTCGCACGGAAAAGCCCTTTTCCATTTTCCGAGCACAAAAAACGGGTCGTTTTGTGAAGTAACCACGAAAATGCCGTTTCAGACTGCTACCGTCCCATTTTCCTAAAATACTAGACCACCTTACATGTACTATCTCCCAACCGGGACATCTCAAACCTTTTCGTCCATCCCGGGTAAAAAGGACAAATGTCTGCCGAATCGGCATGAAGTGGGTCCGGTTTCTACTACAGGTACATGATCTATCTCCCGTGATTTTTTGAAAAAATCATTTTTAGACTCGCAATATGTGGTTTCTTCAGAGATCCAATGCAAGTTCTAACGATGCTCGTCCCCTATCTTCATGCACACCGGTTCGACCATAGTTAGAAATTCAGATAATTAAAAAAAAGGCATAATAAATTCAAAAAATCCGAACAATAAAAATCCTTCGCGTGGTGTCATATTATGTTACATAGTTGAAAGGAAAAAATACCAGACTTGTTATATTGATCATGTTTCGAAAAAACCTTCACAATATGACCTATCATGTTCGAGGTTTCATGGCTTTCGGTCCAAATGACCGATGTTATGTGCTGAATCACGACATAGTTTGTGATGTTGTGCCCATATATGCATGTGTGTGTACATTGGTATGGAGAACAATGCTGCAGGAGGAAGTTTTCCTTTTTGTCGCACGGAAAAGCCCTTTTCCATTTTCCGAGCGCAAAAAACGGGTCGTTTTGTGAAGTAACCACTAAAATGCCGTTTTAGAATGCTACCGTCCCATTTTCCTAAAATACTAGACCACCTTACATGGACTATCTCCTAACCAGGACATCTCAAACCTTTTCGTCCATCCCGGGTAAAAAGGACAAATGTCTGCCGAATCGGTAGAAAGTGGGTCCGGTTTGTACTACAGGTACATGATCTATCGCCCGTGATTTTTTGAAAAAATCATTTTTACACTCGCAATATGTGGTTTCTTCAGAGATCCAATGCAAGTTCTAACGATGCTCGTCCCTTATCTTCATGCACACCGGTTCGACCATAGTTAGAAATTCAGATAATTCAAAACGGGCATATTAAATTCAAAAAAAAATCGGAACAATGAAAATCCTTCGTGTGGTGTCATATTATGTTACATAGTTAAAATTAAAAATACCAGACTTGGTATATTGATCATGTTTCGAAAAAACCTTCACAAAATGACCTATCATGTTCAAGGTTTCATGGCTTTCAGTCCAAATGAACGATGTTATGTGCTGAATCATGGCATAGTTTGTGATGTTGTGCCCATATTATGCATGTGTGTGGACATTGGTATGGAGAACAATGTTGCATGAGGAAGTTTTCCTTTTTGTCACACGGAAAAGCCCTTTTCCATTTTCCGAGCGCAAAAAATGGGTCGTTTTGTGAAGTAACCACCAAAATGCCATTTCAGAATGCTACCGTCCCATTTTCCTAAAATACTAGACCACCTTACATGGACTATCTCCCAACCGGGACATCTCAAACCTTTTCGTCCATCCCGGGTAAAAAGGACAAATGTCTGCCGAATCGGTAGGAAGTGGGTCCGGTTTGTACTACAGGTACATGATCTATCGCCCGTGTTTTTTCGAAAAAATCATTTTTAGACTCACAATATGTGGTTTCTTCCGAGATCCAATGCAAGTTCTGACGATACTCGTCCCCTATCTTCATGCACACTGGTTCGACCATAGTTAGAAATTCAGATAATTCAAAACAGGCATAATAAATTCAAAAAAAAATACGAACAATGAAAATCCTTCGCGTGGTGTCAGATTATGTTACATAGTTGAAAGGAAAAATACCAGACTTGGTATATTGATCATGTTTCAAAAAAACCATCACAAAATGACCTATCATGTTCGAGGTTTCATGGCTTTCGGTCCAAATGACCGATGTTATGTGCTGAATCACGGCATAGTTTGTGATGTTGTGCCCATATTATGCGTGTGTGTGGACATTGGTATGGAGAACAATGTTGCAGGAGGAAGTTTTCCTTTTGTCGCACGGAAAAGCCCTTTCCCATTTTCCGAGCGCAAAAAACGGGTCGTTTTGTGAAGTAACCACGAAAATGCCGTTTCAGAATGCTACCGTCCCATTTTCCTAAAATACTAGACCACCTTACATGGACTATCTCCCAACCGAGACATCTCAAACCTTTTCGTCCATCCCGGGTAAAAAGGACAAATGTCTGCCGAATCGGCATGAAGTGGGTCCGGTTTGTACTACAGGTACATGATCTATCGCCCGTGATTTTTTGAAAAAATCATTTTTAGACTCGCAATATGTGGTTTCTTCAGAGATCCAATGCAATTTCTAACGATGCTCGTCCCCTATCTTCATGCACACCGGTTCGACCATAGTTAGAAATTCAGATAATTCAAAAAAAAGGCATAATAAATTCAAATAAATCCGAACAATGAAAATCCTTCACGTGGTGTCATATTATGTTACATAGTTGAAAGGAAAAAATACCAGACTTGGTATATTGATCATGTTTCGAAAAAACCTTCACAATATGACCTATCATGTTCGAGGTTTCATGGCTTTCGGTCCAAATGACCGATGTTATGTGCTGAATCACGACATAGTTTGTGATGTTGTGCCCATATTATGCATGTGTGTGGACATTGGTATGGAGAACAATGCTGCAGGAGGAAGTTTTCCTTTTTGTCGTACGGAAAAGCCCTTTTCCATTTTCCGAGCGCAAAAAACGGGTCGTTTTGTGAAGTAACCACTAAAATGCCGTTTTAGAATGCTACCATCCCATTTTCCTAAAATACTAGACCACCTTACATGGACTATCTCCTAACCGGGACATCTCAAACCTTTTCGTCCATCCCGGGTAAAAAGGACAAATGTCTGCCGAATCGGTAGGAAGTGGGTCCGGTTTGTACTACATGTACATAATCTATCGCCCGTGATTTTTTGAAAAAATCATTTTTAGACTCGCAATATATGGTTTCTTCAGAGATCCAATGCAAGTTCTAACGATGCTCGTCCCCTATCTTCATGCACACCGGTTCGACCATAGTTAGAAATTCAGATAATTCAAAACGGGCATAATAAATTCAAAAAAAAATCGGAACAATGAAAATCCTTCACGTGGTGTCATATTATGTTACATAGTTAAAATTAAAAATACCAGACTTGGTATATTGATCATGTTTCGAAAAAACCTTCACAAAATGACCTATCATGTTCAAGGTTTCATGGCTTTCGGTCCAAATGACCGATGTTATGTGCTGAATCATGGCATAGTTCGTGATGTTGTGCCCATATTATGCATGTGTGTGGACATTGGTATGGAGAACAATGTTGCATGAGGAAGTTTTCCTTTTTGTCGCACGGAAAAGCCCTTTTCCATTTTCCGAGCGCAAAAAATGGGTCGTTTTGTGAAGTAACCACCAAAATGCCGTTTCAGAATGCTACCGTCCCATTTTCCTAAAATACTAGACCACCTTACATGGACTATCTCCCAATCGGGACATCTCAAACCTTTTCGTCCATCCCGGGTAAAAAGGACAAATGTCTGCCGAATCGGTAGGAAGTGGGTCCGGTTTGTACTACAGGTACATGATCTATCGCCCGTGATTTTTTGGAAAAATCATTTTTAGACTCACAATATGTGGTTTCTTCCGAGATCCAATGCAAGTTCTGACGATACTCGTCCCCTATCTTCATGCACACCGGTTCGACCATAGTTAGAAATTCAGATAATTCAAAACGGGCATAATAAATTCAAAAAAATACGAACAATGAAAATCCTTCGCGTGGTGTCAGATTATGTTACATAGTTGAAAGGAAAAATACCAGACTTGGTATATTGATCATGTTTCAAAAAAACCTTCACAAAATGACCTATCATGTTCGAGGTTTCATGGCTTTCGGTCCAAATGACCGATGTTATGTGCTGAATCACGGCATAGTTTGTGATGTTGTGCCCATATTATCCATGTGTGTGGACATTGGTATGGAGAACAATGTTGCAGGAGGAAGTTTTCCTTTTTGTCGCACAGAAAATCCCTTTTCCATTTTCCGAGCGCAAAAAATGGGTCGTTTTGTGAAGTAACCACCAAAATGCCGTTTCAGAATGCTACCATCCCATTTTCCTAAAATACTAGACCACCTTACATGGATTATCTCCCAACCGGGACATCTCAAACCTTTTCGTCCATCCCGGTTTGTACTACAGGTACATGATCTTCTCGCCATTTTTCCCGCCATTTTTTCCCACCAGTTCTTCCCGCCATTTCTTCCCGCTAGTTTTTCCCGCCGGTTCTTCCCGCCTGTTCTTCCCTCCAGTTATCTTCCTGCCATTTCTCACTATATATATATATGTAGGGTTGGCCTCCATTGTTATTGCACATCTCTAGACTCATATCTGCAACCTCATCACTCTTTCCCATGACTTTCACCGTAGCACTAACTCCCAGGGAGGCGGAGGCGCTTTGCGCCTCGAACTACCCCTGCCCGCCGGGCTACTGTGTCCCCGTCGGCTAGATGCTGAGCGCCGAAGGCGTGCTGGTTCCTCCTGTCCCTCTAGGTGTGGCGCGTCGGATGGCCATCACGAACCACTACTACTTCGAGCTCATGTCGGAGCAGCGGAGGAATCCCAGATGGCATCCCGACTATTTCCCGACTTGGAAGCCTTCTTCGTGGATCGGCGTGAGAGGGCGCTTACCAGGCACGAGGAGGACGGCCCACCTCCTCCGAACTTCAACGAGGCCGGTCGTCGGCTGTGGTGGCGTGGCCGGACTCTCCAGAGCGTCATGGCCTATGACACGGCCGCCGACTCTAGCCCCCGCCTGCGCTACCCTCAAGTCCAGCCCACTCGTACTCAGCCTTCAAGGTTCAACTATGGCGACCCCGACGACGACAGCGACGACGGCCGCGGCGAGTACGACGACTACAGTGGCGAGTATTACAGGTGTAGGTAGGAGCATGACTGAATTATTCCAACATTGCAAAACAAGTTTGGCCAATTGTGGCTTAATCTGGCCATGTATCTTAATTTTCAGTTCTTCTATGTAACTTTGTGTTAGTTGTGTTATGTACTTTAATTCTAGTTCTATCCTAATCAAATTTTCTTTCCGCCCATTATTTTCCGTCCTTTTTCTTCCGCCCATTAATATATAAACAATATAAGTTAATTCAAATTCAAATTAAAAACAGAAAATGGTTTTGAATTACTTATACAAATCCAAAAACTTTTTATGTTTAAAGTTTTTCTAAATTCCAAATTAATATTAAAAAAATATAAGTTAATTCATTTTTAATTGTAAATGGTTCATATTTTAAATGGTTACATTAATTATTTTTAAAAACAGAAAATGGTTTTGAATTATTTATTCAAATCCAAACACTTTTTATGTTTAAAGTTTTCTAAATTCCAAATTAATATTCAAAAAATATAAGTTAATTCATTTTCAATTTTAAATGGTTACATTAATTATTTTTTAAAAATAGAAAATGGTTTTGGATTATTTATTCAAATCCAGACACTTTTTATGTTTAAAGTTTTTCTAAATTCCAAATTAATATTCAAAAAATATAAGTTATTTCATTATTAATTTTAAATGGTTCATAGTTTAAATAGTTACATTAATTATTTTTAAAAACAGAAAATGGTTTCGAATTAGTTATTCAAATTCAAACACTTTTTATGTTTAAAGTTTTTCTAAATTCCAAAGTAATTATCATTTAAAAAACATTACAAATTTAAACCCCAAAATAAAAAATAAGGCGGGAACAGAGAGAAAATACCTGAATTTTTTTGAAAACAGGGGTATATGTCTTGGTTGGAGCCACCAAACGGGACTAAAGACCCCCTGCGTGCACGCCCCTTTATCTGCTGAAAAATTTGGAGTATACATCCTAGTTGGTGGCTCCAACCGGGACGTTTGACCCTTTAGTCCCGGTTGGAGCCTTCAACCGGGACTAAAGGCCCTTTGGTTATAACTGGGTGTCCCTCCTCTTCTTCTTCCCCATCTCACAATCTTCTCGTGCACAGGCCTTGCGTCAAGCGACGCCCTACTGGCCGCCACGCTGCTCAAGGCCCGCCTCCTCGCCAGGAACCGCCTCCCCTCCAACAGAATCGACGAAGGGTGCCCGTAACCACCGCAATCAGGAGCTCCTCCCCGAAGTCCGGTCACCGCTGTTCTCGATGATTCCGGCCGCGTCCGAGCTCGCTTGGTCGAGCTGACCCCTCCACCGCCTCCGTGGTGAGCCCCTCGACCTCACAGTCCTCTCCGTTCTTCCTCTTCCTCTCTGTATCGCTGCCGCGCCGAGGACCTGAAGCCACCGCCGTCGTGCTTCCTCTTTTGGCGACCAATCCGGAGAGGCGCCGCTACTAAACGGCTGGGTATGCTAGCCCGCATCCATCGCACCCGCTCCCGCTGCTCCGCCCGCGCTCTAGCGCCCTCCCCGTCAATGATCTGGGGCTGATCCCCGGTAAATGACGTCACGCTGACGTCCTGGTGACATCAGCGGGCGAGGTCAGCGCGGTCAAAGATTCGGTGGGTCCTGCTTGCTTGCGTGGAGGCTGAGTTGGCACTAGGGCCCCTCTGTCAGTCTCACTGGCTAGGGGTCGCCCCGGTGTAAAAACTATTTTCCTTTTTGTTTATAATTCCAGAAAATGATTTAATATTGTAAAATCAATAACTTATTGTTTATAAGTCAGAAAAATACAAATAATATATCAAATTGTTCAGAAAAATGAAACCTATCTATTTAACCTATAATCATGCATTGTTCAACGACTTAAATGACAACTATAATTAGAATAACAAATGCACCCCTCTCATATGTTCTGGAGTTTCCCTGAGTTAGGGTTTTCACCCCTCGGAACCCCGATTAAATCGTCGAGCATGTCTTAGGGTTACATTCCAATGCAAATTAACTTGTCATATCATCATACTTGCTTGAGCATTGCATCGATGCCATGTGTTGATTGTTTCCCTTTCTTTTCGGTGTTTGGATTATTAGATTTATTATTAGTTAGGTATTATTAGGTTTATTAATTAGTTTGGTATTATTAGTCTTCGGCCCCACTGGTCAGTCACTGTGGGTAGCCCCTGACCCGATTCACATTGTGAAGCAACTTAAAAACCCTATCTTAGATAAGGAATCATTAATACCCCTTAGGTGCATGTGGGTTCGACAATGTGCCTTCGCCAGGGCATTCCGAACCCTCTTAAATCGATTCCAATATGGTATTTTGTTAGTATCTAGTGTTACCAATCTGCTGGATAGTTTCCCTTTTGTAGCCTTATACTCATGTTCCCCTCTCATATGCATCCGAGGTTTCTCTGAACTAGGTTACACCCCTCGGAACTCCGGAATATTGATTTTAGTTGATTTTAGCTAGAGTTACCTATCTACTACACAGTTTCCTTTTTGTAGCTAGGTTTAGGGTTTAGGGTTTAGGGTTTCTCTTCATTTTTATTATTGTGTATGTATATATTAGGGTTTCTCTGAATTAGGATTTATATCTCTCAACACCGTACCTAACTTTCTCCCTTAGCCGCTTTGACTTATTCGTTTTTCCACCTATGCAGAAAATATGGACCCACACGTCAGAGACGAAGAGAAGGAAGAGTTGATCCAAGGTGTGATCCGCGGGGAAGAAAATTTAGATGTATCAACGTTTCTGAACAACTCCGGTGAGGGTGATCCTCTTTTTGCCAGAATAGACGACTTGTTTGAGGTTGAAGGTGTTGCCTTCCGCGAGGGAGAAGGCGATGCCTTGTGTAATCGAGAAGACGACCGCTCCGGCGAGGTGCATGTAATATAATTAATTCATTAATTAATCATCTGCTATCTATATAGAAATAGTAACGACGATCTTTCTTCTTTTAGCCCTCCAGATCAAACAAATCTACTGAAAAGAGCAGACGAGGCCCAACCAAAAAGTTGCAAGACCATGAGAGGTTCAGGATCGTAGATGTCGCTGAAGACGGCAAACCGACGGCTCCCGAAGTTGTCGCAAACAAATTTGTGGCACAATGCGGAGTAATCGTTAGGGACTTAATCCCGATCACCATTCAAAATTGGAATAGGCCTGCTGATGCGGAAGAAGAGGGAACATGTTTATTTGTCCCTAACCACGCCAAAGATTTACTGTGGAAGAGGCTCATGGTTAATTTCAAACTACCGAAGATAGAGCTGGATCCAAATGCGGAGGATCCAATTGAGGATGCCTTAGAACATGGGAGAGCCATGGAGGCTAAGGTCAGGGAGTGGGCTTTGAAGAAGATGGCCCAGTGTTTCACCAACTGGAATAAAAGATTGCACCTTGACTATGTCGTGAAAGAGAAGACTCCCGATTTCAAGAATATTCAGTTTGAGAAGATAAAACCATTCTGGGCTGAGTTTGTGGAATACAAGACATCAGAAAAAACTAAGAAAATGTCTGCAACGAATAAGCTGAATGCTGCTAACAAGAAGTATCACCATACTATGGGGCAAGGTGGCTACAAGGCTGGCATTCCTAAGTGGGAGAAACTTGAGAATGAACTGTGTGCTAAAAAGATCACCCTAGAGACAGACGATTGGGTAGAACGTGCAAGGAATTGGTTTTACAGGCATGGGGGCACGTTGGACTCGGAAGGGAAGTGTATATATAACATACGACATAAAGAAGACCCCTTGCCAATCGAGAAGATGAGAAAAGCAGTAAAGGCTGTTAAAGATGGGGACTTCGTTCCCGATAGAGAGAATTATGAGCTCACACTCGCCCTTGGAAATAAGGAACATGATGGACGAACACGAGGCACAAGCGGCTCCAAACCATGGAGGACTGGGTTTCTCGAAGAGAGGAAGAAATATCCTGATAGAAGCCGCCAGAGGAGAAAGGACAAGGCGGAAGTTGAAGCAGATATTCAGAAAGAGCAAATGCGTATAATTGAAGAACGAATAAAGGAACAACATGATGAAATTAACGCACTTAAAGAGCAAAGTACTACCGGCCCATCTCAGCAGCACACTGCATTCGATGCTACCAGCCTATCGAATAATCGAAAAAGCAGTGTGGCTTCCACCGAGGTCCCGGGTGATGACAATGGCGATGCCAATGGTGCACCGACGATGGCTCCTGTTGTCTACCTAGTGGATGATATCACAGAGATGACACACTGCGAGCTACATGTCAAAGTTGTGAACATATCAATGAAGGTGGCGGTCGGCTATGCCTTACCAATTGGACCCACACCAACTTACCACTATCGTCCGGTTCCAGAGGGCTACGCTGTTGTCGGGGTGGATGAAATCATGCCCACCTTTGAAGTTTTGAAGCTTGACTACCCTGCAGGTGAAGGGGATGTGACTGAACTGGGAGACACAAAAAACGTCACCATTCTATGGCCAAAGGAATGTATCGTGCTTCGAAATCACACGCCAAGGCCATCTTCGCGGCCGCCTCACCTGTCTCCAGCGAGGTCATCGCCGCCGCGGCAGCCGTCTTCGTCGCCTCACCCGGCTCTGTCACCTCACCAATCTCCAGCGCAGCCATCGCCGCGGGAGCCATCGCCGGCGCCTCAGGATAAAAAGCGTAAGCGTACCTCTACTCTGCGTCTTGGTAAGCGATCGCCAAAACGTAAACAAGAGCCTCTTCCAAAAGTACCAAAGGTTCCTCCCAAGTGAGCTTATGACTATACTGAAGAGGAGACTGCGGCGATCGTTGATGCGGAAACGACAGCTTTTGCCGCTAAGTCGAGGCTCGAAAGAGCCAGAGTTCCCCAGCACCAAAGAAGAAAAAGCCAAAGTGTTGAAAATACTAAAGTCTCTTCATCAACCCGAGCCAAAGCTGTCATCAGACTATGAGCGTTCTATTCTCAAGTCACATGCGGCACAAAAAGCCTCGAAGAGCAGTACTGATGCAAGCGAGAAATCTGTTGCCCAGCTCGGAGAACAAGCAAAACAGTCTTGCGCCCCTCTCAAGGTGATTTCCCAAACCAATGTGGGGTCGAGCAAATATGGGGCCAAAGAGCAGTATGATCCAGAGTAGTTACTGTCAACACGGAGAACCGCCGCTGCTCAAGGTATGAGTATTGCTCAAGATTTATCCTGCTTAGAGTACTTCCTCAGAGTGAAGTAGCATACAAATACCAAGACGGCAAACCTCTCATCAAACCTCGAGGAGGTAAATAATCTTCCAATAAAATGCTAAGATTGCATAACTGGTACTTGCATGCCACAAAGGCCGGGCTAACTGGATAGTGCTCAAGGTTTAAAAAAAAGCATTATAGGAAGATATAGATGAACAAAAAAAGCATTATAGGAAAGATATAGATGACATGATATCCATTGAATTTGATGAACTATTTCAAAATTCAATCAAGACGCCTTGGACAAATCGATCATCAGTGCCTATTGTCTGTAAGTACTAATTCTGTAATTAATTTAGTCTCCAGCTATCTCACCTTGTTTATTGCATGTATATAATCATACTGTAATATGCAGAATGAAGATTCTCGAATGCAGCAGAGGAAAAATCTATGACATTGGCTTCATTGACCCATATTGGGTTCATCAAACTAATCTCAAAACAAACCCCCAGGATACAGAGGATAATATAGTACACGCGTTAAGGTTTCAAGAAACCAGAAGGGAAATACTTTTTCCTTACAACTTCGAGTGAGTGTTATTGTCTTGTATACACTTTCTATTTCGCTTACTCGATGTTAAGTATATAATTGATTAGTTATGCATTCGCAGCTACCACTATATTCTGTTAATCATTCAACTTGACAAAGGGCGTGTACTAGTCATGGACTCAAAACATAAACCCCTTGAGCAGTGAAAGGACATGCAGATACTTCTCCAGCGGTAATTCTTATCATTACGACACTATATCGGCAACGTTCGTGAATTTTACGATATCAAGTAATTAATAACTTATTTTATTCGTTTTCTTCGCCGGACAACGCTTGGAAAAGATTCACCAACAAGGCTAGGGGTGTTTGGAAAGCGGAGCTTACATTTGACCCACTAGATGTAAGCACCACTAGCTATATCATGCTTGATTCTAGTTTTGATACAGTTATTATCATGCTTGATTATTATTTTGATTGAACTATGTTCTCGTAAAGTGCCTGACGCAGGGACCAGGTAACAATCTATGTGGATACTATGTTTGCGAATTCATCCAGCAGACGTGCGATAAGAAGGGCAGAAATTTAGAGCAACTCCACGTACGTAAACAATTTCCATAGTTTTTAATTACAATCAAATTTTGTTTAGTTTCATTTATATAGGTTGACTCCTTTTTTAAATCAGATCGAACGTCTACGGGACGGTCTTCTGCCAAAGGATCGTGTACGAGCAATTCAGGAGGAATTGGCGGGATTCTTGGATGCAGAAGTCCTAGACCCAAAAGGGGAATACTATTCGGCTGTGTATAGACAATAGGGATCGTACAAAGAGCAACTTTTGTATGTAGTGCGTGAACTCGATCCGTGTATCAAATGTAATATTGTCATGATGATCTTGTGTAATATAATGGTTCCTTCATTGATGAGTGCAAAGTACTAAATAAACAATAAATCAACCTAAATGAATTTTCTGCCGCGGCACAAAAAGTGGCCAAAATGCTGCTGCAGCAACAAAAGTTGTCAAAATGAATTCTCTGCCGCGGCAGAGAAATGTGTCAAATCTCTGCTGCGGCAGAAGGCTATTTGTCCCGGTTCGTGTTACGAACCGGGACGGTTGCTCCACCCCCCTCGCCCTCTGCCGCTGTCACGTGTACACCCATTTGTCCCGGTTGGTGGGGCAACCGGTCCTGATTGCCCCGTCCCGGTTGGGCAACCGGGACTAATGCCCTTACCAACCGGGACGCATGGCACGTTTTCTACTAGTGTGTGCAACCCCCGACGGAGATAATGGAGATCGATCTCCCGGAAGCAACGCGGTGGAAGCATGTTGCTCGGCTAGCGCGGCGCCATAGGAGGGGGCAACACAAGGTTGGGGAGAGGCGGCGACGGCGCTAGGGTTTTGGCGACGGTGGCTCTAGGGTAGGATCGAATTAGGGCTGATACCATATAGAACGATAGAGAGGGATTGACGGAATATGTTGGATATATTATTGAACTTCATGGGCGAGGATGTATAGACGTAGGGATCATCTTGGATTACGAGTCAAGTTTGACTAGATTCCTAACTATCCTAAACTACCATAACAACCGTGTCCGTATAATACTCTAACATACTCCCTCCGTTTTAAAATATAAGATGTTTTAGCTTTGTGAAGTAAACGTATTTAGACTACTATTAGTACGTAGGTTCATTCAGGTTTAGAATAAATCTAGACACTAAAATAAGTCTAGATACATTTTCTTCACAAACCTAAAATATCTTATATTTTAAAAGAGAGGGAGTAGTAGATAAACAAGAATATGCATAGAAGAGATCCGCTGTAGCCTGCACCTCGCAGCGGTGGCCTACGTACATAATTAACTACAGTTGCTGGTACTAATTTCTTATTCGTACTAGTACAGAGGTGGGCATCTCATATTAACACCTGCACTGTTACTTACATTGGCTCCACCAAATTGTTTAGATCTCATCCATGATAACTGCTCGAGTGACAGAAGGAGACAATGTTACTTTGTTTTTTTCCTTTTACCAGACAAAACTAATAGCACATCAGCATCGAGTATAAAATTTGGGACTCAATCGATTAAACTACTCAAGCGGATCTCCATGGATCTACATGTCTATGAGTGGTTTTTCTCTTTGAGGAAGTGTCACTTTGAAATGAAAGGTATGTGTGTCGGGCTCGAATATGCGTGGGCCTGCGCTCTTTTGTCTTATGTACGTATTAGCAACAGAAGAGATCAATCAGGGCGGTCTAATCTCACATCAATCATGCGTGGACATCAATATATTTTAGTCTATCTCGAGCATACATCACCCTTATATGGTGGCGGCTTAGAATATCGTTTTTGCCAGATTGAGGCGATATGACCAGAATCGCAAAAGAAATGGTTGGATACTCTCCTTTCAGGTGTGACCAAGCATTGCAGTGACTGGCGTTGGCCCTAGCTATATATAAAAGGCAAAGCTCTCCTAGGTTTCTTTGGGTATCATTCCCTAGTTTATTCGGAGAAGACTAGCAAGACATAGTAATCTTCTGCGAGGAGCGATTTATATAAGGTAACTTGTATCCTTGTTTGCAGTCTTCATCTTTTATTAATATATATATACGATCATTTGTTTCTCTGTATGGCAATCTATACATTTAGTACTGCTCTTTTTATCTAGTTTTGTATGTATGTATTGTTTGATCTATCCTGCGACAGGTTATGCGCTGCTTTTTCCTAAAAGGTGCCGCTAGGGGCGAATCTACCAGGTAGGCTTCGTTAGGCTCCAACACCTATCCTCTATTTTTGCCCACAAACCTTTATTAGGAGCCATGCGAGTTATAGATTTGGAGAAACAATAGCCATGGTTTGCCGGGAACGCTAGGGAAGAAGAGCGACAGTTCATGGACATGAACTGACAAGGGGCACGCGCACACTACTTGTCATGGGCCAGGAGCTCTTCCATAGTTGTTGTGGCCCACCAGCAAAACTACCCACGAGTGAATTGGATGAGTCACTTGGAAAAAAAGAAGATTGGGTTTGAATTTTTTATTGTCCACTTGTCTAAGAGGCTATATGGTTTCTTAGTGCTCGTTTATTCCCTAGTTCTGTCGTTTCGTGTGGCTATGTGCATTTTAGTTATGCAGAAGCCGGGTATAAACACTTTATGTTAATAAATGCACTCATTTCTAAAAAAGTTATTGTTAAGAGTTGATAATTATATACTCTCTCCTTAAAATAAATGTCGAAATTTTGTCTAGATTTAGAGGTATCCAGACACTAGTTAGTGTATAGATATTTCCAAATTTAAAATTTTGCGATATTTATTTTAAAATGGAGGGAGTACTTAGGTAGTACTTCATACTTTTTCTTGTTCTGATACGAATTGAGAAATAAAAAAATTTCATGAAGGACACTAGGTTATTGGCACACTTGCCATAATTTTTTTCATGAAGGACACTAGGTGATCTTCCCCTCGATCCAGGTGCTCCGCAGCATGATCTCACACGGCGGGGACCTCATCTTGGACGAGCTGCTCACGGACATGGAGATGAAGGCCCACGAGGCAAACAGGGGGAGCTCGGGCGAAACAACCGACGACCGACGACGGCAGCGGAGGCAATTTCTCGTCCAGAGCCCCCATGCGTCACGGCGTTTCAAACTCGGTAAGGTGCGCTCCGATTCCGAACCATGGCAGAAGCAGTGGCCCCATCCCCATCAACTATGGAAAGCCCGTGATGAGCTGGAACTACGGCGGCGTCTCTGCGCTTCCCGGCAGCGACGGCACGCGCACGCTGGACCGGTGTTAAAGGGGGGCTCCTTTTTTGCCGCACGGGCCACACTGGTACGGCGCCCCCTTTAACACCGGTTCGTAGAAGAACCGGTGTTAAAGCCCTTTTCCAGGATCAACGAAAAGCCTCGTTTTCACTAGTGTATGTGTGTCCGGCTGGAATATGCGTGGCCCTGCGCTCTTTTGTCTTATGTATGTATTAGCAACACAAGAGATCAATCAGGGCGGACAAATCTCACATCAATCATGCGTGGAAATATTTTAGTCTATCTCGAGCATACATCACCCTTATATGGTGGCGGCTTAGAATATCGTTTTTGCCAGATTGAGGCGATATGACCAGAATCGCAAAAGAAATGGTTGGATACTCTCCTTTCATGTGTGACCAAGCATTACAGTGACTGGCCCTAGCTATATATAAAAGGCAAAAGCTCTCCTAGGTTTTTTTGGGTATCATTCCCTAGTTTATTCGGAGGAGACTAGCTAGACATAGTAATCTTCTGCGAGGAGCGATTTATATAAGGTAACTTGTATCCTCGTTTGCACTCCTCATCTTTTAGTAATATATCTATCTATCTACTAATTTACAGAACGGTAGGTTTGTTCTTCCAGTTTCGTTCCGATTTTTCGTTGGTCGATTTTGCCCCTGACGGTTTGGGATAATTACCTAATCTGCCACCGCCAAGTGATAAGATGAAAACAACGCCTCCATCCCGAGTTCCCGACCCGTTGACCCGCAGGCCGCAGCGCTCCCCTCCCGTCCCAAGCTCCACGACCCAGGACGCCGCCGCCCTTGCTCCTACTGTCTCATGTGCCCCGCCGCTTCCTCTCTCTCGCCGCGCTTGCGATCCTCCCGCAATAGAGCGCTGCCGCCTCGACTCCCCATCTCGCTGCTACTCCCTTCCCCGCTCACCCCCTACCGAGGAGAGCAACGACCAGAGCCGAGACTCGATGCCGGGACGGGTCGATGCGGTGAGGCCGAGGGATGTGCGGATGGAGCCTACCGCGAGGGTCGGCGGTGGCCTGGGGTATTGGAGGACGATGACGGACGTTGAACTGGTGCTCGAGCTACATGGTGTGTCCAGCGTCGTGCGTTCGTAGAGGGAGAGGCGGGGTCGTGGACGAGCAGCAGAGACAAGCTGATGCAGCGTTGGTGCTTGGGATAATGGCGTAGAGGGAGAGGCGGGGTCGAGGATGCAAGGAGGTGGCTCACGTGCGTGGCCACAGTTTCTTGCTGGGACAGGGCGCGGAGGCCTAGGATGGAGACCGGGCCAGGGGGGGCGACGGGGAGAGCTTGGCGACCGGAAGCTCCAGGACGACGGTGCTGGTCTTGGCAGCAGGGGAGCAGGAGGACATTAAGGTCGACGCCAGCCTTGAACTCGGGGACGGGTCGGCGCGGCTCGGCGCTGGACGGAGATAGGCAGCGCAGCCGGGAGATGAGGAGGAAGACGATGTGAGATGACGGCGATGTAGGAGCCCGAGGTGGACGAGGGGGCTGGCGGCGCGCGGCAAGGAAGTGGATCTCGCGAGGGCGTCGATGGTTAGTTGGGGATGGTTCTCGTCGGGCAAGTGTGTCGCGTGTGCGTGTCATGTGTGGACTGCGGTGCGTCTCCAACATGCGTGCGTGAACGTGTCGGTGTGGTGCGGGAGTTCTGTGCGTGTGTTCTGTTGGGTGTCCACCAAATGGTCAGTTGCGACGCGTGCGTGCGTGCGTGCGTGCGTGGTGCGTAACCGAGTGCTTGCGTCAGTGTGTTGCATCGTGTGTGGGTCAGGTGCGTGCGACTGCTGGTGTGCATGCTGTGTTGATTTCCTAGGTCGGGGTGTGCGTGTTTCTTTTAAATAACTTCACATGGTTTCTTCTTGCCAAAATTGCACTCGCATGAATATCCTCTGCTAAAATATGAAGGGCATATTGGAAAGGTAGAAGGACAGCGGTTGATGCTATCATACCATTTTCTTAGGGTCTCAAATAATTATGCAAGACACGTAATAAATGTTTTTATATATAGATTATTTATCTCCGTAGCAACGCACGGGCACTCAGCTAGTATATATATATATGCGATCGTTTCTTCTTCTGTATGGCAATCTATACATTTACTACTGGTCTTTTTATCTAGTTTTGTATGTGTTATTTCATCTATTCTGCAAGAGGTTATGTGTTGCTTTTTCCTAAAAGGTGCCGCTAGGGGCGAATCTACCGGGTAGGGGCTTCATTAGGCTCCAACACCTACCCTCTATTTTTGCCCACAAACCTCTATTCAGAGCCATGAGAGTTATAGATTTGGAGAAACAATAGCCATGGTTTGCCGGGAACGCTAGGGAAGAAGAGGACAGTTCATGGCCATGAACTGACAAGAGGCACGCGCACACTACTTGTCATGGGCCAGGAGCTCTTGCATAGTTGTTGTGGCCCACCAGCAAAACTACCCACGAGTGAATTGGATGAGTCACTTGGAAAAAAAGAAGACTGGGTTTGAATTTTTTATTGTCCACTTGTCTAAGAGGCAATATGGTTTCTTAGTGTTTAATTATTGTTGAGAGTTGATAATTATATAGTTGTCTAAATTTAGATGTATCAAGACACTAGTTAGTGTATAAATATTACCAAATTTAAACATTCTACGACATTTATTTTGAAACGGAGGGAGTGTACTTAGGTACTACTTCACTTTTTTTTGTTCAGATACGAATTGAGAAATATTTTTTTCATGAAAGACACTAGGTTATTAGCACACTTGCATAATTTAGCTTAATGACTTTATTGAAGCCTACTCTATATTTCCGTCCTAGATTCGCCACCGGTGCCGTAATGAATATAAAATTGTGGAGCTAGCTGAATATCATATCTTTTTTTTCCGACGAAAAAAGGTTTGAATAAGTTGAAGAAACTTTCCTTGTAGAATCAGATGAGGATCTGATCATTTGGTGTTGTTGTAGCTTGGAAAGCCCGTGATGAGCTGGAACTACGGCGGCGTCTCTGCGCTTCCCGGCAGCGACGGCACGCGCACGCTGGACCTGGAGGGGATCACCGCCGCCGACAAACCTTACGAGCCGAACACGGCGTCGTACGAATCACAGCCCATGAGGAGGGCACAGCCCATGAGGAGGGCCTCCGCTAAGAGCAACGCCGCGGGCACGGGACCCGCGTCGGCGTCGGCGCCGATGTTCGCGCTGGACCACACCATGGCTGAGCGAAAGCGCAGGGAGAAGATCAAGGATCTCTTCATCGAGCTCTCCGCCGTCATCCCCGGTCTCAAGAAGGTGAACCTCCTCGATCGCTCCGATTAAATCCCTCCATTCGCTCGCTGTTGTCTCACCAGGGCTTTTGCTGATTCAGATGGACAAGGCAACCATCCTTTCAGACACGACCCGACACGTCAAGCAGCTGCAAGAGAAGGTCAAGGCCCTCGAGGTCACTGGTGGCGGCAGGAGAGTCGTCGAGACGGTGGTGCTCGTCAAGAAGCCGTGCTACGACGCGCGAGGGGCGATCACGGCTCCCATCGTCGGCCTTATCTGTCGCCCTTGGCGGCGAGGAACCCGTCCCGTAGATCAAGTGTGTTTTACAGAGAAGGGCGTGATGATGGTGAGGATCGTCTGCGACGACGCCAAGGGAGTCGTCGTGAGGCTGCTGTCGGAGGTGGAGGAGGGGCTCCACCTCAGCATCACGCACGTCAATGTCTTAGCGTTTACGGCCTCCACTAAGAGCATAACCATCACGGCAAAGGCAAGTTTTCTGTTCTCCTTCATTAATTTGGCGTTTTGGAGATTTGGTAAATACCACCCTTATACCATACCTAATTAATTAAGGGATGGGATAGATCGTAGGACAGCATATCTTCCCTTATTAAGCCTACATAAGAAAGTTACTCCCTCCGTCATGGTTTGGAGGGCGCCTTACAAAAGCCATGCATTTTTAAAACTCCTCTTCTCCTAGGCGTCTAGACTTAATTACAGAATTAATGTCCTCTTTTTCCTTCTCACGTCCTACTCCATGCATTCACAGAATTAATTTTTGCATGCAACTCCACCAATGCATGCGCCTAAATCCGTTATTTCTATTAAGTAATTACGTTTAATAGGGCGCCAAATAATTAATGCGCGCATGTTTTTGGCACAAATCTGGTTCCAATCAGCGACCATCTAGGTTTCAACAATCATTTTAAAACGCCCTCCAAACCATAACGAAGGGAGTATTATGCATAACAATGGATGCAAAAATTCTATTCCCTCCTTGTCAATTTATTAGGCTCAATAGAAATAACGCTGTAATTTAGATGATTAGAGATTGGTTGCATGCCAATCTATAGGAGTGTGGGAGTGTTTTAGGATGCCAGCTATTGGTTGCATGTCATAGTAAGTATTAATTAGTGCTAGATATATGAGCCTAATTTTTTAGATTTTTCTAATTTTTAGTAATCCTAATAAACTGAGGAGTGAGTATATATATCACTACAAGAAATAACTAAGGCGACGACGGCCGGCCGGCTACGCCGACGGCCAAATGTCGGAGCCGTCGGCGTAGCTGCCTTCCTGGCGAGCTGACCAGCCTGGCCGAAGGCGTAGAAATGGCCGTCGGCATAGATGACGGTGCCGACGGTAGCCGTCAGCGTAGCATGACCGTCGGCGTAGTAGAGAGGGTTGTGCCGACGGCGGCCCTCGCGGAGGTACAGCCCTCGGCGTAGCCTCAGTTTAGACATGACGATGGAAACGAAGTTAGGCAGACAGGCTGTGCCGACGGCCTGCCGTCGGCACAGCTCTTTGGAAAATTTTGTTTGGTCTGTGCCGACGGCTAGGCCGTCGATGTAGGCCTCCGGATTTTTTTCCTTTTATCTCATTATTTTTTTGAAAAATCATAACTAAATCATTCTAATTCAGAAAAATACAAATAATATATCAAAATTTGCAGAAAAATAAGATCTATCTATCTACACTCAAATATTACACATTTATAAAAAAATTAAGTGAAACATAAAATATTATATATAGTTTAAAACGAGTATCATAAATTCAAAAATGATCCAAACAACGTGAAACCTTCGCGTGGTGTCATATTATGTGACATAGTTAGAAGGAAAAATATCAAACTTGGTATATTGATTATGTCTCAAAAAAACCTTCACAAAATGACCTATCTCGTTCGAGGTTTCTAGGCTTTCGGGTCAAATGCCCAATGTTATGACTAGAATGAAGGCATAGTTTGTGATAATGTGTCCATATTATGCATAAGTGTGCATCATGGGATGGTGAACAATATTTCAGGAGAAAGTTGTGCTTTTCCTCGCACCAAAAAGCCGTTTTCCATTTTCCGAGTGCAAAAAACGGACGGTTTTGTGAAGCAACCACCAAATGGCTAATTCAAAATACTACCATCATATTTTTAAAAAATACTAGACCACCTTATATGGATAGTTTCATAACACGGGGATCTCAAACATTTCCGTCTATCCTTGGTGAAAAAGTCAAATTCCTGCCGAATCGGTAGGAAGTGGGTCAGATATGAACTATAGGTACATGATCGGATACTCATAATTTTTTACAAAAATCATTTTTAGGTTCAAAATATGTTGTTTCATCATAGATCCACTTCAATTTTAGCGAGTCTCAGCCCCGAGTTAAGAATCTTCATGCCCGCCCTTCGACAAAGTTTAACGATAGTTTAAAACGGGCATCATAAATTCAAAAATGATACAAACAACGTGAAACCTTCGCATGGTGTCATATTATGTGACATAGTTAGAAGGAAAAATATCAAACTTGGTATATTGATTATGTCTCAAAAAAACCTTCACAAAATGACCTATCTCATTCGAGGTTTCTTGCCTTTCGGGTAAAATGACCAATGTTATGGCTAGAATGAAGGCATAGTTTGTGATAGTGTGTCCATATTATGCATAAGTGTGCATCATGGTATGGCGAACAATGTTTTAGGAGGGAGTTTTTCTTTTCGTCGCACCAAAAAGCCGTTTTCCATTTTCCGAGTGCAAAACATGGACGGTTTTGTGAAGCAACCACCAAATGGCTAATTCAAAATACTACCGTCAATTTTTTTAAAATACTAGACCATCTTACATGGATAATGTAATAACAGGGGGATCTCAAACATTTCCGTCTATCCCTGGTGAAAAAAGACAAATTCATGCCGAATCGGTAGGAAGTGGGTCAGATATGAACTATAGGTACATGATCGGATGCTCATGATTTTTTGCAAAAATCATTTTTAGGTTCAAAATATGTTGTTTCATCATAGATCCACTTCAAGTTTAGCGAGTCTCAGCCCCGAGCTAAGAATCTTCATGCCCGCCCTTCGACAAAGTTTAACGATAGTTTAAAACGGGCATCAGAAATTCAAACATGATCCAAACAACGTGAAACCTTCACGTGGTGTCATATTATGTGACATAGTTAGAAGGAAAAATGTCAAACTTGGTATATTAATTATGTCTCAAAAAACCTTCACAAAATGACCTATCTCGTTCGAGGTTTCTTGCCTTTTGGGTAAAATGACCAATGTTATGGCTAGAATGAAGGCATAGTTTGTGATAATGTGTCCATATTGTGCATAAGTGTGCATCATGGGATGACGGACAATGTTTCAGGAGGAAGTTTTCCTTTTCGTCGCACCAAAAAGCCGTTTTCCATTTTCCGAGTGCAAAAAACGGACGGTTTTGTGAAGCAACCACCAAATGGCTAATTTAAAATACTATCGTCACATTTTTCAAAAATACTAGACCACCTTACATGGACAATTTTATAACACGGGGATCTCAAACATTTCCGTCTATTCCTGGTGAAAAAGACAAATTCCTGCCGAATCGGTAGGAAGTGGGTCAGATATGAACTATAGGTACATGATCGGATGCTCATATTTTTTACAAAAATCATTTTTAGGTTCAAAATATGTTGTTTCATCATAGATCCACTTCAAGTTTAACGAGTCTCAGCCCCGAGCTAAGAATCTTCATGCCCGCCCTTCGACAAAGTTTAACGATAGTTTAAAACGGGCATCATAAATTCAAAAACGATCCAAACAACGTGAAACCTTCGCGTGGTGTCATATTATGTGACATAGTTAGAAGCAAAAATATCAAACTTGGTATATTGATTATGTCTCAAAAAAACCTTCACAAAATGACCTATCTCATTCGAGGTTTCTTGCCTTTCGGGTAAAATGACCAATGTTATGGCTAGAATGAAGGCATAGTTTGTGATAGTGTGTCCATATTATGCATAAGTGTGCATCATGGTATGGCGAACAATGTTTTAGGAGGGAGTTTTTCTTTTAAATAAAAAAGCCGTTTTCCATTTTCCGAGTGCAAAACATGGACGGTTTTGTGAAGCAACCACCAAATGGCTAATTCAAAATACTACCGTCAATTTTTTTAAAATACTAGACCATCTTACATGGATAATGTAATAACAGGGGGATCTCAAACATTTCCGTCTATCCCTGGTGAAAAAAGACAAATTCATGCCGAATCGGTAGGAAGTGGGTCAGATATGAACTATAGGTACATGATCGGATGCTCATGATTTTTTGCAAAAATCATTTTTAGGTTCAAAATATGTTGTTTCATCATAGATCCACTTCAAGTTTAGCGAGTTTCAGCCCCGAGCTAAGAATCTTCATGCCCGCCCTTCGACAAAGTTTAACGATAGTTTAAAACGGGCATCATAAATTCAAAAACGATCCAAACAACGTGAAACCTTCGTGTGGTGTCATAGTATGTTACATAGTTAGAAGGAAAATATCAAACTTGGTATATTGATTATGTCTCAAAAAAACCTTCACAAAATGACCTATCTTGTTTCAGGTTTTTAGGCTTCGGGTCAAATGACCAATGTTATGACTAGAATGAAGGCATAGTTTGTGATTATGTGTCCATATTATGCATAAGTGTGCATCATGGGATGGTGAACAATATTTCAGGAGGAAGTTTTCCTTTTCATCGCACCAAAAAGCCGTTTTCTATTTTCCGAGTGCAAAAAACGGACAGTTTTGTGAAGCAACCACCAAATGGCTAATTTAAAATACTACCGTCATATTTTTCAAAAATAATAGACCACCTTATATGGATAATTTTATAACACGGGGATCTCAAACATTTCCGTCTATCCCTGATAAAAAAGACAAATTCCTGCCGAATCGGTAGGAAGTAGGTCAGATATGAACTACAGGTACATGATCAGATGCTCATGATTTTTTACAAAAATCATTTTTAGGTTCAAAATATGTTGTTTCATCGTAGATCCAGTTCAAGTTTAGCGAGTCTCAGCCCCGAGCTAAGAATCTTTATGCGTGCCATTTTAAACGGGCAAATGAAATTATGATAAGAATTATAGAATAGTTTGTGATAAGTTGATATTGATATCATATTTGGATTCCTCTCATTTTTATAATTAAGTTAGACATATTATTTGCCGAATTCCGATTTACAGATTTAAAGATATTAATTATTCCATATTAAATAAAAAATACAAAAAAACATTATATTTTTATTTGAATTCAATAATATTTTTACTTATTCATTGTTGTTTACTTAAATAATTGCTTGTAATTTCAAAAAATACAACCATGTGACATGATGATATAAGAGTTAATAGGAATGATATCATAGTATTGACAACAATGAGTAAATTGCTTTGCGGAAAGAGATTCTGAAGGAACGAGGAAGTTAACCGTCCTAGAGATGGAGTACTACTAGGATGGGTGACCGAACGGAAACTTTGACTAAGACTGTAATTTAATCAATTATTAACTATAAAGAGTGTTAAAATGATTAAAGCGGGAGATTAAAGAGTCAAACAATTTAAAGATTTAAAAAAAATAAAAATATAAAAATATAAATTTTAGGTTATGCCGACGGCCAGCTCCATTCCTGTGCCAACAGCCTGGCCATCGGCGTAGCTCCAGGCTGGACCATTATCGAAGACGGCCGTTGACTGACACGCGGGCCCACTGGAAGACGCTATGCCGAGAGGGGAGGGTTGTGCCGATGGCCACGGAGCTATGCCGACGAGGACGTACGCCGAGGGGGCTACGCCGACGGCCACCATCGGCACAGCCTGTGCTAACGGCAATTTGGCGCTGTGCCTCGGCGTAGCAAATCTTTCCTGTAGTGTATTACATACCAATTTATGAAGAGAGGTAATTGTGGTACTTATCATAATATGATATCATACCATAGTACTAAAACTAGTTATTTAAAAAAATTGTACTAGTTACTTTTAATGATAAACACATCTTGTACACAAGTATGCATTGAGATTGTATAAATAATTAAATATAATAAGACTATGATTCTACTTGATGATACTATGTACTACAGAGATTATTGTATACTAGTAATATGATATTTCTACTATGACCAGGCTAAGTAAAATCAGCTGCATGTTGGATGTTGGACCCGAACCACATGCATGTCAGGTGTAGGCAGTGTTATTTTTCAATGCTAGAAAAGTCTAGCATTATTGCTGTGTAGTGGACTCTTCTTTAAAATCATATTGCGTCAGGGTTGTACTATATATATATATATATACGAATATGATGGACCTAAATTTATTTTGTACGAAATGCATAAATCATTATGATATTCTGCCTTATTTGCAAACATGGTGGACATAGGAAAGGCTGGTACTATCATTTAAGCATACTATACGGGTCATGACTTCAGATATGGAATACAACTATAGAGCAGCCCTCCTATTGGAATGAACATCATGTGATACTATGTTAAATTGATAAAATTGGCAACCTTTTAACTTCATATAGATAGATACTCTGGGTGTATCTCATTTATCTAATAGATGTATATATGCCATTCTTTTAGTTTAGGTTGATTAAAATGCATTGTAGGTGCTAAAAGTATTACGGGTGTCAAGTTAAGTTAGTCCTAAATTCTAGGAAATGCATATACAAGTCCTAAATGCATATGCGGACAGGCTAGATTGGGGTAGGACCACAAGTAACACACTTCACAAACTTTAGGAGTTGTATATGTAGTTTGATGTAGTTAGGACTATGCCCCCCTACCCCAGGCCCTCAAATACTTGTAGGACATGTGATGCATTTTAATCTTTTTTTTACATGTTCTTGTGTTAGCATGTACATTTTATCTTCAATACTTTGTACTTGTTACGCCGTTTGGCCCTCCATCCATGACACATTACCGGAATCATTACCTACATGTGCATTTTCCACCGTTGACTCATCCTCCAAGATTTCTTCCCCGGATGGGGATTATTATGAATCATAAACATCATAGATGTTACACATGGAACATGAATCACAGAGGATGAACCAATGGCAAAGAATGTGTCGCTAGGTAATAGTTCATGAAAAAAACATATTAGATGACTGCCTCGGTTAAAAAGAACAAGACAAATACTCCCTCAACATTATATAAATTAATAGACAACCTCCATACACTTATATGGCGATTATACGCAAAATGGTAGTACTACTAATTAAGCACATTGCAACGTCCAATCTCCCCATCGTTCCATGTACTTATATATACTTATGTACAATAGATTAGAGGCTAGGGAGGTGGTGCTTTTCTGCCTTTCCGAAACAATATATACTTATGTACAAAGGCATGATGCAAAAATTATCGATCCTTTAACTTATATCCATAGATCCATGTTAATCAACAACGCGTATAAATGTTGTATGTTCTACATTGTCTTGCGGAGGCAGTATTGCTTAAATATAAATTCGATTATATCACTCTTCTCTAATTGGATTAAACATCATGCAATAGTATATTTTCCGATACTTCATTTAAAGCCACCCAACATTTATATGGTCACCAGTATGTAAGGAAGATGTAGTAATATTCATTTGGATTGGGATGACCATATAACTAATCACCATGCTTTAATCTTTGAGACCAACTACTTTATTGTTCTTTTTAGGTGGAGGAGGAGTTTACCGTGACAGCGGAAGACAATGTAGGAAGGCTCAACTTTGTGTTGCAACAGCAAATCAGTTGCAATTCTACCGTAGAAACAAGGAATTAAGGAATTATCCTATATACATGCATGATATATCTATTTGGCTATGCGCGTGAGTACAAGTTTTTATTTTGGATGATTGTACTTAAAGAACTATGGCTTGGTTCATCTAAAGAAGTATTCGGCTTGGATTTTGAAATGTTACTCATTGTTGATTAATGGTTGCACACAGTATAGCGAAACATTACCGGAAATGGTGAAGCTGCCATGTGCACTCACCACTAGCCCACACATTTGCAAGTTTTTGCAGAACATCAACACCAACGCCAAACTGAGCTCAAGCTCAAGCCAAAAAGTGGCACCCGTAGTTGTCACCTTAATTAGTTTGCAGGCATAGGGTAATATTGTTTGTAGTATGATGTATGAGTATTGTTCTATTCATGCATCATGAATGTAAGCACTTCATGTATTTTATTCTTACAGAGAAGAGACCCATGCGTGCACCCGGGGTTGATTCTCACCTCCTAGCTTAATGACAATGCCGGGTGGCTCAGCATGTCCTTGAAGATTCCAAGGATGCAAATTGTCGACCTTAGTCAAATATGACAACATAGAATGGCGAGTACACGCAGTGTCGTAAACATGGTCAGGTCTTTTGGTCTCTCATCGTTCAGGTCAACTAGATATTTTTAGGGCGACTTTTGTACTGTGGAACCTGAGTTGCCTGGACCACCATGAGTTTTTTGGTTGCACATGTACCATTGACAAAAAAATATTATAGTAAAATATTCATATTTCAGATATAATTTTTGACTGATTCTTTAGGTTTGTTGCCTCCAACCTCCAATCATGTTAAATTGTAGTAAAAATGTCATATTCGAGGATTTTGTTTATGTCAAGTGGATCAACGTAACTTACTTCAAAATCTTGGGTCATCCACTGTATTTGGCTCCCTATAGCACAGTGGTTGGCCCTTGATGGCACGTTTCGATAGATCTAAAAGAGGCAAAGGCACACACCATGTAGGACCATATTTGGTTGGGAGCTTCGGCTCCTATGTTTGTTTGTGTAATTCATTTCAGGTTTGTATGGTGACTTGCTTTACGTAAACTAGCGTGGTGGCCCTCGCAAATGCATGGGTATCATCTTTAATGAATTGAGAGTGGTGCAGAAATAGAGTTATAGTATGGATATGAGACTATAAAAATGTTGTGGTAATAAAGTATCAGATATGCAAGTAATAGATTTAACCAAACTAAATTTGTGGGCTAATGATTGTGTGTTGCTTGTATGTAATATTAGCTCAATTATTAATTTTTTTAAAGTTAGACCACTATGCGAGCTTAATTGATATGGATATTTTTTATTGAAGTAAAAGAAAATAATTTCTCATCATTAATAGTTAGGTCAAATTAAACATTCAGAATTGTTACATTGGTTTGTGTTTCTTCCTCATTACTACTTATGCAGCTTCAAAACGTGAATTTTGAATTTCAGAAACTCTCCGTGCTAAAACTTTTACATTTCTTTGTATATGAATATAATCGTGAAAAAGATCAATACGAAATCGACACCAATTTAATATTTTTTTATTTTCATCATATATATTTTGCAAGTTTATTATAATAACATATTTTTATATAGTATTTTTATCTATATATTAAAATATATACATATTATCTCGATCTTCAGTTTATTGTTTATCTACATTCTTCTTGTATTTGTGGTTCAATGTAACTCAAATACTCGATAACAAAGTTTGAGCCTCTTAATTAGTGTTCAATTTTATTGAGTGGTTGAATGATCTATGCTTTTATGTTGAATTCACTACATCATAAAAAGCCATAAAAATATTCTCAGGATGTCTAACCATAAAAAACAAATCCATCGGAGCAATATCTAATAAATTAAATATACACATTATAGGTCCTCTTAAAATAAAGATTAGTGTATGGATTGGTGACGTGGAGAACAAAGATGAAGTATATCTATTAATTCACCGGACTAAAACATTTATCCATAAAGATACCATGTCCAACCCTTGGTAATGTAGGATGCATATGTTTACTCTCGTAAGTATAAAATGTTGTGTATTTTTAAATGAAAAAAGGCAAATAAGACTATACTATATAATCAAATACATACAACATTTTATTCCTAACTTTGTTTCAATATACCAAATACATACACCATTTTTAAATGAAAAGGATTGCGGTGGTGTGGAGTCTGGTAGCGCCTGACTCATTTCAATATACCAAATACATACAACATGAAAACATAGTTTATAACAATCCTAATATTATAGATCTAATATTGTGGATCTTAACATTTTATCTTATTAAATATTTTGTACAGTTTGACTTCAATTAACCTAGTGTGCAAAATAATTGAGAACAAGATTGAGTAATAACTATAGGCTTCCTAACTTTGTTGACAGCCTGGTGAAAGCAGTTCAAGCAGGTAGGCTCGGCATGGTCGAATCACTCGGACGTAAAGGGTTCAGAATGTAATTGATGCGTGCGTGCTTCTTTCTCTACTCAGCTATAAGAACATTGCTTGTGGCTTAGTCTGGACATGTTGGTAATAAACTCATAAACTTCATGCACACTCAACGGCACTGCTCTATTTTTCATTGTTTTCTCCATTGCTCTTTCCTCGAATAGATGTGCGGAGGTCAATTTACTGATTTTCTTTTTTAGATGTTCTGCTTAATTATCTTGTATAGTGCCTTTTGCGCTTTTAAACTTCCGACAAAGAACATGTTTATCTATGTAGGCTCGTTATGGGTTCGAAACTGAACAGAAATAGTGGATATTGTCATGGCAATATTAGCACGTCTCATGTAAAAGAAAGAGTCAGCAATGAGCACGAGGATGAGGAAGGCCTGTCTTACTAGTCGTGGCATGGGATTATCTTATAATTAAAAATACAGATTTCATAGAATGGTCTCAAATTCATTTGAGGGAACCACAAACCTCTCTTCCTTATCCTCTTCTCTCTTATCAAGTACGTAGGTCTCCTCACTACAAGACTAGGAAGCTACGCCGACGGCCAAATGTTGGGACCGTCAGTGTAGCCCTCGTCCAGGCCAGCCCAGCCAAGCAGCCGTCGGCGCCTCGGCGTATCCTATGCTACGTCGACGGCTGCCCTCGGCGTAGCACACGCCGACGGCTGCCCTCGGCGTAGCACAAGCCGACGGCTGCCCTCGGCTTAGCTATTTTTTCTCTTACCTCATTAAACTTTGAAAAATCATAATTAAATCATTCTAATTTAAAAAATTACAAATAATATATCAAAATTTGCAGAAAAATAAGATCTATCTATCTACACTCAAATATTACACATTTGTAAATAAAACTTAAGTAAAACATAAAACATTATATATAGTTTAAAACGAGCATAAAAAAATTCAAAAAGATCGAAACAATGCGAAACCTTCGCGTCGTGTCATATTATGTGACATAGTTAGAAGGAAAAATATCAAACTTGGTATATTGATTATGTCTCAAAAAAACCTTGACAAAATGACCTATCTCATTCGAGGTTTCTTGGCTTTCGGGTCAAATGACCAATGTTATGGCTAGAATCAAGGCATAGTTTGTGATAATGTGTCCATATTGTGCATACATGTGCATCATGGGATGGCGAACAATGTTGCAGGAAGAAGTTTTCCTTTTTGTCGCACCAAAAAGCCATTTTCCATTATCCGAGCACAAAAAATGGACGATTTTGTGAAGCAACCACCAAATGGCTAATTCAAAATGCTACCACCACATTTTACAAAAATACTAAACCACCTTATATGGACAATGTCCCAATAGCGGGATCTGAAACCTTTCCTTCCACCCCTGGTGAAAAAGACAAATTCCTGCCGAATCAGTAGGAAGTGGGTCATATATGAACTACAGGTACATGATCCGATGCTCATGTTTTTTTTTACAAAAATCATCTTTAGGTTCACAATATTCTATTTTATCAAAGATCCAATGCAAGTTTAGCGAGGCTTGGCCCCGAGCTAAGAATCTTCATGCCTGTCGTTTGACAAAGTTTGACGATAGTTTAAAACGGGCATAAAAAATTCAAAAACGATTGAAACAATGCGAAACCTTCGCGTTGTGTCATATTATGTGACATAGTTACAAGGAAAAATATCAAACTTGGTATATTGATTATGTCTAAAAAACCTTCACAAATTGACCTATCTCATTCGAGGTTTCTTGTCTTTCGGGTCAAATGACCAATGTTATGGCTAGAATCAAGGCATAATTTGTGATAATGTTTCCATATTATGCATACATGTGCATTATGGGATGGCAAACAATGTTGAAGGAGGGAGTTTTCCTTTTCGTCGCCCCAAAAAGCCATTTTCCATTTTTTGAATGCAAAAAATGGATGGTTTTGTAAAGCAACCACCAAATGGCTAATTCAAAATGCTATCACCACATTTTTACAAAATACTATGCCACCTTACATGGAAAATATCATAACAGTGGGATCACAAACCTTTCCGTCTATCCTTGGTGAAAAAGACAAATTCCTGCCAAATCGGTAGGAAGTGAGTCAGATATGAACTATAGGTACATGATCCAATGCTCATGATTTTTTATAAAAATAATTTTTAGGTTCAAAATATGCTATTTCATCAGAGATCCACTTCAAGTTTATCGAGGATCATCCCCGGGCTATCTCATTCGAGGTTGCCAAAAAGGCATTTTCTATTTTAAACGGGCAAATAAAATTATGGCTAGAATCACCGCATAGTTTTTGATAAGTTGATGTTGATATCATATTTGGATTCCTCTCATTTTTACGATCAATTTAGACACATTATTTGTCGAATTCCGATTTACGAATTTAAAGATATTAATTATTCCATATTAAATAGAAAAATATATAAAAATATATTTTTATTTGGATTCAATAATATTTTTACTTATTCATTATTGTTTACTTAAATAATTGTTTGTAATTTCAAAAATACAAACATGTGACATTATGATATAAGAGTTAATAGGATTGATATCATAGTATTAACAACAATGTATGAATTATTTTGCGGAAACAAATTCTGAAGGAACGAGCAAGTTAAGTGTGCTGGAACAGGAGTAGTAGTAGGATGGATGACTAGCCGGAAAGTTTGACCAAGATTGTAATTTAATCAAATATTAAGTGTAATTAGTGTTAAAAATGTTCAAAGTGTGAGATTAACGAGTCAAACAATTCAAAGATTAAAAAAATTGAGAAATTTAAAAAAAAATAAGAAAAATATTTTTAAAAAAAATATTTTTGTATCCGTCCGACAGGCTATGCCGACGGCCGCTACGCCGAGGGCAAAGCCGTCAACGTAGCATACGCCGACGGTATTTCGATACGCCTCTGTGTGCTCCGCCGAGGGAGACCTTTGCCGAAGAGGCTACGCCTAGGGCAGCCGTCGGCGTAGCGTACGCCTAGGGCATTTTGGCCTACGCCGACGCCTTTTTGCCCTCGGCGTAGCGTGCCGTTCCTGTAGTGCCTCCACATCGGCGAGGCCGTGGCCTGACAACGATGGGGCAGGCTCCTATCTTTGGGCTGTAGCTGGGCGGGTCGTTGATGTCCACCTCCTTGAGCGCCGGCTCTGCGTCGAAGCCGACGAGAGCAACGGCGGCACTAGCGCGACACGAGGATGTGGAGGTCCATGACCTCGCCGGCCAGGTCGAGCTCGACGACAGGAGGTTGATCAGTGTGGTCAGGTTGTCGTGCAGGTCCTACAGCTCGACGTCCACCTCCTCCGACTGCCTTGAGTTTTTGCTTCTTGAATCTAGATTTGCTAAGATATAGATTCACAAATGGACATGCATTAATTGCTGTGGAAATTATTTAGTCTCTCAATTTCTTGCTTAGTTTCATGGATCTTGGGATGGGGACGCATGATGGTTCATAGGTGGGGATGAGATAGAGTTCCAGATTTCTTCGGCCTGTAAACTGTGATATTGGATTATGGATTCACAATTCATCTTTTTCCCTGACCAGTACGGGTTCTTGCGTGAAATTATTTACATTAATTTTGGAACCTAATTCTAGTGATTAAGGTGTTCATCATGTATGTGTGCTTGGAAAAGTAGGTCCAGAATACAATAACATACTGGAAAAAAATGGTCTATCTCCAATTAACGTACTGGAAAAAGATTGGTCAAAACGTACCGGATATTTTTGCTCCAGATCAAATTAAAAAAAATATTATGTACTAATTGATTAATTGAATGTGTATTGTTGTTGATGGTCCGTGAATCGTGCGTGGTGTGGCAAGGTAAGAAGGAACCGAGTAGTAGGTAGCACACATGGGCCTAAGAGTAAAAAGTCGATAGAATAGAGGTGTTTTTGTATTGAACATAAAATCTGCCGGAGGGTTCTTTGCAATGTACATATGTAGCTGCACGGATCTTATAGCTTAATTGACACCCAGGATAAGCACGGGACGCCCACGTATATGTAGACTGGGATTTTCGGGTTTCTAGCGCCGTTTTATCTTTGCAACCAGCCTAAAGAATTGGTACCATGGATGCAATTGCTACGTCAGACAATGACGGATGTTGGTTGGTACTCAAAGATGTGATAGTTCTGCTGCTTCCAAAAATTACTACACCATAGTACTTGACCGTAGACAATGCAGGGTGTGTTGGTGTATCATAGTAATTGATCATAAATTACTAATTTATTTGTTGGGTGGTTCATACCCACACAGGTTGTAAATTTTTTGTTGGGTGATAGGACACTATATATGGCAGGACAACAATTAGAAGGATTAACTGAGATCCATCATATAAATAACTCAGCATCTTGGCATATGGAGTTCGTATACAACTCCCCCTTTCCACATACCTGGTGTTTTCCTTACTCGTGTATTCCTCATCCATGGCAACACCTCCAACATGAAATCACTAGAATAGCGCACACAAACAACATCTGTAGCTATATGTAGGAAAATGAGGTATCAGGAAACACATCGACACAAGATCAACATCGGTTGTGTATTACTCGGGGTGTTTGCATCCCGCTTGCTAAGCATTCACCTCATCTGTTCAGAAAGTCTCAGTCGCGGGAGGTAGCTGTGCAACATATGGCGGCGGTGGTACTGCTGCCGGTGTGAGAGTTGATGAAACCCCAGAGGCCCAAGGAGACGATCAAGAAAATCTATGTCCCTTTGTGCCAAATGACGTTCTGTGAGGCTGGATTGATGTGTCACTTATAATAAAGTCTATGCGTGACTTATTTGGTTTATCTTTTCAGCTGTTTGCAGAATCAAATTTGGTTGGGTTGATATTTGAATTGGATAGGAATTAAATACAGGTAAACTAATTCACACATTTTGCCAAACAAATCTCACGTTGGCACTGCCCTGCAAGATTTTCCCAAAGTACGTACAAATTTCCGCTCTCTCTCCACCGAGCAGTTGTTACCTTGTCTTCCATCATAGTAAGGCTCATCGAATGATCCAAAATCCCCACAGAAACCTTGACTAATAAATCTTTGCTGATCTTGGCAAAAGTTACCTTGCCCCTCTTGATTCCATGCTCCTGAATTGTTTCTGTACCCCTGGTTCGAACTCGAATCAAACTCAAACCACGAGTAATTATCGCGGTACTGCTGAGGATATTGTCCTTGCGCCCCTCTATTGCCGAAAGCCTCCTGCCCACAACCTCCTCCATCTGTAGAGCCAACAGCAAACCCTCCAGTCCTTGGAGCTTGAGGCCTCAGAGGCGTGTGTTGCTGGTAGTTGTTACCACCACCACTCGGCAAAGGAAAGCAATCCCAACGACCGGCCATCGAGCAAGCCCTAGATGATCTCCCAGACGGTGATCGCAGATGCAATGATTTGCAATACTATGGAATTGACAACCCTATGTGAACTTTCATCCTCCCATGCACAATGGAAGTAGGGTTCGGCCTGGTTTCTGAGTTCGTTGGACCCACAACACATTCTGGGCTATCAAAATTAACCCCATGGGCCTTATCTCCGTTGATATCAATATATTCAAAATGTATGAATCGAGATCCACCATTGTCGTTGCTCCGGTGATCTTAAAGAATTTATACACTAGCCAATTATTCCAAAAGACTGATCTGATGAAAAGAGGTAGGCAGTATATTTATATTCAACTAGCAAGGTGGCCCTCGCAAATGCGAGGGCAACGTCTAAACAATTTTAAAAACAATTTACAATTCAATAGAAACTTATATATCAGGCCAACATAATTTATGTAGTTCTATAATCACCATGAATAACATGGTAAATAAAATATTGAGCGGGAGAAATCTTTTAATTTCGGTAGAATAGTTATTGTTCTAGTAAAGAAGATCATATCAATGGCGTATATATGTACCCTTTGTACATGGTGATATAGATAAGTACATAGAATAAAATTTATATAATCAGATAGGATATAGTTTTTATTCATGTTACATGAATGTGAGGTTAAGGTTATGTCAGTTGATGTGTAAATAATAGTTTCTCCTCATGAATGACATTTTTATATAGATACTAAGATCAATTATAACAAAAATACATCAGATTAGTTATCAAATGATGTTGTGTACTATAAAGAAGATGTATCAGTTATCAACTCTATTAATAATAAAATTTCTATGATCAATAGGTTCATGAAAAAACTATCGGTTGTGGTCAGTTGGATACATATTTTGATCTACCATGAGATTTCCCTAACCAAATCTTTGTATTTCTAGATTCATCATATGTCCTTCAATATGGTAATAACGATTATTATTTTACTAATTCTTATCTACTGAATACCTTGTTTGTACAATCAAACATGGAGTTGCAAGAACAACCAACGAAAACTATCCCATGATATGCATACCTCTAGTTCAACTGTTGTCGGCACCTTCATCGTAAATATTTAGCTCTAAGCATCCAACAATTCATACATAACAATCTGGTTTGGTGATTCCTGTTATCCAAATAACAAATTATTTGCTATCACTAAGATTTTTATTGCATATACAATTGGATCTATCCATTAAAAAACTCAACATCACACCCTCAAGCTTTTGGTTCAGAAATCAAGGCTCGTTCATGACTACTCTAATGTTCAATAATTTGGGTACCCAATTTTTAATGTATCACTTCTCAAGAATTTTATTTGTTAAAGACTTATTAAATTTGCAATAAATTAAAATAATCTTCCAATGGGAAATCAACTTAAAGCCTACCATCAAAGATACACAATCATCAACCACAACTATTGCGATGACACTTAGGAGACCGAAGGACATTCCAGAAAAGTGTAGAATTATATGATATCATTTGATCCTTCCATCGTATATAACACATTACTTTCTATGTGGCACAAAGATTTACTGAGAATCCAATTAACTTAAATTCACAAATATACCACTTATCATAATTTTCTCTCGCTATACAACAATCTAAAGCAAGAATTGCACAGCTCTAAAAGATCACTTAATAAATAAAACCAACTTTGATTGATTGTAGAAAATTATAATCGTATACCCTATGTTAATAAAAGAAGAAATTACAGTTCTGAAACACCACATAATAAAGAAAATCATGTTGATTACTTGAAACAAATCTATAATCATACCCCCTTTGTTAATGGTATCAATTTTTATTTGGTCCTTCCATCATATATAACATAATATTTTTCTACATGGTAGAAAGATTGAGTGAGAAGCCAATTGACTCATATTCACAAACGACTTAACATAACTTTCTCTCTATACAAGAATCAAAAGCAGAGATTTCACGATCTCGAAAGACCACCTAATAAGCAAAATCATTCTGACTGATTGTAAAACTATTGTCGTATACCTTTTGTTAATAAAAAATAGAAATTACACAATGAAAGAAATCCTAATAAATAAAATCAATTCCATAAGTTAAAGCAAATCGATATCATATACGATTTCTTAATGGTATAAGATTAATTTTGATTGTTCATGTTTAGGACCACAAATTTCGTGCTAAAAAATGTGTTGCTTGCACCGTCGACTTGCCTATAGGGAGTAGATCCCATGGGCACTATCCGTCGCGATCTTCTCATGGTTGATTTGCGAGAAGAGGCTTGATTAGGTTAATAGGTGGAGTTATCGCACCAATTCACATATTTGTACACTATTGCTTAGATAAATCTAACATTTCTAGTTATCGTATCATTCTATCTAGGGATTTTTTCTAACGGACATGGCTATACTGTTATTTTAATACATCACGTCACACCATTGATATTTTTTCCACACCTTATTAGTTATCTAGGTGTTTGTTTTGACTGACGGTCCTAGAGTTCAATAGGGATACATCATAGTATTGACCAAGTTGTTGTTTTAGATGTATTGACCAATTGTTTTCACGTCGCAATGTAATTTTCTTTCATTTTGGTACGCGTCTCTATACACTGTTACCTAATTATTAATCTCATGCTAAAGCCTAACCACAAATTTTGGATATAACTATCAAAATTACTTGAGTGATTTGGCTTAACCTGGTGTCTCGCTTTACATCCGTATATTGCTTAGTATATAATAAATTCTTAACCATAGATATCAGATCCAACTATGATAAATAATTTAAAGATGTGGATAAACCTAGTTCCTCAAAAAAGATCCTTATATATGCTAGGACATTGCCTATTGATTAGTTATTTTTACAAATCAATTATTGGTTTTATAAATAGCACATTATGTAATTGGCAGCAATACGTCTTTAAAACTTATCATAAATAAAGTATCACATATGTGAGAAATATATTTAATGATAACACGTTCGACAAATGATTACGATGTTATTTGTATTACCACGGATTTGTGTTGTTTCTATGTGATAGTTGATCAACAAAGCAAATAATTTCTTACTTAATATGATACCAGTTAATAACGTTGGTTAATAACATTAATAACGTTGGTTAAGGTATATATTTTTGTATGGTTGTATTGGATGTAAACAAAAATTAGAAGTCTATCTACCATGGTCCATATAATAGGGAGTGTCCAAACAAAAATTAGAAGTCTATCTACCATGGTCCATATAATTGGGAGTGTCCACACGAGTTGTGTCCAATTGAAATTAAGGTAATCTCTCAAATGAAATAGCAATATTAATTTGGTTGACCATTCGAAAAGAAAGAACTTATCCTTGTTATAAGGTAGGCGCGGTGTCTTTCCGAATTTTCCTACCTCTCATTTATGTACCCATCTGAGAAAAGTGTCGCTTTAGACATATAGTCTCCATGCTAAAAAATCAAGAATTGTATTGTACATAAATATGTTGAAATATATATATATAATGGCATTTTTTGGCTGGATCAAATATTTTGATATATGCCAATAGTCAAAGGTGGAGAGTTTTGGGAGCGGTGTCTATTGTGACATAGATACAATATTTTATTTATATATTGTTCAATCTTCGTCTTATCATGTTCTTCAATCTCATGGTTCTATACTCTTAGACACATGTAATTAGTGTGCCATGTAGTTTGACTGTGTAGCATGATTGATAATATCTCCATCCTAGTCTTCTATAGTAGGAAAGCGACATTGATTATGTTGTCGTACATACAAAATGTAAATGCATATACAATTTCTAAAGTTTATTTTTCACTTTTAGCTCTTATGTGTTATAGAAATATTTTTTCTTAGTTTCAAATCTATTAAAATTGAAATCTTGTGCATTTAATCACCACACATCAATGAGGTTTGATTTTGTTATTTTATAAAATTTCTATTATATCTCTTTCTTTCATACTATTTATGATTCTAATATATAACAAATCGAGTAAAATGAGGTTTGATAGTTTCCAGCTTTTTTTAATAAAAATCATTGTGCTATACTGATGACCACATGTTTAAACTAAACAAAAGATAATCATCCATGGTTCTTCTCGAGGCGCTCTTTTGTCTCGTAAGCATAGATGCACTCACAGTGAAAAAATAAATAAAACACTTATGTAAAAAAATTACAAAAAAATAGCATGTACATATAGGCATTCTATGTTCGTACACCGAGTATCACCAAAAAAATACTCTCTCCGACCCATATTAGTTGACTCAAATTTGTCTAGATTTGAATGAATCTAGACACTATTTAGTATATAGGTTCGTCCAAATTTTGACAAATCCAAGTCAAGTAATATGGGTCGGAGGGAGTAACATTTGTATGACCTGTTTGGAAAAGAAAAAAAAAACCTCGTCGCTAGTCATATTGGAGCATTGTCTTTCTTACCTAGAATATTTGGATGCACAAGCAAATTTTTTCATCTTTTTATATTTTTAATATAATTTTAGACAATTAAAATTTGCATCTACACCTACGATCTAAATTGGATTTCCATGTCTTTTTACTTTGTATCTCCTATATTTTGTATGCTTAAAAATGTATTTATTTTTAGATAACCTTTTTATAATTAATATTTCATATTTATACACCGACATAGTTAACTACTCCCTCCGATCCATATTACTTGTCGTTGAAATGGATGTATCTAGCACTAAAATATGTCTAGATACGTCCATTTTAGTGACAAATAATATGGATCGGAGAGAGTATCGTATGTCTTAATGTCTTTATACTTTATATCCTAGCACATGTACCTTACAACCACGTTCCATCCGTGTACCTAGTTTTTCTTATTTTTGTAACGGGCCTAGATAGCCTCTGTGCAGGTACGCCTGACTCTAATAAGAGTTTTTAACATGGAGACACGGTAGTCGGAGAGTTAAAATACTGGATTCTTTTGTTGAATATATGAACAATGCATGAACAGAAATACAGAGTATTTCTTGTAACGTTCATACCAGTGTCCTAGCGAAATATATCAACCAGCTTGGCTTTCCATGTTTGATCATCGGTTTCGTGGCCAGGTTGTGTTTTTTTCCAATCACGACTATCACCTTCCAGCCATTTTTTTCTTTGACAACATATAACACGTTCTAGTTTCATCCAGGTTTTTTATTTCCCAACTACCACGCACGTTCCAGCCAGGTATTTTTAATGTAACACGATTATAGCCGGGGTAGTGTACGTTTTTAGTCCAGATACGTCTCGTGGAAGGGAAGCACGTTTTGTATTTGATTGCTTATTCTTACGGGAGTCCACAACGTGTACTATACATAGACGTGACACGGACTTAATTTGTGTATATGTAAACATAATTAAGTTACGTTGTTTTATTAAATCCTAACCATTGATATCAGATCCAACTATCATAAATAATTTTGATGACGTGGATCAACATAGTGCCTAAAAAACACCTTTATATTGCTTTTAGTATATAATAGATGATATCAGATCCAACTATCATAAATAATTTTGATGACGTGGATCAACATAGTGCCTAAAAAACACCTTTATATTGCTTTTAGTATATAATAGATACTCCTCTTACGTTTAGGCTATTTTAGTTCTTAACATGAGATAGAAGTAGGCCACAGAATTTTTTTTTAATACTACGTGAGCAAGGTCTTGAATTCAAGATCTCTTGGCTCTGATACCATAAATGATTTATACACTAGCAAATTATTCCAAAAGACCGATCCGATGGACAGGAGCTAGGAAGCCTGGTAGCCTGGCGAGGCCGGCTCGGCCGAGCTCACCTGGGCCCGCTAGGGTTCGCCCCACCTTGGGAGGCCCAAAGCAGTCCAGTGGGCATTGGGGTCATGAGGAGCCCTCCTTAGCTGACGCCCGGTGCCCCCATCCTCCCGTCCCCGCCGCCACCCCTGGATCCCGCACGTCTCCCCCCTCCCCCGCCTCCTCGCCATTGAGCCCCCCTCCTCCCTCCCAGTCGGCCGCCCCCGCTCTCCCCTCCTTCCTTCTGGCCACTGATGGCGTCACGCCCATGCTTGCCGTCGTCGCTGGCACCTCTCCCGCGTCCTCCTCCCCTCGTCGCGTGCCGCCGCCTCGGCGTCTCTCCCTGGCCGGCGTTCCTCCGGCTCATGCATGGCTCCCTCCCGTGACCGCTGGGGCCCGCCGGCCAGGGGCCGCAGGCGTGTCGCCCCTGGCCCGTCCAGCTTCTCCATGTCCGCCGTGGAGAACCCTCCGCCACCGCCGCCGGTGCAGGACCTTGCTGGAGGCTCGCCTTCGGGCTGAGGCTCTGCAGAGACCGGGGCTGGCGCCAGGTCGGGTGGGAGGTGGGAGCAGCGGGCCTCGTGGCGTGATGACCACTCCGCGGCCCTGCCGTCCGTGGAGCCGACGGCGTGCCAGGATGGGGACAAGGCCGAGCCCTCGGCTCCCAAGAAGAAAAGGAGGAAATCCAAGAAGAAGAAGGCGTCTTGCGCGGTCCCTGCTGCGGTGGCCCCTCCAGCGCTTGTTAGCGCCGCCCCCGGCGTACTTGGTGCTCATCCGGGGGCCGCTCCGGTGGCAAGGTCCGGAGTGCTGTCCACGGCCTCCATCCCTCTTCACAGGGACGCCCTCGAGTACTACGACCATGGGGTCGACGGTGGCTTCTACGTCATCGACTTGGGAGGGGCCCAGATGACTGTCCCTGAGACCCTCGCCGTGGTGACGATTCTTCCGGCCCAGGACACCCCCCTCGCGGTGGAGGTCACAGAGGATCTGATCCAGGAGGAGCTTCGGGCGGTCCTGCCTGGTCACGAGTGGCCGGTGCACAGGGTCTCTGCTTCCGAGTTCGTTGTCTACTTCCCGTCTGTGGCGATTCTGCGCATGTGCGCCTGTGGCTCGTCCTTCACCCTGCCGATCCACCAGCTTCAGGTCTCCATCCAGCCGTCCTCGGCCGTGCAGGAGTCGGTGGCCACGCTCTCGGAAGTCTGGGTGCGGCTGATCGGTGTCCCTCTCTAGGCTCGACGACGGGAGGTGGTGGCCCTCGTGTCCCAGGCGGTGGGCAAGCTCACGGAGCTGGATCTGAGCTCGTTGCCTGGCCACGGCCCGATTCGCCTGCGCCTGCTCTGTCCGAGCGCTTCGGTGTTCCCTATCTCCCTTCCTCGCGTCTTCTTCGACCGGATGGGCAGGGACCTCTTGGTGGAGCTGGATGAAGAGGTGGCGGATCACGTCGCCGCCCCCTCGCCCCCTCCGAGCTCGGCGCCTGCTGATGATGGCGCAGACCTTGGGGGGGCTCGGGATCTGGTAGTGACTCGGGGTCCGACCCGGAGTCACCGCCGATCGCCGCCCTCGCCTTTCCCCCGCGCGCCTTAAGCTGGCCCGTGCTTCCTCCATGCCGGCTCTCCCCCGGGCGTCAGACCCTTCTTCCCTGGGAGGCTCCCCCTGTCCGTGAGTGCGCCGGCCAAGCTTGTTCCTGTCGACGTCCCTTGCTACTTCCGTCCCGACCAGCCGGTCTCCTTCGGCATCGACATTGCTCAGTATGGGTCCAACCTCGTCGTCGTGCCCGGCCCGCGTCCCGCCTCTCCCCCCGCTGCAGTGTTGTCCCCTGAGGAGGAGACCTCGGGCAGCGTGGGGATGGTGGTCTGCTCCCCTCTGTCCCCGCGATCCTCGGGAGTGGGGTGCTACTCCCTCGCCCCGACACCCCTGACCTGGCTACGGTGGCTACCGGAGAGTCGCCCCCTCCCTCTCTAGCGGCGCCCCCAGCTGCGTCGGGCCAGGACTCCCAGGCCTCCCCCGCCGCCCGCCTCCGCCTGATGTCGGACTCATGGCATGGTGGGTCTCTCCGGCCCAGAGCCGACGGTGGCGGAGCGGGCTGCTCTCCGTGTCGCGGCTCGTGATGAGATCCCAGGTACTTCTGCCTCATCTAGCTCTTCTCCTTCTGCTCCTGTTTCCTCAGGTCTTCCTGGTTCGCCGTTTTGCGTCTTGTCCGAGGTGTCGCTTGCCCACCTAGGCGAGGTGGGCGATGAATGTGGCATCGTCTTCCGTGGTGAGAAGGGTCCGCGGCTTGAGCAGATTGCCGCCATTAAAGGCGTAGCGAGTATCTTGGTAGCGATCGCGGCTGCCGGGCAGGATGCCCGAGGCGGAGCAGATCCTCACCAAGACTAGGTTGTTAGGACCTGGTCTTAGCGAGGATCCCCCTCCTGCGCCTGATGGGAGGGAGGTAGCCCCGGAGCCCGCCCCTCGGGGTAGGCCGCGGGGAAGGCCTCCCAAGGTTGCTGCTGCCGCCCGCCCTCATATCGGCTGTGCCCTCTCGGTCCCTGCCAAGGGGACCCCGGAGGAGTGAGTTCCCCTATGGATCTCATCCGGGCCTTTCGGGTGTTCATCTGGAACATCCGAGGGTTCGCACAGTCGCGCCGCCCGGATAAAGGAGTGCCTTCGAAGCAGCGCCCGGTATTGTCGGCCTTGAGAAACGATCGCCAAGATTTTCCATCTCCGAGCTTGAGGGTCTTAGTCGTTGCAAATTCGTTGGTCCTGGCTCCATTGTTGCACTGGGGCATTCTCCTTGGTGTCAAGGAGGACACCTTTGCGGTGGATGATATGGACCGCGGGGAGTTCTTCGTGAGCATGGCACTCACCCATAGACAATCGCGCTTCAAATGGGAGATTATCATTGTCTATGGCCCCGCGGACCATAGGAGGTCCCCCGAGTTCCTGCTCGAGCTTAAGCTGAAAGTGGAACGGTCGGAGATCCCGGTGGTGGTGGCTGGGGACTTTAACCTGATACGCTCGGTTGAGGACAAGAGCTCGACAAGCGTGGACCTCCCTAGGATGCGTTTGTTTAATGACTGCATTGCGGACCTGGCGCTTCGGGAGGTTGCACGGGTGGGGGCTAGATATACTTGGACCAATAAGCAGCTGGCCCCGATCCGCAGCGTCCTCGATCGGGCTTTCGTGTCGGTTGACTCGGAAGTGATGTTCCCCCTTTGCTCTCAGCGGGCTGTCACCCGGATTGGCTCGGACCACACTCCGCTTCTCCTCTCCTCAGGTGGGGGGCCTCCGCCTAGACTGAACCGATTCCACTTTGAATCCTTCTGGCTTCAGAATCAAGGATTCGTGGAGGCTGTTCGGTCTAGGTGGCTCGAGGCCGCCATATCCCTCCCCCGTGTATTCTCGGCAGTTGATATCTGGCACCATTGTGCCAAGGTCTCCCGTCAGTTTATGCGAGGTTGGGGCGCCAACCTGGGGGCGGAACTCCAGGCCCGGAAGGGGTCCATCCTGCAGGAGATTCAGGCGCTAGATCGAGAGGCTGACGCTAATGGCCTCTTGGAGGATGCCTGGTCTCATAGATATTCCCTTGAGACGTCCCTTATGGAGATTTATAGGGGCGAGGAGGCGTTCTGGCGTCAGCGGAGCCGCCAGAACTGGACGGTTCAGCGGGAGTCGAACACGGCCTACTTCCACACCATTGCGAATAGTCGAAGGAGGAAGTGTTCGATACCCTGCCTCTGGGAGGGTGAGTCCCTGCTGGAATCTCCTCAGGCTCTCTCTGCCCACATTTATAGCTTCTACAAGTCCCTCTTCTCGGCCACGGACCCTTCGGGCATCTCCCTCGCCCCGGACTTCTGGCCGTCAGGGGCGCGTGTCACCCCTGCTGAGAACGCGGACCTCACTCGCCCGTTTCTCGCAGAGGAGATTTCTGCGGCCTTGAAGTCCATGAAGACGGGGTCGGCCCCGGGTCCTGACGGTCTGTCGGTGATTTTCCTGCAGTCCTTCTAGGAGCAGTTGAGACCGGTGATCCTGCTGATGTTCCAGGAATTCTACAATGGGACCCTGGTGATGGCCCGTCTGAACTTTGGTGTGATAACTCTTATCCCCAAAGTAGTTGGGGCCACTGATATCCGCCAGTTCCGTCCCATCACAGTTATTAATGTGGTCCAGTGGCTCTTTGCGAAGGTCTGTGCTCTCCGTCTGGCCCCGGTCCTGGAGAGACTCACGCACCCTCTCCAGTTTGCTTTCCTTAAGGGACGCCTCATTCATGACGATGTCCTTGCCCTTCATGATATTATTCATGAGGTCAAGCCACGTCATCAGAAAGGGGTGTTCCTTAAACTGGACTTCCAGAAAGCCTATGACCGTCTGGACTGGGCTTTCTTGAGGATAGTACTGGAAAGAAGGGGCTTCGATGACCGCGTGATTTGCTGGATCATGCAGTTCGTGATGAGTGGTAGGACGGCGATCAACATCAATGGGGTGATTGGCCCCTACTTCTCCCCATCTTGTGGGGTTAGGCAAGGCGACCCGATCTCCCCCCTCCTATTCAATGCCGCGGTGGATACCCTTGCAGAGATTCTGGATAGAGCCAAAATCGCTGGCCACATTTCTGGTGTGGTAGGGCATCTCATTCCGGGAGGGGGAGTTTCCCATCTCCAGTACGCAGATGATACCATGATCATGGTGTAGGGCTCGGAGGCCGACATTAGGAATCTGAAATTCCTCCTATTGTGCTTCGAGGAGATGTCTGGGCTCAAGATCAACTTCGACAAGAGTGAAGTCATGGTGCTTGGCTTCGACGAGGTCGATCGGCAGCGTATCGCCGATAACCTCAACTGCAAGCTGGCGGAGTTCCCCATTACTTATCTGGGGATGCCCATTCGGGAAACGAGAGTGTTGATCAGGGACCTTGCACCCCTAGTCACGAGAGTGTGCACTCGAGCCGAACCTTGGCGTGCGAGACTCACGACTAAGGGGAGCAAAACGGTACTGATCAACTCCTGTCTCTCGAGCCTTCCCATGTATCAGATGGGGCTGTACCTGCTACCTGAAGGAGTCCATGCCGACTTCGCCAAGGAGTTGTCTCGATTCTTTTGGGCGGCGAGGGATGGCCACCAAAAATACCACACGGGTGAAGTGGGCGGACGTTTGCGCTCCCAAAGAGTTTGGGGGCATAAGTATTCTTGACTCGCGCCGCTCCAACGTGGTCTTGATGTTGAAATGAGTCTGGCGTATTCTGAGGGAGGACGGGGGTCTCTGGCTACAGCTTATCAAGGACAAATACCTCCGGCCACCTCTTAGCTTCTGCAGCCGGGAGGTCGATCCAGGACATTAAGCATTACATTGGTCGGGGCATTACTTTCTTGGCGGGCAATGGCAGGGGCTCCCGCTTCTGGCTCGATGCCTGGCTGTCCCCTGTCCCCCTGGGAGTGCGGTTCCCCGCCTTGTTCGCCATCGAATTTCCGGGGGGATCAGTGGGACTTGATCTTCCGCCGCACCTTTAATGAGGTGGAGGCGGGGGAATATCAAGACCTGTTGGAGTCCCTTCCGGCATCTCTCTCCGAGGCGCAGGACGAGGTCTCCTGGCAGCTTTTACCCTCCGGGGAGTTCTTAGTGGGCTCGGCCTATAGGACCCTCTTCCAAGGCCCTGAGCATCGGTGGGCGGCTCCCCTTTGGAAGGCCCCCCTTCCTCTTAGTATTCGGATCTTTGTTTGGCAGCTCCTTCGTGACCGCCTTCCCTCGGGAACGGAGATAGCCAAACGTAGCCACGTCTGGCGGGTGTCCCTATGTGGGACCCGGAGGCGTGCCCATATTATGTTCTCTTGCTTTCTGCATGCAGTTTTGTGGAGCTTTATTCGTGAAGCCTGGGTCGGCGTGGCGGTAGCGAGGCGCAGGGAGTTCCTGCAGGTCAGTTACCCGGACGGGCGGTGGCCGTCATCTCTTTTGGCTCCTCTTTGCGGCTCTGTCGTGGACACTTTGGAATGTCCGCAATAAGATGGTGATTGAACGTGTGTTCCCCACCCGGGCAACTGACTCTATTTTCGCTTTGCTCGCTTTCTTACAGCAGTGGTCCCCCTTGGTACGGCAGCGTGACCGGCCGGCTTTCAAGGCCTCCCTTCAGGCTTTGAGGTCGGCGGCGTCCCCTTCTCGGTGCCGACTTCCCACGTCCCCGTCGTCGCCAAATGGCCTGAGGGACCTCCGTGTACCTTTCTTTTGTTTTTTTCCTTGGGCTGTGATGTGCTGTGGCCCCAGCGGTGTGTGACCTATGTCCGACTTTGTACTTGGGATTGTGCTTTATTTATAAAGCGGGGCGCGAGCCTGATTCGAGAGAGAGCTAGGAAGTATATTTATATTCAACAGATCTGACTGCAGTTGAGATGAACGTGAGAAATTGATTGTAGTGCATCTCGCGAAGACTTTTTTGCAGTATGAGATTTTGCTGAATCTGGACCTTTTGTCCATTTACCCGAGATGAGAAACTTTCAGAAAAATCTCCATGAACTGCATGATACGATCTTGTCTAAAACGCGGAGATCGATGTTGAAGCCTAGTTCTTCTCGATTCCTTCATCCTCGATTTATTTTTCTTCTGCTGCACCAAAGAAACTCGACAGTGATAACACCGTTGATTGGCAGGCCTTTTCCTCCATACGAACTGAGTGGGTCTTGTTCGACGATTGTGAGAGACCGCAAACCTTGGATATTGGTGTTGCCATCACAGATTGAACGGCCAATGCAGCCTCTCTTTGAGCCTGACGCTTAGCCATGTTCTTCTGCAGCTTTGATGAACTCTCACCTTGTAGAAGCCATAGCCTATCGTCCTCCGGCGACCGGCATGGACAATGAAGACCAGCAGGTAGATCCGTCATCGGCATCATCATCATCAGAGCCCTCCTCACCGGAGCTAGCTGAGGACGATGAGAGGGGCCAAAATTTCCCTTCCAGTCGGCCTCTGGAAAAAGCGGTCATCCCCACAAAGAACGCATCGTGTACCAAGAAATCCAGAAATGAAGTACATATAAGTACAAATGAACTTTTTTCTCATAGACATTACTCATGTGGTAAAAACTAGTTTGTGGTGGTACAACTTTGTTTTCAAAAAAAATCTTGATGATGTCCTGATAAAAGTACTCAAGGGAGTCGTGTGTAGATGCCTTATTAACACTTTGACCCACTATATATAACATGCGCACCTTAAGAATTGCTCGTCAATCTCTCATGTGTTGTATATATAGCCCAATGCCACTCATTTGTGATCCTCAAGAGAACTACTCCTACTTAGTACTTACTACATCCCGTCGACAAGTATGTAATCGCACGTACTGTTGAACCAAATGCTAATCATGAGGATAGGATTGGGAGGCATCTGAAATTCAATTATTATATACTAGCACAAATGCCCGTGCGTTGCACCGGGGTTTAAAAAACTTTTGACTGAAAAATGTCGCCACGACCCAAAGTTTGTCCCAAAGTCGATTGGACTGTAACACTGGCCTTAGTTCTCCATTTCCTTCTTAATGTTTAACTATTTTCTTTTATACTTTATTGTGATTGTCATTTTTATTTAACCTACTATCTGGAGCAAGGATGAGTGATAATCTATACCTAATGTTTAAAAAATATAGCAGAAAAAGGTGTAATGTTTATTTTGCACGACAAAGGGTGTATTAGCAATTCCATTTTCATTTGTTTGTGCTGATCAGAACTCGAGCATGTTGTTGCTATCAGCTAGGTAGTACTACTTCCTATTAAGAAAAACGATTCCACGGGCTTATGTTTCTTTGAAGCTGGACATGCATATTTGTAAGCAGATTTTTGACTGAAATTGATGGAACGACTAACCATTCTTGACTGATTTGAGGCTTCGTGCAAGGCTGGAGTCCTCACTTGTTCCTTGGTGCGATCGAACAGGTCGTTCTTCCTGCGGCTACCCTTGTCCTTCTTCGGTGATGGTCCACCACTTTACTTTACTTTCTTTGAATTCTTCCTCTGAAAAAACTTCTTACTGTGAACCTCCGTTTACACTACAATTGTTGGTGAAAAAAGGGAACATAATATAAACAGTCAACCAACAGCATAATTCTAAAAGCTAAATACAAATTATACAGTATCTGATTTGGTGTAAAATGGCCAGCCTATGCTGTCTCGGATCTTTTTCCTAAAAGCAAAGTAATGCAGTTCTAGCTTGCCTCTGAATACTAACATAAAATGGCATCAACCTCCTTCATAGCAGCCTAGCCTCCCTCTTCTCCACACCCTCGAGCAAATAACTAAATAAGCACCACAGTTACGACAATCTCCCTTGCCGTCCGCCTGTGCAGCTGGTACTTGAGTACAATTAAGCCAGTTCAATTCCAGTCATTAATCAGGAAACAATACCACGCTCAATCAACCAATGCCAAAATTACTGTCAAGCAACACTAAACACTTAGTGGACTCTGTGATGCTCGGAGCCGAATGTACAAATTCCCCAGCCGTGCAGAGCCGAATGCCAAGTTTCGCGCTCGCAGGATCCAATCCCATGTTCCTACCAGTTTCAGCGTGCGTGTTGTAGTATCATGTAGGAGAGAAAACAATGTGTCATCTGAACAGCAAGTAACAGACAACAATTCAACCAACTTGCAGCAATAAACGCCATCAGATCCAGCACACCGCGTACCGTATGACAGAATTCAGAATTTTTTTCGCAGCGCGGTCTCAAATGAAAACAGATTACAACAAGCACGCGCAGTAATCACACAGGCGCACGGGCACAGTGAAATCTAATCAATTAAGCAGTACATATAGCATCAAGTTTCAATCCTGCAAATGCATCTGCTAATAGTACATTATTCAAACGGAAACGATGTGCATTTCATACGGGCTACGGGCTATTAATACGTACCGCACTTAGGCTGAGAAATTGCAGTGCATACAAAGTAGCAGCAGAAATACCAGATCTGAGTGGGGCGCGGTGAGGGTATCTGATCCAGAGGGACGGCGGTCAGCCGATTCGAGCGCCATGAGCCCCTCCTGCTCCGGCCAGTCCCATCCTCTCAATCCGTAGGAGCGATCTCGTCGGCGCTGAGTTGAACAGAGAGCAGGCCAAGTATTGGGGATTTTTTTCCTATCCACCGAACCGAACCTAATCCAAAAACAGTAAGCAAATTACTCCCCTCAGCGGGCTCGATCCCGCTGCCTGTCGACAAGCTCCACCATCATGGCGCTCCCCGCCCTCGTCCTCTCCCCCGAACCCCAAGTGCAGCGCCGCCCTATGCCCTCCTCTCCGACCCCAAGGCCGCCTCCGCGTTCTGTGACCTCCTGCACGATACGGTCCATCCCCGCGCCTATGTCTTGTTGGTTGGGTGCTGGCTTAGTGCCATATGATGTGCCAGGGACGGGAAGTTGACAAAGGGAAGGGCCACGGCCGGTGTGGGCGCTGGAGGACGACCGGAGGCGGCGGCGCACGGGCTCGGGGAAGGGCTTGATGGAGGCGGTAGAGGAGCTTCTGCAGGGGAGTGCTCCGGGGCTGCGGGCGGGGAAACTCAGGCGAGGAGGGGCGAGCAGCGACGGCGCTGCAGGTCGCCGAGGAGTAGGCCAGGCGAGCAGGGCGTAGCCGCGTAGGCCGACGGCGGTCGAGGCGGATTTTTTCTATCCAAAGAAACTGTTCGGTGGCAGGGTATGTAATAACTCTAAATATCCAGGGGCAAAAAAGTCCAGTGACGGACGGGGGACAGAAGTTCTTTACTATCACTAGACGAATGTCCGTGCGTTGCCACGGTTACGCCTACGCATTGTTGCATGAGAACAATATTATTGACCTTGTAAATTATATGAGCATAATATAGTATATCGGGTTAATGAATTAATTTTCAAGCACTTGGGAGCCCTTCTTTTTCTAACAGTATATAAAAAAAATAGTACTCCTTCCGTCTTAAAATAGATATTATAAATTTGTCAAAAAATAGATATATGTAGACGCTATTTAGTGTTATATTCATCCAAATTTATATAAACTTGTGACATCTATTTTGAGACGAAGGGAGTAAAACTTTTTAAATTTATAGAGGTTGCGATACCTATTCAGTCCACCGGGCAAGCTTGGCTGACGCTTGCCAAGGCCCCACCATATCCCTATTTTTGTTGCTAAAATAACTTCTCTATTTTATTTAAAAGTAGACTCGCATTTTTTATTTTAATGTGTACAAATATTTTAGAATTATTTTATTGACTTCTACACGATCATGCACCATGCGTCACCAAATTTTAACCCTAAAATTATATTCGCTATGTCATATTTTGTTTATAAATTTTTTCTAAAGTTCAAAATAACTCACTTCTTTGGTTTTGAAATAAACATCTTGATGTTAGCCGAAGCCATTGTCGGTGTTTCATTTCTTTGGTGATTATATCCTGGAGCGATGAGACATGACACAGCCCAAAGTAAATTAATCGAGTATGTTGAAAAAAGGTATTAACAGATGGATGTAGATGCATAGAATGAAACAAATTAGCAGCCGTGTATAACAGGGTATTAGTCGAACAGTAGAAAGGACAGCACCGATATCCGAGGATTTAGTTCCCTCTAGAAGAATCACACCCACAAGATTTAATTAGTATTAGGAACATGTCACATGCCCAAGTTCACACAGAAAAAAAGAGAGCCCGCTTCAATCCCACCGGCGAGACGGAGACTGGGCTACTGCTGCTCGCGTTCGCTCGTCGAAAGCTGGCTCAGGTGGTTGCAGGCTCGATGAACTCATACCGAGCGGCACCCCGGCCTCCCCTGCAAAGATGCAGGCGAGCAGCGTCTTCTTGGTCCTGGGAGCCAACGAGCAGGAATCCCTTGGGGATCTTGGCCCGAGCACATTGTTCTTGTCAGGATTCTCGAGGAAATCGATGACCTCCTGCAGCTTGAGTTTGGCATGGTTGACGCCGGAGGCGTCGTTCAAGTTGACCCCGTTCTTGGGCACCTCCTGGAACTTGCTCGCGGAACAGGGTGTTGGCGAAGTGGTTCGCGCGGGAGTCGGCGCCTCTTCCTAGAGCTACAGGTTCGGGGCCGGAGGCACGGGGTGAAGGATCTATTTTTGGTTTGGCGGCGCACCAGCAGTCTGCCCAGTGTTCATTTGGCGCAGCCTTACAATCCCCTTACTGAGCTCGCGGGCTGTCCTTAGTACCTGCATCTTGCCCGCTAGAGCCGTCCTCCAATCCAATGCATCGAGCTCACAGGAGCAGCCTCCCATCCCCTCCTCGACGAGATGGCTTGAAGCTCCAGGTGTTCTCTGGCTGCAGCTCGGGAGGAGGTCGACCCGTCATGAGCCTTCAATTCCTCCATCGAGCTTCTGGGCTTCCTCCAATCCCGCATCGACCCTTGGAGCAGTGGCCTATAGAGAGGCGCACAGAAGACAAAGGCCGGGAGCCCGGGATATAGGGAGATCAAGGAGATTTTTCTTACGCGAGAGAGAGGATGAGTACCGCGGGTTGCTTTCCGAATACCGAGGGGCTTATTTGCATAAACGGCCGACGGACGAAAATTAGATGTGACGAAAACCACGGTAACGTAAATTATATAGTAGAGATACACACAGTTCTTCATCGATTTTTTGGGAGAGAATAGTATGATCTTCAGTTCGGCTTCTCCAGCAAAATTCCACCAGAAGGTCACTGTTTCTTCTCGTACCGCGCACCCCCTCCAAAATGCAAGTGGTACAATAATAGCTGCAGAGAAGGTTTACACCTTCTTTTGGAATGCATGACATGGCAGAACCCAAACGCATGTCTTTCTCATATGCTTATTCAAGTTAGCAGCTGATAAGGTCGTTGCTGACCTGATGTTCTCCTGACGCACATACCGAACTTCGGCGACTGCTGTGGATTCTTCTGTGCGCCTCCGCCAGTTAAAACATGTCAACTATTCTGATTTCATGGGTAATATAATATGGAAGTGTCCGAACAAGTTGATCTTTGACGGGTGTGCCAGATCCCAGAGGAGAATTACTTATATACAAAGTGTGTAAATAGAGAAGGATGAACTTGGTAGTTGCTTTGCTCAGTTCTCGCTTCTCACGAACGTGTAATACAGAACACGATAAAAGCTCTTGTTAGTTGCTTTGCTCATGAAACAACTAGTACACTTTGTATTTCTCATAGAAATCTCGTTACATTAAGTATGTCTACTAGGCACTAATAAATTAAGTTACTACGATCAACTGTGAGCATGTACCAATTTGCATTACTAGTGCTTGATACAATACGATATGCAGTACAATGGGGATAGTATATTTGTACAAATGGTCAAGGCCAGAAGACAGAAGGACAAACCTATGGACAAGAACATTGAATAGAGACAAATTAAACTATCTACCTTGCTCGGCTAAGAAACAATGCAACCAACAAAGCGTCAAGCCTTAATCTCTTCAATTTATCTCTTTAGTAAACATCAAAATGTAAGTCGTAGAAAGATAGAGCATATTAATATAGTTGCATTATACTGAAATAGGTAGTACTTTGTGTTGCAACAGTTGGTGCTATGGGTGTCAGTTTCTTGAATGAACTACATCAAAAACAAGCTAAAAAGCAAGATGGGCCAAAATACTTGAATGCTAGTTCTGTCAGATCAAAGCATGCCGATGAATCTTGTGAGAGCCCTGAACAGGTCGAGGCTCATACATCGTGCTGCAATTTGATCACAGCATCCCAACTTTCAGATTCCAGAGCAAATCTGGTTAGCTTTTAGGGGCAGGGCTTTGTAATTTTGACTTGTCTTTTGCCCCTTTGTACCATTGTGCTGTGCAGTGGGCATTCTAGCTGTTCGCAATGATGAAGTTGTCAAAAAAAAGGTATAGGAAAAAATATGTAGGACACTGGTTCATGTTCATGCATTGGCCATAACCAGAATTATATTAACCCCACCTAGCACTACTAGTTCCAGAATCTTTGTACCTAAACAGCACAGATCAAGATGCAGCATCTCTTATATTCCAGTGACACAACTATGAGCTATATGAGTCTATGACCCTGAAACATGGATCCTTTGGTCGGCGATGCTTCCTCGCTCGGGGATTACTGGGCTTGGATCTCCCTCTTTTGTCGTCGATGGCACTGATCAACGCGTGTAGTCAGGTCATCATATGATGTAACGCGTGGTGAGCGAGACCACCAACATCACCGTGAGCAGAAGATTCGGGAAGCAAACAGAGCCTGCAAATGCACAGCGCAGTTACTCAGCGGTCCATTTACTCCTCACTTCTTTATGCTGGTTGGGGATCAAAGAAAGGGGACCTGGTGAGGTTGAAGTCGTCGGATTGCCTTCCGTGCTAGACGGAGGAGCAGTTTGTCCAGATGAACCGTGGCCATTATCAGGCGGGGGCGCCGCTGAGGATGGTTGAGGCAACTGCGGCGGTGGCGCCGGCAATGATGGTGGCGGTGGAGGATTCTTAACCGGGCAGCCGTCCTTGCCGATGACACCTGCACGCACGATCAGCAAGTGCCATGTTAAAAGCCATACAAGAAGAAAAACATTGCAGTCGTCGTCTGACCGATGTTTCTTTCCTCAACGTTCCAACCATTTATTGAGATGTCTGATCTTACAGTTCTTGGTGCAAGGGAGAGAAGGGTTGTTGAGCACATTGGTTGCGCCCGAGTTGCACTGGCATCTGCTAGCAGGTTTGTCCTGTTCCTCCACGCACGTGCCTTCCGGGCCACAGTCCATAACTAGGCAGGCTGAGATGGACAAAAGAAACAACAAATCAGGCCATTGCCATTGCAAGTCAAACACTAATCAGGTTTTTTGGTTGGGCAGGTTCAGAGAGTTTACGGTGAAGCGTTACATTGCTGCCCAGTGGTGGCAATTTGAAGGTAGGGGTGTAGCAGCTGAGATCGGAGGGGCCTTCAATGAAAGGAAAGAAACAATTGAGTAGGGATTTCTCCATGCACATTTTATCTCCGTCTTGTATATAAGAAGAAAAATAATGGACTTGCTTACAGGTAGGGATTAAGCAGGGGAGGGATGGCACGATGGGAGAGATCCGAGCCCAACCAGCGTAGCAGTCGCACTCGTAGGCCAAGCTTTGGGGTATCGGGAGCGTGATCTCCTTGCACGCGCCCATGCCGCAGCTCACCCCGTCGCACGCCGTGCCTCCTGCAACAGCCGACCAAGACATACATACGCATAAGCTAGCAGGAATACCACAGGGAGGAAGAGGCCGTAGAAACTCACCGGCAGTGACGGCACTTTGGGACGCGGCACAGACCAGCAGCGCCACCAGCAGTGAGGGCACCGCCGAGCCGAATAAGGAGACTCTCGCCATGGCCATACCTCTGGCAGGCATGTTTGTGTGTAAGTAGACCTGGTGGTGGCAGAACCGGCTTCGGAGAAAGCAATGCAGGGCGACGGCGATGCTCGTTATGTTGTTTGTCTTGGTTTCTTGCTTCGGTTCATAGGTTTCATAACCTATTGACAGCTATGTATGTGTTGGGTTGTGTCATTCTTTGCCTTCATTACCTTCTCTCTTTTCTGGATACATGAGAGAAATGGTCCTATTTTTTTCTCTGTTGTAGCGGTGCATCCTACAAGAGGTTTGTTAGTGAAAAGATAGAATACGAGAGATAGGAGGCAAGAACTTCAGTCTGGTTGATCCGTTCTGTGAAGTCATCCGATGGCCAGAACGGGAGAACCTTTCGATCCTGTTGTATTGCATTGACCCACTTTTTGAGATATAAAGCATAGAGTACATCTCGGATGAGAGGGACTTGGAATAGAAGTCAGGTTACATTTGGTTTAATCGTATTTTTTAATATATCCAATTCAAACAAAAAAAATTCTAGCGGTTCCCGCGGTTGCTCATACCTCTTCTCTGTTGAGCAATCATCATCAATTGTGCATCTAATCTATACTATTAATTTGCTTGCGGTGGTTTTCGTTGCCCCGTCCGTGGTCCGCTGTCCATTTCTGATTTTACCCCTGACTATTCGGTTGACTTAGGGCCTATCCAATTGCCAGGTTCGCAGCTTCGTGCTTTTTTCGTCCTCAAATTAAGAATTTTGTTCAGCTATAAGATTGTTGGTACAGTAATTTTTTTGAGAGATTATTGATACGGAGTAGTACTTCAAATAAAACATGGTAGTTCATAGAGTTTTAGTTCTACCAATTTTGGACTTGTAATTTGTAGCTTAATCACGTGTTCCTCGTTTTGGTGAACTGACCATCCGTCTGATTGTATTTATTGGCTAATTACCAGCAGAAACCAATAAAATTCCACTCCCTCTTCCAAAAATATATTCCCTGTTGAGAGCAATTAAGACACAAGTAGAACTGGGCAAAAGAGGTGTAGATTCTGGTTTATTTTCGTCAAATGTCTTCGAGACATTGAATAGCATAGTTTGACTGAATACTGTTCTGTTGTACTTCATACTAAACTGAACCATACTGTTAACTCTGAACCATTCTGTTAACTCTGAACCATACTGTTAACTCTGAGAACTAGCAACTCTGAAAAGAAACAGGGATCGGCGTACTGTTGTCAGTGTCACCATGGCCAATCGAATCCCGTGAGGCATCAGGACAGTGGAACAACCTGGCAACCGTGATGGTGGCGGGCCGAGTATGGTGCTGCTAGGCGGTTCTTGCTAGAGAGTTTTCTCGCCTCGGGTGCTTTCTTTCAATTTGGGGAACGTTGCCATGTCCGCGGAGAAGACAACAGGGATGAGTTTTTCCGTGCTGAAGGATTGATTCATCCTTTGATCAATTGTTTTCCCACCTTGTGCGTTTACTGAATTTCATCGAAATCGCCTTGCTTCTGCTGACAACTGCAACAACGATGAACTGTACAAGAAAATATAAACGAGATTAAAACTGTAAATAGATTGTAATATGTTCCTAGGCTGTCTGCACTATGCAGTGATAGACATTTCCACCCCCTTTTGTCTCTGCTGACTACTACCGGATTATCCACTGAATTTTTGGAACGGGTTGTTAGGAAATCACCGTCTGTAGCAAGGTTACATGAGTGGATTCAACACTCAAGGTTCGTAAAGCTACTGTTGCCTGAGTTGGTATCACACTACAATATATTTTGGGAAGTTTTCTCATTGCAATTTTTTGTTATACAGTGTGGTTCTTAGTGTTTCAGCATGACGTCGCGTGGCCCTGTGGCTGGAATATAATGCACAGTCCCTGAAAGAAAACGAGTTGATGGACGGGATTCCTTTTATCTTAGCTTGTTTTCTGACAGTGTTGTAGATGGTGTCTGATGCAGATAGGGACATGATTGAAGCGGAGCAACAACAACGAGTACATCGTGTCCTTCAACATCTGGTCAATATGTGAGATATTGTGGGATCACGATATATCAAAACTGACTACAAGTGAATCATAATGTGTAGACCCTTTCAACTTGGCCACATCCCCCTTGAAACCCAATTTCAAGAAAAAGCTCTACCAAATATTTGCGATTTTTTGTCAGAAGTTCGCTTCGTACCCACGATAAGTTCAATTATTTTGTTAGCAAAGTTTTTTTATTGGGGATTTCACTCATTTGCGTTCCAAATTCATTTTGGCCGGGAGTATAATTGTCCAAGTGGAAGATCAATTTTTCCTAGAAAATGTTCAGTCCTCAAAACTAGAAAAGTTCAACTTTTATTTCTGAAAATTTCACTTTGTCCGCTAAATATATGTGAGACGTAGGAGAAGTTTAATGAAGGAAGGCAATTTAGTTAATCAAGTCTTCATTTTTAATTTGATTATATCATCTATAATACACTATATGTGTTGTCTTTGTTATTGTTGAAGAATATACATGTAAATATAATTTGTAGTTATTTAATACACCAACATCTCTCATTCGTACGGATGACTATTTTTTTATTTGCTAAAGTTTAAATAAGGTGATAACAAATGTTTGATAGATATATTCACATTATCTTTTTCTTATACCGTAGCAACCCAGTATAATATATACATGTGTCACTTTATTCTTGCAGCAAGCACAATCCATTGCATACTGGCCACGCAATTTATTGGAATTACTCCACAAACTATAGTTAAGGTAGAAAACACACGACAAAGAGTTTCTGCCGTGCCGAATGTTGCGGTATGGCATTTGCCATGTGTACTGAAAGGTTCTCGTCGTGCCTTTTTATCCACGTGGCAAAGAGCCGGTATACCGTAGTGTTTAATAAACCAACATCTCTCTTTCGTACGGATGACTATTTTTTTATTTGCTAAAGTTTAAATAAGGTGATAACAAATGTTTGATAGATATATTCATATTATTTTTTTCTTATAACCCACTGGTGGAAACAGCCCTATTGGCCCCGGTTGGTAAGGGGCTTTAGTCCCGGTTGCCCAACCGGGACGGGGCAATCGGGACTAAAGCCCTAACCTTTAGTCCCGGTTGCCCCACCAACCAGGACAAATGGGTGCACACGTGGCAGCAGAGGGCGGGGTGGAGATAGTCCCGGTTCGTAACACTAACCGAGATTTCTCTCGCCATGCGTAGATTTGGCCCATTCTCTTCTTCGCCATGCGTAGAATTCATTTTGGCACATTTTGTTGCCGCGGCAGCATTTTCGCCACTTTTTGTGCCGCGGCAGAGAATTTATTTAGGTTGTTTTATTATTTATTTAGTGTTTTGCACTTATCAATGAAGGAACCTTATATTACACAAGATCATCATGACAATATTACATTCAATACACGGATCGAGTTCATGCACTACATACAAAAGTTGCTATTTGATGCTACCGGCCAATTCCTTCAAAGTTGCTATTTTTACAATCCTATTGTCTATACATAGCCGAATAGTATTTCCCTTTTGGGTTTAGGACTTCTGCATCTAAGAATCCCGCCAATTTCTCCTGAATTGCTCGTACGCGATCCTTTGGCAGAAGACCGTCGCGTAGACGTTCGATCTGATTTCAAAAAGGAGTCAGTCTATATGAATGAAACTAAACACAATTTGATTGTAATTCAAAACTATAGAAATTGTTTACGTACGTGGAGTTGCTCTAAATTTCTGCCCTTCTCATCGCATGTCTGCCGGATGAACTCGCAAACATAGTATTCACATAGATTGTTACCTGGTCCCTGCGTCAGGCACTTTACGAGAACAGAGTTCAATCAAAATAATAATCAAGCATGATAATAACTGTATCAAAATTAGAATCAAAGGGATGCACGGATATAGCTAGTGGTGCTTACATTTAGTGGTTGAAATGTAAGCTCCTCTTTCCAAACACCTCTAGCCTTGTTGGTGAATCATTTCCAAGCGCTGCCCGGCGTAGAAAACGAATAAAATAAGTTATTAATTACTTGATATCATAAAATTCACGAACATTGCCGATATAGTGTCGTAATGATTAGAATTACCGCTGGAGAAGCATCTGCATGTCCTTCCATGTCTCAAGGGGTTTATGTTTTAAGTCCATGACTAGTACACGCCCTTTGTCAAGTTGAATGATTAACAGAATATAGTGGAAGCTGTGAATGCATAACTAATCAATTATATACTTAACATCGAGTAAGCGAAATAGAAAGTGTATACAAGACAATAACACTCACTCGAAGTTGTAAGGAAAAAGTATTTCCCTTCTGGTTTCTTAAAACCTTAACGCGTGTACTATATTATCTTCCGTATCCTGAGGGCTTGTTTTGAGATTAGCTTCATGAACCCAATATGGGTCAATGAAGCCAATGTCATAGATTTGTCTTCTGCTGCATTCGAGAATCTTCATTCTGTATATTACAGTATGATTATATACATGCAATAAACAAGGTGAGATAGCTGGAGACTAAATTAATTACAGAATTAGTACTTACAGACAATAGGCACTGATGCTCGATTTGTCTAAGGCATTTTGATTGAATAATTGAAATAGTTCATCAAATTCAATGGATATCATGTCATCCTTTTCTTTCCCATGATGCTTTTTTGTAACCCTCAGCACTATCCAGTTAGCCCCGGCCTTTGTGGCATGCATGTACCAGTTATGCAATCTTCGCATTTTTGTTGAAAGATTGTTTATCTCCTCAGGTTTGACGAGAGGTTTGCCGTACTAGTATTTGTATGCTACTTCACTCACGGGGAATAACTCTAATCGATAAATCTGGGCAATACTCATACCTTGAGCAGGCTTCTCCAGACAGTAACTACCTCTGGATCATCGCTCTTCGCCCCATATTTGCTCGACCCACATTGGTTTGGGAAATCACCTTGAGAGGGCGCAAGACTGTTTGCTTGTTCTCCAACCGGGCAACATGATTTCGCTTTGCATCAAGATCGCTTCTTGAGGCTTTTTGTGCCGCATGTGACTTGAGAATAGAACGCTCATAGTCCGATGATGACTTTGGCTCGGGTTGATGAAGAGTCTTTAGCATTCTCAACACTTTGGCTTTTTCTTCTTTGGTGCTTGGGGAACTCGGCTCCTTGCCGCCTAGCTTAAAACGCAACGCTTTCGCATCAACGATCGCCACAGATCTCCTCTTCAAGATACCATAAGCTCTCTTGGGAGGAACCTTTGGTACTTTTGGAAGAGGCTCTTGTTTACGTTTCGGCGATCGCTTACCACGACGCACAGTAGCGGTACGCTTACGCTTTTTATCCTGAGGCGCCGGCGATGGCTCCCGCGGCGATGGCTGCGCCAGAGATTGGTGAGGTGACGGAGCGGGTGAGGCGACAAAGACGGCTGCCGCGGCGGCGACGACCTCGCTGGAGACGGGTGAGGCGGCGGTGAAGATGGCCTTGGCGTGTGATTTTGAAGCACGATACATTCCTTCGGCCATAGAATGGTGACGTTTTTGTGTCTCCCAAGATACCACATCCCCTTCACCTGCAGGGTAGTGAAGATCCAAAACTTCAAAGGTGGGCATGATTTCATCCACCCCGGCAACAGCGTAGCCCTCTGGAACCGGACGACAGTGGTAAGTTGGTGTGGGTCCAATTGGTAAGGCATAGCCGACCGCCACCTTCATTGATATGTTCACAACTTTGACATGTAGCTCGCAGTGTGTCATCTCTGTGATATCATCCACTGGGTAGCCAACAGGAGCCATCATCGGTGCACCATCGTCATCACCATTGTCATCACCCGGGATCTCGGTGGAAGCCACACTGCTTTTTCGATTATTCGATAGGCCGGTAGCATCGAATGCAGTGTGCTGCTGAGATGGTCCGGTAGTACTTTGCTCTTTAAGTGCGTTAATTTCATCTTGTTGTTGCTTTAATCGTTCTTCAATTAAACGCATTCACTCTTTCTGACTATCTGCTTCAACTTCCGCCTTGTCCTTTCTCCTCTGACGGCTTCTATCAGGATATTTCTTCCTCTCTTCGGGAAACCCAGTCCTCCATGGTTGGGAGCCTCTTGTGCCTCGTGTTCGTCCATCATGTTCCTTATTTCCAAGGGCGAGTGTGAGCTCATCATTCTCTCTATCGGGAATGAAGTCCCCATCTTTAACAGCGTTTACTGCTTTTCTCATCCTCTCGATTTTTATGTCGTATGTTATATATACACCTCCCTTCCGAGTCCAACGTGCCCTCATGCCCGTAAAACCAATTCCTTGCACGTTCTACCCAATCGTTTGTCTCTAGGGTGATCTTTTTAGCATGCAGTTCATTCTCAAGTTTCTCCCACTTAGGAATGCCAGCCCTGTAGACACCTTGCCCCATACTATGGTGATACTTCTTGTTAGCAGCATTCAGCTTATTCGTTGCAGATATTTTCTTAGCTTTTTCTGATTTCTTGTACTCCACAAACTCAGCCCAGAATGGTTTTATCTTCTCAAACTGAATATTGTTGAAATCGGGAGTCTTCTTTTTCACGACATAGTCAAGGTGCAATCTTTTCTTCTAGTTGGTGAAACACTGGGCCATCTTCTTCAAAGCCCACTCCCTGACCTTAGCCTCCATGGCTCTCCCATGTTGTAAAGCGTCCTCAACTGGATCCTCCGCATTTGGATCCAGCTCTATCTTCGGTAGTTTGAAATTAACCATGAGCCTCTTTCACAGTAAATCTTTGGCGTGGTTAGGGACAAATAAACATGTTCCCTCTTCATCCGCATTAGCAGGCCTATTCCAATTTCTAATGGTGATCGGGATTAAGTCCCTAACGATTACTCTGCATTGTGCCACAAATTTGTTTGCGACAACTTCGGGAGCCGTCGGTTTGCCGTCTTCAGCGACATCTTCGATCCTGAACCTCTCATGGTCTTGCAACTTTTTGGTTGGGCCTAAATCGCTCTTTTCAGATTCCTTCGATCCGAGGGCTAAAAGAAGAAAGATCGTTACTATTTCTATATAGATAGAAGATGATTAATTAATGAATTAATTATATTACATGCACCTCGCCGCATGGCCGCCTCTTCTCGACACACAAGGCATCGCCTTCTCTCGCTAAGGCAACACCTTCAACCTCAAAGAAGTCGTCTATTCCGGTAAAAAGAGGATCACCCTCACCGGAGTTGTTCAGAAACGTTGATACGTCTAAATTTTCTTCCCCACAGATCACACCTTGGATCAACTCTTCCTTTTATTCGTCTATGACGTGTGGGTCCATATTTTCTGCATAGGTGGAAAAACGAATAAGTCAAAGCGGCTAAGGGAGAAAGTTAGGTACGGTGTTGAGAGATATAAACCCTAATTCAGAGAAACCCTAATATATACATACACAATAATAAAAATGAAGAGAAACCCTAAACCCTAAACCTAGCTACAAAAAGGAAACCGTGTAGTAGATAGCAGGTAACTCTAGCTAAAATCAACTAAAATCAATATTCCGGAGTTCCGAGGGGTGTAAAACCTAGTTCGGAGAAACCTCGGATGCATATGAGAGGGGAACATGAGTATAAGGCTACAAAAGGGAAACTATGCAGCAGATAGGTAACACTAGATACTAACAAAATAACATATTGGAATCGATTTAAGAGGGTTCGGAATGCCCTGGCAAAGGCACATCGTCGAACCCACATGCACCTAAGGGGTATTAATGATTCCTTATCTAAGATAGGGTTTTTAAGTTGTTTGACAATGTGAATCGGGTCTGGGGCTACCCACAGTGACTGACCAGTGGGGCCAAAGACTAATAATACCAAACTAATTAATAAACCTAATAATACCTAACTAATAATAAACCTAATAATCCAAACACCAAAAATAAAGGGAAACCCTAAAGCATCAATGCAATGATCAAGCAAGTATGATGATATGACAAGTTAAATTGTATTGAAACGTAACCCTAAAGCACGCTCGACAAATTAAACGGGGTTCCGAGAGGCGCAAACCCTAACTCGGGGAAACTTCGGAATCACCTGTGAGGGGTTACTATGTTCTTCTAATCATCTACATCATATACACCTAAATCATATTCTACACATACACCTAAAATTCATCAAACTAAATAGAACTAAATCATCTAACAACTAAATCATCTAACAACTAATACACCTAAAATAATCAAACCTAAATCTAACTAAAAAACTAAAGAGCTAGCCAAGTCTACCCTTTTAATTCACTGTAAGATTCCTCTTGTTCCACTGATTCCAGGGACATCTTATTTGCAATTTTTGAAGTTGTAGAACTTTTTCTATGGATTTAATACTCTAAAAAGAACATTAACTCATTTAATTAACCAAGATAAAACCTTGCTTCAAAAGCATAAAACAACTGTACAGCAATATTCTACGTGAGACACTGATTCCACACATATTTTATTTGCAATTTTTGGACCAGTAGATTATTTTCTATGAATTTTACAAGTTCCATCTAAAATCTGCCAAAATAAATCGAATTAAAGTAAATAGTCAAACGTGACCGTTTGACCACGCCGACGTGGCGCTGACCAGTCAGCGCCCTAGGCTGACTAGTCAATGGTCCATCGTGACCATTGGATGTTGATCGAGGCTTCAGGTGGCGGACCTCCTCAGAGGTGACGGCGGTAATGATCGGCGGCTGGAGTGGTGGCCGGTCGGCGTCGGTGGCGGCGGCGGCGGCTTCATGAGGCGTCGCTCACGGGAAAGGGAGGGAGGCGGGCGGTCAGCGGGTGGTGGCGGTGATCCCTAGCGGGCAAGCGAGGCTAGGGGGAAGGCATGGCACGCAGTACCGGCGTGGCGGTGGTAAGCGGCGCTGTGCGGTCGGGGAGGTGGGCGTGGCGGAGCTGGTCGACGTATGAAGGCAGCTGCGGAGACGCATCTGAGGTCACAAGTGGCGATGGACGGAGACAGCGATGGACGGAGACCTGCGGCGCGTCGGGTGGTTGCAGAGAATGGAGAAGGGGAAGAAGAAGAAGAAGAGGCACGCGTATATAACCGAAGGACCTTTTGTCCCGGTTGGTGGCTCCAACTGGGACTAAAGGGTCATACGTCCCGGTTGGAGCCACCAACCGGGACGTATACTCCAATTTTCAGCAGATGAAGGGGCGCGTGCGCAGGAGGTCTTTAGTCCCGGTTGGTGGCTCCAACCGGGTGGCTCCAACCGGGACATATTTCCCTGTTTTCAAAAAATTTCAGGTATTTTCTCTCTGTTCCCGCCTTATTTTTTATTTTGGGGTTTAAATTTGTAATGTTTTTTAAATGATAATTACTTTGGAATTTAGAAAAACTTTAAACATAAAAAATGTTTGAATTTGAATAACTAATTCGAAACCATTTTCTGTTTTGAAAAATAATTAATGTAACCATTTAAACTATGAACCATTTAAAATTAATAATGAAATAACTTATATTTTTTAAATATTAATTTGGAATTTAGAAAAACTTTAAACATAAAAAGTGTATGGATTTGAATAAATAATCCAAAACCATTTTCTATTTTTAAAAACTAATTAATGTAACCATTTAAAATTAAAAATGAATTAACTTATATTTTTTGAATATTAATTTGGAATTTAGAAAAACTTTAAACATAAAAAGTGTTTGGATTTGAATAAATAATTCAAAACCATTTTCTGTTTTAAAAAATAATTAATGTAACCATTTAAAATATGAACCATTTACAATTAAAAATGAATTAACTTATATTTTTTTAATATCAATTTGGAATCAAACATAAAAAGTGTTTGGATTTGAATAAGTAATTCAAAACCATTTTCTGTTTTTAATGGGCGGAAAAAAGAGGACGGAAAATAATGGGCGGAAAGAAAATTTGATTAGGATAGAACTGGAATTAAAGTACATAACACAACTAACACAAAGTTACATAGAAGGATTGAAAATTAAGATACATGGCCAGATTAAGCCACAATCGGCCGAACTTGTTTTGCAATGTTGGAATAATTCAGTCATGCTCCTGCCTACACCTGTAATACTACATCCTTTGTGGTAAATGCGTACTACTTGTGGCCGTCGTTGCTATCGTCGTCGGGGTCGCCGTAGTTGAACCTTGAAGGTGGAGTACGAGTGGGCTGGATTTGAGGGTAGTGCAGGAGGGGGCTAGAGTCGGCGGCCGTGTCGTAGGCCATGACGCTCTGGAGAGTCCGGCCGCGCCACCATAGCCGACGGATGGCCTCGTTGAAGTTCGGAGGAGGTGGGCCCTCCTCCTCGTGCCTGGCGAGTGCCCTCTCACGCCGATCCACGAAGAAGGCTTCCCAAGTCGGGAAATAGTCGGGATGTCATCTGGGATTCCTCCGCTGCTCCGGCGTGAGCTCGAAGTAGTAGTGGTTCGTGATGGCCATCCAACGCGCCACACCTAGAGGGACAGGAGGAACCGGCACGCCTCCGGCGCTCAGCATCCAGCCGACGGGGACACAGATGGCCCGGTAGGGGGTAGTTCGAGCGCCAGCGCCTCCGCCTCCCTGGGAGTTAGTGCTACGGTGGAAGCCATGGGAAAGAGTGATGAGGTTGCAGATATGAGTCTAGAGATATGCAATGACAATGGAGGCCAACCCTACATATACATATATAGTGAAGAACTGGCGGGAAAAATGGCGGGAAGAAAAATGGCGGGAAAAATGGCGTGTCGACATTATGTCGTGCGGCGTGTACCTTGTCCCGGATTGTGTCACCAACCGGGACTAAAGATGAACCTTTAGTCCCGGTTGGAGACATCAACCGGGATAAAACACGAGTCAGCACTAATAATAGGGGTGAGTTTCGACATTTTTTCGTAAATATCGACACTATGCATTGGATCTCTGAAAAAACCACATATTGCGAGTCTAAAAATGATTTTTTTCAAAAAATCACGGGCGATAGATCATGTACCTGTAGTACAAACCAGACCCACTTCCTACCGATTCGGCAGACATTTGTCCTTTTTACCCGGGATGGACGAAAAGGTTTGAGATGTCCCGGTTGGGAGATAGTCCATGTAAGGTGGTCTAGTATTTTAGGAAAATGGGACGGTAGCATTCTGAAATGGCATTTTGGTGGTTACTTCAAAAGCGACCTTTTTGCGCTCGGAAAATGGAAAAGGGCTTTTCCGTGCGACAAAAAGGAAAACTTCCTCCTGCAACATTGTTCTCCATACCAATGTCCATACACATGCATAATATGGGCACAACATCACAAACTATGCCGTGATTCAGCATATAACATCGGTCAATTGGACCGAAAGCCATGAAACCTCGAACATGATAGGTCATTTTGTGAAGGTTTTTTCGAAACATCATCAATATACCAAGTCTGGTATTTTTTTTCTTTCAACTATGTAACATAATATGACACCACGCGAAGGATTTTCATTGTTCGGATTTTTTTTGAATTTATTATGCCCGTTTTGAATTATCTGAATTTCTAACTATGGTCGAACCGGTGTGCATGAAGATAGGGGACGAGCATCGTTAGAACTTGCATTGGATCTCTGAAGAAACCACATATTGCGAGTCTAAAAATGATTTTTTTTAAATCACGGGCGATAGATCATGTACCTGTAGTACAAACCGGACCCACTTCCTACCGATTCGGCAGACATTTGTCCTTTTTACCCAGGATGGACGATTTCAGCAGGCTGGGCCAGGCAACACTAATGATAGGGGTGAGTGTCGATATTATGTCGTGCGGCGTGTACCTTGTCCTGGATGGTGTCACCAGCCGGGACTAAAGATCAACCTGTAGTCCCGGTTGGAGACACCAACCGGAACAAAACACGAGTCAGCACTAATGATAGGGGTGAGTGTCGACATTATTTCGTAAGTGTCGACACTATGCCGAGCTGCTTGTACTATAAATAGGCATCCTTGCCAGTCCAGTCCTCCAGCCAGTTTGAGGCATCTCCAAGATGGTTTTCGAGGCGAGGACACCACTGCGGCCGATTTGAGGAGATGCCGTGACGGAGCCCGATCCTCTGGCATCTCCGGAAACTGGTCATAGAGGCACTCCTAATATGTGAAATTAGTTAGCTCGAGGCGTATTGATCTAGTTAGAGTTACAAGCTGCAAGATGGTTTCGAGAGCGGGGACACCACTACGGCCAGTTTAGGGAGATCTTGTGAGCCCGATCCTCGGCATCTCAAGAAACTGGTCATAGAGGCACTCCTAATATGTGACGCGCGTTTGGAGATCGAGATCTTAATGGTAAGTGCAATCGAGACAACTTCTTCATAGTCGGTCTAGCCATAAGCGGACTAACACTCAAGACATTTATTAATATTAAAACGAGACTACAAAACTAGGACTAAAGGCCACAAACCGAAAGATATCCTTGTCAAGCCACAAACCGCGAAAGACATGAACTAGAGTTACATAATATGAGCATGAACTTCTTGGCATATGTCCTTCCTTATGATCGCTTGACGTAACCATGGAGCATCTTCTTTACTTAACGGAATGTTTGGGTCAGTTTTCCTTTGTGAAGGCGGAATTTCATCAAACTTATTATAATCTTGACATGTCATCTTGTCCTCGATTCCCACAATGTTTATTTTCCCTGAAAGAACTATGTGACGCTTTGGCTCATCATATGATGTATTCGTTTGCATATTTTTACTTTTTTCGGTATAGAGGACATGTCCTTCACATAGAAAACCTGAGGTACATCATTGGCTAGGAAGAATGATTCATGTCTATAACCAAGATTGTTGAGATCCACTATTGTCATTCCGTACAACTGGTCTATCTTTACCCCTTCCCCATTCAAGTTGACCCATTTGCAGCGAAACAAAGGGACCTTAAAAGAGACTACATAGTCTAGTTCCCATATCTCCTCTATGTAACCATAGTATGTGTCCTTTTGCCCATTCTCGTCTATTGCATTAAAGCGGACACCACTGTTTTAGTTCTGCTCTTTTTTATCTTGGCGATCGTGTAGAATGTATTCCCATTTATTTCGTACCCTTGGAAATTCAATACAGGTAGAAGATGGTGGCCTGCCAACATGTATAGATGATCTCCAACTGGTGTCATTCAAGAGATGTGTCGCATCCAACCAGAAAGACTTCATGTGTTCATCTGTAATCCATGATTTAGGCTTCCCGGGTTTTTGGCGTACAATATTCTTGTGTTCCTCGATATCTGAGCTGCCAAGGTGGAATTATGTAGCCTGTGTAGTGTGCTTTAGTGAAAGAATCCCGTCCTACATATCATTGCTTTCTTTTCCAGTGCCTTTTCCACTTAGTCTTCCCTCATGCATGAGTGAAACACCAATCGGCTTAAGGTCGAATAAAGTCAACACAAAACTCAATGACCTCCTATGTTCCATATCCCTTGGAGATGCTTCCTTCTAGTCTAGCAGTTATGAACATATTTCTTTAAGACTCCCATGAACCTCTCAAAGGGGAACATATTGTGCGAAATACGGACCGAGAATGGCAATCTCTTCCACTAGATGAACCAGGAGATGCGTCATAATATTGAAGAAGGATGGTGGGAACACCAATTCAAAACTAACAAGACATTGTACCACATCCTTCTGTAACCTTGGCAGAATATCTGGATTGATTACCTTCTGAGATATTGCATTGAGGAATGCACACAGCTTCACAATGGGTACTCGAACATTTTTCGGTAGAAGCATTGAGGAATGCACACAGCTTCACAATGGGTACTCGAACATTTTCCGGTAGAAGCCCCCTCAATGCAATCGGAAGCAACTGCGTCATAATCACGTGACAGTCATGAGACTTCAGGTTTTGAAACTTTTTCTCTGCCATATTTATTATCCCCTTTATATTAGATGAGAAGCCCGACGGCACCTTGATACTGTAAAGGACTTCAAAAAAGATTTCCTTCTCTGCTTTGGTAAGAGCATAGCGGTACGACTTAAGTGACGCCCTTTATCCGTCTTGTTATGTGTATGCATGTTCTTTGGGTCTTTCATAATTTGTTGGTCCTCCCGTGCTTCTGGTGTATCTTTTGTCTTCCCATACACGCCTAGGAATACTAGCAGGTTCATGCAAAGATTCTTCGTCACGTGCATCACGTTGATTGAAGAGCGGACACGCATGACTTTCCAATATGGCAGCTCGCAAAATATAGATTTCTTCTTCCACATGGGTGCGTGTCCTGTAGCGACGTCGTTCGGAACTGATTGATCGCCGGGACCCTTTCCAAAGATTACTTCTATGTCCTTGACCATACCAAATACATCATCACCGGAGGAGTTCAGGCTTCTTCCGGTGATCTGCCTCACCTTTGAAATGCTTGCCTTTCTTTCTTACGGATGATTGGTTGGAAGAAATCGCCGATTCGCCAGTACACAACCTTCTTGCATTTTGCAAATATGTACCTTGATCTTATCTAAACAGTGGGTGCATGCCTTATATCCCTTGTTTATACATCACGAAAGGTTACTAAGAGCAGGACAATCATTGATGGTTACGAATAAGAACCCTCGTAGATCAAATGGCTCCTGTTTGTTCTCATCCCACGCACGTACACCTGGTTTGCCCCACAACTGTAAGAGTTCTTCAACTAATGGCCTAAGGTACACATCAATGTCGTTGCCCGGTTGCTTCGGCCTTGGATGAGCTCTTGGCATCATAATGAACTTACGCTTCATGCACAACCAAGGAGGCAGGTTGTAGATACATAGAGTCACGGGCAGGTGTTGTGACTGCTCTGCTCCCCAAAAGGATTCATGCCATCCGTACTTAGACCAAACCATAAGTTCCTTGTGTCACTGCAAAGTGCAGGAAGTCTCTCTCGATTTTCTCTCACTGTGACCCATCAGTGAGGTGTCTCAACTTCCGTCTTTCTTACGGTCTTCTTTGTGCCATCGCAACAACCTAGCATGCTCTTTGTTTACGAACATGCGTTTCAACCTTGGTATTATAGGAGCATACCACATAACCTTAGCAGGAACCCTCTTCGGAGGGCTCTCCCTCAACATCACAGGTCATCTCGTCTCGTCGATCTTATACCGCAACGCATTGCATCTTGGGCATTTATCTAAATTCTCATACTCCTTACATGATAGAGGATGCGATCATTAATGCATGCATGTATCTTTTGCACATCTAATCCCGGAGGACAGAGAGTCTTCTTTGCTTCAGAGGGTACTCTCGGGAAGTTCGTTATGTTTTGGAAACTTCGGCTTCATTATTTTCAGCATCTTTTCAAATGAGGAGTCAGTTAGACCACACTCTGCCTTCCATCGCAACAATTTCAGTGTGGTACCGAGCTTTGTGCTGCCATCTTCACAATTTGGGTACAATAATTTCTTGTGATTTTCTAACATGCCCTCTAACTTCAACTTCTCATTTTCTGTTTCACAGTCTCGCTTTGCATCAGAAATGACCCTACCAAGTTCATCAGCCGGCTCATCTGATGCCCGTTCTTCACCTCTTTCCTCTCCATTGTCTTCCATTGCAGTATCACTGTATTCAGGAAACATATGATGACAGTTGTTATCATCATCTTCTTCTTCACCATGTTCCATCATAACCCCTCTTTTCCCGTGCTTGGTCCAGCAATTATAGTTGGGCATGAAACCTTTCATAATCAGGTGGCTGCGAATGATTTTCGAGGAAGAGTACTCCTTGTTGTTCTGACATTGAACACATGGACAACGTATAAAACCATTCTCTTTGTTTGCCGTAGCCACATCGATAAATTTTTCCACGCCTTTCATATACCCGGCTACGCGCCGGTCACCGTACATCCATTCCCGACCGTTCATCCGCATCATATAAGTAAGTTTATCAAAAAACAGGACATCATAAATAGTGAAATGACGAATTCACATCGACACATGCATTGTATCAATGACAGAGAAAAGATAAGATTGCTAACCTCGATCGAGAGAAATAAAGAGGAGAAAGCTCAAGTGCGTCTCGGACACCTTCTATATTTTTGTTCTATGAGAAATTGAACGGGATTATTCACTCAAACATTTCATCAAACACCTTCAATGCATGCATAGAAGAGAAAAAACTAGCACACCCCTCACACCTTCCACCAAGAGAAAAAACAGAGTGGAGGCAGAGGGGGACGTGCATTTATAGAGGCGGAGAATCGTCGGTTGGAGCCCGCAACCGGGGCTAAAGGTGTGTGTCATGCCACGTGGCTGTGGCCAAACCTTTAGTCCAGGTTGGTGGCTCAACCGAACGTCTCTCTACCAACCGGGACGCATGCCTCCTGGCCCCGTGCTCGCTCGAACCGGGACGCGTGCCAGCATTAGTCCCGGTTTGTGGCGCAACCGGAACTAATGCTCCGAGCGGGCGCGAACGGATGACCCTTTTTCCACTAGTGCCATAGCAACACAGTATAATACAGGTTTCACTTTATTCTTGCAGCAACACAATCCATTGCACACTGACCACAATTTATTGGTATTACTCCACAAGCTAGGTAGTAGTTACTTTAAGATAATCACGCAGCTAGCACATGATGCATGATGCAGGCTGAGATCTAGCTCAAATTAACTAATTAGTTCTTGATGAAGCTGCCGTCGTAGTCGTCGCTGTGCTTGTCGAAGTACCTGTCCCAGATCATGACCCCGCCGTAGTTGTCCTTCTTCTGCACCACCGGCGTGATGCCGTAGTAGACGTCCTTGGGGTGTATCCACTGATACGACTTCTGGTACGCCGTGAGGCCGATGAAGAACTTGGTGGCCGGGTATGCCGCCGTCCACTTGTCCCACGCGTCCTCCCACGCCCCGTACACGTTGCACGCCTTGTCGTCCCCCTCGTAGATCCTCACGTGGACGCGCTCGAAGACCCCCGTGGCCAGCGCCCGCCCCACGTGCGCCGCCGGCGGATACGCGCAGCGGACAGTCGCCGTCAGGTGCAGAGGCTTGTCCGGCCCCGGCCCGCCGCGGATGTTGTGCTTGGCCAGCTCCAGCGCCAGCACGTCGTACCGGTCCGCCGGCGTGCCGTGATCGAGGAACAGGTCTACGCCATCGAGCCAGGCGCCGCCGAAGGGGCGGCGGATGCCGGGCTTGGAGCCGCCGAGGTAGGAGTTCCAGAGGTGATCGAAGAGGTCGAGCGCGGAACCGTTGGAGGGGAGCGAGTAGCCGGTGCCGTACCCGCCGATGGAGAGGGAGACCGGCACGCCGATGAGCTGGCAGTGCTTGACGTCGGCGCCGATGGCGGAGAGGTCGTGGCCGGAGAGGTCGAGGTGGTAGTTGTTTCCGTGTCCGAAGGCGTCGAGGAAGGCCATGGTGACCATGGTGTACCTGCCGGAGTCGCAGGCCTCGCGCAGGGACCCCTCGGCCTTGTTCCGACCCCAGAACACCGTCACCTGCCCGGTCTTGTTGCCAGCCTCTGCTGCTGCTGCTGGCGCCGCAAGGAATGAGGCTGCCACGAAGGAGATGAGGGCTAGGAAGCAGGCAGGCCTCCACCGGCGTGCGAGCGCCATTGTTGGATGCATGGTTTGTTTCTAGCTCGGTCTTATCGGTTTGCTTGTTCTTCTGGGTGAAGGATTGTGCAGATGGACCGTAGTATTTATAGAGATTGTTTTGAAAGAGAAAGACAAGACACATGAGAGGCATTTCCACAGAGATGGAATCAAGCTAGCTAGGCAGCTATCGTTGACTGCAACACCGTACCGTACCTCTTCACCTAGCTTTTGGTTGCATCTGGTTCCGGTGTGCAGGATTGAGTGACTGAGTGAGGTGGCTAACTTCATAAGAAGGAATTTAGTTGATTTTTTCCATGGAGCTGAGTGCTGGATGGATCGAGATCAAGCGTGTAAGATAGCAACATGCAGGAAAGCCCAACCGATCGAGAAGGACATGGCGGATGGATGGAAGGACATTGATGAATTTGTTGACATGGTCCACGTACATGTAGCCAGCCGCAATGTTGACGACGCCAATTAGCCGCCAGATTGAACAAGGAAGCTGCCGACCGCCAACGTGCATACATCTTCCGTTTCCGGTGTAGAATGAATAATTTTAGGGTGAAAGGCACAACCCTAACATCGATCGGGTGGCCTGCTGCTTATTATATTGACAATACAATCGGTTATAAGGGGATTGTGTACAACATGTATACAACACGTACATGTACAGGAGTCCTAAACACATACTCTATTAGCCTCCCTCAATCTCAATTATGGGAACCATGTAAAGATTGCGCTTGCACTCCTGAAACAATGGAAGTGACAGTGGCGTCGTGAAAATATCTGCAGGCTGATCTCTAAAAGCAATCACTACTGCAGAATAGTGTATCAGTGACAGGCTCAAATAGACCATTAGTGACAGGCAAAGGGTCTGTCACTAATAACTAGTCACTGATATAAGGTTACTAGTGACAGGCACTTGCCTGTCACTAGTATTTGTAATAACGACAGGCTTTTACGCATGCCTGTCACTAGTATGTTTATACTAGTGACATGCAAAATGAGATGCATGTCACTTGTTGCTATCAAAGACCATATCATGTGAGATTTTGTAGTGACATGCCCATTTTTCTGTCAGTCACTGGTTTGAATTTCGGTAATAAAAAAAATATTTCCACGAATATCCCTGATAGCAAAATAGTATGTTGTAAACAAATTAAATGCATTCTCCACGAATATTTCAAATAGCACAATAAGATGTTGTACAATGATACATTCACATTAACCGAATATGGCATAATATTTTCACAAATAACACAATAGCATAAGAAATCAATCTATCATAGAAAAAATGTGGCAGAGCCTTCCGTTTGCTTGAAGAGGACATGATCACGCAAAAGGCAGCAAAATTCCATATCAAAGTTGCAGCTACACCAAGTCCTACACAAAAAGAAGAAGAATATTACCAATAAGGCATAGAAGATCTCAACATACGGTCACATAATCTAGTAATATATCTCTATTAGTTTCCACTAGCATGGCATCAAAAAATTGAAAAACAAAATATAATATATCCTAGAAACTATAATGTACAGAATATCAGAATGTATAACTTAATCAAAGTTGCGAGAGATATATCATACTAGCAGTGTAGCTAATGCCAAATCTGTTCCAAGATTAAAATTCCAAAGAAAATAGATGATTTGTATTTGGCCATGCATATCAATAAGAAGAATTGAGATCAACTATAGTAATACTTCTAAAGATTAACCACACTAGTCATTAAGCCGATTAATTAGATTCTTCTAATTAGTCTCCCTTTTTATGTTTTCTAATTGATTTTCATACCATGACTTCAGAATTAAAAATGGGATTTATTGGGCATTAAATAAAGCAACACAACATATATGTCCACCAAAAATACGTGCCTATAGACAAAATATTGACATCACTTCAATACATTGACCCACAAATCCACAACTTGCATAATGCTTGCAGGGGAATTCCACTTGACATTTTTTTGAAATGCTCCACACGAATAAGCTGTAAAACGAGGGCTTAAGTATTTTGCGTGCAGCGAGCCTCATGTAGATTGATTATTTCTCTGACTAAAACATTCTGAAGGTCTGTTTGCATGGCTGAACTTTATGTATGAAACTTTCTATTGTGTATCTTCCTAAAGAATATTGTATTTGATAAAAATATCTAAGTATATGTGCAGAACAAAACCCCTTCAAATCAAGTTACTGCTAAAATAAAAGAGAGATCACATAGAGTATTCAACATTGTTGTATACAAGGATAGCATGGTAACTAAAACTTTCAGCAACATGAGTTACGGCTAACAGTAATATAAGGAAACGATCATAGGACTAAAACAATTGTGGATTTCAGAACGGAAAATGTGTTCTACATATCATATATAACGCCCAAAATACGTAGGTTTACATTTAGAATCCCAAACACCTAAATGTGTGATTTCTTCTTGTAAAAAGCAGGTTTTCCTTTTAGCATTTCGAACTGGAATACATATTTTACCTTTATATTTCTGGCTCTGCATATAAACATAACATAATTTATCAGCTTAGCCCTTACAGAACCTTGAACTTAGCATAATAAAAATCTACAGATTAAAGATTTTATACCTTAACATGTACATTATATCTACATAATAAAGGCCCTCTCTTCTTCCTTCAAAAAAAGGCTTCCATGTAATGAGAATCCTCCTATTACAATTGCTTACTGAATTTCAATTGACAAAATTATAAACCAAACATAGGAATAAACTTTAGAAATAAACACAGAATGATGAATCAAGTCGGCAAAAATTATTAACTAACATATCTATTCATTGAAGATGGCGTACATCATAAAAGCATTATCGGAATGAGACATCCCATAATTAGGTTATTTTGTGCTTGTGAAATTTGAATATATGTTATTTCATAAAAAAACATATATCAATGAAACAATATTTATACGTGTGTCTAGTGGCAGCCACATGTTTCATATTTTCCAAGATCAAAGAAAATAAAACATAGCCGCCCACGTGGGTAGGAATAGGCAGAGTGAACTAACCTTGAAAGAGTCCATGCCTTATTTTCTCACCCAGCTCTGACCTTATCTGTACGCCAAAAACCAACATGTAGTGCATGCCTGATTCGGCTTTCTTTTCCTCACATGGGATCAGAGGTGATTCAGATTCACTATACAATTCAAGATATGCAGCAATGAGAACAAAAATACCATTCACAACCAAGAGCATGAGATCAGAGGTGAACAAAAGTTAGGTACCCAAGATTCATACTCCTCTCTAAAATGTGTACCAGATGCTCATTCTTCAAAATTAGTAAAGTCCAGTTTCACTAGTAATTGTACAATAAGATGTGCTCTAGTTCAAATAAGAAAGAAGCAACCAAGCAAGTACACATACAGACCTGAACTTGAGAATATAAGTTTTTTTTCCAGAGATTAGGCTTGTAGATGTACTGGTTAAAATAGTCCAGATAAGCACAAAGGCCTGAGACATACAGACCTGAACTTGAGAATATGAGTTTTTTTAGAGATTAGGCTTGTAGATGTACTGGTTAAAACAGTCCAGATAAGCACAAAGGCCTGAGCTAGTGTCAATCGTTCCATATGTACAAATGCTCAACTCAGCGGATCCGAACTCATTCCTAGCGGAACGAATCAAGAACTCATCAGTTCATCCATGAATCTAAATAAAGAACCCTAGACACTCACATGGAAACATAGGACTAGATCAAGATAGGAGGGGATGAGGCGTAAGACGTACCTGGGAGAAATCTAGGATACGCCGGAGAAGGAGGCCTTCAGGATGTGTCGGGGATGGATGAAGGCGTCTACGTTACCGGCAGAGGAAGGCGTTGGCATCGGAAACGGGGACAGGCGACGGCGTTGGTGCTGCGTCGAAGGAGCTACGATGCACCGAGTCATGGAAAAACGCAAGGGTGGAGATAAAAACTGTCTCCGATCCCCTCCGGGTGGAGATAAGAACTGTCTCCTGCAAGCCACCGCCGATGTGGAGAGGAGCGTCGGCCACCGCTGCCCGCTGGAATGAAGAGAAGAAGCATCGGCTTCAACCCCACTAGACGGGAGATAAGGAGATACCGTGTACTGGCAGCTAGGTTAGAACATTACGGGGAATCTGGAGTGAGCGCAGCGTATGTGAGAAGGAAGGGAGTCACGTCACGGGAGTTACTAGGAGTTGGACCTTGGGCTGGTTATGTACACTTCTGGGCCATGCCGCTATGGACACTGCTAATCGATTTATGCGGTTTGATCGGTTAAAAAGATCACGAGACCAAACTCAATGAGTTACTTTCGATTCTTAAGAAATGAGAACCAAAACAGTGACCATAATTTTTGGTTTCGTCTATTCGGGTTCGGTCCATGTATTTCAATTCGGCTTTCGGTCCTCCCTAACACCAGTCTAGTTGGCACATACATATATAATTTGGACTGGGTAAAAATTTTTTGGCTCTCTTACCTGTGACAAACCTTTAAAGATGCATGTCACTAAAAAAAATAACCTTTTAGCCGGCCTTCATGAGAAATAGTAGTGACAGGCACATTTTAAGTTTGTCGCTAATCATAGGAATACCAGTGACAAGCATTTATAGATGCCTGTCACTAAATAATTTTTTTCATTCAGATAGCCTCCACAAAAAGTACCAATGACATGCACTTGTATATGTCTGTCACTAGGGTTTTATATTAGTGACAGGCTTATCTGTGCCCGTCATTGGTAATACTTACTAGTGACGGACAAAGTTTTGCCTGTCACTAACCACATGGAGGCTATAAGCATTTCTGCAGTAGTGAATAAGTCTGACTTGTAGCAATTTCTGAGCAACACGTTCACAAATAAAATGAAAATTAATCTCAATATTCTTTGTTCGTGCATAGAAGACTGAATTGGAAGAAAAATAAGTAGCTCCAATACTATCACATTACAACACGGGTGGAGAATCCTGTCGACCCCCCCTTCTCCCCCACAGATCAATTCAGCAGTTGTGTTAGCAACAACTTTATACTCAGACTCTGTGCTAGAATGAGACACAATATCCTGCTTGCGAGAACTCTAGGCAATCAAATTCTCACCATGAAAGAGGGCATATCCTCCCATTGATCGCATGTCTCCAACATCTCTAGCCCAATCAACATCAGAGTAAACAACCACAACACTAGACACTGTAGGACGAAGATGAAGTCCATGATCAAGAGTACCATGAACAAACCCCAGGATCCTCTTAACCGCAAACCAATGTTCTTCAGTAAGCATGTGAAGAAACTGACAAACATGGTTCACCGTGAACGATAGGCTAGGACGAGTAAGCAAAAGCTACTGCAACCCGCCAACAATACTCTGATAAGTAGTAGCATCATCATAACTCAAGAATGGACTATCGGCAGGAAAAAGTTTGATAGAGGAATACATGAGAGTATCTGCAGTCTTACACTTTGACATACCAACACACTGAATAAGATCAAGGGCATACCTGCGCTGTGTCATTGTAAGACCACCAAACTGTCTAGCCACTTAAATACCAAGAAAATAGTAAAGCGGACCAAGATCCTTAAAGCAAACTCCTAGCAAAGTCTAAGAAGCAGTCGATCAGTAGCCTGTGATGTAGAGCTAAAAACAATAATGTCGTCAACATACACAAAAAGATAGACTGTAACATGAGGAAGCTGGAGTATAAATATGATATGTCAACGGTAAACTTTAGAAAATCATGATGTTGCAAAACTGCAGCCAGACGTGCATACCAGGTACGAGGAGCCTGTTTAATCCCTTAAATGGCCTTAGTCAGACGACATATATGATGAGGACGCGCAGTATCCTCAAAGCTAGGGGCTGGCGTATAAAGATCTTCTCATCAAGAACACCATTGAGAAAAACATTCTGAACATTAAACTGACGCTTAAACCATCTACGTGTAACTAACTGCAAGTGAGATAAGCAAGCGAATGGTGGTAGGTTTGACCACAGGAACGGAGGTGTCCTCATAGTCCAATCCATGATGGTGTTTAAAACCTTTCGCAACCAAACAAGCTTTGTATCTCTTAATATTACCATTAGCATGTTGCTTGACCTTGAAAACCCATTCAGAATCAATAATATTAATACCAGCACGAGGAGGAGTGAGCTGCCATGTACCGTTTTTGTGCAAAGCATCAAATTCTGTCTCTTTCGCTTCACGCCAATAAGGAATACCCAATGCAGTGCGAAAATGGCGAGGCTCACAATGACGATTTCACACAGGTAGCCATCCAGGCAACAACACCATTAGTACGATGTTTTCCATTGATGAATGCCACGAAGACTGCAAGTAACGGGCCAAAGTGAGTCATCTGGCAGGGGCACAGAGGATACCAATAGTGTACCAGTAGATAAGGACGAAACAACAGAAGAAGCAGCATTATCAAGCAATGAGGTAGACTGCGACACGTCCATGCGTTGTGGTGAGTGCAATGCAAAAGGGACCATGTCACGAGGCGATGCAGAAGATCCTGTGGACTTAGCCATGGGAGAAGTCATGGACGAGGGATCCTCCTAGGCGTGTACGCATGACACAAGAGACATGGTCAGCCTGCGGTGCACCAGGTCCGCACAAAGGAGAGATCGGTGCGGGCGGCCGCATGCAATCAACACACACCGCCACATCCTAATCAACATGATCAGGAGCCACCGTCGGGGGTTCTTCAAGAAGATCAAGTCGGGCACCTCTATCAGTGCACCATGGTTAGGAAGCAACGGCGGTGTATACACATAATCTTCAAATTGGTCAAGCGAGACATGTATAACAGAAAATTGGATGGAAGATTAGAAAAAGGAAACAGAAGCTCATCAAGGACAACATCATGACTGATATAGACACGATTAGAGAGAACATAGAGACATTTATTGCCTTTATGGAGGGGACTATACTCTAAGGACACACTTTTTTAGAACAGAACTTAAGCTTATGTTTGTTGTAGGGACGGAGATTAGACCAACATGCACATTCAAAAACCTTAAAGAAGGTGTAATCAGGTGTCTCAAGAGGGTTTTGCATGTTGATAACACGTGTGGGCATGGGATTGATAAGAAAGCAAGCCGTAATAAACACATAACTCTAGAAATAAAACGGAACGGACGCATGCGCAAGCAAAATAAGACTCATCTCAACAATATGACGGTGTTTCCATTCAACACTACTATTTTTCTGATACGTGTGAGGGCACGAAACGCAATGGCATATGCCTATTTAATAAAGAAGACGTCAAGTTTGATGTACTCACGACCCCCAGATTGAACATGAACAATCTTATGATTAAGAAGACTCTCCACTTGAGACTGAAATTGTAAAAAAAATAACAAGGACATTGGTCCCATTATTAATAAGACATCATCATATAAATATATCTACTCCCTCTGATCCATATTAATTGACTTTGATTTATCAAAATTTAGATAAATCTATATACTAAATAGTGTCTAGATTCATTCAAATCTAGACAAATTTGAGTCAATTAATATGGACCGGAGGGAATAGTTATAACTAATATTGTGGTACCATAGAGGTATAGTACTTGATTGATAAGGCTTCGTAGCATAAGCAATCTTGCGGGATACGTACTGCTTCTTGGCCTCTTATTTCAGATAAGAGAAAAAACTATCCTGACATCCACATCCACATAAATAGATGCGGCGAACCATTCAGCCTCATGATGATGTATGAATATAGTAATTCAACATTTTTAACCTTTTTTCCATATCCTATTGATGATATCATGGACTCAAAACATCTAGAGGCTGAGAGCAAAAAATGCTTCGGTTCTTTCGCTAGTTCTCTTCCAGGAGTGGTTTGGTTACATCGGTGCCGCCCCACTTGCGCACACGGCTCGAAGCTAGTTTGGCCTACAAAAGTCGACATAAAAAATTTGCATCTTAATTATTCAAAAAAAAAGGAATATAATTCATGAATGGATCATATATATCTAGAGTTTTCTAAGGTGGGACTTGTAGCTATTATATGAACAAGCTCAGTTATATTTCTATCTCCACTAATTTCCTGTAAACTTTTGAGAGGAAAGGCGATGGATGCATGGGATTTATACCTCTGCATTCCAATCCGTTCTCCACACTACGAAGAGTAACATAAGTGTCTGCAGTACAACACCTGAAAGCATGCCACCCCAGACCCCCTGAAATTAATCCATCATTAATTGTTTGTTAATATATCATCATTCTTCTTTTCTGCAGTGGTTCTTCATCAGATATGTTAATTAATTACCCCAACTCCGTAGTTGAAGTGGTAGCCGAGAAGGTACCCCAATGGCAGTCCAAATGCGTAGTAGCAGCCTAGGTTGATGTATGCGACAAGGCCTTGCCATCCTCCTCCAATAGCAACCCCTGAAAAGCATACATGCAGAGACAGTTGTAGGTTTAGGTGACATGAAGAAAGCAAACTCATTAATCATCATCTAATTTTAGGTAGGTATAAATACCTGAAATCACGGGCTGCAGGCTGTTGAGCACCATGGTGACGGCAAGCAGTCCTGCAATCTTGGAGACGGCGCGCCGGAGCTCCAAATTGCCGGTGAAGATGATGGAGAGTTTATCTCTGAAGATCAATACGAGGAGCATGTACAGGAGCCCGATGAGGAGCGACTCGGCGATGACGACAATGACGGCGTGCATGGCTGCCATTGGACGTCCAGCACCCAGCTCGTTGGAGACTCGGACACTGATAGCCGAGTTGAGGCCGACGAAGATCATCAGCGCCCATCCGTCTATGCTGATGCAGATTCCAAGGGAGTCCACGGCCAGCTGCGCGTCCTGAAGACCGCCGGTGACAAGCGGGAGCATTGCTCATGTACCAAATGTCAAGGCAGAGCATGACGCCGGTGACAAGCGAGAGCCTTACGAACGCCCACATGTCGTGGAAAGCCGCCATGGACCATCCCCTCCAGCCGTCCTTGCACCAGCCGATGATGTAGGCCGCCTGGCACAGCGCGATGGCCCAGAGCGAGACGTCGTATGCCGCGGCGGCGCACGGGGATCCCCACCCCAGCACGGTGACCAGGAGGTAGGTGAGCGCGACGTGGAAGCCGAGCCCCGCGACCCTGATCCAGGCTTGCGCCATGACCTTGCTCTGCGCCTGGAGGAACTTGCCGCTGGGGAAGTTGACTGCCAAGGAGAGGGCGCCGGGGAGGATGTGCAGCGCGAAGCGTGCGGCCTCGCGCGCCACGTCGGGGTCCTGGCCCAAGGCCAGGAGCAGCGGCTCGGCAAAGACGTACAGGGGCGCCATGAGGAGCGCCGAGACGCCGAGGACAATCCAGGAGCGTTGCAGGTACACGCCGAGCATGGCCACCTGGCCGGCGCCGAACGCCTGCCCGCACAGCGTCTCCAGCGCGCTCCCCATGCCCATCTGCACGCAACTATATAGTTAGTTAGTTAGTTACGGAGCAATGTCTGGGAGCGCACGTACCATGAATCCAAGGGCGAAGCTGGCGAAGACGGAGATTCCGATCGAGGCCGCCGCTAGGGGCAGGTTGCCGAGGTGGCCGACGAAGATGGTGGTGACGGAGCCGACAGCATACAAGCTAAGCGTGCTGACGGCGATAGGCGTGCCGATGCCCCAGAGGAGCTTCGTTTCCTGCCACACCATATGCGCAGCCTGCCCCGCCGTGCGCACCCCCGCCGCCGCGTCCATCTCTTGCTCCATCCGTCTTTCCTGCAACAGAAATATGCGCTGATTCTAGGTGTGCCACCGTACATATTTATAGAAATCAACTAAGGATGGCAATGGACCCGATTTGGACGGATCAAAACCAGATCGAGATCCATGTCCATTAGCCTCACTGCTTGTGATGATTTGTCCTCGTGGACGGATAGCCACACTGCTTGTTGTGATCATTTGTCCTGGTGGACGGAGGAGCAGCAAGAGCACACTTGGCTGCATCTCGAGTCGGGATTTCAGATTAATTTTGTAAATATGTAGCAGTAGTGATTTTACCCTCCTGAATTTCTTGTAGCAAGCTTGCTATAAGCTTCTGCTAAGTTTATAGCTGTAGTCCCGGACGCAGTTTGGTGACATAGATGGTTCCCCAGCCCAGTTGGTTGCAGTACACTGTAAACTGCTACTCTTCTAGATGCACGTGTAGCCCCAAACTAATCATGGACGAAGTAAGATCTGCTTCTGACAAAATAAAAGTAATACTAGATGCTTTCCAAAGTACAAAAGGCCAGAATATTTGTTAGTCATCAACTCAAACATATGTTTACTAGTACAATGTCTAGAGAATTCCTTTTCAGAATATTCGGTACAACACAAGTATCCAAACTGCTTGTGATATGCAAGTCTACCTACTCTAATTGATCCTAGTTGTCTTCTTCTCTAAATACAATATCACCTGATTATGCAATACTTGATCATGATTTTAAATTTATTATCCTCCTTTTAGGTAGGGACATTGTTCCGTTCCACTTTCATAGCAAGATGATGAAATTTGACTACTCCCTCTGTTCTGAAATACCCTGCATTCTGGGTTTAGTCAAGGTCAAACTTTGTAAAGTTTGATCAAACATATTGAAAAATTTAGGTACACCTATAATGTAACATAAGTATCATTAGAATCATCATAAAATATATTTTCATAATATATACATTCGGTGCTATAGATGTTTATAGTTTTTTCTATATATTCTACCAAACTTTATAAAGTTTGACTTTGACTAAACCCAGAATGTAGGGTATTTCAGGACTGAGGGAGTAGTAAGCATGGAATTTAGGAAGTAGACGGGCACGCACAATCGGTATAAATTAGTAGCGTGTCTATGCTAAACATGTTGCGGAGTATATGCAAGACAAGCAAACTAACAGCCGTTCACGTATTCTGATCAATTCCCAGAAGAATGTTTTTTAGAAATAGTTGCATTATTACCCTCTGTAACGATTACACTCAGCCTCAGTATAACCAGGATTTACATAGCTCACAGCCATACATAGGGAAACAAAAATAAAAACAACTAGGAGAAACATATACAATCGTCTGATAAACAAAACGTCTAGGTAGATGGAAGATCAATTCGCAAATTACGCTGCCATCTATGTCAGGAAAAATTTGCCTCGTTGTATTCTCTAAGCATGTAAATCCCTCCGTAAACAGGATTTGAAACTCTACACGTTGTAAAGAGGACCATAAACGAAGAGTAGCCGTACCTCCGTAGATAACCTGCAAGTTAGAAGATAATTTGTTGTTAAAATTCTTGTTATTACTATTAGCAACCAAACAATTGCAAACGCTCTCACGAGCAATCCGATGTAACCAATTAGCAAATACATTGTCAACAAAGCCGGGGGGGGGGGGGGGGAGATAATCCAGAATTTACTTGGATGATTGACCATATACAACCAGCAAAATTACATAGAAAGAATAAATATTTAATCGTCTCATCTTGATGACACACATTGTTTACTTTCTTGCCAATTCTGTTTTACAAGATTACTTTTGTAAGAATAATTTCTCGATGTAAATAGCATGCGAATATTTTCATTTTTAATAGTAATTTTCATCTTCGATATTTTTTATTATCATCAACTAGAATAGGTTGTACCAGTGTTCTATACATGAAGACTAGTGAGAATTTTCTATTCTCAATTAACTTCCACCGGAAGTTCTCGGAATCTTCGAACAACTGTAAAGTGGATAATCTGAATAAAAGATCGATGCCAGTCGAGGTCCAATGAGGTCCCTCCTGGACGTCACATTTAGAGGGTTCGATTACATCATAGTTAAAATTGTATCTACTTTGTGTCGCACAATACGGTATAGGGCAGGATATTGCTCCCGGAGGGTGGTCTGACCTAGCCATTTATCCTCCCAAAAAAGTATGCAATCCAACCTGGATATTAAAGACACCAAAACAAAAGGAAATACTTTTTGAAAGCCATAAGTCTAGCCCAATAGTTGGAATATTCGGGCTTTCATAGCACTTAAGACACAACTTTTGAACCAACATTCTTCAAAGAATGGTTTGTCAAACACCGTCCTCTGTGAGTAGATTAAAAAGTCATATTCTATTTGGCCAGTTGATATAATATATTTTCTCTATCATCTTGCCAAAAGAATCTTGATAAACAATAATCCAATCTATTTAAGACTCCATTCGGTAATTGAAAAAACAAGATTATTTACCGTACCATATTAGTAAGTACTGAGTTTAATAAAAGTGGAGACTGACCGAGACTCCGAGAGCGTGGGGATGGTATTCACCGCCCCCTCGTCTCCCCGCTCCCCCGGAGTCCTCTGCTACGCGCTGTCCCCGGGCTCCACTCCAGCCTCGCCCCCAGGGTCTCCTGTGTTGGTCCCAGCAACCCTAGCACCCCACCCTGACGAGCCAGCGGCGGTCTTCCCCATCACTCTCGTGGCTGGCTCCAAGACACGTCAGCCCCGCCCTTCCCGCCATGTGCCTCCACCTTCGCGCCACAGTGCACGGCTGGCGCGTGTCAGGGCGGAGAGCCCGGGGGTGGTGCCCACGGTGTCCCAGCTGGCGTCCCAGAGGACTGCCGCCCGCAATCTTGACCCAGGTACAACACAGAAAGCTCCTTCTCCTTGCCCTCCTCCTTCCCACCCATCTCCTACAGGTTCCAGGTTCTCGGTTCTAGATGACTTCCCACTTGAGCAATTCGCACAAGTGGCTGCGGACAGTGTCGTGGTCTTCCGCGGGGAGCAAGGCCCGAGAATCGATAAGATAGAGGCGATTAGAGCTAGGGAGATTTATGAGGGGTCCCTTGCCGCTGCGCGTGCACGCGCTGCACGCCAGCAGGGGAAACCTCGACACCGCCAGGAACTGGGACATCTGATCCCGAATCCAGGATGGTGGGTTCTCCTCAGCAGCGCCACCTGGCCGCAAACCCAGGAGACCCCCCTATTGGGGGGGTCGCTTGGGAGGCCGCCGAGACCGAGATCCAGGCCTCCGCCTGCCGTAAAGGCATGATCCGTCCCCCCTAAGGGGACCAAACCCCAGAATGTTATCCAATGAATTGGCCAGCTATCATCACACTCATTTGAAACATTAGGGGGTTTGGGAATGACAGTCATAAACGCCAAATAAAGGATTACATGCGATAGGAGAATGTGGACATCGTAGGTTTCCAAGAGACAATCAAACAAGACTTCCAGATCTCAGAACTCCAGGGTATGTCGCAACACAAATTTGCTTGGAACTGGCTCCCGGCTTCGGGTCACTCTGGGGGCATCCTCCTTGGCGTCAAGGAGGATACCTTTGAGGTGGATGATATGGACCGAGTGGAATTCTTTGTGAGCATGTCTCTCACCCATAGACGATCCAGCTTCCGTTGGGAGGTCATCATCGTCTATGGCCCCGCGGATCATAGTCAATCCCTGGCCTTCCTTGAGGAACTGAAGGACAAGGTCGAGCGTTGCTCCGTTCCGGTTGTGGTGGCGGGTGACTTCAACTTGATTCGCTCCCCTGAAGACAAGAGTTCCCGCAATGCGGATGTCCCGCGCATGCGGATGTTCAATGACTGTATCGCTGACCTCGCTCTTAGAGAGATCACGTGAGTGGGTGCCCGCTTCACGTGGACGAACAACAGGGCCAATCCCGTCAGGAGTGTCCTCGACCGCGTGCTGGTCTCAGTGGATTGGGAAGTGGCCTTCCCTCTCTACTCCCTCCATGCTCTTACCAGGGTAGGCTCGGACCATGTTCCACTCCTTCTATCGATAGGGGGAGCTCGCCACCTCGTCTGAATCGGTTCCACTTCGAGAAATTCTGGCTTCACCAGCCCGGTTTTGTGGAGGCGGTTCAGGCCAAGTGGTTAGCTGCTGCAGCTCATCCCCCTAGACGATTTAATGCAGTGGATGTGTGGCATCACTGCGCCAAAATGGCCCGCCAGTTCATGAGGGGCTAGGGGCCAATTTGGGCGCGGCGACGAGACTCCAGAAGAGGGTGCTGCTGGAAGAGATCCGTACCCTAGACCTAGCGGCAGACTCGGTGGGACTATCCGCTGACGAATGGTCCCACCATTATGCCTTAGAGACTTCTCTAGTCGAGATCTTCAAGGGGGAGGAGCTGTTTTGGAGGCAGCGCAGCCGTCAAAACTGGCTCCTCCAGGGATACGCAAACACAACATATTTCCATGCGGTGGCCAATGGACGCCATAGGAAATGCTCGATCCCCTGCCTCTGGGACGGTGATCTCCTCATCGAGGAGGCAGGGGGGCTCTCCTCCCATATTTACTCCTTCTATAAGGAGCTTTTCTCGGCAGGACCCCATACGGGGGTCGCGTTGGCAATGGACTTCTGGCCGAGTAGGGCCAGGGTCACAGCTGACGAGAACACGGAGCTCACACTCCCGTTCCTGCCGAAGGAGGTAGCACGGGAGGTGAAGGCCATGAAGGCCAACTCCGCACCAGGCCCCGATGGCCTCCCCGTAGCTTTCTTACAGACCTTCTGGAGGGAACTCCAACCGGTCATCATTCCCATGTTCTAGGAATTCTACACAGGGACACTCGTGATGGGACGGCTGAATCTGGGTGTTATCACTCTGATCCCTAAAGTGATAGGGGCCTCGAACATCCGCCAATTCAGGCCCATCACAGTCCTCAATGTCATTCATTAGACGAGGATTTGATGACTGCCTGATCACCTGGGTGATGCAATTCATCATGACCGGGAGCAACGCGATTAACATCAACGGCGAGATTGGTCCTTACTTCCACCCGTCCTGTGGTGTGCGCCAGGGAGATCCCCTGTCCCCCCTCCTCTTCAACGCGGCGGTGGACGCCCTCGCAGAGATGCTTGAAAAAGCAAAGGCGGCCGGCCACATCACCAGAATGGTAGGACACCTTATTCTAGGAGGGGGTATCACCCGGCTCCAATATGCAGGCGACGCAATGATCATGATTGAAGGCTCAACGCTGGACATTGCGAACCTCAAGTTCCTCCTCCTATGCTTCCAGGAGATGTCTGGTCTCCGCATCAACTTCGACAAGAGTGAGATTATCGCACTAGGGTTCTCTCAAGACGAGCAGCAGAGGATAGCTAACAATTTTAACTGTCGGCTTGCCTCCTTCCCCATAACTTACCTGGGGATGCCAGTCCACGACACCAGGATCCTTATCAGGGACCTAGACCCTCTTGTAGACAGGGTGCGCTCAAGGTCCGAACCTTGGTGTGGGAGATTCACGTCTAAAGGCAGCAAGACCGTCCTGATCGCCTCCTGCCTTTCCAGCCTGCCCATGTATATGATGGGCATGTAACTTCTCCCTGAGAGGGTGCATGGGGCATTTGACAAGGAGATGTCGAGGTTCTTCTGGTAAGACCCCTTGGGACACCAGAAATACCACATGGTCAAGTGGGTTGACATTTGCGCCCCCAAGGAATTTGGGGGCATAGGTATTCTCGCATCCCGCCAGTTCAATAAGGCCCTAATGCTTAGATGGGTTTGGCGCATCCTGCGCGACGATGGCGGTATGTGGCTCAATCTCATTAAGGCCAAATACCTGCGAGGTCGCCCCCTTCTGGACTATGACCGTCATGACGGCTCCCAGTTCCGGTGCTCCATCCAGGAGATCAAGAACGAGATCGGGCTTGGGGTCTCTGTTTCCATTGGGAATGGGGAGGGGACCATGTTCTGGCTGGACTCCTGGCTCCGGGAGCGTCCGATGCAAGAGTTGTACCCAAGCCTCTTCGCCATTTGTTCCGATCCAACGCTTCATGTATCCTCCGCCGCACTCGAAGGTACATGGAACATCTCGTTCCGGCGTACCTTCGGTCCTGAGGAAACTGAAGCCTAGAGGGAACTTAGGGCGGAGCTCCCGACCTCTTTGGCGGACGAACCCAATAGTGTATCTTGGACCCTCACACCATCAGGATCCTTCTTGGTTAGCTCGGCCTATCGGGCCCTCTTTGGCCGTGTGGCTCTCCCATGGACCAAGCCCCTTTGGAAGGCCCCCTCCCACTGAAGATAAATTTTTTTGTGTGGCAACTTCTTCGCGATAGACTCCCGTCGGGGGTGGAGGTGGCCAAGAGGCATGGGCCGGGGGATGGGTTATGTCCATTATGTGGGATCCCCGAAACGGGCACCCACATAATGTTCACCTGTCCCGTGGCCCGGTTTCTGTGGAACTTCACCAGAGAGGTGTTGGGTCCGGGCTGGCTGGCCCATGATCTCGGTGAATTCCTAGATTCCCAAGCAAACCAGCCATGGAAGGGCCGCCGCATCTTCTGTCTAGTGTTTGCGGCGATGTCATGGTCCCTCTGTAACATTCGGAACAAGATGGTTATTGAGAATATTCTCCTAGGCGTGCCTCTGACTCGGTTTTTCGCTTTTTGGCCTCTCTGCAGCTCTGGTACCCGTTGTGTAGGCAGCGGGACAAGGCGAGGTTGGACACTACCCTTCGATAGCTCTTGGAGGCGGCCCGGCGTCTCCCCCCTAGCCCGGCGTAGCTCCACCTCTTTGGTGCTCTCTCATCTGGCGAGATGGCCCTCCCACCCTAGTCTTCGTACTTTCGGTCGTTTTGGGTTGGTTTGTGCTGTGGCCTCAGCATTTGTTGTGTGCTTGACTGTGACCTTTGGTTGCTTGTTGTGGACATTTGTTTTATATATAAAGCAGGGCGAAAGCCTATTTTGAGTACTAAGTTTATGGGTACAATTCATTCACTAGAGATAGTAATTTATCTTTCCAACTACACTAAGTACTGACTTTGTGATTCCTGGAAGATAAGCCTATGGAACACACGGCTTATGTGTCCTGATTGATTTACATCCCGTCACTAGTGGAAACGAGGCCTTTGGTTGAGGTCGGAAATGGGCTTTAACACCGGTTCTTCTACGAATCGGTGTTAAAGGGAATTGTACCAGCGTGGGTCTGCAAAAAGGAGCCCCCCTTTAACACCGGTTCGTGCCACGAACCGGTGTTAAAGGCCCTGCACCAGTGGCCCGCGCAGCCCCCCCCTTTAACACCGGTTCATGGCTTGAACCGGTGTTAAACGGGGGGCTATATAACACACCGCAGCTCACATCCCTCTCTTCCATTTTTTCACTCTCTCATTTTGGAGCCTAGCAAGAGGGTGAGAGGTGTGCTAGTTTGTGTTTTTTTCCTATGCACAAGAGGTGTTCGGTGAAATGCCCGAGAGCTCGAAATAAGTTTTCTCGTTGCTCTTTCCTTCTCGGTCGAGGTCGGCAACTTTATTCTTTCATGTATCATTGATGTACTATATATAAATGGTCATCTCCCTATTAATTTTTGATATACTAAATATTAATGCAGATGAACCGGAAATGGATGTACGGTGACCGACGCACTTCCGAGTACATTACGGGCCTCCAAAATTTCATCGTTGTGGCTAATGCAAACCGTGGTCACAATGGTTTTATGTGTTGTCCGTGTGTTCACTGTCAGAACAAGAAAGACTACTCAAATACCAGAACCATTCACGCCCACCTGCTTCGATCCGGTTTCATGCCCAGCTATAATTGTTGGACCAAGGACGGAGAAAAAGGGGTTGTGATGGAAGACAACGAAGAAGAAGAGGATGATGACAACTATCATAATATGTATCCTGAATATGATGATACTACAACGGGGGTAGATAATGAAGATCAAGACGCATCAGATGGGCCCGCTGATGACGATCTTGGTCGGGCCATTACTGATGCAAAGGAAGAATGTGAAACTGAAAAGGAGAAGGAGAAGCTGGAGCAGATGTTAAAGGATCACAAAACATTGTTGTATCCAACTTGCGAAGATGGCCACAAAAAGCTAGGTACCACACTGGATTTGCTTCAATGGAAGGCAGAGAACGGTGTGAATGACAGCGCATTTTCAAAGTTGTTGGTAAAAATGAAGAATCTGCTTCCAAGAAATAATGAGTTGCTGACAAGACATACCAAGCAAAAAGGTTGTCCGCCTCTAGGATTAGAGATGCAAGATACATGCCTGCATTAATGATCGCATCCTCTACCATGTGAGAAGTACGAGAATTTGGATGCATGCCGGTATGCACTGATCAAGGTATAAGATCAGACGAGACGATCCTGATGATGTTGAGGGCGAGGCCCCTAGGAAGAAGGTTCCTGCCAAGGTTATGTGGTATGCTCCTATAATACCACGGTTAAAACGTCTCTTCAGAAATAAAGAGCATGCCAAGTTGTTGCGATGGCACATGGAAGACCGTAAGAAAGACGCGATATTGAGACACCCCGCTGATGGGTCACAGTGGAGAAAAGTCGAGCGAGAGTACCCGGACTTCGCACGTGACGCAAGGAACTTAAGGTTTGGTCTAAGTACAGATGGCATGAATCCTTTTGGTGAGCAGAGCTGCAGTCACAGCACCTGGCCTGTGACTCTATGTATCTATAACCTTCCTCCTTAGTTGTGCATGAAGAGGAAATTTATTATGATGCCAGTGCTCATCCAAGGCCCGAGGCAACCCGACAACGACATTGATGTGTACCTAAGGCCATTAGTTGAAGAACTTTTACAGCTGTGGGCCAAATCAGGTGTACGTATGTGGGATGAGCACAAAGAGGAGCCATTTGACCTACGAGCGTTGCTTTTTGTAACCATCAATGATTGGCCTGCTCTTAGTAACATTTCAGGGCAGATAAACAAGGGATACAATGCATGCACACACTGTTTAAATGAGACTGAAAGTGTATATTTGTAGAAATGTAAGAAGGTTGTGTACCTAAGGTATCGTCGATTTCTTCCAAACCTGCATCCAGTAAGAAAGAAAGGCAAGCATTTCAAACGTCTGGCAGAACCCCGGAGGAAGCCTGTCCTCCGTACCGGTGAGGAGGTATTTGGTATGGTCAAGGGCCTAGAAGTAATCTTTGGAAAAGGTCCTAGCAGCCATCTCCTACGTATCAGCCATCTTCGGCGCGCTAGCCATCTCCTGCGCGTCAGCCATCTCCGGCGCTTCAGCCATCTCCTCAGCGTAAGCGGAAGAGCACTGCCACGAAGAGCATCACTAGCACTGCCACGAAGAAATCCGCAGGAAACCGTACGCCAAAGAGTTCAAGAAACTACGTCTCGCAGCCTTCCGCCAAGCCATTGCCGGTTTTATCGTGGAATCGCAGCGACGAGGAGACCAATAGGATCTCGGAAGAAGAGTTCAAGAAATTATTTGAACCTAGAAGGGCCGAGCCAAAGGAGAAACTAGATCCGGCGGTGGTGGAGAAGTTTTACAATAATCTTTTCAAACCTGAAACCCCACTTATGCCGGACTACGAGCGCCAGATTTTGAAGGGGGATGCAAGGCGGAGAGAGACTGAAAGTAGCAGTCGTGCGGCACCCCAGAAAACAGTTCCCATGCTCGAAGAGCAGGAAAACCAATCATGCGTCCCGCTCCAAGTGTTCGACACACGGAACGCTCCTCCTGTAAATGATTACAAGGCAGAGCTACAAAGAAAGGCCAATGAGATGGGGATGACTTACATTGCATACTTGAACATCATGGGAGACAACTTGCCCACAGGTGATGTCAACCCCATACAACCATGGAAGTATGGGAAGAATCTCGTCAAGAAAGAGGAGCTCAAGAATCTACCAACAAAGATGCGAAGATTGCACAAGTGGTACCTTGATTTCTGCAAGACGAGAAAGGGAGAATGGATCACGGTGTATATAAGAGATCAGATTTTCTTGTGCGGAGACGACGAGATCAGCTTCAACATTTAAGACTTGCATTTTCTATTCAATCAGAAGGAACTCGACAAAGCTGCCATCAGCCTTTATTGTGTGTAAGTACTATTCCTTTAATTTCTATCTCATCTCATTTAATTCATTAATTGCATGTATATATATATGCTCATCATATATGTATATATATACTATTATGCAGGAAAATGGTTATGGAATGCATGAAAGGAGTCCCTTTTGATATTGGGTTCGTTGACCCAAATAGAGTTCATGAACAAGTGGTAAAACTCAAACCCGGGCAAACAGAAGATTTCTTGCTAACGCATTTACTGAGACAACAAACCAAAAGGGAAATACTATTGACTTACAACTTCTCGTGAGTGTTACCCCCTCTTGTACACATTTTGTTTCGGCTTACTCGATGTTAAGTGTAACTGATGATGAGTTATGCGTGCGTAGGTTCCACTTTATTCTTCTAGTCATTCAACCTGACTCAGGAAAAGTTCTTGTCATGGACTCGTTACGAAAAGACCAAGAGCTATGGGCAGACTTTAAAGAGATGCTCCAGAGGTAATTTCAATCATATTATTGCACTAGATCGGCAACTTTCGTGACAACAAGTAATTAATTACTCCTTTATCCATTTTCTTTGCCGGACAGGGTTTGGAAAAGGTTCACGGGCAGGATCGTGGGTGAATGGTCATAAGAACTAAAATTTGTAGACCAAAATATAAGTAATACTAGCTAGCTTGGTCTGCGTATCTCTTTGATTCTGCCTCCAAATCCATTATATCATGCTTTATTAATTATTATTTTAATTAAACTCTCTATTCTCGTAAAGTGCGCGCATCAGGGACCTGGCAATAACTTATGTGGATACTATGTTTGCGAGTTCATTCGCAACACGATATGTGCGACGGACCAAGCCGCACTAGAACAACTTAGAGTAAGTAAACAAAGTACACAACATTATTTTATTACCATCAATTGTGTTGAGTTTTATTCTTATATATATATTGACCCCATTCTTCATATATATTCAGATCGAACGGATGCGGGACCAACTCCTACCATTTGACCGCATACGAGCCATTTAAGAGGAATTGGCGGGGTTCATACTTGATGAGGTCGTCACGGCAGTGATTTAGGCCGTTTTCCTGCCGCGGCAGAGATTTATCTATTTTTCCTGCCGCGGCACATAACCTTTAACACCGGTTCCAAAACCGCTGTTAGAGGGCTTATGAACCGGTGTTAGAGGCCACCATCTGCACTAGTGCGTGCCCTGTTAGTGGGAAAGATACTGACTATATGTTCCTTGTAAAAAACATGGCCGATTGTTTTCATCAGTTATGTATAAAAAGCACGGCTGGTCCGGCAAGATGCGACTGATTTGCAAGATCACAGCCACGCCTCATGATTGATTGGCATGGCGTGAACAAAAGGTTAGCAATCTAAAGCTACGTCTGTACTGATGTAGGCACATGTAGGCACATCAAACTGACACAGCGTCGGTCAGGAGAAATAAGAAGCTGACGAGAGAAGTACACGTACAAATTATTACACACACAGGGTCGTCTATGCACACAATTCAGTCAATCACGATCCTTCGTTAAAAGGATAAAATGTTATTTAAGGCCCCGTTTGGAATACAGGATAGAAAAAATGTAGGGATAGGAAAAGTACAGGAATTAAGGCCCCGTTTAGAACGCGGGATAGAAAAAATATAAGAATATGAAAAGCATAGAAATAGGATAGGAAGACACATGGAAACCTGAGGAATGAGAAACATAAGATTTTTTCTCGAAAGGCCGTTTTGAACGTAGGGAGGAAACCTACAGGAAACAAGACTATAACGATGTTTGCTTAAGGAAATTAGCCCAGGGCCCGGCGGCCTGGAGCAGCAGCGACAGAGTCACAGAGAGGAGTATCCCTTGGGGTTGGCTAGTTGGGGCTGTACGTCAACCACAATTTTCTCATCAATAGCTCTCTAATCTCACTTGTTTGGCTTTGCCAGTGGCTGAGGTGCCTCGGACTTCGTGAAGGAACGAAAAAAAAGAGGTCAGATTGGATGTTTGGGTTCCTGTAAAATTCCTGCGATAGCAAAGGAATCGAGTTCCTATCCTGTGGAATTCCTGCGCTCATTCCTGCATTCCAAACGCTGCAAAAGAAAAGTTTCCCGTGTGAACAGTGTTCCTCCACTTTTCCTACAATTTTCCTGTGTTCCAAACGGCCCCTAAGGTGCCATACCTCTCAAAACCTATAGGAACTCAAAACATAGGAAAGATACAAAGTAGCTCTTTGAATTGCAGGATAGGGAAAACATAGGAAACTTTTTGAGTTTGAAACACTAGTTGTTGCCTTTGTTTTTTCATTGATAAGGCTTTATACTCAGTAATCAAACCGTCAAATCAACAATAGGGAAGCCAGGCTGCTTGAGTATACTAGGTCCATTAGGCATTTGAAAAACGTTAAAACCACGTAAAAAAAGCAATTAATGGACGAAATTGTTTGTATCCTTGTGCGAGTTAGTACTATGGGGTACTATGCTTTTTCTCTTGGCAGGTAAACCAGCGGCTTGTGAGTTTTTCTTTGGCGCATGCGACGGCCTGAGAGCAAAACAAAAAGGCAGCGCTAGGACCTAGGAGAGGCTTCGAGCTCTCAGCTCGCGCAGGAATTTTTCCATCCAGTCCGACTGCATGTTATTTTTCCTATGAAACATGAAGCATAGGAAGACAATCCTATGGGTACAACTTTCCTATTCCTGTGTTCCAAAGGGTTCAAAGGAATTTTTTCCTCCAAAAATCCTATCCTGTGAAATTCCCGTAGAATTCCCTTGTTCCAAACGGGGCCTAAAGGATAGACATCGAGGGGGTGACAATGAGGACTAAAAGAGACTTCTACGTTAAAAAACAGAGACTTCATTGCATTCACCCTCTCTCTGATCATCACTAGGTACATACTTAGAATCTTAGATCCTTTCCGACGGCCTAATACCAATCCAACTCTGTATTTTTAACACTTGGCTATAATCTATACATTATAAATTGAAACCATGGTCAAATGAGATTTTCCAACATGGGAAAATTGGCAGGAAAAGAAATAGTACATGTTTTTACTTCGTTGAGAAACTTGGGACATCATGGGATGTTTGAAATCTACTTTTTTATCTTTTCATTAATGTAAAAATATGATTTTCCAAGTAAAGTTGTATACTTTTTATATATTTTATTGATAATATTAGCTACTGCATATTATCTAGGCATATTAATAATACACAGTGAAAACATGAAGATGAAGAATTTTAACTATGAGAACAATTAAGATAGCTATATTCCCACATAAGATAAAATTATATTAGACACAAAATTTATTAAATTATAGCCTACGCTAAAAGGATCGGAAAAATGTTCCACTTTTGTTAGGAGAGGATGAAAATTTTCACATATTTAAACAAGTTACACTTAGAGGTAAAAAAAGTCACACTTGTAATGAAAATTACAATGATGCAGATGTACACTATTTTATATAAATAAGGATTGTAATGCCGGTTTACTTTAATTTTCAGTGGGATAAATTTTCTGGCCAAGCTTGTAGATGAAGATATATTTGTAACAATATTCAGTCCATGCAGCCTCTAATCATCGCAGTACGTACTTAGAATCTTTGAACATTTCAAAAATAATAATATACCTAATGATAAAATTATATCAAAACGAATCATGTTTTTCGAGCACTAAGCTATAATCTATGCTAATTAAAAATAGATGGAAAATTAGCAGAAAAATAATACATGTCATGGCATCGTTGATAAATAGAATACATGATGGAAAGTGTGAAATCAAACTTAACATTTTCACTAAAGTAGAAATAAGATATTATTTTTTGTATCTATTTTATTGATAATACAACTTAATACATGTTATCTAAGCACATTAATATGAATGTAGAATGGAAACAATAAAATTGAAAAAAATATATAACTAGAAAAACAATCTAGCCGCCCAAATACACGGGTCAACGCGCTAGTTATTTAAAAGACACATAGTGTTTTACCAAGTTTACCGTTATTTAGGATGTATATACTATGGGAATAACATTCCACGCCTACGGCCGCATTCTACGCCGACGGCAAAATGTCGGGGCCGTCGGCGCAGCTTGACGGGCTCGGCAACCGGGCTGCGCGGCCGTCGGCCGAGTTTTTCCATCGGCGTAAGATTAATAGGTCGACGGCAGCCGTCGACGTAAACATGACCGTCGGCGTAGGCGATTAGGATAACGGCAGAGCGACGGCGTCAAGTCTACGCCGACGGCTAGCTATTTTTCTTTTTTGCCATATTAATCTTAGAAAAATCATAACTAAATCATTTAAATTTAGAAAAATACATATAATATATCAAAATTTGCAGAAAAATAAGATCTATCTATATAAACTCAAATATTACATATTTTTGTTTAAAAATATATATATATAATATAAAAACTTTCGTATAACATAATTTTCATTTTCCGAGTGCAAAAAATGGGGCGTTTTGTGAAGCAAGCGCCAAATGAAAATTTCAAAATTATACAAGCCTATTTTTCAAAAATACTAGACCATCTTGATTGGACAATTTTCCAACCGGGATATCTCAAACCTTTCTGTCCACCCCTCATGAAAAAGACAAATTCCTGCTGAATCGGTAGGAAGTGAGTTAGATTTGAATTATAGGTACATAATATGATCCTCATGATTTTTAAAAAAAATATTTTTAGGTTCACAATATGCTATTTCATCAAAGATCCAATGCAAGTTTAGCTAGGCTCAATCCCGAGCTAAGAATCTTCAGGCCCGCCAATTTAAAAAGTTTGACGATAGTTTGAAACAGGCATAAAAAATTTAAAAATGATCGAAACAGTACAATACCTTTGCTAGTGTCATCTTATGTGACATAGTTGCAAGGAAAAATACCAAACTTGGTATATTGATTGTGTCTTAAAAACACTTTCACAAAATGACCTATCTCAATTGAGTTTTTCTGTTTTCAGGTCAAATAACCAATGTTATTGCTAGAATCACGGTATAGTTTGCGATAATATGCCCATATTGTGCACTAATGTGTATAATGGGATGGCCAACAATGTTGCAGGAGAAAGTTTTCCTTTTCGTCACACCAAAAAGCAATTTTTATTTTCCGAGTGCAAAAAACGGGTTTTTTTGTGAAGCAACCACCAAATGCAAGTTTCAAAATGATACAACCGCATTTAAAAAAAATACTATACCATCTTGAATGAACAATTTCCCAACCGAGGTATCTCAAACCTTTCTGTCCATCCCTCGTGAAAAAGACAAATTCCTGCCGAATCGGAAGGAAGTGAGTCAGATTTGAATTACAGGTACATGATATGATGCTTATGATTTTTTGCAAAAATCATTTTTAGGTTCACAATATGCTATTTCATCATAGATTCAACGCAAGTTTAGCTAGGCTCAGCCCCGAGCTAAGAATCTTCATGCCCGCCAATTTAGAAAGTTTGACGATAGTTTGAAACAGGCATAAAAAATTCAAAAATGATCAAAACAGTACAATACCTTCGCGTAGTGTCATATTATGTGACATAGTTGCAAACAAAATATCAAACTTGGTATATTGATTGTGTCTCAAAAAACCCTTCACAAAATGTCCTATCTCAATCGAGGTTTTCTTGCTCTCAAGTCAAATGACCGATGTTATTTCTAGAATCATGACATAGTTTTTGATAATATGTCCATATTGTGCATGCATGTGTATCATGGGATGACGAACAATATTTCAGGAGGAAGTTTTCCTTTTCGTCACACCAAAAAGAAATTTTTCATTTTCCGAGTGCAAAAAACAGGTTTTTTATGAAGCAACCACCAAATAAAAGTTTCAAAATGATACTATCCTATTTTTAAAAAAAATACTAGAGCACTTTGAATTGAAAATTTCCCAACAGGGGTATCTCAAACCTCTCTGTCCATCCCTCGTGAAAAAAGACAAATTCCTACCGAATCGATAGGAAGTTAGTTAGATTTGAAATACAGGTCATGATATGATGCTCACGATTTTTTGCAAAAATCATTTTTAGGTTCACAATATGCTATTTCATCGAAGATCCAAGGAAAGTTTAGCTGGGCTCAGCCCCGAGCTAAGAATCTTAATGCCCGCCAATTTAGAAAGTTTGACGATAGTTTGAAACAAGCATAAAAAAATCAAAAATGAATGAAACAGTGCAATACCTTCGCGTGGTGTAATATTATATTACATAGTTGCAAGAAAAAATACCAAACTTCGTATAGTGATTGTGTCTCAAAAAAACCTTCACAAAATGACCTATCTCAATTGAGGTTTTCTAGCTTTCAGGTCAAATGACTAATGTTATTGCTAGAATCACAATATAGTTTGTGATAATGTGCCCGTATTGTGCACGCATGTGTTTCATGGGATGGCGAACAATGTTGCATGAGGAATTTTTCCTTTTCGTCACATCAAAAAACTATTTTTCATTTTCCGAGTGCAAAAAACGGGTTTTTTATGAAGCAACCACCAAATGAAAGTTTCAAAATGATACTAGCCATTTTAAAAAAATATTAGACCAATTTGAATGGAAAATTTCTCAACCGGGTATCTCAAACCTTTCCGTCCACCCCTCGTGAAAAAGACAAATTCCTGTCAAATCGGTAGGAAGTGAGTTAGATTTGATCTACAGGTAAATGATATGATGCTCATGATTTTTTGAAAAAATCATTTTTAGGTTCACAATATGCTATTTCATCAGAGATCCAATGCAAGGTTTCTTTTCGTAGAACCAAAAATCAATTGTTTTTATTTTCTGAGTGCTAAAAACAGGGTGTTTCATGAATCCTGACATAGTTTCGGTTGGTATATTATTAAAACGTTCCATTATATAATTAAATATATGATACAGATGTTATATTTGGATTCCTCTCATTTTTTTGATCGATTTGGATATATTATTTGTCGAATTATGATTTACGGATTTGTAGATATGAATTATTCAATTTTAAATGGAAAAAAGCAAAATAAATAAATTTTATTTTATTTTTATTTGAATTCAAGATTATTATTACTTACTCATTGTTGTTTACTTAATTGTATGAAATATAGAAAGATAAAGACGTCTAACATTATAGTCCAATGGTTAATATGATTGATATGGTAATATTCACAACAAGTTCTAATTTCGTTGTCAAAAGCTCATGTGGAAGGAACGAAAAAATTAAGCATGCTGGGAATAGAGTAGTGTTAGGATGGGTGGTCGATCGGAAAGTTTGACTACTAGTGCAAAATATAACTTGAGATTAAGTGTACTTAGAATTACAAATATTCATGTGAGATTAACGAGTTAAACAATTCAAAAATATTAAAATAATTTGGATTTTTTTTTGAAAAAATCTAGGCCGACGGCAAACAAACGTCCGCTAGTCATCAAGGTGGGTCCCATACGTTCTACGCCGACAGCAAGCTATATACACCGACGGCTTTTCTATGCTGATGGGTAGAGGGGCTACGTCTACGGGCTTGTACACCAACGGCTGCCATCGGCACAGCCTACGCCGATGGGATTTTGGAACTATGCCGACGGTACCCGACCGTCGGCTTATCCATCTTCTCCTGTAGTGATACTAGTGTTGAAAAGGAAATGTCGGATGATGACATGGTTGATGAGGGGACGCCAGATTTGTCTAGATCTTATTTGTTGAGTATGATTAACATGATGAAAGGTACAATGAAACTACTATCTTATCGATAGGAAAAACGTGTTATAAAACATTCATCTTTGCTAGTACTTAGAATTACAAATGTGAGATTAAGTGTACTTAGAGTAACAAATGTCCATGTGAGATTAACGAGTTAAACAATTCAAAAATATTAAAAAAAGATTTTTTTTTTTGGAAAAAATCTAGGCCGACAACAAAGCCAAACATCCGTTAGTCATTAAAGTGGGTCCCATACGGTTTATACACCGACGGGTAGAGGGGCTACATCTAGGGGCTTGTACGCCAACGGCTGCCGTGGGCGCAGCCTACACCGACAGGATTTTAGAACTATGTTGATGGGACCCGACCGTCGACGTATCCGTCTTCTCCTGTTGTGATAAAAGGAAATGTCGGATGATGACATGGGTGATGAGGGGACACCAGATTCGTCTAGATCTTATCTGTTGAGTATGATTAACATGATGGAAGGTTCAATGAAACTACTATCTTATCGATAGGAAAAACTTGTTATAGAACATGTAAAACATTCATCTTTGCTAGTACTCCCTTCGACCCATATTAGTTGACTCAAATTGTCTAAATTTAGATGAATCTAGACACTATTTAGTATATAAGTTCATAAAAATTTTGACAACTTGAAGTCAACTAATATGTGTCGGAAGGAGTAATAGATTTTGGAGCTAGAGTTATACCAAGACTTAGCATCTCCTCCTAAGGAAAAAGGAAACGACTTCAAGAAATAATAGTGTTGTTGAATTTGATCTTTACGCACTAGTAGAAAACAAGACATTAGTCCCGATTTGTAAGAGGCTTTAGTCCCAGATTGAATCCGGAACTAACGTATCGGGACTAAAGGTGGCCTTTAGTCCCGGTTCTGTTACAAACCGGGACTAGATTGTCTCCACGTGGCCCCGCTGCGCGCGTTGGGCTGGAGGATATTTAGTCGGGACTAAAGTTCTTCTGCCGCAGCAGCGTTTTGCACCAAACTGCTGCCGCGGCAGGAGGTGGGGTTTTAAGGTTTTAGGGTTTTCTTTTTTTGTGTTTGATTATTTTTCATTTTGTGTTTTCATATACATATTATTCTACGCTACTATATGTTGTATACATTGATGCATATATAATATAATTTCACTCACGATAACACAAATATATATAAATATATACACAACCGAGACTAGAGCTCGTCTAATTGATTTACACCAAGATCATTACAACAGATACTGTCATTTTGTGTCTATCCACGATTACACGAAGGTCTATCTACGTTGTTTTCTCCTTTTGAGTTTATGACGTCCCTGAGCAAAAATCCCGACAACTCCTCTTGAATTGCTAGTAGGCGTTCATGTGGTAGGAGCTTATCCCGCATCGCATCCAACTATATATAAAAAAGTAGATCATTATGAATGGAACTCAACAAAAACTATGGTATAGAATAAATTGCGAATATATTGTTTACGTACTTGAAGAAAGTCTGTGTCGTGCTCAATACACCCACAAATGAACTCGCATACGTAATATCCACATAAATTAGTCCCCTGTGACTGCATCGCACACTTTTCGATCGAGAATATAATTCAATCAGATAATAATCAAGCATGATAACTGTAAGAATGATAATTGTAATATCCACATAAATTAGTCCCCTAACTCTCGTACTACTTACCAGGACCGTACAAAAAGTGAGCTCCTCACGCCATTCACCACGAACCTCCTTCGTGAACCTTTTTCAAACCCTGTCCAGCAAAAAAGAAATAAATAAGTTATTAATTAGTTTACATCTCAGAGAATGAACAAAAGAAACAGATATAGTGATTGAAATTACTTTTGGAGGCAATCAATTATGCTACGATAGTCTTCCATCGGCTTCTTTAACGAGTCCGAGATTTCAACTTTTGCACGGTCAACGTCAATGTTTAGAAGAATCCAGTGAAAGTTACGCACGTTTATATACACTTAACATCGAGTAAACAAAAATTGAATGTGTACAACATAGTAAGACTCTTACCCATAGTTGTAAGGAAATAGTATTTGTGTCTTGTAATGTTGCTCCATTAAAAATATTAGCAAGTTATCCTCCGTTTCCTCGAGGTTATTTATTAGCGTATGTCCATTAACTCTGTTTGGGTCAACGAACTCAATGCTATAGATTGACTTTATTCTACATTCTTGAATCTTCATTCTGCATATATAATAGCATACATAAGGAGCTATAGTGGGGATAACGACAGGAAATGAATTGAACGAGCTGAGTTAGTGACTTAATCACTTACAGACGATAGAAGCTGAGGAGGGACTTGTCGAGGGCGTCTAGGTTGAATAACTGAAATAGTTCACAAAGTTCAATGGAGATCTCGTCTGGACGGAAGTACTCCTCTCCAACTTTCCATAGGAGAAATTGTCTCCCTTCCTTTGTGACTTTCAAGTACCAGATATGCAATAGTCGCATATGTGTTGGCAGATCATCGAATACCTCATCGCTGACCAGAGGCTCCCCGTAGACAAATTTTCGTGCTATTGGTCCCTTGGCGACATTATCTCCGCCGGCTAGAAGTGCTTCGACAGGCACGTTACAATCCTTGGCTAATTTAATAGCTAAATTCCATATCTATTCCACCTTGTGTGGGCTGGGGTAACACCTTGAGCGGGGCGATGGATTGTTTTGCCTGTTTGCCGAGCTGGGCAACTTCTTTTGATTTTCTCCCACTTGCGATCGCTTGATGACTTCTCTTTTAGTGTCTTCGTAAGACAACGTGTATAGTCATCTTTCCTATTTAACACATGTTGGGGTGGTTGCTCAAGGAATGCCTCGAAGTGCTTCTTGACTTTTGGATCAACTAGCACCTGTGGCTCGGGTTGTTTTCGTGCAAAATGGGCCTTCACTTCGGCCCGGGAGATCACCGCGCTTTCCTCATCAGTCCGGTGATACGCTAACTTGGAAGGAGACGTCAGTACTCTTGGGAGGGGATCTTGTCGTTTTCGGCGTCGCGTCTCCCTCGACGTAGCGGTGTTATTCTTCCGCTTTCTTCTTTTTGATTCAGTGGGCGGAGGCGGAGGCGCCGGAGATGGAGATCTTGATCATGCGATCCCTCTCAGGAAGGGGTGGACTATTGTTTCTTGGTGGAGACGGTGGACTCGGAGGTGATGGTGGCCTTGGATGTGATGGATTGCTTCTCGGAGGAGAATATTTCCTTGGCGCCCGGCCTGGAAACACGATGTGTTGTTTTTTCCAAAGAATGATCCCACCCTCCACTTCTCCAAGTGTTTTCACCCCTTCGCCTGCAGGGATGTCAAGCTCAAGTGATCGACATGTCAGTTCAACTTCATCCACACCGACACGAGCATAGCCAGCTGGAACCTGACTTCCATGGTAGGTCGCTTCCGGTGGACAAGGTAAAGCAAAGCCAAGCACCACCTTCATAGAAATGTTCTTCATTGTGACATGTAGCTCACAAGCTGTCCTTGCCTAGAATTCATCCATGGGGTAGCGAACCATCGTTGCACCGGACATATCATCTATCATCGGTGCATTATTGTCCATCAGCATTGAATTATTAGCTTGTACCTCCGTGGAAGCCACGCTGCTTCTCCGCTGAGATGGGCCCACCGTACTGTCTAACGCAGGATCTTGCTGTCGGGCCAGTACTCTAAGTTCATTAATCTGCTCCTGCTGCTGCAGCTTGAACATGGCTTGAAATTCCTCGTTCCTTTTTCAACCGCCTCCAACCACACTGCCTCCTCCGCCTTCTGCCGGTTCGTTTTTCTGGATCGGCTTCTATAAGTGTCGATGTCAGCGGGAAACCCTGTCTTCCATGGAACAGATGGGCCAAAGCCTCGTGTTCGTCCGACTTTTTCAGGATTCCCGAGGGCATATGTCAGCTCATCGTTCTCTCTATCGGGAATGAACTTTCCATCTTTTCTAAGTTGTATCACTTTAACAAGTTCATCTTTGGGTTTAGTAATGTCCTTCTTTGTCACAATAATCTCCCCGGTTTCAGTGTCATACGACCCCCCACTTCGGCGCGGCCGTTTTGTAGCCACCTGTCCGCATAGTATGGTAATATTTCTTTTTGGCCGCATTTATCTTATTCTTTTCTGACTTGGCCGTAGCTGCTTCTGATTCCTTGTATTTCACAAATGGGGTCCAGTTATCCCGCTGCTTCTCCGGTGAACGTTGAATAATGAGTCCGCCCCTTCTTGGCATAGTTGTTGTACAATCTTTTCTTCCAGTCCTTGAACTGTCCGCCCATCTTCTTAAGAGCCCACTTTCTGACTTGCAACCTCAATGCCTCAGTGAGTTTAGGAGTGTCCAATTCAGGCAGAGAGAAGTGTGCCATGAGTGAATTCCAAAGACCGTCTTTGGCTCTATCATCGACAAAAGTTTCTCCAACTCGATCACTTTTCTTTCCTGGCTTATTCCACTTCTGAGTAGTAATCGGGATGGCGTCTCTAACTATCGCTCCGCATTGGTATACAGATACACTTGCGGCCTCTTTCGGCTCTAAAGGTTCGCTGAACTCAGACACTAGATCAATGGTGAAACGCATACCATCGGCCAACTCTTTGGTCGGGCCTCGTTTCCTTGCAGAAGATCCGGGTCGACGACGACACCCGGATTCCTCACGAGACGACGTCCCTCGGCTGGTAGCACCTCCTAGTGCCAGTCCGGCGGAGCCCGGCCCCGTGGATGCCCGACGACACTGTCTAGTAGCACTCCAGGGGTCACGCCGAGTGAACGAGGATGAGGAATCGGCATATTACTAAACACTAAATTAAACCTATATACTTTAAAGATGATGAAAATAAATAGTATCAACTAAAATAAACTATATTAAACACTAACTAAAATAAACTATATTAAACAATAACTAAAATCCTAAAATTCACTAACTAAGAAAAATTACACTAAAATTCACTAACTAAAATCCTAAAATTCACTAACTAAGAAAAATTACACTAAAATTCACTAACTAAAATCCTAAAATTCACTAACTAAGAAAAATTACACTAACTAAATTACACTATCAAAATAAAATATATTAAACACTAACTAAAATATCTAAGAAAAAATTACACTAAACTTACTAACTAATTAACCCTAAAATAACCCTAACTAATTAACCCTAAAATACACTAACAAAATTATATACACTAACTAATTAACACTAACAAAATAACTAATAAAATTAACACTACTAATTAACTAGAGCTTACCACGGGGAGGGGCGGCTCCGGTGGTGGTGAGCAGTGGTGGGCGTGGTGGGCTCGGTGAGGGAGTGAGCGGGCCATCGGTGGCGTAGGGAGGCGGCGGCGAGGAGCGGGACGACACGGGAGCAGGCGACACGGGCGTGGCATGGGCTCGGCGTGGGGAGGGCATGAGAAGGCGGTAGCGAGGGCGGCGTGCGGGCGGTGGTCGATGGCGTATGGTAGCGGTGGCTCTGCGCGAGGAGGAAGACGGCGGCGCGGGGTCGATCTGTGTGCTCCGGTTTGGTGCACGAACCGGGGCGCACGGGTTTGTAATATGACCTTTAGTCCCAGTTTGTAATACGAACTTTAGTCTCGGTTTGTACTATAAACCGGGGCTAAAGGGTTTTTGGCGCGTCGTGTTTCGCGCGCAGCCCCGCACCCCTTTAGCCCCGGTTTGTACTACAAACCAGGGCTAAAGGTCCTTTTTAAAAGCTTTTCAAAACCTTTTTTAAAATTAATTATTATATGCCTGCTTAAAACCTTTTTAAAAACAAAAAACCTTTTTCAAAACCTTTTTCAAAACCTTTTTTAAAAACCTTTTTTAAAACCTTTTTCAAAACCTTTTTTAAAAACCTTTTTTAAAACCTTTTTCCAAACCTTCTTTAAAAACCTTTTTCGAAATTTTTATGCCCGTTTTGAATTTTTTGCCGTTTCGAACTTAGGTCAAAACGGCGTGCGTGAAGATAGGGGATGAGAATATAGAACTTGCATTGGATCTCTAAAAAAATGACATATTATGAGTCAAAAAAATGATTTTTCAAAAAATCACGGACGTTAGATCATGTACCTGTAGTTCAAGCCGGACTCACTTTATGCCGATTCGGCAGACATTTGTCTTTTTCACTCGGGAAGGACAGAAAGGTTTGAGATCCCTCGGTTGGGATATAGTTCACGTAAGGTGGTCTACTATTTTAGAAAAATGGGATGGTAGCATTCTGTAACTGCATTTTGGTGGCTGCTTCACAAAACGACCCGTCTTTTTGCGCTCGGAAAATTAAAAATGGCTTTTTCGAGCGACGAAAAGGAAAACTTCCTCTTGCAACATTGTTCTACATCCCAATATACACATGCATGCACAATATAGGCACCGTATCACAAACTATGCCGCGATTCAACACATAATATCCGTCTCTTGGACCGAAAGCCATGAAACCTCGAACATGATAGGTCATTTTGTGAAGGTTTTTTGGAGACATAATCAGTATACTAAGTTTGATATTTTTCCTTGCAACTATGTCACATAATATCACACCACGTGAAGGATTTACATTGTTCGGACCTTTTTTGAAATTTTTATGCCCGTTTTGAATTTTTTGCCGTTTTGAACTTAGGTCAAACGGCGTGCGTGAAGATAGGGGATGAGAATGTTAGAACTTGCATTGGATCTTTGAAAAAACGACATACTGTGAGTAAAAATGATTTTTTCAAAAAATCACGGACGTTAGATCATGTACCTGTAGTTCAAACTGGACCCACTTCCTACCGATTCGACAGACATTTGTCTTTTTCACCCGGAAAGGACAGAAAGGTTTGAGATCCTCCGGTTGGGATATAGTTCACGTAACATGGTCTACTATTTTAGAAAAATGGGATGGTAGCATTCTGTAACTGCATTTTGGTGGCTGCTTCACAAAACGACCCGTCTTTTTGCGTTTGGAAAATGGAAAATGGCTTTTTCGAGCGACGAAAAGGAAAACTTTCTCCTGCAACATTGTTCTACATCCCAATATACACACGAATGCATAATATAGGCACCGTATCACAAACTATGTCGTGATTCAACACATAACATCCGTCTCTTGGACCGAAAGCCATGAAACCTCGAACATGATAGGTCTCTTGGACCACCGCTTCCCGCTCTTTCCCTCTGAACTGTGCTTTTAGTCCCGGTTGTAGCCACTAACCGAGACTAAAGATATTTCCCGCCATATCCCACCGCTTCCCGCCATGTTTTCCCGCCCTTTCCACTGTTGTCATTTCGTACAGCTGGTCTACCGTTACCCCACCTCCTGTCATCTTGGCCCATTTGCATCGAAACAATGGGACCTTGAAATTAGGACCATAGTCAAGTTTCCATATGTCCTCTATGTAACCATAATATGTGTCCTTTTTCCTATTCTCGTCCGTTGCATCAAATCGGACACCACTGTTTTGGTTGGTGCTCTTTTTATCTTGGGCGTGCGTGTAAAATATATTCCCATTGATCTCGTACCCTTGGAAAGCCAATATAGTTGAAGATGGAGACCTGGCCAACAAGTACAACTGATCTCCAACAGTGGTGTCATTCATGAGATGTGTCTACAACCAACCGCCGAAAGTCTTCATGTGTTCATCTGCCCCGGGTAGTTCGAGCGTACAATATTCTTGTGTACCTAGATATATGGAGCCACCAAGGTGGAACTTTGCAGAATTGTATAGTGTGCTTTAGTGAAAGAATAATGTCTGTCCATACATATCTTTGCTTTCTTTCCTAGCGTGCCTTTTCCACTAAGTCTCCCTTCATGCCGTGATTCAGGTACACCGATCGTCTTAAGGTCAGGAATAAAGTCAACACAAAACTCAATGACCTCCTCTGTTCCATATCCCTTGGAGATGCTTCCTTCAGCTGGCCTCGCACGGTTATGGACATATTTCTTTAAGACTCCCATGAATCTCTCAAAGGGGAAAATATTGTGTAGAAATACAGGACCGAGAATGGTAATCTCTTCGACTAGGTGAACTAGAAGGTGCGTCATTATGTTGAAGAAGGATGGTGAGAACACCAACTCAAAACTGACAAGACACTGGACCACATCTTTCTGTAACCCTGGTAGACTTTCTGGATCGATTACCTTCTGAGAAATTGCATTGAGGAACGAACATAGCTTCACAATGGGTACTCTAACATTTTCCGGCAGAAGCCCCCTCAAAGCAACCGGAAGCAACTGCGTCATAAGCACGTGGCAGTCATGAGACTTCAGGTTCTAGAATTTTTTCTCTGCCATATTTATTATTCCCTTTATATTGGACGAGAAGCCAGAAGGAACCTTGATATATACTACTCAGGCATTCAAAAAAGATTTCCTTCTCTTCCTTGGTAAGAGCGTAGCTGGCAGTACCTTGAAACAACTCTGGATGCCTGCCTTCTCGGTCTTTCATACGTTGTTGGTCCTGTCGTGCTTCTGGTGTATCTTTATTCTTTCCATACACGCCCAAGAAGCCTAGCAGTATCACGCAAACATTCTTCGTCAGGTGCATCACGTCGATTGCAGAGCGGACCTCTAAGACTTTCCAATAGGGTAGCTCCCAAAATATAGATTTCTTCTTCCACATGGGTGCGTGTCCGCCAGCGTCCTTCGGAACGGACTGTCTGCCAGGACCCTTTCCAAAGATTACTTTTAAATCCTTCACCATATCAAATACAGCATCACCAGTACGACGGACAGGCTTACTCCGGTGATATGCTTCACCATTGAAATGCTTGCCTTTCCTTCTTAGGGAATGCGTGGGCGGAAGAAAACGACGATTCCCTAGGTACACATTCTTCTTGCACTTATCCAAATAAATACTTCCAGTGTCATCTAAACAGTGTGTGCATGCATTGTATCCCTTGTTTGTCTGTCCTGAAATGTTACTAAGAGCAGGCCAATCATTGATGGTTACGAATAACAATGCCCGTAGGTTAAATTCCTCACGTTTGTGCTCATCCCACACACGTACACCTTGTCCGTGCCACAGCTATAAAAGTTCTTCAACTAATGGCCTTAGGTATACATCAATGTCGTTGCCGGGTTGCTTCGGGCCTTGGATAAGCACTGGCATCGTAATGAACTTCCACTTCATGCACAACCAAGGAGGAAGGTTATACATACACAAAGTCACAGGCCATGTGCTATGACTGCAGCTCTGCTCCCCAAAGGGATTCATGCCATCCGTACTTAGACCAAACCATAAGTTTCTCACGTCAGCTGCAATGTCCGGGTACTTTCTCTCAATTTTTCTCCACTGCGACCCATCAGCGGGGTGTCTCAACATCTCGTCTTTCTTACGGTCTTCTTTGTGCCATCGCAACAATTTGGCATGCTCATCGTTTCTGAACAAACGTTTCAGCCGTGGTATTATAGGAGCATACCACATCACCTTGGTGGGAACCCTCTTCCTCGTGCGCTCCCCCTCAATATCACCAGGGTCATCTCGTCGGATCTTATACCCAATGCAGTGCATACCGGGCATGCATCCAAATTCTCGTACTGCTCACCGCGATAGAGGATGCAGTCATTAATGCATGCATGTATCTTCTGTACCTCTAATCCTAGAGGCGCAACCTTCTTGCTTCGTAAGCATCTTGGCGCAGTTCGTTATCCTTTGGAAGCAGCTTCTTCATTATCTTCAACAACTTTTCAAATCCCTTGTCAGGCACACCGACCTCTGCCTTCCATTGCAGCAATGCCAGTGTGCTGCCTAGCTTTTTATGGCCATCTTTGCAATTGGGGTACAACAATTTGTTGTGATCATCTAACATCTGCTCAAATTTCAACCTCTCCCTTTCGCTATCACATTCTCCCTTTGCATCGGCAATGGCCCGACCAAGATCATCATCTGGCTCATATGATGCACGTTCTTCTGCTTCTTCTTCATCATTGTCTTCCATTGTAGTACCACCGTATTCAGGGGACATAGGATAGCTGTCATCATTCTCTTCATCTTTGTTGTCTTCCATCATAACCCCTCTTTCTCCGTGCTTGGTCCAACAATTATAGTCAGACATGAAACCGAACCGAAACAAATGGCCATGAAGGACTCTTGAGGAAGAGTATTCCTTTTCATTCCGACACTCACCACATGGACAATAGATAAAACCATTCCGCTTGTTTGCCTCTGCCACAACGAGAAAAGAACGCACGTCTTTAATGAACTTGTCAGAGATTCGGTCAACGTATATCCATTGCCGTCTCATCTGCATTTTATAAGTTCATCAAACAAAATCACGATGCTAATAGTAGTACTAGTCTAAAAATAAAAGAACACATCATATACATCAAACAAGCACTGATTTAAAAAACTTTCTACTACATCTTTAGTCCCAGTTGGACACACCAACCGGGACTAAAGGGGTTGCGGCAGGCTAGGGCCGACATGAGCCCGTTTAGTCCCGAATGGTGTCTCCAATCGGGACTAAAAGTGGGTGACGACACTATATATCGTGAGTGGACACTATGCCAGTGAGTGGCGACACTGTTTCAGTGGGCGGCGACACTATGACAGGGGTGAGTGTCTACATTATGTCATGAGTGTCGACACTATGTTGTGCTGCTTAAACTATAAATAAGCTTCCTTGTGAACTATCAACTGCAAGGAAGATCGTGTGCGAGACCAGGGACACCACTACGGCGGAGCTTCTCGAAGATGTCTTAGGACCTCGTCCTCAGACATCTTCGAGGAGCTCGCCGTAGAGGCACTCCCTAATATGTGAAATTAGTTAGCTCCACCAGCATACTAATTTAGCTAGAAAAGATATGAACTGAAAGATGGTGTGCGAGCGCAGGGACACCACTATGGCAGAGCTTCTCGAAGATGTCTTAGGATGCCTCGTCCTCAGACATCTTCGAGGAGTTCGTCATAGAGGCACTCCCTAATTTAATTTGGTAGCTCCTTGGCGTGTTCATGTTTTTGTTTTTTCTTGCTTAACCGGCCGATGATTAACTAAAATGCTAGGGCGCCACTATATATATGTGTGCCTTCATAGTTTTGGTATTTATTTTTGTTTCAATGGATTTTGTGACGACAAGTAGAAGAAAGAAGAATATTTTGTTGCTTGACGGTGACATGATGCACTGTGGACCGACCGGATTTTAAGACGTGTTAAACCAAGATATGTATATAGGATGAACTCATGTATCTATGTGCTTCGATGAATCAAATGAATTTTGGGAACTATATGTGCCAAATTAACCAGATATACAGAGATAGAACCCACATAAAATCAATCCATTTCTAGAGCATGAAATGAGCTAAAACAAGCAATGAGAGCTGAAATGATGAAGTTGCTAACCTCTTAGGACCCTTGATAGATGTGGAGCCAAAAAATCTTCACAAATCTTGAGAAAAATGGGGAAGAACTCGAGCTTGAGGGGAGAAATTTGAGAGGGATGATTGTGTGAGCTTGAAATGGCTCGGGCTGGGAAGGGGAAGAAGATATAGTCGGGGACTTTAATCCCGGTTTGAGAAACAAACCGGGGCTAAAGGTTCACGCATATGTTCTTTTCCAGCACCAGACCCTTTAACAAACCGGGGCTAAATTTCTCATACGAACCGGGGCTAATGTCTTCTGGTCCCTGTGGCCGTTTCTAGCCGTCGGGTCCAGGGCATTAGTCCCGGTTTAGTCCCGGTTTGTACCAGAACTGGGACTAATGCTCTGGACCAAAGGTCCGTTTTCTACTAGTGACGAGAAAGAGAGGCCAATTCATTAGTTTTGACAGGTGTTCAAAAGGAAATTCCTCATATTTTTCGTAGAACTTAATAGCCTCGGGCATTTAAATTATCTCAGAATCAACGGTGGAGTCATAATCATCATATTCAATAAAAAAATTACAGATTCATAAGATCTACTAATAATAGGAAATAAATCTCCTACTAGTGAAGTATTTATACTAGAATCAGAACCATCAAGATCATCTTGATCACTGGTTTTAAATAAAATGAATTAGTTCGTAGGTGTAGATAGTTTAAACATAGTAACGTGGAACACCAGAGACGCCACGTGGAAATATCGCTGATATTTATCTCTAGACGATGTCTAGCCATTTATGTACAAATATAAATAATTTAACACATGCGTAGGTGTAGCCATAGATAGAGCTTTCCATAGGACTGACAAGAATTGGCACCACCCACTCTACTTTTTCTGCATTGCTTTTATCTGTAAAACAAAAGTTTATGTGCTGAACGGGACGGAGATGTTAATCCTGAGCACATGTTCTCATTCGATTTCCAAAAATTCAAAAAATTGGGAGAAAAACCACGCATGCACATGACAGAATAATCCGCGTCCTATATAAGTTTCATATATTGATCATTCTGTTGAATTTTCTTATCATCAAAAGGCTTTGATTCTAACATTAAAATGAATCTTATGGAGAACTCTCATTAGATTAAATTTCTTTGTGAAATGTTAAACTCTAGTGTGGGTTCTAAGAAGATGATTGTTAAGCATTGTACTATGATGAATAACCAAGTTGAACCGATGATCTCTTCAAAATAAATTATATGATGAGAACCTCATGCTGAAAAAAGCAAGTACTTAGAGTTATACGTGGGCATGGACTGGGTAATATATATGCTGCTGCTATGTGTCAGTTAACGCTACTACTATGTCTGAACTTTGGTGTTCATGGCCGTACTTCACAACTCGTGATCTCAGATGGACTTTTGCAGAAGAACGCCTAGGCCCCGTGACCTGGGCGTTGGTCTTTGCAGCGAACACAAAACGACTGGAAGCACATCGTCAGCAACGCCATCATAGGAGCAGCCATCGCCACCGCCAGTCCAGTTCGTGAATCACCTCACCTACAAGCTAGCCTGATCACTGACCATCATCTCGTTTCAATTAATTTGCAATTTACGCCTTGATGATGGAGAAACTAAAACCGTGCATGGGCATGGATAGACTGAACTTATAATTGACTGAACAAGTAGTAGAGTAGAGTATACATCGCTCTAAGGCATCTCCTACCCATCATGCGTATCTAGCCACGCCTAAGCACTTGGGATGGAAAGATTGCTCTCGATCTGCCCTCTGCATCACAAGATGCACACAATTAAATATTGTGTCTTGTCACTCTTGAAAAAATATCTCACTACTCATCCCGAGAGAGCATATTTTGACTATCTCATAAAAAATACGATATTTGTCTTTTCTTTGTCTCAATGGAAAGATAATTTAAACACAGTGACGTGGAACATTGGAAATGCCACGTGAAGATATCACCGATATTTATCTCTAGACGATGTCTGGCCGTTTCTATAAGAAAAATAAATAATTTAAGATCTGTGTAGGCGTAGGCTAAGGTTACAAGCGGGGCCACTACAAGAAGACCCCTCCTATAACAACACATTCATGCGTATCTAAATGCTGATATAGGCGTTGCTAGCGACTTTACCAACGAAAAAAAATACGTTGCGTTTTTGGACGTTGCAAGGGTACAATACAACGCATAGGCATACGTTGGTAACCAATGGGATAAACGTTGCAATGTGGCTACAGATTCCAAGCAACAACTGTATACGTTGCTAGAGGCATGATTAAAAATTCTAATTCAAAAAACAATATTCATGGACTAAATGGTTTGGCCGTTCTGGAATTGGTAAGTATTTTTCCCAGTATGAGAACATAGTTCATATGACATACAACAACACACGTATCTTACAATATGAATGCATCACATCACAAATAATTCAATATATATATATATATATATTATATCAATGTAACACCATTTCATATACAAATATTATTTGAAGAGTAGACAATTTACAATCTTGCATCAAAATATCATATTCTACCTAGTCCTATACATAACCTTTTTGGAACACAATTCCATAAACAAAAATAATTTGAAAAGATTACAATTTACAATCTTGTATCAAAATATGATATTCCACTATATATATATTCCGTCAAATATTATTCCTACATGATGAGAGTTGATATCCAGATATCCCAAGTCTTGCTGATGTATCCGACCTGCAAATATAACAATTTCATTTTTAGCATCAAAGTGAAAAAAGACAGTGTGAAGAGCATATTTAATTTTACGAAGTACTTGCTTAAAACTTTGTCGGAATACTCACCTTGGTGGCATGCCAAAATTAAGTCAACACGCAAGATAATTGCATTGGAAATAATTCATCCAACCCACAAGTCATAACAAATAGAAATCTGGATAATAAATAACCACAACGGGATCTGAAAAAATTCATAAAACAGAATATAAAATCCTTTAATTAGCTAGATCGCTAGTATAACGACAGATCAAAAATCTAAATTAGCTCATCAGACGCACGAGTCATAGTGGTTACCGCCCATATGAAAAAAAAGAAACCGAATAAGAAATAACCAGGACCGGATCTGAATGAATCCATTAATAAACATAAGATAAAATGGGTTAATACCTGCCGATAGTATTGCTGCTGATTGTTGCTTCTAATGTGTGCATCTCCACCTGCGCTGCGCTGCTTCTTCCGTCTACATCTCCATCTCCCATATCTTGTATGACACATAACAGAAGTAGTCGAGTTCAATACCATTACATAAATCACGGTGTACTCATTCACTGCAGTTTGCATCAAGACGAGCATAGTCATACAATATAATTTGGGCACAGCTACGCTGCAATTCTAGTATTGTTGTACACGTACATTTGTTTGGAAAACCTGCCGCCTAAAAGGCTCCTCCCCTTCCTCGTTGCACACAAATATGATACAAACTTCGCGCACAATTTCTATCTACTCATTGCAGGACCTGCAAGGGCAGAGCACCCAAGGAAGCAGTCATCCACGAGCACCACACCTCTGCCACCCACCAGCGTGCAAGGTACTTGCTCCTGTACTGCTCATTGCTAAACTTGTAAATACGTGTGTACTGATTTCTAGGTAGCCCAATAAGTAAAAAATAAATAGAATGATCATATAAAAAAGTAGATAGCTTAGTACTGGATTGAGATCATTACATACCAGAAAGTCAGCGAAAATATATAAATATGAGATTGATTTTTCCCAAAGTCATTGCAGAACATATTTTGGTATGTATGGAGCTGATGTATCATCCCAGTAAAATATGATATATTCCCAAAGTCCCATATGTCAACACTAGAACCCTGCAGTTTAAAGGAAGAAATAATTGATTAGAAGAAAATTTACAAAAACTGCAATATAAGAAAACTCTCGTTTTCAATATACACGGGCATAGCACATTTTAGGTGAAAGGAGTTTTGATGGTATTGGTCTGATCAGTGAACTAATACCGAAAGTGAAAACACACGTGAGCAACTGTATTCGGAATCACCAATCCAACCAAGAAAAAATGGCTGTAGACGAGGAGCGTTGTATGGCACGGATCGGCAGAGATGCACAACAACACAAATCACAGAAATATAGCAAAACCTGGTCAAGCCAAGGAAAAAAAAGTGAGAGTAATCTGACGAGGGGAAAGGGACAAATTGCACATAGCTGGATTCCAAACTTCTGTTGTAACTCACCGCTATGGAGTTGTCAGCGTGATGTGCGTGACCGACGGCCACTGGTCACCGGCGAGAGTCAATGCTTGCCAATGGCTGATAGTCTCCCTGGGGAGAGGAGGGAGCGTGGCGGCTAGGTATGGGGAGGCGAGGAGTGGGACTCCAATCTGGATGTGCGGTTGTGGCTTGTGGGGTTAATCTATGGAATCGAACTTAGTGGGCTGGGCTCACAATTTTGTTTCGTATATAGTTACAAATCGTGTAATTCAACAGATGTATCCTGCAACACATATACTTGTATCTAGGTTAAAATTTCGCAACGAATATTAATAGCGTTGCCAAATATGTATTGTTGTACGCTGGGTTTTCTAGTAGTGGGCGGGCTTGCGGGCAACTGATCAGGCTTAGATCAGGTACAGGTAGTACAACTTGCTAACTAGTTTTGGTCGGTGGACATAGTGCAATTTAAACTGATCATCCAGTTTTGCGGGTCCAAGCGGGGCCCGCACTTGCAACCTAGGCGTAGCCACAGATAGAGCTTTTCCACGGGGTGGACAATAATTGGCAGCAGCCACTCACTTCCGTCTCGTCTTTTTATGCACTGGTTTCATCCGTAAAGCAAAAGTTCATGTGCTGAACGGGGTGGAGATGTTAATCCCGAGCACATGTTCTCATTCCATGTCCAAAATCAAAAACTATACTTTCAAGATTCTAAAAATTGGGAGAAAAATCTCTCATGCACATTACAGAATGATCCGGGTGTTCGCGCAAAGTTTTGTGAAAAATCGAGTTTCCTGATCTGCCCGAAAATGACAAGAATGAGGGTCTAACATAATATCTTCATCCGTGTTCTATTTATTTGTGTATACCATGAAAAAAAAGGAAAAAATAAATATACATATATAATTGTAATTAATTACAATACCTATAGTAATTTAAGAGCACTACAAACTAGATTTTACATTTTTTTCAAAATGGGGAAAAGCCCCGGCCTCTGCATCCTAGGATGCACACCAGATTTTACATAACACTCAATGATCCATGCCGAGGATTATCTCTAGTTTTTGTGAAAGCATGAGAAATGAGTCAAATAAATCCGGATGTTTCTATACTCACTAGTAGAAAACAGACTATCCGTTCGCGCCCCCCAACTGCATTAGTCCCGTTTTCGCTACGAACCGAGACTAATGTTGGCATGTGTCCCGGTTTGTAATACAAACCGGTACTAAAGTGTGGGCGTCAGACACGTGGCCTCCCACAGACCTTTAGTCCCGGTTTGTATTACAAACCGGGACGTTTGAGCCAGCCCTCTATAAATACGACGCCCCAGCCCTCTGCCTTTCCTTTGTTTTTTCTTGGTGGAAGGTGTGAGAGGTGTGCTAGTTTATTTTTTTCCAATGCATGCATGCGTGGTGTTTGATGAAATGTTTGAGTGAATGATCCCATTCAATTTCTCACAGAACAAAAATATAGGAGGTGCCCGAGACGCACTTGAGCTTTCTTCTCTTTCTTTCCTCCTCGGTCGAGGTTAGCAATCTTATGTTTTCATCTGTCATTGATACAATGCATGTGTCGAAGTGAATTGGTCATTTCACTATTTATGATGTTCCGTTTTGATAAACTTAATTATACGATGTAGATGAACGGTTGGGAATGGATGTACGGTGACCGGCGTGAATCCGGGTACATTAAAGGCGTGGATAAATTTATCGAGGTGGCTACGACAAATAAAGAGAATGGTTTTATGCGTTGTCCATGTGTTCAATGTCGGAACAACAAAGGGTACTCTTCCTCGAAAATCATTCGCAGTCACCTGGTTATAAAAGGTTCCATGCCCAGCTATAATTGCTAGACCAAGCACGGGGAAATAGGGGTTATGATGGAAGACAATAAAGAAGAATATGATGATAACAAATATCATCATATGTTTCCTGAATACAGTGATACTGCAATAGAAGACAATGAAGAGGAAGGGGGTAAAGAACGGGCATCAAATGAGCCCGCTGATAAACTTGGTAGGGTCATTTCTGATGCAAAGCGAGACCATGAAACAGAAAATGAGAAGTTGAAGTTGGAGGGCATGTTAGAAGATCACAAGAAATTGTTGTACCCAAATTGCGAAGATGGCAGCATAAAGCTCGGTACCACACTGGAATTGCTCCGATGGAAGGCAGAGTGTGGTCTAACTGACTCCTCATTTGAAAAGATGCTGAAAATAATGAAGCCAAACTTTCCAAAGAATAACGAACTTCCCGAGAGTACGTATGAAGCAAAGAAGACTCTCTGCCCTCTAGGACTAGATGTGCAGAAGATACATGCATGCATTAATGACTGCATCCTCTACCACGGTAAGGAGTATGAGAATTTAGATAAATGCCCGGTATGCAATGCATTGCGGTATAAGATCAGACGAGATGACCCTGGTGATGTTGAGGGAGAGCCCCCCTGAAAGAGGGTTCCTGCTAAGGTTATGTGGTATGCTCCTATAATACCAAGGTTGAAACGCATGTTCAGAAACAAAGAGCATGCCAGGTTATTGCGATGTCACAAAGAAGACCGTAAGAAAGACGGAAAGTTGAGACACCCTGCTGATGGGTCACAGTGAAGAAAAATCGAGAGAGACTTACCGGACTTTGCAGGTGACGCAAGGAACTTATGGTTTGGTCTAAGTATGGATGACATGAATCCTTTTGGGGAGAAGAGCTGTAGTCACAGCACCTGGCATGTGACTCTATGTATCTACAACCTTTCTCCTTGGTTGTGCAGGAAGCGTAAGTTCATTATGATGGCAGTGCTCATCCAAGGCCCGAAGCAACTGGGCAACGACATTGATGTGTACGTTGAAGAACTCTTACAGCTGTGGGGAAAACCAGGTGTACATGCATGGGATGAGAACAAACAGCGGCCATTTGACCTACGAGGGTTGCTTTTCATAACCATCAATGATTGACCTGCTCTTAGTAATCTTTCAGGACCGATAAACAAGGGATATAAGGCATGCACACACTGTTTAGATAAGACTGGAGGTACATATTTGCATAAATGCAAGAAGGTTGTGTACCTGGGGAATCGACGATTTCTTCGGACCAATCATCCCGTAAGAAAGAAAGGCAAGCATTTCAATGATGAGGCAGATCATCGGAAGAAGCATGAACTTCCTGCTGGTGATGATATATTTGGTATGGTCTAGGACATAGAAGTAATCTTTGAAAAGGGTCCCGGTGGTCAATCAGTTCCGAACGACGTCGCTACCGGACACGCACCCATGTGGAAGAAGAAATCTATATTTTGGGAGCTTCCATATTGGAAAGTCCTACGTGTCCGTTCTTTAATCGACGTGATGCACGTGTGAAGAATCTTTGCATGAACCTGCTAGGATTCCTGGGCGTGTATGGGAAGACAAAAGATACACCAGAAGCACGGGAGGACCAACAAATTATGAAAGACCCAAACAACATGCATACACAGAACAAGACGGATAAATGGCGTCACTTAAGTCGTTCTAGCTATGCTCTTACCAAAGCAGAGAAGGAAATCTTTTTTGAAGTCCTTTACAGTATCAAGGTGCCATCTAGATTCTCATCTAATATAAAGGGGATAATAAATATGGCAGAAAAAAAGTTCAAAAACCTAAAGTCTCATGACTGTCACCTGATTATGACGCAGCTGCTTCCGATTGCATCTTCTTAAGCTCAAGTCTGTTGTGTTCGATGTGTTTTTAAAGTTTTAAGCACATGTTGAGCGTCTCCTTAATCATAAATTCATTCACGTACAGTCGGATTGGGGGGGGGGGAGTACCGCAATCTTAGTACTTTCTTCGAGAAACTTGGGATTGCTCATCGTGTGTCATGTCCACATACACACCGGCAGAATGGTTCAGCCGAACGTAAGCATCGCCATATTGTTGAAACCAGGTTAACTTTGCTAGCTCATGCATCTGTCCCATTTCATTTTTGGAGTGACGCCTTTACCACAGCCTGTTTTCTCATAAATAGGCTCCCCTCGTGGCTCCTTCATATGAAATCTCCTCTTGAACTCTTGCTTGGTCAGATTCCTAATTACACCTTTCTTAGAGTTTTTGGTTGTGCGTGCTGGCCGCACCTCCGTCCCTATAATAATCACAAGCTTGAGTTCCGTTCTAAAAAATGTGTCTTTCTTGGGTATAGTTCTGTTCACAAAGGGTATAAATGCCTTCATGTCCTGTCTAACCGTGTGTATATCTCACGAGATGTTGTCTTTCATGAGCATGTTTTCCCTTTTTCTGCTCTTCCCATACCTGCCACCAGTTCTACACAGCCTGTGCACACATCATCAATTTTGCCTGACCAATTTGTAGATGCTGCACATTTTCCCTCTTTGTTGTCTAACCATGGTGCAGGTATCGGGAGATGTGCGTGTCTGCAACTTCTATACGAGGCCGAACGTGTGGCTGCCTCGTCGCCCCCTGCCGACGTTGATTGGTCGGCTCCCTACATGTCCCATGCAGCGAGCCCGCCCACGCCCTCGGCCTCCGCGCCGACCGCCCGTGCCCCGGTCTAGCGGGCCGCTTCGCCCCTGCCCAGGTCACCCCGTCAACGCCTAGGACGTCACCGCCCCGTAGCCCGCCGCACGCGCGACAGTCAGCGCCCGCGCCGCCCGCGTGGCACTCTGCGCCATCTCCTGCTGCCTTGACGTCCCCGACGCCCCCGGCGCTGTCTCCTCGATAGCCATCGCCCGCTGCTTCCTTGTCGTTGGCCTCTGCGTCGGCCTCGACATCGTCACCGACTCCCTTGCCTCCTGCTCCGCCCCCTGTGTTGCGTCCCCATACACGTAGCAAGAGTGGGGTCTTTCGCCTTTGTCGGCGCACTGATGGCACGGTTGCCTAGCTCGCGACTTGCATGGTAGAGGCACAGTCGGATCCTACTGCTGAACCTCGGCATTTTTAGGGTGCTATGAGTATTCCTCACTGGCGCACTGCGATGGAACATGAATATCAGGCTCTTCTCAAGAATGAGACATGGTGTTTGGTTCCTCCCAAGACTGGCATCAACATCATTGATTCCTAGTGGGTTTTTAAGGTAAAGAAACATCCCGATGGTTCTATTGAAAGATACAAGGCTAGGCTGGTTGCTAAAGGCTTCAAACAACGCTATGGTGTTGATTATGAGGATACCTTCATTCCGGTGGTCAAGCCCACCACTATTCGCCTTCTGCTCTCACTGGCTATTACTCGAGGTTGGTCTCTTTGTCAGCTTGATGTTCAGAATTCCTTTCTTCATTGTGTTCTTGAGGAGGAGGTATACATGCGTCAGCATCCTGGTTTTGTTGATCCAGATCGTCCACAGCATCTGTGTCGCCTTGTTAAGGCGCTCTATGGTCTGTAGCAGGCTCCCCGTGCTTGGCATGCATGTCTTGGCACCGCTCTTCGGGCTCATGGTTTTGTTCCCTCTACGGCTGACATGCCACTGTTTCTTCTTCAGCGTCCTACAGTTACTATGTATCTGCTGGTCTATGTTGATGATATTATCCTTGTCATCTCGTCGGTCTCGGCTGTGGATCGTCTTGTTTCTTCTCTGAGTGGTGATTTTGTTGTTAAAGATCTTGGTAAGCTGCATTAATTCCTTGGTCTGGAGGTTTCTCATCCCGACTCTGGTTTGACTCTCACTCAGCAGAAGTACTCTCTGGATCTTCTTCGACGTGCTGGTATGCTCTCGACGGTAAGACTGCTACTATACCTATGTCCTCTACTACCAGACTGTCAGCTCTCGACGGTAATCTTCTCTCTGCTGATGATGCCATTGAGTATCGCTGTATTGTTGGTGGTTTGCAGTACTTGACTATCACTCGTCGTGATGTTTCATATGCCGTCAACCGTGTCTGTCAGTTTCTTCATGCTCCTCGAGATTCTCACTGGACTGCTGTTAAGCGCATATTGTGCTATATTCGGTTGACAACTTCGTATGGCTTGCATCTGCAACTGGCGCCTTGTGGAGTTCTTTCTGCATTTTCTGATGCAGACTGGGATGGTAGTCCTGATGATAGACGATCAACGGGGGGATATGTAGTGTTCCTTGGTCCTAACTTGATCGCCTGGAGTGCTCATAAACAAGCGACAGTGTCCCGCAGTAGCACTGAAGCTGAGTACAAAGAAGTTGCAAATGCCACTGCTGAGCTTATCTGGATACAGTCTTTGCTCCGAGAGTTAGGGATCTCTGAGGAACAGCCGCCAGTCTTTTAGTGTGATAACATCGGTGCTACATATCTGTCTTCAAATCCAGTATTCCATGCCCGAACGAAACACATCGAGGTTGACTATCACTTTGTCAGGAAATGTGTTGCTCAGAAGCTGCTACTTATCAAGTTCATCCCTTCGAAGGATCAACTTGCTGACATCTTCACGAAGCCGCTGCCACTGCCTCAGTTTGAAGGCTGTAGGCGCAATCTTAACCTTGTGAATTCTTCAGAGCACGGTTGAGATTGAGGGAGAGTGTTAGACTGTATATAATGGGTCTTTGTACACGTATTGTAGTCCCACCTGTATTTGTATTGTACACGATGATGTACCCCCATATATAATGCAAAGGCCACCCCACGTTGGTGGTGTGCCACAAACCCTAAACCAATTGTCTAATATTAAGTATTAGGAGTGGTTGGGTTTCTTGTCGACGAAGTTAAAAGAACAATTATTTGTTTGACCGTGGTTAACCCACACCGACATGAACTTGTACACCAATCAAGTTTTACAACATGACTAGGACACGCATCGGTATACAAAACCGAGACTAACTCTAATACAACCCCGTCAATCTAAACGACGTGAACAAGGTTAAGATTGGTACGAAATTTACAAAGTAGCTGATGGGTAATAGGCTTGGTGATGAAGACATCGGCAAGCTGATCACCCGACGCAATGAAGCGAACATCGAGAGCACCCAAAGCAACCTTCTCACGCAGGAAATGAAAATCAACCTCAATATGTTTGATGCGGACATGAAACACTGGATTGGCAGACAAGTAGGTGGCGCCGAGATTATCACACAAAAGGTAGGTGGTTTAGACTGATGAACGCCAAGTTCCTTCAACAACCGAGGAGACCATTTATGTGTCCATGACCTCTGCGACGATTTAGGACTTGTCACTTTAATATGACAGACATCCGTCAAGTCGAGAATTTGGCCGTTGGTCGGTCCAACGATCAATGGAGATCGAGTCCCTTAACTCGTCGCTGCTTCCTTAACCGTGGCCGCGTGGGATGGATTTTCTGCACTACTTCCTCGACGCGTGGCAGAGATCTCACGCATTCACACCACCTTCGGCACGGATCTTGACGCTACCGGCTATAAAAGGGTCAGGTAGCGACCTTGTCGTTCTTCTTCTTCTTTGCGCCCAGCACTCCCCGAGTTAAAAGACAGTCACAAAGATATGAAGAAAATTTAATCACAGAATAAGCTAAAGGCTGTTGACTGCATACCGGTACATCCCAAGAGTAAGAAAAAATCCTAAGGCCTCGTTCGTTTAATCCCAAAGAGTCAGGGATTGATCTTGATTGCTTCCCAATCAATGTCAATCTATCCTCACTATCCAGTTCATCGGTCCATCTTGTACTACATGGGCTTGAAAAAAATTTATCGCCACATGACCTCCGGATGGAATTCCATGACGAGAACGAGCGAGCGAAGGAGCACAGCGACGTAGGCTGGATTAACCGAACCGTGGAGTGATAACGGGAAAAAGATTAACATGGGTTAGTGGGGATTGGGTGAGCCGAGTGGATCAACCCAATCCTACGACTGGATCCGTCCCATGTCTAGATTCAAACTAAACGAACGAAGTCTAAGAGTGTGAAGCTGGACAATACATCATGAGTAACAGTATACATCACAACTTACCAAAATTAGCTCATTCACATGGATGAGTCTATCATAACATAGTAGAACATCATAGCCAGGTTAGTTAGCCTGTCTACTTGGAGAGACCATCTATGGGCAGTAAGCGGCGTAGAGGCATGTGCTGATGTGCAGTTTTCTCCGACACGTTACTTTCGCTTCTGGCTGTATATCCAAGTGGCCTCGAAAGTCGTACACCGAGTACTGTACTAAGGACACATCACCCCCACGTCAATACAAATAAAAGATTACACAGATCCAGGTCGCTGTGCTTAGTAATCATTTTGATGGAATTGTTGAATGATCATTTTCAGGCCACGGAGTTAGCAGACATACTTTTTTATTCACAAAAATTTAACGATCTATTAAGAATCATTAACATAGTATAAAGAGTGTCAAAAGTATTAAAAATTAACAATATATATTTAGACCACCAAACGATGACTACCGAAACTAGCGCGAGCCGAAGACATGACGCCGCTCTCACACCTTCATCACTGGAGCCAGACAAAGCTTGACCTAGGAGGAGCTTGTTGTAATAGACAGAAAGAAAGTCATCATGCTAATTAAGACCGAAAAGACCAGCGCACCAAAATAGCAACCATCGCCAATGATAGCAATTGTATACAAAAGACTAACCTGAAACCACACCAACGAACACGAAAATCGACAGGATCCTAGGTGATCTACCAAACACACGACTCCACGCGCCCTCTGCTGACACTAGGTGCAGTACCAAAGCGAGGATAGTACATGAAGGACATGTTCTAACTTTAAGATGTAGCCGTCGTCTAACCATCCCCAAAAAGTCGCTGAAAATAGGCTAAACAGAAAACAAGAACCCTTTCACCGTCAAAGGACCATGCAATGTCGCACCTCCAAGGGCATAAGGTCACCGAAAGGGGAGTACACTAGCAGTTTTGTCGGGAAGGAGGAAGAAACCCTAGATTAGTTTCAGGGTAGCCGCAACATGGTAACCGAGTATTAATAATCATTAACAACAGTACAAAGAGTATCAAAATTAATAAAAATAATAATACATTTTTAGACCACCTAACGACAACTACCGAAACTAGCGCAAGGCGAAGACATGCCGTCGTGCTCACCCCCTTCATCACCGGAGCCAGACAAAGCTTGTTGCAGAAAGAGCTAGCTTGTTGTAAACTTGTAATAGATATAGAAGAAAAGTCATCATGCATTGTTGCACCTCCAAGGGTATAAGGTCACTGGAGGCGGAGCAGACCGGAAGTTTTGCCGGCGAATTGGGAAGAGACCCTAGATTGGTTTTAGGGTAGCCGCCAGAAGGACACCTCTCTCCTTTTTCACGTACCGGTTCGGCAGGTGCACCTAAACTTTTATATCAGTATGATTTCTCTACTGCAAGCTAGAGAGAGAGAAAAAAAAGCTGAGATAATCCTGCCCACAAAAATGGTGATTACATGCATTCTACCATAGCTAGCTAATTGAAAGATGTAAGGGATGAGGCGCCGAGCGCTAACTTTACACGTCTATAAGAAGAGCTTAGGCGTATCACAACTTTTGGCACACAATACATCATGGAACTCGCTTGGTCTTTCACGGCCTCGTCCCCACCATCCCTTGTTTGCACCACCTTTGCCAGGACCGCACCGTGCTCTGGGCAGTTAGGCTGCCAGAGAAGAATGCCGGGCATGTGGCGCTCGCGTGTCGTGAGAAGCCATCGCCAAGGCAGATTCCTTGACTTGTTTGAGTTTCATATTTGATCCTATATCATTTTTTTGCAAAGTTAATTACAAACACTGATATATATGATTCTGTTTTGGGGCTTTTTTCCAACGAAAATTTCAGGTGGCATGGTAGTACTACACGCCAAAACTGAAAACGATGATATGATGAGCACAGAGGGCTTGCTCGAAGCTCAACTTGAGCTGTACCACCACTCCATGGCGTACGTCAAGTCCGCGGCGCTCAGGGCAGCCGCAGATCTTCGCATCCCCGACGCAATCCATCGGCACGGCGGTGTCGCCACGTTGTCCGACGTTGCCACCGAAACCGGGATCCATCCGACGAAGTACTCACACCTCCGTCGGCTCATGCATGCCCTCACCATCTTTGGCATCTTCTCCGTCGAAGGCGATGCCCGGTACAAGCTTACTCGGGTCTCCCGCCTCCTTGTGGAAGGTGGTGAGGGCTCGTGCACCCAGACGACCCAGTCTCCCAGTGTGCGTGTGCTTGTCGACCCGCTGTCTCTGACGGCTCTCTGCAGCATAGCGGAGTGGTTCACTGACGAGCGGGCGTCAGCCATGACACTGTTTGAGGTGGCCCATGGCTGCACGCGGTCAGAGATGACAGCGAAGAAGGGCACAGGTGGCCTGTTCAACGCCGGCATGGTCGCCGACAGCCGCCTCGTCATGGAGACAGTGCTACAGCAGCACAGCAGCGTGTTTCAGGGCGTGAGCTCGCTGGTTGACGCTGGCGGTAGCCATGGCGCAGCAGCTGCAGCCATCACCAAGTTCCTCCCGCACATCAAGTGCACCGTGCTAGACCTCCCACACGTGGTCGCTGGCGCACCTACCGGCGGCAACGTCCAGTTTGTCGCAGGCGATGTGTTTGAGTACATACCACCAGCCGATGCTGTTCTACTCAAGGTACACACAGTAGGACACCGCATCCATCCATCTTTGTTTTTTTTATCCTTCAATTATTACATAGATATGTACTATCGTCTTCTTCCTTTTCCAGTGGGTTATGTGTTTGTGGCAAGATGAAGATGCCATCAAGGTACTACGAAGGTGCAAGGAAGCCATACCTGCTAGAGATGATGGAGGGAAAGTGATAATTATTGATGCCGTGGTAAACACCTGGGGGTCACAGAATGTTCTTCTTAGGGAGACACAGGCTCTATTTGATGTCCAGATGATGCGCGTCGATGGGTGCGAGCGAGAGGAGCACCAGTGGAGGAACATATTTGTTGAAGCCGGATTCAGGGACTATAAGATCACTCCAATGTTGGGATTCCGGTCGATCGTTGAAGTCTACCCATGAATGCCTGCCCTAATAACCCATAAATAATGTATGATTTGTGGTGATTCATTTGCTACTGAATCCTAGCGCATGTTTCTGCCAAAATCAGCTAGCCTATGAGCACTTATTTGTATTTGGGTTTTTTCAGATATCCAAAAACTGCTATGACTTTTGAGCAACACAAGATTTTCCCTTATATCCGAGGGACCTGGAATATTTGTGTATGTGTAGGGTTTGTAGCATGAAAAACAAAAAAAATTCTATCGCGGGAACACACAAAAGCCATGATCTAATCTACGAGATCGGTGAAACGAGATTGCAGAGTACTAACCCTCGTAGATCCAAAGCGTTTAACGAGATCCGATTCTCGCGGTTGATGTAGTCGTTCACTTTCCAATCTCAAGATTGTGAAGACGATCTTCCGGTGCCACGTTTCGACAGTGCTTACCTAGTCGGTCACACGTACGGTAGTCCATGAAACCCTTCCTATCCCTTGTTCTAGTAGGGCGGCAGAGGTTGTAGATCTCCACGGAATCCCAACACCACGACAGTGTGGTAGTGGTGGTGCAGAAGAGATTACTGCAGGGCTTCGCCTAAGTCGGAGCAGTTGTATGGAGGAGAGAGGGCTGCGACGACTAGGGCTCTAGGCGCCGGCGGCTAGGGTTTTTGGGGTGAGGGGCAAGGGGCGCCCCCACCCCTCCTTATATGGGTGAAGGGGCGGCGTCCAGGGTTCCCAGCACTGGCCGAGTCCAGCCCCAAGTCCACTTGGCCGGTGGCAAGGGAGGGAGAGAGGGAAACCTAGTCTCCCAAGGTCTCCTTTGCTTCCTTAACTAGGACTTTGACTTTTCAAATTGGGATTTTTACTTTTCAAACTAGAGTTTGATTCCCACTTTCTGGTCTTGGCCGACTTGACCTAGGGCATGATGCCGCTAGCCCCACTAGAGCATGGCGCATCCAAGTGCCCCCCTCCGGGGTGATGCACCTTCCAAAACCTTCTAGAAGCTTTCGATCAAAACACCAAAACATTTGCGAACCACGAAAATTGACTTTCCTTATATGAATCTTATTCTCCGGACCATTCCGGATCTCCTCGTGATGTCCGGGATCCAATCCGAGACTCCAAGCAACATTCGGTCTCTAACTCATATTTCATATCTACTAAACAACATCAAATCCTTAAGTGTGTCTCCCTACGGTTTGTGAATTATGCAGACATGATCGAGAAACGTCTCCGATCAATAACCATTAGAGAAATCTGGAAATCCATTATGGCTCCCACATATTTCTACGATTACTTTATGATCGAATGCACCATTTACATATGATACTGATTCCCTTTCTCACGCAATACTTTACTTATCCAAGGTTTGATCGTCGGTACCTCTATACCTAGTTGAACCTCGTTACCGATAAATACTCTTTACTCGTTCCGTGATATGACATCCCTTGTGATCTAGTCACATGCTTGCAAGCCAATTGGATGACATTTCACCGAGAGGGCCCAGAGTATATCTATCCGTCATATGGATAGACAAATCTCACTCTTGATCTATGTGCCTCAAAACATACTTCCAAATACCTAATGACACCTTTATAACCACCCAGTTACGGAAGTCTAAATTAGAAGTATTAGATCAAAATCTCAGCAGTGAGAAAAAACCTTCAAAAACTAGACATTAATTTGGAGTTTGTATTTAAATTAAGATGTAGTACGTACGCTGCAACAACAGGCATTGGTGGTAAACTTATAAAGGTCCGTCTGACAGTAGATATATACTAATTAAGCTTACTTCCTAAGATGTAGTTAAGACACTCTATTTGGTAATGATGAAGGTTTGTCATATTGGTTTTTTTTTCATGTAGTATGCATATTGACGTATTGTCATGGATGTTTAGTTTCAGAATGTCATGCTCTTCACAAAATGAATATAGCTTCTCAAGAAGTGACCCCCATCCATTATCTCTTAGCATTTGTAGATCATTCCTTGTTGACTTCGCATAACACATGGCATTCAAGATGTCTTGATCCTTCTGTTGCAAAGCTTGTGGCAACGTGTTAGCACTCCCTAATATATGTAATGTTATGTGCAAATAGAACACAAACTTGAAGGTTCCAAAATATGATAGGAAGACAGGCGCTTCACTTTTCTTGGAACTTCTCTCTTGCCATCTTTTGCTACATATTTCAGAACAATAAGGTTTCAAAACATGATAGTTTATGCAAAATGTGATGTCTGAATTAGAACTATTAGATCAAAATCTCGGCCGAGAAGAAAAAACCATCATAAAGTAGACCTTAATTTGTAGCATGTATTTATAATAAAATGAAGTACGTGTAACAGCAGGCATTGGTAAACTTATAAAGGTCTGTCTGTGACAGTAGTAGATACTTTATTTAATTAAGCGTACTTCCAGTGTGTCACGGGCTCTCTTGACAGTTGTAGCAAACTAGTCCAAAACCATGTCGGGCGTCCGGAGGTGTTTGATGGTGCTGGTCCGGATCCTCGTTGCAATAGGCTCCTCCCAGACCCTAAACGTGGGGTTACAGTGACTAGCATCGAGCAGCTCAAGGCGTGGGCAGTGGTCGAGGAGGGTGACAAGTAGCTCTTCCTCAAAATAGCCGCTCCGAATCTCGAGGCGCTGTAGTAGAGGCAGCTTCTTGATGATCTCAGTGATGAGGTCCGTCTCATGGATGATAGGCCAGCCTGCGACATATAGCTTTCTCAGCAAAGGAGCTCTGCAGACATGCCATGAGTCATACTAGTAGTCATCAGTAGATTTACTCATACATTCAACCAGGTAGATTTAGATTTACTGATAATGTTCAACGGAAGCGTCGTCCGAGCGACATGGGAGGAATACGTTACGTGCCTGTTGGCGAGGTGGACTAGGACATCGACGTCGACGTGGCCGGTGAAGGACTCGCACTGTCCGGCGCTGCGATCCACCGCGGCGCGCGCCATGGCCTTCCATCCCGGCGGGGGGAGTTTGTGACGCCGCGGCCACCACGGGGTGCCGTCACCTAGATCGATGCGGCGCCACATCAGGGGCTCGTCCAAGGCAACTTGCCGCCAGTTCGAGCACGCCAGCCCTGCGCCTTGGAGGATGTCGATCTGCCGGAGCTTGGTGAGGACGATGCACAGGGCGTCCCGTGGCAGCGACGACCAGTCCCTACACTCGTCGACATGATCCTCCTTGCAGCGGCGGCGCCGAGGGGACGGGGCGGTCGGGTTTTGCGTTCCATCTCCTTCTTACTATCCATCTGAGCCTACGGTATTGTTTATATATAGCACCAAGTTTGGGCATGGCCCAAAAGACAGCCTATCTGTTTCTCAAAGCCTGAATTTTAGTTTGATTCGATAGGTAGGCCCGTCCATCCATGACCAGATGGGACGATCCACAACAATCGTAACTCCAAGTCTGAATTTGGTTTGATTCTTCAGTGGTTGTCGATTTGATCAGTAATAATGTTGGTACAATTAACTTTGAATTTTCTGACCATGAAAATGATTTTCCATTTATCAGCAAATGCTAGTGTCGTAGCTAGCTGTTTAAAAAAGGAACAATTAATGGTTGAGTCAATATGGTTGGAATCACTTGAATTGATGGCCCATGTGCTTCGTACAGAGATGGCATAGTTGAGAGGCACGGGGTTCGTGTAGCTAACTAGTAGCAATAGCTCCCTTCCCTGACCAACGTTAACATGTTCCTTGTTGAGAGGGTTTCCCGAGCTAGATTTTACCACACCTCGCCGGAGCATTAGACCATTGTGCCATTGTGCAGTTTGGGACGCAATGGCCCGAAATAGAACCGTTTAGGCCAATGTCCCATGTCGTTCTGTTTCAGCGCCGTTGTGCTGGACCGGCATAGGCCTGCCATGCTCGTCTTGACCAATCTCCATGATGTGTCGAGTAGCGTTTAAGGCGTGGGCAGTGGTCGGGGAGGGCGACAAGTAGCTCCTGCTCGAAGAGGCCGCTCCCGATCACGAGGCGCTCCAGCAGAGGGAGCTTCTTGACGATCTTGGTGATGAGTTTTTTGTCAGGGATGTGAGGCCATTGTGCGACATTGAGGTTTCTCAGCAAAGGCGACCTGCAAGCAGGCGATGACGAGAGTCAGTTAGTCCATCTGCGACATGGGAGATGCATCAGATTATCTAGTTGGAGTTGGAGTACATGCCTAATCCTGAGAATGGTTGGAGAACTGCACCAAACCTCAACTGAACCCGTGTGGTTAAATATGGCCGTCCAAACCAAACTAAACCCATTTGATACTTTGGCTGGCCCAACCATAACCAAACCCATTTAATTTTAAACCCAAACTAAACTAAAACTGAGTGCCGATCTGTGGGTTGAAACCAGTTGGAAATGGTTCGAGAACCGTTCAATAACAAATCGTTATTACCCACTCTGATAGAGCACATCCTACCAAAGATAAAGTCAGCCATCGTTTGCCTTTGAAAACCAAACTAAACCAAACTTTTATCACAGTCAGCCCATTAACACTTGAACCGAACATGACCACACGTTGGAACTGACCCAACACACCCGGTTAATTCAAAACCAATCTCAGATTTATACATGCCTGTTTGCAAGGTGGACAAGGACATCCACGTCCACATGGCCTTTGAATGAGCAAAGGCGACCGGCGCTGCGATCGATCCCCGCGTGGGCCATGGCTTTCCATCGCTTGGGAGTCCGTTGGTTCCGCCGTGGCCACCACAGGCTGCCGTCACTTTGATCTATGTAGCGCCATAGCAGGGTAAGCCGCCGCCAGTGCGAGCACACTACACGAGCCCTCAGCCTGCCGGAGTTTTCCGAGAACGATGCACAGGACGTCCTTGGGAAGCGACCCCCAGTCCCTCCGCTTGTCGACATCGTCCTCAGCGCGGCGCCGGCGCCGGCGCCATGGCGATGGGGCGGTCGGGTAGGTTAGGGTTTTGCGTTTCCTCTGCTTATTCCAATCCATCCAGTCCTTTTTCTTTTCTTGCGGTCACGGTACGGTGCGGCTTATATACGCTAGAGGAATTTAAGCCAATCTGATACACTAATCCCGAATACAATGGTTTCTTAATTAGGCCCGTGTCCGTGGTCTGGACCGACATAGAATTAATTGCGATGGCTTATGTAGCCAAAACTGCTATACGCATATTCATATGATCGAGCAGAGAAAATCATACTACCGCTGTTCCAGAATCTAAAACGTATTTCAGTTTCTCTAATCACGGCTTTGACTTAGAATTACTCATTTAACATGTGTTTACTTATGTGATAGAAATCATAATCATAGGTAAATTACATTTAAATACAATGATATTAATTCTATGCCATATAATGTAGTACATATCACTACAGGAATGGGAAGCTACGCCGACGGCCGGTCGATACGCCGACGGCCAAACGTCGGGGCCGTCGGCGTAGCCATCGTCCAGGCCAGCCCCGCCAAGCAGCCGTCGGCGTAAATTTGCCCTCGGCATATTCTATGCTACGCCGACGGCTGTCCTCGGCGTAGCTATTTTTTATTTTATCTTTTGAAAAATCATAACTAAATCATTCTAATTCGTAAAAATACAAATAATATATCAAATTTTGCAGAAAAATAAGACCTATCTATCTACACTCAAATATTACACATTTATAAATAAAAATTAAGTAAAACATCAAACATTATATATAGTTTAAAACGGGCATAAAAAATTCAAAAACGATCGAAACAATGCGAAACTTTCACGTGGTGTTATATTATGTGACATAGTTAGAAGGAAAAATATCAAACTTGGTATATTGATTATGTCTCAAAGAAACCTTCATAAAATGACCTATCTCATTCGAGGTTTCTTGGCTTTCGGGTCAAATGACCAATGTTATGGCTAGAATCAAGGCATAGTTTGTGATAATATGCCCATATTGTGCATACACATGCATCATGGGATGGCGAACAATGTTGCAGAAGGAAGTTTTCCTTTTCGTCGCACCAAAAAGCCATTTCCCATTTTCCGAGCATAAAAACGGACGGTTTTGTGAAGCAACCACCAAATGGCTAATTCAAAATACTACCACCACATTTTACAAAAATACTATACCACCTTATACGGACAATGTACCAACAAGGGGATCGGAAACCTTTTCGTCCACCTTTGGTGAAAAAGACAAATTCCTGCCGAATCGGTAGAAAGTGGGTCATATGAACTACAAGTACATGATCTGATCCTCATGTTTTTTTACAAAAATTATTTTTAGGTTCACAATATGATAATATCCAATGCAAATTTAGCGAGACTCGGCCCCGAGCTAAGAATCTTTATGTCCGTCGTTCGACAAAGTTTGACGATAGTTTAAAACAGGCATAAAAAATTCAAAAACGATCGAAACAATACGAAACCTTCGCGTGGTGTCATATTATGTGACATAGTTATAAGAAAAAATAGAAAACTTGATATATTGATTATGTCTCAAAAAACCTTCACAAAATGATCTATCTCATTCGAGGTTTCTTGACTTTCGGGTCAAATGACCAATGTTATGGCTAGAATCAAGGCATAGTTTGTGATAATGTGCCCATATTATGTATACACATGCATCATGGGATGGCGAACAATATTGCAGGAGGAAGTTTTCCTTTTCATCGCACCAAAAAGCCATTTTCTATTTTCCGAGCATAAAAAACGGACGGTTTTGTGAAGCAACCACCAAATGGCTAATTAAAAATACTACCACCACATTTTACAAAAATACTATACCACCTTATATGGACAATGTCCCAATAGGGGAATTCGAAACCTTTTCGTCCACCTTTGGTGAAAAAGACAAATTCCTGCTGAATCGGTAGGAAGTGGGTCAGATATGAACTACAGGTACATGATCCGATGCTCATGTTTTTTTACAAAAATATTTTTTAGGTTCACAATATGCTATTTTATCAAAGATCTAATGAAAGTTTAGCGAGATTTGGCCCCGAGCTAAGAATCTTTATGTCCGTCGTTCGACAAAGTTTGACGATAGTTTAAAACGGGCATAAAAAATTCAAACACGACCGAAACAATGCGAAACCTTCGCGTGGTGTCATATTATATGACATAGTTATAAGGAAAAATATCAAACTTGATATATTGATTATGTCTCAAGAAAAACCATCACAAAATGACCTATCTTATTCGAGGTTTCTTGGCTTTCGGGTCAAATGACCAATGTTATGGCTAGAATCAAGGGATAGTTTGTGATAATGTGCCCATATTATACATACACATGCAGCATGAGATGGCGAACAATGTTGCAGGAGGAAGTTTTCCTTTTCGTCGCACCAAAAAACCATTTTCTATTTTCCGAGCATAAAAAACGGACGGTTTTGTGAAGCAACCACCAAATGGCTAATTCAAAATACTACCACCACATTTTACAAAAATACTATACCACCTTATATGGACAATGTCCCAACAGGGGGATTCGAAACCTTTTCGTCCACCTTTGGTGAAAAAGACAAATTCCTACCGAATCGGTAGAAAGTGGGTCAGATATGAACTACAGGTACATGATTCGATGCTCATGTTTTTTTACAAAAATCAATTTTAGGTTCACAATATGCTATTTTATCAAAGATCCAATGAAAGTTTAGCGAGGCTCGGCCCCGTGCTAAGAATCTTTATGTCCGTCGTTCGACATAGTTTGACGATAGTTTAAAACAGGCATAAAAAATTCAAAAACGATCGAAATAATGCGAAACCTTCGCGTGGTGTCATATTATGTGACATAGTTATAAGGAAAAATAGCAAACTTGATATATTGATTATGTCTCAAAAAAATCTTCACAAAATGACCTATCTTATTCGAGGTTTCTTGGCTTTCGGGTCAAATGACCAATGTTATGGCTAGAATCAAGGCATAGTTTGTGATAATGTGCCCATATTATGCATACACACGCATCATGGGATGGCGAACAATGTTGCAGTAGAAAGTTTTCCTTTTCGTCGCACCAAAAAGCCATTTTTTATTTTCCGAGCATAAAAAACGGTCGGTTTTGTGAAGCAACCACCAAATGGCTAATTTAAAATACTACCACCATATTTTACAAAAATACTATACCACCTTATATGGATAATGTCCCAACAGGGGGATCCGAAACCTTTCCGTCCATCTTTGGTGAAAAAGACAAATTCCTGCCGAATCTGTCGGAAGTGGGTAAGATATGAACTACAGGTACATGATCCGATGCTCATGTTTTTTTACAATAATCTTTTTTAGATTCACAATATGCTATTTTATCAAAGATACAATGCAAGTTTTCCTTTTCATCGCACCAAAAAGGCATTTTTCATTATCCGAGCGTAAAAAGGGGATTTCTAAAGCAACCACCAAATAGCTAATTCAAAAATGGAGGTTTTGTGATTAGTTGATATGGATATCATATTTGGATTTCTCTCATTTTTCTGATCAATTTAGACATATTAATTGTTGAATTTCGATTTACAGATTTAAAGATATTAATTATTCTATATTAAATAGAAAAATACAAAAAAATAAAATTATTATATTTTTTTTGAATTTAATAATATTTTTACTTATTCATTAATATTTAGTTAAATAATTGTTTGTAATTTCAAAAAATATAAACATGTGACATGATGATATAAGAGTTAATAGGATTGATATCATAGTATTGACACCAATGTATGAATTACTTTGCGGAAACGGATTATAAAGGAACGAGAAAGTTAAGCGTGCTGAAGCTGGAGTAGTATTAGGATGGGTGACCTGCTGGAAAGTTTGACTAAGACTAGAATTTAATTAAATATTAAGTATAATTAGTGTTAAAAATGTTTAAAGTAGGAGATTAACAAGTGAAACAATTCAAAGAATAAAAAAATTGAGAAAAAAAATAAAAAAATTATTTTTTTTCAAAAAAAATGTTTTTGCAACCGGCCGACAGGCTCTGCCGACGGCAAAGCCCTCGGCGTAGCATACGCCGACGTCATTTTGATATGCCGACGGCTTGAGTGTGCTCCGAGGAGATCTTTGACGAGGAGGCTACGCCGAGGGCAGCACTCGGCGTACCATACGTCTAGGGTATTTTGGCCTACGCCGACGGCCTTTTGCCCTCGGCATAGCGCGCGCGTACCGTAGTGTATCAAGCACTATAGGAGAAGGTGAATACGCCGACGGCTGGGTCCTGTCGGCGTAGTCTCTAAACGCTGACGGCTGCCATCGGCGTATAGCCCCGTAGGCGTAGCCTCTCCTCCTGTCGGCGTAGAAAAGCCGTCGGCGTATATAGCTAAGCCGTCGACGTAGACCATATGGGGCCCATCTATATGACTAACTGCCGTTTGGCTACGCCGACGGCTTTACCGTCGGCCTAGATTTTTGCCAAAAAAAATCAAATTTTTTAAACATTTTAGAATTGTTTAACTTGTTAATCTCACATGGACATTTTTAATTCTAAGTATACTTAGTCTCAATTTAAATTGTACAGTTAGTCAAACTTCCCAACCGGTCACCCATCATAATACTACTCTAGCCCCAGCACGCTTAACTTCTTCGTTCCTTTCACATGAGCTTTCGACAAAAAAACTAGAACTTGTTGTAAATATTATCATATCAAACCTATTAACCATTACACTATATTGTTAGATATATTTATTTTTTTACATTCCATACAATTATTTAAGTAAACAACAATGAATAAGTAATAATAATCTTGAATTCAAATAAAAATAAAATAAATTTTATTTATTTTGCTTTTTTCATTTAAATTTGAATAATTCATATCTACAAATCCGTAAATCACAATTCGACAAATAATATATCTAAATCGATCAGAAAAATGAGAGGAATCAAAATATGACATCTCTATCATCTATTTAATTATATATCATAACTTTTAAATATTAGTCTAACTGAAACTATGTCAAGATTCATGAAACACCCCGTTTTTGGCACTCGAAAAATAAAAAATGGCTTTTTGGTGCGACGAAAAGGAAAACTTCCTCCTGTAACATTGTTCGCCATCCCATGATATACATGAGTGCATAATATGTGCACATTAGCGCAAACTATATCGCAATTCTAGCAATAACATTGGTCATTTGACCTGAAATTCAGAAAACCTCGATTGAGATAGGTCATTTTGTGAAGGTTTTTTGAGACACGATCAATACCAAGTTTTGTACTTTTCCATGCAACTATGTCATATTATATGACACCACGCGAAGGCTTTGCATTGTTTCGATCGTTTTCGAATTTTTTATGCCCGTTTCAAACTATCGTCAAACTTTCTAAATCGAGGGGCATGAAAATTCTTAGCTCAGGGCTGAGCCTCACTAAACTTGCATTAGATCTCTGATAAAATAGCATATTGTGAACCTAAAAATTATTTTTTTCAAAAAAACATGAGCATCATATCATGTACCTGTAGTTCAAATCTGACACATTTCCTACTGATTCGGCAGGAATTTGTCTTTTTCACGAGGAGTGGACGAAAAGGTTTGAGATACCCCGGTTGGGAAATTGTCCATTCAATATGGTCTAGTATTTTTTAAAAATGTGGTATTATCATTTTGACACATTTATTTGGTGGTTGTTTTATAAAACGCCCCGTTTTTTGCACTCGGAAAATAAAAATTGGCTTTTTGGTGCGACGAAAAGGAAAACTTCCTCCTGCAACATTGTTCGACATCCCATGATACACATGCGTGCATAATATGGGCATATTATCGCAAACTATACCGTGATTCTAGCAATAACATTAGTCATTTGATCTGAAATCCATAAAGCCTCGATTGAGATAGGTCATTTTGTGAAGGTTTTTTTGAGACACAATCAATATACCAAGTTTGGTATTTTTTCCATGCAACTATGTCACATAATATGACATCCCGCGAAGGTTTTGCATTGTTTCGATCATTTTTGAATTTTTATGCCCGTTTCAAACTATCGTCAAACTTTCTAAATCGAGGGGCATGAAGATTCTTAGCTCGGGGATAAGCCTCACTAAACTTGCATTAGATCTTTGATAAAATAGCATATTGTGAACCTAAAAATTATTTTTTCAAAAAATCATGAGCATCATATCATATACCTGTAGTTCAAATCTAACTCATTTCCTGCTGATTCGGCAGGAATTTGTCTTTTTCACGAGGGGTGGACGGAAAGGTTTGAGATATCCCGGTTAGAAAATTGTCCATTCAATATGGTCTAGTATTTTTTTTAAATGTGGTATTATCATTTTGAGACTTGTATTTGGTGGTTGTTTCACAAAACGCCCTATTTTTTGTACTCGGGAAAAAAATTGGCGTTTTGGTGCGACGAAAAGGAAAACTTCCTCATGCAATATTGTTCGCCATCCCATGATACACATGCGTGCATAATATGGGCACATTATTGCAAAATAGATTCTGATTCTAACAATAACATTGGTCATTTGACCTGAAATCCAAAAAACCTCGATTGAGATAGGTCATTTTGTGAAGGTTTGTTTTGAGACACAATCAATATACCAGGTTTGGTATTTTTCCATGCAACTATGTCACATAATATGACACCACGCGAAAGTTTTGCATTGTTTCGATCGTTTTTTAATTTTTCATGCCCGTTTCAAACTATCGTCAAACTTCATAAATCGAGGGGCATGAAGTTTCTTAGCTCGGGGCTGAGCCTCACTAAACTTGCATTATATCTCTAATGAAATAGCATATTGTGAACCTAAAAATGATTTTTGCAAAAAATCATGAGCATCATATCATGTACCTGTAGTTCAAATCTAACTCATTTTCTACCGATTCAGCTGGATTTTGTCTTTTTTACGAGGGGTGGACGAAAAGGTTTGAGATATCCAGGTTGGGAAATTGTGCATTCAATATGGTCTAATATTTTTGAAAAATGTGGTATTATTATTTTGAAACTTTCATTTGGTGGTTGCTTCACAAAACACCCCTTTTTTGCATTCAAAAATGAAAAATATGTTATACGAAAGTATTTATATATTATATATATATATATATTTGTAAATAAATATGTAATATTTGAGTTTATATAGATAGATCTTATTTTTCTGCAAATGTTTATATATTATATGTATTTTTCTGAATTTAAATGATTTAGTTATAATTTTTCTAAGATTAATGGGGCAAAAAAAATGGCTATGCCGACGGCTTAGACTTGACACCGTCGCTCTGCCGTTAGCCTAGTATGCTACGCCGTCGGCTGTCGTCGACCTATCTATCCTACGCCGACGGTAAAAATTGGGCCGACGGCCCTGACATATTGCCGTCGGCCTATAAAAGGGCCGACGGCCTATATTGTTATTCCCGTAGTGAATAGACTAAATGTTTATCAAAGACTCGTTCCGAAGCAAACGAAATATGGCTTATATTTTCTTTAACGTAGGTAGTGTTTGATTTAGAGACTAGTACAAAGCATCATAAATTTCGTCATGCAAATTGCTTCTCGTACCGCCTTCAGGTCGACCGAGTGTCAAACGCGTCTTGGGCCTCCATCTTCCTCTCATTATAGGAATTTTTCTTATTAGATGGAATATATGTCATAAAACCATCACTTTAAGGTTGAAATTTACCAGATTGCCACCACTTCAAGATTGTGGGACAAAACCTGACCGCATTTTGATTGGCTGTATGTAGAACTTTTTTCATATTTTGAAATGCATATTTTATGCATTTTTTGTAATGGGTACACATATATGCAGATAAGAGAATAGGATACTGAATCTATTACATTCAAGACAGATGACAGTAAACTTTAACAATGATCGCAATAAATATGCAACCAACGAAATAGAGCAAAAACGGTTGTTGCACCCGGTGACTCACGAGCCTTCCTTGCTTCTTCTTTTTCTGCCTCTTCTTCTGCAGGTTCCCCCTAGTTTCATTGGAATTGGGTCTCTCTTGCTGCAATTTATTAGATTTATCCTTCTCAACTGGATCTCTCATGTCTGTTCAATAATTTTTTGTATCAAAGGGTTAGTTATATACAAACATGCGAAAAAGATGAAAATAACATTTCAAAGGGGCAATTTTATTGGAGAGGGCCTCAACGAGATGTCTAGAGACATCTTACAGCCTGTAGGATCATAACCCAAGTAATGGACAAATTATGAAACTATTAGCTCAGGGACTTATTAGAGTTGCTCTCTCTCGTCTTTCAATTTCATCAGTGTGACATATGTGCTACTAGAAAAACATAGCAGGTCACACTTATGGAGTAGGTTTTGATATGGTAGCTAGGCATTAAAGACATAGCAGGTCATACATAGATAAAGCAATAATAACAATATATAAACTGATAATTGTACCTAACCATGTACACCTCCATTCCTCCGAGTCTTACATTGTGGAACAAAGTTAATAATATATAGATGAGACATGGGGTGATCATAAATAAGAATACAACTTTCCTATCCTTCCATATATGTAAACTGATTAATTGCAACACGGACAAACTAGCGATGCTTTAAGTGTATACTACTATACACCAATTTTTACTAACATTCTAGCATTCTGTTTATGTCAACATATATAATTTCAAGGTCAAGTATTGTGCTATTTAGGAGGGAGAAACAGAAAATTCCATAAATTATATATGAACATATATTTGAAACCCTTATTTGTAGCAGCTAAACAGCATAGAGTCAATCAATACTGAAACGTATGTTCTGCTAAGCAAGCACATCGAAAGTAACACGCAGCCAATAGTCCAAATATATCGGTCTGAAAAAGGAGTGCCAACAAACAACATATATATATTGATGTAAAATCACACATGCCATGAGGAGAAATAAAAAGAGAGGGTTACCATGTACTCCTGATGTGATGTTGTTGATGTAGTACTTGGGGAAGGCACATGACTTGTACATCGTAATAGCGGCGCCAGACTCTTTGGTAGAAACCGGGACCAGTGCCTGCAGTGTCGCACGTTTCATGTCAACAGCAAGTACCCAGGCCGTGTCGTCTCCCTGATCCACCTTGGCCAGCATGTAGAGAAGATCGTCATCATGTACGCTCAGGGTGGGGTTAAGGAAACACAGATTCTTCAGTTCCAACTTGCCATCCAACAACAGGTCAGGCAATAAGGCAGAGTAGCTTGGGTCAACCGAGATTTCAGCGACATCGACTGTGCGGTGCTTGCGCCACTCATCATCCTTGGAAGAGACCTTCCTGTTCCAAATGGTGGCTTTCCAAGCTTTTCCATTGGTCCTGCAGCCAGGATCCTCGAATTCTATCTCGACAAACCTGATCAGATCGCCGTCGTCGCCATTGTCGCAGCAGGCGACGTCGCAGAAGTACTCCGGAGCATAGTGAGGGTTGCCATGCTTATCGGTGATACAAACCTTCTCTGCTGGTAAAGGGATGTACGTGATGACAGTACGCTCGTCGAACAGGTTGCTCACAAGAATAATGCCGCGCAGCAGATCAACAAAGCCCAGCGAGCTCGCACCGACCGCGATCTGCTTGGAGCTGGCATGTCTGTCGAATAATAATCTGTCAGATTCAGACAAGTGCAGCAAGGCCGGCTTGCTTCTCCTCCATGTCTTGGTCTCCGACGAGAAGACGTGGGCGCGGTACACCCAGGCATTGTCACGGGTGTTCCATTGGTGATCGAGGAAGGCCACGGCGTAGTGATCGCCGTCGCCGAGGGGCAGGATGCCGAACTGCTGGCTCTCGAATGCTTCGACCATGGGTTTCGGGTCCGGGAGTAGGTGCAGTGACGGCTTATTCTTCTTCTTCTTGTTCCCGGTGGTGACTCCGCGGGCGGAGTAGACGAAGTGGTGGTCGGACCCGTCGAGGGTGACGCAGAAGAGCACGAAGGCTCCCTCGGCGGAGATGATGAAGGGCGGCCGGTCAGACAAGTCTTGCTCTTCGATGCCAGGGCAGTGGACGGAGAAGCTGGACACGTTCGGCGGGTCGGCGAGCCAGAAGGACACCGCGACGCGCTGGCCGTCCAGCGTGCGGCAGGATGCGGTGGTCGCGTTCCGGTCGCCGGAGATACACGCCGTCTTATTGAGCAGCACACATTCGGGAAAGCCTGAGGAAGCGGCGGCGGCGGCAGCGGCGTCTGGGGCCATCAGGGTGGAGTGGCGGACGGACACGGTGGAGAGCGCCGCCATGGATCTGGAGACGGGCAGGAACCGGGGGGAACTAGATAGATTGATCTGCTTCTTAAAACGGAATTGCCAAGTGAGGGACAAGCAGGCTGGTTGCGGCGGCGGCGTGGGTTTGCGGCGAGACTAGAAGCGATTGCAGGCGACGCGGAATTTGCTCTGTTTTACTTCTTGCGGCTCCGAGTAGAAGCGATTGTACACGTACGGAGGCTGATTCCTGTGTGCTTTTGTTACTGGAGTGTGACACCGGGTTCTGCAGGGAATCCGATTCACATCCGTCTCCGACTCCAATTCCAGAAATAATCACAATTTTCTTTTTGATTTAACAAACTCGAAAACTCCAAGGACAAACATAGTTTTTCTCCGGTACAAAAGGGTGTTGTTCGTTCAAGTGATCATCATCCAACAATTTTGTACTATCTTGAACATTATTTTTTGCACTACCTGAACAATTTTTATATCGCGTCAACTTTTTTTCCTAGTTCGAAACAAGGAAATTTTGCAGCTCGCAGCCCGCACGAATCACAATTTAAATCCAGCAGTTTTGAAGTTTATAAGCTATTTTATTCGAATGAGAATTAGAAACAAATTATACTCCCTCCATTCACTAAGCAGTGTTCCCAAAGTAATATTCCTACTAGAACATGCTACATGTAGTTCAATATGTGAAACATGTAGCAAAAACAGTAACATAAACATTGATCAGGCCGGTATTAGCCTTGATCAAGCGGTGGAGTTTACTAGAGGTGATGGTACTAACGTTGATCAAGCGCTAGGCGGACATGTCCCCATGCACACAGAAATAGCATGGAAATATGAATATAGAAAGTCTCTGGTCTGACCTGATGAGGTCGAGCTTCTACCAACACAAATGCGAAGACCGCATGAGTGGTACATAGATGTCACTAACTACGAGGAAAGATATCGATTGATAATGTTGCTTGTAAAAGTTACAAATGAGCATTTCATAGGTGAAGACGAGATCCAAATTTATTTTGAGTAATTCTATATGTTATTCAAACAAGAGGGCCCAGAATTGAGTCTTGTCGGTTCCTTTTATCTGCAAGTAATTCATTTATTTCTATAATAAAGCCTCTAACTCAGCTCATTCATTGCCTATAATAATCCTCACTACGCTATTATGCAGAATGAAGAGCGAGGAATGTGACCGAAGGAGAATCTTTGACACTGGGTTCATCGACCCACGCCGAATTAATGAACCATTGCTATGGAGCGTAACTTGCTAAGTTTCGTAAAGATGCAACATTACAAAAAGAGAATATTATTTCCTTACAACTCTAGTGAGAGTGTTACTATCTTATACGCATTCACTTTTGCTTACTCGATGTTAAGTGTAATTTATGAGTTACTGACGTATATAAACGTGTGCAAATTTCATTATATTCTGCTAATCATTGAAGTTGATGCTAAAAGAGTTAAAATCAAGGACCCACTAAGTAAAGACGAAGTGGAGTACACAAGCATTAAAGATGTGCTCCAGAGATAATTTCAGGCATCATCGGTCTCTTTCGTTCATTTCCTGAGATATCAAGTAACTACTAACTCATTTTTTTGCTAGGCATGGTTTGAAAAGAATTCACCAAAACTATAACATGTGAATTTAAAGATGAGCTGAGTTTTCATCCGGTCAAGGTAAATAGTATGAGGTAGGTCCACGCATCTCTTCAATTCTAGTTTCAATACCATTATATATTATTTGACTGGATTCTATTCTCGTAAAGTGTGACCAGCTACTTCATGTGTGAGTACATTCGTTTGAAGATCAATGAGCGGGACAAAGCAATACTTATAGATCGTACGTGAACAATATATTCACAATTTTATTTTATTACCATCAATTATGTTAAGTGTCATTTATAATATTTTTTATGACGATTGATATTCATATTTATCTCCTTCTATTATATATAGTTGTTAAGATTGTAGAAGAAACTCCAAACGAAGGGGGGCTGGTAGCAATTCAAGAGGAATTGGCGGGATTTTTGGTTGACCATACCATAGACCCAAGAGGAAAATAAAAAAATTCTACTGCATGCACACAAACAAGCCAAGATCTATCTACTAGATTGTAGCAACGAGTCGATAGAAGTACTCACCCTCGAAGATTCCAAAACGGTTAACGAGAGCAGATTCTCGTGGGTGATGTAGTCGTACATTTGCCGATCTCAAGATCGCGTAGACGATCCTTCCCTGCGTTCCATAGCTGCTTCATGTCACATCGCCCAGATTTTCGATGAAGACCTTACTCTCCCTTGTTCCATCAGGTAGCGGAGGTTGTAGTTCTCCCTTCGTGATTCCGACAGCACGACGGCGTGGTGTCGGAAGTAGAGGGAAGATCCCGCAGGGCTTCGCCTAAGCCGGAGCGAGTATGGTGGAGTAAGAGAGGGGCCTTGGCGATCTACAGATTAGAGGCACCAAGGGGGGTGACTTGGCCGGTGGCTAGGGTTTGGGGAAACCCTAATTCGGCGGCTAGAGGAGCCCTAGGTGGCGACAGCACTTGGAGGGTGGTGGCGCCTAGAGCTAGGGTTTCGGTGTGAGGGGTAGGGGTGCGCCCTACCCCTCCTTATATAGGTGGGGGAGGCGGTTTGGGAGGAGGGAGTCCTCCTCCAACTCCTCCTCCTTGGCCAGCGGGTGGAGGGAGTGGGATTCCTACCCTAGGTAGGTATCCTACTCTCCCTCCACCAAGCAATGTTCGAATTTGACTTTTCAAATTGGCGTTTGACTTTCAAACTTGAATTTGATTTCTCTCTTCATATTGCCCAGCCAAGTGACCTAGTACATGATGCAACCATTCCACATTGTTATGACACATCCATGTACCATTCCCCTCCGGAGTGCCGGACCTTCTAGACCCTTCTAGAACATTCCCCGGTGAAAACACCGGAATCATTTCCGAACTCCGAAACAAGACTTTCCTTATATGAATCTTATTCTCTGGACCATTCCAGATCTCCTCGTGATATCTGGGATCCCATCCGAGACTCCGAACAATATTCGGTCTCTTACTCATCATTCCATAACTACTAAACAACATCGATCCTTAAGTGTGTCTCCCTACGGTTCGTGAATTATGCGGACATGATCGAGACACTTCTCCGATCAATAACCAATAGAGGAATCTAGAAATTCATATGGCTCCCACATATTTCTACGATTACTTTGCGATCGAATGAACCACTTACATACGATACCAATTTCCCTTTGTCTCACGATAGTTTACTTATCCGGGGTTTTGATCGTCGGTATCTCTGCATACCTAGTTCAACCTCGTTACTGATAAGTACTCTTTTCTCGTTTCCGTGATATGTGATCTCTTGTGAGACGGTCACATGCTTGCAAGCTAATTGGATGACATTCCACCGAGAGGGCCCAGATTATATCTATCTGTCATATGGATGGCCAAATCTCACTCTTGATCCATGTGCCTCAACCCATACTTTCCGAACACTCAATGCCACCTTTATAGCCACCCAGTTACAGTGTGGTGTTTGATGTCATCAAAGCATCCTTTCGGTGATGGTGATTAGCATGATCTCATGGTCGAAAGAATTAGGTTACTATGTATCAAAAAGCTTATAGCAATTGAACTATTAAAATGACTTGATCTTTATGCTACGCTTATCTACAAGAGTATGTCCATCATACCATTCTCCTAATGATATGATTTTGTTGTTCACAACATCTCAATGTTCATGATCGAGAAACCACGATCATCTATTAACCAGCAAGCTAGTATTTAAAGAGGCTTTACTAGGGAGTCTAATTTAGTTTACAAATCACACAAGTATTAATGTTTCCGGTTAATACTGTTATAGCATGAATGTAAACATTTATCATAAACACAAAGATATAATAATAACCACTTTTATTATTGCCTCTAGGGCATATCTCTAACAGTCTCCCACTTGCACTAGAGTCAACTATTCTAGATTACATGGTTATATACCGAACACCCATGGCGGTTTGGTGCTGGTCATGTTTTGCCCTCGGGAGAGGTTTAGTCAACGTATCCGCCACATTCAGATCTGTGTGTACTTTGCAAATCTTTATGTCACCATCTTGTACATGCTCTCGAATAGCGTGAAAACGTAGCTTGATGTGTTTCAGCTTCTTGTGTGGCCTTGGTTCTTGTGCATTGGCTATGGCGCTCATGTTATCACAATAAATAGACATTGGGTCCAGCGCACTTGGAACCACACTGAGCTCTGTAATGAACTCCTCCATCCAACCAAGCTGAGAAGGCACCAAAGATCACGTACGCTCACGCACACGACCCGAACAACAGAGTTGCGGGGCCCGGAATCACGCGACGACGCCAGGCGGCCGGCCAATGGGACGGTGGCGGCCTAGCGAATAGAGGAGCAAAGCGGCTGAAAGGCAGACGGCGGCGAAAGCCAGAGACGGGCGGCAGCACCACGGGATAATTCTAAGCAAGACCACGGATAAATTCGTATGGTATCGAATCTAGCGAGCGATTGCGGCGTCCAAAAAAAACCTAGTCTGGCCTCTGATACCATGTTAGGAATAAGCAACTTGTATTCCTCAGGGGCCAAAAGCCACAATATATAGTACATGTACATGTGAAAATATGCAGGAAAACCTCCTAACAAATGGAGACATATAATATACAAATATATATCTAACATCCCTAAGGGCTAGCACCCTAGAGCTGAAGCAGCGTCATTAAACCCTTGAATTGATCTGAAACTTGGAACACCAACCTAAAACACACGTAGACTAGACGAGATCCACCACTCCATGAAAGCGGTGACCAGACGAATTCCCGCCCTCCTCAACGCCAGCGGCAAGATCGTCGTAGACGGGATGGAAGAGGAGACGGTATACCTTATTCTTGTCCCGTTTAACGCCGCCATACCCACCATAGCGTCGATGTCGGTTGACCAAACTCTATTTTAGAGACCTTCTACAACGCCGAGCGTAGGTCCGAGATCTCCACCCCATCCTGTCGCCGAAGCGACAAGCAGAGGAGGCAGGGACCCATCGATTCCCAAACGTAGACGACAAGGATGACGTAGATTGCGGCGGCTAGGGTTTTTATCCTACCCGTCGCCTCTCTTTTCCTTACGGGAGATCCTACTTTTTACATTGAGTACTTATTACTTCTCTTGTTTACTTTCTTATTATTAAAATAATGAAGACTTTACAAAAATCATGAACCAAAATTTATACAAAAATTCAAAATTCATGAACCAAATTTCAAAAAAATGAACAAAAATTCAAAATTCATGAACCAAAAACCTGTTAGCATTTTTTTAAATCATGAGCACTTTTTTTAAATTCATGAACCAATTTTCAAAATTTATTACCAAAAATTCAAAATTCATGAACCAAAAATTCCACACTCTAGAACCAAAATTTGAAAAATCATGAACTAATTTTTGGAAAAATCATGAATAATTTCAAAAATAATGAACCAATTATATAAAAAATCATGAACCAACCCGTAAATTGAGTAAATTGCAAAAAGCTACGACAATTAGGGTTAGGGTTTTAAAAAACTACGATAATTGAGGATCGCTGCAAAAAACTACGAACCTTCAGGCTACCAATTACAAATAACTACGACAACACACTAACTGGTTGTGTTAAGTCATTTGACATCGTTTCTGACAAGGCGGGCCCACTGATAGGCTGACGTGGCATTAGGAGCCGTGTTTTTTTTGCAAAAAACACCTCTATATATTGTATCTTCCAATCTTTTGTCTTTTTTTATAAATAGGACAGTTTATTTTTTATTTCTTTTATTCTTTTCTTTTACTTATCCACAGCGCACGTTGACCAAAATAGAAGTGAGGGCAGGTCCTTGCCTGTACGCGGCGGAGCTCGCTTCCGGCGCTTGCCTGCGCCCGCGGCCGTCCCTGGCCCTAGGTAGATTTCGCTTGCGGCGGTCGCCGGCCGCCTCCACTCGATCGCCTGTTGCTCCGCTCTGGATGAGGCAAAGCGAGACGCGCGCATCCGTGGGGAGACACGTAACCGTCGCCGGCCGCGGGGAAGATGGCGGCGGTGGTCTAATAGTTTCACCTCCTGTACGCCTACGTCATGGAGACCGCCAGGGACGACAAGGTGGGCTGTAGGACGAGGTGGCGCATGGAGGAAAGGGCAGGCAGGACGGGCGGCGCGGCGGCGAGCTGCTGCAAGCCGGCGAGGCCGCGGGATGGGCGAGCTGCTGCGGTCCGGCAAGGGCGGCCAGCGAGCGCGCGGCATCGCCGAGGGCGCGTGGCGAAAAGCGCACGGTGCCGGCGTGGGCGCAGGGAGGCAAGCGCGGTGGCCTCCAAGCACTCGGCACGGCGGGGGCGATCCCTCCTCTCCCCGCCTCGATCCCCTTCCTCCATGACGGCGGCGCCCTGCCCCTCGCTCTTCTTCCCCCACGACGGCGGCGCCCTGTGCCTCTCCAGATAGCGGCGGCCTGCCCCTTCCCTCTCCGTGGCCGGTGGCTGGAGGTTAGGGATAACCTCACTGCCATGGTCCACTTGGCAGAGAGAAGAGGAAGGGAGGGGTATGACAAGTGGGTCCCGTGCACTTTTGCAAAAAAGACCCAAAATATGTAAGCAGTCTATCGGTGTATCTCAGCGTGTTACTTCGTGCCACGTCAGCCTGATAGTGGGCCATCTCTGTCAGAAACAGTGTCAAACGAGTCTAACTAGGCCATTACGCAGATGTGGTAGTTATTTGTAATTGGTAGCTTGAAGGTTCGTAGTTTTTTGCAGCGATCCTCAATTGTCGTAGTTTTTTGAAACCGTAACCCCAATTGTCGTAGCTTTTTGAAACCCTAACCCTAATCCATGAAGACCCCGGAAGTTTCGGATCGAAGGCAGAAACGCGAATGGCGACGACGGCGCATCGGTGTCCAGTCTGATGCATCGTTCGTCCAAGATCGTAAAAACCGAAGCCTCCAGAACCGGCAAACGCATCAGCACAGGTTGCCCGAATTGAAGTTCGTGTTGTTGTTTTGGTGTTGATAAGTCGCCTAAAAGTCACTATGGGGCTGGCTGTGAATCGTATTGCTCATGTTTTTTCGTAGACAATAGTAGTGCTGAAATTAGTGTCGTCCGAAGAGTACGTTAGCAGGGAAGTGCTGGAGAAGATATACCTGTCGATGAGAATGAGATCGACTGGTTGACACGAATTTGATAGCCTTGAACCTTGTAATCTCAGTCAGCTTGGTTTCATGGATACAGATTGATTAAATCCGGAGCGGCCTTGTTGGCGGCAGCAGTGTTAGTAACCAGCTCGTTCTTGTCTCCGTAATCAAGTCCTCCTCGCAATTCAAAACAGGATGACCCATTTCAGAGCAAGGATGATAACCTTGTTGACTGACGAGTACCGTGGCATGAACAGCAAAGCAGAAGAATTGCACAAGTAAATAAAGGAGATGGTGCCATTGCCCATGCAGATGCAGAGAGAAAAATAAATGGACGCTAGCTGCTGATTGACTGAAAGCAGAAGTACAACAATATTACAAGACCGAGGTGCGCCGAGGGAGAAGCCCAAGCTACGGTAACAACGCAGCCTAACAAGTCATCCATAACAAACATATGAAGACAGTGCAACAGCTAGCACAGAACAGACTGCCCTAATGGCGGCAGACAAACGCAGACCCAGCAGATGACACAGCAATCTTCACACACACGGCCTCAACCTCCGCCGCCCTGCGCACCGCCACCGCCTCCACCTCCGCCTCCGCCTTGGGCAGCATGGCGAGCAAGATGGGCAGTGATGAACACAGCAAGAAAACGCCCCTTGAGCTTACAGTGCGGACATGTCCACTCGACCGTGCCTCCGTTGTCCATACTGCTAAGCTCTGGCTAATTAGTCGGAAATCCAATGTTGTTGTGGGTTTTATAAATAGACAAGAGTTAACACGCCATGCATATAGCATGTAGCAACTGATGTGAACACCATCGACCTGCCCGATGTGCATGCAAGTCAAGTGTCACGCACAAAATATTTTTGGTCATGCGAGTTTTCTAGCTCTCTGTACCTCATGCATGTGTAACACTAAAAACAGAGAGACTCACCGGGCCATCTACATCTATAAGTACTAACGGGCTAAGTGTCACTTAACTTGCATGTGTTTATCGAGGCAACGTGCATGATCATTTTCATGTTTTTTATGCCAAACCCAAATCGAACATTCACGCAGCAAGGCTGGATCGTTAGCATAAAACTATCACTTTACATGTCAAATTTTCTAACTAATATCGGTCGACCTCTAAATTGCAAAAAATTAAACCAGTTGTGGCAAAAAACACTGATTGTCTTTTGATCACGAATTGACACGGTAACTGACAGTGTGACCTACCTGACAGGTCGACGTGGCAACCAGTTGACGCCTCTCCAACATGGCCGTTAACGGCCGTTAACATAAAACTACCACATTTATAGTCAAATTTCCTAAATGGTACCGTTGGCGTCTCAATCGCAAAAAGCTACCACATTCAAATCAATTTTTCGCAAAAAGCACTGATATCATGAATTGATAACGAATCTGACAGCGGGACCCACATCAAAACCAATTTTTCACAAAAAGACCGGGGCCAAGCGTGACGGTGGCGGGCAAGTGGCAAGTGGCGACAAATAGCAGGGCATGTGGCAGGGCTGCGCATGGATTGTTGTATCTTGTCCTTGGCCCTCTCCCCTTAATATACAGGCGGATTTCTTCCTTCATAGAGAAGAGTAGGACTAGGATTCGTATCTACAAGGACTCCTTCTTTTCCTTTCTTCCACCAATATGAGAGAGAGAGGAAGTCCGACACAGCCTCGCTCCGCCCCTCCTCCTCCCCCGCACGGCCTCGCTCTGCCCCTCCTCCTCCACCCGCTGGCCATAGGGGAGGCCCTGGCCGAATCAGGATCGGAGAGGGGAGGGAGATAGGAAGGAATAAGGGAAGTGGGGGCATGTCTAGGTTTCTCCGTGGCAGAGTAGGCGATCTTGTAGACGTCTAGGGGCGGCGGTGAGCACCTTGGTGACGGCAAGGGGCAGGCGCCAACACGCAGCAGCTTCGCTCCATCGCGAGGAAGACGACGGCAATAGACGAGGCCAAAACAGTACGGGCCAATGCTGGGCCGAGGTGGGCTGCGAGAAAGTAGGGACGAAGGGAAGGAAGGTTGGGCTGCGGCCTGTTAGCTATGAATCCATATTTTCTGCTGAAAAGGTTTTTCCTTTTTTTTCTCTTTTCCAATTTGTAAGTTCAAAATCAATTGTTGTTTTGAATTATTCAAACAATGAACTGGAGTTTGTAAAATTTGTAAATACTCATGAGCCTGTTACACACTATATGGCTCATTAACTTTGTATTTTCGAAATTTAAAGCCATTTGAAAAGGATTTTACATAAAGAGAAGAAAATAGGGACATTAACAAAAGGTCTTATTTGTTTGCTTCCTTCTCTTCAAATGCAAGGCTCTTAGCTCAAAAATAATGCATGCCATCTTCATAAGGCACATTATAACAAACCTAATTAAGGATTAGCCAAAATTTGGGACAGCCGAGATACTATTTAACGAAGCGATGTGGGGACTGCACTGTTTATTTTTGGTATAACTATCTGAATTTGCATATAATGCAAAACAAATATACATATGGTGATAATGCAATTATTTTGTGTGGGTTGAACTACTACGAGTAGCTGATTTTCCAAAGCCACGCACGTGATATTCATCTATTTCTGGAATGCCAAGTCAAGATGAGTTCAACTCGACCGGGGCCGGCCGACGCGTCCGTCCGTATCCGTATAGGATCCACTTTTCCATGTTGGATTCGATTAGCATTTAGCAAGCCTGAAATATGCTCTCCGATCCTACTACGTATACTCTGTAAATTCGTTTCCAGTAACACTACAGGAAACAGGGAATAGGCCGACGGCTGTAACCCGTCGGCGTAGCCACCGAAAGCCGTCGGCGTAACGGCGTCGGCCTATGTCCCCGTAGGCGTATACGGAAATCCCGTCGGCGTACGTTGTAGGCCGACGGCTATACGGTACCGTCGGTCTACACACTGTCGGCATAGCCTCTGTGGGTCCCACTTGCACCAGCTAACAGCCGTTAACGGCAAGGCCGTCGGCCTAGAGTGCCACGTGTTGCCTTCTGCTGGCCCGCGTAGCTAGCTGTAGGCGATGTACGCCGACGGCAAGGCCGTCGGCCTAGAGTGCCACGTGTTGCCTTCTGCTGGCCCGCGTAGGTGTATACGCCGACGGCCACCCCGTCGGCCTAGTTAGTCTGACGATGCAACCCCTGTCGCCAAGACCAAGCCGTGCCATATGGTCATTATTCACGCCGACGGCAATGCCGCTTGCGTTAATATCGCTTTTTTTTTGTTTGTTTCTTCCCTGCATATTTTAAATTCCCACAAACAACACATGCACATGGACACAAACATATAAGATCATCCATAAATATATAGGTACATCATCATCCACACATAGATAGGTACATCATCATCCACACATAGGTGCATCCTAACACATGCACATGCCTACACCTCCGGAGAGCTACTCGAGAGACTCATGTCTCCCCGCGTGAAGAAAGGTGAAGCTTGACGGTAGCCGAGTAGCCGAACCACCGGAAGAAGGAGAAGTACCGCCATGACCACCACCACCGGTAGAAGGAGAAGTACCGCCATGACCACCACCACCGGTAGAAGGAGAAGCACTGCCACCCTCAGCACGATGGAAAGAAGGAGAATCACCTCCACCGCCACCACCACCACCACCACCAGCACCACCACCACCACCAGAAGCACCAGGAGAAGCACGGCCGGTATGAACCGGTGTCATCGCGCGCGAGATAGTCGGCGAGGCATCAGGACGACCAAAGTGTGTATTGCCGGAGCATCCCGATCCCTACATGTTTGAGGCAGAGTTAGCAACCACCAAGACACAGGTTTGTTGTAACAACCGGTTTGGCAAAAAACTTACCGGGGTCCCTGAGTAGAAGGTCAAAGCATATTCGTCATTTGATGGGAAGATTGGCATGACCCTGGCCTAGGTGGCCGTGGCGGTAGAGTGGCTCGCCTCCAAAGGCCATAAAACCTCTCAAAAGCTGCAAGATAGTTTAGATATAAGGCGTGCGAAATAAAGATTCAAACTAGGAATGCGAGACTTGTCATATTTTGCAAAAATAAAGGTGGAAACTTACATCATCGCAGTAACTCGCCCATCGCCAGAGGGCCGCCGGGTGCGGTACCACGCCTCGAGCATCACCAAGTGTTCATAAAAGCGCCTTTGTAGGTCAAGGCCCAAAACAGGCAATTTCAAAACAATGAATCTCGTCAACTTAGCCACTCACGAATGATTTTCGAAATATGATGGAAATGAGAAAAACTTACATCGTCATCGCCGGGAAGGCCGTGGAGGCGGGATAGCGGGTCGTCGGCGGTGAGGGTAGCCTTGATCCGCGTGAGGCTCAAAGCAGAGTTCGCAGGATCACCCTATCGAGAATCTTGAAACGGTCGTGCTCTTGCTCCGCCACGACCACCGCCTCTCGTCGGTCTCCGCTGCTCTAGGATCTTCCACCTCGGATGAAAACCAGTGAACGCCTCGAGGTAGTTAGCACCATCCTCCTTGGCAGTGCCATAGAACTCGAAGCGAGGGCTGAGGTGGGACATATCAGCTTCTTCGCTTCATCATTTCCCATACTTCATAGTCGAACAAGGCCTCTAGATGTGTCTCCCATAGACAAAAAATGTTATGCGATCAAGTAGGATCACGAAGGAAATAAATACAGATTGTTCCATGTATACATGTATACCATATGGGCCTTGAAGCGACCATGGTTGCGGTTTCAGACAAGGTGTCCCTCCGAGCCACGGTTTGCCTTGTTCCGCTCAAGGCGTTGAACGGCGTCTTCCCCACGCCACCGCCGACAACGCCAACCATGCGCCCTCCTTACCATCGGCCCGTGGGCATAAACTGAAAAACAATACTCATTTGAAGAATGGATAATGCAATTAGCAACAACATAGAATCTGATTGACAATTTACTTACCCGCATAATCTTCCTCGGTCATCTTTTGGTTGGGCCTTCACATTCAAATGCTTCGCCCTCTTTCTCAACTTCTGGAGTATAAACCGGTGGTGGTATGCTTCGATTGTAAAACCGTCATTGTCAACCTCGACAAGCCCCCGCAAAGTCTTGTCCGCTTCTCTGGTCCTCCGAAGCACCCTATAGAATCTCTGTAATCATACATACAAAATATTGTGAGGGTCATAAGTTAGCATGGTGGGGTCATCAACTATGAACGAACTCAAAACTTTGCCTTACCCAAAACTTGGTGATCACGGCGTAAGCTTTCAAAGATAAGTTGGCCTCAGGCTCATAGTGCGCCTAACTCGGTGGCTAGCTTCCTCTCGCCGTTAGACGGAGTGTAAAAGCTGGCCAAAATTTCCTAATCGTAGCTCCAACCAAGGTGTTAGGCGACGGCACTGGAGGAAATGTCCAGCTTGTCGCACAATAGTAAAACATTAGTACATGCCAAATTCTTATGACCAAAATGAAATTACATGTTCAAAATTAGTATAGCCACTTACTCAATGCCGTTAGGCGAATGATGGAGTTTCTCCTCCTCAAGCAGGTTCGTCCACCGGGACACCCGATTCCCCATGAATCTTTGGCTTCTTCGGCTGATGGCCCCGACTCCTGGTCTCGGCTCCCTCCGTGTCTCGAGACTCCTCCCGGTCTCGAGAATCAAAGTCCTGGTCTCGAGACCCTCCTGGTATCGAGACTCCCACCCATGTCTAGAGACTCTCCTCCAAGTCTCGAGACCCCTCTCGTCAGAGACTCGAGTAAGCAGACTCGAAGCGCGGAAGCGGAGGGTAGGTCACCTGAAGGTGTAAACCTCAGACTCCAACTCGTCTCGCCTCCACCTCGTCTGCGCCTCGTCCTCCGCCTCGTCCCGCCTCGAGGGAAGTCCGCCTCCTCCTCACCTTGTCCCGCACTGCCCCACCTCGGGAAGTCCGCCTCCTTCCTCACCTCGTCTCACCTCGTTCCCGGCCTCGGAGGAAGTCCACCTCCTCCTCACCTCGTCCTCCTCCTCCCGCATTGTCGTCATTGTAACGCGAGTTGGGAATGGGTGCTCTTCCACTTTTGGTAACCTTCTTCTGCTTCCACTTAAGGATAGAGGACGGTGATTCCTTGCGTTGGCTCATATTGGTCAATCACCTACATTGAGAAGAGCTAAACAATTTAGTCAAGCATAATAAAAATACTAAGAATAATAAAGATATTAAACATAAATACTAAGCATAATAAAGATACTAAGCATAATAAAGATATTAAACATAAATACTAAGCATAATAAAGATACTAAGCATAATAAAGATACTAAACATAGTCGAGGCATAAAAGACATAAAAGACCCTCACCACTCATCATCATCACTCTCATGTGTATGTCTTGGGTTCTCATCAGCACTATCAACATCACTATCACGTGAGAAGTAAGTTGGAGGTTCATCGCAGGATGGAGGCTCATCGTTGCCATTGTCCGAATATAACTTGGTGAGCATATCAATGTCCTTTATATTCGTGACTACCTCACCACGAGTATGTGCATTGTTCTCGAGGTTCTCAAGATCTTGTAAGTCAAAGTCCCCAAAGTTCTCTTGTTCTTGATAGAAAACTCCCTCGTATGTTTTAGGGTCAATGTTGTTGTAATCATCGTCGGAGGGCATGGGTAGCTTACCACGTGGCGATACTCGAACACGACTTCCCAGCCCTTGAGTTCCTCTTCGACATGGGTAGGGTAAATAATAAACTTGTTTGGCTTGGGCCACAAGACAGACATCGGCTCCACTAGAGGTGGTTGGAGGCCTAACTTCAACTAACCCAATGGAAGGGGTACTTCTATATCCACCGCGTGGGTCGAACCAGTGGCATTTGAACACAACAAGCTTGAGTTCTAGGGGCGTATTATTGAACGTCAGCCCGTATACGTTTTGTAACCTTCCATAGTAATCAAAGTCATCGGCTCCTCTGGTGAAGACCCCGGTATTTACAGTTTTTGCATTTGGCCGACGGTTCTGGTAAGACTCTGTATGGAATCGATAACCATTCACATCATACTTTCATACATCTCGACTTTACGGTTACAACCCTGGGAGACACATCTCAACTCATCCGACATCTCAACGTTGGGATCGGCTCCCTACAAGTTGCGTACAAATTGTGCATTAGTTACGTGTAATAAGAGGGACAAGTCACGGATTGCCAGGTAAGAGGGACAGGTTATAAATTACCTTTTCATAGAACCAAGACGTGAAATTTTTCTTTCCAGGGGCACCCACTTTCAGAAGGGTTTCCAACTCACACATCGGGATCCGTCGTTCCCGACCACATTTCATCCGTGAATTGGCTAAAAGGAGAAAATACGTATTAGATCGAAACCGAGTTACTAGTTGCAAATGAATTTGTTCACCATTTTACCTAAGGAAACTGGGCACTTGATTTTCTTCCTCATCTTCATTCTCACCGCGGACCACTTCCTTCATGTTCATAAGCACATAGAGCAATATGCAATCCTTCTCTTACTTTTTCAAGGTATAACTTGTTGCGCCACCGGCCTTGCCACCGGGACACTGGAAGAGGAGGAGCTTGGGGTCATGCTTAGGCTCGTCGACATTGTACCGATAGACCTGGTTATGCATAGTGGGAACATCATCGCCATAGTATGTTGTCGTGGCGTCTGTTATCTCCTGGAGGAGAGTTGCCTCAGCTATGCATGCTTCAATCTTATTTTTGTTTCCACATTTGGTTCGAATATACTTAAACTCTCTCTCAAGACAAAATCGCCAACGAAACGCACGGTCCACCCAAGAGTGCCTCGTTCGAGATGCACAATGAGATGTAACATCGAGTAAAGAAGCTCGGCGGAAAGATTGTCTCTAACTTGCATAGCAACTCGGCACTAGATCATGCAGCTTCTCAATCATCAAGGGACATATTCGCTGGCACAGGTGCGGAAGAAATGACTCAACTCCGCAAGCACTCGCTAGATATGCTCTGGGAGATACCCTCGAACCATCACCGGCATCAGCCGCTCAATCCATATATGATAGTCGTGACTCTTGAGCCCAGTGACTTTTCCAGTTGCCAAATTGACTCCCTTGCTCATATTAGAACAATAACCATCTGGGAACATCACGACGAATTTGAGCCACCCCAATGACTGCTTCTACTGGAGCTTTATGGCTAGTGCTTGCGAGATGGCATCGAGCTGAGAAATCTTTGAACCCTCGTACAGAGGCCTCTTAGCCGAGGCCATCAAATCATAGAAGGCCTTCGCGCTTCGGATCCTCCGGTTCACGAGGTTCCTCCGCTGGCGCTTCATGTGAAGGTGGCGAATGCATGTCGGCATCATGGAAATCATCTAGCAAATTTCTAATCCCATCGCCTCATTGCCATTGATACATTCGCATCACCTCACCTCTATCACGCTCAATCTTGAGTAAAGTCAACCGTCGTGAAAGTCCCATATAACCATATCTCCAAAGGTGTTTTTCATTTCCTCCTTTGATCGACGATGACGCTTATTGCAATGAGCGCAAGGGCAAGTTGACGAATGCACGCCTTTTGAACCACGCTAACTCCTTCACTAATGATCAGTCTTCCATGTCCACTCATCTGTTCTATCAACAACACTAGTAATGCCACCGTATATCCACCCATTATCACCATCCTCTTTTTTATTGGGAACCAAACAATAAACATAGCATTTCATATCAAATAATAGCATGAAACTAAATGCATCATATTTTCTATTTATCTACCGAGAAAAACGCATAACCTACATCTCTAATAGGTATAGAGGGTCCTAGCCACGGATCCGTAGATTGGTAGAAGATTCTCTCGCTGCTCTCCCGATACACATCTCGGCAAAAGCCAAGAGGATGTGCATCCGAGAACAACGGGAGGTGCAACAAAATCTGACTTCGGACCAGACAGAGCATGGAGAACGCATCTAACCACGCATCCGCCGACTGTCCCGTAAATGCCGCAAGCATTACGCTTCATAATATGCGACCTCTAATGCATATTTATCCGCGTAATGCTCGCAGACGGGATATGACACCTAGGTGACGCGACTTGACGTGGAAATGGAATCTACTGACATCAAATATGCGAGGGAGGAGACGGAGTTGTAGCTCACCCTCGACGGTAGAGGTAGTAGGCGACCTGGGGCGAGGACCTCAGGACAGCGACCTCCGGGACGGCGACCTCCAGGACAGCGACAGGACCTAGTGAATGTAAATAGAGTCATGATTATAGCACAACAAGTAATATACTAGAACAACTAATATACTAGAACTAATTATACTAGAACTAATATACAACAAGTAATATAGTAGAAACTAATTATATAACAACAAGTAATTACCCTAAAGGAGAGCGGAAGGAGGGAGGGAGGCGGGGGATGTGGGGTGGTGGGGAGGAGAGGAGGCAGAGGAGGAGGGAGGCGGGGAAGGAGGGGAGGCAGGGATGTGGGTAGGTGGGGAGGAGAGGAGGCAGAGGGAGGAGGGGATGCAGGGAAGGAGGGAAGGAGGCAGGGAAGGAGAGGAGGCAGAGGGAGGAGGGGAGGCAGGGGGAGGAGGGAAGGCAGGGGGAGGAGGGAAGGAGGGGAGGCAGGGAGGTGGGAAGGAGAGGAGGTAGAGGGAGGAGGGGAGCAGGGAGCTGCCGGCGGGGAGGAGAGGTGGGGAGGTGGGGAGGAGAGGAGGCAGAGGGAGGGGAGAGGAGGGAGGAGGGCGGCGGGAGGGAGGAGGCATGGGAGGCGGGCGGACGGGAGGGGGGCGGCCGACGGGGAGGCGGGCGGCACAAGTGAGGGGCGGGTGGGCAATGAGTAGGCAGGGCTCATGAGTAGGCGGGGCTCACAGGTGTGGTCGCAGGGCTCATGGTAGGCAGCAGAGCCCCTTATCCACTTAAGTCTAGGCCGAGATGCACTCCAAAAAAGCCCTCAGATAGGTAATGCAAAGTCCGGCCAGAGACTAAATAAAATTTAATAAAAAAATATTTTTTTATTAAACTTCTAAAAAATATAATAATCTAAAAATATAATATTAAACTTCTATCTATAATTTTTTATGTAGTTATATAATGCAAGTTATATAATGCGTGTTCCCGTGGCATCCCGGCACTCGGGCGGTCCTTTTCCGACGAAACCCTAATCCGAGGGACCCGGTTCACCCCGTAGCATTCTCCGTGACGAGGTTGAACAACGACTCTCTCTCGGTGGTTTAGGTTTGTTTGGGTCATATCTACATGGAAAACCAAGGATAGGCCCAGGTTCCACCGTCACCCTCGTTTGACCCATGACGGAGCCTACTCCTACATGTCCAGCACGCTTCTATAGGTGTTATCGCATGCAGCGTGGACGGTCACACCCGGGAGATAGGTTTTCCGTCTAGGGGCAATCCACCACCCTTGTGCATGTATGCTAGGGCCACACGCATGTTCCGTGGCATCCGACTCGGCGGTCCTTTTCCGAAAACCCTAATCCGAGGGACCATGGTCTACCCGTAGCATTCTCCAGACGAGGGTTGAACAACGACTCTCTCGGTGGTTTAGGTTTTTTTGGGTCATATCTACATGGAAAACCAAGGATAGGCCGAGGTTCCACCGGATCACCCTCGTTTGACCATGACGGAGCCTACTCCTACATGTCCAAAACGCTTCTATAGGTGTTATCGCATGCAACATGGACGGTCACACCCGGGAGCTAGGTTTTCCGTCTAGGGGCAATCCACCACCCTTGTGCATGTATGCTAGGGACACACGCATGTTCCCGTGGCATCCCGACACTCAGGCGGTCCTTTTCCGACGAAACCCTAATCCGAGGGACCCGCGGGTCTACCCCCATAGCATTCTCCGTACGAGGGTTGAACAACGCACTCTCTCGGTGGTTTAGGTTTGTTTGGGTCATATCTACATGGAAAACCAAGGATAGGCCCAGGGTTGCACCGGTCTACCCTTGTTTGACCATGACGGAGCCTACTCCTACATGTCCAAAGACGCTTCTATAGGTGTTATCGCATGCAACGTGGACGGTCACACCCGGAGCTAGGTTTTCCGCCTAGGGGCAATCCACCACCCTTGTGCATGTATGATAGGGCCACACGCATGTTCCGTGGCATCCGACTCGGCGGTCCTTTTCCGACGAAACCCTAATCCGAGGGACCTGCTGGTCTACCCCGTAGCATTCTCCGACGAGGGTTGAACAACGCACTCTCGGTGGTTTAGGTTTGTTTGGGTCATATCTACATGGAAAACCAAGGATAGGCCCAGGGTTCCACCGGTCTACCTCGTTTGACCTGCGACGGAGCCTACTCCTACATGTCCAAAGACGCTTCTATAGGTGTTATCGCATGCAACGTGGACGGTCACACTGGGAGCTAGGTTTTCCGTGTAGGGGCAATCCACCACCCTTGTGCATGTATGCTAGGGCCACACGCATGTTCCGTGGCATCCGGCACTCGGGCGTCCTTTTCCGAAAACCCTAATCCGAGGGACTCGGTCTACCCCGTAGCATTCTCCACGAGAGGTTGAACAATGCACTCTCGGTGGTTTAGGTTTGTTTGGGTCATATCTACATGGAAAACCAAGGATAGGCCCAGGTTCCACGATCTACCCTCGTTTGACATGACGGAGCCTACTCCTACATGTCCAGCACACTTCTATAGGTGTTATCGCATGCAACATGGACGGTCACACCCGGGAGCTAGGTTTTCCGTCTAGGGGCAATGCACCACCCTTGTGCATGTATGCTAGGGCCACACGCATGTTCCCGTGGCATCCGGCACTCAGGCGGTCCTTTTACGACGAAACCCTAATCCGAGGGACTGGGTCTACCCCCGTAGCATTCTTCGACGAGGTTGAACAACGCACTCTCTCGGTGGTTTAGATTTGTTTGGGTCATATCTACATGGAAAACCAAGGATAGGCCTGTGGTTCCACCGTCTACCTCGTTTGACCATGACGGAGCCTACTCCTACATGTCCAGCACGCTTCTATAGGTGTTATCGCATGCAACATGGACAGTCACACCCGGGAGCTAGGTTTTCCGTCTAGGGGTAATCCACCATCCTTGTGCATGTATGCTAGGGCCACACGCATGTTCCCGTGGCATCCGACTCGGGAGGTCCTTTCCGATGAAACCCTAATCCGAGGGACCCGGGTCTACCCGTAGCATTCTCCAGACGAGGGTTGACCAACGACTCTCTCGGTGGTTTAGGTTTGTTTGGGTCATATCTACATGGAAAACCAAGGATAGGCCCAGGGTTCCACCGTTCACCTCGTTTGACCCGCGAGAGCCTACTACTCCTACATGTCCAAAGACGCTTATAGGTGTTATCGCATGCAACGTGGACGGTCACACCGGAGATAGGTTTTCCGTCTAGGGGCAATCCACCACCCTTGTGCATGTATGCTAGGGCCACACGCATGTTCCGTGGCATCCGGCACCGGGCGGTCCTTTTAAGCGAAACCCTAATCCGAGGGACCAGCGGGTCTACCCCGTACCATTCTCCGTCGAGGGTTGAACAACGACTCTCTCGGTGGTTTAGGTTTGTTTGGGTCATATCTACATGGAAAACCAAGGATAGGCCCAGGGTTCCACCGGTCTGCCCTCGTTTGACCCGTGAGAACTACTCCTACATGTCAAGACGCTTCTATAGGTGTTATCGCATGCAACGTGGGCGGTCACACCGGGAGCTAGGTTTTTCGTCTGGGGCAATCCACCACCCTTGTGCATGTATGCTAGGGACACGCATGTTCCGTGGCATCCGGCACTCAGGCGGTCCTTTTAAACGAAACCCTAATCCGAGGGACAGCGGGTCTACCCCATAGCATTCTCCGTACGAGGGTTGAACAACGCACTCTCTCGGTGGTTTAGGTTTGTTTGGGTCATATATACATGGAAAACCAAGGATAGGCCCAGGGTTGCACCGGTCTACCCTTGTTTGACCCGCGACGGGAGCCTACTCCTACATGTCCAGCACGCTTCTATAGGTGTTATCGCATGCAACGTGGACGGTCACACCCGGGAGCTAGGTTTTCCGTCTAGGGGCAATCCACCACCCTTGTGCATGTATGATAGGGCCAAACGCATGTTCCGTGGCATCCGGCACTTTCAGGCGGTCCTTTTAAGACGAAACCCTAATCCGAGGGACTCATGGGTCTACCCGTAGCATTCTCCGTCACGAGGTTGAACAACGCACTCTCTCGGTGGTTTAGGTTTGTTTGGGTCATATCTACATGGAAAACCAAGGATAGGCCCAGGTTCCACGGTCACCCTCGTTTGACCCGACGGAGAACTACTCCTACATGTCCAGCACGCTTCTCTAAGTGTTATCGCATGCAACGTGGACGGTAGTTTAGGTTTGTTTATGTCATACCAATATACTTTTTTGGCCTTTACAACGTACATATGCGATAACCTTCACTCGGTGGAGGGTTTCTCCAAATAGTGGGTTCGATGCCCGAGGGTCCCCAAAGAGAGGGTTTCTAGGGTTTCCCAATAGATAGGTTCGGTTCCCGTGGTCCATAAAAATGAGATATCTTACAATCACCAAGTTATTTATAAATTACATCTACATTAAAATTACAGTGGGAAATAAATTATGCAACTATTTGAATATTATAATTTGGAGTAAAGTAGTAAAAGTACCTACCTAGGCAGCGGCATTCGTCGGCATTACGTCGGCGAGATAAGCCGGCGGCTTGGCCGTCGCGTATCAGCTTAACGCCGTTGCCACGCCCGTCGAGTGGGACGGTGGTAGGACACGTGGCATCATCGCCGACGGTACTGTCTGTGACGATCGCCGTCGAAGTGTAATGGAGGCCGACGGTTTTATATCGCCGACGGCGGCCGTCGAGGTTTAAGCCCACGCCGACGGGTTTTCTCGCCGGCCACACAGCCCACCGGAGCCGCTCGGTTACGCCGACGGGCCCGACCTTTAGCCGTCGGCATAAAATAAGGCCGTCGGCGTTTCTTGTTATTCCTGTAGTGTAAGGACCAGAGTGGGCGTCGTGTTGGCGTTTTGGAGGAACTCTAGGTGTGTGGTCGGACTCGGTTCTGTAATACTCCTACCATCCTATTCCTATATAATGCATGCAGTCAAAAGGGACCAGAAACGCAGCATCAAAACAATCGATCGAATCCCGGCGGAAAGTCGCGTGCGTTAGCTCTGATCGATCTACGCAAAGCGGCCGGCGCACAGCTCACATATACTGGCCAGCGTGAAGTGCCGTAGCATGGATGAACCAATCAAGCCGCCATGGTCTGAGCTCCCAGAGGACCTTCTAGCCCTGGTCTTGGCCCGCTTCTTTTCCCCGGCCGACCGCGCTTGCTTCGAGTCCACGTGCCGTTCTTGGCGCTCGGCCGCACGTCCCCCTCCGCGGCAGCTGCCATGGATCATGCTTCCATTTGGGGGGTTCTTGAACCCCTCCGACCGTATTATGCGCCGCCATCTCTCCTTCTACAAGACGCCGGCGTGCTGCAGTGGCTCTACCGACTACCACAACCCGGTGTACTTCTCCTTCCCCAAGACCATGAGGTGCGTTGGCTCTACCGACGGCTGGATCACCATCGACTGCGCTGACGCCGAGAACAGGCACACCTACTTCTTGCACAATGAGTTCTCGAGCACGACATTGCCGCTCCATGAGTTGGACGCTGCCATTGGCCATGTTTCCGAGCTTTTCAGGATCCGCAAGGTGCTCCTACGGTCGACCCCGGATGACGTCATCGCCCTCAGGACCAACCACCGTAGCTGCCCCATCATCTTAACCCAGCGTGGTAAAGGGGTGTGGTTTCCCAATTGGCACGCAGCTCGCAGTGTCCATATCACTGATGTTGTGTTTATTGGAGATAGACTTTGCGGGATCACCAAGGCCGAGGACCTCTTCTTCCTTGATATTGCCTACGACGATAATGACGTACCTAGTGTTACCGGTGGAGAGTGTGTCATCGGGAATTTTGTTGATGTGTGGAGCAAGGAGGAAGTGGACGATAACAACTACAATAATAATGATGATATTGTTGCTGCCAATGATGATGATGATGATAACGATGATAATGTTGATGCTGCCAATGACGATGATGGTGGTGATGATGTTGTTGCTGCCAATGATGATGATGATGATGGCGACGGCGAATCATATGACTTGACGAAGATGACCCGGTATGATGTGATTTATGACGAAGCGCGCCAAGATAGGAAAATTTATGAGCCTATCATCAATACCATGTGGTACTTGATCGAGTCACGTGGAAATCTGCTCATGGTGAGGCGACAAGTGCTAAGACCATGTAACCAGGGATTTCCGTTCACTCACAAGGTAGAGGTTTTCGAGGCTGACATCAGCGCAGCCAAGTGGGTGCCAATGGAGGGGGGGCTAGGTGGCCAGGCGCTTTTCATCAGCACACCGTTCAGCAGGTCGATCTCTGCTGCTTGCAGCAAGGAGATACAAGAGGATGCTATTTATTTTATTGACACGGACGATGTATTCGATATGAGGTTCAAGACCCTGAGCGCCCCTAGGGATGATTGGGATTACACCATGAACCTGAGGAACTGCGACACAGAGGAGCTAACATGGGTCTTTCCACCAGAGTTATTGGCTTAGTAGTAAAATTTTATATCTGTATTATGATTAGACTGCACGTACTCACTCTGGTTTATATTAATGGACTTAACTTTGTCTATATACACATCCATCTAGAATATGTACCGGAGAGAATAATAAAATGTGTTCATACTTTTCTATCTCACTGTTGTGCGTGCAAGTGACTACCAAAACTGTATAGCAATCCTGAGCATACACTACGGGAAAAAATGTCGCTGTCGTGTAGACACGTCTTTGCCGTGTGTCAAATGCACCGGAACATGGCAAAGATAGTCTTTGCCGTGTGTAACTCAAAAAATACACGGCAAAGTATGTGAACACGGCAAATTTCTAAAAAAGAACACGGTAAAGAAATATACACGGCAAAGACCCATAAAGGAACACGGCAAAGAAAATACACTCGGCAAAGTCCACAACGGCACACGGCATATGTGTTGTCACGGCAACAAGGTTGGACCCGTGACCCCACAAGTCCATTTAACGGGAGGAGCTAACGGCCGCAGACGATGGTCTCTTTGCCGTGTACCCTCGCCGGTCCTTTGTCGTGTGTATTCTGCAGTATACACGGCAAAGGGCCTTAGCCGTGTGTGTTCCGCAGTACACACGGCAAAGTCCTTTTTTCTTTTTTTTTGCCTTTTATCACATTACTCTTAGGAAAATCATAAAAAAATCATTGTAATTCAAAAAAATACAAATAATATATCAAAATTTGCAGAAAAATAAGATTTATCTATATGCACTAAAAAATTAGATATTTATATTAAATAAGAATCTTCATGCTCGTCGTTTTGGCCATTGTTTAAAACATGCATAAAAAATTAAAAAACGATCGAAATAATGCGAAACGTTCGCATGGTGTCATATTATGTGACATAGTTGGTAGGAAAAATATCAAACTTCATATATTGATTATGTCTGAAAAAACCTTCACAAAATGACCTATATCATTCAAGGTTTCCTGGTTTTCGGGTCAAATGACCAATGTTATGGCTAAAATTAAGGCATAGTTTGTGATAATCTGTCCATATTGTGCATGCATGTGCATTATGGAATGGAGAATAATGTTGCAGGAGGAAGTTTTTCTTTTCGTCGCACCAAAAAGCTATTTTCCATTTTACGAGCGTAAAAAAAGGGGAATTTTATGAAGCAACCACCAAATGGGTAATTCAAAATTCTACCACCCCATTTTTCAAAAATACTAGACCACCTTAAATGTACAATGTACCAACGGCAGGATCTCAAACTTTCCGTCCACTCCAGGTGAAAAAGACAAATTCCTGCCGAATCGGCAGGAAGTGGGTCAGATATGAACTACAGATACATGATCGGATGGGCATGATTTTTTACAAAAATCATTTTTAGATTCACAATATGCTATTTCATCAGAGATCCAGTGAAAGTTTAGAGGGGCTTAGCTCCGAGCTAAGAATCTTCATACCCGTCGTTCGACAAAGTTTGTCGATAGTTTAAAAGAGTCATAAAAAATTCAAAACGATCGAAACAATGCGAAACCTTCGCGTGGTGTCATATTATGTGACATAGTTGGTAGGAAAAATATCAAACTTCGTATATTGATTATGTCCGAAAAAAACCTTCACAAAATATCCTATCTCATTCGAGGTTTCCTGGCTTTTGGGTCAAATAACCAATGTTATGACTAGAATCAAGGCATAGTTTGTGATAATCTATCCATATTGTGCATGCATGTGCCTCATGAAATGGTGAACAATGTTGCAGGAGGAAGTTTTTCTTTTCGTCGCACCAAAAAGCCATTTTCCATTTTCTGAGCGAAAAAAACGAGAGATTTTATGAAGCAACCGCCAAATGGCTAATTTAAAATGCTACCATCCTATTTTTCAAAAATACTAGACCACCTTAAATATACAATGTCCCAAAGAGGGGATCTCAAACCTTTCTGTCCACTCTAGGTGAAAAAGACAAATTCCTACCAAAACGGCACAAAGTGAGTCAGATATGAACTACAGGTACATGATCTGACGGGCATGATTTTTCACAAAAATCATTTTTAGGTTCACAATATGCTATTTCATTAGAGATCCAATGAAAGTTTAGAGAGGCTCAGCTCGAGCTAAGAATCTTCATACCCGTCGTTCGACAAAGTTTGTCAATAGTTTAAAAGAGTCATAAAAAATTCAAAAACGATCGAAAAAATACAAAACCTTCGCGTGGTGTCATATTATGTGACATAGTTGGTAGGAAAAATATCAAACTTCGTTTATTGATTATTTCTAAAAAAAACTTCACAAAATGACCTATCTCATTCGAGGTTTCCTGGCTTTCGGGTCAAATGACCAATGTTATGACTAGAATCAACGCATAGTTTGTGATAATATGCCCATATTGTTCATGTATGTGCATCATGGAGTGGCGAACAATGTTGTAGGAGGAAGTTTTCCTTTTCGTCGCACCAAAAAGCCATTTTCTATTTTCCGAGCGTAAAAACGGAGGATTTTATGAAGCAACCACCAAATGGCTAATTCAAAATACTACCACCCCATTTTTCAAAAATACTAGACCACCTTAAATGGACAGTGTCCCAACGGAGGGATGTTAAACCTTTCCGTCCACTCCAGGTGAAAAAGATAAATTTCTGCCGAATCGGCAGGGAGTGGGTCATTTATGCACTACATGTACATGATCGGATGGGCATGGTTTTTACAAAAATCATTTTTAGGTTCACAATATGCTATTTCATCAGAGATCCAATGAAAGTTTAAAGACGCTCAGCTCCGAGCTAAAAATCTTCATACCCATCGTTCGACAAAGTTTGTCGATAGTTTAAAAGAGTCATAAAAATGCAAAAACGATCGAAACAATGCGAAACCTTTGCGTGGTATCATATTATGTGACATGTTTGCAAGGAAAAATATAAAACTTGTTATATTGAATATGTCTCAAAAAAAGCTTCACAAAATGACCTATCTCATTTAAGGTTTCCTAGCTTTCGGGTCAAATGACCAATATTATGGCTAGAATCAAGACATAGTTTGTGATAATGTGCCCATATCATGCATGCATGTGTATCATGGAATGGCAAATAATGTTGCTGGAGGAAGTTTTCCTTTTCCTCGCACCAAAAAGGCATTTTATATTTTCCGGCAACAAAAAACCGGGGGTTTTATGAAGCAACCACCAAATGGATAATTCAAAATGATACCACCCCATTTTCACAAGATTATATGGATGTCATATTTGGATTCCTCACATTTTTCTGATCGATTTAGACATTTTATTTGTCGAATTCTGATTTACGAATTTAAATATATGAATTATTCCATATTAAATGGAAAAAGGAAATAAAATAAAATAATTTTATTTTATTTTTTATTTGGATTCAAAATTATTATTACTTTTCATTATTGTTTACTTAAATAATTGTTTGAAATCTAAAACTGAGATGTGTGACATCATGGCCCAAGAGTTAATAGGATTGATATGAAAGTATTAGCAACAAAGTATGATTTCTTTTCTCGGAAGCTCATTCGGAAGAAACAAAAAAGTTAAGCGTGCTAGAGCTAGAGTAGTGTTAGGATGGGTGACCACATGGGAAGTTTGATTATGAATGTAATTTGACCTAATATTTAACATACAAAGGGTTAAAATATTCTATACGAGATTATCAAATAAATAATATTCAAAAAAGTTTGAAACAAAATAATTTTTTTATTTTTTTAAAAGGCAGTTTCTTTGCCGTGTATTTTTCCACGAGACACACGGCAAAGACAGCTTCTTTGCCGTGTACTTTTCGAGAAGACACACGGCAAATAATAGACGCCGTCATCTCCGCGAGAACCGTCATCTTACTTTACTTTGCCGTGTCTACGTATGAGACACACTTGCAAAGGCTTTGCCGTGTCTTATTTAGAAAACTCACGGCAAAAGGCCTTTGCCGTGGCGAACCACACGGCAAAGCCTTTGCCGTGTTCCGAAAGGCCTTTGCCGTGTCTTTTGTCCATACGGCAAAGAGACTGTGTGCCGTAACGATAGTAGCCCTAGATTGCATCCCACTAATCAATCGCATCACATTCTTCCACAATCAACTAACAACTAAATTAGTCAAAACTATCTCATGTGCTGGCATACCTCAAATCTCCCGTGCAGTACACCTTCATTGACATTCCTCTCGCCAGCCAACAACGAGATCACCACCTATACCACGCTGCGGTCTACATTGCCTCATCGTCTCGCTCCAGGTTCTGTAATCCTGGAATCGTCAACAAATAGTGCCAATGAGGCTTTCCATCAACTAAAGTATGCTTAGAAAAAATAGTTGAAATCTTACATCTCTACCAAAAGAAAACAACAAAATGACTCAATAAGAGCAAAATAGACACTCTCTCCGATTTCAAAATATAAGATGTTTTAACTTTGTAAAAAAAAATACATCTAGTTTACTAAAAAAAGTCTAGATACATTTTCTTCACGAAGCTAAAACACATCTTACATTTTGAAACGAGAGAGTACTAAGTTACGTGTCACCATGGTGTTCTTTGGGAGTAGCACGTTGTACTCCCTCCGTTAGGGATTATAAGGCCTAAGAGCTTTTTTAAAATGTTAAGAATTACAAGGCCTTTCTCATTTATTATCATCTCTCATCCAATGCATGGTCTTCTTTTTCTTTTTCTTCTCTCATGCATGTATAACTATTGGTGCATGTAGTAATCCAGAGGGTGAGTTATTGCTTTTCTTAATCCTATCAAAATGGTCCATAGCCTTATACTCCCTAACAGAGGGTAGAAAAGCGATAAGTTAATTAAGGGGTGGGTACTGCATTGGTAAGTGATCCTTACGGAGTCATCAATTTGCGTTCGAACGTCCAAAATACATAGGTGCATTTAGTACTTCTTTTATTAGAAAAATCAAACAAGTATACAGAACAACCATTTCGAGATCATGGGTGTTGACTGAAGGATCTGATCTGATGGCGGGATCTCGTTTCTCATGCATTTCGGAGGATCGACAGGAGGACGATCATGTTGCGGTCTGTATCGCGAAGGAAATTCTGGCCGATGAGGCATCAGATTGCACTGTAGTGGATCGCCGGAAGGGTAGATCACGGTCCGAGATCCTCGCGGATTACTGGCGTGGAGCGGGTTTCCCGTCGCAGGAGTCGCGATACTAGGAGAAGCGGGCGCCGCGTCAGGCTTCCTCGGGTGAGATCTCTTCTGTTGTGTGCAGGTCGCCGGTGGAGTCTCGTTCGTTGTCGCCCGCTTCTCGTCGGGCGCCGGTCGAGCGAAAGCGATGCTCGTCTTCTTCGCCTTCCGGATTGCGGCTAGCAAGGCTGCCTAGGGTGGGTCGCTGGTGCGGCCCGCTGCCGCCCCGCCGTTTCACTCCTGCGCCGGTGCTGGGGCAGTTCTTTCCGCGGGCGGCGGATCGTGTGTCTGTGCCGAGTACGGTGGATGTGGAGGAGGCGGTGATCGCGGAGCCGGTTCCCCCGCCGGTTTTTTCGGGACTTCCTGGGCGTGGCGATGGTGAGGCCCACAGGCATGCGGTGGGGTTAGGGTTGGACAGATATGTACGACGCCAAGTCCGTATTCGACTGTCTCGACCTACCCTAACCCAGATCGCCTCGTCTCCGCCTAGTATGCCGCCCGTCGTCATCTCGCCTACGCCCAGCGCAGTCAAGCTCTCCTTCGCCGTGCTATCTTGTAGGTATTTTGTTGAGCTTGTTGTGTCGGCCATGTCCCGTCCTGCGGCGCCGGCCGGCACGGGTCTTCCCGGCAATGCGTTGCCGATGTCGTCCTTGCCGCCGGTAGCTGCGACTGCTGTTACTGCTCCCTCGTCTTGTGCTGGCCCTAGTGCGGGGGTGCCTGCGCCGGTTTTGCAGCAAGGTGTGGCTGGAAATTTTGTGCCGCACCCGTCGGTGCCACTTCAGCCGCCGATGCTACCTCTTCAACCGCCTATGATGCCGTTGCAGCCACCTTCGTGCCGCCCGGGACCGCCGGCATATATGCCTGCTCCACAGCAGATGGGGCAACAGTTTGCACAACCTCCTAGGCATTTTCAAAGGCCTGTGTTTCATCCCGCCTCAGCAAATTCAGCAGTTGTTCCCGCACATGCATCAGCCTTCTCCTCAAGCCCCTGCTATTTTGCCAACAATTGCAAAGAACAAGAGGAAGAAAAAGAAAAGCCAGGCTGCACCACCTCAGGTACACCCGGTTCAGCCCCAATTCGCGCAGGGGCAGAATTTCTTTTCGCCACCACCTCTTGGTCAGATGTTTGCGCCTCCTGTGGTAAGTACTCCGGCAGCGGCTGAGGTTGTGGTTCAAGACACATTGGTTGTTGCTGAGGCTAGCAAGCCAAAGAAAGTTAAGTGTTGGAAGTGTTCGGTGGATACTCACGCAACAAAAAACTGTCCGGTTCAGCATTGTTGTCTTGTTTGTAATAATTTGGCGCACCCTACTAATAGGTGCCCGACTCTCAGGTTGCCTAGACCTTCAATCATTGTGGTAGGTAATGGGACAGAGGATATGCCGTTTAATCAGTTGCCTGATAGTATCTTCAGAGAACTCCGATGGCGAAGGTAACTATTATTGGTTCATCGGTGCCTACAGCTGTCATTGAATCTCAGATGACAAGGATTTGTCCTCTCAACACTCAGTGGAAGTGGGAGGCCCTCCCGCATGGAGATGATAGTTTCTTGGTAAGTTTCCCGTCCTTTGAAGACCTCCAGAGAGTAGATGGGATCCAAATGCCGTTGATGTCTCATGATGCCAGAATTGTGATTAGTGCTTGGGAAGTGGAAGACATCCCACATAAATTTGTGCTATCGCAACTGTGGGTTCATGTTGAGGGTGTACTCCATACTATCCGTCATTTCCATGGACTCTGGGCTATTGGCTCTCTTCTGGGGATTACTGTGGATGTGGATCTGGTGACATTACACAGTCGCAATGTTGTTCGTATCTGTGTGGCTATGATGAATCCCAAGGCTCTACAGAAAAGTGTGAATTCAAAGGGCCATTTTTAGGTGTCAACGCAACTTTGAAGCTCAAAGGATACGACTTTATCTTTAGGGAGGAGGCGAAGGATTTTATTCCGGACCCTGGTTTCACGCCTTTTTTCTGGAGGCGTAAGGGGGATGATCCTGAGGAAGACGATTGCAATGATGCTGAAAAGGATGCTCCTAATGGAAATGACTCTTCTGCTATCCCACAAGTGTCTAATATGGAGGTGGAAACATCTTCTAGTCAGGGTGGTTCTGGGGGAGCTTCGGCAACTAAGACAGTGCAGGATATTATTGTTGTTACTCCTTTAAACCCGTCTCCTCAAACACCTCGGGGAAAGGAGATTTTGGCTCAAGACAAATTGGGTTATCGAGTTGTACCTTCGGCGGGGTCGGGATCTCCTACTCCTGTTCTGTTGTCAAGGTCATCGGTCGTTCGTCACAGTTCGCCCGTGGTTGAATTGGTTCCGACAGTGCTTCAGTCCGACATGTGCAAGCCAGTCAGTTGTGGGCCGTTACCTCCCGCCCAGGTCGACGTGTTAGCTGAGCTGCTGGCAGGGTCGGGGTCATCACTTCGCGGGATGCATGTTGTTGTTCCGCGGACCTGTTCTGACTCTGCAGCTAGACCACAGGATGAGGCCCTCTTTGGCGAGTGGCCAGCCGCGCAATCTTGGCCAGCGCCTGCTCCTGACGGGCCGGACACTGCTATCGCGCGGAGCTGTTCGGTTCAGCATGCTATGGCCCAGGAGTCAGCTACGGAGGAGACTGCTGACCAGGAACATGGTGATGATGTTAAGGATGCTATTGCTCAGGAGCCGATTTCGGAGGAGGTCATGCAGGCGGATGTTGGGCTCTCCTCTGCTTTAGAGTTTATGCATGCAACACCCGTTCTTATTTCTGCTAAACAAGTTTCAGCGCTAGCTACTGCCGGCAACAAGCAGGTTCCTGGGCTCGCGTTGCGCAGGAGTGGTCGTCATACGGTATGTGCATATGGGTTTAGTGAAACAGATGAAGATTCTCTCTCAAAGGCCATGCGCAGGAAGGAAGAAAAGAACTTGGATTCTAATGGTACTTCCTCGTCATCTAAGTCTTTTATCTCTTTTTCATCTACGCAAATTTCTTATAAACTTAATAAAGTAGGCATTAGTCTTGGTAAGAATGCTAGAGATGTTTCTATTTCTACCAATGTCTTGAAGTGGATGGAATACGAACGTCTAACGTCTAACGGTTGTTCCAAAAGCCTTGACCTCTATTGTTTCCATTTACTCTGATGATGATGAGGATGTGAATGCCACAATGGATGGTCAGCTCCTATCTCATCTAGTTGGTGAAGTTCTGGAAGTTGGTTTCGATGAGGACAGATTAAGTTTAGTATATGAACTAACTGCTTCCGGTCGGAAATCTTCTTCTGGGAAAAAATGAAATAAATCTCGGAAACGAGATTTGACTCCTAAATCCATATTTGTTTTCCAATGAATGTCATGTTTCTGAATAGCAGAGGTCTTCGTGACTTGGCTAAATATTTACATATTGCACTTTGTACTAGGGAACATAATTTGGATTTTATTGCTATTTTGGAAACGGGTAGAAGAGAGTTCTCTTAAAGTCTACTTGACCGCCTTTCGGGTGGTATAGACTTTGTGTGGCATTATCATCCACCTAGGGGACGATCTGGAGGCATTTTACTTGGCGTAAGCGCAGACACCATGGACATTTTAGCTAGTTCGGAAGGAGAGTTTCACATAAAACTCAACATCCGTAACAAAGCTGACAATTTCATATGGAGCCTTGTCGCTGTGTATGGTGCAGCCCAGGATGCGTTCAAGGCCGATTTTCTTCACGAACTGGTAAACTTAGCGAAAGATAATACGTACCCTATTCTTATAGTAAGTGATTTTAATCTGCTTCGGTTTCCATTCAAGAAGAGTAAAGGTAATTTTAACGATAATTAGCCATTCCTTTTTAATGATATCATTGACAGCCTTGACTTGAAGGAAGTAACCATGATCGGTCGTCAGTTTACTTGGGCAAACAGCCTGCCTGAACCTACATACGAAAAACTAGATCGCGTACTGATGGATTCGGATTGGGAAGAACATTTTCCCCGAGTCTCACTTCGCGCTCTAGAGTGTATTGAAGCGTTGTCTGACCATGCTCTCATACTGCTGACTACTAGATTACCTCGGATACGATGTTCCCGTCCATTCAAATTCGAACTTGGATGGTTACACTGGGAGGGTTTTCATGGTATGGTCAAAACAGTATGGGAAAAACCGGTTACGGGTAACACACCAATCCAGAGGTGGAACAATAAAGTGCGTATGCTATGCAAACACCTTGGGGGTTGGGCGCGCCACAGCTGGTATTCTTAAAAAAGAAAAACTTCGGCTATCGTCTACTATTGATGAACTTGAAGCTATAGCATAAAATCGTTTGTTAACTACGCATGAAATTGAGCTGAAAAGCCAAGCGAATGCGGAGTTAGCACGTTTACTGCGTGAAGAGGAAATCAAATGGTATCAACGTTCCAAAGCCCAATTTATTTTGTATGGGGATTCGAATACTAGGTACTTCCATAGTCTTGCTAATAGCAGACACAAGAATAAATTTATTCGATCTTTAACGCAAGATGAGGGGATGATTGAGGGACATGAGCAGCTGAAATCCTATATTACAAATTACTATAAATATTTGTTTGGGGAACCAGATGAGGGAACTATCTCTCTGGATGAATCTCAAACAGATGATGTGTCTCAGGTTTCTGTCGAGGAAAATGACCTACTGACGGCTCCCTATTCAGGTCAGGAAGGTTGTTTTCCAGATGGAACATAACAAAGCCCCTAGTCCTGATGGCTTTTCAGCTGAATTTTACCAAACCTTTTAGAATATTATCAAAACAGATCTACTTGAAATGTTCTGTGCTTTGCACGCTGGTCAACTAGATTTATTTCGCTTGTATTTTGGAGAGATAATTCTTTTGCCTAAGATTAATGAAGCAAAACGGATCCAACAATATAGACCAATCTGTCTTCTTAATGTTAGTTTTAAAATTTTTACCAAAGTTGCAACGATTCGTCTAAATTCTGTGGCGGATCATGTAGTTCGCCCTTCACAAACTGTTTTTATGCAAGGTCGCAACATACTTGACGGTGTTTTTATGCATGAAACAGTTCATGAACTACATAGGAATAAGTTGAATGGGGTTATTCTTAAAATTGACTTCGAAAAGGCCTATGATAAAGTCAAATAGCCTTTTCTTCAGCAGACCCTTAGAATGAAAGGTTTTTCATCTGAGTGGCAGGATTTAATCAACAACTTTGTGTCGGGAGGTAGTGTTGCCATAAAAGTTAATGGCGATGTTTTTAAATACTTTCAGACGAAAAAAGGTTTGAGACAAGGAGATCCATTATCACCAATGCCATTTAATATAGTGTCTGATATGCTCGCTGTTATGATTGAGCGTGCCAAGCTTGATGGCCAAATTGAAGGTGTGATTCCCCATCTAGTTGATGGAGGTTTATCAATCCTTCAATATGGCGACGATACAATTTTATTTATGGAACATGACCTTGAAAAAGCGAAAAATCTGAAACTGATACTTTCAGCTTTTGAGCAACTATCAGGGTTGAAAATCAACTTCCATAAAAGTGAATTGTTTTGTTTTGGCGAGGCCCGAGATGAAGTTAGTCTTTATGCTGATCTCTTTGGTTGTAGTCAAGGTGTTTTTCCGATTCTTTATTTGGGCAACCCGGTTCATTACCGGAGACTCACAAATGCTGAATGGAAAATCGCTGAGGAAAGACTACAACTAAGATTGAGGAGCTGGAAAGGTAAATTGCTCTCCATAGGGAGAAGATTAGTACTCATTAATTCGGTACTAAGTAATATGGTACTGTATATGATATTTTTCTTCCAACTACCAAAAGGAGCCTTAAAAATATTGGATTATTTCCGATCAAGATTCTTTTGGCAAGGAGTCAACAAGAAAAAGAAATACAGACTGGCTAAATGGAGTGTACTATGCCGCCCCAAAGATCAGGGTGGGCTGGGTATTCATGATCTTGAGATCAAAAATACAGCCCTCCTTGGTAAATGGCTCTTCAAATTACTTTCTGAAGATGGGGTATGGCAAACTCTACTTAAAAGGAAATATATTGGTTCAAAAGCATTGTCACAGCTGGTTTGGAAACCAGGTGACTCACTTTTGGGCCGGTCTGATGGCAACGAAGAAAATTTTCTTCAGATTCGGAACTTTTTCTATGAAGGATGGGTCTCAGATAAGGTTTTGGGAGGATAAGTGGCTAGGTAATGCTACACTCCAAGACCAATATCTTGCATTGTATTCTATTGTTCGTTACAAGGATGCGACGATCTCCACTGTTTTGGAATCATTCCCGCCCGTTGTGACTTTCAGACGAAATTTAATTGGAACCAGGCTTGACTCTTGGATCGCATTGCTACATCGTCTAGCAAATGTACAACTGTCGCCTCGACCAGACGAATTTCTATGGAACTTAAGTATGAAAGGGTCTTTCTCCGTGAGTTCCTTCTACAATGCACTAGCCCAGCCGATTATACCTGTTTTAGATAATAGGATGATTTGGAAGATGAAGATACCCCTAAAAATAAAAAAAAATGTATGGTATCTTTGTCGTGGAGTTATCCTTACTAAAGATAATCTTATTAAACGGAATTGGCATGGAAATCCTATGTGTCTTTTTGGTCATCACAATAAGACAATCAAACACCTATTTTCAATGCAATTTTGCTAGATCTATATGGTCAGTTATCCTGACAGCTTCAGGCTTGTATCCACCACGTAGTATTGCCAATATTTTTGGGAATTGGTTACATGGGATAGATAACAAGTATAAGCTACTTCTTCGGGTTGGAGCGATTGCCATTAGATGGTCGCTATGGTTGTGTAGAAATGACAAAGTTTTTAATGATATAAATTGTTCTCTCCTGCAGGTTATTTACCGATGTACCAGCACACTGCGCTCTTGGTCACTACTACATCGTGCGGAATACCACGTCCTTTTCACGGAGGTGTGTACTCGGCTGGAGGATACGGCACGGGATTTGTTTACCCAGCATGGATGGCAGCATAATATAAGGATGGGCCCTCCCTCTACATTTTAGGCGTCTTACAATTTCTCAATCTGATATGTAATTTGTTTCTTTATTTTTCTGTTTGGACTTGTGAACTATGTAGGGTTTCGTAGCATGAAAAACAAAAAAATTCTACCGCATACAAACAAACAAGCCAAGATCTATCTACTAGATTGTAGCAACGACATGTTCATCATGTCTACTATATGATTCATGCTTTCAATGGCGAACAATCGACATGTTGATATAGTTTCAATGGCGAACAATCGACATGTTCATCATATCTACTATATGATTCATGCTTTACCTTTCGGTGATCCGTGTTCCGAGACCATGTCTGTACATGCTAGGCTCGTCAAGATCAAACCTTAGTTTCCGCATGAGCAAATCTAGCTTGCTCACGTTGTATACACTTGCGGAATCTAACACACCCGATCATCACGTGGTGCTTCGAAACAACAAGCTTTAGCAACGGTGCTAACTAAGGGTGAACACTTTATGACTTGAAATTCATGTGCACGAGGGGTCATCTTATAATGCTACCGTCGTCTACTAAGCAATACAAGATGCATAAAGGATTAACATCACATGCAATTCATAATATGTGATATGATATGACCTTTCTTCTTTGTGCTTCCGATCTCCATCTTCAAGCACGAACATGATCTTCATTATCACCGGCATTGCATCAAGGTCAATGACGCTTCTTCATGGTTGTCGTCCACCGGCTTCAACTATTACAACTACTTTGAATAGACACGCGGGTCTTAACATAAATTAAAGACAACCATATGGCTTCTGTCGGTTGCCAACTTACAATAAGGAACATTGCATACATCAAATATAATCACAATCATGGCCATATCACATCACTGCACACCCCTGCAAAACAAAGTTAGACGCCTCTACTTTCTTTGCATGTTTTACGTGGTTTGGGGCTTTCAATAAGTGTCGTTCTAACTTACGAACATGAACCACAACATTGATACTAGTATTGTTAATCACCCGTTGTAAATTGGATCTTAACTATGCTAGGAGAAAGCAGCACCATAAAGCCACTTATGCAATACAAGTTGCATGTCAAGCGTGGAGCAAGTCTCATGAACGATGTCATGTAAGGTTAGCCCGGGACGCTTCATCCCAACATCCCGCAAGATGCAAAGTACACAAGAAGCAATCAACAATAAAAGCATCAATGCCCATAATGAACATTGTGTTCTACTCGTGCAACAGATCTACATATAGACACGACTCTGATACCACTGTAGGGTTTCGTAGCATGGAAAACAAAATATTTCTACCGCATACAAACAAACAAGCCAAGATCTATCTACTAGATTGTAGCAACGAGTCGATGGAATAACTCACCCTCGAAGATTCCAAAGTGTTTAACGAGAGCGGATTCTCGTGGGTGATGTAGTTGTACTCTTCCCGATCTCAAGATCGTGTAGACGATCCTTCCGGCGCTGCGTTGGCGGCGCTCCCTTGATCGGTCACACGTTCGATACTCGGCGAAGACCTTCCTCTCCTTGTTCCAAAGGCAGCGGAGGTTGTAGCACTCTCCTCGCGATTCCGTGACTGTGGCGTGGTACTGGAAGTAGAGGGGAGATCTCATGAGCCGCCTTAAGCCGGAGCGAGTATGGTGGAGTATGAGAGAGTCCCTCGACGATCTAGGGTTTAGACACGTCGAGGAGGAAGCTTGGCCGGTGGCTAGGGTTGCTAGGCGGCGGCGGCTTGACCTAGGGCGGTGGCGGCGGCAGCAGGTGGCGGCGCCGGCAGCTTAGGGTTTGGAGGCGGGGATCTTGTGTGTCTAGGAGGGGAGCCCTGCCCCTCCTTATATAGGTGGAGGGGCCGGCCAAGGGAGTCCCTCCCCAACTCGGCTTGAGGTGGGCGGTGGAGGAGGGACTCCTCCCCAACTCGGTTTCCTCCTCTTTCTCCACTTCCCAAAAATAGCCGTTTGACTTTCAAACTTGGCGTTTGACTTTTCAAACTAGGATTTGAATAAACCCTCTATTTTGTTCAGCTATGACACCGAGTACATAATGCAATCATACCAACTTGATATAACACATTCATGTACCCTTCCCCTCCGGAGTCTTGGGACATTAGGAACCTTCTAGGACATTCCCGATGAAAACACCGGAACCATTCTCCAACTCCGAAACGGGACTTTCCTTATATGAATCTTATTCTCCGGACCATTCCGGATCTCCTCGTGATATCCCGAATCCCATTCGAGACTCCGAACAACATTCGGACTCTTTCGCATCATTCCATAACTACTCAAACAACGTCGAATCCTTAAGTGTGTCTCCCTACGGTTCGTGAATTATGCGGACATGATCGAGACACTTCTCCGAACAATAACCAATAGAGGAATCTGGAAATTCATATGGCTCCCACATATTTCTACGATTACTTTGCGATCGAATGAAGCACTTACATACGATACCAATTTCACTTTGTCTCACGATAGTTTACTTATCCGAGGTTATGATCGTCGGTATCTATGCATACCTAGTTCAACCTCGTTACCGATAAGTACTCTTTTCTCGTTCCCGTGATATGTGATCCCTTGTGAGCCAGTCACATGCTTGCAAGCTAATTGGATGACATTCCACCGATAGGGCCCAGAGTATATCTATCCGTCATATGGATGGACAAATCCCACTCTTGATCCATGTGTTTCAACCAATACTTTCCGAACACTCAATGCCACCTTTATAGCCACCTAGTTACGGTGTGGTGTTTGATGTCATCAAAGCATCCATCCGGTAAAGGTGATATGCATGATCTCATGGTCGAAGGAATTAGGTTACTATATATTAGAAAGCATATAGCATTTGAACTATTAAAATGACTTGATCTTTATGCTACGTTATCTATAGGAGTATGTCCATCATATCATTCTCCTAACGATATGATCTTGTTGTTAATAACATCTCAATGTTCATGACAGGGAAACCACAATCATTCATTAACCAACAAGCTAGTGATGTATAGATGCTATACTAGGGACTTCAAATTAAGTTTACAAATCACACAAGTACTAATGTTTCCTTGTTAATACCATTATAGCATGAATGTAAACATTTATCATAAACACAAAGATATAATAATAACTACATTTATTATTGCCTCTAGGGCATATCTCCAACAGTCTCCCACTTGCACTAGAGTCATCTAATCTAGATTACATGGTAATATACCGAACACCCATGGCAGTTTGGTGCTGGTCATGTTTTGCCCTCGGGAGAGGTTTAGTCAACGGATCCGCCACATTCAGATCTGTGTGTACTTTGCAAATCTTTATGTCCACATCTTGGACATGTTCTCGAATAGCGTGAAAACGTAGCTTGATATGCTTCAGCTTCTTGTGTGACCTTGGTTCTTGCGCATTGGCTATGGCACCCATGTTATCATAATAGATAGACATTGGGTCCAGCGCACTAGGAACCACACCCAGCTCTGTAATGAACTCTTTCATCCATATCGCTTCTTGTGAAGCCTCCGAAGCAGCCATGTATTCCGATTCAGTTGAATATCTCGCCACAACGCTTTGCTTTGCACTCTTCTAGCTAACTGCTGCACCATTCAAAATAAATATGTATCCAGATTGTGATTTAGAATCATCCGGATCGGTGTTCCAACTAGCATCGGTGTAACCATTTACAACGAGTTGTTCATCACCTCCATAAGAAAGAACCATATCCTTAGTTCTTCTTAAGTACTTAAGGATGTTTTTGACCGCTGTCCAATGATCCACTCCTGGATCACTTTGATATCTGCTAGTTAAACTAACAGCATATGCAATGTTGGGTCTAGTACATAGCATGACATACATTAGAGATCCTATGGTTGAGGCATAGGGAGTCTTAATCATCCTTTCTCTATCTTCTGCCGATGTAGGACTTTGAGTTTTACTCAAGGTCGTATTGGGCAACATGGGCAAGAACCCTTTCTTGCTATCTTCCATTCCAAACCTTTTTAGAACTTTGTCCAAATATGTACTTTGTGACAATGATATTAGGCGTCTCGATCTATCTCTATAAATCTTTATGCCTAATATGTAAGCTCCGCCAAGATCCTTCATTGAAAACTATTATTCAAATATTCCTTGACACTATTAAGAAGGTCTACATCATTCCCAATCAACAATATGTCATCTACATATAGTATTAAGAATGCTACAGAGCTCCCACTCACTTTCTTGTAAATACAAGCTTCTCCATAAGTTTGTATAAAACCAAAACTTTTGATCACCTTATCAAAACGTTGATTCCAACTTTGGGATGCTTGCTTCAATCCATAAATGGACCGTTGAAGTTTGCATACCTTGTTAGCATCTTTAGGATCGACAAAACCTTTGGGTTGCATCATATACAACTCTTCATCAATGTCTCCATTGAGGAATGCTGTTTTGACATCCATCTGCCATATCTCATAATCATAATATGCAGCGATTGCTAACATAATCCTCACAGACTTTAGCTTTGCTACTGGTGAGAAAGTCTCATCGTAGTCAACTCCTTGAATTTGTCGAAACCCCTTTGCAACAAGTCGAGCTTTATAGACAGTAACATTACCATCAGCATCTGTTTTCTTCTTGAAAATCCATTTGTTCTCGACAGCCTTCCGGCCATCCGGTAAGTCCACCAAAGTCCATACTTGGTTTTCGTACATGGATCCAATCTCGGATTTCATGGCTTCTTGCCATTCGTTGGAATCTAGGCTCATCATCGCTTCCTCATATGTCTCAGGGTCATCGGTGTTGTCCACCAACATGACACTCATAACGGGATCATACCAATCTGGAGTGGTACGAGTTCTCGTTGACCTGCGAGGCTCTGTAGCAACTTCAACTGAAGTTTCATGATCATCATCATTAGCTTCCTCTCTAATTGGTGCAGGCACCACAGGAACTTCTTCCGGTGCTGCGCTACTCGCAATTTCGAGAGAAGGTTCGACAACCTCGTCGAGTTCTACTTTCCTTCCAGTCACTTCTTTCGAGAGAAATTCCTTCTCTAGAAAGGATCCATTCTTGGCAACAAAGATTTTGCCTTCGGATCTATGATAGAAGGTATACCCAATAGTTTCCTTCGGGTATCCAATGAAGACGCATTTTTCCGCTTTGGGTTCAAGCTTGTCCGGCTGTAACTTCTTTACACAGGCTTCGCAACCCCAAACTTTAAGGAACGACAATCTAGGTTTCTTCCCAAACCATAATTCATATGGTGTCGTTTCAACGGATTTAGATGGTGCCCTATTTAAAGTGAATGCGGCTGTTTCTAATGCATAACCCCAAAATGATAGCGGTAAATCTGTAAGTGACATCATAGAACGAACCATATCTAAGAGAGTTCGATTACGACGTTCGGACACACCATTACGCTGTGGTGTTCCCGGCGGTGTCAATTGTGAAAGTATTCCGCATTTCTTCAAATGCTCGCCAAACTTGTAACTTAGATATTCACCTCCACGATCAGAACGTAGAAATTTTAATCTTCTTGTTACGTTGATTCTCTACCTCACTTTGAAATTCCTTAAACTTCTCGAAAGTTTCGGACTTATGTTTCATGAAATAGATATACCCATATCTACGCAAGTCATCCGTGAAGGTAAGAACATAACGATAACCACCGCGCGATGCTACACTCATTGGACCACACACATCGGTATGTATGATTTCCAATAAGTCTGTAGCTCGCTCCATCATACCAGAAAATGGAGTCTTAGTCATTTTACCCATCAGACATGCTTCACATCTTTCAAGAGATTCGAAATCAAGTGATTCAAGAAGTCCATCGGAATGGAGTTTCTTCATCGCTTCACTCCAATGTGACCAAGATAGCGATTACCACATATAGGTCGAGTTATCGCTCGATTTCAAACGTTTAGCCTCAATGTTATTAATATGTGTATTTCCACTATCGAGATTCAATAAGAATAGACCATCTATCAAAGGTGCATGTGCATAAAACATATTACTCATATAAATCGAACAACCATTATTCTCGGACTTAAACAAGTAACCGTCTCGCAATAAACAAGATCCCGATATAATGTTCATGCTTAACGCAGGCACCAAATAACAATTATTCAAGTATAAAACTAATCCCGATGGTAGATGAAGGGGTAGCGGCCAATAGCGATCACATCAACCTTTGATCCGCTTCCCACGCGCATCGTCACCTCGTTCTTCGCTAGCTTCCGTTTATTCTGCAAAGCCTGTTTGAGTTACAAATATGAGCAAGAACCAGTATCAAATACCTGGCACTACTACGGTACTAGTGAGATACACATCAATAACATGTATATCGGATATACCTTTCTTCTTGATGTTGCCGTTCTTCAAATCCGCCAAGTACTTTGGGCAATTCCACTTCGATGACCTTCTCCTTGCGGAAAAAGCACTCGATGTCGGGGCTTAGGTCCAGCCTTGGTCTTCTTCGTTGGCGTGGTAACTTTCTTACCACCCTTCTTGAAGTGTCCCTTACCTTAGACTTGCCTTTCTTGAATTTGGTGGTCTTATTGACCAACAACACTTGGTGCTCTTTCTTGATCTCCACTTGCAGATTTCAACATGGCAAAGAGTTACGACAACGTCTTATTCATGTTCAGCATGTTGTAGTTCATCACAAAGTTCTTGTAACTTGGTGGTAGTGATTGGAGGACACGGTAAATCCCCAAAGCATTAGGAATCACTATACCCAAGCTTTGAAGTTTGTTTGCGTGCCTGGACATCTTAAGCACATGCTCACTTGGAGCTGCCCTCTTCCATCTTGCAGTTAAAAACTTTTCGAAGCCTCATAGCTTTCAATTGCCGCATGAGTCTCAAAGATCAATTTGAGATCCTCGACAATATCATATGGGTCTGAATTCTCAAACCTTTTAGAAGATCCGATTCTAAACCATACAAGATAGCACACTTAATCGTGGAGTCTTCCGAGTGAGGTAAACATTCTTTACTTCATCGGCAGCATTCTGCAATGTGGGTCACCAATGGTGCATCCAGCACATAGGTCAAATTACCAATGAGGACAATCCTAAAATTGCGTAACCAATCCATGAAGTTGCTTCCATTGTTTTTCAACTTTTCTTTCTCTAGGAACGCATTAAAATTGATGGTAGGGGCTGCCATTGATCTACAACATATTTGCAATAGTTTAGACTAAGTTTATGACAAATTGAGTTCAAATTAATAATAAAATTAATCTAGGTGAACTCCCACTCAAAACAATATCCCTCACATTGTTTTAGTGATCACACGAACCAAATCCACCACATCAACACCGATCATCACGAGAGTTGATATAGTTTCAATGGCGAACAATCGACATGTTCATCATATCTACTATATGATTCATGCTTTACCTTTCGGTGATCCGTGTTCCGAGACCATGTCTGTACATGCTAGGCTCGTCAAGATCAAACCTTAGTTTCCGCATGAGAAAATCTAGCTTGCTCACGTTGTATACACTTGCGGAATCTAACACACCCGATCATCACGTGGTGCTTCGAAACAACAAGCTTTAGCAACGGTGCTAACTAAGGGTGAACACTTTATGACTTGAAATTCATGTGCACGAGGGGTCATCTTATAATGCTACCGTCGTCTACTAAGCAATACAAGATGCATAAAGGATTAACATCACATGCAATTCATAATATGTGATATGATATGACCTTTCTTCTTTGTGCTTCCGATCTCCATCTTCAAGCACGAACATGATCTTCATTATCACCGGCATTGCATCAAGGTCAATGACGCTTCTTCATGGTTGTCGTCCACCGGCTTCAACTATTACAACTACTTTGAATAGACACGGGTCTTAACATAAATTAAAGACAACCATATGGCTTACGGTTGCCAACTTACAATAAGGAACATTGCATACATCAAATATAATCACAATCATGGCCATATCACATCAGCACACCTGCAAAATAAAGTTAGACGCCTCTACTTTCTTTGCATGTTTTACGTGGTTTGGGGCTTTCAATAAGTGTCGTTCTAACTTACGAACATGAACCACAACATTGATACTAGTATTGTTAATCACCCGTTGTAAATTGGATCTTAACTATGCTAGGAGAAAGCACCATAAAGCCACTTATGCAATACAAGTTGCATGTCAAGCGTGGAGCAAGTCTCATGAACGATGTCATGTAAGGTTAGCCGGACGCTTCATCCCAACATCCATAAGATGCAAAGTACACAAGAAGCAATCAACAATAAAAGCATCAATGCCCATAATGAACATTGTGTTCTACTCGTGCAACAGATCTACATATAGACACGACTCTGATACCACTGTAGGGTTTCGTAGCATGGAAAACAAAATATTTCTACCGCATACAAACAAACAAGCCAAGATCTATCTACTAGATTGTAGCAACGAGTCGATGGAATAACTCACCCTCGAAGATTACAAAGTGTTTAACGAGGATTCGTGGGTGATGTAGTTGTACTCTTCCCGATCTCAAGATCGTGTAGACGATCCTTCCGGCGCTGCGTTCCGGCAGCGCTCCCGCAGTCGGTCACACATTCGGTACTCGACGAAGACCTTCCTCTCCCTTGTTCCAAAGGGCGGAGGTTGTAGCACTCTCCTCGCGATTCCCTGTGGCGTGGTGGGAAGTAGAGGGGAGATCTCGCAGGGCTTCGCCTTAAGCCCGAGCGAGTATGGTGGAGTATGAGAGAGTCCCTCGACAATCTAGGGTTTAGACACGCCGAGGAGGAAGCTTGGCCGGTGGCTAGGGTTGCTAGGCGGCGGCGGCTTGACCTAGGGCGGCGGCGGCAGCAGGTGGCGCGGGGATCTTGTGTGTGTCTAGGAGGAGCCCTGCCCTCCTTATATAGGTGGAGGGGCCGGCCAGCCAAGGGGAGGGGAGTCCCTCCCCAACTCGGCTTGGAGGTGGGCCGGCGGTGGAGGAGGGACTCCTCCCCAACTCGGTTTCCTCCTCTTTCTCCACTTCCCAAAAATAGTCGTTTGACTTTCAAACTTGGCGTTTGACTTTTCAAACTAGGATTTGAATAAACCCTCTATTTTGTTCAGCGATGACACCGAGTACATAATGCAATCATACCAACTTGATATAACACATTCATGTACCCTTCCCTCCGGAGTGGACATTCGAACCTTCTAGAACATTCCCGATGAAAACACCGGAATCATTCCCCAACTCCGAAATAGGACTTTCCTTATATGAATCTTATTCTCCGGACCATTCCGGATCTCCGCGTGATATCCCGGATCCCATTCGAGACTCCGAACAACATTCGGACTCTTTCTCATCATTCCATAACTACTCAAACAACGTCGAATCCTTAAGTGTGTCTCCCTACGGTTCGTGAATTATGCGGACATGATCGAGACACTTCTCCGAACAATAACCAATAGAGGAATCTGGAAATTCATATGGCTCCCACATATTTCTACGATTACTTTGCGATCGAATGAAGCACTTACATACGATACCAATTTCCCTTTGTCTCACAATAGTTTACTTATCCGAGGTTATGATCGTCGGTATCTCTGCATACCTAGTTCAACCTCGTTACCGATAAGTACTCTTTTCTCGTTCCCGTGATATGTGATCCCTTGTGAGCCAGTCACATGCTTGCAAGCTAATTGGATGACATTCCACCGAGAGGGCCCAGAGTATATCTATCCGTCATATGGATGGACAAATCCCACTCTTGATCCATGTGTTTCAACCAATACTTTCCGAACACCTAATGCCACCTTTATAGCCACCTAGTTATGGTGTGGTGTTTGATGTCATCAAAGCATCCATCCGGTAAAGGTGATATGCATGATCTCATGGTCGAAGGAATTAGGTTACTATATATCAGAAAGCATATAGCATTTGAACTATTAAAATGACTTGATCTTTATGCTACGCTTATCTATAGGAGTATGTCCATCATATCATTCTCCTAACGATATGATCTTGTTGTTAATAACATCTCAATGTTCATGACAGGGAAACCACAATCATTCATTAACCAACAAGCTAGTGATGTATAGAGGCTATACTAGGGACTTCAAATTAAGTTTACAAATCACACAAGTACTAATGTTTCCTTGTTAATACCATTATAGCATGAATGTAAACATTTATCATAAACACAAAGATATAATAATAACTACATTTATTATTGCCTCTAGGGCATATCTCCAACAAACTATGGTGGCTGTGTGCATCTTAGTATGCAGAGGCCGGGTGTAATGCTTAAACCTTTTAAGTAATAAAAGCGTCCTTTATCGAAAAAACTTACGGTGCTAGGCTAGCACCGAGCCTCAAAATCAAACAAGTATGTTCTATGTACAATACTACACTTTTGAAGTTCCAATGATAGCAGTAGCATGGAGCAAGATCATAGGGGAGGAAGGAGTGGTAGATACACAAACTATACTATTTCCATCAACACACTTTTACTATTCTACAAGAGTAGCTTGTCTTCAACATGCAGACGAATAGTGAAAACACATGTAAAAGAAGAGGAAGCAATCCAGTGCATGAACTAACTGAGTCGATAGCCGGACAAGTTACAGAGTCCTACACTGGTACTAACTAGTCTTTATGTCTTGCACTCCAAGACTCCGAGTATGTCGGTGACTGCACCGTAGTCTTTCTTTATCCGGCATGGGCCTCCGTTATGGATCTGAGGCGTGAATGATTGTAGGAACCTGATAGAGGCGAGCAGATAGAGGTGCTTCAAAGCAATCCGTGAGCGAGAACTCCCTCAAAAATACCAACTCCTTGCAGATCTAGCATAGAAGGCCAACATCTTGTGAATTGCTGGTAGGGCGGTGTGGCAGCGAGGAAGGGATAACCCAGAGTTGGCCGAAGAAATCCTCGATTACTTCCTCATCAGATCGGGGCCGAACTCGGGTACAAAACCCTAGATCGGCGGCGCTGTCAAATGATCTAGTGGATGTCCTCGCGCCAGATGTCGCCAATCTAGGAGCGCTGCCAAGGTGAGACGACAACTCGCTGACAGTGGGGGCTCCAAATTTGAAGTCTGTTGACCAGGGTGCCATGATTCTGTACCATGGAGGGGGGGAGGGGAAGCCATCACATCCTTGGGCCATGGTGGAGCCGGAGCATGATTATTGGTGGTAGAAGGTCGCGGCGACGCATGAGGTCTGGAAGCACTATCGATAATGGGAGGCGCACCAGCGCGATCTCTATTATCCTGAGTTAGATCCTCTCCAATCTCCGTTAGGTTCCAATCTAGGAACCCACCTGGAGCTGTGACTGTCCTGGAAATTCCGATCACGGAGAGAATCACCATGGATTCGACCTCAAACTCCCGAGCGAGGCGGGTGGGGGAATGGGAAGGGAGGGGAGCAGCGAGAAACCATCCCCTTGTCTAAGCATCGAAATCTTAGGGATCTTTCACCTCCATCCCTTTGTCTTTGTCTTTTTGTTTTGGAGAAAATCATTTTGTCTTTGTTAAACCTTCTGTCTAATCAACTAATTTAGGAGCACTGGTGTTAATAATTTTTTATTTGTTAAATGTCCTCTCCTCACATGGATTGTAGCCTAGAAAAAATCTCACACAGCAAAAGGAGTGTTGTCCCACGTGGTCCCTATCCATGGCAGAAAGCTCTCCATGCTGTTGTCGTGGGCATGGGCGTGTACTCCAGCGTCCACAGCGATGTACAGTCGTCAGTCGCACGAGTGCAGGGAGCTACGAATCTTCCGTAGAATGTCTTGGTTCGTGTGGTCACTCACTCCTGACAAGCGTACTGTTCTTCTTTTTACAGTACCCAGGCGGTCTGTGGGCCCGTCGGTGCGCCACATGGGTATGTATCCAGGCGCCAAAAGGGTTGGGCCTAGCGTCTGGTAACTTTTTCCCCAAAGTAGGAGGCCTATGTGGGCTTTCTCTGGAAAAGAATAAGACCCTTTCTTTTCAGTTTTTTTGACCCGCTTCTCTCAGAAGCTACTCTCAACCAGTTTTTTTTTAGAATCTCATCTGCCAAAATCGTTTATACTTTTAAATTAATATTAAAACTACTAGTTAAAAAGTTTGAACGAATTTTAAAGATAAGATTCTGGGAGAAGCTGATCGAGGTAGCTTCTGGAAAAAGATGTCCAAGAAGCTGAAAAGAAGGGTCCTAAAGCTTCTTCTCTTCATTAGAAAGAAAGAAAGAAAAAACGATCCTCGAAAAGTACGATACGTGAGCGGATCCTGGAAAAAGGATAATAAAGGTTGTGTTTTCAGAAAGAAAAAAAGATAAAGGCGCGTTGCACAAGATCAGCTCTCGTTCCATGGAGATTTGGTATTACTGGTACCTACTACTCTAGGTGGTTTACGACAACAAGTTCCTAAAAGAACTCATGTCTTGTGTAACGAATGTTCTTGAAACTTTGACTAAGGATGGTCATAGTGGAAAGTGAGTTACTACTCTAAGTTACTATCTTTATTATAGTGCAAAATATTATAGGTGTGGTATGCAAAACATTTTTTTATACAATAGAGACTTATTTTGTCTCTCATCATTTAATTGCATGTTATGTCATCTAAATGCTTAGTTGACAATACATATAGTACCATGTTACTATCAAAATTACTTTCACTATGACTAGCCTAACTCATACCGGTACTCCTTTTATCCAGAAATAACTAACTTGAGTTCAACAGATTCAAACATATGTATACATTTAAAATACGTTTAGATATATTTGAATCTATATAAAATCAAATCAGTTTTTCTGGACGAAGGGAGTACTACTTTACAGATCTGTCGACTACCACTATACCAGTACTTACTCCACTTTTCGGTTGGCCGCGGCTGCTCCTTGCAGCTGGATAATATTGGGTTGCGTTGCAGTGTAATCCGACACCCAAAGCAGGAGAACCAAACACCTTGCGTGGCATTCAGTACTAACAGTTATGTGGAGCAAGAGGCGGTGGCCGCCGATGACATTCAGGCACCCGGCGGCGGCAGCAGCAGCAGGTGGTCGGGGCGGCAGAGGCCGCTGCAGTTGTACGGGCGAGATGGGGAGGACGCAGAGGTCCACGGCAGAAGCATTTTCCAGTTTCTCTTCCACGTGTCATTATCATACATACAGATCTCGCGAGGTTCCCAGGTTGGCTTTGGCTCTTCTACAGCTGACTGCGACCGACAACAAACGACGACGACGACGACGACTGCGACCGTCTGTTTCTCCATAGTGTTCAGTTTCGTCAGCTCAGGACATTCTCTGCTTTCGTGGCGCGATTTGGTTAGTGTATTGTCCAAGAAATTCCGTGCGTTCGATTCGATTCGATCCATGGTTTCGCTACCGCCGACACCGAGCGAGTGAGGTAGAGTCCTACTGAAAACTGTCCCTGTGGTGTTACGAATCCTGCTAGCATATCGCGATCCATGATTCCAATTCCAGCATGAGGGTCTTGTATGAAACTGTCCTGGCGCTGCAGGAAAATAATGGGGAATCGGCTGGGAGGGATTGGTCTCGTTGGAGACAGATGTACCTAACCGGAGCTCACAGAGACGCTGGCAGGACGAGATGGTCCTCCTCGGCGGCAAGCTCGTCCCCGACCTCGCCGTCCAAGGTCCTCCTGCAGAACGCTAGCTGACAGACAGGTTCTTCTGAGTTTTGATGAGCCGTGGGTGTTTTTGACCGTGCGCGGATCGGATGTTCCTGCTGTTTTTAATATTCCACGAGCGCCGCGCTTTAGCATCAGTTGACGAGCAGGGCCTTGTTCAAGATACGATACGAACGCCATCTTTTTCGACGGGCGGTGGAGCAAAAAAAAAAAAACCACCTGTATCTTTTTCTCATTATTACTTGAGCAAAAGGAGCAGTACAACTTACATGCCATAGAGCGCAGTGACAATGGACGCGAGCTGGATTGGTGAAGTCAGAGCATGGTCATCAAACACCTTGCGGTTCCGACTTTTTCGGATGATCGAGAGGACGAGCAGAACAATGGCGTGACTGACACACAGCGCAGGGCAGGTGTGCTAGGGTGTCGGCGATAGCATATGGCAGATGCTTTATTTCGTGGTCATTGGCGACGGTCGAAGCAGGCAGGCACACCCGACGCGGCGCGCCGAGCGGACAGGAGAATTGCAAATGGCCGGCCGCAGAGAGGCAGGCAATCGATGTTGGAATAGTTATCTGTTTGTTTTTCAGTTATCACACTTGTCAGTTTCGACAGTTAGGCTAGTTTGTTTCAGTCATTTTCCTTGTTAGAGCATTTTCACTCGGCTACCCAGAAGGCTTATTCGGACGTCGAATTTCGGTCCGGACGCTGAAAATTGGCCCAGTCGCATACTTAAGGACCTGTTTTCTGCGGATTTGGCGTGTTTTGGTCTTTATCGTGCCGAACCCAGATCTGGTACGTCTGGGAACGCCGGACGAAGCAAATTCGATGAGTGGACCCGCCTAGTCAGCATATATTCGCCCTTATTTATCCAAATTTCGCCCATATTCGTCCAAATTTTGCCCATATTCGTCCAAAGTTCGTCCATATAGACCATATTCGTCCAAAGTTCGTCCATGTAGACCATATTCACCCAAATTTCGCCTAAAATTCGGACATATTCGCCCAAAGTTCGTCCGTATCGCCAATATTCGTCCAAATTTCGCCCAAAGTTGTCCATATATACCAGATTCTCCCAAAGTTCGCCCAAAATTCGGGCATATTCGCCCAAAGTTCGTCCGTATCGCCCATATTCGTCCAAATTTTGCCCATATAGACCAGATTCGCCCAAAGTTCTCCCAAAATTTGGGCATATTTGGTCAAAGTTCGTCGGTATCGCCCATATTCGTCCATATCGCCCATATTCGCCCAAAGTTCTCTCATATTCGCCTAAAACTGCTTATATCGCCCAAAGTTCGCCTAAATTTGTTAAAGTTTAGCCAAACGTGGAAACTTGCCTGGATACGCGAGTGGGCCGAAATCAAGCTCCGTCCGGCCAAAAAAGTCCGGATTTCGGCTTAGGTTCGCCCAATGAATGGAGATGCTCTTATCATTTTTGCCGGGTCAGAGCTTGTTCGATGATATCCGGCTTCGGTGTTTGTTTTGGAGAGAGAGAGAGGGGTTGCCCGCATCGGTGCTGGGCAACCTAGGCCACCTTGTCAGTCGAGGAGATCATGATGAAGTACTACAGACTACAGTGGTAACCGACCTCGGGCATGCGGGAGGTGGCTGTGCTCGGACCTGTGAAGGAAATGATGGTGGCGCGGACAAGGAAGTCCGTCATCACCCCAGCACGCCGGCGCGGACGCCGCCCAACGAGCCAGAGGTGATCAACGCGTGGGAGGTCATGCCCGAGATCGACGACGACGCCGCGCGCGCATGCAGCACATCAGCATCAGCAACTGCGCTCTGCCACGGACAAGGAGGAGCTGACTTCGCTGAAGGACGCTCTGCCCGGCAGCTCTTGAAGAAGCAGCAGGACGCCGATAGAGCAAGGCATCCATACTGCACAGGTTTTCAACTAGTTTTTTGTTTACCACATTTACTATGGTCGCCACAAGCCGAATATACCATCCTTGTTGGTGAAATTTGATGGTTATGATATGTCGCAATCTGCAATTATCTTTCCACACCCACTGGATCGATTGCATTCACGTGATGGCCTTCCTCGATCTTGTCTTGGCAGGGCACTCTGTACACCTAAAGGAACCGCGACAGGTTCTGAACTTCCAACCTGAAAAACGTGAAGCTCGTGAACGAGGACTTGCCAGATCGAGAGTATTGGAGACCGTGGCCATCGATTCCAGTTTGATGAAGCCGTGAGCCCAACCCCTTTAATCATAATCATCTTCATGCTACACTCGTGTCGATATCCCTTACATGGAATATGATTTCACGAGCGTCCAGCTACACAGACTCCCGTTGTGGACGCTGAGGAGAGTTATCATGCATGTGGAGTAGTAGCATCTCGCTCACCGGAAGGAAAGGAACGGTGATTCCGCTCTTTTTCAGAGGACAATATGGCTTGTGGATGACTGAAACTGAGAGTAGAATGTTGTGTCTCGTGCTTGCGATGCTAAAATCTCTGTAATGCGAGTTGAGTGTGCTTTGTCCTCCGAAGACGACCGTAATGACAATTAATAGTCTCGGTGCGGACATCGCAAAAAAATAGAACGCACGAAGAGGGAGCATTTTTTCAAAATCTAAATTTCAAAAGCTAAACAAGAACTGAAGAGGAAGCGTCTATCAAAATCTTCTAAAAATCCAAACATGATACGAATGTGAGAAATTTTTGAAAAATCGTCTTTTTTAATGTCTGAAAATTTTACCTTTTTTTTTCTTTTTGAAAAAAAGTTTACATAACGAAAAAGTTCAAAATTTGAAAGTTGAGATTTTGAAAATGTTCAAACATTGGAAAAGTCATATTTTGAAAGTTTAGATATGAAAAATGTTCAGATTTTTAAAAATACATATACGAAATTGTTTGAATTTTCAATTTATTGAATTTTGTAAATGTTAAGATCTTTAAAAATAAAATAAACATAAGGAAAAAAGAAAAAGAATACAGGGAATACAGGGAATGAAAAAGAAAAGGAAAAGTACAGTGCTACACGTCCACCGGGGGATAAAAACTTCTGATCCCCCGGGTCCTCGTGCTGACACGTGTCCATCCAAACCCGTTTTTGCTACACTCAGACCCGCTTTTGCTACATAATGCTCCGCTTTTGTTACACTGTAGCAGAAAACGGTTCGGCCTTGAAATATAAAAACAGATTGGATCTCGTCGGAGATTTCGCGGGAAACCTCGCCGGAGACCATGTAGCAAGAAAGTTGGACTAACGTAGCATATTCGACCTCGCCGAAGACTCGCCGGTAAACCTCACCGAAGACCGTGTAACAAAAACGTTACGCTATTGTAGCAAAAATGCAAAACGGTGGTAGCAAAAAAGTTGTTCTAATATAGCAGATCCGACCTCGCCGGAGATCGTGTAGCAAAAACTCAACGCTATTGTAGGAAAATCACAAAACGAATGTAGCAAAATGTTCTAATGTAGCAAAGGGGACATCGCCAGAGACATCGCCGGAGACTCTCGCCTGAGACCACGTAGCAAAACCATGTAGATTAGTTGTAGAAAAAAAATATACGAAAGTAGCAAAAAAATATACGAAAGTAGCAAAAGAGTAGCAAAAACCATATAGATTGTGTTCTGGACGCTCATTGATGGCGCCGGTCGACCGGCGACGCACGCCTTGTTTTTTTTTTGGCATATGCACCGATCGATGCTAGTGCATTGGGCTGCTCTATCAGAGACTACTAGCTAGTCTTCCTCTCTTCAACCGATCAGAACCATGAGTGCGCTGCTCCATTGGGCTGCTCCGCGCGGCAAGGGCAGTGACGGCGCGACCGGGAAGGCGGGTGGCGGCAGGGCGCGGCAAGGGCGGTGGCGGCATGGCCAGGAAGGCGGGTGGCGGCAGAGCTACGGCGCGCGGCGGAGGGCACGACAGGCGGCGCGCGAGCTGCAGGCCTGTAGCGGCGAGCGGCGCGAGAGTCACGGCGGCGCGGTGAGAGAAGCTGCAGGCAATGCGGGAGCTGCAGTGAGAGAAGCTGCAGGCAGTGCGGGAGCTGCAAGAGGACTAGCTGCAGGAGCTGCAAGAGGCCTAGCGGCAGCGCGGGGGTTGTAGGACGGCATCACACGGAGGTTGAAGGACAAAAGAATAAATAGCTGTTTTGTAGGCCATCTATGAGGTACCAGCGGGCGTGCGGGCTGTGAATCGTGCGCATGCAGCCGGACGAGCGACCGGGGGATCAGTTGGTTCGATCTCCCGGGGAATAGTATCATTTTTCAAAGAAAAACAGTAAAAAAAAGCAAGGAAAATGGAAAAATCCGTACCTGGGCCCTACCAGGCCATTGCTTCTTTCGTCGGCACCGCTTTGCGTCAAATAGGGTACGCGCTGAGTCAGTCCAAATTGTGACTCGTGAGCCAGGTAGATGGGTCAGTTCAGCTTGACTCAAAAGCCTCACACGAGCTCGTGACCGTACATGGCCTCGCTGAGCTTCTATCTTATACGTTGGCTGGCCTCTCCCAATAGCCTGCTTACAGTCGCACCATCCAGCATATCTGTGTTACGACCAGCCCAATAAGCCTAGCAAGGATGCTGTTCCGTTCGATTTTCGTTCCCCCCCCCCTCTTCTTACCGTTCTTGCACATTGCCACTTAACAAAGCTCCATATTTTTCATCCACAATTTCAACTTAGTTTTGTGGTCGATGTGTTTCAACTTAGTTCAAAGCACAACTATAACAACCTTTTTTTTTTGCAAAAGAGTATATATTAATATCGCGGATATATAAATTACATCCGGCCTCTACAACAACGTATGCCCTAGTGGTCTTACGGATGCACATAGTCTAAAAAAAAGATTTTTAAAAAAATCCCACTATTGCAATTAATTTCTTGCAGACCCAACCAACGATCGCGGCATACACAACGAACTTATCCCGAACTGAATCCACGTCGAGTGAAGACCGGGCTAGTGGCTGGTGGCCCCGCCTTAGCAGTGACACAACCGCGTCGTCGCCCTCGCCTCGTCTCCCGCGCCACGTTAATGGCTTGCCACTGGTTAGCTTTTCTGCCGACACATCCCATCCCACGCGGTGGAGTAACTATGCGCCACCGCTTGCCTTCCGCCTCTTCTACACCCCTCCCGCCCAATTCCCTATATATCACCCTTCTCCTCAATGCACTTTGGCATCCATACTCTCACCCTTTCTAGACCACCAGAGCGTCGCGATTCCCTAGCGAGATAGGCTATGGCAGAGTGCTTACCCAGTGACCCTTCGGCAGCCAACGGCTTTGGCCGCCGCTGACTCCATGAATGCGAGGGACACCTCCTCTACGAGGCCAACTACTCGGTGCCGCCGGATTTCCGCTGCCCTCGGGACTGGCAGTTGAGTGTTGGCAGCGGCGTCCCCATGCCGCTAGTGCCTATCGACACGAACAAGATCGTTGAGATCCAATGGGTCCTCACCGGGATAACACAGGAGGCACGCAAGGACCCGCGCCGGCACCCCGACAACCATGCCTCATGGACGGTGTTCTTCAACTACCACCACTAGAGGGAGCTTGCGGCATACGAGGGCGATGGCCCACCGCCCACCCTAACGTTCAGATTTGAAAAGTTTGAAACTAAAAGTTGTTCGAATTTGAAAATGCTCGAATTCAAAAGGTTCAAATTTTAATAAGGAAAAGAAATAAAAACAAAAACTTAAAAAATAGTCAAAAAAACGGAACAGAAAAAACCACGATATAAAAACATAAAAAACGGCCAGAAAACTCTGCCATGTTAACGGGCCGCGGCCCACGGCCATTCTCGCGTGTGCGGGACTGCGTCCCGCAATAGGCGGAGAATAGGTTCTCCTTCAGCAGTAGGAACTGCGCAGTCTGAACCAATCCAGATGGTTTACTCGTGAGCCAGCTAAATGGGCCAGGCCAGCTTGACTCAGGCACAGAAGGCAGGCCATCTTCCGTCTGCTCGTGACTGTACATGGGCCCGCTTCCCGACAGCCCTCTGACAGTCGCACCATCCCGCATATCCGGCCAGCCCAACAATGGTGCTGCTTCGTCTGATTTTCGTTTTGTCTCTCTTCTTTTTACCGTTCTTGCCGAGTTAATTGGATAAAATTACCATAATTGAGGCTGTCGGAACGACTCAGTACTATTTTCGGTAATTTTTGCGAGTTAGTACCGATTCTGAGATACAAGCGTTGCAAATCACACTAATTTTCTTCTGATAGCAGTTTGACATATGCTTACTGACAGGTGAGACCCATCTAAAGAACCGACTAGTCAAAAAAAACTGCCACCTAGACCATTAACTAAATTTGACTAGTAAAAAAATGCCACATATACACCTTGACTTTTCCGTTCTTCTTCCTCAAAACTCACGGTCGCTGCGGGGAAGCGGAGCAGCCGGCGGCCGGCGAGGGCGCAGCTGCAGCGGAGGGATGCAGCCTCGCCATCTCCGGCGCCCTCCTCGGCCTGGTCCACGCCGGAGCTCCCGCCGCGCTTCCTCTTTCCGCCCAGCGCGCTGGCCACGGAGTAGCTGCCTTCATCCACGTGGTGTGCGCCGCGCACCGGGTCGGAAGCATCGTCGACGTCCATGGCGGCGACGTCCTCGAGGTGGAGCACCTTTAGAAAGATATCCAGGTCGGCGCCGGGGCCGTGAGCGCCTCAAGCGCCTCGACGGCGTCGGTGTGGCGGTCGACCTCCGCGCTGCAGACGAAGAGCGCCTTGACGCCGGCGAGGAACTTCTTCGCGGACCTGACAACGGCGGACAACTGGAGGCGTCGAGCACGGCCTGCCCCTGCAGCGCCTCCTTGCGGAGCAGCTGGAGCCAGCGGTTGAGGGAGCTGCCCCGCACGGCGCGGCCCTCGGCGGCGTCCGCCACGCCGCGCACCATGGCCTCTGGCGAGTTGCTGTGGCGCGCTCACGCGTGCTCTGGCGAGTTGCTGTGCGCGCTCACGCGTGCTCTGGCGAGTTGCTGCAGGTTCACGCGCGGGCTGGCGAGTGCTGGCCGGCGAGGGTGGCGAGCCTCTGGCGAGTTGCTGCACGGCGTGGCGCTCGCGTGGACAGTCATCACCGGCGAATCCAGGTCGGCGGGATCGACGGGGCGGCTAAGCGTGACGATGCCGCTGGCCGCGTCGCGTACGCCCCCGACGATTTGGAGCGCGGCTGCGTACTTCTGGTCAATGATGGCAAGGGCCAGGTCCTGCAGTTCATCCCATGGGCGGTGCCGCTTGATTAGCAAACTGAATGCTGTAGCCATTGCCATCAGGCCGCCGTCAGCTAGCTGCATGATTTGGCCGCCGTCAGCTAGCTGCATGATTTCAGCACGGGCGCTCTTAATACACGCGGGCCAGCAAGGACGAAGGTGCGGTGCGGTGTGGAGTTCTTAATACGCGCGGGCCAGCGAGGACGGGGTGGCCGTCGAGGGTGCCGGCGAGGGCGCAGAGCGACAAGCACGGCGGCAGCCACGCGATGCAAATGCGGCGGGGAGCTTGCAGGCAGGAAGAAAAAAGGGAGGCTGACGGATGGGATCCACCGGTTAAAATAGGAAAGAAAAATAAAAAATAGCATAAGATATGTCTGACAGGTGGGCCCTAATTCCACCTCAGCTTCTTCTAGACACGTGTAGCCAACTCAGCACTTACAGCTGGGCCCGAGCAGTCAGAAATCCTGTTAAATTGTTGTTAGACGAAATTTAGTCCGATTCGCAACGCTCTGACCCAAAAATTGGTACTGACTCGCAAAAATTACCAAAAATGGTACTGAGTCGTTCTGACAGCCTCAATTGTGATAGTTTTATCCAATTAACTCCGTTCTTGCCACATTGCCACGTAACAAAGCTGCATATTTTCAATTCCCAAAAAAAAGCTGCATATTTTCAACCACGATTTTAGCATGGAAGCTGCTGAGTTTTGTTGCAGAGATGGTTGATGAGTTTCAGCTTAGTTCATAGCACAACCATAGAGCAACCTAAGTGAGTAAATTACATATTCATACCATATTTGGGGCAATGGTGACGAGTTGGTATATACTTTGGTAATTTTAACACGTAAGTATAATTTTTAGGGCAGCCAACGACAGATTGCTCAAAAACTCGTTTGATAGCGTTTTAACTCCATGGTCATTGCCGATGTCGATTAGGCCTAAACGTCATTGCCACCGTTAGAGAGAGCGGGCTAGAGCACTCAGTCCACCGATCCGATGAAAACCTAGCCACTCTTTTCCCCTCCACTCCCAGCACCTGTCGCTCTCCAAGCTCGTCTGTCATCGTCGTGATCATCGCACACGCCACTTCAAATCATCGCCATGCCCTCCAGCAATCATTCCGAGAGCATCTAGGACAGCCTGCTCTCTCACTTTGCCGAGCAGCATGGCCTCAGTCCTCGCAAGCCGGTAAGTCTATATATTTAGGGTTAGGGTTTGTCAAATTTGGAAATTTTTCCTCGATTTGGCCTCGAATGTTAGGGTTAGGGTTTAACCTTTGCTCCCTCTACCCTTGTTTAGATCCCAGAAACCATTTCTGACCCAAAGTACACCAGCTATGATGATTGCGATTTGAGGTGCAAGCATGACATGCCCATGTACCGCTATGTTTGCTTTGATCTGACAGAGAGAACATAGGGAGGAGGTTTCTGGCATGTGGAAACAAGGTATGTGCAATGACCACCATTTTGACCTAACCATTATTTACGTACAGAAACATTTTAATATGACCTAGCCACCATTTGAATAAGACCAGTAAATTAGGTGGAAAGTAGATTATAGTATATGACCAGTAAATTAGGTATGTGCAATGTATAATAAAGAGATGAAAATTAGATAATAGTATATGACCAATAAATTATTTCAAGTTTTCCTTGCCTCTGCCTTTATAATTAAGCTACATAGTTAATTAAATAGCATGGCTTGTTGGTTCTTTGTGTAATTTAGCTACATAGATAATTTAGCTCTTTTTTTTGCTACATAGATAATTTAGTTGTTGTGACCCCAAAATTGTTTTAAGTTATTTTTGGCTCTTGTTGATTCTTTGTGTAGGATGAGGCTATGTGTGACAAAGTGGATTAGGTAGATCGACCGTGGCCAGCTACACTCAAAAATAGTCTGCTCAAGCTATGGGACATGTATGATTTCGAGAGTGAAAGTAGAATGCATGGTAACGTGGAGTATGCCACTGCAGTAAGGGTGCCACCGTATATGCCAACCCCAGCACCAGGTCCAACTCCATCGTCCACTAGGAGGAATCGCCACCGCGGCAAGTCTTAGCCGTCAAGTAACAGCTCCAACGCCACCGAGCTCACCCGAGCGTGTCGGACCAACGCCGGTCTAAGGAACACCATCGCAAGACACCTCCCGAAGTCGCCTCCGTCGAAAGGGACGTCTTGCAGACCACCTTCCAGAGCCGCTGCCCCGGCATCCACGGACTCGCACTCACAGGGCCAGGTTCATTGCGTGACCTGCGAGGCGGGGGAGGAATGGTTGGCATAGGATGGCGGCAGCGGCATGGCCGCGCGGAGGAGACCTACCTCCACCGCCGATGGCGGTTGCCGACCTGGGCGCGCCAGCAGGGGCACACCAGGTCTCGGGCCCGGCCAGGCCCAAAAAAGGGGCCCGTAAAGTCCCCGCCGCCATGCTGCTGCAGCGTAGCCGCAACTACCGCCGCCCTCCCACACGCCCCACACCGCCACTCCACCTCCAGAGGGTGCCAGCACTGCACGGACCCGCCTCAGACCTAGAGCCGGAGCTGCCCGAGGGAGCAGACCCGTCGGTGACCACCCTGCCGGCTCCTGCCAGCATCAACACGCGCCACCATGGTTCCCGTGACGCCGAGCCAACCCCCGCGCCGCCCACTGCCGTTGCCGCGGGAGGATCAACCCCCGCCGCTACGGGCACAACAGGCCATGCCACCTCTTGCTGCGCGCCGCCAACCCAAGGTCGCGCCGCCTTCAGCGCCGAGGCGCTGCCAGGACAGACGCGCCGCCACACCCATCGCACAACATGACGCCCTCACCAGCCCGCTCGGCCCGTGCCAAGGCTACCTGTGGGAAGGAGAAAGGGCCCCGCCGCCGCCATGTGAGCTTGCCCGGCAGCGTCCGGCAGCGCGGAGGCGAGGAGGAGAGGAGGGTGGGCGGCGAAATTAGGGGTTTGCACGTCATGAGCGGGCAGGACGAACCGGTGTTTCAGCGGAGTTTTTCTGCCTTCATTACATTCTCGGTTCAAATCAGCAGGGCGAACCAAGTAGATTTTAAGCATAGTCAAATACATACATGCCTTTAAAGTACTACAATACAAAATATTGTACGGAGATAGGCCAGGTCGCTTCTTCTTTCCTTGTCCCCATTGATCGGTCGACTGGGGTTGGAATGGTGTTGTATCAAACTCCTGACAGCACCCTTTAATCTTAAATACAAATGTGCCAAGATCTCCTGTCGTGTTTTCGAAATTAATAATAATGTTTAGACCATCTCATTTGCTGTTGTTTAGGCAGGATGGTTTGTTTATTTTTGTTAAGGCTGTTGTTGAGATCATAACTGAACGTTGCATGAGGTACCTTGTTTGACAACAAATAACAAAGGGTTAGCTGGGTTGGATGGATTTGATTAGCGGGACTTGCAGAGTTGCAGTTGTTTGGCGATGAAGGGTTTAGGGCATGTACTATGCTAGTCGCTTGTAGAGACGTTTAAGTGCAAAAGAAATAATACAAGTAATTTGGATTATGGGCTGAGCGTTTAGTCTCCCAACGCACGACGCTATGCTGGGTCGCTAGCGATACCAAGGATCGCTAATCAATCTCGCATGCGCGAAAAGAAAAAAGAGTCCAAGCGCCCGACGTTTGGTTTCGCGTCGACGCTAGGAAAATTCCCTGAATCGAACGGGATTTAAGTCTAACTGACGGAAAAATTAGCCTAACGTCAGTGTGTAAGGGATGTGATTTATTAGCGGGCCCGATCTAACCGAACGGCCACTATGCTCGGGAGTGTAGGGAAGGCGATTTTTTTCGATGTAGGGGAGGCCACGTTGGTGAAAAATATAGTATATATAGGAATAAATTCAGAATCTGTCTGTCCTCCCTTATACAGGTTGGTTCGTCAGTTGCACGCACAATATACTAAGACAAAAGAGATAAACACATACTATTACTATGGCACGCAGTTTAATCATAGTACTGAGTACTGACAGGAGATTGTACTGCTACGACACTAGTTCTGGCGGAAAGACCCAGGTTAGCTCCTCTGTGTCACATTCCCTCAGGATCTTTATGTAGAGCATATCATTCCTCGGGGCACTCACTGTTTGGGATCTCATGTCGAATATGTCGTCTGTGTCAATAAAATAAATAGCATCCTCTTGTATCTTATTGCTGCAAGAAGCAGAGATAGACTTGCAGAATCGTCTGCTAATGAAAAGCGCCTGGCCACCTAGCCCGCTCTCCACAGGCACCCATTTGGCCGCGCTTATGTCTGCCTCGAAAACCTCTACCTTGTGAGTGAATTCAAGATTCACGTCATCATGCCGTAGCACTTGCCGCCTCAGCATGAGAAGTTTTCCACATGACTCGATCAAGTACCACCTGATATGGATGACATGCATGATTTCATGTGCACAGTCGTCAATATCCATATATTTGATTACGTCATGAATTTTATCATCATCGGTCATCTTCGCCAAATCATATATGTGTTCATCGTCGACATCACTCTCATCATCATCATCATCATCATCATCATCATCATCATCATCATCATGTCCATTCTTGTCCTCACAATCATTGGTACCATGGTCTTTGTCCTGGTTGTGGTCATCGTCATCATCATCGTCGTCATTCTCGTACTTATCCTCATAACCGCTGCAACCATCGTCTTCGGTGTAGTCGGACTGGCCATCAGCAGCAACATCATCGTCGTCGTCATCATCACCATCACTACCATCGTCGTCATCACCACTACCATCATCATCACTATCGACCCACACATAATAATTTTCCCCGATGACACACTTTGCCCCGGTAACCATGGGTACATCGTTATCATCATATGCGATGTCAAGGAAGGCCAGATCCTCGTAGCGGGTGATCCCGTAAAGTTTGTCTCCAAGAAACACAATATCGATGATGATGGTGAGGCGAGTTGCATGACACTTGGGCAACCACACCCCCTTCCCAATCCGGGTTAGTATGATGGGGCATCGTCGGTGGTTGGTAAGGAGAGCGATGACGTCATCCGGGTTCGAACGCAAGAGCACCTTGCGGATCCTGAAAAGCTCAGAAACATGGCCGATGGCAGCGTCCAGCTCGGGGAGCGACAATGTCGTGCCGGAAAACTCATTGTGCAAGAGATACCTATACTTGTGTATGTTCTCGGTGTCCCCGCATTTGATGGCAATCCAACTGTCGGTAGAGCCAATGCACCTCGTGTTATCGGGAAAGGAGTAACGACGGTCACCGTAGATAGAGCGGCTCGCGGTCTTAGGGAAGGAGGCGAGGTGGCGCAGAACACGGTCAAAGGGGTTCAAGAACCCAAAAACCGGATGCATGATCCACGGCAGCTGCCGCGGAGGGGGACGTGTGGCCGAGCGCCAAGAACGGCACGTGGCCTGGAAGGGAGCGCGCTCGGCGGGGTAGAAGAAGCGGGCGTAGACTGCGGCTAGGAGGTCTTGTGGGAGTTCAGACCACGGCGGCTTGATTGATTCATCCATGCTACGGCACTTCACGCTGCTGGCCGGTAGACGAGACGACGATTGCCGCCGGGATTCGCTAGTGGCATACGCGTTTGGCCGAGAGAAGATCGATTGTTTGGTGTTGTGTTTTTGGTCTTTTTCACTGCCGTATATATATATATAAGGACATTATATGCAACCGAGTCCGACCACAGCTACAATTCGCTAACACGGCGCGGACTCCGTTCCGTTCTGGAAACGAATTTAGAGAGACCAGAAAACTAGCTAAGCTACTCTACGTATACCTTTTTTTTATTCCACTACGACCGAGCCTGCACTATCAGCAAGAATGCTATTAGTCCCCTAAAATCAGTCCCCTAAAAAAAAGCAACAATCCTACGATACATAGCAGCTATCAGGGGTCACATAATACCGGCTAAAAAAGAATCTTCGTACACTTTAATTTACAGTGTATGACATCTCCAAATGTAGGTAAAAAATGTGCGTGACCAGTTCAGTAACACCCGGTTCATTTTGCTCTAGGTCCGCCCTTGCACGGCTGCTTATCGGAGAACATACTGGTGCTCCATGGAACTTGTGTGATCCCGATTCCGGGATTATCTGGTCCCTCCGTTTGCATTCAAAGGACAAGATTCCATGTAACTACTGGACCTGCTCCCACCACGACACGATTGCATACGATCCCCTGCATTTTTTCAAACTGTGACACCAAATCCCCTCTCTATCTCTCCTACAGGATTCAGTTCTTCCCAAATTGTGTCTAGTGTTCAACCTGTCGCTGTTGGCGTCGAAACATTGACCTTTCGCCCAGAAAGACATACGCACCGCTCCCAATTTCGGGTTGCTCGATGATGCCGAGTAAGGCCTCCGACACGCGATCTAGGAGCTTCCAAAGCCAAAGAATCACCAACACAAGAATCCCCCACCTTCCACTTCTCACCATCCACATGACCAAAGAATGAAGCCATCACCACCGCCATTTTGCTCGCCATAGAGTCTCTCGCGCAGTCCCCCCCGCCTCAGCATCTAAGATCTCTCACTCGTGACATGGCAGACGGCCCAACGACAATCCACCGAGGCATATGAGGGAGGTACGGGTCAACCTACCAGTGCATAACCAGTGGGGGCTTAACGGGCAGAATGTATCCGCCGGTCAAGCCCGCAAACCCAATAGAGCAGGAGTGCTACGCAGATGCCATATCTAGGCCCATGCGCAGATCTGGCACCCCAGCCATACCATGACCAAGGGATGGTTCCCCATGAGCTGGGATCCCCTAAAACCCATGCAGGGCCAGATCCTCCATCCACTATCCATGTCATGTCGGTCATCCCAATCCTACTGCCACCAGCATTGGTGAGGGGCGCCGTTCTCGAACCACACCGTGACACCCCAGTTGAAATCTCTGCTACTCTATTGAGCCGCCACCGAACTCCAAGTGGGTGCACGCATCCATCCGTCAACCGACACCTCCGACCAGGGCCCCCTGACCCAGATCAGGACCGTTGTGGCATAGATCTGGGCCTGCAGGCCCTGGCAAACTCACCTGCCATGCTCCCTCCTGTCGTTGTTGGCGGCCACTTAGAGTTGCACCACCTCCGTCCATGTCCGCCATGGCCGCCAGGGGGCAGCCCGCTCCCCACCGAATCTCTTTCAGCCGTCGTGGCCTAGCCTAGCTCCAAGCAGCAGCCATCGTCGACCGCCGCCTCCGTTGCTTGGAGAATGCCGCCGCCATAGGCCACCAAACACCACAAGAGTTACTGCGTCGCCGCACCCTTGTTCAGAACAGGGCCCAAGCCAAGGCCCTTGGCCCGGGCTAAGATACCCGCATGGGAAGGAGGAAAAGGCACCTCCAGCAGAGCCAGGCCTTCGGTCGTCGATGCCCTTCGGTAGCGGTGAAGCAAGGTAAGAATGCGGGGGGAAGGGGAGGTTTGGCGACGGGGATAGGGCTCCCTCTCGTCACCCACGGGAGCGGCGGAGGAGGGAGGTGGAAGAGAAAGCCATTCTTGTTTAACCATCACATTCGTGAAATCGTCTCAACTCAACGAGTTTGATCACTAGGTCCTTTTGAAGCACTTATATATGTTAATTACTCTGGAATAGTAGATTCTCACACGAGCTAATAATACTAGGACTTACACGGGAACTTGAGGAGCATATTATGATGGAGACATACTTCATATGTATGTCAAAAAACAAAGGAAGAGAGATAGGGTTGCTTCTCCCTCTTAACCAGCCGTGGTGGCGAGGTAGAGGTTTGAGGAAGCTCTGTTGCAGGCTCAAGCAATAAGCGTTGCCGTCTTTTAACCTGTAGTTTTGAGTCTTGTTCTACCCCTTGGTCGGTCGTGGCGGTGAGGGAGAGGTTGGAAGGATCTTGTTGTTTGTTGTATAAAGGATCTAGTGGAGGGAGTTCGTCGAAGTTGTGTTGTGTAGAGTTCCCAAGCCAAGGTCAAGATTCGGTTCTTCCCAAATCGCCAAACATGTCGATTGATTTGGAAGGATCTCAGGCCTGAGAGGCCACTCCACGCTCGAGATTGCCCGAGATTTTTCTTCCTCTAGGCAAGCATGTCGATGGGGAGGACTCAGGTTATATACTTCATCATACACTAGCTTGACTTCTCTTGATCAAGCTAGATGATTTAGCTAACTAGTGTTTAGCCTAATTTGGTATACTCACAACTTTTCTTTAACATATAGTCATCTATTCTCAAGTGACTTGAGAATAATGACCACCATCCTTTGATCACACTAAGCTTAGGCTTATAATTGTCTGATCAAGATCTATCATCAATTAAGTAGTAGGCTTGTTTTACACCTGGTATCTTTATAGGGTTTATCTTGCTAATGAAGCTTGTCTTATGGTTGTACCTTCTTGGAGTAATAAGATTATTCCTTGATACTCTATCATTACTAGCTTAACTCTTAGGTTTAGATGCTTCTTCTAGTTAACTCAGGAATAAGTTAGCTCCTCCAACATCAAATGGTTTGATCTCCACTATGGATCTCATCCCAATGATGATGGCACACTCTATCATAATTAGTTCTTTTTCATTATTGAGTTACTTTAGAACTTTAGAAGGTCAGTATAATAGATCAAGGGCTAAAGGTCAATAAGTGCTAGGTCAAAAATTGATCACTCAATGATGATCAATTGACACTAGGACTTGGTTAAATAGGAATGTAATCTATTACTATGATAATAAGGATATGTGGTGAATGACCTTGGCTTGACTTCCTTTCTACCCTATTTGTGATAAAAAAATTAGTGTTTAGGAACTACCATGATGCTCATGGTATAAATAACTATGGTAAGCAAGTATATCAAGGTTTATTTATTCAATTATTGTTACTTGAGTTATATACTTAACTTGATATCCATGAGTTTTTGTAATGGATACCATGAAATGATCTCTTAATGATCTGATATTAATCATTAAGTAATGTGTTGTGATTTAGTTTTATTAAATTTGATCTACCCTTAGATCAAATCACCTTTACCTAGAAATAGGGTTTTAAGAAAGATCATATTGAAACTTATCACAGTTTACTTTATGATCTACTTCAATTCCATCAAGTTAAGAGAAGCTTCTATCACTTTGACAAGTTTTATTCAAAAGCGCAAAAATTATCCAGATTTCTATGCATGAATGCAATGCACACACCTGATCTCAGCTTATTTCTAAGCTGAAATGCTGGGATGTTACAACAAGTATGCCATAGGGGACCCTGGAGGCGTTGAGAAAGGTGAGGTGTGAGACGTACGGTGTTCCGGGGACGGTGAGCACACACGTTTACCCAGGTTTAGATTCGACGGCAGTGATCGGATTATACTCCTGCTAGCAACCTGGTAATATATCGGCAGATCGGATGTTACGGTGAATTATAAGAGAGGTCTGCATGTGCGAGTAGGTTATAGTTATGCCCTAAAGGCTTGCCCCTAGGACGGTTTATATAGTCATCCGGCCTAGAGTTTATAGGAGTGATTTATCCGACTACGATACGGAGTCAGTACTCAGTACATCTTGGACTATAAGTAATACTACATGCCTAAGTTAGTAAGTCTTCTAGGCATTGGCGTATCCAAAAGTAACTCCGTCTTCTTTTCCTGACTAGGCCGCCCATATAGCAAAGCTCTTACCCTTGGTGGGCCACCCTGGTCAGTGAGTCCTCTGGATTTACCCGAAAAGTATATCCCCAACAAGCAACTTCTCCGCGCGCCTCCGCCGCTGCCGTCGCAGCAAGCTCCTCCTCCACCGCGGCCGCACGCCGAGCCCGGTTCTCCTGCATGACGCGTGCCCTCTCCCACTGTCTCTTAGTACTATGAGCTTTCGTGGCCGGGCGCGCGGCCTCCCGCATGGTGGCCTCGACGACGTAGCCCCCTACGCCGCCGTCGTCGACCTCCTCCTCGTCTTTGCCCTCCTCCATCTCCATGCCGCCCCTGTCGTCGATGAGAGCCCATGTTGCTGCCACCTCGGCGACATTCGCTCCTCCGTCGCAGCGTTTGCGGCGTGCTCTGCCTTTTCCGTTGCCTGGCGTGCCGCCATGGCGTGGCGCAGCTTGTGCACGGCGAACACAATGACCTTCTTGGCCGTTGTCCTGAGCGTCTCCATGGCGCCCTTGTGGCGGATCCCCGCTACGGGCCGACCATCCGGACAGAATCTAACCAAATGGGGCGCCGGGTTGCGTGTGTAAGCTGGAAATGGTCTAAGATAGTACTCCCTTCGTCTCAAAATAAATGTCTTGGATTTGTCAAATTTTAAATCTATCTACTAATTTCTTAATTTCTCTTCAGGTAGATTAGTCCGTCTAAATTTTCCATCCGATTTTCCATTGGACAAATTTGCCCCTGATGGTTCGGATGTTTTACATGTTTGCCACCACCAAGTTAAGAACCATAACCAAACGTTTGGTGCCATATTCCCTCCGCGGCTCCGCCCCTTTCTCCTGCGGCGGCTCAACCCGATCCTCCCGTCCCGCAGAAATCTGGCGCCCTCTTGTCCTCCTCCTCAGGTGAGGCAGCCACCCTTCCGTCGTTCTCCTTCGCTGCTGAAGGTCATTGTTTTCTAGTCTGCGCCGCCTCCGGGAGTTGGCCGGCGCCCGCAGATGCGTGCGCCGGGCCAGAAGTCGATGGCCGATGGTGGAACAGAGGGGAACTGGAAAACTAGGAGCAGCTCGCTTTCGTCATGGGGTTGGAGCAGACAAGTCGACCGACGGCGGAGCTTGGCGGAGCCGACGGCCAGCCGGTGAGGGAGAAGTTGGGGGCGACTCGATTGGACGTTTCCCGCGGTTGTGGTGGCACCGATTTGATCCTTCATACCTCCCTTCAATGATTCATCAGGCCACGCTTGAGCGCATGAACGGCGGTGGAATTTGGATTTGACCATCTCGCTGGTAGATATGATCGTGGAATTGGGACTAGATTGGTAGTCAGTGCATATTTCTCCAGATTGTGTTTTGCCATCGAAGATATTTTTTATTATGCTCTGGATCGTCTTGATCAGTACAGATCACATGCAAATTCTGGTTAATTTTCGCGGCGGCCATGTCCGATCTATTGAATTGGAAATAGCAGAGAGATCCCAGACACCTCCGAGCTCAACGAACCGGGCACTAAATCTGCATGCAAAGCGCTATTGTTTTGCCGGCAAGGATAATGAAACTGTAGCCGACCTTACCGCCCTAAGCTGGTCAGAGGATGATACTCCGGCGTGGTTGGAACATTTTGCTATTATTACATGAAAAAAAATGATGAATCGACACTGGTTCGCCACTTGGGTGCATGTGAAACTATGGGATCAGCTACTACTATTTGCATCAATAAGCCAATCATATGACTTTTGTGAAGACATGAATTTTAGAAATGTCAGAGAGGTTAACAATCCCCAAAATGTGTGTAAGTTGTGTTTTAAACTTTCAGAAAGTATTGTCAGAACTCTTCTGCGGTCTATATTTTATAAACTTAAGGTAAAATGTTTAGGATACATCTCCGGGTGTTAGTTGGCAATTTAACTATAGTGCACTTAGCATTATTGAATTTGGTCCATCGACCATAGCTGGTCTGCATTCTGCAGTCTGAACAATTCCATTGTTCTCACTGGGCTTATTCTGACAGAGATCTGATTGTCTATGTTTGATTTCTGAGATGGCATTGATTTGTTAACTTCGTGTAGCTTGTACTTTTTATTTCAGATTTTTATCAGAAATTATCCCTTTGCTTCCTTTTCTGTTGAAGTTGGGACATGAGTGAGGGCCGACCAACTGAATCATGGATGTGGACTCTGCATTCTCCACTGCTCCACTGCTGGTGCTTGCTTTGCTTGGTGGGTGGTCACCATATGGTTAAGTTCTCTAATGCAATACACCAAATGGAAACGGCTAGGAGATTAGCATTAGGAGTTCTATATTCAGTCAAGTATCATTGCAGTACTGCTCCTGCATATATCACTTGGTTTGGTCCGCCGAATCACATGCACTCATCTAGAAACAAATCATTCACTATTGTAGATTCTTCTTCGTTCAAATCCATGGTGGCATGTGTATACAAATTAAATGAATCAAATACTATCAACATCTAATTTAGGTATGCCGAGTTCTTTGTGTTTTTCCTGACAAACTCGGACCTGCAAATAGTTTTCTCTTGCAGTCCTCAATCCATAGTATAGTATGAGTCGTGGCTGTTTTGAGGGTTACTATAGAGCAAAAAAAAAAAGAGAGAATTAAGGTGTGGTCCCTTCTTCGTTGTTGTGGGTTAGTTTTATGAGTTCAAATCTTGCATCTTATGCTTTTCTTACTTGCTCCGTGTCAAATAGATGTCACCCTTGTCTAAGTTTGAATATATCTACGTACTAAATAGTATCTAGATTTATCTAAATTTTGATAAATTTGCGACATGTATTTTGAGACGGAGGGAGTATAAAATACTGCCACTTTTGAGGTTTTGTACATTGCGAAAGTGTTTTGGAAATTTGCTACATATTTCAGTTGGATGGCAAAATAAAGAGATTCATATTGTAAAAAAATGGAATGATGTTGTTGTAATCCATTTGAAATTATATAGAAATGTATAAAAAATAGTTGAATTTTGTAACCGTAGCAACGCACGAGCATTTAGCTAGTAAATATAGAAAATATATATAGATTAATCTAAATCTTGGTAAACTTTCGACATTTAATCCGGTCTAGTAGTGTGTATCTTGTTCCGTCCTGGCTGACAAGCGTACCCTTGTTTCGACCCAGGCGGCAGGCGGGCCGTGGGACCGGTGCATCCTCCGGGTGGCACCCACCGGGTTCGGGTCCGGGTCCTGCCCCCCCATACCCGCACCCGCCTCATTCCCCGCCCCCGATTACATCGGCGGGTACAGATCCCCACCATACCCGCCACCCGCCGGGTAAACGGGGGCCCAACGGGTATTTTAACCCGCCAAAAAATGACAATAATTAGGCATTTTTGACAAAAGTTTTATAGCAAAATAGACTATACAACAACAAACAATACATTTAGCAACAATATATTTGGGATTTGCTTGACAGCTGACACTTACATGTAGGGTCCACTTATCATACGCGGGTATGCGGGTTCGGGTTTGGCACCTCCATACCCGCCTCCACTAGACCCGGTGGGTATGATTTCTAACCACTAACTAGTCCACGGTATTATTTTTTACCATACCCGCCCCATTTAAAGCAGGGCCTCGTCGGATACGCGGGTATCGGGTACCCATTGCGATCCATAGTGCATCCACATGGATTCCCAGCAGATGTCACTGTGGACTAAAAAAAAGGTACTTTCCCCTTGAGGCATGCTCCAGGCAGGCAGGCAGGCAGGCGTCTTTCCGGTGTCAGCACGCATGGGCCTGAGGCCTGAGCAGGTAGGCATACGGATAGGTGTGGGTGGGGACCGGACGTGATTACGAGAGCAGATCCTGCCCTGCCTGGTTCGGGGTAAAGGATTAGAACATCTCTACTCGTTGGCTGAACTTAGGCCAAAATTCGGACTTTTCTGGCCGGATGGCGCACGTTTTCGGCTTGGGTACGCCCAGTTTCCCACTCGCGTATCCAGGCGAACACAAAATGGCGATATATTTGAATCTTTATCGTTTCCGTCGGCGAGTGATCGGCCACAAGGTGTTCGACATATATGTCCATAAGTTCGGCGACAGATTTTTATTACATAACAGGGGAAACAACTCTCGGTCCTCGATGGGGATGGGCTCATGCAGCGTGGCCGACGCGGCGTTGTCGTCCGTCTTGCCGATGAAGGCCGCCGGATTGAAGGAAGTCGAAGCAGAGCTCGGTGTGGGAGCGTTCGGCGCAGGCACGTTCGGCGCAGAGCAAGGAAAAGTCGTGATCATGCCCTGCAGGATGGCCTGACGTTGTGCCATGTACCAGGCCTTGACCGGCGAGCTCATCTTCGACGTGTCCTCGCCGTTCATAGGGAACTTGAGGTCTGTGTTGCGCTTATTGGCGGCGTAGTTGGCCTTCTTCTCGGCGAGATTGGCTTTCTTCTCGGCGAGGTTGGCCTTGATGAGGGCCACCTTTTTCCCTTGTGTCTCGGTCAGCTTCTTCCAGCGCTCCTCTCTCTTCTCAGCCCTCTTCTTGGCCTGCGCCCTCGTGTCGGCGAGGCATTTCTCGATCGAAGCACAAAGCGCCGGCGGAGGTCCGGCGGCCTTGAACATCTTCGCCTTCTTCTGGCCGAGCTCAGGTCTTACTTCGCTGGCAGCAGCGGCCGGGGCCTCGGGGTTGTAGACATCGTCCTTGCTCTTGGAGAGACTCAGGCGAGTGTCCCGCCACTTCTCGCAATGCTCAATTTTCTCGAAGACATGATGGAACTTGAACTTCATCTTCATGTCCTCTCGAAACAGAGCAAGTGCACGACGCAGCTGCAAAATGAAAGTGTGTCAAGTTTGTCAAAATGGAAGAGAGTGCACGACAAAGCTAGTGTTCGTGAGTACCTTGTTGTCCATGTTCTGTCCACTGGCTTGTGTGCGGTCGACCTCTTCCACGAAGTTGTGCCACTTGCTACAGTCAGTCTGGATGATCACCCAATGATTGGTAATAGCTTTTTCCTCTCGCTCCATGTGGATCTTGCGATACTTTGGGTCGCACATGCTACGCTCGTCGAACGCTGCCGATCGGCGTCCTGGATAAGCGAGTAGAGATGCTCTTAGCAGTGCACATGAATCCACATTTTTGGGTACAGTATCTTTTTTTTTCACATACTCTGGCGATACAGTCAGGTAGTATATCTAAAACGAAGCCTGAATTCTTCACGCCAAGCAGCAGGGATGGGAAGCATAGTTGTTGCATACAAAATTAGGCTCCATTTTAGATGACCAGCCGGACGCAGCGGTAAGATTTTTTGAAATAGATTTACCAGGGAAATTAGTTTCGTCCCCCGTTGTTTGTTGTTGCAGTGAATCGTGATCGGGGTTGGTGACGTGGCCTCCGCCGGCGTTGAACCAACAGGTTTCTCCACTGATTTCAGAAGCTGTCACGGCTCTCTCTTCTAGCTGTCTGAATTCACTCAGGTAGGTCTCTAGCGACTCACTGTTTGTCGTCGTCGGGACATGATACCCTTACTTAGTAGGAGTTGGAGTCGTCCTCGCCGTTAACCTAGGTCCGGATTCAATCTGTCAAACCTTCTCAATTCCCTTTTCTTTTACTCCATTCAGGGCCAGCAAAACTGGTCATATTTCACGCGCTTTTGCTCAACATCCACACAAACAACAACAACTAATAATAATTGATGATCAACCAGAACAACGATTTTTTACAGCACAATAAAGCAACAAGAAAATTACAAAAAATCACCACATTTGAGGCTAGGGTTTTAAAAGACCACCAAAAATTTAAAAAGTTTTAGATTGCACCGTTTTTGAGGCACGCGGTTGCAGGCAACACTGATATGGCTCTGATGCCGCGCTAACGACGAAACTGACCGATGGGGCCCAATTGTCAGGCTTACGTGGCGCATTTGGACGGCTGGGCGTGGACGGCCGTTAACGGCGCTGTCCGAACCCTAACAGCACGGCCCGATACGGTCGAAACCAAGTGAGTCAGTTAGTCTTAGCACAGCTCACAGAAGCGATGGCGGCGGCGGCGGATCCCCCCGTTGGCGCCGGACCCAGAGGTGGCGCCGGACCCAGAGATGGCGCCGGAGCTAGAGACGACGCCGACAACATGGAGGGATCCAGCGTCGAGGATTGCTGCGGGAGCTCGAACCCCGTGGCATCTGTGTTCTATTCGCCGGAGAAGGCGGCCGCCGTTGCCGTGGCCGATGTGTGGAAGGAGAACCCGACGCAGAGTAGCCGTTGGACAAGTACATTCGGCGGCGGCGGCGAGTAAGTTATCCCCCTCTTTCCCTTGATATTTTATCTGTTATTTCTCTCTGTGATTTTGGCTAGGGTTTTCTGTTGCAAATAATTTTGTTGTAATTTCAGTTGTGTAGTTTGGATGATGACATATGGGATGTAAGGATAATCTAGATGGTCAGGACAATATTGAGCGCAGCATATGTGAATCAGACATCACCTACCTAAATCTGTTAGCTTTAATTGAGGGAGAGGGCTATGGAATTAATGATTGCATGTATTATGTTACAGAGAAGGGTAGAGAAATTGCTGGCATGGAGTTATTGGATGGAATGAGCAAGGTTCAGCAGATGGTTACACAGTATAAGAATAAAAAACAAGTTAGTTTAACTGTAATCAGTGTAGGAAGCACACTGCCACCAAATGTAAATAGTGCCTCGGTAGAAGAAAAAAAATCCAATTTTAGAGATTGGAAACCCTGTTGTGTACAGAGTGGATGATGAAGGAGTAATTTTGCCAAGCCAACAGTGCACACAGTTAACTAAAGATCCAGACTGTCTGTACATGTTGACACAGCAGATCAACAATATGGATGAAGAACAACATCAGCAATGCAGAGCTAAGGAGAAGGGCAAGGAAGTTAGGAATTTTATAATGGATGAATATGAAGATGATGATGAGCTGAACCATGATGTAACTGAATCAGATGATGATGCTCTGAACCATACCCTGGATGATTTCAAGAAGTGGAAGAGGTGGGAGTGGGATTCAGTTTCTGATGCACATCAAGAGGCAGATGATATTTGCCATGTGTCAGACTGTGAAGATGAAGACAATGGATGTGAACTGACAAAACTGACAGACTTTAAACTGGATACAACTTCTGGGAAGAAGAAAGAACCAGTTAGGAAGGGGCCAACTGACAGAAGTCATTGCAGTCAGCCAAAGAAAAGGCTACCAGCAGATTATGTTTCTTCTGATGATGAAGGGACAGATGTAGATTTGGATCCAGAAGATGATGATGGGTTTGGGACACCTTCTTAGATTCAACCAAAAGGAAGAAAAAGCAGGGCCAAGAAGAAGGAGCCAAGGGTGTGGTATGATGAAAACAGGATTCATCCAGAAGAAGGGCTCTGTTGGAAAATGTGTTTCTTAGATGTGTATCAGTTCAGATGAGCAGTGCAGACACTGCATGTTGCACAGCTAAGGAACTTTAGGTACCACAGAAATTGCAAAGACAGAGTCATGGTACATTGTGCTCATGAGAAATGTCCATTTTTAATGGTTGGTGCACAAATTAAAAATGAGAAGACTTTCTGCCTAAAAAAGGTGGACTTTGACCACACCTGTGCCTCATCTCGTGAACAATGCAAGGTGATAGGCAAGTGGCTAGCACAAGTATGTGAGCCCAGTGTGAGAGTAGATCCAAGGACAGGCATTCAGGCAGTGATGGAGACAACTAAGGACAAATATGGTGTAGATGTGCACAAGATGATGGCATATAGGGCAAAGAAGAAAGCATTGCAGGCAGTGCTTGGTGATCAGGTTGGACAGTACAGGAGGCTCAGATACTACTTGCAGACAGTTATTGACACCAACCCTGGCTCAAGATGCATTGTCACTACCAAATTTGTTGTAGAGCATCCCAGCACCAACCCTAGATTCCATGGGATGTTCTACTCTCTAGGTGGATGCATATAAGGTTTTCTTAATGGCTGCAAACCATTTTGATCAAATGTTTATTGTTGCATAGTTGTTGTGACCAGCTAGCCATAATATTAACTCACTATTTATTGTTTCTTTGCAGGTCTATATGGTTGCTTTGTGAAGCTAACCACATGCCAGCAGATCCTTTGTGCCACTGTAAGATATGGGAACAACAACATATTCCCTCTTGATTTTGGCTTGGTTGACAAGGAGGAGATAGCTTCATGGAGTTAGTTCCTCACACAACTGAAGTATGAAATTAGGGGTGAACAAGGCAAGTTTGGATATTACACAATAATATCTGATAGACAGAAGGTCAGTGTTTCCTCTTGCTTTTATACATTGTCACATTGCAAGTATATAGAAACTACTATTCCGAAAACTACTAGTGCTTTACTTAATGCAATAAACTACTCTGTAATTGTGTAGGGCCTGCTTAATGCAATAAACACAGTATTTCCTAACTGCCCTCAAAGATATTGTTTAAGGCACATCTATGCAAACTTTCAAACTGCTGGGTTTAGATGTGAGGAGCTGAAAAAATACATGTATGCAACCAACTATTCTTACACACAAAATGGCTTTGATGTTTCTATGGCTAACATGAAAGAAGAGAGTGTAGAAGCTTGGGAATGGCTAAAGAAAATACCAGTTTCAGCTTGGGCTAGATATGCCATGGATTATAAGTGCAAAACTGATTTAGTTGTCAACAACTTGAGTGAAGTTTCCAATAGATGGATACTAAATATTAGAGGAAAACCAGTGAATACCATGTTTGATGGTATCAGGAAGAAAGTAATGGTCAGACATGATGCTAAGAGAACAGGAGGTGCCAAGGCAAGGTGGGACATCACACCAACTTATTCAGATATGCTAGAAGAAAGCAAGAAATGGGCAAGAATGTATAGATCTAGTAGGTCTGTTGATGGCTTGTGGGAAGTTAGTCATGGAGAGAAATCTTATGTTATCAGTTTAACTGCCAGGACATGTGGATGCAAGAGATGGGATATGACTGGAGTCCCTTGTCATCATGCCATATCAGCCATCTACAAGTCATTCCAGCATCTTGAAGACTTTGTTCTAGATTTCTTCAAAAAACCAATGTACATGGAGGCATACAATCCAGTCATTTACCTAGTGCCAGTTGAGTATTGCTGGACAAAAACTGATACACCTGATATTGATCCACCCATCTTTAAGGTATCATTGGGCAGAAATCAAACAAAGAGGAGGAAGGGAAAGTTTGAAGTTCCAGGGCCACCACAGTCCTCTAGAATGTCAACTATCAGTTGCAGTAACTGTGGTTTGCTTGGGTACAAATACACTAGTTGTGGTCAAGCACTGAAGCCATCACTGCAGATTAGGAAAAAACAACATCAGGTTTACCTCTTGTCTATTTTACTTTTGTCTATTTTCCACTAGTGGCATTTCAGTTACCTTTTCTGTGATCTATTTGTGCAGGAAAACAGGGCAACCCTCTCTGAAGCTCCACATGCTCCAGCTCCAGGACCAGCTCCACAATCTTCTAGGAGGGAAAAACCTGCAGCTCCAGATCCAGGACATGCTCCACAATCTTCTAGGAGGGCAACACCTGCAACTCCAGCTCTAGGACATGCTCCAGCTCCAGGACCATCTCATGCTGCTCCAGGACAAGCTCCATCTACAGGACCATTTCATGTTGGACCTAGTGGTACCACTGCCCTAGCTAGGAAGAAGAGAGCAGTATCTTTAGCTCCAGGACATCCTTTCAAAGCTCCAAGGCCAGCACCAGCACATACTGGACCTAGTGGTACTATTGGACCTAGTGGTACTACTGGAAGGCCAGTAAGAGCAAGAAAGGCTAACTCTAAGATGGTTGGTTACCTCACTGAAAGCAACGTTGACAAGATCACACTAAAGGACATCAAGAAAGGGATGTTATGAATAATTTGTGTGCTTCTGAGCACAATCAATTTGTGTACTTTGTAGAACAATTTGTTTGTGTGCTTTGTAGAACAATCTGTTTGTCCATGTGCTTCTGAGAACAATCTGTTTGTGTGGTGTGAGATGATGTATAACTATTTGAACAAATGTTGTGTTTGTTTTCTGTTGTGAGTCTGAGACAATGGCCAACTATTTGAAATGCTTGTTGTGTAGATGTTTTCATGCTAGTATATTAAATTATTGATCATTATAGATGTTGTCGAGACCACTCAAGGGGCCTCGACAACCCTAGTATATTAAATTGTTGCTCATTATAGATGTTGTCGAGACCACTCGAGGGGGAGGGGGCTCGACAACCCTAGTATATTAAATTGTTGATCATTATAGATGTTGTCGAGACCACTCGAGGGGCCTCGACAACCCTAGTATATTAAATTGTTTATCATTATAATATAACATTGTATCCAGTACCACAAAGCATTATAGATTTTGACATATTAACTAAAATTCATGAAATTTTAGACACAAATAGGAAAACATCTTCACACAAAATGAATGGTTCAACACATGGAGGGTTCAACTAAACAAATAAAGGGTTCAACACATGGAGGGTTCAACTCAACAAATAAAGGGTTCAACTCAATGGCTGCATTACACAAATATGCCAACTAAATAGACTCATACATCTACCTAAACACACCATCACTCCTCCTCATAAATTGCCTTGATTCTCTTGACCCTGTCCTTGTTAACACCATTGACCTTGAAAAGGTCATGCATGGAGTACTCTAACTTTTTCTTTTCATCCTTCAGATTAGCTCTTTCCTCATCCCACTTCTGTTGTTTCACCTTGAATACTTCTGCCTGTGATTTGAGCATATTCTTCAGTTCCTCCTTAGCATTCTTCAGCACCTCTACTTCATTCTTCAATGCAGCTATGTGTTTCTCCATCTGCTCAACATCATGTTCCCCACTAATTATCTTAGCAAGGATTTTTGCTCTGGCTTTCTTCTCAGTCTGATCTATCCACTTCCTCTCAGTCTCATCTATCCACCTATTACCTTCCTCTAGTAGGGTTGCATGTTTCTTCTCCAATTTGTCATTCTCTTCAGTTAGATCCTTCAACATTTTGCTGCTCTCACACCTCTCTTGAATTCTTGAGCTATTACTCTCATTGTACATTGCCCACAACTTAGTCAGTGCATGCTTCATGCTGTCATACCACTCTGGATCAATCCAGCTTTGAAAGCCATAACTCATTACCTCCTGTACATTAAATTTTTTTTATTACAACATATGGTTTATGATTACAACATACTAAAAATGGCAGGTTGTGTAAAAACAGAGCTGAAATACATGTCTATGATTACAACATACTGTCTATGGTTCATGAGCACACTATCATTTCTAAATGAGCACACTATCATTTCTACATCACATATCTGCTAAGCAAACTGTCACATATCTATATCACAATATTCAGTAAACTTCTAGAAATCTAACTGTTTTGCACTACTACTCAATGTTGCTCTAAATGAACATACTATCATTTCTATATCACTGTTCCTGTTAGTTAACTGAAACTAAATAAACACATGATCACACTGTGAGGAAATCAAATCACCTACAAGGACCTATTGAAGAAAAAATGGAGCCGAGCACTTACATCTTTACTATTAAAAGGATGTTGGTGATCGTAGGTCGCCCTCAAACATCAAACATTGAAGCAATCTAGGCTATACAATTTACATCCTACGGAAGGCACATATACACATCGTCTCTTACGGAAGGCAATCAATGCTACAATCAAGGAAAATCAAAAGAAAATCTATACAATTAATCACACATCCTTTACCGGAAAATCAAAAACAATCTTTACAATTAATCACACCCCCTCACAGGACGGCCAATTAAATGGAAAGCAACAATCAAATCTTTACAATTAATCACACACCATCACGGAAAGGCTACAAACAGACTCAACTCTGTTGGTTGTTTACTTCTTGACTTTGTTGACAGACTCAACCCGTGTTCGATTGACAACAAAGGCTAAATACAAGTAGATCACTTACACGCAGCTATGATTTCTATTTTTTATTGTATGTTGGATAGATCTTAAAGGAAAACTTGTACAATGTCACTATGTATTGTTCAACAAAAATTGACACAAATCTAGATTCATAATGGTCCAGATGTCATTCAGTTGTATATAATCAAAATTTTGGTTTGCCCCGAGAAGCGCTGTCATCGGTTTAATTGTTGATGCAAATAAATGGAAGCATATTAGTAGTTGGTTTACAAGGTAGGCTATATCCATGATTGAAAGTCTTGTAGGTAAACAAAGCATAATATGGAAGTATTCGGATCTGTTAATCAATATAGCATAATCCCGTATCAAAATAAAACGGAAATATCTTTTGGCCCAACAACTACCGATATAAATAGAGAAAATAGAGATTACCTGTTACTTTTCTCGCTATTCAACCCTAACCACCAGTCTAACACAACGACGAATCCCCATTGGCGACAAGGTATGATCCGAGTCCACGCGCACTCAAATTCCTCACCAAAGCCTCTGTCTCCCTCTATCCCATGCCCATCAACGCCGCATCCTAGAATCCATCATGCTAGGGAAGCAGGGGATCCGCAGCTACGACATTGCGTGACACATAGGGGATTGCGGCTGCGAGGGAGAGCGGGGGCCGCTAGCCCCGGTTGTGGCAGCAACTAGGTCCTCGTGGAAGGCAATGGTTGCCTGGCTTGATATGCGCCATCGCCCGGTCCTTCGGCCAGCATGGCCTTTGAGGACCAACGCCGATTCAGGACTGCATGCGATGGGGACGTGTGGGAGTAGGTGGATGGGGCACAAGATCATCTGATTTTGGGAGTTGGTGGACGCCGGCGGCCGGAATCGTGCGGTAATGTCATGGGAGACGAGACGACGAGGTGTCGGGGCTGTGAGAGATGAGGCGAAGGGGTGAGCAGCGAGACGGGAGAGCAGGCAGCAGGGCAAAACCGAGGCCATGGGATAGTGAGAGCAGCCAGCGGCGAAGGAGACAATGGATTGTGGATAGGAATTGGGGAACGACACGAGCAGAGAGAGAGAGAGAGAGAGTGAGAGGATTTTGGTCTGTTTTCTGTTGCGCTAGCGTATTTTACTCCCGTAGTCCGTCCTTGCGATTTGCGTCACGCCGTGAAAAGATCGACATGTACGTGAGCTGGCTAACAAACCCGCACCGGTGCAGCATTAGCATACATCTAGAATTAGCTCTCACGTTACTCTATAAATCTAATTTACACAGAGGTAGGTTCGTTCTACAAAAATTTCGTTCCAATTTTATTTGGACTGTTTTGCCCATGGTTGTTCGAGAATATTACAAGAGGTGCCACCGCTAAGTGACAAACCCTGCCTCCACATGGCGCCCGTAGGCCTCGCCTCCTCTGGCTTGAGCGCTGCACGCTCACGACCTTGAACGCCTAGGCACATGGTCCTTGCCGCTGCGAAGCTCCTCCGGTCCCCGCCGCCAAGGACCGCCGCCGAAACTCGCCTTCACGCGCTCCTCTGACTCCTCTCGCCTCCAATCGCCATCACACCAGCCACGCTACTCGACCCCGACCCTACATGATGCAACGATGAGGCGTCTGGTGGTGGGGTCCGGGTCGACGAGGACGTGCTCCTAGCGGCAGTTTCTGGTGGCAGGGTCCGGGTCGATGAGGACGTTCTCCTGGCGTCGGTGGCCGGCGAGGTTCGAGCGAGGCGAGGCGAGTCATGAGGGCGAGGGGATCTTGGGCGCATGCTCGCGTGAAGAGGGGATTCGCTTGGGAAAGACGCGGAGTTGGGCGAGGTTGGAGGCGGGGAGGAGGCGCTCAGGTGAGAGAGGAGGCGGATAGGCGGTGGATCACGAGTGAGGAGGCAGGCGTCAAATTGGAGATTGAAGCAGAGGAGGGAGAAGGTGCAGGATCGACCGATGTGTGTCCTCGTGTGCGTGGTGTGTGTCTAATAGACTGAAATCTTCCCTCGGTGAAACCTTTTGTGTGCAAAATTTATTGATTTATCACTCTGAACCGTCATCTATTTCGTCTTCAATTCCTCCCATGTTTCCTGTTGGCGACTCCGCTTTCCCCTTCCGGTGTTGTTGGACATGAGAGGCGTGCGAACGCGACCACCCAGTGCCGGTGCCGGTGCGTGAGAGCCTGAGATCCGACGGATCGACATGCACGTGACAAACACAAAGGTCGACGCTAGCCTGCGATGGCCATTAATATGGGCACATGCTGCGGACATGCCATATTACCATGGGGTGCAATGATATTGGGACTGTTCTTCTATATTTGGAAGAGAGTACTGTTAAAATATCAATAATTAGACGGGGGACGTATAATAACTAATTTAAGGGAAGAAAGGATGAAGCATGCATTTTCTGTTTAATATCGTAGTAACGTAATTTTGATTTAAGCTAGGTGCACTTATGATAGAGAGTAGGCATACTATATCTCTTCTTTTTTAAGTAAGTTTAATGTGCATATACCATCAACAAAAAAGATTGATCTGCGTGTCATTTTCTTGCTATCTAATTTTTAATAGCACTGTTTACTGAATAACGAACGACGAATGAACATTCTTAAGGTGTCATGTACTCATATGAAGTCGGTACCCGGGCCTCGCATCGTTCCCAGGGGAGCGGCTCACGGAAAATCCTAGCCACCGTTGCCACTCCCCCATCCACCTCCGATCATCCCCGCCGCCATCAAACGACGCGTTGCAAAGAAAGGCTGTGGCTAACGACGGTGTCAGGATCTCATCCGGTCGCGAGGCGGCGGCGGCAGGGGCCTCCTCTCCTCGCGTATTGGGAGCTCCTAGCTGGTGCGGCACGGAGGCACTGGACGGAAAGCTGTGGTCAGAGGAGAAGGTAGCCGGCGCGACGACCCTAGAATCTTGGCAGAGACAAGAGTCGGGGCGGCGACCCTGGATCCCGCGGTTCGGCGGATGAAGTGGCCGTGAGGGTGGCATGGTAGCCTGTTCTAGGTGCTCCCACTTGTAGCCATCGGCTAATTGAGCCCGCGCCAACCGTGGCGTTGGCGGCCCCGGTGGTCTGGTCGATGACAGGTGGCATCCTTGGGATGACATAACGACTTGTAACTTGTGATCTTTATATAATAAGTTGCTTGCAGCGATATCACTGTTCTTATAGTTTTGCTTTAGTATAGTTAAGGTGCCGATGAAAGAAGTTGGCGACTGAATAACTATTTGTCGTCGTATGAATGGAAATCATGTGGCTTCATATTTAATATCATTTTTCAATTTAGAATAATTGTTTAAAATATATGTATGTATTTTTAATTTTATTCCGTAGCAACGCACGGGCATTCAGCTAGTTTTCTATAATACACATGTAGAACTTCCTCCCTGTATCAGTGCCCTCAAACGCAACACACCTGCATGGCTTCAGTTTGTGAGCAGCGCAAACAAAAGAAGCTTCATGGTCAATGCCGGCAATTTCAGCATCATGGAGCATGTATGGTGCGTAGTCGAAAGCAGTGAACTACAAATCCGAGAAATCCAGGAAAACATGAGGATCAAATCGACGATTTTCCAAAAAATCCCAAATCTGGATCCGAACCCTAAATTAAAGGAGGAAGGCACTAACATGGTCAAACGAGAGAGAGTCGGCAGAGGAGCTTCCACTGTCGTCCAGCTCGGCATGATCTGCAGAGCAGCGGCGAGCGATGGCGGCGATGGGTCACCAGCCAATGGCCGGTCAGGCTCAGAGGAAGCAGATGAGTGAGGCAGCGGGGGAGAGAAGAGGAGGGCCTGACCGTTTTGATGGTTCCAACAGCGCCGTTAACGGCCGTTAACGGCTATTCACACCTAGCCGTCCAAATGCGCCACGTAAGCCTGACGACTGGGCCCCACCGATCAGTTTCGTCGTTAGCGCGATATCAGAGCCAGATCAGTGCTGCATGCAACCGGGTGCCCCAAAAACAATATGAAACTTTTTAAATTTTTGGTGGTCTTTTAAAACCCTAGCCTTAAATGTGGTGATTTTTTGTAATTTTTTGGTAAAGCAACCGTACGTGGTCTCCTTTTCCAGACTATCTCAAGACGGGAAAAAACAGCCACGCCTCCGGTCCGAGCAACACAGAGCTAGGGCTACACGTGTTCTTATTATTATTGGGCTACACGTGTTCTTATTATTATTGGATCCCTTCGTACATAAATACTTGACTTAGATTTTTCTAAATTTAAATATATTTAGTCATATTTTAGTGTGTAGATATACATATGTATCTAAACAAACTTAAATCAGTTATTTCTAAACGGAGGGTGTAGTATTTTCAATTCCGTTACAAAAAAAGAGAAGTTATATTTGCAGATTGGTCAACAGCCTCGGTATACACCTCTTCTACTCACTTATCCTAGTATAGCAGCATCTCTAACCCATCTCCTATTCTTTAGAGGACTAAAAAGCTAGGGTAAACTTAACTTCCTATATTTTCTCCCCTAAACTTAGCGCAGCAGAATCGATCTCCAGAAACTTAGATGACTAAAATTTTATTTATTTTGCAAATCAAAACTTTTGAACCAAAGTATAAATATTACAAACCGAATTAAGTGCAATAAATCAAATTATTTATTATTACAAATCCAAATAAATGTATTAAATCAAATTGTTCAATATTACAAACCGAATTGAATGTAATAAATCGAATTGTTCGAAAGCAAACCAATAAAAACAAACACAACTAATTGTCGTAGAGACGCCAGAGATGCTCAACAAGATTTGCCTGTAGTTGATTATGTGCCTCGTTATTCTTGATACTTCGGTGCATTGCAAGGAACTGGTCGTTCCTTTTAGATCATGGCCGCCACACACTTCATCACCGGGCTAGCACCGATCTCTCCTGTAGCACTCCTCCGAAGCTTGAACCAATCATCATAGTCCTTCACGGCTCTTGTGATGGTGAGGAACAATCTTTTTGCATCCAAAATTGGCGCAATAATTGCTTGTTCGTGTAGGTTGCATCGGGGTTAAAATAATACCTCATGATATTGTCATGACCCTCGGCTCTGTTTTGGTTGATCCAAGAACAGCCGAACTGAGATTCTCTCCTCGGCGCCCAAAAATATTCGTTCAAAATCATGATCATAGTCATTTCCAAATCTCCGTCTTCCTCCTCGAATGAAGAATCGTCAGAAATCATCTCTCTCAACCTCTTCATCTACAGCCAAAGGTGCTCTCGGTCAAGCTAGGACGCGAACAAACTAGAAAAACAAAAAAGTCCTATGGAAATTCGGTCGAATACCTTGTACGCGATGGAGGTGCATATCGCGGCCGGGGTATTTCAGCCGGCCAAAAGGGTGCTCGATGACTGCAGTGGCTATGGGACAACCGGATGGCAAGGTCGTGGCCGAGTTATGCCCTCCTTGCGGCAGCGCAACGACCGCATGATGACGAACCGTCAGCGAGTTATGCCCTCCTTGTGGCAGCACGACAACCGGGCGGCGACGAACCGACGTCTTCGCCGCCGGTCAAAGTTCGTCAGAATATGGCCACAACCCTCGGTTTTGGCCATGAACTGGTCAGAAACGAGCTTTCTATCGATTTCGACTAGTGGGCGGATCGAGATCGATGCAGAGGCTCTCGGAGGCGATTCTGGCGACGGCTGGCACTGGCGACTGGGGCATGGGGGGTAGGGTGGCTGATGGCTAACGTGAAGCCTGTTGGGAACACCAAGAGCAAGGTGTGAAGCAGCACAACAACAATTTTCCCTCAGTAAGAAACCGAGGTTATCAAACCAGTAGGAGGAAGGAAACGTCACATAGGTGTTGCAAACAACGCGGAAACCTGCACAACACAGACTGAAGACTTTGCCCCAACGAATCAGTGAGGTTGTCAAGCTCACCGGTTTGCCGTAACAAAGGCTTAAACGTATGGAGTGGAAGGTAATGGTTTGCAGCAAGTGAACAATTAACAGTGTAAGATGTATCAATAGTAAAGATTGGATCGGGGTCCATAATTCACTAGAGGTGCTCTCCTTAGATAAACAACATGGCATGAAGGATAAAGAAATTAAAACAGGGCAATTGACAAAAACTAAGCAATGCATAACAATGCAATACCAGACAAAAAGATCCTATGAGATTCGATTGGGAAATACAACAATATACATAGACCGCCCTCCAACTGCATCTATGACTAGAAGTCCACCTTCAGGTTATCATCCGAACCCCCTCCAGTATTAAGTTGCAAGCAACAGACAACTGTTTTAAGCAAAGTGTGTAAGGTAAACAATCCACTTGTTCCATGAACAAGAGACCGTTGTTTTCTTCCTAGTAGCAACAACACATCTACAACCAAAAATATTTCTGTCACTTCCCTTGGAAACTAGAGACATAAACCCACTATCGAGCATAAATATCCCCTCTTGGAGTCACTAGCAACTACTTGGCCAAGATAACTACTAACAACAGAGAGCATGCAAAATCACAAACAACACAGACATGATAGTATCAAATAGACAAAACCATTAATCAATCTGACATAGTAATCTCAATATCCATCGGATCCCCGCAAACACAACATGCATGATTACAAATAGATTAGATTTTGATCATGAACGGAGCTCACAAAATCTATACATGAAAGCACAAGGAGGAGATACAACCATCTAGCTACTACATGGACCCATAGTCCAAGGTGGAACTACTCACGCTTCATACCGGAGAGAAGGCCTCCGGGATGATTTCCCCTCCGGCAGGGTGCCGGGAAGAACTTCAGACCCCCCCGATCTAGGGACGAAGGTGGCGGCGGCTACAGAAGGTTTCGTAGAGTTTTGATCGGGTGCCTACGGTTTCTGCAGCGGAGGCTTCTTATAGGCGAAGAGGCGAGGCCGGGAGGCGGCCAGGGGCCCCACACCCTACCCAGGCACGGGGTAGGCCTACCCGCGCCTAGGAGGGTCTGGCCGCCCTGGTTCGCTTCTCCGTATCGTCTTCTGGCTTCGTGTCCCCCACGGTAAAATATTGACTTCGGCTTTTGTCCCGTCCAATTCCGATAATATTGATTTTCTGCCTTTCTGGAACCAAAAACAGAAGAAAACAGGCAACTGGCACCGTGGCAACTTATTAATAGGTTAGTTCCAGAAAAGATATAAAAACACCTCAAAGTATAGACAAAACAAAGCAAAATAGATACTAAACAAACATGGAGCATCAAAAATTATAGATACGTTTCCGACGTATCAGTGGCGGTGTTTCGGGCTTCAGTTCTGATTGTATCTTGTAACGATAATTGTCCTCCATCACGAGGCAGGCCAGCTTCCGTTGCGATTGTATCTTGTAACTAGGCCGACCTCTCCCAACAGCCCGCTTAGTCGCACGGATCCCTCACATCTGTGTTACGGCCGCCCCAAGAAGCAGAGTAGGGGATGCTATTTTGTTCGATTTCCGTTCCCCCCCCCCCCTCCCCCACTTCTTACCCTTTTTGTCACGATGCCACGTGACGAAGCTGCATAGTTTGTTCCCTTTTTTTGTTCTCCGGTGATTTCAACATGGAACGGAAGTTGCAAAGTTTTTTTGCAAAGAAGTGGTCGATGATTCTCGACTTAGTTGAAAGCACAACTAGAGCAAGCGAGCAAACCTAGTTCGCATGAACATTAAAAAGATTGTACATCTACTTCTATTTTTTGAGAGTTACTTATGTTTTATGTTTAATAAGTTTGTTAGGCTGCAAATCACATATGATGCTTGAATTGATGACTCACGTAGAACATACGTACTCTGTCATGCAACCAAACTCTGCACATAGAGAAACTAAAAGGTTCTTTAAGTGCATGAGTCATTTTAGATGTCTCCAATCATTTGGAAAATAACCATTGAGGATAAAGGAAAATACATAGATCATAATAACCAAAGATACAAATTTTGTTGAACTATGACAAACTTATTAGCTGCACATGTATCATAGAATGTATCTCAGCTTTATAGGTTACGAACTTCTGTTTGGATAAACAATAAGCATCAGATGACAGAAGCAAGAAAAAAAATCCGCAGGTAACAAAGGTGAAAGAACATAGGAGTGAAACAGAAAGTTTTCTCAGCATCATGTACATGTTCCATTTAAATATTATGACATATGATTGTTTGAAATCTTTAAGCCCTTGTTTGGCAGCCTGGTATACAAGTGTAACCATGTGTATTTTATCAGCCCAGCATATTATTGAAAATACACTCAGCAGCCCATTTGGCAGCCTAGTTTGGCATTGTGTAAGCCTGAGTAAAACCCAATAAACACGTCGGATTGACGAGTTTCCCAGACACGAGATCCACCTCGGGATTTTTACACTCGGGATTTGGGTGACGGATATATATTCACCCAAGACACAAGACACGGTGAACCTTACACTCAAAAACACTGGAGTCCACTCTTACCAAACGAGGCCTAAAGGAAGTAAAATTGCAATAGTAACCATTCTCTACTTTTATGGGTGGATATGCCAACACCGACAGCTAGTTTGAAATTTCCCTTAAAAAGATTCGGCATGTGAAATCTTCAAGCCTTTTGCTACTACCTCCAAGCCACTACAGAAATATGTAGGCATAAAGTGTGCATCACACACGATAAACCGTAGGCATAAATCATGTAGCTCAGATAGTCTAATCGAAGACACGTCTTAAAGTTGTCGGAGGTCACTGCTACAACGAGTAATATTGACATCTCATGAGTACGAAAACAATATGAAAATAGAAAATCCGCTCGTATTACCCAACTAAAAGAGTGGAATATCAAATATACCTTTAATAAAAGTAGAGTGGGTAGGTGCATATCATGGCAATAGCCGGACCCAAGAATATTTATAAGTTTGTGCAAATTATAATTTAAGAGGTTTAGATTACTAATTTTGTCTCAATTAGCCATAAACATACACTGCACGAGGTCGTCCGGAAGCCCGGGCATGCTGCGTCCGCCAGTGTGTCATGGTACTAAGAGCATCTCCACTTGCCTACCCAAAAGGCCGATTCGGACACCGAATTTCGGTCCGGAAAATCGGTCCTGTTGTGTACTCAAGGACCTGTTTTCGGTCGGATTTGGGATATTTTTGGTCCGGACTACCCAGACCGAACTCAGGTTTCCGGGTACGCCCTGGGACGCCGGACTCAACGAAATCGGCGAAAAAAAATCAAAGCGGCGCGTGGACCCGCCGCGTCAGTGACCGAAGCCGAGTCGTCGTCATCCTCGAAACCACACGGCGACCGCCGGGGCAATAACTGCCCGTCGCGTCGGTCACGCGTCGCCAAATTACGGCGCCACCGTCGCCGCCTCGGCTCCCGCGACGGACCGGCGGTCACTAACTTCCCGCCGTTTCCACTTTTCCCGCCCTCGCTGCTACACCCCTCCCGCCATTCTTCCGGCCTATAAAAGATGTACATCTCGCCGTCTCTCTCTCCACAGCCCCTCACACCACCACAACTCCGGCGAACTTTGGACGCCCGCACCTTTCTTCCTCAACTCCGCCGAGAAGCCATGGCCGGTCGACGCACGCTGTCGCCGTGGGAAGCCCGGCTGCTCCGCGAGGCGCGCTATACCCCGCCGGACACGCGTCTCCCCCTAGGCTGGAAACTCAGCGCCGGCGGGATCCCGTTCCTTGATGCCGACGGCAGGACCTCGCCAGTGAGATCCAGACGGCTATCGCCGCCATGGAAGACCTAGAACTCGCCGGAGAGATCCAGGCCTCTATTGCCGCCATGCAAGGCATGGCACCCGCCGAGGATTAGGACAACCTGGTCTTTTGGAGGCAGTTTTTCGCCGGCAGGCGCCTCGAGGAACTTGCCCGACACGACGGACCGCCGGGCTCGCCGCCGCCGCGTAACAATATGGCTTACCGGCGCCGCTGGTGGAGCGTTCCAGGACGGACTCTCGCCGGAGTCATGGCGCACATCGAGGCCGGCAACAACCCCCGCTTCGGCCCGTAGTTGCGGCGTCCGGCGTCGACCACGGCGGTGTCCTTTCCTAGTTAAAACCGATGTACTATGTACCTTTGCCCGGAATCGTGTTGGACGCATCGGGCGATACTCATGCTTAAAGCGATTAAATGGGCTAAAATCGGTCCGGTTTCGGCGCAGACGCCCAACGAATGGAGATGCTCTAAATGCGAACAATATGAAAATAGAAAATCCGCTCGTATTACCCAACTAAAAGAGTGGAATATCAAATATACCTTTAATAAAAGTAGAGTGGTAGGTGCATATCATGGCAATAGCCGGACCCAAGAATATTTATAAGCTTGTGCAAATTATAATTTAAGAGGTTTCAGATTACTAATTTTGTCTCAATTAGCCATAACTGCGCGGTCGTCCGGAAGCCCGGGCATGCTGCGTCCGCCAGTGTGTCATGGTACTAATGCGAACAATGAGACAATGGTACCAAGTCACACATCACGACCCTTCATTTTAGATCCAACTTGCCAGATTGACCGAGATTCATACTAAAATAAAATGTTTTTAAAAATTGAAAATTTTAAGTAAACCATAAGTGTTTCGTTTATTCTAAGAAACAAGATTGATAACGCGTCCTCTTAAACATGATTAGTTGATCCAAACTAGAAACAAGATATCAACACGGAGCTACTTTCTCCATTTCATAATATAAAATGTTTTAGCTTAGATGAATTTTAGTGTGTAAGTTTGAAGTAAAAACTTACACACTAAAAAACATTTTAGTGTGTTTAAGGGCGTGTTTGGTTTTAGCCATGGTTGTCCCACCAAATATTTGGCTAGCCAAAATTTTGGTTAACCTCTTGGTTGTCCATGAGTTGGCCAACATTTGCAAAAAAAATTGAACTAGATTAGTCATAGAGGCATCGGCAAGCCAAATAATTGACAAACATCCAAACAAAGACTAAAATTTTGGCCGTGACCAAAATTTTGGCAGGGTAAGTTTTGGCCACCATCCAAACATTCCCTAAATCCTCATGGATGCAAATTTATGTTTCTATTTATCTTGAGAACCAGGTTATCCCGGTACTTATACAAATTATCTCGAAAACCGGATTTAGTTTTAAACCAAGTTTAAAAACTCTAAAACTCGTGCTTAATGACTATGAGCATCTCTGGTTGATGCAGAGGCAAGGGAACTGGAATTTTCCCCCATTTTTTAAAAATAAAAAAAAATTGCGAGTAGTACTAAAGATTCAAAGCCCAATGGAATTCAGGTGTAAATACATTTTCGGCTCCACTCACTCACACAGGAACGTAAAAAAAAAAAAAGAACTCTACCTGACCGTGACTCCGAAGAACTCTACCTGACCGTGACAACCACAAGCCAGACGAGTGGCCCCAACTGTCAGTTGCGTCCCGCCGCAGGTCTAGAGAGAGACTTTGCTTGCCCGGCAGAGGCAGAACCGAGCTAATATATCCAGATATATTCCGAAATTAATACTACTCCAATATACAGATTCTCTCCGCTCCTCTCCTCTTCGGGGATTTCGGCCAAGGGAGGAGGAAGATTCGAGGGGATCGAGAGCACCCGGCCTACTCCGATCAACCCGATGAACTGCGAGACCTGCCATCTCAATGAACTGGTCAGATCCAATCAGCCCCTACCCTAATCTCTTCCCAGCCCGTACCCTAATCTCTTCGTATGTTTCTAAATACGGTCTTCTTGGTTGCGTGCTAGGAGCTGGAGCCTTCGGAGATCAGAGACGTGCTGCGATGTAAGTTTTTTGCTTCGATTCTCTTCTCCATGCCTCGTGCGCTTCCAAATTTTTATCTTCTCGTTACCCTTCCTGTTCAAATTTATATGGTCAATCTTCAAGGTTAGTCTCCTGTAAATACAAAAAATAAGAAAAGGAATTTGTGATCTATATATGTTGCGCGTCCACGGTGCTGGTGATTTTGCTTCTCCAGGGGAGTACAGTTGTCACTCTTATGCCCTTTAGGACTAGCAAGAATCCTCGCTACTTTGCGTTTTTCATCTCAAAGATACGGGTGTTGATGGGGGAGGAGCTAGGAGAGCTGGGCACATTTACTAGTACCAGGAAGCGATAGGCGCGCTATCTTGTTTAGCACACATATTCCGTATTAGTTGCCTGTGAGTGCTCGTTTCATGATCTGTGGAATATTGACTTTGAAGTGTGACGGCTGAGAAATAAAATAGTGTAAGTTTAGCCTCTCTTGAGACTTGTATATACTTGAAAAAATATATCGATCTGGATTTATGGCAGAGGTAAGATAAGCATATATTATTTTAGTAAAAATACCAAGGAAGCTGATGCATATATATAGGACGCACATTAGCTGATTGCAGTAGCAGATGTTTACACTGATGGGAAGCGAGACGGTGCCGATACATGTTCTTACTTACTGGACTAAGCATGAGGGCACCGATACGTGTCCCTGTGGGATTAAGTCAGACAGAGGCGATACACATCTCTACTAGACTGAGCTAGACGGCGCATGTCTTCTGGATTACATAGTAGGTCGATCTATATTACAAGGTGGGTGGGGGATTATTTAACATTTCTGACCCACTGTCATATTTAGTAATTGTATTGCCCAAATCCGAACCACTGTCATCCTGTCATCCGTTGTTGTACTTTGAGTTTAATTGCAAGACAGACCACTGAACACAAGCAGAACAATTTGAGAGTACACAGCCAACTTCTGAGTTGTAGTCAGTCAGGCTACACGAACATGCATATTTTCGCTTCACATATTGTGTAGACTGAAAAGGTGTACCAGTTAATACTAGAATATTCTAGTCTTCTATAGAGGGTCAAAATACAACCACATAACTCAGTCATCACCCACTCCTGAATACATATCTGCAGAGCAGTTGCTTATTTCACCAGCAAGTACACACATGTGTCATAAGACAATTTCAAAAATTGCTGGTGGCTCTATTGGATAGATTCTGACATCACTCCCGATCGTCCAGTCAGTGTCCTAGCAGCAAGCTTCAGAGGGGCCCTGCTTGAATCTCATCTCCCAGCCACTGCAGCTTCCACGGTTCCACCTCACTCGTAGATTTCACAAGTCGATGTTTTCTGGAAGGAAACCCGCAGCTTCCATGTTCACTTGAGAGCTGAGATCGTTGATCCTCAAATATCATCTCTCAGAGTTGCTCCAGCGCCTCCTAGATACCAACGATTCCTCACATTTGTAAGAAGAAAAATCTTGCACATTGAAATAAGGAACAAATAGGAGTTACCTTCAGCAGAAGGGTGGTGTTTTCTTAACGGATCAGCTGGTTTGCCATGAGTGAAGCTGTGTCACTAGTTGCTGCCATGCTCCAGTTTCTCCCAGGTTTAAGAAAGTCTTAAGTTCCGGTGAAGTTTGGCACCACATGGCTGCTTCGAACTTAAAACAAGTGAGCATAACAGAGTGAACAGCTGACCCGACTGATAGAGCAATAGTTGCTTGTATTCTAGGGACCTGATCTACAGGTAACAATTAGATATAACAAAGACCATTCCAGACATTATATATAAGTAGGAAAATTCATGCCAGGAAAACAGACTGATGCTTTTCTGTTAGGCAAGGGATAATGGATATACATCATGGATACTAAAAAAGGGCGTACAGTCCTATTCTTGTGAGTTTACGCCTTAAATCAGAGGCATATCCTGATGTATTCGGTGACATGCACATATCTCACTTAGACCAGCCACTGAACAACCAGTATTAGCTGGACAAAAAAGGTTAAATATAACTGTTATCTTATTTATCTTTTCTTGCATTGTTCTGAAACATTTAAATACTATAAGTTACTAACTGAAATATTGCATCAATTTTTCGGAAAAGATAGATTTAGTGGATTAATTCATTCCAACAAAATCATTATTTGCAATAGTTTAAATCAATAAGAAAACCATGCAAGCCAACCTAAATGGTCCCCTGTCTCACTTATCTATCTATGTTAACATTTTTTTCTTTCTAAATAACAAAAAAAATCATGAGCACGGAAATAGATCGGTACAGAGAACGAAAAGCTGAGAACCAAAACAGAGCATTTATTCTTCTCTCAAAGCTGTCAAGAAAATACAGTCAGCATGGTAACAGAAGGATTTTATCAATCCTCCTATGCATTTTTCTGTGAGATGTCTCGAAAACAGTGGGTAGTCATTTTTCTGGTTGCCATTATACAACCTAAATTTCTGTAGTAAGATGATGATTAAATAGTCCACCACTTGGACCATTTAGTGGTCTTCAGATGATTAACTAATTGGTCATCAGAAAAAAAGGAATATGTGATCTATGTTGTGCGTCCAATGTGCTTGTGATCTCAAAAGAGTTGGGCAATCTTGCTTCTTCAGGGGAGTACGGTTTTGACTCTTAGGTCGTTTAGGATTTGGAAGAATCCTCTTGTTTTTGCCCTCCAAGATACGGGTATTGATGGGGGAGGAGAGCTGGACACATTTACTAATATATTGTGACCCCATATTTATTTGGCAGCACTTCTTGTGACCAATATGACAGGTTGTAATGTGATTAGTTGCAACTGATGTTGGAGATTGATTTCCTAAGCTCTCTATTTCATGCTGACACACTGTTTTTAAGCAATTTATATATACCAACTGTTGTTTTTTTGTGTGGTTCTCATTACTGTGTTCCTAGCGACATCATGCATGAAAATTCTTGATGAATATGTTGCAGGCATTCTGCATACGATATTCTTTCATCGAACTCTTACTCTTGTTCGGCCCAAAGATGTGGACTGTGACCTCTTTGAGATCACCTATGTGAGTATTACTTTCCCTGGAAATGAAACTATGTGACTTATACATTCTAATTACTGAAAGAGCTATAATGCAGTTATTTTTCCTCCATATTTTTGGTGTTGCAGGAAATATTACTTAGTTCTACACTATATGCTGGTGTTTGTACTGATACTTGTGACATGCTCCAACTAAAATAACAATCTTTGATGTTCTGTGTGTGTGACCAGGTGCAATGTGGACTTGCAGAATTAGAAAAGGAGGTGGATGAAAAGATCAACCAGTTCGTTGCTTGGGCAGAAAAGCATCCAAATCGGAGAAGCCAGGTAGTTCGATATGGCTAAACAGCAAGTTGTGCCACTTACGTGATTTTTATTTTAATACATGGTAGATGAATATGTCAGGTGTGCCTCTCGTTCTTCGATGAAAAGAATAAGCACCCAGGCTGGTTCAGCAGCAAGACTGAGAGGATTTACTGGGAACAATGGTTTATCAATTTACATGTCATAAGCCCTAAAGGACAAGGGAAATCACGTGGCTCCAAAGCACCAGCAAACAGTAAAGGTATTTTCATGGCTCATTGCTAGGGCTCAAAGCCAGGTCCAGGGTGTGTGTGTGTCTCCTCCACTCAGGACTTGTAGGAGTAGCTTTGCTTATTATGTCATCTTCAGAATAGTGTGCATGTGGACTAATCCACTATAACTTGTTAATATGCCATGTGCCCTCAGGACAAGCATTAGAAGAGACCAGCTCAAGCTCAAGGCATGATGCTCTGGGCTTGCTGATCCAAGAAGTCCTGTTCCAGATCATAAACTACGCCAATGAGAAAAAAGACCACATTCCTCCAATCTCTGACAGGATATTCAATCACGAGATTTTGATCCCCAGGTGCGTTTAGTTAGTTTCGTACATGAAAGTGGGCAGCCTCCTTGGATCGATAGCACGTGGCAGTTGGTTGAGGATCATATTCATCACTATCTGAATCTCCAGGTGACACCTTTTCCTTGGACGTGTGTTGACAGCTCTACTGATTCTGTATTCGGGTGGAACGCCGACGTTCTTCGGAGAGCACTGAGCAGCGGACATTCCTACTCACTGAACTGAAGGTCTTCGTTGGAAACTGCGCGAAATCGGAAGTAGGTGAGATCGGTGTGGGTGTGCTTGGTTGTGTTGAAGAGGCCACATCCGTGAGAGCTGATTCATGGAAGCAAGTGCTGTGTACAGAATAATAGTGTAGACTGGCAGAGCTGACTCTGTTGCCAATGTAATCACCGTGTGGTTCCTAGTAGTACGTGTTTAGCTGTAAATGTTACTGTTGACAATCTGTGACCAATAATAATTGTATTATGTCGTTGGAGGTTATGCTGTTGTATTTGTATTACGGATGTTGGCGTTTATTCACCTGGAAGAATACTGGAGCAGGAAGCTGTTTCAATTGTATATTAATCTGCAACATTTTTGAGATGACAAAACAACTCTCTGATTCAAGATGGGAAATGCATATTAAGACCAATATTTTTGCTTCGAGTGGACAAAACGTTGTTTGTTCAGGAGACGGATTACTAGTTTAAACCCTTCAAAGTTCAAACACGTCTAGAAACGAGAGAGAACAGTACAGAAATAGCATTAAATAAAAAACAAGGTAAACTCACAATACACAAAGAACAAATCTAAAGAATGGTACTCCCTCTGTCCTAAAATAGATGTCTCAATTTTTTTAAAATTTGGATGGAACGGAGGGAGTATGATGATCTATTCTGACACGCACGATGCATGCATATCGTATTAGCTTTACTCTATTCACAAAAATAAATGAACTTCACTCTGATGGCAAGAGCAGAAAGTAAGGAAAATGGGAGAATTATGTGACCAACAGTCAGAAAGAAAACATTACGTATAAATTAACTCCATTAAGTATATAAATCACAAGCTTTTTCGAGATAACATACCCAAAACAGTTAATCCCTCCTATCCAATTTAATTGTAGAAGTAAACCTGCAACAATAAATTTGGGCCAGAGGGAGTACACGAATATAACAGTAAGCCAACACGATTACTGGACACGACATATGCACAGAGCATAAATTAAAACTCTGCAATGTTCTCACAAGAAATCATACTTCTGCTGCTAAGACAAACTAAACTATAGCCTTCAGTTGGCGCGCTGCCTCTTTTGGGGAACACCACCCTTCGAGTGCTGAAGATTCAAATGCCGTTTTGCTTTCTCCCTCTGCCTCTGTCTTTCGTCTTCGCTATCAGATTCACTGCCCATCTCCATGTCAGCATCCCTTGCCTTGCGCTCCATCTCATCCCATGACTCGGCGGCATCATCATCTTGGTCAGCCAAGAGAACCTCATCCTCACCAGAATCCTCCACTGATTCGCTGTCGCTGTCTTCGTCGTCCGATTCTGAGCTCGGCTCTGAATCAGACGGCTCGTACTTCTCGTCCTCTGTCTCGGTGTTCTCTGAACCCGAGTCGCTAGCATCTGGATTCAAGAATTCCCACCTGTCATTCTTGTCGGAATCTGGATGGTCCAGAGCCTTGAGGACCTGGCGCCAGTTAAGGTTCAGTTTCGAGTCATAGTACTTCATGTTGATATCATTAAGCCAGTCTTTGATCTTGTCAAGAGATGTCGTTGGAATCACCTCTATGCGCACAACATCTCGCTTTAGATCTTGAAACACAAATACCATGTCGAAGGATTTCTGGCCCAGGGACACCCTTTCCAAGCATACAATCTCGACCTCCCTCAACGAAGTTACAAGGAACGGTGGTTCAACAAGCTGCACTAGACAACTCGGACTAGGAATGATATAACACGTTGTTCTGCCATGGACTCCATTGAAGCCAAGCTTCTGTGATGGGCTTTCAAAATGTAAGCCGAGCTGGTCAAATCTTGGCTGGGACCAGACAGAACTAACCCTTTTCACAAACAGCTCAAACCGTCCGTTTATCTCCTTCCTCCGTGCCCTTTCACGCTGCTCTTCCTCAATCTCATCAGGATCCCATGCTGATCGGCGTTTAAGACCTACCGAATCCACAACATCCATCACTTCATTGTAGAATTGCACGTCCCTGGTCTTCTTGTTGCCCACCATGATTTCATCGTACAGATGGAAGTGGAGCAGTGTTATCATGTCTCTCTCAGCTGGCTGGAAGAAGGCATGCTTTATGTTGTTGAACATAATATCCACCTTTTCAGATTTAGATGCAGAATACTGAAATCCATTGACATGGGCCACCAAAGTTCCAGGGACTTTCCGCCCACGGCCAGCAAACGTTGGCCGTATCCACAGATCAGGAAACTGAATCCTATCCCTCCTCATTCCATCACATAGTTGAAGCCTTTCCTGACTAACCAAACTCGCTCTTCTAGTTCTCTCAGTGACTCCTTTTTGAAGAGTCTTCACCGATTTAATAACTTCTTCAGCATGACTTCTATCTTTAGAAAGGAAGGTGGCTGCTTTCAAAAAAATAAGGTTCTGCAAATGGGGGGCATGGAGACTGGAAGCAGTTCCAGGGACATTAAATGTAATGCTGACATAAACTCCTATGTTGCTATCCCCACGGATTTCCACTTTTTTTACGGTACAAACATGAAACGGAACAGTAACTCCATATATCGGTAACAGGATAGCCTCATTCTGTTTGTCCACCTGAATCTCCAGTTGATTGGAGCCAGGCATGTCGCTTGCACTCTTGTATGCAACCAGTTCCTCCATGGCTCTAGAATGGCTATGCCCCTTCAATAACTTATTATGATCGGCAGCATCACTTCTCATTGCTGCTTCAATAGTTTTGTTCTTTAAGATTTCTGACTGAAGCTGTTTTCTAAGGTCCTCCTTAGGTGTCCTGCTACGGGATCGCAAATTTTCTCTCATTGGGAGCATCAAATCTGGTTTTAGCACAGGTTTAACCGAAACCATAACCTCTGCTTTCAGAGCTGGTTTCATAGAAGGCAATCCTGCATTTTCCTCATCAAATGAATAGAAGGCATCACCATCAGCCTTGGAGACAAAAGCTGTCAGGACTTCTGGATTTTCCTTGCAGATCAGAACAGTATCAGCCAGCCATAGAGAGAACTCTTTGGTCTTGTCATTGTTGGTCTTCTCACTGTTGGTTTTGTCTACCAGGTTTTGGAAACCTAGTGAAACATTAAAGATCATCCCATCCTTTAGTGTCCGGTCATTTTTCTCACTCAAGGACAGCCATGTTTCACGGAACTCGATACCTATTCCAGCTCCAGCTGACTTGGTGAGGAAAGGAAGCAGTTCGGGAGCTTTGTCCCTGACCACAGCAACTGCAGCCTGGTAACTGGAACTAACCTTGCTACCTGGTGTCAAAGCAGCAATAGCAGCATCATGTGCTTGACGGAGGACCTTATATGCATTACATTTTTCTGCAGTACAATCAACCAGGAAGGTTCTTGCGACATTTGAGCAGTAACCACTGTACTTTGCACCAAAAGCGCAGATAATGACGCTTCCAGAATCATAGTACAGATCTTCATCATTGCTAAAAGCAGCAGGCCTAAGGTCATACTTGCCTCCACTTTGAAAAATAGGTGGGTAGCATATGTCAACATTTTCTGCCTTCAGTTTAACATCTATGTTTATTGGGGTAAGTAGTATCTTCTCTGTCAGAACCATCAGCTTTGAATGTGTTACCTTCCTTTCATCCACTATGATCTTCTCCACCTTCGGAATTACATACTTCCGCATGACTGATGCAGCTAAATATGCAGCCTTTTTCACATATATAATCCCGCTGACATCTTTCACAGCAAGAAGCTCAGAGAAGCCACTTGACACATCAAAAAGCTGTAACCTTGATCCATGCAACTTTTCAGACCATGCTTCAAGAACCTTGCCTCCAGGCTTCTCTCTTGCCAAGTGCCCAACAACAACATGGTTTGCTTCAGAATGTGCACATACAGCACATATGATCTCATCCATTAAAGCAGACCCATCATCACCCTTTCCCAGTATATGCAACATGATATCAACACTGACCGCTTTAGAAACAGCCATCTTCAAAGATTTAAGCACATCACTATCTTTCTTCCTGCACAGGAAATGAATCTGCCTACTGAGAAAGACCATTATAGTTTCTGGGAATTGATGACCGAAAAACCACATGCTCAAGGCTAATGATTTCTGATATCGAATGTCTTCAGAGGGTGGAGGAGTAGCAACAGCAATTGCACATGAAGATCCCCAAATATCAGTCTCATGCTCCTTCCAATGGTGATAAAACTTCTTCAAACATTTGATGAAATTTTCTGGACACACTACAGGAGAAGATCCAGTAACAGAGGCCGTTGTTCTATCCAATTCTTTAGTAATAGCCATTTATAACCACAGTACCTAAAACAAATGTGTGTTGCAACCATAGATGTGAGTACAGTATGAACACAAGAATCATTAATAACAAGCAGAACAAACAGGTTTAGTAAGCTACAAACAAGTAACACGAAACATGGAAAATTGCCAGCATATAAGGTTTTCTTCTTCACATCAATCTCAACGAGCATAAATCTTTTCAATGAACCAATTAAAAAAAAGCAACAATAGCATTTAAAAGTAGTATAAAAAAGTCTTCATATTATATTTTGCATGATTTATCTTCATAGTATATTGGATAAACCTTTATAATATCCAACTATGCAGTAACATATACCGATGCTACAGATTTTCTATTGCTGATTGCCAGTTCATAATCTAATTCAGATGTTCAATCTCTTTCTCACAGAAATCTTCACAGATAAAATCCATCAAGTATTCTAGTATAATTTATGAACAGTCTAATCAAGAAAACTATTGAATTAAAGAAAATGCCACAAGGAGCTCATGGTTGCAAGAATACCCATATTCTTTTCTTCACAGAACAAATTTATGTAGATCAAACTCTATGATCAAAACAAGTCTGACAAATCACGTCCATGTCTGAATCAAATTTGCAGTTCACTTCTCCCCAAATTTATGTTGTTAATCAGTCGGGTAAGAAATAATTGGGTGGTTGCACAAATATTTTCAACACTTTAGGATAAACAATAACAAATTTGATGCAGATTATACACGTTATTTCTTCTCCTTCAAATCTAAACAATTGGTTTGAAACAAGAAATGAGTGAGTTGATCGTAAATTAAAGCAGCAAGTGGAATGAGAATCAAAATTTCAGATGGAATCAGTTTTCGTTATTTCTACCTAGCTTAATCATATGTCCCATAAATGTTTTAGGTTTGTTAATGTACAACTTTGATGCCCCAAGTTTGTTGTGATTGTTTTCCAGATCTTAACTCCAATTGGTTGCTTGGATTAATTAATTTTGGCAAATAATTGATCAATCAAGTGCAAGAGATAAAATCTGTTCACCGTCTTCCTAATTCTAGATTGATGACTATATTACGGAGATTTGCTTAGTTAAGGTATTTTCAGATTTGTTAGTCCAGGTATTTGGAGGTTTGTTTAGGCCCGGGGAAAATCCAATCTCAAGTTATGTAAATTGGTTGCTTGGGATTAATTTTGGCAAAGGATTGATTAATCAAGTGCAATAGATAAAAAGTTTTCACCGCTCTCCTAAATCTAGATTGACGACCACATGTGTTTACAGATTCGTTTAGTTCAGGTATTTGTAGGTTCGTTTAGGCTTCGATTTATATTCAATTCGATATATACAAAAGTTACGATTAGTGAGGCACTAATTTAGCAAGAACAATCCCAAATCCAATATGAACAGTCTACCCCCGATCAATCAACCGCAAGAAACGCAGAAAGAAACAGTTTCGAGTACTAGTAGAAATTTCACCTGCCAAGAAATTCCTTCCCAGTTGTTCGCAGATTCAGGGACCTCCGGAGACCAATGCTGCCAGGGGAAACGGCCGACGAGAACCTTCAATCTCCGCGTGGAAACCGCACCGCCTCTCCGCAGAACCGCAGCAGCAATCTCGATCGCAATAGAAGACGCGCGGGCGCCCATCAGGCGCTTATATAGGCCCTGCCCGCACCGACCTGGATACGTAGGCGCCTGAGGCGGCGCGTGGTGGGCCCGTGGAGTCACGGCGGACGACGGGGATGAATCCAGTGGAGGAGGCGCGTAAGCTCGCGGCGTAGACGCCCGGTGGCGGAGCTTGGGTTGTCGGGGTGCATACGAGCGGCTGGTGTCGGCATGGCGGCCGGCGGGGCTAGGGTTTCCGGAGTGGAGGCACGGCGCCGCGGCGGAGAGCGAGGAGGGGAACCTGTTTGTGTTGTTCAGTCGGGCTCGGGACTCGTTGATGAACCTAATCAGACGGGATCGGTTTTCTCTTCCCAAAAGATAAAAAAGTGCACGCGAGCTGGATAACTCCGTCGCGCCGTTCGGTTTGTGCTTTTAAAAAAAAAAACCTAGTCCCTAGTTTTCTGCCGAAAGATATCCTACTCCTTTTTTCAAAAAAAAAAATTCCCCGTCTCTTATTTCCTTCCCATTCAGCTTTCACACTTCCTCACGAAATAGGATTCCGTCCTTTTTTTATAAAGAAAGCAACCACTATACAAGAGTTAACCAACAAGAAAGTAAAATGATGAGGCAACAACACAACATACGCAACAAGAAAAGTAAGATACTACTCTCGAGCGATGAAGAAGAATGACGACGAAGCAACGACACAACGGGTAGCAATCACGTGACACTCCACACCCTGAGACATCGCCCCACCACCTCACCGCCTCCCCCAAGGATCGTTAGGCACACAAGCAGCACCTTCATGAAGGAAGGAGACATCGACACATCACCACTACTCGAACCAGCGAACTGATCATAGATTTTCCCTAGGTACTTAGCAGGGTGCAAAAAAAGAGGGGTGGCCCCAATGCCTTACCAGGAGGAAGACGACACCCACAGGCGTCACCACGGTGCCGCTGGACATATTGGCGGGGATTTCTCCCAATCCCAACACCGCCCCCAAAAAATCCCGAGCAAGGTGAGACAAGGAGCCAAGCGGCGGCTGAGAGGTGTCCATGGCGACGGTAGGGCCTCAACAAGGCCGGAGGAAGTGGGTTGAGGGAGATTTGCACCAAAGGCGACGGCAGAGGGAGCGGGTTGAGGGAGATTTGCACCAAAGGCGACGGCAGCAGCTAGGAAGCAGAAAATCCGATGTTCAAATCTCCCTCAGCACCAAATCAATCACGGGTATAAGAGCCTGTCGTCGCGTCTGTTGGGCTGCGGCTCAATGTCCACGGCAGAAGGACAAGGTACCACTAGGGGAGCAACCCAGCCACCTGATCTGATCCACCTCAATTTCTTAGGCCCAGTTCTTTTGATAGTTTCTCCGAAAAGCTGTCCTACCCCCAGTTTTCTGGAAAAGCCGGTTCAAAAATTTTGTGAGGCTTCTATATTAGTTTAGTCTTAACCATTTTGGAAGCCTCGTAATTTTTTTGAACCAACTTTTCAAAAAAGCTGGAGTAGGGCAGCTTTTCGAAAAAGCCATCAAAAGAACTGGACCTTAGTACCGCGCAGGTTCGGCCATGGACACAACCGCTAGAGGAAGTAGAGGAATCTGTCAAAAGTTTCCGCTACTCTGAGTCTTAGGCAGAGCTGCTAATTGAGACAGCTGAAGCAGCTAGCGATCACAAGAATTATACAAAACTAATGCTACATAATACTAGTACTCTCTCCGATCCATATTAGTTGACTTGGATTTGTCAAAATTAGGATGAACCTATATGCTAAATAGTGTCTAGATTTATTCAAATTTTGATAAAGTTGAATCAACTAATATGGGTCGGAGGGGGTACTATTAATTAGTCTGCTCCCTATCTGGATGCCCCCAAGCAATGAAAGCATGTTATCGTAAACACAAACCACCAACTTATCAGTATTTCACGAGACTCAACACAAGCAAAACAACATCTACAAGCAATTCTCATGCTAGAGAACTCGATGAGCCGCGTATCTGGGCAGAGCTGGCGCATCTCCGACAGATCCAGCTTATCCCCTTCCACAGAAGAGTCTGTCAAGTCCGCCTGATATGCTCCTCCATGCTAGTCCAGGAATTCGCCTCTCTTTTTTTACACCAAGCCACCCACCCCCCATTGCTGCAAGGTTCGAAGTTGCGTGCAAGGAAGGCTCGGAGTCAGAAATTGAGAGTTGGCTGCCAAATGATGCTCACACATCCCAGTATGTGTGGAAGGTTTGAGGCTGCTGCTGCACATAAAGGGAAGGATGACCTGCCTACATCAGGGTTTCGCAGTATGTTGCTTGCATCCCGTGGGACCGAAATGCTGTGACATCTTCTGCACGGGCTTCCGGCACAGCGCGCAGCAGTGGTTGCTGCATGCCCAACAGTAGAGATGGTTGTTGTTCCCAATCTGCCCAAGTTACCAACGAAGATACAGAGTCATTAGGAACGGGAAGGGGACAACATGGGAAGAAAAATGCAGTCATAGTTAAGATATATGAGTTCACTAGAGCAACTTCTCTTGGCTCAACAACAGCAAAAAAAGTAAACTAACCAAAACGATAACTTCTTGATTTAGATAGTAGCTCCTTGCTTTGCTAGTCACGAGTCACGGAAGTAAATGAAGTTTTACCAAACGATTAAACAAGCATAACCACGAGAGTGATCTTCTAAGGAAAAAAGTGAGCACAAGTAGTTGTACATGAAATAGCGCCTTTTGGTTTCTTCACACAAAAGATAGGTAGTCGTGTCATTTTCATCATCGTCAGAGACGCTGGAACTCAGATAGGATTACAAATATAAGGTATTTTGATGATATTTACCTTTGGAACTGGTTGGTGGCAAGTGGGACATGTGTGATATTCTGCTTCAAACAGGTAAGCCTGCATTTGTGCAACAGTTTGGCGTTGTACCCTGCGATTGAGTTGTTCCTGCCATCTATCGAGTTCAGCCTGATCAAATACCACGCAATCACCCCTGCAGGCAACAGCATGATTACTTGTCAAGGCATGGCCATGTCAACGAACAAAAGTAGATACTACTGAAAGGCAACTTACTTGAAATGGTCATATCCACTAATTGCGGCGTTGCATTGGTAGCAGAAGGACTCGCCGCAGTTTGAACAGGTCATCTTGTTACATCCTTCTGTCTTAGATATAGCCATCTTGCATTGCGGGCACTGCTTTGAATCCTTCAAAATTGCCATGATGCTGCATACTTCATCCATATGCTTCTGAATATCTCCCTTTGGTTTTCTTTTACGAATATCTCCCTTCTTTTTTTTCTGAGACTTTTGTGGCATCCCGCAAAAACCACTACTAGAAAATCGCGTTGATTTGTGCATTGCATCATCATGACCGCATGCTCATGTCATCATGCCACATTGCATTTGAGCATCGTCATCATCTTGCATTTGCTTGCATAAAATTATTTGCGGAAAAACCTAATTTGTTTTCTAAACGCCCCGTCTTTATTCAAACGCAAAACCCGGGTCTTCGGATTATTTTGTTTTGTTTGCTATCGGGTTGCAAAGGCCCCGTTCTAAATAAATAAAATATTTAATTATTTTTAGTGGGGCAGTCGAACGGGCCGATTCGACCCGAACGACCACCCCAGAAATAAAATCGGTCCACCTAATTCCTAAACCTACCAAACTACCTACCCAGCCCAACCCTCCACCTCACTCCCTCCAATCGCCTCTCGCCACCTCAGCTAACCTCTCTCCTCTAACCAATCCTAGCCCTCCACCTAGACCCTCTCTCTCTCACCCTGCCACACAACACACACAGCACACACTCAAACACACACCACGCACGCACACCACACCTAATCCCCACCCTCTGCTTACCGCCTGGGTCCCACCGCCCCCGGTCCACCACCTGCAGCCCCTGTTCATCTTCCCCCACCAACCGACGCCGCTCTCTCCCTCCTCCCTTTCTTCCTCCCGCGACCGACCCCGGGGCCCCCCGCGCCCCTGCCCGTCCCTCACCTCCCTCACCGCCGCCGGCCTCCCCCCCCCGACACCACCGCCTCCCTGCAACCTCCCTCCCCGCGAGCCCCGCTTCCTCTCCGGCCCTCTCCGTCCGCGCGCCGCCCGTGCCGCCCGCCTCGGCGCCGTCCTCGCCCCGACCCCGAGCCTCCCGCCGCGCGAGCTCCCTCCGCCGCCCTCGCCGCCGCCGCTCCCTCCGGCCAGGCCGCGCGTCCGCGCCTCCCCGAGCCCAGCGGCCGCCGCCCTCCGGCCGTCCCCGCACCCCGTCCTCGCCGGAGCTCCTCCAGGCCGCGGTCGCCTCTCCCCTCTGCGGCCTCGTCGAGCCCCCCATCGCCGTCGGCCCCGGCGCGTCCTCAGGCCGGCGACCGCCTCGCGCCAGACCCGCGTCCGCCGCTTCCCGAGCCGCTCTATCGCCAGCGCAGGCGCCCCGCGTGTCCCGCTGCCAAGACCGCCGCGGCCGCCTTCCTCCATCGTCGTCGACCCTCAGCCATGCCCTGCCCTGGTTGGTCTCGGATGTTCTTCACGTGAGGGCACACGCGAGGCCTTGTTAGCCTGCCAGCTTGCCCATGACCCAAGTTTCGGCCAGCTGCCCCTGCCTCGTTCAGAATCTGTGCGGTTTCTCCCCAAGATCTACCTCGGAGATGCACCACAAGTCGGACAATGACATCGCCAAGATCTACCCAAGACTCGCAAGATATTTGACGCAATCGCCGTGGATGGAATCGATGCGAAGCTTGAACCCCAAGGTCGCCATCGACAACCGAAGCCACGGACGCCGAGACCCCGAACCGAAGGTCGATCCGTGCATCAGTTGCGCGCCAAGATCTTGAAACCACCGGACAAGTTCGCCATCGACAATTGAAGCCGGCACCCTTCAAGATCTTCTCGGGACATCGAGTTCGCCATCACGGAGGACAAGCACGCCTTCAGGGAACCGAAGGCACGAAAACCGCAAGACCTTCTTTCCGGGACACCAAGACCTCCGCGCGAGACAACAAGACTGACAACATGGTCCGACTACCACGGATTCGATAAGAACGGCATCGGCCCGGAAGAATCCGACGCGCCCCGACACCGACCCAAGTTCTGCTTCCCGGACGCGACAAGACCTACCTCTGATATCCGAGAATGTTCCCGTCGAGACCGATCCGTCGAACCCTTAACCCCGAGGCCGAACCCCCCCGAACCCCGGAACCCCAAGACCGTCGAGACCCCCTAATGTGTGACCCCTTTTCTCGAACCCTATTTTATAATAAAATACAACTTGTCGCATATTAATTGTTCATGCATGCATGTTGTCATGTGGTTTGGGGGCCTTATGCCGATTCACCTTATAAATAAATATGGGGCCATATGCGGGCAAATCTAGCCTTATATTGGCCTCATTTAAATTTGTGTAGCGAACCGGTAACTTATCTTGCCCTGTTATTACAACATTTAATTTGCGGGGTAGTTAAATAACTTGAACCACCTAATTAATTGTCGGGACCCCAGTTCCACTTAAGATTGACCAAATTGCATCGCATCTTTGCCATGTCATGCATCATACATGCATCATGCCCGATCTTTTGCCGTAGTATTAAATAGTGCATCCGGTGTTTCTTCTAGTGTTGCTTCTTCGCGGATAAGGCCGTTGAGTTGATGTGAGCTTACCGATCTTGGTTGAACCTTCGACAATGTTTTCAAAGTAGCACCTCCTCCTTTCTACCTATCTTACTTTTATAGTATTTATTCCCTCTGTTGATCTATTGCTATACGTGGTTGCGATGCTCTAGTTTTCGTGCCGTGATATCCCTTGCGACTCATATTGCCTTGGACACATCCTATTACATTGTTTGGTAGATAGTTGGACTGTAGCGTCGTGTCGCTTGCTCAAGTCTTTGTGCGTGTCGTCAGTACCACAGCTTGTTGGAGTATTGCGCTTTGTTCGATGTTGGAGATGATCTTGGCTATATTTATCGTTAACTTTAATTCTTGTTTAATAACTAAAATTGAAGTAGGTAAGCGAGGCACAATAGATGTTATTTGGTTGTTAACGTCACTTGTGTCCGTGGGACCCGAGTACTTGATACTGTTCCTTGAATATTCGCTATCCACATCCGGAGGCTTATGGACCCCTCGAGCGAGCTTGATTCATTCCTATTTCTTGGGGCCAAACTAGTTTGAGGTTTTATTTACTATCCTGTACTTATGCCATGCTTTCGCTTTATTTAAATTGTGCGAGGTATCGCATTTTGATCTTGTTAGGATCGTGGCCCGATTTATTTGTATCGACAAGCCCACCACACTTCGGGTTCCCGATCGTTTACCGCCTCCAACCTTAAGCCCGTTTGAGCCGGTAAACCGTTCTGGGATCTACTTAAAGGGTGGCCCCTCAAATATTTCTGAATCAGTAATTGCTTTGTCGGATCGTTGGGTTTTGATTTGGTTTTCGAGGGCATATCGAGTGTGTGTTGCTATTTGTGCACCCACGGGTTAAAACTTTCTGAAAGCCGTGTCATGATTATGGACGACTTGGAGCACGATATCTCGATCATAGATAACTATAACTAAAGTAGTGCTATAAATTTGACTTTATAATGACTAGTAATCAGCTTCACTATAATGGAATGGCTATATAAAACTGCCAACAATTGCTTGTTTGGGTGTCGCTACACCATTGTACTGACTAGTAAGTATTGCAACTACAACGGAATGGCTAAATAAAAGTACCAACAAGCCTGGGTTTTGGGTTTATCTCATGCTAATTGTATCGACTAGTAAGTGTTGCCACTATAACGGAATGGTTAACTAAAGTGCCCACCGCTTACTTTACCGGGATGATTATCTAAACCCGACTAGTAAAGTGCCGCAACTATAATCGGATAATTAAAGCGCCAACCGTGAGTTCCTCGGTTGACTTCTCGATTGGTCTCGAGGAAACACCAGATGGGTTTGTTTGATGGTAGAATCAGGTTGGATCCGAATAGGTCTTTCTTACCCTCTCGATTGCCTCCGGTTGTATCGAGTCTCTATAGGTTGATTAGTGCATCTTTCTTGCCGCTTGATCCACCATACCTATGTAGGCGAGAATGGCCAAATTCTAGTCTCGCTGTCTTGGCCTCGATCGACGCTCCTCTTTTCCTTTGCCCTTTGTGGCACCTTTTGTTTAAGCGGTTTTGAGATCGACGTCGTTAGCGGTTACCCTTCCGCTTTGGGCAGGGTTATGGATGCCATTGGTTATTCTTCAGGGCTCTTAGCCCCATTTGCATCTTGTCCGTAGCTGGACGCTCTATCTTTTTCAAGGTGATTTGGATCTTTGTATATTATATCTGTATTCTTGGCTCTTTGAGTCGCTGTTGTATATATTCTGCTCATGGGTCCCATCGAGGACTGTTGTGTAATGTTATTACTTCGTTTTCCACCCGCACGAAAGTGCCTGGTGGGCACCTTTGAATCGTTTCTATGCGGGTTTGGCGGGTTTCGCTAAAACTTGCATAGGGTCGATTCTGAGGGTGTTACAACTTTTCACGTCTCTGTGTCAAACAAAACAAAGTAGCATTCCCATCAATCGTCTACAGAAACAGTGAATTAATAGACACATATAATCTGGCGTCATTGTTATAGATGTTGATCAAAATGTGAATTATCTTTAGTGCAACCATACAGCGGATGGATAATCAAAAATCACATTAAGTGCAGTAACTATTTACAAAACAAAACTTCTACGATCGAAGGGCATTCAGTGTTATCACAGTAAAATATGTCAACAACTTAGATAACCAAAGCTTCTTTGGTGATTTTTTTTCTGTTTTGTGAATAAATAAAGAAAGAAAGAAAATCACACGGTAGGGGCTTCCTCTACCATATCTGTGAAAAAAAACTACAAAAAGAACATCAGATGACCTCTTAGATTCAGGAGACTGATATATAGATCTATATCAGAAAGCAAATAAATCCTGAAACTCTCCATGTGAGCCACCAGTGGATACGACATCCTCATATTCTCTCAGTGCATCTGAGGCATATCTATTCCATGCCTTACCACAACCTCCAATCAACATCCTACCAGATAGGTCTTATCATTGGCCAGGATCAAGTAAATCAACAATTTCTTAGCATGATGTACCTCACCATTTCTTGGAATTTGAGGTACTCTTTACTGCCCTAAATGGAAACCAATGATCCAATCACTATGCTACCAGGTCTAACCATTGGACAGGATCTAGTAAATCAACAATTTCTTAGGCTATTCTTAAGGTATTTTTTTACTGCCCTAGAATGGAAACCAATGATCTAAGTGAAGAAGAGACAGAATAAAAGCTTCAGCTTAGGGATTGATTAGGACAAGGTAAACCATCCCCTTCGTCCAAGAGGTATTGATTCTAAAGCTTTTAGTAAAGTATATGTCAATATGGTGGACTACTGTACATTTACATTGGAGAACCTTCCTGCTAGTGTTACCAAGCATTCTCTACCAGTTCACGCTCACATACTGCAGGACATGATTTGCCAACTTTGGCCTGCTGAGGCCATGAGGTAAGTGACCTGATAGCAATAGATTTTCTAATAATGCTTGGATATACATATTGCAAACGTGTGAGATACAGTCCTCCTACCTCCAAAATATGAAGCTTTTCTTCTGGAGATATGCATTCCACCCCAACATGACGGGGCTCTCTACAAAGTGTGCAGAAGCTGAATAAACAACTTGAACACACAGCTTCATCACCTGCATCTTCCAAGCAAACAGTTTGACATCTCGGACAATAAAATACGTCAACCATTGCATCAAGAGTTCTCTGAAGAAGTAATGCTTCCCAACGTTCAAACTCGTCCTCCCCCAGCAGCATTTTCAATATATTGGGAGGAACAACGGCTCCACATTTTGTATCAGGACACAGCAACTTCAGTACAGTTCCTTCCTTGACATGCATTTTGCAATATGTTTGCATGCATTTCCGACAAAAGAAATGATGGCATGGAAGTTTGATGAAATCGACACCTGATGAAGCAATAATTTAGACTCAGAAATAGAGGCAAAATCCAAATAACAAGGATTAACAAATGTATATGGAAAAAAACAAAGATTGTACATGCATCTTGAAGACCACAATAACATGATTCTGAAGCTTAAAATGTTTACAAAGAAGACAGTTTCATTCAGAACAAGGACTCACACGGACTGATGGATTGTTATTTCAAATTGAGAACCTCTAACATGGCATCTATATAACTATGTTGCGGTTACCATATCTAGTCTATCTTTTTTCTGTTAAAAAAAGGAATACTTCGCAAAGATAGTTCCACTGCAAGCAAGGACAATCACAGGACAGTACACATGAAATGTGGTAACATAGCAGAATACTTTTACTATAACACCTGTGCAAACATTTCTGTGAAATAAAGTGGAAGACAGAGTTACCAGGAAACTCGCTGAAGCAAATCATGCAGCAATGGATAGCATGCAAAAAGGCTTCATGACCCTTATCATCATTGTATCGAATAATCCTTGGAATTGTAACATCAGGTGGGGCAGTGTCTGGACAAGCACGCTTATCCCCACCATCTTCAGTACACGTTTGATCGCCCTTGCTTAAAACTATCTCATTGTCAAATCCTAAGTAAGAAAGGGAAGAGCTTTGGAGCCATTGCACCCATTGATATATTACTTCCACGCCATGTTGCTCTTCCCAAGTCATATCCAGCATGTGACATAACGAAGAGATCATCACTTTGTCCAGCCATTCGACGGACATGGTGAAAAAGGGTGGTTGATGGCTAGGGTATGACGAAGGCAGGAGACATGTTAGCAGGATTGGAGGTAAATGCTCAACTCTAAACGTGTAAAAAAGATCATCACTAGCATCACCATCATGTGCTTCCTTATAATTTAGAGTTCCAGCACCAAAACTGAGCCTCGCCGATACATCTATACCATCAGGGATCTCAATATGAACATGAACCTGCAATAGGAACAACAGATGGAACCATTGCCCTTACACATAAGAATGTGACCTGAAAATTGATCGTGAGGGATATACCTGGAAAGACTGCTGGCCCTCCTTTCTATTGAGCATGACCACGTTGTCGCCAAAAATTGCTTCCAGGGCACATATCTGGTCATTGATTTAGATTCTATCAGACTGAGATAAGTGATAACACATGTCCAAGTAAAAACAAGATCAAAATAATAAGAATTAATTACATCGCCTTGGCCGCACGAGAGGCCCTCGACAGGTTTGGACGACATTTGTGGGAGCGTGTTGTAAACGGCAAAGGATGTGGCGATGTGTGGTGGTGCGGTATTCAGGACGCCAACGGCGGTTTGCGGTTCCAAGGCGAGACCAACAGCTCATGGCGCTACGACTCTTTCCATAGCGAGAACGCTCAGTTCTGTGGCTTTGGTGGGTAAGTGGGTTGCGATGTCCTGTGCGCTTGACCAGAGGTAGTTTGGTGGCGTGGGTTGCAAGTGTGTCTAATGAGCGTTTGTCTTGGTCTAATGAGACTTTGTTTGGGTGTTGGGCTAATCTTATAGGCTTGTAAAAATTTCTTTATATCAATGCATCTAGATGCAAGGTTTGTGTTTTGTCAGGGAAGAAAATGCTCCGCAATCTATACTGAACAATTCACGGATGGAAACGAGGGAGAGAAAGAGGGCGAGAAATCGCTTCACCTCGTCCTCCTGCCTCTGATCGTTGGAGCGCATCTCCTCCTCAGTCAACTCCACCTTCTCCCGACCAATCCCCACCAGCTCCTGCAGCCTTCTCAGTCCATCTTCCTCCGGTCCCCCACCCACCGCGGCACTCCCAGACGGCGACGCTTCCATCGGCGGCGGCCGCGGCGCGAGGGCCTCGGGCTGGGGAGGCGGCGGCGTTTCCGGGGGAGCATCCTCAACGGCGGTGGAAGCGGAGGCGGAGGCGGAGGCGTCGAGGTCGAGGCAATGGAGGGCGTCGGCGGCACCGTCGGGCTCGGAGCCGGAGCCCTCGGCGTGGCAGGGGTACTCGTGGGCCGGGTTAGGATATGGATCGGCGGCGGCGGGCCCGAGGCCGCCCTTCGTCTTGGACGACTTCCGGGGCATCATCGACTTGGAACTCCTCGGCGGTGGCTCGAATTGAACGGTATCCCGTGGCGGCGCGGCCCGGAACTCGACGGGGAGGCCCTAGGCGGTGGGCGGCGGCACGAATCGCGACCGGACTCGAGGTTTTCTCCTTCCGGCCGGGATCGGGGTTTACAACCGACAGTCTCCATACCGAAAAGAATTGGAATAGGCTCCGATCGCCCGCCAGATTTGGCTTTGGTTCGGATGCGCGCCAGAACGCGCAAAAATTTGGCACTGCGGCTCCTCTCACCTGCTCTTGTCTCGCTCTGTGTTGATATCTTGTTTCTCGTTTGGATCGACCAATCATGTACTCCCTCCGGTCTATATTAATTGACTCAAATTTGTCTAGATTTAAATGAATCTAGATATCAAATTTTGACAAACCAAAGTCAATTAATATGAATCGGAGGAAGTATAAGCGGACGCGCTATTATCTTGTTTCTCAGAATAAAATAAACATTTATGATTTACAGAAATTTTTCAAATTTTCTAAACATTTTAAATTTTGGACTATGAATCTGGATTCTGGATCAATCTCGTACGTTGGATCTAAAATGAAGGGCTGAGATGTGTGACTCAGTACCATTTTCTGACATGCAGCTATCGACTCTTCTTTTGTGCGCTAAAGGTATATTCCACTGTTTTAGTTGGGTAATAATATCAGCGGATTTTCTATTTTCATATTGTTTTTGTACTCATGAGATGTCAATATTATTTGTTGTAGCATCGACCTCCGACAACATTCAGACCCGTCTTAAGTCAGAGCGTCTCCAACCGTTGGTGCCCCTTAGGTCGTTTTTCGGCCCTAAAATGGGTCTTTGGGGAAACACATGCAGTATTTCTCGGTCTAGGGGGCACGATTTCCCGGCGTGTCCTAGAGCCCAGCACGACGAAACTACACAAACTCAAGCGAATTTCAACGGATTAAGATGAAATTTAGAGAAATGCAGGCGAGTTCATACAAGGCTTGACAAAAATTAAACTAAAACAGAAAAAGGCCTAGTTCATGTCGAGGCGACAAAAACAAGGCGGTGTAGTCGTCGTTGTCGTCGTCCCCGTCGCTCGGCGGGCCATGGCTGCTCCCCTACCCGGGATCGCCCAAATGCCTCTATGGAGGAGCATTGCTCGGCCTGGCCTCATCGTCGTCGAGGACGATGACGTCACAGTTGAACCGAGCTGCTCGGTGGCCGCGGCCGCAGACCCTTGTCGTCTGGATTTCACAACGTAGACCCTTGTCGTCGGGATTCCGCTGGCCTCCCACGAATTCAGCAAAGCCCACCTCCTGTGCAGCCTGTAGGGGTTCGTAGCATGGAAAACAAAAAAATTCTACCGCATACAAACAAAGAAGCCAAGATCTATCTACTAGATTGTAGCAACGAGTCGATAGAATAACTCACTCTCGAAGATTCCAAAGTGTTTAACGAGAGCGGATTCTTGTGGGTGATGTAGTCGTACTCTTCCCGATCTCAAGATCGCATAGACGATCCTTCCGGCGCTGCGTTCCGGCAGCGCTTCACTTCGGTCACGTTCGATGAAGACCTTCCTCTCCCTTGTTCCAAAGAAAATGGAGGTTGTAGCACTCTCCTCGTGATTCCGTGACCTGACAGTGGTACCGGAAGTAGAGGGGAGATCTCACAAGGCTTTGCCTTAAGCCGGAGCGAGTATGGTGGACTATGAGAGAGCTTCGGTGATCTAGGGTTTAGACGCACCAAGTAGAAGGGGCTAGGCCGGTGGCTAGGGCAACTAGAAGCCCCAACTCGGCGGCTTGGGGAGAAACCCTAGGCGGCTAGGCTAGGGTTAGGGTTTGTGGGGTGAGGTGTTGTGTCTTGGAGGGGCAGCCCTGCCCCTCCTTATATAGGTGGAGGGGGCGCTCCAAGGGGAGGGGAGTCCCTCCCCAACTCGGTCTCCAAGTGGGCCGGCGGTGGAGGGAGAGGAACTCCTCCCCAAGTAGGTTTCCTACTCTCCCTCCACCAAACAAAATAACCGTTTGACTTTTCAAACTAGGATTTGATTTATCCCTTTATTTTGTTCAGCGATGACACCTAGTACATGATGCAACCATTCCAACTTGTTATGACACATTCATGTACCCTTCCCCTCCGGAGTGCCGGACATTCCGGAACCTTCTAGAACATTCCCGATGAAAACACCGGAACCATTCTCCAACCCCGAAACAGGACTTTCCTTATATGAATCTTATTCTCCGGACCATTCTGGATCTCCTCGTGATATTCCGGATTCCATCCGAGACTCCGAACAACATTCAGTCTCTTACTCATCATTCCATAACTACTCAACAACGTCGAATCCTTAAGTGTGTCTCCCTACGGTTCGTGAATTATGCGAACATGATCGAGACACTTCTCCGAACAATAACCAATAGAGGAATCTGGAAATTCATATGGCTCACACATATTTCTACGATTACTTTGCGATCGAATGAACCACTCACATATAATACCAATTTCCCTTTGTCTCATGATAGTTTACTTATCCGAGGTTTTGATCGTCGGTATCTCTGCATACCTAGTTCAACCTTGTTACTGATAAGTACTCTTTTCTCGTTCCCGTGATATGTGATCCCTTATGAGTCAGTCACATGCTTGCAAGCTAATTGGATGACATTACACCGAGAGGGCCCAGAGTATATCTATCCGTCATATGGATAGACAAATCCCATTCTTGATCCATGTGTCTCAACCAATATTTTCCGAACACTCAATGCCACCTTTATAGCCACCCATGATGTCATCAAAGCATCCTTCCGGTGAAGGTGATATGCATGATCTCATGGTTGAAGGAATTAGGTTACTATGTATCAGAAAGCATATAGCAATTGAACTATTAAAATGACTTGATCTTTATGCTACGCTTATCTATAGGAGTATGTCCATCATATCATTCTCCTAACTATATGACCTTGTTGTTAATAACATCTCAATGTTCATGATAGGGAAACCATAATCATTTATTAACCAACAAGCTAGTATTATAAAGAGGCTTTACTAGGGACTCTAATTTAGTTTACAAATCACACAAGTATTAATGTTTCCTTGTTAATACTATTATAGCATGAATGTAAACATTTATTATAAACACAAAGATATAATAATAACTACATTTATTATTGCCTCTAGGGCATATCTCCAACACAGCCTTCTACCACCCTTCCATCCTTCGATCTCTCTGTTCTACAGGAAACTAAGCTTAGTGGTAGATGATTTGCAATAGATCGATGCAACGACAAAATATGGATTTGCCCGCCGAACAATGGCGAGTTGGGCGGGAGGGCGGCGCAGTGGCAGCGTGTCGGCGGAGGGTTTTCTTGGTCATCAGAGGCGTCGCCAGCGAGAATGGAGGATAAAGTCGTCGGGTTCTTTTCTCTCAAGAGGTCGAGGTCGACTATATTTAGGGGTCGGTGGAGGCGAGGAGTAAAACTTTTACTCCACTAACGGTTTTAGGAGTTCGGCTAGCTCCGTGTTAGAGGAGTAAAACATAAAATTTTACCACTCTAACTGGTTATTTGAGATCGGTTAGAGTCCCCATAGCGTTGTCTTATACTCCCTCCATCAGACAATAAGTTAACTTGAATTTTTCTAGATTCATTTTATATAGAACATTTTATTATTTAAAAAGTTAAAGCATTATACCTGGTCTTTGCATACCTGAGATGCACTCGACCGATCCAAAGTCCAAACACCATAAAAACATGAAAAAGGGTGAAATACAAGAAACATGTAGAGACTGCATCCCGCCTAAACTTAGGGGGGAGGGGGGGTCATGAGATAATGTTGTCAACCATATAGGATAAAAATAGTCCTTGTTGTGATCTTTAATCGCACACATAACTCTATAAACAAGTCTCGGTTCTCCACACGTTGCAGAAACAGCCATAGGCAGCCGTAAATAACCTGCAAGAGAAAAAACATTTATTATTCAAAATTTATTATTTCAATCTAGACACTAAAACACGTCTAGGTATAAATAAATCTAGACAATCTAAGTCTATTATTTCCGAAGGGATGTAGTACTATACCTATAGTAGCAGATCATATTCGGTAATATGTTGGGTTCACTTTTGTTCGCAGCGAGTGCTCCATATTAAATACTCTAGCCGTACCTATACTTGTCATTGTGGCTCGATTTAGCCCTTGTACATGTAATTTACAAAATTTATCCATATACTTGTTAATTAGATTCGATTTAGTTCTAAATTATGTTTGTCATCGAAATTGTGCTGACGCTGACGATACGTGGATGTGGGTCCCACTTGTATTAGATAGTTGCATGAAAATTTGCACTTAGACCTTTCATGTGACTTGTTACGGTTAGTTAATCTCTTGACAGGCAAAATATACAAACCCTCGGTTGTTAAATATAGATATTCTCTACTGTAAAAAATTTAGTTTCTCTAATTCGTAACCCTAGCTCGTCCCATGTCCTCTGCACCGATATCCTTTTTGGCCGGTGGCTCCGGTGGTTGGAGCTCGAGCATAGCGAGCATCTCCCGTGGTTCTAGCTCAGGTGTGAAAGAGTACCATGTTTTCACAAGGGAGCTTTCCATCGTCAAGTGCGACCCACAATAGGCTAAGTGAAAAAATTTAGGTCAAACAATCTCTTGTGAGTGGGACCCACATCCACATATCGTCTACATCAGCGCAATTTCGACAATTAGAACTAAATCGAGTCCAATTGACGAGCGGGAGCGTCCCATGACAAGTACCGCACCATCTGACGCCCCGAAATTGGATCAAGCCGTACGTCTTCTTCCTGGACGCAAGAGCATGGCAGACACATCAACCCAGCAGGTCTTCTTTGGCAGTAGAGTTTTCACCGGGTTTATAGTGTACTAGATGGACCTCACTTTAAATTATGTGGTTGTTCATTTACTAGCGTATATATAATTTTGTATTCGGTTTGCTGTGGTCTAGGCTTGTTCCGCCAGGATCACCCACATCACTGAGGCATTCACAACGAAAAAGGTGCAATGCAGCAGTAGCGAACCCAACGGAACCATGAGCAACACAAACAAAGGACGGACATGAATTTTTTAAAGGATGTTTTCTTATTTCTTTTGTTTTCAATATATCTTTGTTTTATTACTTTGTTCTCATTTTACAATGTTCCTCAAACTTTTTTCTTAAAATTTTCACTGTTTTAAAAAAATCATTTCATTTTCCATTGAACTTTTACTTTCTTTTATTTTCATTCTTCATTTTTTTCATTTTGTTCATGTTTTTTTTTCTTTCTTTCCTTATTTTCCTTTTTATACACTTATTATTTCCTTTTTATATTAGCACCTGACGCCACCTCAGCCCGCCGACGCCGCCTCAGCACCTGAGGCCGCCAGTTCTTCCGCCTTCGGCTCTTTCCAGTGTCAAGTCCCATTGCACCTCAGTCCCCTCGGCTCCGTTCCCTGTCCAGTGCTACATGCGGACTACTAGGACCTATGACTCCGATGCTTGTCGGATGGTGCACTGCTGTATGAAGTGATCTTGGTTTTATGAACGACTGGCACTTGGATGCAGACCATGCACTATCTTTGCTGTTGGATCTCTACTCTGAGATTTTAGGGGCCCAGCAGTCTAATTCCTCTATTTTAACAGCAATAAGATACAGATTATTTTCTTTGTTTGTAGTACTGCTCAATTGATGTGACTCACTGAGATTTCAGGGCGTATATCTCTTTCTTTTGGCAGCAACAATTGGGACGGTCTGAGATAATTAATCTCAATATAATTTCAAAAAATGAAGAACTTCTCACTTCAATCATAGAACGCACGGTACCAAGAATTTTTCAACATGAATTTCTTATGGGCTCCTCATGAATTAAATCAACACATGACTAGAATAGCGCTCAAAATAGCTCTTTATTTCAAAAGAAATCATGGTACAAGCAGTCAAACTCTTACTGTGTACAAATGAATGGCACATGAACAAACATGCCCATTCCCACACCACACACGAAAACATGGAAGCAAACACAAGCATCATACAAAATCTTATTGACAGACAGACTGTTTGGGCATAAGTCTTACCGGTATCGATCGATCAGAGATAGCACACATATAGCTTGATGTCCACCCGGAGCCGGAAGTAGTCCATGCCCTGAAAGGCGTCGGTGCGGAGCGTGGCGACGCCGCGGGCCATAAAGAAATCGCCGGTGCCACCGACGACCGAGATGTCCCTTGTCTTCTCGCCCATGAGGTCGGCGCCCATGAGGTTGATGACGCCGTTGTGCGCCGTGGAGTTGAACACGAACGACAGGCCGTAATACGCGTTGTACGACTCTTTCTTGTCGTAAAAGTAGAACCCCTGCGCGCGCGCCACCACCTTCTTTTTCCCGACGGGCAGCGCCTTCCCTTCCGTCACGGGGTCGTCGAAGACCACCAGCATGCCGAAGTAGGTGCTGTTGCTCAGGGCCGACGCGTTGGCCGCCGCGGCGGACGTCGCGTTGGCCGCGTTGTTGGTGGTGCCGTTGAAGAGGATGTCGTGGAGGTAGAGCGTCATCTTCTGGCACGGCTCGTCGGGGTGGTCGCTGGAGACGAGGCTCTTCCGGCCGTGGGCGGTGCCCGCCATTCCGAGCAGGAACGCCATGACCACGGCGGTCAGAGACAGCTTAGAGGATGCCGCCAGCCCCTGCATTTTGTCGGCGGTGCAACTCTCGACTGATAGCCGCCTAGATGAGCACTGTTGAGTGGGCAGGTCGTGTTGCTGTGGTGTTGGGAGATCGATCTGTGCATGCTATATATAGAGGTGCATGGAGCTACTATATTAGTTCTAGCCTCTCTTGTACTCCAAGTGACTAACCTTTTTTCTAGTACTATATATGGCATGTGTAGAGTTTATGCTGTATACCAAATTGGATCTGTGGGGGCATGTGTTGATATGCTAATTTAATTTATACTTAATCACGCTTGTACTCCAAGCGACTAGATATGTAAGCCCATTCTGCTGTTGTGGATATCTCCGAGAAAATGACGGTCTTGTTTATGGGGTACTATATAGGATAACAAACCCTGTATACTCCACACATTTTATTTTGTTTAGTTAATAACTAGAGAATATAATAAATGTAATGCGGTTTAATTAGCTGGTCCACTAAAATGGTTGGTCCACCCCATAGAGCTTCCGGAATTGAATTAGAGGGCACTTTAAGGCTTGTTTAGCAAAATAATAATTTTTAAAGCAAATAACTATGGATGTTGAGAGAGGTAAAGATCATTAGACTACTCTAGTGGTAGTAATATGCAGGGATGACCTCCACCCCTCTCACATGTATAGACCGACATCCAGGGTCTTGTTCTTGTTACAAAAAAATGAATCTTAGCGCCATTTCTTTTCATCTCCCACCAGGTTGCCGCTGATTCTGTTTCCATCAATTTGCCCCTTGATTCTGTTTTTCCATCAATTTGCCCCTTGTTTCTAGTGGAGCACAACTGATGCGCATCACATTATAGTGTACTAGACTAATAAGCGCGCTTCGTCGCGCCGTCTGCTTGACGCTATGGCACAACATGACCACTGTGGTACACCTGCGAGAGCTTTGGTTTACTACATACAGATGGGGTAATTGATGGTTCAATCAAAGTTCCAACTGCAGAGAACACAACTTCCGGGTGTGGCCTCACCAGGAGGGTACTCAACCAAACTTATACTTTAGAATAATGTCAAGAAATACATAAATGTCCAACAGTTCATATGCACAGGTCACCTTGATACCTTCCGCGCCATCCTTTCCTATGAACCACAGGATCTGCGCTCGAACTCACGTCCGGTCCCTACGGAGCCGTCCAGCGCCACGACATCCACGCATTCCCTCCCCGCGCCCATCTGTTATAACCGTAAGTCGGTTCCTCGCTCCCTCTCCCACCCCTCATGATCGGTGATGTCGGTTCACGATCTCTTATTTCTGTTTGCCTTGTATAAATACTAGAATCATCAATAGAATAAGACATGGTTGGAATCATTTGTATTGGAGACTTCACAATTCCCGCCTATGACGTCGCGCTGGATCAACGTGCTCCGTGCCCCTGCTTCCTGCTCGTGCCACGTCACTCACGTACCCACCACCAGGGAACGTGTCGCGTTGGATCAACCTCGCATGCTAGGCCCACTAGCTTTCCCACCACCTGATCCACATTTACGTTACTACAAGGAGACACGTAGCCAGCACACCCGAGTTAGTTTATATCATAATTAGGACGTCATTCCTATTTATAATCACATCATCGCAACACCAGGCATCGGGAGTGTAGCACGTGGCTCAAAAACCACGTTGGCAAGACCATGGAGAAGGAGATTCCCGACGATCGACATACCGCACCACGGCTATGAGCACTACTATAGGGACGTTACGCGGTGCATGTGCCCAACAAGACTAGCAAAGAAGACAACTCACAATGTCAAAAAGAAGCCAAAAAATTGGACGAAGTGGTAGCAAAATATATTATTCCCATCGATTATACCAGCATTCATTGAATAATTGTCGAGGACAAAAGGATGTACAATTGCATATTGCTAAAAAACAAAAATCTATGCAACATGAGATAGAGCAACTAACAGTTTTTCAAATAAAGTCCACTCAACGCTTTCATCAAACTCATCAATAGTAGAGAGAGAGGGAAAACAATAGACTACATCTTGTGTAGGGGAGTACTCTAACCAAGGGAAGATTTTGAACCGGTGGTACCCAAACCTGCGTGGATGGTTTCTGTAATCTAGAGGATACTCATCTTTGTGAAATTGATACGGGCCATTCTTCATATATGCCAATCGGGCCTTTTCTTGAACATTTGGAGGATAATCCCAAATTTGGCACCGCGGACCTGGGTCCCTTTGCACTATCAAAACAACAGAATCATCATTGATTTGGTTTAGGTCGCGCTCCTGTTGTTGGTGGTGCTATTGGGATTTGTTCACCTAATCCTTCTGGTTCTTGTTCTTCCAAGTTAGGGCTAGCAACCAAATTAATTTGTTCCAGAACATCATGAACTCTAGACCCGTGATCAACTCTTCCTCTCTTCCCAAAATAAGAATGCATATTATGCATCGGTACAATTTTTCTTTTATTTTTAGCCATGATTATCCTAGAAATATTGAACAATGAAGCTATGGACTATAAGAAGAAACTAGTTTTTGCGTGGCTTATGCATCTCTCTTTCATAGCCTCGCTGGCGCTCTTCAATATGCCACACTTAGTCGCGCTGATATAGCCTATGTCATTTAGCAAGTTTGCCTTCACATGCACGATCCTCGTGAATCGCATTTCTCTCTCATTGAATACATTCTCCGCTACCGCCATGTCACCCTTGATCATGGTCTCTTCTTGCATCGCTCATCTCCTCACTCTCTCACTGCCTATTAAGATGTTGATTGGACTGGATGCCCCAATATAGACGCTCTACATCAGGGTTAAGCATCTACCTCGGTGATAATGTCATCACGACGACACACCACCATTTCGCGTTCTAGTGCGGAGGCAGAGTATCAGGCAGTTGCCACAGCTGTGTCCGAGTCATGTTTGATTCGTCAACTTTTGCAGGAGCTCAACTGGCCGATTTCTAGTCTATGGTGACAATGTGAGTGTTGTCTACCTATCTGCTAATATAACCCACTATAACATCGTCATGACATTCACTTTGTGGGTCGCCATATTGGTGATGTCTAGTGCGACTATCGCCTATGGTGACAATCTTTGTCATATATGAGGGGAGGTTGAGCCGAGGAGGGAATTCAGTCGCCCAGTATTTCCACAATTACAGCCAATTGGATTATGCTCAACGGCACCTGAAGGTTGCACAAACCGGATGCTACTATACGTACGTAGAACCAATAATCAGACTAATAACCACTCTTGGCACAAAGCAGAGGTGGAACCAATAAATACTCGTTGAGATAATTCCAAACATGCTTTGGATTATTCGACACAATTCCCCTACTCATATATGGTCGTGAGTTGTACTAATGGAACAGGTGAGGCACTAACTCCAGCTCGTCTAAACACAGTCGCTATGTATTGTCTCTCCTACTCCATCATCACCCTAACTATATATATACACATTGTGCACAACGATCGAAGAACCCCAAGGAAGCAAGCAGACAAGGAAAAACTCTAGAAACATGGAAGTCTTGCCTTATTGCATAGCCGTCCTCCTCCTCCTCCTTCTCTCATGCTCCCTCGAATTAGTTCGGGCCACGACTGCGCCCGCAGCTGGCACGATCGAGCGCGCTTCCAAGCAGCAGATCCTAGCGAGCCTCCCGCCAGGAGGACAAGACAGCCCGCCGCCGGTGCTATTCCTGACGTCTCCGTCCGGCAAGTACGCCGCCTACTTCGTACGCACACACACCGTCCCGGGCGCCGGCGGGCTTGGTGCCGATTTCTGCTACGTCGAGGTGAGTATGCCCACCGATCAGGGGGAAGCAGGCAGCGGCAGCGTGTGGGAGTCGGAGTGCCGGCCGGTGAGCACGGTGAACACGTGCACTCTGCTCTTCTCGTGGCACGGGCTCGAGGTGTTCGACGGGAGCGAGGAGGTCTGGCACGGCGAGACCAACACCGACGGCACGAACTTCCTCCAGACCCTCGAGCTGGTCGACGACGGTGACATGCGCGTCCGCGATAAGGACGGCGAGCTGGCCTGGCGAGCCAGCGACGAGCCGCGCCACGGGCAGCGCTGCGGAGCGCCGGGATCCCCAGGGCTCGATGCCGCGCTGCCGCCCTTTGCGGAGCCCATTGGTAGTGCGCACCACAGCAGCAACCTGCCCTTCGGCCAGGTGCATGGCGCCGGAAACGGCCACGCGGCCGAGCTACCGCAGGCGGCTGACCTCGGCGATGGTGTTGCCACAGGGGTCGGAGCACTTGGCGCCGGCATCAGCGGAGTTGACACGGGGGCAGGTGCCTTGGGCGACGGCAACGGAATTGCACCGGCGCCAGGAGATGTTGCCGTGGCAGGAGGACCGTTGGGCGACAGCTACGGCATTGCACCGGGCGCCCGAGCAGACCCCTTTGGTGACGTGGCCGGACATGGCGAGGCGGCGGCGGCGACGGCGGCGGCTGGGAGAGGTGTCGCGGGAACGGCAGGATTTGGAAGCCAACCACTGGTGAATAACAGCCCCTACGACAGTGCAGCCGGCAAGGATGGCCCTGGGGCCTCTCTTATTGGAGCTGCGGTATTTGTTTGTGCCATGGCCTTAGGTTTCTGATCAGGGACACGATCGAATGAGGTGCTCTGTTTGGTAAGACGTAAGTGCCCGTGTGCGTTTTCTTTTCCACTATTTGTCCATGAGTTGTTGTTGGTGAGCGTGCCAAATCTTAAATCGTTTGCCTGTAATTTGAGTAAATTAATTTTTTAATAAAAAATAGTTCTATTGTGCTCCATTGGTTTCAATTAGAAAGTTGAGTTTTCGTCCATATACTATTACCATGTTACTAGCTGAATGCCCGTTCATTGCTACGGCTTTTTATTTTTTCTGTTATCACAATAAAAAATATACACATATCCATGTATATATACTAGCGAAAGTGCCCATGCTTTGCAACGGGAGAAACAAGTACTCATACGCTCTAGTAAACCATCCGTGTTGACACTTTTTTTTTATCACCATTATCAATGGTGGTTACTTTTCAATTCATGGCAAACATAATTATACCTATTTTTTTTAAATTGCAAGCCCCTCACTGGCATCGACTTGCAATACCGCATACTTAAAGTAATGTGGATGCCAAGATGCTGGCCTTACATTGACACTTTCTCATTCTCTCCTCCAACATAGCATGGATTGTGGAAATATGTCTCTTTTTATTTCCACTTATATAGTTCTGTATATAAATCCGCTGCTGTTTATTCGTAAAAAGATCTACTTCTTTTTGTATTTATAAATTTCACTGATATGTATTTATTTGTTTTGTAGCTATAAAATTGATATAACACAACAATGTACACATTAAAAAAATTCATATAATGTATTGACGTAATATGAATCTTAATATTTCTTTCTGATACACATATGCACTCATATACTCAATTTCACTATACTCCATCCCGGGAACTATATGTTGGTATGGGGAAGGATCACACTCTCTTCTCTCTAAAGGAAGGCCATGTGCGCGGTTTGGGAGGAATAAGCTGACTGGTAGGACGTGGATTCATGTCGAACCTGCAGCTAGCCACACTCTCCATCCTGTCTACGCCACTGCAGCTGATATGGAGCAACCTTAGTAGTGTGATCTTCTAGCTAATAGCTTCCTGGGGACGGCTCTTCTGTTTTGCTCTAACTTGGATACATCCAGTCAATGGACTTGTTACGATGAAGATGTTTTCGGATTAATAAGTAACTTTAGCAGCCGCCGTCTAGAATGCCGCTTGACAACCATGCCGAGCTGCACCTCCTCCTCCTCTTCATCCCTCCACCTCTGCTCATGCTACATCAACAGCAGTTCCTGCCCCGCCCCTAACTAGCCCCATCACCCGAACACGTCATCCTGCCCCTCCATGCCACCCGAGAGGCAGCTCTCCATGAGCAGTGTGATGCTACTCTTTTCCGCACGGAAGACAGAGGGATGAGGAGAATGCAAAGATGACGTCGATGAAGGAAATATGTCCTAGAGACAAATAATAATAATTATTATTAGCATATTTTATAAAGTTTATGATTAACTTTTATAGCAATGTTATAACTGTATTGAATAAAAATGTCAATGCACGCGTGATATACAAAAAACCTACGACACATCATTGGAGAATGAAACGGGAAGAAATTTCGCAGCTTCGTTACGTGGCATCGTGGAAAGAAGGGTAAGAATAGAGAAAAAACGAGCACCCAACGAAATAGGATCCTCTGATTTGTTTGTTGGGATGGATGAAACACATTTGTGCGGGATGGGTCCGACTTTGAGCAGGCTGGTAGGAGGAGCGAGCCGGCAGAAGCGAGCCGAGCTCAAAAACAAAAAAAAGCGAGCCGAGCGAGGAGGTCCTCTGACTGACTGGGGTCCTGTTTCAGTCTTGGCAAGGGTCGGTTACCATGTGACGCCCGCGTGGATACTCTTTCTGGGCTGGACCAAGTACACTGGTTTCTTTCTATATACTCTTTCTAGGAGTACTACTAAGGGGAGTAGTTTTTTTTTTCTTCTCATGTTTAGTTTTGGTGAGATAAAAATGTTCATATTTGAAAAAATATTTTTGATTTTAAAAGATGTTGCGTCCTGAAATACGTCCAGATATAAATATATTCATATTTTGGTAAAGTGTTTAAATTTTGAAAAATCGTTGGAAATTTGAAGAAAGTTCCGATTTTAAAATATCCCAAAATTGAAAATGTCCATATTTAAGAAAACTTCAAATTTAAAAATATTTATATTTAAGAAAGAAAAAGGATAAACAGAAACAAAAAAGAAGAAAAAGGAAAAAGGAAAAAAAATCAGTGGAAGGCCATACGTGGCGTGAGTCAGCCTATGGTAGGAACGTCAGAGACAGGAGGGTGTGTGTGTCGCTGTAGCCCGGGCTACCCTGGGCCCAGATCCGCCCCTGCGCGCAGCGGATTGAGAGCCAGAACTGTGAGGAGTTCCTATGAACGCCATTGAAAGGCATTGCAAGACCGAGATTCCACCATCACCACAAACCTTGATCGCAAACTCAGCCAAAGGTACAATCCTGAACCTAGAGAGTGAGTAGGTAGGATCACGCTTTTCTTTCGATTGTTGAGAATAAAAGGAGAATAACAAGAGAATAAAAGCCGGTATAGGTGGCACAAAAATCTTCGCTATCTGAATTCCTCTCCGAGTTGTGTTGAGTTTCAGGTTCAGAACTACACAGCGAATGAGATCACTGGAGCAATGCCGGGTAGCCTCGGCGCGTGCGCGTCGCTCGGCACGTCGAACCTCACCGGCAACAAGCCAACAAGCTTTCCGGCGCGATACCCGCGGAGCTGGGCGACCTGATGTACGTTTCACGTCTCGAGAGATGATCTTTCCTGCACCGTGCATGCGATCGAGCCTCGCCGGGCTGAAACTGAGCTACCTGAACCTGTCTGACAACCGGCTCGTGGGCTCCCTGCCGGCGCGACGGTCACCATTATTTCGGCCCTACGGCTGGATCTTCCAAGTAAACCACGGGCTGTGCGCCCCGCCACCAACGGCGCTGGCCTCCTCCGCCGCTGCTCGCAGGCCGGGAAACCGCGCGCACGCTTTTCAGCATGTTTCCATGCCGGCATGGCGATCGTGCTTGCCTTCGTTAGCATGGTGATATTTCATGAAGACGTGCCGCGGCCACGGTCTCGAGGCGACCGAGGCCATGGCCGGCGGCAAGATGTTCGCGAAGAAGGAGCCGTGGAACGTGAAGCCGTTCAGGATGCTGGCGTTCGAGGAGTGCGAGATGGTCGGTGGCGTGCGCGACGAGAACCTGATCTGCGGCAGCGGCACGTCCGGTAACGTGTACCGCGTCAAGCTGCCGTCGTGGCGGTCAAGCACGTCACCCATGCCCGCGCCGGTCGCGAGAAACTCACCAACGGCTGCGATGCTGCGCCTTTCGGCGGCGTCGGCAGTGCCACGAGCTCGCATCGGCACGTGAACCTGCTGGTGTATGGCAGCCTGTACTACAGGCCGGCGGTGTTGAGGCAGGACTCCTCGGGCAAAGGCCGTGGCAGAGAAGACATTGACAAACAAGTGCACATTTTCGGTCCGCGCGCGGCTGGCGTACGTCAAGTCCAACTCGGAAATGAGCACGGCTGAGTGAGGCCGGCATCCATCCCCTTGTCGGATGAGCCTACAACAGACTCTCTGACGACTGAGCTTCTTTTTCTTCAGAGAAAACACTGAAACGATTCTTCAGAGATGAGAGCAGCAGCAGCAGCAGCAGCTGAACTGCCAATGCTCAAACCCAAACCGTCGCAGGAATTCAGTCGAGATTTGGTTTGTTCGCTTGGGGCTTTCGGAGATAGCCGGCATTGCTGGTGGGGTGTTTTTGTTCTCGCGCGCGTAGCAGGAATTCAGTCAGTATTTCGTTACTGACAGTTTTGTTGCCAAAAATGCTAACAGCCGATGGCGTTTGTTTGTTTGTTTGTTTGTTTGTATCGTACCTTGAAGAAGGCCCTGCCTGCTCGCTACCTGATGGTGACGGTCGCACCAAAACCATGCGCTCGCACAGTCAGAACACCCATCGACTCATCAGGACAGTCATCACAATTTGGAAGCTGTCTGTCAGTTAAGCGTTCACGGTCCGGACCTGGACGGCGAGCCTATCTCTGAAGAAGATCAGAACACCCCTCGACCTCGACAGTATCAGAAATCAGAACAGGACACACAGTTTGTTTCATAAAGAGCTTATTCTGGAACTGGAACCAAGGAACGCGATCACGAATTTCATTTAGTAGTACGCTTCAACTCGGCTCCCTCGGTCCCCTGCGACGGCAGCGCCCCAGCACTGCAGTGCCAGAAGACCACAGACCAGTTTCAGTAAGACGCCCTCTCACGCTGGTACAGAAACAATCGACCGAACTCGAACGCACGGGTCTCAACAATGTTTCTCAGACCGCGCCACGAAGCAGAGAACAACGCCATCAACTGACTGAGACAGAATCTGGAGAGATTTAGACAGTTGCAGTCGTCCTTTGTTGGTTCAGTTATCGGACGGCTCTTAAACGTCGGCAGCTTGAACTTCTGTTCGCACTGAGTGCTCCACGGCCACGGCCAGGATGATGTCGGGGCTTCCACCACGATTATTCAAGTACGGCTGCGCCCCGAATACAGGACCACAAATCGAAGAATACACGGAAGAGAGTTGAGATTGGCAGGAGACTGGGGGTGAATAACAAGACGCGCGAGGACTCAGATTTCAATTTCTTATTCGACTAGTTAAGTGTCCGTGCGTTGCTACGGAAAAATAAAATATAGAGATAGAAAATTTGATTTTGTTTGGCACCTCATGCGCAAATGATTTCTCAAATACTCCACGCATTCTACATTCTTCCTAACCCTCCAACGACCAACATGTGTTATCTCCGTCCATTTTTACCCTTATCACTTCATGATGCATCTCTTCTATCGTGCGGTCTAGCAAATTTCTATCATTTTAATCATATTTTGGAGAAGACAATTACTTATTTGATTCTGAAAAATGCAAGAATCTTGAACAAGAGTACAGAATGCGAAGCAGCCACGAAGATACACTGACAACATTTTTCAATAAAAAGGTATTGTATAACATACATAAAATTACTTATGTTCGACTCGCAAGTGCCCATTTAAATGTCCGTACATCGTCCGACCCTCAGTTTTCTTTTCTAGACGGTATTGTGCTTTGTAGTCAACCAACTCAAACAACATTGTCATAGTACATATTAGTCACACCACTCCAACAATGTGAAACAGTGTTTTTGCAGTAGTCGTCCCCATAGCTTATAGCTTATACTCAGGATTGCTACAACACGGACAATTGAAATAGTAGCAGAGCCCTTGGTCGGCTACCTTCTCTAAGAAAAACAATCCTTCTCTAGGATGTGGGGCCCGACACGGTGCCTGTGGGAGAGCTTGGTGCCGGCCAGAAGGAAGAGAGGGAGACGGGTGGGGTTCGTAGTCGCTGCTGAGGACAAGATGGGAACGAGAGGGATCCACGAGAAAATTGGAAACTGCAGCGGGATTGCGGAGCGACGACATAGTCTTAGGGTGGAGTAGGACCAGAGCGAGGGGGCGCGCGGAAGGAGGCGAAACATGGTGAAGCGCGAGTGCGCGACGAAACACACGACGTAGTGCGATCCGAGCAGAAAACGGAACACCTTTCTTCGTTTTAGATAAAAAAAAGAGATATCTTGTTCAGTAGCTTTTTGTTTTTTTACTTCTCTTGTTCAGTAGCTTACAACACATTATATAGCATCTGCTTACACAGCTCAAGGCCCAACACGACGACTCTGGCCCAACCGGCCTACACAGCCATGTACGGTTACCAGCAGACGGAATCTGGTCTGGCTCGTCTTCCGTGGGCCTGAGTCAAGCTGGCCTGGCCCATCTACGCGGCTCTGTGTTGTCTCACGAGTCACCAACACCAACCCGTGAATCTGCGATTCTCCTCGCAAAAAAAAAAAAGTTTTGATTACCACCTACGTATGCCACTAATCACTATCTGCGAATAATCTGGAAGAACCATTCTCGAGTCAGGATTCTGGTTAGGAAAATGATACTACTCCCTGGGATTACGCGACGCCCCTGTCGCAGTAGCACGCTGCGGTCACCTCTTTTCTTCTTATCTCTTCTCTATTCGTTTTCAATCCCCTGTCATGGACTCTACCACACGCACGCCATGGCTGTGCAGTTCAGCTCGCGCTACCCCTGCTCCCCCTCCCAGCTAGTCCCCGCTCCCCCACCCAACAAGTACCCGCGCCCGTCGCCGTCTCCTCGGCCGCAGTGGACCCCGGCAGCCCACGCCGCTAGCGCGTCACCGATGCTCCCATCTCCATAGCGTGAGCTCGTCCTGCGGCGGCCATGGGCTCGCCCTGCGGCCGGCCTTGAGCACGCCCGGAGAGGCCTCTCTCTCTCCTACCTCCGTCCAGCCCCCAAAGTCGTCTTGCATCGATTGATTTTTCCTCCGCCTAGCCATGGAACATGCTCCCGAGCCGCCCGCGGGTGTCCTAGTCTAGCAGGCCATCGGGCTCCTCGCGCTAGAGCCAACACTATGGTCCTGGTCACCATCGCCATCAATAAGCCTCCACCTGCTCATGCTGCCACGACATTGCTAGCGCCTTTGTCTGCAACGTACGAGCTGCCATGGGCCTCCCGACGCTGCTACTGCAAGGTGCTACTTTGCTACATACGGCAGATGCCTTTGCTACCTGTGGCATGCGGTGTTGCTACCTACGAAGAGCGGCGTTGCTACACGGTCACCCCTGCTACCTACTCCCACTGTTGTTGCTACCTACGACGTCGATGTTTGCTACATGGGATTGGCGGCGTTGCTACTTGCGACCGATGGCGTTGTTTTTTTGCTACATTGTTGTTTGCTACATTAGCACTTTTTTTTGCTACCACAGTTTTGTGGTTTTGCTACAATAGCATAAAATTTTTGCTACATGGTGTCCGGAGGTTTACCGGCGAAAGTCTCCGGTGAGATCTCCGGCGAGGTCGGGTTTGCTACATTAGCACAAGTTTTTTGCTACACGGTCGCCGGCGATGTCTCCGGCGAACTCTCCGGTGAGGTCCAGTCTAATTTTCTATTTTCTGGGTCGAACCGTTTTTTGCTACGTTGTAGCAAAAGCGGGACTATTTGTAGCAAAAGCGAGTATGTCTGTAGCAAAAGCGGGATTTTGAACCAAAAAGAGGACACGTGGTTGGCTGGGGACCCGGGGGATAAAAACACAAATCCCCCGGGAGACGCGTAGTACTGCCCTTCTAGTTACGGAGGACCAGCACTCCTCAATTAATGTCTCCCGGTCTGAAAGTTCGGACGCTGTCGCAGTTCCTGAACGTGCCCAGATTAGCCCTGCCAAAACAACAGGAAGGCCATCATGACATCATGTATATATTGCAATCGATGGATGGATGGGTGGAAAGATGACTACAGATTGCAACATATCGTACCATCAAATTTCGCCAACAAAGGTGGTATATATATTTCGGTGGTGAGGCCTTGAGCGAGGTAAACACAAAGCAAAAACTAGCTGAAACATTGTGCCGTAAGGAGATGACGGTTGAGATGCGCAAGTCATTCCAGAGGGTGTTGTTCTGATTATATTGACTGAAATACTAGGTAGAACTGTTTGAGTGAAGCTATTGGAATATATGCACAAGTGGTTGTTGGAACAGTTCTGTCAGTGTTTTTGGTGTTAGCTTGAGTCAACTAGTTTTCAGTTAATTCAGTTAGCATCTAGGCGGGATAAGAAGGTGATGACCTGTATGTTTCGATCCGGCAGTTTAGGCGGGAGTGTACTTGCTCCAGATGGTGTGATCTAGTGCTAGGGGACATGATCACACGACCTACCCGAACAAGTTTCGTGACTGAATAGAAGGAGAAGAAAGAAGAGAAAAGCCGTACAGTTTACACTGCGCCAAAACACCGTCTCTCTCTCTCTGTGTTCGAGTTCATCGTGAGTTTCAGAGTTAGAGACTACAGTACCGCATTCATTCTAGATGCATGCCTGGTTGCAGGCTGGTTTCATTTTGAAATGGAACCGGGGCTCCCCCTGTTTGGGGCCCTTTTGATACTAGTTAGCATGCACGTGCAACGCACGTCTGAATCAATGTTCTACGTGTATGTTCAGCAATATAAAATAATTTGACAACATTTCAAAATATTGCAATTGATGCTCTAGTTGAAACAAATAAATAAAGATTGTTATATAAACCAGCATTGTTTGACACACTTAAGTCTCATAAACCGACATGCTCCAATTTGATCAACAAGATAAATTAATAAAACATTATATGATTGGTTGAAAATAGTTAATAAGAAGCAAAGAAAGGAACTTATGGTTGGGGTTATTTAGAACTCACAGTAATGCTTACTACGTATTTTTGATAGATCGAATAAACTGTGTGTGTGCGTGTATAATTCAAGAACATTGCACAAATTTTATATTGGAAAATAAAAATAAATATGAAATCGCAAAATGCAGAAGCAACTGGACAACCATTTGGTTCACAATCTCGAAACATTCAACTGAAAAAATTACAAACATTATGACGATAAATTTTGCACACGATAACTGAATCAAGTTATAGCATCAAGTCACAAAATTTTACATGATCAAGCCCATCATCCTACAACAGAAGCTGCTATCAAGGATCAGAAAATACATTTCATAATACCCAGCTCACACTATTAGCTACATCAAACATTTTCATTCATGGGCATAAGGACATTATTTGATCCGTTATCATTCTATCTCATATTCGCACTGATCAGTACTAATATGCCAACAACATACAAAACATCACTCTAGCAGCACACTTCACAATCAGTATTCATCGTCAGTATAATCTTACTATCCACACCATTACTCCCACTGAAGCATTGACGCTAAACACTTCCAGTGCCCTATGTTGTGATGTGCTGCCACCAAGGGCCATTGATGTTGGGATCGTATGTTCACATGCAACGTCTCCATTGATTCATCCTCATTTAGGAAAAAGTTGTTGCTAGGAAACTACAAATGATAGCACATTTCCCTTTCCATAAAAAAAAGTCGATCTTGTTCACAAAATAACATGAGGAAAAAGCACATCACCTTGTTCTTCTTCACCGATCGGTTATCAGTGACATCGACTAATACCAAAGAAATAAGTGTATTGTCTTTCTAACTATAGGAAGTGCTCCATTAGGACATGGCTTGTAGTAAGTCTGAACAAGAAAATTGCCTTGAGAAATATGGAAACCTTGATATAATAATGGCATACAACAATTGCATATACGTAAATTGATGCCCAATAATACATTTCTCCATTTATGATTTCTTTCCAATTTAATCTTCAGCAATAATGGATATAGACTCTTCTCAATATAAAATCGCTGAATCTACAAAAAAAATATTGCAAAGGCAATTATACTTGTTTTTGTTCAAATTAAAGAACAAATGACCAAATAAGTAGCACCTAATTTTAGGAAAGCCGCATATCAGCACAAACTAAGATATATGGTCCAAGAAACATAACAAATTAGCATGGGATATGATGCTTCCATGTGTGGGCATTCTATCTCTAGTAAAGTTTTAATGAATATTTATATGCCCATTTGTTTTAAGCACTGTGTACAATAATACCTGCATATATGAGAATAGGCTCATATTTCAGAGGCTAACAACTGACGCTTCTTTACTAACCAAATGCATGAAGCATACCTAGAGTGTCTTGCTTTTGCTTCACTCTAACATGCCGCTTTATGCCTTGCTTGTCTTTCACAAGTCCTCCACCTTCTTCCCATCCCTAACACACCAGAAGAAAATACTAATCACTGTAAAATAGAACAATTTTAAGTGGTACAACACCTATCTCAAGTGAGAATGACATGAGAGTTACAGTTCAGAGAAGATCAACCTATCTCAGGTAAGATTGAGAATAACTGGATAAATTCTAGGTTGCTGCTCAACATAAAGCCATGGTATACCAGTTGAGCTCCTCCATTGCTGGGACTTGACGATCATTCACTGAATCAGTCACGCACCAGTCATCACTGGTTTGGAAGGCATCCATTGTGAGCTTTTAAATACTACAACACCTAAATGCTCCCACATTGTAATATCAGCTCCTCAATTCAATCAGATCTGAATATATGTATTGAATCCATAAAAGAGCTGCCATGCTTCAATTGTACATGAGATCGAGCATATAGATTAAAAATGTGGGATATAGACGGCGTGGCTGCTGGGAACTCCAACGGCGGAGTGTCACGTCCAGGCATCGCGACCTCCGGTGTTGATATTGCAGGCTGTACCTTAGCGGGACGAGGGAGTGTTACGTCCAAGCATCGAGACCTCCGGCGGCAGCGAGTGGAGTACGACAAACGATGCACTTGTGTAAGGCGAGCAGGCGGTCTGCGACGGCGAGGATAAGTTTGGCATATTGTGAGTTCTAGAAGAGTGTGAAACTAATAATAATTGGTTCCAATAAAATCAAAGTGCCAAGAAACTAAAGAGGTATCCGTAACAAGGAAGTAAGATGTCCACATTTGTGGGTAAATTACATTACCTTTGGATCCTGGGAACATCACCCGATGAACCCAACCTTGAATCAGCCAATCTAGAGTTCTAGACATCACAAATGAGTTGTCATAAAACTTTGCACCGGAAGAATAGAAGTTGTTTAAAATAAATATAACTAAGTCGTGGATTCAAAGGAGTGGTCACATATACTTGGTCCACAATGAATCTTACGGAACAATAACTAATACTTCAATACATTAATTTACGTTTCACATCAGGTGCAAAAATCCTTTAAAATTGCTCATAAGTGATAAGTAACACATCTGCATATTTTGTAGGATCAAGTTCACTCAGTTGTTGATCCTCTAAGGCAGATTCCGGTCTCTTTCTCAGCAATTGACTTATTATAAATATTGTAACACAAAAACAAAGACTGTATGATTACAGATCGAATATTCCAATAGCCCTGTCATTCATTCCCTACATCTAAATGAATGGCACTTATATACAGAGGTATATGACACAAGAACCAATTTTGCGTGGATAGACATGGAAAAATTCACATGATATAAGTTGCGATATTGCACTGTGAAAAGAAACGAAGATGATCATGCACCCCATGGACTAATTAGCACTGATCGAGTTAGGCCTACACATGCTAATAGCTTCAGTCTTGAGTTATCCAAAGGAGAACTACAATGCTACACTGTCATCTAGAAAAACAAAAGAGGAAGGTGCCTTCTCTAGGCTACCTGTACGTGAGAGGCGGGAAACTGGGAGCTTGTTGTGGACATGGTGAGGTAGTAGAGGCGTTCCCGGCGTCGGCATGGAGGTCGGTGGCGTGAGAGAAGGCCGGCGCCTTGAAGGGGGCGGGGACAGGATTTAGGGAGTCCGGTCCTCCATAGTGGCTAGATCCGACGATGCTGCTCACTGCCCGTTGTAGCCCGCCGCTTTCCGCCGCCTTCTTTGGCCGCCGATATCGTCCGCCGGCACGGAAGAGAGGTTCAGAGGGAGAGTCAGGAGGGAGGTGGATGAGAGAAATCCCCGGTGGCTGGGTGTGAAGTGATTTGGGGGTGGAGGAATCGTGGGAGCAGGAAGAATCACGGGGAGAGAGATGGGAGACTCGTTTCGGTGGATTGCCGGGTGCCAGATTCTGGGAAGATTGAGCGGAATTGACGCAAAATCTGGGACTGCTTCCTACGGACGCGGGGCGGGGCGGGGAGCCGGGGATCGTCGATACTTCCTCTGCGGGATAAGTGTGTCCGACGAAGTAAATTGCTAAGTGCACACGGAGAACTAATTAGCCTAACTATAGCCGTTAGATTCTCTTTAGGGGTCCTGATCGTGTGATTATGGTCCTGCTGTGTGCATGTTGTGGGGTGTGTTTAGTGAAGTTCTTGTTTGCTCCTTTATAAGTAGTATAGATTAAAATGTTCCTGAATAATACACATAGTATTTTTCTAGTAAAATATACTTATTAAAGATATTAAAATTGAATTTTATTTATTTTTAAGTATTACCTTTATTTTTATAAAAATCTTTAAAGAATTAAGTGTCTTTAAATATTTGCTTTATATTTTATTTTAAAGCTCTAAGTTAGTATTTTTTATAAAATAGTAGAGTTATTTTTATACACAAAAATGATTTTTATTTATTTTTAGGACTTTTACTTATTTTATGAAATTTTACTCAGGTTTTAATGATGTTAATATTTATGTGCTTTATATTTATTTTAAATGAATAAAGTTATTTTTTTATTCGATAGATCTTATTTTTATGATAATTTTAACATATTAAATGTATTTTTATGATTTTTCTATAATTTTATATGGCTAAAAATGTTTAAAGGTTATTTTGATAATTTATTTATTTTATTTTCACTTTATTTCTTTATCTTAAACAACTTGGGCTGTTTGGTTGGGCATATGGGCCAGCTTGGCCTATTTAGGTTGGCCCAGTTTGGGATTGGGTCCAACCATCTCACCCCTGGCGCCTCTCTCTTCCTCCTCACACCCAGGGCACTCCACGCCCGCCCCTGACCTTGACTCCCCTCTCGCGATGTAGCGAGGTGCCCTCCGGCCCGATTCCGGTGAGGCAGGCCGTTGTGGCCGCCTCCGTTGGTTGCTGACCTCGCCCTCCAACTCGATTTGAGAATCTTGCCTCTACCAGGTTGGATCTAACCCTCTCGGGTGCTAGGGTTCTAATGCCCGTGGCGCTGCCGTTTACCGGTGATGTGCTGGATGCTGCGGTGTATCTCGACGTGGGTCGAGCGCTGCTATGCTCCCCGTGTTACCCTGCCATGATGTTGCTGTCCACTCCTCCTATGGGTGATGTCTCTGCTTCCTCTTGGGCGAGCCATGGCTCACCATAGGTGGGTGCTGTGGTATTGTTTCTTCTCCGACACCGGCGGGACGACATGCTTCTGCAACCCCAGCATCAGCCTTCTTGCCTGCTGCAGCAACCATGTCTCCAGACAGGTAATACTTTGTGACTGGCCTTCGAGCCGATGCCCTAATTCAGGTGTCGAATGCAGTTTTAGATTCTCGAAATCCTAGAGATGAGCTTTAGTGCAGATTGGGTTTGGATTTTAGTTTGCGAATTCTGAACCTGTGAATTTAGTTGTGTTCTATACTGGCCAACTGGTCCAATATATGTTGGAGTTGAACATGCTATGTCTTATATTGGCAGTTAGCATTCTTCTAAATTGATTCCCGGGTATAATGCTTAAGAAAAGGATGTGGAATGGTTGTTGTAATTATGTGTTGGCTATTAGATTGATCTCTGGTATTCCTGCTAGAGAGGTGATTTGGTATTCTACTGTTGCTTAGGGATGAAATGGTATATCACTCATGGGTGATCCATATAGCAGTGATTTTTTTATAATGATTCCTAATTATTTAATTAGGAAGATCATTAGTGGGATAGATGTATTGTTTTGCTGGCTTCTCTTGACTTGGTTATGTTTGTGGTGCCTCGAAATAGGAGTGTGCACAAAATGACTCTAGTAAGATGTTTTGTTGCTTAAACAATTGAAGAAACTTATATAGAATTAATGCTTATGATGCTGGTCTGAAGCTCTTGTTGAATAAGGACAAGTTTACTTTGAATTTTAAGTTGGAAGGCTAGCATAATTACTATTACTATGATACATCACATCCTTGGATGATTTCTAGCTATGATTAGCTAATGTTGAACTAGCTTTGCTTGCTGGATATATTGAGAAAGAATTGAGTTCCTATTCATATGGACACTTGATTACACAAAACTGATGGCTTAAACTTAGATCAATAAAGTGGTAATTTATAGCTTAGTAACTCATGTATCACTAGTTAGAGTTAAGATAAACTCTGTGGTACTCCTTTGGAAGATGCACAGATTTACACTTATCTAACTACCTTGAGTGCTGAAGTGGATTAAGCTGTTTTAAGCTGCTAGATGTTTGTAAAGCTAAGTGATGGTCACAGGTTTTTAAACCATTCTTGATGGATACTTATGAATATAAATGGTGTGCCTGATTTCTGGATTAGCCGATGATGCATAGACTAAGGCACTAATGGTAATTAAAACAGATGCTACAGTTTATCTTTCTAACTCAATGATGAGACTAGCGTAACACTTCTACGCTAGTCTGAGAGGTCTCCAAATCTCAACAAAAACTCTATTTTGAAATCTGATTAAATCATGTGTTGATTGGGTTGTGGTCTAACAACCTGATGCCTGTAGATCTGCTGATATGTGGCTGTGCACCTTGTCGTGTGGATGTGCCACCAAGGAATCTCCTTGTATTGTTGTTGCTCGACTTCTACTTGGTAAACTTGGTCTGCTCTTGCCCCCTCCTTCTTGTGCTCCTGTCTTGGCCTGTTTTCTAAAATCCTCTAAGTAACCATGTTGGTTATAGTGGTATTGGCTGATTTGTTGGGAAGAATCTGGTGATGAACTAAGGTGAACTGGGGTGTTTTTTTGGGCTAAGTAAGGTGTGTGGAGATATTCTGATCAGCTTCTAGCTTATCAGCTACGGCTGTGCTCTCTCCTTTGTACTCCCTATGATGCTTCTGATGTTTGACAACATATCAACATGCAATGACTCAGCTGCTAGCTTGTTTGCTGTGACATGTGGATAAGATCAAGTGGATGCCTGATATTTCCTGGTCTTATACTATAGCTTTTCTTATTTCATCTTGATGGATACAACAGTCATTTGGTTCAGTTAAATGGGCTTTTTACCCTAATCAGATATTTGTAGCTTTTACATAGCAATTGAGTTATTGCTTAATTCCATGTGACTTAAAGTACTTGGCAAAGATCAGATTAACTATGAATCTTCTTAGCTGATTAGTGCTGAGACAGATTACTTGTTATGTTGCTTTGATTTTATTTTCTTGAACTTAGCTAGGCTTAGGAGGGTGCCATAGCATGCTAGTTGTTGCCTACAAATGATCAAATCTGTGCTGGTTTCTTTGGACCTTAACTTTGCCTCTCATACTCGTGTATAGCTCACACATCAAAATTTCCACTTATGGTCTAGATTGGGTGGTACCCTCTTAGGTCATTAGTGGATTTTGGTAGTTCTTACCAAAATCCATAAGCTATTTTCATATATTAAATTGCCTCACTATGGTGGGGAAAATATTTTAACATTAAAACAATGTTTCTTCTCTATTGTTTATTTTACAGGAACGAAGATCAAGAAGAATAAAAGAAGCTTAGTTAGGTTTTATTTTTAATCTTGTTGTAATTTCCTTTTTATTCACATGTGTAAATATTTTGTATTATTATTGTGATTGTAAATAATGAACTATTTATTTATTTATTAATTCTTCCTTTGTAAATCCTAATTGTAAAGACAATGTCATATATATACTTTATTGTAATAATGAATTCTTTTATTTATTTCAATAATGTAATTCTTTTTTTTCTACTTATTTGTTTCCTCGTACTTTACTTTTATTTATCTATTGTAAACTAATACTATATGTATATATTTATATTAATAAAGAATATTTTTATATTATTTATGTAATCATTTTATTTCAAGTTATTAAATATTTCCAATTCCTATTTGTGAATTTTATAAATTCATTTGAATTTCATATTTGAACAAATTTCCCCCGAAACAAAGAATTCTACAAAGGTCATGTCGAAATCTATTGCACTTGTTCTGAAGTTTCCTTCAGTACAAGAGAGATCCCGATCCCTTTATAGCTCTTTTAGTTTTGCGCGAAAATTCCCCGGATTTTCTTATGCATGAGTGCAATGCACAAACCTGTGTCCTCACTATTTCTAAGTGCTAATCCTGGGATGTTACAAAAGAAAACTAAAAACAAAGTAAAGAGAAAGGAAGTGAAGGACTCCCCTTGTGAAGACGTCCTTAGCCTCCCCGGCAACGGCTCCAGAAAAGCTTGATGACTCCTTGATGTGAAGCCTGTTGGGAACCTCAAAAGCAAGGTGTGATGAGCACAACAGCAAGTTTTCCCTCAGTAAGAAACCGAGGTTATCAAACCAGTAGGAGGAAGGAAACGTTACACAGGTGTTGCAAGCAACGCGGAGACCTGCACAACACAAACTCAAGACTTTGCCCCAATAAATCAGTGAGGTTATCAAGCTCCCCGGTTTGCTGTAACAAAGGATTAAACATATGGTGTGGAAGGTAATGATTTGTAGCAAGTAAACAAGTAATAATGTAAGATGTATCAATGGTAGAGATTGGACCGGGGTCCATAGTTCACTAGAGGTGCTCTTCTTAGATAAAAAACATGGCATAAAGGGTAAACAAATTACAGCAGGGAAATTGACAGGAACTGAGCAAGGCATAACAATGCAATACCAGACAAAAAGATCCTATGAGATTTGATTGGGAAATACAACAAGATACATAGACTGCCATCCAACTACATCTATGACTAGTAATCCACCTTCAGGTTATCATTCGAACCCCCTCCAGTATTAAGTTGCAAGCAACGGATAACTATTTAAGCAAAGTGTGTAATGTAAACAATCCACTTGTTCCATGAATAAGAGACCGTTGTTTTCTCCCTAGTGGCAACATCACATCTACAACCTTAGAGATTATTGACACTTCCCTTAGATTAAATAGAGGCATGAACCCACTATCTAGCATAAATACCCCCTCTTGGAGTCACTAGCATCTACTTGTCCAAGATATCTACTAGAAACGGAGAGCATGCAAGATCACAAACAACACAGACATGATAGAATCAATAATACAAAAAACCATTAATCAATCTAACATAGTAATCTCAATATCCATCGGACCCCGCAAACACAGCATGCATGATTACAAATAGATGATCTTGATCATGAACGAAGCTCACAAGATCTAAACATGGTAGCACAAAGGAGGAGATACAACCATCTAGCTCCTACATGGACCCGTAGTCCAAGGTGGAACTACTCACACTTCATACGAGGCTGGCATGATGAAGAAAAAGGCCTCCGGGATGATCTCCCCTCTAGCAGGGTGCCAGGAAGATCTTAAGATTCCCCCGATTTAGGGATAATGGTGGCGACGGCTACAGACGGTTTTGTGGAATATTGATCGGGTACTTAGGGCTTCTGTATCGGGGGATCTTTATAGGAGAAGAGGTGAGGTAGGGGCAGCCAGCGCGACCACACCCCTAGGCGCGGGCTAGGCCTAGCCGCACGGCCAGGGGGTGTGGCCCCCTGATGGCTCCCCTCCGTCTCGTATTCAGGCTCCGTGTTCCCCATGGTAAAATATTGACTTTGGCTTTTGCCCTGTCCAATTCCGAGAATATTGATTTTCTGCCTTTCTGGAACCAAAAACATTAGAAAACATGAAACTGACACTGTGGCATCTTTTGGAGATATGCCCAAGAGGCAATAATAAAGTGGTTATTATCATATCTTCATGCTTATGATAAATGTTTACATACATGCTATAATTGTATTAACCGGAAACATTAATACTTGTGTGATTTGTAAACATAAAAGAGTCCTTAGTAAAGCCTCTTGTTAAACTAGCTTGTTGGTTAATATATAATCATGGTTTCCTGATCATGAACATAGAGATGTTATTAACAACAGGGTCATATCATTAGGAGAATAATGTGATGGACATACACCTGTAGTTAAGCGTAGCATAAAGATCAAGTCATTTAATATAGTTCATTTGCTATAAGCTTTCTGATACATAGTAACCTAATTCCTTCGACCATGAGATCATGCTAATCACCATCACCGGAAGGATGCTTTGATGGCATCAAACACCACACCGTAACTCGGTGGTTATAAAGGTGGCATTGCATGTTCGGAAAGTATGTGTTGATGCACATGGATCAAGAGTGGGATTTGTCCATCCATATGACGGATAGATATACTCTGGGCCCTCTCGGTGGAATGTCATCCAATTAGCTTGCAAGCATGTGACTGGCTCACAAGGGATCACATATCACGGGAACGAGAAAAGAGTACTTATCGATAATGAGGTTGAACTAGGTATGCAGAGATACCGATGATCAAACCTCGGATAAGTAAACTATCGCGAGACAAAGGGAAATTGGTACCGTATGTAAGTGGTTCATTCGATCGCAAAGTAATTGTAGAAATATGTGGGAGCCATATGAATTTCCAGATTCCTCTATTGGTTATTGATTGGAGAAGTGTCTCGGTCATGTCCGCATAATTCACGAACCGTAGGGAGACACACTTATGGATTCGATGTTGTTTAGTAGATATGGAATGTAAGTAGGGAAACCGAATGTTGTTTGGGGTCTCGGATGGGATTCGGGATATCATGAGGAGATCCGTAATGGTCTAGAGAATAAGATTCATATAAGGAAAGTCCGATTCCGGAGTTCGGGAATGATTTCGATGTTTTCATCGGAGAGGTTCTAGAAGGGTCTAGAAGGTTCACCGGACCGGAAGGGGAATGTTCCATGAATGAATCATGGTTAAGTGGAATGATTGGATCATGTCCTAGGTCACTTTGGTTGGGCATTTGCGAGAGAGAAATAAAGCTCTAAATTGAAAGTCAAAAGGGAGGTTTGAAAAGTCAAACTGGAACAATAGTTTCCTAGTGGAAGAAGGAAAGAGTCCTTCCTTCTATCCAACTTGGGTTTGGGTATGGATTCAAACTCCCCTCTCCCAAGCTGCCCTCCCTCTCATAAATAGAGGGGGAGGGGCTGCCCCAAAGCACACCACAACCTAGCCCTCCCCACCGTGCGCCGCCCAAGCCGCCACTGTCAAGACACCGCCGACACCTCCTCCTCCTCTCCGGCCTTCTAAACCTAGATCGCTGGAAACCCTAGATCCACCATAACTCGCACCGGCTTATGCGAAGCCCTACGGGAGCTTCCCTCTACTTCCGACACCACACTGTCGTGCTGCCGAAATTGCGAGGGGAGAACTCCAACCTCCGCTGCTTGCTGGAACAAGGGAGAGGAATGTGTTCATCGAGTACCGAACATGTGACCGACTGCGGAAGCGCTGCCGGAACGCAGTGTTGGAGATATGCCCTAGAGGCAATAATAAAAGTGGTTATTATTATATCTTTGTGTTTATGATAAATGTTTACATTCATGCTATAACAGTATTAACCGGAAACATTAATACTTGTGTGATTTGTAAGCTAAATTAGAGTCCCTAGTAAAGCCTCTTTATAATACTAGCTTGTTGGTTAATAGATGATCGTGGTTTATCGATCATGAACATTGAGATGTTATTAACAATAAGATCATATCATTAGGAGAATGGTATGATGGACATACTCCTATAGATAAGCGTAGCATAAAGATCAAGTCCTTTCAATAGTTTATTTGCTATAAGCTTTCTGATACATAGTAACCTAATTCCTTCGACCATGAGATCATGCTAATCACCATCACCGAAAGGATGCTTTGATGACATCAAACACCACACCGTAACTGAGTGGCTATAAAGGTGGCATTGAGTGTTCGGAAAGTATGTGTTGATGCACATGGATCAAGACTGAGATTTGTCCATCCATATGACAGATACATATACTCTGGGCCCTCTCGGTGGAATGTCATCCAATTGGCTTGCAAGCATGTGACTGGCTCACAAGGGATCACATATCACGGGAACGAGAAAAGAGTACTTATCGGTAACGAGGGAAAAACTTCCTCCTGCAACATTGTTCGCCATCCCATAGTACATATGTGTGCACAATATGGACACATTATCATAAACTATGACGCGATTCTAGCCATAACATTGGTCATTTGACCCGAAAGCCGAAAAAACTCTATTGAGATAGGTCATTTTGTGAAGGTTTTTTGAGACACAATCAATATACAGAGTTTGGTATTTTTCCTTGTAAGTACGTCACATAATATGACACCATGTGAAGGTTTTGCATTGTTTCGATCATTTTTGAAATTTTTATGTCCGTTTCAAACTATCATCAAACTTTCTAAATCGACGGGCATGAAGATTCTTAGCTCGGGGCTGAGCCTCACTAAACTTGCATTGGGTCTCTGATAAAATAGCATATTGTGAACCTAAAAATGATTTTTCCAAAAAATATGAGCATCAGATCATATACCTGTAGTTCAAATCTGACTCACTTCCTATCGATCCTGCAGGAATTTGTCTTTATGACGAGGGGTGTACGAAAAGGTTTAAGATATCCTGGTTGGGATATTGTCCATTTAAGATGGTCTTCTATTTTTGAAAAATGGATGGTATCATTTTGAAACTTTGATTTGGTGGTTGCTTCACAAACAACACCCCTTTTTTGCACTCGGAAAATAAAAAATATGCTATACAAAAGTATTTGTATTATATATATATATATTTGAACAAAAATATGTAATATTTGAGTTTATATAGATATATCTTATTTTTCTATAAATTTTGATATATTATATGTATTTTTCTGAATTTAAATAATTTAGTTATGATTTTTCTAAGATTAATGAGGCAAAAAGGAAAAATAGCTACGCCGAGCCGTCGGCATAGACTTGACACCGTCGCTCTGCCGTTAGCGTAATCGCTTACACCGATGGTCCTGTTTACGCCGACGGCTGTCGTCGGCCTATTTATCCTACTCCGATGGTAAAATTGGGCCGACGGCCGCACAGTCCGGCTGTCGATCCCATCAAGATGCACCGACGGCCCCGACATTGAGCCATCGGCGTAGAATGTAGCCGTTGGCGTATAAAGTTATTCCCGTAGTGTCATATCCTTTGAGGCCTTGGAGGAATTTCAAAGCAAAAGGTACGGGAATACAAACCAGAGGAAAACTACCCAGACCTGCTCGTTTGGCATGCAGGATTGCACCCATCAATTTCCTTTGGAAAGTTTCCTATGCCCGTACTTTTTTCAAAGAAAAACAAAAATCCACGGAAACCTCATGGAAACTTTTTTGCGGACTGACCACGGCGCGTATGCCAAAAAAAAAAGAAGCTCAGCCACCATTAATTACTGATTAGGGAAGTAGGCGGGACGCCACGTCGCGTCCGTGTGATTAACTTATTTTGTGTATATTGTTATGGAAGTTGAGTTAAAAAAATTAGCGATAAAATATTTTGGTCGAAGGGGCACGAAATTAAAGCGGGAAAAAGTATGGCTTGTAAAAAATTGAACGTTCGTTTTTTACTGTTTATTGCATTTTACTTTACGCTCATGTTGGACAAACCCGAGAACCTATAATACCATCATTCGAACATACGTGGATCACTAAAGGGGGGGGCGCAAATCTAACACGTCTTAAAAGATAGTGTCTATTATGGCTGAAAAGACATGTCAAAAATTATCGTCCAGTAGCTAGGAGGAAATAACCTAAACAAATACCGTTTGGGTAACCTCCTGTTTGAGAGGTAGGCGCAGTTAATTGACAGCCCGAAAATTGCAGTCAAAGAGTCAAAAAAGATGAACCAAAAAAAGGGGTGAAACAACTGTGTAGCATGGACCAAGATGAGTGTAGAAAATATAGAAATCTTTTAAAACATTATTGACAAACCTTAAAAAACTACCGCCGAAATGGGAGATTTATCTCTATCTTGACCGAAGTTAGGCACAAATTAATGCAATCAGGAAATATTAGTCGAGAAGTCAGGCCAAAAATTGTCGTCAAGGAGTCCAAAAAGAGGAACCAATCTTTTAAAAACATCGTCGACAAACATTAAAAATGCAGTCCAAAATCTATTGTTTGGAAGGTAGGCGCAGTTAAATAAGAACCGGAAATTTTAGCTTCTAAGAGTCGTACCAATAATTATCGTTGAAAATTCTAAAAAGAAACGGCAAAAGTTAAGAAATACCATCTAGAAATCTAGTCAAAAAATGTTAAGAAATACTGTTTAAAAAATCTATTGTTTTTGTTAAATGCGGGCCGATAATTTTAGTCGAAAAGTGACACTAAAAATTCACCGGCGAGCATTTAAAGAAGAAACAAAAAATACAAAAGTTTCTGGTGATATCCCACGTACTGTTCATGTCCAAGTTACAGTTCATATAAATAGTAACCGGAGCAATGAGACGCCGCTATCCCTGCCCGCCTTAATATATAGTACTGTCCAATTAGATAAACAATAGTATACATACGAATACGGTCCGTTAGATCAAAAATAGACGGCCGAGAACAATCTATACACTATTCATCCGAGCGACTGTTCATCCAATCGATAAACCGTGGCCGAAGGGCTGAGAGCTCGCTAACCCCGCGAGCTTTAATATATTGTTATATATTACAAGTAGCTCATGGCTTTTGTGGGCCTATATTTTGTGGGATTCGTGGGAATAACTTTGCTAGGTTCCGAACGCTATATTTGCAAAAGATCCTTTGTTTTCTCGCTGGACAAATTTTCTATTCCTACGGTCCTTTACATTCCATTGTTTTACTCTCTCCGATCTATATTACTTGTCACTAGAATAGATGTACCTAGACATATTTTAGTGTTAGATACATCTATTTCAATGACAAGTAATATGAATTCATTTCAATGACAAGTAATATGGATCGGAGGTAGTAGAATCCTTCGCTTAGAACGAGGCCTGAATCCAAACGGAGGGTCCAAGATACTCCCGGAATCGGTAGCACACAAGTGCCATGGAGCACTAGATATTTTCTCCGATACGGACGACGCATGTATGTATCGTAGGTTCCCTACACGTTCAGTAGTTTTGCTTCGTTTTTTTTTACTTTGGTCAGGTATACGTAGAGTAGCTTTGCTAGTTTTTTGGTCTCTCTAAATTCGTTTCCAGAACGGAACGGAGTCCGCGCCGTGTTAGAGAATTGTAGCTGTGGTCGGACTCGGTTGCATATAATGTCCTTATATATATATACGGCAGTGAAAAAGACCAAAAACACAACACCAAACAATCGATCTTCTCTCGGCCAAACGCGTATGCCACTAGCGAATCCCGGCGGGAATCGTCGTCTCGTCTACCGGCCAGCGTGAAGTGCCGTAGCATGGATAAATCAATCAAGCCGCCGTGGTCTGAACTCCCACAAGACCTCCTAGCCGCAGTCTACGCCCGCTTCTTCTACCCCGCCGAGCGCGCTCCCTTTGAGGCCACGTGCCGTTCTTGGCGCTCGGCCGCGCGTCCCCCTCCGCGGCAGCTGCCGTGGATCATGCATCCGGTTTTTGGGTTCTTGAACCCCTCTGACCGTGTTTTGCGCCACCTTGTCTCCTTCCCTAAGACCGCGAGCCGCTCTACACACCGTGACCATCGTTACTCCTTCCCCGATAACACGAGGTGCATTGGCTCTACCGACAGCTGGATTGCCATCAAATGCGGGGACACCGAGAACAGGCACAAGTATAGGTACCTCTTGCACAATGAGTTTTCCGGCACGACATTGTCGCTCCCCGAGCTGGACGCTGCCATTGGCCATGTTTCTGAGCTTTTCGAAATCCGCAAGGTGCTCTTGCGGTCGACCCCAGATGACGTCATCGCTCTCTTGACCAACCACCGTCGATGCCCCATCATACTAACCCGGATTGGGAAGGGGGTGTGGTTGCCCAAGTGTCATGCAAATCGCCTCACCATCATCATCGATATTGTGTTTCTTGGAGACAGACTTTACGGGATCACCCGCTATGAGGATCTGGCCTTCCTTGACATCGCATCTGATGATAATGATGTACCCATGGTTACTGGGGGCAAGTGTGTCATTGGGGATGGTTATTATGTGTGGGTCAACGACAATGATGATGATGACGACGACGACGACGGCGACGGTGGCGACGACGACGACGACGACGACGACGATGATGATGATGATGATGACGACGAGAGTGAGGTGGATGATGAACACATATATGATTTGGCAAAGATGACCGATGATGATATAACTCTTGAAGCAATCGAATATATGGATATTGATGAGTCCCTGCATGAAATCGAACCTACTATCAAAACCATGTGGTACTTGATCGAGTCTCGTGGAAAGCTTCTAATGTTGAGGCGACAAGTGTTACGGCGTGCTAACAAGGATCTTGAATGCACTCACAAGGTAGAGGTTTTCGAGGCCGACATAAGCGCAGCCAAGTGGGTGCCAGTGGAGAGCGGGCTAGGTGGCCAGGCTCTTTTCGTCAGCACACGGTTCTGCAAATCTATCTCCGCTGCTTGCAGCAAGGAGATACAAGAGGATGCTATTTATTTCATTGACACGGACGAAGTATTCGACATGAGATCCCAAACCGTGAGCGCCCTGAGGAACGATGTGAACTACATAATGACCTTGAGGAGCTGTGACAGCGAGGAGCTAACCTGGGTGTTTCCTCCGGAGCTAGTGGCTTAGTAGTAGAACTTTTCTGTCAATATTATAATTAGACCGCGTGAAATAATATGTGTTTGCCTGCAATTTTTGTCTCATTGTTTTTTTGTCTGTGTTGTGCTTGCAGCTGGCTAACCAAGCTGCTTATGGGAGGGAAGACGATCGATTCTGAATTTATTAATCCTATAGCATAGAGGTAAAATGACTGGTGCACCTTGGTGCCCAGACACCAAGCATGATACACATAAATTCTTTTTAAACTAGACATACCTAAGTTATCATACCTAGGTATCACATACCTAAGTTACATATATCTAGGTATCATATACCTAATGTATATATACCCTGCATACGTGAATATATATGTAACTTGGGTACGTATGCTTTAGCTATGTGATACCTTGGTTATATGTAACTAGGATACATATAAATTAGATATTTAGAAGTTAGGTATGCGAAATTTGCGTACGTACACCATCAGGTATGTAACAATTTGAATAAAATACATGTATGGTGCCCAAGCATATGGACCGTACGTGGCCTTCCCTGCTACCACTAGTAGAAAAAGAGGCTTCGGTTCGATTTAGAGTCTGACATTAGTCCCGATTTATTACCGACCGAGACTAGTATGGCACTAGTCCCGGTTCGTACCGTTTTTAGTTGCCAGGAGACCGAGAAAACTCTAGTCCCGGGTCATTTCGGACCTTTAGTCCCGGGTCGTGATACGGTCTGGGACTAAAGGTGTGCAGGCGCGGGCAAGACCCTTTAGTCCCGGGCCATGATACAGACCCTTTAGTCCCGGGTCGTGATACGACCCTGGACTAAAGGGGTGTCACGCGGACAACTTAAAATTGCTATAAATTTTGCGTAAGATGTCGAAAAAAAATATACAACCTATCAAAATGTGTGGAAATTTTTTTTGAGTTTGATTTTAACAGCCTTATTTGGATTCCTCACATTTTTAGATTTTTAAAATTATAAATAATGGATTCCTCACATTTTTCTGATTCTTTTACATTTTTAAAATTTGAAAAGGGAAAGAAGTTATTTTTTTATTTAGCAAGTTTTTATTCCATATTTTGATTCCTCACATTTTTCTGATAATAATGAATATATTATTTGTCGAATTTGATTTGCAGATTTAAAGATATTATTTATACCATATTAAATGAATAATGGCAATAAATAAATAAAATATTATTTTATTTAGTTTTTTACTTTCATTATATTAAAATATTATTATTACTTATTTATTGTTGTTTACTAAAATAGTTGTTTGTAGTTTCAATAAAGAAAGATGTATGGCATATTGATATGAGCTAATAGGATTGATATGATAGTGTTGACAACAAGGTACAAAAGGGCTTCGCGCAAGGACATTCGGATGGAACAAAGAAGTTAAGCGTGCTGAGGTAGAGTACTGCTAGGATGGGTGACCGAAAGGGAACTTTGACCACAATTATAATTTGACCTAAGATTAAATATACTTAGTGCTAAAAATGTTCCAAGTGAGATGATTACGAGTTAAACAATTTAAAAGTTTAAGAAAAAATTCGAAAAAAAAAAATCTTTAGTCCAGGACGTATTACGACCCGGGACTAAAGGTCCTTCATCCCCCTTAACAAAAAACGCCCATGCGGTGGCCTTCTAGTCCCGGATTGTAACAAACCTACAAACCGGGACTAGAAGCCCTTTTTCCACTAGTGTACACTACTCCCGGTCCTAGTGGCCCTATACGATCAACACATCCTTCCACACCCAAACGAACTAATAAAGCTTCATCGCCAATCAACAGCCGCAGTTCCCTTGTTGTCAAACAAAGTGTCGCATCAACGTTCAGTTATAATCTCAACAGCAGTCTTGCTCACAAAAATAAACAAACCATCCTGCCTAGTGCCTAAACAACAGAATCATGAGATGGGGAGTTGAGAAGTTCGTTACAACACCACTCCAGCGCCCCCGTACGGTCGACTGATTAATGGGGTCAAGGAAAAGAAGGGATGCTACACGGTCTATTCCTCTCAAACGCCCACCTCTACTAGTTCCCAGGTTGAGACAATACAACGGCAACAATTCCTCTCCACCCAAATATGGCTGGACACCAGCTGAACAAACGAACTGAATTGTCGATGTCTAGAAGCCAGGACAAGCTCATGAGAATCTGGTCACCACGCTGTAAGATTTGCAGCTGAGTCTGCAGCTCTCTGAACCACAGTATGAGAAAATGGACATTGAAGGCGAACTTGATCACCTGGCAGCAAAGAGGGCAAACAGTGTGAGTAGGGAGCCCTCTAGGCTGCAAGCCTGCAATCGATCTGCAGCCCAGCGCGCGGTATGTTATTCATCTAATGCACCTATTTATTACATAATTTTCTATCTATATATGGCGAACCTTGTGGTGTCACTTGCAAGCACAGATGTTAGTCGATCTTGAGACGGAGAGTGCCGAGTATAGACGCTCTCTTTCGTCCGGACCCCTACTTATTCACCGGCAGGTCCAGAAGACCTGGCTGAGTCGCCTGGAGGAGAAGATACGGCGTATCTACGGGGTTATCACGTGTACCCGCCCTTCGGACATTAGTCACCACCCGGCACCACATCGTCCTCCGTGGCACTCGACGCACCACCAGCAGCAGCAGCCACCCTCGCCCCTATGACAGTCTCCCCGTCCACGGCTTACACCACAGACGACTCCGAGACCTCCTCCCCCAGACCAGGCTGGAGGTTCGACGTGACATCAGCAGTCTTCTTTCGACTGTTGGCAGCAGCAGCCACCTTTGCACGATGGAGGTTCGTCGTGGCAGCACCAGCAGCAGGAGCCTTGGGGTCACCCTCCCATGCCAAACTACGGGTTTCGCCCACAGCCACAACCACAGGGTATGTGTCTTACAAGATAAGCATCGAAGCTCAGTTCATGTCAAGTTCTTACATACTTCGTTTTCATGTGCAGGAGCATTCGGAATGCAGGGGTCTATGCCTGACTATCAGTCGTCTATGTCCGGATCCGCATGGACTGATCAGGACGCTGATCATAGCACTCAGGATTTCATGACGCAGAGCAGTTGGCTGGACATTTTTCAGACTCCCCCTGACCCCACACAGGAGACTCAGTACGATGAGTACGAGTCGGTGATTCCTCCCCTACAGGTTCGGTTGGACGACGCCTCCTAACCCGTCACCCGAGCGTCGCTGATACGGCAGACGTATCTATCTATCAGTATATTTATCTATGTATGAGACATATATTTATCTATGTATGAGACATGTCTATCTATGCATGAGACATCTACTTATATATGAGACATATATCTACCTATATATGAGACATCATTCTATTATTTCACGATTTTATTCGACAAACTACTCAACATAGCTTGCAACACAGTTCAGCATAACTTGCGGTACATAAATAAGAGTCCTATCTATCCCTAGCATGAGGCCTTTCCCTTTCCCTTCGATGATGCCTCGCCCTTTCCCTTTGACGATCCCTCGCACTTGCTCTTCTTGGCCTGTGTTTTCTTCTTCTCCTGCCTCTTGTCCCACTCAGCTCTCGCCTTGCTTCCAACGGGTGGCGGCATGAAGATATCATCCTCATCTTCGCTCTCTTCTATCCAGGCCCTAGGTGCCGCAACCTGCTACATCATGTCAGCTTGACTCTTCTTGGCCTGCGCTTTCTTCTTCTCATGCCTCTTGTCCCACTCAGCTCTTGCCTTGCTTCCAACGGGTGGCGACATGAAGATATCATCCTCATCTTCGCTCTCTTCTATCCAGGACCAAGGTGCATCAGCCCGCTCCAACATGTGAGCTTCACTCTTGAAGTTGAGCTTGTCCCACCTTGCCTGGATCCTGATAAGCTCTGCTCGTACCTGATTTGGGGTCTTCAGTTTCCACCCACTCCGATGAAGTTCCTTACCAAGCATAACGAGAGCATCATAGTTCCTTACCACCGTCTCCCATTGGGCTGGTTCATCGCCTATCATAACACTTCTGGCTTTTTGGAAAAGCTCAATGGACATCTGTGTCGGCCAGGGAAACGCGTCGGTCACAGTGAAGAGGAGTGGAGGGAAATGCGAGAGCAAGAGGAGAGGAGGAAAATGAGAGAGTAAGAGGAGGAAGAGATGAATTGGGTGAAAAGATACATCTCGTTGCCCAGATTTATAGAGGCACCGAACCGAATATGCGGGAAAAAAGGGCGGGAAGTAGTGGCAGGAAAAATCGGCGGGAAAAATCGGCGAGAAGGAGTGGCGAGAAAAATCGGCGGACGATTAGGTTAGAGGCTATTTAAAAAAATAGCTAGGGTTGCATTGATTATGCAGGATTTGATTAGAGGCAGGACGATTAGGCTGTCGGTCTGGATCTGACCGATTGCACTAATCGTCTTGGGCCAGACCGATTGCCCCAATTGGCTTGGAGCAAGCCGGGTGCATGGGCAATCGGCCTAGGCCAGACCGATTGCACTAATTGGCCTGGAGCAAGCCGAGTGCATGGGTGGGACCAAGCCGACTGCCTGGTGACACCTGCAGTCAGCTAGGGCCTGGCCGATTGGCCCAATCGACTTCTCCCAGGCCGACAAAGTGCTAGATCTGTAATTTCCAAAAAACGTATAATAGATCTCAAATTAATTAAATAATGTGTATTATTTAAAAAATCGCAGCATTCCGTAGGGCTAGCCACGAGAAGAAGTTGGTCATCCACTTCCAAGTTCCAACGGAAAGCATCGTCGCCCGGACTCCTCTGAACAACACTGATAGCATACTAGAGAGAAAATAATGTTTTTTGAATGTTAGCAGAAGAACTGCTAAATTCATTGATTAGATAGGAAAACGAACTGCTCGGTTTATTATGGAAAAACCAGGCGAAAACCCTAACAACGACAAGCCACATCTAAAGCACCAAACACATACAAGACGCCAAACATGAGCATTTGGGCCAACCTCGACGACGCCAGAAAGAAACAACATACCAATAAGAGAACAAGTGTCTCTCTAAACCCACGAGCAAAGATCAAAGGGCTCATCTGACGCTCATAGCATGTGAAGGGGGCTTCGGTGCTGCTACCGCCACACAACCTCGCGAGCCACCGGTCCCTCTAATTGGATCCAACTCCAAAACGATGCCCTCAAGAGGAAACACGACGCCAAGTAGCGCCGCCATCGTCCCATCCGAAGATCAGATGTGGGGTTTCCCCCGGAGCATGTCGGGGTAGGCAAATGAGAGCTGCTAAATCGACGCCTTCAACAAGGAAACGACACCCAAAGGTGCCGCCATCGACCGCTTTGGCCGTGTCTGGATTACGGCTTTCACCGGCAATTTCACCTACACCAACCCAACCAGGAACCAATCAGCCGTCATGCCCGTCCCGCTGCACCTGCCTTCACGGTTGACCACCTCTCCAAGACCAACCAAAGCTGCTGGCTCAACTTCCTCCTCCCAACACTGGACGCCGCAGTCGCTCTCACATGACCCTGCCAGCACTGCACATCTAGGCGCACTACCCCACTCACAACATACTTCCTCGACGCCGCAGATGCTAGGAGGATGCAACACCTCACTCCGGTGCCATTCATCTCATGCTTCTGCAGGCCCAAACAAGCAAGATGCCTGCAGCGCCTGCTGTCCTCGGGACCAAGATCAGCCTAGATCGAGCCCCAACCGCAGATGGGAATGCCAATAAACCGATGCCACAAAAAATGCCCGCCCTCCTTCCCTTCCACATTCAGCTCCCGCATACCAAGCTTTGCTACTACTGCAACGCCAGGGAGCTCCCAACATCGAAGCCGACGATGAAACCGCCCGATGCGCGCAATAGCCGTGGCCCTCTCGGCCCAAATTGGTCCCGCGCTGCTGCCTCCGTGCTTGTCCTTCCAACCGCACAGAGCTCTGCCGTCGCCTGCTCCGGTCGTCCAGCGCTGCCACCATGGCCTCCTCCGCGTCGCACTACAACACACCACCGCCCACCGCCCGCAGACAGCGACAGTGCGACCTCAGGCGACCTCCTCCCCGCGCGAAGAGAGGGTCGTCGGGGTGCGCCTCCTCTGCCCGGCCGTCTCCGCCTCCGCCTCGCCGACCACGGGATCGCCGACGAGGACCTCGGGCCACCGCCCAGAATCCGCATCCCTGGCGGCAGACGCCCGGCACGCGCGACCTCCCTTCTTCGAGCAGCTCCTCCCCACCACCTTTGGCAGCAGGCTCGCCGCCATCGTGGCTCAGGCCAGTGGCAGGGGACTGGGGTGGTGGGAGCTGGCGGCGGCGTGCTGGGGTTCGCCCCTGCGTCGCCTGGGGAGCGACGCGAGAGTGTTATCCTGTTTGTACTCATGGTGAGAGCAAATAAATTTGTACTGCTGCTTCGATACTTTGCTGATCCGATAGATCTCGCACCCACGTGTTGTTCTCCAAGCCAGCATGCATGACTGGTGCGCGATTTCGACAAGGCTGGTTGGACCAGGGCCGGTCCATGCATTTTGGGGGCTCCGGGGCAACATGATACTAAGGGCCCCTTGTTTAAAGTGGCAGATATTCCCTGGAGTCAAGAGGGGCCATTTCCCCCCTACTCCAAAAAAATTCATAAAAATATCTTTAATATTTATACTAGTATTTTAAGCATTTGTCAAAGTTTAAGCATGATTAGCATTCTTGGGCCTCTCAATAACACGACCACTTGTTTCCACATGAAAGACTTAAAGTTATTAGTATTCCACAAGAGAAATATTTAATAGAAACTAAATAATCCGTACATTTGTTGGATCAATGGTCTTTGAAATATTGGCGAAAAATTCAAATCTACTTATTTCTATTTATCAAGCAAACTATATACCAGCATACTTATTTCTATAAATTGATCGTTGTGTAGACATGTATATACATGTGTACTCTAGAATTAATCACATAACAAAGTTATAGGAGAAAAAGATTCATATGCATGTGCAAAAAGAGTAGAAGAGTAGATATATTAGGCACTGAATTAATAAGATGAAATAGTCTACCAAACATGTTAGATTGGACGACTAGAATTGATGGAATAGGAGAAGACTAGTTGCTAAATGGTATAGTTATATGATTATGTCGTTAGTCTCAGTAATAAATATCACAACATTGTGAAGGAACACGAGGGTCAGTGTAGTTTCACACATTTGGAGTGGCCAAACAAATCATGAATTCGATTAAAAAATATTTAGAAATGCAGAAATGTCGGAATATTTTTTTGGAAAAGAGAAGTGAGAGCAGAAGAATGGTAAACTATAGCTTTAGCCTTATGTATGTTCCATAATCAAGAACCGGAAGGCTGATAGAGGTACACAAACAAGTCTTGGGCTCAGGCCCTACCTCATGTGGACCTGGGCAAGTGCCCCTCTGCCATGCCCCTTTGGGCCAACCCTGTGTTGGAAAAGAGCCAGTACAAGCAAGAGCTCTGACCTGGAATCCAGCAAGAGCCAGAGTTAGGTTAGCTGTTAGTCTAAATTTTCTTCTCTCGGTATAGGCTTGTGTCATGTTTTATAAATAAAGCCACACACAGCGAAACCGATATAATTTTATTCAGTTAGTTTAGTTAGCAATTGTCGGACTATTGGCATAAGGGGTACCACGTCCCGTCAAGTTGCCGATCCCACCCGCTACACTCGTTTGGAGCCTCGCGAGGCGCCTGACCCTCCAGAGGGAGGAAAGGACAGCATAGGCGATTGGACGACAAGACCAGCCCAGCTGTTGGCCGAGGACCCCATGGCGAGGCCCTGCCTAACACTAGTGAAAAAAGGGCTCTAGTCCAGAGGACCCCGAAGCTTAATTTTGTTAGATGTATATTTGTATATTGTATGTCCCCACTTGTTAGGGGATTTTCCTGCATATTTTCACCTATACATGTACTATATATTGTGGCCTTTGGCCCCCAGAGGAATACATGTTGCATATTCCTGACATGGTATCAAAGCTAGGTTAGACCGTTTTTTCTGCAACATCGTCACAGCCACCACCGTCCATGTCGTCGTCGTTTTTCCGACGTCGCCGCTGCCGGTTGCCGCCGTCTCCGGCCATCTGCTCACCTCCTGCGGCCGCTTCCCCACCATCTGCTGCCGAACGACCGCCGCCGCCGCCTCCCCACCATCTGCTGGCCGGGGCGCCACCGCCTGGCCCGCTCTCCACCGTCTGTCGGACGAACGCCGCCTCCCTACCATCTGTTGGCCGGGGCGCCGCCGCCTGCCCCTTTCTCTGCCGGTCGGGCCGCCGCCGCCCGCAACCGACGGGCCACCGCCGCCCGCCCCGCTCTCCATCTCGTCGCCGGCCCCAGCCCTCCTCCACCTGCCGGCCCTCTCCCGTCTGCATCATCGCCCCGATCGGATCTGAGAGTTCACTTCGAGAAAAAAATGAGAGAGAGATGTCTTCTGCATCGGGCTATGTTGCGATTCCTCGCTGCCAGGTGATCTTCGATGGCGCGAATTATCCTGATTTCGCTGCCTTTATGCGCGTTCACATGCGCGTTCTCCGTCTTTGGGGTGTGCTCTCCGGCGAGGTCTCCTGTCCGCCGTGCCCCCTGCTCCTGTGGCTCCTCTTCCGCCGACGCCGATTGTTCTCGGTGCTGATGCTTCTCAGGAGGCCAAGAATGCCGCTTAGAGTGCCGATGATAGTGCTGTTGCTGCTTATGAGATGAAGTTCAAACAATACTCTGCTGATCTTGAGACCTATCGCCACGATCAGTCCGCCTACACTCAGTGGGTCGATGAGGATGCTCGTGCTGCTGCTGTTCTCACCTCCAGTGTTCTGCCCCAGTTTGCTGCTGAGTTCATGAGTCTCCCTACTGTTGTCGCTCAGTGGGCACATCTTTGTCAGCGCTATCAGCCGTCTGGGGATGCTCTTTACCTGTCCGTGGTTCGCTAGGAGCATGCTCTTCAGCAGGGTGATTCCACTATTGATGAGTTCTATACTCAGAGTGCTGCTATCTGGCGTCAACTTGATTCTCTCCGTACTACTGTTTGTGGCACATGTCCGTGCCGTCAGATTGTGCGCTCGGATTTGGAGTTCCACCGCATCTATGAGTTTTTGTCTCGTCTTCGCTAGGAGTTCGAGCCCCGCCGTGCTCAGTTGAATGCTCGTGGTCGTGTTCCGCTCTCTGAGGTGTTGTCTGAGCTTCGGGCTGAGGAGACTCGTCTCCGTGGTACTGGTATTCTTGCGATTCCGTATGTGCTTGCTACTCGTGGTCCTCCTCTGCCACCTGCTCCCTCGACTCAGCCGCGGTCCTCTGTGCCGCCGCCGATACTACCCACTCCTCCAGGTCAGGGTCAGAGTCAGCACCAGCGATCTCGGTCGAGTCAGCACCGCGGCTCGTGGTCAGGGTCATCGTGGTTCTCTTTGTCACTGCACTTACTGTAACAGGGATGGCCACACTTGGGCCACCTATTATACACGGGATCCCAGTTTACGTCAGCAGCACCAGGCTCCTTCCGGATCTTCAGCAGTTGCTCTCTCTGATCAGGACATTATCAGGAGTCTTCACGGTCTACTTGCTGCTACAAGCTCTTCTTCGACGGGCACTGCTGGTTCTGTGACTAATTCTTCAGGCACTGTGCGACCACCACCTTCTACACAGTCAGGTACGTTCCCGTGGTATCTGGATTCTGGAGCTTCTTTTCATATGACCTCTGAATCTTCTTTTATGTCCGCTCTTTGTTCTCTCCCTTCTCCTGTCCGTGTTCTCACGGCCAATGGTACCTCTCTTCCTGTTTCTAGTCGGGGCACCCTTTCTACTTCTTTTTTTTCTGTACCTGATATTTCTCATGTTCCTTGTCTTAAGATGAATCTGTTCTCTGCTAGCCAGCTTACTGACTCCGGTTGTCGCGTCATTCTTGATGCTGATTCTTGTGTTGTCCAGGATCGTCGCACACAGGCCCTGGTTGGAGCTGGCCTTCGCAGCCGTGACTCCTCAGGACTTTGGGAGTTAGACTGACTTCGTGTTCCTTCCGCTGCCACTTCATCTACCAGTTCTTCTCCGGTCATCGCCTCTGCTACCAGCTCTTTTCAGTAGTGGCATCATCGTCTTGGTCACCTTTGTGACTCTCGTCTGTCGTCATTAGTTCATCGTGGTCTTCTGGGTCTGTCTCAGGAGATGGGTCTTTACATTGTCCGGGTTGTAGGTTGGGCAAACATATTCAGCTTCCCTACCCTACTAGCGCGTATGTATCTCAGCGACCTTTTGATTTAGTTCATTCTGATGTTTGGGGTCCGGCTCCTTTCGCTTCGAAAGGGGGCCATCTCTACTATATTTTATTCATCGATGATTTTTCTCGGTACACTTGGTTGTATTTTATGCGCTCTCGCAGTAAAGTGCTCTCCATATATCAGCGTTTTTCGGCCATGGTTCGTACTCAATATTCTACACTATTCGTGTGTTTCGTGCTGATTCTGCTGGTGAGTATATCTCCCAGATGTTGCGAGGTGTTCTTGCTGAGCAGGGTACCCTTGCTTAGTTCTTCTGTCCCGGTGCACATGCCCAGAATGGTGTTGCTGAGCGTAAGCATCATCATCTTCTTGAGACCACTCGTTCCATGATGATTGCTTCTTCCCTTCCGCCGCATTTCTAGGCTGAGGCTGTCGCTGCGTTGGCTTACCTCATCAATATTCAGCCTTCCGCCGCTCTGCAGGGTGGTATCCCTCTTGAGCGTCTATCTGGTCATTCTCCAGACTACTCTATGCTTCGCTTGTTTGGTTGTGTTTGCTATGTTCTCCTTGCCCCTCGCGAATGCACCAAACTGACTGCTCAGTCTGTTGAGTGTGTCTTCCTTGGATACAATGATGAGCATAAGGGCTATCGCTGTTGGGATCCCGTTGGTCATCGGATGCGTATCTCTCACGATGTTACTTTTGATGAGACGCGCCCTTTCTATCCCCGTCCCAGCGCTGGTACCTACCCGGTGGAAGATATCTCTTTTCTTCTTTTTCCTGACACACCTCCTTGTCCTCCTATTGTGTCTTCTTCAGGACCCCCTCCCCCTGATGTCTCTTCTTCGACACCATCCTCCTCTTCTCAGTCTAGTTCCCCTAGTTCTCCTCGTTCTCCGGAGCCTTTCTCTGCTATTCCTTCTTCTTCATCGTCGTCTCATGAGTCGTCTTCCTCTGATGAGCTTCCCTCTACTCGTCCTATTTGTTAGCGTCGTGCCCCCAACCGTTACTCTCCTTGTCAGTATGGTCTTTCTGTTGCCTTCGAGCCAACTTCTTATCGGGATGCTGAGCATCATCCTGAATGGCAGCTGGCCATGGCTGAGGATATTGCTGCGCTTGAGCGCACTGGCACCTCGGATCTTGTTTCTCCCCCTCCCGGTGTTCGTCCTATCACGTGTAAGTGGGTCTATAATATTAAGACCCGCTCTGATGGATCTCTTGAGCGCTATAAAGCGCGTCTTGTGGCTCGTGGTTTTCAGCAGGAGCACGGTCGTGACTATGATGAGACCTTTGCTCCTGTGGCTCATATGACCACTGTGCGTACTCTTCTTGTTGTTGCTTCTGTTCGTCACTAGTATGTGTCCCAGCTTGATGTTTAGAACACCTTCCTCAATGGCGAGTTGAGTGAGGAGGTTTATATGCAGCCTCCTCCTGGGTATTCTGTTCCCGCGGGGATGGTTTGTCGTCTTCGATGTTCTCTTTATGGCCTCAAACATGCCCCTCGTGCCTAGTTTGAGCGCTTTGCCTCTGTAGTGACTGCTGTTGGTTTCTCCCCTAGTGCTCATGATCCAACGCTGTTTGTTCACACTTCTCCTCATGGATGCACTCTTCTTCTTCTCTATGTTGATGATATGATCATTACTGGTGATGATTCTGAGTATATCGCCTTTGTTAAGGCTCGTCTTCGTGATTAGTTTTTTATGACTGATCTTGGTCCTTTTCGATACTTTCTTGGGATTGAGGTTTCCTCCACTTATGATGGTTTTTTCATCTCCCAGGAAAAGTATATTCAAGATCTTCTTGCTCGTGCTGCTCTTGGGGATGAGTGCACTGTTGAGACCCCTATGGAGCTTAATGTTAAGCTTCACCCTACTGATGGTGATCCTCTTCCTGATCCGACGCGTTATCGCCATCTTGTTGGGAGTCTTGTTTATCTTGCTGTCACTCGTCTTGACATCTCTTATCCTGTTCATATTCTGAGTTAGTTTGTTTTTGCTCCTACCACTGTTCACTATAGTCATCTTCTCCGTATTATTCGTTATCTTTGTGGTCCGATCACTCATCGCCTTTTCTTTCCTTGTTCCAGCTCCCTCCAACTCTAGTGCTATTCGGACGCTACGTGGGCGAGTGATCCCTCGGATTGCTGTTCACTTTCTGCTTACTGTGTGTTTCTTGGTGGTTTGCTCATTGCTTGGAAGACGAAGAAACAGATAGCGGTTTCCCGTTCGAGTGTTGAGGCTGAGTTGCGTGCTATGGCCTTGTTGACTGCTGAGGTGACCTGGTTACGGTGGTTACTTGCGGATTTTGGGGTCTCTATTACCACACCTACTCTGGTTTTGTCTGACAGTATAGGTGCTATTAGTATTGCACGTGATCCGGTCAAGCATGAGCTTATCAAGCATATCGGTGTTGATGCTTTCTATACACGTGCTCAGGTGCAGGCTCAGGTTGTTGCGCTTTAGTATGTGCCTTCAGAGTTACAGTTGGCGGATTTCTTTACGAAGGCACAGACCATTGCGCAGCATACATTCTTTCTCTCCAAACTCAGTGTTGTGGAGCCACCATGAGTTTGAGGGGGGGGGGTGTTAGATGTATATTGTATGTCCCCACTTGTTAGGGGTTTTTCCTGCATATTTCCACCTATACATGTACTATATATTGTGGCCTTTGGCCCCAGAGGAATACATATTGCATATTCCTGACAAATTCGAAGTGACGAGTTACACTTACAATCAATACTCATAGAAACGATAAAATTATAATCAAGTCCTTTATTTTCACAAAAAGGACCTTGCACAAAAACCAGTAACGCGATCCGATCCTTCTCTGCTGACGCCGATGGGGATCTCGAAGCAAGGGCCGTCAGCTCCACACCGGAGACGAAACCTACTTGGAGAGGAGGCATCGATGAGCTCCGTGCTGAAGCCTAAAGATCCTCCCATCTTGGAGGAAGAAGACCCCTCGGAAAAGAGTCTTTCAAGGTGCGGAGCGGCCCTATCGGCCAAAGATAGCTACGGCGCCTCTCGCCGTCGCTTAGGATCTTCCGCCAGCAAAGCTTCACAAACTTCTCTGACACCGTTGGATCCCGACATATGGTGAAAAAACAAGAGTTTGAATCGCAAGGTTCCATGATCCGAACAAAAGGTAAAATCTCCTCATTCGATAACGCCTACAGAAGAGATGATGCATGTAGGTGCAAACCTCAGAAGTAGTCCTTCATGAGAATGTTATGCCTGAGAGATTGGTTCCAAGAAATGCAAAGACGATCAACCATCGAGCCTTTATGCTTGATTTTCTTCTCTTCCTCAAGTTCCTTCATGACGAGAATCAAAATGAGATTCTTGACAAGTCATCGTGAATCAATTCACCTATGTCTGAATTGTCCAACAACGATGAATCCGATGAATCCTCGAAATAGAATTGCACATACAGTATCATGAACGAACTCATCTACAAAGAGGGGTTCCTATGCTAAAACCAATCTACCTTCGGGCCAGAGAGAGCTTCGGCAAATCGGGACCGGAGAAGAGCGACAATTGGAGAATCGGAGCGGGATAAGACCCCTAGATGGTGGCGGCGGATTCTCCCTCGATGAGCGACCAAATTGTGCCAAGATACGCCGCCTCGATTCAAGATGAGAGCAACAGTGGTTGCTACATTGACGTAGCGGTCCAATAACATCTGGGGCATTTGGTGGTACTTCGTGAAGGATCCATGGAGGCGGCTCGGGTCAAGTTTTTTCAAAAGAGAACGACTGCCCGCGAGCTCCCACAGGGGCGAGAATAGAAGGGTGGATGGCCGGGAACCTTCTTAGGCGGTGCGGAGTCGCTAGGGTGGCTCAAACAGATGATGGAAAGCCGCGGCAGTGGGAGGGCAAGGAAGGCCGCGCTTTGAAATTTAAGCCGCGCCAAATTTTCCATGTGGTTGGGAAAGTGAAAAGGAGCCGGCGAAAACTAAGGATAGTTCCCGTTTGGGGTCTCTTTTCAGAGGACCGTTAATCATTTTTAGGTTTTTCCCAATTTGCATGATCTGCATGGGTCAGTATTTTTGACCGCAAAAAACCGCGGCAATTTGAAGGGCCGGCTGTTTTAAGGATCTTCGCACAAGACACCTAAAGCTTCACCTTTTTATATTATTATCCTGAAAAAATCCCTAATATCTCCTCTCTTTTGGTACCGGTTTGCGCTAACCCCATTTCCCAGAAAATCAGCTATATATATCACCTTTGAAAATATTACAACTTGAATCTATAGATTTCGGAAATCCACATCAAAATATCACCTGGAATAACGTAATGACAAAGAAAAAACCAAGTAGAGCTAATATTATACCAATAAAAACCCTAGTCTATCAAATCTGAACCTACAAACAACATAGACTAGTTGCTAGTGTAGCAGGAAACTTTTGTTGAATAGAAGTGTCATCATGCATGTCGAGGATAAGCAGATTAACACCCAATTCATGCAATGCAATGCAATACGTTTTGCTAGTCTCTACCAGCACGCACGGAAGATGAATGCAATTACAGTATAGATCTGGCTCGATTGTACCGATCTCAAAAAATACGCATACATGTGGTCCATGTGGACTGGGCTACTGCGGCGGTCGGCCGGGGTCGATCGTGGCAGTCAGGATCGCCGGATCGGGGCTGGACTCCTGCTGGTCCGCTCCGGTAAAGGATTTGAGTTGTTGCAGTATAGAACTCGACGATAACAGAGACTTGTTCCGTATCGGCGTTGGACGCGGGGCCGAACTATTATATCTCTATATATATAATATAATGCAAGGGGATCATCGATGATCTCGGCCAAAAGCACCGAATCAGCCCCTCGATCGCGTACGTCCCTCAATCAACCCAATTAAGTGCCGCAACATGGATGATGACTCAACGAAGCCGCCGTGGTCTGAGCTCCCAGAGGAGCTTCTAGCCGCGATCTACGCCCGCATCTTTTACCCCGACAACTGTGCTCACTTCCAGGCCATGTGCCGTTCCTGGCGCTCGGCTGCGCGCCCCCCTTCGCGGCAGCTGCCGTGGATCATGCTTCCGCTTGGGGGCTTCATGGACACCTCCAACCGTGTTTTGCGCCGCCTCACCTCCTTCCCCGAGATTTCTGCTGGCTCTACCGACGACGACTACTATCATCGTCGCCTTTTCTCCTTCCTCAAGACCACCAAGTGCATTGGGTCTACCGACGGCTGGATCGCCGTCGACTGCGCTGACCGAACTCGGAACAAACACAAGTACCTCCTGCACAATGTGTTGTCTAGCACGACATTGCCGCTCCCCGAGCTGGACGCTGCCATCGGCCATGTTTCCAAGCGTTTCCACATCCACAAAGTGCTCATGCGGTCGACCCCAGATGACGTCATCGCTCTAATGACCAACCACCGTGCCTGCCCCATCATCTTAACCCGGCGCGGGAAGGGTGTGTGGCTGCCCGACCAGCATGCTGGCCCCCTCACCCTCATCATCGATGTTGCGTTTATTCAAGATAGACTTTATGGGATCACTCTAGATGAGGATCTTGTCTTCCTTGACATCGCCTCTGATGATAACGGCATACCCGTGGTCACCGGCGGCGAGGTTGTCATTGGGGAAAAATTTCACTTTTGGGTCGATGATGATGAGGAGGCACATGGTGACGATGACGACGGTGATGGTGATGACGATGACGACGGTGATGGTGATGACGATGACAATGGTGACGATGATAGCACTGACTGCGAGGACGAGTACGAGAATGATGATGTTGTTGCTTCTGATGACGACGACACAGATAATGACCACCATGACCAGGACCAAGGCGGTGATAGAAGTGATTGTGAGGACGAGTACACTAACAGTGGTAGTGATGATGATGATGATGATGATGATGATGACGATGACAGTGGTGATGATGGTGATGACGACGACGGTGGTGATGATGATGATGACCACAACGAGAGAGAACACAGCGACGAACACGTGTACGACTGGACGAGGATGACCAAGAAGGATGAGATTATTGAAGCAACCAAATTTTTGGATGTTGATGAGTCCCCGGATGAGCATGACATCGAGACCAGGTTGTACTTGATCGAATCACGTGGGAAGCTGCTCATGGTGAGGCAACAAGTGTTATCGTCTGACGAGCTTTTGGATGACATGACTCACAAGGTAGATGTTTTCGAGGCTGACATCAGTGGAGCCATGTGGTTGCCGGTGAGGGACGAGATAGGTGGCCAGGCTCTTTTCGTCAGCAGACCGTTCTGCAAGTCTGTCTCTGCTGCTTGTAGTCAGGAGATACAAAAGGATTCTATTTATTTTGTTGACACGGACGATGTGTTCGATATGAGATGCCAAACTGTGAGCAGCCCAAGGAATAATTGGGACTATACAATGACCCTAAAGAACATCGGCTTGGGCAAGCTAACTTGGGTCTTTCCCCCGGAGCTAGTGGCTTAGTAGCAACATTTTTACTCGTTACCTTGAATGGACTTCCATGTAATAAGATGTGTTGATATTTGCTTCCAAATACTTGTTTCTTTATCTCGGTGTTTTGCGTGTTAAAAGATTATGAATTTATTTCTCTATTCTTAACCACTATTAAAGATGAGTCTGCTGTTGTGATTATGCGGCACCTGCCATACACTACGGAGCATAGTGGCCTTAGATTAGATCTGTCCTCGCGAATCAATCAGAGCAACCCCGCTAACAATCACATCCTTCCGCATCCAAGTAACCTTTCATCACTCTCTCTCTCTCTCAAAAAAAAAGTAACCTTTGATCGCCAAACGTCTAAAAACAAAAAAAAAGAAAACCTTTCATCAACAACACATTCTTGCTAAACAACAGCCGCAAGTCCGGCCAGTCAGATCCTCTCCCATCTCTCAGATAACATAGTGTCTCATGCAACGTTCAGTTTTATCTCAACAACACGTTCTTGCTAATAAAAATGAACAAACCATCCTGCCTAAACAACAGCAACAAGAGAGATGGTCTAAACATTATTATTACTTCGAAAATACACAGAAGATATGCACGCATTTGTATTTATTATGCTTAAAAGGAAGCTGACAGAAGCCCTCTCAAACGCCCACCTCTACTAGTTTTCCAGGTTGAGAGACGATAAAGCGGCAATAGTCGATATCTTACTGCGAACACACGGGCATTCCTCTCAAGCCAAATATGCCAGACCACCAGCTGAACAAACAATTGAATTCTTGATGTCTAGAAGCCAGGACAAGCTCACGAGAATCTGGTCACCACGTTGTAAGATTTGCATCAGCTCCGGAACAAGTCCACTGAAACCAGCAGGCTGCAGCTCCATGAACTACACAATGTGAGAAAACAGACACTGAAGTAGAAGATGATCTAAGACTCGATCACCTGGGAGAAAAGTGGGCAAACCGTCTGAATGGGGATCCCTCTACGCTGCAATCGATCTGCAGTCCAGCATTTGAGGGTAGCGGAAGAATGCCATATCAGAAGGGCGCCTGAGAGAGGAATTGCGTCCTTGGAAGAATACCAAGTAAGCTGATTTAGTGGTGAAGCTGGCGCTAGCGGTCCGACATCCAATGGAAACTCGCCAGGACTCCTCTCCACTGAACAGTGTTGATAGCATTCCAGAGAGCAAAAAATTGCATGACTGCTTCCATGCTTCTCTGATCTAACACTCGCACCCACGCGTCATTCTCTAAGCCATCATATGGATGAACTATGTGCGATTTCCCCAAGGCTGGTCAGACAAGAGAAAGTACAGCAGGAGTCAAAGATGCAATGCTCATCCCAGAATTGACTATGAAAGATTGCTTTGGCGTCTGGCAATACCTTGAAGCTAAGTCCTGCAAAGGGTTTGTAAGTATCCGTCTTCTGAAACCATAACCATCAAGTGCGCAGAGCAGCGCTGAGAAATTTCTGATCATGAAGGCCTAATCCACGAATGTGCTTGGGCTGACACAATTGTTCCCACGAAACTAGGAAAGCCTCCTCGTGACCACACCTCACAAATTAACGTCCAATCATGTCAAGGCAACAAAGAACCCTACGGGTCCAGATCAATAGCGAGCATGTGATAGACAGCAGATTCATGCAGTGATCAAAAGCGAGCATTATTCCAGAGAACCCTTTGTTGTCTAAATTAATCAAAAATATCTCACAGGTTCCATACCATCGATTGCCATCTCTCCCATCTGCTGCACATACTGGCAGAATGGACGAAAATAACCCATATAAATAACAATTTCACGGAATTAATGAACTCTGGCCAGAAGTAATTTATTCCACTAACCCTTTTTGCAACGTCATAGGCTACGGCGCCGCACTCTGAAGAGCAGCGCCATGCGGCTTGGCGCCGCGCACCTGCCAGCATGGCTCGCCCATGGCCTCGTAGGCCCCGGTCCCGCTAGTCCGGCGCCTCACAGTGTGGCGCCGCACTGTGTAGTGTGCAACGCCGTTGCGCTTGGCGCCGCACTTTAGGTCTTGTACCAGCACGGCGCCAGCCCTCCCCAGCCCCATCCCATTGTTTCTCACCCACACAGGAGCTGCAGCGGCGGTGGCGGCTCTTCTCCCCCTCCACCTTCTCCCTCCTAGTGCCCAAATAGGAAGCCTCTCTCCGTGGAGTTTGATACCCCCAAGTGCCTTGAGGTATTCTTCCCCTTCTTCCTTGATTTCACCCATTAATTCTTGTTTTGGTCTATATCTTGCAAACCCTAGGTTGTTTTGTAAGATGCATGGTAGAATTTTGTTGCATTGGCATAGGGGTTGGGTATTGTGTTAATGTTAGCATGGGTATCTATTGAGTGTGTTGACCATGGTATTGTTGTTGTGATTATCTTAGGCATGGCAAGAATTGTTCATGTAGACTAGGATGCTTTTTTGAGAGGTAACATAGAACCGAACCCGGACGAGCTCGATTTGGTGTCTGAGCGTACTCCAACCTACGCCGAGGTCTTGGAGCAATTGAGGATTGAATTGAAATGGATGGACCCAAAGGATGATATTGAGTTGGAGGAAAGACATAATGTTGGCTTGGGAATGCATGTCCATTGGAAGACCATGTGTATCTTCTCCGAGGCCCATTGGCTTGCATACAAGGAGGTGGTGGCCGAATCACTAGACAAGGCTCTTGAGCTATTTGCCACCAAGAAAGTTGGTAGTTCATTGTCTTTGGACTTGAACCGTATGGCATCCCCATTGCGTACTATGAGTCCTCCACCCGTAGACCAAGAGCTAAGACGTGAACCTCCCTTAACCCAAACATTGAGCCCAATTTCAAGACACCAAGATGAAGTTATGGAAGAGGACAATGATGATTGTGGGGGTGAAGATGAAGATGACAATGATGATGTTGAACTCCACGACAACAATGTTGGAGATTTGGAGAAATATATCACACAAGATGACATGGACCATGACCTCCCGTATTCTCGAGGCTATGCATCGGACTCAGATGATGATGGTCCCGAAGAAGAAGTTGACGAGGAGGGGTTCACGACTAGAGAGGCCGAAATCCACGATACCGTATTGGGACGGGACCATCGGGTGCCTTTGTTTCGTGATCTTAGTCTCGCGGATGAAGCCACAGTTGATGGTGGCAAAGGCATAGTGCTTGGACCAAGGACAAGTTCTTACCGGGATGGCAATGAAGTGAATAGTGGATTTTGCAAAGGATCAAGGTTCAGGACCTTGTTGGAATTCAAGCAATGGATAAAGGACTTCTCGGTGAAGCATCATCGTCCTTACACGGTCGTGCACTTGGACATCAAGAAGCGTTACACGGTGAAGTGAAAGGAGGAAGGATGTCCTTGGATAGTGCGTGCAAGACCATTCAAGGGAGGTCCCGATTGGCACATATCTAGTTGCGTATCAACTCACATGTGCCGAGGCCCGGTGGTGGATGGGAAGGATGCAAAGAATGAGCATCGGCAACTCACCTCCGAGTTCCTCACTTATAGGCTACCCAATGACATCCGACATCCAATGGAAAACATCCTCCTCGCCAGGACTCCTTCTCGACGCCCAGCTTTATAAATAAAGCAACATCCATATAAGATTCGAGACCAACCAACGACAAAAAGGTCCACACACACGCAACACACACAAGCTACACCCCCCAGCCAATACAAGGCAAAGCCTAGAACCAGCAAAGGTGTACACACACTCAGATACAAGACTCAACAACCTCTAGGGGAAGCCCTCAGTGGCCAGGCGGAGTAGCAAGCTGGCGGGCCGCCGTGATCAGGTGCTCCAACATCTCGTCCAGCCGCTTCCTATCGCGTTGTCTACACAGCGGGTACCACTACTGCAAAAAAAGCCAGAAATTTGAAGATCGAGTCAGAGGAACGGCGCAGGAAGATACGCTCGATGACCATAGAGTCCATGTCATCGTCGCAAACACCAACCAGAAGAGGCATCTCCTCCTACCTGTATGATTTGTGGTGGCTTCTAGGAACTCCCCCCAGGTCTAAGGCCTGCCACTCAGGCCCTAGGGCCTCGTGGGTGAAGTTCCAAAGGATGCGTGCAGCGGGACAGGTGAAGAAGATATGCAAGCCCAATTCCGGGACCACACAAAGCGGGCACAATCCATTACCAGGGCCATGCCGCTTGGCCACCTCTACACCCGAGGGTAGCCGGTCACGCAGCAACTGCCAGACGAAGATTTTATTCTTTAGGGGCAGGGGCCTTCCATAGCGGAGAGACCCATGATAGAGAGGGCCCACTAAACAGGGCCCTATAAGCCGAACCAACTGAAAAGGTCCCCGAGGGGTCCAGCCTCCAAGATGGAGAATCTAGGGCCTGAGCCAGGGACAGCGGGAGGCTGTCTCTCAGCTCATCCCAGGATACCCTCTTGGCCTCCCCAAGGTTCTGCCGGAATGCCACCTGCCACTCCTCGCCCTGGCAAGCCTCCGCTACCAGGAGCATGAGGTCTGCGCAGATCGCAAACAACTCTGGGACCTCGTGATGAAGAGGGCGATCACCGTGCCATGGGTCCAGCCAGAATAGGGTGTCCCTCCCATCACCTATGGAAATGGATAGCCCTTTCTGTATTGCTGGCTTAATGTCCTGGATGGCTCTCCAAAACTGAGACCCCTCCCAACGTTCACAAGCCAACAACGATTGTTCCCGGAGGTACTTACCTTTTATTAACTGCATCCAGAGGCCTCCATCATCCTTCAGAATCCTCCACATCCATCAGAGCATCAACGCCACATTCATGTGACAGGAGGAGAGAATACCTAAGCCCCCTAGCTCTTTGGGGGTGCAGATGTCAGCCCATTTAACCATATGGTACTTTTGGTGGCCATCATTGGCCATCCAAAATAACCGGGAAAGCTCCTTATCGAAGTTAGCATGAACCCCTTCCTATAGGAGGTACATCCCCATCATATACATGGGGAGGCTGGAGAGGCAAGAGTCGATAAGGATGGTCTTTCTCCCTTTGGAGGTGAACCTCCCTTGCCAGGGTTCGTATTTCGCCTTAACCCGACCCATGAGGGGCTCCAGGTCCCTGATCAGGATCCTAGTGTCCCTCACTGGCATCCCTAAGTAGTTTAGGGGGAAGACCGCCAATCGGCAGTTCAGGTTATCCGCGATCCTCTGCTAATCAGCCCCGGAGTAACCCAACACCATTACTTCACCCTTATCAAAGTTGATCTTGAGGCCCGACAAGGCCTCAAAGCAGAGGAGCAGGAATTTCAAGTTAACGATATCCTGTTTCGATCCCTCCACCATGATCAAAGTATCATATGCATATTGGAGGTGGGTCAACCACACCCGAGATGTGGCCGGAATTCTTGACCTTCTCCAAGATTTCCGCTAGGGCATCGACCGCGGCATTAAACAGGATCGAAGAGATCGGGCCCCCATTTTCTAACCTCACACGAGGGTTTGAAGTAGGGGCCCATCTCACCATTTATGTTTATAGTCGTGTTCCCGCTCATGACGATATGCATGATCCAACCTATCATGCGATCATCAAGTCCCCGACACTACAGTACCTGGCAAAGAAAGGCCCAGTCTAGCCTGTCATACGCCTTCTGGAAATCTAGCTTCTGAAATACGCCCCTCTAGTGTCTTACTTTCACCTCATGAACAATTTCATGAAGCGCCAGAATCCCATCGTGGATATATCTTCCTTTTAGGAAGGCAAACTGGTATGGGTGCGTCAGCCGCTCCATCACTAGGGCTAGCCTATGCGCGCATACCTTGGAGATGATCCTTTGGACCACGTTTATTATAGTGATCAGCCTGAACTGGCGTATATCCGTGGCCCCCACAATCTTGGGGATCAGGGTAATCACACCAAAGTTCATGCGTGCCATCACAAGGGTCCCAACATACAGCTCCTGGAACATTGGCATAATGGCCCCTGTACTTTGTCCTAGAACTTCTGGAAGAAAATAACTGGAAGGCCATCAGGTCCATGTGCAGAGTTCGCCTTCATCTCCATGATGTCCTAATGTACCTCTACTAGCAGGAATGGGAGCGTGAGCTCCACATTATCATCGTCAGAGACCATGGCCCTTACTGGCCAAAAGTCTACTTCTAATGCCACCCCTTTGCGGGGCACCGCGAGAAGAGCTCCTTATAGAAGGAGTAAATATGGGAGGATATATCCCTGGCCTCTTCCAGTAGTGGGACATCCTCCCAGAGGCAGGGGATAGAGCACTACCTACGTCGTCCATTTGCAATGGCATGGAAATAGCCCGTGTTCACATCCCCTTTAAGGAGCCAGTTCTGGCGACCCTGCTAGCGCCAGAACGTCTCCTCGCCTCGGTAAATCTCCATCAGGGAGTCTTCTAGTGCATACCGCTATAGACATTCCTCCGCCGATAGGCCACCATCATCTTCCGTCTGATCTAGGGCCTGTAAGGCGGACAAGAGGTTTCCTTTTCTGTGCCTCAGGTCCACGCCCAGGTTGGCCCCTACCCCTGCATGAACTGCCGTGCCATCATCGCACAAAAGTGCTAGACATCCACAACCGTGTGCACCCTAGGAGCGGAGGCCGCTGCCTCCTCCCACTTTGACCGGACCATCTCCACAAACCCTGGCTGCTGGAGCCAGAAGTTCTCAAAGTGGAAACGGTTCAATCTCGGAGGTGGCTCGCCTCCAGCAGAGAGAAGGAGGGGACTGTGGTCTGACCCAATCCTCGTAATCGCATGCAGCAAACACAGAGGGTAAGCCAACTCCCAATCAACCGAGACAAGGACCCTATCTAGAACACTCCGGATGGGGTCGACTCAACAGTTAGTCCACGTGTACCGTCCCCCCACTCGCGTGATCTCCCTGAGTACGAGGTCCGCAATACAATCATTAAACATCCGCATCCTAAGGAAGTCCGCATTATTAGAGATCTTATCCTCTGGGGATCGAATTAGATTGAAATCCCCGGCGACGACCACCAGGGTGGGGTAGCTCTCTACCTTGGCTGATAGTTCTGCCAAGAAGGCCGAGGACCTCCTATGGTCCGCGGGGCCATAGACAATAATAAACTCCCACCTGAGGTTACTCTGTCTGTGCGTGAGAGACATGCTCACAAAAACCCCCCTGTTCCATGTCCTTGACCTCAAAGGTATCCTCCTTCACTCCAAGGAGGATCCCTCCCGAAAGACCATTCGTCAGCAGCCAATGCCAGGTGAATCTATGGCGACTCAATCCCTGCAGCTTAGGGATCGAGAAGTCCTGCCTAATCGTCTCCTGTAAGCCCACAATGTCCACATTTTCTTGCCTTAAGTAGGCACGCAGCTGTTGGCGGCGCCAGTCATGGCCAAAACCCCTAATGTTTCAGATGAATGCAAAGATTGGGTCATTCATTGGACCACCTCCGGGTTTAAACCTTTATGCGGGACAAAGAGGGCCCTACCAACCATCGAGGGCATTGACGAGGGTTTAGGAGGCCTCCCCGCTCCCCCAGGGGACTGCTGGGGAAGCCTCACCGCTCACCGGGCAGGAGGAAGTACTCCCACTAGGAGCCATGTCTTGTGAGCCTGCGCTGGTAGAGGCATGGGGCACAGTCGGCCTCGCCAGGACTCCTCTCCACTGAACAGTGCTGAATTATCCAAGGATATTGACGTAGGGCCAATGACGGGGCTACGCAGAAAGAAAAAACAAATGACAATTTCCCATGCCTCACTTCTAGTAGTTGTAGAATTCTGGCTTTGGTTATAATTAATAAAGGAAAGGTAGCATGCACAAAATTTAGTAAAATGTTCATATAATCAACAATATTATTCCCCTTCTGACATCACTTCACTTTAGGTGAGGACCAAGCCAAAGCAAAGTCAAGGGACAACTGCTATGAAAAAAACACCTAGACTGCATAAACGTATCCGCAACTACCTTCTATATTGTACCCCAAACATCCCTGGCCAAAACAAGGTTTTCTCCAGAAAGGCAAAAAAAGCAACACTGACACGTTCACATTCTGAGTTTCCATGCAGCAATAGCAAAAGTAACTGAAGGATTACCGTTTGATGTTCTGCAACGTATACCAGCTTGTCAGATTGTAGATACACATACAACATTCATAAAGTTGATGTCTTCATTTAATGAAGAGCAATTGAAACTCACTGGTGAACCAGAAAGTCCTGACACTCCATCCCCACTAACAACATAATGAGATCAAGCCTGAGTAAAAATGTTAATTGGAGGCTTAATAGACATACAAAAAGTATTATCAGTGGATGTACTTACATGAAGGCTCATTGAAGTGGCCTCCTGAATGATGAGAAAAACCTCCAATAGGAATCTCTGTTTGATCAGAAATATCACTAGCAATGCAACTGATTTTTCCGTACTCTCAATTCTATAAACTTGAAGGACAAATAAATAATTTAAATGTAAATGGGGGTCTGCCTTTTGGAGAATTGTATCTTCAGAATAGTTTTTTCACTCTGTTTTAATGGCAGCTATGTCAAGTAGTTACCTATCCATTCTTGGACATCATGATTAATTTAATGTACAATCAGGTCTGACTTTCGCAAACTCTCAACTTGACAAATAGTTCTGATATTTTTTTAGCGGTAGAAGATATAAAACAAGTCATATATACGAGTCTTTACATCAGATTCTACAAATTAGCTGCCTCCCACACAAACTTAGTTTTAAATGAACATCGAGCGCTGCTGATCCCGAACCTCGCGAACAGAATATTAGGATAATACTTATCAAGAAGTACCAGAATGTAAGGGATGACAGCTACAACTTACAACTAAAGATGCCCACCAGTGTTCATATTAGAAAAGTCTCTGCCAGCTTGATACTATGGCTGCATTACTGAAGGTAACATTTTTTTAAAACTGAAACGCAGCACGCATCAAAAGTGGTCTGGGCCATAAATCTAAAGCACAGAAACGCAAAAGTGAAAATAAAACATGTGATTCTGTTGACACAAAATATATTGAACAGAAATTTTTAGTTGTATCTTACCGCCCATGTCATCACCAGTAGTACTTTTACACAGTATGTCCCAGTGCTCACCAGCTATAGTCAACAAATGTTACCAAAGGTATATCTTCTCTAGAGTTACCGCCGTAATAAGAATTATAAAATATTTATAGGGAAATGGAAAGTACATCTACTTCAGTTGCCAATTTAGCAGAAAAAATGCAAGTGAGTAAATCACTTACGGTGCACACAAATACAAATGTCTAAAGACTGCTATTTTTGAAATCACGAGGAATGAATAGTGATATATGTCGGCATGAGATTTTAAGGTCAGGGTCTGGCTCACCAGCATCACAGGAATTTCTTTATGTTCAGTTAGAAACATGTCTCCCACCAGATCTAGAAATGCCATTGTCAAGTTTATAATAGCAGTTTGGGGATTTCATTCTGCAATCAACACATAAACTGGCTTGGAAACAGTACACCTAAGTATCATGGCGCATTGGTAAACAGACTTCCAAAATAAAAATGAGAATTCTTGGTACTCCCTCTGGTTCATATTAATGGCTTCGACTTTATCTAGATTCGTATGTATTTATTTAAATATTTAGACTAGATATATTCGTATCTAAACAAAGTTGCGGTCATTAATATTAATATGAACTAGAGGGAGTACAAATTTGTAAGATGCAAGCCACATGTCAAAAGTTCCATAGTACCATACCATTGTAATCTGTGAGCAGTCCAGGCCCGAGCAAACAGTGCATGGTAGGCCAAAGCTCAGATTCCAGGATGACGATTTTGTATAACCAAACTGTATCAGAAACTCGAGCATTTTATTTACTCGTGCGATTTAGCCGGCTCTTGAATAAGAGATTACGCAAAAAATAAACGCAACCGGTTGATGCAGAGTATACAAGTTGATCTACCGAAATACATTCCAATAGGGGTAGGCACATGAATAAAAGAGGCAAGGAAGGCATCTGTACAGTGGCTTAGCTAGAAAATGATTGTGGATGTCATTGTAAGTTATAGTACATGGTGAATCTGAGTCTGTCTATTGCTGGATAGAAGACTGAAATGGTACTTTGCTCAGAACTACCGATCGCGGACGAGGTGGGGAGGCTCGCGACACGGCCATCCCGCCGGGGTGGGGCGGCCCTCGGCGCTGTGGAGCCCACCACCGGCCGCGGCCGCGGATCCAGTGGAGACGAGGACACGAGGTCCGTCGGCACCGAGAGCACGGTCGTCTGTCCTGCCCAGGCATGCCGAGCGCGAGCGCTGCCTGATCTCCACGGGCCTCCTCGGGCTCGTCGGCGGCTCGAATGCGAAGCAGAGAGCAGGCGATGGGTGATGTTCTGTCAGTTTGTTTGAGTTTTTTTCTTTTTGCATACAACTCCCTGCATTATATTACATAAAACAACCGGTACAGGAGAGGGAGCCAAACTCCCTTTTACAAGGCAATTTTTTTTTAAATAATACACATTTTTTATTTTATTTGAGATCTATTATACTTTTTCAGAATTTTGAGATCTAGCACTTTATCGTCCTGGGGGAAGCCGAATGGGCCAATCGGCCAGGCCCTGGCCGACATCATTGCACTCGTCCAGCAGCTAGACGACAGCAGGTCGGCCAATGGGGCCGCAAGGCCCTCCCAGGCCCGATAGGCTCACTCGGCCAGGCCCACGCCGACTGCCCACTCGGCCAGGCCCACGTCGACTGGGGCCAGATAAGGGCGACACGACGCCGCGTGGCCAGACGCGGCTCTTTCTTCTCCACGCGAGCGCAGCTGCTGCCTCTCTCTCCTGTTCGAAGTTCTTTGTTTCCAACCACCATTTTTGCCCGATTTTTCCCGATTTAGCCACAAAATCTTCATTCTAAAACCACTAGAGAGGTAGTGGAAGCCCGATCTACTGATGGGTTAGCTCAGGGCTCGATTTGGTGTTGGTTTGTTGGAGGAACGGTGGTGGAGCTGTGGTGGAGCAATGGCAATGGTGGTAGAGCTGTGGTGGAGGAGCTGAGGCTGTCTGTGGTGGTGGACCGAGTGGCTTCTCTCGTTTCAAGGGTAAACTCTAATCTCTCGATAATCACGGTTATTGTATATGTTACGTACGCGGGTATGATTAGTCTATTAGAATATTTGGCTAGTGGATTAGTACAATATTTGACCGATGAATTAGGCACAAATATTTGGCTGGTGGATTAGTAGCAATATTTGACCGGTAGCAATAATATCATATTTTTTAGAATATTTACAAGCATTATTCAAAGTTATACGCATTGTCGATAATTAATTGATTAGGTTGTTTATATTATGTCAGCAGAGATGACTAATTTAGTGAAATTCGTGTTTTATTATGGTCCTGGTAATATTCAAACAAATGACTTTGGAGCAGATCTGGGAGAGTTGATGTGTACACAGTTAGATTTGACTGCCTCTCAAACCTGGAGTGTTAGTCAGTTGAAGAAATGGTTGACAGGATGTTTAGGCTATAACATCGAGACGTACACCGTCAGCATGCAAGCATTGTGGACAAAGTTAAGAAAAAAATATTTTCTGGACTTTGAGGCATGTAGATACTGACAGAGACTGGTTTAAGTGGTTAAAAGGCTGCGAGGATAGGCATGTAAACCATGTCGCATTAGTGCTTCCTGTCTTGAAGGAGATCGATCCGCCTGGAGGCGATGGTGGACATGTTTCTCGCCATAGTGCTGATTCATGTTACGAGATATACTCTATGTCCAGTGCTGGAGGTGGTGGTTATAAATCGGGGCAGAGCAGTCAGATAGGAGGAGGTGGTGGTTACGAACCACGACAGAGCAGTCAGGCCGGAGGTGGAGAAGACTATAGTGGATAGGCAGATGCAAACGAGGAAGATGGAGGCATGCAGGACATGATGGAAGATGAGGATTACATGGATGGAGAGAGTGGTGATTCTGATGACCCGAAGGATTCTGATGAAGAAGGCAATGGTGGAGAGGACATGCCGATTCCTGCTTTATGGAATCAACACATGTCAACCGGAATGACCGTTGACGATGGTCATGATTCTGCATGGGAATATCACAGTAACAAAATTGCCCAGGGTGCTAGATATCAAGATAAGCAACATTTGCAAGATGCAGTCATTTCTTGGGCAATGTCAACACACAGGGTTTTGAAAACAACGGTGTCCTTAAGAAATACTTGACAATGGAATGCATGGATATAAATTATCCAAGCAGGGTGCATGCCTATATCCCTACGTACGACACAACTTGGTTGGTGAGTGACTTTGTTATGCACACATGTTAGCTACAAAATATCCCTAAAGATCATCTTAACCTCTCCTCCACACTTCTAGCTCGGCTGCTTTATAGGGACATAGTAGAGTGCAAAGCAATGACAGTACCCAGTATATTGAAGAAAGTAAAGACCAGGTTTAAGCACTCCATTTCGTATGGCAAGGCTTGGAGGTCAAAGCAAAGGGCTCTTGAGGAGAGGTTTGGTTCATTTAGAGACTCGTATGACTCTGTGGTCCGACAACTTCAGACACTGCAGGATAGAAACCCAGGCACCTATGTCGACATACAATACAATGTGATACCAGAGGATCCATCCGTGAAGGTGCTTCATCGAGTGTTCTTCTCTTTTGTTGTATGCATCCAAGCTTTCACTTATTGTCGTCCAGTGATATGTGTAAACGGTACTTTTCTCACTGGAAAGTACAAGGGTCAGATCCTTACCGCCATTGGTCAAGACGGCAACAATCAGATTGTCCCACTCGCATTTGCTTTCGTGGAGAGCGAAAACACTAAAAGTTGGACATGGTTCTTCAGGCAGCTCAAAATAGCAGTTGTGAAAGACAAACCCAATCTGTGCATCATTCACGATAGGCATGCAGGTATACTCAATGCCGTAAAACGGCTAACACAGCCAGGGCCGGAAGAGCAAACACATTGGCTTAACATGCAGAGCCGTTGGTGCATGCGCCATTTGGGAGCTAATTTCTTCTCATAGTTCAGAAATAAGAACCTCATGAATCTATTAAAAAAACTGTGCAAGCAGAACCAAGAATGGAAGTACGATTTCATACGCGCAAAGCTTGACGAATTCACTCAGAAACATGTAAGGGCAAGAAAAGCTGCGCAAAACGCAGTCGTAGCTGCACATCAAGCAGCAGTAGTTGCACAGGTAACTACTGGAGATGCGCCTGTGGAGGAAGATCCTATAGGGCTTTGTGACTTGCCTGGAATTGATCCACCTGGTACAAGGAGAAGGCTCGGCAGATCGATCAAGAACTTCCAACAATGGATAGAGCACGAGCCTTTGGAGAGGTGGTCTCTGATACACGACACACATGGAGCTAGGTACTGTGTCATGACTACAAACCTAGCTGAGTCATATAACTTTGTCCTCAGAGGTAACAGGGCACTTCCACTTACAGCCATAGTCGAAGGTATTCTGTATGGCACGATTTCATATTTTAGAGCCAGACGATAGGGTGCTTAGATGCATATCATGAATAATCCAAACACACGCTTCTGTGAAAAGATTATGAGGTACATGGATAAGAATATGGCGAAGGCTATGTCACACACTGTCGTGTGCATAGGTAATGAGTAAAGAAGGTTTGAGGTGTGGCTAGCCACCGATAAGTTTGGGTGTGGTAATGAACTAAGAACACATGAGGTGAAGATTGGTAATGAGCAATGGCCAACCTGCGAGTGCACCTGCAACAAACCAAAGTTGCAACAAACCAATGTGTCAACACTTATGACGTTTTGGTAGTGACCATCTACAAAATCGTCTTAGATTTATGAAGATTCCACACCCGGTGGTCTTGGGAGGGCCAAAGCCTTAGTAAACTATGACGATCTTGCTCAAAACGTCGTAATTTCTTTAAATGAAATCGTCATAATAAGTAGACAGATCTAAATATAGAGGATAGCAACATAGACCGTTGGATGCGAACAAGATGGATGGGTAGGATGCTGATATGCGGGAACTTACATGGATCGATGACATGGCATGGTACCCATACCGCGCGCATACCCCAAATATTTTCATAGGACGCGTGTGCCGGTCAATCCAAAATCGCCACGTCCCCGCCCTCCCAGCGAAACCTACTCCAAAACCCTAATCCTATTGTCGCCGTCCCTCCTTCTCCAGCGAGATCCGCACGCTGTTGACGCCCTCCCCGCTCTCTCCAGCCCTCCTCTCGCTCCGCTCTGGTACCCCAGCACCCGCCTCATCGGGCAGTCGCGGCCAAGGAGACCGAGCTCGGCGGTGGTGGATTGGACGGCGACAGCATGGGATCTGGGAGCGGTGGTTCCGGCGGGATCGCTGGTTCCGGTGGGAGGTGGAGAGGAAGAAGGGGAGGAGAATATGGGGGAGGGGCTCTCCATGTCGCAGAAGCTCACCCTGCCGCCGGTTCTCCCCTCTCATCGATCCACCCCCGCCCTCCCTCATCTCTCTGCCGCCACCCCCACCACCCCTATCACTCCCCCAACACCTCAACCTATCTCCCTCTCTGCTTTCCTCACCCATGGCTACCAAGATCTCAGACTGGCCGCCGTAAGGCCTTGAGGAAGGGTTTCGGGATCTCGCAGACACGCCTCTCTGTGGCAAGGCTGGCCTGAGGGTGGGGTTGGGTGGACAGCGCTAGCAAGCTGCTGATCCGGCTGCCCTAGTTCCGCATCAACACAATCCACCCCAAGCTCACCGTCCGCTCACATCGTTTGGACAACATCTACCACACCGCCATCCTCAAGTACCTCACCGCGGAGGTAAACCCCATCTCCTCTCCCCTCATTTCATTCTCCCCGCCCAGTATCCACACCACGCTGCTCCCAAGAAGGACGGCAAGGGCAAGGGGCATCAGATCTGCTTCCCATGAGTCCATATCCTTCCAGACCAAACAAACATGGCCCTCTCACCGGAAATTTGAGGCCCTGTCTATTTTACTAGTATGGTGATGCTCTAGGTCATTAGATTAGTTCTTGCTGAATGTTTGGAAATGGGGTATCCATGATGAAACAAGTAGAAAAGGAATACAAGCAATCATGTTCTTATTATTACTTATTGTGGATCTGTGATTGCCAAAAAAACTCATATGATTTGATACTACTGTTAGTCATTGTTTGCTAGATTAGAATTCAGAGAATTAATAGAATAAGAAAAGAGACATCCCCTATTAAGTATTGATTCATGCATGTCCCAGTTGTCTCTGTTCTCATATTAAATTTTCCTAGTCCTATTTTATCGATCCCGTGGTAGGGTTTTAGGTTGCTTAGTTTGTTACCTTTTGATTGATGTGCTTGCGCTGATGTGCTTCTGCAATGGGTGTTTATAATTTAGCCATGGTGCCAATTATTAAATGGAACAACAAGTGTTTTTTTAAATAAACTATGCCCTCCTGGTTGGGGCAATTTGCTTAAATTGTCTTGATAAATAATATGACTTGGTACCTTTGTGTTTCTTTCAACCTTGAGTTGGCTGAGTATTGGCTTTGCCCTCCTGGATTAGTCATGTGGGTTAACTTCTGTTGTTTCTTTTACTAGAGTGCTTATAGAGATACCTAGGCCAAATCATTTCAGTAGAGCATATAAATAAACCTTGGCCAATTCATTTCAATTTTGTTCATGTAATATGTAATTTGTAATATGTCATTTGTTTGTCTACCATAATTTTGTTCATGGATTATTGCCATGCATGTTGATTTGGTCCAAGTATCCAGCAATTATTTGGCTGTTGCTTGAGGTGTACTAGCACCTCCGCGGTTGTCAAGGTCCTGCCCCTGTTGTGATGCCGACACTTAGGATTATAGTCTCACCCCTTTGGATTCAGAATTAAAAAGACCCGTCCCTTTATCTTGCATGTGTGTAAATGTGATGCATGGTGAGAAATAAAGAGTGAGAAGCTAATTGTGATTTGTTTGTAAATCCTGTGTTTATAAAAAATGGAATGATGGTGTTTAGTATTTCTGATTTGATTGTTTTAGTTATCGTGTGTATCTTGATATATACCCGTCTTGGTTAGAATCTGATTATATTTTTTGAACCATGTCTGCTTACCATATATGCATAGATGCTTACCACCAGATGTTCTGATTTCTGTCATGACTTAGATGCTTACGAGCACAATCATGTGTTCTGATATTTATTTATATACCCTAAAACTCATTGTATGCTAGACCTACCCTGAAACTAATTGTCTGCTGCGTGTATTTGTGTTTAGCATCCTTACACTAACCATATGTATGCTAGATGTTCCTGTACTTTGATCTCGTGTTGTTCATGTGTCATAAATGAGATCTTGGAGCACCCATGTGTTGCCTTGGTAGCATCACTGTCTTGCCAAGAATTTTTGATAATCTTTGAAATGTTCTTTTATATCTAGTTTAGCTAAGACTAACTTGATTTTTCTTCATGTCCTAATGCATGTACACACGAGGACGGTTTGACTGTATCGTCCGCACTTGCAGGTCATTTGTTGCAATCCTCTAGAGTCTAGATGTTCTTCTGCTTTATAATAAAATATGGTAGGACAAATACACTGTACTCTAAAAGAACTCAATCAATTATGTGGGTGTATACTGTATTAAGTGCTGCTCCCGTAAGATGTGATTTATGTAGCATTTTGATTGCCATTTATCCATGCCCGATACAATTGCGTATCCATGCCTGATATTATTTTATCATTGAAGCATGATCTTGCAGCTGCTATGGGAAGTATGGTAGTCTCGTTTCATTGTCCTTATCATGATATATGTTGTGTTCCACTCGTTCTCAATGCATAGTACCTGTAGTTAATATCTCATTGTTCAGCTATTGGTTTCACAAACAACATAGTTGAAGTTATGTCACAGTACTGATTACTGTTGTAATCATGTAGAATTATTGTTGCCTGCATTTTCCATTATATCATCCTGTTCTGTTATTTACTTGTCTTGTCCTAGGTTGTGTGCTTCCCTCTGGTTTGTAATGTGCCATGTGGTCTAACTACAACTATTGCATTTGTTTGCCTGTGCAGATGTTGATCTGGTATTGATTATGTCTGTCACGGGAAGCACATGGAACGGGAAGCAGCGCCACCCATCTCCCTCTCTCCCCATCACCATCTGCTCATCCTCCTCTAATCCTTTGTATCTGTTGAAGCAGGATCCCACGATGTCGATCTCCCTGCAGAGCTGCGTGCTGCCTCAGAGGCTCCTCCACCAGATCACCTCCGGCTTGGTCTTCCTCGCCGACGCCAGCCCGCGTGTGCTTCGCGAGGAGGGCGCTGAATCTAGCGTCTCCAGCGTCGTTGAACTGGTGGGCGACATGGCTACTGATGGCGCCAAGACCACTACACCTGCGCTCCAGCTCGATGGTATGTGCACCTTTATCACCCTCAGCTGCTACTGGTGAGACCCTATCTGGCTCAACAGAATTAGCAACATTGTAGCTATATCCACTAGATTCTTGCTCAACAGAAAAGAGTAGCCGGGGTTGCTGATAGTGCTGACTTCGGTCAATATATTTGGATTCAGGGTGTCCATTTTCTCTGAAATTATAAGTGCTCACTAGATTTTGCTTGCATGTTAACAATACCATGTTAATACTTGCAACATCAAAAAAGTTATAGGTACGCCTACTTGTAGCATAAAAAAAGTTATAGGAGTACAAGAAAAAATACCAAAAGCTTAATTTGCACAATGTCATAGAGCATACTGCATTCCTACCTGTCACAACCAAGTTTTGGGTCAAAGTTCCATGATTTTTCTCTGCCTGAATGAAAATGATTCTGATGTTCAATGCAGAACCTGATTATGGAGTTGTTAGTATTCACCATGTTGAAATACTATGTGAAAATCTTGAAAGGTCGATAGCCTTGTACCAGGACATCCTTGGTGAGTTACTGTAAGTTGTATATGTTTCACGCCTATATGCACTGCTTGTAAGGTAAAACAGTATTTGTGATCATTCGGGTCTTAAGGTGAATCTTGCTAGGCCAAATGACAAGCTTCCATACAAGGGGGCTTGGCTCTGGGTTGGCTTCGAGATGATCCACTTGATGGAGTTGCCAAACCCAGATCCAGGAATCACCAAGCAAATCTGGGCGGCTAGTGTTCTTATTGTACAATTTCTGGGATGTTAACGAGTGGAACTATTTTTGTGATATTGTTGTATAGTTTGTGATTTGAAGTGTGTGAGCTTTGGGATATTTATTGTATATAAGTGTGTGATTTGAACAATGGAACTATTGTAATCGACTTAATTATGGATATTGTGAAAATAATTTCATGTATTCTTGCCTTTTTGAATAAATTATTAGCTGATCAATTACATTCAAATCGTCGGAGATAACGATTGGGATCTGTAAAAAATGAAACTGACAAGTGGGACCTATGAAAAATGGAACTGGCAAGTGGGACCTGCTGAAAATAAAAGGTCAAAAATAAAAGTCAAATAAAAAATATATTCCTATAAAAGGCCAAGACCAGAAAATAAAAAGGCCTACATGTTGGGCTTGGCCCATGTAGTATGTTGAAGAGAACTGATATGAAAAAATAAAAACAGATTAAATTATTGGGCTTGATCCATATAAATAGCTGAAGTGAATTGGGCTGATTTCTTGCCACATCGGATCGGCCACGTAGGATCTGACCTGACCAGGCCAGTTTTCTTGTGATGATATCGGATCGTCATAACGGTAATGATGATCAAATATCGTCGTAGATGGTTATGACGATTTCATGAAAAACATCGTTGTGTGCAATTAGTGACGCTCAGTTTTGACGATCTGTTTTTCATTATAAGATCATCATATATTGTAGACAATGACGATTCAGTGAAGAAAATGGAGGGTCATGTATCAGCAGATTCCTTATAGTGCGAGACCCACACTTTTCACTTTCGCTGGGGAGAGATGGCTCCTACTCTCCAGGACGCGGCATGCTTGTTGGGACTTCCTTTGGCTAGACAGCCCATTGGACCGCTGCAGGCACCAGCGGGTTGGCAACAGGATATGGCACAACGATTCCAGGGTATTACTGGTCCATTGGAGTATGAAGAACACGAGCCCAAGTTCGACTGGTTACTAGGATGTCAGGTGTGTTTACTAACTTCTCTTTAATCTATAAGACAGTACACATTACAATCATATGTTTTACTTATCGAACCATATTTGATTAATGCAGATCCAACAACTAGGCTATCCAGAGACCCAGTTGACAGATGCACAAATCACTCGGTCCTTGGAGGCATACATACTTTGGCTTCTCGGGAAGGTGATGTTCACCGAGAACCATGGCACCACTATCATCGCTCGCTACATCCCTATCGCATTGGAGATCTCCAATGCAACTAGCGCTGACATGATTATACAAAGGAGTTGGGGTTCTGCGGTCTTAGCGGCCACGTACCGAGGTATGTACAGCGGTTGCCAACGTAGGGCGCCAAAGTCAGGCCTGCTTGGATGTCCACTACTGTTGCAGCTTTGGTCCTGGGAGCGGTTTCCTATCGGCCGACCAGACGTTTTGGTTGAGATGCCTTACCCTATGGCTACTTTGGGCGACCCTCTAACTTGACTGTTCGATCCAGACCTCATCGACTTGCCTACTTTCGGTCCAGTTTGGACACACCACCAGGTATGTGCAAAGTTACTTGGTATATTCATTATTTAGTTGACATAAACTATGCATGGATCTAACAAATTATTTTTTGCAGTGACGCTTTTCTCACAGTCAGGTGAGGGGTTGCTACTCAAGACGTCTCGAAAGGGCTTGACGTCGCTCATGAAGTTCGGTGATGTGGGAGCCCTACACGAATGAAGCTGTCACTGCTAGATTCCAGAGGGATGGGGAGAACATAAAAATTTCTATTCTATGCGCCAGGGACGAGCCGTACTGGCTCACAAAATCGAAGATCATCTTCGACATGCAGGCAAAGGAGATGAGCCTACATAGAGTAATGAGGTAGTTTGGTCTTCGCCAGTTGGCTGATCCTCGTCCTACAGAGAGTGCCATACCTTTAGTTGTACACACGTATGTTTCCTTTACACATTACTTCCATCTTAACATGATGTATTGACATGACACTAACTATGTTAAATGTTAGGTTGTCGAGGAAGGGAAGTAGCAGGACCGCCATAGATTGGCTACACAGGGTTGGGGTGTATGTTCAAGAGTGGGACACCGCTATAGCCCGAGTCTGGGACTCGAATGCCGGGTTTGACATGGAAGAGTTCAACAGGTATTTGGATAGCTACATGAGCGCCACAAGACTATGCATTACGCAGCAATCTCACCCAGAGGAGATGCCGGGCACGGCTACTTGGGATAGTTATCCGAGCCAGTCTACTGTGGGCAGCAGACACCACGCGGTATGTTCTTCATCTAATGCACCTATTTATTACATAATTTCCCATCTATCTATGGCGAACCTTGTGGTGTCACTTGCAGGCACAAATGATAGTCGATCTTGAGACAGAGAGTGCTGATTACAGACGCTCTCTTTCGTCCGGACCCCTACTTCTTCACCGGCAGGTCCGGGAGACTTGGCTGAGTCGCCTGGAGGAGAAGCTATGACGTATCTACGGGGTTATCACGTGCACCCGCTCTTCGGACATTGCTCACCACCCGGCACCATAGCGTCCTCCGCGGCACTCGACGCACCACCAGCAGCAGCAGCCACCCTCGCCCCTACGACAATCTCCCCGTCCACGGCTTACACCACAGACAACGCCGAGACCTCCTCCCCCATACCAGGCTGGAGGTTCGACGTGGCATCAACAGTCTTCTTTCGACTGTTGGCATCAGCAGCAGCCACCTTTGCACGATGGAGATTCTTCGTGGCAGCACCAGCAGCAGGAGCCTTGGGGTCACCCTCCAATCCCAAACTACGAGTTTCGCCCACAGCCACAGCCACATGGTATGCGTCTTAGAAGATAAGCGTCGAGGCTCAGTTCATGTCAAGTTCTTACATACTTCGTTTTCATGTGCAGGAGCATTCAGAAAGCATGGGTCTATGCCTGGCTATCAGTCGTCTATGTCCCGATCCACATGGACTGATCAGGACGCTGAACATAACACTCAGGATTTCATGACGCAGAGCAGTTGGCTGAACATTTTTCAGACCCCCCCGACCCCGCACAGGAGACTCAGTACGATGAGTACGGGTCGGTGATCCCTCCCCGACAGGTTCGGCCGCCCAACAGGTTCCGTTGGACGATGCCTCCTAACCCACCACCCGAGCGTCGCGGTAGACGACGTCGCTGATATGTCAGACGTATCTATCTATCGGTATATGAGACATATATTTATCTATATATTAGACATGTCTATCTATGCATGAGACATATACTTATGTATGAGACATATATTTATCTATGTATGAGACATGTCTATCTATGCATGAGACATCTACTTATGTATGAGATATATATCTACCTATGTATGAGACACCATTCTATTATTTTATGATTTTATTCTACAAACACCTCAACATAGCTTGCAACACAGTTCAACATAACTTTCTGTATATAAATAAGAGCCCTATCTATCCCTAGCATGATGCCTTTCCTTTTCCCTTCGATGATCCCTCGCCCTTGCTCTTCTTGTCATCGCTCTTCTTGGCATGCGCTTTCTTCTTCTCCTGCCTCTTGTCCCACTCAGCTCTCGCCTTGCTTCCAACGGGTGAAGGCATGAAGATATCATCCTCATCTTCGCTCTCTTCTATCCAGGCCCAAGGTGCCTCAGCCTGCTCCATCATGTCAGCTTCACTCTTGAAGTTGAGCTTGTCCCACCTTGCCTGGATCCTGATAAGCTCTTCTCGTACCTAATTTGGGGTCCTTAGTTCCCACCCTCTCCGATGAAGTTCCTTACCAATCAGAACAAGAGCATCATCACAAACGAGGACGTCCTCCCATTGGGCTGATTTATTGCCTACCGTAACACTTCTGGCTAAGTTGAAAAGCTCAACGGACATCGCCCAGGGAAACGCGTTCAAACGGGGCACACTCATGATGTAGAGGAGAGGGAAATGAGAAAGTAAGAGGAGGAACAGATGAACTGGGTGAAGAGATAACATTTCGTTGCCCGTATTTATAGAAGCACCGAGAAGAATAGGCGGGAAATGGTGGCGGGAAAAAACGGCGGCAAGCAATGACGGGAAAAACAGCGGGAAAGAATGGCGGGAAAAAACGACGCGAAGAGACGGCGGGAGGAACGACGCGAAACAATTAGCCGATCAACTAGGGCTGCATTGATCAACGGCGCGAAGAGACGGCGGGAGAAACGGCGCGAAACAATTAGCCGATTAACTAGGGCTGCATTGATCATGCAGGATTTGATTAGAGGCAGGACGATTAGGCTATCGGTCTGGGTCTGACCGATTGCACTAATCGGCTTGGGCCTGGCCGATTGCTCCTGTCGTCCTGGAGCAAGCCGACTGCATGGGTGGGACCAAGCCGACTACATGGTGACACTTGCTGTCGGCCAGGCCCCTGGCTGATTGGGCCAGTCGGCTTCCTCCAAGCCGACAAAGTGTTAGATCTGTAATTTACAAAAAACGTATAATAGATCTCAAATTAAATAAATAAAGTGTATTATTTAAAAAAATCGCCTTTTACAAGCCACAGAGCTGAAAACAAATGTGCCTAGGTGCACAAAGCATACAACATGAAGCAACTCATGAAGAAGATACCAAATACCACAAATGGAGCCAGACAGCCATCGCTTGCCCGCCGACAACTCGGACTCGAAGATTCTGCATCTGCAATCTTCAAAGGCCTCATTTGTGCTGCATACCAGATGATGACCCACCAGTGCTCTCCTGGTGGTCGTACTGGCGTTTGCACTTGAGCTAAGGGAGATGTGAGCTGTACATATGGTAGAAGCGTTTCCAAGCTAAACCTCAAAGTGTCTCGACTGTTTAATCAAAGCATCGGCAGCTGAGGTATTGCCGTCCACCCCCAGCGAATAAACCCGAACAGCACAAAAACGGCATCTTCAACATGAACACTACTCGAGCAGAACAAACATTGTGCAACCAAAGCTGTGAATACAAGCCTGCTCTTTGGATCCAATGATGCTGCCACCGACGCCAACTTGAAGTGTATGAACCTTAGTAGATGCGGCAACCGAAAAACGATCAACACGACAGAGCGCAACCTCCTTTCTTGGACCGTCAGAACGGCAGCCAGATATTGTAGACGAGGAACAGAGGCTGCAATTCAGCCGAACAGCCCCAAAACTGGGCCAGAATCCCTTGATAATCCATTCCTGGCAGAAGATGACTCGTCTCCAGTGCATGAACAAGGCTGTTTCGAGGAATATTGGGAATGAGCGGGAGGTAGTGTTGAAACATTAGCACACAAAAAAGCGCAACACATAATTCTACAAGACAAACGACAAAACGGATAAACCCAAGACCTTGAAAATAAAATCTTCTTCTGATACACATTACACACAAAAAATTGATTTACAATACTGTAGCAGATCGAGCAACAATATCCTTATTAAGATCTCAGATTCTAATTGCTTCATCATTATAGAGATAGAATACTTATCAAAGCCTGAAATAGTCCAACAAGCATAGGACGATTATACATTTCTTTGGTAGAAAGGCCATTCTCATTTGTGTTAAAAATATAGCTGGAAACATCATTTGTATACAGTACATGGTGTGATGGGGACCATACATACACTGCGATCTTATTTATGCATGCTATCTTGGAGAACTTATACTTCATCATAGATTTGTGCAAAGTCCATGCAACACAGAATTTAGATTGACGCTCCTTCATTTTTTGCATGGGCAAATTGCTGTATCTTGCGAAACCATCGTCAGTAGTGGAACCTCAGTGGCGCACTTTCTGCACTAAACTACAGAGGAAATGAATCAGCAGTAAGCATGCAAAAATCAATTCGCCCACTTACTTCACGGACTCTTCCAAAAAGAGAATTGATCGGGGAACAGCAGCAATCACCTAATTAAAGAGGATGGATTCAGCCTCCACAGCGATGACTTCCGAAAAGTAGGATCCTCATCATCCAGGCGGCCTGTACAGTACAGGAGAAGCGGCCGGCCCTGCACTGCATCCTGTTGCCCAAATTCCCCCCCCCGATCGATCAGCAACAAAACTATAAACATGTAAACACTCTTTCCAGTTGACAGAAATCCAAGCTTCTAAAGATGCCTCGCCGGTGAAGAACTGCGGGAATTTGACTGCCGCCATGAATCCCTTGAAAACCGTAACAGCTCACACCGGCCGGGCAACTCGGAGTTGATCGCCGAGTGGAGCCTAGCGCAGATGCCAGGCCCGAGCTCCGTTCAAAAGAACGGCGACAGGTGTGGACTGAGCTTCACTGACGTGCTAGTCATAAGTCACGGTGAGACTTAGCCATCATATCTGCCATCTATTCCTAATCCAACGCTTAGAAAACACCCAAGGCAAAATCCACCAGGACTTGGTTGTTTCAGGTTTTCGACCCAGACAACGCGCGAGCATACTCGATTTGGCGGGAACAGATTGATTTCTCCTGCGCCGTTCCGTCGAGGCGGGAGGCGAGGGATTTGCGGCGGACGGAGCAGCGCCTCCGGGGAGAAAGAGAGAGCATCTGCCGCGCTCCGCTATGCCAGGGATTTCGCCACCACAGTCGCGCCTCACCTACGCCGTCAGCGTCGGGGATTCCGCCGCCTCCTCTCCGTCCGCGCCACGGCCACCGACGGCTTCGATCTTCTGCTCATCTGCGCTTCTCCTACAGGCTCGAGGAGTACTACCTCATCTACTTTGACAAGCGATTCCGGCCAGACGGAGGTAATCCCAATTTTAGTTCCGACACAAGTTTACCTGTAGGACGGCCGGCAAACTAGCTGAATCGTATGTGTCATTTGAGGCTACCGTATGTTGCTAGCTTCTTTGTCTATTGAAATTGGCAGCCAGCCGAATCGTATGACTCATGTGAGGCTGCCGTATTTGCTAGCTTCTTTGTCCTGAAATTAGCAATACCTAGGACTGAAGCTTATATTCAGATTTTTTTATTAGATCAACCATGCACTTGGCCATTTGTTCAGAGAAGTAGCAGTATTGCTGAATCTACTCATTATATGTGTTGGCAATTGCAGATAAACTGAGTGGTGCACAATGGCAGAATCTGATAAAGGGTTGCCTCAAGTTGGCATGATATTTAAAAGTAAAGAGGAGGCTTGGATTTTTTGGATTGCATATGGAGGTCGTGCAGGCTTTAAAGTGAGGAAGAGATACACTAATGTGAACAAGTCTGATGGTACGGTTACTTCATGCAGATTTGTTTGTGCCAAGAAAGGTGTTCGGAGAAAAGGACAAAGTGAATTCATACAAAAGTGTTTCAGACCCGAAACAAGAACTAAGTGTAATGCTCACATGACTATTACATTTCATCGTAGTTCTGGAATTTTTGAAGTCACCGATGTGGTTCTTGGACACAATCATGCCCTTCACTTGCCACAAACCTGCCACCATATTGGACAAGCAAGGAAGGAATGTGGTAGAAAATCCAAAGTTGGAGGCTATGCTTCGGTACAAGGAACTATCTCATAAATTTCATTCTATGGCATATAAAGTGGCTAGCTCTATGGAATGTTGTTTGTTGTTAGAAAATGCACTTGATTCCGTTGGTCCAAAGTTGGAGGAAAAACTGAATGCATCCACTAGTGTTATGAATGAACCTAGTAATGACAAGGAAAATGTAAGCTCAAATGTGCAACAAACAGATGACTTGCTAAGAGCTGCACAGCTAAAAAAGAAGGAAGTTCAATCCAAAGGTTTGAAAAGAAAGAAAACTTGGCTTGATAAGTTGTACAAGGGAAAGCACAAAGCAACTAAACCTGTTGCTTCAACCAAAAAGGGAGCAAAGGTGTGCTCTAATCTAGACATTATTATTTTTGTTTGTCATCCGGTTGATAAACTAATTAGTTGAACTTTCATTGGCAGCAACACAAGAAAAAAGATGATGTACAACCTCAAGTAGAAGTGAAGGATGATGGCCACAAGAAAGAAGCCAATGTGGAGAGCGGAAAGTATAATGTCATTGAGAGTTTTACCCAACTCCTCACAGCTCCTCCTACTTGTGTTGGTGACAGTTTCTATGGTGGAATTCTGTTCTAGTGTTTAGATATTGGCGACGTCATACTTTGGAAGCTAACTATAATTCTCGGGATATATTTTGGAGGATTACTATAGTCTTTTGAGGCCGAAGTGTACAAGTCGTGAGGCCTGAATGTATTTTGTGGATCTAACTATGTTCTTTTACTTGTACCACTTATTGCTACTGAATTCGAATGGTATGATGCTGAAATGATGCTATAATGTAGCTAAATGTCAAATTTTCTGAAAATTCGAACTTTTCAGAAAAAAATGAAATTATTCCAGTAAATCAAATCTATCAAGTTAAGTGATCTGGGAAAATTTCATTGAATTTCAACATATGGTTTGTGAATTAAGATCGGAAAGAGGAACCTATCGTCTCAAATTTCTGTATATTGCAACTCGCCAGGAGTCTGCTCCTTACGTTCCAATCCTTTCTCAAGGACGGCCGTACTGTGTCCCGATTCTCCATGGATTTGGATGCTAGTTTATGTCCTAATAATTCTAGTGCTGATTAGCAATTGTTGTTTCATTTCCAGCGTGGTTAACTGATAATGGAACCCATCTTCGGTGCTATAGAAAAGGAAGAAGATGCGGCAAAAACAAAAACTGGTACAATCACGGAGTGGATAACTTCATAAAATTTTGAAGAGTAACACGAGCACCTCGGGAACAAGTTATTGGACGAGATTGATATTGACTCCATCGTCACTAATTCCGCTTCTAGAAATATACAGAGACAATTTTAATATAAAATGTAAACATTGTTATTTCATATATGAAAATTGCAATTGGGTACCCTTGAAATTTTCGTTTTCACCATTTCATGCATGTATATCAAAAAATTAGTTATAGTAAAGGGTCCAAATTTTAGTTTCGCTCCGGGCCCCTAAAATCTCAGGGCCTGCCCTTAAGGCCTCTATATGGGTATGCTCGGGAGTGTAAGTGAGGCAACCTACAATCCCAACAGCAGACTCATCGTTAATAGTGAATGAAGAATTGAGTAATATAATAAATTCATAAAGGATTGTTTGCATCATACAATTTGGGTTGGAGGTTGCAGGCATGACGCTGAGATAAAAAAAATGAATACATTTTCATTTCATTGTAGTCTAATCATAAATAATGACAGAAAATTCTACCACTAAGACACAAGCTCTGGGGGAAAGACCCAGGTGAGCTCCTTTGTGTCGCAGTTTCTTAGGGTCTCAACATAGACCAAATCACCCCTCCGGTCGCTCATAGTTTTGGATCTCATATTGAATACATCGGTTGTGTCAATGAAATAAACGACATCCTCTTGTATCTCCTTGCTGCAACTAGCAGGGACAGACTTGCAGAACGGTCTGCTGATGAAAAGCGCATGACCACCTAGCCCTCCCTTCATTGGCACCCACTTGGCCGCGCAGATGTCGGCCTCAAAAATCTCTACCTTGTGGGTGAACATGATATCATCCTCGCCAGCCGGCACTAGCACTTGTCGCCTCATCATGAGCAGCTTCCCACGAGACTCGATCAAGTACAGCATGGTTCTGATAGGATCGAGTTCATGCAGGGACTCGGCAACATGTATATATTTGATTGCATTAGACGTTGTATCATTATTGGTCATCTTTAACAAGTCATATGTGTGTTCGTTGTCGTCCGCTCCATATTCGTTGTCGTCGTCCTCCTCCTCCTCCTCATCCTCCTCCTCCTCCTCCTTATCATCATCATCATCATCACTAGAAACATCATCACCATCATCGTCATCGCTAGCAACATCATCACCGTCATCGTCATCACTAGCAACATCATCACCGTCATCATCATCATCCTCATCCTCATAGTCTTCATAGTATTCCTCGTTGCTCCACACATCAAAGTATTTCCCTATAACACACTCGCCGCCGGTTACCATGGGTACGCCATTATCATCAGAAGCGATGTCAAGAAAGACAAGATCCTCGTCCCGGGTGATCCCGTAAAGCCTGTCTCCAAGAAACGCAACATCTATGATGTGGATGAGGCCACCTGCATGCCACTTGGGCAACCACACACCTTTCCCACGCGTGGCTAAGATGATGGGGCAACGACGGTGGTTGGTCATGACAGCGATGACGTCATCCGGGGTTGATCGCAAGAGCACCTTGTGGATCTCGAAAAGCTCGGAAACATGGCCGATGGCAGCATCCAGCTCGGGGAGCGACAATGTCGTACCAGAAAACTCGTTGTGCAAGAGGTACCTATGCTTGTGCCTGTTCTCGGAGTCCCCGCAGTTGATGGCGATCCAGCCGTTGGTAGAGCCAATGCACCTCGTGCCTTCAGGGAAGGAGTAACGGCTGTCATGGAAACGGGCACTATCGGTAGAGCCGCTGCTCGCGGCCCCATGGAAGTTGACGAGGCGGCGCAGAACACCGTCGGAGGGGTTCAAGAACCCCCCGACCGGATGCATGATCCACGGCAGCTGCCGCGGAGGGGGATTCGTGGCCGAGCGCCAAGTACGGCACACAGCCCGGAAGCGAGCGCGGTCGTCTGGGTAAAAGACGCGGGCGAAGACCAGGACTGCGAGTTCCTTTGGGAGTTCACAGCACGGCCGTGCCATTGATTCGTCCATGGCACTTCACGCGGGCGGGTCGGTAGACGAGTTGCCGCCGGGTTTTTGCTCGTAGAAAGATCGATTGTTTTGTGGTGTGTTTCTGGTCAAAACGTCGATTCTAGCGTGCACATTACATAACGTGCATGCATCAACCGTTGGCCAGTGCAGGGAGATTCGGACAGGGAGAGTGGGGCATATCTTGAAAAATGTATTCGTTATATTCAATACAGCTTACTTTTTCTCCATACCTGCACACTTGAAGGACGTATGGTCAGAGAAGTACAGAAGATGGACATCCTTGTTCGGAGTGTACAGTGTATGGCAGCTATATTATTCACGCGGACATAGCTTTATGCTCTCTTTCTCTCTCCTCGCACGTGGACTATACTAGTCATGCATTTAATCCTCGTGTTAAAGTTTAAATGATTAGTATGTTCGGCATTGAAATTTGGATTTACAAACTGTTTGGATATTAACGTTCGCCGTGACGAGACCTTTGAAACAAGACCAATATTAATTATGATTTTTGAAAATTTATTTTATTTCTTTTGAAACATGATGACATTAACGAAATCTCGTTGAAATGTGACGAGATCTTTGAAATATGACCAATATTGAATATGGATTTTGATTTTTTTTAGTTTTCAAACACGATGACATTAACAAAATCTCGCTGAAACATGAGATATTAAATGATTACGTAAATCTGAATTTACTATAAATTTACATAATTTTGATGAACACATGAGCAACTAATAATGTAGCTAGCTATCATTGTTTCATTATACATAATGGTTCTTGGGTATGGGTCATTGTATTATTTTTGAAATAATTATCTTCACTACTCAGAACAAATCACTGAACTCTTTAATGTCTTACTACTTGACGGTGCTTTCTTGTGAAAATTCATAACTTTTATGGAATGATTATAGGCCAATCTATGTGTTTTCTCTTTATGGACAATCCCTACAAGTTCTCTCATAATCTACATCTTCATCATGGAATATATTTTTAGAATTGTTTGAATTTTGCAATGCAGAAAATTATGTTTTGTTAGGGAAGATTCCACATGATGATAGGATTTAATTCTCCATAATTATTTAAAAATCACACCAAACATGTTTGAATTGCAGTTAAACATAACCAAACATTTTGGACAAAAAAAGAACAAAACAAAACACAATAAAACTAGATGAAAACTATTTATATGTTGAAATTTGTGATTCAACCGATAAATGTTTAAGAGAGGCACTCAATGGAACATATAATATGTATTATGAAATACAACGAAACTACATGAAATGAAACTATTTTGAAGCATGCATGGCTAGTTTCAACCACCGCGCATGAGTGAGAGAATCCAAATTTCGCATGCTTGTTCTTTTTATATTTGTTCTCAAATTTGAGCAACCATTATAGTGGTTGTCAATCATTGTGTTATTTCACACATTAGTATCCTACTACATGGTATTGTGTTCTTTTACATAATAGTATCCCGCTGATGGGAGAGGTGGGACGCTGCAATGCCGTATGGGTGGGAGAGGGGAGCCAAGATAACGTGGGTGGGCCCCAAGAAATAAGGGAATACGAACGTACAATAAATCGGGAAACAAACGAAACAAAACAAATACAAGACGTGAGTGTAGCACTACCTGTGAACGTGGTGCAGCGTGATTGGCTCGAGCAAGCACGCGAGATAGCGTGCATGCTAGAAGAGCAATTCTGGTTTCTGGTCCCTTTTACCGCCTTACATATATACTGTAGGGTATTACACAATCGAGTTCGACCACAGCTTGAGTTCAAGACAGAGAAGTGGATCCTATCTGTATGGGACCCGATCGAGGTGAACAAATCTTGATTTACCGTGTAGAGAAACTATAAAAGTTGGCACGGCCACCTTGGCTGTTAAATTGTTGGCTAAATTTTGTAAAATACTACTCCCCTCCGTTTCCAAAACGTAAGAGATATAATAAGTTTAGTAAAAAATCAACATCTTCTAATTTTGACCGACCTTATACACAAAAATATAAACGTCACAATATTGAATGGACACATCGAGAAAATATATTTAAAGTATTTATTTAGTATTATAGATGTTCATATTTTTATGTACTCTCTTCGTCTAGAAAATAACTGACTCGAATTTGTCTAGATTTGCATGTTTCTAGACGCATTTTAGTATATAGATACATGCGAGTCTAGATAAAGACAAGTCACTTATTTCTAAATAGAGGGAGTATAATTTGGTCAAACTTAGAAGAGGATGTTGACTTTTATGACTAAGATTATATGCCTTATATTTTGGGATGGAGGGAGTGGTCTGTGAAATATTGCAGAAGTGCTAGTTGCACGATTTATAATGTAGAAAACACAAAATGGATGAATTTTTGCTGACAAGTTATGGCCGGAAAACACTCACCCTCAAAGGATAGTTACGGAGTTAGGACAACTCCAACAGTGCCCTCCATTTCAGACGTCAGGAGTGCCCGACGTGGTCTGTTTGGGGTGGTCCACAAACAGATCGGAGGCCCATGTCCGCCTAAGACATGCCACTGCATCCAACACTGCCCCCAATTTGTCAGCGTGTTGGTATTTTTCATAACAAAATTCTTATTTAATTAAACGGCAACATTACAAGGTAACTAAACACTACAAGGTTGAAATCTAGTAAAAAAACACAAACTAAAGTACCACTACAACTTACATGGTAAATCTTGCTCTACTAGTTTTACAACCCAATAACACTAGATCGGGGGCGCTATTCATCGCCGCCGGCCAGCAGGCCCTCACATGCGGACGTGGGTAGAACTTTTCATCGTCGCCGGAGAACAGGTCATCAGATGCCAAGGGAGCGGAAGACCGCCTCGTCGCACAGGTCCGGCTGTCCAACGAGGCCTCACTCCTCAAGGGAGTGGATGACTGCCATTTGCTTGTCGAGCACGGCACCGATCATACGGCAGCATCTCATCTGCTTTAGTGACGGTCTTGATACCTACCTCAGCTAGTTGTCCTAGTGAGATGTTGCTGCTCTTTAGCCAAGGAATGTAATAGACCTCGGTCAGAACCTTGTGCTCATCGTTTGTACATGCAAACAGAACTGAACCACACCCTTGGATATCAACCATAGAAGCATCACCAAACTTAACCACACCTTTGATGCGTTTGTCAATTTTTCGGTGAATGTTGCTCGCCTATTGGTCATGTGATTGGTGGCTCTGGTGTCCAGGAATTAGCAACCGCCAGCAGTGGTCATGGGCACGACTCCTTTTCCGTTCAAGAATACATGATGCATACTGGCGTCGTCGATCGGCACGATATAGGCCTCAGGTCAGGCTCTGTGGACGCAGCTTGGTCTTCAACCGTGATTTTGCCTGCCACAACCAGCAACAAGGCTGCCGACCCCTCTTCCTGACCTTGCATCAGATGGGACTCCTCGCGCTTGCCCTGGTCACCGCGTTCACGCTTGGCCTTGCATCATTCACACGCCCAGTGACCTTCGATGCCACAGTAGTTGCATTTGTCATTGCGGCCCGGCGGCTTGCCACCCCTGAGCTCCTTTCAGGTCTAATTTTACAAGTGTGAATTGTTCTATTTCAGGAAGGCCCAAGACAAGGTTGCTATGCATGCCAAATTATTTAGTTGTGAGTGTAGAATTATAATGAATCTCACGTATATTGATTATAGCAAGTACAAGAAGTATATATGGGGCTGGAGCCACAACCGACTCAGCCAAAACCCTAACCGACTTGGCCAGCCTAACCAACTTGTATTACAAGACAAACACATAATCTAACATCCCACCGCAGTCTCATCGTGGGGTTCAATAACGTTAAGACTGAATCGAATGTCAGTGAAAGGCGCAGTAGCAAGAGCCTTGGTGAAGATATTAGCAAATTGCGCTGTGGTAGCAATATGTAGAACCCGTACTTGGCCCAAAGCAACCTTCTCCCGAACAAAGTGAATATCGATCTCGATGTGCTTGGTGCGGCGATGTTGCACTGGATTGCTGGACATGTATATAGCTGAAACATTGTCACAATAAATAATGGTTGCTTGATGAATAGGACGGTGCAACTCCGATAGTAGCTGGCGTAGCCAAACCGTTTCAGCAACCGTGTGTGCAACCGCTCTGTACTCAGCCTCTGCAGAAGACCTTGAGACTGTAACCTGTCTTTTTGAAGACCAAGAAACCAAATTGTTACCAAGAAAAACACAGTATCCGGACGTAGATCTATGAGTATCTGGACAACCAGCCTAGTCGGCATCGGAATATGCTGTCAAAGTAGTAGGAGATGAAGAATTAATGTGAAGACCGTGATCAAGAGTGCCTTTGAGATATCTAAGAATATGTTTGGCATGGTTATGATGTGGGACACAGGGGTCATGCATATAGAGACAAGCTTGTTGAACAGCATAAGAAAGCTCAGGACGTGTAAGAGTTAGATATTGTAGAACACCTACAAGACTACGATAAAGAGTAGGATCGGAAAAAGACTCACCATCAACAGAAAATTTAAAAGATGTGTCAACAGGAGTACGAGAGGGCTGACAATCCTGCATTCCTGCCCGCGAGAGAAGATCAAGAACATATTGTCTTTGAGATAGAAAAAGATCATTGGAATTACGAGTGACAGAAATACCAAGAAAATGATGTAGGTGACCTAGATCAGTCATGGAGAATTCGGTGTTTAAAAGATAAATAATATGATTGAGAAAAGGGGTGGAAGAAGTTGTGAGGACAATATCATCAACATAGAGAAGTAAATAAGAAGTTTGGGAATTTTGATTGTAGACAAAAAGAGAGGAATCAGAAAGAGAGGGAACAAAACCTATTGTTTGAATGAAAGTAGAAAATCATTGAAACCAGGCTCGTGGGGCTTGTTTAAGGCCATAAAGAGATTTTTTAGGAGACAAACATGATTGGGTAGATTAGGATTTTCAAAACCAAGAGGTTGTTGACAATAGACTGTTTCATTGAGACTTCCATGAAGCAACATATTTTTAACATCGAGTTGATGAATAGGCCAAGAGGAGGAAATAGCAAGACTAAGGACAGTACGAATTGTGCTTGGCTTAACTGAAGGGTTTCGCAGCATAGTAAATCAAAATTTTTTACGGAGCGAACAGAGGGAAAGCCAAGATCTAATCTAGGAGATGCAAACAACGAGAGAGATTGGATTAGATCTTCATACCCTTGAAGATTCGCAATGAGCGTTTGTCGGAACGTGGGTGATGTAGTCGTACTCGCTTCTCCTCCTCGCGATCCGATCCGATCTAGCACCACAAGTGGCGGTGCCTCCGTGAGATGCACACGTGCGGCACCTCGACGTCTCCTCCTTCCTCGGACCAGCAAGTATGGTGGAGAGATAGATTGGATCTACAACGCGACGGCGCGGTGTATATGGTGGAGAATTTCTGCAGCAGGGCTTCGCCTACAAACAGTCGGGAGGGAGAGAGGAAGGCAGCAGGGCTACTAGGGTTTGGAGGAAGGTGTGTGTGGGAGGGGCGCACCAGCCCTCTATATAGAGGGGGTGCGCCAGCCTGCCCATCCTCCAAGTCTATCTCTAGTTTAAACGATTTAAACTCTCCTTATCCGAAACCCTATCTCTAGTTTAAACGATTTAAACTCTCCCTTATCTAGAAACCCTATCTCTAGTTTAAACGAGTTTAAACTTATCTAGGATCGGCTGGGCCCTATGGGGCTTGTGCCCCTGGCCCAATGCAGCCAGGACACTCCCTCATAGGCCCATGCCCCCTCCCGAAAGGTGGGGCCACGTTGGTCCCCTTCCGGAAGGTTCTAGAAGCTTCCGGTACAATACCGATTAATCCGAACAATTCGAACTCCAAAACTGCACCGCCTTATATGAATCTTATTCTCCGACCATTCGGAACCTCTCGTGATGTCCCGGATCCCATCCGAGACTCCGAACAAAAATTCATAAACCAAGTATCCAATCTATCCTAGCGTCGAGACACGTTAAGTGTGTGACCCTGCGGGTTCGAGAATATGCAGACATGATCTTCTATCAATAATCAACAACGGGGTCTGGGCACCCATATTGACTCCTACACATTCATCGATGATCATATCGGATGAACCACGATGCCAGGATTCAATCAATCCCATATACATATTCCCTTCGTCTCGCGATATTTTACTTGCCCGAGATTCGATCGTCGGTATCGTCATACCTAGTTCAATCTCGTTCACAGCAAGTACTTTACTCGTTCCGTAATCCGATATCACTTTGTGATTAACTCCTTAACCACATGCTTGCAAGCGCGTTGATATCGACACCGAGTGGGCCCAAGTATATCTCTCCGACTTGGGAGGACAAATTCAATCTCGATACATACCCAGATACTTTCCGATCACCTGAGAGACACCTTTATGATCACCCTCTCATAGGATGACGTTTGATGACCTCAAAGCTTTCTTCCGATACCAGGGAGTTGCATTATCTCATGGTCTAAGGAATACAATATTTGACATAAGAAAAGCTTCACAAAGACGAACACGATGACACGATCTAATTGCTTCGCTTAGTTTGAATTACATCACCATATCATTCTCCCAATGATATGATCTCATTATCAATTGACAACTCATGTCTATGGTTAGGAAACCTTAACCATCATTGATCAATGAGCTAGTCCATAGAGGCGTACTAGGGACACGGTGTTGTTCACAAACCACACAAGTATTAATGTTTCCGCTTAATACAATTCTAGCATGGAATATAAACTTTTATCATGAACAAGAATTATAATAATAACATATTTATTATTGCCTCTAGGGCATAATTCCAACATTAACAACAGGAGAAAATGTTTCATCATAGTCAATTCCATGTTATTGAGAGAAACCCCGACAAACCCATCTAGCTTTATAGCGAGCAAGAGATCCATCGGAGTGGAATTTTTGGCGAAAGACCCATTTGCCGGAGACAATGTTTGCACCATGTGGTCGGGGAACAAGTTGCCAAGTGTAATTTTGCAAGAGAGCTTGAAACTCATCTCGCATGGTTGAGGATCAATGAGGATCTAAAAGAGCAGCTTTGTAGGTACGAGGAATATGTGAAATTTGGGATTTGGTAAGAAGAGTGAGACATTCTTTAGGTTGGAGGCGAAAACCAGACTTAGCACGAGTACGCATAACATGGTAATTGCTAGGAGCAGTAGTAGGGACGACACGTGAGGGTAAAGGAGCAGAGGAGGTGCCCGGCGCAGCAGAACGATCGGCCACATGCGAAGATGCGTTGGCAGCACGCGCTGCCGCGGCAGCGTTTGGAGCCTGAATTTCTGCCGCGGGAGAGGGTTCGGCAGGCTCAGGCGCGACAGGGAGGTCTGCCGCGGCAGAGTTTTGCGTCATTTCATGTGCCGCGGCAGGGGGTTGGGTCGGTTCTGCCGCGACTTTGGGCTGGAAGTTGGCGACGCTAGGGTTGTATAGGAGATGATGTAGGATGCTAGGGAAGTGAGTTTGAGTTGTTGGTGAGGTAGGTTCAGGGGAAGATGGTCGAGTAGCAAAAGGAAAGGTTGTTTCATCGAAAGTGACGTGATGGGATATATGGACGCGAACATTGGTAAGATCTAGACAGCGATATCCTTTATGCTCGTCGGAGTAACCGAGAAACACGCAGGGGATGGAGCGAGGAGATAGTTTATTGGGAGTGGTGGCGTATATGTTGGGAAAACAAAGGCAACCAAAATTTTTTAACTCGGAATAATTGGGGTGGCTTAGGAAAAGAGAGTAGAAGGGTGTTGTGGTAGGGTTAACAGTAGAGGGTCGGATGTTTAAGAGAAAAGTGGCTGTTCGAAGATCTTCTGCCCAAAACTTTGGTGGCATAAATGATTGAATTAGAAGGGTGCGTACTATATCATTAAGAGTACGGAGAGATCGTTCTCCCTTGCCGTTATGGGGAGAAGTGTAGGGACAAGATAAACGCAAGAGAATGCCATGTTGAAGAAAAATGTTTCTATTTTTGATGTTGTTGAATTCACGGCCATTGTCACATTGGATAAACCGAATGGGTATAAAGAAGTATGTGGAAACATATCGTTGAAAATTGAGGAAGGTGGTGTGTACATCTGATTTGTGCTTGAGGGGAAACGTCCAAATAAAATGAGTAAAGCCATCTAGAATAACAAGATAGTATTGAAAACCAGAAATACTAGTATGAGGAGAGGTCCATATACCACAATGTAGAAGCTCGAAAGGAAAACTACTATAGGATCTAGAGGAGCTAAAGGGAAGACACATATGTTTGACTTGTTGACACGACTCACACACTAAGGGATCATGAAGATCTTTATTACATGGAAGACAAAATTCACTAAGCAAATTTTAATTGGTGACGGCATTGGGGTGGCCTAGACGCTGGTGCCAAAGGTGGACGGATGCCATCATGGAGGAGGGTGGACGTGCGGCAGGAGCTCCATGGATAGAATAGAGATCACCGAAGCTATTGAAGCGTGCGATCTCCTCCTTGGTTCGAAGGTCCTTCACAGATAGGCCAAAGGGATCAAATTCAATAGAGACAAGATTATCGGAGGTAAACTTGCGAACAGAAATTAAGTTTTTGATAAGAGCAGGAGAAACTAGAACATCTCGAAGTAAAAGAGGTTTAATGGGTGTGTGTAATTGAGTGTGACCGGTGCTATAGATTGGAATAGTGGAGCCATTGCCTAGGGTAATTGAAGAAAAAGGAGAAGAGGTGCAATTTGACAGCATAATATTCGAATTAGACATGTGGCTAGAAGCACCAGAATCGAAAATCCAGTCCGTACCTGATGCTCCCTGGGCACCAAAATTGTTCATGGCCTGCAAGAAGGCGGCTTGGTCCCAAGGGGGGGGTTGGTGAAGGCAGTAGAGACGAAGCCGTCGATGGTGGAGGAGCATGCAGCTTGTAGGAGGTGGTCGGAGCAGATGGCAGCTGAGGCTGCAGGTGGTAGAGACCGCTACTCTCGGTGTAGTAGGGTGCAGAGGACGGAGTGCCGTAGGTGTAGGTTGACGGGGCAGTGTGGTACGCCTGCGTCGGAGGACGAGGGCTCAAAAGTCCTGGCGATCCCGTGTGGGGGAGGAGCCCCGGCATCCAGGAGCCGGAGTATGCAGGAGGCGCTCCGATCAGGGACGGTGGAGTCCAGGGAATCGGCCAGGCTTGGACAAGCCTGGTCCAAGGATCATGTGGAGGGCGCCAAGCTGGGGGCGCAGGCGGAGGGGCGACGCTCGGAGGTGGCGTTGGAGCTGGCGGGGTTGGTGCAGCTGGTGGGCGCGGCGTTGGTGGGCAGTAGATCGGGTTTTTGCCACGATAATTCGGGCTCGGGCGCCATCCTGCGGGGGGCTGCAGTGGAGGAGCTGGAGGAGCGGCCGGTGGTGGAGGCGGTGGCCGTGGCGTGGCGATGAAGACTTGATGACGCGACTCTTTGTTGGTCATGGTGCGATCGGCCCATTGGAGCATGGACCGGACCTCGGCGAAGGAGGGTGGTGGCCACATCATAGGGATAAAGGACGCCTGTTTCTCGAAGCGTTCGCCAAGGCCGACGAGGAGGACGTTGATGTGTTGCTTGTCGTCGATAGGATCCCCAAGCTCGTGAAGTTCGTCGGTGACGGACTTTAGGCGCTGGTAGTAGACGCCAACTTGAAAGTCTCCTTGGATGGTGTTGCGGAGCTCCGTGTGGAGAGTGTTGACGCGACCGTCGACGTTGTCCTGGAAGAGGTGGCGCAAACCCACCCAGAGGGCGGCGGCGCTGGTGGCGTCGCGGAAGACGAGGTTGAAGATCTCGGTGGAGACTCGCTGATAGATCCATTGGATGATCGCGAGATCGTCCTTGACCCAGCGTGGATCCGAGGGCCGAGGGACGGTGTCGGCGGCGACGTGGTTGAGAAGATTGCAGCGACTGAGGTGAACTTCAAAGAGATGGCGCCAATGGTAGTAATTATTCTTTGGTAAATCTAGGATAATTGGGATGAACGGGCTGACATCTGAGATCGTGTCGGCATAGTTGATAGTGGGGATAGTTGGGGCTAGGGTTTGAGTGGATGGATTGGAGGAGGACGCCGCAAGAGAGACGGTTTTGGCGGCGGCGAGGGCAACCCGGCGTTCGAAGTAGCCGGGTGGAGGAGGCGGCGGCGGTGTGGGGGCGCTGCCATGGCCTAGGAACGGAACTAATCCGATACCATGTAAAATTATAATGAATCTCACGTATATTGATTGTAGCGAGTACAAGGAGTATATATGGGGCTGGAGTCACAACCAACTCAGCCAAAACCCTAACCGACTTGGCCAGCCTAACCAACTTATATTACAAGACAAACACATAATCTAACAGTGAGTAAGGCCAGTTTCCTATTAGATATTTAGGGATTCTGATTCACTATCGTAGACTCAAAAATACCGAATGGAAACATGTTTAAGAATGACTACAAAAAAATACTAAGTAGCAGAAAAGGAAAATTACTATCTCTTGATGAAATATTAGTTCTCGTTAACTCGGTAGTTAGTAATAAGGTATTTCATATGATTTCCTTCTTCCAAATACCCAAAGGAGACTTGCATAGTTTGGATTATTTCGATCGAGATTCTTTTGGAAAGAGGATAGTGAAAATAAGAAATATCGGCCGGCTAGAATGTGCTTTGACAACCGAAAGATCAAGGGGGATGGGTATTCATGACCTTTAGGTTAAAAATACACCTCTTCTCGGTAAATGGTTTTTCAATCTACTCACCAAAGATGGGGTATGAAAAACTCTCCTAAAAACAAAGTATATAGGCTCAAAAGCATTGTCCCAGGTTCATTGAAACCTTGTGACTCTTCGTTTTCGACTGGTCTAATGGCGACGAAGAAGGCACTTGTTCTGCTTTGGATCATTTAACATCAAGGATGGGTGTCCTATCCTTCAGCCTGATGAAATCATCTCTAAACAATAGCCCATGTAATTTTTTCAGATGCATGTGAGGTCAGAGTTTTTCAGCTGGTTCAATGTCAATGTTTTGTGTATTAAAATGAAGAAGACCTTTTGCTTAGTCTGAATAGTTCATCAGACTTACATGACCCGGGCATTCATGTCTATTAGTATCTTAATTTTCCAAATATTGTGTCTCATGATCTAATTTTTCCATTCCTGAGGGGACTTGACTAATGATGATAAACCCTCAATAAACTAGAGCCGAAATATTTTAGAAACAAATGAATATTTTGGTGGTTTTTTGCAGGTGTTGTACAATGTTAGTGTTCATTCAGGGTTCTATTCAGACCTTCGGTTCTAAATATTTAAATATTTATGTCACTTGGTCTCCATTCATATGCATCTAATCAGATTTGCCGAGCTCACTATCCTTAGTGATATGCATCTAATTAAACTTGCCGAGCCCACTATTCAGTGTCAATGCGTCTTGTGCATATAAAAGGAGAAGACCGCCTTCTATTCAGACTAAACACTTCTGGGTTCAGACTTTCAGGACATGGGCATTCAAGTCTAGTATCACACCTGGATTTCCCCCAAGTATTGCTGCATCGAAGAACAGCCCATCTTGGGATTTATTTTCCTCCTCTTGACCGGGGATCATGCCCTTCCTTGTTGAAAAAGAAAATAGACGTGTGGATTTATCTATCTCTGTTAACAGTTCACACACATCACGAAGGAAGGAAAGAGATGGCAACATGGGCATGTATGCCTTCCATGTGAGTGCAGTGGTAGTACATATGCCCATTTTGCGGATCTCCACATGCATGTGAGTTAATGGGTTACATGTTGTTGGGGCAGCATTGCAGCAACATATATTTACAGCTCTCTTCTTCCCTTCATGTGGTTGGATTGCAGACATGTGAGCTATGTGCTAGAAGGAGCCATCTGAGCTTAGCTGCTAGCTAGGATGATAAGATTGCATCTGGTGGTTATCAATAGCGGCTCACACAAAAAGAATGTTTGAACTTTGTCAGGAGGAACCGAATCATATGGATGCACATGCATGGCAGATCGTACTATGTTCAAATCTCTCACTTTCGGCTTGGCAAAGAACAATTCACATCACATGGATACCCTGAGGAGCGACAGGTGGTGGCTGCCGGCAGCCATGCAAACACACATCCATATCCCTCATTTCGGATACAAATTGAAGCGCGGGTTGTTCATGCATTCCCATCTGATTCATGAGTGTCCACTTTATGCCTCTGTTTCTGCTAGATTATGAGCAATCTGGATCCATGTTACAGCACTGTAGCAAAACTAGGACGTTCAGGCATGTTAGAACACTGTGCTTAACAACCTCTGTAACATGACAAATATATTAGGAAAGTACTAGATACAACTAACATACATGGCATGATTGCTACTCAGATCTGAGTGACATTTGCCAATCTAGGACCTTTTAAATGCTTTAGCCAGGCTTAGCTAGCCACTGTGCAAAATGCTACTAAGCACTTGTCATTAAGATAGAGACCAAGATGCCGAGAGAATAGCAGTACCAGCTAGAAAGCAGTTAGGGGCACATCAGCACAAGGGTAGGGGGAATCAGAGTAATGGATGGAGATTGTGATGATTGAATGGCTGCAATTAGTTGTTCCCAGGGCCACATGCATCTCCTAATATAGGTTTAAAAAACTTGTGTCCCCAATCTCACCAAGAGATCTGGCAGGTGCTGATACAGTCACCCAACTTTTCTAGCTTGTACAATCAATCATTCTTAAGAATATATTACTTGTAAAGTCAGGACTGTAAATTAGCTACAAGATGGATAAAAAGTTGAGGAAAAGTGGAAAAGGCATCCGTTCAGAAGCCCCAGCTTGTGCTTCACCTAATGATGCAGCCATAATTGATTACACCATAAACAAAACCATCAGGTATCGTGTTAGTTCGATGCCCACTACTAACTGCTTCCCAAAATCCCCACAATCAAATTTAACATTTTTTTCATTACATGTATCATTACAAACGTGATAGTAAATTGAGATCGTCATGATTTAAAGTTTGCAAGTAATGTAAAGTATGGTGGAGTCTGAAGATGCCCATGCCCAGAAAATCTGCTTTTCTTGATTGTCGGCATGAATATATCTACTGTTACTTAGTTTAGATTTTGGCACGAAAAATCCATGGAAGAATGGGCTGATTGAACGGCAGCATGGATGATAAAATATTGATCCATTTGTTTGGCGGAAAAGCAACCGTGGACTAAACTTATGGGCAAAAGCAAGGTTGCTTGCGTACGTACCTATATAAGGACCTCACTGGAGCTTTCTTGCACAACACCTCTTCCTTCTCTCTTATGAGAGAGAGAGATGTGTGTGTGTGGAGAGAGAGAGAGAGAGAGAGAGAGAGAGAGAGAGAGATCAACAATGTCTTGAGGAAGCATCCAAAGGGATCGCATTGATCCTTTCATCCATGGTGCATGGTGGTCATTACCGATCGGCTTAATGGATCATGCGTTCCTTTTGGAGGTTTCCTCTAGCCATTACTCCATATTGCTTCCATGGCTTCCACTGTCTTCGTCTCCCTCCGACCATAATTTCCATCTATGAATGGATGCATAGGCTGATTCGTCTTACCAGGTATGGCCGTATTGTTGTCGTCGTGTCGATCGGTTGCTCTTAAGTCTTAGGTACTGTATATGATCATTTGGGAGCTTGAGATCCATATGTGCTCTTTGTTCTTATATCTTCTTTTCGCCGTTCATGGTGGTCGAAAGAAGAAGAAGCATTCCTATTCATATTCCTATTCCATAGAACCTGGTGGCTAGGATTAGATACTCCCTCCGGTCAGAATTATAAGACATTTTATGTTTGTGAAATGAATGATGTATCTAGATGTATTTTAGTATATAGGTTCACTTCGAACCTTTAAGAATCTATAAATTAAAAGATGTCTAGATACATTCGATTTACAAAGCTAAAACGTCTTATATTTCTAAACCGAGAGAGTATAAATTAATTTGTTGCTTCAGATGCATCAAAACAAACTAATGATCCAAAAAGACCGATCATTTCCAGCAAAAATAAGGACTCTAACCATGTGACCATCAGATGCATGTAGATCCTAATATAGTTGTTAACATTAGTTAAGCAACTTCAAATCAGAGCTAAAGATATGGATCTTGATTAAGGCTGTCGGTTGCATGCACCTCACATGAGCTGCAGGATTAACAAATCATGCATATCACATAGAGTTAGTTAGGTAACGAGAATACCGGATCGGTCTTGATGCACTAGTCACATGCCCTTTGACTCGCCAGTCTCACCCTCCTTGGAGTATATGGCCGTAGATGGATGGCCGACATGGTCAGCTTGGGCGCTAACTGCCGTCGCTGCTCGCCGGTAAAACTGGTGGAGAATGTATTCTTTGTATTTTTATGAGTTTTTAATACTACCTCCTTCACGGTTTGCAGGGCGCCTAATCAAATTTGGATTTTTCCAAAACTACAATGTTCCTAGGCGTATAAGAATTAATTGTTAATTAATGTGGCAGCTTTTTTCCCAATTTCTTATGCATGCAACAGTCTCCCACCAATGTATGCGCCTTAACCGCTCACTAATAGGCCTAATTTTTAGCTAATACGTTCACGCCTAGGTCCGTGAGATTTTGTAAAGCGCCCTGCAAACCGTGAAGGAGGGAGTACATTTTACACCAATGTCTGCTTTAATGTAATTTTTTCTAAGGTATTTAAATGTCTTTTAGCGACCATCGGAAGAAATTAAAGAGAAGATACTACACTTGTATCCTCGTTGAAGTGGTAGACCAAGAGAAGAAGCTAAATTTGTATCCTCGTTAACCGTGGCGAGGTGTGTAACTAAACTTGCCATGTCGTGGTCCAAGTTGACTTCAAATTTACCACAGAGCTTCCTTGTGGTCTCTTTTTCTCCCTCTCCATAGGCCATCAACAACAAGAACTAACTTATGCATCCAGACACCGGTCATGGGCCCGCTATGTGTTAGGTGGGTTGGGGGAGTCAGCAACGGGGGCGAGGTGATGGACGCCTCGGAAATCGGAATAGAGAGGCCGCGTGAAGAGTTGTAATCGTGTTTGGTAATTTTAGAAAGGACTCTATCCCAATAGAGACGATGAAGGCGGCATGGAGAGGTGAAGGGCTCTATTGTGTGAAAATTATGGGTGATAACTACGGGGTACCCACTAACAGCTAACAGTGATACATCATGGGACAATTATGGAGTGTTAGATCGATGCAGTCTTAGAGCTGATGTTAGTTTGATCAATCCTCACTGATATTTTTTACATTAGTGGAGATAGGAAACGTACATGTGTGTTACACTGGGTTGGTTGCAATTGTTGATTCACTCACCTGAGAAGACATTGACCCTAGAAAACAAGGGAGCTAGCATGAGTCGACGTGCCAAAATCGGGGCCAGGGGATAGACGAAAACTATTTCTTTCCTTCTTTGAACTAATATAAGTGTTGTAGACAAACAAATCCATTTTCTTAGTCCACCATGTGCACTCCACAGTTTCTTTTGATGGCTCTAACCTAGTTGCGCCTCTAACTGTTCTGCCATCAAGACTCTCGTACTATTAAATACCTAAAAATAAATAAAAACATAATATTGTTCTATTAATATTCTACTCCCTCAGTTCCAAAATAGATGTCTCAGATTTGTCAAAATTTGAATGAATCTAGACACTATTTAGTATATAGGTTTATCTAAATTTTGACAAATCTAAGACATCTAATTTGGGACTGAGGGAGTAGCATTTTATAAAATATGAAATTGAATTTTAAATAATTTAAACATAAGCAAATTCGAATAAAACCTTTTGGTATCATTAATTTTTTATTTCTAAATAATACCATAAAATTCTAAAAATAGAATTTCAAAATCTTGTTTTGAAGTAATTAAATATTTGACAAGTTAATTAAAGAGGAAGTGTGGAAATCAAGGACCTAAGTCAAGTTATCCACCCCTAAAAAAAGTCAATTTATCCATAAATAACACAACTTAGTAAAGACAAATCCAATACACTGTCATATCAATTCAAAAGCTCCATATCATTCGTTAATTGTGATCAAACTACATGTCATCGGAGATTGATCGGTGACGACGACGAGCTCGACGACGGCGCGGCTGGTCCCCGGGCGACGCGGTTGTGGAGCTTTTGGGCGGTGGCGGCTGCTACCTCGGGGATGGTCCACGGTGGCGGCGTGGCTCAAGATCTGTCGGCGGCGGGGCATGGCGGCTCGGCCGGCGGGATGGCGACGGCAGGGCTGGTAGGCTGGTCGCTTGGCGGTGGCTGGTGGCCTCGCTGCAGCAGTGCAGCGGCGGAGCCGTTTGGGCCCGATCTGGGCCTGATCTGGGGCTGGCCGGGCCTGATCTAGGTCTGAGTGGCACTGTTGCTGCACCCGGTCGGCACTCACCACGTCTCTCACCGTAGGTGAGGGAGGGCATATCCCCTCCCCTAGGTTGCCGGCCCGCTGCCTGCTGACCCGTGCTTGGCCTCTCTCGTCTTGTTCAGCGGCTGTGTGATGCGGCGCTGGCCAGGGTCTGGGCTCGAGTTCGTGGATGCCGGGGCGGCGGCTCCGGAAGGTGGGCTGCGCGGACGGCTCTTCGGCGGCAGCGCGTGGTGGCTCCTCTCCTCGGTCATGTGGATGGCGCGGAGGCGCTGTTAGAGACCTTGGTGTTGTCGGCGTTTTGGCTCCGGCAGCCCCCAGATCGTGTGGCGGAGGCCTCACTTGGGGATAGCGGGCATGACGGAAGACGGGGAGCGGCACCGAAGGTTTTTTCGGGCGAAAGCTCAGTGCTTTGGCACCTACGGCGGCGGTGCCTGCGGGTATCGTTACCCTCTTGGGGGCGTCGTGGCGGCTACCTTCTCCGCGATAGGAATCCGAGTGAAAACCTTTGACCTTTGGTCTCGGCGGCGGCACAGTGTGTCGTTACCCTCTTGGGGGCGTCGCCGTGGAGTCCCGGTTCTCCAGGGTCTTCGCTCGTTATCCCCGGTGGCAAGTGTTGACCTTCCTGTTTTTCTTGCTTATTTTGATCTGTTGTAAAGGGGTCTCCCCATCACCTTGTATCTTGTTCGGCCGTTGTGGCTTTATTTATAAAGCGGGGCGAAAGCCTATTTCATGAACGGTTCGGTGCCGGTGGATGCATTTTGGATATGTTTGGTTTTTGCCCGGGTTAGCCCTGCCAATGCACGGGCCAGCCAATATTGGCGTAGCTTTTTGCCACCCACCTCTGGCCAAGCTAGCAAGGGTACGCCAAATAATTGGCTATTTGGCTTCAATCCAAACAATGCATACGCACTTGGTCAACGACCAATTATTTGGCTTGGCAGCGTTGGGCTTCCATCCAAACGTTCCGTTTGTTGTTAAGGTGACTAGGCTGAACCTTGGCTGGTTGGGACACCGTTCGACTTAATTGCGTCCGGATCTTTCCGGTGCTACTGCTTGCTTGCGTGAACATGTGGGTTGATGCATAGGACAGATGTAGAAATTTGCCCTCATAAGGACTATTTCCCCCTAATGTTGTTTCTTCTAAAGATGTATTCCTAATTCTCAAAGTTAAATTTTGATTCTAGTAAGTGTTTTGTTCTTTTGTTTAAGTTCTTGTTAATTTGGGTTCTTGTGCATGTTTTCGTTTGAAATACTCTTCTATTTTTATATCTCGTTTAGGAAGAATTTTGATATACTATTTCTTTGGTAGCACAATAACCTACCGTCTTATTCTTACAAAGACAAGCCTCAAGGAGGTTAGATTACCGAATCGAGTATATGGTTTACCGAAACTGTGTGGTATGTGTGTACGCCTACCAGAGGATGGTGATCGCTGAAACATTTCATGTTGTCCTTGTAAATGGAAAATGCAGCTGGTGTTCTTCCTCTTCGTGATGGCGCTGATGCAATACGGGCTGGTCTCTCTGTGCTCTTCTTCACTGGCTGCTCGTGCATGCTGAAGAAGATCCACATATGGATTGAAACACTCAAGCTCCACACCATCTTCGGTGAGCTAGAGCTAATGTAAGTCTTGAGCTCCTTGATCTGTTCTTCAAATGGATGTGTCTGTCTTTGCCTACCTGAATAACCTCTTTGAGCTTTTGGATTTGTGAAACTCATTTTTGTGAGATTATTGTGTAACTCCAGATTTGCTACTATTAGAGCATTGGAGTTATTGTTTAACTAGCGGTAGAAGAGGGCTATTTATTAAACTAATTTTGCAGTTATATATTGTTGCAAAGTTGGTTTTCTCAATATTATTTATGTTCATCAACTAATAACATATTATAGTTGCTGCATAGCTATATTATAGTAGCTACGCGGGGTAATACATAACGATGTCATTATCATACCCTGGTCCTGATCTTCATAGTTAGAAGAGTCTGAATTGTCATGGGACTTAAAAAAATAGAAGGCGTCATGTCATTGGAAAAATTAGTAGATATATGACTAATTAATTTTATTTGAAAATCTCTTACCCCAACAAAAAAAGTTTAGCGAGCTTATTCATGGTCACGTATTGGGCCTAATCTTGCCTCGCTTTCAGCATGCATTCTGAAATCTGAACTGGTTCTCCAGTAAAGGGAACGGGAAAATAAATAGAGGACTTTGTGTAACATCCCATCATTAGAGTTTAGAAATAAGTTGAACCCAGATGTGTGCATTGCATTTATGCATAGAAAATCCGAATAATTTTCACGCTTTTTAATAAAATTTGCCAAAGTGATTGAAGCTTCTCTCAACTTGATGGAATTGAAGTAGATCATTAAGTTGTTGCGATAAGTTTCAACATGACCTTTGCTAAAATCTTATTTTGGGTAAAGGAGAGTTGATCTAAGGGTAGATCAAATGTAATAGAAGTTAAACCCTAATACATTGCTTAATGATTTATATTTGATCTTTAAGAGATCATATCATAGTATTCATTACCATCACTCATAAATACCAAGTTAAGAATATAACCCAAGTAATAAGAATTCAATAACTAAGTCTTAACCTATATCATTCTTATCTATTCCTACCATGAGAATCATGGTATTTCTTAAACATTAATTCTTTATCACTTGTTGAGTAGGAAGGAAATCAAGTCAAGATCATTCACCATGTATCTTTCTATTCATATCAATCTTTACCATTTCTATTGAATCATATTCTAATATCTGTTGTTCATCAATGTTGAGTAATCAACTATTGATTCACCAATTCTTAACCTATCAATTCTTGATCTATCAACTCTTGACCATAGCATAGCATTCACTTAAGGCCTATAAGGAAAGAAGTAAGAAGAGGTAAATGGTAATGCTAGTCTTAGGTATCATCTGACATGGTTATACCCTACGGGTACGTGACTTTAGCATACCTGGTCCAGCCCAAGGAAGGCCCACAGTAGATATACACTGGCCCATGAAGATTTTCGGGTGGCCAGGGCCCATGACGCCTTCGGATCCTTGGAGAGCAAGACTAGCGGAGATAGGAAATTCAAAGGGGTAAAACCCTAGAACTTGTAACCGACTAGGACTATGCCCGGGACCTGCCTAAGTCTATATAAAGGCCAGGAGGGCACGTCCTAGATCAATCGACTCATACTTTCGCACACGCATCCACGCCAGATCGAATCTGCGCACCCTGTAACATTCGGTTCCGCCGTAATCAAGCGGAACAAGCGAGTAGGGTTTTTCCCTCGGGGGCCTGAACTGGTAAATCTCGTGTCCCGGTTGCTTGTTCCATTAACCGTGTCACGATCTCCAGCATCCCCATCTTCTCCAAAACCCAAGTCCATAACAATGGGCATTGAGATTAAACCTCGTCAATTGGCGCCCGTCTGTGGGAACCGGGCTGCTGATTGTGCGGTCGTGGCGGTTACGACCCGATCGATCTACAACTCCGCGGCGGAGAATCACCTCCTCTTGCGCTTTCGACTTCACCGCCCACTCCCGGCCACCATGAAGGATTTCGAGCCCGTGGCGACGGACTCGAAATTTTGTTCGAGCTTACGCTTCCGGTGGGACAAGCGGCACCCTCCGCCTCCACTGGCGGGTGCCGTGCCGTCAATCAGGCCCGCCTCGTGGGCTCCACACCCGTGCTCGCCGTCACCATCGACAGATGAGTTCTCTGATAGCAGCTGCAACTCCGATCTGCGATCCACCTTGGATGAAGGACCTACGATTCGGATCCGAAAGCTGCGGCAACCGACCAATCTGCGGCGCTATCTATGCGCGCGATCATCCAAACCGACGAAACACCTAACCGCCGCCCAACCGAAGCGGCGGTAACCGGAAGAAGCCGGTCCCCACCCAACAGGGAAAACAACGGCCCGTCATCCAACTTAGCAAAGAAGGATGGGTCTAAGCGGCGCCGTGTGCCGCAGCGACATCGTCTTACCTGCAGACGCCTCACGTTACCTACTGATGGCATACCACTACCTCCTCATCGAGGAGCACAAGAAACAAGTCAAGATGCAAGAGACGCTCGACAAACGCAAGCAAGCAGCCTCCGAGTCCAGCGCGCGACGAGCTGCGCTCTCCGCCATGGCACCCGGCTCTAGCACAAACGAAAACCAGGGAAACAAACACCGCTCGCGGGTGGAAAACATGGATCCCAAGGAGCGGCGTGACGTGACCCGAACTCTCCACACATCGTTCATGGATATGGATGCCGACGGCAACATCATCCCGAAGACGCCGCAAGCTACGATCATGGCAGCCACTGCGTATCTCGCGGCTCACCCACCTCCGGAGGGGGACCCGAAAAGGGCCATGCATAGGTCCGCACTCACTGGACTAGGACTAATCGGAGCTGCGCTCCACGAAGATGCTCCTGCGGAGCCGAAGAAGAAAGCTCCGGCCAGGCGCGACCGAAGCCCCACCCCCTCATCCGAAGAAGAAGAGGAGCACGATCTTCCTCGAAGGAAGAAGAGCTCGCACCGCCATAAACGCGACTACGACGCCAGAGACAAGCTTACACAGCGCAAGATCGACAAAGCACGCGCCAAACGCGCATGCTCGTCTGAATCTGAGATGGATGAAGACGAAGGAGAACTCTGCGGGGCTCGATGCTTCAGCAGATCCGTTCGGCGAACACAGATGCCACGCAACTTCAAGCTTCGCCGGATACTCGAAGTTCAGCACGCAAGATCCAAAGTCCTGGCTCAGCGACCATCATCATCCGTCAAGCTTCACGGAGGCAACAAAGAAACCGCCATGCAATGCCTTAATTGCGGTGGCGGTATGGCCGAGTGCAGCTTAGCAGCCTATCATCAGGATCCATCCGAAGCTGGGAGGAGCTCGCTTACAACTTCATCCGAAATTTCAAACGCACCAGCAAGAGGCCCGCCTCAATCAAAGAATTGCGAGCCTATACTCAGAGAACGGGTGAATCTATTCGCTCGTACATACTACGCTGGTCTACAACCAAGAACTCCGCAGCACACATCTCCGAAGAGCGGGCCATCGACGCCTTCAGGGACGGCATCAAGCGCCCAGACTTCAAGGAGGAACTTGGGTGTGTCAAGCCCAAGACACTCGACCACCTCATGGAAATCGCCAATAGTTGGGCAAACGGCGAAGATTGCATCTAGCGAGCGCAATCAGATGAAGAGGACGACTACGGCCGAAGACGTGAACGCCGCAGCAAGAGGAGATCGCGCGTCTACGAGGACCGCGACGGACCCGACATGGTCGCGGCCGGCTACACCGACCGCCGTAACGACAACAGCCGCAACAACGGAGGATACCGCGGCGGAAACTTCCGCGACAACGGACGACCAACGCAGTCGTGGCAACGCCGCGACCGCGACAACGGACCCTCAGCATTCGACAAACTTTCAGGTCCATGCACCATCCACTTCTACATCGACAAGCAGGATGGCAAAAAGAAAGCCAGTCACATGCTCAAGGACTGCCGCGAGTTCCAGAAACTCAGCGAAGGCATGGTGCAGATGAGGCAACAAGCTCCAATTCCTGCGTTCGGTAACGCACCTGCGCCAGGTGAAATAGCACACGGAGCTCCTCCACCGCCGCCTATTGGAGGCCCAAATCAACCAGTCGCACCAGCGCAAAACAACGCCGGGGTCGGATACCCCCACCAAAGGGAGCACTAAATATGATCCAGAAGGGACGCCCCACCAACAGGGTGCAGAAGAAAATCACCCGACAAATCAACTTGGTCGTGGCAACTCCGCCTGCAATCCCTGAGTACCTCAGCGGATCGGAGTCCTGCATCACATTCACTCGCGCGGATCACCCTTGCCAGATCCCTCGCCTAGGTCATGCTGCCCTGGTGCTGGAGGCGCAGATCGGAGGCTTCGAGATGAGTCGCGTATTCATGGACGGTGGCAGCGGCATCAACCTAATGTTCGCAAGCACTCTAGCAGCTTTGCGGATCCCGCAATGCAGCCTGGAACAATCAGACACAACGTTCCACGGCATTGTCCCCGGAAAGGGCATATTCCCCCTGGGCAAAATAGGACTCGACGTCATCTTCGGGAAGCCGGACAACTTTCGGCAGGAGCGACTAGAATTCGAAGTGGTGGACTGGCCGTCGCAATACCACGCCATCCTGGGGCGTGTAGCATTCGCAAGATTCCTGGCCGTCCCACACTACGCATACCTACTACTCAAGATGCCAGGACCAAGGGGCGTCATCACAGTCCACGGGAGCTTCACCCGATCGGACCAATGCGACCGGGATTTCAACAAAATCTCCCAGTCTTTCGGCATGCAAGACGAGCTTGTAAGGCTCCGCGAGGTGACGAACAATGGGCTACCTCCAGTCACAAGGCAGAACGCACCTGACATGTCCTTCGACTCCACCGTCAACAGCAGGAAGGTGCAGGTCCATCCGACAGATGCCTCCAAGACGGTGCTGATCGCCAACGACCTCAGCACCGCATAGGAAGGCGCACTCGTCGAATTCCTCCGTGAGCGCTGGGAAATCTTCGCCTGGTGTCCTGTGGACATGCCGGGAGTTCCCAGGGAATTCGCCGAGCACGCACTCAATGTCTTTCCAGACACCAAGCCAGTCAAGCAGTCCATCCGAAGACTGTTGGAGCCACGAGCCGAAGCTATCGGCAAGGAAATCAACAGATTACTCGCAGCAGACTTCATCCGGGAAATCAAGGAAAGCGAGTGGCTGGCAAACACGGTGATGGTTCCGAAGAAGGACACGGACATCCTGCGGATGTGCGTGGACTTCACGTCACTAAACAAACATTGCCCAAAGGACCATTTCCCTCTTCCTCGGATCGATCAGATCATCGATTCGACTGCAGGTTGTGAGAAACTCTCCTTCCTCGACGCCTACTCAGGCTATAACCAGATTCGACTCAAGGTTGAAGATCAAGAGAAACTGGCGTTTATCACACCGTTCGGAGTATACTGCTACAACACAATGCCCTTCGGGATAAAGAACGCGGGTGCCACGTACCAGCGATGCATGCAGGCCTGCCTCAAGGACCAGATCGGTCGCAACGTCCAAGTCTATGTCGACGACATAGTAATAAAAACCAAGGAAGAAAGGACACTTATCGACGATCTCCGCGAGACGTTTGACAACCTTGATCGCTACAGGATCAAGCTCAATCTGGAAAAGTGCGCCTTCGGCGTCCCCTCGGGTCAGCTGCTCGGATACTTCATCTCTCAACGAGGGATTGAGGCGAACCCGAAGAAAATCAGAGCCATCATGACAATGGAGAAGCCGAAAAACCTCAAGGGCGTTTAGCAGCTCGCAGGGCGAGTAGCGGCACTAAGCAGGTTCATCAGCCACATGGGCGAGAAGGCCCTACCATTCTACCAGCTGCTGTGCAAGGCAGACAAGTTCGAGTGGACACCAGAAGCCAACGACGCATTCGAAACCTCAAGCGGCTCCTATCCACCTCGCCAGTTTTGGTCACGCCAAAGGAGCGCGAACCCCTGCTGCTGTACATAGCAGCCACACCAGTGGTCAACACTGCACGTGGTCGAACGACCCGAAGAAGGCAAGACCCACGGGGTCCAGCGCCCAATTTACTACCTCAGCGAGGTACTCACTCCAACAAAGCAGAGGTACCCTCACTACCAGAAGCTAGCCTACGGCGTGTTCATGACGGCTCGACGGTTGAGCCATTACTTCCAGGAGCACCAAGTGATGGTCGTCAACGAGGCACCTCTGAACAGCATCCTGAATAACCCAGAGGCAACAGCAGACGCATACAGCAGGGCATCGAACTATCACCCTTGGACATCGTCTCACGAAGCGACACGCAATCAAATCTCAAGTCCTTCCGGACTTCCTGGTGCCTGGATGGAGCTGCAGCTGCGGACACCCAGACATGTCGCATGATCTGGACAATGCATTGACGGCTCCAAGCGCGAAGCGAGGCAGGAGTCATACTGACCTCCCCGCAAGGTGACAAGATGAAGTACGTTCTTCGGATGAAGTTCAGAGCCTCCAACAATGAAGCCGAATACGAAGCCCTCATCCATGGCATGAGGATGGAAAAGATATGCGGCGCAACGCGCCTGGTCATCTATGGTGACTCCAACCTCGTCGTCCAGCAGACGATGAATGAGTGTGACGCACACGCCGAAAACATGATAGCGTACCGCGCGCTCTACAACGCACTCGAAGGAGAATTCGACGGTTGCGAGCTTCGACACGTTGGGAGAGAAAGCAACGAGGAAGCCGACAGACTCGCCAACATCGGCTCCACTTGTGCAAAGGTACCACCAGGTGTGTTCCTCGAACAGATCTGCGTGCCATCCATCAAGCGGAAATTCCCCAAGGGATCACCCGAAGAAGCAGAACACTCGGGGGCTACGCTACCCGAAGGTCATGAAGGACCCGAAAAGTTGGATACCGAAGTTGCCATGGTCAACCTGATGCAGGTCATGGCAGTCAAAGAAACTTGGACGCGGCCATACCTCCAGTTCCTGATAAACGGTGAACTACCTGACAGCCCGACAGATGCCCGGCGCATATCTCGTCGGTCAAAAGCCTTCACCATCATCAACGGCGAACTGTACAAACACAGCATTACGGGTATACTACAACGGTGCGTCACCATCGACAACGGCAAGGCCATACTCCAAGACATCCATGAGGGCATCTGCGGCCACCATGCCGGCAGCCGCTCCCTTGTCGCCAAAGCTCTACGAGCAGGATTCTACTGGCCAACGACCATGAGCGACGCGAAGGACATCGTCCGAAGATGCAACGGGTGCCAACGGTTCGCGGACAAACCGCACGCACCTGGGTCCGAACTTCGACCCATACCCATAGCCTGGCCTTTTGCCCAATTGGGGCCTCGACATGATTGGCAAACTGCCAAAGTCCTCGAAAGGAGGACACGTCTTCCTCCTGGTCGCAGTCGACAAATTCACCAAGTGGATCGAGGCCATGCCAGTCACCATCCAGAAGGGCAAAACCGCCGTCAAATTCTTCGAATCCATTGTCTACGAGTTGGCGTATCGCTGACATCATCACCGACAACGGATCGAACTTGATCTCCGAAGAATTCCAGGACTTCTGCGAAGGCCTCGGGATCAACATCACGTACGCCTCAGTGGCACACCCGCAAACAAACGGGCAAGTGGAAAAGGCCAACGGTCTAATTGGCGCCAGCATCAAGAAGCGCCTCATGAGCTCACTCGAGCACAAGGCTGGAAACTGGACGAAAGAGCTACCGTCTGTCCTGTGGAGCTTACGGACTACGCCAAACAGCTCCACCGGCTACACACCGTTCTTCATGGTGCACGGAGCTGAGGCCGTGCTACCAGCCGAAGTACGCCACCAGGCTCCACGAGTCGTCGCTTACAGCGAAGCCGAATCCACGGATGCACTCGAAGATGCCGTCGACACACTCGACGAAGCACGGGATATAGCGGCAGCTCGATCAGCGGTGTACCAGCAGAGTCTCCGCAACTACCACAGCCGCCGGCTGCGCCCAAGGTCCTTCGTCGAAGGAGACCTCGTCTTGCGACTCAAGCAAAAGCGACCGAATAAATTTGAGTCACCATGGGAAGGACCCTATGTCATCAACGAAGTCATCCCAGGTGGCGCCTATCGCCTCAAGCACGTGGAGTCTAGAGTCGCATACTCCAACCCATAGAATATCTCGCACCTGCGACGATTCTACCTGTAGCAACCTACCCCCTTTTTATTTTCAATAAGGCTTTCAGCCAAGGCTACTCAGCCGAACCATGTACCTCCTCCATTACGATATAAATAAAGCTAAGTGTCTCGCCCCCAAACTTCGGTTGACTATTTTTCTGCAACTTTATTACATGCTACAAACGCACTCGGGGGCTCCCCCCCACCTCACGATTTCATCGCTGAGGACTGCGTGTACACAGTGGTGACCACCTCAGGCAAACGAAAAGGACACGTATTCAATCAAAGCACTACGTGCTCATAAACAAGCAAACCTTTACAACAAAGGGCACAAAATGCCCAGCCGAAATATACAAATTTTACATCTATCTGTTTATTTTTAGGTCCTACCTATTCTGAAGAATAACCTGAGCACGCTGCTCAAACAAATCTACAATCTGTTCGGCATACTGCCTTACAGCCGCGTAATGCGGACGCATGTTCCACTCGCCACCATCCGGTCGAAGAGGTGGCCCAGCTGCCACAGCAGCCAAATCTACGTCAGGGCGGTGCACCCTCACAAGAGACAAGGCAGCCTTCACTCCTGCGACGAGCTGCTGCCGCACGAGCTCCTTGACATTGCTGGCACTCCGAAACTTCGACAGAAGACCTGCAAGGGTTGTCGGCACGACATCCAAAGGAAACATGACGTGCAGCACCGAGGAAAGTGATGTCTGCACCTGGCGGAGCACCTGCGAAACTTGATAAACACGATCCTGCACCGTCGCCAGAACCATGGCGCGATCGCGGTCCATCCAGAAGAAGCCGCCGGCCTCCATGTCCTGTTGAGTCAAGCAGTTGACCCGAACAGCGACACACTCCTTTTCTTTCCTCGGAGCAAGATTGGCACCTGCAACAATCGCACAAAACAAGAATAAGTCCAGCAGGCTCACCCGAAGAACTGAGCTACAGCCCGAAAACAAGGATCAACTTACATTGCAGCTGTTCGGACAGCCGGCCTAGCTCCGCCATCAAGTACTCCTCTCTGGCTGCACCACGATCCGCCTTGGACTTCCAAACGTCGGCGCGACCACGTAGCCCGAGCAATTCCCTCTCCAAACTGTGCACGCGATCTCGAAGGAAAGCGAGCTGCGAGGAATCGTCCAACGATGGTCGCAAGGGCTTTGCGGATGAAATGTCAACTGGGTCAGCACCCGAAGGAACCTATAGAAGCAGAAAAAAGAAGGCGCACAGACATTCAGCCAAGGATAGAGCACAACTCGGAGGAATTCATTAAATATATAAGGCCACTACGTGGCACAAGGACGGTACTACAAAATATATTTACAACAAAAGTAGACTACACACTACCCTACGTCTACTATGCCTAAGGTGCAGGACCTTTGAGTCGCCTCGAGCAGGATCGCCTAGCTTTGGCCTCGCCACTGCCGTGCACAAAGACAAACAAGTCAATGAGCTTGGGCCCATATAAATGCGCAGCGGCGGAGTAGGCAGCGAAGTCTACCTCGGATCCATCCACAGCCGTCGCATCCGCGAGGTGATGCAGGGCAAGTCCAGCTCCGCTCCGGCCGCCAAGGCCATCGCCCGACCCGGACGCGCCCGATGCCCTTCGCTTGCGCTTATACGCCTGGCCGACAGAGCCTCTTCTAGAGCATCCACATCTTCAAGGGCTGCGCCCTTCGGGAAGAGCTCCTGGTAGAAGCGACCAAGGACCTCTTTCGCCTTAGCAAGGGAGTTGACGATGGTGCCGCAGCGGTCTTCGACCGCCACAGTGGCATCATCTAGAGCACTCCGTGCTCCGAGCACCATGGTCGAACTTCGATACTGCGGCATCTGAGACAAAATGAAAAAACATGAAGAAGGCGGCATAGAAGAAGACCCGGGAAAAGAAACAAGTACAAAACTAGCACTCACCGAAATAGCCTTGGCGGAGCCATGAGCTTCGCCACCCCTCTTTCACGAGCAGCATAGCGGTGGCCAGCTGCTCCTCACGATCTGCGGCCTCCTGCTGCAGACGCTCCTTCGCTTCGGCTGCCTTCGACAGCTCTAGCTCAAGGCGCTCTTTCGCGCCGACGGCGGCTTCGGCTTTCTGCTCCGATTGGCCAAGGCTCTTTTTAAGAGCGTCGACCTCATGGAGAGAATCGTTATGCTCCTCTGCATTTAAGACAAGCAAGTGTCAAAGAACATGACCAAGATAAACAAGAGAGGTATTAAAAGGTAGACGGATACCTTGAAGCAGCCGAAGTTTCGCCTCCAGCGCCAGGCGTTCCTCCACCAGCCGCTTGGCCTCCTGTACAAAAGGCTGCAGGAAAAGAAAACGGCAGTAAGAAAAGGACTTGGGGGGCTACGCCCAACACAAAGGAGTAAAAACAACATCATCACACGAAGACACTCGGGGGCTTTCCCCCGTGACATGAAGCAGAAAACTTACATGCTCCGATGGCGACCCCGAAGCCCCGCCTGCGAAATTCTAAGGCGCAACCACCAGCGCCTCCCGCACAGGAGGATCTGGAGCGGCGCCACCCGAAGTCGCCACCGTCTGAGGAGGAGGCGACACAATGTTCGACTCCCCCATCATCTCCCGCGCACCATCACTAGAGTCGTGGGAGGATTGCCTGCATACGAACCAATCAACACAGGTGCAAAAATCATGAAGAGAAAAAGGACAATAGTACAACAAGAAAACTTACGAGCCCAATGCGCTCAGGTCGAAGATAGGAGAAGCCCTTCGGGCCCTCTTCTCCTCTTTCTTCTCTTCCTTCTTCTCCTCCTTCTTTTCTTCCTTCTTCCTCTTTGCTGGCGGGTGCGGCGCAATAGCCCGCACAGGAATGGCAGGAAGGGGAGAGGAAGAACCTCCGCGACCATCACTATGACGCTCAAGGCCCAGAGGATTTCTGGGAGTCGGAGGAGTCGAGGCATCCGAAGACTCGCTGGAGCTCCGTGATCGCTTGCGAGTATGGTCCTCACTCGACTCATCGGCATCCTCCGCCGGAGATCGCGCCGACGGAAGCTCGGACACGGAATCAACCACTTCATTATCCGGGGCATTCGGATACCTTTCGGGTAATGGTGGTACCATGCCCGGCACTTTGAAGCTCTACAAGATGAGAAGAAACGGTGTTAGCAAACAAAGGAAATAAATACACACCCAACAAAAAAAAGGGGGAGCACTACGTGCACAAATCTACACCTTCGGCACGACCAACGTCGAAGAAAAGGGAGGAGTCAGCGACTTCCCCGGGATTTCTTCTCCGGCCTTGAACTTCAGCAGCACACGAAGATCCTTGTCAAGATTCCCCTCGGAGATTTTCTCACTCGAAACCCTCGTCGGATCACGACGCCCAAAATAAAGAAACATCGGGTGCGCCCTCGCTTGGAGAGGCTGCACCCGACGCTCAAGAAACGTCTGGATGATGTCCACGCCGTTCACCTCCTTCTCAGGAATCAGTTGGAGATCCTCCACCCGACGGTAAAGGGCCTCTATCTCCGCCACCTCACCGTCTAAGACTTGGTTTTTCCACGACCTTTTCTTCTCAATCTTTTGGGAGGGGTCAAAGGGAACAAGACCAAAATCTTGCTCGGGCAAGACGGAGTCACGGATGTAAAACCATCGCCTCCGCCAGTACTGGACAGATTCGGACATGGAAAAGGAAAAGAATTGCACATTGGGACTGAGGGAGATAATGAAACCCCCAATGGGATACACACCATCCGAACCAGATTGCCTCTTCACGGAATAAAGCTTCCGGAAGAGGCCAAAGTGCGGCTCAATGCCAAGCCAACACTCGCAAAGTGTGATAAAACACGCAATGTGGAGAAGAGAGTTGGGAGACAGATGATGGAGTTGAACCCCATAGAAGAAGAGCAGTCCACGGAGGAAGTCGTGGACCGGAAAAGAAAACCCGCGAATCACGAAGGCAACAAACATAACCCGGTACCCAGATGGGGGACGGGGGATTACCTCATTGCCGGGGAGTCTCACGCCCGTCGTATCTTGCGGGATCAGGCCCTGCTCGCGTAGTTTGCGGAGATCGCTCTCCCGCGTTTCTGATCGCCGCCAGCCACCATCGGTGACGCGAGCAGCGGCGGTGCCCTTCTTGCCTCCGGGGGCGCTTGTCCCAACCACAGATGAGGACTTCTTTGTTTTCCCCATGGCGCTACGGCGGTGGTGGCAATGCCAAAGCAGAAAGAACAGAGGAAATGTGGAAGAAAATCTCAGCGCGCAGCAAGAATAGCTCAAGAACAAGGAGGCAGTGAATAGACGAACTGGTGCGGTGAAAAACAAACCACGATTTCACCAAGGATTATAACAGCGAAGACGACGCACGCTGGCCGTCCATCGAGAAGACCTAACGCCAACGGTTGATCTGGCCGTACCGTGTCGACATCACAACGAACCGTCGTTACCACGCCGTCCACTACACGGAAATCGAGGAGACGCGTAATCATCTCACGCCGCGTGACCGGTCAATTCAAAGTCGAAAGTGGGACCCACGCTTTTCCGATCAAGTCATCTCTACGGCGTAGCGAGCGCTGAGGTCATCGATCGTCGACAGCGTCATCAAAAGCTATACTAGCACCAACCCGGCTCACAGCTAAGAGTACTCACTCGAATCTACGATTCGACTAAATACTCGGGGATACTCCTATCGAGGCGGCGCGCACCGGACAAATGAGGACAAAATTACTTCTCGAGTCCTCGTCAGTCTGACTCCACTACGGACTCGGGGCTACTCCCATAGGGAGGATGGATTTAAGCATCCGAAAATTTTGAGTCCCTACGGACTTAACGGTGACACAATGCTTGAACTAAAGTCTCCGTTCGAGTCTCGACTCGAGCAGACACTGGGGCTACTCCCATAGGGGCGCTGGTCGCGCACCCTATGAAATCTTCGATTGCGATCTTCGGATCAACGCAAAAACTTTTTGGCAACTTTGCCCCAACAAAGCGGCCGAGTGGCGACAATATCCTAGGCCACGAAGCACCTCCGAGGTGATAAATGTTGGATGCTGCGTCTGTGCGCAAAGATAAGACTGCGAGATATCATCCGATGGCACGGCAACGCCTTTCGGCTAGTATGAACCGTACATCAGCAGTGCGATGAAAAATCCGGACGACACGTTGGGTACACCGATTAAAACCATTGGAATTCCACTCCTGTAAGTCCTCCGGCTGAGTCGAATTACGCCAGACATATGTTCGGTCGGGTTGAGGACCCGAACTGAAGAAGATCGTGTCGTTTCGTCCTAAGACGATTAAGCGACCACGATCCATCGGGTGAGTCGAGCTGCGCATCAACAATCCCGCACATATACTATTAAAATATAGTTGCACCGAAGAATGGAAGAGTCCTCGGCGAATCTACGATTCGTGATCACTAGAGGGGCTCTTGACATGGTTATACCCTACAGTGCGTGACTTTAGCATACCTGGTCCAGCCCAAGGAAGGCCCACAGATATACAACGGCCCATGAAGATTTTGGGTGGCGAGCCCATAACGCCGGATCCTTGGAGAGCAAGACTAGCGGAGATAGGAAATTCAAAGGGTAAAACCCTAGAACTTGTAACCGACTAGGACTATGCGGGACCTGCCTAAGTCTATATAAAGGCCGAGGAGGCACGTCCTAGATCAATCGACTCATACTTTCGCTGCGCATCCACGCCAGATCGAATCTGCACCTCAGAACCGGTTCGGCTGTAATCAAGAGCGAGACAAGCGGGAGTAGGGTTTTCCCTCGGGGCTGAACCTAGGTAAATCTCGTGTCCCCTGGTTGCTTGTCTGTTAACCGTGCCACGATCTCCAGCATCCCCATCTTCTCCAAAACCCAAGTCCATAACAATGGGCATTGACGAGATTAAACCTCGTCATCATCTATAGGATGGGAGTGATTGAAAGGAATCAAATCAATAGGGTAATGGATGGAGTTAACTCACTCCTGAAATGATAGAAGAGTTATTTGGAATATATAATTACATGGTGATAAAGAAGATTTCAAGAATGAATCCTGAAGAAAGTTACCAGGAGTAATCCTATTGGGTCAAGGAGGTATAGTCAATAAATAGTATCTCTTAGTCCAATAGAGATAAACAGAAGATAATTATAATACAACTATAATGTTGTATGGATGAAAGCCTTGACTAGCCAACTGGAAACCTAAACCATAAAGGATCAAAGGATTATAATGATCATGCTTTGGTCACTAAGATAGAATGCTTATATCATGTATAAGTGACATTGGTGGATAGAACATGATTGAACCTTAGTATAGATAGGTTATATGGCTCTCCACCCACCCCCACCGTGACACCCACCCCTCCTCCGGCGATCTCCCAACCCCGGCCATCTAAACCCAAATCTGAGTCGTGCAATCAACCCTACTCACCCCAAAACCCATAAGCTGGCCAACATGGCTCCATCTACAATCTCCTTCCCCCTAGATCTTGAATCTGGTTTGGCTTTTTCAAAAAAAGTGATGAACCTTTATTCCACCCTAGTTCATCCAATCTATGCTGAATTTGGATTTTCCCTTGTGGTTTCTTTTGGCAATGCAAAGTTTGATCTCTCTTGTGCCAATGTTGGAATGGCTCTCTCGGCATGTCTAGGTGAAGATTGGGACAAACTCCAAATCTCCCCCTTGCAGGGACGGGTATTCGTATTTGATGTTTGTTTGAAGGCTATTGGGATCATGATCATTAAAATGAGGTATTACAAATCTAGAGATTTCACATGCTACTTTGATCTCTGGAGCAACGGTGGACCAAATTGGGAACGTGAATTTAAACTCTGGAATAAGGAAGAAGAAAGGCAATGGACACTCGTGCAACACAAGAGGAAAAGGAATTCTTATGGATCCATCTATGAATCACACAACCATCGAGGTACATCTACTATCCCACCCTCTACAAATTTACAAAATCCTCTATCTGGTGCAAATCTTGTTCCTGTTGGTAGTAGAGATTCATATGTTGAAGTGGCTCGATCACACAACGGTACACAATTTCTAAATTTTGAGCATGCACATGATCATACATCATGGAATGAGATCCCATTATCTAAGACTGAAATATCTCATCGACACGTCTCACACGTTGGAGTTTCACCTGAACGGCCGAATAATATGGATTTGCCTATTTATGATCACGTCATTAGGCCATTTAAATACACACGTTGCTTGGTAGTAAATGATCATCTACGTTCAGTTTGTCGTAACCGTGTTCATTGCCGTAAATGCTACAATTATGGACACATCTCCCGATCATGTCTATCGTCGCTAACAAGAAAAACATTTTATCGGAGAATATCTCGAGCTACTGTTACACCTAACCCTGCCGCATCGACTTCTCCAGAGAAAAGCACATACACAACTCCGCTGCCACTATCCTCTCAATCTCCTCTCCCACAAACTCCAGTGTGCTCATCGGCGGCGGCAATGGCGAACTACCCAGTCGACCCTGCCCCCCACGTCCCCCCTAGCATGGCTGCAATCCCTCCTGGTCCACTACGCACCCAAAGAAGCTATGTGTTCCTGGGAGGGGACTCACCCATCTATGCTGATGATTGGGCTATCGCCACCCTCACCCCCAACCCTGATGCTGCTGACTTCCTCGGCTCTGTTGCGATCATTGGTGAGTTTCTCCATGGACTTGGTCTGCAAGTTCGTAGCACGTCAAAGAGTGCAATGGGTACTGCTCTATTTCGGTTTACTACTATCACTGATAGAGATGCTGCAGTTCTGGGTAGTCCATATCAGATAGGAGAGAGTACTTTGAGGATTGTTAATGAGGATTCTGGTATCAATCATAGGGATATTGTTTTCACTCATGATATCTGGTGCATGTTACTTAAGTACCCTCAGCAGCTATGGGATCCTGAATCTATGATGAAAACATTTATCCCCTTTGGTATATTTCTTGTCTGGAATAAGGATCTGTCAAACAAGGCTAGAATCCTGGTAAAATTTCATGCATATTGGATTGACACACTTCCTGTGAGTGTGGTGATTGGTAAGAATGTTGCTGATGATGGCAATGGTGACTCCTGGACATGCCCCATGATCTTGCTATCTACTACTAGGCTTGGTGCCAATGCTGGTGATGAAGATCCCCTGCCTCCTAATGGTGGAAACCCACACCCCCTGCCCATGATCCATCAGGGTTTTTGGCATGATGCCCAGCATGTACATGGAAGCAGGGGATCTTCATCACCAGCCTGTGGATTGGTAAAAATGTTGCTGAAAATGCAATATCATGGGGCAGTAGTAGATAGCAAGATTGGTGAAAATGCAATATCATGCTGAAAATGTACATGGAGGCAGGGGATCTTCATCACCAGCCCGTGGATTGGTAAAATTTCGTGCATATTGCATTGACACACTTCCTCCTGGCATGGGGTTTTTGCCCAGCATGTGGTGATTGGTAAAAATGTTGCTGAAAATGAAAATGTTGCACCTATACATGCTGCAGTTGGAAATGCAGCACCAACAGCTAATGCCCAGAATGAGGTTGCTGTCAACTTGGAGCCTGCAACCCCACCACTGCAGCCTGAGAGTCATGATAACCAGAATATGCCTGCTACTGAACTGGACCCAATTGCCAACCTATCCAGCCTGCTGGTTAGCTTGATGGGTGGTGAAGAGCATGCAAACTTCCCCAATATTGCTGGTAGCACTATCACTGGTGCTACAGTTCATATGAATGAGTCTGTCAACAATGGCATCAACACAGTCAAAGTCACTCTGGAGATCAACACTGTTCCCCCCAATCAGCAAAACACCATGCAGAATAATATTCAGATGGAGGCAAACAATGTTTCACAGGTGGTTGACAACAACAATGCTACATTTGATGGAGCTGGCCCCAGCTACATTCATGTACCTGCAGACAGCTCTGACAGTGTTACTATGATCCCAAAGCCTGACAACTTCCCTAAGAGTAAAAGGAAGAAACCTGAGCCTAGCTCTATCAAATATGTTAGGAGAAGCTGCAGGATTGCAAGTCTCAATGCAGGTTTCAAGAACAAGGCAAGTGCTAATGAACATGCCTCCAATGCACAAGTCACCCCCATGAATCTGTCTGGCCACTTTGAAGCTATTGTCATGGACAATAACAGTGCACCCCCACCAGTTCTTCCAGTTGACACAATTTAGGCCATTTGCACCAGCTTCTGTCAGATTCCTCTTGGGGAGGTCTCTGCTGCCAACCTGAACTATGACATTTCCAATGATAGTGCTTAATCACAATTGCACTGTGTCCAAGAGCATGGACAGTAGATGCTCTGTTATCCTAGGATTTTATTCTAGTTTTAATCATGTTAAGTTATTATGTCAGACTCCTTTTATTTATCATCCAAAGTCTCTGGTGTGTGCAGAGCAAAACATTTGCCTTATCTTATCTGGGTTGTACTCTCCACTGTTTGATGTGGTTTTATCATATCTGTCTTGCTTGGATCACCAACTTAGTACTCATTTTTTCTCACTACTTATCTGCCTGGATATTATGATATATATCACCTGGTTATCTCTGTGCAATCAATGTACTCATCATTATGGATACAAGAACAAATATCACTCCTCATGCACTATCTTTTATGATATACAGTGCTTGTATATCTGTTACAACAAACATACCATTGTTTCCAATGAGTAGACAAATCAAAATCCTTGAATGGAATATTAGATGCATTAACTCTCAGGAAAGATGGGATGACCTTGCTGATAAAATCAATCAGAGCAATTGCAACATCTTATGTATACAGGAGACTAAGAGAGAAATATTTGACAATATGTATCAAAAAATTATGTCCTAGAAGATTAGGACAGTTTGCATACCAACCATCCATTGGCAATTTTGGTGGTTTGATAACTATTTGGAATGGTAATATGTTTAATGGCACTGTGATCAGCCAATCATCTTTCCACCTTACTATTAAGCTGGATTGCAATCTAACTAATGAGGAGTTTTACATCACCAACATATATACACCATGCACAAATGATGGAAGGGTTGATTTTATTGACTGGTTCTTAAACATTGATTCATCCACCTTCAAATTATGGATCATAATGGGAGACTTCAATATGATCAGGAGCTCTGAAGATAGAAACAGAGCAGGGGGAAACATATCAAACATCCACTCATTCAACTCCATCATTCAAGAACATGATCTGGAGTAAATACCACTAAAAGGGAGAGTATTTACATGGTCAAATATGCAGCAGCAACCTCTCCTTGAGAAACTAGATTGGATATTTACATCTCATGAATGGACAACCACTTTCCCCAATACCATGGCCACTCCATTGGCTAGATTGGGCTCTGATCACATCCCTATTTTGATACAAATCAGTACTGACATACCAAAATCACAATTATTCAGATTTGAAGACTATTGGTTAGAATTTGAAGGACTGCCAGATATTGTGCAAAACAATTGGGTCAACAAAGGAATGTTCAATAATGATGCACATGATCTGTCTGCTAGATTCAAAAACATGAGGCATGCTATCAAAAAATGGAGTAAATCCATCTCTAACCTCAACATTGTCATTGATAACTGCAACTTTATTTTATCTTATTGGATGGTCTTGATGAACAAAGGGCATTGTCAGTACCTGAGATGAATTTCAGGTATATCATAAAGTCTAATTTGGCCAAACTATTGGAAGCTAAAAGAAAATATTGGAGGAAAAGGGCAAACATTATGATGCAGCCCGTCCTACGGATGCACCTCCATCTACAACACCTAGTCTCCTAAGTGGACCAATGACTCACGCCCGAGCCAAGCTCCTACAAGCCAAGGTTAACTTGCTCCTTTCCTCTTGTGATTTTTGTCTACCTTTGGATGGCTTGCTACTTCATGCAACTACGTTATTTATCCTCAGCTATGAAGCAACATCACCACAGCAAGCCCCCAAGAAAGAAGGCCCAGGAGAAGAAGCTGCTGGAGCTCTGCACACCGGAGTCTCCGGTGTAGACCGGAGTCTTCGGTCTACTACATCGGAGTCTCCGGACCTTCCTCCGGTCCGGCCCCAAGAACCAAGCCCGGGACAGCCAGAAGCCCACTCCGGAGATGGGTCCGGAGATTGACCGGAGTCTCCGGCCCAGACCGGAGTCTCCGGACCCGACACCGGAGTCTCCGGACTGATCGACGCCAGGCATGTTAAGGCCTTTTGGGTCTGGCCCATGTAACCCCCAGTTCCTCCCAAACTTCCAGTTTTATTCCAGAACTACCCCTGTTTAAGTGGTTGGCCTATATAAAGCCCCACCCCTCATATGTAAACCCTAGACTTGGATAATAATAGATTGAGGACACCCCTTTGAGGATCTTTCATCTATTGGTCTCATGCTCCTACCAAGGGGCACCCTATTATCCATAACCTCTTGGATCTTGCCTAGTGCGTTCAAGTTGTACAAGGCCTTGGGTTCTCGGTTTCTCGCCCCCAAGTCGTCAAGATCTCACCAAGCACCTCGCCCCCGTTGTTGGCCGTGGAGAGAGAGCTTCGCCCAACACCGATCCTAGGGATTATGTTGGACCGGTTGCCACCAGCGTGAGTTATCAGCGTGTATCGTGTTTGTGTGCGTGAGTTCATCGGGTCCTTCGTGTGCGTGTGTTCGTGGATTTCGTTCCCTCTCCCCCTTCTACCGCTTTCCCCTCGATTCCCGCGGAGATTCGTGAAAGATCGGGCCACCCCAAGGGGTTACCCCATAACATATTGGTATCAAGAGCAAGGTTGATCACGAATTTCCCCTCAATTTTTCTTCTATCCACCATAAATTCAAAAATTTCCCCAAAAACAGCCCCAATTTGCCTTTGGATCGATCTATCGTTTTGGAGTGTTATTTGTGGTTTTGATCCGACCAAATCTTGTCTAAGGTGTTGGTCCAGCATTTGCCTGCGTTTCCCAGCCCAATTTTGGCCAAATTTTCGCGGATTTGAGGACTCTAGGCGTGAATTTCCGCTCAAGAACACGAGCAGATCTTCCACACCGGAGTCTCCGGACCTGTGCACCGGAGTATCCGGTCTACACCGGAGTCTCCGGCCCTAGACGCCGGTTTTGACCTTTTTCCTCTTTTCTGCATTGGCTAATCTATTTGCTTGTTGTTTGTGCTCCGTGTGCGTGTCACCAACTAACAGATAACTTCCGCAACATCGCCGCGCTCTTCGACACCATGGACCCCAAACTCTTCCCCGCTCCATCGACACAAGATCACCATCAACAACTAAGGTATAACTTGTGTCAACCCTTGTAGCCATATCTTCCTTTGTGTGTACCTATCCTATGAGAGCAACTCATTTTGTGTTTGTCTAAGCATTGTGCACTTGCCATTGGAAAGTGAGAGTGTGAGGGCAAATGCAAAAGTTAACATAGTAGCATAGAAAGGGAGCAAAAGAAAAAGAAAAAAAGAATCAAAAAAGGAAGAAAAATAGAAAGATACATAGTCTCCCAATACAAAGAGAGCATCAAGCTTGTAAGCAAAAGAGAGAGGAAGAAGCGCGCCAAGGCAAGTGCACAAATCCGTTGCTTACCCTCTTTTGGCAAAAGAGTTGTGGTCTCTCCTTGAGTTGGAACGACACCCGAGCGTAGTCTTTGTTAGGCCATTTCGTGCTCATTTTCATAGTCGTGCTAACCCCATTTTTCTCCACGTGTGTGTGTAGTCGTAGGTTCTCGTCACCTTTTGAGTTGACCATCTCCTTTTTGACTTGAGTTTTGTTGGATCTTCTCCACTTTTGACTATCCTTTGCGTTCGATTCGTTCTTTGACTTTCCCACAATCCTACCCATCCACCAAAAGCTTTTGAGAGTTGTAGCTTAATTGTGTGTGAGTTTCCTTGCACTTTCACTTTGCACGCTGTTCGCTCCTTTGTGTGGCAATTGGTTTGATATAATCTCCAAGGTGAGGTAAAAGTCTAACTCTACGCACCCTTATTCTCCATATACAACCCTTGTCAGCTTTGCATCATGGATAGGAATGGCGAGCCGTCCGAACCACCACCACCCCCGGAGGACGACACACAATACATGACAAGATGGGACCATTGGAAGGTCCGAGGAGAATTCAACTACCGTTGTGAAGCACTTGAGCGGCGCCAAGATGAAGAATTTAGCGAAGCCCGAGTGGAGTTCAAGAACATCGACAACCGCTTCGAAGAAGTCCGCGGTCAAATGCATGCCATGCAACACAACCTCGGTCATCAAAATGAAGCTCTTGGTCGCGCCCTCGCCTCAACGGATGAGAAGCTTCAACGCCTCATTGATGGGCTAGCAAGTCCACGCTCGCGCGATTCAAGCACATCACGGCACTCCTCAAGTGAATCAAGTGCACCTCGCCGTCACGCGTTAAGGCACCAGGATGGACCCGTCCTTCAATCCATGAGCTCTTCTCAAGCGGTACCATCTCCGCGCCACGCCGCAATGTCAAGCTATGATGGTTACCTCTCCGCAAGACCTCCAAGACGTGAAGTGGACCGGCTACAACCAAGGGCACTTGTAATTCAAAAAGAGCAACCTCACATGGACCACCAAGCCCATCGCCATCGACATGTTCTTTCAACAACAAGTGAAGCATCCGAAGTAGAAGAACAAGTTCGCCGTCGGCGTGAAGCACTTGAAGATCCACCAAGGCATCATCATCGACATGACCGTCAACGTCGACAACATGATCATCATGACGAGCCTCCTCCACATCAAGAAGAAAGAGAGCACCCCATTGCACATGCGGCTCGACGTCCTCCTCGCCACATGGCGCAAGACAATGCTCATCGTCCTCAACCACGACAAGAACAAGAGCAAGCTCCCCAAGCTCGTCGTGAGGACCAACAACCTCCTCCTCGCCCTCAACCTCGCCAACAACACGAGCAAGCTCCCCAAGCTCGTCGTCAAAACGAAGTTCCGCCACCAAACGAGGCACCTCAACAACCGCAAGGGCAACGCAACCATCACCAAGCAAGACATGAGAGCTCGGATGATGAAGATGGCCGCCAAAACCATGGCAACCGCCGATGCCGGAACCGCAATGAAGAAGAAACTTTTGGAAAGCTCAAATTCACCATGCCCAAGTTCACCGGTTCCAATGAGCCCGAAGAATACCTCTCGTGGGAACTCAAGGTTGACAAGATCTTCCGCATGCACAACTATAGCAATGAGAAGATGATGGCCATGGCATCCCTCGTGTTTGATGATTATGAAAATCTTTGGTGGGAACAAGTCCAGCTCACTCGTGAAGCATAAGAAGAGCCCCCAATCTCAACTTGGCAAGATATGAAGGCCCATATGAGATCCCGCTTTGTTCCTTCGCACTACACGCGTGACCTTTTCAACAAGCTTCAAACACTTAGTCAAGGGACAAAGACCGTGGAAGAGTACTTCAAGCAAATGGAGCTCAACATGATCCGTGCCAACATTGAAGAGCGGGATGAACAAACAATGGCTCGTTTCCTCAATGGCTTGAACCATCCAATCAAGCGCATCACCGAGTTCCAAAATTACAACAACATGGTTGAGCTTGTGCACATCGCATCAAAGGTCGAGCGTCAAGTGCAAGAGGACATCAAGTACAACAAGCCAAAGACATACTTCACATACAAGCAAGCCCCAACCAGTACTCCGACAACACCAAGTGGAAGCTCATCAAATACAACCAAGCTTCCCTTCAAGCCAACGCTTCCTCAAGGAAAACCGCCCCCAAGTGGCCTATACACACGGGATGAACAACCATTCAATGGTGAGTGCTACAAGTGTGGAGGCAAAGCACACAAGTCGGCCGCATGTGGGAACAAGAAAGTTTTATTCATCCATGACAACGGCGATGAAGAATACTTGAGTGAAGATGAGTTTGATGCAAGGGTCAAGGAAGCCATGGCAAGGCAACATTTGGAAGAGGACCAAGAACTACTTGTGTGTGAGCATGACGCAAGTCCATCTCTTATGGTCACAAGGGTCTTAACTACTCAAGCCACTGAGAATGAAGACCAACGATCAAACATCTTCCAAACTCGTGCCGGTATCAATGGGAAGTCCATCAAAGTTGTCATCGATGGGGGGAGTTGCCACAATCTTGCAAGCACGGAATTGTGTGAGAAACTCAACCTCACCCTCCATCCACATAAGCACCCCTACCATATCCAATGGCTAAGTGACCAAGGGTCCGTCAAGATCAAGCACACCGTCTCGGTGACGTTCTCAATTGGACCATACAAAGACACGGTGGAATGTGACGTGGTCCCCATGACGGTTTGCCATATGTTGCTAGGAAGGCCGTGGCAATTTGACAAGCGTGCTTTGCATGATTGTCACTCAAACACTTATACCTTCAAATGGCTTGACAAAACTTGTGTTTTGCAACCAATGACTCCTAGCCAAATAATTGCGGACAATGCAAAGGCTTTAGCGAGGGCGCAATACACAAAAACACGTTGTGAGAAGAGTGGTGAGTGAGAGAACCACACTATAGTGAGTGAGTGAGTGCCACAAGCCAAACTCGAGTGGAAAAACTAAGAGTGTTCTTCTTGCCACCAAAAGTGAGATGAGAGAAGTGCGGAATAACCCATCCATCTTGCACTATGTCCTTGTATGCAAGGGACTAGCGCAAGGAACTAATGACTTGACAAATGTTCCTCCTTCTTTGATGGCTATTTTGCAGGAATTCCAAGATGTATTTCCCGAAGAGCTTCCTCATGGCCTACCTCCACTTCGTGGAATCGAGCACCGCATCGACCTCATACCCGGCGCTCCACTACCAAACCGCGTCGCGTATCGCACGAACCCGGAAGAGACGAAGGAGATAGAACGACAAATCAACCAACTCGTCTCCAAAGGTTTGATCCAAGTAAGCACTAGCCCAAGCGAGGTCCCCGTGATTCTAGTTCCAAAAACGGATGATACGTTGCGGTTATGCATGGACTGTCGTCCAATCAATGCTATCACCGTGCGTTATCGACATCCTATACCGCGTCTTGATGACATGCTTGATGAGTTATGTGGAGCCACTATATTTTCAAAAATTGATCTTTGTAGTGGTTACCATCAAATTCGCATGGCCGAAGGTGATGAGTGGAAAACCGCCTTCAAGACCAAGCTTGGTCTCTATGAATGGTTGGTTATGCCTTTTGGCTTATTAAATGCCCCATCTACCTTCATGCGCCTCATGAACCATATTTTGAGATCTCTCATTGGGAAGAGTGTCGTTGTTTACTTTGATGACATCCTTGTCTATATCAAGTCACTAGAGGAGCATGTTACTCATGTTAAGGAGGTCCTTCAAATCCTTCGTCATGAAAAGCTTTATGCTAATCTCCCAAAGTGCACTTTTGCAAAAGACAAACTGATTTGGTTTTGTTGTGTCTTCTAATGGCATTGAAGTTGATTCTCAAAAGTTAAAGACATACGAGATTGGCCAATACCTACCAATGTTAGTGAACTTCATACTTTTCATGGGTTGGCTGGCTTTTACCGTCGCTTTGTGAAAGACTTTTCCACCATTGCTTGCCCCCTCAACGAATTGACCAAGAAAAATGTCACGTTCGTTTGGGGAAAAGCACAACAAGAGGCTTTTGATGAGCTCAAAAAGAGGCTCACAGAAGCACCACTTCTTGCATTACCGGATTTCACAAAAACCTTTGAGATTGAATGTGACGCTAGTGGAATTGGCACTGGAGGCGTCCTTATGCAAAATGGGCGTCCTATTGCATACCATAGTGAGAAACTTGATGGCGCACGCCTTAACTATCCCATTTATGACAAAGAGCTTTTTGCCTTGGTTCGTGTCCTTCAAGTGTGGCAGCACTACCTTTGGCCCAAAGAATTTATCATCCATTCCAACCATGAGTCATTGAAATATCTTAAGGGCCAAGCCAATTTGAGTAAAAGGCACGCCAAATGGGTTGAGTTCATGGAATCGTTTCCTTACATTGTCAAGTACAAGAAGGGCAGAGAAAATGTGGTAGCGGACGCTTTGTCTCGCAAAAACACAAACCTTCTTACGCGACTCGAAGTAAATGTCTTGGGTCTTGATGACATCAAATCTTTGTATGCGTCCGACCCTTTCTTTGGACCAATTTTTTCAAGATGCTCAATAGACAAAGGGATTGATGATTTCTATTTGCATAAGGGTTTTCTTTTCAAACAAAACAAGCTTTGCATTCCGAAGTCGTCTCTCCAAATTTTGCTTCTTCAAGAGTCCCATGGTGGAGGCCTTATGGGTCACTTTGGCCGTGACAAGACATATGACATGCTATCCACTCACTACTTTTGGCCAAAGATGAAGCGCGACGTCGAGCGCCACGTCCAACGGTGCACTACATGTATCCAAGCCAAGTCTAAGTCTAACCCCTTTGGTCTTTATATGCCATTGCCTATTCCTCATGCACCTTGGTCGGACATTAGCATGGACTTTGTGTTAGGATTGCCTAGATCTAAACATGGACATGATTCTATATTTGTGGTAGTGGATCGCTTTTCCAAAATGGCACACTTCATTCCGTGCCATAAGACCGATGATGCTTCACATGTAGAAAATTTGTTTTTCAGGGAAATAATTCGGCTACACGGTGTACTAAGAACAATCGTCTCCGACCGCGACGTCAAATTCATGAGCTACTTCTGGAAGACTCTCATGCCAAGCTCGGCATCAAGCTCCTCTTCTCGTCCGCCTCGCATCCTCAAACCGATGGACAAACCGAGGTCGTCAATCGAAGCCTTGGCACACTCCTACGTGTGTTGATCAAGAAGAACCTTAAAGACTGGGAGGAATGTATTCCACACGCCGAGTTTGCCTACAACCGCGCCAAGCACTCCACCACCATGAGGAGCCCGTTCATGATCGTCTATGGCTTCGAGCCTCTCACCGCGCTCGATATCCTTCCACTTCCGCTTCATGAACGTGCCAATATGGACGTGGTCAAGCGTGCCCAAACAATGAAGAAACTCCATGAAGACACAAGAGCTACGATCGAGAAACAAGTCCTTCACCAAGCATCAAGGCTAACAACAACAAGAAAGAGATGATCTTCGAAGAAGGCGACCTTGTGTGGATACACTTGAGTAAAGACCGTTTCCCCAAGGACCACGACTCCAAACTCAAGCCAAGAGGTGATGGACCGTTCAAAGTACTAAAGAGGATCAACAACAACGCCTACATCATTGATATCCCAACATCCAAGTATCTTGTGAGCCCGACATTCAATGTCAAGGACCTCTCACCCTACCATGGCGAAGATGAAGTTGAGAAGGTTGAAGAGTCGAGGATGACTCTTTCCCAAGGGGGGGAGCTGATGGATCCCGTCCTACGGACGCACCTCCATCTACAACACCTAGTCCCCCAAGTGGACCAATGACTCGCGCCCGAGCCAAGCTCCTACAAGCCAAGGTTAACTCGCTCCTTTCCTCTTGTGATTTTGGTCTATCTTTGGATGGCTTGCTACTTCATGCAACTACGTTATGTATCCTCAGCTATGAAGCAACATCACCACAGCAATCCCCCAAGGAAGAAGGCCCAGGAGAAGAAGCTGATGGAGCTCTGCACACCGGAGTCTCCGGTGTAGACCGGAGTCTCCGGTCTACTACACCGGAGTCTCCGGGCCTTCCTCCGGTCCGGCCCCAAGAACCAAGCCCGGGACAGCCAGAAGCCCACTCCGGAGACGGGTCTGGAGATTGACCGGAGTCTCCGGCCCAGACCAGAGTCTCCGGACCCGACATCGGAGTCTCCGGACTGATCGACGCCAGGCATGTTAAGGCCTTTTGGGCCTGGCCCATGTAACCCCCAGTTCCGCCCAAACTTCCAGTTTTATTCCAAAACTACCCCTGTTTAAGTGGTTGGCCTATATAAAGCCCCACCCCTCATATGTAAACCCTAGACTTGGATAATAATAGATTGAGGACACCCCTTTGAGGATCTTTCATCTATTGGTCTCATGCTCGTACCAAGGGGCACCCTATTATCCACAACCTCTTGGATCTTGCCTAGTGCGTTCAAGTTGTACAAGGCCTTGGGTTCTCGGTTTCTCGTCCCCAAGTCGTCAAGATCTCACCAAGCACCTCGCCCCCGTTGTTGGCCGTGGAGAGAGAGCTTCGCCCGACACCGATCCTAGGGATTATGTTGGACTGGTTGCCACCAGCGTGAGTTATCGGCGTGTATCGTGTTTGTGTGCGTGAGTTCATCGGGTCCTTCGTGTGCATGTGTTCGTGGATTTCGTTCCCTCTCCCCCTTCCACCGCTTTCCCCTCGATTCCCACGGAGATTCGTGAAAGATCGGGCCACCCCAAGGGGTTACCCCATAACACATTAGGTGGGCTAAGCTTGGTAATGAAAACACCAAGTTCTTCCACTCTATTGTCACTAGGAACTACAGAAACAGTTATATTGTTGTTCTACATGATGAACAGGGCAATGAAATTACTGACCATGATCACAAAGCTGCACTTTTATGGACTGCCTTCAGAGATAGACTTGGGAAAACATCTGAAACTGAGATGATGTTTGATTTGCAAAATCTCATTGCCCCACAAGACCTCACATCACTAGAAGAACCATTTACTCATTTGGAAATTGATGATATTATCAAATATATGCCAAATGATAAATCACCTGGACCTGATGGTTTTAATGGTTACTTCATGAAGAAATATTGGAATATCATCAAAGTCCAATTCTATAATCTATGCAACAGATTTCATAGTGGGGAGCTGGACATTGACAGTATCAATACTGCCTACATTGCACTCATTCCAAAAAATTCTAATCCCATGAAACCATCGGATTTTAGGCCCATCTCACTTGTTAGCATGGCACTCAAGATTCTGACAAAGATAATTGCCAATAGAATACAGAACATTATTATTCCCATTGCCAGCAAAAATCAGTATGGCTTTATCAAATCCAGATCAATACAAGACTGTCTGGCCTGGGCATTTGAATACCTGCATATTTGTCACAGATCTAAGAGAGAGATCATCATATTAAAACTTGATTTTGAGAAAGCATTTGACATGATAGAATACTATACTATCATCACCATGCTCAAGCACTTTGGATTTGGAGACAAAATCATTGAATGGATCAGCAAGATACTTAATAGTGCTAACACTTCAGTGGTACTAAATGGAGTACCTGGAAAAATATAAGATGCAAGAGAGGTGTAAGACAGGGTGACTCACTATCACCATTACTATTTGTTGCCACTGCTGAACTTCCTACAAATTATTGTTAACCATGCCTGGCATACTAATGAGTTAGATCTCCCTGTTGACCAGGCATATGGGCAGAATTACCCAATTCTCCAGTATGCAGATGACACACTACTCATCTTGCCTGCAGTTCAGGAACAACTCATCCATATGAAGAATCTGCTTATGGACTTCTCCAAATAAACTGGACTTCAAATAAATTTTCATAAATCTTCTATGGTCCCCATTAATATGACAGCTGATAGATGCAGAACATTTGCTAATAGTTTTGGATGCAAATTAGAATCTCTACCCTTCACATACCTGGGCCTTCCAATGGGAACCACTAAACCAAGTACAGGTGACCTAACACCCTTGATCAGCAAGGTTGATAAAATATTGGCTGGCATCTCCAATCTACTATCACACTGCTCCAGAGTTGTTGTCATAAAATCAGTCATATCTGCAATGCCCAACCATATTATGTGTGCCATGAAGTTACACTACTCACATATTGACCATGTGAACAAATCTACAAGAATTTTTATATGGCATGGGAATGACATTGAAAAAAAAGGAAAATGATTGGTAGCCTGGGACAAAGTTTGCTTATCCAAAAAAGCAGGTGGACTAGGAATTTTAAACTTGAGGCAACATAATAAGGCAATGATGATCAAAAATATGTATAAATTCTTCAACTGTCTGGATATACCTTGGGTCAACCTTATTTGGCAAGCATATTATCAGAATGGCTCCCTGCTAGATTGCAATTCATACAAGGGATCTTTCGGGTGGAGAAATTGCCTCTCATTTCTGGCTGACTTCAAGAAAATGACCACTATTGTGCCTGGTCAGGGAAATAGCACTATGTTTTGGCATGACAAATGGAATGACACTAAACTATGCAATAAGTTTCCTGAATTATTTTCTTTTGCCAAAAAACCAAAAATCAAAACCAATGAAGCCAAACAATATCAGCTTGCAGGGGAGTTACTGGGTATGTTTCAACTGCCACTATCTCTTATTGCAGAAAACCAGATGAACAGTTTATTTACAATCCTCCAGAATTCAAATGATCTCGAGAAAGACAAATGGACATTCCCATGGGGAGGTGATAGATTCTCTACTAAAAAGGTATATGACCTTCTTGTCAAAGCACCTGATGCACCAGAGACTTTTTAATGGATTTGGAAATCCCCATGTCTTCCAAGCATAAGTTTTTCTTCTAGCTGCTACTAAATGATAGACTAAATACCAGAGAACTTCTTGTCAGAAAAATTTAAACATTGAGGATGACACATGTTTCCTTTGTGAGGAAAACACTATTGAATCAGTTGATCATCTCTTCTTCAGATGTGATTTTAGTCAAAATTTCTGGTGAAAACTTGGAATTGAATGGAACACTGATTATCCATTGATTAGTATGATCCAAGAGGCACATGACAGATCATTGAATCAATTCTTCAACATCACTATGATGGCAGGATGCTGGAGCTTATGGAGTCACAGGAATAACATCATCTTCGAGCAACATATTAGGTGCATGGATAACAGTTATGGCATATTCAAATTGTCAGTAGCTGACATTAGACATAGAATCAAACCTAGCCTACTTGAAGGCATGCAGGCTTGGATAGATACTTTGTAATTTTCTTTTTTATGTGATTCCCACCATGTACAGTGCCCTATTTATAAAAATGTAAATGACACAGTGGGGGACTTCCCCACTGTCTTTGTGTAAAAAAAAGTATAGATAGGTTATCCTAGACCAGTCATGACATGTCACATTAATATAATGTGAGGTTGGAGTATGAGTTACTAGAGTGAAGTAGAGATAATATAGTATGATTAAGAGGATGTTAGAATAACATTGGATTATAGAAGTAGTATTTTCCTCTTGGGAAATACTAAACACTTGAGGAGAGTAGAATTTGATATATATATATCTATTAGAGTAATATTAGTGATGAATGATAAAGGAGGAGTATGAATGGAGCCGACTATAACCAACTGTTGGATTGGAGATTATTAGTAGTAGAAGAGTTTGATATAACCAAGTATGGATATTAAAAGATTATGAAAGCTTTAGTGTCAAGCTCATTGGATTTACAAATGGATTAGGAGGAGAAATTATTGATAGGAATATTTTTGTGAAGTAAAGCTCATCATGTTAACACATGATGGTGGATAGGTAGAAGTAGTATATCTAGGAAAGGAATTCCTTAATTAGAAGTTCAGAATTATTGAAGTATGGAAGATAGGAATTCTTGATAAAACCTAAACCCTAAATCTTTAACTAAACATAATATCCATTTCATATGATTGATCTATCATCTTATGTCCACAATGTTTTATAGGAATATTTTCCTATAGCAAACCACTTAAGCACATCCTTTTCATTTCCAATTATCATAACCATATGTGCTTACGAGTTATCTTTATCAATCCCTTTCCTTAAGTGACTCTAGAAAATAACTTTCTATTTTAAAGGGTGATATCATTAAAGATCAGAAACATAAAGACAATATGTTTAGCCATTAATATTTACTCATATCAACAAAAGAATATTAAGTATATTAAGTACCCTAAACCCTAGGGTAAGCATTTACAATTCAAACCTTAAACTCCTATGTTAGTTATAATAAAATATATACATTGCCATTTCCTAGATTCATGGGAGTAATATTAACCATATTAGTTCGCTAGAACTTTATTTATCAAATAATAATGAAGAATCACTATATATAAAAGTTTATTTAATATTATAAGTTAATAAGAATTAAATCTCCTGAGTTAATATTAATGCATTCTTTAATAAGTTTATGAATATTAGATAAATTAAATTCCTATGAAAAGACCCTACAAATACTAAGAGGAAAAGTATATATAAAGAAAATAAAGAAATGATAACATTATACAATAAAAGTTCACAAAATAATACTAAGTACATTTTAGTATTGCTGCAATTATTTATCAGATAAATTCTATAGAAAATTTCAAACAAATAAGTAATATACAAATCTGAAAGTAAAACACAAAATATAATATAGAAAAAGAAAAGGAACAAGGAAAAAACAAAGCGAATTGTTTCTGGCCCACGGCCCATTTCCTCTTCGCCCTATTTGTCGCTCGCGAGCCGCAGCCAACTCTCTCCGCTCGCTCTGCAACGGCCCAGCTCTGGCCCGGGCCCAAATACCGCTTCGTCGTTGTCTTCCTCGACGTCACAAGTAGCTCTCTGGAACGAGCACTGTCGCCTGATGCTGGTCACCGTCGTCAGCAGAAATTGGATCGTCGAGATGCTCGCCGCCGCCCTAGACCTTGTTGATAAGATAGACCACAACCTCCTCTATCCATCAATACCGATATTATCCTCTCTCTCGCCCTCTAGAACAAATCCCCTTTCCCCACCGAGAACCCTAGCTCGGAGGGTGAGCCGATGTCGTCGAATCCGTGCTTGCCTCGGCTAGATGAGACCACGGTGGAAACCGCCGTGCTCCTCTGGTTCTTTTGCCCCAACTCGCACTAGCTGGGGAGGCGTGGCTCAACCTAATTACACCCTCAGTTCCGACGCTGTTCATCGACCTCACCGTCGTCTCTGACCTCGCCTCGCTTCACCAGCCACACCATCGCGTTCCTGGTGAGTTGCTGAACACGCCAGTGCCATCCTTTTTCTGGATTGCTTCTGAAATCACCACCATAGTGGCCATCTACCAGCACCACCACGGCACCTCATCGTCGTTCATCCTCCGATGACCATATACTAGCAGAGCCACCGCTATTAGCCTCATCGTAGTGTACTGGTTCGAACCATAGTCGTCACATTCGCTAGAAGCCACCAGATCATCGTCGTTGTTCGCCGTCTGAGCGTCACCGGCGAGGTGACGTCATCATGACGTCAGGCTCATGTCGAGTCAAACAGTCAACTGCTTTGACCTAGTCTTTCCCATGTGGCATGTGACATGGCCCAGGGCCCATCTGTTAATGACTGTGAGTAGAAGCAGAGCTAGTAACAAATGCATTCGCTAACCTGAGTATGTGATGTGGGCACTGGCCCACTAGTAAGTGACTAGGCTAGATTTAGCTATGATATAAAAAGTACTTCTGTTTAGGAAATATATAAAACATTATAAGATCAAATATTAATATTTCCTGAAATGTAATAAAATGATTAAAACTTGTAAATTCAATAACTTTTGTTTTATAATTCAGAAAAATATGTTTAATATATGAAAATGTTTAGAAAAATAAAATATAAAACTTAAAACTATTATCAAATAGTATTGTGTTAATTATTTAAATAAATATTGTGTAATAAAGAATTTATAAGTATTAATACTTTGATAATTCATATTTTAATATTGATAAATGTTAAAAATATAAATAAAATACCAAAAATCTTAGAAATATAAGAAATATAATTTAAAACTATAATCATGCATTATTATTTCACTTAACTAAATACTTATTATTTTTTAAGTATTTATAAAGTAATAAATCTTATAAAAACCATATCTTATTATTTATAAATCAAAAAAATAAATGTAATACACCAAAATGATCACAAAAATAATACCTACATGTTAAAAATATAATATTCCACTTTTGAGTTAAATAAAATTTTAAATACTTTAATAACTTGAATTTAACCTATTTCCTGAGTTGTTAATTCATATAAGGGTAAATAAAATTTGGTAATACTTCTAAAATTGCTAATTTAGGTCTAATAATTAATACTAGTCTTAAATATTTATAATATAAAGTCAAATTGGTCCAACACATTTTAAATACAATTTTATTGAATTATCCTTCAACCATAAGTGTAGATTATTTTCTAAAAAGATCCTTATCCAATATAAAATCTCCAAGAATAATTTGTGACTAAATTTAATCTTTTCCATTACTTTAACCACAAGTTTAAAAACATATCCAAACACTATAGTGAATCCATAAGTAGTTAAGTAATATTACTTCCTTGTTTACAAACTATAACCACTCATCTATTAAAATGTAAATGATTATATTCCATTATAATGTTAGGAAACCACTACCAAAATAGAAGTAATGCCATTCTTAAATAACTTTAATGAAACAAAATAAATTAAACAATATACAAGTATCATAAGTAATACACCTAAGTCTATCTATGTCTTTAAAGTTAACTTTAGTCTACAAGACTTTAAATATTAAGATAAATCTTTATTATGTATTTTATAGTTTACTTTGGTCTGCTTCAATTAAGACTTAGTGCATCCCAAATACAAAACTAACCAAGTTAAAAACCAAGGTAGATAAGTCTCAAATACTACTAATATCATTATTCAAATGGAGTAATTCTTCCTTACTTAAAGACTATAACTAGAAAGAACACCTAATAAGGTTAACTTAAAGTTTAAATACTTATGCTTAGTTAAGTAAGATTTTATTCAAAAGTTATTCGTTTTGCCACTTCAGTCAACAGATGACAATTAATCGTAATCACATTACTTTATACTTTACTTGTATACTTAAGATTGATAACACTTCAAGTTATTTATAAATGGCATTACTTGTAAAGTAAATTTTGAAGATAAACAATTATTGTATAAGCAATCTTGAGTAACATTCCACATTTGTGCATCTCATTGTTTTATGATCTTATAATTACGTGTTGTTTCACACACACACTCAATCCTTAATAAGAAGCACAAGTGTGAAACTTAATCTAAAAGGACAACACATTCCAAAGAAACCATTTCCAGAATCCAAACCCTAGAACAACGTTTATCCCGGGATTAGAGTTTATGAAATTGCGTTACATTACTTATGCATAATAGCATCTTGATTCTTTAAACATTAGTCCTTACCAGATCAATGATGCTGATTTCAGATATTGGATCTTTTATATTGTCTCGAAGACCGTGAGTGCATAATCTTGCAATCACAAACGGCAAGTTCATGCTTGCTCATGTCCTTTGATTATTTTCTGTAAAGTATTTTGCAAATCCAGTGTTATCATCACCTGCATTTGAAAAAGGTAGGAAAACACTATTTTCATAATAATGTGATTATAGGTTATTTACCATGAGGTAATAACCTACTATAAAAGTTCCGGTGGTAAAGGAACATATTATCTAGGACTTAACAACCAATGTCGCCAGTGATTCTTGTGCCGTATATCACGCGTTAACCATGAGATTTGGAATGGAACAGAGAAGTCAGCTGTATCTTCTTCCTCTCGCATGTAGCCGAATGTGCAGGTCATGGCTGTTATCACTCGTAGCATGCATATTAATTGGTAATTCGTAGAGGATATGCAGCATATGGGTGGAAACCCTCAATGTCCCACGATAGTTCTGGCATCTAACGGTCTGTACAAACCATTGCCATAATTCAATGGGTGGGCATGGTGTACACAAAGGAGACATGCGGGGTCGCGAAGGGGGCAGTGATTGGCTTGGATCTTAGACTAGGCCCCATACCAAGGAAGTATGGACAAGGTCATGTCTTGGTTGTGCAACAAGGCTAAGGTATCTCATGGGAAAAGTAACGCACCTCTACAGAGTGTAAGAACTGTAACTTATTACTCCTTGTTCCGGGAAGGAGCTACGAACGCGGCGGGAAAGGAACTCCATGAAAGTTCTGGTAAACCCGTGAAGGCTAACGGACATAGCTTTTCAGAATAAAAGCAACCTTTGAAGAAATGTTTACAAAAACTTGCATTGCCTACGACCTATGGTCTGTGGTTGTAGATGTAGTGCATCAAACACTCCTTTTTAGTGAACTTGCTGAGTACGCTCATACTCAACGTATCTTCTTAACCCTTGCTAGGTTCTAAAGCCAGTACAGACGATGTCTACATCAAGTTATGCTCTAGGAATCATCACCAGAAGATAAAGTTCTTCAATAAAGTCAAGAAAGTCAACATATACATCAACGCAAGTGAAGACGAAGTTACTGATTAGATAAAAACATAATCTCTAGCCCTAGAAAGTATTTCTATAGTGTATTGCATTAGCAGAAATGCAATCCCAAAAGTTTAGATACTAGTCTTATTAGTATGATGGATTTGGAGTTGTTAATCTTTGGTTCTTCTTTGTAAGAAGCTTCTTTATCTCTATTTAACCTAGAGTATTCTCTGGATCTTGTGTAACGAGTTGAGTTGTAACCTATAGTCATGTCTTGGACTTGCTGTGTTTCTGTTGTACCACTCTGAGGGATGTAATACTTGTGAATGGTGTTTCATTGGTGTTATGTCAACGACTATAGTGTACTACATCATGTAGTGGTATGATGGGTCACCGTACTTTGTATGTCTAGCGAAATCTAAATCGTGGATAGAGGCTTATAACTTTGTTTTGCACGCAGAGGGGAAACAACTTTCTTAGGACTCCTATCTTTTCTTCTTCGAAAGCCAACTCTTCAACCAAATCAATGGGGAAGAGTTTTGGCACATCGACGCCACACAGAAGCAGGAATGGAGGAGTCGAGTAAATTTTGGGGAAAGATAAGGAATGGTTTCAAAACCGCTAACATAGTTTGGTTACAAAAAAAATAAGTGCTTTTAGCGGAGTGAGATTCAGAACTCTTTTTTCTGAAAAAACTCTGGTTGGATCTCCACGCCGTCTTTACTTGTGATTCCATTTTCCTTCACGTGTGAGATGTTGCCCCGAGAAATTTAGGAGAAATTTCTGATTTTGCTAGTTTTAGCTTTCTGCACACCAAGATGACCTAGAATAGTGTTTTGAGCTTTTTAATTGGTGCTTGTTTTGTTGGACATCTCTGCTTATGTGCAAAGAGGACAAATCATGCCTGGATCCATGGATCTCAGGAAAAAGAGAAAAACACAAGTCGAGGTGCAAACTTTGTCACTGAAATGTGCCTCTATATATGACCACTTAGAAATCATGTTTTCATATGTTTCAAGAAATCACATTGACACCACGGGAGTTGGATTCGCGACGACACGAGTATTGTGGTCGTGGGATTCCCTTTCACCGTATTCTGTTCGAAAAGATAAGAAAACATGATTTCGAGGCATGTTGCTTTCGTTTCTTGGTGGCCATATATGGAGTCACATTTCAGTGACAAGGTTTACAGTACTTTGATTTGTGTTTTTATCTTGTTCTCCGAGGTCTGTATTAGCATCTTCGTGAATCCAGATATGATTTGGCATTTCTACACAAAACCATAGGTGACTAAAAAAACAAACAAAGAATAATTACAAATATTAGAACACTAATTTGGTTCAGCTTGGTGTGTTGACGGTGTAAGACATTAACAAGATCGATTTTTTTTACTGAAATTCTCTAAGGCGATAACCCACCCAAAAGAGGGAAATGAAACCACAACATCGATACAATCACAGCAGAAGTAGGTCTTTACCTCGTGAGTGAGGGGCCGAACCTAGGTAAAACCTTGTGTTTTCATCTCATTCTGGAAATGCCTAAGCTTCCTAACTCAACCCCTATGAAATCTAACCCTGGTAGCATCTGTCGAATCAATACACTGGCAGAAATTCTTGCATCACCCCTTGTCTCCATGTGATGTTGCCGATGATGGTATTGGAGCTTGGACGAGCAAAGAAATGCCTTACTCCCAGCCAATTATGATGACAATAACACATCGTCTTCTTATCTAACATAACAATGATTTGTGCAATCGCGTGAGGACGAATCTAGATTATTCCATTGGTGTTTGGTGAATTTAAAGGCACTAGGGTTGTGACATGCTCGGTAAGAACTTAACTGTTAATCTAAAAATGCACTCTAAGTAATAGATTGTCATTTGTCGATACATATTATGTTTTAATGGGAGGGAAGAGGAGGTTGAGAAAAGTGACCTTCAATACATTGAATGTATATTCCAAAACGTGGAAGTCTTCAAGGTCAAACTAAGTATAATGACATTGGTGGATAAAACATCAACTCAACAAGATATGGTCTAGTATAGTTTAGTGTGTGTTTGTGAAATTAATATTGCCAAATAGCTCCTTAACCATTAATAATACAATTTAATTAACATTTATTACATCTGTTAGATTCCACCTACATATTAGACTATGTTGTATTTCTCCGGGGAACTCCCTACCAAGCGCATATGATGGAATAGGTTCTATAAATGGTTATTCAAATGATTCGAGAGATCCAGTTATTACTGCATCTTGTCTAGTCAAAAAGTAAGATGACTGATAACATAAAAAACCTATGTTAGCCACACTCCAACATGCACAAAGCAATGTGTGGTGCACTTGTTCGCGAATGATTTGAGGTAGATGATGACATTTTGAATGCTTTTGTATTGAGAGTTTTGTCATTCCCCCACTAATACTAAATACAGTTAGTGTGACACTATGAATTTGTTATAATTTTTTGCCAAGCATTGTAGTATATGTCATAAATCAGATAGGCTGGACCATTAGGTCTACACAATGGTTATGAAAACCAGTTGGAACACAAATAGCGATGTGAATCTCCTCATCTTCCCCGAGGAGATAGGTCTTACTCTTACAATTAGTGTGACACTAAATATAGATTTGAGCCCCATACTCGTTGTGTGAAGGGTCGACAACAAAAGATCCGGATAGGGCATGTCGAAGTAAATTTCTAATCAGGCATACTAAAATATGTTACATTTTATATTGAATTTTTATACTTTATTTTTCATGGTCTGTAGTACTGACAAGTATAACTCTATATTACTTATAATTGACCACATCGATGTTGTTAAAAGTTTCATCATATTTTACTATCAATATTTCCAAGACACTTGAATTAATCAACACCACAAACATTCTTAATTCATGTAACATCTTACACATTTTACTTCATCTATGTGAACTATCTCAAATAACATCTTACACTCACTAATAATGTAATAATTTACATAAGGCAATGCAATGATATGTGAATAAACCTCTCATAGATTATTTTTTGTATATTCTAGAACTCTCCGATTGGTACTTCCATAATTACTCACGCTATTAACTTCACCTAAAGTAGACTAACATGCACTCGAGAAACGTCTGTCATTTTTGTAGCTCTATGTTTAGTACATATACATATATACTCGCAACAATCTAGCTTAGTTGCAAAAATTGATCAATGAAGACATGTGCTATTGTTAATTTCAGTTTTTCATTAATCCCAAAGAACTTGGTTTAACTAAACATATTAAGATACAATGTATCGCACAACAAACAATTAATGTCCTCTTTCCTTATAATATTCCTTTATACATTGCAATTTAGTGCAACTAAATTTCTACTATCAGTTCAAAAATTATATCATATAAATTATAACATGTTACATGGAACATATTCCAACTAACACGAACACTCGATTTGAGTCTTAGTTAAATTATGTCTATTGTCATTGTGCCGCGTGCGGTCCTCTGGCGGTGAGCAGATGATCTCCGCATTCATGGAGACAGGTGATTGACTCGTCTCTCTTGGTTTTTTTTATTCTCGTCGGTTTCTGCATGGTTTTTGTTAGCTATATGAGATTCTATTTATACTGACTCCCTTCATACTGCTAGTCCGCTCACCAACAACATATGGAGACATCAGGATCTCGCTTTACAGAGTTGTCTCCTTCATGTAGATCCATTCTCCCCTCCATTCGGACTAGGCTTTCTTCGGCAGGGATAGCTCAAAGAATTTCATGCCACCGCAAATCTGTAAGTTTGCGGCCTGCCACTTGCATCGGCCCACCTTTGTTCTCCCATATGGTGCGGCCATGGAAGAGAGCCAACTAGAGAGGGAAAAAAAGGGCGCATCCCTAGGCCACAAATTTTCCAAATGGCGTACAATCACATCAACGTTTGTTTATTGTACATATCTAAGAAAATCACATCTATGTTTGTTTATTGTACACATCTAAGAAAATCAGAGAGTTCTTTTTTGAGAACCTTCTTTTTTTGTTCATGTCTCCTGAAATCTGATCACACGCATACACATTCAGAGAAGAACCGAAGGTCACACTCACTCATCGGCTGATCCTTTGACGACATCAGGTAGTGGATATTCGGCAGCCAGTAGGTGTACCAGCTCACGATGAGCAGGTAGACAACAAAGTTGGCAATGAGAGTTTCATTGCTCCCGACCGTCCTCCTCGAATGAGGCCGTCGATCCCATTGAATCATGATTTTTAATATTAGACATTTTATTGGATGAATATTCCAAAACATGGAGTTCTTGAAGACCAAACTCGATATGACAACATTGGTTGATAGAACATCAACTCGATAGATATGGTCTAGTGTAGTTCAGTGTGTGTTTGTGAAACCAATCCCAGAAAATGGCTCCTTAACCATCAATGGTACTATTTGAAGCAACAATTATTACATCTGCCACATTCCACCTAAACATTAAGCTATGTTGTCTTTCTCTCGAAATCTCTCTACCATGCCCATAGTATGGAAGAGGTTCTGTAAATTGTCAATGTGATGATTCTAAAGATCCAGTTATTATTGCATCATTCTCTAGTCAAAAAGTAATATGGATGATAATAAATAAACCCTATAGCCACCTTCTAACGGGCACAAAGATATGTGCAACCATTGTCACAAAATGAACCGAGGTAGATTATGACATTATAGAAGGTTCTTATATTGGAAGTGTTGGCATCCCCATCAATATTAAATACAATTTAGTGTTACACTTATTTGAGGCATAGTAAAATAAGTTCCAATTTATATTAAACTTGTATACTTTTTAGATCTCAATTGTCATAGTCGATAGACTTGACAAGTATAACTTTATATTATTCATAGTTAACCACATCAATGTTGTTGAAAGTTTCATCATATTTTACGGCCAATATTTCCATATCACTATAATTAATCAACACGAAAACATTATTTTTGTCACATGTTACACTTTTAATTCACATCTCTGAACTCTATCAAGTACCAATCCTTAGTTTCATCTTCTTTAAAGAACCTTTTTTTGCAATGTCTCCTGATATCTGAACACATGCATACACATTCGCTTTTAGTCAAGAACCGAAGGTCACACTCACCAATAACGGAATAACTTACAGCAATGCAATGATCTGTGAACTAACTTTTATAGATATTTTTGTATATTCTAGAACTCCCTGTTTACTACATCCTTAATTACTCATGCTATTAACTTGCACCTAAAGTAGACAAACACACATTCGAGAAAGCACCGCAATTTTTGAGCTTTATGTTCAACACATATACATATATACATGCAACTCATCTAGCTAAGTTTCAAATTTTGATCAATGCACACATATGGCGTTGATATTTTTAGGTTTTACTGATCCCAAAGATCTTGGTTTAACTAAACAAATTAAGATACAATGTATCAGAAAACAAACAACTAACATGTTTTTCCTTGTAATATGTATTCCTTAAAATTTAGTTCAACTGCATTTTTTCCACTATCGATTCTAAAATTGTATCATATAAATTATATCATATTAAATGAATCATATTCCTAGTTTCAGTTAACTTATGTCTATATCACATCCTTGATCTAAAAAGTTTTATATACCACATCCTTGCTCAAATAGATTCACTTAACATCCATTTTCATTTCTATTCCATCATAGTACGGACATCATTGCTCGTTTTACATAAAGATGGGAGTAGTGACAACATTTGGATCTACCGCTAACAAGAAGTGTAAATCATCTATCACTACGATGCCATGGAGTTCGTTCCAGTACCGTACCACTTACGAATCAATTTTGATGCACTAACCATATGCCCACTTGGAATCGAACGTTACATGATACATGAACAATACTCGTGCTTGTGATGTAGTATATGGTTGTTGATGGTCCAACATCGTCTGCCAGTTGATATTGTCGTTGACACAAGTTGTTTGTCAGCCGACAACAGCCTTGTTGTTTCTAATTATTAATTGGTGAAGCATGCGTTCCTTTGATTTGTTTTTATACTAGACTTACATTCAGTGTTTATGAAGTACATTTTACATATAACTGTCAAAAGTGAGTGACTGTTCATCGGAACTATTATAGTCTGAATACTTATAAGGTTGGGTTGACGCCTGCCTCCGCCCAAACTTGACTTGCGAATTTCCCCGCAAAAAGCTAATGACTAGTTTAATGTGTGTTGTATTTTCTGATGGAGCGTAACGCATTTTGAATAGATTATGTATGCCGTATGCCCATGCTCTCATTGCAAGTTTGCAACTAGTGTGGCATGCGGCATGTTGAACTTGCAGAGTCATTCACCCAAGAGTCTCAAGCCTGAAAGCAAATTAACAGTGTGCTACTATCTGCAACACGAGCTTAACATGTTTTTCTTGTGGCAATTTCTTTCTTTTTGCGCAGATTCTTGTGGCAATTTCTTCCAAGACACTAGAACTAATCAACATAATAAACGTTCTTCATTTTACAAATTACACATTTAATTTCCATCTGCTTTCAAGAACCTTTTTCTTGTCCTGTATCCTGGAATCTGAACACACGCATACACACATTCAGGTAAGAACCGGAGGTCGATCACTCAGTTATCGGCCGATCCTTTGACGGCGTCAGGTGGTGGATACTCAGCAGTCTTCTTGTAGGTGTACCAGCTCGCGATGAGGAGGTAGACGGCGAAGTTGGCGAGGCTGAGGCCGGCGAGGAGCCAGAAGAAGTAGTCGAGGTGTCCGACGTTGAGGTTGTCCGGGATCCATCCTTCCTTCCCACCCCTGGTGGTGATCTTGGCCACGACTGTGACGAGCAGCGTGCTGAGGTAGTTCCCTAGGGCGACGGTGGTGAGGGATAGCGCGGAGCACATGCTCCTCATGGCGTCGGGCGCCTGGTCGTAGAAGAACTCGAGCTGGCCGACGAAGGTGAAGACCTCGGCGGCGCCGATGATGAAGTACTGCGGCACCTGCCAGAAGATGGAGATGGGCACGATGTCGTACTTGCCGTAGAGGCGGTGGGCGGCGATGGAGCGGAGGCGGACGAGCTCGAGCACGCCCGCGGCGAGCATGGCGAACATGGAGACGACGAGGCCGATGCCCATGCGCTGGAGCTGCGTGAAGCCGCGTGGCTTGCCGGTGATGGAGCGGACGGCGGGCACGAGGATGCGGTCGTAGACGGGCACCCAGACGATGACGCTGAGGGTGTCGAAGATGGAGAGCGAGGCGGAGGGTATGGAGAAGTGGGGGCCCATGGAGGCGTCCAGGGTGTTGCCCTGGAGCACGAACATGGTGCTCATCTGGCCGTACACCGTGGCGAAGACGATGCCGCTCGCCCAGATGGGAAGCAGCCGCACCACGCTCTTGAGCTCCTCCACCTGCGTCACCGTGCACAGCCGCCACGGCGACGAACTCTCCGCCCTGTCGGCCGGCGTCTCCACTACCGCCGCCTTGTCCAGGAACCTAAACTGCTCGGTGTGCGCCAGCTTGCGGCTGCCCTCGATGCCGGACTCCTTGTTCGCCGTCTCGTAGAGCGCGTCGCCGTACACGGTGACGCGGCACTTGCGCGTGGCGGCGACGAGCACCTGCGCGATGCGGGTGAGCGGGCTGCCGCCGGGGCGCTGGTGGCGGTACAGCGGGGTGCCGAAGAAGAAGCTCCCCACGGCGATCGCCATGACGACCGCCGGGATGCCGAACCCCCATCCCCAGCCGACGTGCGTCTGCACGTACACCAGCACCGACGACGCCACCAGTGCCCCGATATTAATCGAGAAGTAGAACCAGTTGAAGAACGAGCTCTTGCTCTTCCTCTCCCTGTCGTCGTGCTCGTCGAACTGGTCCGCCCCGAAGGACGACACGCATGGCTTGATCCCTCCGGTGCCCAGCGCGATGAGATACAGGGCCACGAAGACCGCCGCGGACTGCCCCGCCGTCGGGTCGCAGACGTCTTTGGCTGAGCAGAAGGGGACCAGCGCGTGCACGGAGGTGGCCATGGTGAGCAGGGCGAGGCCGAGGATGTAGATGATCATGAAGGATGCGATGGTCCAGAATCGGCCGAGGTAGGCGTCGGCGAGGAAGGCGCCGATGAGGGGCGTGATGTAGCAGGTGCCCGACCAGTTGGTGACGTTGTTGGCGGCGACGGTGTTGGCCATGCCCATCCGGTCCTTCATGAAGTTCACCAGGTTGGTGCTCATGCCGTAGTATGCCAGCCGCTCGCAGCACTCGTTGGCTGCAGTTGGTCATCAAGTGAGCAGAGAGAAGCAGAGCATAGCAATGGAGGAGAACAGAGCAAGAAGCAGAGTAAGAATGGATGGACAGATGCAAAAATGGTGTGTACCGAGGATGTAGGGGCACGCTCGCCAGTTTCCGGTGTTCTCCTTGAGGGCCGGGTTGCCCTTGATGTCCACGGTGCCATCCTGGGTGTACAGCTCCGGTGCCACCTCCCCCATTGCTGAGACCTGAGACCTTGTTTGCTGTTAATCTCTGTTTACGACGCGCGCTGCAGCAGCTGCAACAGCTGAGAGGAACAACTGCTTCCTGCAAGTTTTTTTTTTTTCTAACGGTGATTAATTTGGTGGAGATGCAACGGTACACAGATAGTTTTGTGTATGCATAATTGAAGTTGGAATCTGTATACAAGTTTCAATAGGAGCAGCGACATGATTTGGATAATCTAGAAGGAATGGAAGTGGCACGAACTGCAGACGAGCAATACTACGACAGACATACATACAGACAGGCAGACACCATGTCTGCCTCTTTTACTAGTACAGTACTACGTCAGGAACCAGAGTAGTGGAAAACTAGGCTGCTTCAGCTCAAGAATGAAAAGCAAACTGACAGGCAGTGTAGAACTAACTAACTGACACGCCGGCTAATTTCACTGCTAACAACGGAGATTGGCAAAATTGGAGCCTGCCTGCGTGGTCTAACGAGAATCCCCTTTCCCCAGGTGACGAAAGCTAGCATGACAAACAGTCGAGAAAGAGGCTCAGGGAATCGCCATAGATTCAGGTCATCTGGATAGCTGGAGTAATCACGGATTCCAGGAGCACAAGGGAAGAAATCGGGGAAGAGAGAGACGTACCTCGCCCAGCCTGAGGGGAGCAGACCAGAGGAGCTGGAGCACTAGGCGGAGACTGGAGATGTGCACGCATCCGCAGCCATTTGGGGGAGAGGATGGATTTTGGGGATAGGCACTACTAGTATCTATATCTAGACATACCGCTACGCTGGCATCCGCAGCCGAGAAGGACGGAAGAACTGGACCGGAGTGGAATATCTGGAAGCTCGGAGGAGGAGGACTGCTGGCTGCGTACCTACCTACTTTTCCACGAGTAAAAGGACGCGAGGAAGACGACGACGACGACCGATGGGTTTGGCTGCGCCTTTGAACGGAGGGAGGGAGGGAGCGTGGGAGGATCTTTCTTCTTCTTATCCAGCGGCAGCTCATGTGGCCTAAATTTGAGAGAGAGCTTAAATTTGACAGCAAGCGAGAGGGGAGGGGGGGAGACTCAAGGTTGTGCGTGGCACAGCGCAACGTGGGGATGTGGGATCCTCCGAGCGGAGGAACAAAAAAAAAAAAAGGAGAGGAAGGTTGTTGTTGTGGTGGGCATCTTTTTCAAATCATTGCTAATGCTAATGCTAGTGCTAGCAGATAGCATGATGATGATTAGCATGCGCCTGCATCATCACCATTTCTCTTCTATTTTATTTTTCCAAGGAGAGAGAGAGAATTCAAACGTCATTCAGTTTTCTCCGGGTATTAGTACTCTGCATGTATATTATATTGCTTCCTCACATCAGGAAATCAAGCATCATCAATTTCATAAAAAATGGAAGAAAAAAACGGACGACTGCTGTTAGAGTGACCACGCACGCACGCACGCAAGCTCTTTCACACTGTGTGATTGAGATTAGTTCACGTAACAGCGAGGTGTATGTATGTACGTATGTACTAGTATGTAGGTCCAAGAAGAACACCTTCTGCTCCGCAGACAAGGAAATACTCCCTCCGTTTAGAAATATAAGATGTTTTAGGTTTGTTAATGAAATGTATCTAGACACGTTTTAATGTATAGGTTCAAATGAATCTAGACACTAAAATGTGTCTAGATACATCTTCTTCACAAATCTAAAACATCTTATATTTCCAAACGGAGGGAGTACCACTGATTTCTCCTCTCCACGCGTGCTGCTGACCGCCGGCCGTGATCGATGGAACGGAATATCGATGGGGTCAGCACGCGCGCGGGTCGCGTATTCACATGTCGATCTGCCGGGCCAGTGGTTTCAGTCACTGATCCCCACATGCATGACGTTCACCTTCCAAGTGATATAGTAAAAAAGTAGTAGTACTTCTCGGTCCTAAGAGCATCCCACTGGCCGAAATCTGGACTTTTTTTTGACAGTACAAAACGCGTTTTCGGCATGGTTTCACCGAGCTTCCCACTCGCGTACCCAAGACCAAGTTTCTAAGTTCGGCGAAATTCAGTTAAACCCGACAAAATATGAGAAAATATTGGCGGATTTCATTAACTAGGGCAAAAGCGCACATATTACATTGAATTTAATAACTAGGAAAAAGCCGTCGCATGTAGTGGTGCCTTGGACGCATAACTCTGAGCCAAAGGCGGGGTGGTTGCGGCTGGATGTGCTCCATGGCCGGCGAGAGTTCGCCTGAACGCTCCACCGCGGTGGCGAAAACACATTGTGTGGCGCGGCGAGCCCGTGATCCGTCGTGTCGGCGAAGTTCTCGGCGCTGTCGGCGAAACGAGGTTGCCAGGATACTCGGCGAGATCCAGGTCTTGCATGGCGGCGATAGCCGCCTGGATCTCTCCGGCAGGCACCGGCGGAACAGGAATCCCGCCAGCGCTGAGTTGCCAGCCTAAGGGGAGACGAGTGTCCGACGGCGCCGTATAGCGCACCTCGCGGAGCATCCGGGCTTCCCACGACGGCATCGTGCGTCGGCCCTCGGCCATGGCTTCTCGGCGGAGTTGAGGAGGAAGAAAGGTGCGAACGTTCAAAGTTCACTGGAGTTCGGGGTGGTGTGAGAGACTGTGAAGAGATTGTACGCCTTTTATAGGCGTAGTTCGGCGGCAAGGGCGGGAGGGGTGTAGCGGCGAGGGCGGGAAAAGGAAAACGATGGGAAGGATGGTGGCGACTCGGCTTCTATCACTGATAGGCTGGTCCACTCGGCCAATTCACTGCGTCCGGCGTCCCTGTATGTATCTGGATCTGGTTCGGCGGTAGTCCGGACCAAAGTTGGCCAAATCACGAAAAGAGGTCCCAGAGTGACTGGCGGACCGATTTTCGACGTCCGGATCAACCTACTTGATAGACAGAGTTGAGTTGTTCTTAGTGAGACAGGAATCTCTTGCTTTCGCGTCGAGCACAGAAATTAAGATGTTGTGCGCGTCCAAATTTGGTTGGCTACCGAATTCTTTCAAGTGTGAGCCAGATAAATTAAGCGACGACCATCATCAAACAAAAAAAAGAAAAAGATCAAAGCGTCCTCCCGCTTCAGTTTTCCTTTCTTTTACTAAGCCAGACTGCTACAGTAGTGAACACTCCGTTCTACTATACACTATTTTGTGATCACACCGTTTCACACTGTATGATTGGTTTGACTCAATCAGTGATGTACTACTCCGTTTGATTTAGCTCGAAAAATATAATTAGTACTAGCAGTATAATACTTATTAACTACCAGTCAGTCAGACAGTGAGCGCGCACGCGACGCAAACGCAAACGCTGACACGGGAGTTTGCTGGTTTCCCACCGCGCGCGAGCGAGATATTCGATCTCTATGCCTACTGCCTCCTCTGCATCCTTGGATTAGTAGCAGCCTTGGCTCTGTGAAGCTACCGTCTAAGAACGTTATGCTCCATCTCCATCGAGGAGAGGAGGAAACAGAATTCTCCATGGGATGATTCACATGTGTGTCCATCCTACTAGTACCGCTGGTGGGTACTGGTTTCACTCACACAGTCTCATAAGAATAACAGAATTAAAGTGTGTTTGGTTTGTGTCCAAGATTACCCCATCAAATATTTGGCTAGCCAAAATTTTGGTTAAGTCTTTGCTTGCCCACAAGTTGGCCAGCATTGGCTAAAAAATTGAACTAGAGTTGATAGTAGAGCATTGACATGCCAAAAAATGGTAACAATTCAAACAAGAGCCAACCTTTTGGTCATGACCAAAATATTGGTAGGGTACAATTTGGCCACAATCCAAACACACCCTTACTCTCTTTGCCTTATACTGTAGCTATAACTATTTGGAGCACCTGAATCTACTACTCCCTCTGTTAGGGATTATAAGGCCTATGGACCACTTTGATAGGATTAAGAAAATTAATAACTTACCCCTTGATTACTACATGCACCAATAGTTATACATGCATGAGAGAAGAGAAAGAAAAAGAAGACCATGCATTGGATGAGAGATGGTAATAAATGAGAAAGGACTTATAATTTCTAACATTTTAAAAAAGTTTTTAGGCCTTATAATCCCTAACGGAGGGAGTACATGTCAAACATGGATTAATTTGGCCAGCTCTTATATATGACCATGCTGTTATCATCTGAAAGGTGCCGGTGAATAGACTGCGCATGCATCCGTCAACACTCTATCACTACTGTTTTATTTACTAGCTCAATGCAATTAGCCATTAATAATTGTACACTACTACTCCACTTGTGTATACGTGGAACTAATTAACAACAACAAACAGTCTACCAGATTACTAAACGCGCACGCGACGCTGACGCTGACCGTGCATCGATCGGCCGGACGCAAACGAGTCATCATGCTGTGTTGCCTCGTTCCCACCGCCGCAGTGATCGTCGACCTTCCAGGAAAAAACTAGTACTCGATGGGAATCTATGGGGGTCAAACTACCTAAACGCTGGGTCTCAATCACGCAACGTCTTGAATATACCCTTTGGCTTTGCTGTTGTCATTTGGAGCACCTGGATGGCTGGTAGTACATTTTAAAAGGCGGTTTGGCGTCCCCTGATTAGTTAGTTAGTTAGTTATCTACCGGATTATTATTAGTTTAATTAGCGTCGTCTAAGGTATGTATATGAGCCAGGATCGACGTCAGCATAAACCTATACCGTTAAATGAGCATTCTTGCTAGTACTACCGAGAGAAACTAGGACCACAAGGGTGGATCTGCAGAAGAAAAATAACTAGCTACTGGGTTTTTCTTTCTTTCTGAAACACATGTATTTAAACGTGTTTTAATTTGTAGTAGGTTTGGTCATTTTGCTCGGAACCTACTACACTAGAAGACGACGTCTAGTTAAACAATTTTGCCGCAAGCCTAATCTAAAAAGACTCGTGTAAATACATATGTTTCGGAAAAAAAAAGATAAAGTATCTTGTAATAATTAGTAGTGAAGGAGATAGACAGTTTTTGTTTGTTTGTTGCTGTAAGGGGGGGAAAACGAAGCGGAAACGGTCCCAAAAAAGTGCAGACAATCAAGGGTTCCTTGCGAGGTCACTGCGAGGAAAGGAAGTGCAAGGGATTCGATGAGGGGGGAGGAATAATTCGTCAGACGCCAGGCGCGCACGTACGTACGTACCTCGATCTTTGGCGGCCGCCGTGGTGTGGACTGCCGACGCGACCAGCGGCCGGCGGAGGAGGACCGAGCGAACCGGAGGGGATAGATCCTGCCTGCCGCCGGCGTCGCGTCGCTGATCCTATCGTGGCGCCGATCTCCCCCTTCCTTCCTCACTCTATGTTTCAGGTCTGCCTGCCTGGGTGTGTGTGTGTCTTTGTGTGAGCCACCTTTGGAGGCTGGCTGGCTTTGACCCGATCGACCCACAGTCAGTCCCCTCTCTAGCTATTTATAGATGGATGCAGCCAGACATGAGGCTGCCTTTTGCGTGGGCGTGGTTAACTAACTCATAATCAGGCGCGCGGCCGGCAAAACCCCAACAAGAAATGAACAATCGCAACTAAGCTTTGATACTGACCGTACCTAGGAGGTAGACAGTGGCAGTGCGATCATGCCATGCATCATGCATGTTGTCATATACTACTAGTACTACTATAGTATGTGTGTGTAGCTGTCCGTATAGACGGATGGGCGGGCGTCAGGTAAGGTCTACAGGCTACGGCGCCGTTGCTAATTGATTTCTCGCTTGGGGACGATCGAGGACCCAACCTTCTCCTGCTACTATCTCCACGCGCACACCTTCGACTTCTTGTCGACTGCTGGACGGACGGACGGACGCGGAGGGGAGGAGGAGAAAACTAGTAAAGGATTGTGACCGCGACGCCAACCTTCCATTCCATTCCATCACCGTCTGTCGCCGCGGTGTCACCACACAAGACAAGACATACAGAATCAACACACAAGACATACAGAGGCCCATATTACGGCTGTACAATCGTGTGGGTGTACGCGCAGAGACCTCTGTTCATCCGAGCCGAGACACGTACGTGCACGTGTTTGTAAGGGAAGAACACGTACGGACGAAACAAGAAGAAAACAAGATTATTTTCGATCGAAAAAACATGCGGATTGCAGAGAAATAAACATAACTCAATAGAGTACTATAGTATTGTACTACGCAGGAGAGAAGTGTTCCGATCCGTCGCATACCTTGGCTTTGCTGCCGTCGACGAGCACCCGCGGCCGGCTCTGCGGGGGACAAAGGGGGGGATCTCTGTCCGATCGACAGTCCAGAAAAGATGTCGTTGCGTCTGTCTTTCGGTGGATCAGCTCGGCGTGTGAGGAGGGAGGCTTGTGTGTGTATGTAGATCAGCTCGGCGTCAGGGCTACGGCGCCGTTACATACAAATAAATTTCTCTTTGAAACGAGCGCCTAATCCAATCCAGTGCTACCCCTCTACGTACGCAGACGCCCCCTCTCTTATTCTTCTCCGATCGATTGCGACTGGGCGGACCACGGATCGGAGAACCATGGGCGTACGCAGGGTGGGTCGGGTGAGTCGTGGCCCACACAGAATTTTAGAAAATAAATAGACTACCACTTATCTAATGTTTATTATTTAAAAAAATGTAATGTTTAAATCACAGACCAATTTGAGAGTATTTATTTTCCTGTCGTAGGAATAGTTGATTATATAAAAATAGGAACAACACTAAGCGTCTCTGGGTTGATGGCGTACTGCCATCGTACTGCCATCGTCCTGGTTCTCCTGCTGACACTTGTTTTGTATGTTTTGTCAAAATTCTGTTTTTGCTACAAAATATGTCGTTTTACTATAAAATATTCCGCTTTTGCATGTAGAAAAAAATTCACCCATGGAACAAAAAATAAAAGACATATCTTATTAGAGACATTTTTTTGAGAGCCTCACCGGAGTCGTGGAGGAGATGAGGTTCCAGGAGACCCACCACGGATGCAAACGTTGCACGCACGCAGGGGACCCGGAGGTGGAAATAGGGGGGTTCCGGGGACCAGTAGTTTCTACTAAACGTACGAACCATACATTCTTTACTACCGTCGTCGTATTCTAACAAATATCACTTTTAGACAGTCATTATATGTACTAATCCCTCTGATTGAAACTAATTGACTCAAATTTGTCTAAATACGGATATCTAGACATATTTTAGTGCTAGAAACATTCATTTATCTAAATAAATCTCAGTCCATTAAATTGGACAGGAGGAAGTATATAAACTCTGTAATTCCCTATCAATCAAAACAATACAAGACTTTTTAGATAGATTTAGTGTGCCACATGTATTATTGTAAAAAAATCGCTCTACTTACACAGGTCCAGTAGCTAGAAAGCATAATTTTTCTACTGTTTACTTGTCTATGGTGTACCATACCTTATAAAATGAAAATATATTTTTGACCTAAAAATTGGAACATATTATAGAACTATAATATTATGAGATTTACTACGCTATTTACATTACTTTTTAGGTAGATTTTGTATTGCATATGGGTCAGCGCAAAAAAAAATTAAGTGTGTCCACCCTCCAATTCATTCATGTGTCCGCCACTACGAAGAACAGTCTTCAACACCGACCGGGGTGACGGATGAGGGCATCTCCACTGGGGAGACGCAAACCGTCTGGGCGTGTCAGTATGGGTGCGCGCGGACTACGTGGCGTCCCAGTGGTACGACTCATCCGGATTATTTTGGACGGACCGATTCATCCGTGATCCAGATCTGAGTAACGGATGAGTCTGTCCGAACAGACGCGGACACAGATTGGCCCAGATGCAGACGCACATGTGCCTTCTTTTCTTGGGCTGGTCTGTGCATTTTCGTCAGTTTGGATCGTGTTGTTGTGCGCGATCGACCCGGACATGCTAGACCATAGACCTAAATCGTTCATGACACGATCCAAAACTAACAGAATTTGCGTCTCCCCTATGGAGATGTCCTGACGGATGAGGATACATACACACGCCAGCATCTGGCCGTGGCTTCCGAGGTCAACAGCTTTGGCATACTACTGCCTTGGCTAGCTAGCTAGCGCTTAGCATAGGAGGCGGCGTTCGCCTCTTGAAGTGGCACGCCCTCTCACGCAAAAAAAGCTTAGCGCAACCGCACGCACAAAAGGCACGTACGCACGCATGGACTAGCTAGGAGCGCAGACCTGACGAAACCGAGCTACGCCACCGCTGCGCTCCCGCAGTGGTCACCAATCTACTGTTACTCTGGTTTGGCCATGCGCAGGCGAAACAGACCACTCCACGCTAACTACATTTTCAATGTTTTATTTGCGTATACACCTTTTAATTAACAATAATGCTATACCTACGGACGTTTTTTTACAGACTAGACTTGCGGATGGTAAGTGGCTGAGCGTGATTCCTCCTTGAAAACAATTGTTCCGAAAATTTCTCCTATGATTGGTTCGTTCTGTTCCACCTCGGTTCGTAAAAACCATTCCGTAAGGAGTGCGCGTAGATGTAGCATTACTCTTTAATTAATTTAGTCATGAACTACGTTGTATGCATGCGAGTATAGTACAGAACGCGGTCTCTCGACTCTCGCGTTAGGTTAACGATGCCATTACCTCGGCTAGGTTCCATGTTTATATATATGGCAATCGCCGAACAGATTACAACAGAGAGGTCGTGTCGCGTGAGGTGAAGAGAAGGAAGGAGACCGATCTGATCCTTATATCGAGGGATCAGATCATTACGTACAGATATAAAGTTACATGACACGTTTCGACATGCTCCTTAATCACAACCTTCTTTAGGTTCAGATTGTGTGTTTGGATCCTTCAAGCTACCGAGTTGGTAAATCTTCTATAAAACCATCTGCCACCCGGCCTTGTGATGGAATAAATCTGATCTCAAACAATTTGTTTGCAACCCTTTCTCTTACAAGACGATGAAAATCTATTTCAGCGTGCTTTGTCCTAGCATGAAAGATAGGATTAGCAGAGAGATAAGTGGCTCCCATATTGCCACGCCATAAACATGACGTCTGCCCTTTAGCAACACCGAGTTCTCCTAGCAGGGATTCGATCCATATGATCTCAACTGTGGCATTTGCCAACGATTTTTATTCAGGCTCTGTACTGGATCTGGAAACTGTTGCATGTTTTCTAGCACTTGCTCCAGATACATCAGTTGCTTGCTAGCGAATGTACACTTGCTCAATTTCACCTTCAGATCATGCTTTTGAAGCAAACCCAGCACTTCCTTGAGTAGACGAGCATGCTCTTGCAAGTCTGCACTATAATTGAGAATATCATCGATGAAAACCAACACACCCCTACGCAGAACTGGAGACATCACAGTGTTCATTGTGTTTTGAAAAGTGGCCGGAGCGCCCATAGGACCAAAGGACATCACCAGAAATTCAAAGTGATCGTGGTGTGTTTTAAAATCCTTCTTGCTTTCATCCACTAACCTCATTCGGATATGATGGTATTCTGCTCGCAAGTCCAAGCTCGTGAACCACCGGGCACCTGCCAGCTCATCTATCAATTCTTCAATGATGGGCAAGGGAAATCGATTCTTCACCGTGATTGCATTTAAATGGCGGTAGTCGATGCAAAACCTCCAGGTTCGATCCTTCTTGAGCACCAGCAGTAAGGACTAGCGCGAAAGGACTAACACTTGGTTGAATAATCCCTTGCTGCAGCATCTGGGCAACTTGTTTCTCAATTTCGTCCTTCTATTATGGGCTGTATCGATACAGATGCCATGGAATCAAGGGTATGGCATGGTCAAACCATCGAGCCGGTGGAAACTCAGTTGGTTCAATATCTTCAGGAACGAAGTCTGGTGTCTCAACCCCTTCCATACTAGTGGCGGAGGAGCCCATAGGGCGCAGTATGGCAATCGCCCGACCTATATCATATCGTGTATACCCTAGTATGCAATATCCAGCTAACTACAATGGGTCAATCGGTATAACACTAAATAATCTAAGCTTAGGATTAAATAATTAGAGACACCGACATGTTAAGATAGTCTTAGGCCTACATGGCTGCTAATTTTCTTGAACTTAAACTAAACCAAGTACCACGTACGCAATACCTGTACATATATGTGCGACGAAAGGACTCAATTGCTGAATCAATTGATCCATTGGAAAACCTGGAAAGGAGAGGTGGCGACTGCGGTAGCCGACAAGACGAAGGGCACTATGCCGACGCTGAAGCCTGCAGAGAGATCGCCGTCGCGCAAGAGCTTGCCAAGATATTTTGGTTCCGGCGAACAACGTGCCCCGCGTCAGTACTGTTCCGTCTGAACTCTCATTGACGAAAACGAGAGATGGCACCCCTTAAGCTCAGGCCAAATCTCAAAATTAAAGGTATTTCTTTCAATCCATATTAGTTGATTTAGATTTGGCTAGAAACGAATATATTTAGACAAGTTTTGGTGCTAGATTTATCCATATTTAGACAAATCCAACAACTAATATAAATTCATGTCACGTTGATTACATTTTTTCCATATCAATTATTATATAATATTTGGTCTTAAGAACCAACCCGTGGTTGGATGATTAGGAGGGTAGTGGTATCCCTAGCCCACCAAAATTTAAACCTCAGGTTTGATGCTTTGGTGTCTCATAAAGGCGGAATATTCTTTCGATGAGTCGACGTTAAGCGTCGATAAGCGTCTCTTGTGACCGTCAATCTCAAGACCCGGCCATTTCGGTCTACCGGAGGTGCTCGTAGGGGTAGATTAATGCGTGTGTGTTCATAGGGATGGATATATGTACGCATTGTACTGTGTTTCTCAAAAAAATTGGTCTTTTAATTTTTATTCGTTCAATTTCGCCACACCAAAAATATAGTCCGCCCTCCGCCACTGTTCCATACATTGAATCTGCACAACATATGTGATTCCCGTTTGTTGCGGTAATGCCAACAGTTCTCCTAGCTCCACTTATCTGCATACCACTAGTTGTGCCTGTAGCCCTTGCAACTTCACTAATTTGTCGTCGTCCCAGAACGCCAGACGTTTACTGACTCAGTCAACGCCCATTGGATTGTATGGCTGAAGCCAATCCATGCCGATGATCTCCCAGCGGCAGCATCTTCAGGTTGGTAAGGTTTCTTCGTGGCACCACCATTCACAGCCCACCATTTCACGACCGCGGATCAGTTCTGCCCCATTAGCGATCTTCACCTTGAATGGGCTGACTGCGCGTTCCACACCTTGAAGTAGTGTCGGGCCAGCAAAATCTGGGGCCATGTGCGAAAATAAATGGGGCCCTATCTCTCACATAAAAATTTGAAAAAAATAAATAATCTATTATATAGTACTAAAAGTAATATAAGGGTGTTTTTCGAGGCACGAGGTTGATCCACATCATTAGAATTATTTTAATCTGTTAGATCTAAAATTTACGGTTACGATTTAACTAGAGACTGCGCAACACGAACCATCTTTTCTATTTCGTCGGACACAAATATTGGCACGAGTCCCTCTTGGATGTAACTATCTCCCGTAAGCAAAAAAAAAAAAAAAGAGGCAACGCCTCAGATCGATTACTCCACAAAAGACGTGCCCAAGCAAGATTGATTTGCACGCATCTTAAAAACAGTTACTAGAACAAAGCGATTGGCATGCACACCTGAGTTGGGCGTTTGTAAGGCAACCGTTAATTTGCTGAATTCTGGAGAATATGTACAAAAGCTTAACAGAATCCAGGTCATGTACGCGTGCAAGGCAGCGGTCTACAACCAAAAAAAAAAAATGTCCGGGAGAGTTTGGGACTCATACGGATGGCAATGTTCCTGAACGGAAGTTCCTTCAAAATACAATTGCTGTGCCGATGTAGAAAGCCCAAAATTAACAGATCCGTTGAGTTTCTCCATAATCTGGGCACATCAATATGTCCCACATGATAGAGAAAATAGAAGTTAGGCATAAAGCATGTTACAGGGAAAATATTAGAAAATATCCATGTCACTGTATGTAATTAAAATATATTTCGCAAAAAAAATGTAAATAAAATATATACAATCTAATGGAAATTTTATTCAACAAAACCTTTCTCTCATACCTGCACATCTTACCCTCACCGGAGAAAATGCTTAAATTTGCGCATTCGTCAATCAATAAGATAATAAAAATATCTAAAAATTCCAATGTGTGTGGAAATAATCATAATTGTTTATTTGGATTAAAAATAAGATCATGCAATAAGATTTATCAAAATCTCACAAAAATGAGAAATATATGTCCGCAATTCTAAAGAGCAATTAATAAGATTATGGTAAAAGCTTCATAGAAATAGTCGGTAATGCTTATATGTAATTCTAAAGATACATCGTCCAATTTACATATATGAACATATGAACATACTAACATGTACTAATTGTGATACATTTAGGTTCTAATCTATTATGGTATACGAGAGACCATTTACTTTTTTTTAGAAAGTTGGTATGGTCATTTAAATATTGTATCAGTGTTATCCCCGCTGTAATCAGTTTTGGTACCATTTATGTTGTGCTCTACTGATAAAAAGAGGGTATGCCAAGTTGTTTCTGGATGCTTCACCTTTTATGAGATTTTTAAATATATATCTCTTTTTTCTATATAAGGACTAGATGCTAAATCTATAAGAATAATCGAGCTATTATTTTCCGATTACATTGTAATTTGTGGAGATTCTGATTATCTTATTGCATTAATGTGCAAGTTTCAAGCTTTCTCCCATGAAAATAATACCTGCAAACATAATAGAAAGATTTCGGCTCCATGTACAAAAATACCATGGTTATGCCAGTACCGTGACAAGTTGACCTTATTGGTTTTACACAGAGAATGGATATCCCTCATAAGGTTAAAACCTAAACTACATACACAAGGTTGATCCATGGTTACCCTTCCTCATGGCACCTTAGTGGATTATCAAGATGACAGACGCGGAAACATTGAAACGGTGAACTGTTAACCCAGTGTATGTCTTACTTTTATGAGCTAAAGAGTATAAATGTTCCACACGCAAGTAAGAGAGTTAAAATCATGTATTGTCTATTTAGATTAGATTAAGATTCTGATCCGTACACATTTCCGTAATTGTTAGAGATTCACATATGTGTATGTATTTATATGGACTATGGAATTGTATTATTCCCCTAAATTGATTTCAAAGTTATATTCAGAAAGTTAGAGATGACGCCCTCGCATTTGCGAGGGCCAGCCCGCTAGTTCTAATGTAATGATAGAATATTTTGCATAATAATCTAAAATAGGACCCTGTCTCGCAAAAAAAAATCGAAACATGATCCACAGCGCGTGCACAACAAGCCCAGCAACGCAGCAGCCCAGCGCTTGAGAGATGCCCGGCAGTATACAAGTATAGGTATACATATAAAAAATTTGGGCCCCCCAAAATCGTAAGCCCTGTGCCGCTGTGGGCCCGGGCCTGCCTTGAAGTCGGGATGCCACGGACTTGTTGACGAAACAATGCGAGCTGCCAGAATCGACGAGCATGAGCACCTGCTGCTTCTGAATCTGCCAGAATCTGCCAAATCCCGAAGGCTTTGGGCGCATCGCCTCCGGCTTCGGCAGCTTGAGAAATCACTACCAATTCCCCATGTTCCGCCATTGCTTCAAGAGATTCCTCCATCGGATCGAGACCCAGCGCATCAAGCATCTCCTGAACGACATGGAGTTGCACTATCGTGGGGCATTTGTGTCCTGGCGCCCATTTCCCCCGCACACGAAGCAGAGCCCGCGCGAGCGCCGGTAGGACTTGAGCGCGGCCATGTGATCCCACTGGCGTAGTGGAAACCATGTTGTGTGCTGGCTCCTGCCCCCGCTTATCCTCAGATGACGTAGAAGCTCGAGGCGAGTAGTAAAGGGGACAATTGACGATAACCCCCCCCCCCCCCCCCAGTTGGTGATTATGTTGATCATAAACCCCCCTACGCTGGCTCTGACATGTGGGCCCAAAATGGCCCGGGGGGTTATCATCAAATTCCCCGGAATCAAGCTGGCTTGGTGACCTCCATCCTTGATGAGGCCAAGCTGTGGCTCCTGCCTGTTCACCAAGCCAGCTTGATTATGGATGGCTCCACCCAACACACAGTCGTTCGTTCGTTAGCTTCCAAATGCGACACATATGGTCAGTTCGATAAGCGATCCGCGTAGCAATTTCAACCATGCATCTGGTCTCCTGCACGACCAGCCACGGTTTCGAACCAATTGATGAATCCGTCGTCAGGTTGAGGGGAAATCGCCTCTCTCTGAATTGATCACAAGTTGTGATTCAGGATGGGAATGGGCCGACCCGGCCCTGGCCTTGGACCTGGCCCTATGGCCTCAAGGCCAATTTGAGAGGCCATGGGTCGATCCGTTTGAATAAAAGCCAGTGACCCTGGCGGCCCAATGGGTATTGTGGGTCGACCCAAGCTAAAACTTTAATCTTTAATATGTAACGATGATCAAAGGTTAAAATGGTTTCTACTCTGTCAGTGTTTCTACCTGTGTGGAGGTTGTACCTGGGTTGTTGTGTTCTGTCCTGTCGTAGTTGCTTTTGAGTTGGTTATAACTCTGCTCTAGTTATCTTTAGCTTTCGGTGTCGGATTATGTTAGCTTGCTGTGTGGAGTGTATTTCCGCAGCGTTGAACTCGGGTGGTCTCATTTTAATAAAAATGGGGCCGAGGAAGTGATCCCTTTTCATCTAAAAAAAGGTTAAAATGAGACAACCATAAAAAAAATGCTAAGAATTAATCGATTGTTTTCTGATGTGTTTATGTGTACCTGAAAAGAAGATAGCTGGATGTCTAGATAGTAATCTGTGCGCGTCTTCGCAGGTTTGTTGGCTCACGAGCGAGTTCTTTTTATCGAGGTTTAGGATCGCAAGCGGCCAGTACGTGTAACACCATCGATACTAGACTAATCAAACATTAGACAACGTTATAATTACTCGATGTAAGCTAGCTTTTCACGACTCATCCTGTACACATGCATGCTGAACTCGACGTCTCAGACTTGGCTATGTTTTGGGTCGGCCCTACTGACCCAAAGGGTAAATCGAAGCCAACTCTATTGACCCAAATCTTGTTCAAGGCCGACCCACGTGGCCCATTGGCCTCGATTTTTTGGGTCGGGTCAATGACCCGGCGGACCGACCCGACCCATTCCCATCCTGAGTTGTGATGACTGGGAAGTGGGAAGTCCATTGCGCGCTCCAACAGGCAACAGCATCCAGCGGCAGCCAAACCAAGCGAAACTTTCGCGTCCTAGAGGGCCGGACCTGGGGCTCGATTGTTCCTTCGTAGAGGGCATTGTAGGCAGATTTGACAGACTAGCTGCCCAGACTGAAAATTTCCAAATCAATTGGTTTTTAGTGCTTGGGGAGTGAGTGAGCTTGGGCGTGGATGGCCTCTGCTAGGTGGAGAAATTCAGTTATCCCTTGTACATTCAGAGTCTTCGATCCAGTGAGGCAGTGACCTTTGTTCTAAGAGCAACTCTAGCGGTCATTGGAAAATCTCGTCCCCGCGCTAAAAATTGCTTTTTTCGGCGTAAGAGCCCGTGCCGCGCACTCCAACAGTCGCGCTATCTTCCCGCGCAAGTTCACTCTCACTTCTTTTGACGCACCGCTCAGCGCGCCGCGTTAAATCATGCATCACGCGTCAAACCCAACCGTCACCACTTTAACGCACGCACAGACTCTTCCTTCCCCTCCCCACCGCTTCTCTGCCGGCGCGCTGCGCCCGCGCACTCCAACAGACGGGCTATCTTTCCGCGCAAGCTCACTCTCACTTCTTTTGACGCACCGCTCAGCGCGCCGCGTTAAATCGCGCATCACGCGTCAAACCCAACCGTCACCACTTTAGCGCACGCGCAGACTCTTCCTTCCCCTTCCCACCGCTTCTCTGCCCCCGCGCACTCCAACAGACGGGCTATCTTTCCGCCCAAGCTCACTCTCACTTCTTTTGACGCACCGCTCAGCGCGCCGCATTAAATCGCGCATCACGCGTCAACCCCAACCGTCACCACTTTAGCGCACGCGCAGACTCTTCCTTCCCGCGCTTCTCTGCCCGGCGCTGCGCCCGCGCACTCCAACAGACGGGCTATCTTTCCGCGCAAGCTCACTCTCACTTCTTAAATCGCGCATCACACGTCAAATCCAACCATCACCACTTTAGCGCACGCGCAGACTCTTCCTTCCCCTCCCCACCGCTTCTCTGCCGACGCGCTGCGCCCGCGCACTCCAACAGACGGGCTATCTTTCCGCGCAAGCTCACTCTCACTTCTTTTGACGCACCGCTCAGCGCGCCGCGTTAAATCGCGCATCATGCATCAAACCCAACCGTCACCACTTTAGCGCACGCGCAGACTCTTCCTTCCCCGCGCTTCTCTGCGGCGCTGCGCCGCCGCGCACTCAGCGAACGGGCTATCTTTCTGCGCAAGCTCACTCTCACTTCTTTTGACGCACCGCTCAGCGCGCCGCGTTAAATCGCGCATCATGCATCAAACCCAACCGTCACCACTTTAGCGCACGCGCAGACTCTTCCTTCCCCTCCCCACCGCTTCTCTGCCGACGCACTGCGCCCGCACCACCGCCGCCATGCCACCGTGCCGGGAAGCTCCGGGTATCGCGGCGTACGCACGCGCCTCACCAACAACTACTACGCGAAGATCCGGTACGGGGACAATCGCATCGGCCTCAGCACCTTCAAGATCGTGCACGAGGCCGCGCGAGCCTACGACGCCGTGGAGTAGCGGCTCGGGCGTCTGCACGCGTCGATGAACTTTTAGGACGCCTGGATGCACGAGCAGGCCGAGGCGCTCACGTCGCCGCGTCCCCTTCTGATGGAGGAGGAGCGCCACCGCAGGTGCAACACGGAGCGCCGCCTGCTTGTTTGTCGCCGAGCGCGATGAGCGCATGCGGAAGGACTGGTGCTGGCGTCTCCCCGAAGCGTCGAAGCGCAACGCAAGCACGACACCGAGCAGACCACAACAAGGCGGCGGTGAGGACGACGAAGCACGAGAACCATCTCGAGCGCCGGGCAGACAAGGCGCGAAGGAGTGCCTTCATCGAGGCGCTGATGGCCGGACCGGCGACCATCGCCGATGACGATCCCCGTTGGGGGGACTATTGGTCGTCGACGCCGGTGTCCGACACGACACCGGCCTCGTCCGATGATGACTTCAAATGAGACTAAGTTTAGTAGTAGTTTCTAGTATTTTCTAGTATTTTCTGCACTATTTTTTACTATTTTCTGCACAATGAGCTATGTATAGTTTTTTATGTGTTTTGTGTAATGTATTTTTGCCTAATTTTTAGATCTATTTTCTGTCGCGTTTGTTGCAAAATCTTGTTTGCGCGCGCTCTAATTTAGTATGCCTATTTGTTTGCAAAATCTTGTTTGAGCTGCAAATTTAGCGCGCACGTCTAACGCCTTTACCGGAGGAGATTAACGCACGACGCACTATATCCGGATCGCGCACTGTATTCACATTTTAACGCGTCAAAATATATAGCTGCTGTTAGAGTTGTTCCAAGAGCCTTAAAGTCTATGGCGTTTACTGGCAGCATGCGTTTCCACCGTGGCAAGCACGGTGGGCAATAATTATGGTTTTGGAACCCCTTGCTTCTATCTACGGCTGTTTCCCTAACCACGTACAAACACGTTGCCTAAGACTGAAGTTCAAAAAAAAATATCACACCGCTGAGGTTCCAAGAAAAGAACATCACATTGTGTTGGAATTTGGTTTATATTTCATTATTGAATCTTTGGCCCATAACCAATACAAATTCGGAAATTCCGGTTGACCCATTAGGTGAGGCTCATGGCTGTACAATGAGAGTAAAATTTGCTACTTTCAATGAACATATGTACTTTCATATCAAAGGAAGTTTCATCACTTTGTAAGGTATGTAGGCAATGAAATGTCATAAAGAGCAGCACATAAAAGGTGAGAAAGAAATTATGGACAACACAAGCATGTTTTTTTCTCTCGTGAGTGGGTATGTCGATTGTCTTGCCAAAACCATTGACAGTTATAGTGTTGGAAACTATGAGATGCAAGGTGCTAGGATCTCACTGTAGTGGTCATGGTGATGCACTGTTGTAATGCCATCTGTTCTAGTGGGCATAGCCCATAGGCCCTTAGTGGTAGCTCATACCGTCTCTTCCCATGGCAGTTTGGTGTGTTGATGGGGTTTTGCGGGTGTGCGCTTTTCAGATCCTTTCTTGTATGTAGATCTAGGCGTGTCCTTGTACAATGTATCCTCATTGATGGTCTTGTTTCCTCTCTCGTGCCAGCCTTCAATTCGGGCACATAAAACCCTTCGTATGTAGCATTGCCGCCATTGTTTCTTTAGGAAAGGTTCAGCACGCAACCGCCCAATGATTTTTACGGCAATTCCCTTGCTTTGGTTTCTTTTACTCCGCGCTCTTTGATAACCGAAGATTACATCTGTTTTTAGGAGGGTCTTTTGGAGCAATATTTATTTTGCGAAATTTTAACGATCTATTAATAATCATCAATAGTAGTACAAAGAGGACCAAAAATAATAAAAATTACTAATAGATCATTGGACCAGCTAGCGACGACTACAAACAGTAGCGCGAGCCGAGGGCGTGATGTTGTCCTCGTCCCTCTATCACCGGAGCCGAGCAAAACTTATCGTAGTAGAGTTTGTTGTAATAGGCATACATGAAGTCGTCGTGCTAAGGTCACAAAGAACCAACACACTAAAGCAACAACCATCGCTAATGATGATAACCGTATATCGGAAGTGACTGACCTGAAAACAAACCAGCAAACTCGAAAATGGATAGAATCTCGAAAGATCCACCGAATAAACGACTCCACACGCTCTCAGTCGCTAGATGCACCACCGATATAGCGGGGAGGACCTTATTCTAATATTAGGACATAACCGTCGCCTCAACATCTCGAAGAAAACACTAAAAACATACTAAACAACGACCAGAAAACCTCCCGTCGGTGAGAGGCCGTGGTCCGTCACGCCTCCAAGACCCTAGGGCCACCGGAGACAGAACATACCCACGACAAGGGGTGCGGAATCCTAGATGGATTTTCTCTTCTTAGATTGCCTCTCCTGACGGTGGTACTCGTACCGGTTCTTGACAATACTCGACAAATTTGAAAGACTAGAATTTCTCGGAGGGTTTTTTCTACATGAAAAGAAACTACTACTAGAAAAGACTTTGAAACTTTACCGGTGTCACACCCACGTTCTTAGCCTCTAGAATCGGGCTCTCGAAACTCGTTCGCAATTAATCGAAATTCAACTCCTAGGTACTTCACTTGGAGCTTGGGCAATGTGCCATGGAAATAAAAACGCCAGGAAGGACACTGTCCTAGCTGTCTACAAAATGCCAGGCAGGTCACTGCCCTAGCAAAAAGGCAAAGTACCAAGCACACATCATGGAGAAGTACTACTCCTACCAGAATCAGTATTGAAGTCGATTGAACTTTCAGTGGTAATAATGTTACTCCCTCCGGACCATATTAATTGACTGGGATTTGTTAAATTTTGGATGAACCTATATACTAAATAATGTCTAGATTCATCTAAATTTTGACAAATCCAAGTCAATTAATATGGGTCAGAGGGAGTCCCGATCATTGCTCGAATCACAGTACTCTCATATAGTATCAGCCATGCAATTAACCTGCATCAGCTCGATCGCAACAGACTGTTAACTTGATCGATCTTTCGGTGGTAAGAATAATAATGTTAGTGAGCATTGCTGGAATCACATACATCGGCCATGCATGCAATTAGCCTGCATTTGCCGAAAGATGAGTAGTAGTAACAGTAGAAGTATGTACTGTATGTGTTGCCTTACAAAGAAAATCATGCAAGATATATCGAGGATCATATTCATCACTGGGAGTATTATTGTTTGACACGCACGGATAAATCTCATTATCATCACTCCACACGCATCTCCTTAATTTATTATTACTATGAGCCACACAATGGAAAGGTAAATATCTTGCACAAATACAATTTGTAGGGGAAATGGTTCAAAATTAAATATAGGATTCCCCTAGCTCATGATTGATAATACATCATCTATCAAGGGGGGTGCCGGATCGAAAATTTACACCTGACTAGCTATTGTTTTCATAGATACAGGGGAAAATATCCCACTCGATCATGTTCTCCGAAATACCTGATCGCTAGCGAGCGTTCTTTTTGACGATGGATTGTCTGCCTCTGATAGTGCAGCGTATGATATGACCCTCTCACTCATCAATCAGCATATGCAGCTGATGTGTAGTCGATCGTGGGGTATTCTAATCTCATTCATGGCAAGTGTGTGCAGTCGTACTACACCGGTGATCAGTTGTGAGGGCAGAATGGCGTGGCGCCGGGCTTCTCCTTGTGGCTGGGGATGACGAAGTGCCTGATCCTGCCGACCTGCTCGGCGAGGTACGCTTCGCAGAGGAACGCCTTGGAGAAGGTGTCCTCCACCGTCCGGTCCACGTCGTGCACGAACACGTCCGTGGCGCCGTCGCCCGGCCGCCTTGCTCGCGCGGCCATGCCGGCGGTGTAGATGGCGCCCATCCTCCCGGGCGCGTCGGGCGTCCACCCCGTGGGCGCGTCCACCATGATGAGGTCCCACTCGGTCTCGTGGAACACGGCGGGGAGGCCGCGGAGCGCGAGCCGGCACTGATGGGTGGCGGCGAGGTCGGTGCAGCCCGGGTGGTCCCGGAGCGCGATGAGGTCGTCGGCGTCGGTGAGGCGGGTGTGGTAGGTGACGTGGTAGGAGTCGAGGCCCGGGTGCGCGGAGCGGACGGAGGCGATCCAGGAGGCGTCCTCCTCGAGGAAGACGGTGCGGCCGCCGTGGTTGAGCGCCGCCCACATGGGGCTGTCGTGGCCGAGGCCGAAGACGAGGAAGTTGCAGGGGGAACGGGCCTGCAGCACCCGCAGCGACACCCCGATCTCGGACGCCGTCTGCTGCGGCGTCACGGTCGACGTGGCGTAGTGCACCAGAGCCTCCGAGACAGGGGACGGCAGCTTGGAGCAGGACGTCGTAGTAGTCCCATCGCCAGCGCGTAGTAGACGGGAGGTGGCCGTGGTGGCGGATGGGGAGAATAAGAGCGTCCGTGCGGAGAAGAGGAGGAGGAAGCCGGCGAGCGCGGCGACGAGGAGGAGGCGGATGCCGACGAAGCTCTGCAGCTTGGCCTTCATGGAGACGAGGTGGAGAGCCTTGCGGCAGAGAGACCAAGAAAGAAAGCTCCTCTCCTCCTCTGTTCTTGTTGGTTCTGGATCGGAGTGAGCTGGGTTATAGGCGGGCGGGCCACCGACGATGTATGTATGATGATGCTTCAAGGTGAGGCGAGGACGAGATTGGTTAATGGAGCTAGGGAGGATGAGATTGCGATGCAAGATTGGGTTTGGTGATGAGGACAAGGAACCTGCTGCAAAGTTTGGTGTAGGGTTGGATGGATGGATGGATGGATCCTCTGTATTTTTGTCGGGCTCCGTTTCGGTTGAGGATGGGCCGGGCGTATGCGTACGTGGTGTTTATCTAGTCGGGGTCTCGCCGCTGGGACCGGCTGCCGATGCTCCCTGTCCTCCCTCCCTCCCTCTCATCAATGGGTGCCCCGGCCAGACCGAGCTGGCCGTTGGACGTTGTCGTCGCCGTGGGCGGCCATATCGCGCAGCCGGAGCTAGGGCCGTGCTTCGAGGAGCCGTAACGAGCCACAGGCATCTGTGTGCGTCGCGTTCGAAGTCGCCCCCGGCCATCGGCTCGCTGGGGCAGGCCGGCCGTCAACTTTTGTGTTATCCATCCTTAGAGGAACTCCAGCGGTCCCGCTATCGCGTGGCGCGCAAAAATCGCTTTGGGTGTGCGTGTTGGCGTCGGCTGCGGTGGCATGGCGCTTGGGTTGTGCGAGTTCGGCCGCGGCGGCACAAAGAGGACACATGCGTTGGTGTGCGAGCTACCGGTGGCGGCAACGGCGCTAGGGTTTGGCACATTCTACACTGAGATTCGCCGCTGCGACAATCGCATCGTCCTCGGCACGTTCGAGACGGCGTACGAGGCACCACACGCATTTGAAGCGGTGGCGTGGCATCTTGCCGCCCGCGTAGATAAACTTCCACGACGTGTGGACGAGCGAGCAGGCGGAGATGCTCGCGCCTCATCACTGAGGAGGAGAAGTGGCGCCACAAAGTACGGCTCCGACGCCTCTACCACATCAAGGAGGACGAGCGTCTGAGAGCGGAGTAGGCTGCCCACTTCCCGGAGGATGTCGACACCGAGGTCGCCTTCTATGCGCAGAGGAAGCCGCGGTGCAAGGCGGATCACGCGGCGAGGTGGACCGACAAGACACGCCGTCGGGTATTCATCGAGGCGCACACAATCGGTGACGATGACCGCTAGCTAGACCAGTTTTTGTCAGCACCGATGGAGATCTCGACGAAGGACTATTTAGATTTCGACATGTAGACACCGACAAGACCACCTCCGATGAGGGTGAATCGTCGAATTTAGGGTTTATATTTTGCACTATATTTTAAGTTTATGCCCCGTACGTTGAACTATGTTCTATATAGAGTAAATTGCATAAAGCTATGACAATTGGGGCCAGCGCTTCAAAAAACTACGACTTTTCGGGTTGGCTTCAAAAAACTACGACTTTTCGGGCTAATGACTACAAAGGGCTACAATTTTTATGTAATCGCTCATTTAGCTGGTTTGATAGCGATTCTGACAGCGCGGGCCCACCGAGGGTCATGACGTGGCAACACAGGACAAACGCCCCTGGAGCCCCGTTAACGGCCGTTAACGGGGGAAGCTGGGATCCACCTGTCGGTCGGTGCGGGTGGAACTAAAAGCACCAGCCCGTTGACCTGGCACCTCGCGCTCGACTACGACTCCCCGCACAGTATGCCGCTTGCTTGGGAAATCGCCGCACTTTGTGCGAGCTCCGCCACCGTCAAGTGTCCTTGCCGCCTCGTCGTCGGGATGCCTAGCTGGAATGACGGCTCGAGTTCCAGCCAGTCACTTCTCAGGGTGAGTTCCCCTATTTCTAGGGTTAGGGTTCATACGGGAATTGGGGAAATTTGGTTGATTTATCTTGAAATTGGTGGATTGAGCATATGTTTCTCTTTGATTAGGACTACAACTCGATAGACTATGCTCCAGATCGCTGCGATGACCCGACATTCAATGGGATAGCCGCGGATTGTGCCGAACGCTGTCGAGGGCACAATTTGGAGCCACAGAAGTGTGTTTCCTTCGAAGGCACGAACACGGGTCGAAGATTTTACATGTGCCCGCTCCAAAATGTAAGTACCACCTCTTGTACTAATTTCGATTTTGGTCTGTCCATTCTATATTGTGTTCATGCTAAATTCTAATGATTTGAAAACATTAGGATAGCCCATATGCTAGCAGAGAGTAGGTGCATTAATTTTCCAATTGGAATTAGCTTTTGAATTGCAGTGATACTAGTGCTTGCATATACTACTAGGGTTGCATATGCTTGGATACTAGAGATTGCTTCAATTTATTTTCAGTACATACTTGAGATTAGTGCTTGTATATACTAGAGATTGCTTCAATACATTTTTAGTACATATTAGATACTAATGCTTGTATATACTAGAGATTTGTTCCATTTATTTTTCAATACATATTAGAGATTAGTGCTTGTATATACTAGAGATTACATGGATATATTCTGGACAAGTAAATGTTTTGGGGCTGGTACCTATGATCATACCATGTGCCATTTTTATTTGCACGAAATTGTGAACTGTGGATTTGTCTCTTGGATAGATGACCAAGAGTGGCCAGAGACAGTGCAGAATGCATTGTCAAGGCTCTGGTGCATGTACAATAAGAGCAACAGTAGCAGAATTGATGAGAGGGTGGAGCATGGTAAGCTGCTAGCTCTCGTAGCCGAGGATAAGATCAAGGCTGAGAAGAAGTATGCAAGCCTCATGGATGATGTTGGCAAGTTTATAGATGATTCTCACAAGAAGGTGATGGAACAAAACTTGGCCCTGCTGAATGGTAAAACTGAGTTTGAAATAGTGGAGATGGAGAAGGACAGGGATGCTCTGAAGACTGCAGTTGAGATGCTGAAGCAAGTGCAGAAAACACAAGCAGATATGATGAAGGCAAAGGAGAAGAAATGGGAGGAAGAAAGGGCTGCTTTGAAGGAGGAAAAGAAAAAATATGAATACATGGTGTATGATCTATTGAAAGCTGGTGATGACAACAAGGAGAAGGTGAAAAAGATCAAGGCCATAGTTGATGAGTAATGACATTAATGAAATTTCAGTTTGTATGCATTAATGTTTGACAAGAAATGTTGTAGTACTTGGTCATGTGATTTTATTGTCATTGTGATACTATTGGACAAGCATTTGGTGTTGTAGTATTAATGGTGTACTTGTTGTTTCTCAGATTGTTATGATTAAGGCATGGTTTTATTGTCATTGTGGTGAAAATGCAATATAATTGAGCTGTGATTGTTGATGTCATTGTGGTGAAAATGCAATATAATTGAGATGTGATTGTTGATGTCATTGTGGTGAAAATGCAGTATAATTGAGCTGTGATTGTTGATGTCATTGTGGTGAAAATGCAATATAATTGAGCTGTGAAAATGCAATATAATTGTATTGGTAGCAAACATTGTCTTTTGAAAATGCAATATAATAGTACCATCACATAGTAGTAGCACATAGATATTTCCCAAATGGTACCATCACATAGTAGTAGCACATAGATATTTGTCTTACAATAATTGGTAGCAAACATATAATTGTCTTACACAACTAATACCAAGCACACATGGTTCCAATACATAATTTAGCTACTTCTTGTAGCTGTTATGCTTCCCAGCATTGAAATACCCCAACATCCTAGCTGTTTGTTTCTTTGGCCTTTGCCCTCTCCTTGGTGCAAAACTGCTTGTAGCATCATCAATATGGGCAGACATAGGTGCATGAAAAGGAGCATTTGGCCCTGATGCTGATGTTGGAGCCCGGGGTGGTGGTGATGGTGGTGCTATAGGTGCTTGAGGTGGTGATGGTGGTGCTATAGGTGCTTGAGGTGGTGCTGGTGGCGCTGTAGGTGGAGGTGGTGCTGTAGGTGCCCGCGGTGGTGCTGGTGGCGCTGTAGGTGGACGTGGCGTTGTAGGTGCCCGAGGTGGTGCTGGTGGTGCTGTTGTTGATGTGTTGCTTCCCTCCTCATTGCTTCTGTTTCCCTGCACCCAAACATGTTATACTCCAAGTTATAGTTTAACTATGGTCAAACATGAAAATACAAGTAAGAATAAACCTTGTGTTGATTTTTCCTCATCTGCAACTATGGGTTCAAAGTTTGTGTGCAACTTGTGTATCTATGGCCTAGTTGCTTGCAGTTGCTACATGTTATTGTTGCCATCCTAGAAGTATCTTTAGGCTCTGGGACTTCAAATTTTCCCTTCCTCCTCTTACTCTGATGACTACCCTTTTCAATTTTGAACACTGGTGGTTCAATGTCAACTATGTCAGTCTTTGTCCATTGATCTTGGCTAGGTACTGGGTATATGACAGGATTATATGCATCTAAATACATGGGTTTCTTGAAAAAACCATGAACAAAATCCTCGGGCTGCTGCTTGGACTTGTAAATGGCAGATATGGCATGACTACATGGAATTCCTGTCATGTCCCACCTCCTGCACCCACAAGTTCTTGCATCCAAGTCAATGGAATAGCTACTCTCCACCCCTCTGCTCACTTGCCATAAATTACCCACAGATTTATGAGATTTGTAAATCCTTGAGTACTTTTTGTTCACTTCCAACATTTCACAATATGTTGGAGTGATCTCCCACCTAGCTGATGCAGCACCTGTCCTCTTTCCTTCATGCCTGACCATGATCTTTGTGTTGGAATTATGCCCTAGAGGCAATAATAAAGATGTTATTATTATAATTATTGTTCATGATAAAGTTTATATTCCATGCTAGAATTGTATTAAGCGGAAACTTTGATACTTGTGTGGTTTATGAACAACACCGTGTCCCTAGTACGCCTCTATGGACTAGCTCATTGATTGATGATGGTTAAGGTTTCCTAACCATAGACATGAGTTGTCAATTAATAATGAGATCATGTCATTAGGAGAATGATATGATGGACAGATCCAAATCAAGCAGAGCAATTAGATCGTGTCATCGTGTTCATCTTTGCGAAGCTTTTCTTATGTCAAATATTGTATTCCTTAGAACATGAGATAATGCAACTCCCTGGTATCGGAAGAAAGCTTTGAGGTCATCAAACGTCATCCTATGAGAGGGTGATCATAAAGGTGTCTCTCAGGTGATCGGAAAGTACTTGTTGGGTTGTGTGTATCGAGATGGAATTTGTCCCTCCCAAGTCGGAGAGATATACTTCGGGCCCACTCGGTAATCGATATCAACACCGCTTGCAAGCATGTGGTTAAGGAGTTAATCACAAAGTGATATCGGATTACGAAACGAGTAAAGTACTTGCCGTGAACGAGATTGAACTAGGTATGCCGATACCAACGATCGAATCACGGGCAAGTAAAATATCACGTGACGAAGGGAATATATATGGGATTAATTGAATCCTGGCATCGTGGTTCATCCGATATGATCATCGATGAATATGTGGGAGTCAATATGGGTTTCCAGATCCCACTGTTGATTATTGATAGAACATCATGTCTGCATATTCTCGAACCCGTAGGGTCACACACTTAACGTGTCTCGACGATAGGATATAATGGATAATTGGTTTATGAGTTTTTGTTAGGAGTATCGGATGAGATCCGGGACATCATGAGAGGTTCCGGAATGGTCCGGAGAATAAGATTCATGTAAAGGAAAGCAGTTTTTAGATTTTGGAATTGTTTCAGAATGTTCGGTATTGTACTAAAAGGTTCTAGAAGCTTCCGGAGTGGGACCAACGTGGCCCCACTTGTCGGAGGGGTACGTGGGCCTATGAGGGAGTGCCCTGGCCGCATTGGGCTAGGGGCACAAGGCCCCATAGGCCTAGCCAGCCAAAACCCTAGGGAAACCCTAGGAGACCTTCTAGAAGGGGGGGGGAGACTTGCCCCCCACTCCAACCCTTGGGGCTGCCACCCTAGGGCTTGGAGGAGGGGACAAGGGGGCTGGCCAGCCCTCTATATAAAGAGGGCAGGGGCGCACCCTCCTCCCCCCACTCCTCCAACCCTAGACGCTGACCTGCTGCCCTCCACCTCTCTCTCTCTCCCAACTGCGCGTAGGCGAAGCCCTGCCGCAGAAACTCTCCACCATTGCACCACGCCGTCGTGATGTAGATCCAATCTATCACTCCACCCCATTTGCTGGACCAAGGAAGGAGGAGACGTCGTGGCGCCGTACGTGTGCATCTCTCGGAGGCGTCGCCACTTGCGGCGTAGGATCGGATCGGATCGCGAGGAGGAGACGGCTAGTACGACTACATCAACCACGTTCTGTTGAACGTTTCTTGCTGATTTCTTCAAGGGTATGAAGATCTCATCTATCCCTCTCGTTGATTGCATCTCCTAGATTAGATCTTGGCTTTCCCGTTCGCATCCGTAGAATTTTTTTGATTTACTATGCTGCGAAACCCTTTACTTTGATCTAAGGCCTTCAAACATTGTTACTACTGATTTGCCTCTAACATCAAGAATCATTTTGTTGAAAACCTCACTCAAGTTGTCCACAACAAGGTCAGTTTTACAACTAGTGTCCATTGCATACCTTGCCCAACACTCCACTGGAATATTGCTTAGCCATGCCCAAGCTTCCTCTGACTCATCTTTCATGTTCTGCATGTGTACATCAAATAAATGCCTTGTGTGAGAGTAGCTAGCACCATACATGTATTTCTTTAGTTCTTCTCCTACAAAGCCAGCTAACTGAAAGTTGGCATAAATATGTCGTAGGCAAAATCTTTGGGGACAATCTGTAAATACTTGGTTGATGGCTTTGAGCAAACCATATTCAATACAAATAAGTGTGAGTACATGCATGAGAAGAATAGGGTAGTAACTAGAAAATGCAACAAGTCAAACATGGGAGCACATGAGTTACTTTCTGCCTATCAGATATAATTGTGTATTTCCCAAACTTGCCATCAGATCCACCAAGAGAAAACTTCAGCTGAGTAAGAAACCAACACCGACTAGCAGTATCTTCCTTGTCAACAAGTCCAAATGCAAATGGATATATATTATTGTTTCCATCTCTTCCAGTAGCTGCAAGTATTTGTTGTCCAGTTGTCAGCTTCACAAAGCAGCCATCCAACCCTGGACACATAAATAAGTTACAATATATTAGTAAAAAATCTAGAACATGTACAACAAAAAAACAAAATAAGAGCTAAAACTTACCAATGAATGGTCTACAACCATTCAGAAATCCCTCCTTTGTTCCATTTAGACAATAAAACATGCCATGGAATCTTGGGTTTGGGCTAGGGTGCTCTACCAACTGCTTGGTAGTAATAATGCACCTACTACCAGGGTTGGTGTCAATCACTGTCTGCAAGTAGTCTCTCAACCTAATGTACTGCTTGATTTGATCACCTAGAACCACCTGCAATGCTCTCTTCCTGGCTTTGTAAGCCATTACCTTTCCAACCTCAACACCATGTTTTTCCTTGGCAGTCTCTATCACAGTTTCAATACTTGTCCTTGTATCCATCCTCATGCTCTTCTCACAAACCTAGGCAACCCACTTTCCTATAACCTTGCAGGCTTCACCTGCAGGTGCACATGTGTGCTATAAATCCAACTTCCTAAGACAGAAGGTTTTCTCTCTACCAATTGTTGAACCATTCATGTGAAATAAACAACCTTGAGTCTTCCTTTGTGAGCACTGGGCAATGACTGCATTTGGCCCATTCCTGTGGTACACAAAGTTCCTCAACTGGGCTATGTGAAAATTCTGAAGTGCTCTCCTGAATTGGTAAACATCAATAAAGCACATCTTCAAGCACAACTTATCTTCTGGCTACTCCCTGTCCTCATCATACCAAACTCTAGATGCCCCCTTCTTTGCCCTGCTCTTCCTACCACTAGGCAATGCCCATCCCAATACAGCTCCATCATCATCTTCTACCCTTATGTCTCCATCTGAACCAGAATCAGAAGATGGAACATAACATGCAGACTTAGAGTATTTTTTACTGCCATGTGCCCTCTCTGTTGGCCCTTTCCTAACTAGTAGCTTCCTCTTCTCCTGCAAAGGCTCATCCATAGGGTCAACCTCTGGTAGCACCATCTGAACGGGAATACTCTCATCCAAACTATCTGAATGGCAGAAAAGGTCTTCAACATCTGTATCTCCTTCTATATGCTCATCAGGATGTTCCCTCCTCCTTTTCAACTCTATTAACCTCTGGCTCAACTCAATCTTCTCTTCCTACAGCTGTGTATCAATATCTTCAACCAACAAATCCCCTGCCTCAAACTCAGACTGATCACCAGAATCCACATCCAATTCTAAGAAACTATCAGCCTTGTTCTCATCAACACAAATATTTTTTCCCTTCTTCATATTGTTGCTTTGCTGAGTCAACAAAAAATCTGCAGGAATTATCTGTGCACTGCCAAGGTACATTAACTCATCATCAACATCAAGTGCGGAAGAATTTGTAGCAGCACAAGCACGCATCATGCTAGGAGAAGGTTTATTTTGCCCTCGCATAACAATAAGTGAAACGGCCTGCTTGTGTTCACATTTTTTCAGCATTTGCAGAACCTTGCCCATTCCATCTATAAGTTCATAGCCAGGCACACCATCTACCAAACAGTACATGAAGTCTCTATAACAATATCTATTGCTCTCAATTAGAGATAGCAAATTCAAAAAAGTGATATCAGATTTCCCTATATTCCTCTCCATGTGCTCATTGGTCTCAAATTGGACTTGTACTAACCAAATTTCATCATCAAGGCTACTATAGTTGAAAAACAATTAAGGTTACTTGAATGAATACATTGTTCTGCCCAAAATACAAAAAAATAAAGAAAAGGGGATGGCAGAAGCTTACCTGTCGATGCCTGCATAAGATGGCCACTGGGAGCTCTGTGAGCCATGGGCGGCCTCAGGTGACCTCAACGGTGTGACGGCCGCCGCCGGCGAGAGCTCGGACAAGCAGCGTATGGGGTTGGAGCTCCTGCTGATCTCCTCCGTCTCGCGCAACTGGGTGCGGGAGAACCCACCACCGGTGGTGACACCGGAGGCGTCTCCTCCGCCGGAGCCGCCACCTTCTTCTCCGGCGAACGAGCCTCCCTTTCTAGCACCGGAGCCGCCGCCATTCCCCGCCGCCATGACCTACCTGAGCAGCACATGTGCAAGCTCGATAGGGAGTAACGGCCGGGAGTAACGGCCGTTAACAGGGCTCCAGGGGCGTCTGTCCTGTGTTGCCACGTCATGATCCTCGGTGGGCCCGCGCTGTCAGAATCGCTATCAAACCAGCTAAATGAGCGATTACATAAAAGTTGTAGCCTTTTGTAGTCATTAGCCCGAAAAGTCGTAGTTTTTTTAAGCAAACCGAAAAGTCGTAGTTTTTTGAAGCCCTAGCCCCAATTGCCGTAGCTTTATGCAATTTACTCTTCTATGTAGTATATATCTAGCCCATTTTTAGTCTATTATTTCTAGTTTTGTTGGATCTTTGTGTGATCCGGCTATGTAAAAATTAGTGTTCAGCGTGTCTAGTGAAACGCCGCTTGTCACCCGCTGCAATATAACGCCTCCGGTTTATGCATCGCCAATATCCATAAAACAGATGCTGCAAATGTATTTTGCGTGCCGAAATTTGCAGCACTCGTTGGAGTTGCTCATAGGCAGAGCACCAGGGACATGAGTGTGACCCCTCCACTAGGTTGTGGGCACGCGACAGATTTTTTCGGTCCTCCACGCAGCGGTTTCGGACGAACACGTACACGAGGTGGGGTTACCGGTGGTTAGAACCTCTTGTCCATCCATGGACATGAATGTCGTTAACAAAAAATACTATGAGTAGTACAGCTTGTAAGCATTAATTGCATTTATACATTATATTCGTTCTAAAAACGAGCGTGTAGCAAGTACAACATAAACAGTCGTGTTCCAAGAGTTTAGGGGTCGAATGCTCTCACACACTCATTGAGTTATTGATGAGATCTACCAGAGCTGCCATTTGCGAATACACGACGCCACTTCAACCGCGCCAGTCAACCTTTCCGCGTAAGTGTAAATGTATGAGCAGTGCTAGCTAGGCGTCCTCTGGAGAGGTACCGGCTATATGCCGAGATGATTGTAATGTTGGCATGCCTTGATTATATATTACCCATTCGCCAAAAAAAAAAAAAAGCTAGCGTCCTCTAGAGGATAATTTTCCAAAATTCTCTGGGTCCCCGTGCTGACACGTGTCTTTCCTAAAAGCTCTAAAATCCCTTTTTACTATAAAATATACCCGTTTTTGTTAGAAATAGTCTCGCTTTTGCTATATGTAGTAGAAAACGACTCTCCCCAGAAAATAGAAAAAACAGACGGGACCTCGCCAAGGACCTCGTCGGCGACCATGTAACAAAAAAGTTGTGTTATTGTAGCATATTAGACCTCGTCAGAGACTCACCGGAGGTTTTCGCCGGTAGATCTCACCGGAAACCTCGTAGCAAAAAAATTATGCTATTGTAGCAAAACCACAAAACTCTTGTAGCAAAATGTTTTTTAGTGTAGCAAAGGGGACATGGCCGGAGACTCCCGCCGGAGACCTCGTAGCAAAACCGTAGAGATTGGTTGTAGCAAAAAAAATTATGCGAAAGTAGCACAAAATATATAAATACATAACAAAATAATATGCTAAGATAGAAAAACGCTCGTAGCAAAGAAAGAAAAAGTAACGACACCTGCCAACTAGAGTAGCAAAGACCAGAAAAGCAATGCTGAACACCTAGGTACTCCCTCCGATCCATATTACTTATCGTTAAAATAAAAATGTATCTAACACTAAAATATGTCTAGATATATCCATTTTAATGACAAGTAATATGGATAGGAGGGAGTAGCATTTTTCGGTGGCCGGAGGCCATGGCTGTAGGAGTTTGGCGTCGTGCTCACACCGCCACCGGGCGCGAGCAGCACGTCACCCATCGAGAGCCTGAGCTTCCTAGCCACATTCGCATGGAACGGAGGCGGAGAGGGTGGGGAGGAGGAGACCGCCGAAGGTAGAGAAGCGAGGCTAGGCGCGGCGGCGCGGCGACGCCTTGTTGGGGAGAGGCGCGCTCAACGGCGCTCTATGGCGGCTGTGGCCTGGATGTATGGGAGGCCCTGGCGGCACAATAGTGAAGACGGGTGCCGTGGGAGATAAGAAGATGCGATGGAAAACGATAAAGTACTGGGGCCCACCACGTGTTATCCCCCGGAGGCATCATATCAGTTTCCTAAATGTATCGGATCACCTTTTCTCAAACAACGTGAGCTTTTACGTGAACCGCTCAGCGGTCACACATGCAGTTTTTTTTTTTGAACTCGCTGGAGATCTGCATGTTATTGAATTGAGTGAGCCGGAGTACAAACATCACACGGGTTACAAAAAAGAGGGCAACCGGACACCACCAGGTCCCCTACTTACCTTAATGAAACGCACTGTGCATAAGGTCCGGGCACCACCCAAATGGAAAGAATTTCCCTAGCCAGCATCCAAAATAGAGTTTTGACCTCCAACCGTCCTCAAAAGAGGGGTTGGACAAATTGTACTACTTATCCTCCTCTTTGCAAGCATGAACACAAAACGACCGTCGAGTGTCCATTTGTACTCTCGATGTAGATTCACCTTGCACGTTTGGGGTTTCATTGAAGACTGGCTTGGCCGGCCTTGTCCATCTCGGCACTAAGCAATGGGTGGTGGCTCATGAGATCAAGCATTGGTGGCTTCACATGTCAAGTGATTTCGTGGCCCATATTCCAAGAAATGGCTTCGCTAAATCTCCTCATTAGTTGGGAATCGAAATTCGGAACGAGAGAAATGCAAGGGTCTTCTGCAACAATGACGCTGCACCAACAACATAATTCTAGAGAAGATCAAGATAGAAGTGGTTCTTTCGAAGATCAAGATAAAGTTGGTCAAATTTGAAAATGTTTGACTTAGGCAAAAGCTAGAAGTACACTTATTTGCGGACGGAGGGAGTATACTAACTTTGTGTGGTATATACTCACCGCCAACGACCTATAGTATGTTCTTGTATTTTAGAAGCACACAAGTATATGTATTATTTCTATAATTTGAAGCGAATACCCGAACGAAGAGGTTTGACTGATAATTCATTTTTTGATTTATAATTTAAAAAAAAAGTTGAACGGGCATGCATTTTGAGACCCGGTAGGCCATTCACGGTAAGAAACGGTGGTGGGAGACTGTACCCCTAGGTTTTTTTTTGAACAAGAAAGGTCCAGAAGGGCCTGGAATCTGCATTAATACGGCGGTAGGTGTATATTTTAAAAAAGGACCTTTCAAGAAAAAGAAAATACAACAAGGCCCAAAACTTTTACATCTAACACCCTAAAGAAGATCGCAAAACGCGATCAAGTCCATCTTCTCCGCCGAGCTTTGACCACCTAACGTGGCCACCGATGACTCCACCGGGGATGCAACCACTTGGTGAAGAGGCGGCTCCGCTTGCCACGCTGTGGTCGAGGAGGACCCTCCAGCCAAGGAGGGAGAGATTGCCTGAGAAGAACTCAGGCGCAGCAGGGCCATGCCTATGGCCAGAGATAGCACCGGTAGGCAAGAGCGGGCGCTTGGGAACTGCTGCCGGTGCTGCAGATTCCAAGAGCACCCCGAGTCGGGTCCGCGCCACCGCCGCATCTGCACAACATACCTCCTTTTCCCTACCTCCATGGCCAGTCAAAGGAAGAAGCCGCGCTTCAGAGCAGCACCACAGACACCAGCGACGCAAGGGTAACCCGCCCGCCTCGCGCTCCAACGACAACGAGGACCGCCCAACACCGCGTCGAAGTGCCAGAGCGTACGGGCAACAGCTTCTTGAAGACGCCGAGGAAGCCCAACTCTAGTACCGCTCCCCCTCGCCGCCACGGCCGACCAGGAGAAGATCCAGAGCAAGAGCACCACCTCGCGCGACACCATGCCTCCCTCCCTCGCCACCACGAACGGCCAGGGGAGACAGCGCCGCCAGCATCTCAAGGACGTTGAAGGCAGCATATTTATTGGGGGAGACGGTGGTTCACCCTTCCACCGCGAGCTTCATCCAGAGAAGCACCGCCATGGCAAGGAAGAACCCTAGATTCCACCGGATCTGGCTGCCAAGATCCGGGGAGCGCCTCCATCTACCGGGCATAGAGCCCCACACCAGCACAAGGCCAACCCTACAACTACAGCGAGCATCTCCCCCCCCTCTCTTCCCCAAGCGGCGGCACCGCCAGAGACGAGACGGGGGAGAGCTCGCAAGCAAGAGACGACTCTCAAGGAGGAAGGTGGGTGCCTCTCGTTTCGTGCGATCCGGTTTGCTTGCGTTCGGCCTACCCAAGCAGAGTTTACCCCTAGGTGTACTATCTTATTTTCCATATATATCTAAACCATTCTCTGCAGTACTTGCTGATCGCACAGTGTTTGACATGGATAGTTAAGTCGTTGTTACTTGTTGAGTACTAGAAAGCAAATGTTAAATGTTGCAGTGACAGATACATGGTGGAGTTGGTTAGTGCAGGCGGCCATATAGGAGTACATCGCATTGGCTTTGACAGGACACGCCGTTGGTGGTTGCAGAGATCTGGATGGATCAAGCGTCACACCAACTCGATCAAGATTCAAGACAAGTCACATCCAACGACATAGAACCAAGCATGAGGTAATTAAACCCATGGTTAATTTCCCTCCTACGTATTCCTAGTACTCCCTGCAAGAATAGGGGGAGATGTTTCATTCTTTCTTCTTGTTCCAGAAAAATTTCCTGAAGCCACCGGTGCCCGGTAGGCTAGAGCAGAGGCGGATCCAGGGAGGGGCGAGGAGTGGCCAGGCCCCCCTATGGCTCGGCCCCCCTCAAGCATATGTAGCAGGGGATAGCACTAGTTTTGATGATATACTCCTAATTATAATACTCTGTCCTGTCTAGATCAATGTGTGCAATGTGCTGATTGTTGAAGCTTTATGGGCCACACCCAAAAAATAAACAATCAAGGAATAATACATACCTATTAAAGTGTCGGCAAGACCAAAGATCGATTAACTGATCCATGGGGCGCATCTGAATTTGTGTTCTACTTGGTTTTCCTTAACAATCTAGTCGGCTTATTTCTCCCTTCTCTGTCTCCGCCGTGGTGGTGCCTACCCAGGGTCAGGGTGTTGTTGGTTGAGTGACATCACCAGGATCAGGATTTTTTATTCAGGCGTCGTCGTGTCTATGATTACCGATTAGCAAAGACATAAAACACGGCTCTAGTAAGTATATGAACTATCAAATACGATATGCTGCCACCACACGTCATGCCTAATTCGTAAATTGATCGTCCTAAGGTATAATCCCAAATATATTGCATGTTGGCTAGTAAAATTGCTAGTTTGATTATCCCATCTAATAGGACCTGTTTTGTCGGATCAATTGCGGATTATATACACAAGCATTTTTTTATGAATTATTTAGTGATTGCCTAATTATTGAATTATGGATTTATTGTAGGTCTGGGCATAGACCTACACTTAAACTAGTAGAATATAACTTGCTTTGTTTTATCACAAAACATATAATGTTACATTTTGATATCCATAGTATACACTAGAAGACATGATATATTTTCATGCTTATCTCTTTTATGGTAAATTTTTTCTTTGCCCCACATGCTCATATCTAGAACTTCCCCTTGATTTATTTAGTATTCTTAATAAAACTCTATATAGTTATTCGTATTTATAAAGAAAATTTCTGTAAATTTTTCCGTTCATGAGATCATAGATTTGTTTGATGGATTTTTGGTCGTATAGCAAATAAAATGAAGCTTTTAGTTATACGACATGCGTTCGGACAAAAAAACTACATACATTTAATATTCGATTTAGTTTTGTTGTGCACCTATTTTATCGTCACTATCATCTCGGCCACCCCTATAATCAAATCCTGGATCCGCCCCTGGGCTAGAGGAGACGCGCCAGCCGACCAACTTGCATGGTCGTCAGCCCAAGCCGGGACACTTCCATAGGGCCGAGTTCTCTCGCCGGTTCATCATCTAGCTGGTGGAGGCTGACCTCCACATGCCGCTGATACCACCGGCGTTTCAGAAGGGCCTGAGGAACTGGATCAAGATACCGTCAACCAAGAAGTTGTTCTCGGATGTACACGAGTGAAGAAAAAGTACACAGAAAAAACTAGTATTGTCTGTGAGACCAATATAGAAATCCTAGTAAGCTATCTAGGGTGACAACCGTCGGTCCAGAAAGACCAGGGTTACATTTAGTCGCTGAACTTGTGAGTTGTAAAGATGTGACATTACGTGATCTAGGCTCCTACAGGGGCAAAGGAAAACGAATTGCATGGAAAACCAACCACCTAGAAGAAAATAGCTAGCTGTGCAACCAGCGAAAAGGTGCAATGTTTCTTTTTCTCAGCTTGTTTGGCAACCATAGGGTGGGGATTGGGAGTTCAATGCGTCTTCCCCATCCCACTTCTAAATTACCAGGGTCCCCCTAGGTAATAGATTAGAGTGAGTTTAACATGTGAATTCCATCTCCTCTTCCCTCCTCGATTCCCATTCCCTCCAACCAATCAATGGATTGCACATCTTTATATAACTTAAACTTCCATTCCCTGTGTCTAATTCCGCCCAACCAAACGCACTACGAAAACCTTCGGACTAGGAGTTGAGGACTAGCGACGGACTGACAAGCGGGCGGCTGAGAGGAGGACTGACAAGCGGGAGGCTAAGAGGAGGAGATGAGGGGTTGGAGGGGAAGCGGCATCTACATAGTCAAAGTTTATGTGAACTTAAATGGTAAGAGTTTACTATCAGATATACGGATTCTGCATCCACATAGTCAAAGTTTATGTGAACTTAAATGAAAATCGGAGTAAACAAACCTACAGATGTTGATTCCAAACTAGATGCTGAGACCAACAGAATCACCACAAATTCAGTCATTAGCAGACAACAAGGCTAATCTGCGATTGAGCAAGGAATGGCATGCTGAATCTGTTTTAACACCTAAAAAACCTTATCTGAACAGCAGAAAGAAATTCGCCCGCAACTGCGTGTACCAAACGGAAAAAAAAAGCGAAGGCCAGCTGAGGCAGGCAGCAGGACTACAGCTAGGGTGAGAAAAATTCTCAAACCTAGACTGGAATAGACACAAGCATCACACTCGCATATATCCAATTGAACAAGTTTTTTTTTTTGAGAGAGTAATCCAATTGAACAAGTAACACCTCAATGCAGACTAATTGAGCTATCGGTGCCGAACATGGACAAAAACTGCATCATTCTAACTCAAGTGATAACATTTTAGCCGGTGGTACAAACAATTGAGCTGGCAGAACCGAAACCCACTGAGTCAGCTTCGCTGTCTTCCTCCAGGTGCTTCCCTTTCCGGATGATGGCCTTCTCCGTGGTCTACACAAAACCAAGGAAGCAATTAGAGCAAACCAAAGAAACCCCAAACACCAGAGCACGCGAGCAAGAGAGATAAATGGCAACAGGCCGGTCCGAGCGTCTCACCACGGTCATCGAGCTCGATGCCGAAATCGAAGCATAGCGCCCCGAATTCCTCCTCGGCTGCGGCAAAGCAACGGGATTGGTTAGGTGTTGTACCGCGCGGGGAGGGGGAGGGGGGAGGAGTCGCTTACTGTAGACCCTGCCGAGTGCGGCGAAGAGGCGGTCGCGGCCGATGCTTACCGTGGGCATAGCGTTCTGCTGCGGCGATGTGTCGCGCTTGCTGGCGGGGAGGGGCGCGCGAGTTGACGGCGGCGGAGGCGATGAGGTGAGAGCTCCGAGAGAGGTTGGGTTCAGGAGGCGGTTTGTCCTGACAGGACCGTCCTGCGCCGTTGCCCTACTGACACTGACAGACCACTCACCGTGCTACGTGCACTGATTAATAGAGAATAAAAACAAGTTGGAAATTTCAGCAAGTCAAGTCGTTGTAGTATAGTGGTAAGTATTCCCGCCTGTCACGCGGGTGACCCGGGTTCGATCCCCGGCAACGGCGTACACTGTTTTCCACGAGTAGATTTTTTATTTATTTACTGCTTTCATCATCGCAGTCATTTGTTTGTCTCCCATATTTGTCGAGGATGGTAAAGCAGCTTCTTGTATGGTCTGACGTTGATGCTAAGATTCTAGGAACAACGAGATATCCCTTCTCGCTCCAGACTGTCACAGTCATTCTTCTAATCTCTTTTGGCTAAACTCAGCCTTTGTTTTTTTACAGCTAAAGAAATCTGGGGCTAACAACCACTCTCCCGAAATTACAACACCCAAAAGTTTTGTCCCTATGAGGATCTAAAGTTTCGCCTTGTTCTTGATGATGTTTAGGAGAATTGTCGTAGGAACGGTTGCGGAAGACTCTTGCGTTGCACTCCGACCAAATTGTTCAAGATGTTAGCATAGCGAGGGATGCCATTGCTTTGCGATTCGGGATAATTTTACTCGATATGTTGGTCCACATGAACCAATGGAGGGCAATCGGGATGCTAAAGGAAGTAATCCCAAGCCAATCTTGCACCAAGCCCCCAAAGCCTCTTTGCGTAACGGCATTGGAGAAAAAGATGTGCCAGTCGTTTCATGAGTTTGCTTGCAATGGGGACATAGCCCACAATTTCTCTACCCACGCTTTTCAAGACCGTCCAAGGCCTTCTGTGGAATGCTAGCCAAGAAAAGAACTTGATCTCAGGAGGGTCAAGTCTTCCAAACCGACTTGTTCAAGTGGGTGTTTTTTTTTAGAAAAGAGTATATATTAATATCACAGGGATACCAATTACACCCAGCCTCTGCAACAACGCATGCCCTAGAGGCTCTACGGATGCACACAACTCAGAAAAGAAAAAGAATTACAAAAAATAAAAGGCCCGCTGCAGAGAACTAATCCTTAAAGCAAAGACACTGACACCATCAGAACAATACCAATAGTCCTCCACTCCAATAACAACACCTTCAAGAAAGAAACGGTGTCCAAGCGCCGTCGTTGCCCGATCAAAGATCATAGATTTTCACCCTGGTGAAAGTGCTTGCTCACAAAACAATGCCTTCAACAAGGTGATTGACAGACACAACCAGTTAAGGCCAGACCTTGGATTTTCACCCTGCAAGATAAGACTGGGAACTCCCCATGTGTTGTCTTCCTGCAACAACAGTCGCTACAACGAGTCCCAGATCACGCAGCCAGATCTCCGTCGTCACAAGAACAAAAATCACTATCGCTACCCTCATATTTCGGCTTTCCTGACATTCTCCGCATTTGACTTCACCATGGCTCTAAGAATGGCACTTGGTGGGAACAAACAACAGAGCTTCGCAATGCTCCCACTGAAACCAAACGGCCAGAAAAACAAGGTGCGCACGACCGAATATCTTCTGATCCAGCAATCTTCAGGCATGATACTCCCATGGGAGTTCGCCGACGGAGCCTTCCGAAACCCGCCACTTCAGACCAGATCAACAAGGACAAACATCAAGCAGATCTTCGTCTTCATGCGAAAGAAACCAAAGGACCACCTTCTTTATTAGATCCGACACAACGATCCCCACACCACCGGACGGTTTCCAGAGGACGGATCGAGCAGGCAATTGGTGATAGAGAGCCGATCTAGGTCTTCCAACGGAAACCCATCGCCGGCACCTTCTCCACCAGATTGCCATCTGCCCCACTCCGGCAGAGGCCGTCGCCTCCAGATCCGAGCTCCCACAAAGCCACCGTCGGCCGGAGCCGCGTGGACGTCGATGGCGAGGGGGCCCCATCCAGCTCCGGCGTTCTCCTTCCTACCGCCGCGCTGGTGCCGAGAGGCCAGATCCCCGCCGCCCCCATCACCGGCGCCGCGCACTTAGGTCGGCGGCCCTCCGGGGGCGACGAGGAGGGAGGAGGATGGAGGGGGAGGAGGTGGCGACGGGGCTAGGGTTTTTGTAGATCCAAAAAATGGACTTTATTGGCCAGAGTGGCGAGTGGCGACCAAATTGTTCAAGATCTTTTTTATTTCCAACCGAGAAGACTAACGCCTAGAATCCAAGAATTACGAAACGCGTGATGCGGTTAACCTAATCGAGTATGCCGCCACCACAACTATAAACAAAGATGGCAAACCAGGCAAGTTATAGTTGGTTGCACGCATATTGCAACCAAATCAAGATCGAGCTAGCTAAGACCGTCCCCACTTTCTCGGAGATGGAGCGCATAAACAAAGGAAAGATCCCCGATTAAGCAAGGAGATTAGGAGGAGGAGTGGCCTAATTATGGAAGGTAGTAAGCGTACGGAAGAGACGCTAGCTAGTTTATGGGGCAAAGGTAACAATGGCTCATGGTGTATGGAAAGAGACACTAACCGCTGCCCCAAGAAACGGCCCTTGTTTTTTCATCGGTTTGACCCCCAACCGCTGCATCAGGAATGGTCACATAGGTGTGCACCAGGTGTCTCCTCACAAAAATGCTCTTGTAGAGAATTTATGTTTTAGGATGCACAAAAATGTGGCTCTAATTAAGTAGCAAATTAATGATTAATGTTGCTCCTCACATTTGTATTTTTTGTGTATGTCACAAATTAAACACAATTGGACGAAACTCTGCACCTAGATTCTAGACATACATGTGTATGTGTACTTACATTTTTTTCAGAAATTTTTAAGTGAAATATTTGATTTTCCAAAAATTTAAAGCCACACTCCGATCCTCTGAGCCCATACACAAGTAGGTAACAGTGGACAACATTTGATTGTCATTGTAATAGGCATTTGTCACGATAGCCCATCTGAAACTTTGGTGCTTGAAGTGTATTGTGCTATGCACCCGACACCGCCGGGAGAGTCCGCCCTAACCGACACGGATGAGTAGTCGATCAGGAGATGTCTTATTTTTCTCTCGATAAAAAACGTGACATCTATACTGAAAATTGAGAACAATAACACCAGACATTCAACAAATACGCCAGGCATGATGGGACACCACCATGGTATATACAATGATGGCAAACAGCTCAAGCTGGAGTTGGTGTACACATGGTGCAAACCAAATCAAGGTCGAAGCCCAAGGATCAACGACACCGATCAAGCCACTTTCTCGAAGATCGAACGAGACCAGAGAGCAATGAACAAGTGAGACATGCCATAATTAAACAAAGAGCACTTGCCTAATTGTGGAAGGTAAGACATGCCAGCAGGTAGAGTGGCTAATGGTGCACAGAAAAGACTCACACCTCCCAAGAAGGGAAACACCTCCTTTTATTTAACGTAACGAAAAAACAGCGGACTTGATGGATTTCATTGATGTAGAATAGTTGAAAGGCTTACAAATTACAACATAAAGTTGAAAATTAGAAACACCTCTTGTTGCCTAATTAGTATGACACTTAGCACCTGCCTCAGCAACTATCATTTCAAAGCTCAATAAGAACTATATATTGTGTCTACTTCTTAATAGGTTACATTATTAACGATTCCAGTTTTGCAGGCGGTAGTAGACGCATGTTATAACTTGGTACTAAGGGCTCATGTACAAGCTCATAAAGAGGGGAGTGGTGCTAGCTGTAGTAGGTATTCCAATCAGACAATATAGTACATTGCATATAATTGTAACTTTATCACAGGTCGTATTATCATGTCGGTCGTGTGTAAGAAATAGACACTTCCCATTGCAATATATATAATCCATGTGTGCCGCTCTTGTCGCTCTTGTCCAGAGAAGCATAGGAAATTTCTTCTACTCAATTAGGATCCCTGTTATACTTGTAGTGCATCCACATATTTGATCTATTAATTGTAGTTTTAAGCATGGAAGGCATATGGAACGAGGACGCTAGTATGTCTTTGCTACAAATGGCTTGTGATGATCAATCAACGGCCGCGTCACTGTTTTCTTCAACAATGGAAAATTATCCATGCAGATGAGAAAGCCGATCATGTGCTAGATGATACTTCCATGCAGTAGAATGTCCGTGCTTTGCCATGGGCCGATGGGCGTGCATATGGAGCTGAGTCGACTGAGATTTAACTAAATATCAGCCGGTTGACGCATCCTATTATTTCTTAGTTACAACTCCTGTACAACCCACCGATCGCACGAATCACGAGATAGATCCAATGGTGAGAGCGGTGACTGAGATTTAGCAAGTTCTTAGGCTGAGAACTAGCAAATTCGATCTTTTATATAACTTAATTTAGTCAGCTCATCCGATAAAACTGGAGCAACAAGCCTAACCTGAGAGGGCGCAATAACATTATTTTACTGACAATTTTTGGTCTTTTCCTTATATTTTTGGGACACTTCTTCGAGTCCATGTTGTACATAGGTGTGCACACATGATTGGCCAGAGACCTATACCCGTGCAAGACACCACACATAGGTGTGCACTAGGTGTCTCCTCACAAAAATGTTGTCGCGGAAAAGTTATGTTTTGGGCTACACACAAATGTGGATCTAAGTAGTAAATAAGTGATTAATTTTGCTCCACACATTCGTATTTTTTGTGTATGCCACAAATTAAACACAACTGAATGAAACTCTTCACCTAGATTCTAGACGTACATGTGTATGTACTTACATTTTTTTTCTTCAGAAAATTTTAAGTGAAAAATACGATTTTCCAAAATTTAAAAGCGGCGCTCCTCCTTTGAGCCCATACACAAGTGTAGGTAACAGTGGACGACATTTGATTGTCGTCGTCATAGGCATTTGTCATGTTAGCCCATCTGAAACTTTGGTGCTTGAAGTGCATTGTGATAGGCACGGGACACCGCCGGGAGAGTGCGCCCCGACCGACACGGATGAGTAATCAGGAGATGTCTTATATTTCTCTGACACGTGACATCTATACTGAATCGAGAACAATAATACCCTTCATCCAACAAATACGACACGCATGATGGGACACCGCCATGGTTTATACAAAGATGGCAAACAGCTCAAGCTTGAGTCCGTGTACACACGGTGCAAATTGAATCGAGGTAGAAGCCCAACGATCAACGACAGCCAATCAAGCCACTTTCTCGGAGCTCAAACGAGACCATGCGTCAAACTGCATATAAACAAGTGATAAATGCCCTAATTAGGCAAATGACAGATAGCAGTGGCCTAATTGTGGAAGGTAAGACATGCCAGGGGTAAACACCTGCATCAACAAGCTATCATATATGAAGAGGTAGAGACAAGAGGTAGAAACACCTCTTGTTGCTTGAGCTTGATTAGTTTGAGGTAGAAACACCTGCATCAACAAGCTATCATCTCAAAGCTCAATAAGAACTAGCTATCGTGTCTATTTCTTAAAAGGTTACATTATTAACGTTTCCAGTTTTGTAGGTGATAGTACATGCATGCATATTATAACTTGGTACTACGGGCTTACGTACAATCTCATGTACTCCCTCTGTTAGGGATTATAAGGCTTATGGACCACTTTGATAGGATTAAGAAAATCAATAACTCACCCTCTTGATTACTACATGCACCAATAGTTATACATGTATGAGAGAAGAGAAAGAAAAAGAAGACCATGCATTGGATGGGAGATGATAATAAATGAGAAAGGACTTGTAATTTCTAACATTTTAAAAAAGCTCTTAGACTAGTCACAATGGGAAGTATCATATAGTAGTATCGTGCATATGATACTAGTATATGATACCATCTCCACAATGCATAGTATCATGTAGTAGTACCATAGTCTTAGTATATTTATTGTTTTGTAGAATCTCAATACAAAATTGTGTACAAGATTCATTTGGGATTAGTTTTTCTAGTACTACGTGCTATGATACGGTATCTACCTATGATACCAACACAACCTCTTTCATCATTAATTAGGATGCCACGTCAGAATTTTGTCAACATGGCATGCATGATACTACCTATGATATCCCCATTGGGGCTAGTCTTAGGTCTTATAATCTCTAACGGAGGGAGTACAATCTCGTAAAGAAGGAGTGCTACTGTAGTAGGTATTCCAACCAAACAATAGTACACGACATATAATTGTAACTTTATCACAGACTCGTATGTCGTGTGTAAGAAATACATACTGTTAGATAATCACGTGTCCTACACGTATTGGAATTGCAGTCCGAATAGGTGTAATGTCCAGGTAGTATATGTATATGTGTTAGACTAGGTTTTGGAGTAGTACACCGACTCCTAGTTGATTAGGTCCTAGTAGTGCATATATATATGCACACACCTAGCCTTGTAATCTTGTACCGGACAACACCGCGAGTTGAGCAATACAAGAGAGAAAACAAGGCTCGACAAGAGCCTTTGGCAATCAAAGTTGTTTTGCGTGTGCGTGCGTGAGTGTACTAGTTAGATCAAAAGAATCGATCGGCTAGCAGCACGTGCATCTCGGCAGAAGTTATCGGATACCCGTGCGTGTCGTCTCGTCGGAATTTTCTCGTCGGTGTCGTCGGAAAGTACTCGGCGGCAGGGGCTGTGCTAACAATTGGTATCAGAGCCAAGGTCGTCGTTCGTGATCTGCTGAAAGTACTAGGAGGTCATGGCGATGGTGAAGTTTGGCGAGAGCTCGACATCGGCACCGGTGACAGAGACGGTAGGGGCGGCTTTGTATCCGCGCCTCGATCGCAAGGACTACGGACTATGGGCACTCAACATGGAGGTGGCCATGGAGGCTCAGGAGGTTTGGGAGGCCGTCGATCCAGGAGGCGACGAGTACGTCAAGGGAGGCGCGAAGTACCGGAAGGATCGCCAAGCATTAACGGCGCTCTATTCCGTCGTGCCGAAGAACGTGATGCAGCACCTCGTCGGAAAGAAATCGGCGAAGGATGCATGGGAGACGATCAAGATCTTGCACCAAGGTCATGCCCGCGTGAAGGAAGCGCATCTTCAAACTTTGACAAAAAGCTATGAAGATCTGAAGATGGAGGAGAGCGAGACGGTTGATCAGTTTGCCGCCCGTTTTGTTACCCTTGTCAACGCAATCAGGGGATATGGCGAGAAATTGGATGAGATCAAGAACGTCAGAAGGTTCCTGCGTGCGGCGCCGGCGCGCTACATGCAGATCGTTACATCGATCGAACAATGTCTCGACCTGAATACATTGACGGTTGAGGATCTCGTCGGAAGATTCAAGGCACACGACGAGAGAATCCGGATCAACTTCGGTGATCCAGAACAGGTTGAGCACCTGATGCTCACAAAGCAGCAGTGGATGACTCTTTCAAAAGAAAAGCAAGGAGGCTCCACGGGCGGCAAGGAGAAGCAACGCCCAGCGAAAAAAGTACATCATGGGCGGAGGACGAAGATGACACCCCACGCGGAGGAAGTTTGACATAAAGAAAGTAAGGTGTCATAAGCTGGCGAGCTCGGTCACTTCAAGGCTGATTGCGGAAAGCACCAAAGGAAAGGAGAGGGCTCTCGCCAGGAAGGAGATGATGGACCGATGATGCCGATGCTCGAAATCGAGTTGAAGGATGAGGAGGATCCTCCATCACGGCCGGAGATTGTGGCACAAGTGGATCACGATCTACTGTGTGCATCATGAGGAACAAAGTGCCCGTTCCCATGTGAAGCCACGTTTGAGGCAAGTGAAGCCTCGGAACTTGTTCATGGCGATCTATGCGTTGAATTTCACCGCAACTCCGTCCGCAATAAGTTTTTCATGCTTGTGGTGGATGATCATAGTAAATACATGTGGATTGTATTGCTGAAAAGTAAGGGTCAAGCTCAACAAGCATTTGAGAAGATCAAGGAAGCCGAAGAGTTCAAGGTGGAGGCGAATATAAGAGTTCTACGCATTGATCAGGAAGGCGAGCTGCATCAAACCGTGTTGACCATGGCACGGAGGATGATGAAGAGTAAAGGTTTGCCAGGAAAATTCTGGGGTGAGGCAGTCAATACGGCGGTGTATTTGCTGAACATGGAATCTACTGAGAGTGGAGTTGGTACAACACCGTACGAAACATGGTACGGATGGAAGCCCTCGGTTGATCATCTTCGTACTTTTGGATGTGTGGCGCATGTAAAGGCGGAATTGGCGGAGCAACATATTCCGATGATCATGACGGGCTATGAAGGCTCAAAGACATACCGCTTGTGCAATCCTTATACCAATAAGGTGGTTTTCAAGGGAGACGTAATCTTTGAGGAAGGCAAGTCATGGAATTGGGGCTACAACGAACCGGAATATTCAACTTTTCACGTCACGTGGGATCTTGAGTATGAAGAAAATATGGATCAATCGAGCTTATCCTTGTCAGCAAGTTCGGGCCCAGAAGACATTGAAGGCCTAGGGGCAGCTCCAAGCATGGACACCAGGCCAGAAGCACTAGGGATTCTCCCAGAAGACAAAGAGTTTGAAGAAAAGGCTAGTCTGTGGCCAGAAGATACGGAACTGGAAGGGTGCACAGATGCTCGCGTAGCGATACCTGCACTTGTTTGCCCAGCAATTATAAAAAAAGGAGGGGGAGCTGAAGTGAGCCCAGCAAACAGGCCAGCAAGGCCAGAAGGCGATGGTCCAAGAGTGTGGACTGGTGGCCAGATAGATGGAGGAGACCCAACAATAGGGGGTGCAGATCCATCAAAAGGCTTTTCACGTGGTATAGAGAAGCTAGAAGAAAACAAATTTGAGTTACCTCCTACTTATTTGTTCTATTGCATCCAAGAGCACCGGCAAGTAGTAGATCAAATATGCGAGGCATCGATGAGAAAGTACTTCATTGAACCAAGTATAATGTCTCAAGGCGCGGACAAAAAGGACAGTCGGCGTGAAGGCATGGAGAAGGACGCGGACAAAAAGGGTTGTCGGCGTGAAGCCATGGAGAAGTCGACAAAAGCAAAGTCGGTGACATGGGTACTGAGTAAGGGTGCGGCGAAAGTAATGTCGTGGATGACGCCATGAGGAAATTGGCGCATTTGGGACCCAGGTCGATGTAAAGAAGCACATCGTGATTAGGGGGTGATTGTTAGATAATCACGTGTCCTACACGTATTGGAATTGCAGTCCGAATAGGTGTAGTGTCCAGGTAGTATACGTATATGTGTTAGACTAGGTTTTGGAGTAGTACACCGACTCCTAGTTGATTAGGTCCTAGTAGTGCATATATATATGCACACACCTAGCCTTGTAATCTTGTACCGGACAACACCGCGAGTTGAGCAATACAAGAGAGAAAACAAGGCTCGACAAGAGCCTTTGGCAATCAAAGTTGTTTTGCGTGTGCGTGCGTGAGTGTACTAGTTAGATCAAAAGAATCGATCGACTAGCAGCACGTGCATCTCGGCAGAAGTTATCGGATACCCGTGCGTGTCGTCTCGTCGGAATTTTCTCGTCGGTGTCGTCGGAAAGTACTCGGCGGCGGGGGCTGTGCTAACACATACTAAGACACTTTCCGTTGCAATATATATACTCCATGCGTCGCGCGCTCCTGTCCAGAGAAGAGAAGAAGCATAGGAAATTTCTTCTACTCTCAATTAGAATTCCCTGTTCTACTTGTAGTGCATGCACATATGCGATCCATTAATTGTAGTTTTAAGCATGGAAGGCATTGGGAACTAGGACGCTAGAATGTCTTTGCTACAGATGGCTTGTATTTATCGATCATCGGCTGTGTCACCATCTTCTTCAACAATGGAAAATTGTCCAAGCACACGAGAAGGCAGAGCATGTGCTATCCGATACAAATGGTGATCAATTCCTATTTCACAATCTCTCTCTCCCGAGAAACATGTCCTCACCAGCTTCCCGTCCCAACCGCTCGTCCTGGTGTAAGGATCCTCGTGTGTTCTTGAGTAGTTTGACCCTTGACCACGCATCAACAAGCTGTCATTTCAAACCTGAAGCCATTAGTTTGGTGTAGTTTAGAACTTAGTGGAAATGATTTGCATTTGTCTTGGGGTTTAGTTAATTATTATGTTTCTTGTGTATATGAAATGTGGAACATGGTCAACCGCAACGTGCTAAAAAATTAGGTTGGTTAGCCGCAAATCATAATGCTCTTAAAAATTATTTGTGGTTCATGACATGAATACTAGTATGAGTATTCTATCCATGTTATGCTAGAAAGAATGTGCTGGAAAAGGACAAGGCCATTATCTTTGAAAAAAAAAGGTTTCCCGTGAAAGCAATCTCATTTCTGGTCCAACCATAGTTTCATGTATATTGTTCTCCTGACGAGAAACAAAAATGTCTTCAAATATGACATGCTTAATCGCACGTTTTTCTTTAAAAAAGAGGGTAAAGGTTCCTTGTTCCTGCATCAAAATAATGCTTAATCGCATGTAATCGCGCTACACATATACTCATGCTTGAAATCAAAACGAGGCCGTTGTTCAGTCACTCCCTTTTATACACACAAGAATACACATGTTCTTTGGATTTGTGAAAGATCCTCACGTGTGTGAGCTTGGAGCCAGCCCGTGCTGCTGCCCATCTCAGCATGTAACTCACGTGTCTGTTTAACAAATAAATATGTTCTGAAATTTTAGCAAGTCAAGTCGTTGTAGTATAGTGGTAAGTATTCCCGCCTGTCACGCGGGTGACCCGGGTTCGATCACCGGCAACGGCCGATATTTTTTGTGATTTTTGATGCTAATCGCAGGGACTTTTTTATCTTCTTTTACTCGACGAGTTCTTTCCCATGTTTAAGATTTATTACAGAGAAAAAGCTTACTGTACGTCCCTCCTCTCGTGTAGTATAGTCAGTCACAGACGCATGAACCAAAATCTGAATCCTCACACGTCGCCACACCTTTCATCCGGACTGTCCTGGATCCAGGGTGAGGGAATATCACCTTACACCACTTGTTCATGCTATTGTTGCGCAAAATTATAACCTAAGTTTTTTTTTACGCAGAACACCACGTTTTGAGTAATTGTTTGCACATAACACACTACTAGCCATCAACAAGGCTAATAGCCTATTACTGGTTTTGGCCCAGTGTCGGGAGCCCAGTTCGCACACAAGTCGACCGGACTGGTCAGGTCGACCACTTCGTCCCGATACGAAACCCTCAATGACGACCACACCATGGTCTCCGGCATCGGCGACAAGGGAGGGGGAGCGCTGGCCACAGGATGATGGAAACGAGGAGTTGACCGGGTTCTCGACATGTTTCGCACATCGTGCGGCATTGCCGGTGGCGTGCGAACAACAAGGATGGAGTTGCCGGCAGCGCGTGACCCAATGACGACTGTGTGTACGGTGTGCCGACGGCGATGAAGACTTCTACTTCAAATGGATCGAGCCGGTACTCCTCCGCCTCCTCATCCCTGCAGCTGGAGAGCCGTCTTGCCCGCCGCCTGAGGAGCATCTGTTGTGGGTTCCTATCGGGAGGAGCTAGTCCGAGCTGACCAATTAGCTCGACATGACCGCTAACTGAGATCCTAACAGTGGGCCAAACATCACTAAAGAGCCATTAGAGTTGTTAATGACTGCTATTGTGTTCTGTGCAAAGAATCACATAAAAAAACTAGTGTTCTGTGCAAAACAGAACTAAGGTTATGGTTATGTGCAACAATAGCATCCACAAGTGGTGTAAAGTGCTATTCCCTGCTCCAAGTTGTCTGCACCAGCAGCCAGCATCCGTTCCGTTCCATTATCCGGTGACATCTCCACCACAAATCATGCCAAAATTCAATTATCTCCCATTTTCCCAATGATTTTTCCCCATTGAGGGGCACTCGCGCCAGATTTCATTGACAGACTGAAACCATATATAAACCAAAGATTCAGCGTGGTCATGCACACTACAACCTCTTTCCACGGCCTAGCAGAACCAAGACGAAACCATATATATAACTTTTTAAATTTTTGAGGGATGAGGGGATTTTCACTTTGTAATGAGGGTGGGTCACACAAGAACTCTTTAAACAGTCTGGACAGTGTCCAATAAGACATAAAAATGTAAGGATTCCAGATTTGAAATGACGCACTGGAGCCTCCTGCGCAGGGGCGGACCCAGAAGAAAGTATGAGCGGGGGCAAATGAATTGACTGGGGGCATTTCTTCCACAATTTTATAAAATCTAAAGAAATTTCTTCTAAATATGAACAAATACTAAAGGGATTTGAAATTTTGAGTGGGGTCCAGGCCCCCACTCAGCTACACTTGGGTCCGCCCCTGCTCCTGCGTTTTTCTGCCTTTGGCAGGCTCAACCTGCAAGAAGGACAAATTTGACCTTCGATGATGTCAAACTTTAACCAAAAACAAACCTTCTCTAAAAATTTAGCAGAAAATTATACATGACCTAAAAAGTAAGAAGGCCACTCCATCCTCTTGCTCTTGGAAGGCGCATTACCATGTGCTTCCACACCATAGCCTTCGTCAATGTTGCAAATGGACGAGGGAAAAGTTTCATGTAGAAGTTCTTTATTTTTCAATGACCGGACGACTCAAGGTTGTGAGTTTAAGCTAGTTCTGACGGGTAAGTAGGAAGTGGACTGAAAAACAATTTCAACCAACTGATATGTAGCACTCCGTCTTTCTTTTACACGATGATAGACGGCGGGATCTATATTGAACCGAGAAGACGACTAGCACCCGGAATCTACAATGCAACATGCATGACGGAGTTATGCAACAATCTATATTGAACTGGACGTTCAACGCCACACGAGTACAAACAAAGATGTAAAACAATGCTATGCAGACAAACCAAGATCGAAACAGATGTCGATCAAGCTAATCAGAACGTGGCCACTTTCTGGGAGCACAAAGGAGGCCAGGCTGCATAACCAATTGAGATGTCTTAATTAAGAAGGTGCACTGACCTAATTGTGGAAGGTAAGCCAATCCATCAGGGGGTAAGGTAACAATGCCCCATAGCGCACATGAGAGATAACGTCGCTACAATGTTACAATGAGAAGAATAAAATGTTGCATATGTTCCTTTGGTTGCAGTGACTGCCCAACATCCCAAGATCGTGAATTCATGTCGGAGCCAACAGCTAAGAAGTTGAACCTGCCTAGCAATGTTCTTTTCTAATCAAGAAGACAAACATCGAGAATCCAAGAAATACGATCGTCGCGCATGAAGCGGTTAACCAACTTGACGTACGCCGCCACCGCAACTATAAACAAAGGTGGCAAACAAGGCAAGTTGTAGTCGGTTACACGCACTCTTTGCAACCAAATCAAGATCGAGCTTGCTAGCCAAGACCGTGGCCACTTTGTTGGAGCTCGAGCGCATAAACAAAGGAGAGATGCCCTGCTGGTTAAGCAAGGAGCTTACGAGGAGTTGGCTAATTGTGGAATGTAAGCGTACGGAAGAGACACTAGCTGGCGGTAAAGGCACTACTGGCCCATGGCGTACGGAAGAGACGCTGCCCCAAGAAACCCGCATCAGCATCAAATCGATGAAGCGACAAAAAGCCTATATTTAGATGTTTCTTAGTGTATAGATTTATAAAGGTTTAGAGTAAACATATACATTAAAAGACGTTTAGATGTATATATTTTATAAAACTAAAATATCTTATATTTCTGAAAGGAGGGAGTACCGTCCAAAACTCCAAAGCCACATGGTTTAGAACTGGACCGCTGACCGATTCTGGGTTTATTTAACAAGGTTTTTTTCAACGGGAAAGAAACAAGGTCAATGACCAACGTGCATGCTGGAATCTCATTATACCCGTGACATATGTATTTATTTTTTATGAAAATTTCCGCTGACCAATTATCATCAACAATACACAAAGAGGACTAAAATTAATAAAATTATTAGGTCAATGGACCACGTTGCGACGACTACAAATACTAACGTGGGCCGAAGGCGCGAGGACATCCTTGCCCCTTCACCACTGGAGCCGGACAAAGCTTAATAGTATAACTTGTTGTGGTAGACAGACAGGAAGTTATCCTACTAAGAACACAAAGGACTAGCATACTAGAGTAGTAATTGTCGTCAATGATGACATCCATACGCCAGAAAAGTCTGACCTAAAAAACACACCAACAAACACAAAAATTGATTAGATCCCAAGAGATCTGCCGGACACGCGATTTCACGCGTCCTTTGCCGGAGCTACACACGCGACCAAAGTGTGGGTATGATAAAAATGACCTTATTCTAACTTCGTAACGTAGCCGTAGCCTCATCATCCTGAAAAGACACGAAAAAACAGCTAAACAAAAAACAGAAACCACTCATCGACGTTACTTAAAAAAAACCACCCGTGACGAGAGACCTTGACATGCATGCTCATGGCCAGATTCAGATCTAGAGCTCCTCTGCTTCAGCCGTACTTCCGTGGTGTTTTCCATGTTTGTCCTCCTGTTTTCGTGGTGATCCCATCTGGACGGAATATGCCAGCTGTTTTCTGATGCTAATTGAACCGCACAATTGAGCAAATTGCAGTGCAGGAATCCTCCCTTAAGAGATCACTTTAGTTAAAAGAATGACTAGAAATTAATACCTCTTCATTTTAATTGTGGAACAAGGTCAAATGCTAACGTGCCTGAGTTTTTTTTTTATAATACATATATCATTAATGAGCATCCTATGAAAGCAATCATATGTGGTCCAAGGAACATCATTCTGTAAAAAATTTCATAGGGAGCACAAAATTTCAACTCTAAAACTCTTTGAAACATTCACACGAGGACTGGAAGGCCCCCGCGCCGCCTAGGTTAGGCGACACGGGCGGCGACCCCATCCCCCGGCGGCTCAGCAGCCCCCTCCCCCGCCGCCGCCATGGTTCACCACCGGGCAAATCCTGGTTGGTGAAGGCACAGGGAGGGCTCCTTCCTCTCTCTTGCGCTGGAGGAGAGCCGATCCGGCGGCGGCAGAGAGTGGTACGGCAGGCGGAGAGCGGAGCGGCTACCGGAGGCGAAGCATGGAGCCTAGCCGATGGCTCGACGAAAGCGGAGGGGGTGCAGCAACGCGCCTAGGCAGCGCTCGTGGAAGCAGGCAAGATCGGGCCCGAGAGTTGGCTGATGGGCTTTGCTAGGCCGGAGGTGTTGGGTGCGTGGCGGCCTGTGGTGGAGATGGAGTCGGGCGGCGAGAGGCTGGGGACTGCGGAAGAGATGCCGACAAGGCAACGGCGGTGTAGGCAGTCAGCATGGCGGCAGCGACGTCCTGGACCTGCGCCATCTAGGTCGCCGGTGGTGGGCAGGTGGGACTATGGTCAACACTTTTCGTCTGCCGGCGACGAGGTATGGTTGGCCTCTCAAAGTGGTGCTCTTGTGTGCTTGGTTTTGCCCCTATGGACCTATGGGCTGGGCCAAGGCGAAAAATCTGCATTTTGCTGACAACGGCGATGTCCACGGGCACTGTTTCCTCGTTGGAGGCGTTGTCATGGCCATATTCCTGATACCCGCCACGTCCGCTTGGGAAACCCTAGATCTAGCTTGGATCAGGCAGCGGCGGAACCATGGTGTCGTTCCCTCGTTAGGGGCGCTGGTGTTCTTGGGGCAGCTAGAGTCGCATGTGGCTGCTTCTTAGAGCATGTGCCTCTAGGGCGCAATGTACATCAACGCCGGCATTTCCTCGTGGCGCTTTCCTCCAAAATGGCCGGGTTACGTCAGTCACTCGCCGACTTCTTCTAGGCGCTTAGGGGTGGATGGTACATTCATTTGCGCCTTCTTGGATTGGGGTCGTGGTGCGAGGCTTTCGGTTTTTGGTTGTGACGCGGCTTTGAGGCTCTATGTCCCGTCTTTTTGCCTTAGCGGCCGGAGGTTGGACAAGGCGAGCCAGTGTGTTGTAAGCCATTTGGCATGGTTTGTGGCCTGAGGGGGCGTGCGTGAAGTGGTTGGAGTGGTTGATCGTTTGATGGCTTTGTACATGTTCTTTTTCTATCTTAATACAGAAGACCAAACATACGATTTTACCATTCTCTCCGTCTCAAAATAGATATCGTGTGTTTGTCAAAATTATAGATTCATCTAAAATTTGATAAATCCGCGACATCTATTTTAAGACGGAGGGAGTATAACAATGACTACTCCGCAACAACAATTCTTCAACATTTTCCCGTCTTCTCCTTGCTTTTTCTAGGAGTACATCATTTCCTCCATGCACATAGGTGTGCACACATGATTGGCCAGGGATCCGAAAGGAACATTTATATGAGATTGTTGCGTACGTCCTGGCGTGACTGCGTCGCGTTGCTTCACATCAAGGCAAGGCCGTTGTGCAATGGTTTCTCTTTCATGAGTGCTCCTCTTCTATTATACAAAAAATATGTAGTACTATTCCGGGTTTTGTTGCAGATCTCCACATGTCTGCTGAGCTTGTTCATGGCCAGATTCGTTCAGAGCTAGAGCTCCTCTGTTTCAGATGAACTTCGGGAAGGGTTTTTTACGGTTGTTGCTCCTGCTTTCGTGGCGATCTCATCTGGTCATGATTTCAAGCAACCATCTGTCACAACTGAGATTAGAAAATCATAAGAGTAGCAAAGGAATATGTCAGTTGTATTCTGATGCTAATCGAGCTTTCCCAGGAGCCAGGAGATAACCTGTAGTCAAGAATGACAAGAAGTAGTACTGCCACTCCATTTTCTTTTTCGTGAAGATCTTATTTCCGATGATGTTATATATGGAAGTAGGTAGCCTGTAAACTGCTTTGCAAAGCCCATAGATGCTCTTCACTTGTTTTTCTTTCTCACCGTTTTTTTGTTTCAAGAAAGGGAAAGATACGCCGGTCACGCCACTCTATGCAGATTCTGCGAATTAAGACCGCATACTGAAGTTTCAAGCTGTAACTTTCAGAATCTTGCAAAGCACCTTGTGGTAGCAACGGCAGCGCATTCATCAGCATACCTTCTTTAGTTTGGCCATGCACATTTTTCAAGCACTTAATTAATTTCAGCACATGTTCCAAAGACCCGGCAGAGTACTAGTAGCTCTGCCAAACCAGCCGTTAATGTTCTAAAAGAAGAATCAGCTCTCAACTGAATTGACGAGAGCCGAATACGAATTTTATGAAAGGAAATCCTTTTTTCATGCGATGAGCATGCAGGAAAAAGCAACATGAGAGCAACCCACACATAAGTAGCGTGCAAGTGTACTCTTATTCTATTTTGGCAATGCAGGTGCACTCTTAATTTAGTTTTGTTTTGCCAATAGAGTTACTCTAGTAAATAGATCTATGGTTAGACCGTCTACGTTAGTAAATTTTCCTTAATCTACTAATTAAACGCTCCATGATGGATCTCATTTTTTCATCAACCGTTAGAGATGTGATAAATTCATCAGATGGTGTGGAGCAGGCAGCAGCCATTTTTTGTCAAGGTTGATTAGGGTAATTGAGTATTGTGATCGATGAATATGCATCGGTCGATGCAGAGTCTAGGCTTTTATCTCATTTCACTACTGGAAAAACCATCTTCGGTTTGATCCGAACAAGCCCAGCAGTCCCGGCCCGTCACGAACCGCGACTAGTGCTAGCACTAGTCCCGGTCCGTGAGGCCTCCAACGGCTAGAAATGGCCATAAGCATTAGTCCCGGGCCGGGCCGGGCCAGAGTATTAGTCCCGGTCCGTAATACGGCCCGGGACTAATAAGCTGGAGCGGGGCAACAGCTCTTTTCGGGGACTATTAGTCCCGGGTCGTATCACGGCCCGGGACTAATTGTCCATCACTATATATACAGCTCCCTGGCCAGCTGCCCTAAAGCATATGGTGGCCATTTTTCTCAAAAAAGCAAGAGAGTTCATGCCATTTTTTCTCTCAAGATTTGTCAAGATTTAGTTTGCAACACCTAAATCCAAAGCTTTAAAAGGTTAGAACTTTATTCTTTCATCTCTTATTGCTACTTTAGCTCTATATAATGCTCTAGAAGTATAGAGATATGGATCAAATGCATGCATGCTCTAGAAGTAGCTAGAAGGATTTTGATATATATGTGTAACAAATTTTGATTAGGCACATAGTTACTGAAAATTGAAATGTGTAATTTTAGAGTTTCAGAGCTTAGAATGGAATGAGGTTTTCACTGATGGAACAATAATAAAAAACTCCACATTTATCATGTTGATTGTTTTCTCCAATTCATAAATTAGTGCATGTAAATTTTTCAAAATTCAAAATTAATGCTCTAGAAGCTCTCAATATAACTTGTAATAATTTTATCATGTTGTGTAATGGTTTTTGATATACTTTTACTATAATGCAGATGGTCCGGGAATGGATGTACGGTACTGACCGACGCTCTGGCGAGTTCATTAACAGCGTGCATGAATTCATCCGTGTTGCTGATGCAAACAAGCACAATGGTTTTGTATTCTGTCCATGTAATGGATGTAGGAATCAGAAGGATTACTCTGGCTCAAAAACCCTTCACAGCCACCTATTGAAGTCCGGCTTCATGCCTAGTTATAATTGTTGGACCAAGCACGGAGAGAGAGGGGTTATAATGGAAGACAATGAAGAAGAGGAGGAGGATGACAACTATCATGGTTTCCCTGAGTACGGAGATACTTCCATGGGGGATGTGAAGGGAGGATGAAGAAGAGACACATGATGAACCCTGATGATCTTGGTGGGACCATTGCCGATGCACGAAGAGGTTGTGAAACTAAAAGGATAGGGAGAAGTTCAATCACATGCTAGAGGATCACAAAAGTTGTTGTACCCAAATTGCGAAAATGGTCTGAAAAGTGGGCAAAGACAATCTGGAATTGCTGCGATGGAAGGCTGAGTGTGCTATACCTGACTCCTCATTTGAAAAGTTGCTGAAAATGATGAAGAATATGCTTCCAAAAGATAATGTATTGCCTTGAAGACATCTGAAGCAAAAAGGTTGTTCGCCCTCTAGGTTTAGAGGTTCAAGATACATGCATGCCCTAATATGCATCCTCTACATGGTGAGGAGTATGAGAATTTAGATGCATGCCCGGTATGCACTTCACTTCGGTATAAGATTAGACGAGATGACCCCGGTGATGTTGAGGGCGAGCCCCCCGGAAGAGGGTTCCTGCGAAGGTGATGTGGTATGCTCCTATAATACCACGGTTAAAACGCTTATTCAGAAACAAAGAGCACGCCAAGTTGTTGAGATGGCATAAAGAGGAACGTAAGTCAGACGGGATGTTGAGACACCCCGCTGATGGGTCGCAATGGAGAAAAATCGATAAAAAGTACCCGGACTTTGCAGATGACGCAATGAGTTTAAGGTTTGGTCTAAGCAGATGGCATGAATCCCTTTGGGGAGCGAGCTCGATCCAAAGACTGGCCCGTGACTCTATGCATCTATAACCTTCCTCCTTGGTTGTGCATGAAGCGGAAGTTCATTATGATGCCAGTGTTGATCCAAGGTCCGAAGCAACCCGGCAACGACATTGATGTGTACCTAAGGCCATTAGTGGAAGAACTTTTACAGTTGTGGCACGAACCCGGGATACGTGTGTGGGATGAGCACAAGCAGGAAGAATTTAACCTCCGAGCATTGCTTTTCGTAACAATCAATGATTGGCCTGCTCTTAGTAACCTTCGTGATACCAAACAAGGGATACAATGCATGCACACACTGTTTAGATGAGACTGCAAGTATATATTTGGAACATTGTAAGAAGAATGTATACAATGAGCATCGTCGATTTCTTTTGGCCAAGCATCCCTTAAGAAAGAAAGGCAAGCATTTCAACGGTCTGCCATGTCACCAGACGAAGCCTAAGGAGCGTACTGGTGCTGATATATTTGATATGGTCAAAGATTTGGATCAACTGGTAACCTTTGGAAAGGGTTCTGGAGGAAAATCTGTTCCGAAAGACGCTGAAGGACACGCACCCATGTGGAAGAAGAAATCTATATTTTGGGAGCTACCATATTGGAAATTCTTAGAGGTCCGCTCTGCAATCGATGTGATGCATGTGACGAAGAATCTTTGCGTGAACCTGCTAGGCTTCTTGGGCATGTATGGGAAGACAAAAGATACACCGGAAGCACGAAAGGACCATCAACGTATGAAAGACCCAGATGGCCTGCATCCAGAATGGTTTCAAGGTCATGCCAACTACGCTCTTACCAAACAAGAGAAGGAAATATTTTTTGAATGCCTAAGCAGTATTAAGGTCCCGTCTGGCTTCTCGTAAAATATAAAGGGGATAATAAATATGACATAAAAAAAGTTCCAAAACCTAAAGTCTCATGACTGCCACGTGATTATGACGCAAATGCTTCCGATTGCATTGAGGGGGCTTCTACCAGATAATGTTCGAGTACCCATTGTGAAGCTATGTGCATTTCTCAATGCAATCTCTCAGAAGATAATCAATCCTGAAGATCTACCACGGTTACAGAATGATGTGGTCCAATGTCTTGTCAGTTTTGAGTTGGTGTTCCCACCATCCTTCTTCAATATTATGACGCACCTGCTGGTTCACCTAGTCGAAGAGATTTCCATTATCGGTCCTGTATTTCTACACAATATGTTTCCCTTTGAGAGGTTCATGGGAATCTTAAAGAAATATGTTCGTAACCGTGCTAGGCCAGAAGGAAGCATCTCCAAGGGCTATGGAACAGAGGAGGTCATTGAATTTTGTGTTGACTTCGTTCCTGACCTTAAGCCGATTGGTATTCCTCAATCGCGGTATGAGGGAAGACTGAGTGGAAAGGGTACTCTAGAAAGGAAATCAATAATATGTAGGGACGGACATTCTTACACCGAAGCACATTACACCGTTCTACAGAATTCTATCTTGGCAGCCCCATATATCGAGGAACACAAGAAAATCTTACGCTCCAACATCTGGAAAGTATGACTCTTGGATTAGAGATGAACACATGAAGAGTTTCGGCGGTTGGTTGCAACATCTCATCAAAAACAACACTCTTGGAGATCAGCTATACTTGTTGTCTAGGTCACCATCTTCGACTATATCGACTTTCCAAGGGTACGAGATAAATGGGTATACATTTTACACGATAGCCCAAGATAAAAAGAGCACCAACCAAAACAGTGGTGTCCGCTTTGATGCAACAGACAACAATGGGTCAAAGACCACATATTATGGTTACATAGAGGAGATATGGGAACTTGACTATGGACCTACTTTTAAGGTCCCCTTGTTTCGGTGCAAATGGGTCAAGCTGATGGGAGGAGGGGTTGAGGTAGACAAGAAATACGGAATGACATCGTTGGATCTCAACAATCTTGGGTACTTAGATGAACCATTCGTCCTAGCCAATGATGTGGCCTAGGTTTTCTATGTGAAGGACATGTCTCCCAAACCTAGAAAACGAAAAAATAAGAAAAATAATACATCATACGATGAGCCAAAGCGCCACATAGTTCTTTCAGGAAAAAGAAACATCGTGGGAGTGGAGGACAAGACAGACATGTCAGAAGATTGTGATAAGTTCCATGAAATTTCGCCCTTCGCGGTGAAGGATGACCCAACCATCATGTTAATGAATGAAGATGCTCCATGGATACGACGGGATCAGAAAGGAACACACGCGAAGAAATGATATGTAATAATTGTAACATTTTATGAGTGAAGATGTTCCATGCATGTGTCCATTTTATAGTGTTGTGCAAACAATCTTGAGTGTGTTAGTCCTGCTTTTGTGCTGGACCGGGACTAAAGGAGGGCCTTTAGTACCGATTCATACTTACCATTAAGATCTGGTCTCCAAACGCGTGATGTTACATATTAGGAGTGCCTCTATGACGGTTTCTGAGATGCCGGGAGGGGCCCGGCTCAGCATCTCCACGCTGGCCGTAGTAGTGTCCTCGCTCTCAAAAACCATCCCGCTTTGTAACTTCTCTAACTAGATCAATCGCTGAGGAGCTAACTAATTTCACATATTAGGGAGTGCCTCTATGACCAGTTTCTCGGAGATGCCGAAGGACTGGGCTCCGTCAGCATCTCCCTGAAACTGGCCGTAGTGGTGTCCCAGCTCTCTAAAACCATCTTGGAGATGCCTCAAACTGGCTGGAGGACTGGACTCACAAGGATGCCTATTTATAGTACAAGCAGCTCGGCATAATGTCGACACTCAAGACATAATGTCGACACTCACCCCTATTATTAGTGCTGACTCATCTTTAGTCCCGGTTGGTGACACCATCCGGGACAACGTACAAGCCGCATGACATAATGTCGACACTCACCCCTATTATTAGTGTTGCCTGGCCAGGTCTGCCGCAATCCCTTCAGTCGCGGTTGGTTTCTCCAACCGGGACTAAAGATGAACCCTCTCTTTATATAGGCATTTCCCTCTATTTATTAGGTAACACTCAAGACATTTATTAATATTAAAAACCGGGACAAACCGGGACTAGCTAACACTCAGGACTAAAGCCGCCCCCTTTAGTCATAATCATGCCTAGTCCTATAGTACGCAGCTTCAGGGTCTTCATCGTCATCGTCATCATCATCGTCATCGTCACCTGCCACTCCGGGGATCCTCAGCCCATCCATGTCATCCTCGAGGGTCAGAATGGCCCAATAGGCGTTGTCCATTGTTCTAAGAGAGGAAGGTGTGGATGTGTGGATAGCCATGGCATGATCACCCTAAATATAGAGGGAAAGGGCGGGAAAACTTGGCGTGAAGCTTTGGGAAATGGCGGGAAATATCTTTAGTCCCGATTAGTGACTACATCCGGGACTAAAAGCTCTCGTAGAAAGGAAAGGGCGGGAAAACTTGGCAGGAAGAGGTGGGAAATGGCGAAAAATATCTTTAGTCCCGGTTTGTGACTACATCCGAGACTAAATGGATATTATATTAAGATTCATTATATTTTTCTGATAATAATAGACATATTATTTGTGTTATTTGGATTATTACAATAAAAGATATGATTTTCCAAAGTTTTTATATTTGATTTGAATTAAAAAAAGAAAATGTACAAATGAAATAATTTATAAATGATGCAAACAGATAAATGGATATTATATTAAAATTCTTTATATTTTTCTGATAATAATAGACATACTATTTGTTTTATTTGGATTATTACAATAAAAGATATGATTTTTCAAAGTTTTTATATTAGTTTTGAATTAAAATAGAAAATTTACAAATGAAATAATTTATAAATGATGCAAACAGATAAATGGATATTATATTAAAATTCTTTATATTTTTCTGATAATAATAGACATATTATTTGTTTTATTTGGATTATTACAATAAAAGATATGATTTTTTTAAAGTTTTTATATTAGTTTTGAATTAAAAAAGAAAATTAAAAAAAAACAAATAGTCGCGGGTCGTGGCTGGACCCGGGACTAAAGGTGAAAACGAAGTGGCGAAAAGACCTTTAGTCCCGGAGTGGCTTAGCCGCGATTAAAGTGGTCTTTAGTCGCGGTTAAGCCACGGCCATGATTAAAGACCTTTAGTCATGGCGGTGGCTTAGCCCGGGACCAAAGGGTCTGTCCCTTTATATTCTGGCGCCAGCACTGAACACTTCGCATTTCTCATCGACGACGGCTACGACGAAGACGAAGCATGTATTTATAGACGAGGTGAGGTGTTCGATTCCGCTGCCGCCATTGCTGCCGCCGCCGCTCCGCAGGTGAGATGGTTCTCCAGGACGTGTCTCCACTCCGTCGTGCCGCCGCCGCGCCGCTCCGCAACGACGGCGCCTCTGCGACGGTTAGGGAAACGAGATAGATGGAGGGAGCGAGGGCGTTGTGCGCCAGAGGACGGGGAAGGACGAGGGCGAGGGCGAGCGAGCAGCGAGGGCGTGCGCGCCAGAGAAGACGGGAAGGTCGGCCGGGCTGCTGGCCTGTGGGGAGAGAGAGAGATGGGCCTACTGGTTGGGTCAGCAACTGTTTTTTTCCAAAATTTCTTCTTTTTCTGTTTTTCCTTTTCTCTCTTTTTTTAAATACAAATCTGTTTTATATTATTTTTTAATTATTGTTTTAATTATAATTAGCTAGGATTAGGATTATATTGTTAGCTAGGGTTATTTTTTTAATTATTGTTTTAATTATAATTAGCTAGGGTTATTGTTTTAATTATAATTAGCTAGGGTTATTGTTTTAATTATTGTTTTAATTATAATTAGCTATGATTAGGATTATATTGTTAGCTAGGGTTATTTTAATTATAATTAGCTAGGGTTATTTTTTTGTTTTAGTTATTAGCTATGATTATATTGTTTTACCACAATTAGTATTATTGTTTTAGTGATTTTTTTGTTTTATTTATTAAGATTAGAATTAGGATTAGGATTAGGGTTATTTTTTTGTTTTAGTTATTATAATTAGGATTATATTGTTTTAGTTATTAGGATTATTGTTTTTTCTAACCTGTTTAACTCTCTTTTTGTTATAGATAATTAAGTCATGGATCCATCCGAAGATCCTGGTCGCATCGGTGAAGGTTTTCTTCAGGGCATGATAAGAGGTGAAATTCCTCTTATTACTACCGGCGCCGAAGATATTTTGCTCGAGGAAGAGATATCCTTATATCTGAATCCATCCGGTGATGGACTAGAGGAAAACCAAGGGGAAGACCAGATGGACTAAGGACACACAAATAACAACAATAATGATAGCCCCCCGACAGGATCCGGCGAGGTACATATATATATATATAAAGTCTCGTGTTACCTCTATTCATTAACTGATCTAGATATATATATTAATCATTCTCTCTTCTTCTTTTAGCCCAACGGTCGAAGCAATCGACAGCTCGAACGAAACGAGAGCCGAACAAAAAGTTGGATGGTAATCAGAGGTTCACCATCGAAGAAATAGATGATGATGGTGAACCGATTGCTCCAGAGAAGCACCGGAGGATGTTTATAAATCAATGCGGGGTGCTTGTGAGGGACAACCTGCCGATCACCATCCAAGAATGGAATAAGTCAAAGAAAGCCGGTGAAGAATCCAACAGCTATGTCACCGATGATGCCAAAGATGACCTTTGGCAGAAGCTCATAGCGCATTTCATACTACCTCCAGAGTATGAGGAATTTGAGGTAGATGGTATTACCCCAAGGCTGGGTGGGCTTGAAAATAGAGCGAAAGTCAAGGAGTGGGCACTAAGCAAGATGGCTGAACTGTACCGGAACCACAAGAAAAATTTATACGCGAAATATGTCGCGAAAAAGAAAACTCCAGACTTCAAAGGAGTAAACAAGAAGTTGAGAGAACAGTGGCACGATTTTGTACAGTACAAGCAATCTGATAAAGCAAAGGAAAAGTCGGCAAAGAACACGTTAAATGCTGCCAACAAGAAATACCATCATAAACTGGGGACAGGTGGCTACAAGAGTGCCGTCCCTAAGTGGGAAACTATGGAGAAGGAAATGAGGGATCGAGGCGTCACTCCTGGTACAGATGGATGGCCAGAGAGGTCAAAGCACTGGTGGTACGGGCAAGGGGGATCCTTAGACCCAGAAACAGGGAAGACATTATTTCATGATAAAATTCTAAAACCCTCCTGAGAACTTATTCAAGCAATGAACGATGCTCAATTGGGATTGTTCCGTCCGGAGAGAGAGAACGACGAGCTGACACGCGCCCTAGGGAATCCTGAAAAGGGAGGACGAACACGAGGCAAAGGCGCTGGTGTCTCGTGGAAGAAAGGGTTTCCTCAGTACGATGCCAGTTATAGAAGCCGTCGGAGAAAGAAGGACCGGGAGGCATACCGGATCTCCAGGGTAGAGCAGGACCTAGCTGATCTGGAGAACCTCATGCATGAAATTAGCCAAAGGTCATTGCCGCCAACTCACCCGTCGATGATGATCGCATTGGATCATACCAAACGGATAAGCAGCGAGCCTTCCACGGAGGTCCGTTGATGATCAAGCACGCTGGATGATGCACCTCCTCACTACCCCGTGGATGATGTCGAGATGGCACAATGTGAGCTACATCAGCCAATGAACAACCTGTCCTTCAAGGTGGCGATCGGCACCGCTTACCTTGTCTACGGAGCACTCCACCATTCACTTCCGATTCCACCAGGCTATGCTCGTGTCACGGTGGATGACATAGTGGAGGATTTTATGACCTAGAGATTGAAATCGCTACGCTCAAGGCCTTACTAAACTAGGAGATGTCAAGCGCAACATCATTCTATGGAAAAGAAGTACATCAAGTTTCCAGGCTCGGCGCCAAGGCCACCGACTCCAAGGAATCCAAATCCACCCCGCATCGAATATCATCAACCTCCAAGTCCATCCCAACCCGATTATCGCCAACCTCCAAGTCCACCCCAACCCGATTATCACCAACCTCCAAGTCCACCCCAACCCGATTATCGTCAACCTCCAAGTCCACCCCGCCCCGCCGACGATCGCCGCAGCAGGAGTACATCAACTCAATCTCCGCCTCCGCCTCCGTGCAATAACCTCGTCGAAGAAATGGAAGTTCGACGGTCCCCCGCGCCCCACATCGAAGAAAGGTCAAACGCCGAAGATAGTCGATATCCCGCCGGCTCTTCCAAAGAGACCTTATGACAAGACCGATGAGGAAACTAACGCGGATATGGCTGCCCAAGTTAAGGCGCATTTTGCACCCAAAAAGCCTGAGCCAAAGCCGGTATATAACGAAAAAACCAAAAAGTGGGCTAAGTTCTTTCTTGAGCAACCATCCCAGATATCGATGAATTTGGAATCAGACTATGACCGGGAGATTATTAAGCAAGCACAAAAGAAAAAAATCACAAGTGCAAAAAGCTGGAAGCAAGTTGCCCAGCTCAAGCTAATGAAGAATCAATCGATCGCTCATTAAAGTCATTTCAGACCTTGACAAGGCCTTCAGAGCTGAAATGGATATGGACATGCAAATAATGGACCCTAGAGCCCGTAATAGTGCTGCACTTATGGGAATCATCAGATCGCAGGCCAAAGCACTTGCTAACGAAGCAAATATGTCTCTTGGTCAATATTTAGGCTATGAAGATTCGTCAGTGGGTCAGATAGTACGACGGTATGTCCAAGGGGCGCATCTAGTCAATAATGAGGAGCTCACGCGTCTATCCACACATATGCGAAATCTGCACGAATGGTACATGTCGCAAGCACAAAAAAAGCATCAGAAAGATTGGATTCCGGTGGACGTTAGAACGGAGCATCACTTCAAACCATACTCGATACAGGTTCAACTGACCGAACTGTTTCAGTTATACAACCAGCGCGCCCTCGACAAATCTATCATTGGTTGCTACTGTCTGTAAGTTATTTATTTCTATAATGAAGTTTGTAGCTTTATCTCGTTCATTGCATTTAATATATTATCCTAACTATATATATATATCCTTTTGTATGATGATATTATATTCTGCAGAATGAAGATGCTTGAATGCAAAAGAGCTAGAAGATACGACGTTGGGTTCATTGACCCATATATCATTAATGAATATACGTTAAATAATCACCCCAAAGACGTGGAGGAAGACCTGTCCAGGTTCTTAACCGAGAATCATTTTGTTAAGGAAATACTATTTCCTTACAACTTCAAGTAAGTGTTTATATCTTGTACACATTTTATTTTTGCTTACTCGATGAGCTATATATGCATGTATGCTTATATAAACGTCCGCAGATTCCACTGGATCTTGCTAAACATTCAAATTGACAAGTCCCTAGTTGAAGTCCATGACTCATTAAGTTGGGACCAAGAGAAGTGGAGCGATATGAAAGCAATTCACCATAAGTAATTTCAATCATTATCGCATTATATCGTCCTCTTTCATTCATTTCCTGATATCAAGTAACTAATAACTTCTTTGTTCATTTTCTTTGCCGAGCAGGATTTGGACATGGTTCAGACAGAAAATACCAGGTCCATTCAAAGAGGAGCTAACTTATAAAATGGAGAAGAGTTTACAGCAGCCACCGGGAACTCATTTATGTGGATACTACGTCTGCGAGTACATCCGAGAGTTGACCAGTAAGCGGAAAGTTGACTCACATTATATTTATGATTTGCGGGAGAAACTAGAGCCGCATCAGCGATAAGTAAGAGCAATTCAAGAGGAGCTGGCGGGATTTATGATGAAGGAAGTTCTTGATGTACATGGAGAGCATTATGCGGATAACGTGGAAATTGATTTGCCTTAGTCATCTCCATGTAGCTCATATGATATATATATATTCATCAATGACCATATAATTTCAAAACATTTCTTCCTTTTGATATGATTGATTATATGTATGCTTGCAAGGGATCGATTAATTATATAAATGCATGGACGTGTAGTGTGTATCTAGTAGCGTATAATATGTATACTGAAATATATGTTTGTTATAGTGAAACACAAAACGAAAAAGGAACAAACTGGCAAAAAAAGGAAATACACAATCTACGCCACAGAGAATGTAGCGTTCTCCGCCGGCAGAAACCTTTAGTCCCGTGGTGTTACAGCTCGACTAGAGGGTTTCCGCCCCTGGCGCTGAAACAACCACGTGCTGTTATCGATCAAGGGCCGTTGGCCGGGACTAGAGGGGGCTCTAGTCCGTTACAGCCCCGCCCAAACCGGACTAGAGCCCGCTATGCCCGGATCGGAGGCCCTTTTTCCACCAGTGTTTTCGAAAAAAAGCTGCTAGCTACGTGTACACTACAGGAATGGGAAGCTACGCCGACGGCCCGTCGCTACGCCGACGGCCAAACGTCGGGGCCGTCGGCGTAGCCATCGTCTAGGCCAGCTCCGTCAAGCAGCCGTCGGCGTAGAATTGCTCTCGACATATCCTATGCTACGCCGACGGCTGCCCTCGGCGTAGCATACGCCGACAGCTGCCCTCGGCGTTGCTATTTTTTATTTTATCTCATTAAACTTTGAAAAATCATAACTAAATCTTTCTAGTTCAGAAAAATACAAATAATATATCAAAATTTGCAGAAAAATAAGACCTATCTATCTACACTAAAATATTACACATTTGTAAATAAAAATTAAGTAAAACATAAAACATTATATATAGTTTAAACGGGCATAAAAATTCAAAAATGATCAAAACAATGCGAAACCTTCGCGTGGTGTTATATTATGTGACATAGTTAGAAGGAAAAATATCAAACTTAGTATATTGATTATGTCTTAAAGAAACCTTCACAAAATGACCTATCTCATTCGAGGTTTCTTGGCTTTCGGGTCAAATGACCAATGTTATGGCTAGAATCAAGGCATAGTTTGTGATAATGTGCCCATATTATGCATATACATGCATCATGGGATGGCGAACAATGTTGAAGGAGGAAGTTTTCCTTTTCGTCGTACCAAAAAGCTATTTCCCATTTTCTGAGCACAAAAAACGGACGATTTTGTGAAGCAACCACCAAATGGATAATTCAAAATGCTACCACCACATTTTACAAAAAATACTATACCACCTTATATGGACAATGTCCCAACAGGGGTATCCGAAACCTTTCCGTCCACCTTTGGTGAAAAAGACAAATTCCTGCCGAATCGGCAGGAAGTGGGTCAGATATGAACTACAGGTACATGATCCGATGCTCATATTTTTTTAAAAAAAATCATTTTTAGGTTTACAATATGCTATTTTATCAAAGATCCAATGCAAGTTTAGCAAGGCTCGGCCCCGAGCTAAGAATCTTCATGCCCGCCGTTTGACAAAGTTTGACGATAGTTTAAAACGGGCATAAAAAAAATTCAAAAACGATCGAAACAATGCGAAACCTTCGCGTGGTGTCATATTATGTGACATAGTTATAAGTTAAAATATCAAACTTGATATATTGATTATGTCTCAAAAAAACCTTTACAAAATGACCTATCCCATTCGAAGTTTTTTGGCTTTCGGGTCAAATGACCAATGTTATGGCTAGAATCAAGGCATAGTTTGTGATAATGTGCCCATATTGTGCATACACATGCATCATGGGATGGAGAATAATATTGCAGGAGGAAGTTTTCTTTTTCGTCGCACCAAAAAACCGTTTCCCATTTTCTGAGCACAAAAATGGAGGGTTTTGTGAAGCAACCACCAAATGGCTAATTCAAAATGGTACCACCACATTTTACAAAAATAATATACCACCTTATATAGACAATGTCCCAACAGGGGAATCCGAAACCTTTCCGTCCACCTCTGGTAAAAAAGATAAATTCCTGCCGAATCGGTAGGAAGTGGGTCAGATATGAACTACAGGTACATGATCCGATGCTCATGTTTTAAAAAAAAATCATTTTTAGGTTCATAATATGCTATTTTATCAAAGATCCAATGCAAGTTTAGCGAGGCTCGGCCCCTAGCTAAGAATCTTCATGCCCGCCGTTCGACAAAGTTTGACGATAGTTTAAAACGGGCATAAAAAAATTCAAAAACGATCGAAACAATGCGAAACCTTCGCGTGGTGTCATATTATGTGACATAGTTATAAGTAAAAATATTAAACTTGATATATTGATTATGTCTCAAAAAAACCTTCACAAAATGACCTATCTCATGTTTACATGTACATGATCCGATGCTCATGTTTTTTTACAAAAATCATTTTTAGATTCACAATATCAAAGATTCAATGCAAGATTTCCTTTTCATCGCACCAAAAAGCCATTATTCATTATTGCGCAAAAAGGGAATTTTCTAAAGCAACCACCAAATAGATAATTCAAAAATGGAGGGTTTGTGATTAGTTGATATGGTTATCATATTTGGATTCCTCTCATTTTTCTGATCAATTTAGACATATTATTTGTTAAATTCCGATTTACAGATTTAAAGATATTAATTATTCCATATTAAATAGAAAAATACAAAAAAGTAAAATTATTATATTTTTATTTGAATTCAATAATATTTTTACTTATTCATTAATGTTTACTTAAATAATTGTTTGTAATTTCAAAAAAATACAAACATGTGACATGTTGATATAAGGGTTAATAAGATTGATATCATAGTAGTGACAACGATGTATGGATTACTTTGTGGAAACAGATTCTGAAGGAACGAGGAAGTTAAACGTGCTAGAGCTGGAGTAGTATTAGGATGGGTGACCGGTCGGGAAGTTTGACCAAGACTGCAATTTAATTAAATATTAACTGTAATTAGTGTTAAAAATGTTCAAAGTGAGAGATTAAAGAGTCAAACAATTCAAAGATTCAAAAATTGAGAAAAAAATAAAAATAAAAAATTTATTTTTTTAAATGTTTTTGCAACCTGTCGACAAGTTATGCCGACGGCCGCTACGCCGACGGCATTGCTCTCGGCGTAGCATACGCCGACGGTATTTTGATACGCCGACGGCCTCTATGTGCTCCGCCGAGGGAGCCCTTTGCCGAGGAGGCTACGCCGAGGGCAGCCGTCGGCGTACCATACGCCGATGGCATTTTAGCCTACGCCGACGGCTTTTTGCCCTTAGCGTAGCGCGCGCGTCCTGTAGTGGTAGTAGAAAGCGACGTGTTAATTTGCATCCCATAAAACAATGACCGCCCAAACCCTTCTCTCAAATCATGCTTGCATTTGCTTTATCAAACGCCTGATAGCAACATCGAACATTTCCTTGGCCATAGCAAGCTAAGGCCGACTTCTTTTTAGCACGTGATTCTAGAGAATCTAGCTTTTGGAAGGTTGTGGGGATAAGCTCACATAATATGGTTACATCCATTCTTTTTGGCTTCTAGACATTTAGCTTGTTTGATGGGTTGAGTTGTGAAATGTCTGTAACGCCTCTAAATTTCATATGTGTGCTAGTTTTTAGTATATAATAAGCTAGAAATAAATAAAGATTATTATAAAATATCAAATGAGATGATATCATTAGTTGTATAATTTATTACATACCCTAAATAAAAGTAAACTGTAATTGAACTACACTGAAATTAATAGCATGTACTGTTAAGTAAATTCGGCTACACTGGAATTGAAATCGATAGCAGCAAATCAAAATCATGTGCTGTAAGGCCTGCGGCTGTGGCTCTGCTTGGGAGGAAGACATGGCAAGGTCGGGGAGGGGGCGAGTTTACGTGGGGCGGTGAGCGTCAGTTGGCGGCGGTGGTCCTACGTGTCAGCCGCGGGCTTCGAGGCGGCGAACGAAGTGGCGGCTGGGGCGGTTGGCGGTGCTGCGGACGAGGTAGCGGCTGGGCCAGATGGCGGCACGACGCACGAGGTGGCGGCTACGCATCAGCGTCGCAGCGGCAGGCCGAGGTGGTGGATGAGTGACGGAGGCTGGGCTTCGGCATCGCAATGACGCGGCGAACGGGCTGGCGGCTGGGCAACGGAGGCTGGGGTTCAACCGGTGTCGATGTGTTTGACCCTAGACACGAGAGGCGCCATGCCTTTTATCTTTTTTCCGTACCCCTATTTCCCTTCGGTGCCATTTCCTTGTAAATAAACGTAACTGAAGGGGCACCGGTGGATACCGGTTCGAGTTCTTGCGGGGAAGCTCGGGAATCCGCCCAGAAGTAGGTCCCTGGCCGATTCTTGGTTTATGAATGGAATGGGATTTGTGGTGGAAAAATCATCCTAGAATCGGAACACTTATTTTGGGCTTGTGCGGTCCAGGACCTCGAAGCTGTCCACGAAGGTAAAAAGAAGCTAAAAAGAAGTCGGCCTAAGCTAATTGTCAACGGCGAACAATCATGGCACAAACCACCACAACACCCCGAAAATCCATAGCAGCACCCGGGCACCATGGTGCCTTTTTTTTTCCAAAAATTTGAGAAACCTATTTTCGGAACTCTAAAAAAACTGAAACAAATAGATGATACTCTCTCCAATCTATATTAATTGTCGCTGTATTGGATATATCTAGCACTAAAACATGTCTACATATATTCATTTTAGCGACAATTAATATGAATCGAGGGGATAACATATACACATTCTGAAGGTATGGTAGAAATTTCGGCAAAAAATGCGTTGTATTTTGGAAAATACAAAAAAAAACAAATTTCTGAGAAAAATGTGATTTTACCCCTATACACGGTCAGAATTTGCCTGTAGGCCAAATAAAACGATTTTTTTACCAAACGTTGCTACAGGTATCAAACCACATACATGTATCTCCGGAATTAATTTTGTAATTTTCTTAAACCTAAAAGTACACATTTCAAAAATTTCAAACCAAGGGCACGCTGGTGCCGAGGAGCCACAAATCCGCTCTCCACAACTCCCCCACTTTCAAACTCTAGCTAATCATCAAAAATTCACAAAAATTAAGCACCTATATAGTTTAGCCATATAACTAATGAACCTTATAGACAAGCGAGACCAACATGCCTACCCCATGAACATGTTGGAAGATGAATATACCGCTAAGATAAAAAAAATTGCTTGATATCTTCATAGAGGAGTCATCCTCACCAAAGATAACCTTGTAAAGGGGAATTGGCATGGAAGTACAAAGTGTGTATTTTGTCATCATGATGAGACGATTAATCACTTATTTTTTCAAATGCAAGTTTGTTGGTTCTATATGATCAGTCATCCAAATAGTTTCTAGGTTGTTTCTGTCACGTAGTGTTGCTAATATTTTTGGCAATTGGCTATTGATCACGGATTTAGAATTCTTATTAGTGTGTGCTATTTGATCGGTTTGACTATGCAGAAATTACAAGGATTTTATAGATAATTTTCTCTCTCTTACGGCATATTATCTACCCGTGCATCAATGGCTCCATAATGGAGCCTCCATTTATGGTTGTTTCTACAGCGTGTGAAGAACCAAAACCCTGTTTACGGAGGTGTCTACACTGTTGGAGGTTACGGCGAAAGATATTTTTATCTAATATGGATGATAACGTGTTTTTTGTCAACATATGTGTTATACAATTTTGTCTTGACATGTGCGGCCGCGTGAATCCTAGATATGGAGAGACCAGATGTAATGCTCGAACCTTTTAAATAATAAAAAACACACTTTATCGAAAGAATACACTCTGTGCCACAAAGTAAACAAAGATGCCGAAGATCTCTCATGTCGGAATACACGGCCATGCAAAACCATCGCCACTTTCTCGGAGTTCAGAGACCGCCAGATCGGATACCAGCTGGTGCATAATACAAACTGAGATGCCTTAGTTAATCAAGGTGCAGTGGCCTAATTGTGGAAGGTAAGCCAGGGGTAAGAGTGGCTCATTGTGCACGGAAGAGACGTTGCCTAGATTAGCTAGCTCACCCCTTCCAATTAGGGAAACGCCTCTTTCTCTTGACCTGACCCCGCTCTAACCATCCATCGACTAGCTACCGTTTCAAACCTCCAGCAATAGTTTAATGAAGAAGTATAGGTTGTTTATAACTCAATGGAAATGATTAATTAATCCACATTGTTGACTCAGGGCTAGCTTGATTGAGCCTTTTGTATGGAAAAAACAAGGTCAAATGCCAACGTGCCGGAATATTAGGTTACTTACCTGCAAATTTAATTAGCTTTCTCTTATAAAAAAATATTCTGATAAATGAGCATCCAATCATTTATGGTCTAAGAAGCACCATTTTGTACATTTCCTAGCCGTGGCGTCGAGGATTCCAAACACTGCCTGATCATCAAATCATATAAGTAAACGCACCACCTTATTATAGTTCCTCTGTTTCCGCCCATCCGATATAAAAACGTTACATAGACTACTCAGAAACGTTCAAAGGCAATTATTCAGCGACCTTGTCTCTCTTTCTATGATGTTTCTGTGGCATTTCTACCTGTCCACGATGCACCTACGTGTGGATGCGTGATTAGCTAGAGCCATAGAGAGAGCATGTACACAAGCTAGGGTTCAAATCTCAAGTCAATAGCTTAGTGAGAACTACGTAGTATTTGCAGAACGCAATGAAAATAATTTGAATTGTTGAGTCAAGGTTAGGTTGACTTAAGCTTTATGTTCAAAAATGGAGAAAAAACCCTAATGTAAGCTTTTAAAAAAACTAAAGTAAGCTTATATAGGTAGAAAAAGTTGAAATGTCAATGTGCCAAAAAATTAAGCTGGTTAGTTGCAAATGTTATTATACCCTGGATGTTCCTTGACCGTAGTTGTTGAAATTATGTCAAATGTGGGTATAGACTACTGCTGGGCTTGGATTACACGATAGGTTAGATGTTGAAAGTCGAACACTAGTAACATTTGTCTAATATGTAAAGGCACCGTGGATAGTTAAAATAGACAAGACTCAAACTGATAGGTTAGCCACGAGATTACAGGAGGACGCTGTGACAGGGGTGACCGGGCCGCCCTGGCGTGGTAACCATGATATGTCCGTTGGCCTATGCAGGGCTGTCGTCTGTTGTAATATGATGATTGGTATATGAGGATGAGGGCCTGTTAATCATGTCTCAAGGATATAGGCTTAACCACTAAACCTTGTTAACAAATATCCTCTCGTGTAGTCTAACTTTTTATAATGATCCGATCACGCATTATATGGTGCGAAGTGTATTGAAAAAAGAGCAACATAGAAGCAATCATATTTTTCCGAGCAAGGTTTTTTATATTGTTTTGTTTTCTTCTCACACAAACATGTCTCCAAACACGGTCACTGGTGAAAAAAGGGCCTCCAGTTCCGGGCCGCAACTGGGTCTAGTCCCGGTTTTGGGCCCGGGACTGCGAAAACGGGACTAGAGCCCCCCTCTAGTCCCGGCTCGGTCTGACCAAGAATGATAACAGCCACGGCTGTTTCAGCGCCATGCGGAAATTTTCAGTCCCGGCCGTAACACCACCCGGAATAGAAGGTTTCTGCCATGCGCAGAATTGTGTTTCTTCGCGGCGCGTAGATTGTGTATTTCCTTTTTTTTGCCATTTCGTTCCTTTTTCGTTTTGTGTTTCACTATAATTCAAACATATATTTCAGTATACATATTATACGCTACTACATACACACTACACGTCGATGCATTTATATAATTAATCGATCTCTTGCAAGCATACATATAATCAATCATATCAAAAGGAAGAAATGTTTTGAAATTACATGGTCATTGATGAATATATATATCATATGAGCTACATGGAGATGACTAAGGCAAATCGAGTTCCACGTCATCCGCATAATACTCTCCATGTACATCAAGGACTTCCTTCATCATAAATCCCGCCAGCTCCTCTTGAATTGCTCTTATGCGCTGGTCTAGCTCTAGTTTCTCCCGCAAATCATAAATATAATGTGAGTCAACTTTCCGCTCACTGGTCAACTCGCGGATGTACTCGCAGACGTAGTATCCACATAAATGAGTTCCCGGTGGTTGCTGAAAACTCTTCTCCATTTTATAAGTTAGCTCCTCTTTGAATGGACCTGGTATTTTCTGTCTGAACCGTGTTCAACACCTGCTCGGCAAAGAAAATGAACAAAGGAGTTATTAGTTACTTGATATCAGAAAATGAATGAAAGAGGACGATATAATGCGATAATGATTGAAATTACTTATGGAGCATTGCTTTTATGTCGCTCCACTGCTCTTGATCCCAAATTAATGAGTCGTGAACTTCAACTAGGGAGTTGTCAACTTGAATGTTTAGCAAGATCCAGTGGAATCTGCGGACGTTTACATAAGCATACATGCATATATAGCTCATCGAGTAAGCAAAAATAAAATGTGTACAAGATATAAACACTCACTTGAAGTTGTAAGGAAATAGTATTTTCTTAACAAAATTATTCTCGGTTAAGAACCTGCACAGGTCTTCCTCCACGTCCTTGGGGTGATTCTTTAACGTATATTCATTAATGATATATGGGTCAATGAACTCAACGTCGTATCTTCTAGCTCTTTTGCATTTAAGCATCTTCATTCTGCAGAATATAATATCATCATACAAAATGATATATAGTTAGGATAATATATTAAATGCAATGAACGAGCTAAAGCTACAAACTTAATTATATAAATAAATAACTTACAGACAGTAGCAACCAATGATAGATTTGTCGAGGGCGCGCTGGTTGTATAACTGAAACAGTTCGGTCATTTGAACCTGTATCGAGTATGGTTTCAAGTGATGCTCCATTCTAACGTCCACCGAAAACAAATCTTTCTGATGCTTTTTTTGTGCTTGCGACATGTACCATTCGTGCAGATTTAGCATATGTATGGATAGACGCGTGAGATCCTCATTACTGAATAGAGGCTCCCCTTGGACATACTGCCATACTATCTGACCCACTGTCGTATCTTTATAGCCTAAATATTGACCAAGAGACATATTTGCTTCATTAGCAAGTGCTTTGGCCTGCGATACAGTGATTCCCATAAGTGCAGCACTATTACGGGCTCTAGGGTCCATTATTTGCATGTCCATATCCATTTCAGCTCTGAAGGCCTTGTCGAGGTCTGAAATGACTTTGAGCGGGGCGACCGATTGATTCTTCTGTGCTCCGAGCTGGGCAACTTGCTTCCCGCTTTTTGCACTTGTGATTTTTTTCTTCTGTGCTTTCTTAATAATCTTCCGGTCATAGTCTGATTCCAGATTCATTGATATCTGGGATGGTTGCTCAAGAAAGGACTTAGCCCACCTTTTGGTTTTTTTCGTTATATACCGGTTTTGGCTCAGGCTTTTTGGGTGCAAAATGCGCCTTAACTTGGGCAGCCACATCCGCGTTAGTTTCCTCATCGGTCTTGTCATAAGGTTTCTTTGGAAGAGCCGGCGGGATATCGACTATCTTCGGCGTTTGACATTTCTTCGATGTGGGGCACAGGGGGACCGTCGAACTTCTGTTTCTTCGACGAGGTAGTAGTATTGCACGGAGGCGGAGGCGGAGATCGAGTTGATGTACTCCTGCTGCGGCGATCGTCAGCGGGGCGGGGTGGACTTGGAGGTTGGCGATAATCGGGTTGGGGTGGACTTGGAGGTTGGCGATAATTGGGTTGGGGTGGACTTGGAGGTTGATGATATTCGATGCGGGGTGGATTTGGATTCCTTGGAGTCGGTGGCCTTGGCGCCGAGCCTGGAAACTTGATGTACTTCTTATTCCATAGAATGATGTTGCGCCTGACATCTCCTAGAAATTACTTATGGTGAATTGCTTTCATATCGCTCCACTTCTCTTGGTCCCAACTTAATGAGTCATGGACTTCAACTAGGGACTTGTCAATTTGAATGTTTAGCAAGATCCAGTGGAATCTGCGGACGTTTATATAAGCATACATGCATATATAGCTCATCGAGTAAGCAAAAATAAAATGTGTACAAGATATAAACACTTACTTGAAGTTGTAAGGAAATAGTATTTCCTTAACAAAATGATTCTCGGTTAAGAACCTGGACAGGTCTTCCTCCACGTCTTTGGGGTGATTATTTAACGTATATTCATTAATGATATATGGGTCAATGAACCCAACGTCGTATCTTCTAGCTCTTTTGCATTCAAGCATCTTCATTCTGCAGAATATAATATCATCATACAAAAGGATATATATATATAGTTAGGATAATATATTAAATGCAATGAACGAGATAAAGCTACAAACTTCATTATAGAAATAAATAACTTACAGACAGTAGCAACCAATGATAGATTTGTCGAGGGCGCGCTGGTTGTATAACAAAGCAATTCGATTGAACTGTATCGAGTATGGTTTGAAGTGATGCTCCGTTCTAACGTCCACCGGAATCCAATCTTTCTGATGCTTTTTTTGTGCTTGCGACATGTACCATTCGTGCAGATTTCGCATATGTGTGGATAGACGCGTGAGCTCCTCATTATTGACTAGATGCGCCCCTTGGACATACCGTCGTACTATCTGACCCACTGACGAATCTTCATAGCCTAAATATTGACCAAGAGACATATTTGCTTCGTTAGCAAGTGCTTTGGCCTGCGATACAGTGATTCCCATAAGTGCAGCACTATTACGGGCTCTAGGGTCCATTATTTGCATGTCCATATCCATTTCAGCTCTGAAGGCCTTGTCAAGGTCTGAAATGACTTTGAGCGGGGCGATCGATTGATTCTTCTGTGCTTCGAGCTGGGCAACTTGCTTCCAGCTTTTTGCACTTGTGATTTTTTTCTTTTGTGCTTGCTTAATAATCTCCCGGTCATAGTCTGATTCCAAATTCATCGATATCTGGGATGGTTGCTCAAGAAAGAACTTAGCCCACTTTTTGGTTTTTTCGTTATATACCGGCTTTGGCTCAGGCTTTTTGGGTGCAAAATGCGCCTTAACTTGGGCAGCCATATCCGCGTTAGTTTCCTCATCGGTCTTGTCATAAGGTCTCTTTGGAAGAGCCGGCGGGATATCGACTATCTTCGGCGTTTGACCTTTCTTCGATGTGGGGCGCGGGGGACCGTCGAACTTCCATTTCTTCGACGAGGTTATTGCACGGAGGCGGAGGCGGAGATTGAGTTGATGTACTCCTGCTGCGGCGATCGTCGGCGGGGCGGGGTGGACTTGGAGGTTGGCGATAATCGGGTTGGGGTGGACTTGGAGGTTGGCGATAATCGGGTTGGGGTGGACTTGGAGGTTGGCGATAATCGGGTTGGGATGGACTTGGAGGTTGATGATATTCGATGCGGGGTGGATTTGGATTCCTTGGAGTCGGTGGCCTTGGCGCCGAGCCTGGAAACTTGATGTACTTCTTTTCCATAGAATGATGTTGCGCTTGACATCTCCTAGTTTCGTAAGGCCTTCAGGCGTAGCGATTTCAATCTCTAGGTCCGCAAAATCCTCCACTATGTCATCCACCGTGACACGAGCATAGCCTGGTGGAATCGGAAGTGAATGGTGGAGTGCTCCACGTAGACAAGGTAAAGCAGTGCCGATCGCCACCTTGAAGGACAGGTTGTTCATTGGCTGATGTAGCTCACATTGTGCCATCTCTCTAACATCATCCACGGGGTAGTGAGGAGATGGTGCATCATCCAGTAGTGCTTAATCATCAGCACGGACCTCCGTGGAAGCCACACTGCTTCTCTGTTGGCTAAGATCCAATGCAGGATCATTAGACCGCGGGTGAGTTGACGACGGCGGCCTTTGGCTAATTTCATGCATGAGGTTCTTCAGATCAGCTAGGTCCTGCTCTACCCTGGAGATCCGGTCTGCCTCCCGGTCCTTCTTTCTCTGACGGCTTCTGTAACTGGCATCGTACTGAGGAAACCCTTTCTTCCACGAGACACCGACGCCTTTGCCTCATGTCCGTCCTCCCTTTTCAGGATTCCCTAGGGTGCGTGTCAGCTTGTCGTTCTCTCTCTCGGGACGGAACAATCCCAATTGAGCATCGTTCATTGCTTTAATAAGGTCTTCGGAGGGTTTTAGAATTTTCTCATGAAATAATGTCTTTCCTGTTTCTGGGTCCAAGGATCCCCGTGTCTGCATTTCACCAGTGCTTTGACCTCTCGGGCCATCCATCTGCATCGGGAGTGGCCTCTAGCCCTCATTTCCTTCTCCATAGTTTCCCACTTAGGGACGGCACTCTTGTAGCCACCTGTCCCCATTTTATGATGGTATTTCTTGTTGGCAGCATTTAACGCGTTCTTTGACAACTTTGCCTTCGCTTTATCAGATTGCTTGTACTTTACAAAATCGGGCCACTGTTCTCTCAACTTCTCGTTTACTCCTTTGAAGTCTGAAGTTTTCTTTTTCGCGACATATTTCGCGTATAAACTTTTCTTGTGGTTCCGGTACAGTTCAACCATCTTGCTCAGTGCCCACTCCTTGACTTTCGCTCTATTTTCAAGTCCACCCTGCCTTGGGGTAATACCATCTACCTCAAATTCCTCATACTCTGGAGGTAGTATGAAATGCGCTATGAGCTTCTGCCAAAGGTCATCTTTGGCATCATCGGTGACATAGCTATTGGATTCTTCACCGAGTTTCTTTGACTTATTCCATTCTTGGATGGTGATCGGTAGGTTGTCCCAAACAAGCACCCCGCATTGATTTATAAATATCCTCCAGTGCTTCTCTGGAGCAATCGGTTCACCATCATCATCTATTTCTTCGATGGTGAACCTCTGATTACCATCCAACTTTTTGTTCGGCCCTCGTTTCGTTCGAGTTGTCGATTGCTTCGATCCGGTGGGCTAAAAGAAGAAGAGAGAGTGATTAATATATATCTAGATCAGTTAATGAATAGAGGTAACATGAGACTTTATATATATATATGTACCTCGTCGGATCCTATCGAGGGGCCATCATTATTGTTGTTATTTGTTTGCCCTTTGTCCATCTGGTCTTCCCCTTGGTACATTAGGTTTTCCTCTAGTCCATCACCGGATGGATTCAGATACGAGGATATCTCTTCCTCGAGCAAAATATCTTCGGCACCGGTAGTAATATTAAGAGGAATTTCACCTCTTATCATGCCCTGAAGAAAACCTTCACCGATGCGACCAGGATCTTCGGATGGATCCATGATTTAATTATCTATAACAAAAAGAGAGTTAAACATGTTAGAAAAAACAATAATCCTAATAACTAAAACAAAAAAAAACAATAACCCTAATAACACAAATTAATAACCCTAATAATTATATAATTAATAACCCTAATAACACTAATTAATAATCCTAAAAAAACAACTAAAAACAATTATTTAAACAAGTATATAAACAATTATATATTCCTAAAACAACTAAAAACAATTAATATTCCTAATAAACCTAATAAAAAATTATATATTTCTAAAAAACAATTATATAAACAATTATATATTCCTAAAAACAACTAAAAACAATTATATATTCCTAAAAAATTATATAAACAATTATATATTACTAAAAACAATTATATAAACAATTATATATTCCTAAAAACAACTAAAAAAATTATATATTCCTAAAAAAAGAAACTAAAAACTATTATATATTCCTAAAAACAACTAAAAACAATTATATATTCCTAAAAACAACTAAAAACAATTATATATTTCTAAAAACAACTAAAAACAATTATATATTCCTAAAAAAAGAAACTAAAAACAATTATATAAACAATTATATATTCCTAAAAAAAGAAACTAAAAACAATTATATATTCCTAAAAACAACTAAAAACAATTATATAAACAAATATATATCTAAAAAAAGAAACTAAAAGCAATTATATATTCCTAAAAAAAGAAACTAAATGCTAAGATACTAAAAATGCTACTAAGATACTAAAAAAAGAAACTAAAATTAAAAAGCACGTCGAGAGGTGGCGGTAGGGCGTTGGCTGGGTAGACAATAACGAGGCGGCTGACGCAGACGGCGTGGCGGAGATTGTAGGGGCGGTAGCGCATGGTGGAATCCCAAGAAGACCTCCAGGCGTCGATCGAGCTCTCGCCGTCTGCCTCTCCTCGTCGATTCGCCAAGTCTTGGGTGGGGAGGCCAGGGTGGACGCAGTTACTTATACCACACCTTTAGTCCCGCTAAGCCACGGACGGACTAAAGGTCTTTAGTCCGGTCGTGGCTTAACTCATGATTAAAGACTCTTTAGTCAAGGGTTAAACCACGACCCGGGACTAGTGTGTATTTTTACCAGCTTGCCAAGACTTATCTTCTTTTAGTCCGGGTCCAGCCACGACCCGCGACTAATTGTTTATTTGTAAATTTTCTTTTTTTAATTCAAATCAAATATAAAAACTTTGGAAAATCATATCTTTTATTTTAATAATCCAAATAAAACAAATAATATGTCTATTATTATCAGAAAAATATAAAGAATCCTAATAAAATATCCATTTATCTGTTTGCATCATTTATAAATTATTTCATTTGTAAATTTTCTTTTTTTAATTCAAATCAAATATAAAAACTTTGGAAAATCATATCTTTTATTTTAATAATCCAAAAAAAAATGTCTATTATTATCAGAAAAATATAAAGAATCTTAATATAATATCCATTTATCTGTTTGCATCATTTATAAATTATTTCATTTGTAAATTTTCTTTTTTAATTCAAATCAAATATGAAAACTTTGGAAAATCATATCTTTTATTGTAATAATCCAAATAAAACAAATAATATGTCTATTATTATTAGAAAAATATAAAGAATTTTAATATAATATCCATTTATCTGTTTGCATCATTTATAAATTATTTCATTTGTAAATTTTCTTTTTTAATTCAAATCAAATATAAAAAGTTTGGAAAATCATATCTTTTATTGTAATAATCCAAATAAAACAAATAATATGTCTATTATTATCAGAAAAATATAAAGAATCTTAATATAATATCCATTTAGTCACGATTGTAGTCACAAACCGGGACTAAAGATATTTCCCACCGCTTCCCGCCAAGTTTTCCTGCCCTTTCCTTTCTACGAGAGCTTTTAGTCCCCCATGTAGTCACTAACCGGGACTAAAGATATTTCCCGCCATTTCCCAAAGCTTCACGCCAATTTTTCCCGCCCTTTCCCTCTATATTTAGGGCGATCGCGCCATGGCTATCCACACATCCACACCTTCCTCACTTAGAACAATGGACAACGCCTACTGGGCCATTATGACTAAAATGGACACATGCATGGAGCATCTTCACTCATAAAATGTTACAATTATTACATATCATTTCTTCGCGTGTGTTCCTTTCTGATCCCGTCGTATCCATGGAGCATCTTCATTCATTAACATGATGCCTGGGTCATCCTTCACCGCGAAGGGCGGAATTTCATGAAACTTATCACAATCTTCTTACATGTCTGTCTTGTCCTCCACTCCCACGATGTTTCTTTTTCCTGAAAGAACTATGTGGCGCTTTGGCTCATCGTCTGATGTATTCTTTTTCTTATTTTTTCTTTTTCTAGGTTTGGTAGACATGTCCTTCACATAGAAAACCTGAGCCACATCATTGGCTAGGACGTGGTTCGTCTAAGTATCCAAGATTGTTGAGATCCAACGATGTCATTCTGTATTTCTTGTCTACCTCAACCCCTCCTCCTGTCAGCTTGACCCATTTGCACCGAAACAAGGGGACCTTAAAAGTAGGTCCATAGTCAAGTTCTCATATCTCCTCTATGTAACCATAATATGTGGTCTTTGACCCATTGTTGTCTGCTGCATCAAAGCGGACACCACTGTTTTGGTTGGTGCTCTTTTTATCTTGGGCTATCATGTAAAATGTATACCCATTTATCTCGTACCCTTGGAAAGTCGATATAGTCGAAGATGGTGACCTAGACAACAAGTATAGCTGATCTCCAAGAGTGTTGTTTTTGATGAGATGTTGCAACCAACCGCCGAAACTCTTCATGTGTTCATCTCTAATCCAAGAGTCATACTTTCCAGGGTTGTTGGAGCGTAAGATTTTCTTGTGTTCCTCGATATATGGGGCTGCCAAGATAGAATTCTGTAGAACGGTGTAATGTGCTTCGGTGTAAGAATGTCCGTCCCTACATATTATTGATTTCCTTCCTAGAGTACCCTTTCCACTCAGTCTCCCCTCATACCGCGATTGAGGAAGACCAATCGGCTTAAGGTCAGGAACAAAGTCAACACAAAATTCAATGACCTCCTCTGTTTCATAGCCCTTGGAGATGCTTCCTTCTGGCCTAGCACGGTGACGAACATATTTCTTTAAGATTCTCATGAACCTCTCAAAGGGAAACATATTGTGTAGAAATACAGGACCGAGAATGGAAATCTCTTCAACTAGGTGAACCAACAGGTGCGTCATAATATTGAAGAAGGATGGTGGGAACACCAACTCAAAACTGACAAGACATTGGACCACATCATTCTGTAACCATGGTAGATCTTTAGGATTGATTATCTTCTAAGAGATTGCATTGAGAAATGCATATAGCTTCACAATGGGTACTCGAACATTATCTGGTAGAAGCCCCCTCAATGCAATCGGAAGCATTTGCGTCATAATCACGTGGCAGTCATGAGACTTTAGGTTTTGGAACTTTTTTATGTCATATTTATTATTCCCTTTATATTCGATGAGAAGCTAGACGGGACCTTAATACTGCTTAGGCATTCAAAAAATATTTCCTTCTCTTGTTTGGTAAGAGCGTAGCTGGCATGACCTTGAAACCATTCTGGATGCAGGCCATCTGGGTCTTTCATACGTTGATGGTCCTTTAGTGCTTCCGGTGTATATTTTGTCTTCCCATACACGCCCAAGAAGCCTAGCAGGTTCACGCAAAGATTCTTCGTCACATGCATCACATCGATTGTAGAGCGGACCTCTAAGAATTTCCAATATGGTAGCTCTCAAAATATAGATTTCTTCTTCCACATGGGTGCGTGTCCTTCAGCGTCTTTCGGAACAGATTTTCCTCCAGGACCCTTTCCAAAGGTTACCAGTTGATCCAAATCTTTGACCATATCAAATATATCAGTACCAGTACGCTCCTTAGGCTTTGTCTGGTGACATGCCAGACCGTTGAAATGCTTGCCTTTCTTTCTTAGGGTATGCTTGACCAAAAGAAATCGACGATGCTCATTGTATACATTTTTCTTACAATGTTCCAAATATATACTTTCAGTCTCATCTAAACAGTGTGTGCATGCATTGTATCCCTTGTTTGACTGTCCTGAAAGGTTACTAAGAGCAGGCCAATCATTGATCGTTACGAAAAGCAATGCTCGGAGGTTAAATTCTTCCTGCTTGTGCTCATCCCACACGCGTATCCCGGGTTCATGCCACAACTGTAAAAGTTCTTCCACTAATGGCCTTAGGTACACATCAATGTCGTTTCCGGGTTGCTTCGGACCTTGGATCAACACTGGCATCATAATGAACTTCCGCTTCATGCACAACCAAGGAGGAAGGTTATAGATGCATAGAGTCACGGGCCAGGTGCTATGACTGGAGCTCTGCTCTCCAAAGGGATTCATGCCATCTATACTTAGACCAAACCTTAAACTCCTTGCGTCATCTGCAAAGTCCGGGTACTTTCTATCGATTTTTCTCCATTGCGACCCATCAGCGGGGTGTCTCAACATCCTGTCTGACTTACGTTCCTCCTTATGCCATCGCAACAACTTGGCGTGCTCTTTGTTTCTGAATAAGCGTTTTAACCGTGGTATTATAGGAGCATACCACATCATCTTCGCAGGAACCCTCTTCTGGGGGCTCGCCCTCAACATCCAGGGTCATCTCGTCTAATCTTATACCGAGGTGAAGTGCATACCGGGCATGCATCCAAATTCTCATACTCCTCACAGCGGTAGAGGATGAAGTCATTAGGGCATGCATGTATCTTCTGAACCTCTAAACCTAGAGGGCAGACAACCTTCTTTTCTTTGTAATGCATCAAGGCAATCGTTATCTTTTGGAAGCATATTTTTCATTATTTTCAGCAACTTTTCAAATGAGGAGTCAGGTATAGCACACTCAACCTTCCATCGCAGCAATTCCAGTGTGCTGTCCAGCTTTTTCAGACCATTTTCGCAATTTGGGTATAATAACTTTTTGTGATCCTCTAGCATGTGATTGAACTTCTCCCTATCCTTTTCAGTTTCACAATCTCTTCGTGCATCGGCAATGGTCCGACCAAGATCATCAGCCGGTTCATCATGTGTCTCTTCTTCATCCTCCCCTTCAAAGATCCCCATGGAAGTATCTCCGTACTCGGGAAACCATGATAGTTGTCATCCTCCTCCTCTTCTTCATTGTCTTCCATTATAACCCCTCTCTCTCCGTGCTTGGTCCAACAATTATAACTGGGCATGAAGCCGGACTTCAACAGGTGGCTGTGAAGGGTTTTTGAGTCAGAGTAATCCTTCTGATTCCTACATCCATTACATGGACAGAATACAAAACCATTGCGCTTGTTTGCATCAGCAACACGGATGAATTCATGCACGCCATTAATGAACTCGCCAGAGCGTCGGTCAAGACTGCATACATCCATTCTGACCATCTGCATTATAGTAAAAGTATATCAAAAACCATTACACAACATGATAAAATTATTACAAGTTATATTGAGAGCTTCTAGAGCATTAATTTTGAATTTTGAAAAATTTACATGCACCAATTTGTGAATTGGAGAAAACAATCAACATGATAAATGTGGAGTTTTTTATTATTGTTCTATCAGTGAAAACCTCATTCCATTCTAAGCTCTGAAACTCTAAAATTACACATTTCAATTTTCAGTAACTATGTGCCTAATCAAAATTTGTTACACATATATATCAAAATCCTTCTAGCTACTTCTAGAGCATGCATGCATTTGATCCATATCTCTATACTTCTAGAGCATTATAGAGCTAAAGTAGCAATAAGAGATGAAAGAATGAAGTTCTAACCTTTTAAAACTTTGGATTTAGGTGTTGCAAACTAAATCTTGACAAATCTTGAGAAAAAACTGGCATGAACTCTCTTGCTTCTTTGAGAAAAATGGCCACCATATGCTTTAGGGCAGGTTGACAGGAAGCTGCATATATACTGATGGACAACTAGTCCCGGGCCGTGATACGACCCGGGACTAATAGTCCCCGAAAAGAGCAGCTGACCTGCTCCAGGTTATTAGTCCCGGGCTGTATTACGGACCGGGACTAGTGACCTGGTCCGGCCCGGGACTAGTCACTACGGTTGTTTCTAGCCGTTAGAGGCCTCACGGCCCGGGACTAGTGGTTCCACTAGTCGCGGGCTGTGACAGGCCGGGACTGCTGAGCTTGTTCTGATCGAACCGAAGATGGTTTTTCCAGTAGTGGGTATAATTAATCACAAACTAGCATGGTGGCCCTCGCAAATGCGATGGCACCACCTATATGCTTTATTTACAGGAGTATCATCTTTAGTGTGAAAAATTTGATGAGAAAATATTTCATACATTCATGGACTTAATATTATGTGATTGAAAGTAATACATTATATAGACATCATGTGTGTTTGTATAATGTATGTGTGTATGTACACCCAGGAGGCCAGGAGTATATAATATGATTTATATATATATATATACACGAAAATATGCTAAAGGGATATCACATGCGTAGATAGATCTTTAATCATATTTGATTTCCGTTTGAAAGATTATTAGGATATGCCAAAAACACTACATGAGTGAACATATTTGAAATTTGTGCATCAAATTATATCTCTGTGTGCAATTGGAGTTTAAACCGTGAGGTAGCTGGTAGATTTTTTGTGATGTTAGATAGATATGTAGGGCTATAACATTTTGATTGCTAAATAATTAGGTTGTACTTGGTCAATGATCCCTTATACTTTGTCCATTTGGATAGAATCCTAAACCGAATGATTTTATCCTCATTAACCAATATACATGTCGTTTAAACATTAAGGATTTTAATTATAATTTTATCTGACATTTTTAACTCTTGTCCCTTCATACCAATAAAAATAACATATATTTTATTTTCAATGGATACATAATTAGGTTTAACTATTTTTTAATTCTCTCCATATTAGTTGTATTATTAAATCAAGTCATTATGCGCACTCTCTCTCAATTTTATTTGTATTTTTTGTACCAGAGATGGCATAGGTTTGGCATCTTAATCAATCGACGTTTATTCTACATGCATGATTGCAAATTCAAGTGACATAAATTTGAAGGATAAGAAATCACATAAATTTACTCATGATTTTTTAAATTTATTTAATCATGTACATAATAAGCAACCATAATATCTTATTATACATAAATAATTTTCAAATGTTCAACTCAAAGCAAAATTTCTTTCCAATTGACTATGATTTACACATATACTTCATAAGTTTTATGATCCTCGGAAGTAAATAATCTTGATTGGTGTAAATTCCCAAGGATAAAATTTTATAACGACTTAGAAATTATCTCGAAAAACTGCAGCATATATATTGTATTTTGAAGCACATATTATCGCTAAAATTTCTTGACAACAAACTGATTTATTGGTATTTATAATTATATAGAGGAGTCAATTCTCTACCTCAAGCAACCACATGCTTAATAATTGGACCACCGATTCTCCACCTCCATCCACATCTTAACCAAATACCACTATATTTCTCTTACTCCAATTGTGCCAATATTTTATCGCTGACTATGTCCTAGAGCTCAATTTTAGTTACAAAAATCCTATCTAGTTAACCTTATGACATAATGTTATATAGAAAAAGCCACATGTTCCTTATATCAGATCATTTGCATAAGGTAAGGTGATGTTTATATATGACATTTATGTAAACTACGATATCTTTGGCTTGTAAAGCGTTCATGCTATTTATAATTAATTGTTAAAAACTTGGTTTGTTGCAGTTTAGGAACACCTATCGATTGTTAAAAACTTGGTTTGCTATTTATATAGAGAATATCTATTTTTAATTATTAAACATGATGTAGTTTAGGAACACCTATCGATTGCGATATGGTCAAGTGCAATTATGATGATCTACTAACTTTGATTTGTTATTGAGTGTGATTTGTTTAAATTAAATTATGAAAATATCTTGGTTTGATATTGTTTACACATAGTTATGACCATTTGTTATTTATGATCTATTAATAAAATAGAGTATTCTTGATTGACCCGGATGTTTTGCTTCTCCGAGAACTTCTACATCTCTTTTATCTACCATATTACTTTCCTGTCATTTTTATGGTAAAGTAGTTTTATTTTGTGATCTGGATAGTTAAAATTATGATGATGTATTAATAATGATATTTTAAGGGCTGGTACATCTCACTTTTTTTGTACTATGATTTGATTGTATAATTGATAAATATGAGCATTTATTGATCATGGAAGATTGAAGCAAGGGACTTTTAGCAATTTTTTGTAAAATTATTGTTGCCTTGAATATGTGCCTACATGGAGAAACACCGAATGTACATTTTCATGAGTTTGTACTATCAATGGAGTTTGTGAGGATTTTATTTTTCTTACAATAGGTCCAAAGTCTATGCCTTCTCGTAAAAATAGTTGTTAGCATTTTTTCAAAATGGCATCATTCCCGGCCCATAACCGCAAAGGTGGCTAGACACTTCTTTGCGTATGGAAATAACTTCACCTCAAATCTTCTATGTAGGCTTTCCCTTTTCATTGAAAAGAACTTATTTCATTCTTCCATGCTTCGGGTGACTTTGAACAACCGTTAAAGACTACAGGAAGTGAGGGAAGCACTAATCAATCTCTAAACCCTAGTTTACATATGTTTTGTTAGTGTGCCTTTTCCAACAATGTGTTTGTGGTTGATGTTGTGTTGTCTAGAATAAAAGTGTATTGTCTTTGTTTAATTCTTGGTATTCCAATACGGATCAAATTTTATCGTGCAGTTGTTCATGGAACCGTTGATACTCATTTCTTGTCTTTTCGAATTTTCTCATCGTAGTTTGGAGATTTGATAATACAGTGGTTGGATAGTATATCTTGCGACGATCATCTCTCTAGGATCAATGTGCGTCCGATAATTTATGTCCTTCTCTCCAAAGTCAATCAATTTTTCAGAACCTTCAAGGTTAATTAAACTCTTACAATTTTATAGTTTACATGTATTGCATGCTATATGTATATATTTATGTATAAATCAATCTATTCTTAGAGCCTCTCGTATATTTTTTCCTTGCCTAAGCTGTCAATGGAACTCCTACGTACTATGTCCTAACACAGATGCACCTTTATGTATGTATCAATCAGTTTTGGTATTTTTTGATCGATCTGCGTTTGAGTTAACTTCCTATGCATTGCACCGGATCCACGTGCTAAGCTAGCTGGTCGATCTTGTTTTGCAGCTAGGTGGTAACCAAGCTACCCAGCTAGCTAATCCACGTAATAAGCTAGCTAATCAATTTTGGGATGATCGATCCGGTCCATCGCTACCAGCATTCTGTCTTTTGGTATGTAGCCTAGATGGATATGGACCAGCACCTCTCCGTGAGATTTTTTCTATTTTAATACAACTTCATGAATTACGTAACATGGCAGTTTTTTTTTTCTATTTTAACACGACTTCACGGATTATGTAACATGGCCAGTCTGTCATGTTTAAGATGTTACATAATGTACAACTCTGATTAAATCCTAACCATATATTTTAGATCTAATTGTTTCTATTAATTCAGATGATGTGGATTGACGTGGTGCCTCGAAAAACACTCTTATATAGATTAGCGCACAAGTGCACAACCCTATTACATCTCAGTCTATTCCGACCACCCGGTAAGACAGAAACGACACAGAGAGAGCATCAGAACACACACATAGAACGATTCTTCAACCACTTTTGCTTCCCCCCCTCCCCCCTCCCCCTTCTTTCAAACTTTGACAAACAAAAACTCGATACCGATTGTTTAGAGGATCGTACGAACCCATCCAAAGTCCGTATGGTCCTCTTAGACGTATACTCACCATATACGCATACTTATGTGCTTGCGGAAGTCGAAAATCGGAAGTTATATAACAACAATATTTTTTTTTAAATATGACGTGCAAAGGCGTAGATCGCGATAATGAGAGGTGAGATCAGCCGACCGGAACGTGGATTATACCCAATTCGACCAAATACACATATACGAAGATATACGTGGCCTTGATATGGGTTTCGACGGGTCCAAAAAATAAAATGGCCCATACAGTTTAAGTTGGGAGGGGGGGGGGGGGGGGGAGGATGGTGGTGGGTGCACCGAAGCACACCTCTTCTTCAACAATTTTGTGACCCTCACTTGCTGTTTCTGGGAGCATTTTCCCTCTGCCCCTGCCGTGCATATGTATCTGTCCACGGATGATTGGCCAGAGGTCCAAAGGAAGTATACATAAAAAAGATCGTTGCTTCGTCAGCATGCCTGCGTCTCGCTGCTTGAAATCAAAGCAAGGCCTTTGTTCAGTTGCTCCCTTTTATACAGAATATTTTATGTTCTTTCATAGGTTGGACATCTTGACATGTGTGTAAGAGAGCCAAAGCTCCTCTGTTTCGGCCCTACTTCCACGGGATTTTATATGGTTCTTGATCCTGCTTTCGTGGCGATCTCATCTGGATTTCTGGTTACGAGTGTTAGGCAGTCAAGCAGGCATCCGCAGCAGATTATATTACGGATTAAAAAAAATCAGAAGATTCGCAGGAGAATATGCTAGTTGTATTCCGATGCTAATTCAACCCCAAATTGATATGGGGAAATTACAACGGAAGCGTCCGGCGACCACTTCTAGTCAAGGAGTGTTCTATCTTTCCTGGTGAACCAAATTGATTGAAGGATAGAATAGATTGTTTTTTCTTGGAGGTGGTGTCTTGACTCAGAGGTGTAGATTTGCCCATTACGGGGAAACACCTAAACGAATTATTTTAAAATGTTACAAAAGTTGAAATACATTATCTCATGTAGATACAAACATTCTACGTTCGCAAACAAAGTTTAACAAAGAAACTTTTTATATCTTGTGTCAAAAGACAAAAAAAATGTCTCTTGAATAGTCATATCGGGGTATCGCAAATTATTTTCTTTTTTCACACAAGCCACAAAAATTGTTTGTTTCTGTGAAACTTAGTGTTCAAACATAGAATGTCCGGATGTGCGCACGGATATCTTTTTCGAACTCTTTTGACATTCTGAAATGTGTTCTTAGTCAATAATTGCGTACAGATACCTCTGGTTCAGTTGGCTAATGTATAAATTTAATGTGGTCTCAGAACCAAGCGGTCTCAAGTTGAAGACCGACGCAATATTAAGAAAGAAGACTCTTCGACGTGCACCGAGCCCACGCCAAGGACTGAAATAACCTAGACATGAGAGTGGGAGAGAGTGTTGAGAATATAAACTGGAAACAAACGGGTTCAGATGTGAATTTATACGCAGGGAAATCCAACAAGAAAGCTTAAAATCACATCCTTCACGTGATGAACATGCACGAAAGCAACATGAGTGGTCCGTACCTAATTACCGTTGCAAGTGTACCCTTACTGGGTTTTTTTCTCAAACAATTAAAGAGCTACACGAAAAGATCTAGAGTATAATGACCAATTCTCTCTCACTTTTGATTCAGTTCGCTATAATGCGTTAATATAATTTGGTCTCAGAGCTAAAATGTCTCAAATTCATAACTGACACGGCATTAATTTATTTTTGGGCTTATACCGAACCAACACTAAGGACTGAAATAAACTGAAAACAAATGGATTCATATGTGAATTTATACGTAGGGAAATCCAAACGAGAGATCCGAAAACCACATCCTTCACGTGTGACGAACATACACGAAAGCAACGTGAGTAGTCCGTACCTAAAATAAGTTTCGAGTATACTCTTACTGGCTCTTTTCTCAAACAACGAAAATGCTCCACGAAAGATCCAAACATATGTATCAAGAAGTGTTATGGATGTGATCAAATGCAATTTCGATCAGGGTTAATTAAGGTATAATTGAGGTCGACGAGTAAAACCATGTATGTAGAAACAAACAAGTGACACCAGCTGCTAGCTACAGCTGGTAATCGAAAGCAACGTGCTAATTTTGCATCATCACCATCATCCCATAAAACAATGACCGCCCAACCCCCTCCCCTCGGCCAAACCACGCAGCATATGCTTTACCAAACGCCTGATAGCAACATCAAACATACTACTTGCCTGGCCCTAGCTAAGCTACTTGTCAACGGCGACCAATCATGGCCACAACTCCACCACTTTCAAGCTCTAACTAACCAATCATCATCCAAAACTACACCACAACTCGAGCATCCAAGTCGAACAAAGAGGTCAAGGAGTGATTGCAATCGTCGTTAATTAATTATCATAGTCGTCGAGCTGCTCGTAGCTGATCAAGATTACCAAACAGACCGGGTTTGATTACGAAGGTCGCTACCACGAGTCGCTGACATGCCCGCCCCACGGAGCAACGCTTGGCAAAATGTCTTGAGCCTCCCTTGGCATATTCGCCATTCGTCCTCGCGGCATCTTAATCTAGAAGACAATGGTTTAGTTCACGAGTTTTTCTTAAATATTTTCATCTAATGTTCGAATTACGGTGCAAGACACGTTTTATTTGAAATTTTTGCTGTCGAGGCGTTTTCAAGTCTCGCTAACACGTGGGGTCCACTAAGAGAGAACGGGTTGTCCACATTTTTTTTTAGTTTTTATATTACTTGTTAGATGAAAGCTCACACCAGCCAATCGATGTGGGAATATTCTCATGAAATGATTGAAAATTGTCCCTAATTCAAGAGAAGGCCAGTAGCCGAAATGTTGGTTAGCAAATATGCAAAAATATTTTAGGCAGTAGAAGAGTATATAAAATAATGTAATAATTAAATGTACTAGTAATATCACGTGACTTGAAAAGTGTCCACTTAGAAAAAAGTTACGGAGGCAGTAGTGGAGGCTGTAAAAGAAATAAAAAGAGCGAGAAGCCAAGAACAATTCCAAGTGTGCGCGTGTGTGTATGTGGGTGTGGGTGTGAGCACGCACGCACAAAGTTGCCGTCGCTGTCTATACGGGTATATATACAGCGCCGAAAGTCGGCCACGAGCTCCACCCAATCACCGGCTGACACTCCCCCCCTCTCCCTTTCTCCCAAGAACACAACTCCCCTGGCCTGGAGATCCCCTCTCTTTTCCAGTCCTCACAGGCAGAAAGCTCGCCTGCTCGGGAAATTGACAGTAGTCCGAGCAAGAGATCTCCTTTTCGTTCGTCCTCCGGCCGACGACCAGGAGATCGGCGAGAGCAGGTCAGTGATTTCGATTTCTTGCACCCGTGTTCATTGATTTTATCTGTTTTGCCCTGCTGTGCTGGACTCTGCTCCCTGCCCGCCGTTTGTGGTGGAATTTCGTTTGTTTTCTGGCGAATTTGGCGGTTTCTTGCTGAGGGAGACGCGAATTTTGGTTTTTTTGGTTCACGGTTCGAGTTGGTGTTTGGGGGGTGGAATGATTCGGTTTGGACGGTTCTGTGGTTGGTGCGGTAGCTGTTCTTGAGTCCAATCCAGCTAGCTAGCCTCGTCGCAAGAGAGATTCCGCTTACCTTTTCCCCTCTCCCTCCAAATCTCGTCTTCAATTTCATGTCTACCTTATCCGATTGCATCAGCTCCAGGGATCGTACAAACAAAAAATCCTGACCTGCTTATCTGACCCTTAAAAGCTGTGTGATTTTCTTGCAGCGAGTGACCTGCCGTGAGCTGTGCTGAGCTGATGATGAGGGACGCGTGGATGCAGGTGCTGCCGCCGGCCATGGACCTCTACGCCTCCTCCCGGGGCGGCGCCGGCGGGGGCTGGTTCATGCCGCCGCCGGCCTGGACGGCGGACGAGAACAAGCAGTTCGAGCGGGCGCTGGCCGGCCTGGACCTCGGCTCCCCGTCCCCGGACTGGGAGAAGGTGGCGCGCGCCACGGGGAAGACGGTGATCGAGGTCAAGACCCACTTCAGGGACCTCGAGGTCGACGTGCACCAGATCGAGAACGGCATGGTCCCCTTCCCCGTCTACGCCCCCGGCGGCGGGGCGGCCGCGGCCGCGGCCGCCTTCACGCTGCAGTGGGACGGCGGCAGCGGCGGGGGGCACGCCGGGGACTTCCGGCACGGGTACCGGTTCGGCGGCGGCTGCGGCGGCGGGAAGCGCCACGGCGGCCGCACGCCGGAGCAGGAACGGAAGAAGGGCGTGCCGTGGACCGAGGAGGAGCACAAGTGAGTAACTACAACTTCTCCAGCTCCACTTGTGAGAGCGATTGCTCTGCTCATTAACTACCGAAAGGATACCATTTCTTTCTTGAAATTCACAATCGTTCAGTAGGCTTTGCATCACCAGATGGCTATGGCAGCCTTTAAAAACTTGGAAACTGGAATGATTCAACCATGCAAGGAAGAACTGCAATTTGAAACTGAATTGTCATCATTGTTCAATATGAACTAAGACAGTCATGTAGTAGCTTGATCTGTGATCATTCAAGTCCTTAGTACTACTACTATTATTATTAGATCACAAGAACCCATGATCGATACTGCTAGCTGCTGAAGCAGATCGTGCATTGTTCTCTGCCCAGGTTGTTCCTGCTAGGACTGAAGAAGTACGGCAAAGGGGACTGGAGGAACATCTCGCGCAACTTCGTGCAGACCAGGACGCCGACGCAGGTGGCCAGCCACGCGCAGAAGTACTTCATCAGGCTCAGCTCGGGGGGCGGCAAGGACAAGAGGAGGTCCAGCATCCACGACATCACCACCGTGCACCTCACCGACGACCGGCCACCCTCGCCATCCCAGTCATCCATGATCATCAACCAGTCCAGCGCACCGGCTCCGAGCTCAGCAGCAACAGGGCAGTTCTCCCTGGCAGGTGACGCGAAGCAGCAGCACGGAGGAGCAAATGCGCCATTCAGCTCACCGAGCCGGACTCTTGGGATGCCGAACTACGCCATGGGCTTGCAAGATCAGTCTCTGCAGTGCGGTCCTCTGCATGATCAGCTGGCCGCGAACCGGAGTATGTTGTATTAGGTGCGATCGGTCGATCCCCACTTGGCGCCACCCACGGGTCAGATGTCTAGTGTATTATGATGGCCTTGCTGTAGCTTCTTCATCACTACCTGTATTATTATTGAAGTAATTAATTATGGGGATTTTCCAGAACATAGCAGAGGGGGTGATGCTTGGTACTAGTCCATAATTGTTTGGTGTCGATACTAAGAGAGAATGTATGGGGGAAAAAATGTCAAGAACCTGATCATGTGGTATTCACAGCCACTAAGTACTAGTGCTGATCATGTACATTATCAAGTGTACTTATTTTTCATTCTTCTTGTTTTTAGTCAGCTTATCGTATTGGAAACCCTACTCATGCTGCATCTTGCACATACTTATCCACAGTTACAAAGCACCATCTCATGTTTGCAGATATATATATCTTTTCAGATAAACCAAAAATGAGTTCGTAGTGAGTCACTCAGCATTGGTTGCCTCGCCCATCTGGTCAACTTTCTCCTTGATTGACATTTGCATTGTTAGTCGTACATAGATGGTGCAATAATAATTCCTCTCTAGCTCTCTACTGCTGCTGCTGCTGATGCTGGTTCCACCAGAAGGGTGTGAAATTGGAAAATGAGTCAGACTCGCACTACATTTTGGCATCTCATGCTTTGGCTGCCTGCTGCTTTTTGTTCCATCAGCTAGCTTTTACAAAATCTTTGGTGCCTCCTTTTGGGCCCTGTGCTTTGCCTCATTGAGAAAGGCATCCACAGATATATGAGGCGGATCCTTGTGGCAACAGTGTGCATAGAATAGTAGGAACAGGGAGTAGCACCTGGGCAATGTGGGTGCTTGTGCTTTTCCCTGTCCTCACTTTCTGCAAGTTGCAGTGCAGGCACACAAGATCGCTCATCAGTGAGCTCTCTGATGATGATCATGATTGAGGGAGGCAGTGTTGATATAGAAGCTTCTGGGCGTGTCGTGATGGATGTGGTTGCTGCTGCTGCTGCTTCAAGCGCCATTTCTTCAGGACTGCTGTCTTTCCATGCCTCCTGTTTCTGATATCACACCACATTTTTTTTGTTCCATTATAGTGCCATATACTAATTATCTGTGCCACTGGACAAATCCGTATAAACCTGAACAATCAAATTGGGAAACATGGTTTCGTGGATCGTACGGCGACTTCCCGTGCTTTTTTCTTTTCTTTTTTTAATATATGCCCTCCATCTCTCGCGAAAACCGAGCGATGGACAAATCGGCAGACCCAACATTTCTTCATCTTTTAGAATCTTGAGGTGCTACCACCCAGACCATTAACTGAAATAAACACTAGCTATCACGGAAACTGAGTATATATGCTTCCTCGCCTTATCTCTGAACACTAGCTATTTTCGGCGGCTGTGCTGACAGAACCTAGCGTGAGCGGAACATTCCTGCGCAACTGAAATAAACACCACCGTTTCTCTTGCTGGACTCAAAAGATGAGACCCATGAGTAGCTGGAAGCAGTCACCACATTGCCTGGCAGAACAGTTATGGTGTCAGAGTGATCAACCTCCTGTCCATCCATCCATCCAGGAGGAGGATCCAGATGAACAAAATAAGCTGGTGTGAGAAACTGGACAAATGGTAGGCAGGCAGGCAGGCAGGCAGCAGGCAGTAATGGCAGCACTTCCCAGAACAGAAAGACCTCCCTTCGTTTCTCAAGCCCTTGGTGAACACTGGTGATTGTGATTTGTAACAAACTCAGTTGCCCAAGATATCCAGTTTTAGGGCAGAGCTAGATGCTAATAGTAGGTAGTTAAAGAGGTCCAGATCGAGTTTAGCACGAATCAGATAGAGAATTCAGGTTTGGATGTGACAAGCCATGTGCGAACAGATGGAGAATTTTCAGGTTTGGGTGTGTGTGCTACACATGAGAAGATAGGAAGAAGAGGTTCTGTAACTTATTATTTTGATTTATACCACAAGGCAGGCATGTGAAAAGATCTGATGGATTACAAGAGGTCGATGGAGAAAAAAAAAATGAAAAACATTACGCCGTTGCCGGGGATCGAACCCGGGTCACCCGCGTGACAGGCGGGAATACTTACCACTATACTACAACGACTTGATTTGTATAATTTTACATTTTGCATTACTTCAAGGTCCGGATCAAGTGGATATTTGGAGCTTAAAGTACTTAAAAAATATATCCATGCTAGGAAATAACATTCAAAGTAGTTCAATTCAAAACAATACTCTCTTCGTCCTAAAAAGATATCACAGATTTATCCAAATTAGTACGCTACGCCAACAATGCAGCGTCTGTTATCCCCGGACATACCATGAAACCAGCCCGTGTCGATGATCTTGATCAGCTACGAGCTCGACTATAATAATTAATGAACGACGGTAGCAATCACTCCTTGACCTCCTTGTTCAACTTGGATGCTCAAGTTGTGGTGTAGTTTTGGACGATTAGTTGGAGCTTGAATGTTCAAGTTGTTCAGCCCGTGGAGTTGTGGCCATGATTGGTGGCCATTGACGAGTAGCTTAGCTAGGGCCAGAGGTAAGTATGTTTCATGTTGCTATCAGCCGTTTTGTAAAGCATGTGATGCATGGTTTAGCCGAGGAGAGGGGATTGTGTTGTGCGGTCATTGTTTTATGGGATGATGATGCAAATTTGCACGTTGCTTTTATGGGCTCGGGAAGGCTCGTGAAGTCTCGCTGCCGCACTGCAGCAAGGGTGCCACCGTACACACCAAACCCAGCACCAGGTCCAACTCCATCGTCCACCAGGGGATTCGCCACCTCGAAAAATCCCAGCCGTCAAGTAACAGCTTCGTCGCCACCAAGGTTACCCGAGCTTGTCGAACCTCCGCTGGTCTAGGAAACACCATCGCAAGTTGCCTCCCAGAGCTACCTCCGCCGAAGGGGCACCCTTGCATACCACCTTCCGGGGCCACCGCCCCGGCATCCACAGACTCGCACCCAATGAGAAGATTCTTTGTGTGACCTGCGAGACAGGGGGATAGGCCTGGCTGACACAGGATGGTAGTACAAGCATAGCCGCACGGAGGTGATGTCTACTCACTTCTATTCTTGTAGACAGTTGTTGGGCCTCCAAGTGCAGAGGTTTGTAGAACAGCAACAAGTTTCCCTTAAGTGGATCACCCAAGGTTTATCGAACTCAGGGAGAAAGTGGTCAAAGGTATTCCCTCTCAAGCAACCCTGCAATCAAGATACAAGAAGTCTCTTGTGTCTCCAACACACTCAATATAGGTGCACTAGTTCGGCGAAGAGATAGTGAAATACAAGTGGTAACGGTGCCAGAAAATAGCTTCTGACTTGTTGCTGACGTGGGGTAACGGTGCCAGAAAAGAGCTGATGGCGTGAAGGAAAGGTAAAAGCCCAAAACCTCCTCGGCAAATGGAACAAAGATGAAAGCAAGCAAACATGCAACAGATCTAGTAGCAAACGGTGTTTCAATGTTTAGAAACAAGGCCTAGGGATCATACTTTCACTAGTGAACACTCTCTCATATAAATATCCTCTCTTCATGATACTACTCTTAACTACTCTCCGGTTGGACACTCTAATCATCGGTAGGGCTATAACAACACTCCTCAAAGTCCGCCTTCCCCAATCTAGATAACCCCATACTGTCACCTTGAGTTCTAGATGGTTCCAACAAACACCACAATTTCATAGAGACATCCAACTCCAAATATAACTCATAACAAATATTCAATCTAGCCAAAGTACCACACACGGTATGCACGCTGTCACTTTCACACACGTGGGGAAAAGCATAGATCTATTAAAGCACAAAGAGTATTTATGTGACTCAAGCCTAAGTGCCACCATGGCGTGCACGCTGTCACTTTCACACACATGGGGAGAACAGAGATCTATTGAAGCACTTGAGTAGCAAGGTAGATCTACTTGAATACAAAGCCCATGACCACAAGATCATGCATAGAGAGAGAGAGAGAGATGAACACATAGCTACCGGTAGAGCCCTTAGCCTTGAGGACGAACTACTCCCTCCTCATCATGGGAATCAGTAACGATGATGGAGATGGCGATGGAGATCGATGGAGATGGCTCCGGGGGCACTTCCCCGTCTCAGCAGGGTGCCGGAACAGAGACTTTCTATCCCCCGAATCTCCCCTTCGGTGGCGGCGGTGCTGCGGAGGTTTTCGTGGATTTCTTCTAGATTCGCTAGGGTTTTCTCATCGGGGGGCTCTTATAGGCGCAGGAATCAAGGTCGGTGGGGGTCCAGGGGGCCCACACCCCCTCCAGGTGCCCCCAGGGCTTGCCCGCGCCTACGGGGGTTTGGCCACCCTGTGTCCCCCCCTCCGGCTCTGCTTCGTGGTTCCGTGTTGCTCCGGGAAAAATATTAAATTTGGCTTCTGTCCCGTCCAATTTCGAGAATATTGATTTTTGCCTTTCTGGAACCAAAAACAGAAGAAAACAGGCAACTGGCACTGTGGCAATTTGTTAATAGGTTAGTTCCAGAAAAGATATAAAAACACCTCAAAGTGTAGACAAAGCAAAAGCAAAGTAGATACAAAACAAGCATGGAGCATCAAAAATTATAGATACGTTTCCGACGTATCAGGAGGATACCGATCTCCACCGCCGATGGCAGTTGTCGTCCGAACGCGGCAACAAGGGCACTCCAGGCCTCAAGCCCGGCTGGGCCTAGAAAGGGCCCGTAAAGACCCTGTTGTCATGCTGCAGTAGTGCAGTTGCAGCCACCCTCCTACACGCCCCACACCCACCACACCAGCTCTAGTGAGGGAAGGCCTGCGCTAGGCCCGCCCCGACCCATATTGGGCCCAAGTGGGTCCATATTTGGGCCAGCCAAAGCTGCTGAGGAAGCTGGCCAACCAAGGTGGCCCCATGTCGGCCGCATCCAGCATCAGCGCGCCACCACCACGCCCCTGGGTCGAGCCGCTAGGCCAGCGCTATCCGTCGCCGCCAAAGCTCCATGCCACCAAGCTCCGCCGCCTCCATCGTGAGGATCCGCATCCGCCACAGCCGCGACATGCTGGCAACTGCGTTGGGGATCACCGTCCCATTGCTGCAGATGCCGCCATGATGAAGACGCTCATCCTCGTCCTCCTCCCGGAGGGTATCTAGGGGATCCTCCACCGCCGGCACCGAGCGGGCCTTGCCCGTTGGCTCCCGCTGCCGGCGACAGCGTGGGAGAGGTGTGATGGGGGGATGGGGTCGAGGGAGGAGGGGGCCGCCCCTGGCTGCTGCACGGTGGTGACCTAGGAGCAGGGACGGGAGAGGTTTCGGGGACAATATGATGAAGGAAATATGTCCTAGAGGCAAATAATAAAGGAGTTTGTTATACACATTCCATTAGTTCATAATAGTTTTATATCATGCTATAACTATATCAATAAGGAAACATTGATATATGTGTAATATATAAACAAACTCAAGTCCCTAGTAGCCTCTATTTAACTAGTTTATTGGTCAACGGATGGTCAAAGGTTTTCTGACCATGAAGGTTCTTCAGCACCTAATTGAGCTCATTTTTTTTAAATAATACATTTTTTATTGAATTTCACAAATAATACACAAAACGGGCAAATTGCAAATCTGACGGTCGGTCGGCCGTTCGACAGACGACCGACTCGGTTCGTCTTTTGAAAAGACGACACACTGTTTCGTCTTTTGGGAGGACGACGGCCCAGATAATCGGCTGTTGGAAAGACGAACGTAATGTTTGTCTGTTGGAAAGACGAAGGGTGCATTGATCATGCAAGGTTGAATTGATCGGCAGGTTCCAAATAAGTTTTAGGTTGTTTTAGGTTGTTTTAGGTTTCGGACTATTGTTTCGCGCGGTTTATCCCGCCGTCACTTCCCGCCAATTTTTCTCGCCACTCCTTCCCGCCGATTTTTCCCGCCAGTCCTTCCCGCCCTTCTTTCTCGCCAGTCCTTCCCGCCCTTCTTTCCCGCCAGTCCTTCTCGCCCTTTTTTCCCGCCTATTCTGTTCGATGCCTCTATAAATGCAGGCAACGAGATGTATCTTTTGACCCAGTTCATCTCTTCCTCCTCTTACTCTGTAATTAATTTCCCTCCTCTCCTCTTGCTCTCGCATTTTCCTCCACTCTTCTCCACTATGAACGACGCGTTTCCCTGGTCGCTAGATATGTCCATTGGGCTTCTCCAAATAGCGAGAAGCGTTATGATAGGCGATGAACGAGCCCACTGGGAGACGTTGGTAACGAACCATGATGCTCTCGTTATGCTTGGTAAGTCACTTCATCGGAGAGGGTGGAAACTGAAGACCCCAAATCAGGTACGAGCAGAGCTTCTCAGGATCCAGGCAAGGTGGGACAAGCTCACCTTCAAGAGTGAATCTCACATGATGGAGCGGGATGATGCACCTTGTTCCTGGATAGAAGAGAGCGAAGATGAGGATGATATCTTCATGCCGCCACCCGTTGGAAGCAAGGCGAGAGCTGAGTGGGACAAGAGGCAGGAGAAGAAGAAAGCGCAGGCCAAGAAGAGCAAGTGCGAGGGATCGTCAAAGGGAAAGGGCGAGGCATCATCAAAGGGAAAGGGAAAGGCATCATGCTAGGGATAGATAGTACTCTTATTTATGTACCGCAAGTTATGTTGAACTGTGTTGCAAGCTATATTGAGTAGTTTGTCGAATAAAATCATGAAATAATAGAATGATGTCTCATACATAGATAGATAAATGTCTGATACATAAGTAGATATATGTATCATACATAGATAGATAAATGCCTGATATCTAAGTAGATATCACTGTCGATTGACGAGGTGGCGGAGGCCTTGTACTCCATCCATATCTGGTGGCATCACATCACGGCGAGGTGCGCTTGACCTTCACCTTGATCCTGTGTATCCTGTGTGGAGATAGGTGGTGGAGTACACTGGTACATCGGCCAAACCAGTCTACCCGCCGTCTTGGTCGGCTGGTCATGGTCACAAGATCGCCCCATGTAACGGAGTCTCCTGCTAGTGTAGAAGAAATTAAGCATCGAACAATGTCATACCGCATCTAACAATAGTAGGAAGGGACACGCTACCATGAGGATGAGATTGTGGTCGATAAGCGAAGTCCATGTAGGGATCGGTGCCGATGCGCCATTGTTCAAAAGTAATCTGTTCGCTGCAATCGGTCGATATTAAATGCGATTGCTGCCACGGGTCATAAGTAACCGTGATTGCTTACCCGAGCCTCCACCTGGTCTGGAGGTGGTGCTCGGTGCCTACTGTGAGAGTCGTGGACGAGGCCCGTGGCGGAGTGGTGGAGAAATATGCTCCTCATGCCATCCCGAGCCTCCAGCATGGTCTGGAGAAGGTGGCTGCTCCATGGATCGACGTGGGGCGCGCTCCTCCACCGAGTGATGCGGTGGGCGCTGCTGCGTGGATCGACGTACGGCCTTCCACCGAGTGACGCGGTGGGCGTTGTGCTTCTCGGTGTTGAACAACGTCTGAGACGCTGGTGCACGTGATGGCCGCGTAGATACGCCGCATCTTCTCCTCGACCCGCCGGGCAAAGGACTGAGCCTGCTAACGGGGCACAAGAGGAACGGTCGAAAGCGATCGTCCGCATCGAGCCACCTCACCAGAGCTCCCAAGTCATATCGGCCTGCATTTGTCTCATAGTTAGGTATGCACTACATAGGCACTCATGTTGATTATGCTCTAAATAAAGTACTTACCGCTGACTGTCTGGGCTCTAGTGTTGACTGGCTAGGGTATATCTCATCGTCATGTGCGTGTGGAATGGGACGTAGCCGTGTCATCGACATGTACCTCTGTAAGTATCCGTGGAATAGTTCCATATCAAACGGGCCAGCGTGCCACACTTGTGTTGGTGCATTCTGCCACTCGTTGATGTAAATCCCCACCCGTTGGAGCCATTGAGTGGCGGTCTTGCTAGTTTTCCGAGAGTACCTATCATTAGAATTTGTTAGACCATCATTAAAGAACATAGATAAAGTATAAGACGCATTCCTTATGTACATATATTTACTTACGCGTGCACGACATCTGGAAGGGGAACATCCGGACGCGGATCTACCATCCGCAAAGACCGAATCGCCAGATGACCTTTGTTGAGACATCTCCTCAACTTGGCAATCAAAGATGATCTTCGATTTAGTCACCAATACTCTAGATCTCTAGTGCACATAATAGATAAGGGGATATCGGATATGTCTGCGGGGTGTACGGCTCCCAAATCACGACATCCTCTTTCAAGGTGTCGAACTGCTTTTGAACGATGGATAGCATCTAACGACTTGCTCTCCATAAACGACATCGCATGACAAAATAGTTGTTAGTAACTTTCATATTGTAGTACCAGAAGTGCAATTTATTAAGACATTACACTGACCTTGCGACGGGTCCAGTGAGTGACAAATGTAGGCAAGTCAATTTGCTCTTCGTCGAACAGCAGGTCAGAGTGGTAGACAATTGTTTCATGTTCCTGGTTGTCGACTATTTGGTTGTCACTTACTTCTGGACGGCCGATAGGGAACCTCTCCCATGACCACAGTTGCACAACAATGGGCATCCTAGCAAGGCAGAACTGTCCTTGGTTAACCTCTGAGTCACATGTTTTTTAGTGAAGTCATCAAGATAGCCACGACACTTGATATACTTCCACTCTTGGTTCTGCTTGCAAAGCTTCTTGAATAGGTTCATAAGAGCCTTGTTCCTGAACTGTGAGAAAAAATTGGCCCCTAGATACCGCATGCACCAACGACTCTGCATGTCTAGCCATGGAGTTACTTCATCAGGAGTGGGCTGTGTGAGCTTCTTTATCGCACTTAGTATACCTGGATGCCTATCATGAAGGACACATACATTCGGTGTATCTCTCACAATTGCTATCTTCAGCTGCCTGAAAAACCATACCCAACTCACGGTGTTCTCGCTCTCCACGAAAGCAAAAGCAAGTGGAACAACTTGATTGTTTCCATCTTGACCTATGGCAGTCAATATCTGACCCCTATACTTGCCAGTGAGAAATGTACCATCCACACAGATGACTGGTCGACAGTGAGTGAAAGCTTCTATGCATATAGCAAATGAGAAGAACACTCGATGAAGTACCCTCAAATTAGGTTCCCGTGGCAATGTAAAGTGTTGGATGTCCACGAGGGTGCCTAGATTCCTAACTGCGATGTCCGGAGCATCCTAACAACACAGTCATACCCGCCTCAAAACGAACCAAACCTTGCCTCCAAAGGCCCTTTTGCTTAGTCCTCTAAGCCTTCCCGTATGAAATATTGTAGCGAATCGACAGAAACTTTGTGAATGATAGCATTCACCCCATGGCTTTGCCTCCATTATCTCTCAGGTACAACAGCCAGCCGGGAGGGTTGGACGTGAGATTACGATGGTCTGAAGGACACTTTCAAGTGTGCATGTGTGCATCATAACATCGGTGACCTTCCGTTTGTGTCATACCTAGGGACATGGGCATGCACCCTTGCGGACATCTAGCTTCCTCGCAAACCAATGTCAAATATTGTTGTGATGACACCTTCGTTTCAAGACCCGTTGCATGGACATTGACCACTCAACAATTGCTTCCTGCAGATGTCTCTTGCTAGGATATAATGCACCCAGAGATGATGTTCGGCGTGATAATGCCACGCGAATCATGCCCATCGCTCACAGTCATTGCTGCTGTGTTGTCATTATTCCATGATGCGGAATAGGTTGGCGATCTCTTCTTGATCAGACTCCAGAATCATCACCATATCACCTGCCTTCTCGAGTCTTCGCTTCCATTTGATGTTGCAACAAACCATCATATATCTCGTCCTCATCAGCTTCCGCATTAATATGTCTTCCCTAATCCTTCACCACCGTCCTCGATACATAACCATCACCCCGTGTGTGCATAGCTACGTGACCTGATTCATAACCGCCACCCTCTTGGCCTGACTACTCGCCATGATCATAACTACCTCCAAAGATGACCGTCCGACTACTCAAGCCATGATCATACCCAGCCTCTTTCGCCACAGTAACACTAAGAGACTGGGGTTAACTTCTTTTTCCGCAAGCTTGCACAAATTTGACCCATTTCGCTATGCCTATTGGCCTTAAATAAAAATTAGGGGTTTGCCTTGACTTAGTCCATAAAGCATGCACACCGACAAGTATGGGTAGGAGGAGCCCTAAACGAACACATAACCAATCCTTCAACTGAGTAACGGGCACTGCTTTCAGATTCTCAAGCACTTCATCCATAAAACTAAACTCGCTCAAATCAACTCCGTTGGTTTGTTCGACGGAACCAGGACCATACAAGAACCTAAACACTACATTATTTGACATGATTTTCACCTAAAAATACGAAAATAGTCAAAACAGGTACATTGACACATAATACTCTACAAATATCTTGCATCTAATGACCCCATAAAAAGGCTACCTATAAACATACACACATGACTCCAATTAGCAAGAAATTAGGTTTACCCTTGAAGCGTCTTGAAGTCGTGCCGTCTGTGTTGCCTCAGGTCAACGGATCAGCACCTCTACCATGCACCTTCCTCAAGTCCCAGCACCAGCCTCCACCATGGCCATTGCTCAACAAGAACACCACCAGATCCCTCCACCAAAACAACTCAAATCACTACACCAGGCTATTCCATTAGTAGATCGGGACTCTACTAGCTTGCTAATGTGTTAGAGCAGCGAGTTTGGGTAGAAATCTGGGCTAAAAATCGGTGCAGCAACTGGCGAAAACGAGAGCGAGCGAGTGAGAAAGAGGAAGAACCGAGAGAGAGGAGGGCTAGCGAGAGGTGGGGAGGACGACGACGGGTCAGCACTGAGTTATATGCTGGGTGGCGTCGGCCCTTCAATGGACGAACCCGGCCTTCGTCCATTCAACGGACGAACCTCGCTGCAACCCCCATGCCGGCCGATAGCGTGATGCTCGGTCGTCTTTTGGAATAAAGAAGGCAACACGGTCGTCTTTTCGGAAAAAGAAGGCAACGCTGCCGGCTGTTCGATAAAAGTCGACCGGTCTGTCGTCTGTTCAAAAGACGAACCATGTCGGTCGTTCTCGAACGGCCAATCAATCGACGGTAATTTGCCCGATTTGTGTACTATTTGTGAAATTCAATAAAAAAATGTATTATTTAAAAAAATTAGCCCTGATTCACAATGGAGCTATCTCATTGGAGAATGAGATAGTGGACACCGTTCCACAGATGATTGTTGCAACACGATCATATCACAAAGTTCATAGTTGCAATTGTCGAAAACATAGTGATTTGTTCCTCAGAATATGAGACCATATTTAATCACTATCACTCGTGGATACTTTGATGACATTTAACGTTCTCTATGAAAAGGTGATCATAAGTGTGTCGTTGGGTAACCGGAGGAACAGGTTGAGGGGTATGTGTCAAGAGCAAGATTTGTACATCTGTGTGATGGAAGATACACTAGGCCCATTCAGATAAGTTATATCAAATATGTTGCACAATATGTGACTAGGTCATGGGATATTACGTATCGGTATGAGTTTAAAGTAGCATTATCGGTAATGAGATCGAACCCAGCATAGAGATGTCGATGATCAAATCTTGGAAAAATATAAGTAACGCAAATACAAAATAAACATAACACATAATGTTTCAGGTTCAAAACGATGGAGAATCGTGAGCGTCATAGGGGTCACAAGTGCATCCCAGTTACCTCTATGATCATTAATGGAGATTATGTCTATGACATGTAGGGGTTCATAGGATGGAAAACAAAAAAATTCTACCGCATGAACACACAATCAAGATCTAATCTATGATCAAGCCAAGATCTATCTACTCGATTGTAGCAACGAGTCGATAGAATACTAACCCTCGAAGATCCAAAGCGGTTAACGAGAGCAGATTCTCGTGGGTGATGTAGTCGTACACTTCCGATCTCAAGATCGCATAGACGATCCTTCGGCGGCTTAAGCGGCAGCTTCCGCAATCGGTCACATCGTTCGATTACTGATGAAGACCTTCCTATCCCTTGTTCCAACAGGCGAGGTTGTAGCACTCTCTCGTGATTCGGCAGACGACTGGGTGTGGTACCTAAGTAGAGGGAGATCTCGAGGCTTCGCCTTAAGCCAGCGAGTATGGTGGAGTGAGAGAGGCCTTGGCGATCTACGGTTTAGAGGCACCAGGAGAGCTTTGGCTAGGCGGGGTTTGGAAACCCTAACTCGGCGACTTAGAGGATGCCTAGGCGTGGTGCCCGGAGGTGGCCGGCGACTTGGGGTTTGGGGTGTGAGAGGTGTAGGTAGAGGGGCACCCCCCTTCTTTATAGGTGGGAGGCGCCAGTTGGGAGGAGGAGTCCTCCCCAACTCAGCCAACCTCCTTGGCGGGTGGAGGGAGGAGGACTTCCTCCCCAAGTAGGTTTCCTACTCTCCCTCCACCAAGCAAACTTGCTGTTTGACTTTTCAAATTGGCGTTTGACTTTTCAAACTAGGATTCGATTTCTTCCTTTATTTTTCCCAGCCATGATACCTAGTACATGATGCAACCATTCCACATTGTCATGACACATTCATGTACCCTTCCCCTCCGGAGTGTCGGACCTTCTGGACCCTTCTAGAACATTCTCGATGAAAACACCGGAATCATTCCCCAACTCCGAAACAGGACTTTCCTTATATGAATCTTATTCTCCGGACCATTCCGGATCTCCTCGTGATATCCCGGATCCTATCCGAGACTCCGAACAACATTCAGTCTCTTACTCATCATTCCATAACTACTCAACAACATCGAATCCTTAAGTGTGTCTCCCTACAGTTCGTGAATTATGCGGACATGACCGAGACACTTCTCCGATCAATAACCAATAGAGGAATCTGGAAATTCATATGGCTCCCACATGTTTCTATGATTACTTTGCGATCGAATGAACCACTTACATATGATACCAATTTCCCTTTGTCTCACGATAGTTTACTTATCCGAGGTTTTGATCGTCGGTATCTCTGCATACCTAGTTCAACCTCGTTACCGATAAGTACTCTTTTCTTGTTCCCGTGGTATGTGATACCTTGTGATCCAGTCACATGCTTGCAAGTTAATTGGATGACATTGCACCGAGAGGGCCCAGAGTATATCTATCCGTCATATGGATGGACAAATCCCACTCTTGATCCATGTGTCTCAACCCATACTTTTCGAACACTCAATGCCATATTTATAGCCACCCGCCACGGTGGTGTTTGATGTCATCAAAGCATCCTTCCGGTGATGGTGATAAGCATGATCTCATGGTCGAAGGAATTAGGTTACTATGTATCAGAAAGCTTATAGCAAATGAACTATATTAAATGACTTGATCTTTATGCTACGCTTAACTATAGGAGTATGTCCATCACATCATTCTCCTAATGATATGACCCTATTGTTAATAACATCTCTATGTTCATGATCAAGAAACCATGATCATATATTAACCAACAAGCTAGTTTAACAAGAGGCTTTACTAGGGACTCTTTTATGTTTACAAATCACACAAGTATTAATGTTTCCTGTTAATACAATTATAGCATGGTATGTAAACATTTATCATAAGCATGAATATATGATAATAACCACTTTATTGTTGCCTCTTGGGCATATCTCCAACAGTCTCCCACTTGCACTAGAGTCAATAATCTAGTTTCAAACCTTTGTGTATTCAACACCTATGGCTTTCTGGTGTCGTATGTACATGATTGCTAGTGGTCAACTGATCTCCGGATCTGACACTTCCAGATCCGTGTGTAATTGCATGTCTTTGCGTCTCTACACATCACTCATTCTCTAATGAGATGGCTTTGTACAAATTTGGTCCTTTGGTGTGACCTTTAGTTCTTTGGGGTTAAAACATGTTGATAATATTGTCGTACAATATATCTTCATAGTATTATCCCTGCTGTGAACTACACTTAGTTTGATAACAAACTACTTGACACAAATGCCCTCTTTTGCTGCTATAACAGCAGTTATATACTTAGCCTTTTGTTGTAGTATCTGTCACAATGTCTCAACTTTGGAACTCATTCAAATCCATTATGGAACTTACTTTCCATCATATTGTGCCACCCTTAGTTTAGATTGAGATAAACTTAATTTGTACTTTGTGACAAAACTAGTATCAATGTAATTCATTTACAATGAACTAACCATCTATTTGTCACTTCTACAAAATAATATATTCTTAGTTATTTTACAAGATCATAAGAATATCTTTACTATAGTCCAATAATCATCTTATGAATCATTCTGGTATATGCTCATAACATTTAGAGCATAGGACATATCTGGATTTGTACATATCACAACATGATTGATATAAATACTCTTTCTGATTTCATACATCAAGTATCAATCTATACTTGAATCTTTGTTTCACTAACCAAGTGTCAATACACTTGAATATATCATCAATATTGAACTCATTCAATCCTTTCTGTGCGACAAGAACCTTTCTTGTAGTTTCTATATTGAACTCATTCAATATATCATCTATGTACTTCAAGACAACCATATTAGCATCTATTGATGCCAAATATTTGGGTTTTGCCTAAGTCTTTCATCGAGATGAAATTCTTATCCTGTGTTAATAAAAGATACATCATTTCCAATCAACAATATGTCTTCCACATAATGTATTAGAAACATGTCTTAGCGCTCCCACTTAATTTCTTGCAAATGCAAGCATCTTCATCGTCTCTGATGAAATTAAACTATTTTAACAGTTTCATCATAGTGAAGATTCCAACTCCGCGATGCTTACTTCAACCATTGAAGTTTGCATATGCTTTTAGCATCCTTTGAATTAACAAAACCCTTTGGACCGTGTCATGCACACGTCCTTGGTAACCATTCTATTAGAAGAACTTGTTTTGTTTATTCAACACATAACAAAATTATATGTCGTGGTTGCTACATTAATCCGTCTAGACTAAATATCGCTATGAAAGATCAGATCTTGTCATAGTCAACCTTTGAACATTGTTGTGAACTCTTTCCCAACATGTCGATAATTTCATAGATGTGAAACATCCATGTTTATTTCTTTATAGATCCAAATACGACTGTAAGGTCTTGTACCTTTCCAGAGGGTCTTTCACGTTCAAAGCTTGATCTTTCGTATATGGACTATCACGGATTTTGTGGCTTCAAGCCATTTGACGGAGTCAGGGCCCATCATCGCTTCTTTGCATGTAGTCGGATCATTATTGTCAAATAATGATTTAACTCTCAAATCTTGGTATTTGATTGTTTACCCGACCTACTTGTTTCAATAGGAACTTAGATCTCCGTGACCATAACCTTTGAGGCACGTGAGCCATGAGCATTGTTGCTGCCTCCGGAACACTTTTCGGCGCTGCGCAACTTTGCACATATAGCTAAGGTTCTTTTAACCTTATCAAAGTTCTATTGTCCTCCCACTTAACTTTTCACGAAAAATTCCTTCTCTAAGAAACTTGACGTTTTAAGCGACAAACATTTTTGTCTCCGATGTTATGGAGGAACAGTTATTCGAAATAACATACAAAGACAGGTTCATACGACTTTGGTTGCAAACATCTTTCTTATGCATAGCATACCAATGTTTAAGAAAGGACAACGATAGTTTACTTATCCGACATATTTCTACGATTACTTTGCGATCGAATGAACCACTTACATACGATACCAATTTCCCTTTGTCTCACGATAGTTTACTTATCCGAGGTTTTGATCGTCGGTATCTCTGCATACCTAGTTCAACCTCATTACCGATAAGTACTCTTTTCTCGTTCCCGTGGTATGTGATCCCTTGTGAGCTAGTCACATGCTTGCAAGCTAATTGGATGACATTCCACCGAGAGGTCCCAGAGTATATCTATCCGTCATATGGATGGACAAATTCCACTCTTGATCCATGTGTCTCAACCCATACTTTCCGAACACTCAATGCCATCTTTATAGCCACCCAGTTACGGTGTGGTGTTTGATGTCATCAAAGCATCCTTCCGGTGATGGTGATAAGCATGATCTCATGGTCGAAGGAATTAGGTTACTATGTATTAGAAAGCTTATAGCAAATGAACTATATTAAATGATTTGATCTTTATGCTACGCTTAACTATAGGAGTATGTCCATCACATCATTCTCCTAATGATATGATCATGTTGTTAATAACATCTCTATGTTCATGATCAGGAAACCATGATCATATATTAACCAACAAGCTAGTTTAACAAGAGGCTTTACTAGGGACTCTTTTATGTTTACAAATCACACAAGTATTAATGTTTCCTGTTAATACAGTTATAGCATGGTATGTAAACATTTATCATAAGTATGAAGATATGATAATAACCACTTTATTATTGCCTCTTGGGCATATCTCCAACATGACATTCTCGAACCGTAGGAATGCACGCTTAAGGGAATTACGACGCGTGGAGATCAACCTGTAAGAGGGAATTCTGAAAGAGATGGAAAGAGAGAGAGAAAATCAGAAGTGTTCTGGGAAGATCCGAAGTTGTTTGAAGAGAGAAAGGAATAAGAAAAAGGACTAAAAAGAGTTTCAGATAAATGAGAATTTAAATATACATTTATTATACGTTAATTTTGAATTAATATATTCTAAATAATATTTAAATTAAGGTTTATAAAAGCAACTTTCATATTAGGTCAAATCCCTAGAGAGAATTGTCTTATGAGAAAAGCTACAGAAAAATAGCACAATTGTGTGGGCTAGGCCGCCCACAAGTGGTTGGGCGGACAAGGGCTAAGCGTCGCGCGGGCGGCAGCTGATTATGTAGGGGTTCCTAGCATGGAAAACAAAAAAATTCTATTGCATGAACACACAAAAGCCAAGATCTAATCTATTAGATCGGTGCAACGAGTTGATAGAGTACTAACCCTCGAAGATTCAAAGCGGTTAACGAGTTCGGATTCTCGTGGTTGATGTAGTCGTTCACTTGCCGATCTCAAGATCACAAAGACGATCCTTCCGGTGCCGCGTTCCGGAAGCGCTTCCGTAGTCGGTCACACGTTTGGTACCCGATAAAGACCTTCCTCTCTCTTGTTCTAGCAGGCAGTGGAGGTTGTACATCTCCTCTCGATTCCAGCAGCACGACGGCGTGGTGGTGAAATGAAGGTGAATTCCCGCAAGGCTTCGCCTAAGCCGGAGCGATAAAGATGGAGTAGAGGGGTTCCTCGGCAACTAGGGTTTAGAGGCCTAGGGGAGGAGGTGGTGGCCGGCGGCGGCGGTGCAAGGGCGGCGGTGGCGATGGCTTGTGCTAGGGTTTTGGTTGGGGGAGAGGCTCAAGGGCGGCGGCGGCGGCATGGTCTAGGGTTTTGGTTGGGGGAGAGGCGCAAGGGCGGCGGCTAGTAGTATAAGAAGGACGGAGTCCACCTAAAAGAAAGGCATGATGAGAGTCTAGGCCTAGATGTTCCTTTCTTCGCAAAGTAAAATGTCCCTGATGGCCCGATCCCTCAAAAATATAAGGGAAAATCCTCTCTCTCTGACGATGATGATGGAGGCCCAGAGGCCAGAGCCTCTGAGTATGATGATGTTTTCCACTCGTACAAGTGTCATTTCTCCGATAATAGTAACACCACATTTCCCGGCAAAATAGTGAGTATAATAGTTAGGGTGTCAGATTGTTGAACCTCCTGCATCCATCCAAGAGGATTCAGGTACAAAGAAAAATCGGTGAACTCTCTGGTGCAGACATGGTGGTGTGACGCGCTGCGAGTCTGCAAGTACCAACCAGAATCTAAAGAAGATGGCCTGGAGGAAGAACATTCATCGGGACAGGATAAATAGAAGGCAGGCATGGAGGAAGGAACTGCAACACTCCTATAACAGAAATACCTACCCTCTTTTCGCAGGCCCTCGATGAACTGAACTATGGTGTTTGTTACCTCTAGCTAACTAACTAACTCACTCAATGGCCGGTGTAAGACGAGGTCAGATAGTAGAATTGAAAGGAGGAACAGACTAGTAGAAGAAACATGTGATGGGAGACCGATCTCTCGTGGTTCATCAGACCATATGCAAGAAGTTAGATGGACTGGTTTCATCGAGTACCATCATCATCATCACCATCATCATCGGCAAAATGGGAGATTATTGATTTTGGGGCATGATTTGGGCGGAGGAGATATCACCGTGGAATGGAATCGGAAGCTGGCTGCTGCAACGGGCCAGACAACTTGGAAGGCAGTTTGGACGGTTCATCCTGCAAACCGCATCGGGCAAAGCAGGGGCATGTGCCATCGTCGAGCAAATAAATAATCAGTGGTGCGAGCAGGGGAAGATTCAGATCAGTCGGCTTTTCCTTTCTTTGTAAAAAAAAATAGGATCGATGCATGTTTTACTTCAAACAAATAAATAGTAGTACCTGTGATTAGCAGTAATCAGTAAACAAAAAAATCGCCGTTGCCGGGGATCGAACCCGGGTCACCCGCGTGACAGGCGGGAATACTTACCACTATACTACAACGACTCTGTTTGAATTATTTCAAAATAAGGTTTAATTATACGCAAGTGTTATCGCCCTTTTCTCGTCATAAGGAATCTTGGCATGGGTTTTTTTCTGTCGCGCGAACAGTTTCGCTTTTCCGTTCCTTTATATTTCCACCCGGAGGTGCCCTTGGTTCTGTTTCTCTTCCGTTGTCTCCTTCCTAGGTCGATCGTGCGCGGCGTCCTCTCCTTATTTTGGCGCCCTATCTGGTTGTCCCTCTTCTCGATCTCGTGCTGCTCGTGTTCGTTCTGGTCAACACACTTGTCTCTCCTTGTTTTCTCGTTCTGCCTTCCTCTTTCTGATGCAGATTGTTGTGAAGTCGTTTCTCTTTTTCTATCATGTAGTAAACGCTGCCAGAGGAATAACTTAGAGCATCTCTAGTCGCGTCCCCCAAACAACATCTGTCAACAGCGTCGGATTGATCTCTTGGGGACATCGCCATGCCCTGCCATGGCGACGTGGCTTGTCCTTCCCGGTTGCCGGAAGAAAGGCAGAGCAACACAAGAACCTTGGCGATGGCATAATCTGAGGCGGCATTGGCTACCGGGACAAAGACAAGGCTCGACGACGGGGACGACTCCGCTTCCTGAGAACTTTCGGCGGTGCCAATTGTTTCAAAGACAGGCAAGAGGACTACCTGCGGAGAGGGCGAAAAAGGCAGGCGAGAGGGCAGCTACGTGGATGGCAAGAAGTGGCACAAGCAGGCAGCGAAGCTGGAGGAGGTCGATTTTGGGGGGTAAATTGTTTTCTGAGCCACTAGCGAGCGAGCCAGGGGAGGACAAAAGGATGACGTAGCCGGTCACACATTGTTCAGGCCGACTAAAACCAACCCAATGTTATGCTAGGAATGGGTCGTCGCGGACCGGTCCATGACGCTCTGCCTGTTGTGTGCCTATGCTGAACCGCGTCTTCTGCCTGATCGGACTCGTTCGGATACCCTGATCCGTTTCAGCGTTTGGATCAGCCTGCTGAAGATGCTCTAATTAAGGATGTCAATGGGTAGGGTATGGGCAGGGTAGAGCAATACCATATCCATACCCGTATAGCCAATGGATACAAAAATTTACCCATACCCGTACCCGCGAGTATAAAACTTTACCCATACCCATACCTGGCGGGTACCCGTACCCATTGGGTACTCGGCGGGTATATCCAATAATATACAAGTTATTCAAAATTTTACTTTCATCAATAGCATATTGAAAAAAAGACAATAATCTCTACTTACTAATAGTAGACGATTACATGAAAGTATCAAATTAAAGTTTAGAAGTTGTAATCTCATACTCGTCCCTAGGCTTCTCGGCCGCATAGGTTCAAACTCTATAGATAAGTTTGACATGTCAGTTTAAACGGGCAGGGTATGGGTATACCCATGGGTATAAGTCTATACCCGTACCCGTACCTGTGACTTAACGGGTAGGGTATGGGTATTACCCGTGGGTATAAAAGTGTGCCCATACCCTATCCATACGTACCCATGGGTAAAATTGCCATCCTTAGCTCTAATGGTAGCCCTCCCACAAAGACCTCCCCTGGTTCCTCGAGCCCTTGATGAACAATGATGACAGTTTAAGACAAGGCTGAAAGGTGCTTATATCAGCAGTGTGTGCGACATGACCATGTGCGATCAGTAACTTCTTTTATTCTCTTTTGGTTAATCTCAAACATGTGAATTGGGAGCTCTGCTCCTTTTATCGATTTCTGTTTTAATCTGAAGCATGTGGAAGAACTCACTGACGAGAATAGATCAAGGACAAAGAGAATAATTAAGAAGAAGAAGAAACGCCTCTTTCGTTGCTACAGCAAAGCCACGGAAGGAAAGAAATAATTTCTCATGGACGCATTGCTAGGAGGAAAAATGTTCTGCATCGACTAATATATAATAAAAAAAAGGTGAAGAATGATCAAAAATCACAAAAATAGAAGCGCCGTTGCCGGGGATCGAACCCGGGTCACCCGCGTGACAGGCGGGAATACTTACCACTATACTACAACGACTTGACTTGCAACAAAATTGCGACACTTATTGTTATTTTATATCCATCTTAAAGAAAATCTGTGTGTTCATGCAATGGGATGAAAAGATTGCTCATCAAGGTTTCAAATTACACTAACCAACAGTATTCGGTAAATGTATTTTTGTTACCAAACAAAACAATTTCATGAGTGAAGATCTTTGAAATTTTAGCCGTGGAATGCGTCCTAGTTTGCTTGAAGCTATCAAGTGCAAGAAAAATGTATAGCTAATTATGTTTACACGTAGCGTTAAACCATCTCTGGTATCTTTATTCCATTGGGTTCTTTTACATGTGAGATTTAAAACATCTTATCGATTAGCGCTGTAAAAGATCTGCTATTACAGTTTTCATATCTTATCTATGTCTTGAGATAATAGAGAGGTCTTATCAAGTAACAATGCATGGTCATGTAAGCCCTTGGGTAAATGTTATAAGATATAAAAGATTTTGAAAACAAGAATTTGGGAGAATATTTATGATATGATGATTTTAGATTGATTCTCTTTGTCTACACATGGGCATGTCAACCGACATCTAAGAGAAAATAGAGGGAACACATGTTGGAGATATGCCCTAGAGACAATAATAAAAGTAGTTATTATTATATCTTTATGTTTATGATAAATGTTTACATTCATGCTATAATGGTATTAACCGGGAACATTAATACTTGTGTGATTTGTAAACTAAATTAGAGTCTCTGGTAAAGCCTCTTTATAATAATAGCTTGTTAGTTAATAGATGATCGTGGTTTCTCGATCATGAACATTGAGATGTTATTAACAACAATATCATATCATTAGGAGAATGGTATGATGGACATACTCCTATAGATAAGCATAGCATAAAGATCAAGTCATTTCAATAGTTCGTTTGCTATAAGCTTTCTGATACATAGTAACCTAATTCCTTTGACCATGAGATCATGTTATTCACCATCACCGGAAGGATGCTTTGATGACATCAAACACCACACCGTAACTGGGTGGCTATAAAGGTGGCATTGAGTGTTCAGAAAGTATGTGTTGAGGTACATGGATCAAGAGTGGGATTTGTCCATCCATATGACAGATAGATATACTCTGGGCCTCTCGGTGGAATCTCATCCAATTAGCTTGCAAGCATGTTAATGGCTCACAAGAGATCACATATCACAGGAATAAGAAAAGAGTATTTATCGGTAACGAGGTTGAGCTAGGTATGCAGAGATACCGACGATCAAACCTCGGATAAGTAAACTATCGCGAGACAAAGGGAAATTGGTATCGTTGTAAGTGGTTCATTCGATCGCAAAGTAATCGTAGAAATATGTGGGAGCCATATGAATTTCCAGATTCCTCTATTGGTTATTGATCAGAGAAGTGTCTCGGTCATGTCCGCATAATTCACGAACCGTAGGGAGACACACTTAAGGATTCGATGTTGTTTAGTAGATATGGAATGTAAGTAGGGAAACCGAATGTTGTTCGGAGTTTCAGATGGGATCCAGGATATCACGAGGAGATCTGGAATGGTCCAGAGAATAAGATTCATATAAGGAAAGTCTGATTCCGGAGTTCGGGAATGATTTTGATGTTTTCATCGGAGAGGTTCTAGAAGGGTCTAGAAGATTCACCGGACTGGAAGGGGAATGGTCCATGAATGTGTCATGGTTAAGTGAAATGATTGGATCATATCCTAGGTCACTTTGGTTGGGCATTTGCGAGAGAGAAATAAATCCTTAAATTAAAAGTCAAAAAGGAGTTTTGAAAAGTCAAACTGGAACAATAGTTACCTAGTGGAAGAAGGAAAGAGTCCTTCCTTCTATCCAACTTGGGTTTGGGTATGGATTCAAACTCCCCTCTCCCAAGCTGCTCTCCCTCTCATAAATAGAGGGTGAGGGCTGCCCCAAAGAACACACAACCAAGCCCTCCCCCACCCGTGCGTCGCCGCCGCCCACGCAGATGCCGCCGCCGCACGCCGACGGCGGCCCATCGTCGTCGCCCTAGCTGCTGCTGACACCTTCTCCTCCTCTCCGGCCTTCTAAACCTAGATCACCGAAAAACCCTAGATCCACCATAACTCACATCGGCTTAGGCAAAACCCTGCGTGATCTTTCCTCTACTTCCGACACCACGTCGTCGTGCTGCCGAAATCGTGAGGGGAGAATTACAACCTCCGCTGCCTGCTGAAACAAGGGAGAGGAAGGTCTTCATCGAAAATGGAAGCGGCCAATTTGGAAGCGCTTTAACGCAGCCGAAGGATCGTCTACGTGATCTTGAGATCGGCAAGTGTACGACTACATCACCCACGAGAATCTGCTCTCGTTAACCGCTTTGGAATCTTCGAGGGTGAGTACTCTAATTGACTCGTTGCTAGAATCTAGTAGATAGATCTTGGCTTGTTTGTATGCATGCGGTAGAAATTTTTTGTTTTTCCATGCTACGAACCCCTACAGTGGTATCAGAGTCGTGTCTATATGTAGATTTGTTGCATGAGTAGAACACAATGGTCATTGTGGGTGTTGATGCTTTTGTCGTCGATTGCTTCTTGTGTACTTTGCATCTTGCGGGATGGTGGGATGAAGCGGCCGGGCTAACCTTACATGACATCGTTCATGAGACTTGCTCCACGCTTGACATGCAACTTGTATTTCATAAGTGGTTTTGCGGGTGCCTGTTTCTCCTAACATAGCGAAGATTCAATTTACAACTGATAATTGACAATACTAGTATCAACGTTGTGGTTCTTGTTCGTAAGTTAGAACAACACTTATTGAAAGCTCCAAACCACGTAAAACATGCAAAGAAAATTAGAGGCGTCTAACTTTATTTTGTAGGGGTGTGATGTGATGTGATATGGCCATGATTGTGATTATATATGATGTATGCAATGTTCCTTATTGTAAGTTGGCAACCGGCAGGAGCCATATGGTTGTCCTTTAATTCCGTTAAGACCTGTGTGTCTATTATTCAAAGTAGTTGTAATAGTTGATGATGGTGGAAGACAACCATGAAGCGGCGCCATTGACCTTGACGCCATGCCGGTGATGATGGAGATCATGTTCGTGCTTGAAGATGGAGATCGGAAGCACAAGAAGAAAGGCCATATCATATCACATATTATGAATTGCATGTGATGTTAATCCTTTTATGCATCTTGTATTGATTAGTTCGCGACGGTAGCATTATAAAATGATCCCTCTAGCACAAAATATCAAGTTATAAAGTGTTCATCCTTAGTAAGCACCGTTGCTAAAGCTCGTTGTTTCAAAGCACCACGTGATGATCGGGTGTGTTAGATTCTGCGAGTGTATACAACGGGAGCAAGCCAGATTTGCTCATGCGGAAGCTAAGGTTTGATCTTGACGAGCCTAGCATGTACATACATGGTCTCGAAACACGGATTACTGAAAGGTAAAGCATGAGTCATATAGTATATATGATGAACATGTTGATTGTTCGCCATTGAAGCTACATCAACTCTCGTGATGATCGGTTTTGATGTGGTGGATTTGGTTCGTGTGATCACTAAAACAATGTGAGGGATATTGTTTTGAGTGGGAGTTCACCTAGATTAATTTAACTATTAATTAGAACTCAATTTGTCATAAACTTAGTCTAAACTATTGCAAATATGTTGTAGATCAATGGCGGCCCCTACCATCAATTTTAATGTGTTCCTAGAGAAAGAAAAGTTGAAAAACAATGGAAGCAACTTCGTGGATTGGTTCCGCAACTTGAGGATTGTCCTCAATGCTAGTAATTTTGCACCGTTGGGTGACCCACCTGCAGCTGATGCTACCGATGAGGTAAAGAATGTTTTCCTTACTCGGAAGAATCAGTACTCCATAGTTCAGTGTGCTATCTTGTATGGTTTGGAATCGAAGCTTCAGAAAAGGTTTGAGAACCATGACCCACATGATACTGTCCGTGAACTCAAATTGATATTTGAGGCTCACGCGACATTTGAGAGTTATGAGGCTTCTGAAAAGTTCTTTAACTGCAAGATGGAAGAGGGCAGCTCTGTCAGTGAGCACGTGCTTAAGATGTCTGGGCACGCAATCAAGCTTCAAAGCTTGGGTATAGTGATTCCTAATGCTTTGGGGATTCACCGTGTCCTCTAATCACTACCACCAAGTTACAAGAACTTTGTGATGAACTACAATATGCAAAACATGGACAAGTCGTTGCCCGAACTCTTCTCCATGTTAAAGTCTACGGAAGTGGAGATCAAGAAAGAGCACCAAGTGTTGATGGTCAATAAGACCACCAAATTCAAGAAGCAAGGCAAGTCTAAGAAAAAGGGAAACTTCAAGAAAGGCGGTAAGAAAGTTACCACGCCGGCGAAGAAGACCAAGGCTGATACTGAGTGCTTTTACTACAAGGGAGAAGGTCACTGGAAGCGGAATTGCCCTAAGTACTTGGCGGATTTGAAGAACGGCAACATCAAGAAGAAAGTTATATCCGATATACATGTTATTGATGTGTATCTCACTAGTACTCGTGGTAGTGCCTGGGTATTTGATACTGGTTCGGTTGCTCATATTTGTAACTCGAAACAGGAGCTATAGAATAGACGGAAACTAGCGAAGAACAAGGTGACAATGCGCGTTGGAAATGGATCAAAGGTTGATGTGATCGCGGTCGGCATGCTACCTCTTCATCTACCATCGGGATTAGTTTTATACTTAAATAATTGTTATTTGGTGCCTGCGTTGAGCATGAACATTATATCTGGATCATGTTTATTGCGAGACGGTTACTTGTTTAAGTCCGATAATAATGGTTGTTCGATTTATATGAGTAATATGTTTTATGCACATGCACCTTTGATAGATGGTCTATTCTTATTGAATCTCGATTGTAGAAATACACACATTAATAATATTGAAGCTAAACGTTTGAAATTGAGCGATAACTCGACCTATATATGGCACTGTCATCTTGGTCATATTGGAATGAAGCGTATGAAGAAAATCCATTTCGATGGACTTCTTGAATCACTTGATTTCGAATCACTTGAAAGATGTGAAGCATGTCTGATGGGTAAAATGACTAAGACTCCATTTTCTGGTATGATGGAGTGAGCTACGGACTTATTGGAAATCATACATACCGATGTGTGTGGCCCAATGAGTGTAGCATCATGCGGTGGTTATCGTTATGTTCTTACCTTCACGGATGACTTGAGTAGATATGGGTATATCTATTTCATGAAACATAAGTCCAAAACTTTCGAGAAGTTTAAGGAATTTCAAAGTGAGGTAGAGAATCAACGTAACAAGAAGATTAAATTTCTACGATCTGATCATGGAGGTGAATATCTAAGTTACGAGTTTGGCGAGCATTTGAAGAAATACGGAATACTTTCACAATTAACACCGTCGGGAACACCACAACGTAATGGTGTGTCCGAACGTCGTAATCGAACTCTCTTAGATATGGTTTGTTCTATGATGTCACTTACAGATTTACCGCTATCATTTTGGGGTTATGCATTAGAAACAGCCGCATTCACTTTAAATAGGGCACCATCTAAATCTGTTGAAACGACACCGTATGAATTATGGTTTGGGAAGAAACCTAAATTATCGTTCCTTAAAGTTTGGGGTTGCGAAGCTTATGTAAAGAAGTTATAGCCAGACAAGCTTGAACCCAAAGCGGAAAAATGCGTCTTCATAGGATACCCAAAGGAAATTATTGGGTATAACTTATATCATAGATCCGAGGGAAAAATCTTCATTGCCAAGAATGGATCCTTTCTAGAGAAGGAGTTTCTCTCGAAAGAAGTGACTGGAAGGAAAGTAGAACTCGACGAGGTTGTTGAACCTTCTCTTGGACTTGAGAGTAGCGCGGCATCGGAAGTAGTTCCTGTGGCGCCTACACCAATAAGAGAGGAAGCTAATGATATTGATCATGAAACTTCGGTTGAAGTAACTACGGAACCTCGCAGGTCAACGAGAACTTGTACCACTCCTGATTGGTATGATCCCGTTATGAGTGTCATGTTGGTGGACAACACCGATGACCCTGCGACATATGAGGAAGCGATGATGAGCCCAGATTCCAATAAATGGCAAGAAGCCATGAAATCCAAGATTGGATCCATGTATGAAAACCAAGTATGGACTTTGGTGGACTTACCGGATGGCCAGAAGGCTGTCGAGAACAAATGGATTTTCAAGAAGAAAACAGATGCTGATGGTAATGTTACTGTCTATAAAGCTCGACTTGTCGCAAAAGGGTTTCGACAAATTCAAGGAGTTGACTACGATGAGACTTTCTCATTAGTAGCGAAGCTAAAGTCTGTGAGGATTTTCTTAGCAATCGTTGCATATAATGATTATGAAAAATGGCAGATGGATGTCAAAACAGCGTTCCTCAATGGAGAGAATGACAAAGAGTTATATATGGTACAACCCAAAGGTTTTGTCGATCCTAAAGATGCTAACAAGGTATGCAAACTTCAACGGTCCATTTATGGATTGAAGCAAGCATCCCGGAGTTGGAATCAATGTTTTGATAAGGTAATCAAAAGTTTTGGTTTTATACAAACTTATGGAGAAGCTTGTATTTACAAGAAAGTGAGTGGGAGCTCTGTAGAGTTCTTAATACTATATGTAGATGACATATTGTTGATTGGGAATGATGTAGACCTTATTAATAGTGTCAAAGATTATTTGAATAATAATTTTTCAATGAAAGATCTTGGCAAAGCATCTTACATATTAGGCATAAAGATTTATAGAGATAGATCAAGACGCCTAATATCATTGTCACAGAGTACATATTTATACAAAGTTCTAAAGAGGTTTGGAATGGAAGATAGCAAGAAAGGGTTCTTGCCCATGTTGCCCAATACGACCTTTGAGTAAAACTCAAAGTCCTGCAACGACAGAAGATAGAGAAAGGATGAGTAAGACTCCCTATGCCTCAGCCATAGGATCTCTTATGTATGTCATGCTATGTACTAGACCCGACATTGCATATGTTGTTAGTTTGACTAGCAGATATCAAAGTGATCCAGGAGTGTATCATTGGACAGCGGTCAAAAACATCCTTAAGTACTTGAGAAGAACTAAGGATATGGTTCTTTCTTATGGAGGTGATGAACAGCTCGTTGTTAATGGTTACACCGATGCTAGTTGGAACACCGATCCGGATGATTTTAAATCTCAATCTGGATACGTATTTACTTTGAATGGTGCAGCAGTTAGCTGGAGGAGTGCAAAGCAAAGCGTTGTGGCGAGATCTTCAACTGAATCAGAATACATAGCTGCTTCAGAGGCTTCACAAGAGGCGATATGGATGAAGGAGTTCATTACAGAGCTTGGTGTGGTTCCAAGTGTGTTGGACCCAATGTCTATCTATTGTGATAACATGGGCGCCATAGCCAATGCACAAGAACCAAGGTCACACAAGAAGCTGAAGCACATCAAGCTACGTTTTTACGCTATTTGAGAGCATGTCCAAGATGGTGAGATAAAGATTTGCAAAGTACGCACAGATCTGAATGTGGCGGATCCGTTGACTAAACCTCTTCCAGGGGCAAAACATGACCAGCACCAAACCGCCATGGGTGTTCGGTATATTACCATGTAATCTAGATTAGTTGACTCTAGTGCAAGTGGGAGACTGTTGGAGATATGCCCTAGAGGTAATAATAAAAGTGGTTATTATTATATCTTTGTGTTTATGATAAATGTTTACATTCATGCTATAATGGTATTAACCAGGAACATTAATACTTGTGTGATTTGTAAACTAAATTAGAGTCCCTAGTAAAGCCTCTTTATAATACTAGCTTGTTGGTTAATAGATGATCGTGATTTCTCGATCATGAACATTGAGATGTTATTAACAACAAGATCATATCATTAGTAGAATGGTATGATGGACATACTCCTATAGATAAGCGTAGCATAAAGATTAAGTCATTTCAATAGTTTGTTTGCTATAAGCTTTCTGATACATAGTAACCTAATTCCTTCGAACATGAGATCATGCTAATCGCCATCACCACAAGGATGCTTTGATGACATCAAACACCACACCGTAACTGGGTGGCTATAAAGGTGGCATTGAGTGTTCAGAAAGTATGTGTTGAGGCACATGGATCAAGAGTGGGATTTGTCCATCCATATGATGGATAGATATACTCTGGGCCCTCTCGGTGGAATCTCATCCAATTAGCTTGCAAGCATGTGACTGGCTCACAAGGGATCACATATCACGGGAACAAGAAAAGAGTACTTATCGGTAACGAGGTTGAACTAGGTATGCAGAGATACCGATGATCAAACCTCGAATAAGTAAACTATCGCGAGACAAAGGGAAATTGGTATTGTATGTAAGTGGTTTATTCGATCGCAAAGTAATCGTGGAAATATGTGGGAGCCATATGAATTTCCAGATTCCTCTATTGGTTATTGATCGGAGAAGTGTCTCGGTCATGTCTGCATAATTCACGAACCGTAGGAAAACACACTTAAGGATTCGATGTTGTTTAGTAGATATGGAATATAAGTAGGGAAACCGAATGTTGTTCGGAGTCTCGGATGGGATTCGGGATATCACGAGGAGATCCGGAATGGTCTGGAGAATAAGATTCATATAAGGAAAGTCCGATTTCGGACTTCGGGAATGATTTCGATGTTTTCATTGGAGAGGTTCTAGAAGGGTCTAGAAGGTTCACCGGACCGGAAGAGGAATGGTCCATGAATGTTTCATGGTTAAGTGAAATGATTGGATCATATCCTAGGTCACTTTGGTTGGGCATTTGCGAGAGAGAAATAAATCCTAAATTAAAAATAAAAAGGGAGGTTTGAAAAGTCAAACTGGAATAATAGTTTCCTAGTGGAAGAAGGAAAGAGTCCTTCCTTCTATCCAACTTGGGTTTGGGTATGGATTCAAACTCCCCTCTCCCAAGCTGCTCTCCCTCTCATAAATAGAGGGGAGGCTGCTAAAGAACACACAACCAAGCCTTCGCCGCCTAAGCGCCACGATGGGGCGTCGCCGCTTAGCCGTCGCCGTCGCCCTAGCCGCCGCCGACACCTTCTCCTCCTCTCCGGCCTTCTAAACCTAGATCACCAGAAAACCCTAGATCCACCATAACTCGCACCGGCTTAGGCGAAGCCCTGCGGGATCTTCCCTCTACTTCCGACACCACGTCGTCGTGCTGTCGGAATCGTGAGGGGAACTACAACCTCCGCTGCCTGCTGGAACAAGGGAGAGAAAGGTCTTCATCGAGTACCGAACGTGTGACCGACTGCGGAAGTGCTGCTGGAACGCAGCGCCGGAAGGATTGTCTACGCGATCTTGAGATCGGCAAGTGTACTACCACATCACCCACGAGAATCTGCTCTCGTTAACCGCTTTAGAATCTTCGAGGGTGAGTACTCTTATCGACTCGTTGCTACAATCTAGTAGATAGATCTTGGCTTGTTTGTATGCATGCGGTAGATTTTTTTTGTTTTTCCATGCTACGAACCCCTACAACACATGCATCGGGATTTAATAGGGTGCACACCACTACATGGTGTAGTGTGACAGTCGATGATATGTGGCTCATGAAATCCTATTCCACAGTTACATCCTTCGGAGTATTACAACATAAGATTTGCGGGTTCAAAATTATATATTAATTATTACAAGCCAAAGGTGTACAAAATATTCAACATCTTCCTCCTACCCGAGGAAATCTGATAAGAACTTACATACTAAAACTAGTAAACTAGAACTATAATACTAAATACCATACTTCCTCCGCAACTTATTTTTTCTAAAAATATGGGTGCTCGGCCTAAAGTGATAGACTTAAGCAACCCTACAACTCAACGTCTCCTTCATCATCTTTAGTCTTGTAAGCATTGAACTAGTCGATGCCTTCCACTCCTTCAGAGGTGTCTAGTTCTTCATAGATGATGTGCTCCTCTTTAACATGGTTCTTGTCGTTGTCTTTTCTAAGTTTTTAGAGGCTAAGAAAGGTTTGAGAAATAGATAGGGATGGTCAAAAGCTTTAAGCAGGTTATATTATCATTTGATCAAAAGTAAATTTTTATTCTAAAAAGTAGCGTATGTCAGGCTTCACGGGTTATTAGAACGACCAATAATGTTTTGTAAATATATTTTTGTTGGTACACAAAAAAATTACAGGAGACATGCATAATAAACACAACCAAACCATCTTCGAAATGCACTACCGCATGTGCTTCAGTTTAATCTACAACACTCCAAATTCTCAAAAGAAGCAAATCTTCCAGGTCTTCAAACTCTTTCTTCTTTCATGATATAATCTTGTAATTTTATGAAGGTAGCCAAAGAAACATGATATAGATACGAAACCATATACCTATAAATAGCAACGAGGATTCTCTCATAGTTTTAATTTGAGCCGTAGTACCCAGGCTATGTGCATGTACGTGTCCATTAGAGTGATCAATCAACATGGAAAGAGTATCAACACAAGTATTTCACGGAAAAAATCAACACGAGTATTTTAGGGAAAAGCAACCGAATAACCTGGTACATGTCGTTGAGGAGCCAAGAGTACGAATCACCATTGTCAAAAACATAGGCACATATCTAAAGAAATTTAATCTTCCAATACCATTGTCGTCGGGAAGGAGATCTCTTTGTCGAATAAATAGCGAAGATCACTTATTAAAGACGATGGCATCTCCATTGAGGTGTGACAAAAAAGAAGACAACTACCAAAATTCGAACCTAATTTATTGAAAACACTCCTTTATTAAAAACTTAACTCACAGATTGGTTCCCCACCTCCTACGCCAGTGAGGCCGGCCGGAGGAGGGGGAACCGACCTAGTGCCCCGCTTTGCACTTAGTAGTTAATAGGTTATTAGTAGTTCATAGCTGTTTAGGTAGTGGTGAATGATTACCGTTTTCTAACAATATTTTTCGGACTTAAATATTTATATTCTTATCTAAGTCCAAAGAAAGTATAGAAAGTAATAATTGATCGCCATGGAAGCCCTAGGACTACAAAAATTGATAATATATAACATGGTAATAACAAAGTGGTTTTTTTAATAGCTCCGCACGTCGCTAATTTGTTCACTACTATCAGAATGTTTTGGGAGATAAAAGATTTGAAATTAAGACCTTGAGAGGACTCTTGCTAATGTTACACAAATTTTCTTGTTGACATGGGCATGACAATTATCATTTAAGAGGAAATAGACAACCCACATGCATCAGAATTGAATTAATATGGAAAAAACAATAGTGAGACTCCGTACTGTATGCTGCTACCTAGTTCGGAGAACAATCTTTGTAACACCGTTTGATCATGACAAAACCAACAAATTATCAATGCCAACATGATGGGAGAACATACAGTTTAGACGTCTTATATACTCTAGAATTTTATATTTTCTAAGATACAAGATCATTCACTAAATCCTCTCTAAAGATATTTACTAGACTATGAGTTCTGCCTACCAAGATATTTAAGCATATGAAAATTCATGGAGGTATGACAAACACTCGCACACAGCACGCAGTACAATTCATTCATATTGCACTAGTTTAATTCATTGAAACATACCGTTTTGTTTTCAAGTTTATTTCACATATAGAAAATTAAGTTAACGAAGGTTCTTTTAAAGGACAATGTATCAAAAAAAGCAACAACTAACTTATATTTCTCTTGAAAATACAAGTTAAATTTAGTGGTTGCATATTTTCCAATTCAAGGTATTAGAATTGTATTGTATAACATAGAATGTTGCATTATAATAAATAGTACCATTGATATGTGTTAATTATCTAAATGTAATAGAAATATATATATATATATATAAGGTAAGAAAACTAATTTAGCTAAAACATTATCATAAATTAATTATCTATTTATAAAAACAAAATAATAATTTGACCGTTGGATCATCCCTATAGCTCTTTGTCCACCATGTCTAGATTAACGTAGTTAGCTGCAATGCACCACATTGACACCATTTATTTTTCTCAATCAAATAAAGAATAGAAACTCAGACCCACACGTAACCAGTCTAATGTACGGCGCGTAGCAGTGCCCTTGCTTAACATTGAGTTTGGTCTTATTTTTCTCGATGAGGATTTGTTCAACTCTTTATTTTTTCACGAACTAGATTTGCTTCACGGTTTGGAGGGTAATAGGTCCATGTTAATTTTTTTTGTACATGGCAGTGTTCCCGATCTATATCCGATCTATATCCGATCTGTTAAATTTTGTTGGAATTTCTAGTGAAATTGTGCCATCGATTCAAAGGTACAAGTTTTCTGTTGGATTTTCTAGGGCAACTTATTTGTCTACATGCTATTTTGGAGAAAAAGGACTCGAATTGGTCATGTTTTCCAACTTGAATAACCTTTTATCCAAATTCGCAATTGGTCATGAACAACATGACGACGGCAAAACTTGTTAAACCTTTATATTGTTTAAGCATATATGTTGTCGTTTTTTAAAAAAATTCCCCTTCCCTTCCGCATGCAGACTACTCCACGACTACATATTGATGCATTGGCCGATCATGCTCATGACCAGAGAGTTCACTATTACCTCCTCCGATCCAAATTAATTATCCGCAGAGTTAGGAAAAATGTTGCCTAAATCTGGCTAGATTCACAACTAGTTTGGATCAGAGTAGTACAATACAACCAATCACACAATTGCAATTACACTAAAAAAACAGAAACTGTGTCTCACCTATTGACAAGGGACTATAGGTCAGGAATGTACAAGGAGTGCATGGAATTGTACATCCATCTAGTGGCATCAGCACTGGGCGATGCGGCTGGCCTGGTTTGTTGTCGGTATGAACATCTGCGCCAGCCACTGCAATGGTTGGAAGAGTTCCGCGCGCTTCTTCCGCCAGTAGAAGATGGCGGCATTGTAGAACTCGTTGCGGATCGTCTTGGAGGCGGTCCTCCAGTCGCACTTCTCCATCTCGGCCCTGGCAGTCCTCCCCATGTCATCTCTGAATTCTGTGTCTCTGAGCAACAACTGAATCTTCCCAACACAATCGTCGAGGTCGCCCGGGGCGAAGAGGAAGCTGGTCTTGCCTTCCATTTCTTCTGGAATTATATCAGGGATCCCACCGGCACGAACAGCAACTACGGGGACTCCTGATGACATGGACTCCAGGACTACTTGGCCAAGTGTTTCGGACTCCGAGGGCATCACGAAAACATCGCCGCTTGCGTATGCCTGCGATAGCTCCTCGCCTTGCATCATTCCGGTGAACACCACTGGCATCCCCTCGAACATCTCCTCGAGCTCAGTCCTGTAAGGTAATTGCAGGGAGCATGTCAGCACACCTGTGGTAGAAGCTCAATAACATTGATTCACAGAAGTGCATTTTTTTCTTTAAACTGATATTACATATTTGTACTAAAAGACTGAGGTACTTAACATAATAGCCTGACTGACAAAGTTTCTGAACTAACGCTAAGAAAATTTAATTGGATGAGAATATTCTGAGTTTGAGAAATTAAAGGGGTGAGCACCTATATGGTCCATCGCCGATAAATGCAATTCTTACTCCAGGCAACCGATCCATTACCCTGTCAATCATAAAGCAGAATCAGTACCAAGCAGTTTATACTTTATAAAGGCACAAAAGAACGGGAGATGCTATTTATCTTATTTTTGGAAGAAGCTTTACGCTTATTAAAAATACATAAAATATAATGTTAATCACAAAGTGTAAAGTAGTAGTATTGCTCACGTTTTCAGAAAATCCAAGTTTTTCTCGCGCCCAAAGCGTCCAACGTGAATTATCAATGGTTTTTCGGGCTCACCGTCACTGAAATAATGGATCACACAACATAAGTGTCAACGATCAATCTTAATCTATCTTGTGCAGAACATTCATGAAGAAATGAAATAGATTTTCACCTTAGCCTGATGCGCATCTCATGGCTGCGGAATCTGGGATGGAAGCTGGCAGAATCAACACCTTTGTTCCAAAGGCGTATCCTATTAGCTGAACAAGGATGTAGAGAAAATTTCATTACGATGAGAAACAATAAGCACATCAGGACATGTAATATACATAATGCATGAACCAACCTGAAATGACATTGGCGGTTTCGAAATCATTGCTGATAGCAGCAGATGGTACCAAAGTCAGATCAGCAGCTCTGTGAAGGAACCCTGTGGAGAACAACAGTGCCGAATCAGTGTTCTTGTTACATAAGGTTGATTGTTTACTTAAGCGCAGATTATGCCGAAGTAAAGGATGGCTTACTGATGACTTGCCACATTGGTTCTACAAGCCAGCTAAACGTATATCTTGGAATGTATCTGCAGGAGAAAAGTAAATATCATTCACCAGCTTTGGCAAACAGATTAAATAGCTCTGTTAAGGTTGTTCACTGACAATCTAAAATAAAAGGATTTCTATCTCAGTGGTACTTGCTTAAGTCTTATATTGAAAAATGGCAGTGCAAACCTTTTTGGATGGAACTGTTATTATACTTCTACGTTATACACAACCCTTAATCGTAAACTTCTAGATATTGCTTAGGCCGACTCAGTTATCTATGTTTCTACACAATAACTATGCCAACCTCATTACTACTTTACTCTGGGCATACTGAATTATTCAACTGTATGACTCACTATCACAGGGTATTCTGAATTATTTTCGAATGTGCTGGATTTACTTACTAGACGTCCATCGAAAAACTAAAGAAAACATTTTACAGACAAATTGAGTGCTGAACTAGCTGCAAAAAGTCAAAAGTTAACGGTTAATTTAGTATCCACTTACACTGGGACATGGGTGTGGTAGGACATCACTAGGGGCACACTGAGCAGTTTAGCAATAGCAAGGGCCCCAAAGACCTGAAAATAGAGCAGAGCGTTACTTAATGCCTACCTACCATAGAACATATGATCGACGAAATGATTGCAAAATTACCATAATTCCAGGTGAGGATGCATGAATGATATCAGGCTTGAACCTTGCAACCTCTGAAATGATCCTGGGACTGAGTGCAAGTGAGAGGGGAACTTTTCCATACAGTGGGCATGGAAAGCTGGAAAAGATGAGAAAACAAAGTTAAGCATAAGAGGACACCAACCAAAAGGCAGCACAGATCATATTATTTCAGTTAAGAGGATTACAGCACTCCTATTAGAGCTTCATATCATTCTAAATTAATATCAGAACCCTTCAGAATTTACCTCCATGAACCAATAACCTTGGCGCCATGGAACTCCTGCGGAACCCCCTCGTGGTTAGTCACAACAATGACCTGCAAAACACAGACCAGAGACCCAATCATTAAGTCACTAGTAACGCTAATCTAGTACCCGTGAGCACAAGCCCATTGCTGAACCAGTGACGGTGAGAAATTGTACCTCGTCACCCATTTCACGCAAGTGCTTGATGAAGTTCTGAAACCGGTTCTTGTACCCAGAGATGTAGCTGCAAGCATGGAAAACGCATGCTTAGTGTAAAATGTGACAGTTACATTCAGGACCTGCTTAAACACCATGAGCAGTAACAATTTCTCCCTTTCCAAGGGAACAAGAAATAAATAGTTTCCCAAAAGGCACCGCTACAATTCATAGGTTTATGTTTCTATAAAGACCAAGAAAAGTTTTAATTTACTCCAGGCCAATTGAGTTAATTCGCTGGGAACTTAATTCACTCCAGGCCAAAGAAAACTCAGGGAGGAGCGAATTCTTACGCGAACGGAGACGGCTCGACGAAGAGAGCGACGCGACGAGGACGCAGCATGGCCTCGTCGAAGAGCGGTGGCGCCTCCTCCATGTCGTCCTTGGTCTCCGAGGCACCGATCGCCATTGCCGCCGCCACCACCGCGGCAGGAAACCAAGAACCAAACAAGAATATTTTCCCTTTCCTTTGCTAGGTGTATGTGTAGGTTGGTGCTGCGTGTGGGAGTGAGCAAGGAAGACGGCAAGTTCTGTGCTGAGTATATATATTTAGAGAGAAGAAGTGTGGGGGGATTGCGCGGGGGATATTCCGTTGGGGGAGAAGAGGATATATTTAGAGGGAACTTCTGCAGAGCATATGCTCTGCCTTGAAGATATATGAACTCTCGTCACTCTTGCACAACCGTAATATTCTTTTCTGCAATTATTGGATTTTGTTTTTGGCAAAACCCATCTCTTTCACACGCAATCCAATCTCTGGTGATGTGCAAGTGTGCTGCTGGGTTTTGTGTGCCTAGATTTAGTACCGCGTACCAAGCTAGATAACTTTCCTCAGGCTAGTCCTAGTACGAGTATCATAACTAGTATCGATTCATACATGCCATGTTGGCAAAAATCTGATATGACATAACAATTAATAAAGAGATAGTTAAAGTATCAGGCTGGTCATAGTGGGGAGTAACTTGAAGTAGTAACATGTGTATGTTACTAGTCTAAGTTACTACCTTCATAGTGAAAAATAATATGTGTATTTATTGCAATGTAGACTCATTTTGTCTTGAAATATGTGATGTTATGGTAACATAGTTAGTTACCACAACCCTCTCTCTCATCATTTAATTGAATGTCATGTCATCTAAATGCCTAGTTAGCAATACACGTAGGACTATGTTACTACTCAAGTTACTCCCAATATGACTAGCCTCATAGGTAGATACCGTATCATAGCACATAAAACTAGAAATCTTAATGCATGTAAATCTTGTACACAATTTTCTACAAATTATTAAACATAGTATTATTATGATACTACCATATGATATTATGCACTATATAGATAATATAGTATGTATGATACTGGTTGTAGGATACTTCTACTATGACCAGGCTCAAAAATATTCTTGGGTGTCTAGCTACCGATGGAGTGTTGGAGAAAGAACAAGTCAATGCTTTCAGTGCATAATAATGATAAAAGAGACATCTTGCGGTAAGAGTGAAGAGCGGTGACTCAAGAACCGGCTGAAATCTCAAATATTTTTATCCATTCACTCATGTGGTCTATGATTCTTGTGCTGGGTATATTCCCAGGAAGTTTCTGGTGACCACGGAGCATCTGCTAAACAATAACTGACAGTAGCTACAACTATGGCCTACGAAGACGATTGAAAATGTGGTGATGGGCTAGTGGGGACAATTCAGCTGCAAAAACAAGATCTTGTTGTCTAGCTTGACAAGTGACAGTGATAGTATGATACTGATACCATGGCACTACCAAACAAAACAGAACACAGTAAAGTTTTTGGCCTACAAAATGAACCCTTAAGAGTTCTTGAAAAGAAGAGAGAGAAAAAAAGATATCTGTTCTTGAAAAGAAGAGAGAGAGAAAAAGATATCTCATGCAGGAAACTAGTATGAACAGTTTGGACTTTGGGTTTGCTGGAATATATATATTTAGTACTCCCTCCAACCTAACATAAGCGACTTGAGTTTGTCTAAATCCACATGTATCTACACACTAAAATACATCTAGATACATGCAAATATATATAAATCCAAGTCACCTGTTTCAGAACGGAGGGAGTACAACTTTTGCAGGAACAGTTCATCCCGTCCATGCTGCATGTGGGCAGAACCAGGGAACCAACAGCCAAGAGACAACATACCATTAACATGGAGACAACATACCAATAGCACCACATCATTACGTGCACAACAAAGCCATCATATAAGAGTACTAATGAACACTAGGTCGCAAATCTTGCACGGATTTCACTTTTTGGTCCATGGTCTCAACGGGAAGCTAAGTTCCAAGTAAGCGTCGCGACATCTTTGCAGGTTTGCTTCAACAAAATCTTAACAAAGTGATCTTGGAAACATTCAGAGACTCAACTGTCGCTACAACATATAGGACTACATGCTACCGTGATGCAGTTCCCAAGGTTCAGGCTTGAAACACCCTGCCTTGAGCCTGGCCATGAATAAGAGGCGCAACGGATGCAGTGTTCGTACAGAGAGTTCAACACGCACAGTTGGAAAACGTCCTGACAATCGTTGGTTGAGGACATCAGAGGGCGTCTCGAGCAGCAATCCTGCATATGATTGCCTCTGGCAGTGTAGATATTGATAGTTCCTGTGGAGTTATTTTGTATTGCTGCCAGTAGGAAAAAAGAAATCTCAGTCAAGAAAGGATAGATAAAAAATAACTACTCCCTCAGACCCATATTAGCTGACTCAAATTTGTCTAGATACGGATGTATCTAGCACTAAACCTTGACTAGATACATTCATATCTAGATGAATCTAAGTCAACTAATATGGGTCGGAGGAAGTACAATACTCAGAATCATGATAAAATAACAAGTGTCAAGTTTAACTACCTTCAGAATCTTTGGCTGGTTTGCTCTTGTTTCCAATTCTGATAGATCAATCCCAGTTCCGCTGATGAGTTTCTCCAGTGCTTTCATCTGCGATGTTATAATTTAAAATTCAATGGTTGTTTGCATTCCTCCATTCACAAGGATAATGACTCACAGAAATACAAAAATATAAATGGCTTGAAACATAGAGTGCATGCAGCAAGTAACATTTCTTTTACTAGAGAACGCTGCAAGAGTAACACTACTTGTTCGATTCATTTCAAAGTAACTTCTGAGACATTTAGAGTGGTTTGCAATGAGGAGAGGGAGGTGAGCTCAACTCAATTTTCTGTATTTCTTCCACAAGAACTCAATACAGTAGCACTACTTCAGAAAGTGTTTGCAAGTATGTTCTGCCCTTCCACATAGATGTGCAGATTACTATGACAGGTATCTATATATTATGGTAAAAATGTCTGTGGGAAAAACACTTGCCTATTTCAAACTGCTCATTTTCAACTTTACATTATTTTATGATATAACTGCAAGAACTGAAAGATGGAAGCACAGATAGCAGCCTACCATGAGAATTACAGGCAAAATGTCATTTTTCGCAGATATACCCATAGTTAGAACTGGAAATCAAACTGTCCGCACACACTAGAAATCTTAGGTGACTACAGAGCTTTCAGCTCAAATCCCATAAAAGGAGTACTAACATAGGTGCCCCAAAGCAAGAAAGTTTCAGCAAGGTTTTCAAACAATTTTCAATTTTTAGAGCAACTGTCAAGTCAGGAAAGTTTAAATCTTCAGATTTTCTGTACTCGGGCTAAGGCAATTAGCATCTTGCAAATCTAAAATATCAATTTATGCAGATATCCCAGTAACTGGTAACCGAAACCAGATTGTGCCACACATAGCATGATCGAGCTTACTTTCTAAAAACAAAAACCTCTTAGTTCAAGTCCCATAAATACACTACTAACATTGGTGTCCAAAGCAAGAGAGTTTCAGAAAGGTTCTGAAATAATTTCAGTTTCCACACTAATCGTCGGGACAAGAAAGTTTAAAACTTCAGATTCGTGGTACCCACACTAAGGAAACTAGCATGTTGCAAGTCAAACATATATCTGGACCTACCAACATTTCACATAACTAACCAGATCAAGAACACAATTTATCTTTATAAAACACGGTAAAGAGCCAATTCATGCAGGGTTACTAGAAAGAAACTGACTGGTTCAAAACCAGAACAAAGGGTGCTCCACAAACAACATACCTCCTCGTCCGAAGCATCGAACCGAGCTGCAAGGATGTACTGCGTGTCATCGGCGATACCACATCGCTTCAGGGACTCCGTGATCTGAAACCCAAAATCACACAAATTGTCACGACACCGCATTATTACAATAACTCCAACACCTAATTTAAGACCAAGAACAGGTAGAGTCATTTTCTCAGAAGAAACCCACGTGCTTGGAGCCGGAGTAGTTGTAGACGAGCTCCGAGTGCAGGGTCCTTGTGGTGAGCGACTCCCTCGACTTGGAGAGCAGCGCCTTGTGCGCCGCTGCGAGGACCGGGAACACGTCCGGCACCTGACATTGCGTTCAGTTAACTAATTGGCACTATAACTGATGGCAGCAGCTGGTGTGATTTACTACTAGCATACAGCAGAGTGCAGTTACGGTACCAGCGACGCGTTGAGGAAAGCGGCCTCCGGGTCCAGCGTCCCCGACTGCATCAGGTCCAGGAGCTCCCTGCGGCGTTCATACAGCGCCAGAAACAGTGAGCCAAGCAGGAAGTTGGTAGCGCAGTGCAGCTCAGAGCGGCTACAGATGCAATGGTGCTGGAGGGTGAAGGAGAGGAGGACGTACCGGCTGTTGGAGACGTCGGAGAAGAGGGCGAGGGAGAGGCTGCGGCCGCCGGCCACCGGGAAGCTTTTCATGGCGCTCGCCGGCGAGGGGCTTCAGTTTCTTCCTCCTTTTGTTCTTATTCGGCGGGGCGGCGTGCTAGGCGCCCGCGTGCACGGAGGTGTCCACCTGGGCGGCGGGGACGGACGGCCCGACCTGCAAGCTCTGTTTGTTTCTGGAGCCTTGAGGGAGGGGAGCAGCAGCGCGGCGGCGGAGGGGAGGAGCCGGCGGCCAGAGGAGGGGGCTAGGGTTATTGGTGGGCACGGGGATTGGGAAAATATTTCTATGCACAAATGATAAATTAGCAGTGAAAGTTGAGGCAAAGATTTTATTAGGTAGTCCCCTCCCTTCAAAGATAACTGGCTCGAAATTATCTAGATTTGTAGTATGTATGTATGCATACAAATCTACAACACAGTTTCAGATCACACGAACAATGTGGTGTTAAAAGGGAAGGGACGACAGATTCTCTAACTTAGCGAAGTTGTTACACTTCCGAGTGTTGTATTAGGGAGTCAGACGACCAATGTGGATCAGATGCCATTGCACTTTGTAATGTGCAAAGATTTGTAAAAGTAGAAATTCTGGGGATGATAAGATTTCATCGGCCGGCTCAAAACTCGCGTCACGACACATAGTATGTGGACCCACCTTCGCGTCTATACCTTCTTGTTCACCGCTTCCTATGGCGGCCTTTATTATCTCTTCGCCACAATCGCACGGGGCCGCCGAGGTTGCCCATTCTCTCGCGCACGTTGCGCCGCCATTGCCCCCACGCACCTGCCCCGCCGTCTGCCCAAGCACCTGCGCTGCCGGTTGAGGAGTCGCATCTGCCTTGCATCTCCTTTTTTCCTTGCGCCCCCATGACAGATCTAGGGAGGTCGACGGTCGGGCCTGTCTCCCTCCTTTGCCGACGACCGTGCCCTCGCGTGCGTTCCTCCTCCGTCCCTTCCCCATCTCCTGCCTTGTGTGTGTGTTCGTCGAGGCCTTGCTATAGAGGTGGCATGGCTACATAAGGGCATGGCGACCTTTTACAGAGAGGTCTTGCTACAAGGGCATGGAGGCCTTGCTATAGAGGAGGCCATCTACGCTGCTACGTATGGCAACGAGATTTGCTATGTGCAGAAGGCGACGGTGCTACAAGCGGCGTCAAGTTTTGCTACATGCTTCCGGCGGCAGTGCTACATGTGGGCTTAGGGTTTGCTACAATAGGTTAAACTTTTTGCTACGTCGTCTCCAGCGAGGTTTTCCCCGGCGAGTTTTCTGGGCCAAACTGTTTTTTACTACTGCAATAAAAGCGGGCCTCTTTTTGCTACTGCAGCAAAAATGGGATTTAGGGCGACATGTGTCGCAGGGAACATAGAACTCCCGATCATCTGGGGGACATGTAGCACTCCTTGATAAAACTAGTACAAAGCTTTAAGAGCATCTCCACTTATGGCTCCACTTTATTCGAGTCTAGGTTCAATTTTGATCTTCCACTGGCACCCTATAGGCCGCGGGCCAAACCTGTCCAACGGGCTGGCTGATGACCCACAAGTATAGGGGATCCTAACAGTCTTCAAGGGTAGTATTACCTAATTTATTGATTCGACACAAGGGGAGACAAAGAATACTTATAAGCCTTAACAATTGAGTTGTCAATTCAGCTGCACCTGGAAATAGTCTGGCTCACAAAAGTTCATTAGTAGCAACAGTTTTATAGTAGCAATATCAAAGTAACAACAGTAGTAGAACAAAAGCAGTAGTAACAATAGTAGCAAACATTAGGATATGAGTGCGGTAGGCATAGTGATGGATGGACGGGCGTTGCATGGAAAAGTCTAAACATGTAACTTCAATATCTAGGCATTTGTAGATAAATAAGATAAAGCATTCAAGTACTAAACAATTATAGGTATGTGTTTTATATATAGTCATACGTGCTCGCAATGAGAACTTGCACAACATCTTTTGTCCAGCCAGCCCGTTGCAGCGGGGTCTCAAGGGAATCTACTGAAAATTAAGGTACTCATTTTAATAGAGTACCGGAGCAAAGCATTAACACTCCGTAAACACACGTGATCCTCACATCACAGCCATCCCCTTCGGTTGTCTCAATTTCTGTCACTTCGAGGCCTTTGGATCCGGACAATGATATGTGTACACAACTTGCGGATAAGATTACAAACAATACTATCATCATGAATTAATGATAAGTTCAGATCTGAGATCATGGCACTCGGGCCCTAGTGACAAGCATTAAGCACAACAAGTTGCAACAAAGTCAAATAGCACTAATAGAGATACTAGGCACCATGCCCTAACAATCTTGTTCGATTACATGATAGAACTCATCCAATCCCTATCATCCTCATAGCCTACAACGGGGGATTACTCACTCATGGATGAGGGAAACATGGATGATTGATGGAGAGGCGTCGGTGATGATGATGGCGATGATCCCCTCCAAATTCCCCGTCCTGGCAGAGCGCCAAAACAGAGTTTATGGTTCCGAATCGTGGTTTCTGGTGGTGGCGGCGTATCGGAACGCTTTCTGGAAAAACGTCGAACCACCCTGAGTTTTTAGGTAAAGAGGCATCTTATAGGCGAAGAGGGAGACTCGAGAGGGTGCCCGAGGCGGCCACACCCCCTCCAGGCGCGGCTAGGCCCAACCCGCGTGGCAGGGTGTGTGGGCCCCTTGGAGCCCCACTCCGTCTTGTCTTCTGGCTCCGTGGGTCTTCTGATGAAATAGAATTTTTGGTATATTTTCCGGAATTTTTTCTTATAGTTGATTTTCTGCACAAAAACTAAACACCAAGGTAATTCTGCTAAAAACAGCATTAGTTAGTGTAAGTTGTATCCAAATCATACAAGTTTAGAGGAGAAACAATAGCAAAAGTGTTCGAAAAAGTAGATACGTTTTAGACGTATCACTGACCCGACAATATACATGCACAGCCTCGCGCTTCACATGTCTAGCATGACCCGTGCTTCTATTGAGACGGCCCGGCCGCAGGGCACATGCACGAACCGTGTTTCTGTTGAGCCGGCTCGACATGGCAAAGGTCCGACGACCTATCGTGTCGGTCCTTGTGTCCAACTTTTTGGTCCATACTGTTAAGCTAAACGAGCTATATTTTGTAGGGTAGGCACGATCCCGACGGATCCACGTGTCGTACCAAGCCACACTTAGGACGGGATGGTGTGCTTTGGGCCGGCGTGCAAAAATCCTGGCCTGATGGTCTTAGTTTTTTTCATCGTCGCATTTCGTAGCCTAGTAGAATAATGCAAGGGCCAGGATGGGTGCGTCGACACTATCATGTGCCAGCAATAAAATATACTAGACGAACAGGCGAGCTTCGTCTCGCTGTCTGCATAGTACTGTCGTAAAAGGGCGTTTTGATTTGTAATAGCCAGACATAACGTGTTTTTGTTTTTTGTGTTACTTTTCATGGCAGCATAATCCCTTGCATAACAACCTACCCTTCTCGACCGCCTCCTGCCTCTCGGTAAACCAAAGAATAGAATACCATCGCCTAGCTAATTACAATTAAGATACAAAGAGCAGATAGGCTCAGGAGTTGCACCTAGTCTAGATTCTGGGGCAATTTATTTTTTCAAAGCAGACCTATGTTGTTGGGTTTTCAAGCTTAGTAGGAAAAATGGAAAATCAAGTTAACCTTAAAAAGGACTCTAACAACACAACATACAGTAGTAAATGGAGGCAGACAACTGAGAAAACATTTTTGCTGGAACCGTTTCCAGATATGAGGAATGCAAAGTAGGTGTCAGGTTTAGAAAACAAAATAACCGCTGATGAAATATTGAATAACTTTGGTGATACATAGCACTCATCGATGCACTGTAACCAGTAAACATTACATGTGACTTATCAATGAACATGATATATTTGCTAAAAAATAACGATGTAGGCATGTACCCTCTGCCAGCAAACCCAATGGCACGCTATCTTCAGGCATTTAACATCGATCTTGTCTGGTATATGCAGTATTTTCTGAGAATGAAGGCAAAAAAAATATTCTGTAAGAATGGATAATGCATGTAAATCTAGATGGACCCTCCTCACTGGTGTCCTTCGGCCTATTCTAATGCACGTATGGAGATAGCATCTATTCTACAATATTACCAGTCCACATGTGCAAGGCTAACTTCTTATTAGTCAAATGTCCATATGTGCATAGTATAGAGATAGCATCCGTTCTACAATCACTCATTCTTTGCAGCTTTTTTTTCAAAATAAAGCCAACTACTATATAAATGGAGGTGCAAAGGGGGCTGTAGAAACTAAATAAAAGGTAGTGCACTAAGATTGTCATAGTATGCCACTGGTGTGCTCGCAGCTGCTACATGCAATTAAAGGTGCTAAAAGGAAATCCTAAAGTATAGAGTTAGTATTATAGCTAAATAGGTAGTAAAGGTCTTGGTTTAATAAAAGTATTAAAACTGGAACTTGGTTATTTGGCTCATGTGGTTCTACATTGTGCAGCTAACAGTCAAAGCCAAAGTGTACACAAATAGGTCGCTTATAGAGCCTGAAAATGGTGTTCCAGTTCTATCCTGAAATCTGAATGTTATAAAAGAAATAAGCCAACAGTAGGTTGCACATTCATCTTCTAAAGATTGTAGACAATTTTTTTGAAGATTTTGGTTTCAGAGTTAGCATAAGTAGTAAAGAAACTACGATTTATGTGTGATGAAAAAACATATTGTACATGGCAGCCTTGAAGATAATGAGCATATTAAATTTGGATACAAAATTATTTAAGCAGCGAGCAGAAGAATACTTCTGAATAGCTTTGACATCGAACATGCTCAGTGAAATGTAGAATTCAACAGAGTATGCTACATGGCTTGTAGATGCAGCGGTGGATGCACTATTATACCTATACCTCCTGGTTATACTATGGAGGAATTCAGCCTTAACCAATAAAATAGTATACTTATTGATGAACAAACACATAGTTGAATCTGGTAGAGATGAGCATTCAGGTAAGCTAGTGCCAGGAACTTTAATAGCAACCTTATTTGGGATTGGCACTATTTTTTGGGAACACACAATCCATGTAAAACCAGATGAATCATCCATTGATATGAACCAAAATAAGAAATTTCCATTGAATACAAAGAATGACCTTATTTAAAATAAAAGAAACAGTCATTAGAAGGCCCCTCCAAACTGCTGATCCAAAATGCAGTATGAAAAAACTAATGGATAGACACTCTGGAGAAGAATCTGACTCTATTCTTTATGATAAGAACAATTCAAATATTCCAAATACTAAATAATCCTTACCACTCTTAACACTGTCTGGATTTTGTCCCTTTTTATTTAGGAGTTAGAAAACCAGAGCTCTTTTGTATATATTATTACAACACCTAATTTTTTGTTCTGTTGTTTGAAGTTGATGCTTCTTGTGTTAATTGGCTCAAAGAACACTCTCAAAGGTGAAATACCCTTTTCAAGAGGAATTGTAACATCTAAAGTTTCTTTGCCGTTAGCACAATAACTCTTTTTTGTTGGAGATGGTAAGTACACACAACTTCTCTGTCCGTACATTCGAGCAGTTCTATAACATTTTTTTCTTTGACTCATTTGTTTCTAAACATCCAAAAAGACAAACAATGACCCGATTTAAAATAAAAGAACTCTATCATGAAGAAAAATTGAAGGGGGGGGGGTATCTGGAAATTTCCATGCACACACAACTTTCTTGGAAGAACAACAATATAGAACCATATTATTCAAAAGTAGGGTATAAATTAAGCTCTTTGTGGTATGGATCATCTCAAGCTAGAATTGGCAGCGTAGGGAAGATATAATCAAAATAAAAACCCTGAATGTGTACAGGACATGAACTTACCTTTAAATTCTGTTGGTAGACAATATAAGCCTAGAATAATAATCTGTGGACATACACTACAAAACTTGGAGAAAACCCACTCTTGTGCCTGACTTAATTCAACCTGCGCAGAAAAAACATATCATAGAATCCATAAAGTTTAATGCCTACATTAATAAAAATGTATAATAATACTATAATTTCGGTGAACATAACAGAGAGGATATAATTTTCACATGAAAGTAGCTAATGTGCATGATAACCACAACTCCTTGTGTCAGTTTGATTAGGCCAAAAAGAGCAGAAAATAGAAATTTATAATAAGAGGCCTGTATAATTGAGAGAAGATGTACATATCAAATAACAGATGAAAAATATTATTTTTCACATCCACACTACAGTTCTAAGCCACCACATGTTCTAGCTAGCTTATAGTCAGAACCTAAATATGAGCCCATATACCTTGGTTTGCATGGGATTTGAGATCCAGATGTATATGTAAGCTAAAAATGCATTTTTGCTCGGTCCGATCACTACTGCCACTAAGAAGACCCTAAATTGATTAGAAATTGCATGAATATTTAGAATCAAATAAGAGGAGAATAAGATGATTCAATCATGTAATCTCACCGATACCAGATCCTCCGCACCCCTCGTCGCCTTTGTCAGTGTACTGGGAGGAGCAGAGATGTGGTTGCTGGAGGCGTCGGGCCATCTTCATCCCGACATAGTGGTACTCCTCATCATCCAGGCAGCATCCGTCGCGCCGAGATTCCAGGAAGGGAGCGCCGACGGCGACCTCCCTGTGTCTATGAGTGCCCATCGGGACGACCTCCCTGCGGGAGGAGGACGGTTGAACCGCTGGAGCACCGCTGGTCGACCTCGGCGGAGGCAACACCCGGCTACCTGGGGCAGCCGGCCGGGCTCCCTCGCCAGCGGCCATATACAAGCAAACCTTGAAGAAAAAGCCCCACAGCGACGCAGAACTGGCTAGGCGATGGAAATATGGGAGACAGAGCAAACCACGATAGACCAAGAACACCACCACCGCCTCCAATCCCACCGTCTCCAATCGCACAGACCAAGAACACCAGCGTCTCCAATCTCACAGACCAAAAACACCACCCCCATCTGCAGGCATCTGCAATCCCACCGTCTCCAATCCTCCACCGGCAAGAAAAGAAACAAAGGAAGCAGTCAACCCTGCGGAGATAACCAGACGAAAATCCCCCATTCCCACAATCAAACACACAAACAACCAGCCAATCCAAACTACCAAGTGAATGACAGAACGGGCCCAGAAAAACGGGGCCACATGTCAGACAGGAAAAAAAGGCGCACACAGACGCAGACCCAGATCAATTCCTGGTTGCAAAGATGCCGAAGGCCAGCACAGACAGCACCGAGAAGCATCGACGAGTTGCAAGGCCCACGATCCAGCGAGAAAGCAAAAGGAGGCCCATGAGCAGAGAGACGGACCACACGAGGCGCTGCGGAATCGCTGAGAGAGCTCGCTGCCTCTCAGGCTTAAACTTTTAGATAATTTTGCTGAAGTCACATGTATGATTGAGGAAAATCAAGAGTACTTTCTCACCTGTTTTTGCATAGATGATGATGGTATTATGTACTTACTCTTATCATTCGCTTTGAGGTTTATAGTTTCCATTCCTCAAATTTATTGATGCACTCCTTTTAAAGGTGAATACCATGTCTGTGGAGATGAAATGAAGCACCCCACTGATGTTAAATACAAACTTGGCCTCCCCAACAAGTCACGCTTTAGATGTTGTCCTGATGCTGATGCAGATGACTTATATGATGAGGTGTGACATCCCCGAGATCAGAGCTAAACAAATCCCAGACCTCCGTCTGACATAAGCTTAATCTTGAGCTCGAGAATATCCAGTGAAGAATCAGTAACACAAACAATGACCCTATGACATAAAATTTATAACAGCAAGCTCGTAACTGAGCAAAGAACCAAATTATTACAAGCAGAGGTCACTTACCACAAACATCAAACAACAGAAGAAAAATTATGCTATTAAGTATAGCAAACTTAACAAATGTCCTAAGAGGCCTGAAGCATAACGATGACGCCCCAGCCCATAGATTCCAGGTTGTCGGCCGGGAACCCCAAACTACTCATCGACGTCGATGTAGTACCAAACTGATCTTCAGGGAACACTTACTCTGTCAAAAGTAACAACAAAGCAAGGGTGAGTACATGGTGTACTCCGCAAGACTTATGGTTGGTGGAGTTGTTTTGTATAAAGCCACTTTTGTTTATAAAACAAGATGGAGGAGAAGCTCGTCTAAACAGAGTATTTTAAAAGAGGATAAGATAGCGGCATCTCCAAAGTATTGATCATCATCTTTATATCCACTAAGTCATCATCATCTACCAACTAGGATCACCCACTCGTACCCATGAGGAAGCATCCTTAAGCACACGTTGATCTGCCAAGTTTTACGATTAGATTAAAGTTCTCAATAATCTTAGAATCTGGTCACCAAGCGTTCATAACCGTGAACACGGCTTTTCAAAAAGATTATTGCCCTGCAGGGGTGCACAACTTTACCCACATGTACTAACCTTCTCTTAATGCCACAATGATTAGCCATCTTCCTTGGAAGGCCGGCCGAGTGTGGTTAGACACGACCTTTACCTTGCTTTCACCGAGACCATGAGTCACGCCCTAAGGATGGTTCCGCCGTAACGGGTCAAGTCCCAAAGCCGGTCCCTAGAGATGTGAGGCGAGGTTGGTTTACCAGGGGCTCCATCCACCCCAAGCAACCCCGGCCACGCTTACCTACCTGTTATGATGCACCTTCACCCGCCAAATCTTTCAAAAGGTTTTCAATGTGTATGTCGAATGGAACGCCTGAACTATGTGACTCATGGAATCTACTAGGCAAGTTAGTTTCTCGTGAGGTTGTCTAGGCCCCGTGTGGTTGTACGCTCGTCTCGGTTCCAAAGGCAAGAACTCAGGTCCTAGTGGTGGCGAGCATGGGACTAGAAAAACCACATCCCATCGTGGCCTCCCATACAAGCATTAGCATGTTTAATCTCATATGACCTATGATCTAATCTCATCACGTTCTCCTGTCATACTAGATTATCTGCATCTAATACATCATCTGGATGAACCAGCACTGACATCTATGCATGGATAAGCAATACACGGATATAAGCTCTAGCAGTGCACACAAGCCAAACCTAGTTATGCTAGGAGCAATGGATTAGGTAATATAAGATCAAAGGGAGTTATGCAACAGTTAGGATACTCTATCTATCGATAAAAGACCACGGTAGAATCGTATGAAGGGTTTCGCAGCATAGTAAATCAAAATTTTCTACGGAACGAACAGAGGGAAAGCCAAGATCTAATCTAGGAGATGCATACAACGAGAGAGATTGGATTAGATCTTCATACCCTTGAAGATTCGCACATGAGCGTTAAACGGACGTGGGTGATGTAGTCGTACTCGCTTCTCCTCCTCGCGATCCGATCCGATCTAGCACCACAAGTGGCGGTGCCTCCGTGAGATGCACACGTGCAGCACCTCGGCGCCTCCTCCTTCCTGGACCAGCAAGTATGGTGGAGAGATAGATTGGATCTACAACGCGACGGGCGGTGTATATGGTGGAGAATTCTGCAGCAGGCTTGGCCTACAAAACGATGGAGGGAGAGAGGAAGGCAGCAGGGCTACTAGGGTTTGGAGGAAGGTGTGTGGGGAGGCGCACCAGCCCTCTATATAGAGGGTGCGCCATCCCTGCCCATCCTCCAAGCCTATCTCTAGTTTAAACGATTTAAACTTTCCCTTATCTAGAAACCTATCTCTAGTTTAAAGTTTAAACTTATCTAGGATCGGCTGGGCCCTATGGGGCCTTGTGCCCTGGCCCAATGCGGCCAGGACACTCCCTCATAGGCCCATGCCCCTCCCGGAAGGTGGGGCCACGTTGGTCCCCTTCCGGAAGGTTCTAGAAGCTTCCGACAATACCGATTAATCCTAACAATTCAACCCCAAAAATCAGATCGCTTTATATGAATCTTATTCTGGGACCACTCCGGAACCTCTCGTGATGTCCCGGATCCCATCCGAGACTCAACAAAAATTCATAAACCAAGTATCCAATCTATCCTAGCATCGAGACACGTTATGTGTGACCCTACGGGTTCGAGAATATGCACATGATCTTCTATCAATAATCAACAGGTGCAGGCACCCATATTGACTCCACACATTCATCGATGATCATATCGGATGAACCACGATGCCAGGATTCAATCAATCCATATACATATTCCCTTCGTCTCGTGATATTTTACTTGCCCGAGATTCGATCATCGCATCGCCATACCTAGTTCAATCTCGTTCACAGCAAGTAGTTTACTCGTTCCGTAATCCGATATCACTTTGTGATTAACTCCTTAACCACATGCTTGCAAGCGGTGTTGATATCGATTACCGAGTAGGCCCGAAGTATATCTCTCCGACTTGGGAGGACAAATCCCATCTCGATACATACAACCCAATGATACTTTCCGATCACCGAGAGACACCTTTATGATCACCTCTCATAGGATGACGCTTTGATGACCTCAAAGCTTTCTTTCGATACTGTGGAGTTGTATTATCTCATGGTCTAAGGAATACAATATTTGACATAGGAAAAGCTTCGCAAAGATGAACACAATGACACGATCTAATTGCTTCGCTTAGTTTGGGTCTGTCCACCACATCATTCTCCCAATGATATGATCTCATTATCAATTGACAACTCATGTCTATGGTTAGGAAACCTTAACCATCATTGATCAATGAGCTAGTCCATAGAGGCGCATTAGGGACACGTGTTGTTCACAAACCACACAAGTATTAATGTTTCCGCTTAATACAATTCTAGCATGGAATATAAACTTTATCATGAACAAGAATTATAATAATAACATCTTTATTATTGCCTCTAGGGCATAATTCCAACATCGTATGCATCATGGCAGGAATTGAAATGCTTTCGAAATCATAGGATTATATCATGGTAGGGCTATGCTTGCCTTTGCCAGTTGATAACGGATAAGCAGATCTTCGGACATCTTGTACTTGACTTGGTTATAGTTGGTCAAGTATTGATCTTCGAGCTTCGACGGTGTTTACCTCGATCTCGATATCGTATTCTACCGGGAAGAACCAAACACCGGAAAGAGAGGGAAACAATCAATACATGGCATCGATGCAATGCTCAAGCAAGGATGATGATATGACAAGTTAATTTGTATTGAATTAAACCCCTAAAGCATGCTCGACAATTTAATCGGGATTCCGAGGGGTATAAACCCTAACTCGGGGAAACTCCGGAATCACCTGTGAGGGGTTAGTAGGTTGTTCTAATTAAACTTGCTATGAAAGTTGTTGAACAATGCATGATTATAGCTTAGATAGATAGATCTCATTTTTCTGAACATTTTGATATATTATTTGTATTTTTCTGACTTATAAATAATAAATTATTGAATTTATAAGATTTAAACCATTTTCTAGATTTATTAAAACATTTATTGCGCAAGGCTGACATCAGCACATGCACCAGATAATTTTTATACCCGGACTGAATCTAGCTAGTGAGGCTGACAGAGGGGCCCGAGGCCACCTCAACAGCCATGCTGGCGGTCAGCGGTCAAAGGGGACCCAGGGCCACGTCGGCGCGACGCCATGGTGACATCAGCTCGGCGGCCACCGTCGGGTGGTCACCAGCGATGGCGTAGGATGGCGCGCGGGGCTGCACGACCTAGCCTAAACAAACCAGCATAGCAAGGCAGACACGAAGGTGGCGACACTACTAGGAATAGGTCATTGGAGCTACAGCTGCGAGCGGCGGCGATGGTGGAGCTTGCAGGTGCTCGGCGGCAAAGCAACAGGGGGCGGGAGGGGAGAAGCGAAGGGGTCCAGGAGGACCAGGAGCTCACCACGGAGGAAGTGGAGGGGTCAGCGAAAGACGGGGTGGCCGGAATCGACAACGACGGTGGTGAAGCTCGTCGGAGATAGAGGGGTCGATTGCGGCAATTGAAGGCTCGTCGGCTTGCGTGCTTTGGGGCGACAGACGAAGTCGATCATGATGGTCGCGGTAGTGGCCTCAGAATGACAAGGGGAGGTCAGAAACGGCGGGGAGACGCGGCGGACGGAGCTAGGGTTTCGGGAGCTCACAGGATCTTGCGATGGAGAGCGAGAGGGGGAAGGATAAGGGTGTGGGGAGAGAGAGATCAACACGGCGGTCCTCGTGGTGTTCTTATCCTGGTGTCTAGGGCGGCGTAGCATCTCAGCGGTTGGCGACGATCGATGGCGGCGGCGCAGGCACGCTGCTGCTTGCCGTCATTGTCGAAGACGACGCGGACAAACGCGAAGAGGTACGGGCCGGATTGGTGATACGTCCAATTTGCATCACCATTCTATATCATAATTTTCCTCTATTCATTGATATGTGTCTTATTATGAGGTGTTACTTATGTCTTTTCCTTTGTTTTGCATGTTAGATGATTCTTGGAGGATGAACTGCCGGAGTCAGGATTGTGATTGAAAAAGAGGTGTTTTGATGCAATTTCGTGAAGATCAGAAAAATACCAGAAAAATATTGGAAAATTATATTTTCCCAGAAAACGAAGGAAGCCAGAAGGGGAGGCGTAGCTGGGCCACAGGGGGCCCACACCCCTAGGCACGGGACCCCTGCCCCACGCCTGGAGGAGGTGTGGCCCACCTGGCCGGCATCCGACTCCGCCCTCTCGCCTATATCTTCTCCTCGAAACCCTAATACAGGGGGAGCGACCACAGAAATATTCCGCCGCCTCTACGGGGCAGAAAACACCGAGAGAGAAAGAGCTCTCCGGCAGACAGATTTCTGCCGGGGAAATTCCTTCCAGGAGAGGGGAGATCGTCGCCATCAACACCGTCATCAAGCTAGGCTTCATCGGGATCATCATCATTATCATCCACACCATCATCTCCACCAACACCATCATGACCAGTCCATCCTGTTGTAACAATTGTGTTGGATCTTGCATTAGTTCTTAAGGGAAACTTTCCCAATGTTGATTACTATTGTAGTTGATGCTTGTGAGTGGAACCATTGGATTATTGTTTATGTTCATATTGTTATCCATCACCATATCATCTTTGATCTTGACCCATATGATGTCTTGTGAGTAGTTCGTTTAGTTCTTGAGGACATGGGAGAAGTCATGTTGTTAGTAGTGGATTTGTGTTGAGATATTATTCAATGGTTTAGTATTTAAGTTGTGGTGTTATTCTTCTAGTGGTGTCATGTGAACGGCGACTACATGATACTTCACCATTTATGGGCCTAGGGGAATACATTGTGTATTTGGCTACTAATTGTGGTGTTATTCTTCTAGTGGTGTATATGGTGGAGAATTTCTGCAGCAGGGCTTCGCCTACAAACAGTCGGGAGGGAGAGAGGAAGGCAGCAGGGCTACTAGGGTTTGGAGGAAGGTGTGTGGGGGGAGGGGGCGCACCAGGCCTCTATATATAGAGGGGGGGGTGCGGCCAGCCCTTGCCCATCCTCCAAGCCTATCTCTAGTTTAAACGATTTAAACTTTCCCTTATCTAGAAACCCTATCTCTAGTTTAAACGAGTTTAAACTTATCTAGGATCGGCTGGGCCCTATGGGGCCTTGTGCCCCTGGCCCAATGCGGCCAGGACACTCCCTCATAGGCCCATGCCCCCTCCCGGAAGGTGGGGCCACGTTGGTCCCCTTCCGGAAGGTTCTAGAAGCTTTTGGTACAATACCGATTAATCCGGAACAATTCCGAACTCCAAAAACTGCACTGCCTTATATGAATCTTATTCTCCGGACCACTCCGGAACCTCGTGATGTCCCGGATCCCATCCGAGACTCAACAAAATTCATAAACCAAGTATCCAATCTATCCTAGCGCCGAGACACGTTATGTGTGACCTCTGGTTCGAGAATATGCGACATGATCTTCTATCAATAATCAACATGAGGTCTAGGCACCCATATTGACTCCACACATTCATCGATGATCATATCGGATGAACCACGATGCCAGATTCAATCAATCCCATATACATATTCCCTTCGTCTCGCGATATTTTACTTGCCCGAGATTCGATCATCAGACTGCCATACCTAGTTCAATCTCGTTCACAAGTACTTTACTCGTTCCGTAATCCGATATCACTTTGTGATTAACTCCTTAACCACATGCTTGCAAGCGGTGTTGATATCGACACGAGTGGGCCAAGTATATCTCTCCGACTTGGGAGGACAAATCCCATCTCGATACATACAACCCAGCAGATACTTTCCGATCACAGAGACACCTTTATGATCACCCTCTCATAGGATGACGTTTGATGACCTCAAAGCTTTCTTCCGATACGGGGAGTTGTATTATCTCATGGTCTAAGGAATACAATATTTGACATAGGAAAAGCTTCACAAAGATGAACACAATGACACGATCTAATTGCTTCGCTTAGTTTGGGTCTCCACCACATCATTCTCCCAATGATATGATCTCATTATCAATTGACAACTCATGTCTATGGTTAGGAAACCTTAACCATCATTGATCAATGAGCTAGTCCATAGAGGCGATTAGGGACGGTGTTGTTCACAAACCACACAAGTATTAATGTTTCCGCTTAATACAATTCTAGCATGGAATATAAACTTTATCATGAACAAGAATTATAATAATAACATCTTTATTATTGCCTCTAGGGCATAATTCCAACAGTCTCCCACTTGCACTAGAGTCAATAATCTAGTTTACATTTGGCAACAATCTCACACCCATGGCAATCGAGGTGCTGATCATGTTTACGTGGAAGAGGTTTAGTCAATGGATCTGCGACATTCAGGTCTGTATGTACTTTGCTGATCTTCAGATCTCCACCGCTATATAATCTCGGATTATATGAAACTTAAGTTGATATGCTTGGTCTTTGGATGATATCTTGGTTCCTTAGCGAGTGCTATGGCGCCGTTGTTGTCACAATATCTCCATGGGTCCAATGCACTTGAACTATCGCCAAGCTCAATGATGAAGTTTCGATCCAAACTCCTTCACTTGACGCTTCTGCAGCAGCCATGTATTCCGCTTTCATGAGATCCCGCGATTACGCTTTGCTTGCAGCTTCTCCAGCTCCAGGCTCCTCCATTCAAAATATACACGTATCCGTCCGAGATTTACAATCATCCTTGTCGGTGTTAAACTAGCATCGACGTAACCTTTTCTGACGAAATGTTCATCACCCCATAGACTAATAACATTTCTTTAGTCCTATTTAGGTACCTTAGGATGTTCTTCACGGCTGTCCAAAGGTTCCACTCTGGATCACTTTGATATCCGTCGTCAAACTAAGAGCATTGGACACATCGGTCTAGTACACAAAGATGGCATACATGATGGAACCTATGGCGAGGCATAAGGCACTTTGCTCATAGCTTCCCTATCATTTCATCAGCTGGACACCGAGCCTTGCTCAATATCTTACTCGACAACATAGGCCTGAACCTTTCAATGCCTTATCCATTCGAACCTTTTCGAACTTTGTCTAGGTATGTACCGCTTAAAGCTATCAGGCGCCTTTGTCTATCTCTATAGATTTTATGCCCAATATATAAGCTTCACCTAGGTCTTTCATTGAAAAACACTTGTTCAAATAACTCTTCACATCGTTAAGCATGTTGATGTCATTTCCAATAATCAATATGTCATCCACATATAGTACCAGAAACGTCACCGAGCTCCCACTCACTTTCTTGTAGATGCAAGCTTCATATAAATTTGGAACAAATCCAAAGCTTTTGATCACTTGATCAAAACGAAGGTTCCAACTCCGAGATGCTTGATCCATAAATGGAACGCTGAAGTTTGCATACTTTATCAGCATCCTTAGGATCGACAAAACCTTGGTTGCATCATATACAACTCTTCATCAATGTTGCCATTGAGGAACGCATCTTGACATCCATCCGCCATATTTCATAATCATGAAACGCAGCAATTGCTAATAAAATCCGAATAGACTTAAACATCGCCACGGAGAGAAAGTCTCATCGTAGTCAACACCTTGAACTTGTCGAAAACCTTTCGCGACAAGCCGTGCTTTATAGACGGTAACATTACCATCCGCGTCCGTTTTCTTCTTGAAGATCCATTTGCACTCAACGGCCTTTCGGTCGCTAGGAGGGTCCACCAAAGTCCATACTTGGTTTTCGCTCATGGATCCCAATTGGATTTCATGGCTTCTAGCCATTTCTGAGTCCGGGCTCATCATCGCTTCCTCATAGTTCGTAGGTTCACCGTCTTCTACTAACAAGACTGTCAAGACAGGGTGCTGCATTACTCGAAGGGCACGCGACCTTGTCGATTGACGCTCAAGCAAGCGAGAGATCCCCTGCTTCATGATCCTTGTCATTAGCTTCCTCTATTGTTGGTGCAAAGTGCATCGAACAATTTCAGGTGCTGCGCTACTCTCCAATTCAAGAGAAGGTTCAATAACCTCGTCTAGCTCTACTTTCCTCCCACTCACTTCTTTCGAGAGAAACTCCTTCTCAAGAAAGGAACCGTTCTTTGTGACAAACACTTTGCCTTCGGTTCTGATAGAAGGTATACCCAATAGTTTCCTTAGGGTATCCTATGAAGACGCATTTCTCGCTTTGGGTTCGAGCTTGTCGGCATCAACTTCTTGACGAAGCCGCATCCCCAAACTTTAAGAAACGACAACTTAGGTTTAGCACCAAACCACGCTCATACGGTGTCGCCTCAACGGATTTAGATGGAGCCCTATTTAAAGTGAATGCAGCGGTTTCGATGCATAAACCCAAAAGATAACGGCAAATCAAGAGACATCATCGATCGGACCATATCTAATAGGGTTCGATTCCGGCTCAGACACACCATTGCTATTTGTGGTGTTCCGGTGGCGTGAGTTGTGAAACGATTCCACTTGCTTTGAGATGCGTGAGAAAATCATAACTTAAATATTCGCCATTACGATCAGATCGTAGAAACTTAATCTTTACATTACGATGGTTCTCCACTTCCTTCTGAAATTCTTTGAACTTTTCAAACGTTTCAGATTTATGTTTCATTAAATAGATATACCCATATCTACTTAAGTCATCGGTAAAAGTGAGAAAATAGCGATATCCACCGTCGAAACACTCATCGGTCCGCATACATCGGTATGTATGATTTCCAACAAGTCCGTTGCTCGCTCCATCATACCGAGAACGGGGTTTTGATCATCTTGCCCATGAGGCATGGTTCGCATGTGTCAAATGATTCAAAATCAAGAGACTCCAAAAGTCCATCGTAATGGAGTTTCTTCATGCGCTTTACACCAATATGACCTAGACGACAATTACCACAAATAAGTAGTATTATCAATATCTACTTTGCATCTCTTAGCCTCAATGTTATGGATGTGTGTTTCATCCCTTTCGAGATTTAGAAGAAATAAACCATTCACAAGAGGTGCATGCCCATAAAAGATGTTACTCATATAAATAGAACAACCATTATTCTCCGATTTAAATGAATAACCGTCTTGCAATAAACACGATCCGAAATAATGTTCATGCTCAACGCAGCACATAATAACATTTATTAAGGTTTAAAACTAATCCGAAGGTAAAACTAAGGAGAGCGTGCGACGCCATCACATCAACTCTTGATCCGCTGCAACGGCATCGTCACCTCATCCCTCTAAGCCGCCGTCTATTCCGTAGCTCCTGTTTGAGTTACAAATATTAGCAACCGAACCAAAGATCAAATACCTGTGCACTACAACGAGGGCTAGTAAGGAAAACATCAATAACATGTATATCAAATATACCTTTGATGGTGCCAGCCTTCTTGTCCGCTAAGTACTTGACGATTCGCTTCCAAAGGACCCTTGTCCTTGCAATAGAAGCACTCGGTTTCCGGCTTGGGTCCAGACTTGAGCTTCTTCTCAAGGGCAATGCGTTTGCGCCTCCTTTCTTGAAGGGCTTCTTTGCACCTTACCTTTCTTGAAGGAGGGCTTGTTGACCATCAACACATGATTATCCTTTTGATGTCCACCTCCAGCCTTCAGCTGCGAAGAGCTCGGTGATCGTATCAATGGAACCAATCTGATTATGAGTCACTACAAAACTTTTGTAGCTGGGAGGAGTGATTGCAGAACCTGTCAATCTTGAGCTCCTCCGGAATCTTGCACCAGTTGCTTGGCGTTGAGTGTAGCCCGACATCTTTATGGCGTGCTCACTAACGGAACTCCCTTCCTCCATCTTGCAGTTAAAGAACTTCTCAGAGATCTCATATCTCTCAGAACGGGCCTAAGTCTGGAACATAGTTTTCAACTCTTCGAGAATCTCAAAGGGCCCGGGATAGTTTTCAAAACGATTTTGAAGTTCCGGTTCCATAGCAAACAACATGGTGCTCTTAATCACACCATAATCATCTTTGCGCGACTGATAGACAGCTTTCTCATCAGCCGGCGCAGTTGCAGCAGGGGGGTTACCTAACGCTTTCTCAAGGACATAGTCCTTTTGTCCGCCAGATAGAATGATTCTTAGATTGCGGAACCAATTGGTGAAGTTAGACCCATTGTTTCTAAGCTTTTCCTTCTCAGCAAAAACGTTGAAGTTGAAGTTGGACTTGGCCATGTGATCTACAGTATTTGCAAGTACAATTTAGACTATGTTCATGATAAATAGTTCAACTTAATCAAATTACTAGATGAACTCCCACTAAATTCAACATCCCTCAAGTTGTTTAGTGAACACGATCCAAATTCACCACACCTAATCCGATCATCACGAGAAGAGATGTGGTTTCGATGGTGGACAACGAAGTATCGATCATATCATTCATATGACTCATGCTTAACCTTTCGGTTCTTGTGTTCCGAGGCCATGTCTATACATGCTAGGCTCGTCAAGTTAGACCCAAGTATTTACGCGTGTGCAAAACTGGCTTGCACCCGTTGTATGTGAGCGTAGAGTCTATAGCACCCGATCATCACGTGATGCTTGGACACGACGAACTTTCGCAACGGTGCATACTTGGGGAGAACACAGTTTTATCTTGATCTTTAAGTGAGGAATCATCTTATAATGCTACCGTCGCGATCTAAGCATAATAAGATACATAAAAGGATAAACATCACATGCATATAACTTTATGTGACATGGTATAGCCAATCTTCGCGCAATGATCTCCATCTTGTGCGTTAAGATGATCTCCATCACTTCACCATGATTGCCTCCACCATGAATAGCAACTACAACTATTGCTAACTACTTAGCGATAAAGTAAAGCTATTACATGGCGTATAAGAAGTTGACTCGCAGGTCATACACAATTATAAAGACAACCATATGGCTCTGCGGTTGTGTACTCATCGACATGCAAGTCGTGAAACATTACAAAACATGATCATCGCATACAATATACACATCACATCTTGGGCCATACCATATCACTTAAAACACTCCCTGCAAAAACAAGTTAGACGCCTCTACTTTGTTGTTGCATGTTTTACGTGGCTTATGGGAGTAGATGCTAAGAACGATTCTTACCTACGGAAAGCCACAACAAGGATATTATGGTTGCCAAACTCGGTGTTAATCCCATGACAACTATAGTGAGAGAAATCGACATCCACCAGCCGCATGTGTGGTACAAGCCACACGCCAAGTGTGGAGCCGGTCTCATGACGATGTCGCGAAGGTTGGCTGGACCGCTTCAATCTCACAATCCCGCCATAAGAAGAACACAAACAAGAGGCTTGCAACAGAAAACATCAACGCCGCAACCACCATGTTGCGTTCTACTCGTGAATCACATCTACGCACAGATCTAGCTCGATACTAATCAAGGGTTTCGCAGCATAGTAAATCAAAATTTTCTACGGAACTACAGAGGAAAGCCAAGATCTAATCTAGGAGATGCATACAGAGAGATTGATTAGATCTTCATACCCTTGAAGATTCGACAATGAGCGTTACCGCTCTAACGTGGGTGATGTAGTCGTACTCGCTTCTCCTCCTCGCGATCCGATCCGATCTAGCACCACAAGTGGCGGTGCCTCCGTGAGATGCACACGTGCAGCACCTCGACTTCTCCTCCTTCCTCGGACCAGCAAGTATGGTGGAGAGATAGATTGGATCTACAACGCACGGCCGGTGTATATGGTGGAGAATTTCTCAGCAGGCTTGGCCTACAAGCATCGGGAGGGAGAGGAAGGCAGCGGGGCTACTAGGGTTTGGAGGAAGGTGTGTGGGGGGAGGGGGCGCACCAGCCCTCTATATATAGAGGGGGGTGCGGCCATCCCTTGCCCATCCTCCAAGCCTATCTCTAGTTTAAACGATTTAAACTTTCCCTTATCTAGAAACCCTATCTCTAGTTTAAACGAGTTTAAACTTATCTAGGATCGGCTGGGCCCTATGGGGCCTTGTGCCCCTGGCCCAATGCGGCCAGGACACTCCCTCATAGGCCCATGCCCCCTCCCGGAAGGTGGGGCCACGTTGGTCCCCTTCCGGAAGGTTCTAGAAGCTTAGGTACAATACCGATTAATCCGAACAATTCCGAACTCCAAAACTGCACTGCCTTATATGAATCTTATTCTCCGGACCACTCCGGAACCTCTCGTGATGTCCCGGATCCCATCTGAGACTCCGAACAAAAATTCATAAACCAAGTATCCAATCTATCCTAGCATCGAGACACGTTAAGTGTGTGACCCTACGGGTTCGAGAATATGCAGACATGATCTTCTATCAATAATCAACAGGTGCAGGCACCCATATTGACTCCCACACATTCATCGATGATCATATCGGATGAACCACGATGCCAGGATTCAATCAATCCCATATACATATTCCCTTCGTCTCGTGATATTTTACTTGCCCGAGATTCGATCATCGCATCGTCATACCTAGTTCAATCTCGCTCACAAAGAAGTAGTTTACTCGTTCCGTAATCCGATATCACTTTGTGATTAACTCCTTAACCACATGCTTGCAAGCGGTGTTGATATCGATTACCGAGTGGGCCCGAAGTATATCTCTCCGACTTGGGAGGGACAAATCCCATCTCGATACATACAACCCAACAGATACTTTCCGATCACCTGAGAGACACCTTTATGATCACCCTCTCATAGGATGACGTTTGATGACCTCAAAGCTTTCTTTCGATACCAGGGAGTTGTATTATCTCATGGTCTAAGGAATACAATATTTGACATAGGAAAAGCTTCGCAAAGATGAACACAATGACACGATCTAATTGCTTCGCTTAGTTTGGGTCTGTCCACCACATCATTCTCCCAATGATATGATCTCATTATCAATTGACAACTCATGTCTATGGTTAGGAAACCTTAACCATCATTGATCAATGAGCTAGTCCATAGAGGCGTACTAGGGACACGGTGTTGTTCACAAACCACACAAGTATTAATGTTTCCGCTTAATACAATTCTAGCATGGAATATAAACTTTATCATGAACAAGAATTATAATAATAACATCTTTATTATTGCCTCTAGGGCATAATTCCAACATCGTATGCATCATGGCAGGAATTGAAATGCTTTCGAAATCATAGGATTATATCATGGTAGGGCTATGCTTGCCTTTGCCAGTTGATAACGGATAAGCAGATCTTCGGACATCTTGTACTTGACTTGGTTATAGTTGGTCAAGTATTGATCTTCGAGCTTCGACGGTGTTTACCTCGGGCTTCGATCTCGATCTCGATATCGTATTCTACCGGGAAGAACCAAACACCGGAAAGAGAGGGAAACAATCAATACATGGCATCGATGCAATGCTCAAGCAAGGATGATGATATGACAAGTTAATTTGTATTGAATTAAACCCCTAAAGCATGCTCGACAATTTAATCGGGATTCCGAGGGGTATAAACCCTAACTCGGGGAAACTCCGGAATCACCTGTGAGGGGTTAGTAGGTTGTTCTAATTAAACTTGCTATGAAAGTTGTTGAACAATGCATGATTATAGCTTAGATAGATAGATCTCATTTTTCTGAACATTTTGATATATTATTTGTATTTTCTGACTTATAAATAATAAATTATTGAATTTATAAGATTTAAACCATTTTCTAGATTTATTAAAACATTTATTGCATAAGTGACATCAAGACATGCAGATAATTTTTATACCTGAATCTAGCTAGTGAGGTCGACAGAGGGCCGAGGCCACCTCAACGTACCATCTTGGATCGTGATCAAAGGGGACCCAGGGCCACGTCGGCGCGACGCCATGGTGACATCAGCTCGGCGGCCACCGTCGGGTGGTCACCAGCGATGGCGTAGGATGGCGCACGGGGCTGCACGACCTAGCCTAAACAAACCAGCGTAGCAAGGCAGACACGAAGGTGGCGACACTACTAGGAATAGGTCATTGGAGCTACAGCTGCGAGCGGCGGCGATGGTGGAGCTTGCAGGTGCTCGGCGGCAAAGCAACAGGAGGCGGGAGGGGAGAAGCGAAGGGGTCCAGGAGGACCAGGAGCTCACCACGGAGGAAGTGCAGGGGTCAGCGAAAGACGGGGTGGCCGGAATCGACAACGACGGTGGTGAAGCTCGTCGGAGATAGAGGGGTCGATTGCGGCAATTGAAGGCTCGTCGGCTTGCGTGCTTTGGGGCGACAGACGAAGTCGATCATGATGGTCGCGGTAGTGGCCTCAGAATGACAAGGGGAGGTCGGAAACAGCGGGGCGACGCGGCGGCCGGAGCTAGGGTTTTGGGAGCTCACAGGATCTTGCGATGGAGAGCGAGAGGGGGAAGGATAAGGGTGTGGGGAGAGAGAGATCAACACGGTGGTCCTCGTGGTGTTCTTATCCTGGTGTCTAGGGCGGCGTAGCATCTCAGCGGTTGGCGACGATCGATGGCGGGCCTTGAAACCGCTGCTGCCGTCATTGTCGAAGGCAGCGGACAAACGCGAAGAGGTACGGGCCGGATTGGTGATACGTCCAATTTGCATCACCATTCTATATCATAATTTTCCTCTATTCATTGATATGTGTCTTATTATGAGGTGTTACTTATGTCTTTTCCTTTGTTTTGCATGTTGGATGATTCTTGGAGGATGAACTGCCGGAGTCAGGATTGTGATTGAAAAGGAGGTGTTTTGATGCAATTTCGTGAAGATCATAAAAATACCAGAAAAATATTGGAAAATTATATTTTCCCAGAAAACGAAGGAAGCCAGAAGGGGAGGCGTAGCTAGGCCACAGGGGGCCCACACCCCTAGGCACGGGACCCCTGCCCCACGCCTGGAGGAGGTGTGGCCCACCTGGCCGTCATCCGACTCCGCCCTCTCGCCTATATCTTCTCGAAACCCTAATACAGGGGGAGCGACCACAGAAATATTCCACCGCCTCTACGGGGCGGAAAACACCGAGAGAGAAAGAGCTCTTCGGCAGACATATTTCTGCTGGGGAAATTCCTTCCAGGAGAGGGGAGATCGTCGCCATCAACACCGTCATCAAGCTAGGCTTCATCGGGATCATCATCATTATCATCCACACCATCATCTCCACCAACACCATCATGACCAGTCCATCCTGTTGTAACAATTGTGTTGGATCTTGCATTAGTTCTTAAGGGAAACTTTCCCAATGTTGATTACTATTGTAGTTGATGCTTGTGAGTGGAACCATTGGATTATTGTTTATGTTCATATTGTTATCCATCACCATATCATCTTTGATCTTGACCCATATGATGTCTTGTGAGTAGTTCGTTTAGTTCTTGAAGACATGGGAGAAGTCATGTTTTTAGTAGTGGATTTGTGTTGAGATATTATTCAATGGTTTAGTATTTAAGTTGTGGTGTTATTCTTCTAGTGGTGTCATGTGAACGGCGACTACATGATACTTCACCATTTATGGGCCTAGGGGAATACATTGTGTATTTGGCTACTAATTGTGGGGTTGCCGGAGTGATAGAAACTTGAACCCCCGTTAGGACACCATTGCACAAGGGAGCGTAGGATCTCAGAGTTTAAGGCTGTGGTTAGGTTTATATCTTAATTGCTTTCATGTAGTTGTGGATTCTTACAGGGGGTTTAATCACAAGTATGTATTAGTCCAAGTAAGGTCGGTACATTAGCACAGGTTCACCCACACAACACTTACAACACCAAAGAAGAGTACTTAGCTATATGAAGCGAAAGCACTTGACAGAATTCCCATGTGTCCTCGAGAACGTTTGGTCCTTATAAGTATTTCCACCGTCTTGTCCTTTGCTAAGAAAGGATTGGGCCACTTGTTGCAGTTGTTCGTTGTCTTTATTACTTGTACTTTGTTTTGTTGCTTTATCAGAAAACCCCTAAAAATCTGTTTGCTAAGTATTTACAGATATTTCCTGCTCCATACCACTAGTCAACACCTTCTGCTCCTCGTTGGGATCGACACTCCTATTTATCGAAAGTACTATGATACACCCCCTATACTTGTGGGTCATCAAGACTATTTTCTGGCGCCGTTGCCGGGGAGTGGAGCGCTATTGAAGAGTGGAACTAGTAAAGGAAACTTCTACTATGAGTATTGCTTATTGTTTCTGTTTGTTACTTTGTTTCCAATATGGATAGCCCACTTGGTTTTCTGTTTGGGAAAACTACTACCACCGTTAGGGTAGTAGATGAACCACGTCCTGTTGAGATAGATCCTTTTAGATACCTACAAGTATTGTTGATCATGTTATGGATAATTATTATTTTGGGGATGTAACTGTCCATCCTGGTGATCATTTGCTTTTTATCCATGAATTATGCGGGTTGTTTAAGTGTGTAGGTATCACAACTGAATAGGTGAAGAAGAAGTTACTCTCTATATCCTTGAAAGGGAGAGCTAAAGAATGGTATAAGCTGCTGAAGAATGGACAATCCATGGAATGGGAGGAAATGGCTTCTCTCTTTTATTCTAAATTCTATCCTCCCAGTGAAATTCATAAGGGTAGGAATCTGATATATAACTTTTGGCCTCGTGATGGAGAGAGTACATCTCCAGCTTGGGGGAGATTGAAGTTACTAATGCTTAAATGTCCTATTCATGAACTCCCTAACAATATCATTATCAATAATTTTATGCTAGGCTTTCTCTTCATGATAAAGATTTACCAGATGCTTCTTGTGCTGGATCATTCACACGTATGAAGGAAGAAGCTAAATGGGATCTCCTAGACCGTATTCAAGAGAACACTGAAGCTTGGGAGAATGATAAAGAAAGAAAGTCAGGTATAAATTATGATTATGAATGCATTAAATCTTTTATGGGAACTTATGACTTCCGTGATATTAGTGATGAGTTTGGTCTTGACTCCCAAAGTATTGCCAATTGTTTTAAGGCCTTTGCCTCTTACATAGAAATTCCTAAAAAGAAGTGGAATAAGTACCATGCACCTTATAAAGATGTTGTTAGTCATGTTCTTGTCAGAAGCACTGAAGTTTGTACTACTAATCATATTGTGCCTAAACCTTTTGTTGAGAAAATACCTTTCCCATTTAAGGTAAAGGAGTATTATATGAATATTAGTGCGAATAATAAAGGTACTAAGAAAATTGTGGAACCTGATGAGCAAATTAGTATTGAGCATGTGGTAGATATTGTGAAATACCTTGTCACTAGAAATATAGAGGATGAGCACATTGTCTTCTGTGAAGACGCTTCTAATATTATCTCTCATCCTAGTAAAGATAGAAAAGCTAGTGTCTCTGTGCTTTCTGTTAAAATTGGTGATCATTGCTATTATGGTTTATGTGATATTGGTGCTAGTTCTAGTGCTATTCCTTATGAGCTTTACATGAAAGTTATGCATGAGATTGGTCCTTGTGAGCTTGAGGACATTGATGTGGTTATTCACCTTGCTAATAAGGAAGCCATTTGCCCCATTGGTATTGTAAGAGATGTGGAGGTTCTTTATGGTAAGATTAAGTATCCTGCCGATTTTCTAGTGCTTAATTCAGCAGCTAGTAAAACTTGTCCTATCATTTTTTGTAGACCTTTCTTGAACACTTGTGGAGCTATATAGATTGTAAGAAGGAGAAAGTTTTAACTAAGTTTGATGGAGATTCCTATGAGTTTAACTTTTCCAAATTTGCTAAAGCTCCTTGTGAAAATGGCTTGCCTAATAAAGACTTCAGGATGGAACAACTTGCTTCTATTGATCCAGTTTATGACCTTGGACCTATTTTTGATGACTGTAAGTATGCTTATTCTGATGATAGAGTTGTTTCATTTGACAGTTATATTGTCAACTTTATTCAAGGTGCTACTGAAAGTTATCATGAGAGAGGGAAACATGGTTTTATGCATCTCAATAATGTTAAGTTTCCCCGTTTTATGTTGAAAGCTTTGAAGTTACATTTGTTTTGTCTTCCTATGCTAATGTCTTTTTGTTTCAACAATTTGTTTTCTCATGATACCCCCATTCATAGGAAGTGGTTTAGACTCAAATATGTTGGTTATTTGCTTCTTGATGCTCTCTTTCACTCAAGATATATATCTCCTATGTGAGCATCTTTGAAACTCTCAAGCCTAACTTAAAAACATTAAAGAAAAGTACTTGTTGGGAGATAACCCAAGAGTTTGGTTGAGCCTTGGAAGTTATTACCTCAGTAATAACCGCTCCTTATCCTTTTTGTTTTGTTTTGTTTTGTTTTGTTTTTTGTGTCAAGTTCAACTACTTTTGAGAAATGGAGGAGTTCAGAAAAGTGGTTGTCCTGGGACATATTTTTGTGCTGCAGTGTAAAAATTCGTGAGGAAGTTAAGTATTTCGGATGGAGCTGTATTTTTCTGTGCTTGTTCTCCAAGTTGTTACCCAACTTTAATTAGTTTTGCACTTTTTTATTTGAGCAAAAGAAGATTTTCGAAAAAATCAACCTTTACCTGCTGGTCTGTTTTGACAGATTTCTGCCATCATTTGTATTTGCCTCTTTTATTGATTTCCTTCCATATTCTTTTGGGGTTTTGGAAAGAAGTTGCTACAGTAGCTTTTGTTTTGATGGATTTCGGTTGAAGTGTGAACCTAAAGGTTTATTGTTTTTGCTTATGCTAATGTTGCCATTGAGGTTTGTGTATTGCCTTGTGAGAAAAAGAATTTCCAGGAGAAGGAGAAAAGGAGTCTGCAGAGTTCGTCTTTAAATAGGTAAAAGTGGTGAAAACAGAAGGTTCGTGAAAACCTAATATTTTTATATTTTTGATGTTTTTATTATATACGGAAGGTTACGAAATGGAACAGAGGAGGAAACGGAGGCCGGGGTGGCCACACCCACCCCGGCGCTGGCCCCAAATGGTCGCTACCGGATGGGGTGTGAGCCCGAGCTCGAGTCTGCCTTCGCCTCTGCTGCGTGCATCTTCCTTATGCATTGAAACTTCGTAATATATAACCCCGCGGATCCCCCGAGGTTCATCCATCGTGTTCTCGTTGTGTTTTCGTTTCGATCTGTTTCTGTCAGGAAATCTTCTCAAGTTTAGAGCACCATGGTCTCCGCCAACGACAAAGGCAAGAAGCCCGAGGAAGACGATCCTCACAATCCCAAGGAGAATGAGATTTTGGTAGGGGATGAAGAATACATGGAGGAGGACAAGCATCCGGACACCCGCGCTACCGTCGCAAGTATTGGAGTGGTGAAACCTATCAAGCTTAAGAGGACAGCACAGATGTCTACGGGAGGGAAAACCCCACGTCATATCCTCTCTCCATGGTCATCTCCTCTACGTACCAAGAATTCCTTCCATACTCTTAAACATGAGCATCAATACCAACAGGTGCCCAAAGGGAACTTGCCCTCGGTTTGGGATATGCCTCGCTCTCACCATGCAGGAAAGGAACACACTAAGAAGGAAGAGTGGGGAAATAATACCAAGGACTGAGACTCTCGGTCCGATATGATCATAAACCGCATTGAGAAAAATTCGGAGTTTATTCGTACTCTGACCTTCGAGATTGAGGATTTGAGGAAACTGATTGAGGAGTTTATCAAGAGAACACCACCACCGAAGTAGTAATTCATCATCAGGTTTGGCATCCCCTTGGCTTGTTCCAAGCTTGGGTGAGTGCCGCGGTATCACATCATTATCTTTTATCTTTTACCTTTTTAGTGGATTCATATCTTTGGTAGAGAAGTTATTGTTGGAGATATGCCCAAGAGGCAATAATAAAATAGTTATTATCATATCTTCATACTTATGATAAATGTTTACATACCATGCTATAATTGTATTAACCAGAAACATTAATACTTGTGTGATTTCTAAACATAAAAGAGTCCCTAGTAAAGCCTCTTGTTAAACTAGCTTGTTAGTTAATCTATGATCATGGTTTCCTGATCATGAACATAGGGATGTTATTAACAACAGGGTCATATCATTAGGAGAATGATATGATGGACATACTCCTATAGATAAGCGTAGCATAAAGATCAAGTCATTTTAATAGTTCAATTGCTATAAAGCTTTTTGATACATAGTAACCTAATTCCTTCGACCATGAGATCATGCTTATCACCATCACCGGAAGGATGCTTTGATGACATCAAACACCACACCGCAATTGAGTGGCTATAAAGGTGGCATTGAGTGTTCAGAAAGTATGGGTTGAGACACATGGATCAAGAGTGGGATTTGTCCATCCATATGACGGATAGATATACTCTGGGCCCTCTCGGTGGAATGTCATCCAATTAGCTTGCAAGCATGTGACTGGCTCACAAGGGATCACCTACCACGGGAACGAGAAAATAGTACTTATCGGTAACGAGGTTAAACTAGGTATGCAGAGATACCGACGATCAAAACCTCGGATAAGTAAACTATCGTGAGACAAAGGGAAATTGGTATCGTATGTAAGTGGTTCATTCGATCGCAAATTAATCGTAGAAATATGTGGGAGCCATATGAATTTCCAGATTCCTCTATTGGTTATTGATCGGAGAAGTGTCTCGATCATGTCCGCATAATTCACGAACCGTAGGGAGACACACTTAAGGATTCGATGTTGTTAAGTAGTTATGGAATGATGAGTAAGAGCTCGAATGTTGTTCGGAGTGTCGGATGGGATCCGGGATATCACGAGGAGATCCGGAATGGTCCGGAGAATAAGATTCATATAAGGAAAGTCCTGTTTCGGAGTTGGGGAATGATTCTGGTGTTTTCATCAGGAATGTTCTAGAAGACGAAGGTCCCAAGACTCCGGAGGGGAAGGGTACATGAATGTGTCATAACAATGTGTAATGGTTGCATCATTTACTAGGTGTCATCGCTGAGCAAAATAAAGGGATAAATCAAATCCTAGTTTGAAAAGTCAAAACGCCAATTTGAAAAGTCAAAGGGCAAGTTTGCTTGGTGGAGGGAGAGTAGGAAACCTACTTGGGGAGGAAGTCCCTCTCCCTCCACCGCCGGCCAAGCAGGCCGAGTTGGGGGAGGACTCCCTCCCCCTTGGCCGCGCCCTCCCACCTATAAAAGGAGGGGCAGGGGTGCCCCTCTAGACCTACACCTCTCTCCTCTAAACCCTAGCCCTAGCCGTCGACTTCCACCAAGTCGCTGCCGCCCCTAGGGTTTGCCTAGCCGCCGAGTTGGGGCTCTCCCCTTGCCCTAGCCGCCAGCCTAGCCCTCTCTCCTTGGTTCCTCTAAACCCTAGATCACCAAGGGCTCTCTCATAGTCCACCATACTCGCTCCGGCTTAAGGCGAAGCCCTGCGAGATCTCCCCTCTACTTCCGGTACCATGTCGTCGTGCTGCCGGAATCACGAGGAGAGTGCTACAACCTCTGCTACCTGCTGGAACAAGGGAGAGGAAGGTCTTCATCGAAAATTTAACGTGTGATCGATCAGGGAGCGCTGCGAACGCAGCGCCGGAAGGATCGCTCACGCGATCTTGAGATCGGCAAGTGTCGACTACATCACCCACGAGAATCGCTCTCGTTAACCGCTGGATCTTCGAGGGTTAGTATTCCATCGACTCGTTGCTACAATCTAGTAGATAGATCTTGGCTTGATCATAGATTAGATCTTGATTGTGTGTTCATGCGGTAGAATTTTTTTTTTCATGCTACGAACCCCTACAGTGGTATCAGAGCCGTGTCTATATGTAGATCTGTTGCACGAGTAGAACACAATGGTCATTGTGGGCGTTGATGCTTTTGTTGTCGATTGCTTCTTGTGTACTTTGCATCTTGCGGGATCGTGGGATGAAGCGGCCCGGGCTAACCTTACATGACATCGTTCATGAGACTTGCTCCACGCTTGACATGCAACTTGTATTGCATAAGTGGCTTTGCGGGGGCCTGTTTCTCCCAACATAGTTAAGATTCAATTTACAACGGGTGATTGATAATACTAGTATCAATGTTGTGGTTCTTGTTCGTAAGTTAGAATGACACTTATTGAAAGCCCCAAACCACGTAAAACATGCAAAGAAAATTAGAGGCGTCTAACTTTGTTTTGCAGGGGTGTGCTGTGATGTGATATGGCCATGATTGTGATTATATTTGATGTATGCAATGTTCCTTATTGTAAGTTGGAAACCGGCAGGAGCCATATGGTTGTCTTTAAATTCTGTCAAGACCCGCGTGTCTATTCAAAGTAGTTGTAATAGTTAAAGCTGGTGGACGACAACCATGAAGCGGCGCCATTGACCTTGACGCCACACCGGTGATGATGGAGATCATGTTCGTGCTTGAAGATGGAGATCGGAAGCACAAGAAGAAAGGGCATATCATATCACATATTATGAATTGCATGTGATGTTAATCCTTTTATGCATCTTGTATTGCTTAGTTCACGACGGTAGCATTATAAGATGATCCCTCAGCACACAATTTCAAGTTTTAAAGTGTTCATCCTTAGTAAGCTCCGTTGCTAAAGCTCGTTGTTTCGAAGCATCACGTGATGATCGGGTGTGTTAGATTCTGCGAGTGTATACAACGTGAGCAAGCCAGATTTGCTCATGCGGAAGCTAAGGTTTGATCTTGACGAGCCTAGCATGTACAGACATGGTCTCGGAACACGGATTACCGAAAGGTAAAGCATGAGTCATATAGTAGATATGATGAACATGTTGATTGTTCGCCATTGAAGCTACATCAACTCTCGTGATGATCGGTTTTGATGTGGTGGATTTGGTTTGTGTGATCACTAAAACAATGTGAGGATATTGTTTTGAGTGGGAGTTCAACAGCAATTTGATTAAAAGTTGAACACTATTTATCATAAATTAAATCAAAGTGAATTTGCATAGTTGTTGTAGTCATTGGCATCCGTTTACCACCTTGCGCTTAGTTATAATTGAGATGATAGAACTATAGAATTCTGGTTAGTTACTTTACGAACTCGTATCGTATTGTTTTGAAGTGTTAATCTAAAGTTTAAAAGTCCCATTGCAAACTTTCAGTAAGTTTCGATTACTCCATGAAATTTAATAGATGGTATTAAACCAAGAGTAACAATTCCAGTATTAGTATATAAGTATCATGTTTATCTCCATGATTCTTGATATTTGAAAGATAGTTTCAACATCAAGGCAATCTAGGAGTTGAAAGAGTTGTTTCAGAAACCATGATGTGTGGAAGATATTGTGATATCTGAAACAAAGTTTTGGTTGTAACATGATAGAGTATAATATGGCAAAAGTCATGTTCTCATATTTGATGATAATTTGCAAAAGTTGGAGACACTAGTTGTCCTAATCCTCCAAAAGGTTTTGGAGAGCAACATTATACTCGCGATTCACCGTTATAAGCTAAAAGTAGCTTGATCATGGATAATTCCATGATAAGGGTGAATATTTGATGTAGGTAAAATGTTTACTACACCGAAAGATTACTAAAGAAAGGAATTTGAAAGAACACCAAACATTTGATGATGGTGATCTACTTCAAAGTGCAAGTCCAAAGACATTGGTATTTTACTATACATGCTTTGGACTATGTGTCATGTATATGGCTCCACTATTGATGTTGATAGATTCTTTCAAACAGAAAAGGAAATACTGAAAGAGAATCTCATAAATATATGGCAGAAAATAAAAGACTAGAATTTTTCAGCTTAAGTATATAGATGATATACATGTTATGGATATATTCTTTGCTTACTAAACAATGTGGTCCTTAAGTATTTGATACTGAATTTGTTGGTATGAATCGTCATACGAAACAACAGAATTCATGAACTACAATGGCCTAAGTAACTAGCAAAAGAATATGTGATGATGTTCATCGAGAACAAATAAAGGGTTATTGTGTTGCTCGTTAAAAGCTTGCCTTCAAGATTTGTTTTATCAGGTATTATGATAACAAAAGGGTTGTTCAAATAATTGCCGTAATCCATAAAAGATGGATGATTTACAAATCTCGTTGGAGAAAGCGCATCCATAAAGCTAGTGCTAAAAATGTCGAAAGACAAATTGATTAAAAGATCACTTAGGAAGTGACATCGCCGTTTAAATTATATTGGAAAGAAAACATGAAGAAACTCCATGTGGATGGAATTTTGGAGTCTTTTGATTTTTGATCAAATGATGCTTGTGAAACTTTCCTAGAGATAATTAAAACTTCGTTCATAGGCCAAAAGGGAACGAATGACTAGCTTATTGGAACTTGTACATATTGTTGTATGAAGTTCATTATGTAGTCAAGAGCGATGGATTTCAACTTCATATGCTTTCTCCGAAAATTTGAGTGAATATATGAATATTTACTTAATAAGGATGAAGTATGAAACATTTGAAAAGTTCAAAGACTTTCAAGATGAAGTGCAAAATCATTGTAACAAGAATATAAATAGTTTATGATAAGATCATAAAGAAAGGTATTTGAGTTACAAGTTTAGCATAATACCTAAGATTTAAGGAATCGTTCCGTGGATTTGCATTTTTCGAAACACCATAAGAGTATGGAGCATTCAAGATTTGTAATTAAACCTTGTTTGACATGGTAAGATCAAAGGTGTAATTCATAAAACTGCCATTATATTTTAAAGATTAAAAGCTTTAGAGACTACCGTTTTTCCACTAAAAAGAGCTCCATCATAATCCGTTGAATTGACACCATATAAAGTTATGGTTTCGGATAAAACCCAAGTTGTCCTTTCTTAAACATTGGTATGCTATGCATAAGAAAGATGTTTGCAACCAAAGTCGGATGAACCTGTCTTTGTATGTTATTTCGAATAATTGTTCCTCCATAACATCAGAGACAAAAATGTTTGTCGCTTAAAACGTCAAGTTTCTTAGAGAAGGAATTTTCGTGAAAAGTTAAGTGGGAGGACAATAGAACTTTGATAAGGTTAAAAGAACCTTAGCTATATGTGCAAAGTTGCGCAGCACCGAAAAGTGTTCCGAAGGCAGTAACAATGCTCATGGCTCACATGCCTCAAAGGTTGTGGTCACGGAGATCTAAGTTCCTATTGAAACAAGTAGGTCAGGTAAACAATCAAATACCAAGATTTGAGAGTTAAATCATTATTTGACAATAATGATCCGACTACATGCAAAGAAGCGATGATGGGCCCTGACTCCGTCAAATGGCTTGAAGCCATAAAATCCGTGATAGTTCCATATACGAGAGATCAAGCTTTGAACTTGAAAGACCCTCTGGAAAGGTACAAGACCTTACAGTCATATTTGGATCTATAAAGAAATAGACATGGATGTTTCACATCTATGAAATAGTCGACATGTTGGGAAAGAGTTCACAACAATGTTCAAAGGTTGACTATGACAAGATCTGATCTTTCATAGCGATATTTAGTCTAGACAGATTAATTTAGCAACGACGACATATAATTTTGTTATGTGTTGAATAAACAAAACAAGTTCTTCTAATAGAATGGTTACCAAGGACGTGTGCATGACACGGTCCAAAGGGTTTTGTTGATTCAAAGGATGCTAAAAGCATATGCAAACTTCGATGGTTGAAGTAAGCATCGCGGAGTTGGAATCTTCACTATGATGAAATTGTTAAAAGAGTTTAATTTCATCGGAGACGATGAAGATGCTTGCATTTGCAAGAAATTAAGTGGGAGCGCTAAGACATGTTTCTAATACATTATGTGGAAGAGATATTGTTGATTGGAAATAATGTATCTTTTATTAACACATGATAAGAATTTCATCTCGATGAAAGACTTAGGCAAAACCCAAATATTTGGCATCAAAAGACGCTAATATGGTTGTGCCAAAAGTACATAGATGATATATTGAATGAGTTCAATATAGAAACTACAAGAAAGGTTTTTGTCGCACAGAAAGGATTGAATGAGTTCAATATTGATGATATATTCAAGTGTATTGGCACTTGGTAAGTGAAACAAAGATTCAAGTATAGATTGATACTTGATGTATAAAATCACAAAGAGTATTTTATCAATCATGCTGTGATGTGTACAAATCCAGATATGTCCTATGCTCTAAATGTTATGAGTGTATACCAGAATGATTCATAAGATGATTATTGGACAATATTAAAGATATTCTTATGATCTTGTAAAAGAAATAAGAATATATTATTTTGTAGAAGTGACAAATAGATGGTTAGTTCATTGTAAATGAATTACATTGATACTAGTTTTGTCACGAAGTACAAATTAAGTTTATCTCAATCTAAACTAAGGGTGGCACAATGTGATGGAAAGTAAGTTCCATAATGGATTTGGATGAGTTCCAAAGTTAAGACATTGTGACAGATACTACAACAAAAGGCTAAGTATATAACTGCTATTATAGCAGCAAAAGAGGGCATTTGTGTCAAGTAGTTTGTTATCAAACTAGGTGTAGTTCACGAGGATAATACTATGAAGATATATTGTACGACAATATTATCAACATGTTTTAACCCCAAAGAACTAAAGGTCACACCAAAGGACCAAATTTGTACAAAGCCATCTCATTAGAGAATGAGTGATGCGTAGAGACGCAAATACATGCAATTACACACGGACCTGAAAGTGTCGGATCCGGAGATCAGTTGACCACTAGCAATTGTGTACATACGACACCAGAAATCCATAGGTGTTGAATACACAAAGGTTTGAAACTAGATTATTGACTCTAGTGCAAGTGGGAGACTGTTGGAGATATGCCCAAGAGGCAATAATAAAATAGTTATTGTCATATCTTCATACTTATGATAAATGTTTACATACCATGCTATAATTGTATTAACCGGAAACATTAATACTTGTGTGATTTGTAAACATAAAAGAGTCCCTAGTAAAGCCTCTTGTTAAACTAGCTTGTTGGTTAATATATGATCATGGTTTCCTGATCATGAATATAGGGATGTTATTAACAACAGGGCCATATCATTAGGAGAATGATATGATGGACATACTCCTATAGATAAGCGTAGCATAAAGATCAAGTCATTTTAATAGTTCAATTGCTATAAAGCTTTCTGATACATAGTAACCTAATTCCTTCGACCATGAGATCATGCTTATCACCATCACCGGAAGGATGCTTTGATGACATCAAACACCACACCGTAACTGGGTGGCTATAAAGGTGGCATTGGGTGTTCGGAAAGTATGGGTTGAGACACATGGATCAAGAGTGGGATTTATCCATCCATATGACGGATAGATATACTCTAGGCCCTCTCGGTGGAATGTCATCCAATTAGCTTGCAAGCATGTGACTGGCTCACAAGGGATCACATACCACGGGAACGAGAAAAGAGTACTTATCAGTAACGAGGTTGAACTAGGTATGCAGAGATACCGACGATCAAAACCTCAGATAGGTAAACTACCGTGAGACAAAGGCAAATTGGTATCGTATGTAAGTGGTTCATTCGATCGCAAAGTAATCGTAGAAATATGTGGGAGCTATATGAATTTCTAGATTCCTCTATTGGTTATTGATCGGAGAAGTGTCTCGATCATGTCCGCATAATTCACGAACCGTAGGGAGACACACTTAAGGATTCGATGTTGTTAAGTAGTTATGGAATGATGAGTAAGAGACCGAATGTTGTTCGGAGTCTCGGATGGGATCCAGGATATCACGAGGAGATCCGGAATGGTCCGGAGAATAAGATTCATATAAGGAAAGTCTTGTTTCGAAGTTGGGGAATGATTCCGGTGTTTTCATCGGGAATGCTCTAGAAGGGTCCGGAAGGTCCGGCACTCCGGAGGGGAAGGGTACATGAATGTGTCATAACAATGTGTAATGGTTGCATCATGTACTAGGTGTTATCGCTGAGCAAAATAAAGGGATAAATCAAATCCTAGTTTGAAAAGTCAAAACGCCAATTTGAAAAGTCAAACGGCAAGTTTGCTTGGTGGAGGGAGAGTAGGAAACCTACTTGGGGAGGAAGTCCCTCTCCCTCCACCGCCGGCCAAGGAGGACGAGTTGGGGGAGGACTCCCTCCCCCTTGGCCGCGCCCTCCCACCTATAAAAGGAGGGGCAGGGGTGCCCCTCTAGACCTACACCTCTCTCCTCTAAACCCATGCCCTAGCCGCCGGCTTCCACCAAGTCGCTGCCGCCCCTAGGGTTTGCCTAGCCACCGAGTTGGGGCTCTCCCCTTGCCCTAGCCGCCGGCCTAGCCCTCTCTCCTTGGTGCCTCCAAACCCTAGATCACCAAGGGCTCTCTCATAGTCCACCATACTCGCTCCGGCTTAAGGCGAAGCCCTGCGAGATCTCCCCTCTACTTCCGGTACCACGTCGTCGTCGCGGAATCACGAGAGTGCTACAACCTCCGCTTTCTTGGAACAAGGAGAGGAAGGTCTTCATCGAGTAGAATGTGTGACCAATGCGGAGCGCTGGAACCTTGGCGCTGGGAAGGATCGTCTACACGATCTTGAGATCGGCAAGTGTACGACTACATCACCCACGAGAATCTGCTCTCGTTAACCGCTTTGGATCTTCGAGGGTTAGTATTCCATCGACTCGTTGCTACAATCTAGTAGATAGATCTTGTCTTGATCATAGATTAGATCTTGATTGTGTGTTCATGCGGTAGAAATTTTTTGTTTTCCATGCTACGAACCCCTACAGTTATCTTATAGGTTGGTTTGCATGTGGAAGTATCTCTCCTTTAGTTTCTATGTATCCCTTGGTGTGAGTGCCTTTATGGAATATTAATGAGAAGTTTCATCTTTTACTTTTTGCACTTCTTATTTTAGTTTGCAATCTCTATTATAAAATTGATCTTGTTGATCAGTATTGGCATCACTTTGGAATCATCAAATAAATCTAAATTGGTTTTGGCAAACCGATCTCTAGTCAGTAGCAACATTTTTGAGGTTTGAAAAGAAAAGAGAAAAAGCTTACAAGTATTTTGTATCATTTATTTTCTTTCTTGATTGGGTCATAAGCTTAGTATTCTTTATTTAAGATCTTTTGTGTCTTCAAGGAAGATTGCATGTTTGGCTTTATCACTTGTAGGTCTTCTTGTTTCTTTCAACTCTTTTTCTTGCTACCCAGCCTTGCTAGCCAAAAACCTGTTTTGAGAAGGCATACTTCTCATGTTTCCAACCCCTTTGAACCAAACCTATGCCATTTGTGTCCACCATATCTACCTATTAGCATTATTGATATTCCAAGAAAATTCTCAAGCTTCATCTATCTTTTGAATTAACAACTATTTTGTTATGAGAAAGCTAGTTAGTAAAGCTCTCACGAACTTGATGGCACACCTTATTTTCTTACCCCTAATAGACTTTAACCATTGTGTCATCGAAGTTGTATATGCTTGCATCTATACTTTGGGATTAGCAGAACCGTGCTATCACGAAGAACGCTTTCAACACTTATGGATACATATCCAGTTGATATCATGATCTTTTGTTTGCGGATGTCGTCGGTGTGAAATAAAAAGGGAGCTTGTAAGTCCATGGAGTGATGTATGTGTGTTATAGAAATGCCTGGGCCGCTAGCCTAAGCCATGCCTAATCATGATGGAAACTTGTAGCATCACCATAGTGATCAATCTGTGAAGCATCCTCAATAAAAAGCTATGCAAATAGTAAATAAAAAGATCGCCGAGATGCTCGCTGTCTGCTTGCCTTGTCATTTTGATTATGGGATAGCTCATGTATCATGTGCAAGGGGTACCCTGTTGGCGGTTCTTTATGATACACATGTACTTACAATGACAAGAAATTACCGGCGACTTAAGTTGAGTAGCATGAGGAGCGACCCTCGTACTCAAGGGACATGAGATTGCCAACTTATATTTCATCAAGCATATACTCCTTCCTTGTTCACTTTAACCTTAATCATCTCAAGATGCTTATGATAGGGGAAATGAGGGCTCAAAGCTAGTAAGTACCATAATATTTTGGAAGCTCTTTATGACTTGAAATCCCTGTTTCCCTCTATGAAGGGACGTTTCTCCTATTTCTGAGTTGAGTCAGTAAGCCTACTTCCTCTCTATCGCCAGCAAGCATTTGAGTTGTTGTGTTTCAAGCATTCATATGATGATTTATTCACTCATGTTCTCTATCTTCCTTGTTTGCACAAGACTCTTATCTATTGAGTATTACTTTGAAAGCCATAATTGTGAAAACCCTGTTTGAGCAAAGAGTACTCATGTTGTAAAACTTCTTCAAAAGATTTTTGTGAAACTGTTTGCCAGCTGTTCTCTGACCAGGAACAAAGTTTGCCAATTCCAATTATGATTTGTCTTTATGCATCTCTATTGTGACTCATGTACTTGTTGCAAGCTAAGTTATATAATCGTGAGTTGCCTTCTTCTATGAGTTGTGTAATGGTAAGTGTGATGCTTCTTGTCCGTATTCTTTTATCGACACTTCACTCCATAAACCTGTGGATATGTTTACTGAGCTCATTTTTCGCTTGGGGACAAGTGAAGGTCTAAGCTTGGGGGGAGTTGATACGTCCAATTTGCATCACCATTCTATATCATAATTTGCCTATATTCATTGATATGTGTCTTATTATGAGGTGTTACTTATGTCTTTTCCTTTGTTTTTGCATTTTGGATGATTCTTGGAGGATGAACTACCAGAGTCAGGATTCTGATGGAAAAAGAGGTGTTTTGATGCAATTTCGCGAAGATCGGAAAAATACCAGAAAAATATTGGAAAATTATATTTTCCCAGAAGACGAAGGAAGCCAGAAGGGGAGGCGTATCTGGGCCACATGAGGCCCACACCCCCAGGCGCGGGTCCCCCTGCCCTGCGCCTGGAGGAGGTGTGGCCCACCCGGCCGGCCTCCGACTCTACCCTCTCGCCTATATATTCTCCTCGAAACCCTAATACACGGGGAGCAACCACAGAAAGATTCCACCGCCTCTGCAGGGCGGAAATCACTGAGAGAGAAAGAGCTCTCCGGTAGACAAAATTCTGTCAGGGAAATTCCTTCCCGAAGAGGGGAGATCGTTGCCATCAACACCGTCATCAAGCTAGGCTTCATCGGGATCATCATCATTATCATCCACACCATCATATCCACCAACACCATCATCACCACTCCATCCCGTTGTAACAATTGTGTTGGATCATGCATTAGTTCTTAGGGGAAACTTTCCCGGTGTTGATTACTATTGTAGTTGATGCTTGTGAGTGGAACCATTGGATTATTGTTTATGTTCAGATTGTTATCCATCACCATATCATCTTTGATCTTGACCCATATGATGTCTTGTGAGTAGTTCGTTTAGTTCTTGAGGACATGGGAGAAGTCATGTTGTTAGTAGTGGATTTGTGTTGAGATATTATTCAATGGTTTAGTATTTAAGTTGTGGTGCTATTCTTCTAGTGGTGTCATGTGAACATCGAATACATGATACTTCACCATTTATGGGCCTAGGGGAATGCATTGTGCATTTGGCTACTAATTGTGGGGTTGCCGGAGTGACAGAAACCTGAACCCCCGTTAGGACACCATTGCACAATGGAGCGTAGGATCTCAGAGTTTAAGATTGTGGTTAGGTTTATATCTTAATTGCTTTCCTGTAGTTGCGGATGCTTGCAGGGGGTTTAATCACAAGTATGTATTAGTCCAAGTAAGGTCGATACATTATCACAGGTTCACCCACACAAAACTTACTGTTGGAGATATGCCCTAGAGGCAATAATAAATGTAGTTATTATTATATCTTTGTGTTTATGATAAATGTTTACATTCATGCTATAATAGTATTAACAAGGAAACATTAATACTTGTGTGATTTGTAAACTAAAATAGAGTCCCTAGTAAAGCCTCTTTATAATACTAGCTTGTTGGTTAATAAATGATTGTGGTTTCCCTATCATGAACATTGAGATGTTATTAACAACAAGATCATATCGTTAGGAGAATGATATGGTGGACATACTCCTATAGATAAGCGTAGCATAAAGATCAAGTCATTTTAATAGTTCAATTGCTATATGCTTTCTGATACATAGTAACCTAATTCCTTCGACCATGAGATCATGCATATCACCTTCACCGGAAGGATGCTTTGATGACATCAAACACCACACCGTGAATCGGGTGGCTATAAAGGTGGCATTGAGTGTTCGGAAAGTATTGGTTGAGACACATGGATCAAGAGTGGGATTTGTCCATCCATATGACGGATAGATATACTCTGGGCCCTCTCGGTGAAATGTCATCCAATTAGCTTGCAAGCATGTGACTAGCTCACAAGGGATCACATATCACGGGAACGAGAAAAGAGTACTTATCAGTAACGAGGTTGAACTAGGTATGCAGAGATACCGACGATCATAACCTCGGATAAGTAAACTATCGTGAGACAAAGGGAAATTGGTATCGTATGTAAGTGGTTCATTCGATCGCAAAGTAATCATAGAAATATGTGCGAACCATATGAATTTCCAGATTCCTCTATTGGTTATTGTTCGGAGAAGTGTCTCGATCATGGCCGCATAATTCACGAACCGTAGGGAGACACACTTAAGGATTCGACGTTGTTTGAGTAGTTATGGAATGATGAGTAAGAGACCAAATGTTGTTCGGAGTCTCGGATGGGATCCGGGATATCACGAGGAGATACGGAATGGTCCGGAGAATAAGATTCATATAAGGAAAGTCCTGTTTCGGGGTTGGAGAATGGTTCCGGTGTTTTCATCAGGAATGTTCTAGAAGGTTCCGGAATGTCCGGCACTCCGGAGGGGAAGGGTACATGAATGTGTTATATCAAGTTGGTATGATTGCATCATGTATTCGGTGTCATCGCTGAACAAAATAAAGGGTTTAATCAAATCCTAGTTTGAAAAGTCAAACGCCAATTTGAAAAGTCAAACGGCTATTTTGGGAAGTGGAGAGGGAGGTGGAAACCGAGTTGGGGAGGAGTTCCTCCTCCACCGTCCACCTTGGAAGCCGAGTTGGGAGGGACTCCTCCCTGCGCCCCTCCACCTATATAAGGAGGGGCAGGGCTGCCCCTCCAAACACACCTCTCACACCCCGCAAACCCTAGCCGCCGGCGCCGCCACCTCCTACTGCCGCCGCCGCCCTAGGGCAAACCGCCGCCGCCTAGCTAACCCTATCCGCCGGCCAAGCCTCCTCCTCGGCGTGTCTAAACCCTAGATCGTCGAGGGTCTCTCCCATAGTCCACCATACTCGCTCCGGCTTAAGGCGAAGCCCTGCGAGATCTCCCCTCTACTTGCAGGTACTGCCAGTTGTCTTTGCGGAATCGCGAGGAGAGTGCTACAACCTCCGCTTTCTTTGGAACAAGGAGAGGAAGGTCTTCGTCGAGTACAGGCGATGTGACCGATTGGGAGCGCTTAGGAGCATAGCGCCGGAAGGATCGTCTACGCGATCTTGAGATCGGGAAGAGTACGACTACATCACCCACGAGAATCCGCTCTCGTTAAACACTTTGGAATCTTCGAGAGTGAGTTATTCCATCAACTCGTTGCTACAATCTAGTAGATAGATCTTGGCTTGTTTGTTTGTATGCGATAGAAATTTTTTGTTTTCCATGCTATGAAACCCTACACTTACAACACCAAACAAGCGTACTTAGCTATATGAAGCGAAAGCACTTGACAGAATTCCCATGTGTCCTCGAGAATGTTTGGTCCTTATAAGTATTTCCACCGTCTTGTCCTTTGCTAAGAAAGGATCGGGCCACTTGCTGCAGTTGTTCGTTGTCTTTATTACTTGTACTTTGTTTTGTTGCTTTATCAGAAAACCCCTAAAAATCCGTTTGCTAAGTATTTACAGAGATTTCCTGCTCCATACCACTAGTCAACACCTTCTGCTCCTCGTTGGGACCGACACTCCTATTTATTGAAAGTACTATGATACACCCCCTATATTTGATTCTTATCAATTGGGCCAAAGCTGGGTCGGCTGTGGGCGCGCGTGGGCGGCAGGGAAGGGAGGGAAGAGAGAGATAGGAAAGATGGGTTGCAGCCTGCTAAGCGTTGGCTGTTGTTTGTTTCATTCCTAAAGCCTTTTCTTTATCTGTTTTGATTTTATGTTTTGTATTTCCATTTTGAATTTGTTTTGTATGTTTCAAAAATACCAGAAGGTTTTATAAAACTAGTAAAATATTGTGGGTCCCTCTTAGTCCATTTGGGCTCCATAACTTTGGCACTTTTCAAAATACAAAACCTTTTTGAATGCATTTCAAAAAGAGAGGGGAGGATTAGGGTTTTAGGGTTTTGCATATTTCTTGTTGCATGCATTTTTTTAATATGATGCTCATGAATGCACATACAACCCTGATATAAGAATAACTAAAAATTGGGTGTTACAGCTCTATCCCCCTTACGAGAATCTCGACCCGAGATTCCTAAGGTAGGAAAAGAGACAGCAAGAGAAAAGCATGGCCATTCTAAAGATAAGAGGGATACACACTAAACAACCCACAGAGTATCTCATGGTCAACTCATGGATGGAGTGTTCATAAACAACTCTGAGATGACGACATGAAACACATCAAGGTAACAGAGAAAACAAGTGGAGAAGGTTTCAAATTGTTAAATAGATGGTCTTCATAAGGATTGAGACCATGGAGTTTCAGAAGAGTTTTGAATCTTCTAAAAAAGAAAGCTTCAACAGAAAGATCATGACCACAGACTTCGAGAGGGAAACTCTACTAAACAGATTAATTAGAGATTTCAGTTTGCAGAGATATGGATCAACAAAACCAAGCCGTTGAACTACTTTTGACACAGAAGGGTCACTCTTTCATTCAACAGAAGGCTAAGACAGAAAAGTGTTTTGTGGAGAGGACTCGTAAAAGTCACAAGGAACATGTAGGAAGAGAAACTTCTAACTACCAAAATCATAGTCTCTCCTAGAACATGGCTGAGAAAAGGAAGGAAACTCTTTATTCATCCAGGTCTATCAAAATCTTTGCCAAATATCATGATATCACTTTACACCACTAGATGAATTGGTAAGAAGATTCCTGATGACACGAGAAGAAAGAAACTTCATTATCAGACTTCAATTACTTGGCACGACAAAATGATTGCCAACATAAAAGGTCTGGAGGATCGACCGAGAGACATTTAGCAATAGTACTTTAAATGTTCTCCTTGATGTTCGATAAATTAGGCATCAAGTAAAGGTCGGACTTCGGATACAAAGGAAACCATAAGCACAACTCCTATAATAACTTATAGAAGAAGCCTCATGAAGAGTGGTTATTATTGCTGAAATCAAGATAATATAACAAAAAGTCTTTCAGGCTAAGTGTGTCAACCATTACATCAATCTTGCCAGAATTACAAAGAGACCTATGTCAAAACCTTGAGGAACACCAACCATCATTGCTGCTTGAGATTTAGCTTTGGTTAAGTGAAATGATACTTCAGACTCAACATGTCCGAATAGAAAGTTTGCAACATTTACCGCAAAGGTAAAGTTACTAGATTCTCAAGACATGGACTACAGGATAAAGCTCCAAAAGACTGAGCTAGCTTGCTAGAACCATGTATTTAACAACTTGTCAGAGGACAATTGCACACACATAAGGTACCAATAATAAAACAAACATATGTCATTAAGGAAAGAAAGATAACTCTTCTCGATTCTACGGCGACATCTTTCAACGACTACACATGAACTGGAGAAGGTTACTTCTAACATCCAGAACACATACTTCAATATAACTTGAAGACGGTTCTCAAAACTTTCCAACAGCAAACTTACCAAAACACTCCAAGAAGATGGACTCATATGTTGCTTGAACGAGGCAAACATATTGGTTAGACCAAAGGACATGAAGATGTATCCAAGTGAAAAATCACAAGTAGCAACACCATCAAGATAGTCCTTGGAACTGAGTTTGATGTGACGATAACCCAAATCAGATCAAAGAGGTGGGAGAAGATAATATATCCATGAAGGGGATACTATATTTCTTCAACACGGACAAAACTAGACATCCCTTTAAGGAGGAACTAGCTCGGATAGAACTCTTGTCTTACAACTCTCCAAGTTGTTGTTTAAGATCAACCAACTAGTTCAGGGGTATCCGGTACGGATCCTTGGAGAAAAGAGCAGTTCAGAGAACTTGCTTTCTCAATAACTTAACAACACGGTCATGTGGCAACAAGGCGATACTTCTAGAAAGACATCTAGAATACCACGAACCACCGATATGTCACTTAGTTCGAGAGGAAACTTGCTTGGTAAGGCAAGAAAACATAGTCTCAGATCTTCGGCATGAACCTAACTCTTTGACCAAAGAGAGTGCACCAGAATAACAGACTTGGCAGCACAATCATTCTTTGTTTAGTTATAGGGTTAACCAACCACACTAAGAATGACTCAAATGTCCTTTGAGTTCGAAGCAATAAGAATTGCTAAAAATCTCATATGGCCACATTATTACACACGACATCACTTATGAGCATGAAAGCTCTAAGAAGGGTGGGTAAATATGTGTAAGATCATCACTTCATTAAGGGGTCATGAAACTCGGCATGACCTCTTAGTACGAAAGAGTGTGATACTTTTAGATAGAACAAATGGGAGACACTCAATGCCTCTTAATCTGTGGATTACAACACTTTGAACTGGTCCTAGATATGACGAGGTACTGGAGTTTGTTTCTCCTAGACATCCCAAAATAGTTTGTCATGACGGACCACAAGATTATCTTGCATCGGAAGACACCAATGCACATTTACTACTTGGCTACCAACTGGTAGAATAAGGTCGGGAAACAACAAGGGAAAGGAACATGCTCAGGTTAGAATCCCGAGATGTGGATGCATAGATTAACAATCTTCCGAAAACCAATGTAGAGAAGGGGTAAGGTGTGGCAGAGTCACGAGTATAGATGTGATACGCTCGAGGAGTACTCTTGTCGTGATCTATTTGGTTCCATTAAAGAACATCTGCCATAGAATGTGGTAGGGGAAGTCCTTCATTTTCACAATTCAATCGCGACAAAGACCACAAGCTTGAAGACTAGAATTTTAATACCAGCCATCCTGAGGTAATGTGTGAACATTAACGACAGGGGTCAAAAGCTTGGATCTTGGGTTAAAGTTCAGCTTCATGTACAAGATTCATAACACCGGAATCCAACACAATCGGGGATCTTAGGTTCAAGTCCAAGGGTTAAAAACCCAGGAAAGGAGTAACTACTACTTGAGTAACACAACATGCACTGCAAGGTAATAATCACAAGGTAGCTTCTAAAAGAAGGAACACCTTCTAAAGTACCCAAACAAACAAAAGGGAGGCACACGAGGCAAAAGGAAACCTCAAAGCCTAGAGCAGAACACTATGGAACCAAAAATATAATATTGTGGGTCCAAAAGATAGAGAGATCATGATGGAAAGGAAACTCTCAGATTAATAAGAGCAATGGGAACAAGGAATTCACAACACACACAACTCTAGAGAACTCAACGCTAGGTCAACTGGCTCAGAAACGGCATGCCCAAAAGGCACCTAAGCTTTTGAAAGACTAGAAGATATGTCAAAACTTTTCCAAAATCAACACTAGATAAGATAACCCAGAGTTAGAGCGAAACTGGATAAGGAGTAAAAGAAGCATACTAGAGTGTTCGCAAATACTTTTCATCTTTAAAATAGTTTTCACAAGTACTAGACTCAACATCGACCAATAGCAAGGTTTTCCTATGGTCAGTACTGATAATTTACTAGCATCCTAAGATGACCTTTTTCTTATGTGTAATTGAGTATTGTTGGCTCTGCGGAATATTTTCCGTGGTGGAGGCCTTATGAGTCACTTTGGCCGTTACAAGACATATAACATGCTCTCCACTCACTACTATTGTCCCAAGATGAAGCGCAACATGGAGCGAAACGTCCAACGATGCATTACATGTGTCCAAGCTAAGTCTAAGTCCAGCCAATTTGGTCTTTATATGCCATTGCTTATACCTCATGCACCTTGGTCGAACATTAGCATGGACTTTGTGTTAGGATTGCCTAGGTTAAAGCATGGTTTGATAACCTTGGTTTCTAACTGATGGAAAACCTGCTGTTGTGCTCATCATACCTTCCTCTTGGGTTCTCCCAACAAAGTGCTGATGCACTCATCAATCATCTTATTGTAATGCTACATGTTGTGTTTGCGGGGATTCGATGAATATTGAATATTATGTCAGATTGATTATTGTTCTACCATGTCTATGTTATTTGTGATCGTGCATGCTCTCCGTTGCTAGTAGTTACTTTGGCAAAGTATTTGCTTGTGACTCCAAGAGGGAGTATTTATGCTCGATAGTAGGTTCATGCCTCTAGTAATCTGGGAGAGTGACAGAAACTTCTAAGATTATAGATGTGCTATTGCTACTAGGAAGAAAACAACAATCCTTTGCCCAAGGGCAATTGTATCGTTTACATTACACACTTTGCTTAATGCAATTATCTGTTGCTTGCAACTTAATATTCGAGGGTTGTTCGGATGATATCCCGGAGGTGGATTATTAGTCATAGATGCAGTTGGATTACATTCTATGTATCATGTTGTAATGCCCAATTGAATCTCATAGTGATCATCATGTTATGTACATGCATTGTTATGCATTCTCTATTTATCAATTGCCGTAATTTGCTCACCCAGCATGTTATTTATCTTATGGAGAAAACACCTATAGTGAACTGTGGACCCTGGTCCATTCCTTCCCGTTGATATTTCATCTACTGTTTACTGTTTACTTTCTGCAATTACCACAAGCAATTACTTTCTTCCACACTATACGTTTAATCTTTTGTTTTCAGCAAAACCAGTGAGCTTGACAACCTCATTGATAAGTTGGGCAAAGTATTTTGGTTGTGTTGTGTGCAGGTTCCATGTTGCTAGCAACACCTTCGGAAGTGGTTTCTTTCTCCTACTGGTTCGATAACCTTGGTTCTATAACTGAGGGAAAACTTGTTGTTGTGCTCATCATACCTTGCTCTTGGGGTTCCCAGCAGGCTCTACATCAACTAAGCCAACATCACTCGCTCCTCTCCTTGTGTGATTTTGATACACCTTTGGATGGCTTGCTACTTCATGCAAATACTTTGTGCATCCTCAACCATGAACCCCATGAAGCAACGCCAAGATAGGGACACAAGGCCGCCCTAGGAGGAGCTCCAGGCAAAACCGGCGATAGGACTGGCGAATCGGTTTCCCTGCCGGAATTCCCGGCGCATCAACCGGCGGACCGGACCCACGATCGGAAATCCGGGCAACAGACCCGGCAGCATCCGGCAACGACCAAAAACGCTCTCTGTATGGCTGTTCGGTAGGCGACCAGAAATACCGGCGGCCACCGTAAATTCCAGCGAGAATCCTGGTGCCGCCGGACTTATCGCCCGAACCACACAGATTCAAGTTAACTCTCGGACTAAGCCTATATAATACCTTATTTCGCCTAGACTTTACCTTTTTTGTTCCAAACTACCCCTGTTTAAGCGACTGGCCTATAAATATCCCCCACTCTCCATTGTAAACCCTAGACTTAGATAATTGTAATAAAAACCCAAGATGATCTATCTATTGCTAGTCTCATGCTCCTTCACGAGGAGCACCAATTATCCCCCAACCTCTTGGATTTTTCCAAGTGCGTTCAAGTTGTACAAGTCCTTGGAGTCGGTGTCTCATCTCCAAGTAGTCAAGATCTCATCAAGCCTCTCACGCCCGATGTTGGTAGTGGGAGAGTGTCTTGCCCGTCACCGATCCTAGGGATTGTGCCGAACCGGTTGCCGCCGGCGTGAGATATTGGTGTGTATCGTGTTTTCGTGTGTTGTGTGTGTTCATCGAGTTCTTCGCGTGTGAGTCCTTGGATTTCATCCTCCCCCTCCCTCGCCTCCATCTCGACTTCCACGGGAATTCGTGAAATATCGAGAAACCCTAAGGGGTCACCCCTAACAAGAAGACAGGTTGGTCATCGGTGATGCCAAGCAATCCGGACACCCTCGGTGTGTGGTGTCCATGATCTGAGGGAGCTTTGCCCACATTGGATCATCATGCGGCTAACTCCTTCTTCCTCCGCATTCTGTGACACATATGGCTAGAGAGAAACACAAAGGTGTTCGATAAGGATGTCACTACGGCAGTTGTGTTGGCTAGCCAGATATTCGATGAATGGACAACATGGGTAGCGTGTAAAAGTAGAGGTGGGTCGACTCGAGAGATCTAGTGACTAGCGTTGCATGTGGTTGGTGCTCCAAAGTGAGCATCAACGGGTGGAGTCATGTCTATCAGATTGTAGATCCGTTGTAAGCCCCTCCCATCCGACTGCTTAAAGGAATGACGCGCAGATCTCATGCGGGTTCTAAAAAAGAAGTTCTTCACGTCATAGCCCATCTCCCAGCTGCAGGCCACAGCCTGGTGGGAATAGTTTTTGGACCAAACCAATTTCCCTGCCGTTTCTTTTGCACAACTCGTGCCGTTTTTTCATCCGCCATACCTAGGCTGAACCAAGCACGTGAGGGGCGAGCGGCAGTGATGGTGGTCCCATCTTTGTGGTGAGAGAACTGCCCATTCTAGGCTACGGCCTGGCTAGAATAGTTTCCGGCCCACATTGATCTCCAGTTCCCTACCGTTTATTTTTTCGAGAGCTCATGTGTGTAGACGAAGTGTAAGAGCATGACTAACAACACCTGTAAATGCCCGACCCGTAAAACGCGAGTACATGCCCCTCTACTCGCGATTTTCACGTTTGAGGGCGCCGGCAGATCAGCGCCCTTAACTCGCAACCTGTAAAAATTGAAATTCAAAAATCCCCGGGAAGGTCGAACTCTTGCGTTGATGATCATCGTTCATACATATATTTACATAAAAAAATACACCTAAAAACAGAAATAAACGTGGAGAGCTCGCCGGAGGACGCCGCCGTGTCCTCAAATGGCCAAAATCCAAGCTCTGTAGGAGGACGCCACCTCCGGAGCGCCTCGTCGTCGATCTAGTCATCAAGGACGATGATGTTCATCTCCATGGCGCAGGGTCCGGACTGCTCCGCGACGACACGAATCGCCACGTGGGCCTCCTCCAGTTCCTCCTGCCGTTTGGTCGTCTCCACCGCGGCGCCGACGGCCGCTACCTCCTCCTCCTTGCGGTGCCTCTTCTCCTCCTGGTCGGCCGCGGAGGCGGCGAGCGCCTTGCGGAGCTGCTCCATCTCCTCCTCGTCATCGCGGAGCCTGCGCGAGGACGAGGACGAGTCCGACGACGAAGCCTCACCGATGGCGAGTGGCGGAGCTCCTCGCGAAGTGGGAGCTCACGGCGCCGGTGTGCGGGCTCCGTCCGCGTAGGGGGCGAGCGACGGCAGGGGACGGTGCCCCCAGTTGGCCCGCCGCTTGGTCCCGATGGACCTCACCAGCGCCTTCGCCGCGTCGTCGCCGCACGGATCCGGCGAGGACCTCCGAGGCGGCCGACGGCCACCACCTCCTCCTCCTTCCCCGCCGCTACGGCCACCCCCAGGATGCATCCATGGCGCGGGGTGGACATCTCGTAGTCGTCGGGGCGGATCTGGCGCCGGAGTCGCTCAAATCGCTCGCCGAAGGAGAGGTCTGGACGCGGTGGAGGAATGTGGGTTCTAACCCGTGTCGGCTCCCTCGCCGATACTAGTAGGGGTTGGCACGGGTCGTTCACAGGGGCCCGTGAATTCTGTTAACGGGCTAGACCATATACAGGCTGTGTTAGCTCACCCACGCGGCCCAAAGCCCGTATACTCGCCTGGTTTGGCCTGTTTACCGACACCGAATCGTGGTGAGTTAGCGTCAACCTATACACGGACATCGAATCGGACTGTGGGACGAAGAGGAGGGGGTAAAGTACACCCGATAACACTAGATTTACGGACTGAATAGCCTACGGACTTCCTACAGACTGACGTGCAGTTTGTTGGTTGGCTGAGATTTTGTTTCTTCCTGAAAAATCGGATCATATTTTTTTTTCTGTCTTGCATGCAGTGCTGATTGCTGAGTCCGTCCGTAAGCAAATTCTGTAGAACCCATCCGTAGGTGTAGTGTTACTCAAGTACACCTATGCGGGACCGATGCAGACTCTGGTTCACGAAGACGACTTGACGTACAGACCAAACAGAAACAGAGTCTCTCCCAAAGAAAACCAGCGCGCGAGTACTTATATATCAGTCGATCGTCTCGTGTCTCGTCTCGTCTCATCTCGGCGGGTGAAAGAAGAAGAAGAGAAGAATCAACGGAAAGCAACATGATGGCTCCGTAAGCCTCTCGATCTCCCCTCTCCTCTATATATATATATATGTGTGTGTTCCTTCCTCGCCCGGCCCTAGCTTTTCTTTTTTTCAGAGGAGATGCACAACCCTCCCAACGAAATCTCAAAACCCTAGTACGACGTACGTCCCCTGCTGCCGCGCGCCAACTCCAGCCCAATCTCTATTGGTTTCTTCGTCTTCCCGACCTACTCCGGCAGGCATGGGAATCTCCTCACCGACATGGCCGGCTGAGCCCTGCAGGAAGCCCTCTCCCAACCACAAGCACCCACAATCGATGATCGGCCCAACCGGAGTACTAAATATTACATCCAATGCTCGCTTTCTTCATGTATATATCTCAGCATCTGGATGATACAACATTGCCACCTAGCTACTCCGTCAAATTCAATCCCCATCAGTTTCAAGTGTTGAGCCACTCAGCCCAACTTTCTTGACTCTCTTGCGTACGTGTGCCCCTTCTGTAGCACATGCACACACATCGACAACAGTTCACACAGAGTGGTGTTTAGATGAAGAGATTATTTAATTTCGACCTAGTAATAAGTTGATTGTCCTTTAATTTCTTAGTACTCTCTCTTGAAACCAGATTTTCTTCTTCTTCTTCTTCTTCTTCTAGCACACGACAATAATAATCCCCCTCTCTATTATTTCATCAGGCGTAAGAACAGCTGGGAGCCAAATGTCTTGCCCTTGAACGAGTTGCTCCACGCTACAACACTGGAGGAGGAACCACCGTCCATCGCTAACAAGGCTTCCTCTTCCTCCTCTCCACCGCAGTCTCCATGCATGGTATGAACCTCTCTTCCTGGATTTTGATTTTCGAATGAGAGTAGCTATAGGAACAACGTAACACACCAACTTAATAGAGCTGTACGTAGCTAGCTCCCATCATTCATCAATGGACACTTACATGGACTTCTAAACTGTGCTTAGCTAGGCAATAATAAGCTAATCATTTTGACACAGTTTAGCATCACCGCCAAAGGACGACACAGAAAAACTACAGCATTTGACAAATCGTGCATCACTAGCGTTTCTCCCTCTCTGCTGCAGTCTCTACTGTATGAACCTCTCCCACTCTCTCTCTCTCTCTCTCTCTCTCTCTCTCTCTCTCTCTCTCTCCTCTGTTTTATAAATCGTCAGTTATTCTCTTTGAGCTTTTGCTTAAGGAGTGACCACTGATGGTTTCGAATGTGTTTGGAGCGGGTGAACAAATGTTGCAATGCATGCATGAAGTGAAGTACTTCTGTTCCACCTTATTATCTCCTATTTCTGATCTAATCCAAATCATATATACTTTTTATGTTCCAACTTCAGGTCTGAGGTGCCAGATCCCTTGGCATTGAAGCTCCACAGGGCTCTCATGTCGTCTTCATTTGTTTCTTCAATGGTGCCCACTGGTCTACTTATAAAATATTATGTCAGAGTCGACAAGGCGGGATTTTTCCATACATATCCTGATCGTGGCGGGCCATTTCACACTTTAGAGGAAGCCCAGGAAGCTATTGATTCACATCACGCTGTTCAGCGGAAAAACATGTAAAGTCACTCAACTTTACTATATTTACGTCAATGTGTAACTTTGCATGCAAACTTATCAACCAAAAATCTTTTGTAATTTGGTTACTATATTCTATTTATGTTCTCCACTTTCCATTACATAAAATATACTAGTATCATTTATACAATACACTTTATATCTGAAATAGATGCATGGATGGCCTTTCCGATGAGGAGAGGGCTGTACGAAACATTCTATATTGGCATCATGATGGCACAAGGAAGCATTCAGCAGAAGCTTATGATTCCCTTACGACCCGCAATCCTACATGGGAATTGCTCAAGGCTTTGCTAGATAGGCATAACGAGGACAATAATCTTTTGGGGGTTTGCTCTCTTTACTTTTTTTGGTTGCATATTGCCTAAATGTCATTGTATTCATGCTACACTCACTAACATTATCTATTTTTACTACTTCAGGATCGTGCATATGAACTAAAAGATATTGTGAGGTACAATGATTGTTTTGATGGGAAAGACGGTGTGTATAGGTCTTATTCTCATTACAATCTGAAAATGAAGACTAAAGGAGCTAATGCCAACAAGGATTACAATCTGAAAATGAAGACTAAAGGAGCTAATGCCAACAAGGATTACAATCTGAAAATGAAGACTAAAGGAGCTAATGCCAAGAAGGATCTATATTTTGCTGAAGTCACGTGTATGCGTCAAGATTACGAAGCATATGTGCTCACCTGTTTCTGCGTGGTTAAACCTGATCACAATGGTAATGGTATTATATCTACTACTTTGACTACAGACTTCATTTATCAAACTTGTTGGTGCACTGCTAGTTTGTAGTTTTTGCATGCAGTAGTGCAGTCTTAAGTAAAGACACAAATAAACTAATAATAAGTTAACAGTCAAACATTTGAAAGACAAAAGGAGTTGTTGAAGATTGCTTATAAGGCTGGCTTAAGTCATCAAACGTGAATGCTAGCTAGCTATGACAATGTTGCAGTGTACATGATGTATTTATTCACCCTATTGTTTTACCTCCTTTTGAAGGTGAATGCATTGTGTGTGAAGTTGAAAAGAAACACATGAAGCACCCCATTGGTGATGGATACAACCATGGCCGCCCCCACAAGTTTCTTGTTAGACCATCACGATCACGTCGTGCTCGTGCTGATGCATATGGAGCTGAGCTGTTTGAGGAGGTGTGTTTACTACTATCCTTGAAAGCTGGCCTTTTTCTTGCGTAATTTTAAATTGACTGTTGTGGGCAACTGTCCAATATTTAAATAGCATGTATGTTGCAAATTCAGTTACCCAAGAAAACGGCCAACTACTACATACATGCTGCAAATTAGGATAGATGACCATAGTTAGTGCATCCAGTGAGGATAGATCCAATAATATTGCCAGCAGGGCAGGAGAAGGACAAGTAACATGTACCCCATTTATATTTTGCAGTTATACGGCGTGCGTGATGAGGCTTGGCTGATGGCAGAGGAGGCTAGGCAGGGCCGTATCTGACAAAATGGAGGCCCGGTGCGAAACAAAAAAAATTGGTCCATAATGTAACCATTGGCAATTAGTGAAACATGGTTTTGTGTTATATTTATTTTTAGTTTGGTGGTACAATTTTTGGAAGAATTACATCTTATCAGAAAGTGATAATAGAATTCAAAAGAGCTCCTTAAGATAAAAAATTTACCAGAAACATTCCAGCCTTCTAGCATATCTTGTGATGAAATATTCAATTAGTTCTTCATAAGAGTTTTTAATTGTTATCCTTAATGAATCGGTGACCAAGCACTCTCGCTGGGCTTCCAACTCGAATCGATGCGGCCAGATCACAGGGAAAAGTGGATCGAAAGAAGCAGAACACTTGAGCAGAATTGAGAAGAAAACACCAAATAAATAGGTGGATTGAGAGGTGCATACTGCAACGGATATTGCATTTATTCATTGCATCAACAGATTTGTTCTAGAAAAATCGCGACGGAATTAAATCCACAAAGGGGCTGCGATTGAAGCTAAGGAAGAACTATGCTAGCTTGATGAGAAAGAGGAGAGAGAATGGAGGAGTGGGTGACCTGGGGATATGGAATTAATTCTACGCAAATTACTAAGGGGTAGAATGGTTCAATGAATTTATTAGACCCAAATAAATCTGTCATTAGTAGCACTAAATAATAGTTTAACATAAAAATTAGGGGCCCTCCTACTTTGGAGGCCCTGTGCGGTAGAACCTCCTGCACATGCGTGTGATACGGGCCTGAGGCTAGGGTGAGATTCATGATTAAGGAAAAGATGGAGGCTAGGCGCAGTGAGTTGGAGGTGGAAGGGGAGGCGGAGGACGATGATGCTACATGCACCGACAGGATCCTGCAGGGGGCTCGTGTCCGGTTGCAGGTGCCCACCATCCTGAAGGACGCTACCATGCAAAGCAAGTTGGACTTTAAGGACGACTCTTGGGATGAACTGACGCCTAAGGAGGTGGAGGCTAGACGGCGACGCGAGTTGGACTTGAAGGAGGAGGCTACTATGCGAAGGTTGGACTACTTGAAGGTGGAATTTTGGGATGAACTGGTTCTTAAGGACTTGGAGGCTAGACGCGAGTTGGAGGTACAGCAAGTTGAGAAGGAGAAGGATGCTTCTTCTTGGTACAGCAAGTTGGAGGACGACGACGAAAGAGGGATAAGTATGTTGTACGGCCGGGGATAAGTATGTATATATATTGATCAATTAATCCAGAGCCAGCTGTATCCATTCTAATGGCGCCTGCAATACAAATTGGCCTCGACTGAATGTTGCCTTGAGCATTATTCAGATGCGTCCCTCGCGCGCAGAGTACTGACCTAAAGCAGCTAGCTGCGCCTAGCCATGAAAATTTGTCTGGTTCATTCCTCTTCATCCGTGTTAATGCCATAATGCTAGATTCTTGCTATAGTAATTCATTGATTCTGTTTTTTTATTTATTTTTCCTATGATTGGAAAAGAAAGCATGCACATTCCAAAGGTAGTTGCACCCCTAGTTGCACTGCCTCTCAGCAACCGAGGAACCTCGGCACGGGGCTTCAAAAAAACTGAATTATAGGACAAAAATATTGACGACTTACAATTATAACTTGACTAAATAATTATAACTTGACTAAATGTTTGTTACATAGTTCAATACGTACACCCTAGTGTCCAGCTACTCAAGCTTTAACCTCGAGCACGATATGGTGATACAATCAGCTGCCAAATATGAGATCAAAAAAATAAGAGAATATCACTGTATCTCCTTGAAGAAAGCCGGGTTTGAATTTAATACCTTCTTCACCAGTTTCTAGGCGTCATCACTCGAAGACTCCCTTGAGATGCGAATGAGCTCCTTAATCCCTCCGGTTATGATGATATCACGGGAGTTCTCCTCTACAAATGTGAATGCGGACATTTGATATTAAAGAATGCCGACATTTGATATTAAAGAACGCGGACTATTCTGTTGGTGAGTGTGGGGGCATGAAACGCGATAAGAGATACCTATCTTATGGAAGAAAGCATCTAGCTTAATATACTCACCACCTTAGCAAGATTGAACATGAACAATTTTGTGGTTAAGAAGGCATTAAACATGGGTTTGAAACTGTAAGAACACATCAAAGACATCACTTTTATGCTTGATAAGATACAACCATGTAAAGCGACTGTAAACATCCACAAAACTGACATAATAATTATGACCACTGACTAAGGTTTGGATAGGGCCCCACACATCTGAATAAATAAGCTCTACAGGAGCAGTTGTTACATGCACAGAGAGAGAGAGAGAGGGGGGGGGTAACTGATGGCTCTTGGCTTGCTGACAGGTATCACACACTAGATTATTTTTATTATACACTAAGGAAAATTCATTACGACTACAAACATGTTGAACGATCTGAGATGTCAGAGTCCTAGACGATTGTGCCACTGCGAGGATACAGCTTTAAGAGTGTTGGGAACTTGTTTGGCACCAGGAGCATTAAGCACATGTAGTCCACCACACAATCGACCTCTAATGATTACGGATTTGCTAGTTTTCAGGCGCCTGGGAACTTCTTAAGTCTCAGTCGTCTCTTTCACCGTTTGATTTACCTCGTGATTCGTGCTACACATAAGTTACAACTCAGATGTAACTGAGAATTTAATGAGTTACAACTAGGTTGTAACTGAGAACTAGTACAAATCTTATGAGTTGCAACTGAGAATTAGCATAAATATTAGGATGACATCAGTGACTTAGACATAACTAATTCTCAGGCGCCTGAGATCTAGACACTCCCTAATGATTATTGCACGCGTGTCCATGTCCTTAAACAAAACACTATTAGAATGGAACTCCACAAGCACATTATTATCATGAGAAATTTTATGAACAGATAATAAATTTCCAGTGATGGCAAGGAGATGGAGAACATTGTGAAAATGAAGAGGCCTAGATGAAGGAGTAGGACGGATCAATTGACCAACATGCATTATACGCATATCTGAACTATCGGCCGTATAGACTTGTTCCTTGCCATGATAGGGCTCCCTCATGTGTAAGTTCTCCATCTCCTTGGCGAAGTGGTCCGTGGATCTAGTATCCATGGACCACATTGGATCAACAGGGTAAGGAGTTTGTCCATGTGGTCCATACACATGATTGGGCATGGAGAGTTGGCGATCCAGTAAGCGAACATCATTGTACATACCAAGAAAAGTCTTGTTGAACCTTTTAAAACAGCAGGCAGCCATCCGCTTCATCACATACTCCCTCCGTCCCCAAATAAGTGTACATCTAGCTTTTGCCTAAGTCAAACATAACAAAATTTAACCAATTTTATAGAGAAATATAGGAACATATATTATATCAAATTGATATATTATGAAACTAGATTTAAAAATAAATCTAATGATATCAATTTAGTGTCATAAATGTTGGTACGTTGTTCTAAAAAGTTAGTCAAATATAGTAAAGTTTGACTTAGGACAAGGCTAAAAGTACACTTATTTGCGAACGGAACGAGTAGTTGGCAAATTTTCGCCGAGCGAGGGTCAGCACGACCATCCGTACGCCAATGCGTACCACCAAAGCGAGCGGTGTGAGCTTGATGAGCCAGCAGGGCGCGTCGCGGCGTCGGCTGTCGAAAGCAGGCAGGCAGGAGTATAGATGAGGTGCAGAGATCGGAACAACACGATCACGCACTACCTCAACAACAGAATCGTACTCCTCGAGAACAAAGTTGTTGAATTCCTCAGAGTTTGCCGCGCGTGTCTCATTTTCCTTTCCTTTTCAAGGATGCATCATTTGTCGATCGTCATCTGGATCGGAGCTCTTCCCAATGCCCCCTGCCCTGTTCCGCTGATATATAGGCAACTAAACATGAATCTGAGTTGGAGGTGGAGTCGGAGTCGTCGGAGAAGGTAAACATGGCGCACGTATCCTCGTGTGTGATCCGATTATATATACTCTGTCTCGGAACCATGGATGTCGAGAGTTACTAATCTTCGAGTTGGCGCTCGCTCGGATCGATCTGTCTCTTGCTGCATGTACACCACGCCATGGACTTGAAGGTTTACAAGAGGAGGAGGAAGACGGCGGTACCACGCCATGCATGTACCACGCCCCCACCGACACCAACGTCTACCTCTTCAACCCGGCCACCAGGGAAGCCATGACACGCTGCCGGACAGCGACCGCAACAAGATGTACCACCGGTACGACCCCGAGGTCGATCTGCCCTCCCGTAGGGCTCGGCCGGGACCCTCGCACCGGCAGGCACAAGGTGGTCCGGGCCTTCTACCACTCCAGGGACCCTCTCACGGGCGTCCACGACAATGGGGATGGAGGTGTTCACCGTCGGCGGCGACGCTCATTCCTGGAGGCAATCAAACCGCAGCCGACCCGCCGTACCCCGTCGCGGAGTGGTCCACCGCCGTGTTCGCCGACGGGGCCCTGTTCTGGGTCATCGAAGAGCGCGGTCTCGGTCGGAGCCCGCAGGGCCTCCTCCGCCTTAGCCTGGACGACGACGAGAGCTTCAGCGTCACCCGCCTGCCCGACTCGCTGGACCCCGCCCTCGACGACTGCTTCATCCTGGACGAGGTGCACGGCGAGCTGTGCCTGACCGCCTTCGACAGCAGCAGCGAGGGGTCCCGGCTGCGTCTCCTCAAGATCTGGACGCTGGTGGAAGAGGGCGCGCGATGGGAGCACCGCTACTCCCTCACCATTTCGGCGATGATGCACCCGGTGGCTCTCCTCCCCGGCGCCGCCGGGATGGTGGTACGGGCAGGGCAGTACTTCTGCCGCTACGACCTGGAGAGGCATCAGCTAGCCACCGTCTGCGACCTGGATCGCCTGAGATACCTGCGCGACGGCACCTCCGAGGAGGCTTGCTGAGCCTGGGCGCGAAATCTTGAACGCGGAGACTCTACAAGGGCGTGGGTGTTCCTGGCTTATCCAACGGTGGAGATTGTTTCAAGATTCGTGTACAACAATTTTACATTCACAACCTTGTCTTTGTACATCTCTTTTCCCCCATAGGAACGAAGGTGGACATGTACACCTTGTCTTCCCCATCTCACATCTTCGTTTTGTCTCTCTCTTGTTCTCCCGTGCACGCACACCACCGGAACCCCCTTCCAATCTTGCCAGTTCCGGCCTCCGTCCCGTAGCCAGCACATAAAGAACATGTGCTCCTCGCCGGGGAGGAAGACGACGGCGCACATTGCAAGGTTGGACGGCAGCTTCAGGTGGCCAGCCGGCGGTTGGAGTAAGGTGAACGGGATCATGTCGCCTCCATCGCTTTGCCGTTCGTGATATGTTCCCTTTTCTTCTCTGTGATAGCTCCAGATCCGTTTTTCTTATTCTTTTTGTGCTCGATCCAGATGCATTTTCTTTTGATGGTCGTTGTGCAGAGCAGATTTGTGATTCTGCACAGTTTGATTTCGGATTTTTTTGGCCGCATCCAAGAACTTGATGGTCTACATACACTGTCCAGATCGTTTGGTTTCTCTAAATACATGAAACTCTCTCTCCTCTGACAGTAAACCGTGTGGTGAAATTCAGTCTTCAATAGAACTCATTCGCACTTTTCCTATCTAAAAAATACTTCCTTGATGCAAACTAATCTGCTTGTGAATTAAATCCACACCAAATGTGACAGTATTCCTACATATCAGATTTGTCAAAACGAAATTAGTCCCAACCTATTATGTTGTACGAACAAAAGATTTGTTAAGCATATGGTGGAAACAGCTAACTGAAGGGATGTTGTGGAAAACGTCAACGAAAGAATTGTGTACTAATAAATCTGTACTCATGTGGATGGTTCATGCGTCAAGGAAGTATGTCATGGATAGCAGCATAGGGATCTTATTGTAACTCATCGATAGGTTAGAGGTGTTATTGTATTGAACAGAATAATATACTAGAGGGGTTCTTTGAAATGTACACAACCAACTGCACAGATCTCACAGCACAAATAAACGTCCTAGATAAGCCCGGTACACCCACGTATATGTAGAATGGGATTTTCGCGAAATCTTTCATTTCAATGTCATATCCTACACCGAGAGCCTGGTCCGAATTACTGGTGCCGCTGCTTATTAAGAAGCATAGGCGACTAACTCTGATGCCGCCAATAAAATCGTGTGCAATTCTATTCATTCTGCCTCAGATGTACTCCTTTTTCTTCTTTTTGTTTTTCACAAACTATGTATTTTTGAGAAATCGCCCATTGGCATTTATTCAATTGTCGACATATATTATCTAGGTGAACAGTCTAAGCTAAAAATCAATGAATATATAGTCACAGTAGACTTGAGAATTGCAGCGCGAGCACAAACATGCATGTGCCGCATTTCACGTCTCTCCCAAAATATAAGGCATGTAAGGATTAGTTAAAAGTCAATGTTTTCTAAGTTTAATCAAGATTATAGACAAAAATATAAATATTTACAATACTAAATCAATATTAATAGACTCACCATAAAGTATATTTTATTTAATATTATAGATGTAGATATTTTTTTCTACATATTTGGTCAAAGTTAGTAAAATTTAACTTGTGACAAATCCTTAGGCGTCTTATATTTTGGGACGGATGGAGTAATATATTAACATCATGAAGCAACCAATTTCACCTGGACTCTGGAATAACAAGATGTGTAAAAGACATTAACGATGCACACAACAAAGAAGGAAAAAAACCTACCACGGTGGTCAACCACTTGCAACATCAGCACACAACCACAACCAAAAACCGTATAAAAAAGAGGTTCTCTAAAAATAACGCCTCTAAAAAGAAAACAATGCAGAAACACAAATCATAGTTTTTCACATGTAGAAAGTCGGAGGCCAATAAACCAATGTCTTCCACGAGGCAATTGCCATGTACAACTAATGAAAATCAGATTTAGGTTTTTACCCTGGAAATCGTGATTAGGTGCTCGAGCTAGCACCACCAAAAAAAAGTCTTACGGTGCTGTCGGAATGTTGTATCTTGAGGTGGAGTCCTCCGCCCCTTTGATTCCTTGAAACTTTAGACACATTGGTAGCACAAGCGACTCCATCCAAACTCACATGGTCAAGCAGTCACTGCGATGTCGGACATTGATGTTGCTTGTGGTAGGGAATTTCGATGCACCTGATTTAGGTGGCCTGGTCAAGGAGATTGTCATAGGATGAAGGGATGGGTGGTAAGTGACACTGGGTAATGCTCATGCACGAAGGGCGGCAGCATTGGGTCTTACCTTGCAATGCGACCAACGGTGTTTCCTTGGACGAGATAAGAGGGCAATATCCAAACACGGATGTGTGTTCTTCCCGTCACGACATTAGAGTTAAATGCGATGTACAAAAAAATAACAAAGGCCCTAAAAGATTCACTACTTAAGCGCTCAGTAGATAAAGACATTTATTATATGCTATCAAGTAGTAAGATGCACTTTAATATATTGGTTGAACAACATAAAGTTTTCTAAACTTTATTAAACAAGGACAATAACAATAATATGTTTCAATTATAAGATGATTACAATTTACACAAAAATCACATCATAACAAAACACCTTGCACATAATGTTGAACTGGAGGTATACCAATTGATCATGCCACATTGCCAACTAGCTATGTCTAACGATCATGCCTCATAAACGAGACATGTTTATTACAGTGATGGCAAAGTGTATATGATGGTATCATGGTACCCTAGAAAGTGAGTGGCTTATCAACCAACATCGCTATTTGTTTTTTCAGCATCGCCGAGTCTGTATACGCATCGTTTCCCTTATACATTGTCTCCATCATCCGTGCAAGATTAATCGCATGCATATAAAGCGAAGACGGTATTGAATTCATAGTCAGATATTCCTTGTTCATAGAAATCCATGCATTCTCCACAATGTCTGAAAGCGCTTCACTTGCCACGTCTTCGGTTGTTCCATTCTCTTTCATGTAGCAAGTTACAGCAGTCGCAACGTTATTTCTTTCTGTTTCAAGCTACAATATGCATGTTGTGAGGATTAGTATTTGTCCAATAAAACATTGTTACTGACACACACACAAAAAATGCACCATTCTTCTGCAATTAAGTACATCAATAGCAATGTTCCGATGCATAAATCGCATGGGATCTCTCATGCATGTGATACTTTTAATATAATATTTCCTTGTAAGATTTCATTATAACTAAACATGTTGAGCCTTGGAATCATACTTCAAACACATCTAATCCTATTTTGTAATAAAATGGGATATTTTAAGGTGAAGACCGATTAAAATAGTTAAATAAATATGCTTTACCTTCGTATTGTTTATATAGTTTTGAATCAATATCAACTGTTATAGATTCGCGCAACAAAGTAAGCTCGGCTATCAATTTAATATTCGGCATGGTGGTGCATGGCATATTCAATACTTGTATGCATACAACATTCATCAGCCTAAAGTTGAAGACTATATGAAAAATGTATGAATGAATTACGAAGCAGAAGGTTATTACCTGATGTGCGACAATGTCAGCCATGACTCGACATATAATGCAAGAATCCTTTATAACTTGAGGAAACATTGACATCCATTCTAAAATCTCGTTAGTAACTATCTCTTCAGTGACAATAAAAGCAACACAAGTCATAGCCCAGTAAAAGCTTGTGATAGTTGTGACCTTCAAATGCTCCTCCAAGGAAGGAATGTAATTGCTATCTCTCCAAACAATTTCAGTCATATAACCTTTGCACACTTGATTTGTCTATGATAAATACAATATTCTCGTAAAAATACTTTATATCAATAGTTATAAAATATGAATAAATGCGTTGACTAGGAAACTTAACTTAGTAATCTATAAGACATTACCATGTTTACCCAGTAGATGATATTAATAACTTAAGTTTAACTTACTTATCTTTTCCTTGATGTATAAGTTCCTCGACAATGTTAAGGTTTAAACAAGAACAAACTAGAAATTTACAAGGAAACATAACTTAATAACTAATAAGACATATTATTTGTTGGCACAACTACAGGGTGACCCTCGCAAATCCGAAGGCATCATTGTTATTTTTCTTAGATAAGTGAGGATTGTATTTACTGTGTTGAAATTAACTGGGTAATACATTTATTGTTTTCTGGAATTTACATTATTTGATATAAATAATACATTTTATAGCCTCAATTCCTGCTAAATAAATACCTCCCATGTAAAAAATCTTTGGCCTTCTTTGCCCGGTGAACGATTATCAGACTATTTCTAGATACATGAGATTGATCATATGTATCGTTTTTACATGATATTATATTGCTATATACATTTAAAATTTCCTAGTGTGAGGTGCTTGGTAATTTTCATGTGATGCTACATCGGTGTACAGGGTTAACAATCAGACTACCAAATAATTAGTGGCTACTTGAGCAATAACCCTATGATGTTTAGCCTATTCTAGTAGAATATAAAATATTTTTCTTTATAGTAAGCACTAGTTTGATTTGATATTTTATCTTGTTTATTTCATTGATCTGAAATTACATGAGATTGTCACACTCTTATAAATATTGATGTCTTAGACATGTACAATCTATATAATATACAACTTTGACCATAATTTACTATATCAATGTATTACTAGTTTTCCTATTTTATCTTCTCATGTTTCAGTAATTACTTATATATCAATGACCAAGGCTATAGACATTTTACAAAAGGTATAGAATGCTATTTATTTTAAATGGACACAATATTATGTTTAAATAGTTTGTAACTCTCTTTCCTAATCCCACTCTTCAATCCATCGATTCCACTGTGTAGCTCATATTTCTTTGTCGTGTCATGTAACATGGCTACAGTTGCATAGATGGCATATGTTTAGCATCTTGATCATCCGTCGATAGTTCTACATGATTGTTATGCTATGATCTGCCCAATTAAATTCCAAGGATAAGAAATCATATAAACAACCTTGCAAAAAAAATTAAGGGTTGGCAAGCTCAACGCCGTGACACAGGCACGCCTCATGACATGCAAGGGAAGCCATATTCTTTCCCTACGAACTCAATGGCAGTGATGACGGCGTGCGTGACAACATGAGGAAATGCGAGGGGAGACCCTGTCCTTTTTTAGATGGGAGACATTCACTTCCCGCGACGCACATTCGAATCATGCTATGTCTGTAGTCGTTCCTATTTTAATACTTTTGAGACACTTTATACTACTATTGATGAATATTAATAGATATGTGAAATTTCGCAAAATTCTCCGAACTGCTCAGTCGTTCTATCCCGGGGTATTGTTTTGCATGTATGTAAGCTAGTCAGACTCCTCCGGATCCCATAAAACTTACTTATAGTTGTGCGCACGATCTCATAATGTTCATGCATTCTAATCAATGATCCGAGATCTAATGGTTAAGACAATTCTGATCATTAATAAGCAGGCAAAACTCGCCTAGATTTTGGTGTCCGGCCGCCAGAGGGCTGGTTGACGAAATCTTTGAGTCGTATGGTATTAATATTGCACTCGTGCATGAAAGAGAATTTAGTTCTTTGCCTTTTAATCTGAGATAAGACGTCTATATCAGTTTTTTACCACCTAGAACACACGTAGGTCATCAACATGACATATTTGTTATGTATAAAACAACATGTGCCGATACATGTCGTAAAAATGGAAAATCCTAAATGTAAATTTTAGATCTAACCGACAAAATAATTAGAACGATGCAACTTAACGTGGTATTTTATGGCTCCGTATTATGCTTTTAGTATATAATAGATAGATAGATAGATACTTGCGTCTTTAATCCTATTATAAAACAAATATTTATTGTATAGGGGTATAAATGTTTTCAGATATTTCCCAGCCCATTGAGTGGTCTCGAAAGATAAACTATGATGATCTTTGCGAGCAGTTTCTGTGTGAATATTGAAGACATGGAGTAAAATATAAGTGCATAATATTTAGGAACTAAGGACATAAAATTTATGCATAAAGACTGCCGCTATTGTGTTATATTATGATGACTTGGCCAACATTTTAGGATATTTAGTAGCATAAGGAATATATAGGCATTTACTAGAAGCATATTTAGCTCAAACTTATGCATATATAAACTGCATTGGAAATTAAAAGCAACAAATGTTTGAGCTGACATACCATATCCTTGATAAAGATAACATTTTTAGTTGATGTGTCTTTTGGGAGTGCATTCTCTATTTCTTTCATTGTTCCAAACATAAATTGTGCATAGTCTTTGTAGCATTCGCCGAGTTGTTCAGCGTCGTCTGCGTCCCACCTATAACAATTATGTGCATTTGATGATACATAAAATGAATATTATATTTTTAATACATCTAATTTGCCAAATTTCCATTGACCAAACAAGTAAGAAATGAAACATGGATAGAGAAATATTTTAATAACAATAATTAATAATTCATTTGTTATCCATAGAGATTGTAGATCAGACCTTTGCATCACATCAGCGAAAGGTTGCAGCTCTTCCCATACACCATAGTTATCAATCGTATCATCATATGGTGTGATTGTTGCTACATATTTTGCTAGCAACATTCTTGCCTTGGCAAATTGTGGTTCAAAATAGACTCCCAATGCCCAAAAATAAGACTCTACTGGTCTATGCCTTGCATAATATAATTTTCGTGGAGATTCCAATCCATAATACCACCTTGAAAAAAAATGGAGTTACTTAAGGTAAACAACTATCAAACACAACTAATTAATGAATTACAAAATGCTAAGACACATGTTTACTTTCTAAGGACATTAAAGGTAACCTAATTGATATTTATTGCTTGGACGTGATCAATTTTTTTAAAAAAATCAAACTACAATATACTCACTCGCTTATTTCCCTCACTTCTTCACGATGAAGGCGCTGCAATAAATAGAAATCCAATTTTGCGAGTTCAAGTATCATTTCGCAACACTCCTCCTTGTCCTCTTCATACAGAGGGATATATAACCTTGCTTCCAATCTCTTCATCCTACGGAAAGATGGTGTCTCAAGTGCATGCTTCACTTTACCTGCAATTTGCTTCTCAAGATGCCCAACCATTGATTCCAAGAGACTCGCAGTTTGCCTCTGGGCATCTTTGAGAAATTGTTCATCTGGTGTGGCCAGATGAGCTGCCTCATATAGTGCAAGCATTGCTCGTACGTCAGTTTTATGTATGTCCATGAAGTTTTCTTGTTCATCCATGACGGATTTGAATGCATCTGATAACAATGAAATTATAGGTAAAAAATTATAAATTTTGAGTTCCAAATGTTATATAAGTAACCTTATACGAAAATTCTTGTGACAATTCTAGAAACATGTAATATAATATATCATTCTAATTTGATACATCTAAGATATTTAATGTTGTTCTATTCTGAATGAGTTTAAGCTTTAGGTTTGTCTATAATCAATTTTTTTAATGTTTTATCGGGTTCATTAAAATGTGCTAATATATATAACACCAAATTTAGACAGTACAAAGGTATATTTTTTTTATCAATCCTGAGATTGAAATGTGTCATGTACATGTCCTACACAATCATATGAGATCATACCATAGGCACACGTAGTTAACTAAATTTCCAAGGTCCTCCAGCAACATTCAATGATGCAAGGTTACTAGATTTAACGCCCTAGGTTTATAATTTGACAAAATCACATTGTATTTCTAGAATCGGTATGGTTTGCTACACTAAGATGTCTAAGTGGCTTTCATCGCATGGTGGTTGATTTCACACTTTAAGTAGAAAGTAAACCACTTATGGAAAATATAGTAACATACAACTTACGTCCAAAGTGGTACAAATATTTAAAAAGGTCAATACATACTATGGCAAATTATTTGAGACACACAAGTATACTCTTTTAATTGATTTATCTTTGTGTGTTTATCATATATCTCATTTCCTATATATTGCCATTTATTCTTCAAAACTCCTTAGCTATATCATATTTTTAATAAAAACATTCTCCAAATAAATGTAAAATTTAACTCTTCCTTTGTTTTATTCTACATTTTTTAATTACCTTGGCAAGTTTACTTATTTTCTTATGAAAACTATGTTGAGTTTACAAGGAATGAGAAATATGAAATCTGGTATGCAAATAACGACATGTTAGCACAAGAATAAGGGTATGTGTGAGAAAAATCCATTAATGAAGCAGATGATATTGTCTCAAATACCGCTTTCTCGTACCCATGTTCCTCTGTTGCGTTACAAGGTTAAATCACCCTTGTCATGTTCTCAACCATTATGCTATATTCTCAGACCCATCTTATTTGTTGCATTCCAAGGTTAAATCGTCGCCTTCGTGCTCTCCATGATAACGCCCGACGCAGCACTTCCCTAAAGTCAACTCGGCTAACCTCTTCTCGTCCTCAATCATCCACCTCGCCATACAAGTCCTTCATGAAATTTCTATATTTTCATGTTATTCTCCTCGCCTCACCTCGTATACTATAGCATGAAATTTCTGGCAGATGGTAGCAGCTGGCTCCTCTGAATGCCTCTTCTCTTTTCATGTTATTCTCTCTGGATTATGCTTTATCAGTGGTGATAGTACACATTTTGATAATAGTTGTAACATTGGTATTATTTTTCCTCTATATTTTTATGGCAGATGCATGCATGTTCATATTGTTCTTGGAAGATGCATGCATGTTCATGTTGTTCTTGCTAGTACAATTTTAATGTTGTTGTATTTGTTCTAAATTGGAAGCATTACGTCTGTCATGTATATCTTGCCATATGAATATGACCATGCAACATGTCAATGCACTTAATTTTATCCATCAGATCCGACAATAAGAAAAAAGAGTAAAGAAGAAAACTAGAATAAAAGGTTCCTATTTTTAGACAAAGGGTAGTGTAGAAATTTCAGATCACACATTTTTCAGATCTAGAACTTGGAGGTGGAGTAGATTGGAGCGCTGGAGTTCTCCCAAGCACACATATGTACTTAATCTACTCAAGGAAACTCCTGATTCCGGGATCTAGTATTTGATTTTTTTAAGAATAATGGAGAAAACTTAAATATTTCAGTCCATGGGGTGGGAGAGATAAGTAGTATGATTAATTACCAGAAGACATGTAGAACCGATCTTGCCTCAACAACCTAAACTGAAGGGACATGTCGTGGAGATTCTCACGTTTAAGCTTTTCTGTGGAAAGCTTTTGCAGTTTCAAATCAATTTCTTCTTTGAAATGGTATGAGACTCCAAGACGTTGCAGCGCATCGATCATGTTCATTTCAGCCACAGGATCACATAAGCTGTTTAGCTTCACGCTTGATTCAAGTATTAGCTCGTCACGTCTTTGAGTCATCCATTCTAGCGAGTTCTGAAAATTAAACCAATCAAATGAGAATACATCAAAATGATATTAAATATTAACCAAAATTGATAGTCATTTCATACATGCCATTATTGAAACATCCTTTTCTTCTGTGTTTGAGAAGGAGGGTGGGGGTGGGGACACCGAAGCAAAAGTGATCATTTAATGGAACTCCTCCGCACCTGTCTGGACTCATTCTTGCTAGTTCATTTTCATTAAATAGAGGATTGTGTGTTCTTAGGAAACACTATCAAGATAAGTTAGTTGTACTAATTTCTTACGTGATGTATCTGTGAGGTGTGGTCTATATTAGGGTATATGTCGGTTAGACATATTTGGTAGTTTAAATATTGTAATTCAATTCTATCTCTAGTAGTCTTCTTGCTCTTTAAGTTTCTAGTACTATATAAACAACTTAAGGGATCACGATGTAATCACCTCTTGCAATATCAATACAATCTATATTTCCGCAATCTATCATGGTATCAGAGCGGTTCGCTCCGCCTAGGGTTTAGCCACCTCTTCCGCCTCACCGCCTTCGGGGAGATCATTCTCCACCGGGAGCCGCGCAATAATAGATTAGATTGTATTTCGCCAAAATTTTCTTGCCGGCCACTTGACCGGCGTTTCTTCTTCTTTCACCGATCATAGATCGGATTGCGTCGTCCATAGCCACATGTCGTCACGCGCCTCTACTTCAACCTCGGCGTCGACTCAACTCCGGCAAATCATTGCCAACGATCGTGCCTTCACGCGCGACCCAAGGGACGCCTTCACGCGCTACGTCGGCTTTTCCGTCCTCACGTCGTCACCACGTCGGCCAGTCTTCGCCAACATCGATCGGGACGCACGTCCCTGAGTACGTGCCTTGCCTTTAACAAAAGGCTGCACATTCATCACCCGTGGTCATCATCGCCGACAACCATCTATACCAACAACATCGTCGCCGCCACCACCAATCGTGGTCCACGTCAACGCCAACAAAAATTTCTTCTCCACGAGCGATGTCGCGCTCATACAAGCGGAAAATATGGGTCTAATCCCCGAAATCGACTACCGCTACAATTTAATTGCCATCGACAGCTACCACCATCGTCTTCGTCTGCCACGACCTTGCCACCAGAGTCACAGTCTAATTTTAATTTGCACAAGTTTGTGCTCAATTTTCTCCTTGCAGCCACTTTATATACTCCGACACGGCGGACAACTTCTACACCGACCGTTTACGGAAAAAAATTTGATCCTCGATCCAGCTCTGGCACGCATGGCTCATAATGGTCCCTGTCTTCACACGTCCGGCAACACCGATGCATACCTTCGTCCTCGACACGCTCCCGAGGCTGGAAAGCTCGGCATTACAGGTCGAGCTACTTCAACTCAAACTACGTCTACCTCAACTACTACGGTGAATTATTCAGGCTCAACGACAACATCAACCACAACACAACAACATTGATTTCATCAACGGCTAAAACCTCACCAACGACACCATCGACCACGACTACAACGCCCCACTCCCGGCTACATCGACATCGGCAATAAGGGCTACGACCTCATCTCTGCCTTGTTAGAGTATATGTCGGTTAGACATATTTGGTAGTTTAAATATTGTAATCGAATTTTATCTCTAGTAGTCTTCTTGCCCTCCAAGTTTCTAATACTATATAAACAGCCCAAGAGATCACAATGTAATCATCTTTTGCAATATTAATACAATCTATGCTTCCGCAATCTATCGGTCTAAAATACTACATCAGTTCAAAAAAATGTAAGACGTTTTGGCTACTTCAGTGTAATAAAACTTTTTTTTATCGACAGAGGTAGTAGTATCTTTTGCATTACTATTACTACTATGTAGTAGCTCCCTTCGTTAGATGTGGAAATCTTACAATAAGATCATTTATGGTGGATTTTGGTTCTTATCAATTGTCAAAAATATGTGGAACCTTATAATAAAAAATGCATTTTCTAGCGTCGTCAAGATGGGAGGATCCTACATATTTTTTAACTGAAAAAACAGGCCAGGGAACTCGAAGCTTAACCGTCTCGACTGTAGCTGTTGAAAACTACTCCTGCCAACGAGCAGTGGATAGGTCCAGCCTTAATATCGTGTCCATTGATGTCATCATGGGCAGCTAATTGCTCGGATCAGTGGATATGTCCTGCCCTCCTTTACAAACAATTTATACCCACTCTAGAAAAACCGGCTGCTAATAGAGTAGTACCTTATTAATTAATTAATAATGTTATGTAATTAACTAATTATCTCTGCCCAGAGCAGCCGGCTACTAGTAGTGTTTACATTATTCAACTGTAGATAATGACGAAATGTGATGGGGTCACGCACCAAAACGTAATCTGTGATTAACTTATTGATTGAGACTATATAATGTGATGGGGTCACGCACCAAAACGTAATCTATGATTAACTCATTGCGCAATTTGTTCAGAATGGCAGTGTGGGTATAAAGGTTAATAATGATATAGTTCATTATTTTCAAACAAGAAAAGGTGTACGGCAGGGGGACCCTCTGTCTCCTATCTTGTTTAATATTATTGCGGATATGCTTGTTGTTCTTATTGCAAGGGCAAAAGAGGATGGGCGGGTGGGAAGCCTAGTCCCTCATCTTGTTGAGAGAGGGGTTTCAATTTTGCAATATGCCGATGATACTATATTGTTCCAGGAACATGATCTAGAAAGTTGTTAATATGAAACTCATCCTATGCATTTTTGAACAACTATCTGGGTTAAAAATTAATTTCCATAAGAGTGAAATATTCTGTTTTGGGAATGCAAAAGAACAGGAACAACAGTACAAACACATCTTTGGATGTGAGTCTGGATCCTTGCCTTTTCGGTATCTAGGGATACCTATCCATTTCAGAAAGTTAAAAATTTCCGATTGGTATCCGGTGGAAACGCGTTTCGAAGGAAAGCTAGGCTGCTGGAAAGGAAAAATGTTATCTTATGGAGATAGGCTGGTCCTTATTAATTCTGTTTTGACTAGCCTTCCTATGTTTATGTTGTCGTTCTTAGAGATCCCGAAGGGGGTAAGGAAAAGACTAGATTTTTATAGATCTCGTTTCTTTTGGCAAAGTGACAAAAATAAAAAGAAATATAGGCTTACAAAATGGAATATTATATGTAGACCAAAAGATCAAGGTGGGCTTGGGATTGAGGTACTTGAACTCAAGAATAAGTGTTTATTGAGAAAATGGCTCTTACAGGAAATGTTGCATAATAAATATCTTAATCATAAGACTTTAGCCGAAGTCGAAGCAAAACCCACCGATTCACCCTTCTGGAAGGGTCTTATGAAAGTGAAAGATGATTTCTTTAAAATAGGATATTTTAAAATAGGAGATGGGGCTACCACGAGATTTTGGGAGGACGTTTGGTTAGGTGATTTGTCTCTTGCTCATTAGTATCCGTTATTATATAACATTGTGCAAAAGAAAAATGTTCTTGTTGCAGATGTTTTGGCTAGTGTTCCTTTGAATATTGGTTTTAGGCGAACGCTAACCGATAATAAATGGACCTCATGGCTACATTTATGTCAACAATTAATGAGTGTACGGTTGACTCAGGAGTCGGATAAATTTATGTGGAATCTTACTTCTTCGCGGACTTTTACTGTTAAATCAATGTATGAGGATCTTATGAATGATCATACGCCTTCTCTTAGAAAGTATTTGTGGAAACTTAAAATACCTTTAAAGATCAAAATATTTATGTGGTTCCTTCATAATAAAGTTCTTCTTACAAAAGATAATCTTGCAAGACAGAATTGGGTGGGATGTACAAGATGTTGCTTCTGCGGTTCAACGGAAACTGTAGAACATTTGTTCTTGTCTTGTCCTTTTGCTCGTCTTATTTGGCGCATTGTTACGATTACTTATGATCTGTTACCTCTGACTAATATTGACAATATGTTTGGCAATTGGTTAAATGGGTTGGATAATGCTACTAAGGCCAGAGTACGCATAGGTGTCTCAGCCTTATGTTGGTCCATATAGATGTGCAGGAATGATATAATATTTAACCACAAGCGGTCTTTTAACTTTTTGCAGGTTATCTTTATGCTGACGCATTGGATACAGATCTGGACATATCTTCTTCCTACGGAGCAGCAAGATGCCATGGTCTCTGGTTACACCCGGCTCCTGACGGTCGCTCAGGATATCTTCAGTCAGGCTGGATGGCCGCATATTAGTAGACTAGATGTCTAGCTGCTATATATTTCTTTTATTTCGCTGGTTGATTTTTGTGGCAACTTTGGCTGATTCGTGAATTGTAAAAGCACCATGTTATACTTTTTTAATAAAAGGTTGTGTGCATCAATTGATGCAGAGGCCGGGGTGTAATCCCCTATTTCGAAAAAAATATAATAAGATGGAGAACCCATGCTATGATCATCCTTCCTATGCAGCGGAAGCCCCATCTTGCTCTTCACCATGATTTATTCGGTTAAATATGCAGGAATGCCGTTGAAAACAACTCCCGCCAATCCAAAAGCCAGGTGTGAAATGCAATTCACTCATTTTTTACCCTGTGAACCCAAAGCTTAACCGTCTCAATGCTTTGTTTATCTACTGTTTCAAGAGGGATTGCAAGATGATAGACAAATTTTGTGGCGTCATAATTTAATACAACTTCTTCCTCCGTCTTATAAAATATGAGATGTTACTATATATAATCTCTCTATCCCTAAAACACACACAATATGTTACTATATTTGGTTGCAATTACATCTTATTATGGGATGGAGAGATTACTTCTTTACTGACATCATCTATATATACTTGGTGTCTCGGTGGGTTTAATTTTAACGAAAAAGGAGCCGTGTTTAATCATATATGTGTTTCTAGCAACTTCTGTAACACAGCTAGTTTGATGGAAATGAACAATATACTCTACATAAAACAATTAACCATAACACATGCATGTGTGCGTGTATATATTTACCTCGTGTGTATGGGGCAGTGTAGGGTTCTGGATGAAGTAGTCCCCCCATACGCTAAGGCCGTAGTTCACCGTGTGCCGTTGCTCGTCAAGCACCTTGTAGCCCCGAGAGACAGATCTTCCACCCGCATCTGCATGCCTCTCTCCCTCTGCCTTACCCATTGCTAGCTGTTGCTCTCACAATATCAAAGCTCTCTGGTTGCAAGAGCTGAGTCTGTCGTGCTCAGCTTGGTGGCATTTAAAGAAACAGGTCGTGGTTTGCTGTAAAGTAAAACAAAAGGAAAAATTCAGTACGTACTAGCCCTCGTTGTTTAATTGAATTATTATTGATGCATGTACATGGCGGCCCCTCTTGCCCACCAAAAAGAAATCTAGCGCACATATGTAGTTGAATTCTTAATGCGTGTAACATGGCGCCACCTGCCCCTAACTGAGTACACCAGAAATTCAAATGCTCTTGCAGATGTTAGATGTAATTAATATAAAAAGATCTTTCTCCGGTTTCGACTCTAACTCAGGGTCGACCCAATAGGGTTGCTACCTTTTTGGGCAATTACCTGAATCCCTAGCGTCGTTTGCAGTGTCCATAGCAGGTTATCAATTTTTTATTAAGATAGTATAACAAGCTTTAGAGAAAATGATTTATAGTGGAGAAGAAGCTGGGATAAATTGGGTGCTATAGAGAACTACTAGCTGATAGCTATCTATTGTTATGTAATTAATTAATTATTAGTTCCGTCCAGCGCTAGCAGCCGGGGCTGCTAGTAGTGTTTACATGATGCACGCACGGACTTGAGCGTACACCGAGACTGTATAATATGATGAAGATGCCATGCTATAATAGAGTTACGTTACTCTCGAAATAAACTTTCGCCCCGCTTTATAAATAAAGCAACATCCACAAACAAGGTCCACACAACAACCAATCCGTCCGGAGCCAAGCAAAAAGAAAAAGGTACAACGGTCCGCTGGGGCCACAGCACAAGCAAGCCCAAAGGAAAAGAAAAAAAGCACGACGAGGCGACCGGAGGAGCATTCATGCCATCGAAGAAGCCGACGATGCAGGGGCCGAGAGGGGAGCGCCGCTGCCCTCAAGGTCCGGAGAGTGTCGTCGAAGGACGCCCGGTCACGCTGCCGCACCAGGGGAGACCACTGCTGTAGGAAGGCCAGAAAGGAAAAAACTGGGTCAATCACGCGGGAAGGGAAGACCTTCTCAATCACCATCTTATTACGCACATTCTACAAGGTCCAAGAGATGCCCGCAAACACGAGCCAGAAGAGGCGGCGCCCTCCTTAGGTCCTGTTTGCCTGGGTTTGCAGGAACTCCCCGAGCTCCTGCGCCTGCCAGGCAGGCCTCAACGCCTCCTGGACAAAGGACCAAAGCGCACGCGCAGCCACGCAAGAGGACATAATATGGGCACAGGACTCCGGAGTCCCACATAGGGGACACATGCCATTGCCCGGGCCATGGCGCTTGGCCACCTCGACCCCCGAAGGAAGCCTGTCCCGAAGCAGCTGCCACACGAAGATCCGAATACTAAGCGGAAGGGGGGCCTTCCACAATGGGGTGGTCCAGGTCAGCTCCGGGCCCTGGAACAGGGCCCGGTAAGCCGAGCTCACCGAGAACTCGCCCGAAGGCTGCAACAGCCACGTGGCCAAATCCGGGGAAGTCGCTAAGGACGCCGGGAGGGATCCCCAGAGCTGCAGAAGGTCCGCGGCTTCCGCCACGCTGAGGTAGCGACGGAACAGGATGTTCCAACGGCCGTCACTAAAGACCTCCGCCACCAGCGCCGCGGGGGAGGAAGAGATGGCGAAGAGACGAGGCCTGGACCCCGGTGATTGGGAGTAGCCACGGGTCGAGCCAGAACCGCACCCCATGGCCACCCCCCACCACAAAGGACACACACAAGCTAATGAAGTGTTTAATCTCCTGGATGGCTCTCCAGGCGAGAACCCTCCCGCTCACAGTCCAAGAGGGAGCGACCCCGGAGGTACTTGGCCTTGATAAGCTGCAACCAGAGCCCACCGTCATCCCTAAGGATGCGCCAAACCCACTTCAGCATCAGCGCCACATTAAAGCGCCGAGAGTCGAGGATCCCCAAACTCCCAAGAGATTTGGGGGCGCAAATATCCGCCCATTTGACCATATGATATTTCTGATGGCCATCCCTTGCCGCCCAAAAGAACCTAGACAACTCCTTGGCGAAGTCGGCATGGGTCCCTTCAGGAAGAAGGTACAGGCCCATCTGGTACATGGGCAGGCTCGAGAGACACGAGTTAATCAGAATGGACTTGCTCCCCTTGGTCGTAAGGCGCGCTCTCCAAGGTTCCGCTCTCGAGCGAACCCTCGAGACCAAGGGGGCCAAGTCCCTGATCAGAACTCTGGTCTCCCGGATGGGCATCCCCAAATAGGTAATGGGGAAGTCAGCCAGCTTACAATTCAGGTTGTCAGCAATCCTCTGGCGCTCCTCCTCGGAGTAACCCAGAATCATCACCTCGCTCTTGTCGAAGTTGATCGTCAGCCCGGACAAGGATTCGAAGCACAGGAGCAGAAACTTCAAGTTGATGATGTCAAGGTCCGAGCCCTGCACCATGATCATGGTGTCATTCGCGTACTGGAGGTGGGAGATGCCACCCCCGGGGATTAGGTGGTCCACCACCCCCGAGATGTGGCCAGCTACTCTGACCCTATCCAAAATCTCCGCCAGGGCGTCCACCGCCGTGTTGAACAGGAGGGGGGATATAGGATCCCCTGCCTAACCCCGCAGGATGGAGGATAGTATGGGCCAATCTCCCCATTGATGTTGATCGCCGTCTGCCCGCTCATCACGAATTGCATAATGCAGCGGATCACACGGTCGTCGAAACCCCGCCTCTTCAGCACCAACCTCAAGAAGGCCTAGTCCAAGCGATCATAGGCCTTCTGGAAGTCCAGCTTGAGAAACACCCCTCGTTGACATTGAGCCTTGACTTCATGAATAATTTCATGGAAGGCCAGGACATCGTCGTGAATGAGGTGTCCCTTCAAGAAGGCGAATTGAAGTGGGTGGGTAAGCCGCTCCAACACCGGAGCGAGACGGAGAGCATAAACCTTGGCAAACAGGCGCTGGATGACGTTAATCACGGTGATCGGGCGGAATTGGCGGATGTCCGTGGCCCCCACTACTTTGGGGATCAGGGTAATCACGCCAAGGTTCAGGCGAGACATCACCAGGGTTCCTACATAGAACTCCTGGAACATCTGGAGAACCACCAACTGAAGCTGGGGGCAGAAAGTCTGGAAGAAGTCCACGGGCAGCCCATCAGGACCCGGGGCCGAACCAGTCTTCATGGTCTTAAGGGCAGCCAACACCTATGAGACCAGCGCGTCAGCAGACCAGAAGTCCGGAGCAAGCGAGAGACCCGAGGGCTGCGACGCCGAGAAAAGGTCCCGGTAGAAGGTACAAATATGGGCGGAGAGGGCCTATGGGGATTCCAACAGGTTCTCGCCTGCCCAGAGGCAGGGGATCGAGCACTTCCTCCTCCTACCATTCGCAACGGCATGGAAGTAGGCCGTGTTTGATTCCCCTTGGACCGTCCAGTTCTGGCGGCTCACTGCCGCTTGAGCGCCTCTTCTCCCTTGTAGATCTCCATAATGGAGGTCTCAAGGGAGTACCTATGGGACCACGCCTCCGCCGAGAGGCCGTGGAGGTCAGCCTCCCGATCCAGGTGCGGATCTCCCTCGAATGGCATATACAGGCACGAGGTCCGCCCCCAAGTTAGCCCCCCAACCCCTCATGAACTGCGAGATATCTTGGCACAATGGTGCCAGATATCAACCGCACAGTAAACTCGAGGGGTCGAGGAGACCGCAGCTAGCCACCTAGACCGCACCGCCTCCACAAAGCCCCGTTTCTGAAGCCAGAAGGACTCAAAGTGGAAGCGGTTCAGTCTTGGTGGGCGCCCTCCTCCGGAGGAGAAGAGGAGCGGGGTATGATCGGACCCAATCCTAGTGACCGCCTTCAGCGCACACAGGGGAAAGGCAACTTCCCACTCAATAGAAACAAAGACACGGTCGAGGATGCTGCGGATGGGATGGAGCTGCTTATTTGTCCAGGTGTATCTAGCGCCCACCCGCACAATCTCGCGGAGGGCGAGATCAGCGATGCAGTCGTTAAACATACGCATCCTAGGGAGGTCCACATTCGCCGAGCTCTTGTCTTGTACAGAGCGGATCAGATTGAAATCACCGGCTATCACCACCGGGATATCAGTCTGTTCCACCTTTGACTTGAGCTCAAGCAAAAAACTCAGTGGACCTCCGATGGTCCGCGGGGCCATAGACAATAATCACCTCCCGGCGGAAGCGAGTCTGCCTATGCGTGAGGGACATGCTCATGAAAAATTCCCCGCGGTCCATATCATCTATCTCAAAGGTATCCTCCTTCACCCCCAGGAGGATCCCCCCGGAGTGGCCAGAAGCAGGGAGCCAGGACCAGGACAACTTGCAGCGGCTAAGGGCCTCCAACTCGGCGATGGTGAAATCTTGGCGAATCGTCTCCTGAAAGCCGACAATATCCGGCGACTCCTGGCGGATGTAATCCTTGATTTGGCGAAGCCGGCCCTCGTGCCCGAACCCCCGGATGTTCCAAATGAACATCCAGAAGGCCCTAGGGATGTCCATCAGGACCCTTAGGCCGGGGTGGTCCCCTTAGTGGGGACCGAACGGGCACGGGGGGGAGGGGGGCGAGACGCAGCCGCCTTGGGAGGTCTCCCACGTGGCCTACCCGAGGGGGTAAGCTCATGGGTGATCTCCTGCACATCAGGGGCAGGAGGGGGATCCCCACTGGGGCCAGGCCCAACGGGCCTGTCCTCGGTAAGGATCCGGGAGCGTTCCCGCTCCCGGGCGTCACGCGCCCGGGCAGCAGCGATCGCCCCCGCATACCCCTCACGCGCCTTAATGGCCGCGAGCTGCGCGAGACGCGGGCCCTTCTCAGCCCGGAACACAATCCCGCAGTCATCAGCTACCTCGCCCAGGTGAGCCAGCGAGACCTCTGAAAGCCCACAGAACGGAGAGCCAGGCAAACCCGAGGGACACGGTACAGGGGAAGGAACTAATGGGTCGGAGGAGGTACCTGAGAACTCATCACGCGCCGCCACCCGACGCGCGGCCCTCTCAACCACCGTCGGCTCAGGTCCGGACAAGCCTGTCCGGGAGTCTGTGAGACGAACACTGTGGCGGGAGGGGGGCGGGGGGCGGCCTGGGGGCCCTGGACCGGCGCAGCTTGGACGCCTGCGCAGGAGTGGCGGGATCACCGGCGGCCGGCGCGAGTCCCAGCGGGTCAGGGGTGTCCGGAGCGAGGGTGTAGCACACCACCCCGGGAGACCCGGGGACAGGCTGGCACACACGACCATCCCCTCACTCCCCGAGGACTCGAGCTCCAAGGGGGAGGGCGACCGGGGGGTCCGGGCGGGGCGACGAGCTCCAAGAGTTATGTTACTAATAAGGGGAATATGAAAGAGTATGAGTTTGACGAAATATAATGAAATATAATGAATGTATTATTAAGTCTCATGGACGAGTATATATAGGCGTACAAAAAATCATCTTAGAGTACAAGTTAAGTTAGGACTGTACGTAAACAGATCTTAACTCTATCTAAACTACCATAACAACCGTACATACCTAATACTCTAACGAAAGCCTCATCTTTCTCTTCAGTATGATCGGGCTGGGTTCCATAAAAAAAATGCAGCAAAGCTGCTGAAAACTACTACTGCCAGTCCTCAAGCCAGCTGTGAAACGCAATTCTCTTCTTGTTTTGCCCACTCAACGTCTGAACCCAATTCACTGTCTCAATGCTTTGCTTAGCCACTGCTTGAACACGGATTGTGAGATTGCCATATTTTCGTTCGTGGCGTCATAATTCAATACTATGACCTACTCTGATAACGTCTATGACCAAGTTCGCTTCAATATAAGACGACTCCAAATGTGAGGTATCCGAGCGGGCATTTTAAAACTAACCAACTCAGAAAAACCGGACACTTTGTTAAGTCTAGGCCCTCTGGTTTTTACCAGAACCAATTCACACATTTAACTTACTCAACTTGGCTAGTTGATATCCAAGAAAACCAATTGTGATGTCTAGATTTTTCAGCTGGGTCGAGATTTTTATGTTCCTTGTATTCCTAAACTAGGATTCAGTTTTGATACCGGCTCAAACATACATATGGACCTCCAGAAGCTGTTCTAGTCAGTTTTGACCGGACCTCGCTTCTCCATTTTCGGACTATCCGGAGGTGCCTGTGTTAGCATCCATTTAGCCAGCCAAGTACTTTGTCTATGTTATATTTATGAGCATACAACCCAATAATAAGAAGAGAGATCATTCCATCCTAAAATTTCGGACTGAAGGGAGAAGAGAAACTCTCTTTATAAGTTGGGTGTGGCCTCCTCCCATAGACAAGATGGGACTAAAGCAAGGAGCCTTCACCGGTCAACAGAGAGGTCCTAACAGACTAGGATTGTACGAAATTCGCAATATCTAAAGGTTTCCTTATATATACAGCCCGTAATAGTTCGGATTTTTCACATTGTTACGGTAACCGAGAACACAGACCTGCCAACAATATCAAGAAGGCATTCACAAGACACTATAAACACCACAAGTTGTGTAATATAGAAGATCACAAGTTGTGTAATATGGTAGAACTCTTACATATGGGCCTACGGTGCCCTAGTTTCTATGATGATCCACTGATCAGTCATCGACCTAAATATGGCGCACTTCCTGTGCTTGCCATTAGCCATGACATGAAAGAATGTTGTATTACCGTCTCCTTTCTGAAGCCAGTTTAGACAGCTCCTTTACTACCAATAAGCCTCCTCCACTGCATCAAGGTGGGTTAGCTTGCTCTCGAGATGGTACCGAAGGGCCCACCCTTCATCTCCGAGGACCAACAAAATCCGCCGGCAGGTCCAACTCCTAGACCTAGGAGTGGATATTGGATTTAGCTCCCTATTTGCACTGCCAAGGTTGCCCACCATGCCTCTAAGGCTGGTCCTAGTGCTAGTATCATAATGTGTATCATGCATGCCAACTTGGCAAAAATCTGATGTGGCATAACAATAAATAAAGAGAGAGGTGGTTAGAGTATCATAGGTAAATACCGTATCATAGCACGTAAAACTAGAAATCATAATGGTAAGTAATCTTGTACTCACATTTTACATAGAGATTCTACAAAACAAAAAATATACCACTACTATGATACTACTACATGATACAATGCACTAGAGACATAATATCATACACTAGTATCATATGCATGATACTAGTCTCGAAGGGATACCTCCCGACCCCGCGTTGCTCCCGTACGGGGCGACTCGGGGCAAACCTAGCCGCCGCCGGCGGCGGGCTCCCCTCGCACGACTCCCTCCGCCGCCGCTGCCGCAGATCCCTCACGCGGTGGCGGCGGGCGCCCTCGCCGCCGAAGGCTGGAGGGGGGAGGCTGCCGTGGAGGCGTGATTGCGGGTCGGGGCGATGGCGCGGCCTGCTCTGGAGGTCGCGGGCAGCGCATGGTGGCTCGGCGGAGGCGGTACGGGTGGTGCAGGGAGGGGCCTCGCTGCGACGACGACCGTCTGCGGGTGCGCCGCGTGGGCTAGATCTGGGGCCATCTAGGCCAGGTCGGCCCTCGGCGGGGGCGCCGTGGTAGGCAGCGGTCAAGGCGTGGTGCTGGGATCTTGCTGGGCGGCGGCTCCGGCGCTGTTGCGGTGGTTCCCGTTTTGGCTCTCTTCCTTTTTTCCTTCTCAATCCGTCCTCCGAGAACCGACCGACGGTGTGGGGATCGCTGTGTCGGAGCTAATAAAGGTGGTGGTCCTTTTATTTCTTTCGCACAAAGACGAAGATCTGCTTGATGTCTGCCCTCCTTGATCTGGTCTGGAGAAGCGGGTTCCGGAAGGCTCCGCCGTTGAACTCCCATGGGCGTATCTTGTCTGAAGATTGCTGGATCGGAAGGTATTCGGTCGCGCGCACCTTGTTTTTCTGGCCGATTGGTTTCAGCGGGAGCGGTGCGAAGCTCTGTTGTTTGTTTCCACCAAGTGCCATGCTTTGAGCCGTGGTGATGTCAGATGCGGAGAATGTCAGGAAAGCGAAAATTTGAGGGTAGCGATGGTGATTTTTGTTCTTGTGGTGACGGAGATCTGGCTGCGTGATCTGGGACTCGTTGCAGCGACTGTTGGTGCGGGAAGACAACACAGGGGAGTTTCCAGTCTTATCTTACAGGGTGAAAATCCAAGGTCTGGCCTTTGCTGGTTGTGCTTGACAATGATCTTGTTGAAGGCATTGTTTTGTGAGTAGGGACTTTCTCCAGGGTGAAAACCTATGACCTTTGGTCGGGCAACGATGGCGCTTGGGCACTGTTTCCTTCTTGAAGGTGTTGTTATTGGAGTGGAGGACTACTGGTGTTGTTCTGATGGTGTCACTGTCATTTATTTGGGGATTAGTTCTCTGTAGCGGGACTTTTCTTTTTTGTAATTTCTCTTTTTTTTCTAAGTTGTGTGCATTCGTAGAGCCGCTAGGGCATGCGTTGTTGCAGAGGCTGGGTGTAATTGGTGTCCTTGTAATATTAATATATATTCTTTTTCAAAAAAAATATGCATGATACTAGTATTATGATACTTTCACTATGACCAGCCTAAAGAATTAGCAGAAGCCACATGATACATGTTGCCAAGCATCAATGGGGTCGAGGTCCGCGCCCCTAGCGACACTAACTCCTCCCATTTTTGCTTGATAGATCCCCAAATTCTGGTATTTCTAACCACCCTTTCTCAAAAGAGAAACGTGGGCTCCGTCTCCTGAATTCCTCCCCGGTACTCAGAATCAACGGGGAGTGGTCTAACCCAATAATGGTCACTACCACCAGGGAACAGGGGAAACAGAAATTCCCACTCAGTGGACATGAATGTTGGGAAACTGGACCGGTAGAGGCCCACTCGGTGTGGCCTCTACCAGACTAGGGTTGGCCCATATGGATATCGTATCCCCCTTTAGCCTATAAATAGAGGAACAATCTGTGTACGGGAGTTTACCGAGAGAAAGATCAATAAAGTTCCCATTTGTTCCCTGTGTCATATTCTTGTGTAATCTGTGTGCCTTCTACTCTAGTCTTCTTCTCGGGTGTGGAACAGCCTCGGGACCGGCCAGTCGGCAGGGGGTGTTCCAACACGTTATCAGCACGTGCACGTGTCTCTCCGTCGAGCCTCCGTCGAGCCTGTATCACGCAGGCTTTCGTTGAAGATAATCCGAAACTGACCGCAAAAATGGATTCGTTGTTCGATTTCCTTTCAATTTTTGCGTTCAGCCCGTTTTTTAGATCTCATCTATGGTGCGGATTTTCCTCCCGGGAATCGAGCCGACCTGTTGTCGCCGACCAATGTTGATTTATTCACTCTCGGGTCAGGATCTTGTTGACTGTACTATAGGAGCACGGTATACACGTGATTCGGCTGATCACGCTGTGTAGATCTGGGCGATTTTATTACTAGATCGCGTTCATCTGACCTGTTTTTTTCGTTGACTATGAAGTTGCCATGGCCCTGATGGCCATGAAGCCGCGCACGTACGCCGGCCGTCGTGGCCCTGCTGGCCGCACCACGCCACGCATGCACACAGGCCGCCGCTGGCCACGCCGCCGCCGAGGCCACCGCTGCGACCCGACCCTGCTGGCCGCGCCCGCGCGCCCGCGCTGGCCACATCACGTCGTGCCTAGCCGCGCTGCAGACCCCCGCGCCGGCTGCGCCACGGCTGCCGCTATGACCCGGCCCTGGCCCTGATGGCCAAGACGTTGTGCCCGCGATTTGGCCTAGCTGACCGTTGCAGTCTCCGCGTGCCGTCACCGTGGCCCTGCTGGCAGTGCTGCTGCGCGCAGGCAACTGCTGTACGAACCCCGCTGGCCGTGCTGCTGTCGCGCCACACTGGCACTCCCGCACGCGCTGGCCGTGCTGCTGCCGTGCCGCACTAGCACCCTCGCACGCCCTGGCTACGCTGCTGCCGCGCCGCACTGGCGCTCGCACGCGCACTAGCCGCGCTGCTACTAGCGTACATGCTGCATGCGTGCTACTGCGTGCACGTATGCCACTGCTAGAGTGCTGCTGGTATGTTGTCCATGCATGCTGTTCGTGCAAGGCTGCTGTTGGCCGGCCGAATGCAAGGCCGGCGCATGCTGCTGCGAGCCGTCGCTCGCGTGCACTGCAGGCCAGCGGCGCACCAGCACTGCTTGCTGGGCTCGCCTCGCCGCTGCTGTCTAGGCCTGCATGGTTGTGCTCTCCGCACATGCCGGCCGCGTTCCGCGCCGCCAGCTGACCACAACGCCGCCGCCGTTTCACTAGGGAGCTAGGGAAGCCCTAGCTCTGTCCGCCCGCGGGCTAGGACTTGGTGGAACGGGCCGGCCATGTGGAGGCCCAGCTGTCTGGATGTTTTTCAGCCTGGGAGGCGTGCATAAAAAAAAGAGTATCCTCTACACGCATACATGTTTTGCCAAAACTGAACATAAAAAGATGGCAGTACGCAGAGAATAATTAAAATAGCTTGAAAATGATTTTTTTAATGCCGTTTTTCACATTTTGAACGCGCTCAGCATATCATTTCTTTGTACATGCTTTTGTACTATGTCTTCTGCAGTAATTAAATGTTTTAATACTTTTAATTCTTTGTATTACATAGATAGCTTGTACCGTTTTTACATTAAATTTTGGAACGCCGTCATATTTGAATTATTGTATCGATTATCGCATTTATGCAACCGATTAACTACTGTAATCTTACACACTTTGCATAAATTGCAGATGACCAGAATCGTCAGCCGCGAGTTCCCGGAGTTGACCCAGGATGGGCTTAACTACCTGACTTGGGCCTCGGACGTTGAGATCGTCCTCGAGGGCCGATGCATCAAGGATGCGTTGATTGAGGGGACCCCGACGGCCCCCAGCAAAACCATCCCGGCGGATAACGCCAAAGCCCTGCACTTCCTCCGCCATCACATGTGTGAGACTCTTAAGAATGAGTACATGGCAGAACGGAGTGCTTCTGCCCTTTGGACCGCCCTCAACAAGCGGTTCTCTAGGCTGAAGTACACCATTCGGCCACAGGCAGAGGCAGATTAGATACGTCTGAGGTTTGCGGACTTCAAGACGGTGGGAGAGTACAACTCCAGGTTGCACCGGATTTGTACTATTCTTCAGCTGTGTGGGACCAGTACCACCGATCAGCAGAAGATAGACAAAACCCTCTCCACATTCCATCCGGACAACATCCAGTCCTCGCGAAACTTTCGCCAGGAAGGATTCACGGAATATGCAGCGCTTATTGATGCTCTCCAGGTGGCCGAGGCGCAGGATAATGTTCTGAAAAAGAACTTCTCCGCGCAACCCTTCGCGGGGGGCCCAAGTCATGAGGCCAATGCCGGTGCCTACAAGGTGCGCAAGCCCATCACAAGAAGAGAGGCAAGAAGGGCAAGAAGGTCCCCAACTCCTCCAACCCGGCCAAGCAACGCAAGGCGGGCAAGGGGGAGGCGAGGCCCCAGGACTGCTTCCGCTGTGGCTCCAAGACTCACTTCTCCAGGCAGTGTTTGGCCCCTAAACACGTCGTGGACACGTTCAAGGCCAACAAGAAGGCCCGCGAGGCGCACCTTGTCCAGGTTGAGGCACCACTGGCGTCCGGAGCGGCGCCTGTGCAGAACGTCGCGCACGTAGTGGCGCAGGACGTAGCACAAGTGGCAGCACCCTCGGCGGTTCCCACGGACGCCGCTGTGCCCATGGAGGTTGAGCACGTTGTGCCCCCCCCCCCCCGCCTCAGCTAGGCCCCTTGTCCATGATGATGGCCAACGAAGAGAAGCTCACTGACCTTGAGATACAGGCTGATCTTGATGGTTTCTTTGCAGAATCCTCCTGAGCTCCTTTTGTTGTGATGATTCCTTTTCCGCAATAATCAGATACAATTTTTTTCGATATGGTTGTAAGCTCTATGAGAGCATGACACTTATTTGTTTTCGGCGATTGGATGACATTTATTTCATTCATTTATTCCATTATTTGATTATGTGATGTTCTGAAATGTCTATGTGTTTTACTTACTTGATGTAGCAACTTCCTCGCTCCATTATATTAATTAGGCACTACATGTTAGAACGCATGTGGCGCCCAAATGGAGGAAACGTGCCTTGCTGATAGCGGCACCACCAACACCATCTTGAGAGAAACAAAGTATTTTGAGTCAATTACCAAAAACCCTGGTAACATAATGACGATCGCCGGCTGCGGTCTGAATGTAGTTGGCTCCGGAAGAGTAACTATCATACTCCCAAATGGAACAACTCTGATCATTGAAGAGGCATTATTGTATCCGGAGTCGACTCGTACTTTGTTAAGTTTTAGAGACATCCACGCAAATGGTTTCCATGTCGAAACCGATGATGATGAGAATGGAAAGGAGTTTCTACTCATTACCAAGCGCGACGAAAAAATGGTAAACATGTTGTCGAAAGACTCCCTTCATTAGCTACTGGGTTGTACTACACTAAGATAGTAGCACCACCTATTTACACTACCCTTAAGACTGTCTTTAGAAGCTCCGAACTATTACGCCTTTGGCATGATAGGTTAGGCCACCCAGTCTTAGGATGATGAGAAATATAATTAACAATTGAATGGTCATAATGTTAATGTGAAAAATTTCCGAATCCCGATGATTTCGTGCTCGCATGCGCCACGGGAAATTGATCATTAGACCGTCCCCCCTAAAGGTGAAGGATGAACTCCCCGCGTTCTTGGAACGCATTCAAGGGGATATATGTGGTCCAATTCAGCCCCTCTCAGGGCCGTTTTGGTACTTCATGGTGCTCATCGATGCTTCCTCTAAATGGTCCAATATTTGCCTGCTATCAACAAGGAAACATGCTTTTGCAAAGTTGATCTCCCAGATCATACAAATAAGGAATAAATTCCCTGATTATCGTTTAAAGTCTATTCGAATGGACAATGCCAGAGAATTTACTTCAAAGGAATTCGATGATTATTGCATGGCAACTAGAATCAAACTTGAGCACTCCGTACCGCATGTCCACACTCAAAATGGACTTGCGGAGGCATTCATTAAAAGGATTAAATTCATTGCCAGACCACTCCTTCAGGGTTGTAATTTACCAACTACATGTTGGGGACACGCGGTGTTACACGCCGCTAATCTCATCAACTTTCGACCATCGGCCTACAACATCCACTCTCCCATCCAACTTGCGCAAGGGTCGGCACCGAAAATTTCCCACCTACGTAGGTTCGGCTGCCAGGTATATGTACCTATACCACCACCCCAGCGATCAGCAATGGGACCGCTCCGTAAGTCGGGGATATACGTTGGTTATGAGACTGTGTCCATAATCAGGTTCTTGGACCCCTTGACAGGTGACTGTCACACGGCCCATTTTGTTGACTGCATTTTTGACGAGGATCTTTTCCCGACTTTGGGGGGAGGTAATCAACCCCTGGATGACAAAAGTCGAGAAATCACGTGGAAAGCCACGGGGATCCACGCTCATGACCCGCGCACTGTTGAGACTAATAGAGAAGTCCAAAAGATACTAGATTTGCACTCCCTAGCGAATCAACTGCCCGATCATTTTAGTGATTTAAAGACTGTGACAAAGTCGCATGTGCATGCACGCAATGCACCGGAAAGGGTTGAAATACCAAAGAAAAATGATGGTATACCCGCTACTGCTCCAAGGCCTAAGAGGACGCGATTCAGTTTCTCAAATCCCAAGTACCCGGGACGCTCAAGAAAAGGATAAGAGAGATTTATTACAGACTACCCCTGTTGAGGGGAGCCAGTTGAGACCTGGCACAAGTACGGATATTTCAGTGCACGAAATTCCGGACTTGAACTTTCCTATATCGGAAATACCCAGCAAAGTTGTGTGCGCACACATCGGAGCGGGAAAGCTAAAGGACCTAGCTCCTGGATTGGGAAATCCGGTGGAGCAAGAGGATGTGCCTGATGCACTCCATGACGAAATGGCCATTAACTATGTTAATTGGGCGAAGTCATACAACCGAGCCATGGCAAATGTCGACGTTAATTTGGCCAAGAAAATTGCCTCAATCATAGATCTTGACCCTGAGCCTAACACGCTCACTGATTGCAAGAAAAAGGTCGGATTGGAAAGATTGGCGAAGGCAATTCTTGCTGAATTATTATCGTTAAACAAAAGAGAGGTATTTGGACCAGTTTGTCTAACTCCTCCCACATTCGCCCGTGGCCATAAGTGGGTTTTTGTTCAAAAGAGAAGCGAGAATAATGAAGTAGTAAGGTACAAAGCAAGGCTCGTTGCTCAAGGTTTCACTCGTGACTGTGTGTCGACTTTGAGGAAACTTACTCCCGATCATGGATGGAATTACCTTTAGATACTTGATCTCAATGGCAGTAAACATGGACTTAAAAATGAAACTAATGGATGTTGTCACCGCTACCTATATGGTAACTTGGATTCGGACATATACATGAAAGTACCGGAAGGTATCCTGTCCCGAACCAGGATAGAGCAAACAGGAGCTTATACGTTGTTCAGCTTAAGAAGTCATTGTATGGACTAAAACGATCGTATGATGTGGTATAATCGTTTAAGCGATTTCCTTCATCGAAGGGCTACGAGCAATGAAGATTGCTCATGTGTTTTATACTGGAGATCCCAAGATGGTTTCAGTATTATCTCGATGTCGTGGACGATTTGAATATAATCGTACACCGACGATATTGAGGAAGCGAGTTCCTACGATGTCGGAATTGAGATGAAAGACTTAGGCAAAACCAAGTTACGCCTCGACGCAACTTGAGCATTCCCCGCTGGGATTCTAGTTCATCAATGGCCTACACCCGGAAGGTGTTGGAGCGATTTGGGTTTGAAAAGGCATATCCTTCTAAGACCCGATGGTTGGAAGATCTTTGCAAAGACAAGGACCTGCTCAGGCCTAAAGAAGAGGGAGGAAATTGGACCGAATTCCCTACTTAAGTGCAGTTAGCGCACTTATGTACCTATAAAATTGTACAGACGGATATTGCATTCACGTCAATTTGCTTGCAAGGTACGATCGAGCCTACCAAGAGACATTGGAAAGGCGTTATGACATCTTTAGGTACATACAAGGGACAAAGGACCTTGGCTTGTTTTACCAAAAGAACGAATACCTATCTGTTGTAGGCTATCTGATGCCGGGTACCTTCGGACCAGACACATCCAAGTCGCAGACTGGATATGTTTTCCTTTGTGGTGGAACAGCTATTTCCTGGAAATCGTCTAAGCAAACTCTTGTGTCAACTTCGACGAACCACTCGGAAATCATAGCATTATATGAAGCATCACAAGAATGTGTATGGCTTCGACGAGTAGTCAGTCACATCCAAATGTCATGTGGACTGAACACCGTACAAACCCCAACAATTATCTATGAAGATAATGCCGCTTGTGTTGCACAAGTCCAGACGGGTTACGTGAAGAGCAATCTCACAAAGCATATAAACCTCAAGTTCTTCTATGCACATGAGTTGCAAAAGATGAACGAAGTGAAAGTCTTGCATACTAAGTCGTGTGAAAATCTCGCTGATTTGTTCACTAAATCGTTGCCAGCGTCTTCTTTCGAGAGATGTGTCCGAGGGATCGGCATGATGAGACTTAGGGAGATGCAAGGTTCAGGGGGAGAATCTTCACGAACTCATCGCTAAAATCTTGATCCCGATGATTGAGTACTTAACTTTGTAGTTAGGTGAATTGTACTCTTTTTCCCTTAGTGAGTTTTATGAAGTTTCTCACATGAGATTTTTAATGAGGCAATTCGTGCAACATAGCAAGAAGTATACCGTGTGCATTTCTCCATATTTTTCCCACTGGGTTTTTTGGAGTTTTAAGCCATGGTTATACAGATAAGATACCCAGGGGGAGTGTTGGGAAACTGGGCCGGTAGAGGCCCACTCGGTGTGGCCTCTACCAGGCTAGGGTTGGCCCATGTGGGTATCGTATCCCCCTTTAGCCTATAAATAGAGGAACAATTTGTGTACGGGAGTTTACCGAGAGAAAGATCAATAAAGTTCCCCTTTGTTCCCTGTGCCATATTTTTGTGTAATCTGTGTGCCTTCTACTCTAGTCTTCTTCTCGGGTGTGGAACAGCCTCGGGACCGGCCAGTCGGCAGGGGGTGTTCCAACAATGAACACCTTGTCCAGGACGCATCTAACTGGTTTAAGTTGTTTGTTCATCCAAGTGAATCGGGAACCGCCCATGTTGTATTTTCAAGAGAGCCAGGATAGCAATGCACTCATCGAACCTATGCACCCTAGGTCTTTTTTTTTGGAAATAGACACTTTTATTACTTTGAGTAATGTTTATGTTCAGCCTCTGCATAACTAGGATACACACGGCCGCACGAACCACACGAAAAGAGAAAACACAAAGTTGAGTAAAATTATAAAAATCATGAATAAAAACAGCGACTTCAGACTATGACAAATCAATCCGCAAATCACGCGGCCATCTATGTCGGGAGAACATATCCCTCGCCGTGTCCTTCAATTGCGTACATCCCTCCACAGACAAGTCACGAAACTCCATATGTTAGAGAATAGTCCATAATCGGAGGATAGTCGTTGCCTAATATATAACCTACAGGGGAGAAGACACAATATCATTAAAAATCTTGTCATTTCTATATAGCCATAGCGACTAAATAATGACAAGCGCTCCAACCATAAACAAAGTCCCGTATTTATCATCTACCACATACAACCAGTTACCAAAAACATTGGCCACCGAACGTGGGGAAGATAAACCAGAGGCTATTTAGATGAATGACCATATAGAGCGAGCAAATTTACAATGAAAAAATAAATGACGGATTGTCTTATTATGGTCACAAAAAACGCATTGTGTACTTCCATGTCAATTCCTCTGATTATCTTTTGTAAAAATTATTCCCCTATGGAGATACCAAGCGAATATCTTCATCTTTAGGGAAATTTTCGTTTTCCAAACTTTACTATTATCATTGACCGGAATATTAGGTTGAATCAATGCTCTATACAATGAATCAACAGAAAATTTATCACTTTCTAGTAATTTTTATTTGAACTCATCCACACCGTCCGATAGTTGTATCATGGATAATCGTAATAAAAGATTGTTCCAAGATACCGGTCGAGGACCTATGAGACTTATTCCGAAAGACACATTAGGAGGATTAGATTCCACTATGAAAAGTGTATCCTCTTTGTGCCTAAAATCGAATATAGAGTTGGATATTGTTCACGAAGAGAAGTTTGGCCAAGCCACTTATCCTCCCAGAGTCTAATATATGATCCATCCTTAATATTGAAAGCACCAAAATGGAAGAAATATTTTTTGGACGCCATTAGTTCCGCCAAAAAATATGAGTCACCGGATTTTCAAACCAATTGAGACTTAGTTTTGGAGTCCACATATTTCCTCCATATAATGGTTTGCCAGACACCATCTTCAATCAGTAGTTTGAAAAGCCATTTACCCAAAAGCACGGTATTTTTGACTTACAAATCATGTATCTCAAGTTCATCGTGTTTTTTTTTCGGCAAACTATATTCCATCTGGCTAGTCGATATTTATTTTTTTCACTATACCCTTCCAAAAGAATCTTGATCGGAAATAATCCATTTTATTCAAGACACCTTTTGGTAACTGAAAAAATAAGATCATATACAATACCATGTTGGTGAGTACTGAATTTAAGAGTACAAGTCTTCCCCAAGGGATAGTAATTTTTCTTTCCAACTATTAAGACATTTTTGGAGTCTTTTCTCAACGAGTTTCCATTCAGTAATTATAAGACGCCGATAGTGAATCGGTATTCCCAGATAGTTGATCGGAAATTGCCCCTGACCATAGCCGACAAGTTCAACATATAGGTGGGCCTCGTTTTGAGCATCGCCAAAACAATACAAATCACTCTTATGAAAGTTTATTTTAGTCCAGAGAGCTGTTCAAATGCTGATAATATTAATTTCAGATTTTTAGCTTTTTCCAGGTCATGTTCTATAAATAAGATCTCTGGTTGATGTTATCGTTGCTCTCACACTAGTAAGTTCTCTAGTTGCAAGAGTTGAGTCTGCCGTGCTTGGCTTGGTGGTATTTAAAGAAACAGTAGAGGTCGTGGTTTGTTGTAAGAGCTATATACGCTTTTAGTCCCACATCTTGCGGCGTAGGAGCGTTTTAGTTTCACATCTTGCAAAGTGAGCACTACCAGTCCCACAACTTGCATCCCTGAAACATTTTAGTCCAATTTAATTAAACTTCATCAAGTTTCACTAATTTTGACCAAATTCGACAACCCTATAGCGACACAATTTTTTCAAATGATCCTTCTATATTTCTACAAAAAATAAAAATATAAAAAGAAGAGAATTGAACTCATAACCTCTACATTGCTAATCATCTCCTCAAACCATTAGGTTCAACAATGCTGATTATTACATAAAAGGACGTAACGCTTTTATACAATATAGGCGCGCTCACACTTAAAAATGCTCACATTCAAAGGACGGAACTAGTGATCTTTATTGATTGAGTGTGTATATCCCGGCTACATCTAAGCATTTATTTTGGATATTCAAAAAATACATATTCTTACGTTAAAAAACTTATAAAAGAAATATAAATTTTCAATCTAAAATAATTTATGCTCTGGGCTCCGTAGAAAAGACAAAATTAGAGATCCGGTGGTTTGCAAGCGGTGCACTTTAAAATCTTGTTAGAATTTTCTTTTTTTGTAGCCCCTAATACAAATCAATCCGGGCTAAAATTTTGCACACTAAATTTTATATCATTATCCACATATACGTAATTTTTAAGGTGATTTTGATACTTAGAATTACATTTTTCAAATGTTCAAATAAAGGCCACTACGTAGCCCAAGTTTCAAAATAAAGGTCTTCACGAATGGTGTATAAGATTATGCTAACAACGAATGTAAACGTTTATATTAGATAAAAAGATTCCACCCTTTATAGCACTAGATAATATTGCTTAACGTAGTGGCTTAAGGAGGTGAATAGGAACTCAAAGTTCATGAGTTCGATTCACTCGCTTACCACATTTTTATCTATTTTGTATGTCCGCTCTAAAAAAATGTGATGCCACAAATTGACGAATTTGGTCAAAATCAGTCAAACTCGATGAAGTCTAATTAAATTGGACTAAAATATTCTTAGGATGCAAGTTATGGGACTAGATGTTCACTTTGCAAGACGTGGGACTAAAACGCTCCCACGCCGCAAAATGTGAGACTAAAAGTGTATATAGCTCTTGTTGTAAAGTAAAAAAAAGAAATTTAGTAATCTCTCGGTCCCAGAAAAGATGTCGGAGGGCTAGTTCAATTTAATTTTTGCAAAAAAGTCCATAGATCATTCAAAACGCCTCAAATTAGGCCTAATTTGAGAGTTACAAACAACGATATTGGCCTTCGTCATGCATCCGTCACCGAGTACATATGCCATCCTCGCCGGCCTCCTTCCGCTCGCCCATCCTTCGCGGATCCTTGCTGCCGTTGACGCTTCGAGCGAGGCCCACCTCGCCGCTGCCGTTCCCGTGGATCTCGAATGTCGTGACATACCAGGTGGGGACACCATGCTCCACCTTCCTCCCCAGCGTCCGCGCTGGCCGGCGGCGGCGGCTAGCGGGCAGGTCCAAGCTCCGTCGCCGCCTCCCCACTCCACTGGACCAACAGAAACAACGCCGTCTCCTCCCACTTCGGCCACCGCTTCCCCACTCCGCTGGACCGACAGAATCATCACTGTCTTCTCCCACTCCAGTCGTCACTTTCCCACTTCGTTGGACCGACGGAATCGACGCTGTCTACTCCCACTTCGGCCGCCGCTAGCTCACTTCGGTGTTGCCCATGCGGCGCTTGCTTCTTCTCTTTGCCCGCCGGTAGAGCTTGTTGCTGCTGCTCCCCAAGTTTCTGAACAGATCAAGATCAGCACTAGTTTAGACTAAAACCGACAGAACAACATAAGTTCAGACTAAAACTGATAGATAGCTATTTAAATTCAGTACTAAATCCTCCAAGATCATGCACACAAGGGCACTAGATACAAGTTTGATGTGACAGATAGCTATTTAAATTCAATACTATTCCCCCCGTTTCAAAATATAAGATGTTTTAGGGTTGTGAAGCAAATGTATCTAGACTTGTTTTAGTATATAGGTTCACCCAACTTAGGAATGAATCTACACACTAAAAGAAGTCTAGATTCATTTTTTTCACAAACCTAAAACATCTTATATTTTGAAACGGAGGGAGTACATGAAGACCATGCACACAAGAGCACTAAATCCTCCAAGATCATTGTTCTTTTGCTCCCATCACAACTGAATAAAGAAGGTACATTATCAGGTAGCATAATGCATGTTGTGGCTCCGGCAACTGGATAAGGTGGAGCATAAGCACTAAAAATAAGATGGACCATGATTATGAACGATTATTATGAACCATGAAAATATGTAAATGTGCAATTATGAACTTTATCATAGCCTGAGTACAGGTACAAGCATTCTCGGTTTGTGCTTTGTTGAGAGGACTCACTTTATCCACTTCAAATTAGCAACATATTGGAGTATCTTACTTTCTCTCCTGTATATATATTGTATTGTCAAATCAGCTCCCTGTACACATACAGGTGATGAAATCTGGAGTTAGAGAAATGTATATAATTGCTTGGATGATGAAGTAGAAAATTAATCCAGAGATAAAACTAGAAAAAAGAAACATGACAATAACTTGCAAGAGTAACTTGACAGTGCTAGAGTAACTTGACAAGAAAGGTAGAGAAAGTTTTATTGTTTAGCACTACTCCAAGTAAAACAATATGTGCTAGAGTAACTTGCAATATCGGCAATATTCAAAATTTAGCTACTCCAGAATCTTACATGTGCTAGAGTAACTTGACAGTTAGCAGTTTTTTTAGAGAAATCAAAGAGTAGATTATATCAAAGAGTAACTTGACAGCTTTCATCTGAATGTGACACAAGTTAATTACTCCAAAGAGTAGATTATATGCATACACATGATCCAAGAGATTTTGGACATGGTATACAACCTGAACACGTGATGTGAACCACTGATATATTGCATTGTGAGAACTCTAAGCCATAATTTTTACATTGTGAACAAGATCGACTACACCATGATCCAGAGAATAAAAGAATTACTGCTATTCCTTGCATAAGAAACATCGACAAAATGCCAGCAAGAGAGAACATTTAACAGAGCAAGAAAATGTATGTATGAAAGAAATAGTGTACCTTTATCTTTGTTAGAACCATAAGTGAAAAATGAAAGAAAGAATGGATGAAGGTTCATCCCATTGTACCTGAAAATAAATTGAGTTAATTTAAAATTAGCAACCAAGGAAAATAAACAAAACAAGAATTACAACATACAACACTCATCAACTTCTAACAACTGGAACTCCATTTCTTCTATAACGACATTTTTTTTAAAGTAGCTCTGTCGTGATAGATAGATAGAGCTATTGGTAGTCGTCCTTCTGCTTGCCGACGTTCTTTATGGTTGTGTGGCATGTCGTAGCCGATGCCTCCTCCAACTTCCATAACCCCAATCATAATATATTGTAGTGTGATGAAACTTCGGGAAAGCGTGTCTACACCGTAGTTTTGGAATTCTTCCTCTACACCCTCTATTAGTTCCTTGATAGTTCCTGGTGCACTATTATCAGTGGGGGGATTCCCACCATCGGCAGATCGACTAAACAACGATAGCTCGCAACTCTGCGCCCTCTGGAATATTCCCACCACACACTTAGACCTCCGAAACATCGCGCAACAAGCAACACCTTCAACAAGGGGAGCGACGAAGACGATGATGCTGCCCGGACCTGTCCTAAGGTTTTCCCCGTACACGGAGGTGAGTGGAAAAGGGGTGCACCGACGCCCTTCAGGAAGGAATGGCGACACCCGCAGGTGTGTCACCCCATCGGTGTCGGAGGGCATATGTGAATAGTGAGAATAGTTATAGATATTTCCGTGTGTTGCTCAAATTTTGTGGAGATTAGATCTAGGGGCAACACAAACATTACATATGTCATAAGCCAAAATCACATAAGCCCCAAAAAAGTGTAAGAACAGTATTTAGGAGCTTATCCACACCGTAGCTTTTCCCCGCTGAAATTCATAAGCTCGCTAGCTTCTCCGTAAGCATAAGCCTAAAAGAAGCGTTCCTACATCATGCATACCTGAAGGCTCAAAGTTCTTGGTCACCGTACATGATCGGGGATGGACGTCTCCCCATTCGCCCGCAGTTCCCCAAAGAGCAACTCCAACAGCTTACCTATCCTATCTTACCCATATCTAGTATAGATAAGAGGAGAGAGAGGATATAGGTAAGTAAAAGAGTTTCAATTTTTCCAGCTTACCCATATGAGGTTACCTAAAATTTGCTATGCAGGTAGGACCCACATGTCAGTGGGACTTTTTCTCTCATTTATTTTTCCTTCTTCCCCAACCCGTTCACCCCCACCGAGGCATCCATCTCCGCCTAGCCCCGCCACCGCGCCGCCCAGCTAACCTCCGCACGAACCCGCCGACCACGCCTAGTCCCGCCCGACCGCGTCATCGCGCTTAGCGTCGTCGCCCGCATCCGTTCGCTCCCGACCGCGCCTAGGCCCGCCTAGCTCTGTTCGCTCCCGACTGTGCCCAGGCTCTCCTAGCCCCGTCTGCGGCCAAATCGAGCCCGAGGTTCACTATGGTGGGTGGCGCTGGTCACATATTAGGAGGGAGGCGGCGCATGGGACCCTAATGGTAGAGTAATTTGGCGGTGGCACCGCGAGGCGAGCTCAGCAGTCCGGCTTGATTACGGTAGTAAACGACCACGTGCGGGCTGTGAAAAGAACCGCAGGGGCTTGGGGGAGGTGGAGGAGATCTTCCATGGCGCGGTGGCAGCCGGAGCAACGGCGGCGAGCGGCGACACGGTCGGGCCAGCGCGGCCGGACGGGGGAAAATATTCGGTCGAACGGTTGGACCTCTCCCGCGTATGTATTTTGCTGATGTGGCACATATGAGTAGAAGGTCCCTCTTACCCAAAATTTGTGTCCATCTACCCATATATGGGTAAGAAGAGGCAAAGAATGGGTAATCACCCAAAAAAATCTAGTGAGGGACCACTTTTGGATAAGCTGTTGGAGCTATGTTTTTGCCTCATCTTACCCAAAAAAGCGGTTATGCCTCCTCTTACCTATATATATAGGTAAGCTCTTGGAGATGCTCTAAGGGAATAGCACGGCTCGTCGCTCGCACGAACGCATAGCTAGGCCCACACCGGTGGCAAATTCGAGACGTCCCCGCCATACAGGAAACCGGTTGGCCAGGTCTCCGAATGACAAGGACATTCTCGCCACGACAATCGGCAACGAGGGCTAGGAGAGCGAGCATGACCGACGGAAAGACGATCGAGCGGAACAACTGCATCAGCGGCCGGCATGAGCGAGGCGTCGCAGCCTTCCGAAACACTGGCCAGGTCACGACATGCTCTCACCGGGGCCGGCGATGGGCAGGGAGCCGAGGAGTCGAGCGGAGAAAAAAACAGGCCTTAGAATTGTGCTCCATGTTCAATCAAATCTTTGCGTGAGTGATAGTACTATCCACATCACTCATTCTCTGAACCATTATCCATTTGTCCACGCAATCTCCACTAACATTTACTCACTCTACTTTATTTCTACATGCAAGCTATCCACACACACCCAATGGCGGAGCCAGGATTGCAGAAGCCCCGGGCTAAAAACTAAAAACTAAACATAAAATAAATATACTAAAAGAACTCTTGTAATACCGGTACGCTAGCAAACAATAACATATATTTTTAAATCCATCGCTAACACGATTGAAGAAGGTACATAGGAGATGGCAAAAGGCTAGAGTTAGTAGTACGGAATACAAGAGATAGTACCAAATCATCGCTTTAGTTCATCTGAGCCTCTCATAACCTCATTATTAGTAGAAGGAAGAACAAATACCTTCAAAATAGCAAGAATATTTCATAAGAAAAGGCATTAACATGAAATGAAATAGTCAATCATTGATACAAATATGAGAACTTACCAGAATGACGAGGTAAAATTCCTCTATGAGACCTATATGCTTGAAAACCATTAATTGCTAGAGTGAAATACATCTCGCTCAATATAGCACACCATGCTATAATTCATCCAATCATCACCCATTTTATTACACAACTCGGTCTTGATAATGTTCGTAGCTAAGAAAGCTCTCTCCACTGATGATGTTGCAACCGGTAAAATCAATGTTAACTCAATAAGGAGCTTCTTGGGCTTGAGCATTTTCATTTGCATTTGTTGATTGGTTTGGTTTTGAGATCGACGGATAAAAATTGTTCATCTTGTGCCACTGCAATAATAAATCAATTACAAACAAATAAATCCAACTATCCAAATTCCAATCAATTATCAGTTGTGGTTATTAGTGTATCCAATTCAATTGCTAAAATCAATGTTAACTCAATAAGGAGCTTCTTGGGCTTGAGCATTTTCATTTGCATTTGTTGATTGGTTTGGTTTTGAGATCGACGGATAAAAATTGTTCATCTTGTGCCACTGCAATAATAAATCAATTACAAACAAATAAATCCAACTATCCAAATTCCAATCAATTATCAGCTGTGGTTATTAGTGTATCCAATTCAATTGCTAAAATCAATGTTAACTCAATAAGGAGCTTCTTGGGCTTGAGCATTTTCATTTGCATTTGTTGATTGGTTTGGTTTTGAGATCGATGGATAAAAATTCTTCATCTTGTGCCACTTCAATAATAAATCAATTACAAACAAATAAATCAACTATCCAAATTCCAATCAATTATCAGCTGTGGTTATTAGTGTATCCAATTCAATTGCTGAGCTCACGACTCTATCTTTATTTTTGAAGCCAATAAGCCATAGACGTTGCCATGAGACACGTTTGTACATAAAGTGCTGCTATGCACATGCCACATTACGTACGATTTTCCTAGTGTACAATGGGAATTAACTGTCGTGCGCACAGTAGTTCCTCGTACATATCGTGTCATTTCCTCTCCGCTATCCAGATTAATTAATTAAAAAGAAAAAGAAAGGAAAATGTTCCCACGAGCCAAAAGCTCACGACTCTTCTCCCATCCATCACATCACATCACATCACATGAGTTAAAACGAAAAACTGCCGTCGCCTCCACCCAGGCGTACAAAACCTGCTAACACCGCCGCCAATAGATCCTACTGTACTTTGGTGTTCATCTCCGGTGAACTGCCCGGCTGCCCTCTCCAAGACCAATAATCCCCCCTTCCGCGCGCCAAAATCATCCTCTCTCTCTGAGATCTTGTTTTGCAGGCGGCCAGGGATCCCAGTGTATCTCGAGGATATGGCTATAATTTCCTTGGCGACCACGCCTAAACAACGCCACTGCATCGATCGGCGACCATGGATGCCCGTACTGCTGGTACATCACCGAACTTGTTGATGTCCTCTTCGGCTATTTATGTGTGTTTCAATTTCCCCTTTCCCGTTCCAATTTCAATGATAATAAATCCCTCATTATTTGTTCTTCTGCTTTTATGGTATGAGTTCGGTGCTACCACGAGTCCACGACCACTCTCCCCCTAGGTTGGATGCCATGGGATCCAATTAGCTACCATCCTGGCTTTGTCCCCTCAAGCCCCTTTCCCCAAATTAAACTACAGGACATGGCTCCCAGATTTTTACAACACAATTTCACTTATGGTGCTCCGACTGTGCAGCTTTGTTTGAACTTTCAGTTTTCCTTCATGGTTTATTAACTTTTGTGATTTAAACGCTATATCAATCTATTTCATTTGTAATAATCCATAATATTACCATTACCATACTTATGTTTTGGCCAGGTCTCCTGTAATTTTGTTCTCCTGGTGGACAAAACAATACCAATTATCATTGCATACCTGGATTGTTCTGTTTGATGTCAATGGTGTGGAACATCATGCATGGCCTAATTAGGACAAGACCTAGAAACAGGAGCAATGTGCAGCAAAGCATTTCCTGGTCCATGGCAAAGTAAGATTACCAATTCCTAAACTTCAGCTTATACGCAAAACATGTGATTACATCATATGCTTTACATTCAGTTCTACTTACAGGTTCCTATGCATTTTCTTAGATCATGTAGACGAGAGATCGTTGCAGTTATGAGGAATACAAACCCATGAGCACTAAAAAACCGCTCAGATCGAACATAGTAACTTTTTTTTTGAGAGACGAATCTTAGAAACTTGTTTTGGTGCATATTTACTTCTCATCCTCGTATTTGCCTGTTTGTTATGGATATTCCTGTAGAGTTTGCATAGGAGATAAAAAAAAGAGCAAGTGCTAGGATGTGATACTCACGTCGGAGTGCAAAAATTGCATCAACCAACTGAAAAAGTAACTTTATTTCCAGTTATTTAAATTGCTTCTAGCTTCGAATTGTGGACTTCAACTGATGCTCGGTGTTTTGGATTTGTGTACAAACAGGACAAGGTTTCCTGGACTGATCTAGTACATATGTGTATATGTCCTATATCGGATTGGACCCTAGGATAAGTTTTTCTTCTACACATGCTTACTCTGAAATCTTTAGCATATTAAGTTGTTGTGTCAAATTTTTAATTACTTTTGACCTTTTTGTTTCCTCATGCCCTTGGCAGGATACTTTTTGTGAAGATTTTTCAAGCAGCACGCTATATAGAGAACAAAAGATAGTCTGCATAAGTACTGAACTAGATAGTAGTTGATTTTCATATCTAAGAGATAAATAACCATTAGTTAGGAAATTACATCCCGAAATTCTCTAAATTATTCAGCCGTGTCTGCAAATCTTTGTAAGGTTCTACATTTCACTTGTAAAGTACAATTGTCATTGTGTTATCCATGCAAATATTATTTTATGTTGGGTTGTGAATGTATCATTTGTATAACATCTTATTATGCTCTCTGAAATATGCATGGAAATGAATTTATTTTTTTATAACACTTTATTGTGCTATTGGACTGTTTAGAAAACACATTAAAAACTTTATTACGGAAATTCAAATTAGTGGCAGGCATGGTAATGGGTTAGTCACTACATAACACCAGAGGGGAGCGGCCTTTGATCACAACTAGTGACGCATGTTTCTTGCTTGTCAGTAGTACACACATACTAGTGGCGGGCAGGCTCAAATGTCTGTCACTAGTACACACTCGCCAGTAACCGCATACTAGTGACTAGTTATCAGTGACAGGCGCTTTCCATGTCACTGATAGCCTATTCTGCATTAGTGATGGACCAGTCCTAGGCTGCGCCCCGGGCCAAAATTGTTGTTTCTTAGATGGTAAGGAGGATTTTGCGCTGCGCCCCGGGCCATGGCCCAGGACAACCTAGGCCTGGCTCCGCCCCTGCACACACCGTCCATTATTGTAGCCATTCAATTTCTATGTAATCCTTTTTTGCCATCCGATTGATGAGATAACATCATCCTGATATGCAATTACATAAATAGATCATGTGAAACAAGACCACAGGAATGAGTTTCGTCCTTAATCAAATCAGCCAATGAGCTGAATTTTATGCCAATTGTATTCAATGATGAAACTCATGTGTCTACTATTTGAGATTATGTGTTCTTTTATCCAACTACTTAAGACATATATATCTCTTATAAAGCAAAAACTCACTAAGATTCATTTTTGATAGTTTACCTCCACATGCAACATATTCACATCATCAAGTACTCATAACCACTCTGCCCTGTGACGCCCTTCGACTCCATCCGATGGCACACAGGCGCCGTCTTGATCGCGCTTGCCCCTTCGGCCACACCCACGACACAGGTGGTGTCGGTGCATTGTGTGGTCTCGGTGCAGTGTGTGGTCTCGGATGTGCGTTGCCCTTTGATTACGTCGATGGTGCAGTGTTGAGGCTAGGTCTCGGCTGATCAAGGCCGTTCGTTTACTCCGACGATGACTCGAGCTGGATTGTCCCCCTGCGGTCGTGTCCTGCCGGTTCTTCCTTGTGATCGTTGTGCTTGGGTTGTGATGAGTTTTCTCATCAGTCAACCGCCTCCGAGGATTCTCGGAGTAGCCCTTTTTTTCCTTTTCCTCTCAATCTTTGTTGTGGGTGGTGTGTGTGTGGGTGTTTTTCTCCTTTATTTCTCTTCTCTTGTAACCCATGTAAATTCTGGTTCATTTGAACCCTATCTTGTAGAGGCTAAAAAGCCTCATAGGCAACTTTGAATGAAAAATATTCAGGTGGGGATTAACTCCCCCCCCCCTTTGAAAATTAAAAAAAAAAACCATCTGATTCTCATATCTATTCGTCCATTTATGTTTTCCTATATTCAGATGCCCATGCAATATCACAAAGCTTCAATATACAAAGTTGTCCCATGCAACCTAAATCTTTTCGGATTTGCTAGTTCTCAGGCGCCTGAGAACTTCTTAAATCTCAGTCGCCTCTTTCACCGTTTGATTTACCTCGTGATTCGTGCTATACATAAGTTGCAACTCGGGTGTAACTGAGAATTTAATGAGTTGCAAGTAGGTTGTAACTGAGAACTAGTATAAATCTTATGAGTTGCAACTAGGTTGCAATTGAGAATTAGCATAAATATTAGGATGACATCAGCGACTTAGACATAACTAATTCTCAGGCGCCTGAGATCTAGACACTCCCAAATCTTTTTTATCTCGTACATGTTGTATGAAAAAAAAACGTTCTCCCTAAAAAACTTGCTACTAGATGCATAATTCTCTTCTCAACTCTGCACTTCTATGTTATTTACAACTATTTTTTCCAAAAAAAAACAACCTTACGCAACAAACAATATTTTACCCTCATCCAACCATAAACTCAGAAAAAGTACATGAAGGCCGTAGCAAAGATGAACAACGCTATATATGAAGCTACCGATGTGTATCTTTTTCCAAGGGAGCATCACAAATAAAAACAATATCCAATGATTATCCATTCAAAGATGTCAAGTATATTTCCGAGTACATTAAAAGAGAACATAATATATAATCAAAAACCATATTTACCCAAACCAATTTATTTTGGGTGAGAAAACAACAAAACCCCTATTAGCAAGTACTCCCTTCGTTTTAAAATATAAGATGTTATAGATTTGTGAAGAGAATGTATCTAGACTTTTTTTTGTGAAATATATATTAAAAAAAATCTAGATACATTCGTTTCATAAAGTTAAAATATCTTATATTTTAAAAAGGAGGAAGTAACTAATGAAAGAAATCTCGGTTTGAGATTCGTGCAGACGCAGGATCGTGACCGCAGAAAAAATCTCTTTTTTTCTTCCCTCTGTTTCCAACGCAACAGGAGCGAAAGAGATAAGGCGCGCGCTCCTCCTCCCTCCCTCTCGAGCGACTCCACGGCCATGAGCTATTCTTCTTCTTCTCGCCCGCCGCCGTCGCGGCCCGCGTCGTCATCGTCGTCGACGACGTACGGATGCTTCTGCCACCGCCTCCTCCTCGCTTCAACCTCCGCGCCGGCGACGAGGAGCAGAGGCGCTCGCCTCGCGCTCACGCTCCGCTCCTCCCTCCCGCTTGCCGCCGGCCCTCACAGAAGGTCAAGCGTCGCATGCCGAGCGGTGGACGAGCCTGAGCCTGCGAGCAATGGCGACGAGGTAAGAAAAAAAAAACTTTGTTCAGAGTGTCAGCTGAAACTTGTAGAATTAGTCATGAATCGGAAGTAAACTACAGTGTCCTAAGCTCCCTTTATAATTCTGAAATAAGTTTAAAAAAATTATACAGTAGAAAAATCCATGTACTAGTAAAAATGATTTTTTTTTCTCTTTCTGCCAGGAGAAAAAGGAGGTTGGAGATGATGGCTCATCGCCTTCAGCTGACAGTCTTGTTGTAGAAGCAAATGCAGCTGCAGATAATGTACATTTTCCTTGTATACTTTAACGGTTTCTCAAATTCAGCTGCAGATAATGTGTTTGTGATTTCTAGTGCATTGTCACTCCGTCAGACTTAGGATCCTAGCTAGCTAGATGAGCATGTAACCCAACTATAATTTATCTAGCTTTCCCGTGCCCTCACCAGACGAAAGATGAATCCCCGAATGCAGAGCTGCCGAGCACCAGCGACACGATTCAGAACATCGCCAGACTGGCTGGTGCTGCTGCCACTGACAGCGATCCGCAGGTATGCTCGCAGTAATGTAGTTGGCGTCTTAACGGCAACTTTCACGGCTTCACCTTATATAGCATTGATAATGCAACAATGGCATGTCTGATAAAATTATGGTAAAAACAGAAGCAGGTGGAGACTGTTGATGTTGCTAGGACCAGTGACACAGTTCAGAACATCGACAAAGATGCTACTGCAGCCGCTGGCAGTGTTGCGCAGGTACGATTGTGATAATGTTGTTTACCACCCTAATAAACATTCAGAATTCCAAGAATGCGTGATATATCCGATAATCTTTTAAATAGGAGGTGGAAGTTGTTGATGTCGCTAGCGGCTCGCCTTTGCCTGGAATGAAGGTAATCTCTGTCTGTTGAGTGGTTATCATATAGAAAAATCTTTAATGATCTTTTGACTATGTAATGTTTCTGAACTCTGAAACCCCAAGAATCGATGAGCCTGACCTTCTTGTTTACATTTTAAATCTCAATGATCTGCAGCAACAACTGGAAGATGTCATTAGCATCCCCAAGGAAACAGTCGACATTCTAAAGGATCAAGTTTTTGGTTTTGACACGTTCTTCGTGACCAGCCACGAGCCGTATGAGGTGAGTATATGAGTCATGGTTTACCTTCATGTGCAGACATCAGATGTGTATTACTAATTTCCACTGACATCTCATTATCATGTACGATTTTTGTTTACTAAATTTGTTTATAAAGTTGCATTTATACTCTGACACCCAGTGACACAAGTGCTGTTGGGATAAAATATAAACCTAATGCCCTTGCAAAATATTAACAAGTATTGTTAAACTGACTGCATATGATTTATATGCCGGGCTCAGAATAATTAATTGTTCACATAAGGGTTGTTATTTACTATCTTCACTTGTTTTCATAAGGGTGGAATACTATTCAAGGGAAACTTGCGTGGTGTGCCAGCCAAAAGTTTTGAGAAGATCACAACCAGACTAGAGGTAACAGGATACTCGAAAAGCCGATCCTTCTATAAATCGAATCTTGTACACATATGTGAATCATCTGATCTGTGTTCCGCTCTGGGTTATCAACAGAACAAATTTGGTGATGAGTTTAGGGTTTTTCTTCTCATCAATCCAGAGGATGAGAAGCCAGTTGCAGTAGTTGTACCCAGGCAGACATTGGAGCCTGCGACCGGAGGTAGTACTTTTTTCTCGACGCTCACTACTCAGTGATCTGTCAGCCACCTAAATATTTGCATAAGTATGTTGTTGAGCTTGCTGATCTGATTCTAGGTAAATTGAATTTTCAGCCATCCCAGAGTGGGCTGCTGCAGCGGCATTCGGACTAGTTACCGTCTTCACCTTGTTGCTTCGAAATGTACCTGTCCTTCAGGACAACTTGCTGTATGAGGTTTCTCTTTCATTTATTCACCATTTTGCTTCATCTTTAGTTCTATTATAAATAGTTTTTTCCTTTATTCCATAAGAATTGAGGTAATCAATTTCCATTTTCTCTAGCTTGGTGTCATCTTCGAATTGCAATATGTGACCTTTGTGTTAACACAACTTTGAAGTCTCATATGGGGTCAAGTGATGTGATACTTTTGGCACTTGATATGAACTTGGGAATATGATGCTAAACTTATGTCTTCTTGTCCTGACAAAATCTTCTTATTACACGTGAAATTTCTATTGCCATTTACATTAATTTTACAGTCCAAGTCATGTTAATGTCTATTGATTCCAGTATATTGAAAAGTAAACCAGTACTTTAGAAACTAAACATGTATTCCCTCGTATCATAAGTCAAACACTTCTTCTCACGAGACTTTCTTCTCCAGATCAACATTTGATAACCCTGAGCTATTGAAAGAAGGACTTTCCGGTGCCCTGGTAACTGGACTCATAGTAGGAGTTCATGAAATTGGGCACATCCTTGCTGCTAACGATGTTGGGGTCAAGCTCTCAGTACCATATTTTGTTCCAAGCTGGCAGGTAAGTTGCAGGGCTACAGTTTCAACCAAGAAAGCTTTAATTATCAGAAATTAATTCTAGCTTAGAAAATTGTTGTTTCCTATGAAGTAAAAATCTTTGACTATCTCCTTGCTTATTTTATTTAACGGAAACACTGTATTCCAGATTGTGACATAAAATTCGAAGAGCAACTATCATTTTGGTTGTATTGAGTATTCGTAATATGGAAGCAATGTTTAATCTAAAATGTGCATTTAACAATGGAACACAGCTATCACTGAAGGTCTTTTGTAAATATGGGAATACTGAGAGATAGACCATAGCTTTGGCAGTAGAATTTATATTCAGCATTCCTAACTTTATATAGTTCACCAGAATATATGAGTATCTCATTTTTATATTTTCTGTAGATAGGATCATTTGGTTCCATTACCAGAATAGTCAACATTGTCCGCAATCGTGGCGACCTACTAAAGGTAGCAGCTGCTGGACCATTGGCGGGGTACTCCCTTGGATTTGTTCTTCTGCTGCTGGGCTTCATTTTACCTCCAAGTGACGGTCTTGGGATCATCGTAGATCCAGCCGTATTTCAACAATCATTTCTTCTCGGTGGCCTCGGTAAGCACACTAGACAAGGCATCCTCCTTTTCTGCATTTCCATGAGTACTTGCAGACACTCAAGTAATAATTCTTTTGAATTGAATTATGAACTGCACAAAAACAGTATGCTTTTGAACTGTGCAAATTCTGTTTAATCCAACACTCAAGTAATTTGATCCATGTCTCCATGGTACAGCAAAGCTTATTCTTGGAGATGCTCTGAAAGAAGGGACACAGCTATCCATCAACCCACTGGTCTTGTGGGCATGGGCTGGTCTTCTGATCAACGCCATCAACAGCATTCCCGCAGGAGAACTCGACGGCGGTCGCATAGCATTCGCCATGTGGGGAAGAAAGGTAAAGATGCTGCTGTACAAAGAATAAAACAAGATTAAAGGCTACCTAAGGCTGAAGAAGCTTGCTCAGCCTTGACCTGTGATGCACCCTATGATGAACTCAAACTTGCTTGCATTTTGTGACAGATATCATCCCGGCTCAGCAGCGTCACCATCGGATTGCTCGGGCTCTCGTCACTCTTCAGTGACATCGCCTTCTACTTTGTGGTGCTCATCTTCTTCCTGCAGCGGGGTCCAATCGCTCCTCTCTCCGAGGAAATAACAGAGCCGGATAATACCTACATTGGCCTCGGTGTCACCATTTTGTTCCTGGGGCTTCTGGTCTGCCTGCCCTATCCGTTCCTCTTCGACCCGTCGCAAGTTACTGATTTTGACTTCTGAAGAAACAGTTTGGAAAGTCACAGGCTTCTCTTCCTCCAACTGTATCTGTGGGATGTTTTGTCATCTCTGTGATTTCTTGACCATAATAGCCTCCATTGCTCCTTGCAGTAGCAAAATAAAAGGCAGGAGTTTTTTCTTGTGGTAGTTAGTGTTCACCTTGTACCAGAGTAGTGAAGCATAGTCCAGTATTACATTGTTCCGGCTGTAAACGTTATCCATTTGAATTCTGATGATCAGTTCATGACGGATTTTTGCAACATTTCTGCAAGTTGATAACTGTTTAAATAATTTCAGAACAGTATTTGCTGTCAGTAACACTAATCTAGCAGCCCCGATCATATGGGATTGTACATCCAGTAAGATTGGCTACCGTAACTGGCAACTCCAAGATCATACAATTCAAAGAAACAGCCAACGAATTTACATTGCTGATACAGTTCAGACAGGGAACGCTTTGGCACCAGCATAGCAAACTGGTCGAAGAAGGAACAGATAAAAGACAGATTCTTTGTTATCAATAACATACAAGGGTTCAGATGATAGTCGAACATAGAGCAGCTCCCACAGAACATGAATGGAGAAATATAGGAACCTACATATGAGAATAGAGCTCATGAGATCATCCTGGAGATGATCTTCCACGCTGCCGCTCTGAACAATCGGTGGTCGTAAGAATTCATTAGTCAGAACTTTATACTAGCATAGAGGCACCTCATCGTCCGTACTGTCCTGCTCTATCGCTGCACAGCTCATCGTCGATGTCGATACTGTCAAAGCACATCAGGTTGTTGTTGACGCTCGGCTCGGAGCTGGCGTTGCTGCTTGTTGCGAGAGGGGAGTCAGTAACACTTCTCTGTCTGCCCCTTGTGGACCCTGATCGGGCACTATGCACAGATGATGCCGGAATGCTCGTCATAAGAGGCCGTAAATTGTTTGGGATGCTCCGCCGTATGTCCTGTTTACAACATTACACCTCAGGTTCAGTTCAAGTGAAGAAATTTTCAGGTCTTAGCTAAACAGAGGGTACGGGAAAAAATTACCATGTGCCGAAGAGCCATGTCCAGTGACTTTTTTGACAATGACCTACCGAAGCCAGAGCTATCTGGAGAATTTAATGATTTTCCGGACAGACTATTGAGGCTGGATCTTTGATCATCATGTTTCGGAGGAACTAGTCTTCTCATGTTCACTACCCTCTCAACCATCTTATTGCCCATCTGAACCGGGTTAACACTGTCACCTCCGTTAAGATGTGATCTTCTCACTGCCGGCATGGAACTCCCTGAAGGCACGCTGCCATTTGAAGTCCTCCCTCTTGAAGGAGAGCAAGACTGCCGTTTTGGTCGAGCAGCTGACCCAGGCTCCACAGAGGAAGATCTAGAACTAGGTGCTCCAGGTCTACCCCGAGTAGCAGAGGTTGGTCTTTCTGGTAGCGACGTCCTCAGATTTGGTGGAGCATCAAGCGAGAAGCCGGGCATTTCGGATGGTTTCCATGGTCTAGATTTGACAGTAGGTGAGCTGCCCCTTGAAGGTGCTGGCGCTGTTGTTGTGGCTGTTGATGCAGAAGTTCTGGGAACTGTAGGTCCTGGTCTGGAGATTGAAGAAGATCGAGCTGGACCAGGCAAGCTACCATGCTGGGTGGCAGGGGCAGGGGCAGAAGACCGCCTTGTTGGGGTTGATGACCTTGATGCGGGCTTGCTTTGTGCTGGTAAGGACGGCCTGGACAAAGGTGTAGTTGACCTAGTAGCAGGCATTGATGACCTTGAAGTAGGCGTTGATGATCTGCTAGCAGGTGCTGATGCTCTGCCTGAAGGAACTGATGTCCTGGTGGCACTAGCAGGGCCAGATGTCCTTGATGGAGTTGTTGACCTCCCTGGAGGCTGTGTTGACCTTGCTGGAGGCTGCGTTGACCTTGCTGGGGGCTGTGTTGATCTTGCTGAAGGAAGTGTTGACCTGGAAGTGGGCGTTGACGATCTTGGGGCAGTAGGTCCAGTCTTGGCAGGTAGAGTAGCCCGAGAATTGGGGGTTGAAGGTCTTGAACCTTTGGACGCAGTGGTTGATGCAGCACGACCAGTTGGTGTTGAAGGCCTTGAAGAATTAGACGCAAGCCCTCCAGATGATGACGGCCGACGAATTGTTGCAGCTGAGTTCAAGCTGTTCGATGATGCTGTTCTCAATGGATGTGTGGTTCTTGATGGAGGATCTGGATGATTGGCCAACTAAAGTACCATGCAAGAACAGATAAAAAGAAAATTATTGAAGATAGAACATTGAAACAGTTATGAGTACACATCTCACTTGAAAAAAAGCAGTTTAATCTGGAAACTAGATCCTAAAGATCTTAACAGAAGCAATTAATTACCAACCGTACAGATATAGACAGGTAAAAATCTTCAGTAAAATATATTTTAAAAAATAGAAGTACTATCTTTGAGTATATCCATTATGAAGTTATGAAACAATGAGCACTATCATTGAGATAAATCTATGGAGAGACTATCTGCACAAAAATCCAAAATAATTCAGAAGATAAAGTTTAGTACTCCCTCCGTAAAAAAAAGATGTCTAGATACATGCGAATCTAGACAAAGATGTGACATCCTTTTCCGGACGGAGGAAGTAGTATATAATACTGTAAAGTGGTGCACATATTCAGTTATATGACATCATTATATCTACCATGAGCAGAAGTTTGGTGAATTATGTGGGTTGCTGAAAAGTATTGACCGCGACAGTTAATCATGTAAGTAACACTCATGTTCCAGTGTCTCACCCTAGATTTCAAGTTGGCTTGGCGTGTCTTTGGCGATCCAGTTTGGCTCACTGGAGACCTTTTGGGTGCAGCTTCATGGGACGGGAATAGTGGAGTTCCTGGAGGAGTGAGAAGCCTGAAAGTGAACAGGTTCATTGTCAGGAAGGTCAGATAAACACCCTGAAACTGCAGCCTAGCCATGGCCTCTAAATAAAATGAACGGTGTAGCAGAATGAACTTGAAAATTTCAAACGCAGGCAACAAAAGGATCAAAATCTGTATCACTCTAGTTTGGGTCTGTGAATACATATATATGATGTTTGAATAACTTAGCATACAAAAAAATATGAAAATGAAATGATACGGTGGCATTTGTGCAGCAACAGAGCAAGTTAACTCATGCATAGTGTCCGAGTTGAGCCGTTTGGATGAAAGAGATGGGCACTGAGTAGCTGAATTATAAAATACCCACTCACATCCATTTCATGACTTATGTTAACACATGTCACAGATCACTATGTAATTCCACCCCTACAAATTCAAGTAGCCAACCAAGACAAATATCATGTGAACAAAGTCCACTTGCCACCTACCAACCTAGCAATCCAGTAATCCTCTTCACACAAAGAATATGCTTCAAATGATAACATGGCTGCCTAGAGACCTCACACTAACACACCTACTAACACACTAATGATTGAACTGGATTAAGGACAAAAACTCATCGGAAGGGTCCAAGCACACCAACCAAATAGACTTAATCAACTAGGGCTAAGAACAGTAGCTTGTAGGGGCTAAGTTATGGAGAGTTGAAATATGTGGCCAACATCCAACTATTTCACCTGCAAAAGAAAGTGATAAAATAACAGATAGGCTACCACATCATGGACACCTTAACTAGCTAACCAACAAGAAAAGTGAAGAGACAGAAACTGGGACGAACTAAAACCCAGCGAATCGACAACTCCACTAACCGAGCTGTGGAAGATATCAGTCACATCTCCAGTTCTCCACCCAAATTACACCTCGTAAGAGAAAAGGGGAGAGCTTAATTACCACACATTAACTAGGCAAAGAATCAAAGAAAGGAGCAGCAGCAGCAGCTAGAGTGAGTCAACAAGGGAGCCAACTATTATCTCCAACCACCACCTAAGACCCAACCTTTCCAGCAACAGCAGCTGAATTCTAGCAGCTAACAACACTAGCAGCTGAATTCTAGCAGCTAACAACACTGAATTGGGGGCAAAAGACAAAACTTTACATTAAAATTCGGCAGCATGGGGGCAGCAACAGAAGCTGAAAGCACATTTTACAGCAACCCCAAAATCTTATAAGATCTCTGCACATGATACTACTCATTAATTCCAAACATACAGTGCTACATTAATTTAGCTGCCAGTTCAGTTGAGGAAAGGGACCTAAGCTAAAACCATCTAAGTAACTCCTGAATTAGTAAGGTTCAGACTTGAGAAGCCCCTACATCTGCACGTCAGGTTTTTTGCCAAAAGAAAATGACAGTTAAAATTTCAGGGCTACCAACAACAAGCAATCAGCAGCTCAGCCCAGCTAGCACGCACAAACTAAACCTAACAGACCGACAACTCCACAAACGGAGCACTGGAAGATGTCATATTCACATCGCCATCCAGATCGCACGTCCTAAAGCGCAACGACTAAAAAAAATAGGAGAACTTGGTTACCACGTATTAACTGGGCAAACAATCGGAAAAAAAAAGGAGTAGCAGCAGCTGTTGGTCACCTCCAACAACCACCTAAGATTCCAGTAACAGCAACTGAATTCTAGCAGCCAACAACACTGAATTGGGGGGCAAAAGAGAAAAACTTATGGCTTCGCATTAAAATTCAGCAGGGTGGAGCCGTGGAGGTGGCAACAGAAGCTGAAAGCACATTTTATAGCGACCCCAAAAATCTCTACACATGATATTACCACATTAATTCGAAACATACAGTGCTGCATTAATTTAGCTGCCAGTTCAGTTGAGGAATGGGGACTCAGCTAAGACCATCTAAGTAACTCCTGAATTAGCAAGGTTCAGACTTCAGAAACCCCTACATCTGCGTGTCAGGTTTTTCTTCACCCGTGCATTTGCCAGAAGAAAATGACAGTTAAAATTTCAGGGCTGCCAACAGCAAGCAATCGGCAGCTCAGCCTAGCTAGCACACACAAGCTAAGTCCACAATGGTACGAGGTCCAAATCAGCTACAGCATTCCAGTCGCAGTAAAGGAAACAGCAGATGGTACGAGTGGCAGGCAGCGGGGAGGCACCTACCAGTCGTAGTCGCTCTTGTCCCCGGCGTCGGAGTGGAGGAAGTCGTCAGCCCCGCCGGGCGCCCTCCGGAACCTGTACCCCATCGGCGCCGCCTTGGGTTCTGAGCCATAAACCCGGAGCAAGGGTAAAGCTAGGGTTTTCCCCACACAAACACCCAAAAAAACGGAGCAGCAAAATCGAAACGGACGGGAGGACAAGGTGCCGGGAGGCCTCGTACTCACCGGCGGGTGGCGGGGGCGGGGGTGGGTCGAGCAGCAGCAGCCCGTCGTCCCCGTCCCCGGCGCCGTCGAGGAGCAGCAGGTCGGCCTCCTGGTCGCGGCGGCGGCGCATCTGGAGGAAGAGCGCCAGCTCCTCGTCCTTCTCCCGGATGACCGCCCCCAGCGTCCTCCCCCCTCCGCCTCCGCCGCCCACATCCGCCATGGCCACCCGGTGCATCGGTCGATCCGCGCGCGCCCGTCCGTCCGTCACTCCGCCGGGCGCATTCAGGGAGATCTACGGGCGGGGCGAGCAGTGGGGTGGGGGAGAGAGTGGCTGGAGTGCCGCCCGTGAGCGAACGGGCGAGCGAGAGCAGCAGTGAGAGTGAAGCAACGGCAGCGAGTGGGCGGAGAAAGGGCTGTGCTTTGAGCTAGCTGGTGTGGAATGGCCGAATGGATGGAGTTTGAATTGGGTTTGGGTGGAGATTAATTAATACTGGAGTCATCAATCGATTTGTTTTTTAGGAGGCTCGTTAATTTACCCATTATTTGACTAATTAATTTGGTTTGATTTTGAAATTGATTAGGAGTAGCGTTTTGAAAAATAGCCGTACGGGGAAGTGGGAACGAGTGGACCTGAACTCTTGTGGTGCCGGGAGAAAGTAAATGCTCCATGCACACCACCTAGTACACTGTGGAGTGACAGTGAAGTGAAGGCACCTCAAACATATTTGTCCCAATTTGAACATGTGTTAATTATCTGCGAGCAACGAAATTTGAACTTTGATTCTCTATACTCCCACTACCATGTTATCGTTTTGCATAAAGACTTTAACCTTGGGTCCAATCTTATATATGTACCCTCTTTGTCCCAAAAAAAATATATTGCAGAAATTTATTTAGATTTGTATGTATTTATTATAAACTAAAACACGTCTAGATACACATGAATCTAAACAAATACGTGATATCTTTTTTAAGACAAAGAAAATATATAACTTCTTAAAAATTCAGGTATATGTGTTATTTATACAAGATGAAAGTTCTTGATCCATCCACCAGGCAACGTTGACATATATGTGTCGTTCTCTCGTTCAAGATGTTGGCCCGAAGCTCCACTAGGAATGGTGATAGCCCCGAGCAGGGCCAGGCTTGTAGGAGTGTGGCCAAAACATTGGGCTCCAAATTGACAATCTTTTTATTGAATTTGACAAATGAAAAGTCGTGTAACTTATTTTACTGAATTTTAGAAACACTGCATTGATGACTTTTAGAGTTAACCACAACGACACCTTTAGTAGGTTCACGATACCCACATGCATCTCCGGCACTAAAGCAAGCTTTCACCCCAAGATTACCTCCACGCCAAACAATAGTACCATGGATGGTCTGCTGCCAACAAACTAGACCTCTAGGACACAAGATGGGAGTCACCACCGTATTGACACGAGACAAACCATGGTACCATGGAAGGCACCACCGTCTCAACATCCTGAAGAGACGGCAGCTACATCTTGATGTTATAATAAAGTCTTATCTGCTCTATCCTTGATTCGGCGGTGTGTCTAGTTCCAACGGAGAGCGCGTGGAGTATTATGTCGGCGGGTCTGTTGGGATCTACAGTTCTCATCTTCGGCGATGATTGTTGCTCTAGTGCGTCGGTCCTTTGAGGCCTTAGCACGACGACCTCCCGACTATCTACTACAACAAGCTCTACTACGACAAGATTTGCCCGACTTCGGTTATGGGAGGGCGAGAACGGCGGCGCGCCTTCGGCTCGTGCTAGTGTTTGTAATCGTCGCTAGGTGGTCGAGTGATCTATTTGTAATTCTTATTACTTTTAGAATTTAGGACTATTTGTACTGCTGCCGATGATTATTAATGGATCGGTAGAATTTCATAAAAATGTGAGACACAATTCATAAAACCAATATTGCTATTATGTACACATTATTATTATTATTTACTTTTAAACGGAACAATTTGTGGCAATCATGGAGTACACGTTATTATTCCTCGTGGTAAGCTTGGTAAAATGATTTATGCTATGGAACAGAGGAAGTAGTAGGAGTACTAGTACAACTGTAAAACATGCCTTGATTTCTTACTAAACATGGAGTAATAAATCGTTGGTTGGTGTTGGCGCGTGGGCATGGCAATTTGAGCGTGTCCTGCTCTCTTTTTCCTACCTGAGCACTCGAGAGGTATTGCTGTCCACTGACTGCGGGCCCAGCATGCAAGCGACTTGCCTATCATGGGCGGCGCATATGCCGCTCGCGCCCGAGGCGACCGGACGACGCGAGGAGGGCCCACCCGTGACGCACTGCCTTGTCCCGTTCTCGATGCTTTTTCGCACCAGAAGCCTGTCGTACCCGCTCGGCTTCGCGAGCTGGGTCGTCGAGCACGGCCCACCGTCAGAGGGACGGGTAACGTCCGTGCGGTGCGGCCTATGCTTTTTCCGATCGTCAGCGGCTCAAGACTGGAGTAGTATTCGCTGCGGGCGAATTGCCAGTTCTGTCCCGGGTATCAAGATCTGCATGGCTTGCTTTGTTGGGCATTGCTGTCTTTGTGTGGAGAGACAAAGAGTTTGCCAAAAAAACAATAGAGGATTTTTTTTTCTTTAGTGGAAACAGTGAGATGCTTGTCGTGGTGTCGGTGAGGCGACTGTATTCGTTGTGATTGTACTCCCTTCGTCGGAAAATATGTATACTTTTAGCTTTGTCTTAAGTTAAATTTTTTAAAATTTAATCAAATATTTTTTAAAAAAATAGTCATATTTATGATACCAAAATAGTACCACTAGATCCGGTTCCATGAGACAGGAGCGACAAGCCGTGAGTCGCCACCACACCTGCACGCGTCACCACATAGGATGGCACGGCCACGAGGGGGGAGTTGAGTTGAGGAGATGCTGCTGCTAGCAAGGGAGGCTTGGCGTGGTGGTGGAGAGCTCACCGGCCTGGAGTGCCTCTTCTTCGTCGTTTACACAAGAAGATGGACTTTAATGGATGGAGAACCGTTCTAAATTGGTGACAAGAGTTTCAGGTTTTTGTAATTGGGTTTAGGCATTTCGGGGTTTTGCGATTCTTGTTTGTGCTTCTTGGTACTTTGGTCTAACTTGATTCAGTCAGCGATATGATTTCTCTTCTAATCGACTTTCTGTTCACCGGAACAATTCGATAAATTGGTTTTTCAGTTTAATCAAAAACACAACGTCGTTTTTGCCTCCTTGAGGTGTGTTCACACTTGACGGCGTGATTTGTATCATGATTGGAAATCCACAATCTAGGCTGACTTATAACATCATGCTTCTTCCGTTCCTTCTAAGGTCAGACCTTTTGACTATTCACAATAACAGACTGAATACCCGAGCCATTGAATAGACCATCATAGACACTCAGGTGTGATATTTTTCGGCTTACTTTTTATCGGCAGGTATAGAAACTCACATGTTCAAATGACCATCATAGACACAGTCCTCAAGATAACAATTGAATAGTTAACTTACTTAGCATAGTCTAATTTCAGTTACCAGCAGAAGACACAGCATAAGTCAAGGCAACCAAGCACCCAGGTGGACAAAATACTGAACCCTGTCAGGAACTAATCACACGCTCAACATAGATGGAATATGAGTGTGACATGTCATGACCCACATAACACCCTTCTGACGTTTACTCTCTAGTTTACCGGTGGCGCGCCAAATGATTCCTAGCATACTCAAATCAGCTGGGATGGCTGGTTGTTGATCCTTCAAAGGCGATAAGTCTTCATAGTGTTTGCCTTTTAAGGCATACGGAACCTATGTATTTGGAGTTGTGAGGTAATTAGATGCGTGAATGCAAAGGGCGTGCTAGCATTGCTAGTGCAAACTAATTGTATGTGGAAAAGCAAAATTCATAGGCCACAACCTTGGTACTAGCTATGAGAATACAAAGGGTGTGCCGATATGCTAGTCCAAACTAATTTTTGACATTGCGCAAATTAAAATAAATATATTTTGTACTATTTTTTTATACTTGCTTTATCTCATTTTTGTTCTACTATTATCTTAATGACTACAATTTTGTATTACAAAGGTGTCATTGTTAACCATGGAACAATGTATATGAACATTAATTATAATGTCATTTTTATCCTGTTGTAATGTATTTTGATCAAAAGTTTGATCGTGTTAATTTAAATTGCATATGACACTTAAAGTTATCCTTATATTATTTTTCGCAAATGTATGGTTTGTATGTTTGTGTGTTCGTGTATAAAGTTTAATATAATTAAATATCATGCTAGAGATCTCTAAAAGCGTGTGTTAGAAAAAAAGTATTGTAGGATCCATTCTAGTGTATTATTAGTAAGTTTAGTTATGGAAATTTCTAGAGCATAATTGAAACGTTGGCAATTGTATCCTATAATTTGGGTTTAATAATAAGGCGGCAACATGCATTTGCCTACTTTGCGCTTAGCATTAAAATGCCATTGCTTATAGTAGTATCCATGTAACGCCCTGAATCGGGACTATACAGTCTTACCGATCTTCCCCAAAATCCACATAGAAATGATCAAATACACGCACCAAACATTTAGTGCAAGTAAAAATGTAGGGAGTTGGTGTTTTGGCTCATGGGTGCAAATGAACCTATTGTAAAAAAAATACATAAAATAAATTTAAAAATATTAAAATAAATTGAAAATAAATTTTGCATGTACATTCGGACATTTTGTGTCTGCACACATTTCTTCGCAAAAACGGAACATTTTATGCGACTAGTGTAAAAAAGATTAAAAAAACATCCAAGAATAATCATCTTGGAGCATCTGAATTTATTTTTGGGACACAAAAAATGTTCTTTTCCAGAAACTTGTGTGCGAACATAGAATATCACGATATATATGTGAATATTTTTTTCTATTTTTTATATTTCAAAATATATTTCAACGATGAGTTCATTTGTAAAAAGTAGTTACATCATAATAGTTAACAATGTAACCCACAAGGAACATATATATATAACAACAACTCCAACAAAGCCATGAATAAAAATGGATACATCACAAATATAAAAATCATAGTGCAAGTGAAATAGTATTCAAGTACGGATAAGAATATAATAAATGTGCCTAAGAGGCATGAATATAACCAAGTGTTCATAACCTAGCCATGCCAAGCTGAAAGTGTAACATTGCTAACATCGTCGATTCCATACTTGTCAATAATTAGGCCAACAATTTGTGAAAGCTCTAGATTTCACGGACTGTTCGATAGACGGAATCATATGCCTATTACGGAAATCGTTTCCGCAATAGAGGATTATCGCACACCCAGGGGTAGCGACAGTTTAATCGTGTGTGAATGACCATTTCCACTATGTGCGAAGGCCTTGTCTGTACTAGTGTAATAAGGATGGAAATGTGATAAACATGAGTGTTGTTCCTCTATCTTAGGTGAACAAGTTTGACTTTTGGAGCATATTCATCGTATGCAACTTCCATAGCTAGCACAAGATAAAGGAAAACAGTGTGGCCAGATCTGGACAATGTTCGAGTTAGGCTAGAGGTAGGATATTTTGGACGGGATTGCAAGCTCTTTTATTGTAAGCAAAGTTTAGAGGAGTCATTTTCATGTACGAGAAGAATGGTCACCTCATATATATGTTGGAGGTGATGGCCGATTGAATAACACCAACCAAATCTATCAATCCGTTACACTTTTTGTGCTCATCTACTTTTATCTTTTACCCTTGTACCTATGCTTCTCATTCTTCGTTATTTTGTTCCTATGACAGCGCACTACGAATCCATGAGTCTTTAGGGTCTGACATGCCAACTTGGAGCAGCTCACAGTTGTCGTGAGCCTAGACGGGGTCCCTTTTGGGAAAGCGAGGCTTTAAGTTTAAAATGTGTCTACCGGATGTCTTCGTATCGCACTTTGGGATGAATCTCCTTCGACGTGAGCTGAAGTGCATCACTCTTGGCATCAAGATACTCGTACCTTTGGTGTGGTCGAAAAACACATTGATGACTCCCTATTTCAAGTGTGTGGCCCCCATTTAAGCGCAATAACAAGCGCCTAGCCACAAAAATTGCAAGTTTTAAAACACTGCCTTAAAGATAAGACACCAAAAAGAACCATAAGCTCCCATTTCTTCTCCTCGAAGGCAAACAATCTGTACATTGGAGCTGGTTGAGTACTTCTCATTTTTCTCGAAATCCCACCTCACTATGTCTTGTTGTTTTGATAGAAAAATGGGATCAAGCATATCCAACATATGTGACTAGCATTTCATATCTCTAGTGCCAAAAACTCTCTTGGGACCGATATCCCAGGTACGTGAGGAGAGATCATAGTTGTTAGCTACCGAAGAATTTGTATTTCTAGCAACCCCAAAAAGGGAAGGGAAAACAAGCCTCAAATGAACTTTTCCAACCCAAACATCATGCCAAAATCTAATATACTTACCCTCCCTTACAATCTGAATAGCTCCCCAAACAAACCATCTATTATATCTTGCAAACCTTCTAGAATTGGGAGCCCCTTGAGTTATTCATCAAAACCAACCCCCCAGCCCACATTTCTCAGGTATTTGTTCTTAAGGATTAGAATCCACGGTGACCCGCTAGAATCATTGAAGAGCCTCTATATCCATTTGAATAGCAAGGCAATGTTCATGTACCTTGTATTGACAGTACCCAAGCTTCCAAATTCCTTTGGCCTACACACAAACTTCAATTGCATCATATGGTAATAGTAAGTTTATATGATTTGAATGTAATGTCTACTTGAATTTTATGGGAACATTAATTATTTTTTAATTATGGTGAAGGGATTTTCCTTGAGCTCCAACATCATGTTTTTTTTCTCATGAACTTAACACTACACGATTCTTACAAGATTATTTTCTATAGACTATGGTCCTATGAATCAAACAATCTTCCGTAGAAATTTTTCATAAGTTCTCACTCATGTACAGATCCTTTAAAGATCTCACAAACTAGTTGGATTTATTATAGTGCATTAGGACATGTACAATGGTCGAGAAGACATGTCTTCCCTTAGCCATTCAGGTGATAGATATTAGACGCACAATGCACTACCTCCCCCTAAAAACAACGATGCACTACATCTTATTGTTATCCCTAGCAATTAATGAGAATCAACTAAACTGTAGTTGAAAATTGTGTTTCTAAAATAAGGCATATTATACATGGAGGAAATAACCTTCTTATTTTCTGATGGAGAGACAACCTTATCTTTTTTTCATTCTTTTCCTACTACTAAGAAAAATCTTGTGTGATGGTTCTAAGAGAAGGTTGACATCACCCTGTTATTCGTGTTCTTGTGTAGTGAAATCCAACAAAAAATCAGTAACTAAAATAAGTATAATAAAAAATATTGAGTTATTTAAGTTATTTAAGAATTCCTTAACCCAAGAATAAAAAAGAGGTAGTTTCACCACTAGTACAACAAGTTGTCCACAATGTGCACTTTCATACAACAAGTCTTGGGTCATGTTCCCGCAATACATATAGTTGTCCACGATGTGCACCGTTCATACAACAACACTCTGTATCTGCCACGCATCCCACTTCGTCTAGTCTCTCCGCCCGTTGTGATTTTTTTGCAAAGAAGTCCCTGGCTAGCGTTAGTATCATTAAGTTGGATACAAGTACGAGAAATGAGCAAGAAGTACCCCGTTCTATCTGAATATTAGGATCAAGGTTTTTAAGCATCCATATATCATCGATACCCCTGGCCCTGTCACCAGAGGTGGATGCAGTTACGCTCATTTTACTTTTTAAGCGACGAGGTCGGAGGTGAGGAAGACGGAGGCGACGAGGTCCTCCACGAGCCGATGAAGATCCGCACCGCTGGCACCACTGGGAAGATCCCCCGCACTACTGTGAGTATCATCTCCCTCCTCCCCCCATGCGTCACTGTTTCTTGCTGTTCTCTGCTCTGCTCTAGCCGCCGCGAGGTTAGGGGTTTACGTGTTGTTCCATGCAATGATCTGTTGTGGAAGGAGCTAATGCATGTATTCTTGTTGTGTAATCATCGTTTCCCTGCTAGAAGTGTGCAGAAATTGGAAGATTAGGTGTGTCCTATTTCGCTGTGGTTTCAATGCCACAAAGATGAACAATAAGGGTTGATTTGGGTTCTATTAGTGTTAGATAAGCGTTGGATTTTGGTCATGTTTGTTTGTAATAGGTATTCAGGTAGAAATTGTGGCAAAGGAACCACCATTTTTGCGGTTTTCAAGTGGTCATGTTTGGTGTGAAAGTTAACTGAATTTTATGACAGTGTTACACATGATTGTTTGTCTGAATATGTAACTAAATTTGCAGGCACCGATGATGATATAAGTATTGACTGCATTTCCTTGTGTTTGTTTGATTTGTGAAGATGACCCTAATAGGTTCACTGTGGTGGTGGAACACAATGGGGTTTTCTGTGGACTCAAAGAAAATCTGTGCTATGTGAGCAACAACGTTGACCACTATGACAATTGCAACACTAACACCTTCTCTAGGCTTTGGATTGAGGATTTCATAAGGCAAGGAGGTAATGATGTTACAGCCAGAACAAGTGTGTATTGCTGCCTTGCTAGGAAAACTATTCTAGATGGCCTTTGTCTAATCAAGACTCATGCTAACATTCTTGCAATGATGAAAGTTGTTCATGTTGAGAAGATCTTGCACCTTATGATTGATCACTCTAATTTCATCAAGGGCCTGAGAGAGAATGTCATTATACCAATTCTAAGTATATATACAAGTGAGAAATGGACAAGCATTGTTTGTCCAAAAATAAAGAAGAAACTAGATAAACTCACAGAGTAGGCAAACAAGTTGTATGCAGAACATGCTGGAAATGGTGTCTTCCATGTGAAATCACATGAATTGAGAAAACATACATTATGGATATGGCTACTAGATCATGTGACTGCAAAATGTGGCAACTATCACGCATTCCTTGCCATCATGACATAGCTTGTTGTAGAACAGATAGAAGGAACCTTGAAAAGTTGGTTCACAACTACTACACAATTGAGACATTCAAAAAAGCTTATTGAAAGGGCATTTATTGTCATAATCACTTTTGGTGTTTGTTAACAACAAGTAGATCATTTTACAGTTTGTTATTGTCCACAGGTTGGTATTATGATAGATAAACAGCACCCTCACTCTTGGGAAAAGACCACATTCATATGCCATTGTTCTGAAAACTCCAGACCGAAGTCTCCGGTCTGCCAAGACCGGAGTCTCCGGTGTGGTCTGGAGTTTCCGATTCTGGCTCCGGTGGTGCCTCCCAGGATCTGGCTGGGACATTCTGACTAGGGGTCCAGAGCCTGCACCGGAGGTTACTCCGGAGTCTCCGGACTTTGTTCAGTCCGGAGTCTCCGGTGTTGGAAGACCGGAGTCTTTGGTGTTGCTGGGGCAGAATTTGTCTGGGTCAGTCAGAAGGGCAGTCCAGAGGCTGGTCCGGAGATTGGCCGGAGTCTCTGGTGTAGACCGGAGTCTCCGGTCTGACTTTTCTACAACGTTTAGAAAACGGTTTGTGGAGGGGGCTGCCTATAAAAAGGGACCCTTATCTTCTTCCTCTAGCTGCTCAAGAACTCCAACCCCATTAGAGCCACCAAATCTACAAGATCTCTTCATCCAACCATACAAAGTCATTGATCTTTGGAGAATCGAAGGAGGGGGCCTTGATCTACATCTTCACCAAGAGAGATCTTCATTTCCCTCTCATTCACTTGAGGGCCCCCAAGCTCTAGTTTTTCATTGGAAACCCTAACTTTGATTTGGTTCTTACAAGCTTGTCTTTGATTTGTCTTGACAGCTTGCTTGCATTTGGGAGCCTCCAATTAAGTTGTGGATGTGTGCCCCGAACTTGTTGTAAAGGTGTCGGCTTCCACCTCGAAGGTTGCCGATATAGTGGAAGGTGTATCAAGCCCGTTGGGGTGAGGTTCATCAGAGAACAAGGGAGGCCTCTCGTGGCGTTGGTGGTTTGAAACCACCCCCTCTCCAAACGTAGACGTACTTCCCCTCAAAAGTAAGGAACTATGGGAAACAAATCCTTGTCTCTCTGCGTCCACTCCTTTGGTTACTTCTATCCTTTACTGCACTTTACTCACTTGTTCGTGCTTAGTGTTGTGCTTGCTTGTGCTTGGTTGACATATAGGTAAATTCACCATAGTTGCATATTCTAGAGAATTTACCTTTCTTGTCAAACCCTAAATTGAAAAGGAGTAAAATTTGAAGTAGCACCTATTCACCCCCCCCCCTCTAGGTGCCCATACGATCCTTTCAATTGGTATCAGAGCCTCGGCTCTTTATTTGAGCTTTACCGCCTAAGAGAATATGGGTAGCAATGAAGGGGGTGGTGGTAGTGAGCCGACCCCGGTGACCATGGAAGATCTTAAAAACTTGGAAACAAGATTGAGCTCTTCCTTGGTCAAAGAAGTCAAGAAGATGCTTGAGAAACTTCTTAAAGACAAAGAAGGCTCATCACCCCCATCTCCTCAAGAGGATCAACCATCCATTTTACCTAAGGGGAATATGTCAGTATCCCCCGAGGGTATGATGGTGGGGGGTAAACAATACAACGCTAATTCCTCCACACAACTTGACGGGGGGAAGGGTGAGCACCGTGACTCTTGGTACTCTCCTGATCCTCCCATCCCTCACCCTCATGTGTACAATAGGGGTGACCCACCTAAGCTTGAAGAGTCGGCTACTTTTGATCAATGGCAATCACTAATGAGAACTCATGTGCGCAGCTCTTGCATTGAACTATGGAACATCATCGAGCATGGACTCTTTATTAGGGATCCAAACAACATGACAAGAAGAGAGGTTGTCAATAGTCAACTCAATGCCACTGCTTTGCATATGATTCAACAAGGATTGGGGACAAAGGATTATCCACACATTGAGCACTTGAGCATTGCCAAGGAAGCTTGGGATGCCCTCACCGTATTGTTTGTTGGAAATGAGAGTATGAGGAGGAACTGATATGATGCTTTAAGCGATGAAGCTGAAGGCTTCTACATGGAAGAAGGTGAAGATCACGAAGACATGTACCGAAGGCTCAAAACCACCGCCACCGCTTTTAGAAATGTGGGTGCCTCACATGTGGATGATGCATGGATAAAAAGGAAATATGTGAGCGCACTCATGCCTTTTGAGCCCACGGACTTGAAGAGCTTACAAGGTAGACACAACTACCATCTCATGACCTCCAATGAAGTTATGCAAGAGATGGCCGCTTTCAAGGTTGCCGCTAAGAATGCCAAACACGCCCGTGCTCATGCCCTTGGTATGAGTAATATTGTCAACGTTGCTTTGAAGGCCAAAGTTGTGGATCATGGGGATGAAGATGATAGTGATGAAGGCATCTCCATGGATCATCCCGATGAAGTCAAGATTGCTCATGGTCAATATATGGCCTTCTATGCAAAGAACTTTTGGAAGAACCCCGCCAAGGCTAAGATGGAAATGCAACGGAGAAGCAACCCAAATGGGAAAAGAGAGAATACCACTAGGTTGAGAACTTGCTTCAATTGTGGTGACCGCTATCACTTTGTGGCAAGTTGCCCCTATGAGAAGAGAGAAGATCATGGTGGTAAACTTGTGTTGAAAAAGACTCTCAAGGCACCTTACAAGAAACCTTTAATAAAGAAGAATCCCATCAACAAGAAGTCGGGAGAAATTGTCTTGATCACTCATGAAGAATACTCCTCCAACAATGAAGATGATGAAGATGAGGAAGAGGAAACCTCTAATGGTGTGGCTGTGTTAGCCACCGCTTCTACTCTGACATTCTCACTCTTCGATTCTCCAAATGAGAACTCTTCCACCAAGAATGCCACTTTCCTTATGGCAAGAGGAACGGAGGTATCCTCATCATCCCGCTCTACTCTCTTAGATAATGATGAAATTGATGATGAGATGTCTCTTGATGTTAAAAAGGAATTAATTGCCTTTGATGAGTTTATGACTAACCTAGAAGGAGATGCTAAGTTACATTTTGGGAACATCTTAGATCAACTCTCACATACTCAAGAGCTTCTATATGTAAGATGTAAACTTGGGCATGAACATATGATTGAGCTAGAGGATTTAAACAATGCTCTAGAAGAAGAACAAGAAACTAGGTTGTCACTTTAATTAAAACTTGAAGGGCTTGATGAAGCCAATGATACTATTGTTAACAAACGCATCAAAGAGCGTGATCATGCTATTGCTAAATACAAAAGGGCTAAAAAGGACAAGATTGAGTTTGGTGTGGTTCATGAAAAACTTGCCGAGGACTTTAGTTTGCTTAACAAGGCTCACAAGGTCTTGGAGAGTGAACTCTTGTCACTCACAAAGTCCCATAAAACGCTTCAAACTCAATTGGCCAATATTCCTTCACCTAGTAACTTCATTCCATCTAGTAGCACAACTATTCTTGAAGAGAATGCTAGGTTGAAGGGGGAGCTTGCTAAGGCCACATTTCCACAAGGCAACAAGTCAATTGATGATCTTTTGAGCAAGCAAAGGCATAGTGGTGATAAAGGGGGCATTGGTTTTGTTTCCAAAACCAAGAAGAAGAACAATAAGAAGAAGAAGGCCAAGCCCACACAAGAGACCAACAAGACCATTGTGGATAGTAAGGCACAAGTGGTAAAACTATGTCTCATGATGACTTTGCGGGAAGTGCTAACCCTCACTATGTTCTAATGCGTGATTATTATGGTGATGTGTACGCACAATATGTTGGCCCTTATGATGGTTATATTGCTTGGTATATTTGGGTTCCCAAGACCCTTGTTGCTAACAAAAGAGGACCCATTGAAAAATGGGTACCTAAAAATTAGTTTGATCTTTTGTAGACATATGCTTCCGGAGGTTCAAAGTGGGTGCTTGATAGTGGTTGCACTAGTCATATGACCGGAAGCTCGTCTATTGTCAAGGACTTAAAGCCAAATAATGATCAAATCACCGTGACATATGCCGACAGATCAAAGTCTAAGGTAATGGGTTTCGGCAAGGTAGTGGTTGCTCACGACATTACACTCGTGAACGTCATGCTTGTTGAGACCCTTGGGTACAACTTACTTTCTGTCCTTGCTCTTGGAAATATGGGCTTTGCCGTCTTTATTGATGTTGATATTGTGGTCCTCTTGTGGAGCAAGTCTCTCAAGGTCGCTTTCGTTGGGTACGTCGAACATGACTTGTATGTGGTGGACTTTTCGGAGCAAGCCACTACAGGTCCGATGTGCTTATTCGGAAAGGCCGATGTGGGTTGGCTATGGCATCGCCGACTAGCCCATGTCAATATGAGAACTTTGCAAAGTCTCCATAAGGAGGGCCATATTGTGGGACTAAAATTAAATGTTTCCTTTGCCAAAGATCGTGTTTGCAGGGCATGTGTTCTAGGGAAGATGCATGACGCTCCTCACAAGCCTAAGAACCAAATCAAGTCTACCAAGATCTTGGAACTCCTCCATGTGGACCTATTTGGTCCTCCATCTCATGCAAGTCTTGGTGGGAAGAAATATTGTTTGGTGATTGTTGACGACTTTTCAAGATACTCTTGGGTTTATTTCTTCAAGTTGAAGAGTGAGACTCAAGAGACCTTTATCGACTTCATCAACTTGGTTCAACGGCAATACAATGTTCCCCTGTTGATTATAAGAAGCGACAATGGCACCGAGTTCAAGAACTACACCTTGAATGATTTCCTTAGTGGTGAGGGGATTAAACATCAATATTCCGCTGCATACACCCCTCAACAAAATGGTGTGGCCGAAAGGAAGAACCGGACTCTTATTGAGATGGCTAGGACCATGTTGGCGGAGTTTAAATCTCCATACAACTTTTGGGACGAAGCCATCTCCACCGCTTGCCATGCTTCCAACCGGCTCTACCTCCGCAAAGAAATCAACAAGACTCCATATGAAATTCTTACCGGTAACAAGCCCAACATATCTTACTTCCGGGTGTTCGGTTGTAAGTGTTTCTATCTCATAAAAGGTGTTCATTTGTCTAAATTCGAGTCTAAAGCATTAGAGGGTATTTTTGTTGGCTATGGTCTCGAATCTCACACTTATAGAATCTATGATAAGCTCTTCGGAGCCGTCATAGAATCTTGTAGTGTGACCTTCGAAGAATATGATGGTCCCCAAGGGGGGCGTGTTGATGCTTGTGATGCAGATGATGAAATGCCTCAGGATGCCATAGGAAGAATGGGTGTGGGATATATCCGCCCCGTTGAGGAACCCCCTTATGTCAGATCGAGAAGAACTATGCTCCACTCAAGTGGAGCCCTCATCTTCACAACCTCAACATGCACCATCCACCGAAGAGGACATTGACTCAAGCCAAAGACAAGATGTGGACCCTCAACATGGTGATCAAAGTGACAACTCTAGTCAAGGTAAGCTTGGTCCATTCGACGGGTTATCAAGTGGTGCCAAGTCAATTTGTCAAGGAAGATCCATACAAACTGCTTTGAGACAAGCTCAAATTGACGCTAGAAGAGCACTTGATCAAGACCAAGGTCAATCCTTGCCTCCCAATATAGAGGATGACTCTAATGATGATCAAGGTCAAGATGATGGTCAAGACGAGGATCAAAATGATGAAGAGGGTCCCCCAAGAAACAATACGGAGATCCACGCTCGTCGTGAAGCTAGAAAGGAAAGAATGTTGGAATTAAGAGACCACATCCTCCAAAATGTAGTTGGAGATCTAAGGAAAGGTATCTCCACAAGAGCACAATTGAAAAGGTTCAGTGAACATCAAGCACACATCTCCATGATTGAACCAAAGAAAGTGTGGGAAGCTCTTGAAGATTCGGATTGGTTAGAAGCTATGCACAAAGAGCTCAACAACTTTGAGAGAAACAAAGTATGGAAGTTAGCTGAGAAGCCAAAGGATAGCCGCAATGTTATTGGAACAAAGTGGATATTCAAGAACAAGCAAGATGAGCATGGAATTATAGTAAGGAATAAGGCTAGATTGGTTGCACAAGGGTATTCTCAAATTGAAGGCATTGATTATGGAGAGACTTATGCGCCCGTGGCTTGCCTTGAGTCCATCCGTATCCTTCTTGCTTATGCGGCACATCATAACTTTAAGTTGCAACAAATGGATGTAGAAAGTGCATCTCTTTATGGTCCATTAAATGAATTGGTATATGTTAAGCAACCCCCGGGATTTGAGGACCCCAACTTCCCAAACCATGTCTACAAACTTGATAAGGCGCTCTATGGGCTCAAGCAAGACCCACGCACGTGGTATGAGCACCTTAGAGAGTTATTGCTTTACCGTGGCTTTGAGGTTGTGAAAATCGATACCACTCTTTTTACTAAGAGGGTCAATGGTGAGCTTTTTGTATGCCAAATATATGTTGATGATATTATCTTTGGCTCATCTAACAAAGCTTTTAATGATGAATTATCAAAGCTTATGACTAATAGGTTCCGGATGTCTTTGATGGGAGAGTTGAGAGTATTTCTTGGCTTTTAGATCAAGCAAGTTAGAGGAGGGACATTCTTCAATCAAGCCAAGTATACTCAAGATATGCTCAAGAGATTCAAAATGCAAGATTTGAATGGGGCTCCTACTCCCATGGCTACAAAGACTCATCTAGAACAAAATCCAAATGGTAAAGATGTGGATCAAAAGGTATTCCGGTCTATGATTGGTTCTTTGCTTTACCTTTGTGCATCTAGACCCGATATTGTGTTGAGTGTAGGTGTGTGTGCAAGATATCAAGCGGCTCCTAAGGAAAGCCATTTAATGGCGGTCAAGAGAATCTTTCGATATTTAGTTCATACCCCATTTTATGGTCTTTGGTATCCTCGAGGCTCAACATTTTCTCTTTGTGGATACACGGATTCGGATTGGGTGGGGGACAAGGATGATAGAAAATCAACGTCCGGGGCTTACCAATTCCTTGGTAGGTCCTTGGTATGTTGGTCTTCCAAGAAGCAAAATTGCATATCTCTCTCCACCGCCGAAGCCGAGTATGTGGCAGCTGCTAGTGCTTGCACCCAATTGCTATGGATGAGGCAAACTTTAAAGGAACACGGTGTTCATTGTGACAAAGTGCCTCTTCTATATGACAATGGAAGTGCCATCAAGATTGCCTATAACCCGGTGGATCACACAAGGACAAAGCATATTGAGATTCGCCATCACTTCATTAGAGATCATGTTGCTCGAGGTGATATTGATCTATCATATGTGTCAACCAAAGATCAACTTGCCGATATCTTCACGAAGCCACTTGATGAAGCAAGGTTTTGCTACTTGAGGAATGAACTAAATGTCGTAGATTCAAGGAGCTTGACTTGATTTTCTTGCATTCTCACCTATGGTTCCACTCATATTTGGTTTAGGTGTAGGCATGGATATAGGGGGAGTGCGGTCATAATTGATTGGACCATCCCTCCCCCCATTATGCCCAAAGCAATCAAAATCATTCCTCTTAATATCATTTAGTGATATGTGAGCTTAATGATGAGTTTTGGTAATGGACCCAAGATATATCTTTGTGGTGCCAAGCCAAGTATACTCAAATATGGTGGCCTAGGCCACCGCCCTCTCTCATTCGAGAGGTTGGCCATTACTCATGTTTGTCATTTGCTTGATTTTAGTCTCTTGGAGCTTTTCTGATTATTTTCGAACTCCTATGGCTTTTGTTGGCTCTTCACAGTTTGTTGTCTCAACCCAAGCCCTATCCTTATCTTAAAAGACCATCTATCTCTCATATATGTCCCCAAACACTTTTCCTGGAACTTTTGGTCGAGGAGGACCGGAGTCTCCGGTGTACATACACCGGAGTCTCCGGTGTAGGCCGGAGTCTCCGGTGTAGACCGGAGTCTCCGGTCTGGACGGTTTCTGTCACTTAAAGAAGGGGGCACGGGGTGAATTGGTACATCAGTTCCTCATTCTTCACCCCGTCCCCTACCTCCAAACCCGTCGCCTACTCTTCCAAAAATCCTCCCCGGAGGTCAAGAAGCCCCCGGGATCCGCCGTGCCGCCGGCCAACCTTCCCCTCACCTCCATTGGGTCATTCCCACCGGAGGAATTGATCCCATGGATAGATATGGTACCTCTCCTCTATTTTTTATCCTAGGGTTCATCTCTATATGTGTTTTTGAGGATTGTTGCTGATTTGTCCATTGGAATCATTTATTTGCGTGCACTCTAGTACTTTAGCCTTGTTGCATTGCCCGATCTACTAGATTCACCCTCACCAGCATCTTCACATCCCATACCCGAGCCTCTTGACCGGAGATTCCGGACTTAGGTCCGGAGACTCCGGTCCAGGCCGGAGACTGTTCGGGACCGGAGACTCCGGTATAAGGTGCGGAGACTCCGGTGTTGGGTGAATCAAAATAGTCCAGAAATGCATCAAAGCTCTTGTACTGCACCATTGGGACATATATACTCATCTCCATGCTATCTCCCTCACTGTTGTTCACAGGTGATGGTTCTAGTCGTCCTCGTCGTACCAAGGCCAAGTCCCAAAGGGGCAATCCTCGCTATGATGAAGCTCAGGGTCAGTTCATCGTGCCTCCGTCCAACCGGAAACAGCGGGCACGTGATGCAGCTTACATGAAGAGGGATCATGAGAGGGCTGAACAGGAGGACCGTGCCAAGAGGGCCAAGTATGACAACCTGCAGTCCTTAGCCAAAATGTCTAAAGAGGAGTACCGTGAGCTTAGAAAGACAGATTTCTATGCGCTGCCTCGTACTAGTGAGGATCCTCGTTACTGGAGGAAAGAACAGGCTGTGTTCATGAAGGATGTGTATGGTGTACTCACCAAATCCCTTGTCTGTCCGCAGAAGTTCATGAGTGTTGAGCAGATGCGCCAGAGCCCTTACTTCAATGATGCCCTGTGGATCTGTGAGAAGCTGGGTCTCTACAACTTGATGGAGCTGCGTGAAGACTATAATGTCCATCTTGTCCAGCAGTTCTATGCCACAGTTGTGTTTGGGTCTGATCTTGACCGGACCATGGTGTGGATGTCTGGCACCACTCGCTGCATGGCTACATTTCATGACTTTGCCAACGTCATCTTTGAGACATTTCATGGAGTATCCACTCCTGTGGGGCTGCGCATGCACTCAGCAGCTTTGGGAGAGAACAAGTTGAAGTTGGCACCTCTGTATGATGAAGGTGTTGTGGGGGGGTCCAAGGGACTCAAGACCCTCTACAACCTTATGCTGAGGATCTTCCGTCACACTATTGCTCCAAGTGCTGGCAATGATGATGCTATTAGAGGTGGGCTTGTCAACCTCCTGTACCATACTCACCGGACCTTCAATGCTGGACCTAAGGCTGAGGCTGCACCTATTGATGTGATGGACTTTATTTTCGAGGAGATGTTCCATGCCATTCTTTACAAGAAATCTCCTCACCCTTGGTGATGAGGCTCATCAACTCCCAGGAGCATGATTCTCCACTTGGCATACCACCACACCTCACTAAGCACCTTCTGGTCTCACTGCAGCAGAAGGGGCGTATGGGGCCTGCTCCAAGGCGTCGTTATGGGAATGATGAGGATGAGGAGATTGAGACGGAGAGGGATCCCTCCCCACCTATAGTTTGGAGGAAGAGTGCCTCCAATGCCCCTATGCCTACTATGACTCGAGACTATGTGCATGAAAGGGTCAAGAAGGCCAGCTTTTGGGAGAGGACCCTTTGTTGCATGAAGGTCGACATCCGTAGGCAGCGGCATGCATCCTACCAAAGCAACCACCGCATTGAGAAGCTCCTCAAAGAGATCAAGGAACAGGGGGCCAAGGAAGGTGAGGATGAATACAATGATGAGCATGGGGCTCAGCCGTCCACAGAGTCTGATCATACCCTCTCATTTGGGGCATGGAATGCCCAACAGGATAGTCTGGTGGACTGGAAGACGTTTGCTGATGTCACCTCTGGGTTTGGGTACCAGGGTTCTTCCTCCTCTCGCCCTCACGGCAAAGGGCCTGCTGTCCCTGAGGATGATGACGATGACTATGATTAGGATGATGGTGACCAGGAGGAGGATGAGGATGCTGAGGATGACGATGACTACTGAGCGGTTGGGGGCGCTAGTGTAGGTCTTTTCCCTTTTTCGGTGTTTCGATGCCAAAGGGGGAGAAGACATTCTCATCGGTTTACATGGACTTGGGATTTGGGTTTTGCGACTATCTGCCCTTATTTGCCTTTTATTTGCCATTTTCGAACTTGAACTTTATGTGTGTTATCCGTTGTTGTGTGTGACTATGACTATGTGCTTGTGTGCACCATCTATTGTAACTCATGTGAGACTTATGTGTGCTATCGTTGATACTATCCACCTTACATGTTTTACTTAATTATCTTGCTGCACATAGTCAGGGGGAGCCACATTTATATGTTATTCCATGCAAATCACTAGTTGTCATCGAACACGAAAAAGGGGAGATTGAAAGGGCATTTATTGTCATAATCACTTTTGGTGTTCGTTAACAACAAGTAGACCATTTTACAGTTTGTTATTGTCCAGATGTTGGTATTATGATAGATAAACATCACCCTCACTCTTGGGAAAAGACCACATTCATATGCCATGCTCGAAACTCCGGACCAAGTCTCCGATCGCCAAGACCGAGTCTCGTGATGGTCTGGAGTTTCCGGCCTGCTCGGTGGTGCCTCCCAGGATCTGGCTGGGACATTCTGACTAGGGGTCCGGAGCCTGCACCGGAGGTTACTCCGGAGTCTCCGGTGTTGGAAGACTGGAGTCTCCGATGTTGTTGGGGCAGAATAGGTCTGGGTCAATCAGAAGGGCAGTCCGGAGGCTAGTACGGAGATTGGCCGGAGTCTCCGGTCTGACTTTTCTACAACGGTTAGAAAACGGTTCGTGGAGGGGGCTGCCTATAAAAATGGACCCTTATCTTCTTCCTCCAGCTGCTCGAGCTACTCAAGAACTCCAACCCCATTAGAGCCACCAAATCTACAAGATCTCTTCATCAAACCATCCAAAGTCATTGATCTTTGGAGAATCGAAGGAGGAGGCCTTGATCTACATCTTCACCAAGAGATATCTTCATTTCCCCCTCATTCACTTGAGGGCCCCCAAGCTCTAGTGTTTCATTGGAAACCCTAACTTTGATTTGGTTCTTACAAGCTTGTCTTTGATTTGTCTTGACAGCTTACTTGCATTTGGGAGCCTCCAATTAAGTTGTGGATGTGTGCCCCGAACTTGTTGTAAAGATGCCGACTTCCACCTCGAAGGTTGCCAATATAGTGGAAGGTGGATCAAGCCCGTTGGGGTGAGGTTCATCGGAGAACAAGGGAGGCCTCTCGTGGCGTTGGTGGTTTGAAACCACCCCCTCTCCAAACGTAGACATACTTCCCCTCAAAAGGAAGGAACTACGGGAAACAAATCTTTGTGTCTCCGCGTCCACTCCTTTGGTTACTTCTAACCTTTACCGCAGTTTACCTACTTGTTCGTGCTTAGTGTTGTGCTTGCTTGTGCTTGGTTGACATATAGGTAAATTCACCATAGTTGCATATTCTAGAGAATTTACCTTTCTTGTCAAACCCTAAATTGAAAAGAGTAAAATTTGAAGTAGCACCTATTCACCCCCCTCTAGGTGCCCATACGATCCTTTCACTTATGCCTACAACTTGATGCCTCTGAGGTCCAAACTGAAGGGTTTCGCAGCATAGTAAATCAAAAAATTTCTACGGATGCGAACGAGAAAGCCAAGATCTAATCTAGGAGATGCAAACAACGAGGGGGATTAGATGAGATCTTCATACCCTTGAAAATTCGCACAGCGGAACGTTCGTCGGAACGTGGGTGATGTAGTCGTCTAACACCGCAAGTGGCGATGCCTCCGAGAGATGCACACGTGCGGCACCTCGACGTCTCCTCCTTCCTCGGTCCAGCAAGTATGGTGGAGAGACGGATTGGATCTACAACACGTCGGCGCGGTGCAAGTGGTGGAGAGTTTCTGCGGCAGGGCTTTGCCTACGGGCAGTCGGGAGGGAGAGAGAGAGAGGAGGGCAGCAGGGCGGCTAGGGCTTGAGGAGGAGGTGTAGGGGGGTGGTGCACCCCCAGCCCTCTTTATATAGAGGGGTGGGCGCCAACCCTAGCCCCTCCCCCAAGCCTACGCCGGCGGCCAAGGAGGGAAGAGTGGGGGGCAAGTTTCCCCCCTCCTTCTAGAAGCTCCCCTAGGGTTTCCCCTAGGTTTGGCCGGCTGGGACCTATGGGGCCTTGTGACCCTGGCCCAATGCGGCCAGGGCACTCCCTCATAGCCCCATGCCCCCTCCCGGCAGGTGGGGCCACGTTGGTCCCCCTCCGGAAGGTTCTAGAAGCTTCCGGTACAATACCGATTAACCCGAAACAATTCCGAACTCCAAAAACTGCATTGCCTTATATGAATCTTATTCTCCGGACCATTCCGGAACCTCTCGTGATGTCCCAGATCCCATCCGAGACTCCGAAAAAAACTCATAAACCAATTATCCAATCTATCCTAGCGTCGAGACACGTTATGTGTGACCCTTGGGTTCGAGAACATGCGCATATGATCTTCTATCAATAATCAACAACGGGTCCGGAAACCCATATTGACCCTACACATTCATCGATGATCATATTGGATGAACCACGATGCGGATTCAATCAATCCCATATTTATATTCCCTTCGTCTCGCGATATTTTACTTGCCCGAGATTTGATCGTCGATGCCGTCATACCTAGTTCCTCTCGTTCACAAAGAAGTACTTTACGTTCCGTAATCCGATATCACTTTGTGATTAACTCCTTAACCACATGCTTGCAAGCGGTGTTGATATCGATTACCGAGTGGGCCCAAGTATATCTCTCGACTTGAGGGATAAATCCCATCTCGATACATACAACCCAATGTACTTTCCGATCACCGAGAGAGACACCTTTATGATCACCCTCTCATAGGATGACGTTTGATGACCTCAAAGCTTTCTTCCGATACCAGGGAGTTGTATTATCTCATGGTCTAAGGAATACAATATTTGACATAAGAAAAGCTTCGCAAAGATGAACACGATGACACGATCTAATTGCTTTGCTTAGTTTGGGTCTGTCCACCATATCATTCTCCCAATGATATGATCTCATTATTAATCGACAACTCATGTCTATGGTTAGGAAACCTTAACCATCATTAATCAATGAGCTAGTCCATAGAGGCATACTAGGGACACGGTGTTGTTCACAAACCACACAAGTATTAAAGTTTCCGCTTAATACAATTCTAGCATGGAATATAAACTTTATCATGAACAAGAATTATAATAATAACATCTTTATTATTGCCTCTAGGGCATAATTCCAACACAAAGTTCATTGGGAAAAAATGAATGTTGTGGTTGTTCACCCACCCCTCTAGACAAAAGTCATGTGCAGGCCTAGAAAAGGAGGAAAACTCTAGAAGAGAAGGAGAAAATGGAGTGAAGTATGTTACAAGAGCTGGACTAACTATGTATTGTTCAGTGTGTGGTAAGGCAGACCACAATAAAAAGGGAGTGACAAATGGGTTTTGGAGCAAAGCAATGTGCAAGAAAATGTGATGGTTGAATATGACAATTATGATGATCCATCTATCTTGCAACACATAATGCCGCTAAATCCTAACCCCGTAAATTATCCAATGCATCAAATGCAGAGGATGGTTTACCAGATGGGACAGGATGTTTTGTTCTCATTTTTGTGTGCATTGTATCTCCTTATTATCTCTCATCACCAACTTTGAGCTGAATTTAACTGTGATTTTTAATTGCAGGTTGCAGCAATTTTCCTCACTAACCACTAGAACAACCACTCCCTGAGATTAGTGCCTTTGTGGCAGCTGCAAGAGATTCCATACCAGAACCAGGTGCAAGATTGACAACAACAATGTCAAGAGGCAGGGGAAGCATCAGTGCAAGAGGCAGAGGAAGCATCAGTGCAAGGGAAGAGGAAGAGGAAATGTCAATAAGAAGAAGAAAGTGAACATGAAGAAGTAAGTACATCACAACCTGTTGGAGGAAGAGTATCAAGGTCTAAACGGAAATCACAAATGGTGCTCCATCAGTAGATCAACATTGAGTTATCTAATGTTTGGTGATGGCCAAGGAATGTTACCTAATATAAATGAGATATTCCAACCAGTGGAAGAAGAAGTCATTCAGACAACTCAAAATGCACCATATCCAAATGATTCTTAATCTTGTAATTCATACATTTTTCTTTAATGTTGCTGAGGAACAAACCTAGCTTTATTCCATTGAACTGCATGAAAAATGAAAGATACTGTGAATTCCATGTTTGATCTGCCAATTGAGCAACAAATTTAGAGTTAACTGAATATTTCACACACACAAATTTAGAGTTAACTGAATCGAGACATGGAGCAGAGACACCTACCTGTAGAGCCATCCATCCTAGAGCAACAGAAGATCCTCCTGGTGCCGTCGCCATCCCCATCCATCCTTCTAGTAGTATTCGGCTATCACCCTCCCCCAGGGATCACCCCCTTCCAGATGCTCCCGACACCACCAGATTTGAGCTTTAGAGTGGATGTGGGGGGATGGTGGTGGTGGCTATGAGAACTTGTCATTCACTTGCGTCTGAAGGATGTGGACGTGATCCTCGAAGATCACGCCGGAGTTGAGCTCTAGCCTCCAACCATTGGGCTCGGCCATGGCCGCTCCTCCTCCGACGGGAGCACGCAGTAGAGCATCATGGCCTTCTTGTAAAGCTTGTCTTGCTGCCACATCGCCTCCTCCTCCGTCGCGCACACCACTGCCTCCGCCAGCACCGCGTCCCGCACGCGAGCGGCAGGGGCATGATCTTGCCCCTCCACCACGGTCCTCCTCGGCGAGCTGGAGCACATGACCGGCTCGTGCTCTCCGACGCCATCTCTCGAGCTCTCCGTCGCCGGCATGCACGAGTTGAGAACAACAACGAGGCAACGCGGGCCAAGGTCTGGTCTGAAGTGGTGCCTGCCTTTCAGTTTCACATAGGGGTGTTTGTGCAAATAAGCCCTAATGGCTAGAGCGACGGGATCAGCCATGGAACGGGCGCGTGGCATGCTCTGTTTGCGATTGTACCAACAGTGCATGTAGGATACAACTATCTATACCGCTAACCCAAGACTTGTTGTATGAAAGTGAACATCGTGGACAACTTGTTGTATCACTGGTGCAGTTATATCATAAAAAATGATAAGTTCCTCTTTGCTTGGGAAAAAAGAGACTAATTTCCCCCGAATGACAAGTTGACAACTTTGCAAGAGCCAATTTCCCCAAATCGGACACACCCCACGGGCCACGGTTAGCACCGCCAAAGCAAAAAGAGTTAAATACAGTACAAGTCCTTGTACTTGTCGATCTGGCTCGATTTAGTCCTTGTACTTGGAATTTATCGAATCTAACCCGTGTACTTGTGAATTGGACTCAATTTAATCCTAATCCAGGATTGACGTCTAATTTTAGATGATGTGGATGACACGTGGAAACTTGATGGACTAAAGTTGTCCTAAAAACTTGCACTTAGCCCCTCCACATGATTTGTGACGATTAGTTAACCTCCCGTCACTGTAAATATGTGAAACCCCCTTCCCATTGGTTCTATGTACGCTGGCGCGTCTTTGCTCTGAAATCAACCATCGGCTCTACATAGTTATACATTACATGGTTTGAAACACCAAAATTAAACAGCAAGACTAATAAGGTTTAAAGTAACCCCTCCATGAACATCCTCTACTTGTTCTGGTCGAGTGATCGCCGCCTTCGTCGCCTTCCTCTCCACTGACCCCTCCTTTTCCCTCCCTCGAACATTCCGGAACTATTACGATGAGAGACGCCGGGAGCTTGCTAATGGATTAGATGGAAAGGGGTATGTGCAAAACATTGGGAGTGAAAATCCACTTTCTAGATGCGAGAGGGTGTTCAATCAAGTTTCTAGGCCAACTCATCTACTGCAGGTGGGATCCATGTACACGTGTTATCCACATCAGCTCAAACTCGATGGCAAACATGCTCCTAGACTAAACTGAGACTAATTCTCATGTATACGAATTAAATTCAGCAAATTTTAAATATAAAGACTAAATCGAGCCAGACCGACAGGTGCTGGGACTGGCAGCGTATTTAACTCGAGCAAAAACCCCAAAGCGGCGCGAGCCAAACCGACTCGACCCACAAGAACCCCAACCGCCGTCGTCGCGTCTCTCCCCACACCACACTTTCCTTTCCCCCATTTCCTCTTCCCGCCTCCCGAGGCCTCCGCCGCCACATGCCCCCAACAATGGCGACCCGTGCCCGCTTCGTCTACAGCCGCCGCCGCGCCGCCGACGACGAGGAGGAGGAGCAGGAGGAAGCCTCCTCATCTTCCTCCGACGAAGAGGAAGAGGAAGAGGAAGAGGCGGAGGTCGAGGGTTCCGACGAGGAGGGGGATGCCGAGGAGGAGGAGGAGGAGGCGGCCGCCGACGAACCAGAGTCCAGGGCGTCCCCGCCGGCCTCCACGGGGGCAAAGACGCCTGGGAGGGGCGGGAGGAAGGGCCCGATTACCATCAGCCTCAAGAAAGTTTGCAAGGTACCTGCCCGCCCCCCGCCCCCGCCGCCGCCGGGGGCTTCACCCTTTTATCTGGGCTTTTTTCGCTCTCGATTTCGCTACCCGCTGCCCCATTGCGTCCTCAAAGAACGCTCGTTCCCAAGATTGCGGGCGCCGAAGCTAGGCAATCGCTCTGTAGTCGCGTGCGACTGATTTGGGGTTTAATTAGAGCAGGGGCAGTTGCTTCCCCTTGATGCAGAGCCCCCCGGCGCTCTCCCCTGTGAATAGTGGCTGATTCACTTTGCATTTATCTGGACCGAACACTTCAGCATCAAATTGAGTCATTTTGTTTCTTTCCTTGTCTGAACTTTGCGGCGAGTGTTCTTGAGATTGCTAATGCTTTGTGATGTCCGGTTGCAGGTGTGCAAGAAGATGGGGCACCAGGCGGGGTTCAAGGGCGCGGTATACATCGATTGCCCCATGAAGCCTTGCTTCCTATGCAAGATGCCAGGTCCTGATACATGTGCATTAGGATTTTGAGCTTGTTTGTGCATTTGTGGTTGGGAAGTGGAAGAGCTCTGTAATATGGTTCATTGAGTTGGGGATTTCCAGTAGTTCATCGACTCAGGCTTATGGTTTACTAGTACTTATTTCTGTACATGCTCACGGGAGTTTAGACCGACTGCTTGGTCCAGGTAGTCTCTGAAATAAGTTTGCACTTATTGATGAACCGCCACATTTTTTTTTTAGTATGTATCCACAGACTGGAATCTCCTTTGAATTTTTGTAATTATGCATTGCCACTTTATACTCGAAAGCTTGACATGTATGGAGACTGTTCGGGTCACTGATAACCATGATGTTTGAATCTGTGCAGGTCATACGACCTTGACCTGCCCACATAGGGTAGCAATGGAGCATGGTGTTATCCCAGCCCCTAGGAGGAACACAAACACTTCACTGGATTACGTCTTTCAGAGCCAAATAAAAGGCAAGATCTCCATGGTGTGTTACTTGCTGGCTGCTTGCTCCCCTTTCTCAGCGTTATCTGTTGCAATACTTTGCATCACTACTTTGCTAGTACCATTTGTGCCAAAAAAAAAAACAAGTTCCCGTTTCCTGATTGTAGGTGAAGCCACGGTTTCTGGTGCCCAACCAATTGGAGTGTGGCAACATAAAGTTTCACCAAAGACGTGTGACCTGCTTGGAGTTTCATCCAACCCAGAACAACGTGCTTTTATCGGGAGACAAGGTATTACAATCTTACTACTGGGCTTTGTTGTTTTCTTAATTGTTCTTACGTGAGGGCTCGTTGCAGGTACATATAGGCGACTACTGATCCTCCCTTTGTTTTTCTTTCCACACAGAAAGGGCTACTAGGCATTTGGGATTATGTTAAGTTGCATGAGAAGGTCACTTACGATTCTGTGCACTCCTGCATTTTGAATAGTATGAAGTAAGAGCTTTTTCTTGATGGTTAATATCAGTTCTTTTGTTCAAAGATGAAATATGGTAGCTTCATATTATTCTATTCAGATTTGACACCGCCAATGATGGAGTGCTGTACACAGCTTCCTCTGATGGGACTATCAGCAGCACAGACTTAGACACTGGAATTGGATCGCCCTTGTTAAATCTCAACCCAGATGGTTGGAGTGTAAGTTTTCCCCATTGCTGCTCATCAAGCTTATATAGAATTTTTTCACTCAATTTTTTTTTATACACAATGCATTTCTGTCTTACATTTATGCATTTTGTGCTGTAGCTAGACAAATATTCGTTTGCACTGTTCTTAAAAAGATAAATTGCACCTACTTTGGGCTTGATTTAATCAACCCACTCTGTTACTCTTAACAGGGCCCAAGCACTTGGCGCATGATATATGGGATGGACTTAAACACTGAGAAAGGTCTCCTTTTGGTGGCAGATAGTTTTGGGTTTCTTTACTTGTGAGTATCCCCAGGAGTACTTTGATACCTTCTCTGAATTTAATGCAGTATATACTGCTTCCTTTGTAACTATTGGCTTGGATGTTAATATGATTTTATATTCCATGTTTTCGTTTGTCAGCTCAATTCTAAATAGTTTGTTATTAGCCATCAACTTTTATTTGAGTTCATGATATTGCTGTATACTGTGATATGTGATTCAGTGATATCGTCATATACTTTCATTTGAAATATTACCATATACGCTTTTGTCATATCAGAGCGTCTTGTATCGTGTAAGTATATATCTGCCTTACGCTGTATACTGTGATATATGTGATTCAGAGATATCGTATATGCTGTCATATTTGAAATAGTACTCCATATATGCCTTTGTTGTATCAGAGTATCTGACATTCTGTAGTGAGCTATATATCTGTCTTACGCCTTAATTCCTGCAGACTGGATAGACGGTCAAAGACAAGAATTGGGCAACCAGTTCTTATACATAAAAAGGGTAGCAAGGTAACTGGCCTCCATTGTAACCCTGCTCAACCTGAAGTTCTTCTAAGCAGCGGAAACGATCACTTTGTGAGTATGCTCTGCTCTTCATATGTACATAATCCCTTTCCTTATCTGTTGCCTAATATTTCACATACTTCTGTGATTATTAGGCCCGTATTTGGGATACAAGGAAACTTGAGCCCAAGTCTGCTCTTGCCAGCCTGGCTCATGGACGGGTTGTGAATTCAGGGTATTTTTCCCCGCGTAGTGGGAATAAGATCCTTACAACATGTCAGGACAATCGGATCCGTGTCTGGGATTATATATTTGGTAATCTGGAATCCCCAAGTAGAGAAATCGTGCACAGCCATGATTTCAATCGTCACCTGACTCCCTTCAAAGCCGAGTGGGACCCAAAGGTTCAGTCATAGCTACAAATTGCTCCTTTCTTTTCAGATTTTTCATTGGCATGCAATTTTTGATATAGAATGTCAATGCTCTGCAGGATTACTCAGAAACTGTTGCAGTTATTGGTCGCTACATAAGCGAAAACCACAATGGGGTTGCTCTACATCCCATTGATTTCATAGACACCAGCACTGGGAAGCTTTTGGCTGAGGTGATGGACCCCGACATAACGACTATCAGCCCGGTGAACAAGCTACACCCGCGAGACGATATCCTGGCCACAGGAAGTTCAAGGTTAGACCAGTCAATCTGTATCGACCCATCATCCCTACCAAGCCTAGATCCTTTCGGCTCTTACGAGGTTCTGTCTGTGCAGGTCCATCTTCATTTGGAAACCAAAGAATGACACTGATGATCCAACGGAAGAGAGGACCATCCAGAAGGTCAAGGAATATGTGTACGGGTCAGGTTCGCGGAAGAAATCAAATGGCAAGCACGGTGATAGTAGCGACGACGACTCGGATGGCGGTACTGGTGGAAAGAACAAGAAAGCAAAGAAAACTCGCTTCACTCATACCGCAAAGGGGAAGGGCAAATCAAAAGCTTGATGATAAATGTAGTTTAGTGCAGCAGCAATTTTGGCAGAAAGAACTTATGGGTAACATCTCACGTCTTAGCCCTAGCTAACATGCTGAAGGCCTGTGGTAGTATGCCACAGCCATCTTAAGCAACAAACATTAAGTGTTTTGTGTTTCTTTTGGATGACGTGATTTAGGCGTTGAAATCTTTGTATATATTCGATATTTTCCTTTATGTATATCCTGCTGCTCAGTTGCTTGAATACAGTTTTGTGCATGATGATGATGCTAATCTTTTGTGATATATAATTTCACAAACTTAAAACATCTTATATTTCCAAACGGAGGGAGTATGTTTGTTTTCTGCCTTTACCCCCATGATGAAGGGTGAAGAAACTGTAATACGTACTCTCTCCATTCCCTACTATAAGACGTTTTGGCAAGCTGATTAAGCCTGCTAAAATGTCTTATAAAAGGGAACGAGCAAGTATATGCATAAATGGAATCTCTAAGTAAAGTAACCATCTCAACATGATATCATTGGGTCACATTAACAATAAATTTCTGCTTTTGACATCAGAACATTAGTTACAAGCCAAACAAAATTCTGCGCAATACACTGATTGTTAGCTCACTAAACATCTGCCATCAGAGGCTTTGGCCTTCAGTCTGTTGTCCGCTTCAAGTTTATTAGGTTAGCACCAGCGAACCCTGAAAAATTGCACATCTGTTTTCTTACACCTCTTGGTCAAGATGCTCTACCACCAAGACAGGTTCTTTCGGCACCTTCAAAAAGATCTGGCTTTGGTCCCAGCCAGCTCCCTCCATTTGTTTGATGAAGTCAGCAAACCCATCCGCCAATGCGGCAACGCTCTCTTCTAGCCAGGCGAAAACGTCACCGTTTTGTTTTAGCCGATGTTCGTGAAGCCAGTGCGCTTGCCATAGGCTCCTCAAGACCGACATGCTCGTAGCAGCCTCCTGAAAACAAACATGCATTTGTTCATATGATGCCTAACTATTTTCATACACCAATGTCTAGCAGTAGATCACCTTGAATGTGACCAGAAATGCTGGCTCTTCTGATCCGAGCTGCTCAACGTACAGGATGTACTTCTCATTCTTGTATAGCTCCAGTAGCATGTTCACCTATTTCGAGAGTTAAGAACATACATCAGCAAGTCATACCAAAAACCATAGGTGGGGTTATGAGATCGGTAGCAGGTACCACTTCCGTCTAGCCTATGGCTCTACTGTTTTTGAGCTCTGCCAGACTAAGATACAGCTGATTTTAGTTAACACTGGCTGCTTTACATTGTCTTTGATGTAAAATACTTTATTTCACTAAACTATTCTGAAATGTGGAGAATTTTGAGACTTGGCGTAGAGGACAATTTACAAGATACTGGCTATCACTTCTACTTAAGGTTACATTTTCAAGTTCAAAACTGGTTGCAAGTGGATGCTAGTGCCTAGCTGGAAAATTGCGTACGGTGAGTCCTTAAACAGTTTTGATGACTGTACATATCACTACACAGATATTTAGCCAAGCAGATATCCTTTTGTACCATTAATTCTAGCTGCCAAAGAACCTCAACTGCAAACAAAATGTTTGTTGCAGGTCATGAAAACTGAAAAGTGAAATCTACCAAGATGAAAGGAATCAACTTCCCTGCTTTGCATTTGGCCATATGCCAAAGGCTCTTACCATGTCAGTGGATTCCTCTCCACCGAGCATCCTCTCCATGGGCACACCAAAAGAAATTCGGGGATGCAAGAATCTCTCCCATGTTAAAATATTCTCTCCCTCATTGCACGCAACATAGCCTAGAACAGAAGGACAAAAACTAAGTATCAACAATATTTCCATAAAGCAACCAAGAAAAATTCAAAACCAGGAAGTGAAGAAGATCTCACCAGGAACCGTATGATGTGCAACATGTGATCTCACAAGAATCCGAGCGCGTTTTAGGTTTACCTACCAATATAGACATGGAGAAGAAAACAGGAGATGTATTAAAAACCAGTAACTAATCATTTGTGATACCCATTTATGTATATGCCTGAGAAAAATGTCCTAACATGCAAACATTGAGCTTCACCAAATTGACCAAACATGATTTAAGTCAAGCACCTTACTGTGCGGAACTTGAGAACTATTAGGGACTGGTAGCGAAACCAAAGATGTAGAAGACGAACACCCAGCCATGTCAAAGTGAGAGTTGAGTATGATGACTGTATGCCTGCTGTGTCCTGGAAAGAAATATCAAGTAGGAATGAATTATCAAACAATGATAAAGTTAAGGTTGGCATGCCAAAAGGAGGTTCCAGGTTACCAGTACAGAGAACTTAGTAATACCAGAAGAAGTACACCGATAGAAAGGCCTAACAGCTGGGCTCCTACTTCCCATACTTTCTCCTGAAAAATACATCAGTCTGTTGGTGAAGATTTAGCAAAATTATTAAGAAAGAACTCTTCTATACTGAGCAAAAAAAAAGTGGAATAGCGCATAATCTCTTACGTGACATTTGGATGATCATAATATTATTATGCTTTTCCATACACAAGACGTACTATTGTTCCGTAGTTTACAATTGAATAATTTGATAGTGACGAACTGACTGTTAGAGAGAGTATTGGGAGAAACTAGGTACCTTTGCAGCAATCTCCCCTAGATTTCCAGATTTCGCAAAGTGATTTTGAATAACACGATTAGAAGGATCTCTAAATCCTCTTCCTACAGCCTGTTTAAGAAGCCTGGAGTCAATGATTTTCTATACATGAAGCTCTCTACAAAGTTCGCATTAGACTAGTCACATGTCTAAATGTAGGAACTGATATTTGTTATTTCTAATATACCTTTGCAAGATTCCCAAATGATGCAAGTGGGAGAAAGTAACCAGGATAGAGGGGAGTGGTGAGATCAAAGATACTGCAATATTGCACAGATATAAAGATAATATTATAGGTGGGTTTTGCTTTTTCATTCATTACATATATTTGTTGGTTTTGTTCAGAAAATTTAGTGCATTCACCTTCCAGCACTCCCAATGAAATCTGCATACATCCGCCACTTCTTCGGGTCATCGTCAAAAAGTGTTCCAAAGCGTCCACCTAAAGCAATGCATTCGTAAATCTTCCAGAACGACATATTCTGAACAAGCAGTCAGGCATAGTTGTACCAATGAGAAGACGCCCAAAAGCCCCTATGCCATCTTTTGATACCCATCTACAGAAGAGGATTTACATCAGCACAAACAAAAGAGGTGATTTAACTACGAGCATAAAGTTAGCTGATCCACTTGTATTCATGTTTCATGTTTGGCTGTTAGCATGTAGGCATGTGCCCTCTGGTATGTACATACAATATCTGGTAAAGACTAAAGGCCCATGAGAAAGAAAACTCTTTCAAGCTGTGTGTACAAGTACAGTAAAGGTGACCAAATCAGGATGGAACATGATTAAGCTAAAACCAATACCAAGATTCTTTGTCTTCTAAAGAAACATAATAGCATGTACACTGTAGCAAAGATGGTAATGACCTGATAGCAGCAGCAGAAGCAGCTGCTGAAGTTCCTGTAAAGGACCCAACACCAACAGCCTGTGCCAATCTATGATCAGGTAATCATCAATTCTGACATAATAATCGAACAACATGACTTGGAAATCTTCAGACTGAAGTCGTTAGGGAGCACGTGACAAAATCAATCTTAGTTATCTGGCAGGTATCCAATAATGCAACCCAAGGATCATATATGAAACATCACACGTGATGCTGCTGCTGCTGCAAATTCTGTTTTATTGAATTTACCAGCTCATCATTTCAGCCACTAATACAACATTATTTATTTATTTATGCACAAACATCTTGACTGATAAATTAGGGGATACCTTCAGGAGACTTGATGTAACCAATGTGTGGCAGATCCATCCCGTCACGTTTGTTGGGAATTGCAGTAGCATGTACTGCAGGTAATCGTCCGAAACAGATTCTGAAATATATGAGGTTAGAAAAAGACAGACATCAGAGAGCTAGAAGTTGCTTACAGTTTCAGACTTTTACTACCAGTCTACAATAGTTGCCTCTAATGCATGATAACAAGAAAAGTAGGAAACTTCTTATGTGAAATCAAGCTCTACATTTGACCGTAATTAATAAGAGCTTTAAGATCTGTATCCACAGGATACATCCACATTAACACAAGTGAGCTGTAGAACTTTCAAGAAAAATAATTTGTTTTCTGCACTATGATAAAAAAACATCTTAGCTCGCTGCATTTCCTAATTGTAAATCTGAATCTCAATGATAAAGTACACACATATGGACACCCAAACCAGACGGGGATGCCAGCATTCACCTGGAAACCCTGCGGGAAGCACAAAATCCCGAATAGCTCGGGGAACTGAAGAATTGCCCTTCTCATCTTCGCCTGTGTTCATCAAGGGCTCATGCTTCTCCCAGTGAACTTGCAGCTTCGAGTCGCCGTCCAACAGATACCTGCTCATCACATCAGTCAGATGATGGATTGATTTAGCTCCATTGTGCTCCGTTTTCCAGATGCAGACTTAGCAACTCTTTGCAAATTCAGTCAGGTATTTCAGCAAACAAATAGAGTACAGCTGTTGAGTTTGGGAAGCGAAGAAACCTCTTGGTGGCGCCGTCGCGGTACCTCTCCACGAGCACCGGTCTGGCCTTCCTGCAAGATCCACACGTTTCGTTCAAAGAATGGAAGACACCGCGGCGGGAATTGGAGGAATGGAGCGGTGGAAACAATAGGGACGAACTTGGAGTCGCCGGAGCCATCGCCGCTGGAGGCCGGCAAAGATGCGTTGCACGAGCGTGGACGGGGCCGTCGCCATGGGCGAGCTCCACCGTGGAGGCGGCCGCCCAAGGCGGCTGCGGGGAGCATGCCTGCTCCGGTGCTTGGACCGAGCTGACCGGTGGGTGGAACTGGAAGGATAGGCGGCAGAGCTTGCAGTCCACTACTTTTAACATCGATACTACCTGAAACTGAAAGAAAAAACATTTACTTGCATAGTGTTGTGCCATAGAATTCTAACAAACTGATTTGGAATACGGAGGATAACTCAAATAAAGAATGTAATTTAACTTTTACATTGAACTTGTCTCGATAACTATACAAATCTATGCAGTCAAAGCTTATTTTGATTAAGAATAAATAAATGTCAATATACTAAATAAATAATTTCATGATGAGCTACTCTCCGTTTTAAATTATAGCCTTTACTGAAGGGTTTATTATGACGGTGACGAGGGTTTGACTTGTCAATGTCCATTGTTATGGACTTGAGTTTTAGAGAAGCAGGAGATGCTGAAAATCGCGGAACGACTAACATCACCAAGCCGAAACGTGTGAATACCGCGAAGGTGCTGCCGGATTGCAGGATTTCATCGGTTTGAACCGACGCAAGAGTACGACTACATCATCAACGATCTCTTGATTGTTAACCACTGGTGGTCTTCGAGGGTAAGTAGATTAGATCTATTTTTTCTATACATGCATCTCGTAGATCCGATCTTGCCGAGCTTTCTCCTTGCTATATATTCCATAGGATTTCCTTTTTGTTTTACATGCAAAGAACCCATCAATTAGGTATAGAGGTGTATAGATATAGATAATATTTCAAGGTGTGGGAATTTATGCTAGCTTAAAAAACCGAGGTCGCGGAGTCATGACACTTTCAATAGAACAAATCATAGTGGCATAGTCCTAATATTAGCAAGAACCGGGATGAAAGTAGTACAAAACCCATGATATATACAAAACACGAAGCATTTGATTACGCACGTACTTAAGATGTTGATCAATATTAGAAATGCTGAAAATGAATATTTATTGTAAAAAGGCTTTGGCCCAGAAAACAATAAGGCTGAAATGTTGGGCTTGGCTTGTTTACTTATGGCCTAGAAAGCCCAAAATAAACTATACTCTAAATAAGCTCCAGCCTAGAAAGTTAAAAAGGCTAAAAATAAATTGTTCTGTAAATAAGCTTCAAGTAGTTAAAAAGGCCGAATTTTTGGGCTAGGCCCATTTAAAAGGTCAAACAGGACCGGGCTGAATTTGCTGCCACATCGGATTTCACATAGGATTAGCTTATATGGACAGACTAGATTATCGTGACCAAATTTTGGTCATGGACTCCATGACCATCTATTTTGGTCTAATAGTCAATGACCATGTCAACACCCGGATTTTTAATCCCAAATGCCTGTTATGCCATACCTCGCAATTTCAGGATTATCATTTTTGCGAGACATAACAAATTGGATATCACAGTACGTCATCCATTACAAACTATACATAAGGTCTTATACAAATAAGGATCTCATGATCCAGTTCTTAATACAATTCAAGCAGCGGAATAACGTAAAGATAACAATAGCGTGGGCGAAGCTCCATCTTCATGGTCACAGGCAATGCTGACGATGGGAGATGATCCTAGTTGTCGTAACCTTCCTGCTGTCCGTTATCCTGATACTCCTCTTCATAGTCTGGCCACGGGAATAGCCAGGGACAAAACCATGAGCATTTTTTAAGTACTCGCAAACTAATACTAACAAGTGAATTGGTTTTGAATAGGATATGCTAAGCTCTAGGGTTGTTTTACAAAAAGCCAGATTTACCTCTATTAAGTTCAAACGTAAAGAAAGCTAGTTGAAAGTTTTATAACACCTAAGTGGGAACTTAAATTTCAGATCACAACTCTGTTGTGGTCAAGTCAAAGTCATAAATTATTTCATACTTCATTTTGAAAACATCTGACGATAGAATAGTATGGCCCCTCCAACTGTCCATAACTGCGGACGCGGCTATTTAAATAGTTTGACACTCTGTAGAGATTATACACTTTCACCACAACATTCGATACATCCGTCAGGAACAATCCTGAATTCACCATACTCAGTATGCAGATAATCAATCCTAACCTTTCAATTAAACGTCCTAGTATAGGCACCTCTCGTGTGAGTTTGGCCTCCCAACCATGACCAACTGTCATCTTGGATACTGCACAGGTGGACAATCTTCACAAGGTAGCCTCAGCTCAGACCTTGGCTGCAAGAGAACCCATACTAAGGTATATAAATTTCCAGTCAAGCCCTACCAAATTTCGGGTATTGTGGTTGTACGGTAAAATTGGAATGGTATCGCATCCAGACAACCATCAGTTTTGTAAAGGGCTAAGGCTCATGCCTTAATATTTTCATCATCAAAATCATGTGGTGTTCGGAAACACATGTTAAAAAATTTCAGTAGAATGACTCATCATTCTAAGGTTTTCATAACCATTTTCACCAAGTATTTCCATCTAAAGTTGATCAAGTTTTATGCTTAGCACTGGCATCTACAAGTGGGGGTAAATACTAATGATGGATAATGAACAAGTGGGGATTTGCTAAGTTCAATCTCATACCTTAAGGTGATATCAAGATTATCTAACTTAGGACAAATTTTATGCTCTTTGTGCTACCTTCAGTTATTTTTCTAGAATCTACAAGTCATTAAGTAAACTTTAAGAGAAAGCTTTGATTAAGAAAATAAAATACTAAGCTTGCAAGGAAAACTAGGATGGTGTGTCAAGTGGGTATAATCACATATGCTTAAGGCATATAGTTGGCATAGTAACAAGCAAGTAGTAGCTTGCATAAATAGGATATCTTGCAAGTGTTAGCTTGCCTTGTGCAGAGCAGTGGTTGAAGTTCTCCTCGGCTTCTTCCTTGTAGTATCCTCCTTCCTCCTCGTATCCTTGGTCGGTACTAGCGTCTATAAATAAATACGAGATACGCAATCACCAAACAATACTTAACTATTTCTAATCATCACACAAAGTTTCATACTAGATGATCTAGCATCATCACTAACATTACAAGATTAAAACATTTGTCTCATTTATTTTATTTAAGAAAAGTAATTTCTACCTATTGAAAAACTACTTAAGATTTAATATTCTCCAACTAAAACATGGGATCATGTTGACACATGTCATCACCACATATTTCAGCACATGGGAAGGTGATTTAAAGCGGTGTCACAATTTCATAAGGTTTAACCTTTTTATTTTATTTAATTAAAGTGACTAGAAATGCCTATGTGGCATTCTTTTATTAATTGATCATTATTTCTGTAAGTAAACCTATATATTTTTATATATTCTGAAAGGTATGGTTAAATGTGATTTTTGAGAGTTGGAATCAACTCAAAATCTCTTATGGTTGAATTTTGAAAAATGTTTAAATGCAGAAAAGCTTCTGCCTTGTTATTTTTACCACGGGTGATCTACAAATCTAAATGGTTTGAATCCAACGGGCTTGGATTAAGCATTCCGGTATCTTTCTAACAAAATTGGTTTCATGCATTTTGGTTTAGTGAATCGAGCTAGGTTGATTTTTGAATCTAGGTATAGAACTATGTTTGAAATTAAATGAATAAAACTAAATTTGAATTGTTGGGTCGCACGGGATGTTTAGCTGGGCCGGCCCACTACGCGCAGCACACACGTGGGCTGGTTAAGTGAGCGACCCCACTCGTTAGTGAGACAACGAGGGGCAAAGCGGTATGGGGCGATTTGGGTCGTAGGATCTAACTCTAATCGAACGGTTCTGGTTCATCGTCCACGTCGGGCAGCGCCAGCGAGACAGAATCCTAGCGCGGCCGGTGGGGGTCGTGGGAGGCTCACCGGGGCTCAGGCGATGGTCGGCGACAGGGGCGAACGACGAAGTCGACGACGGCGATTCTCCTGGTACTGACAGCTTCTCCTGGGGCGGCTCCAATCGACAACGCCTCTCCTCCTCTACAACGGCGAACTCCGGTGAAATTCCGGCCACCCGGTGCTCGCCTTGCTCCGGGAGTGAGTGGGTGTGATCAGTGAGAGGTGGGGAGTGAACTGGTGTGAAGAAAACGAGCGGGATAGGCCTCCTTTTATAGTGGCAGAAGGGGACCGAATGGTGCGGGTGGAGCTCGTCGGTGTCGACGGGACAGAGGGCTACTGGCATGGGCGATGATAGGAGGCGGTGCTATGCTCCCTGGCGAAGCTCATGTTGGAGATATGCCCTAGAGGCAATAATAAAAGTGGTTATTATTATATCTTTGTGTTTATGATAAATATTTACATTCATGCTATAACAGTATTAACTGGAAACTTAATATTTGTGTGATTTGTAAACTAAATTAGAGTCCCTGGTAAAGCCTCTTTATAATACTAGCTTGTTGGTTAATAGATGATCGTGGTTTCTTGATCATGAACATTGAGATGTTATTAACAACAAGATCATATCATTAGGAGAATGGTATGATGTACATACTCCTATAGATAAGCGTAGCATAAAGATCAAGTCATTTCAATAGTTCGTTTGCTATTAGCTTTCTGATACATAGTAACCTAATTCCTTCAACCATGAGATCATGCTAATCACCGTCACCGGGAGGATGCTTTGATGACATCAAACACCACACCATAACTGGGTGGTTATAAAGGTGGCATTGAGTGTTCGGAAAGTATGTGTTGAGACACATGGATCAAGAGTGGAATTTGTCCATCCATATGACAGATAGATATACTCTGGGCCCTCTCGGTGGAATGTCATCCAATTAGCTTGCAAGCATGTGACTAGTTCACAAGGGATCACATATTACGGGAACGAGAAAAGAGTACTTATCGGTAACGAGGTTGAACTAGGTATGCAGAGATACCGACGATCAAAACCTCGGATAAGTAAACTATCGTGAGACAAAGGGAAATTGGTATCGTATGTAAGTGGTTCATTCGATCGCAAAGTAATCGTAGAAATATTTGGGAGCCATATGAATTTCCAGATTCCTCTATTGATTATTGATCGGAGAAGTGTCTCGGTCATGTCCGCACAATTCACGAACCGTAGGGAGACACACTTAAGGATTCGATGTTGTTTAGTAGATATGGAATGTTAGTAGGGATACAGAATGTTGTTCGGAGTCTCGGATGGGATCCAGGATATCACGAGGAGATCCGGAATGGTCCGGAGAATAAGATTCATATAAGGAAAGTCCGATTCTAGAGTTCAGGAAAGATTCTGATGTTTTCATTGGAGAGGTTCTAGAAGGTTCACCGGTCCGGAAGGGGAATGGTCCATGAATGTGTGATGGGTAAGTGGAATGATTGGATCATATCTTAGGTCACTTGGTGTGGACATTTGTGAGAGAGAATTAAAGCTCTAAATTGAAAGTCAAACGGAAGGTTTGAAAAGTCAAACTGGAACAATGGTTTCCTAGTGGAAGAAGGAAAGAGTCCTTCCAACTTGGGTTTGGAAGTGGATTCAAACTCCCCTATCTCAAGGCTGCCCGCCTCTCATAAATAGAGGGGGAGGGCTGCCCCAAACACACAAGCCCTAGCCCTCCCACACCCAAGCCGCCGCCGCCGCGCCAAGCCGCTGCCGCCGACACCTCCTCCTCCTCCCGGTCTTGTAAACCCTAGATCACCGGGAAACCCTAGATCCACCATAACTCGCACCGGCTTAGGCGAAGCCCTGCGGGATCTTTCCTCTACTTCCGACACCACGCCGTCGTGCTGCCGGAATCGCGAGGGGAGAACTACAACCTCCACTGCCTGCTGGAACAAGGAAGAGGAAGGTCTTCATCGAGTACCGAACGTGTGACCGACTACGGAAGCGCTGCCGGAATGCAGCACGGAAGGATTGTCTACGCGATCTTGAGATCGGCAAGTGTACGACTACATCACCCACGAGAATCTGCTCTCGTTAACCGCTTTGTATTCTTCGAGGGTGAGTGCTTCTATCGACTCGTTGCTACAATCTAGTAGATAGATCTTGGATTGTTTGTGAGCATACGGTAGAATTTTTTTTGTTTTCCATGCTGCGAACCCCTACAGTGGTATCAGAGCCGTGTCTATATGTAGATATGTTGCACGAGTAGAACACAATGGTCATTGTGGGCGGTGGTGCTTTTATTATCAATTGCTTTTTGTGTACTTTGCATCTTGCGGTATGATGGGATGAAGCGGCCCGGGCTAACCTTACATGACATCGTTCATGAGACTTGCTCCATGCTTAACATGCAACTTGTATTGCATAAGTGGCTTTGCGGGTGTTTGTCTCTCCCATCATAGTATAGATTCAATTTACAACGGGCACTTGATAGTTCAAGCATCAACGTTGTGGTTCTTGTTTGTAAGTTAGAACGAAACTTATTGAGAGCCCCAAACCACGTAAAATATGCAAATAAAATTAGAGGCGTCTAACTTTGTTTTGCAGGGGTGTGCTGTGATGTGATATGGCCATGATTGTGATTATATATGATGTATTCAATGTTCCTTATTGTAAGTTGGCAACCGACAGGAGCCATATGGTTGTCTTTTTAATTCCGTTAAGACCTGCGTGTCTATTCAAAGTAGTTGTAATAGCTGATGCTGGTGGACGACAATCATGAAGCGGCGCCATTGACCTTGACGCCATACCGGTGATGATGGAGATCATGTTCGTGCTTGAAGATGGAGATCGGAAGCACAAGAAGAAAGGCCATATCATATCACATATTATGAATTGCATGTGATGTTAATTTTTTTATGCATCTTGTATTGCTTAGTTCACGACGGTAGCATTATAAGATGATCCCTCAAGCACAAAATTTCAAGTGTTCATCCTTAGTAAGCACCGTTGCTAAAGCTCGTTGTTTCGAAGCACCACGTGATGATCAGGTGTGTTAGATTCTGCGAGTGTATGCAACGGGAGCAAGCTAGATTTGCTCATGCGGAAGCTAAGGTTTGATCTTGACGAGCCTAGCATGTACAGACATGGTCTCGGAACACGGATCACCGAAAGGTAAAGCATGAGTCATATAGTAGATATGATGAACATGTTGTTTGTTCGCCATTGAAGCTATATAAACTCTCATGATGATCAGTTTTGGTATGGTGGATTTGGTTCGTGTGATCACTAAAACAATGTGAGGGATATTGTTTTGAGTGGGAGTTCACCTAGATTAATTTAACTATTAATTAGAACTCAATTTGTCATAAACTTAGTCTAAACTATTGCAAATATGTTGAGGATCAATGGCGGCCCCTACCATCAATTTTAATGCGTTCCTAGAGAAAGAAAAGTTGAAAAACAATGGAAGCAACTTCGCGGATTAGTTCCGCAATTTGAGGATTGTCCTCAATGCTGGTAATTTGACCTATGTGCTGGATGCACCGCTGGGTAACCCGCCTGCAGCTGATGCTACCGATGAGGTAAAGAATGTTTTCCTTGCTCGGAAGAATCAGTACTCCACAGTTCAGTGTGCTATCTTGTATGGTTTGGAATTGGAGCTTCAGAAAAGGTTTCATAACCATGACCCACATGATATTGTTCGTGAACTCAAAATGATATTTGAGGCTCATGCGACAGTTGAGAGTAATGAGGCTTCTGAAAAGTTCTTTAACTACAAGATGGAAGAGAGCAGCTCCGTCAGTGAGCACGTGCTTAAGATGTCTGGGCACGTAAGCAAGCTTAAAAGCTTAGGTATAGTGATTCCTAATGCTTTGGGGATTCACCGTGTCCTCCAATCACTACCACCAAGTTACAAGAACTTTGTGATGAACTACAATATGCAAAACATGGACAAGTCGTTGCCCGAACTCTTCTCCATGATAAAGTCTGCAGAAGTGGAGATCAAGAAAGAGCACCAAGTGTTGTTGGTCAATAAGACCACCAAATTCAAGAAGCAAGGCAAGTGTAAGAAAAAGGGAAACTTCAAGAAGGGCAGTAAGAAAGTTACCGCACCGGCGAAGAAAACCAAGGCTAGGCCTAAGCCTGATACCGAGTGCTTTTACTGCAAGGGAGAGGGTCACTGGAAGCGGAATTGCCCTAAGTACTTGGCGGATTTGAAGAACGACAACATCAAGAAGAAAGGTGCTGCAGAATAAACGGAAGCTAGCGAAGAACGAGATGACAATGCGCGTTGGAAATGGATCAAAGGTTGATGTGATCGCGGTCGGCACGCTACCTCTTCATCTACCATCAGGATTAGTTTTATACTTAAATAATTTTTATTTGGTGCCTGCGTTAAGCATGAACATTATATCCGGATCATGTTTATTGCGAGACGGTTACTTGTTTAAGTCTGAGAATAATGGTTGTTCAATTTATATGAGTAATATGTTTTATGCACATGCACCTTTGATAGATGGTCTATTCTTATTGAATCTCGATTGTGGTAATACACACATTAATAACATTGAAGCTAAACATTTGAAATTGAGTGATAACTCGACCTATATGTGGCACTGTCGTCCTGGTCTTATTGGAGTGAAGCGTATGAAGAAACTCCATTCCGATGGACTTCTTGGATCACTTGATTTTGAATCACTTGAAAGATGCGAATCATGTCTGATGGGTAAAATGACTAAGACTCCATTTTTTGGTATGATGGAGCGAGTTGCGGACTTATTAGAAATCATACATACTGATGTATGTGGTCCAATGAGTGTAGCATCGTGCGGTGGTTATCGCTATGTTCTTACCTTCACGGATGACTTGAGTAGATATGGGTATATCTATTTCATGAAACATAAGTCCGAAACTTTCGAGAAGTTTAAGGAATTTCAAAGTGAGGTAGAGAATCAACGCAACAAGATGATTAAATTTCTACGATCTGATCGTGGAGGTGAATATCTAAGTTACTAGTTTGGCGAGCATTTGAAGAAATGTGGAATACTTTCACAATTTACACCGCCGGGAACACCACAATGTAATGGTGTGTCCGAACGTCGTAATCGAACTCTCTTAGATATGGTTCGTTCTATGATGTCACTTACAGATTTACCGCTATCATTTTGGGGTTATGCATTAGAAACAGCCGCATTCACTTTAAATAGGGCACCATCTAAATCTGTTGAAACGACACCGTATGAATTATGGTTTGGGAAGAAACCTAAATTGGCATTCCTTAAAGTTTGGGGTTGCGAAGCTTATGTAAATAAGTTACAACCCGACAAGCTTGAACCCAAAGCGGAAAAATGCGTCTTCATAGGATACCCGAAGGAAACTATTGGGTATACCTTCTATCATAGATCCGAGGGAAAAATCTTCGTTGCCAAGAATGGATCCTTTCTAGAGAAGGAGTTTTTCTCGAAAGAAGTGACTGGAAGGAAAGTAGAACTCGACGAGGTTGTTGAACCTTCTCTCGAACTTGTGAGTAGCGCAGCACCGGAAGTAGTTCCTGTGGCGCCTACACCAATAAGGGAGGAAGCTAATGATGTTGATCATGAAACTTCGGTTGAAATAACTTGTCACATCCCAAGATTTTCCAAATATTGTAATGTGAAAAAAATAAAATAAACAAAATAAAAATTATTGTTGATTTTCAGGGTGAGAAGAAACTTTCAAAACCTATTTGGATCAAAATAAAATCCTAAAGGGATTTAAAAAGATAAATAAACAATAAAGTTAAAAATATTTGGAATTACTATTTTTGGATCTTTTAATAAAAAGATTTGGATTTTATAAAGCAAAGGTAGATTTATAAATAAGGATTATTTTATAGAGCCAAATTAAACCTTGGCCATGTTTTTGAAGTAAAATATTTTGTTTGATTAAAGGAGTAAAGGGTTATTTAAATAAAATAATGAGGATTTATTAATATCCAAATTTTATTAGAATAAAGGTTTTACCATTTTTATTAAACATCAAAAACTTTTTAAATTATTTTAAACAAGTTTTCCAAGTATTTTAATTTCAAATAAAACCTACTGATTTGGTTTTGATAATATTTAGATTTCAAAAGGAGATTTTAAATAAAACAAATCCTATTTTAATGATTAAGATCTATTTTATTTAATTATTAAATAGATCTTAAAAAGAATAAAATTATTATTTTATTTTGGACTTTGGTTTTGTGATGTTAAACAGAACTAAAACTCAATACAAAGTTTGGTGGAAGTTGATTTGATTTGTTGTTTGAATTGTTTGATTGAATTTCAAATACAGAAAAATCAAATGGAAAAAGAAAAACAGAAGTAGTACAAAAAAAATGAAAGAGACGACCCAGCCCAACTAGGCCCAGCAGCCCATTTCCCTCTCTCCCCCGAAGCGTTATCTTTCACTCACGAATTAACTCAAGACAATGAATGACAATCGGACCCCACCCCACACCTCACTCACGACTAACCAGGCCCACTACCACGTCATCGTCCTCACCCGCCACCGACCGCCTCTCCGCCATTACTGCCGATTGAAAGCTGGCGTGAATTCGCGTTAACTACGCCATGAAACAGCCCTGCGACCTCGCCCTCTTAAGCGCATCTCCCTCCTCTCTCGTTCCCCTCTGTCGCCCCACCTTAGCACGCCCCCAGGCCGCCCTAATTCCTCTCCGAACACCGCTGCCTCCGACGAGCTTTCCGGCGAATTCCGGTGAGCCCAGCTACTCCTCTGCCCCTGGAGCACACGAGCGTGCTCGCCGTCACCAGGCGCACCTGACAGTAGCCATAGCTCGTTCACGCGCGCCCTAGAACATCGCGTCCGACGACGCCAACGCGCCATCGCCTTCGGCATCAACTCCGGCGATGTTTCCTCGTAAGCCCCGTCCACCCCTCTCTCTCCCGATGATGCTCCCATACTCGTGACTCTCTTACGCAACTAACTGCGCCTTCGGTTTGTCCTAGCACACCCTACATCGTCGCCTCCGCTGTCGAAAGCGACGAGCCCGACGCCAGTGTAACTCCGATGAGCAATCCGCGTCACCACCGCGGCGCCTCGACGAGATACTGCCACGTTGAGCATCAGCGAAGCACGGCGATCTCGGTGATCCCCTCCCCTGTCTCTTTTGCTTCCTGCATCACCAGCACCACCCTCGTCTGAGCACGCCGCCGCTCGCCGCCGCGCCAGCGCCGCCCATCTGAGGTCGAGCTGCTGTGAGCCACTGGATCCAGATCCGAGCGTCACGATAGAATCTTAGCCGAAGGGGTATCGATCGATCTGCGCCGTGTGATGTTAGTTTAATCCTACGGTCTTAATTGCTGATCCAACCGAATCGGTACCGGCGAATAGAAACACGCCACGTGTCTCTGTTGAGTTGAATTAGAACATAATTGATCGATTAGATACGTGATTTTGTAAATTGCATAACTTTTAAACCACACGTCCAAATTTTGCAAATTTTATATCAATGGATTCAGAAAAGCAAACCCTAGCCAACCATGCCATTTGTTTAGTAAAAAGCTTTTGTTAAATTGTTTGTTTATGCAGAAACTTGTGTGTGCTTGTTAAGATATAAAAATTATTCCAAAATGAATTTGAGGATAAAATCTTTGGCAAATTGTGTGTTTTGAACCTACTGACCCTAGGAAACACTTTGTGATTTCAAAAATATATTTGGTGATGCAAAAGAATGAGTGTTGGATTTAAAACCAATTCTAGTCAAATAAAAATATGGTTTATTTATTAAAAATGGTTTTGGAAGAAAACCTTTGGGAAATGTTTTGTTTCAAACTCTCTGACCCCAACACCAAGTTCTATGATTTGAAAATGTATTTGGTGAACCCTATAGAACTACTACTTTACTAAAGACATTTTCAAACCACATAAAATAATGACTTGGTTTAGAAAATGGTTTATAAAGTGAAACCTTTTGCAAATGACTTTGCCACTTTATAAAATGACCATTAGGTGTATCCAAATGTATATGACCCATTAGAAACCACTTTTACAAATAAAACAACCCTTTTGCATGCTTGCATGTATTGTTTTGTTTATTATTTTATGTGATGAAATGCTTGAATTGGTAGATTGAAATATTGGTTGCTTGATTGAATTGTAGTAACTTGAAGTGTGTGAACATTGCAAAGATCAAGGAGTGAACTTATACACTCTACCAAAAAGGCAAGTGATGCTTCATACTTTGTCCCATTATTTTCACTATGCATTAGTGTTATTTCTAATTAAGACTTGCATGGAATTTTACTAAGTATAAACCTTGCTATGGGAAATCCTAGTAGATGAAAACTTAGTAGAAATTTCCTAAGTTAAGATTACTACTACTATCATGCTTAGCTTAGCTAATAGAAAACAAGGGTGGAATATATATTCACACTATGGAAAAATTTCTAAGTCTGAGGACTTGTATTTTGTTTAATAAAACAACTAAGTGAATGAATCACCTGGGTGGAAAGGGACTTGCTTGGTGGTTTTTGGTTGAGTGGTTACACAAGGCCCATTTTTATGGTTTACCTTGTGTATCACACTTGTGGATTGCCACCCAGGAACAAAGAGATTTGAGATGTCAAATGTTGAGAAGCTTCAAGTGCAACCACTTGGCATTATGGGCTCTGCCTAGATCATATAGGTTGCTAGAACTTAGCCATCTGGACAGTTGGTGGTAGTGGGAATGATAGGTTGGAGCGCGTCCATTTGGTCTAAGGGAAGGCTTCTGAAAGATCTTGTCTTGGGAAACCAAGTCTTGTGGGGAAAGTGCACCACCTCTGCAGAGTGTAAAATCTAAGTACTTAGCCATGTCCCTGGTAAAGGACAATTTGAGCATCAAGACATGGAAGCTATCAAGAATCTCATCATCCAAATTTCTAAGTTAAAACTTGTGGATTGAACAAGGGTTAAAGGATCTTCAATCTTTGATTGGTAGATGCCTTGGGTGATTTTTGTCAAGCAAAAAACTTAGTGGTTTCAAATGATAAGGAAAAATCTATTTTGAGCAATGCAAGCCTCAACTCCACTTAGCCAAAAGCATATAGATGATGGACTCCACTATACTACCATAGTATCACTTGCCAATACAATTCAAATGTATTGACCCTTGTGGCTGTAACTTGTTATGTTGCAGGTTTGATTGATTTAGTGAAGTGTGTTGATTAGGATTACAAAGTCTACAACCAACATGTCTGCCTGTGGCACTTTGAAGATGAAGGACCCCATGCTTATAGATATTCTGCTGCAATGTAATGTAATAGCCAAATGAGCTATGAAAGATGTAATAAATTATTTTATTCCTGGTTATAAAGTTGTATTATGACCTTTGTTTCTTGATATTACATCTTAACTGTGGATGCTAGCTATTGATCCAGGGACTAGCATTGTAAACACAGGGGACTCTACCTTATTAAAGGTTGGGAACCTTATAGATGGTATCAGAGCACTGTGTTGCCTGTAGGATTTGTAACCCTAGGATTGGACAAAACCCCTTAGAAAAATAGGAGTTTTATTTGTTCCAAAACTTATTTACAAACAATCTTGTAAACTCTTTCCTCAACCATTTTTGTGTTGATTCTACATCTCTTCTATCTCAAACTTGATGGAAAAACCTACCCCATGGCCAAAGACTTCATCATATGCAAAGGACTTCTTCAACTCTAATGACTTCAACATCTTCAACTCTAATGACTTCAACATCTTCAGCATTTTCACCAAGGTCTTAAATCTTGGATATCACTAAGGACAAGTGAGACAAGAAAACTTGCTCAAGATTTGGAGACTAAGGAAACACAACTTAGAAGGAGCCATCAACACCTTTGAAGTTTTTGTGACCAAGAATTTTTCCAAGGAAACCATGATCTCATGCAAGATGAAACAACCAAAAAAAAGAGGAAGGAAAGATCTCAAGTGAACCATATAGATGGACCACCATATTTAGTTTAAGTCAAACACACCAACTTATGTGGTGTAACAAAAATATTTTTGGTTGCCTAAAAATATGCTTGAAACTTGCTGTTTGAGTGGAATGTTTGTCTGTGATTGCTTGCACATTGCTTGTGTGAATTGTGATGTGTGTGATTAGAATTATTTCATTAGAAATCTTTTGCCTATTCTAATCCCAATCCAATCCAAACAGATGACTTCTCCAAGAAACTCCAACATCAAGGTTGATGACACCAACAACAACCAAGAGGACAACATGAGAGAACTCATAGCAACCCAAAACCAGTTGAGCCAAGTGACAACTCAGCTTTTAGCCAACAACAATGGACTAGACCCAGCCATACAAAGGATTTTGAAACTTCAATCCCAATTGTTGCAAGGATTGGTTACTCAAATGATCAACATGGGAGAAAACTTTTCCCAAAGAGCTAATGACAACAAGGATGACAAAGATGTTATTCTAGAAGGAACCCAAGCTTGCAATATTTGTGGAGACAAGGATCATACATCTAAGGAGCATGAAGATCAATGCCCCAAGAAGAGAGAAAGATTTCCCACCTTTGAGGTGAGATATGAAGAGCATGAACTAGAAGAACTCCTAGCTTTGGAGAGACCCAAAAAGAAGAAGGACAAAAGCCAGTTGCAATGTTACAATTGCAAAGATATGGGACACTATGCCAGTGAATTCCCAGAAAAGTAGAAGAGCCAAGAAGACAAACAAAAGCTAGTGAAACCCAAGATGAGGAAGGATATTAGCCGAGTGATGTGCAACCACTGCAAAGAGCTAGGACATTATGCATCATATTGTCCAGAGAATCCACCTCAAGACCTCAACCTTATCACATGTTTCAAATGCAAGGAGCTAGGACACTATGCAAACCTCTGTCCAGGAAAGTTACACCAAGATCCCAAGTAAGACAAGATGTAATCTAGTTGGAAATTTTTATTTTAAGGGTGGTAGTACCCTAGATGCTTTTGAGCCACTTGTAACCCCTAGCCTCCCCAAATCTCGGGACGAGATTTATTTTAAGGGTGGTAGCCTGTCACATTCCAAGATTTTCCAAATCTTGTAATGTGAAAAAAATAAAATAAACAAAATAAAAATTATTGTTGATTTTCAGGGTGAGAAGAACTTTCAAAACCTATTTGGATCAAAATAAAATTCTAAAGGGATTTAAAAACATAAATAAACAATAAATTTAAAAATATTTGGAATTACTATTTTTGGATCTTTTAATAAAAAGATTTGGATTTTATAAAGCAAAGGTAGATTTATAAATAAGGATTATTTTATAGAGCCAAATTAAACCTTGGCCAAGTTTTTGAAGTAAAATATTTTGTTTTGATTAAAGGAGTAAAGGGTTATTTAAATAAAATAATGAGGATTTATTAATATCCAAATTTTATTAAAATAAAGGTTTTACCATTTTTATTAAACATCAAAAACTTGTTAAATTATTTTAAACAAGTTTTCCAAGTATTTTAATTTCAAATAAAACCTACCGATTTGGTTTTGATAGTATTTAGATTTCAAAAGGAGATTTTAAATAAAACAAATCCTATTTTAATGATTAAGATCTATTTTATTTAATTATTAAATAGATCTTAAAAAGAATAAAATTATTATTTTATTTTGGACTTTGGTTTTGTGATGTTAAACAGAACTAAAACTCAATACAAAGTTTGGTGGAAGTTGATTTGATTTGTTGTTTGAATTGTTTGATTGAATTTCAAATACAGAAAAATCAAATGGAAAAAGAAAAACAGAAGTAGTACAAAAAAAATGAAAGAGACGACCCAGCCCAACTAGGCCCAGCAGCCCATTTCCCTCTCTCCCCCGAAGCGTTATCTTTCACTCACGAATTAACTTACAATAATGACAATCGGACCCCACCCACACTCCTCACTCACGACTAACCAGGCCCACGGCCACGTCGTCATCGTCCTCACCCGCCACGACTGCCCCTCTCCGCCATTATCCGATTGAAAGCTGGCGTGAATTGCGTTAACTACGCCATGAAACAACCTCGCGACCTCGCCTCTTAAGCGCCTCCTCCTCCTCTCATTCCTCTGTCGCCCCACCTTAGCACGCCCCCAGGCCGCCCTAATTCCTCTCCGAACACCGCTGCCTCCGACGAGCTTCCCGGCGAATTCCGGTGAGCCCAGCTACCTTCCGCCTTCGAGCACACGAGGCTTTCGCCACCAGCGCACCTATAAGAGCCATAGCTCGTTCACGCCCCTAGAACATCGTGATCCGACGACGCTTAACGCGCTTATCGCCGCAGATCAACTCCGCGACGCTTCCCGTAAGCCCCGCCCACCCTCTCTCCGGCGATGCTCCCATACTCGTGACTCTCTTACGCAACTAACTGCGCCTTCGGTTTGTCCTAGCACACCCTACATCGTCGCCTCCGTCGTCGAGCAGACGAGCCCGACGCCAGGCAGAACTCCGATGAGCAATCCGCGTCACCACCGTGCGCCCCTCGACGAGATACTGCCACGTTGAGCATCAGCGAAGCACGGCGATCTCGGTGATCCCCTCCCCTGTCTCTTTTGCTTCCTGCATCACCAGCACCACCTCGCTCGCCGCCGCCGCCGCCATCTCGAGGTCGAGCTGTGAGCCACTGGATCCAGATCCGAGCGTCACGATAGAATCTTAGCCGAAGGGGTATCGATCGATCTGCGCCGTGTGATGTTAGTTTAATCCTACGGTCTTAATTGCTGATCCAACCGAATCGGTACCGGCGAATAGAAACACGCCACGTGTCTCTGTTGAGTTGAATTAGAACATAATTGATCGATTAGATACGTGATTTTGTAAATTGCATAACTTTTAAACCACACGTCCAAATTTTGCAAATTTTATATCAATGGATTCAGAAAAGCAAACCCTAGCCAACCATGCCATTTGTTTAGTAAAAATCTTCTGTTAAATTGTTTGTTTATGCAGAAACTTATGTATGATTGTTTAGATATAAAAATTATTCCAAAATGAATTTGAGGATAAAATCTTTGGCAAATTGTGTGTTTTGAACCTACTGACCCTAGGAAACACTTTGTGATTTCAAAAATATATTTGTTGATGCAAAAGAATGAGTCTTGGATTTAAAACCAATTCTAGTCAAATAAAAATATGGTTTATTTATTAAAAATGGTTTTGGAAGAAAACCTTTGGGAAATGTTTTGTTTCAAACTCTCTGAACCCAACACCAAGTTCTATGATTTGAAAATGTATTTGGTGAACCCTATAGAACTACTACTTTACTAAAGACATTTTCAAACCACATAAAATAATGACTTGGTTTAGAAAATGGTTTATAAAGTGAAACCTTTTGCAAATGACTTTGCCACTTTATAAAATGACCATTAGGTGTATCCAAATGTATATGACCCATTAGAAACCACTTTTACAAATAAAACAACCCTTTTGCATGCTTGCATGTATTGTTTTGTTTATTATTTTATGTGATGAAATGCTTGAATTGGTAGATTGAAATATTGCTTGCTTGATTGAATTGTAGTAACTTGAAGTGTGTGAACATTGCAAAGATCAAGGAGTGAACTTATACCCTCTACCAAAAAGGCAAGTGATGCTTCATACTTTGTCCCATTATTTTCACTATGCATTAGTGTTATTTCTAATTAAGACTTGCATGGAATTTTACTAAGTATAAACCTTGCTATGGGAAATCCTAGTAGATGAAACCTTAGTAGAAATTTCCTAAGTTAAGATTCCTACTACTATCATGCTTAGCTTAGCTAATAGAAAACAAGGGTGGAATATATATTCACACTATGGAAAAATTTCTAAGTCTGAGGACTTGTGTTTTGTTTAATAAAACAACTAAGTGAATGAATCACCTGGGTGGAAAGGGACTTGCTTGGTGGTTTTTGGTTGAGTGGTTACACAAGGCCCATTTTTATGGTTTACCTTGTGATATCACACTTGTGGATTGCCACCCAGGAACAAAGAGATTTGAGATGTCAAATGTTGAGAAGCTTCAAGTGCAACCACTTGGCACTATGGTCTCTGCCTGGATCATATAGGTTGCTAGAACTTAGCCATCTGGACAGTTGGTGGTAGTGGGAATGATAGGTTGGAGCGCGTCCATTTGGTCTAAGGGAAGGCTTCTGAAAGATCTTGTCTTGGGAAACCAAGTCTTGTGGGGAAAGTGCACCACCTCTGCAGAGTGTAAAATCTAAGTACTTAGCCATGTCCCTAGTAAAGGACAATTTGAGCATCAAGACATGGAAGCTATCAAGAATCTCATCATCCAAATTTCTAAGTTAAAACTTGTGGATTGAACAAGGGTTAAAGGATCTTCAATCTTTGATTGGTAGATTCCTTGGGTGATTTTTGTCAAGCAAAAAACTTAGTGTTTCCAAATGACAAGGAAAAATCTATTTTGAGCAATGCAAGCCTCAACTCCACTTAGCCAAAAGCATATAAATGATGGACTCCACTATACTACCATAGTATCACTTGCTAATACAATTCAAATGTATTGACCCTTGTGGCTGTAACTTGTTATGTTGCAGGTTTGATTGATTTAGTGAAGTGTGTTGATTAGGATTACAAAGTCTACAACCAACATGTCTGCCAAGATGAAGGACCCCATGCTTATAGATATTCTGCTGCAATGTAATGTAATAGCCAAATGAGCTATGAAAGATGTAATAAATTATTTTATTCCTGGTTATAAAGTTGTATTATGACCTTTGTTTCTTGATATTACATCTTAACTGTGGATGCTAGCTATTGATCCAGGGACTAGCATTGTAAACACAGGGGACTCTACCTTATTAAAGGTTGGGAACCTTATATAACTATAGAACCTCGCAGGTCAACGAGAACTCGTACCACTCCTGATTGGTATGATCCCGTTATGAGTGTCATGTTGGTGGACAACACAGATGACCCTGCGACATATGAGGAAGCGATGATGAGCCTAGATTCCAATAAATGGCAAGACGCCATGAAATCTGAGATTGGATCCATGTACGAAAACCAAGTATGGACTTTGGTGGACTTACCGGATGGCCGGAAGGCTGTCGAGAACAACTGGATTTTCAAGAAGAAAACAAATGCTGATGGTAATGTTACTGTCTATAAAGCTCGACTTGTCGCAAAAGGGTTTCGACAAATTCAAGGAGTTGACTACGATGAGACTTTCTCACCGGTAGCGAAGCTAAAGTCTGTGAGGATTATGTTAGCAATCGCTGCATATTATGATTATGAGATATGGCAGATGGATGTAAAAACGGCGTTCCTCAGTAGAGACATTGATGAAGAGTTATATATGGTACAACCCAAAGGTTTTGTCGATCCTAGAGATGCTAACAAGGTATGCAAACTTCAACGGTCCATTTATGGATTGAAGCAAGCATCCCGAAGTTGGAATCAACGTTTTGATAAGGTGATCAAAAGCTTTGGTTTTATACAAACTTATGGAGAAGCTTGTATTTACAAGAAAGTGAGTGGGAGCTCTGTAGCATTCTTAATACTATATGTAGATGACATATTGTTGATTGGGAATGATGTAGACCTTCTTAATAGTGTCAAGGATTATTTGAATAATAGTTTTTCAATGAAAGATCTTGGCGAAGAAGCTTACATATTAGGCATAAAGATTTATAGAGATAGATCAAGACGCCTAATATCATTGTCACAGAGTACATATTTTGACAAAGTTCTAAAGAGTTTTGGAATGGAAGATAGCAAGAAAGGGTTCTTTCCCATGTTGCCTAATACGACCTTGAGTAAAAACTCAAAGTCCTGCAATGGCAGAAGATAGAGAAAGGATGAGTAAGACTCCCTATGCCTCATCCATAGGATCTCTTATGTATGTCATGCTATGTACTAGACCCGACATTGCATATGCTGTTGGTTTGACTAGCAGATATCAAAGTGATCCAGGAGTAGATCATTGGGCAGCAGTCAAAAACATCCTTAAGTACTTGAGAAGAACTAAGAATATGGTTCTTTGTTATGGAGGTGATGAACAGCTCGTTGTTAATGGTTACACCGATGCTAGTTGGAACACCGATCCGGATGATTCTAAATCACAATCTGGATACGTATTTACTTTGAATGGTGCAGCAGTTAGCTGGAGGAGTGCAAAACAAAGCGTTATGGCGAGATCTACAACTGAATCGGAATACATAGCTGCTTTGGAGGCTTCACAAGAGGCGATATGGATGAAGGAGTTCATTACAGAGCTCGGTGTGGTTCCAAGTGCGCTGGAACCAATGTCTATCTATTGTGATAACATGGGCGCCATAGCCAATGCGCAAGAACCAAGGCCACACAAGAAGCTAAAGCATATCAAGCTACATTTTCACGCTATTCGAGAGCATGTCCAAGATGGTGACATAAAGATTTGCAAAGTACACACAGATCTAAATGTGGACGATCCGTTGACTAAACCTCTCCCGAGGGCAAAACATGACCAGCACCAAACCGCCATGGGTGTTCAGTATATTACCATGTAATCTAGATTAGTTGACTCTAGTGCAAGTGGGATACTGTTGGAGATATGCCCTAGAGGCAATAATAAAAGTGGTTATTATTATATCTTTGTGTTTATGATAAATGTTTACATTCATGCTATAACAGTATTAATTGGAAACATTAATACTTGTGTGATTTGTAAACTAAATTAGAGTCCATGGTAAAGCCTCTTTATAATACTAGCTTGTTGGTTAATAGATGATCGTGGTTTCTTGATCATGAACATTGAGATGTTATTCACAACAAGATCATATCATTAGGAGAATGGTATGATGGACATACTCCTATAGATAAGCGTAGCATAAAGATCAAGTCATTTCAATAGTTTGTTTGCTATTAGCTTTCTGATACATAGTAACCTAATTCCTTCGACCATGAGATCATGCTAATCACCATCACCGGAAGGATGCTTTGATGACATCAAACACCACACCGTAACTGGGTGGCTATAAAGGTGGCATTGAGTGTTCGGAAAGTATTGGTTGAGGCACATGGATCAAGAGTGGGATTTGTCCATCCATATGACGGATAGATATACTCTAGACCCTCTCGGTGGAATGTCATCCAATTAGCTTGCAAGCATGTGACCGGCTCACAAGGGATCACATATCATGGGAACGAGAAAAGAGTACTTATCGGTAACGAGGTTGAACTAGGTATGCAGAGATAGCGACGATCAAAACCTCGGATAAGTAAACTATCATGAGACAAAGGAAAATTGGTATCGTATGTAAGTGGTTCATTCGATCGCAAAGTAATCGTAGAAATATGTGGGAGCCATATGAATTTCCATATTCCTCTATTGGTTATTGATCGGAGAAGTGTCTCGGTCATGTCCGCATAATTCACGAATCGTAGGGAGACACACTTAAGGATTCGATGTTGTTTAGTAGATATGGAATGTTAGTAGGGATACCGAATGTTGTTAGTAGTCTCAGATGAGATCCAGGATATCACGAGGAGATCCGGAATGGTCTAGAGAATAAGATTCATATAAGGAAAGTCTGATTCCGGAGTTCGGGAAAGATTTCGATGTTTTCATCAGAGAGGTTCTACAAAGTTCTAGAAGATTCACCGGTACAGAAGGGGAATGGTCCATGAATGTGTCATGAGTAAGTGGAATGATTGATCATATCTTAGGTCACTTGGTGTGGACATTTGTGAGAGAGAATTAAAGCTCTAAATTGAAAGTCAAATGGGAGGTTTGAAAAGTCAAACTCGAACAATGGTTTCCTAGTGGAAGAAGGAAAGAGTCCTTCCAACTTGGGTTTGGAAGTGGATTCAAACTCCCCTCTCTAAAGGCTGCCCCCTCTCATAAATAGAGGGGGAGGGTTGCCCCAAACACACAAGCCCTATCCCTCCCACACCCAAGCCGCCGCCGCCTCCGCCCTAGCCGCTGCTGACACCTCCTCCTCCTCCTCCTCCCGGTCTTCTAAACCCTAGATCACCGGGAAACCCTAGATCCACCATAAATCGCACCGGCTTAGGAAAAGCCTTGCGGGATCTTTCCTCTACTTACGACACCACGCCGTCGTGCTGCCGGAATCGCGAGGGGTGAACTACAACCTCCGCTGCCTGCTGGAACAAGGGAGAGGAAGGTCTTCATCGAGTATTGAACGTGTGACCGACTGCGGAAGCGCTGCCGAAACGCAGCGCCAGAAGGATCTTCTATGCGATCTTGAGATCGACAAGTGTACGACTACATCACCCACGAGAATGTGCTCTCGTTAACCGCTTTGGAATCTTCGAGGGTGAGTGCTTCTATCGACTCGTTGCTACAATCTAGTAGATAGATCTTGGCTTGTTTGTGAGCATGCGGTAGAATTTTTTTGTTTTCCATGCTGTGAACCCCTACAGCTCAACGACGTGGTGGAGAGGCGTAGGGCGGTGCGAATCGGTCGGAACACGTCGACGCTCTGGGCGGCTCTGACGGAAGTCTTAATGGCGCACAAGCGCTCTTGGTCGTGTGGCGGTGAACGAGCATGTCTGGGCGGTTCCTAGTGCGGTGGTGATCACATATGCGAGCGGCGAAGGCGGGGCGCGGTTTGTGCGAGCATGTCGAGCGTGGAGCTCTGGTGCGCTCTCGGCATGGCCGTAGAGAGAATGGTCGCGCATGTTTTGGGTGGTCCAGTGGCTAGCATGGTTCGAGCTTTGGACAGCGGGTGGAGGTGGACGGTGGAGTGCCTGCTAGACAAGATTGGCGAGGCTAGTTAGGCTTGTAGCTTGCTATCGACATTGGGGTTGGCAATTGGGCTCGGCCATGGTCACCATTGATGGCATTGTCGAGTTTACGGTGAGCTAGAGCTGGTTAAACTAGTTAGATGATCTACTGAGAGTGTAGTGAGAGCTAGGGAGGGGACAAGGTTGGCACAACACTGCTCACTATAGTGTTTGTGCCCAGAAGGTGTTTGATGAAATGGCCGCAAGAAATTCAAATTTGAATTTTTGGTTCAAACTTGGTGGGTTGGCTAGGAACATACTAGGGAGTATCTGGATAGTTGGATTGGTCAAGGGGCACTGGTTTGGTTGGGTTTTGAAAATGTGTGATCTTCACATATGTTAAAGATTCAATTTTGAATTGTCATTTGAATGGGGTTGCTAAATGTTTCTGCAAGTTTGAAAGGTGGGATTTGATTCACTTTTACTTGGTCTAGCAAGGGGTGGAAAGAATTGGAAAAGTTTCTGTTTGAAATCTTGGACTAGAAACACTCAAAGTGACCTAGTGAGCAAGATTGGCAAAACTGACCATTTGCTTTATTTGATGTGTTTTTGATTTTCTCTTTATTTGTTTCTGCTTGGAAATGTTTTATATGATGTTATTTTTGTCTTTAAACCATTATTTCTATTTAGGTTAATCACACAACTCCATTCATGCATTCATCAAATCATCACATACACACATGCATTCATTTTGCTTTTATTTAATCAAAGTTTTTTGTTAATCCTAATTTTAGTGATTAGAGTTTGATGATCATTGTTTCATATTTTTGGGATGTTACAAACCTTCCCTCCTTAAACAAAATCTCGTCCCGAGATTTGAAAAAGAAGAAAAAAGATTACCTAGGATTTAAAGAGATCTGGAAACTCCGTCTTGATGTGATCTTCTCGTTCCTAGGTAGCTTCTTCTTCTTCAGTGTGGTTGCTCCACTGGATCTTGAGGAATTTGATGCTTCGGGTTCTGGTGGTTCTGAAAGCTTCTTCCAAAATACGGATGGGTACTTCGGGATACCTCAGGTCATCGTTAATCTCTATGGTGCGATGATCAATGTTCTTGAAAACTTCAGTCTTCTCCAGAACTTCAAGGCATTTGCGAAGTAACGATATATGGAACACATTGTGCACTGCTGACATTTCCTCTGGCAGTTCCAATTGATATGATACTTCTCCTCGACGATTTAGAATCTTGAAGGGTCCGATATATCTGGGGGCTAACTTTCCTTTGAGCTGGAAACGCTGCATTACCTTTAAAGGCGATACTTTGAGATACACAAAATCTCCAATATTGAAAGCGAGGTCTCGACGTCTCTTGTCGGCGTAACTCTTCTGTCTTGATTGGGCGGTCTTGAGGTGCTCATGAATCTTGTGAACTTTCTCTTCAGCTTCTCGTAGGATGTCGGGTCCGAAAATCTGACTCTCTCCTACTTCCGACCAATTCAAAGGGGTGCGACACTTCCTTCCATACATGAACTCAAATGGGGCCATTTGCAGACTAGCTTGATAACTTTTGTTGTATGAAAATTCTGCGAAAGGCAGACAATATTACCATTTAGATCCATACTCTAGCACACATGCTCTCAACATATCTTCGAGTATTTGATTTACTCGCTCCGTTTGTCCATCGGTCTGAGGGTGATACGCTGTGCTGAAATCCAGTCGGGTTCCTAAACCTTCTTGGACTTTCTTCTAGAATCTCGAGGTAAACTGGGTTCCTCGATCTGATACGATGTTCTTGGGAACTCCGTGCAAGCTGACGATTCTAGCGATATACAACTCTGCTAGTTTCAAAATTTTGTACGTGGTCTTGACTGGTAAGAAATGGGCTACCTTGGACAATCTGTCAACTATGACCCAGATAGAGTCATTTCCCCTACTAGAAGTAGGTAATCCGGTGATAAAGTCCATTCCAACGGAATCCCATTTCCATTCCGGAATCTATAATGGTTGCAACAGTCCTACGGGTCTTTGATGTCCCGCCTTGACTCTCTGACATATATCACACTTGGAGATATAGCTTCCGATTTCTCTCTTCATCTTATGCCACCAAAATTGCTCCTTAAAATCCTAATACATCTTCGTTCCTCCGGGGTGGATGGAATAAAGAGTATCATGGGCCTCTTTCAAAATAGCTTCTTTCAAATCCGAATCTGCTGGTACACAGAGACATCCTTTGTACCACATAACTCCTTCTTCGTCTTCGGTGAATCCGGGTACTTTGCCTGTACCGATACGACGTTTAATTCCGTCGATACTAGCATTTCATTTCTGTGCCTCCTTGATCTGACTGATCAAAGTGGGTTGAAGTTCTATGCTAGCCAAAAAATCCTTCACTCACTAATTCCATTCGGAAATCTTCCATCTCTTTGTGCAAACTTGGTTGCTCCTTCAAAATCATGGAGTTCAAGCGGCACGGCAACCTGCTAAGGGCATCTGCTACCACATTGGCTTTACCGGGGTGATAGTGAATGTCCAGATCACAATCCTTGATTAGCTCAATCCATATTCTCTGCCTCATATTCAGCTCCTTCTGAGTGAATATATACTTCAGGCTTTTGTGATCCAAATAAATCTCACAATGGTTTCCCATCAGATAATGCCTCCATGTCTTCAGGGCTAGAACTACGGCTGCGAGTTCAAGGTCATGGGTAGGATAATTCTGTTCATGCTGCTTCAGTTGTCGGGATAGATAAGATATAAATTTGCCTTATTTGCATTAGCACACATCTGAGACCGATCTTGGATGCGTCACAATACACATCAAAGGGCTTCGTGATATCCGGCATGATCAAGATTGGGGCTGAAATCAATCTCCTCTTGAGTTCTTGAAAACTCGCTTCACATTTGTCCGTCCATTCAAACTTCTTGTCCTTCTTCAACAATTGGGTCATGGGTCTGGAAATACTCGAGAATCCTTCTACAAACTTGCGGTAGTATCCCGCTAATCCGAGAAATGCACGAACTTGGGTTTGAGTGGTTGGGGCTTACCAATATTTAACATCCTTCACCTTTGCAGGGTCAACGACAATTCCTCCGGCTGATACGATATGTCTGAGGAATCCTACTTCCTGTAACCAGAATTCACATTTGCTAAACTTGGCATACCACTACTAGGAAAATGGCTATAGGTAATCAGCACATCCGTGGCTCACATGGTTGAAGTGCCCCATGGCTAAAATAGGTGTGGCTCACATGTGGGCAGTGCCCTACTAGTAACTAGAACAACCATGGCGCACATGGTCATAGTGCGCCATAGATATGTGTGGGCCAGGGCCCTGCTGGCCGCATGCCGCATACCCGTAGCGCACATGGGGTAGGTGCGCTACGGTTGTTATGGTTAACCGTGGCGCACATGCAGGTGGTGAGCTACGCCCAGGGCCGACCCTGAGGGGGGACCCGAGGGGCAGCCGCCCCGGGCCCAAAATTTTAGGGGGCCCTCCCCAGATATGTGCTGCATATATAGACTATAATAGATATTAGAAAAAATAAAAAATAACAGTTTCAAGTTTTCTATTAGATTAGATTGCGTCCTCTACATTGCTAGACACACACATGCGTTTCAGATTTGGAGTCCATCACGACAGCATGTACATAACCTGTGATCAGATCAACTATCGATCTCTTTGATCGTATCGTACCGCACGCCGGTTCCTGTCTCGACCTCAACTCGACGCTGCGCTCTCAGTCCTAGGAACGCCCGCACGCGGCAAGCAGCAAGCCGTTGCCCGTCGGCTGATGGTCGCCTATCGCCTTGCACCCTCGCCCTCTGTCTGCGGCCTGCTTCTCGTCTAGCCTTGGTCATTCAGCGTCTGCAGGTCCGAATTCTGAAGTTCTCATCCCAGTCTTCTACAGTCTAACGTTGCCCCTAATTTTTGTTCTAATTAGTAGTTCTTCTTTATATTTTTAGTGTGGTTAATTGGATATGGCACCTGATTCCAGTGCTAATAAAAGGAAAAATAGGAAGGAAGAACAGAAGTTGATTGACTCATAGAGAGGATCCCTTTATAAAATTTTAAATAGTAACATGAGCACTTTGAGGAATCCAGTTGAGTTAGCACTAGTTCTTGTTGGAAAATAGAGTAATATTGATCTAGAGGATGATATCGGTACGAAGGAGAACGATGACATCAACGCGTGTAATAAAAATGTAAGTGATCATGATATCGCATTTGATTTATCTCCTACAAAATTTGCTAGTATTGATTTGTAACCAATTAGTGTGGATATTTATGATCCCACATCGAGAAGAAGTTTTTGGACGAGATTGATATTGATTCCATTGTCACTGACTTCGCTTCTAGGAATACACGGATAAATTTTGAAGGTAATATGTAAACATTTTCATTTTATATGAATATTGCAAATGGGTATACTTGAAGTATTTATTCTTCATCATTTCATACGTGTATATAAAAAAAAATTACAAGGGGCCCTAAATTTTTGTTTCGCCCTGGGCCCCTAAAATCTCAGGACCGGCCCTGGCTACGCCTAAGTGAAGGTCCCTCTGTTCTGTAAATGGGCAGACACATCCGTGGCGCACTCTGGCATGTGCGCCACGGTTGTGCTTATTCCCTGTGGCGCACTAGGGCCATGTGCACCATGGATGTGTTGACCAGTATTTTTTTGGCAGCTCCACTTTGTGCACATGTGTGATCATCCACCACCCCACACTTTACTTTCCCCTTCTTCTTCCTCCTTAGATCTAGTCGGGATCCTTCTCCTTCCCACCTCAATTTCTCCACTCATTCACCATTTTTAGCATGTAGAACTTGCCTTGGATGTTACATATGTAATAGAGGAAGCTCTCCGGTCTCTCATCTCCTTCTCCGGTCTCGCACGCACCTCTCCTTTCCATCTTCTCGTGATCGGTCTCTCATCTCGGTAAGTTGTCCATGTAAGGATGTGTTCATGTGTATATGGATGATATGCTCATATGTATGTAGATGATCGATGCTCATGATGTGTGTATGGAGAGGATCGATGGTCATGTGTGTGTATATGGAGAGTATCGATGATGCTCATGCATATGTGTATTGGAGAGGATAATGATATGTTCATGTGTGTATGGATCGGTCTCTCTCTCTCTCTCTCTCTTGTGTTTGTGTGTGAACAAGTTGCCATTTGTTTTGCCAAAATGTTGATTCATTTCCATTTTGGCAAGACTTTGGCATTTCGCAAAGGTCCTTATTTTAGGATAGGTCATGCCGAAATTTTCTATCGACCATTGCATGCATGCATTGATTATGTGGTTCTAATAGACTTCTAATCGCACTGTGTACCGTGCAGTGCAAAATGGTGCTCATAATGAGCGAAGGCATTGTGGCTAGATTTTTGAAATGTGCACTACCGACATGATCTGAAATAAAAAGGAGATAAGATGTCCGTGCAGAAGATGCAAACTCAATCGGGTGATCGACCCGATTCCGGAATCAGAGCGCACTGCTCCGCCATGGTTTCATGGATGGATACACTCGTTGGATAAGGGATGACGAAGACGATGGAGACGGTGAAGGTGGGCAACATGACGATGATCATCACGGCGAGAACGGGCGAGATGATGAAGAGTCTCCTGGAGATGGTGAAGGTGCGGAAGCAGACCGAGATGATGATGATCTAGATGCCGGAGGAGCAGACGATGATGGAACAACGTCAGGCTAGGGGTGGGACCCTTATGTGCAAGAGCTGCTTCTCAAGCAGACGAGTAAGCAGACGAGTAATGCCAGGGCTGCCGCTAGAGAGAAAGACAAGCTTGCGCAACTTGAGAAAGACGTGGTTACTCCATTGTATGAAGTATGCATGCCCGATGATACCCGGTTGAATGTAACTCTCAAGGCTATGGAGATGAAGGCAAAACCCAAATTGAGCGACGCAAGCTTCGACGATATGATGGCATTTTGGCACGATCGTCTCCCGGAGGGGAACACGTGTCCAAATAGTATTGAGGACACCAAGAAAATCGTCTGTCCTCTCGATCTACCGCACGTTAGATATCACATATGCATCAACGATTGCATCATTTATCGGGGCGAGGACGTGGAAAAAATGACATCTCCGGGGTGCGGCGTGAGTCAGTACAAGAAAGGAAAGAAAGCACCTCGAAAAGTGGTATGGTACTTTCCTATCACTCCTCGTCTACAGCGCTATTTCGCGGACCCTAAGGGAGCGAAACTCATGCGATGGCATGCGGAAAGGAAGAAGCCAGGAGATGACGATGACCCCGAAAAGGATGAGCTGCTGACGCACGCTTCAGATGCTAGCCAGTGGAAAGCATTGGACCTTGAATTCCCAGAATTCGGTAGAGATTCGAGGAACATCAGGCTTGGTGCGAGCACCGATGGACTCAATCCGTTCGGTAGCCAGAGAAGCACGGACAACACTTGGCCCGTGTTTGTATGGATGTACAACCTCCCTCCATGGTTGTGCATGAAGAAGAAGTTAATACAAATGAGTATGCTAATTCAAGGGCCGAAACAACCTGGTACCGACATCAATCTGTATCTCGGGCTGTTGAAAGAGGAGCTAGCCACGTTATGGGAATCTGCAACCAATACTTACGACGCCGTCGCACAAGATTATTTCACTATGAGAGCCGCGTTGGTCACTACGGTGCAAGACTATCCAGGTTGCGGGTATATCTCGGGGCAGGTTATCCAAGGATTTTACGCATGCGTTAGGTGCATGGATAACACAAGATATCTCCAACTAGAGAAAGATCCAGGGTCTTCGAAAACCGTGTTCATGGCGCACCAGAGGTGGCTCGGCAAGAATGATCCATGGAGAAAACGTGGACACCTGTTCGATGGCAAATCCGAGACCCAAGGAATCCCAGAGCGGAGGAGCAGCGAAGAAGTGGAAGAGTTGCTGAAAATTTGGAAAGATTGTCCTAAGCCTGGAAAGAAGCAAAAGAGGAAGCAAGACAAGCCGCTGATGAAGGTATAGAAAACAAGGTCTGTTTTTTGGGAGTTGCCATACTGGAAGTTTCTCCGCACGCCTCATAGCCTCGACATCATGCATATCACGAAAAACATGTGCGAGAGTCTGGTCGCCACCATAATTAACATGCCAGATAGGACGAAAGATGGTCTGAAAGAAAGGCACGACCTGATATTCATGGGTATCCGGAAGGAGCTTCACGGAGGACACACTACTCCTGTGAAGGGTTTCGCAGCATAGTAAATCAAAAAAATTCTATGGATACGAACGGGAAAGCCAAGATCTAATCTAGGAGATGCAAACAACGAGGGGGGATAGATGAGATCTTCATAACCTTGAAGATTCGCACAGCGGAACGTTCGACAGAACGTGGGTGATGTAGTCGTACTCGCTTCTCCTCCTCGCGATCCGACCCGATCTAACACCACAAGTGGCGATGCCTCCGAGAGATGCACACATGCGGCACCTCAACGTCTCCTCCTTCCTCAGTCCAGCAAGTAGGGTGGAGAGATGGATTGGATCTACAACGCGACGGCGCGGTGCAAGTGGTGGAGAGTTTCTGCGGCAGGGCTTCGCCTACGCGCAGTCGGGAGGGAGAGAGAGAGGAGGGGCAGCAGGGCGGCTAGGGTTGAGGAGGAGGTGTAGGGGAGGGGTGCGCCCCCAGCACTCTTTATATAGAGGGGTGGGCAGCCAGCCCTAGCCCCTCCCCCAAGTCCTAGGCCAAGGAGGAGGAGGAGGGGGCAAGTTTCCTCCTTCTAGAAGCCCCCCTAGGGTTTCCTAGGTGTTTGGCCGGCTGGGCCCTATGGGGCCTTATGCCCCTGGACCAATGCGGCCAGGGCACTCCCTCATAGGCCCATGCCCCCTCCCGGCAGGTGGGGCCACGTTGGTCCCCCTCCGGAAGGTTCTAGAAGCTTTCGGTACAATACCGATTAACCCGAAACAATTTCGAACTCCAAAAACTGCATTGCCTTATATGAATCTTATTCTCCGGACCATTCCAGAACCTCTCGTGATGTCCTGGATCCCATCCGAGACTCCGAACAAAAACTCATAAACCAATTATCCAATCTATCCTAGCGTCGAGACACGTTAAGTGTGTGACCCTTCGGTTTCGAGAATATGCAGACATGATCTTCTATCAATAATCAACAGCGAGGTCTGGAAACCCATATTGACTCCCACACATTCATCGATGATCATATCGGATGAACCACGATGCCAGGATTCAATCAATCCCATATATATATTCCCTTCGTCTCGCGATATTTTACTTGCCCGAGATTTGATCGCTTGCATCATACCTAGTTCAATCTCGTTCACAGCAAGTACATTACTCGTTCCGTAATCCGATATCACTTTGTGATTCACTCCTTAACCACATGCTTGCAAGCGGTGTTGATATCGATTACCGAGTGGGCCCGAAGTATATCTCTCCGACTTGGGAGGGACAAATCCCATCTCGATACATACAACCCAACAGGTACTTTCCGATCACCTGAGAGACACCTTTATGATCACCCTCTCATAGGATGATGTTTGATGACCTCAAAGCTTTCTTCCGATACCAGGGAGTTGTATTATCATGGTCTAAGGAATGCAATATTTGACATAAGAAAAGCTTCGCAAAGATGAACACGATGACACGATCTAATTGCTCCGCTCAGTTTGGGTCTATCCATCATATCATTCTCCCAATGATATGATCTCATTATTAATCGACAACTCATGTCTATGGTTAGGAAACCATAACCATCATTAATCAATGAGCTAGTCCATAGAGGCATACTAGGGACACAGTGTTGTTCACAAACCACACAAGTATTAAAGTTTCCGCTTAATACAATTCTAGCATGGAATATAAACTTTATCATGAACAAGAATTATAATAATAACATCTTTATTATTGCCTCTAGGGCATAATTCCAACAGTCTCCCACTTGCACTAGAGTCAATAATCTAGTTTACATCTGGCAACAATCTAACGCCCATGGCACTAAGGTGCTGACCATGTTTTGCACGTGGAAGAGGTTTAGTCAATGGATCTGCGACATTCAGATCTGTATGTACTTTGCTAATCTTCAGATCTCCATCTGCTATATAATCTCGGATTATATGAAACTTGTGGTTGATATGCTTGGTCTTTGGATGATATCTTGGTTCCTTAGCTAGTGCTATGGCGCGGTGTTGTCACACACAATATCTCCAGTGGGTCCAAGGCACTTGGAACCACGCCAAGCTCAGTGATGAAGTTCCTGATCCAAACTCCTTCACTTGACGCTTCTGCAGCAGCCATGTATTCCTCTTCTACTGTAGATCCCGCGATCACGCTTTGCTTGCAGCTTCTCCAGCTCACAGCTCCTACATTCAAAATATAAACGTATCCTGTCTGAGATTTAGAATCATCCTTGTCGGTGTCGAAACTAGCGTCGACGTAACCTGTTACGACGAGCTGTTCATCACCTCCATAGACTAAGAACATTTCTTTAGTCCTATTCAAGTACTTTAGGATGTTCTTCACGGCTGTCCAGTGTTCCACTCCTGGATCACTTTGGTATCTGCTCGTCAAACTAAGAGCATTGGACACATCCGGTCTAGTACACAGCATGGCATACATGATAGAACCTATGGCCGAGGCATAAGGCACTTTGCTCATAGCTTCTCTATCATTTATCAGATGGACAGAGCCTTGCTCAATATCTTACGACAACATAGGCCTGAACCTTTCTTTGCCTTATCCATTCTGAACCTTTTCAGAACTTTGTCTAGGTATGTACTTTGGCTTAAAGCTATCAGGCGTCTTTGTCTATCTCTATAGATTTTGATGCCCAATATATAAGCAGCTTCCCCTAGGTCTTTCTTTGAAAAACATTTGTTCAAATAACTCTTCACATCGTTAAGCATGTCAATGTCATTTCCAATAATCAATATGCCATCCACATATAGTACCAGAAATGTCAATGAGCTCCCACTCACTTTCTTGTAGATACAAGCTTCGTAGCAATTTGGAAGAAATCCAAAGCTCTTGATCACTTGATCAAAACGAAGGTTCCAACTCCGAGATGCTTGCTTCAGTCCATAAATGGAACGCTGAAGTTTGCACACTTTATCAGCATCCTTAGGATCGACAAAACCTTCGGGTTGCATCATATACAACTCTTCATCAATGTTGCCATTGAGGAATGCAGTCTTGACATCCATCTGCCATATTTCATAATCATGAAACGCAGCAATAGCTAATAAAATCCGAATGGACTTAAACATCGCTACGGGAGAGGAAGTCTCATCGTAGTCAACACCTTGAACTTGTCGAAAACCTTTCGCGACAAGTCGTGCTTTATAGACGGTAACATTACCATCCGCGTCCGTTTTCTTCTTGAAAATCCATTTGCACTCAACGGCCTTTCAGTCGCTAGGAGGGTCCACCAAAGTCCATACTTGGTTTTCGCTCATGGATCCCAATTCGGATTTCATGGCCTCTAGCCATTTCTCAGAGTCTGGGCTCATCATCGCTTCCTCATAGTTCGCAGGTTCACTGTCGTCTACTAACAAGACAGTTAAGACAGGGTTGCCGTACCACTCAGGAGGGGCACGCGACCTTGTCGACCTGCGACGTTCAGTAGTAGCATCGTCCGAAGCTTCATGATCCTTATCATTAGCTTCCTCTATTGTTGGCAAAGTGACCGGAACAATTTCAGGTGCTGCGCTACTCTCCAATTCAAGAGAAGGTTCAACAACCTCATCTAGCTCTACTTTCCTCCCACTCACTTCTTTCGAGAGAAACTCCTTATCAAGAAAGGATCCGTTCTTTGCGACAAACACTTTGCCTTCGGTTCTGTGATAGAAGGTATACCCAATAGTTTCCTTAGGGTATCCTATGAAGACGCATTTCTCCGCTTTGGGTTCGAGCTTGTCCGGCATCAACTTCTTGACGTAAGCTTCGCATCCCCAAACTTTAAGAAACGACAACTTAGGTTTAGCACCAAACCACAGTTCATACGGTGTCGTCTCAACGGATTTAGATGGTGCCCTATTTAAAGTGAATGAAGTGGTTTCTAATGCATAACCCCAAAATGATAATGGCAAATCAGTAAGAGACATCATTGATCGCACCATATCTAATAGGGTTCGATTCCGGCGTTCAGACACACCATTGCGCCGTGGTGTTTCGGGTGGCATGAGTTGCGAAACGATTTCGATTGCTTTAAGATGCGTGAGAAAATCATAACTCAAATATTCACCTCCACGATCGGATCGTAGAAACTTAATTTTTCTGTTACGATGGTTCTCCACTTCATTCTGAAATTCTTTGAACTTTTCAAATCTTTCAGATTTATGTTTCATTAAATAGATATACCCATATCTACTTAAGTCATCGGTAAAAGTGAGAAAGTAGCGATATCCACCGCGCGTCGAAACAATCATCGGTCCGCATACATCGGTATGTATGATTTCCAACAAGTCCGTTGCTCGCTCCATCATTCCGGAAAATGGGGTTTTGATCATCTTGCCCATGAGGCATGGTTCGCATGTGTCAAATGATTCAAAATCAAGAGACTCCAAAAGTCCATCAGAATGGAGTTTCTTCATGCGTTTTACACCAATATGACCTAGACGACAGTGCCATAAATAAGTAGTATTATCTCTATCTACTTTGCATCTCTTAACCTCAATGTTATGGATGTGTGTTTCATCCCTTTCGAGATTCAGAAGAAATAAACCATTCACAGCAGGTGCATGACCATAAAAGATGTTACTCATATAAATAGAACAACCATTATTCTCAGATTTAAATGATAACCGTCTTGCAATAAACATGATCCAGATATGATGTTCATGCTCAACGCAGGCACATAATAACACCTATTAAGGTTTAAAACTAATCCCGAAGGTAAAACTAAGGAGAGCGTGCCGACGGCCATCAGATCAACTCTTGATCCGTTGCCAACGCGCATCGTCACCTCATCCCTCGCAAGTCTGCTCATTCCGTAGCTCTGCTTTTGAGTTACAAATATTAGCAACTGAACCAAGATCAAATACCTGTGCACTACAACGAGGGCTAGTAAGGAAAACATCAATAACATGTATATCAAATATACCTTTGATGGTGCCAGCCTTCTTGTCCGCTAAGTACTTCGGACAGTTGCGCTTCCAGTGACCCTTGTCCTTGCAATAGAAGCACTCAGTGTCCGGCTTAGGTCCAGACTTGAGCTTCTTCTCAGCAGGGGCAACGCGCTTGCCGCCGCCTTTATTGAAGGGCTTCTTTGCACCCTTACCTTTCTTAAAGCTGGGGGGCTTGTTGACCATCAACACATCATTATCCTTTTTGATGTCCACCTCTGCAGCTTTCAGCTTAGCGAAGAGCTCGGTGATCGTATCAGTGGAACCAATCTGATTATGAGTCACTACAAAACTTTTGTAGCTGGGAGGGAGTGATTGCAGAACCTTGTCAATCTTGAGCTCCTCTGGAATCTTGCAGTCCAGTTGCTCAAGGCGTTGAGTGTAGCCCTACATCTTTATGGTGTGCTCACTAACGGAACTCCCTTCCTCCATCTTGAAGTTAAAGAATTTCTCAGAGATCTCATATCTCTCAGAACGGGCCTGAGTCTGAAACATAGTTTTCAGTTCCTCAAGAATCTCAAAGGGCCTGGGGTAATCTTCAAAATGATTTTGAAGGTCAGATTCCATAGCAAACAACATGGCGCTCTTAATCACACCATAATCATCTTTGCGCGACTGATAAACAACTTTCTCATCAGCTGGCGCATCTACAGCAGGGGCGTCACCTAACGCATTCTCAAGGACATAGTCCTTTTGTCCGCCAGCGAGAATGATTCTCACATTGCGGAACCAGTTGGTGAAGTTAGACCCATTGTTTCTAAGCTTTTCTTTTTCAGCAAAAACGTTGAAGTTGAAGTTGGACTTAGCCATTTGATCTACAATATTTGCAAGTACAAATTAGACTATGTTCATGATAACTAGTTCTTCTTAATCAAATTACTAGATGAACTCCCACTAAATTCAACATCCCTCAAGTTGTTTAGTGAACATGATCCAAATTCACCACACCTAATCCAATCTTCACAAGAAGAGATGTGGTTTCAATGGTGGACAACAAAGTGTCGATCATATCATTCATATGACTCATGCTCAACCTTTCTTTTTCATGTGTTCCGAGGCCATGTCTGTACATGCTAGGCTCGTCAAGTCAAACCCAAGTATTTCTGTGTGTGCAAAACTGGCTTGCACCCGTTGTATGTGAACGTAGAGTTTATAGCACCTGATCATCACGTGATGCTTGAACACGACGAACTTTCGCAAATGTGCATACATGAGGAGAAGACAGTTTTATCTTGATCTTTAAGTGAGGAATCATCTTATAATGCTACCGTCGCGATCTAAGCATAATAAGATACATAAAAGGATAAACATCACATGCATATGACTTTATGTGACATGGTATAGCCAATCTTCGCGCAATGATCTCCATCTTGTGCGTGCCGGCATGATCTCCATCACTCCACCATGATTGCCTCCACCACGAATAGCAACTACAACTATTGCTAACTACTTAGCGATAAAGTAAAGCTATTACATGGCGTATAAGAAGTTGGCACACAGGTCATACACAATTATAAAGACAACCATATGGCTCCTGCCGGTTGTGTACTCATCGACATGCAAGTCATGAAACATTACAAAACATGATCATCGCATACAACATACACATCACATCTTGGGCCGTACCATATCACAGAAAACACTCCCTGCAAAAACAAGTTAGACGCCTCTACTTTGTTGTTGCATGTTTTACGTGGCTTATGGGAGTAGCAAGCTAAGAACGATTCTTACCTACGGAAAGCCACAACGGTGATATTATGGTTGCCAAACTCCGGTGTAAATACCATGACAACTATAGTGAGAGAAACTGGCATCCACCAGCCGCATGTGTGGAACAAGCCACAGGTCAAGTGCGGAGCCGGTCTCGCGAACGAGGTCGCATAAGGTTGGCCTGGATCGATCTCACTATCCCGCGTCATAAGAAGTACACAAACAAGAGGCTTGCAATAGAAAACATCAACGCCCGCAACAAGCATGTTGCGTTCTACTCGTGAAACACATCTACGCATAGATCTAGCTCTGATACCACTGAAGGATTTCGCAGCATAGTAAATCAAAAAATTTCTACGGATGCGAACGGGAAAGCCAAGATCTAATTTAGGAGATGAAAACAACGAGGGGGGATAGATAAGATCTTCATACCCTTGAAGATTACAAGCGGAACGCTCACTAACGTGGGTGATGTAGTCGTACTCGCTTCTCCTCCTCGCGATCCGACCCGATCTAACACCGCAAGTGGCGATGCCTCCGAGAGATGCACACGTGCGGCACCTCGATGTCTCCTCCTTCCTCGGTCCAGCAAGTAGGGTGGAGAGATGGATTTGATCTACAACGCAACGGCGCGGTGCAAGTGGTGGAGAGTTTCTGCGGCAGGGCTTCGCCTACGCGCAGTCGGGAGGGAGAGAGAGAGGAGGGGCAGCAGGGCGGCTAGGGTTGAGGAGGAGGTGTAGGGGAGGGGTGCGCCCCCAGCCCTCTTTATATAGAGGGGTGGGCGGCCAGCCCTAGCCCCTCCCCCAAGCCCTAGGCCGGCGGCCAAGGAGGGAGGAGTGGGGGGCAAGTTTCCCCCTCCCTTCTAGAAGCTCCCCTAGGGTTTCCTAGGTGTTTGGCCGGCTGGGCCCTATGGGGCCTTGTGCCCCTGGCCCAATGCGGCCAGGGCACTCCCTCATAGCCCCATGCCCCCTCCCGGCAGGTGGGGCCACGTTGGTCCCCCTCTGGAAGGTTCTAGAAGCTTTCGGTACAATACCGATTAACCCGAAACAATTCTGAACTCCAAAAACTGCATTGCCTTATATGAATCTTATTCTCCGGACCATTCCGGAACCTCTCGTGATGTCCCGGAGACCATCCGAGACTCCGAACAAAAACTCATAAACCAATTATCCAATCTATCCTAGCGTCGAGACACGTTAAGTGTGACCTTCGGTTCGAGAATATGCGGACATGATCTTCTATCAATAATCAACAGCGGGTGCGAAACCCATATTTACTCCCACATTCATCGATGATCATATCGGATGAACCACGATGCCAGGATTCAATCAATCCCATATATATTCCCTTCGTCTCGCGATATTTTACTTGCGAGATTTGATCGCTTGTACCATCATACCTAGTTCAATCTAGCTCACAAAGAAGTATTTTACTCGTTCGTAATCCGATATCACTTTGTGATTCACTCCTTAACCACATGCTTGCAAGCGTGTTGATATCGACACGAGTGGGCCCAAGTATATCTCCGACTTGGGAGGGACAAATCCCATCTCGATACATACAACCCAACAGGTACTTTCCGATCACCTGAGAGACACCTTTATGATCACCCTCTCATAGGATGACGTTTGATGACCTCAAAGCTTTCTTCCGATACCAGGGAGTTGTATTATCATGGTCTAAGGAATACAATATTTGACATAAGAAAAGCTTCGCAAAGATGAACACGATGACACGATCTAATTGCTCCGCTCAGTTTGGGTCTATCCATCATATCATTCTCCCAATGATATGATCTCATTTTTAATCGACAACTCATGTCTATGGTTAGGAAACCTTAACCATCATTAATCAATGAGCTAGTCCATAGAGGCATACTAGGGACACGGTGTTGTTCAAAACCCACACAAGTATTAAAGTTTCCGCTTAATACAATTCTAGCATGGAATATAAACTTTATCATGAAGAAGAATTATAATAATAACATCTTTATTATTGCCTCTAGGGCATAATTCCAACAGTCTCCCACTTGCACTAGACTCAATAATCTAGTTTACATCTAGCAACAATCTAACACCCATGGCACTAAGGTGCTGATCATGTTTTGCATGTGGAAGAGGTTTAGTCAATGGATCTGTGACATTCAGATCTGTATGTACTTTGCTAATCTTCAGATCTCCATCTGCTATATAATTTCGGATTAGGTTGATATGCTTGGTCTTTGGATAATATCTTGGTTCCTTAGCTAGTTCTATGGCGCCAGTGTTGTCACACAATATCTCCAGTGGGTCCAAGGCACTTGGAACCACGCCAAGCTCAGTGATGAAGTTCCTGATCCAAACTCCTTCACTTGACGCTTCTGTAGCAGCCATGTATTCCGCTTCTACTGTAGATCCAACTCGGGCCGATGTTCCTCCGCAGCATAATGCCGTTCGAAAGGATGAATGGACACATCAAAGGATACGTTCGCAACAGGTCCCGTCCAGATGGAAGCATAGCCAAGGGCTTTCTGGCCGAAGAGTGCATCTCTTTCTGCATGAATTATCTAGACATCGAGAACCCTGTCGGTCTTCCCGTCAACAGGCACCTTGGCAAGCTTGACGGATCTGGTCACCGAGAGGGTTGTCGCATACTGTATGTAGACTTCGATTTTCGACGCGTATACTTTGATCGAGCAAACCTCGTCGCGCTACAACATTTAGAACTGGTCGATCCTTGGGTACAGAAGCACAAAAGGTTAATCGAGAAGAAGTACAGTGACCGGGGCATACAGAGGACGCAGGGAGAAATAATCAAAGAGCACAACTCAGATTTCACGCGTTGGTTTAGGTAGACGCTCCCTGATAATCCCCCGCGATCGCATTCTTCTGACACGGAAAAGATCATATTCACCTTGTCACAGGGACCGATGCAAAACCTGGTGACCTATCAGGCATATGATATCAACGGCTACACATTCTACACGGAGGAAAAGGACAACAAGTGTGATTATCAGAACTCACGCGTAACGTCCGAATTCTACACTGATGACAACATGAAGGAAAGATTCTACGGAAGGATCGAGGAGATTTGGGAGCTCGACTACTGTGGATAAAAGGTGCCGATGTTCCACGTTAGATGGGAAAAGAGCGTCGAAAGAGAAGACCAGTATTTCACAACCATGGTTATACCCGAAGCAGCCAAATCCAAGGTCACGGCATAACGTGGCCGCTAAAATGAACCGTGGTACTGGCTACCAAAGAGGACCAATGTTTTTCGACCAATTCGACAAAGCCTAGCCGTGTTGTCGTGAGGAGAGGAAAAAGAAACATCATCGGAATGGATGGAGTCGCCAACGAGCAAGACTTCGACCAGTACGGTGGTCCAAAGATTGAAGATGACGACGACTACGATGCAGCAACATACATCACAAGAAGAAAAAGGACAACCCTACCCAAAAAAGGTAGCCCGTTCGAAAGAAGAAACATTAAAGTGCCGGGGCTAAATTATTCAACCGCAACAAAGAAGGGAAAAAAGATTGTAAAACGCCAGCTCAAAAAATATTGTAAAACGCGTGATCGAAAAAGATTGTAATATTCATGGACAAATTATTATGAGATATTTATATCATGGAAAAATTATTATGACATATTTGAATCATATTTGTACCACTTTTATGACATATATTATCACTTTTGGGCATTTTTGGAATATTTAAAAGTATTTTAAAAACAAAATAAAACTTTTATGACATATATCACCACTTTTGGGCATTTTTTGGAACATTTAAAAATATTTTTAAAATAAAAATAAAAAAGGTGGGCACAGGATTCGAACCTGGGTGCTCACAGGTTTAGAATAGAGCAGTGGGTGGAACTAGTGGGATAAGACAGTGCTAGTGATAACTATGGGGTGGGAGCCCTCTTATCTGACTAGTCCTACCCACTTAGGCGTAGCGCACTCTGGCCAAGTGCGCTACGGCCTAAGTGGGTAGGACTAGTCAACTGTCGCCCTTTATCCTCATCCTCAGACACAGATCCATCGTCTAACCTTATCGTCCCCATCGACGCGCCGCCACCGCCGGAGGTTAGGAGGAGGAGGCTGCCACACTAGGAGGAGAGTTCGCCACGCCAGGAGGAGGAGGAGGAGGCGGCTGCGTGAATCGTTCGGGACAGGGCGCGGTGCGGGATGGACCACACACGGCGGCGGATCGACCACACACGGCTGCGGCGGCTGGCAAGGTACCTCCCTCCTCTCCCCTCTCTCCTCGGCTGCTCCTCCTTGCTCGTCTCTCTATCTTGGGCGGGGGGTGGGGGAACGACGACCTACAGATCGGAGGCACCTGCGGATTGTTTAGGGGAAATCATGTTAAGAACCTCTGCTTGATCACATTTCGTTCCGAAAGAGAGACTTGATCCATTAGTGTTGAGGTATAGTTTGTCCAATTACTGGTCTTGAATTTTATGTTATGGCACTAGACGGGAGTAAGTAAAAATGTGTTTTTGCATGCTGTCTTGATAATTTTTCTGTAATGGTATTTTTAGTTATTTATTATCTGATTTTTTAGACAACAACATATTTTCACTATTATTCTACCCCTGAAAGGTCTAGTTATGACTTGGGTTAAGCTAAGTTCATAGGAGTACCAACTATGTCATTTGGTGCTGGAGTGAAAGGGGTTTGGTTGGAGTGAGGATCTGCTTGGTTTGGGTCCTGGCGAGCCAATTTGTGAACAAGTTCTCATGCAGATGGTTCAACCCCATGGATCTTGTTGTCGATAACCTAAACAGTGATAGAGAAGTGCAAAGAAATTTTGACAAACATATTTAGTATCAAGAGAGCTCTGGGGTAATTTTGTTAGATAGACCAAAGGTTGAACTGGGCATGACACTTGTGCTCAAAGTACCAGGTACCTCTGCTTGGATGGGCTAGATTGCAGTGGAGTGTAGCTGGTTGTAGTTTTTGGATGCATATTTGTACGGGTGAAATTTAGTAGGCCACGGGTACTCTCTGGTCCAAATCATGTACTACATCCCAATGAACACCGCACTGCAAATCTGCTCCTGTGAATACCAACTAATTTGCTAGGCAGGTGATTCTTGAATGTCAAGGTACTGTTTGTGAATTGTTCATAGTTTTGCTAGAACACAAGTTGGATTATTGGTAGAACACAAGTTGAATGTCAAGGTACTGTTTTGCTAGAACACAAGTTTTTACTGTCATGGTTGTAGGTTTAGGTGGTAGATACTCAATATCACTTTTACTGTGTAGGGTGTAGGTTTTATGCTTATCTCATCTAATGAGATAAAAATGAAATGCTTATCAGATAAGCATACTCATCCAACAACTCAATGGTTATGCTTATCAGATAAGCATGTTCAATATCATCTGATGGTTTTTATCTCATCAGATAAGCATACTCAATATCACTACACAATGTTAATATTATTTTTGTCAATATTGATGGTTTTTATCTCATCAGATAAGCATTTCATTTCAATGGATGTAGTTGCTGGATTAATATAGGCATAACCTGATGCTAGACTTGATGGAAAACCTGATGCTAGGCATAACCTGATGTAATTAATCAGTGAGAATTTCTAGACTTGATGGAAAACCTGATGCTAGGCATAACCTGGTGCTAGACTTGATGGAAAACTATATGTTGTAGGGGTTCGTAGAATGGAAAACAAAAATTTTCTACCGCATGCACACAAACAAGCCAAGATCTATCTACTAGATTGTAGCAACGAGTCGATAGAGGAACTCACCCTCGAAGATTCCAAAGCGGTTAACGAGAGCAGATTCTCGTGGGTGATGTAGTCGTACACTTTCCGATCTCAAGATCGCGTAGATGATCCTTCCAAATCGCTGCTTCGCAGGCGCTGCAATGGGTCACACGCTCGGTACTTGATGAAGACCTTCCTCTCCCTTGTTCCAAAGAGGGCAGCGGAGGTTGTAGCACTCTCTCGTGATTCCGCAAAGACGACGGCGTGGTACCGGAAGTAGAGGGGAGATCTCGCATGGCTTCGCCTTAAGCCGAAGCGAGTATGGTGGATTAGGGTTTCCCGGAAAACTAGGGTTTAGAGATCCGGGAGGAGGAGGAGGAGGTGTCGGCGGCGGCGGCTCGTGGAGAGGGCTTGGAACTTGTGTTGTTTGGGGCAGCCCTCCCCCTCTATTTATGAGAGGGAGGGGCATCCTTGGGAGGGGTGGGTTTGAATCCAAACCCAAACCCAAGTTGGATTGAGAGAAGGACTTGTTTCTTCTCCCACTAGGAAACTATTGTTCCAGTTTGACTTTTCAAACTTCCCGTTTGACTTTCAATTTAGAGCTTTATTTCTCTCTTGCATATGCCAACACCAAGTGACCTTGGACATGATCCAATCATTCCACTTACCCATGACACATTCATGGACCATTCTCCTTTCGGACCGGTGAACCTTCTAGACCCTTCTAGAACCTCTCCGATGAAATCATCGGAAACTTTCCCGAACTCTGAAATAGGACTTTCCTTATATGAATCTTATTCTCCGGACCATTCCGGATCTCCTCGTGATATCCCGGATCCCATCCGAGACTCCAAACAATATTCGGTCTCTTACTAATCATTCCATAACTACTCAACAACATCGAATCCTTAAGTGTGTCTCCCTACGGTTCGTGAATTATGCGGACATGACCGAGACACTTCTCCGATCAATAACCAATAGAGGAATCTGGAAATTCATATGGCTCCCACATATTTCTACGATTACTTTGCGATCGAATGAACCACTTACATACGATACCAATTTCCCTTTGTCTCACGATAGTTTACTTATCCGAGGTTTTGATCGTCGGTATCTCTGCATACCTAGTTCAACCTCGCATCGATAAGTACTCTTTTCTCGTTCCCGTGGTATGTGATCCCTTGTGAGCCAGTCACATGCTTGTAAGCTAATTGGATGACATTCCACCGAGAGGGCCCAGAGTATATCTATCCGTCATATGGATGGACAAATCCCACTCTTGATCCATGAGCCTCAACCCATACTTTCTGAACACTCAATGCCACCTTTATAGCCACCCAGTTACGGTGCGGTGTTTGATGTCATCAAAGCATCCTTCCGATGATGGTGATTAACATGATCTCATGGTCGAAGGAATTAGGTTACTATGTATCAGAAAGCTTATAGCAAATGAACTATTTTAAATGACTTGATCTTTATGCTATGCTTAACTATAGGAGTATGTCCATCACATCATTATCCTAATGATATGACCCTGTTGTTAATAACATCTCTATGTTCATGATCAGGAAACCATGATCATATATTAACCAACAAGCTAGTTTAACAAGAGGCTTTACTAGGGACTCTTTTATGTTTACAAATCACACAAGTATTAATGTTTCCTTTTAATACAATTATAGCATGGTATGTAAACATTTATCATAAGTATGAATATATGATAATAACCTACTTTATTATTGCCTCTTGGGCATATCTCCAACAGTCTCCCACTTGCACTAGAGTCAATAATCTAGTTTCAAACCTTTGTGTATTCAACACCTATGGCTTTCCGGTGTTGTAAGTACACGTTTGCTAGTGGTCAACTGATCTCCGGATCTGACACTTCCAAGTCCGTGTGTAATTGCATGTCTTTGCGTCTCTACGCATCACTCATTCTCTAATGAGATGGCTTTGTATAAATTTGGTCCTTTGGTGAGACCTTTAGTTCTTTGGGGTTAAAACATGTTGATAATATTGTCGTACAATATATCTTCATAGTATTATCCCGCTGTGAACTACACCTAGTTTGATAACAAACTACTTGACACAAATGCCCTCTTTAGCTGCTATAATAGCAGTCATATACTCAGCCTTTTGTTGTAGTATCTGTCACAATGTCTTAACTTTGGAATTCATCCAAATTCATTATGGAACTTACTTTCCATCATATTGTGCCACCGTTAGTTTAGATTGAGATAAACTTAATTTGTACTTTGTGACAAAACTAGTATCAAAGTAATTCATTTACAATGAACTAACCATCTATTTGTCATTTCTACAAAATAATATATTATTAGTTCTTTTACAAGATCATAAGAATATTTTTACTATCGTCCAATGATTATCTTATGAATCATTCTGATACATGCTCATAACATTTAGAGCATAGGACATATCTGGATTTGTACATATCACAGTATGATTGATATAAATAGTCTTTGTGATTTCATACATCAAGTATCAATCTATACTTGAATCTTTGTTTCACTTACCAAGTGTCAATACACTTGAATATATCATCAATATTGAACTCATTCAATCCTTTTCTCGTATGACAAGAACCTTTCTTGTATTTTCTATATTGAACTTATTCAATACATCATCTATGTACTTTCGCACAACCATATTAGCGTCTATTGATGCCAAATATTTGGTTTTGCCTAAGTCTTTCATCGGATGAAATTCTTAATATGTGTTAATAAAAGATACATCATTTTTAATCAACAATATGTCTTCCACATAATGTATTAGAAACATGTCTTAGCGCTCCCACTTAATTTCTTGCAAATGCAAGCATCTTCATTGTCTCTGATGAAATTAAACTCTTTTAACAGTTTCATCATAGTGAAGATTCCAACTCCGCGATGCTCACTTCAACCATTGAAGTTTGCATATGCTTTTAGCATCCTTTGAATTAACAAAACCCTATGGACCATGTTATGCACATGTCCTAGGTAACAATTCTATTAGAAGAACTTGTTTTGTTTATTCAACTACCACATAACAAAATTATATGTAGTGGTTGCTACATTAATCCGTCTAGACTAAATATCGCTATGAAAGATCAAATCTTGTCATAGTCAACCTTTGAACATTGTTGTGAACTCTTTCCCAACATGTCGACCATTTAATTTCTTTATAGATCCAAACACAACTGTAAGGTCTTACACCTTTCTCGAGGGTCCTTCAAGTTCAAAACTTGATTTCTCGTGTATGGAACTATCACGGATTTTATGGCTTCAAGCCATTTTACGGAGTCAGGGCCCATCACCGCTTCTTTGCATGTAGTACGTTCATTATTCTCAAATAATGATTCAACCCTCAAATCTTGGTATTTGATTGCTTACTCGACCTACTTGGTTCAATAGAAACTTTGACCTTCGTAACCACAACCTTTGAGGCACGTGAGCCATGAGCATTGTTGCTGCCTCTGGAGCACTTTTCGGCGCTGCGCAACTTTGCACATATAGCTAAGGTTCTTTTAACTTTATCAAAGTTCTATTGTCCTCCCACTTATCTTTTCACAAAAAATTCCTTCTCAAAGAAACTTGATGTTCTAAGTGACAAACACTTTTGTCTCCGATGTTATGGAGGATTACTTAACAGTTATTCGAAATAACATACAAAGACAGGTTCATCCGACTTTGGTTGCAAACATCTTTCTTATGCATAGCATACCAATGTTTAAGAAAGGACAACTTGGGTTTTATCCCAAACCATAACTTTATATGGTGTCATTTCAACGGATTATGATGGAGCTATTTTCAGTGGAAAAACGGTAGTCTCTATAGCTTTTAATCTTTAAAATATAATGGCAGTTTTATGATTTACACCTTCGATCTTACCATGTCAAACAAGTTTTAATTACATATCTCGAACGCTCCATACTCTTATGGTGTTTCGGGACATGCAAATCCACAGAACGATTCCTTAAATCTTAGGTATTATGCTAAACTTGTAACTCAAGTATCTTCCTTTATGATCTTATCATAAACTATTTATATTCTTGTTACAATGATCTTGCACTTCGTCTTGAAAGTCTTTGAACTTTTCAAATGTTTCATACTTCATCCTTATTAAGTAAATATTCATATATTCACTCAAATTTTCAGAGAAAGCATATGAAGTTGAAATCCATCGCTCTTGACTACACATATTGGACTTCGTACAACAATATGTACAAGTTCCAATAAGCTAGTCATTCGTTCCCTTTTGGCCTATGAACGAAGTTTTAATTATCTCTAGGAAAGTTTCACAAGCGTCATTTGATCAAAAATCAAAAGACTCCAAAATTACATCCACATGGAGTTTCTTCATGTTTTCTTTCCAATATAATTTAAATGGCGATGTCACTTCCTAAGTGATCTTTCAACAATTTGTCTTTCGACATTTTAGCACTAGTTTTATGGATGTGATTTCTCCAACTAGATTTGTGAATCATCCATCTTTTATGGATTACGACAATTATTTGAACAACCCTTTTGTTCTCATAATACCTGATAAAACAAATCTTGAAGGCAAGCTTTGATGTTTAACAAGAAGCACAATAACCCTTTATTTGTTCTCGATGAACATCATCACATATTCTTTTGCTAGTTACTTAGGCCATTGTAGTTCATGAATTGTGTTGTTTCGTATGACGATTCACACCAACAAATTCAGTATCAAATACTTAAGAACCACATTGTTTAATAAGCAAAGAATATAGCCATAACATGTATATCATCTATATACTTAAACTGAACAATTCTAGTCTTTTCTTTTCTGCCATATATTTATGAGATTCTCTTTCAGTATTTCCTTTTCTGTTTGAAAGAATCTATCAACATCAATAGTGGAGTCATACATATGACACATAGTCCAAAGCGTGTATAATTAAATACCAATGTCTTTGGACTTGCACTTTGAAGTAGATCACCATCATCAAATGTTTGGTGTGCTTTCAAATTCCATTCTTTAGTAATCTCTTGGTGTGGTAAATATTTTACCTACATCAAATATTCACCCTTATCATGGAATTATTCATGATCAAGCTACTTTTAGCTTATAAAGATGAATCGCGAGTATAATGTTGCTATCCAAAACCTTTTGGTGGATTAGGACAACTAGTGTCTCCAACCCTTTGCAAATTCTCATCAAATATGAGAACATGACTTTTGCCATATTATACTCTGTCATGTTGCAACCAAAACTTCGTTTCAGATATCACAATATCTTCCACACATCATGGTTTCTGAAACAACTCTTTCAGATCCTAGATAACCTTGATATTAAGACAATCCTTTGAATATCAAGAATCATGGAGACAAACATGATACTTATACACTAACACTTGGAATTGTCACTCTTGTTTTAATACCAATTATTAAACTTCATGGAGTAACCGGAACTTTACTGAAAGTTTGCAATAGGACTTTTAAACTTTAGATTAACACTTCAAAACAATACGATACCAGTTTGTAAAGTAACTAACCAGAATTCTATAGTTCTATCATCTCAATTAAAACTAAGCGCAAGGTGGTAAATGGATGCCAATGACTACAACAACTATGCAAATTCACTTTGAGTTAATTTATGATAAATAGTGTTCAACTTTTAATCATATTGCCGTTGAACTCCCACTCAAAACAATATCCCTCACATTGTTTTAGTGATCACACGAACCAAATCCACCACATCAAAACCGATCATCACGAGAGTTGATGTAGCTTCAATGGCGAACAATCAACATGTTCATCATAACTACTATATGACTCATGCTTTACCTTTCGGTGATCCGTGTTCCGAGACCATGTCATACATGCTAGGCTCACAAGATCAAACCTTAGCTTCCGCATGAGCAAATCTGCTTGCTCACGTTGTATACACTCGCAGAATCTAACACACCCGATCATCACGTGGTGCTTCAAACAACGAGCTTTAGCAACGGTGCTTACTAAGGATGAACACTTTAAAACTTGAAATTGTGTGTTTGAGGATCATCTTATAATGCTACCGTCAAACTAAGCAATACAAGATGCATAAAAGGATTAACATCACATGCAATTCATAATATGTGATATGATATGGCCTTTCTTCTTTGTGCTTCCGATCTCCATCTTCAAGCACGAACATGATCTCGATCTTCACCGGTATTACATCAAGGTCAATGATGCCGCTCCATGGTTGTCTTCCACCAGCTTCAACTATTACAACTACTTTGAATAGACACGCGGGTCTTAACAGAATTTAAAGACAACCATATGGCTCCTGCCAGTTGCCAACTTACAATAAGGAACATTGCATACATCAAATATAATCACAATCATGGCCATATCACATCACAGCAGACCCCTGCAAAACAAAGTTAGACGCCTCTAATTTTCTTTGCATATTTTACGTGGTTTGGGTCTTTCAATAAGTGTCGTTCTAACTTACGAACAAGAACCACAACATTGATACTAGTGTTGTCAATCACCCGTTGTAAATTGAATCTTAACTATGTTGGGAGAAACAGGCACCCGCAAAGCCACTTATGCAATACAAGTTGCATGTCAAGCGTGGAGCAAGTCTCATGAACGATGTCATGTAAGGTTAGCCCAGGCCGCTTCATCCCACCATCCCGCAAGATGCAAAGTACACAAGAAGCAATCGACAACAAAAACATCAACGCCCACAATGACCATTGTGTTCTACTCGTGCAACAGGTCTACATATAGACATGGCTCTGATACCACTATAGGGGTTCGTAGCATGGAAAACAAAAAATTTCTACCGCATGCACACAAACAAGCCAAGATCTATCTACTAGATTGTAGCAACGAGTCGATAGAGGAACTCACCCTCGAAGATTCCAAAGCGGTTAACGAGAGCAGATTCTCGTGGGTGATGTAGTCGTACACTTGCCAATCTTAAGATCGCGTAGACGATCCTTCCGGCGCTGTGTTTCGGCAGCGCTCAATGATCGGTCACATCGCTCGGTATCGATGAAGACCTTCCTCTCCTTGTTCCAGCAAATGGAGGTTGTAGCACTCTCCTCGTGATTCCGGCAGCATGATGGCGTGGTACCGGAAGTAGAGGGGAGATCTCGCATGGCTTCGCCTTAAGCCGAAGCGAGTATGGTGGATTAGGGTTTCCCGGAAAACTAGGGTTTAGAGATCCGGGAGGAGGAGGAGTCGTGCTCATGTGGCGGCGGCATCAAGCGGCGGCGGCCAGCGGCGCTGGTGGCTCGTGGAGAGGGCTTGGAACTTGTGTTGTTTGGGGCAGCCCTCCCCCTCTATTTATGAGAGGGAGGGGCAACCTTGGGAGGGGTGGGTTTGAATCCAAACCAAAACCCAAACCCAAGTTGGATTGAGAGAAGGACTTGTTTCTTCTCCCACTAGGAAACTATTGTTCCAGTTTGACTTTTCAAACTTCCCGTTTGACTTTCAATTTAGAGCTTTATTTCTCTCTTGCATATGCCAACACCAAGTGACCTTGGACATGATCCAATCATTCCACTTACCCATGACACATTCATGGACCATTCTCCTTTCGGACCGGTGAACCTTCTAGACCCTTCTAGAACCTCTCCGATGAAATCATCGGAAACTTTCCCGAACTCTGAAATAGGACTTTCCTTATATGAATCTTATTCTTCGGACCATTCCGGATCTCCTCATGATATCCCGGATCCCATCCGAGACTCCAAACAATATTCGGTCTCTTACTAATCATTCCATAACTACTCAACAACATCGAATCCTTAAGTGTGTCTCCCTACGGTTCGTGAATTATGCGGACATGACCGAGACACTTCTCCGATCAATAACCAATAGAGGAATCTGGAAATTCATATGGCTCCCACATATTTCTACGATTACTTTGCAATCGAATGAACCACTTACATACGATACCAATTTCCCTTTGTCTCACGATATTTTACTTATCCGAGGTTTTGATCGTCGGTATCTCTGCATACCTAGTTCAACCTCACATCGATAAGTACTCTTTTCTCGTTCCCGTGGTATGTGATCCCTTGTGAGCCAGTCACATGCTTGCAAGCTAATTGGATGACATTCCACCGAGAGGGCCCAGAGTATATCTATCCGTCATATGGATGGACAAATCCCGCTCTTGATCCATGAGCCTCAACCCATACTTTCTGAACACTCAATGCCACCTTTATAGCCACCCAGTTACGGTGCGGTGTTTGATGTCATCAAAGCATCCTTCCGGTGATGGTGATTAACATGATCTCATGGTCGAAGGAATTACGTTACTATGTATTAGAAAGCTTATAGCAAATGAACTATTTTAAATGACTTGATCTTTATGCTATGCTTAACTATAGGAGTATGTCCATCACATCATTCTCCTAATGATATGACCCTGTTGTTAATAACATCTCTATGTTCATGATCAGGAAACCATGATCATATATTAACCAACAAGCTAGTTTAACAAGAGGCTTTACTAGGGACTCTTTTATGTTTACAAATCACACAAGTATTAATGTTTCCTTTTAATACAATTATAGCATGGTATGTAAACATTTATCATAAGTATGAAGATATGATAATAACCTACTTTATTATTGCCTCTAGGGCATATCTCCAACATATGTGCTACTATTTTTGATCATCTAGGCACTGTTGTTCATCTAGGCACTGTTGTTCAATATTGATTTGATCATCAACATGTTGTTCAAAATCTGGAGCTACTGTTTTTGCACTATTTTGATCCAACTTTAAATCTAGAATGAAATCTAGAAATGACAGCTACTGTTTTTGCGCATTAGCAAACATGATGAGGGACAAAATGTACAAATCAACACAATATATATTTTTCTAGCAGTATGTGCTCCTACTATTATATGTGCTGCTGGCTGCAAAAAAACTACTATGCTGCTACTACTATATGTGTTGCTAGATCTGGCCATTTATTTTTATATACATAGTAATGATCTTGATGTGCTTGTTGTGCTGGTAATGTACTGGCTGTGCTTGTGCTTGTATGAAGCACTTTATTATGTCGTGTATGCAGGTTCTTGTATGAAATGAGTCCTGATTTTTGCCGAAATGTTGATTAACTTCCGTTTCGGCAGAAATCGGGCACTCCTAGTTTAAGAAAATTAGCAAAGGTCATGCCGGATTTTTCCGTGCATTTAACCAATTATTTGTTTTTATTAGTGCAAAGATGTGTGACAACGACGAGGCTGGATGTTCTAAGCGCATCAGCGCTGAAGGAGAACTCAGACCTCCGAATAAACAATTGACATTCTGGGAGGCGGCCCAGCGGCTAGAAGACGATGGAGAATATCATCCTTCGGAGAGCGAGGATGATGAGATGGAAGACGCGGAGGAAGAAGCCGAAGGAACGGTGGATGATGAAACCACTAATGGCGGCGAGGGCACATGGAGTGGTAGCAATCCTCCTAAGAAGAAGAAGCAGAAGGAATAACGCCCGAACACGGTCGGCACCGTCAGGAAGGAAATTACCGAAGTGAGCCCAACAAGGGTTCCTTTGGCGCCCGACCTTGTCGTCAGAGGGTACAGTGGGCAAGTGACGGCGATCACCCGGACAACCATCTCGATCAACACCGAGAATCTCCGGCATAAAGATAATGGCCACTTGCGCACACTCCTCTTCGAGAAGCTGCACGCAAGATACAAGTTCCCCGCTGAGTATCGGAACACAAATTATCATGGGAACGAAGTAAGAAAATCCGCCCTCACAAAGATGAGCATCGCCCTGGACAGCTGGAGAACCCAGATAAAGAAGAAGATATATAAAGAAGGCAAAAGTCTTGAGGAGATCCAGAAGATTGACCCGCAGATCACCGAAGATCAGTTCCAGGAGTTCAAGGAGAGGTGTGAATCCGAAAGAGCCCTGGCCAATAGTAATCGGGGAAAGGTGCTGTAGGCGATGAATATAGGTCATCACCATCTCGGATCTGGTGGATACAGAACCGCGGAGGCCAAATGGAATAGGGAGGACGAAGAGTATAAATCTAAGGGGATAGAAAATCCCTTTGCAAAATTCGAACCCGGGCAAGTTCGAAACTTCATCAGGGCCCATTACCATGTGGACCCAAAAACCAAACAACTCACCACGGATCCTGCGGTGAAGGAATTCGAGGAAATTGTGGTAAGTAATATAATTACTGCGGATCAACTCGATTGCATTCTAATCGATGAAGTCTAGTTTGTAAACGGTTCAATGTTACTTCTTCTTCAGGAGGAGGAAATTGTTGCTAGTCATGGATCCCAGGGTTCCTCATCCCAGGGGTCGACGGTGGCCACCCTATGGGATAACCCTTTTAACAGGGCGATGAACCGGGCCAAGAAAATAGAGCCGCCATTATCGTCATTTGGCCGCCGCCTCGGGGTAAGACTTGGGTGGATCATTTTGGTCCACCGCCAAGGATGCGTGTGGCGCCGTCGGGAAGGAGCGAGGAGGAAAACCGCGAGGTTCAAGAACTTAAGGAACAAGTGGCACGGATCCCGCAGATCGTCCAAGACAACCTGGCAATCACCCTCATGTCGTTCCTGCCTACCTTGGTGGAGTCAATAGCGAACTGGAGTGCGGGTGGTCGAGTAGGGCCGTGCCCGATTCCAAGCATGGTCAGCAGCCATTCGAACAACGCGGCACCGATGAATCAGGAGAACTATGTGTTCGTGACTCCGCCCGCTAGCACCGCGGCTCCGCAAGTGTTGGTGACTCCCACTGCCATCACCGTGGCGCCGGACATGTTGGTGGCCCCCTGCCACCGTCGCGGCGGCACCGGAGCTCCAAGCACCCGGTAGGGAGAATACACCGGCGGCCAGCACCGCGCCATAGCAGCCCCTCCGTCTCTTGCACGCCCGTCGCTGTATGTGGTGTCTCGACATTATCTGATATCGACGCCATCACGATAAACAAATTGCTTTACCGCCTTTCACGCCATCTATTACTCTTATGGCATCTCTAACGACGCCGTACATGTTTTCCGCAGACAGATGTTCCTTGCACTCTCTTATGCTACATGAACAACGAGCTGAGGGATGTTGCCAAGGGTACCATCGTTCAACCCTTGCAGCGCATGTTCCACTCAAGGCTGATGCCAAATAGCGTGCACAGGGTTAAAATTAGTCAGGTGCTAAGGGGCTGCGACGACCTGGAACCTCCCATTCAACCTCCAGGAGCGGATGAAGAAGAGCCGGCTATCCTCGGAAGTTGCTTTGGCTTATTCTTGCAATGGCCAAAGAGCATGATAAGTTTGGGGACGGCGGGGGCCATCACGCCACAGACAACATCACCGCCTGTCGTGCCAGCGATAAGCGATGGCAAGGCCCCCTTACCGCCCTCGCCGTCACCTCCACGCGGTGGGTCGGATGATCATGTTGATGATATGCACATGGAGAAGGATCCGTCCGAGGACGACGAAGACTAGAATGATCACTTCTTCAACACTCAGTTTAGCAACGAAGACCTAGTTGGTGGCCCCACAGAGAAACCCACTATCACCAAGCGTCTGTTTGGTTCTCAGGAGACGCCTCCAGCTTGCGCCTTACAGAGCCAGCTGATACAACCAACTAGCCCTTTATTCTAAGCCCTGACACACTACATGGGGCGGCAGGTGCTCAGATTGCGGTGCCTGCCCGCTCTCCAAAAGTAAAAAAGGGCAGGAAAAGAAAATCTAGCAGCTCGAGCCAGCCGGTGGCGTCAACTGTGAATCCGATCAGGTTTCGGGATGGGCCACCAAGACCCGAGGGTATTATGTGGAGGATTCATGTGGCGGGTGAGCCCATGCTACCTAAGAATTTGTGGAGGCTCGCCAGTTCGGAACTGCAGAGTGTGCATGACGGCGTGCTAATGATAGAGAGACGCCTTCTGGCGAAGAAAGATCCCTCGCACCCGGTATTCGTGGTTAAGGTGCCACCAGGCTTGGGCTTCGTCGACAATGCCCCTGCGGATCTGTTCTTCCTGTGGTTTGACGACATCTTCAATATGTTCCACCTATACCCGCTGCACTATACCATGGTCCGCATGTTTTCTCTCAGCCTGGCCATGCAGATCATTAGAGAGAACACACCGGGCATCGCTATAGTGGACCCCTACTACATGCGTGACGGCTTGGTTCCCCAATCGAACGACGTATCGTGGCCTCGTACCTAAAAAGAATCTTCATGGCGAACAAGACAAAGGAATACATTCTCGTGCCTTACTTTCCCGAGTAAGTCGTTATTCATTCGCCACCGTCGATTGGCTTTATTAGATTATCATCATTCTTTTTCCAACACATTCCATTTGAATTTTTTGCACAGAGATGAAGACTGCACGCTCATCTCCTTATCGCCGAAGCATTCGCACGCCACGTATTTCGACTCGGGGAGTCTAGAAAAGAAGAAAAACTACGACAAGATCAAGGAAGTTCTGGATGATGCTCTCACTAGCTATGCCTCGACGGAAGGCACCACCTTCGTGCGTACGAAGGTCAAGTTCGGCAGGCACGTCTTCAACCACGTAACGGAGTTCCCCTGCGTGAAGCAGCCGGAAAGCAGTAAGAAGGAAGCCTACTACGCACTCCATCACATGAGGGCGTTCCTACTAGACCAGCAGAATTCTATGCTGACAGATCATCTCAAACAGTGGGCCGAAGCAAAGGCCAAGATCATTGATTCAGATATCAGACAAGAGATGTATCGCATCCAGCAGCAGTTTGGGGCAATCATCTTTCGTGATGTCATGACTTCGGGGGGGGGGGGGGATCTTCTACGGAGGAAATATCCTGAATAACCGTGACATAGAAGATCACCTAGAGATGAAGGGTGACTGTAGGAAGTTCATGACGAGACAATGCGTCCTCCCGTTCCCTAAGCCGAGCCAGAAGGCTTGATGTTGGCCTAGTTGTAGTTCCAAACTATAGATGACCTTTGTGTATGTGTGGACAAGTGTACATGCTACTACTTATCTTATTAGGTTTATGAATCATCGCTTACTTCTTTTGCTTATTATTATTATATATCAATCAATGCTTGGTTTTTTTGCTTACTCTTTGGTCCTTTGCTCACTTTTGTCCTTACTTTATTTGTCTTTTTTCGAGAATAATGTCGATGATTGAAATGTCGTGGCACACTATATATGTGAATGTGGTACAACGGGATTGTGAGCCTTGTGATATGCACAAGTCCAGGTCTTGTGCATCCTACTTGGCTCATGGTTCTGTCGTAGCATATTCATGTGTCCAACGACCTATGTATATATGAGGCATTCTTTTTGATTTACTTTGGTCTTTTTCGAGAATAATGCCAATGATTGAAATGTCGTGGCACAATATATATGTGAATGTGCTACGACGGGATTGTGAGCCTTGTGATATGCACAATTCCAGGTGTTGTGCATCCTACTTGGCTCACAGTTCCATCGTAGCATATTCATGTGTCCAACGACCTATGTATATATATGAGGCATTCTTTTCGAGTTACTTTGGTATTTTTCGAGAATAATGACGATGATTGAAATATCGTGGCACACTATATATGTGAATGTGATGTGATGGGATTGTAAGCCTTGTGTTATGCACAAATCCAGATGTTGTGCATTCTACTTGGCTTAAGGTTCCATCATAGCATATTCCTGTGTCCAACGACCTAGTTAGTTATATATGAGGCATTCTTTTTGAGTTACTTTGGTCTTTTTCGAGAATAATGCCGATGCTTAAAATGTCGTGGCACACTATATATATGAATGTGCTACGACGGGATTGTCAGCCTTGTGATATGCACAGGTCCAGGTGTTGTGCATCCTACTTGCCTAACAGTTCCATCGTGGCATATTCCTGTGTCCAACGACCTAGTTATATATGAGGCATGCTTTTTGAGTTACTTTGGTCTTTTTTGAGAATGCCGATGATTGAAATGTCGTGGCACACTATATATGTGAATGTGTTGCAATGGGATTGTACGCCTTGTGCTATGCACAAGTCCAGGTGTTGTGTATCCTACTTGGCATACAGTTCCATCATAGCATATTCCTATGTCCAACAACCTAGTTATATATGAGGCATGATTTTTGAGTTACTTTGGTCTTTTTGAGTTGGGAGTACTTTCTATAAGTGTATCTTCATATGCAACTTTAATTATATTTTTTTTCAATCACTGGTTAATTATTATTGTCAACTTGTAGATGACATGGTACGTCGTGTACAAGGGACGGGTTCCTGGAGTCTACGATGATTGGGAAGACTGCCGGAGACAGGTGCACCGTTTCAGCGGCAATAGCTATAAAGGGTACAACACTATGGCGGAGGCGAAAGCTAGATACACGCGCTATCTAGCGGGAGTTAGGACGAGGAACCGGATGAAGACCTACACCTTCGTCGTGGTGATCATGCTTATCGTCTTTGGTTGTTTATCCCGTGTTTGTCTCTATCTAGTTTAGATGTCTAGGCGAGCTTCCGAGCTCTAACTTGTTCGAGACACATGTATTCGCATGTCACCAACTATTTTATAACTTGATCGAAACAATGTATAACTTATGTATTCATGTATGGGACTTAATTATCTATATGTATTTGTTTCAATCTTGTTTTGCAAATTGTGTATTTATATATATAACTGTATATCTTATATCTGTATGTGTATATCTGCCTGTAATATTGTATATAATCTGTATTGTATATCATCTGGCTCTGAAATTAAGAAAAAACAAAAAAAAGCCCATGGTGCAAATGGCAAAGCTTCTGTGGCGCACATTATCTAAAGCGCATGTGCGCAGGTTAGTGGCGCACGTGCGCCACAGAAGATCCTGGGCGTAGCGCACCTGCCCTCCTAGCCGTGGCGATTTGTCATGTGCACCACGCCTATCTCGACACAACCGTGGCGCACCAGGCAGTGCGCCACGGCTAGGAGATAACCGCAATGCGATGCTAGTGACGCACTGCTAGTGCGCCACGGAAGGCCTTTTCATGTGCGCCACAAACAGGCGTTTTCCTAGTAGTGTACAACTGATGCTCTCTAAGGGTTCCAAGAATGGTCCTTAGGTGTATCTCATGTTCTTCTTCTGATTTGGAATAAATCAGAATGTCATCGATGAAAACAATGACAAACTTATCTAGGAAGTCCATACAAATCTTATTCATGAGGTTCATGAAATAAGCGGGGGCATTGGTTAATCCAAAATACATGACATTATACTCATATAATCCATATCAGGTGGTAAGGGCAGTCTTTGGAATATCCTCTGCGCGAATCTTGAGTTGATGATAGCCAGTTCTAAGATCAATCTTAGAAAACACTTTGGCACCAGTCAACTGGTCAAACAGGTCTTCTATCTTTGGCAACGGGTACTTGTTCTTGATGGTGACATCATTCAACTTCTGATAATCTGTACACAAATGGTTACCTCCACCTTTCTTGTCCACAAACAAAATAGATGATCTCCATGGTGACGCACTTGGTTGAATCAGTCCAATTTCCAGCATGGCATCCAATTGCTTCTTCAGTTCCACTAGTTCATACGGGTTCATACTATATGGTCTCTGGGCTATGGGTCCGGTTCCAGCTATTAGTTCGATGATAAACTCGATATCCTGATCTGGGGGCATACCGGGCAAAACATCTGGAAATACATCGGGGTATTCACAGACTATCCGGACTTGTTCAATGGTTGGTTGGGCTATACTCTTGTTTCACTTGAATTGACGGGGCAAGGTTTCAGATACATGCTCGACTGATATTCCGGCTATACTGGTCATGGTTATGGATTTCTTGGCATAGTCAATTAATCCTTTGTGTTTGTACATCCAATCCATTCCTAGTACTACTTCCAAACCTTTAGTTCCAAGTACTATTAGATTAGCATAAAAATCTATGCACTGGATTCGGATAGGGACGACTTTGCAAATTTGCCTAGCTTTGGTGGTTGAACCAGGTATTTGAACAATCATAACACGCTTCAATTTGGTTGGTTGAATCTTACTAGTGCATGCAAATTCTTCAGTAACAAATGAGTGCGATGCTCTAGAATCAAACAACACTCTTGCAAGTACTGAGTTAACAGAAAACATACCCAGCACGACATCTGGTGCTTCTTGGGCTTCTTCAGCATGCATGAGAAAGAGACGGCCGTTGCGGTTGAGCGAATTCCCTGGGGAAAACCTTCTTCCGGGCTGAACACGACGCTGCTGTTGAGCTGGGGCATTTGCATTGGGGGCTGCGTCAATCTTCTTGGGGCACTCATTGGAATATTTACCTTTGGTTCCACATTCATAACAAGTCACTTGCGACTTGTCCTTTGCTGCAACAAGCACAACATTGCTTCCAGTCCTTGGGGCAGTGTTGGTGTTGGTGGTGACATTGTTGTTGTTGAACTTGGGTGGTGCACGGTTGAAATTGCTGGAGTTGCCGGGGTTGTTGTGGTTTCCTCCGGGCCTTGGGTTTCCACGGTTGGGATAGGTCAGACGGTTCATCGGGGGTATGTTGGTTCTTGGGGCAAATCCTGGAGATGGGTTGGGGCGATAGTTTGGTGTATGGTGGGTTCCTGGTTGATGCATCATGCGACGCTTGCGATTCTCATTAGCTTGGTTGATCTCCCCTTCCATCTGAATGGCAGAGTCAACTAAGGCTTCAATATCTGTCAAGGGGATATTGACTAACACTGTCTGCATCTCATCATGCAGACCATTCAGGAATCTCTCCTTCTTCTTGGCTTCAGTGTCTATCTCATCTGGTGCATACCTAGCCAATGACAAGAATTTGTCACGGTATTCCACTACTATCATCCTTCCTTGCTTCAGTTCCCTGAATTCATCTCTCATCCTCTTGATCAAACCTGGTGGCACATGGGTTCTGCTGAACTTGACTTTGAACTCTTCCCAAGTCATCAGTTGACCTCCTGTCATTGCGTGAACGCTGTTCCACCATGCTCTTGCATCTCCGCCCAGATAGCGGGTGGTGAACATAACTTTCTCATTGGCTTCCACTCTTGCAAATTCTAGGTTGTTTTCCATGGTTTGCAGCCAATCATCTGCATCTAGGGGCTCTTCTGACTTAGTGAAAACAGGTGGATTGGTGTTCTGGAAATTCTTGAGCTTAGACCCATGGTTGTCGTGATTTCCATGGCCTTGATTGTTGTTGGACATCTGAGCTATCTGTTGAAGGGTGGATAAGTTGGCTTGACGTTCGGCTCTTTCAGCTTCGCGGGCAGAAACCAACATTTGCAAGAGTTGCAACATCGGGTCCGAGGCTGAGTTGCTTCCTCCGCGAGGCATCTGAAGATTGAGGTAGATCATGAGAAAAGAGGGAAATTTCTAAGGTTCGGGGGTTTTTGAAAAGTTTTCAAAGTTTGACTCAGATTTTTCTAGCAACTTGCTTTTTGTTCATTCATTCATAGCATACGATACAAACACACACCACAACAAAGAAAAACATATGGTTTTAAGAACCATTCTGTGAAGCTACGATACAGTGGAACCAACTACAACTCACTAACGCTAGTGCTCAAGTGCTACTACTCCTCGGAGTCAGTGTCCTCATCATCCTCATCATCATCATTGATGAAGGCGAAGTCATCCTCATCGGTGAAGAATTCCATGGCCTGATCCTCCAGAAAGTCATCATCATTGCTGGGATAGGAGTAGGGGTCTCCACGAAGGTCTTCTCCTGCATTCTCCCTTTCCTCCAACTGCATGTCTCTCTCGTGGATGGTCTCCTCCAAATCCATGATCCGGTGGCGAAGACGGGCAATGATGCACTCCTTCTTGTCGAGCTGACGGAGACGAGACTTGCGATCCTTCACTAGCATGACGATGGCCTGATCCTTCTTGGCAGCGATGGCGTACTTGTGGTTGGCGTAGGAACGGGCATTGTCCAACTCCTTCTGACGGTCATACATCATGAAGCTGAGATGGTCCAACCGAGTCTTCAGCTCATGGTGATATGGGGCCTCCAGTGGCTGTCCCATAACATCACGCCTTGGGTAGAACTCAAAGCGGGTACCCTTGATTTGATTGATACTCTGCCCACACAGATGGAAAAGAGCTTCTTGCATGGCCCTGGCAAGTCCATCGAGCCAGTTTTTCTCTCTTAAGGTGAACTGAATTCCCTCTGTAGTGGGGGGTTCAATCTTTCCTCAGAGACTTGCAACAACTAGCCACTGCAAATCTTCTCCTTCCTGATCATTGAGCTGAGATCCGAAGAACTCGGGGTGTGGACACTCCAGCATCTCCGACAGCTGGTCCAAGTCACGCTCAAAGATGAGGTATCCTCCATTCCCCAACTGATAAAACTTGCTATACTTCACGTCCATCTATAAGAATATAGGATGAGTAAGTTAGTAGAGTGATCAAGTATGTCAAATTTTATGTACGTTTGCAAGAATTTTTGAGGAACATGAATTTTCATGAAAGAGTCTAAGTGATAAGAATAAGAATAAGTTTTTGTAAATACTCACTTCCTTTGGTTTTGAAACGTCCATTCTAACTAGGGTCTCCTATGGTTAGGATGGCTCTGATACCAACTTGTCAACACCCGGATTTTTAATCCCAGATGCCTATTATGCCATACCTCGCAATCCCAGGATTACCATTTTTGCGAGACATAACAGATTGGATATCACAGTACATCATCCATTACAAACCAAACGTAAGGTCTTACACAAATAAGGATCTCATGATCCAGTTCTTAATACAATTCAAGCAGTGGAATAACATAAAGATAACGATAGCGTGGGCGAAGCTCCATCTTCATGGTCACAGGCAATGCTGATGATGGGAGATGATCCTAGTTGTCGTAACCTTCATGCGGTCCGTCATCCTGATACTCCTCTTCATAGTTTGGCCACGGAAATAGCCAGGGACAAAACCATGAGTACTTTTTAAGTACTCGCAAACTAATACTAACAAGTGAAGTGGTTTTGAATAGGATATGCTAAGCTCTAGGATTGTTTTGCAAAAAGCCAAATTTACCTCTACTAAGTTCAAACGTAAAGAAAGCTAGTTGAAAGTTTTATAACACCTAAGTGGGAACTTAAATTTTAGATCACAACTCTGTTGTGGTCAAGTCAAAGTCATAAATCATTTCTTACTTCATTTTGAAAACATCTGACGATAGAATAGTATGGCCACTCCAACTGTCCATAACCACGGACGCGGCTATTCGAATAGTTTCACACACTATAGAGATTGTACACTTTCACCACAACATTCGATACATCCGTCAGGAATAATCCTGAATTCACCATACTCAGTATGCGGATAATCAATTCTAACCTTTCAATTCCATGCCCTAATATAGGCAACTCTCATGTGAGTTTGGCCTTCCAACCATGACCAACTGTTATCTTGGGTACTACACAGGTGGACAATCTTCACAAGGTAGCCTCAGCTCAGACCTTGGCCGCAAGGGAACCCATACTAAGGTATATAAATTTCCAGTCAAGCCCTACCAAATTTTTGGGTATTGTGGTTGTACGGTAAAATTGGAATAGTATCGCATCCAGACAACCATCAATTTTGTAAAGGGCTAAGGCCCATTCCTTAATATTTTCATCATCAAAATCATGTGGTGTTCGGAAACACATGTCAAAACATTTCAGTAGAATGACTCATCATTTTAAGGTTTTCATAACCATTTTCACCAAGTATTCCCATATAAAGTTGATCAAATTTTATGCTTAGCACTAGCATCTACAAGTGGGGGTAAATACTAATGATGGATAATGAACAAGTGGGGATTTGCTAAGTTCAATCTCATGCCTTAAGGTGACATCAAGATTATCTAACTTAGGCCAAATTTTATGCTCTTTATGCTACCTTCAGTTATTTTTCTAGAATCTACAAGTCACTAAGTAAACTTTAAGAGAAAGCTTTGATTAAAGAAAATAAAATACTGAGCTTGCAAGTAAAACTAGGATGGTGTGTCAAGTGGGTATAATCACATATGCTTAAGGCATATAGTTGGCATAGTAACAAGCAAGTAGTAGCTTGCATAAGTAGGGTATCTTGCAAGTGTTAGCTTGCCTTGTGCAGAGTAGTGGTTGAAGTTCTCCTCGACTTCTTCCTCGTAGTATCCTCCTTCCTCCTCGTATCCTTGGTCGGTACTAGCATCTATAAATAAATACGAGGTACACAATCACCAAACAATACTTAACTATTTATAATCATCACACAAAGGTTCACACTAGATGATTTAGCATCATCACTAACATTACAAGATTAAAACATTTGTCTCATTTATTTTATTTGATAAAAGTAATTTCTACTTATTGAAAAACTACTTAAGATTTAATATTCTCCAACTAAAACATGGGATCATGTTGACACATGTCATCACCACATATTTCAGCACATGGGAAGGTGATTTAAAGTGGTGTCACAATTTAATAAGGTGTAACCTTTTTATTTTATTTTATTTTATTAAAGTGACTAGAAATGCCTATGTGGCATTCTTTTATTACTTGATCATTATTTCTGTAAGTAAACCTATATATTTTTATATATTCTGAAAGGTATGGTTAAATGTGATTTTTGAGAGTTGGAATCAACTCAAAAGCTCTTATGGTTGAATTTTGAAAAATGTTTGAATGCAAAAAAGCTTCTGCATTGTTATTTTTACCATGGGTGATCTACAAATCTAAATCGTTTGAATCCAACGGTCTTGGATTAAGCATTCCAGTACCTTTATAACAAAATTGGTTTCATGCATTTTGGTTCAGTGAATCGAGCTGGGTTGATTTTTGAATCTAGGTACAGAACTGTGTTTGAAATTTAATGAATAAAACTAAATTTGAATTGTTGGGTCGTGCGGGATGTTTAGCTGGGCTGACCCACTACGCTCGTGCACACGCGGGATGGTTAAGTGAGATACCCCACTCGTTAGTGAGACAACGAGGGGCGAAGCGGTATGGGGCGATTTGGGTCGTAGGATCTAACTCTAATCGAACGGCTCTGGTTCATCGTCCACGTCGGGCAGCGCCGGCGAGACAGAACCCTAGCGCGGCCGGTGGGGGTCGTGGGAGGCTCACCGGGGCTCAGGCAATGGTCGGCGACGAGGGCGAACGACGAAGTCGACGACGGCGATTCTCCTGGTACCGGCAGCTTCTCCTAAGGCGACTCCAATCGACGGCGCCTCTCCTCCACTGCAGTGGCGAACTCCGGTGAAATTCCGGCCACCTGGTGCTCGCCTTGCTCTGGGAGTGAGTGGGTGTGATCGTTGAGAGGTGGGGCGTGAACTGGTGTGAAGAAAACAAGCGGGGGAGGCCTCCTTTTATAGTGGCCGAAGGGGACCGAATGGCGCGGGTGGAGCTCGTCGGTGTCGACAGCACACAGGGCTACTGGCATGGGCGACGATAGTGGGCGGTGCTGTGCTCCTAGGCGAAGCTCAACGGCGTGGTGGCGAGGCGTGGGGCGGTGCGAATCGGTCGGAACACGTCGACGCTCTGGGCAGCTCCGACGGAAGTCTTAATGGCGCACATGCGCTCCTGGTCGCGCGGCGGTGAACGAGCATGTCTGGGCGGTTCCTGGTGCGGTGGTGATCACACACACAACCGGCGAAGGCGGGGCGAGGTTTGTGCGAGCGTGTCGAGCGCGGCGCTCTGGCGCGCTCTCGGCATGGCCGCAGAGAGAATGGTCACGCGTGTTCTAGGTGGTCCAGTGGCTAGCATGGTTCGAGCGTTGGACAGGGGGTGGCGGTGGACGGTGGAGTGCCTGCTAGACAAGGTTGGCGAGGCTAGTTAGGCTTGTAGCTTGCTGTCGACATTGGGGTTGGCAATTGGGCTCGGCCATGGTCACCATTGATGGCATTGTCGAGTTTACAGTGAGCTAGAGCTGGTTAAACTAGTTAGATGATCTACTGAGAGTGTAGTGAGAGCTAGGGAGGGGACAAGATTGGCACAACACTGCTCACTATAGTGTTTGTTGTTTAATTTGATTTGTGCCCAGAAGGTGTTTGATGAAATGGCCGCAAGAAATTCAAATTTGAATTTTTGGTTCAAACTTGGTGGGTTGGCTAGGCACATACTAGGAAGTATCTGGTTAGTTGGATTGGTCAAGAGGCACCGGTTTGGTTGGGTTTTGAAAATGTGCGATCTTCACATATGTTAAAGATTCAATTTTGAATTGTCATTTGAATGGGGTTGCTAAATGTTTCTGCAAGTTTGAAAGGTGGGCTTTGATTCACTTTTACTTGGTCTAGCAAGGGATGAAAAGAATTGAAAAAGTTTCTGTTTGAAATCTTGGACTAGAAACACTCAAAGTGACCTAGTGAGCAAGATTAGCAAAACTGACCATTGCTTTATTTGATGTGTTTTTGATTTTCTCTTTATTTTTTCTGCTTGGAAATGTTTTATATGATGTTATTTTCATCTTTAAACCATTTCTTGCTATTTAGGTTAATCACACAAGTCCATTCATGCATTCATCAAATCATCACATACACACATACATTCATTTTGTTTTTATTTAATCAAAGTTTTTTGTTAATCCTAATTTTAGTGATTAGAGTTTGATGATCATTGTTTTATATTTTTAGGATGTTACAGGCCAATTCAAAAAAAAATCGCGAGTTGTCTATAGTGACCCTCGGTATGTGAATAACTGCTTTTGGTCATAGAAAGGTCATAGATGGATTACTATGACCTTCCGGTGACCAATATTTGGGGTAACCGGTTAGCACATTTCTTGTAGTGATCTCGCAGAGCTCTTCTCCCTCGCTTGCGGGATCAACAACGAGGAAACGTCACTAAGCCGAAAGGTGTGAATACTACGGGAAACATGACTAAGCCGAAACATGTGAATACTGTAGAGGTGCTACCGGATTGCAGGATTTCATCGGTTTGAACCGACGCAAAAGTATGACTACATCATCAACGATCTCTCGATACATGCATCTCGTAGATCTTGCATATCGTAGATCCGATCTTGCTGAGCTTTCTTCCTGCTATATATTTCATAGGATATATTTTTTGTTTTCCATGCAAAGAACCCATCAATTAGGTATAGAGGTGTATAGATATAGATAATATTTCAAGTTGTGGGAATTTATCCTAGCTTAAAAAAAACGAGGTCGCGGAAGTAGAACAAATCATAGTGCCATAGTCCTAACTCCTAATATTAGCAAGAACCGGGGTGAAAGTAGTACAAAACCCATGATATATACAAAACAGGAAGCATTTGATTACGCACGTACTTAAGATGTGTCTACGGAAACAGATGGTAACACTAGTTGGCACAAAGCCATAATAAAATCCGACACAATAACATTGTTTTGTATTGCACCAGACAAGAAAGGCGTTCCAGGAATCTACAAGGCTGTTGCGTTGCTGACGAATTAATGTAACTTAATAGCGGAAATATAAAGAACAGAGACATGAGATATATTGGGCTGGCTCCTTGCAATTTCTTTTCATCTACTATGAGATATTCTAGAGCGTACATGCATAATACACCAGCCTTGTTCTTGTATTAATAGATCATGCATTTCCTGAAGCACGTTAATTCTCTGATCTCTGACCAAAATTGTCAAAAGACTTGTTCTAGACTAGAACACTCTCACAAGTTCGAGGGAAGAAGAGTCCTGTCGAATTAATAGAGCAATAATTGTGCATAATCGGGTCATCACCTTGACCGTAATGTAGACGAGGACGGGTATGACCAGTGCGACAACAAACACAGATGATTTCCAATCCCTGCTGGAGCCCGCAGCGTAGGCCACCAACAGAGCCAGAAAATTCAACAGAAAGATTTTGGTCACCTTCTTAATGTGCAGCGGTTGTTTCCTGTTCAACAACCACTGCAGGAGAAGTAACACAATGATAACAATAGATGCTGCGAAGGAAGTGGAGTTGCTGTAGAGGAAGACAAGGTACCTCTGGCGCCTCCGAATGGTATCCAGCATAACGGGGCTGCCAGCATCGTGCCCATCGCCGCTCTGCCAAAGCCCCCCTGGTGGATCTATGCCGGCTTGGTACGTGACACCAGCCACCAGGATACCAAGTAACATTAGGTATTTCCGCTGAGCAGACGGTCTCTTCGTCGTTGCTATTCCTTGCTCACTTGTCATGTGCTCCCCTTCATCTGCCGTTGTCAACCGTGTTGTGCCCTTTCTAAGCTGATAATCCCTCACCAAACTTGTTAAGAGCAGTACAAGTAGAATCAAGAAAGCCAATGCCACCAAAAGGTAGATGCCAACAGATGTTGTTTCATGCTGTGTGCTCCCGGAAGCATAGGCGCCCATTAGACAAAACAAGCTTGCCACCGTGCAAAGGGGTAGGGCGTAGCTTCGTATGGCTGGCCTGTACAGTACCGGGCTCACCAGAAGAATCATGGTGGTGACGGACAACATGAAGCTTACCGAGTTGCAGTAGAAGAAGGCATTGTAGCGGCGTGGGTGGTGGTACAGGAGGACAGGGTTGCCTGCATAATGCTGAGTCTCTTCCTCATCCCGGAGCCAGAAGCCGCCCGGAGGGGTCAAACCGGCTTGGTAACTCATGGCCGTGGACAAGGTTGCCAAGAGGTACAATAGCTTGCGCTTCTTCTCCACCTCTTTCAGCTCCTCAAAATAAAAACCATTGCCGACTTGCTCCAGGGAGAAGAAGATAACATGGATCACCACGTAGAACAGGACGGCACCGGCCAAGGCCATGACATAGATGGATTGGGTTACTTCCCTGCAGGCCCCGGAGGCATATGCACCGATGAGGCCAAACAATTCCAGTATCATAATTGACTCAACCATGTGGAGCATGGGCTTCAACTTCATCATGACCACGATGATGGTTACCAAGGAGGCCGCAAATGCAAACGAATTGCAGTACAAAAAGGTCTTGTATCGCGTAGCATTCATCGTCAAGAGGATTGGATCACCGGCAATGTGCCCGTCCCTGTTGTCCTGCCAAGCACCGCCAGGCGGAGCTAGCCCCGCTTGGTAAGTGATGGCTGTTGCGAAAGTGGTGAGCAATAGAAGAAGAGAGCGAGACTGGTATCTTTGTATCGCTAGCATATTAGAACCTCTTGTTGCACTTGATGTTGAAACCGCCATCTCGATTGAACGTCTGCCATGAAGAGTTAAACGGAGTTGCATCAGTTGCTAGTAAAGCTTTGCTAATACTTGGAAATGAGTACCTGGACACAAGAAGAAGAATATATATGTACCTGGACGTGATGTGAATATTCGGAAACAGTCGGCGCAAACGATGACTTTGAACCAGAAAAGTGCACACCAGGCTGACCGAGATCACAAGGAGCACGTAGGCTGTAGGGACAGCCTCCCTACAGCTGCCAGTGGCGTATGCCCCGACGAGGCCGACCAGTGCGAGTAGGATGCACCCGAACATCTCGCGAGAACGCACTGTGCGCTCGTGAAGCTTCCTGCCGAGAAGCAGCATGATGATGAGCAGGGAAGCGACGAATGCCGTCGTGTCACAGATGAAGAAGATAGCCAAGCGTGCCTTGTGGTGGCCGGCGTTGAGAATTGGGTCGCCCGCACGGTGGCTGCCCTTGGTGTTGTCCCAAAAGCCACCTGGCGAGTTCAGCCCAGCCACATACGTGATGCTCACCGCAAATGTCGAGAGCAGCATCAGCATCTTGCAGAACCGCTCTTCAAGCTCGAAGTCGACAGCGGAGAGAGGAGATTGTGGTCGACGCCACAGCATCACCTGGACAGTGAGGTAGGTGAGGACGGCAGCGGCCATTAGCACGGAGGTGTAGACGGTGGTGAGCATGTCACGGCATGTCCCAGCTGCGAAGGCCGCCATGAAGCTGAGCAGGTCCAGCACCATGAGCACACGCAACGGCTTCAGTCTGATCCACACATGGTTCTCCACTATCTGGATGGAGAGGAGAAGGAAGAGGACTATGACCAAGATCGACAAAACGAACGCCGCGGCGTTGCAGTACAAGAATACCAGGTATCGGAGCTTGCTGGTGGTCCGGGCGATGGGTTCGCCGGCAAGGTGGCCTGCGGCGTCGTTTGTATCTTGCCAGACACCACCAGGCGGGTTGAACCCCACGTCGTATGCCACCGTCGCCACCAGCGTGGCCAGCATCAGAACGTACTTCCGCAGGATGTACTCCCATGAGTCCCGCTCCGGCATCTCGTGTGCCGTGGGCGGCGCCATTGCCTGCTCCACAGGAGAGTTTGAGCTTGATGCCACTAGTCTCAATCTCAACAAGCTAAGCTAGGACTAGGACGTGATGAGGATTTAGAAGCGAGGATGTGACGCAGATCCTATCTTGTAGGAGTACATTAAAATTAAGGAACCGTTTGAGAAGTCAAGTCCTCGCACGCCTATTTTCACATCTCGAATTCTATAAGGTTGCAGGACCAGTACTGTAACCCCATCCAGGAGCAGTCCATCGGATACCACCCATACTTATACTATAGTAGCCAGTAAAGTTAAACGGCCAGCTAAATCCAGTGCACAAGGACCTACACCTGAATAACAAAGTAGTAAATGGTCTAACTTTTCAGTATCAGTAGAGATTAAAAAAATGTGTTCCCTCCATCCTAAAAAAGTATGTCACAAATTTGTCTAAACATACATTGTATCGTGACATATTTTAGTGTATAGATAGATGCACGGAAGGAGTATATGATAAGCCATGAGTTACCCATTTTTTATGAGTACATCTTGTGGAGGTAGGAACAGGTAAAGATTCCTTTTTAGATCATGTTATATGTTGATCCAAATTCTACAAAGTATAGGCCAACTTCAGACTCGTTACACTCGAGCGAGGCCCGTCGAAGACCTAGGTTTCCACCGATATATAAACCCCTTGTAAGCCGCCGGTTGGGAGAGTTGCATCTGTGAAATCCCCGGCGTTTGTAAACACTCCTCGATATAGTGAAGTTTCGCTGGCTGGCGCCCGTGGTTTTTTCCTCTCTTTGTTGGAGAGGTTTTCCACGTTAAATCTGTGTCTCCTTGCTGTGTTTTTCGTTTTCGTTCTTCGTTATCTTCTTGTCGCGATTGTAACAGATCATTTATTTATGTTTTTGAGACTATCAAAGCTCAGTTGACTGAGAATTAGCTAGCGCTTTTGTTGGGTCGTCCGACCTCAGCCTCCACCGGTTGTAGTTGTTGGGATTATTCTTGTTGTTCAGTTTTCGTTGATGGGATTTTTCCAGCATGGAGCCCAACTTGGCCCCTATGAAAATATCAAAGTACATTTTATCAGAAACACCCCTAAAAATTATGAATGAGATCAAGAAAAGAAATAGAAATGCAAATAACTCCCTAACAATTTCAAGGTACCTGGTATTCTTCTACTGCAAAACCCAACCACTTCCCAGATCGGGCTCGATCTAGAACCCACTCTTCCTTCCACCTCCAACCAAAGAAAGAACGAAGACGAACAAAGGATTCATGAATAAGCATAGCTGACTGGGAGGGGAAGAAGATTCTAGAATGTTCCACAGTATGGATTCAGCGTAGTACAAAATGGACATAAGCTCCTACAATGAGAGGGATGAATTTACTCATACACGTACCTCTGATTGTGATATTGTTAAGCTCAGCTACAAAGATTGCATAAAATGCATTGAAATTCCTGTAAACATCCTCCTCACTGAGATGCTGATTTTCCTCACTGCTGGTCATCAAATGCTATTGTTACCACCATGAGCATTACTAATGAGAACAGACTCCTTAATTCCCATATTATCCTTGTAAAACAACAACACAAATATGATTAACACTGTATACTAAGGGAATCACACAAAAAAGTACATGCTAGTTATGAGCTGTAATTGCACTAAAATCGTTTGATAAAAAATTCTATTGTCGTGCTTCACTAAAGGCAGGACTCTTGCAACTTGTTTTGCATTCCACAGATTAAACTACACAATTGCAACTTGTACAAAAAACTACGATTCAAGTTACTGCTGCTGCAACTGGCAAGTCATGTGAAAAAACCCAGATCCAACTACTGTAAAAACAATGAATCGAAACACAAAGCCTTTTGCGTTTTTGCGAAAAAAACTACTGTAAAAACAGTTCGACAAAAAATCACCAGTTGGAACTCAAGTTGCGATTGATATATAGAACCTTAAGTTGCGAGTTGTGCTGCAATTAACAAGCAAAACCAATCAGTTGCAACTAACACCTAAAACTGATTGAAGCTACATTGGGCACACTAGCTGAAATCATTTGCTTGACTAAAGGTAGGACTATTATTGAAAACTACCAGCATTTTCACATATGCGTAGACCTGCATATTACATTACCAAAAACCTCTAAAAACATATACCAAAACATAACCAAAACTTGATACTGAATTTTCTAAATCACCTATCAACCTACACAAAACACTTTACCCATGTTGTGGATGAACCATTATGGATGACCACATCAAACAAATCAAAAACTACAGAACCTTCCCCTCACACATTTCTTTATATTCATAGAAACAATGTGAGAAAAAGGCCACATAAAAGAACTCCAAACTACAAACCCCCTACAGCGTACACATTTCTATCTCTGCAGACATGGATCTGTAAAAACATATAGATGTGTGAAAAAAGAATCCCTAAACTTATAGAAACGATGCAGATCACTGCAACTTACAACAAAAATCATGTGAATCCCCTACCCCAGATCTTCTTAGTGGTAAGGAAATGTTCTGCACTCTTCACTTTTATCTGGACAACACAACCAACGACCACCATCATAAATCCCGGACAAACAAAAACAACAGTACAACATAACAAAACGCGCAAATACCGGCACCGGAGAACCACTGCCTCTCTTCACCATTGTTGGGAGGAGCCACTTCGTTGTAACGCCCTCGAATCGGGTCTATGCAGATCTCAATATTTCCCGCCAAAATCCGCATAGAAGCGATTCAAAGACGCCCACCAGACACTTTCGTGTGGATGGGATTTGAATACAAGTAGTTACATCACAGTAGTTTACAACAGAGTCCACAAGAACTTATATATACAACAGCGACTCAACGAGTCAAGAATACAAAAGGTACGACGCAAAGGTATAACTCAAGAAGAAGGCAAGATAGTATCCGAGTACGGACAAGATCCAAATGGGACTAAAAATCCTGAAGAATAACCAAGCGGTGTCCAACCCTGCCCAGGCCAAGCCGGAAGGATAACCTTGCTAACGTCGTCAATCACATACCTGTCAAACCAAAGGGTGCCGACAAAGGGCAAAGGAAAAACAGAAAGAGAGCGGTCAATACTGAGGCCAGTACACGGCTAGACTAGAATTCGGCGGTCCTCGCCTACATAGGTATGGTGGGCTCAGCGGTAGCAAAGCTTGCACTATCTAACTTATAGAGACACGCTACAACTTCGGCTATTAGAGCGAGATAAGAGAACTCTATGCGGTAACAATATTATAACACCAAACATAACCCATCCGAAGATTTCCCCCTCGAAGACCAGTCGAGGAAGTCTCCTTGCGGAACACACACAGTGGCAATTTTAGTTAAGCAGGTGTTTAGTTGATAAGGCTAATTACTAGTCATGTTATTAAAGAGGCAAAACATTAGTGGTGTTGTCTATGATCATGACACTGTACTCCTGAGGCGTCCATAACCGTGGACACACGGCTTATCGAAAAGATTTACCCTGCAGGGGTGCACTACTGTACCCAAACGCATGCTCAACCCTTTAGGCAACATATTACGCATGCCATCCGAATCTCACAACAAGAACTGTCCCATAACTACGCGCATATCCAGAGGCATCACCTACTGTGTTTTACCCACACAAGATATACAGCTGATTCTCTAGGTGGCACAGCGTTTGAGTCTACGGCCGGGCGATGATCGGAAGATAACTTGTAGAGCTCCATCCCACCTCCGGCACGATATCCCGATTTTATGCAATGCAAGCCATGGCAGTCCACCAAAACATCAAGTCCGAAGACATATCAACTCACCCATGTCCGAGGACATATTATGCGTATGCACCAAATGAAAAACCAATTTTGTAACACTTGATATACGAATAGCGCCGGTAGTTGAGGGGGGATCCCAGAGGCCCCCACGTTTGGTTAGCGCGATCAACTCAGAACTGGTATCATAGAACGAACGGGTCCTATGTTGGCTCAAGCAGTTCCCAAAGGTGGTCCCTGCCGGGGCCTTATCATTATGTGAAACCATAACCAACAACATTAGATCAATTATCTTTTCACCAACCATATCCGAGTATCATGTTCCACCTGTATGAGAGCAATACTAAGCATGCCTACGACTCGCAAGGACAGACTAGCTACTCAAACAAGGCAATAGGATAACCAAGGCAATATAGTGGAGCAGGTAAATAAAGGGACAGTACTAAAGCATCGACAATAAGGATAACAATAGATCAATTGGAGGGAGTAAAGACTATAAATGCAAAATAGGTAGAAGGGGGAGAATGCTCGCCTGATAAACAATGTCGGGTAGCCAGAGGCTTGTCGTATCTCACATCGACTCATCGTCCTATCCGGTGAAGAAGCAAATACTAGAAGGAACAACCGGTGCAATATTTAATACTAGGCGGAAGATCCGCATGATTATGATATGATGCATGGCATGATAATATGCGGTCCCACTTAGCAATATTAAGTGAAATCGGAATCCCGACAAATAAATATTATGGTTCAAGTTGTTTATCTACCCCGCAATTTAAATGTTCTCTTAACAAGATATAACATAGCATCGATTCACTACCAATATTAAATGGAACCGGGACAAGACAAATAACACTCCCATATATTCCATATTTATTTGGTAGGTGAATCGCCATATAACCCCGAACAATAATATATGTATGCAAGTATGGATAATTTAATATGCACAAGTTATATTATATTTATCAAAATAGGGTATCGGGAAGGGGTCACACATTGGTTCGAAGATCTTGGTCCGGAGGGTTTCGGGTTCGGTCTTCGGAATCTAGGAAGAAGATCATGGCGTTCCGTGACGACGCTCTTCGGCTTCGGGGTCTCGAGGTTCGTGTAGTGGATCTTGGATCGGTGGCGTCGTGTTCTTCGGGTGGCACAGAGTCGGTCGATCTTGGCGGCCACGGCTCAAGGCAACAACTAGAGGCAAACTTGAATCGAGGTGATTTGGTGCACAAGAGAACTCACTGTTAGTGTAACAACAACTCCCCCACATGCTCAAGGGCAACACCCAAGACAGGCAAAGACAACATGAACGGTTGCCTGGGACGAAGGCCGAGACGCCGATTTCACGAGGTAGAGATGTTGCAGGAGACCTCGGCCAGGACGGCACGGGACCGAGGCCCATGGCGTCCATGACGAGACGAGGCAGGCAGACAGAGCTCGAGAAAGGAAGCGCGGTAGCGCAGCTTGGCGGCACCGGCTAAGCGAGGGTGCTCGGCAGGCTTCTGCGGCTCGAGGTGGAGGTCGCCATGACGGCGGCGGCAGTAATGGCGGCCGGCCACGGGCTTGAAGGAGGACACATGGAGAGGCGGCGAGGAGGCTCGCTAGCGGCAGGGCATGGCGATGGAGGGTCCAGGCAGGAGGCACGAAGAGCTCGAAGGCGAGGGGGTGCTGCTCAGGGAGAGGGAGGCGCCGAACTAGAGAGAGGCCTGGGAGGCAGGAGGGAGCAAGATGAGGGGGATTCGCGAGGATGGCGACGGGATAGGCAGCGTCAAAGGGGTCGAGGCGAGGGGATCACGACGCGTGCGTGTTGTGCGTGAACCGGTATGTGTTGGTGTGTGTGTGTGTGGTGTGCCACCAGGTCGTGGTGGGTGTGAGTCTCTGTGTGCGTGCGTGTGGTGCTGGTGAGTGGCGGCGGGGTGTGGGGTGCGTGTGCGGGCTGGGATAGGATTAGGGTTAGTTTTTATCGACCTTGAAGCCAACATATGCTCCAAGCGATGCCAATAGACAAATCCTACAAGTATAACTTAGTACACACATTAGTCCATAAAGATTGTCATTAATTACCAAAACCACACATGGGGCCCAACATGTTCTTTCAATCTCCCCCATTTTGGTAATTGATGACAATCCCTTTAAGAGGATTTATATAAGGAATATTAATGAATAAAATGGTAATACCAATATCAAATACTACAAAAGTATGTGATATTGGTACCACCACCATATATAGAGCAAACTCCCCCACAATCTATGCATGTGTGAAACTTGAATTTCATTGCATATATTGCCAATCATTATCATTGGTAGAGTTTCCTGTATATATACCACATGCTAAACAACAACAAAGATGCAAGAGCGTGAGAAGCAAATGCACAAGAACAAACAATTTATATACTATAAACGGCTATCAAAAATTCAAAACTAACAAAAATAGAAGAGATTGCATATTTTCTTATTTATGGGTATAGAAACATACGCTTGGAATGAAATCCTTCTGTCATTCTAAACCAGGGGCAATCCGACATAAATCGCTATGTTTAGTACGAAGCCTGTATGCAAAGCAGAACATAGGAAGTTGTAGTCACGTCAACTACTGGAATGGAATGCCCACCGATTAGTTTTACTGTTCCTAAAAGTAGCTCGAGATATAGTGGAGACCAGAATAGAACCCTTCACTTATTCCAAACTTCCAGTGTTCTTTCTGGTTAACTGGTTTTGGGTAGAAGATATGATTTTGTTTCACTGGAGAAAAGTAAACTTTGTAGGTCTGAATACAAGTTCAGAAAAGAGCTGTTAGAGAAGCACGCTAGCTAGTTCTGTTGTGGTAGCCAGTTTAGTGGTGCTTGCTAGGCACTGAAAGTGAGAGTCTATTATATACTAAAAGCAATATAAGGCTGTTTTTCGAGACACCACGTTCATCCACATCATCAAAATTATTTTAGCCATTAGATCTATAATTAACGGTGAAGATGTAATCTGAGATTAAAAGATAAATAGTGTTACGTAAAAGTAAACGTGTAAAAAAAAGGTCCCATGTCACGTTACCTGTTATGGACAGAGTCTGTCTCTTTTGCTTTAGATGGGTTCAAACCTGAAACCTCCGGAGAGTCCGTCTCAAATAACTGTAGAACATGAAAATCCACTTCCATAGCTTCCGTTAGGCACGTGGCCGTTAAGATATACCTTCGAGGCATAGGTGCACTAGGACCTAGCACGGATAAAAACTTTGGACTATAACACACCAGAGCTATCGATCAGTTGATCAAGCTAGCTACCTTTGTGAAGTCAGCTAGCTGTATGAACTAAATTGATTTAGACAGTTAGATTTATAGACGATGGCAAGGTTTTAACAAAATATTTACCTCATTTTCCATTTCACACGGAAAGATCTTAGAACCTTGTGGTTCAAGTTTTATGGAAACCGAGTCCATCTCTCCTACCAATAGCATTTTCTTTGAAGGGCATGTCGTTCTAATTCTACGGGTATGACGGTACTACCTGGTGATCCTGCTAGAATACTTGCAGCTAACGATAAATGACGTTCATCTACACGAGAGTGTACCGGTGTATGATGTATATGGCCACGACAAATATAGAGCCAAGGAATTCACACAAAAAAAACTATAGAGCCAAGGGATCGTTGTAGTACGACCCGCCGATGTCTATCGAGGAGGAGAGCAGAGGCAGAAGTCTTGAGAACGAGGATAGTTAGGAACACAAAGTGCTCGATGAACTTCAGTGGAAAGAATCATTGTGGTAACTCATCATGTAAAGCAACTCGTACTACTTATCTGCTAAATCTGCGTTAATACTTCATATCAAGTGATGCAAAAGGTACGTCAATCATGGAGTCAACGCAGACCTATGTTGATCATTTAATATAAGCATGCAATTTGCGTAATCAGACCATGACAGTTTTTCAGTTGGACATTAGGCATGTTTGTCCACTTGACGAGCACTTGACGAGCAAACTATTTCTCAATATTCATGTGTGTAATTATTAATAATCCTTTCCGATGAATAATAAGTGTCGCTAATTTAGTATTACATTGTCCAAAATCATTGACACTTATTATGGACCGAGGGAGTACATTATTTTGTTACTTCTCCAATGAAAGGTCCGAGTAGAGATCAACATTAGATTTTCAAAGTAGTACAAGTAGAACATTGTCAGTTGGAACAGATAAGAAATGAAGAAAATAAGGGAACAATTGGGATATAATATGATATAAATTTATAGTGTCGCCTCCGTTACTTTGTTCAACTAATGGAACTAAAGAACAACTTGGCACCCATACCATCCTTTTAAAACAGTATATTCGTGGAATGGTAGGAGGTGAAGCAGTACAAACTACAAACCACTAGACTTTCATGGAAATTTCTGCTAGAAATTCTTATAAAAAATTGTGTTGATTGGAAGAACATAATAAATTTGGAAGTATTTTAAACATATGGATTAAAAAATAATTCATGTCACTAGAAATTTCAACTCAGAATAACTAGGTCACTCTAAATATGTTGCACGCGCATATTTCTGTGCCAATTTTCTACAAATTAGGTAGGACGCCATCGTGTTAAATTCCCTTTGTATATGGTAGTGGAGGAAGTAGATTAACTCAAAATTTTAAGATAGTTTTAACATCACTTTTAGAGGATTAAAATCTTGAGGGATAAAAAAGAAAGATCACTCATGGGTCGAGATTTGAGAAAATAAGATGGTTGAATCACTTTTAGGCGAGTAGTGATTTCCATTTCGAATCAGGTCAGGCTATCTAATGTGAGGAATTTATTCTCTTCCAATCAATGGGCTGAATTGATATAACGATCAAAATACTAGAACTTTATTTTTTTACTTTTTATTTTATATAGTTCCATGTGTAGATAATCATAAGTAAATCATTGAAATTGTAATTTTCCAGATGACATAACAATCACTAAACCACGAATTAAATATGGATCTACGCTTACAAAGTTCTCAAACCGGACTATTAACTTCGAGTATCATGACATGAATATCTATGAAACTATAAATTTATGTTTCAAGAAAATAAATGTGATGCCCTCGCATTTGCGAGGGCCACTGTGCTAGTTGGAGGAAAAGAAACTGGTCCTGAAAGATGAAAAACCGTTTGTCGTTAATCAGCTTGTCTTCCTCCAGTATCACACCTTTGATTCCTAGAGAAAATAGACAAACTGGGATAGCTAGGAATGTGCATGCCCGCTCACTGTAAGGATTACAGGGAACTGAATCGTCCATTGGAAAGAGAGAATAAACAAATTGTTTACCTAGGAACTCCAGTTGCTACTTGTTGCATGTTTTGTACACTAATGTTCATGTGGTGGAAGCGTTAGAGCAGGAAATACTACTTAATTAAAGCTGAACTCAGTTGGTAGCCTGCAAGTGAGTTTATTCATTGACTTCGGCTATCGTAAGCTCAATCCACATAGCAATGGCAATTAGACTAAACTGATTACAACACAATTTAATGCTATTTTGGAAAAGCCATGTGTACAGTGCAATGTATATACATACTCCGTACATACATACATACATCAAACAAAGTCAGCACTACTACCCCTCCACCCCCAGCTCCAAACATATAGTACCACAGTTCCAACTACAAACATCACCAGAGCAAGACATGAAAACAATTTAGGGTCAATCCTATCAAGATGGGGGAAGCCTTGAAACAACTGTAAACCCCCCTAAAAAACAGGAACCCTATAACTAATCCACCACAAATTCATCAAAACTTGTTGATCTATGCGCTATCAATGAGTGAATAAACAACTAGCGACTCGTATCTGAGCAAAAAATTCGCTGACATCAAACCGTGTCTGAGCGAAAAATTCTTACAAATCGTACTTAAATCGAAGCTAAGGCCAACAAATCTCACGCGGATAGACTAATCTGAATGGGTTGCACGGTTAACCTGTTGAACAAGGGGTGCTCGTCGGCGGCAACAACCCCGAGCTCGGCTACCTTACCTCACTTTCTTCTTCAGCGGCGAGGACGCTCTCCTGCCTGGCGGATTGCTCTCCCGCGTACACCGCGGACGTCGGAGAGGCCCTCGCGCGCCCGCAACTCGCTGCCCTTCTCCGGCGCCTTGCTCCCGCTGCTTCCTCCCCTGATCCCCTCCCTCTCCTTCCTCTGTCTATGTTCTGCTGTGGCCTGCTCGTTTAGCCTGAGCGGAACGGGAACAGCTGCAATTGTATATAAAACGAGAAGGCAAAAGAATGAAAATAGAATAGTCTTGCTCCTTGCTCCAGGTCTGAACCTCTATTTGGGATTATTAGTCTAAGGTCCAAGTTGCTAAGATCAAGATATTCCATAACTCTCTTTATTAATCTATGCATGCATCAATAGTTTTATATGTATGAGACAAGTGAAAGAAAAATTGAGAACATGCATTAGAGAAAAAAGACTAATAAATAAGATAATCCTTATAATCTCCAACAAAATAGAAAAAGCTCTCGACTCTTATAATCCTAAACAGAGGACCTAACCAAATTATATGTCTTTCTAGCAAATGTATGTGTACTACTCAATGGCAAACTGAGTGGCGGTTGCCCGCTGAGCTGATGACGGTAACTCCAAGGTGGATCTCTCTGACACAATTCTTGGCCTGACCTTGTAGATGTGTGCCGATAGGAATGACGGTGGCATGACAGCGGCATGCAGGCTTGGCGGCAGCAAGTTGATCCGTCGGGCAGTCCGGAAGCAATTTGGCTGGATAGCCTGGCGCGTTGAAAACAAGGCTGGTTGGACACATGCCTAACCGTCTTGCGGCCAATGCCAGACTGCCTTGCGGCGTCAGACGGTTTTGCTACTAGATTATAGCAACGAGTCGATAGAGATACACGCGTGCATGTAAGGGCATTTTAGGAAAGTTTATTTGCTCCCAAAACTCTCCTTAATCCATCCGCCACAAAATATACGCCGTTTCCTCAGAAAACGGAGGGAGTACTGTCTTGCGGTGCCCCGTCGGATTGTCTTGCGGCGCCGGAGTATCTTGTGGTGCACGTGCTGGACTGTCCTGTGGGCACGACGAACACAAGATTGACCATAGCCGGACGGATCCGGTAGTACCGCTGGTGTAGGACAAATTTTAAAGAGTATGATATGCCTATACGTGGGTATACTATTTTTTGGATGCGGGACTTATATGAGGGAAGGGTTTTGTACCGGAGAGCAAGCCTCAATAGAATAATGCAGCGTGCCTATCTATACGCTGAGAGGTAAGGTTGCAAGCACGACGGGACAACCCGCTACAACACAACGCCACCACGCAAAAAACGGAAATGCTATTTGCCGCTCGTTAGCGGCAACACTCGCCTGCACCACGTACCCTCTCCCTCGCACCGAGTTATAGTGGGTCAGCCCACCACTGGTGGTTGCCACCGGAGTACGGGAAGAAGAACGCGACCGCCTCGGCGGCAGAGGAGGCGAGGCCGGACCTCTCGAAGACGGGACGACGCGGCGAGCCACGACGTCACCAACGGAGGGGAGGAAGAAAACTTAGAGTTAGGGGTGGGTGCTATCTCGCCGGACTTAGGGTTAGGGTTGGGGGTGTCGCCGATGACCGGACTTAGGGCTAGGGGTGCAAGATGGGGGGTCTAGAGGGATGGCCGGCCGGCCAGGACCTCGCGGGAGATGGGGCGACACGACTGGCCGCGGCATCGCCGACGGAGACGAAGCCTGGACCTCATCGGAGACGGGGACGACGCGGCTGGCCGCGGCGTCACCGGTAGAGGTGAGGCAGAGAACTTAAGTTTGGGGTTCTTTCGGTGGCTCGCGGCTATACGATGCGTCACTGGTTCACGGGAAGGAGAGGACTGGGGGAGGAAGAAGAAGACGAACAGTGGGTCGACCCATACGAGAATCACTTCACGCGGCATGAGCGTTGAGCGCCGCTAACGAGCGGTGTATAGCACCTCCCGCAAAAAGACGGAAAATGATACACACCCTCGGGTTCATCCCCCTGGGTCTTTCGTGTCGTCCGGAGTCACGACTCCCGTGAGCGCACACCACGCGGTGGGTGGGACCCATCCACCGACACCGCATCCCCTTCCAGCCACATTCTTCCCCAACCTTTCCCTTCTCTCCTACCTTTTTCCTCTTCCTCGCATTCTAAATCGCATCAGGAGCTCCATGGCGCTTCTCGCCCTAGCCACGCGCCGCCTCTCACTCTTCTGCCCTGCTCCTCTTCCTCTGCTGCTGCTGCGTGACTTATCCTGTCATCGCGCCAGATTTCACTGACATGATCTAGAGGGCGACGGGATCTCCAACGAGGATGCGAAGGCACATCGTAGCAAGACCAGCATTGTTGTAATCGGTAGCCCGTGTTGCTACAAAGGCACGTTGGCCTTGCTACAAGGGCCAGACGACCTTTCTACCAAGGTACCACGACCATGGACATTGCTACAAGGGGGCGGTCGAACCTTGCTACAAGGGACGGCGAGGCTTGCTACAAGGGGGTGGTCGACCTTTTTGCTACAAGGGACAACCGGGCTTGCTACGAGGGACGGTCATGCTTGCTACAAAGAGGTGACCAGCCTTTGCTACAACAAGCGGCCGGCCTTGTTACCGGTGATGGGTGGCGTTGCTGCGAGCGACGGGAGGCGTTGCTACAATGGGTGGTCGGCGACGACATCTTCTCCGGCGAGGTGTCTTTTGCTACGAGTGGTGGGATGCTCTGCTACTAGCGACAATAGGCTCTACTACAAGGGGTATCATGTGATGCTACCACTGCGATGGCATTGGCGTCTTCTCCGACGACGAGCAGCCTACTCTGGCGAGGCGTCTTTTTTGCTGCGAGTTGTGGGCTTCTCTGCTACCACCGGCGGGAGACTCTGCTAAAGGGGTATCCGATGATGCTGTTGCTATGACGTCAACATTTTCTTCGTCGGCGGCGCCTTCTCCGGCGACACTTGGATCACGAAGGAGCAATGGGGCGGGCGGCCATGTGCTTGTGCAGCGGAGGGGATTCGTTGGATTTTCTTGTGTGTGGGAGAAAAGAGAAAGTAAAGGAAAGATGCACGTCCTTATTGACCAAAAAGAAACACATGACGGCCTCTCGACCCGGGGCATCGGAGGAATGACACGCGTAGCTCTGTCCAAAAAATACCGGCAGTCTCTTCTAACGGGCCAAAGCGGTCACGCCGCGTTGCCTGCGTGTATACCTGGCTGCTACATAGAACATAAAAAATTATAAGAAAGGATGATTCCATTTTAACAGCGAGCTGCATATAGAACATAGAATTCCAAGGGAATCGATATGCTCGTGGTCGTGGAGGTGGTCCTGATGGACAGCGCGCGTCCGAGAGGAGAGGGCCGGCGACGATTAGCGGCGGGGCATCATCGTCCTTCTGGCGGCGGTGGCAGCCAGCCCTTGCCCTAGCTTCTATGGCCCTGTCCTGTGTTCTGAAATCTGAATGCTCTGTAACCTCGAACGAGTTCCAGCGCCAGCTTCTTTTTCAAGGATACACCCTGGGAGATGTATCGGATTCATAGAAAAAGAGGCCAAGACGGCCGATACAACGCCAAAAGGCTACACGATACAAACACAACGCCACACGGCTACAACACAACCACACCAACCACACGACAAAGATCCTCCTTGAACCATCTCCAACCAAACATGGCGAGGGGATGGGACACCGAGCTTCTAGGCCGCGTCACAACCGAAAAAAGGAACTACACAAGACCGATCCAACTCAAGGAAGGCAAAGGCCAACGCACCGTTCGCCCATAGCGCCTAAGGTTGGCGAGCGAACGGCAGGACCGAGCCCGACTGGAGGAGGCGTCGACGAGGAAGGGCCATCGACGATGTACATAGCGCCCCGGAAGCCCAAGCTCTAGGCAGCAGCCAAGACCAAACTCCAACTAGCGCGCCGAGGACTCCAAGAACCACCAAGGCGACGCCCCCAAGGAGGGAACAACACAGCTGTGCTGCCGCCGCCCGATCCTTAAGTCGGGTCTAGGGTTTCCCCCGGTGTTCGAGGCGGGGAAGCACTGGCAGCGCCATGACGACGCCTCCAAGAAGGTAACGGCGTCGCCGCCGCCACAAAGATCACGCAGGATTTCTCCTCGCCCGCCGCCAACCCCAACATCACCGGACACGCAACAAGGAGCCGCCTTGGACACACCACCAAGAGAGAGCCAAAAATGTCCGATGGAGCAGGGGTTGATCGCCCTCACCACCACCGAAAAACGAGGGCTGGTGAGAACCCAGCCGCCACCGCAGCCTGGTTGGCCACCGGCACCGCCAAGGGTGCTGGCCACCACCGGTCACGCCGCCAGCCAACATGGGATCGGAGGAGGAGGCCCCCATGCCGGCCGACCATCTCCGCAGCATCATCCACGCAGCACGCCGGTGCAGAAGCTCGCGCGCGGTCCCATCGCTGCAGCCGCCACCACGGCCCTCCGCCAATACGACGCGCCTCCCACTGCGCCGCCACCACGTGCCCTCCACGCCACGCCACGCCGAGCTCCCGCCACGCCAGCGGGACGCCCCTCCCGACGAGGCCTCACGGGAGAGAGAGGCCCCGCCCCCATCGTCGGCGGCGCGAGCTTTGCCTGGCCGCGTCCTCCGACGGAGGCGGGGAGAGGAGGGTTGGCCTCGGTCGGTTGCCCGGCCGAGGGGCCGCAGGGAGGAAGCGGGCTTGAAGCACAAAAAACTCCAACTCTCCAGCGCCAGCTTCTAGCGATGCAGAATGGGCTAAAATCCAGACCATAACACCCCTCTCGTCCCTCGTTAATTAAATATAAAAAAACGGTTTTGCTAGTTTTTAGGCGTCTGAGAATTAATTAGTTCCAGGTACATGTCACGCGGCGCCCGTGTCATGAGTTTTGTGGGCTGTTGCCTTGCGTGCCGTCTGTTTGTGGCCTTTTTTACCTGTAGGCTGTACTGCAAGCTGTTTTCTTTTTTTTGTTAGCTTTTCGCGTGCTTTTTCCTGTGTCCTGTTTCCAAGCAGCACGTGATGGGCTGAATTGTGGCTTTTTTCTGTGTGCTTTTTTGTCTGCTTTTTCTGTATCTTTTTTTTCAGGGGTTGTGTGATTTGTTTTTGTAGTTGTTATGTGTGGTTGTTTTATTATGGGTGGCAATTTTTCCACTGGTGACATAATTATGTTAAGCTAGACTGCTAGGACATTTTTTACGGGTTTTCTAAATTAAGATTTATCTTTTTTTAATGGTTTTTTAGTTGTACGTTCATTCGATTTTTGAATTGAGTTTTTTAATTGAGATTTTCAACTTGCTTGCAACCGGGGGGACCCTATTGGTAGGCCAGTGTTGTAAGTTGCTCGTGAGCACCCGTTTGGGTTCCAACTTGGTTGTAACAGGGAGGAACCTGCCGGCAGGGACGAGAGAACTAGTTGCAACTTGATTATAACTAATCACTCGTCGGTGTGGAAGGGGGTGGGGAAGTCGCAACTTGATTGCAACTGAGCACCTGTTACTAGGGCCTCGTTGAGGGGGGTGGCAGTTGCATCTTGATTGCAACCGGGGGAAGGGGGACACCGTCGGAGGGCCAGTCGCAACTTGCTTGTAACTGAGCTCTGCTCCTAGTTGTAACTTGATTATAATTGAGCACCCGTTGGTGTGGAGGGGGGAAGTCGCAACTTGATTGCAACTGAGCACCTGTTGGTGTGGAAGGGGGCAGTTGCAACTTGATTGTAACTGAGCTCCTAGTAGGTCCCTGTTACAAGTTGCTTATCACTAGGGCCTTGTCGAGGGGGGTGGCAGTTGCATCTTAATTTGCAACCGGGGGAAGGGGGCCCCTGTCGGAGGGCCAGTCGCAACTTGCTTGTAGTTAAGCTCTTATCCTAGTTGCAACTTGATTGTAACTGGGCACCCGTCGGTGTGGAGGGGGGGAGTCGCAACCTGATTGCAATTGAGCACCTGTCAGTATGGAAGGGGGGCCAGTTGCAACTTGATTGTAACTAAGCTCCTAGCGGGTCTCAGTTGCAAGTTGCTTGTTACTAGGGCCTCGTCGCGGGGGGTGGCAGTTGCATCTTGATTTGCAACCGACGGAAGGAGGACCCCCGTCGAAGGGCCAGTCACAACTTGCTTGTAACTGAGCTCTGCTCCTAGTTGCAACTTGATTGTAACTAAGCACCCGTCGGTGTGGAGGGGGAGAAGTCGCAACTCGATTGTAACTGAGCACCTGTAGATGTGGAAAGGGGGCAGTTGCAACTAGATTATAATTGAGCTCCTAGCGGGTCCCAGTTGCAAGTTGCTTGTTAATAGGGCCTCGTCGAGGGGGGTGGCAGTTGCATCTTGACTGTAACATGAGGAAGGGGGACCCCAGTCGAAGGGCCAGTCGCAACTTGCTTGTAACTAAGCTCTGCTCCTAGTTGCAACTTGATTGTAACTGAGCACCCGTCAGTGTGGAGGGGGAGAAGTCAAAACTTGATTACAACTAAGCACCTGTAGATGTGGAAGGGGGGCCAGTTGCAACTTGATTGTAACTAAGCTCCTAGCAGGTCCCAGTTGCAAGTTGCTTGTTACTAGGGCCTCGTCGAGGGAGGGTGGAAGTTGCATCTTGATTTGCAACCGGGGGAAGAGGGACCCCCGTCGGAGGGCCAGTCGCAACTTGCTTGTAACTGATCTCTGCTCCTAGTTGCAACTTGATTGTAACTGAGCACCCGTCGGTGTGGAAGGGGAGAAGTCGCAACTTGATTGCAACAAAGCACCTGTCGATGTGGAAGGGGGGGGGGGATTTGCAACTTGATTATAACTGAGCTCCTAGCGGGTCCCAGTTGCAAGTTTCTTGTTACTAGGGCCTCATCGAAGGGGTGGCAGTTGCATCTTGATTTGCAACCGGGGGAAGGGGGACCCCCGTCGGAGGGCCAGTCACAACTTTCTTGTAACTAGGCTCTGCTCCTAGTTGTAACTTGATTGTAACTGAGCACCCGTCGGTGTGGAGGGGGAGAAGTCACAACTTGATTGCAATTGAGCACATGTCGATGTGGGAGGGGGGGACAGTTGCAACTTGATTGTAACTGAGCTCCTAGCGGGTCCTAGTTGCAAGTTGCTTGTTATCGAAACTAGTTGTCACATATGCCAGATGTAATGGATGTTGTCTTGGTATCAATATTTATTTTATCAAATAAAGTATGGCAGCAAACATGTTAGAACAACATCAAGTGTAAACATGGTACTATTAATATATTCTTCTTTATGGGAAAACAATATGGCGGACGAAAACAAGCAACTTGCAGGTCGATATAATATAAGAAACAACTACACTTCACGGTTACACGACCGTGAATCTTCTTATTAACAACCCACTCTGAAGAAGCAACCCCAATTGTGTATCATACCAACATGCATGCGACACGTAGAGGCACACATGCACGTGCTTGATCCGTTTGATAGACCATCTAGCAGCTGTTGGAGGAGAACCCAGGCTTGCCTCCAAGCACGTCATAGAGCACCTCCGTCTGTGACTGCGCCAGTGACCCGATAACCGCGACACCTGGTGAGTGGGCCGGCAGCGGTGCGAAAGCAAGGCACGCCACGGAATAGACGTTGCAGCGGTCCTTGAAGTGCATCATCTGCCCGATGCCGAGCTCCAGGGTCGCACCGCCTTCGAACTTGAGCGAGATGATCGGGACCGCGAAAGTCTTGAGGTGGGTGAAGTCGTAGCACGTGTCGAGCTCGCCTGAAGATGGCAACAGCATGTACTGCTTCATCCACCCCCTGAACTTGTCGCGAAGAACCGTGTATGCATCTTTCTTCAGATACGTGAACATTGTTTGCACCTCGACCAGAGCGTCACCGCCGATGGCGACGGGAGGAACCGGGATCTCGAACCCGCCGACGCTTACTCCGACGAGGTTCACGAAGTATAGGTTCGGATGGGCGGGGTTCCTCCGCAGGGTGGCGTAGGCCACACCGTGTCTCTCGCGGTAGCCTCCGAAGGAGAGGAAGCCCGTAGATCTGGGGTCCCAAGGCAGGCAGTAGGAGAAGGCAACCGTCGTAGGAGAGAATTTGACTCGTGAAGCTAGAGAGTGGCTGTCCCGGCTGAGGTCGAGCACTCCAGACGAGCCGTCAGTCGTTCTAGCGCCCATCTCCATGCAAGCGAACCTCAAGTCATTCACGGTGGTGGATGGATCTATGGTGAGTGTGTCTGTCACCAAGGTGGCGTTCACTAGGATGGCGCCCTTCTTCTTCACTGCAATAGTGCAGATCGGTCCAGAGCAAGCTTTGAGCGGGCAGTCTCGGGATCTACATGGGATCTTGGCGAGGGAAGACGACCGGGATGGGTCGAAGGCCTTGTCGCATGGTTCCCCTGCACCACATGGCTTGCACTGGAGGTACGTGGCTCCTGTGGTGGCAGTGTCGAACCCCACGGTGAGTTTCTGTTCCGGCGTGCCGTAGCCGACGGTGACATGGTACTCGGATACCCACAGGAGTGCTTCGAGGGGCGGCTTAGAGGATGAATCGGAGAGAGCGTGTAGACGGAGGGCATCACTATTGAAGGTGGCACGGACGGTGGGCATGCCTTGGTCCAACTCAGCGTCGAAAGAAGAGCACGGGCTAAGCCGGTGTGTCACCGATAGCTTGCCACCTCCTGAAAAATGTAGACAAGTTATTAGCATACTCATTTCGAAAACACACTACCAAGTTAATATGTATGAAATACTTAGAGGGGGTTCTAATTAAGTTATGGCAGATATGCAAAGATACATCACGCACCAGAAGGGAAGGGGGCGCAGGTCGATGGAGCCCTCGAGTCGTGATCAGTTGAACGGACAATCACATGCCTCCCACCGTAAGTTCTGCTGGTGTGGCCGTAACAGCTGCCAAGATGAGGAGCAACAAGAAGAAGCAGGCAGAAAAGCAGGCAAGGATGAACGGCAGAAGGCATAGCTACCTAGATACTGTGTGTAGTTGCATGGTACCTCACAGAAGCCTGCCGTATATATACACACTCCAAATCAAGATATGTACCCAGCAGCATTGTTCTTGTAGCTGGCGACAAGTGATTTCGAGGCATATAAAATGGTTATTCTCAGCCTTGTGGTTTCTCTTGTTTATGTACATCCACGATCATCCCGAAGCTAGCTGCCTATACGAGTGTACGCAACGTTTGTGCATACGTAGGTGAGAAACCACTTCTTGGTCATCCGTGGTGTAATGTGTTACCATATATGGGTGCAGTGGAGAAACATGATAGACCGTACGTAGCATCACAAAAGAGTACTACAGATTGTATTTGGTCTCTTACAGGAATTAACTATGTTAGATGGTGATTATATTCAGTCAAGCAGAAAGTAATATCAAATCCACGCGTGGTAGTTCCTTTTGTGATTGTACAGAGGCTCTGGTTTTTTTTAATGATCGTATGGCAAACCCTTTGTTGGGATTAAAAGAAAATAAACGCTACAATCAAAAATCAAGAACGAAACATGACCACATGAAAAATACTCATAGTAGTCATTTTGCTCATGTCGAGCAAAAAAAATTACAAGCCACCATTTTTCAGGCAAAATACTAATGGCGCACAAATAGACGGGCATCACCACTAAAACCTAGTGGTGACATTCAGGAATATAGAAATGTCAGCCGTAATTGGGTCCTCGCTCTTCTTCGGCACAGCCTCACCCACTCGCGATTCAGCCCACGCGCTGGATCCGCCCTCACAATCGCCGACCGTCCTGTCTCACCAGAGACCGCCTTGCCCGCTACTACACCATCAAGCTCAGCGTCGACTTCTGCTACCGACACGACTGCCACTGTTCCGACGCGTCCCGTCACACACAACCGCATAGGTGTTTTTTAGCTGAAGACACGAACACATGGTACTGTCGCCTGGTTCGCTGCTTGTTCCAAGAATGGACTTTCCGATCCTTCTATTGAGCCATCTACTTATCAAGAGGCACTTCGTATTTCACACTGGCGCAACGCTATCGAGCAGGAATTCAGTGCTCTCTTGTAGAATGAAACATGGATTCTCGTTCCGCCTCATCCTGGTCTAAATATCATCGATTCCAAATGGGTCTTCAAGATCAAAAGGCGTTCCGATGGATCTATTGAGCAATATAAAGCACGTCTGGTTGCCAGAGGCATTTTGCTGTTTGCACCGTCTGAGGTCGTGTATCTTAGAGCCGCAAAGTAAAACTGGCTCAGGTGGTGTGCTCTTAGAGGCTATGAGCTTGAGTCGGAACGAACCGGCCGAGGCCTATGGGCAATAACCGTCTCTAAGTAACGTGTTTGTACCAGTGTATCCATTTGCCCTGAATTCTGCTCTTCACATTCATCCCACCCATTGCGTCCCTACCTACCTAATAGGCTCGCAGCAGCCACCATTCCACCGCATTGCCCCTCTTACGCACCATCTCCTTCCAACCATCTTGAGTTGGTGAACCCACGACAAGGAGTTCTTCTCTGTATAAGGAAGTCGGATTAGGGATGGTAAGGGTGCAGTATTGGAGATGCACGCGGGGTAACCCCACGGCATCAAGGAACTCGAGATATACATTGGTGGTCAAATTGTGGGAGGCTAGTGCCATGACTTACCCATTACCTATGCACTTATCCACCTATTAAGTGTATATTTATCATAACCGCAACATAAATATAGTTACCAACCTAGTAGTAATAGAGTTAGTAGTAATAGAGTTATCCGTCACCATAGTATCGATGTTGTTACCCTCCCTCCTGCAAACGATTATCAACCTAGTACAAATATAGTTATCACCACAGTATCGATGTAGTTACCTAGTGATAGAGCTACCTAGGTAATCAGCATGTATTTATCACCATTGCGTCGATGTAGTTATCCTGACCTTTGGCTAATAGTTACCAACCCAGTACTAATATAGTTACCTAGGCGTGAAAGGTATAGTTATCATCATGAAGTTAATATTGTTACCCTACACTCTAGATAGTAGTTACCAACCTAGTACTGATGAAGTCACTCAGGTGTTCAATGCGTAACTATCACCACATATTATATGTAATTACTCTCTCCTTTGACTAATAGTTATCAAACCAGCACTAATGGAGCTACTTATCAATACATAATTGATACACCTACCCTGCCCTTTGGCTAATATTTACCAACCTAGTACTGATATAGTTACCCAGTTTCTTAGGACATGTCTATCGCCACAACATCGATGTAGTTACTTTGCCGAGGGGGATATTTACCAACTCAGCTTCGTTGGAGTTACTCAAGTGCTCAAGGTATAGTTATCACCACGAAAATTGATGTAGTTACGTTGCACTTTCGCTAATATGTTGTTACCAGTCCAGTACCGATTGAGTTACCCAGGTCTTAAGAATATAGTTACCTCCAGTACTTATGGAGTTATCCAATTGTTCAGGGTCTAGTTACCAGTCGATTGCATATGGAGTTATCCTCAGGTGTTCAGGTATAGTTACCAACATATTACATACAGAGTTATCACAGATTAATTATGGAGTTATCGAGGTGTTCAGTTTTGAGTTGCCTAGATGTTCAGGGAATACTTACCAATCGATTACATACATAGTTATCCATGTTAAGGGTAGAGTTACCCAAGTGTTTACCCAGTAAATATCATCATCAAATCGATGTATTACCATGCTCTTTCAATAATAGTTATCCACAAATTACTTCTAAAGTTGTCTGTGTGTTTATGGTATAGATATTATCACCAAATCGATATAGTTATCATGTCCTCTAGATATTATCCATTCGTTATTTATAGAGTTATCCAGGTGTCCAAAGTAGAGTTATGACCATAAAATCAATGTAGTTACCCCGATATCTAGGTAATAGTTACCAACTCATTACTTATCAAGTTGCCCCTCTATTTTAGATGTTGTTCTCGCCATAAATTAAAATAGTCATCACCCTAATACTTATGAAGTTTCCCACGTGTTTAGTTTATAGTTATTCACTTGTTCATGATAAATTTACCATCGGAAAGTGGTTACTCAAAACTTGGTGGTAACTTCTAAGCTCGAACCCATAAAAATTAATAACGAAATGTGACATCCAATTTCAACTCGAAACTAGTTGTTCATATGGTGGATGACTTACATCCTACACTCTAGATAACTCATGTGTTACAGGTGTATAACTTTTTGGTTTAGAAAAATCGCTAGAACATATTAACGGTGGATCTAACTTCAAAGATCCGGTCACATCTAGTCCAATGCCGAAACCGGATACTAAATCGAATAAACGGTTAAACTACAAACTTTTTGAAATTTCGGATTCCACATAGTCGTTTCCAAAAATAATAATAATAATCATGTGGTGGTTTCTTTTGTACAAAGAGTATGTTTTTGTTTTTATATTGAAGGGGCTACAAGGCCCCCAATTTCATTTAAGCAATTAGAGCCTGTAACATTTTGTCTTATATATAACACGAAAAAGAACATCGCAGCAACATCACGGTGCTACAGTAGAATAGGTTTCGTTTACCTGCGCAACCTGAAACCAAAACTGAACTTAACCAGACTCGGTTTCGTTAACGAACCTAGCTAGGGCAAACCCCTTTTGACCAGTGCTAGCGTGCGAGTCGGTCGTGTCCATGTCAAACTGGTTGCCTCTCCCCGGACTGTTTTTGAGGAGCGAAAACGGAACCCGAGCGAACAGAAACTCCTTGGATGCCTGTGTTTATCATCGCTTCCTTAATCAACTGGCTCTTGCCTCTTTCCCTCGTTGGATGCGTCCGGGAGCACGATCCAGTTTCCAGACTGATCTGTGAGCGCTCAAGTTGAGAGAGACACCGGGCGATCGATCGAGGCAGGAGCCCTAACCAAATCAATGGTGCTATGCGCTCTCGCTGGCAAGCTGAAGATCCCCGCCGCCGGCTGTTGGAATTTGCCCACAGATCGACCACATTAAACTAGACAAACAAGTACGTTCAAAAAAAATTATGGCCAAGGGCATGTGTCGTGTCCTCTATTTCTGTTTATTTTCTCAAACTCACGGTGTTACAAAACTCACGATCCTGCTGTGTATATATACAGAGCCATACAACACAAACCTATACCTACACGAACTTGAACTCAAGCCACAATTCCTAAACAACCACAGACTCCACGCACACAGATTTCTAGTCCTAATACCACACGGCTAACAATCCTAGCCGGACTAGTACAACACTAGAAGCCCACACACGCATAGAACTTACCTAATTAATAAATCTATTTAGACTAGGATACGTACAGGACACACATAAACTCTTAGTCACCACTAATCAAGATTAGTGCTAACAATCTCTTCCTAATCTTGATCAACGACTCTTTGTATTCCGTGCTTCTTCTGGTCTTGACTCGTTGTAGATCCGTGTCTTGTCTAGGTCTCGCACCACGACAAGTCTGATTGGCTCTCCCCAATTTCAACTTGGCGAATTTATGAAACAACTCAAGTATGATTCGGACTACCCAGCCACGCTAGCAAACCGTGAAACACGTCGTCCACCATAGTGCAATACATGCCGACCACCTTGTGAACTCCACCGTCCACTTCGGCCTCATGTAGAGACAGGTCCTCATTGAAGAGACTCCCCTTCACTGGTTTTACCATCCCCTTCACACTTGAACTTGATCCTCTCGTCGAGACACATAGACGACCTGATCGAGGCACGCAAATTGCGTGTTCGTCCATACAATAGACATTCCCTGAACCTTCATTCGCTTCAGCTGCAACGGATCCTCACAGAGACAAGCACTTGGACACAACGACGACTCACAGACACAATACCGACCGAACGTGTTACCTTGCACACACTTGACTCCTTTACTCATACTCTCCCGGACGATGATCTTGACAAGATTCTCCAGCACCGCACCCAGGTACCACCGCACTCATCAACGATCATCCCCATCCACCACCTTGCCGACGACGCCTCGCCTGCCGTCTTCCTCCTTGCCGCTCCTCCGAGCGACAATCGTCCGCCGTCTCACCGATGACAACATGCCTGCCGTCTCCACCCGATCGCCCGCCCCGAGGCGCTAGTCGGGGCGCCTCCCTAGGGCAAGCTTCAAATCTTCGACCTCGCTCTGATACCAATTGTTGGAATTTGCCCACAGATCGACTACATCAAACTAGACAAACAAGCACGCTCGAAAAAATTTATGGCTAAGGGCACGTGTCATGCCCTCTATTTCTGTTTATTTTTCTCAAACTCACGGTGTTACAAAACTCACGATCCTGCTGTGTATATATACATAGCCAGACAACACAAACCTATACCTACGGACTTGAACTCACGCCACAATTTCTAAACAACCACCGACTCCACGCACACAGATTTCTAGTCCTAATACCACACGGCTAACAATCCTAGCCGGACTAGTATAACACTAGAAGCCCACACAAGCATAGAACTTACCTAATTAACAAATCTATTTAGACTAGGACACGTACAGGACACACATAAACTCTTAGTCACCACTAATCAAGATTAGTGCTAACACCGCCATCCGGCGGGCATGGGCCGCCTATCGTGCTTTGGTTCATTTCCCCCATCATGTCGATCTCTCCTCCATAAAAATCGACCCAAATACGCCCTACAGACTTGGTTTTTCCAGCGATATATCATCATGCATGTGCCATCTCCAAATCTAACTTAGCTCTATGTGTGTGTAACGCAGGAAGAGATTACAGTTTTCGACGGCTTGAAGAACCTCGATCCAGGCGTTCGGTAAGCAAGATGATCGATCCTTCTCCCTCACTCATTGTATATGCATGACTCACTCTCGTCGATCCTAACATGCATTCCTTCTGACCCCCCCTCCTCTCTATTGAAGCCAGGAACTTGAGGAGCTGCTGAGGCTACGAAGGAAGTACGACAGGGACAGTTGCATGGCTTATCTTGTCGGCTCTGGTCTTGGGTTGTCCACCTTGACATATAGGATTAATAATGTTAGGACTCACAGACCAGTAAAGGGGTTTGTCCCCTCTCTCGAGAAAGAAGATGTGGACTGACTCATTCTCGAACTCGTCCCAGAAGCTCACAATATATATAATATGTGGCAGAGGCACCACAATTATACTCGTCAATTCTTCACAGATCTGAATAATAAAAAGAGAGCTATATTCTACATCGTGTGTATATTTTTGTGTGTGTGTTAGATAATACACTCAACATATCGACGCCAATTGCCAATCGGGCTAATGAGTTGAACCAACTAATTAAGTTTGAGCTTGAACAGTTTTGATCATCATTTCAGCAGAATTGCCATGAGTGCCGATTTTGCATACCTTTAGTTTATTTTAAGTAACAATGTCTCTAATAAAATGGTACTTGACATCAATGTGTTTTGTTATCTTGTGGAACATCCGATCCATTGTAAGATATATATAGCACTTTGCCTACCGATCGACGATGGGTCTCGCCCCGATCATCACAAGTTAGTCTTATGAATTTGGATCAAACTTTAATAAGCTCAGCCTAATTGCAGGTCTTGAAAATTCTCATGTTGACATTGGATCTTGTTCTCTCTTCACGACCCTGTAATTGCTAAATTTATCTCAATTATTATTGGTTCACAAATTTGGCAAATGTCGGCACAATGCCCATGATGGTTTACACCGAGAGACTGATAATAGTATCTGGACGAAGTGGCACAATGATTTGTTCAGAGGCGGCAATTTGGCTCATAGGTGCACCATTGTGAGAAAACATATTTTGAAATATCAAAAAATTCAAAAAAAAAACTCTACATATACATTCAAACATTTTATGATGGTTCACAAGTTTTCGGAAAGAAAGAACATTTTATATATTGTGTGTAAAAAGACAAACAGATGAATAGCCGAATTCATGTGATACATTTTTTTTATACACGACATTTAAAATGTTCTTTTGTTTCCAAAACATGTGAACCAACATAAAATGTTCTAATCTATATGAATTTTTTTATGAATTTTTTGATATTTCAAAATATGTTTTTCACAATAGATGCATTTGCATTTGAGAGCCGAAGTGAATATCTGTATAAGATGATTTTTCTACACAACAGGCGCATGTTGGTTTGTGAAACTCACTGGGTGAGTCCGACAACCGCTACGCATGCATGCACCTGCAATTAATTCCTAATTGCATAAATTACATAAACATAAAAAAACAAAGGACAATGAAAAGTCCATGCTTCATGCGCGGGGTGATGCATGCCAAAACCTAAAAGAGCGTGTGCATGTAGTGGATTGATCTGTTTAGTTCATAAGCACAAAAGGACAAAAGAGTTAATTTCATGTGGAATTAAATTCGAAAATCTTAAAATTTAAAATGTTTTATAGGTCAAACCGTTGGTTGGATTTTAGAACCGTTTTCATCCGTTAGGCTAGTCTTGATGAGATTTTAAAACTAAATTCCATGCTAATATGTTTCGACAAAAAAAATTGAGCCTAAATGTTATCCACCACGTAATACGTGAATTATCCATGCTATATAATATAAGTTATCCGCACTATAAAATGTGGCGTGTGAAGACTCTTTCGCATTGATGCAGTAAATATACTTGACAACCGTTCTAAGAGTTACATAACTTGGCGGACATGTCGACAGCCTGTACAGGTGCTTCGCATGCATGCTCTGACTAAATAATAGATCATTTTTTGCCTTGAAAGTTATCCACAAGTAACATTAGAACTATTCAGACTTTAACATGTAAGTTACCCACCCTATAACATCCTATAAGATATAAGTTATTCATCGATACAAAAATTTACCCACATATAGGATATAAAATTTATATGGTGCAACTTATATGTTACAGGGTGGACAACTTACATAGTATGATATAAATAACTCACGTATTAGGGGTGTGTAACTTTAACAATTTTTATTCAAAGTTACCTAGCGGTAACACCAGAGTTATTCAGACTTCAACACGTAAATTATCCACTGCAATAACATGAAAGTTATCCACCACTAAAAAAATTACTGACGGATAAAATATAAAAGTTATTCTAGCGGCTCGATTTTGTCGCCCGTCATCGCTCTGATGGCGTACGAAGGACTCAACCTCGAAAGGCTACCACGTTAAATATCAAGCATAATTTCTTTTAAAAACTAAATATAACCTAAATGTACATACGATATAACAAATAGGGTTTTATGCCCTACCCACCCATCACCCTAAATCGTAGTGAACAACGTAACATGCAACCAGTACTCTAACGGCTCGGCTTAGCGGCGTACGAGTGATGAAGTCCCGGGTGTTAGGGTACCGAGACTTCATCGCCGTCCCTAGCTAACACCTAGGCTACTGCATTTTAATTAAACTTGCTCAACAGTATGCGAGAACATCTCTATCCAACACGTTTACATGATAGGTAACTAATGTGTTACAAGGCGGTTAACTTACATATTATGATATGGATAACTCACGTGTTAGGGGTGGGCAACTTTGTGGTCCAAAAAAGTTTCATCGAAACATATCAACATGTGATCTAGTTTCGAAGATCTCGTCACGATTACCTAACGATGAAAACGGATTTTCAGATAAACGATTTGAGCTATAAAACTTTTTGAATATTAGAATTTCTTCCTTAAGTGTTGATGATGTCAGCAGTTTTAGTATTTAGTGCATGTAGGCACACACACATAGAGAAACAAAAAAGGACACATGTCATATGGTGAAAAACTCGCTTGCCATTAATAATCTAGCACGAATGCGCCATATAGGCCATGAGAGGCCTGGTCATCCTCCTCCATAATCTTTACATACATATCCATAGCAGTATGACAATACCCTATTATAGCTAGATTTGGTTGTCCACTCACCACCGAAGCCCGGTCTAGTTCCTGATCAATGTTGTTCGTAAACCAGTTTCTTCAATAGTTGTGATATTATGCCACTATTACACTTAGCAAAATTAGTCACATGATATTGATGTTGAAAATTAGGAGCCATGTTAGTTTATTCCAGTATTATTGTTTTTCTATTTTAAGTAAATTTCTGCAAATGTACATACTATATTTCAATGAAAATTATGCAAGTTGTTCTTTTAGACGCATTGAGTCTTTAATTCATTAATTCAAGTTTGATATGTGAAATTACAATAAACATATAAAAACAAAGCATCTACTGATTAATTTGTGGAACAATTGTGCATAATAGTGTAAATGTATGGGTTATACTGAATTTTTGAAACATAAATACCTTAACATGGATCTCTCAAGTTATCAAATTAATATGTGTTGCATATATTTCTAAAGTATAGTATATGGCTACCTATTTTAGGTGCAAGTAACCGAACATTCAAGTGCCTACACAAGACGTCCCGAACAACTTGTTATTGTTTCTTTGGCGTTGCACATTTATTTATTTATTGTGGTTTTCATTTGTCAAATATGTCAATAAATGTGTGATATTTATTTTGTATCACAATGCCATCAATGTACTATAATGAAGAACACAGAGAATTTTAAAAACAATACATGATTGCACTCCATTTTGCATCCTTTATATTCGTTTCATATGTGTGGAAACTGGCAGAACCACAAACAGACAAAAACTTCTTCATGGAAAAAAACCAAGAGATGTATGAGTATGAAACACTTTGGCGCCTCATAAATAAACAGGTGGACCCCTCTAATCTTCGATCGGATGGAAGCCGAGAGGTCGACACGAAACATACGGTACCCTATGGCATCACTGTGCGACTGTATGGCCGTGAGAACGAGGCAAAACCCGCACCTAATCCAATCCGCACATATGGTCTATTCATCCACACCGGTCACCGCACCACACCACACCACATCACATGCAAAATGTGGACTGCACCCGCGGGTTCAGCCCGTGGATGCGCGAGTCGTGGGAAAAGGCTGCAGAATTTGGCACTCTACATACATGCTCTTTTCACTCCTTTCAATCGGGCGTGGACGCTACCCGCAGGTTGACTCTGTTTGGCTCTCTGCGGTTTGACTCAGCACTGCATCGGACCAACCTCTAAAATGAGCGTCAGCACACCAACCCAACCCAATTGATGCATGCATCTACTCCCTCCGACCATATTAATTGACTTGGATTTATTAAAATTTGGATAAACCTATATACTAAATAGTGTTTACATTCATCTAAATTTAGCCAAATTTGAGTCAACTAATATGGGTCGGAGGAAGTATTACAAATCACCCCACTCATCGTCCAAACTAAAATCCAGCCCGTCAGATCCATTTGAACCCACGCCATTCACAGCCTGAGCCCATGAACCTGATGATCAATCGGGCAATCGCCACTGCCTACGAACATTGCCTACGGTAATGCGTTCCTTTATCCCCAATCGTTGATTGCCGCCGGTGTCTCTCTGTGGAAAGGCGCTCCATGTCCTCGTGCAACCTCCGTGGCGGTTCCTCCGCGTCCGCGTCGCCACCGTTGTTGCCGAGGAGGATATGACCTGGTCCAAGGTCCCCCGACGAGCGCCAACCAGCACCATCACCTTAGCCTGCCGGCAGAAGGGCTCACCCATTGTTTGCGAGCGGACGATGTGCGCTGACTCCTCGAGTGCCCGGTGGTCGACGGGTGCCTCTGCCTGCTCATGGTAGCTGCTGAAGTCGAACTATTCCTCGGTGGCGGCCTGTTGCGCCTGGATAGCGCGCGTGGACTGGAAGTCGGCGAGGATTTCCCGCTGAAAGATGGGCTCTTCCTCAGGCTCGTCTAGCCAGTGCGGTCCATAGTCGTCATCATCTTCCTTCGACTCCAGCTGTGGCTCCTCTAGCGCAAGGTAGGGCTGTAATTCGATCCAGCTCGGCTCGACTCACTAAATCTCATTCATCTAAGGAGTTAGCTCGGCTCGACTCGTTTAGAATGAGTTCAGATTTAAAACTTGGCTTGACTCGGTAAACTCGTGAGTAGCTCATTTAGCTTGTTATAAGATGTGAACATGAGCACATATAAGAAGAACTCGTAATTCTCCTTCTAATTCAGAACTAGAACAATGATAATACTTGAAAATTTCCATAAAGGCAAGATAAATACAAAATATAGTAGTTCTACACCATTACAATTGCAAGAAACATTCGTAGTTTGACACTCATCTATGAAAATTTTCAAACTTTGTATTTGAACGAGTTTAACTAGTAGCTCGTTTAGCTTGGGTGAATAAACAAGTTCAAATCTAAAACTCAGCTTGACTCATTAGACACCGAGTTTGACCCGAGTCACGAGCCACTCATTTATCTCGCGGGTTTCAAGTTATAATCCCACCCCCAGCGCAAGGTAGCGGACGCGAGCGGCTGCGGAGAGCATCACCCAAGTGGTGGGGAGACTGCCCAGGCATTGCGTGTTTGTGCCCACCCTCCATGGACTCGCTTCTTTTGATAGCACGGCATCCGCTCCAGCGAGAGAGCGCTTCCACATAAGTTTATAATTCATATAAAAGTTTCTAGCTAGTACCTTTATTTTTAATGCGGGATATCTTCTAAGTGTGTCAAATCATAGTATGTGTATCATAATATGAAATAGTGCAATCATATATATCTATGAATTAGCCTATGTAATTCTCGTGCTCCCGAGAGATCATCAGCGTGTGATGGCCCCCCCGCAAAAAAAAATCAGCGTGTGATGGTATTTCTTTATACAGTTTTGAATTTCTTTTAAAAAAGTTCCAGTTTTTATTTACTACTAGTAGTAGTTTTTTTAGAGGACTTTCTAGTTACTTTTTTATGAAAGATTTTTTAGTTACTACATTTTTTTTTTGTTGAGGGATTTTAGTTACTACACATGAGACCTGTGCCGAGAGGAGGCCGTGCCCATGAAGGAAGCTGGCCGGCCCACATAGAAGTAGGCGCTCTTCGTTGCCTAACAAAATAAAAAAAGTTAGCCTGTGTTCCATTCGTTTGCTCACCCATCGATCGAGACGGAAAAGAACCCTACTCTTTGTAACAAATGGCGCTGCGTACCATGGCCGCAAAGCTGAAGATCAGGTGGCCGTTCGCCGCCTTCCCGCCGCCAACTCTGGTTTGTTCTCTGGCCGATCGGTCTCTCCTCCATCGATCGAATCGCAGTCATGCAGGAGAAGGCGAAGACGATGATCTATTCTTCGATCTCTCTTTCTCGGAATCTCTTCAGCGATCCAAATCAAAGTTTAAAATAGCCGGCTATTTCATTTAGTCGCGGTTTTTTCAGAGGCTATGAACGGGCTATTCCATTTTAGCGTATTTTTAAAAATTGAGCAAATTTTAGTTAAATCTTTTTAAAAGATGGGAAAAACTATGAATCAAACAAGATTCGAGCTACAAGTCATGCAACTATTGAACACAAATAAGTATTGAACCAATTAACTCATAAGTTGTATTGAATCATATTTGACATAAGTTTGAAAAAGGGGGAAAATGAAGAAAATTTCAGAGAGCATAAGTTTAGCAGCTAAATTGGAGGCTAATTTAAGGCTAAACCGGGCTATAGTTGGCTATTAGCGGCTATTTTCTATTTAGCCTACGAAATGTATAGAAACTTCTTAAAAGGCTATAGCGCGGCTGTAGCCGAGCTATAGCCGGCTATTTAAAACTTTGATCCAAATTTAACTGACCAGCTGCAATTGCATGCATTCGGGAGAAGGCGAAGACGACAGCGACGACCAGCGGCGAAGAATTCAGGTATCCGATTGGATAAACGTTCGTCGCTCCATGCATCGATTCAGATTAACATTCTTTGTCCCGTTGATTTGATTTGATTTTGGAAACCGGAAGATGGTGGAGCTAGCGGAACTGATGAGGAAGAGTCGCAGGGACGAGGAGTTGGCCCGAGTGGCTGGCGTGGGTCTTGCGGCGCTCACATTGTCACTTGGGATCCGTCGATTCAACAGTGATACTTGAAGGGATAAATAACTAGAACATCTATCATCTTCCTGTGTGGAATATCTATCAACCAGCCTCCTCTTCTACAGAATCAGAAACTACTTGAGGAGGACCAACTAACAGCTGCTCTTGTAATCTTTTGTTTTTTCATAGAACTGGCACTAAAGAGTCTCCTCTGTGAAAAATTCCGAAGCTGTTGTTTTTACACAACTGTCGAAAAGTGGCAAAGAGTGCTATCCGTTCTACTCCCACCGTTTTAAAATATAAGTTGTTTTAGCCTTTTTTTTTTCTAAAACACATGTATCTAGATATTTTTTTGGCGTGTAGGTTTACCGTTATATGATACTCTGGGATAGTATCATATGCAAAATATCATATGCATGATACCAATATATAATACTCCCACTAGGACTAGACTAAAGGGGTTAGATGTATCGCGTGACCTTGACTCTCCCGGCGCAAGGAATGCTCTCGTGCCTTGCTTGTCCCTCGACTCGCCCGGGGTAGGGCTCTCACGTCTCATCATGACCCTAAGGCTCCCGGGGACAAGAATAGATAAGTTAAGAGTAGAGAATGAGCTTATCTAAAGAAAGTATCTTCGAAAGAGGAGAGGAAAATTCTTCTCTCAATCCAAATACAGTCCAACCTCAAGAACATGAGGGGTATTTATAGGAAAGTTCCAAGTATTTATATTTTTCTTGAAATGGGGAAGATCACCCAGCCTATGCATCCAAGAGATGCACACAACCTTTTTATTAGATTATTCTCAAAACCTTATAAAAGTGATTATAAGATCAAACCGAATCTCACCAAAACAAGCGACGACTCAATGTTCCTATAACACTGATGAAGGGGATGTCCATGAATAGGGCATATCCCTGACATCTCACCAATGCACGACATCTAAAAACCGAAGGCCTCGACAAGTGACCCAATGATGAGAGAGTGGCACAACCGGTCTGGCATACCCTCAGCTCGTACCAGCATACACGCAGAAAGACCGCACTGTCACCGTCTTCCGCATACCCATATTCAGGAGAGATCGAAGCAATGACCTTGCGAGGTTTGCCATCTACGTCACCATGACGCCAAAATGCACATCCACCCTGCGCACGTCCAACACGCACGCGCAGTCGACATTGAGACCCCTCGACACCATGTCGCTGAGTCCCGCCATCCAACGGCGCTAGAAACCACTGGTAGATCTGTCGTGCGTAGCACCATCGAACCAGGCATGACTAAGCGTAGCACCTAGAGGTTAGGCATGACTTGACATCTCCACCGACGTCTCCGTACTAGAAGAAGCCTCTCCTCCTCCTGCCCATGTCATCCAGCGCTGATCCACAAACTATGCTTCCAAGAGAGAAGGCGACAACGTAGCGCCACCATCGCTTGATCTGAAGATCATAGGGTTTTCCTGGAGTAGCATAACTGAGATCGACACTAGTTGCACGGTGATGCCTTCATCAAGGTAACGACGTTGTAATGCCGCCAACGACTCAGTTTTCACCGGCACCTAGGTCTCCTCACCTCGTTGCCAGGACTAGATGATGGATCACAAGATCCACCAAACCAACCTCAAGTCAACCACCTTCGACGGAGAAGTAGGCCACCTCCACCATATTCCTTGTGCCTCCAAACTGGCCCCAACCTCCATGGTTTCGCCGTCAGAGTTATCGAGATGCAGCGGCAAAAGGGCAGCACATATGAACCATTGGGCCCAAATCGGCCCACCCTATGCCCTGCCTGCAATTGTGCCGCCCGCCGCCACCGCACACTGGAGGTCCGACGGCCACAACGCGCTGGCGTACCAGCCCCGCCATGGTGCCAGGGGGCCGCTGGGAAATCTAATCGCCCATTGGGCATATTCACATAACTAAGAGGCATAAGGATAAACTTACAAGAACATTCCCTAGCGTATGGTATATGTAGTCCTTTAGGTATGAGAGATCCTGAAGTGTTGTTACGATACCGCTCTTCGGTACTTCCTATAGCTCTATGCTCATGGAGAAGGGTATTCTATACTATGCAATTATCTGGTATTAATTGTGTTTCCGACGTGACAGCAAGAATGGGCCCACATAGGAGGGTTTGCCCTCATCCATCTCTTCCTCTAGCTAGACATATCATTCTACTAAGGCCTAGCCACAGGAAACGTACTATAGCAGAGGGCCCCAAAGGTTATTCCATATGTAGAAGAGAGAACCTACTTCGCGGCTCGAGCAACGTAGCAATTACCTTTGCTAAACCATTAAAACATAAAACAAATATAGCTGTCTCTCATAAATTATGTCAATTGTGGTACTTATTTTCTTTCCAAACTATGACATTTTGTCATTATATTATTAGGTGGTCAACCCGTGATATTGAGATTGTTGAATTTATGAGAGATATTCACTTATGTAGTTGCTTATAAAATGATTTTTGTGTATTATAGTTATGAATTAAGTTTTGTGGTGTATTTTTTAAATTTTCACTGAAATAGTTTTTTATATGTGCTAAATATTGAATAGAGATTTCATGCAATCCATAAGTATATAAAAAAGTCTATTTTTTTCTAATACGATCAGCATAAGATAAAACCCTACCATGTTCCATCCTGGTCTTCTCTCGTTGTCTGCTTTTATATATTTGTTACTATCATCTTGATCTCCTCGGTAGCCATATGCTCATCCTTATTTTTTATATACGTCTTCATTGCACCACGGCAAAGCCCTAATATTGATTCCTATGAGTGTCTCTCCCACTCAACCACATATGATGATTCATATATTTGATGATGAAACCCGCATGAACAACTGTAGTTTCCACACAATTTTAATTTTCTGATATTACACTTAACAAAATTAATCACATAATATTGATAGAAAATGCAAATATATATTTGTTCTAATACAATCTTTTTTGTTTTAAATATATTAATGAAAAAATCCATATGCTATTTTATAATTGAAGTTATGTGTGTTGTTTTTGTAACCCTAATGAATATCAAGATAAGTAAAAGGTAATGCCTTTGTAATTGACTCTTGAATTCATTATCTCAAGATAAGTAAAAGGTAATGCTTTTGTAAATTACTTTTTGGAACCCTAATGAATAATATTGTAAATGTATATGTTATAGTCAAATCTATTATCACGAATATCTTAATATGGAGCCCTCAAGTTAACATCCAATGAATTTACCAAAATTTGCTAAGTATATATAATAGTACTCCCTCCACCAAAATATAAGATGTTTTAGCTTTTTACCAAAACATATGTATCTATACATGTTTTAGTGTATAGATTCATAGCAAAGTGTGTGAACCTACGCGGTAAAAGACGTCTAGATACATGTGTTTCAGAAAAAGGCTAAAAACATCTTATGTTTTAAAACGGAAGGAGTATATTTTAGGTGCAAGTAATAGAAAATTCTAGTGCGCACAAGATGTCTACAAGGACTTGGTCATGTATCTTTGCCATTATACGTTTAGGTTTTATCCATTGTCAAATATGTTATTCATGTTCATGTGGGTTAAAAATGGACCAGTAACAAATTTGTGCTTTGTAGTTTGTACTCCCTCTATTCAAAAATAAGTGTCACAGATTTGTATTTTTTTTAATAAAGAGTATATATTAATATCGCGGAGATACCAAATTACAACTAGCCTCTTTAACAACACATTACCCTAGTGGCAATATGGATGCACACAGTAAAATAAAGAAAGAGAAATTACAAAAAAGAAAAGCACTGCTACAGAATTCTAGCTCATCCAAAAGCAACGCCTCCAAGAATAGAACAATATACAAGCGTCGTCGTCGTCCGATCATAGATCTTAGGTTTTCATCCTGATGAAAGTTCTCGCTCTCAAAACAATGACTTTAACAAGGCCATTGCCATGCACAACCAATTAAGGTCAGCCCTTAGATTTTCACCCTAAAAGGCAAGACTTTGAACTTTTCCTATGCAGTCGCCCCCGCTTGCAAGCCGCTCCTCCAAGTCACTAATCACCTAGCCAATTCCTCATTGCCACAAAGATTTTAACCACCATTGCCAGTCCTTAGATCTTGGCTTCCATGACCTTCTCCACCAGCACAATGGAACGAGAATATGCCCCATGATATTAACAGCCAACAGAGTTTCAAATCGCTCCCTCTGAAACCAAACGGCTAGAGTAAAATACGGGTGCGCACGATCGAATATCAGCCTATCCAAGTCTCCAAGCATGGGTTTCCTAGTGGAGTTCGCCGGCGGAACCTCCCAGAACACGACAGGACATCCAGATCAATGAAGACAAACATCAGGTGGATCTTCGTCTTAGCGTGAGTTAGACCGTAGGACCACCTCCTTTATTTGATCCAAGTCAGCAGCCCCCACACCATCATACGGAGGTAGAGGAGAAGATGGTCAAGCCTGCCACCGAAGCAACCCGGCAGAACCCAGCACGCAGCTGCCTCCACAGCCGCAGGCCTATAGACTAGGCCTCTTGCAGCCGCTGCCGAGGAGGTCCTCGCCGAACCGCATCATGTGCTGCCACCACATCACCTCCTCCCTAACAAGCTTCCAATCCGCGCCGCCGGGAAGACAACGGGCCTAAGCAGGCACCCTAGGCCCAAGGCTTGTCCCTGCTGACCGCATTAGATTGATCTGAGGAAGAAGCAACCGCCACCGCCTAGCCAAATTTGCCGCTTGGCCACCGCCCACGACCCGCTTTGTCGGCTCCGCCCCTTCGAAGGAGTCGTCGCACCGTCCTTCCCGGGTACCTTAGGCACCAGGAGACGCCGCCACGGCGGCCAACCGCCGGGGGCAACGGTGCAGACTAGGGCCGCTCGAGGTAGTTTTTAGGCGGCGGCACGGGATCAACCTGGTGTCGCCCAGGGGGACAACATGGGAGCCCTAGCAGGTCTCCTCACAGCTCACGTTCCTCCACCTTAACTTCGTCGGTATATCCTGGATTGCTTCCCGGTTGCCTACTGTATCATAATCGTCGTCATGGATTTGTGTATACATGTGTATCGAGACAAATCTGCGATGCTTATTACTGAATGGGGGAAGTACTAGGTATCAAAATAGCATCAATTGTAATAGAGAACATACGAATAAACAATATATGACAACACGATTTTGCATCTATTTTTTTAAGATGTGGTTGGTATAAAATTGTGCAACCCATAGTTAGGTTTTTTTTGTGGGGTTCTGGTATATTGATCTTCCATCGTTCATAAACTAAGGAAGGTTTGGCAAAGGTATGCGTCCTAGGAAATTGACAATGCTATCTCTGTTGATGGTATTTATGTACCCATCCAATATAAATATCCTTTGCCCGCAACAATAAATGTTTTTTAGAGCTAAAAATTAAATATGTAAATATTTTTTTCGAGTTCTCTTGAAAGAAATCTCTCAAATTTTCTTTAGCTTAACCATGAGTTTTATTGCATGTACAAAACACCTCCTCAGTAGGTTGGAACCAAATATGACGACCAAAATCTAGGGAAAACACCGATTTAGCTAAGCCATGTGCCTCAAAACTATGATGTTGTCGCTCGTGGTTGAAAGAAATACTGATAAAACCGCGTGCTGCACTCGCCTTGATCTTCTTCAGCACAGCTGCATAACATGGGAGTTGATCATCATACAGATTCTTGTTTATCACTTCCAAGCAATTTGATGCAATTGAGACATGTTGTTCGTTCAAATCTGCCGCTGGTGCTGAAGTTTCAAAGAAAAAAATGCCACAGCCTCTAGAGTTACAGGTTCCATCAAGTCGTAGATCACCCTGCCTGATGCTCCCAGGAAAGTTTTGTCAGCTCGCCTGCAAACTACCGCCACCGATCCCCTCTTTCCATCACGAGGCACTGCTCCATCACAATGATTTTTATCATTCCCTCACCTGGCTGTACCCAAGAACTCACTAGATTGTGGGCCGATGATCGACTACCCTATTTCTTCTCTAGAGAGGCCAATTCCAGATCATCAAGGAATCTGTTCACAAAGAGAGCCGTAGACACCGGACTTTCAAACTCATTTTCATGTATCGCTGTCCACCTAGATCTCTTAGGGGAGCTGACTCTAGCCAATCTTTTCTTTGCACTTTGGTTCAACAAGCATACGACATGCGCACTCCGCACGGTGGAAATACCCTTCTTCTCGTAATGCCACGCCCAAAAATCAGATTCAATAATAGAGCTCATCTGAATATTCTTTATAATTTCCCCATCCATAGGTGGGAAAGTACTATTCACCTTCTCGAGGTCCCAACATCTTGTCGCAAGAGAGCTCAGACACCATCTCCGGGGGAACATCACGTACGCCTTCATATTTGATAATTTTTGACCAAAAATAGCCTATGTTTAGCCCATTTGCCCCCTAACTACTTGGCCCAAGCTCCGCCATTGCCACTATGGGTTTAAATATGAAATCTCTAGGCAGCCAATTATCACTCCAAATACTCGTTGTTGTCCATTTCAATATCAGGCCAGTTTCAAAGCCTCCGTACCTTCAATAATGGCCCTCCAGATTTTTAGCGATTTTTGACAGCCTACTCCCCAATTTTGGTTGTAACAGATCTCACTGCGGGTAATAGACAGCTTTAAGAATGCGTGGAGCACTGAAAGAAACCTCTCGACTGAGACCTGCTGCTCTGTAGAGACGAACCCAAGCCCAAGCGGAGGAAGGAAACTGGCCGGCCCACATAGAAATAGAGGCTCTTCGGTGAAAAAAATACTCCCTCCGTCTAGAAATAAATAAATAACTGAGTACATTCGAATCTAGATAAAAACAAATCAATTATTTCTGAATGAAGGGAGTAGAACCTTTTACGTGGTCTATGTTTGATGCAGACGGAATGGAACCATACTTGTTAACATAACTAATGGGGCTGTGAAGTGCGAACCATGGCCATGAAGCCGAAGATCATGTGGCCGCCGGCTCCGGTTCGTTTGCTCTTCCCATCGAAGGATCTCCACTCCTCCTCGAGACATATTTTTGTCTTGCTATATTAATATAACAATCACTCGATACAACTGCTGGAGCCTTGCCACAACCTGGCTCAAAAAAGAGAAAAATAAAAGAAAATAATGCTAACAACGGGCAAATCAATGAAACAAAGATGAACTACAACCGCTGTACCCATCAACGATGTCCTACCACGCTCCTCGAACTCCAAATCGTAGCGTACCAAGCAACATCTTCAAAAAGGAATGCGACGACGATGTTGTCGCCCGACATATCATAGGTTTTCTGCCGATACACGGAGATGAGTAAAAAAGGGGTACGCCTGATGCCCTTTAAGAAGGAATGGCGACACCCTCAGGCGTCGCCCCGTCGATGCTGTAATTCCGACAAGGATTTCTTCCGACCACCAAAAAACAACTACCTCAAACGATCCATAGCCTGCCACCTATCAACGCCACCCACCAGCATCACTATGGTCTTGATGCCACCATCGTCGTCTCACTATGAACCGACACGAGGCCTAGAGGTCGGAAAACGAACAACAACAGGAACCGGAGGCAACAACATAGTAGCCATGCGAGGGGGAACTACCTTCACTGCTCTTGTAGTAGCTGATCGGACGAGGCAGCATGGGCATACTAGACCCCTAACGAGCCTGACCAAGCCTATATTGGGCTCGTAAAGCCCCCACCACGACGCCGCAGCAGGCCGGCTGATCACCACCCGCTTCCTCCACCGCAGTACTAAACGACTGTCCCGCACACACCATAATCTTAATTTGTCTTTGATTTGATCCTACACACACGCACGCACCATCTAGCTAGCATTGTTTCACCAAATATCATCATGTGCCAGTTAGTGCGGGTTTTCTTGCCCTTTTTGAAAGCGTGACGAAAATTGGTAAAACTTCTGCACGAATCTTCAAACAACAAATTGAGGGTGAAGCACCCTAGATACCATGCACGGTAGAATCGTGGCGTTGGGCGTATCACGAGAGCGGATTTACCACATCTAGGAGGGGCCCCCGGCACCATCTATGTTGTTCATTTGTTGGAGATCCGTGCAAGGTCAACGCAGTCATCGTCTGTCACACATTTACATTTAAGCCCTCTTGCTTTTTGGTATTTCACCCACAGTCCAGGGGAGAGGATGACCACCCCACCGGCCCACCCCAACCCGCAGCCCACGCGGCCACGCCCTGCCCACCTAATCCTAACAGCTCTCCCCGTCGCGCGGCCATGGATCTGTCCTTTTGGTTTTTCTTCATGTTTGGATCCAGTTTGTGGTTGAATATTTTGTTCGGATTAAATTTATGGTTGAATCTTTATTGAATCTTGTATGGATTTTGTTTAAATTCGTGGATCTGGGGCCCCTACTTTTCCTTTATTGAATGTTGATTAAATCCGTGGTATGTATTATCAAGTTTTTGTTTAAATTCGTGGATCTGAGGCCCCTACTTTTCCTTTATTGAATCTTGATTAAACATCAGTTTCGTGGTATGTATTGAATCTTGTATGTATTATCAAGTTTTTGACAGGAATCTTGTATGGATTTTATTCATGTTTGAATCCTTTCTTTTCATTCGTGCTTGGATCTTGATTTGAGTTTCTTGTTTGGATGAATCTTTTAAAAAATGATGTTGGAAACGTGTATGGAAAATAACTATCTAGTTCATGGATGAAACGTGTATTTCCTATTTCCAGATTCTATTCATGGATAAAACTTGTATGATTCCTTGAATGATTTTTAATATCAGATTAAGATCGTGAGACTACTTGTTTTATCTTGACAGGTGACACATGTATGAAATGGATGTTTGATCTTGCTTGTAGCTAGACTAAATCATGTGTGTAATAATCTAATGAAACTTGTATGAATCTTTGATGTTTTTTGGATTTTTGTATGTATGATCTGCACTGTATAAATATCCCGTGAAATTTACATAATTTGCATATACCTTTACACATTGAATTAAAAACATGTTCTTTAGTACTAATCCTCTATGGAATCGTGTTGTTTCTTGAACAGGTTTGAATCGTATGTGAATTTGACAGTTACAGAATACGCCAGGGAAAAAATCGTATTGTCCATGATGAGTGAATTATCTACTAATTTTTTTCTTTGATCTTTGAACATACGGGTGTCAAATTTTTGATCGAAACATACATGCAACATTGATAATCTTTAGAAGAATTATATGAATCATACATGTTAACAGATAAATTTTGAAGGTTGGTTTATTTAAGGTTGATCTTTGTATGAAACATCCTTCAAATTTTTTTGTATGGATCATGGTATGAATCTTCTATGGATCTATGTATGAAACATAAAAAAAGAGGGAAAACGAAAATGATTTTGATCAAGAATCTAAGGGAAATGTTGTTTTCTATGAAAAAAATATATGAATGAGATTAGAAATTGTGAGTAATCTCGTGAATCTTGTGTGTATCTTGTATGAAATGTTCTTGTTATTAATCTTCTTCCTGAAATGTACATAACAAAATTGTTGATTATTCCTGAAATTTTGCGAGAATAAATGAGGTAAAAAAGAAACAAACATTATGCAAGTATTCTGTGGAAAAATTATATAAATATCTCTTGGCAGAAACAAGTTTGTAAAACGTGTGAATCTTGTATGAAACTTTTGAATCTAGGATGAAACAAAGTAAGAGTGACTAAATATTGTTAAATAAAGAGTACAAAAATAAAAATGATTAAATAAGATTGTTGAAAAAACAAATTATGCATGTTTCATTTTCAGAATTAAAAATATACATAAAAAATTGTTGAATATTGCTACCGAAAATATTGGTACCTAAATTATCTTGTATGAACCAGTCAAGATCAAACATAGTTTTAGTTCTCTGATTAAATAATCTTGGATTGATTCCATTTTATCCAAATTGCTTTCCCCAAATTTGGAAGTACGAATATTCTGGGAGATAGTGTTAAAAAATTGCTAATGGGAGATAGTGTTGCAAATAAAAATCATGGTAGATCTGTTAATGAGAGGAGTGACAGTGAGATAGTATTAAAAAATTGTTATGAAATCAGATTAGATAGTGTGTGAAATCTCGTGAATCTTGTATAAAACGTTCTTGGTATTAATCTTGGTTGATGCAGATTACAGAAAATCAATTTCTAAATTGTTGAAAAATATTGTATGGAACCATGTTGAATCCTATAGATTTTGGTGGATTTTGCATGAATTTTTCATGTTTCTTGCATGAATTTAGAAATATGTGATAAGAGTGGATTGAAACGTCCATGAATTTTATAGTTGCAAAATCCTTAATAAAATTTACCTTGAAAAAATAATATGAATGTTCGTATGGCTATTTGAAAAAAATCTGTGAAAATATTTTGTAAAGATTCATACATGTTAACAGATAAATTTTGAATAAATATCTGTGAATTTCTTTTTATGAAACTATATTGTAACTAAAAATGGATAATTAATAAATTAAAAATATATTGTAACTAAAAATCTTTCAACAATCCCACAGTTGTCAAGAACAACATATTTCTACAGTTTTACGGTTCATTCTATACTTGTAGTTGTAGTTTTGTATACTGTCAGCAACCATTAAGCCACACACCCTGGATAGTGGTAAATTAAAAAAATAATATTTTCTCTATGTAACAAGTGGGGAGACAAACAACGACGAAATAATATTTTCTCTATGTACATAAAAAATTATTGATTATTCCTGAAATTTTGCGAGAAAAAATAAGGTGAAAAAGAAACAGATATGTGAAAAAATTATATGAATATCTCTTGGCAGAAACAAGTTTGTAAAACGTGTGAATCTTGTATGAAACTTCTGAATCTAAGATGAAACAAAGTAAGAGTGTCTATATATTGTTAAATAAAAAGTAGAAAAATAAAAATCATCAAAAGAGATTGTTGAAAAAAATAAATTATGCATGTTTCATTTTCAGAATAAAAAATATACATAAAAAATATTAAATATTTCTAAAATTGTACGAGAAAAAATGAGGTGAAAAAGAAAAAGGAACGTGTAGAAGACTATCGATTGTGAGGAGACAAACAAGCGACAAAAAAATTAGAATATCCAAAAACGTTAGGGGTTAGATAGAAAAACTACAACAGACCTAAAAGATAAGATGGAAGGATTATTTTGTAAAACTCATAGCACGAATCTCTAATAAATGAAAAGCAGAGATGGTGCCGGGGCCCTCTTATGGGGGAATTGCATTGTCCGGCATATCACTGCTTGTTGAAGGCGTCCATGTCGCGGCTGAAGAGGGGCACATAAGCATACAGGCTCCCGTCGCCAAAGATAGAAGGTACGAGGATGACGACGCCCTCCACTGGCAGGTAGCTTGGAGTGAAGAAACATGGGCGCCCACCGCCGAGGTCCAGGTCGTAGAACGGGATCCGCAGCCAGCTATCGACCTCGACGTTCGGGCGCAGCACCATTTCCGCCGCGTCGGCGGTCGGCACCAGCCCCTCCTCCTCCACCGCCCCGAAGCTGGCGAAGTCAGCGAAAGACTTGAAGTAGGCGCCGTCGATCCGGGCAACCGCCCGGCGGATGAGCTTCCGCTGCGGCCGTGGGCGCACCGAGCACGACGTTCGGTGTATCCGTCCGGCACCGGCGGGCTCATCCAGCGCCCGTCCACCGCGATGCGAATTTGGTGGCGGCGTCGCCCCCGTCGAGGCCACCGGCCCTCGAGATGCGCCGCCACAGGTGCGCCACCATGCTTTGGAAAGTGGTGTACTTGCCGCCGCCGCCCGCCAGCCTTTGAGCGATCGCGATGAGGTTCAGGCTGAAATGCACCCTCTCAACCACCACCACGTCGTCGTCGTTGCCGCTGCCGCACGATGGACTGCCTTTGTCGCGGTCGGTAGCGATTACGACTGCGGTGCTCGTGCTCTATCCTAAGCGGACTGCGCGGCGCGAAGACAGACGGACGGTCGTGCAGCCGTGGCGGTGGCCGCGGGACGGAGGCGCCGCGCGTGGCCCGACCCCACGCGAGGATGAACTTGCACCTGCCACCGTCGTCGGCCACCTTGTGGTGCGCGGTGATGCCAACGACGAGGGACCCGCAGGTGAACCTAGTGGCCTGGATCTGGATCAGCATCAGCTCGCCGCTGGTGCCGGGCGGGTGAAGCTTCAGCAGCTCGGGCGTGGGCCGCAGCGGCATGACGGTTTCGAGGGCCACGGCGGCCGTGGCCGCGACGAAGCGTGCGCCGGCGTCGTTGAGCAGGATGTTGCAGCGGTTGCCGTCGAGACGGCCGGCCCACTCGCGGTAGTCGACGAGGGCCTCGGCCATCCCGGCCTCGAGGACGACATTGGACGGGGTTGGCGGGTGGAAGGCGTAGATGGAGGAGACGTAGGTGTCGAAGTTGGCTTTGTCGAACACCGTGAGCGGGACGACCTGGACTGTGGCCGGAGCGGCATAGGCAGGCTTGATCGACTTAGATGACACTACCGTGATCTCCATGTCAACCTAGTTCAAGCTCAACCAACTTAGCAAGCCAAGAAAGAGAGCGGATTTACCACACCTAGGAGGGGCCCCCGGCACCATCTATACCATTTATTTGTTGGAGATCCGTGCAAAGTCAACGCGGTCATCGTTTGTCGCACGTTTATATTTAAGCCCACCTGCTTTTTGTTATTTCACCAGCAGTCCAGGAAAAAGGATGACCACCCCAACGGCCCACACCAACCCCAAACCCAGGCGGCCAGTTTGTGGTTGGATTCAATTTATAGTTTTTCTGGGGCCCCTACTTTTCCTTTTGGTTTTTCTTCATGCTTGGATCCAGTTCGTGGTTGAATATTTTGTTTGGATTAAATTCGTGGTTGAATCTTGATTGAATCTTGTATGAATTTTGTTTAAATTCGTGGATCTGGGGCCCCTACTTTTTCTTTATTGAATCTTGATTAAATTCGTGGTATAATGTATTATCAAATTTTTGACATGGATCTTGTATGGATTTTGTTCATGTTTGGATCCTTTCTTTTCATTCATGCTTGGATTTTGATTTGAGTTTCTTGTTTGGATGAATCTTTTAAAAAGTGATGTTGGAAACGTGTATGAAAAATAACCATATCTAGTTCATGGATGAAATATGTATTTCCTCTTTCCAGATTCTATTCATGCATGAAACTTGTATGATTTCTTGAATGATTTTTATTATCAGATTAAGGTCGTGAGAATACTTGTTTTATCTTAACAGGTGACACATGTATAAAACTGATGTTTGATCTTGCTTGTAGCCAGACTAAATCATGTGTGTAATAATCTACTGGAACTTGTATGAATCTTTAATGTTTTTTGGCATTTGTATGTACGATCTGCACTGTATAAATATCCATAAAAAAATTGTGCATGTTTCATTTTTAGAATAAAAAATGTCCATAAAAACATTGTTGAATATTCCTGAAATTTTAAGAGAAAAAATGAGGTGAAAAAGAAAAAGAAACGTGTGTGTGTAGATTTATTTTTTTGATTAAATTTATGAATCTGGAATATTTAGTGAATAATAAACATATATTAATATTTAGTGTACAAGTTCTATACTTGGCAGAAACAAGTTTGTAAAACACGTGAATCTTGTATGAAACTTCTGAATCTATGATGAAACAAAGTAAGAGTGTCTAAATATTGTTGAATAAAAAGTACAAGAATAAAATTTAGCAAATGAGATTGTTCAAAAAAAAACAAATTGTGCATGTTTCATTTTTAGAATAAAAAATGTACATAAAAACATTGTTGAATATTTCTAAAATTTTAAGAGAAAAATGAGGTGAAAAATAAAAAGAAACGTGTGTGTAGAAAATATTGTTGATTAAATTTATGAATCTGGAATGTTTAGTGAATAATAAATATATATTAATATTTATAAATCTTTAAAAAAATTAGTGTACAAGTTCTGTACTTGCCAGACACAAGTTTGTAAAACATGTGAATCTTGTATGAAACTTCTGAATCTAGGATGATAAAAAAAATTGTGCATGTTTCATTTTTAGAATAAAAAATGTCCATAAAAAACATTGTTGAATATTCCTGAAATTTTAAGAGAAAAAATGAGGTGAAAAAGAAAAAGAAACGTGTGTGTAGAATTTTTTTTTATTAAATTTACGAATCTGGAATATTTAGTAAATAATAAATATATATTAATATTTATAAATCTTTAAAATATTTAGTGTACAAGTTCTGTACTTGGCAGAAACAAGTTTGTAAAACACGTGAATCTTGTATGAAACTTCTGAATCTATGATGAAACAAAGTAAGAGTGTCTAAATATTGTTGAATAAAAAGTACAAGAATAAAATTTATCAAATGAGATTGTTCAAAAAATAAATTGTGCATGTTTCATTTTTAGAATAAAAAATGTACATAAAAACATTGTTGAATATTCCTAAAATTTTAAGAGAAAAATAAGGTGAAAAAGAAAAAGAAACGTGTGTGTAGAAAAAGTTGTTGATTAAATTTATGAATCTGGAATGTTTAGTGAATAATAAATATATATTAATATTTATAAATCTTTAAAAAAATTAGTGTACAAGTTTTGTACTTGGCAGACACAATCTTGTAAAACATGTGAATCTTGTATGAAACTTCTGAATCTAGGATGAAACAAAGTAAAAGTGTCTAAATATTGTTAAACAAAAAGTATAAGAATAAAAATTATTAAATGAGATTGTTGAAAAAACAAATTATACATGTTTCATTTTTAGAATAAAAAATGTACATAAAAAGTTGAATATTCCTGAAATTTTACAAGAAAAATGAGGTGAAAAAGAAACAGACATTATGCAGATTGTCTGAAGAAACATGTTTTCGGTATAACATGTGTAGGGTTTTATATAGCAACGAAATATGTATTCTGTGAGATAATGAGGTGAAAAAGAAACACACATTATGCATGGATTTTGTGAAAAAATTATATGAATATCTCTTGGCAGAACAAGTTTGTAAAACGTATGAATCTTGTATGAAACTTCTGAATCTAGGATGAAACAAAGTAAGAGTGTCTAAATATTATTAAATAAAAAATAGAAAAATAAAAATTATCAAAAGAGATTGTTGAAAAAATAAATTATGCATGTTTCATTTTCAAAAGTAAAAATGTACATAAAAATTGTTGAATATTCCTGAAATTGTACGAGAAAAAATAAGGTGAAAAAGAAACAGCAATGTGTAGAAGACTATCGATTGTGAGGAGACAAGCAAGTGATTTTTTTAGAATATCCGAAAACGTTAGGGGTTAGATAGAAAAACTGCAGCCGTCCTGAGAGATGAGGTGGGAGGGTTATTTTGTAAAACGCATAGCACGAATCTCCAACAAATGAAGAGTAGAGATGGTGCCGGGGGCCCCTCCTACGGGGGGAATTGCATTGTCCGCCAAGAAAAAGTTGCGTCCCGGTACACATGATAGCCCAGCTATATATGGACTGGAATCGTGAACACTGCATCCGGTCGATTGAAAAGAGTGTTTGTTTTCAATTAAGGATGGCAATTTTACTCGTGGACATGTATGAGCAGGATATAGTCACACTTTTGTACCTATGGATAGTACCCATATTCTATCTGTCAAATTGTGGGTAGGACACGGATATAACTTCATATCCACTTTGTAGACAGCCGGACATGGCGAGGCTGGATAATATTCTTCGGCATCTCCTGGAGGCGGCATGGCGGCTCCACCCCATAGTCCGGCATAGCTTTTACTTTTTCAGTGTTCTCTTGCAAGGCGAGGTGGTATTTGTTTCTTGTTGGATCGTCTTGTGTTGTGGCCATAGCAGTTGCTATGATTTCGTTTCGAACCTTATAACTTATTATGGATGGTTGTTTTATTTATAAAGCCGAACGAAAGCCTGATTTAAAATAACTCTGTATCTACGAGTGTACGTGTATCCTACACGTATACTACAGGTGGATCCAAGCTCAGAAGCTGAGCATTCTAGGTGCGAATTAATCTCTCTCCCTATTCACCTCGTCTTTCCAATCGCAAGCCTCCTGAGTTAATTGCCTACTCGCTCGATTTAATCCCCATCAAGATTCAAGACCTCAACCCCATGGCCTTGCTCGATTTAATTGGCATGTACCACCTCGATCTTATTTAGTATATTTGAGTTAAGATAATTGAGATTTTATGTCAAATTTGCTATCAAGGACGGTAAATTTGGGAATAACCTGTGTATTGTTTGATCGACCTGTTGGTCACCCAAAAGATACGAGTACCCGTTGGATATAGATATCAGTAAAGTTGTATACACGTAGGTATAGGTATATATGTAGAATTTTGTAACCGTGGACAATACCGGTATGGATACTTGGACCAGACCCCGTTCCATTGCCATCCGTATTTCCAATTCAACCGTTCGATACGCCACGTGTAAAATGGGGCACACGTGACACGTCCACACGACTGAACGCATGGCGCCCAACACGTCCACCCATGGAGCGGCCTCTCCTTCTCCCAAGAGTCGGCGCCTTTCTCCATTTGCTGGCTCGTTTTCCACGCCAGCGACCCATCCTCTGGGTGTGCTGTGCAAGATGGACACCCCATCCTGTGGTGGCTTGGGTTGTTGTCAAAGTGTTCGTCCAGCTCACGTGCTGCTTTGCTTCTCTCTTTATCCATGTCAGAGTAGTATTTATTGGAAGGGATTAGGGTAACTCCAACGGTAGGGTAGGGAGCAAAACGAGAAGTATCCATTTTTGTCCGGACACTATGTTTCTTTTTAAATGGGAAGCAAAACTCTAGCCTCTGCATTAAGCGACGTACACAGCCTTTATTTATTATTAGAACAACAACATCTAACAAAAGTTATTATAAAGATCATACAAATCGAAACCGTTAAACTAAAACACCGAGCAAAACGATAACCATATCACCAGCTTCCCGACGAGATCGAGTAAACACCTAGCTGTCTCATGCACTCTAGGATCCCAAATCCGTCAAGCCTATCCACGAAACGGTGTCCACGCACACGCTCTGAATGTCACCGCCTCCACTATCTTCCGCCAAACCATCATCAGCATGTATATCAATATGTAGACTCTCTCCACATTGGCCACCGACACCACCACGGTGCGAAGTAGCACAATCTCCCTGCGACACTGTCTCCAATGTATTTGGCTGATTGTGTTTTCGTATTGTTGCCAAGATGCTTGCTGTCTGCGTCTTCTTTGCTAAGTGCCAAGTAAGAGCCCTGTTAAACATTGTGTTGTGTGCGTGTACATGTTGGTACCGTGTGTGTGTGCACGTGTTTGTGCTGTGAGTTGTACACCATGCAGTTGTTGGAGATTGTCTGGTTTAGATAACTACATTGTATAGGTTTCTTGGCAATCAAGACAAATCCCTACCAAATCAACCTTCATTTTTTAATGTAATTTTCTTTGACTATATTAACACACGGATGTCCCTGCCAGGAGGCACACGATTCCACCAGTTTTGATATGGTATCGGAGCCATCTTTTTCCTAAAAACATATCTACCGAAAAACCTCTTTCACCCACGGCGACCTCGACCTTGTCGAATGCGGCGGCTAAGAATCCTCTTGTGGAATCCTCTTTCTTAAGAATCCTCTTAGCCAGTCGGTGCAAGACGAGCTCACCGAGCAAGGACTACCTCTTGTGGAAGACCGTTGGTCAGCCTGCTGTTTGGGTGACCGCCTAACCGGGTATCTTGATGGCATGGTCAAGGCACTGCCAGAAAACCTCTCGGTGGAGAAAGAAGGCGTCGATGGAAAGAAGACCATCGTCAAGGTGGAAAACCCTGCCTATACTGCATGGATCGCGAAGGACCAGTCCCTGCTATCCTATCTGGTGAACTCCCTCATGCTCGAGATACTGGTGAAGATCACCGAGTGCCAGACGTCGTGTGAGCTCTGTACTACGATCCAGACTATGTACGCGTCGCAGTCTCGCATGAGGGTCATGAACCTTCGTCGCCTGCTTTAGGATCTGAAGAAGAGGGAGATGTCAGGCCTTGGTTCGGCAAACCAGCCAATGCAAGTAAGCACTGTGAAAACTTGAAAACCATTTTTTTAGGTTAAAGGCGGTCTTTCTACCATCCGATTAGATTATAAAAGATTGTTATGTACGAGGGTTGAAACAACCAAAAGAAAACCGGCGCAAGGAAATCTAGGTTCCCGGCAACGCCTAGACCGCAATATGTACATCTCCAGGTCCGGGGTGAAAACTTGAAAACCATTAGCAGTATGATCAGTAGGAAAGATAGTCTTACTAGAGCATTTCTACTTTCCTAAATTGTCCAAACGAAAGCAACATCTCTAACGGCCATCAGGTTTATAATATCTCTAGTAAAACTCAGAACATCAGTTAAAGAAATAGGAACAACCTGGATATTTAGTGTGCACTAACCACACTCCACAAATATTCAGCAACATGGCATAAAAAGAATAAATTCCTCGCTTGCATTCCCCACTCGTTGAGATGGTGGTTCGTCGGCTAGGTGGTGGTTATACCTGGACACGAGGCAAACCGAGTTGGCTCGAGGCGAGCCGGCGAAAAGCTCGAGCTTTTCCGGCCAAGCCCGAGCCAGCTCGCAGCCGCCGGCCAGCCTCATCATGGACCTCAGCCCGAGCTTTCAAAAGCTCGGAGAAGCTCGCGAGCCCGACGGCGATGAGTCACTGGCATGTGGGGCCCTTCCTCAATGGTAGTGGCAGTGTGGGGCGGGGCAGCGGTTAGAGGCCTCAATGGTAGTTTGGCACGACGCGGTGGTGGTGCCTGCTAGGTAGCGGTGGCGTCTAGGCAGCGATGCGGCTAGCATGGCGGGGACGAGGGACAGGAAGTCTCGGGGTTCTTGGGAGGCTAGGCAGCAGCGGCGACCAGTGGCGGTGGTGCAAACTTGGAGCGAGGGACACGTTCTGAAAGAAGAACTAGTTGATCGATTAGTAAAATGTGCCAGAATTCCAGCCCATCGCGGTCTCCCTCTCTTAATTCGGCCCTTTCTCATTTTAGAAAAAAAAAGTAGCGAGGCAATGAGCTGGACCGGGCTGAGCCTGGCTCAGCCCAAGATCGCCGCGGTCCAGGATGGCAGGCTCGGTTCGGTCCAGACTCAGCAGCGGGTCGAGCCCAGCTCGGTGCGAGCCCACAAAGCTTGGTGCAAGCCCAAAAACTCGGGTGGTACGTCCAAGTATAGTGGTGGTTCTCGGGAGAAATTTTATGGAGAAGAAGAGTATCAGCGACGTAATATAGGAGTGAGGAAGGAAGCTGAGTTGATGGGTGCCTCGGTTGGGATTTAAGGATGGGAAAGGAGGACAACTAGGTGGAGTAGGGTGCTACTAGCGCCGGAAGGGTGTACACCCTCCACGTGACTGCATGAGGAAGACGGCAACGTTAGAGCCTCCTACTGAATCGGTAGTTGGCCTTCGGTGGGCCGAATGGAGGTGGTTAGAGAGGATGGACCAAAAGGCCGGATGGGGTTTGACCGGCCTAGGTCGAGCTGCAGGCAAAGGACCACAAGGAAGATGAGGCCCTTTTCCAACTTCAGCAAAAAACTGATATTTTGCAGGAAAATAAAATATGAAAAAGAACGGGGAAAAAAGAAAGGGGAAAGCATTTTTCAACATAGGATTTTGAATTTGGTAAAATAACTCAGATAGATTTTTGCGAAAATAAAATAGGGTTTTAATAAAATAATTTGGTGATCGAAAAATATGCAAGAAAAGATGCAAAGAAAAAAACAATAGGAAAAACTAAAGGGGATATATTCATGTGGCATTATAAACTACGATCACAATATGGAAATAAACTCTATAAAGTTCTAACAACCCCTGAAGGCTAGCAGACATAGTTTTTCTAAAACTAAAAGTTACCTTTTCAAGAAACTAAAAGTTACTCTCTGTCCCAAATATACTTTCACAAAAGTTCCATTGCGTACTTATTATTGTCATGTCTTGTTTCCCATTTGGCACGCTACTTGTCAAAATAAATTGATCTCAACGGAGAGAGGAATAGGAGTGGACCTTATACTTTCACTAAAATGGTAAAATGTATTTTTTTTCTCCGATTATTAAATTTCTGACGTAGAGATGAATAATGATGTATATGTATGTGTTATTGTCAAATATCATGAGATATCTTAACATGGATCTCTAGAGCATACGTCTTTATAAAGATTTCTAGTGTACGATTTTGACTATCTTACATATGAGTTTATACATTTTTCATAAAGTATGATTTACTACAATTTTAGGCGTAATAATTAATAAATAAATATAACCACATCGATCTACGCCGCGCGCGCGATGGTAAACGAGAAATCAAACCACATCGACATCGTCCATGGCATGGCGGCTGTTCGGCTCGTGGCGAGTAAGCTCTTCAACTCACCGCCGGCGATCGATCTTCCCCAGGGAGCAACAACGTACGGCTGGTGATCGGCCATGGCGCGCGGGTCGACGACCTCGCTCCGCCGCTTCAGCGCGTCCGGACGAGGATCCGCCGACAGGTGGGCCACTCCATGTTTTGCTCCACGTCAAACATGGGCCACTCCTCCATGTTTTCATCTATAGGAAAGCCCAGCGGCTCCTCGTGAACAACCAGCGCCTCGTTGTTGTTGGCATGGCAGAGGACCTCGGCGTCAAGAAAAAAAAAACAGTGTTCAAAGAAAAAACTGCTCGTAAAAAAAAATCGATCGACAGAGGTTTGGCAATTTCCAAGCAAATACGGGAGGCTTCAGAGCTGAATCACAGCCTGATTCGGACTGCCAAAACAACGCGTACGTACGTACGGGAAAGATCGGGACGACGGGACATACTCTACTACTACTACTACGTCCGTCGATCTCCTCTGCCTCTCCGGTTCGTCTCACAATCGGGTCAAACTTCGCCGACCACCTTCATCTTGCATATGCGTGTTTACTCTAACGCTAGCTAGAGAGCAATCCATCCATGGACGACGGTGGCGATGGCGACGGCTTGGGCGTCAGCCAGGCCTCGGAGGCGGCGCTGCTGTTCACGCAGGCGATCCACGACGGCCCGCCGACCGCGGCTCTGTACGCGGAGCGGGCAGGGGCGTTCATAGGGACGGGAAACCTCGCGGCGGCCGCCGCCGACGCCGCCATGGCCGCCGAGCTCGACCCCACCATGCCCAGGGCCTTCCTCCGCAGAGCCCGCGCGTGCATCGGCCTGGAGAGGTACGGCTCAGCCAGGGCAGCCGTCCTGGCCGGCGCCGCCCTCTCTCCTGGAGACCCGCGGTTCGCCGAGCTTGCCAAGGAGATTGACGAGATGGTGGTGGTGGTGCCGGGACAGAGGAGAACGTTGCCGCCATTGGCAGGGACGGGAGCTCGAGCTGGGGAACAAGAACAGACGAGGAAGGTGATTGACGATGGTTGTGGACAGGCCAGGCGTCCGGCGGCGCACCGGAGGGCGTCCAGCTTCGGCTCCTAGGTGTCCGACGTAGTACTAATATATAATTTAGTTAATTTTCATCACCCTGATGCAGAGGTATAACCAAACTTGGCCTGAGTGCCATAATATGGCTGTGTTGCCTTACTTCCTTGCTACGCTCTAAACAAAAATTTAAGCTGAAAAGTCCAAATCATCGTCTATTTGGAGCCAACGGGATTGTAAACTCTTATAAGTTATATAGAAGACACGTTTTTTTCTTTTAGAAAGTTAGGACACCTGTAACCCATCCCAAATAGTTAGATGAGTAAAACCGACTCCTAAAACTTAGGAGTATAACGAAAACCGGTTTCTAACCGATCCTCAATCCTAATTCCGATCACAATGAAACTCACTCAAATTCCATTGAATTTTGCATGATTTCAACCGAATTTGACAAGTACTAGTTAGATTCACTAAATGTGTACATGGTACAACCAAAAGTCGACCGAATTTCACTAAGTATGAACGAAATTTACTAAAACCAAACCTAATCTCTCCCCTATTTGAAGGAGGAGGAATGGCCGTCAAGCTCGATGACCGTCGTCGCTGTCGACGGTCCCGCGTCCTCCTCCATCCTCGCTGGCGTCGGTGCTGTCGACAAGCCTGTGGTGTCGACGACCTCCTTCTTCCTTGCTGCGTCCGCCATCCTCTTCGTCGCGGCCTATTCCTCGAGTCAGCGCTCCTCCTCCTCCACAAGCTACGTGTTGGCCTCCGCGAGCCGCTCCACCATTGTCACGTCATGGCGCTCCACCTCGAGACGCCCGTGGTCCTCAAGGTCCTCCCGTCGCTTGCGGTCAGAGACAAAGCGCCAGCCAACCGACTCCAGGTCCAACACTGGACCGCACCCTAGCGGAAAGTTGAGCTCGCCAGAGTCCGAGTCATGGGGTTCGACGTTCTTCATGTCGTACACCAACGCCGTCTGCTTCGCCGATTAGAAGCTTCCAATCCACACCCTCTTCCTCGTGTTGCGGCCGATGATTTCCGCCGACCACGAACCTCACGACTGCTAGCGAACACCGGGGTAAACCGACACCGCCGGTACGGGAAGATCGAGAAGACTGAGGGAGCGGCGTGGCTGCCGGCTTTGTTTAGGTGGCGCCAATCATGGAGCGGAACGACAGCCGAAAGAAGAAGCAGAAGAGGGTTGCAGTGTCGGCGAGCACTAGGAATGGGCGGCGGGGACGGCCTGCGAGAAGATCCGACCATCGTGGGGTTGTTGTGGTGGCTAGGATGGTGCCAGGGGGCCCCGGCGGTCGTCAGGAGTGGAGGAGATGCCAAGGTGGAGGGGGAAATGGGAGGGAATCTTTTACTCATCCACCGGTTCTGAGGAGTCTCCTCTAAATATAATAGGAGATCAGTTAGGTGTGTGTTAGAGGAGTGAAAGACCCTTTTACTCCTCTAACCACGTATAATACTTTGGTTAGAGATTCCCTTAGAAGACATAGTTGTAAAATCCATGATTTGTCACTGTTTTGTTCTAGTGTATTTGGCATGCACTCTTGCTCTTTGCTACAATAAAGTGTATATCCTCTCAAAAAAGTGCATATAAGTTTTAGCCTTAGAAGGTTTTATCGAATATACGTAGAACGATATTAAAATTTACAACATCACATCTATGTTGAAGGACCTCGTGTGTTTTGCCATGCCATCCTTCTTGTTTGATGGTATGCAAAGACATCGATCAGGTTCATCCACGAAACAACGCGAGGATGATCTAGATAAGAACCCATAAAAACAAACTTATTGACAAAGTAATAAAATTTAATCAAACTAAGTGCTCAATGATACCATGTAGACAATTTCTAATAAACCTCTACCTCACAAACAAAATATTGTAGCTTTATATATCTTTGCAGGAATAGTTTAGATCAAAATTATGAACCAGGGAAAAGAAAGTGTCAATGTCCCTAGATCATTTTGCTCTTCACCTCACCACATCATTGTTGCTTCACTCAAAGCAAATGAACTTGGGAAATATAAGAAAATACATGAAGGCACTAAATCATCGAGCATTTCAGAACCTGCACAATTGTGTTGGGAAAACCATACAAAGAACAATGGGCTAATAATTTGTAACACGCGATGTAGATGCATATATTCTAGCCTTGTCAACCAGTTTGTACTACTCACATGTAAACCCCTCAAACTATGTTGTTATATAGTGATGCAAATCCCAAACCGGTAAACTTGTTTGGCACTTAATTTGGATTCCTAAATTCACTTTACCATACGACTTCCATTCACTTATATATTTTAAAATCATATGTACAATTGATTCCTGTGGACAAGGACAATTACTTGAAGAGTTTCGCGGCATAGTAAATCAAAATTTTCTACGGATGCGAACAGAGGGAAGCCAAGATCTAATCTAGGAGATGCAAACAACGAGAGAGATTGGATTAGATCTTCATACCCTTGAAGATTCGACAGTGAACGCTCATTTGAACATGGGTGATGTAGTCGTACTCGCTTCTCCTCCTCGCGATCCGATCCGATCTAGCACCACATGTGGCGATGCCTCCGTGAGATGCACACGTGCGGCACCTCGACGTCTCCTCCTTCCTTGGTCCAGCAAGTATGGTGGAGAGATGGGTTGGATCTACAACGCGACGGCGTGGTGCAATTGGTGGAGAATTTCTGCAGCAGGGCTTCGCCTACAAGCAGTTTGGGAGGAAGAGAGTAGGGCAGCAGGGCGGCTAGGGTTGGAGGGGAAGGTGTGTGGGGTTGGTGCGCCCCCACCCCTCTTATATAGAGGGTGGGGCGCAGCCTTAGCCCCTCCCCCAAGCCAAACCGGCGGCCCCAAAAGAGGAAGAGTGGGGGGCAAGGAAACCCCCCCCCCCCCTTCTAGAAGGTCTATCTAGGGTTTAAACCCCTCTAGGCCGGCTGGGCCCTATGGGGCCTTGTGCCCCTGGCCCAATGCGACCAGGGCACTCCCTCATAGGCCCAAGCCCCCTCCCGGAAGGTGGGGCCACGTTGGTCCCCTTCCGGAAGGTTCTAGAAGCTTAGACAATACCGATTAACCCGGAACAATTCCGAACTCCAAAAACTGCACTGCCTTATATGAATCTTATTCTCCGGACCATTCCGGAACCTCTCGTGATGTCCCGGATCCCATCCGAGACTCCGAACAAAAACTCATAAACCAATCATCTAATCTATCCTAGCGTCGAGACACGTTAAGTGTGTGACCCTGCGGGTTCGAGAATATGCGGACATGATCTTCTATCAATAATCAACAGGGTCTGAAACCCATATTGACTCCACACATTCATCGATGATCATATCGGATGAACCACGATGCCAGGATTCAATCAATCCCATATATATTCCCTCGTCTCGCGATATTTTACTTGCGAGATTCGATCGTTTGCATCGCCATACCTAGTTCAATCTCGTTCACAGCAAGTACTTTACTCGTTCAGTAATCCGATATCACTTTGTGATTAAATCCTTAACCACATGCTTGCAAGCGGTGTTGATATCGATTACCGAGTGGGCCCGAAGTATATCTCTCCGACTTGGGAGGGACAAATCCCATCTCGATACATACAACCCAACAGGTACTTTCCGATCACCTGAGAGACACCTTTATGATCATCCTCTCATAGGATGACGTTTGATGACCTCAAAGCTTTCTTCCGATACCAGGGAGTTGTATTATCTCATGGTCTAAGGAATACAATATTTGACATAAGAAAAGCTTCGCAAAGACGAACACGATGACACGATCTAATTGCTTCGCTTAGTTTGGGTCTGTCCATCATATCATTCTCCCAATGATATGATCTCATTATCAATTCACAACTCATGTGTATGGTTAGGAAACCTTAACCATCATTGATCAATGAGCTAGTCCATAGAGGCGTACTAGGGACACGGTGTTGTTCACAAACCACACAAGTATTAAAGTTTCCGATTAATACAATTCTAGCATGGAATATAAACATTATCATGAACAAGAATTATAATAATAACATCTTTATTATTGCCTCTAGGGCATAATTCCAACAGTCTCTCACTTGCACTAGAGTCAATAATATAGTTTACATTTGGCAACAATCTCACACCCATGGCACTGAGGTGCTGATCATGTTTTACACGTGGAAGAGGTTTAGTCAATGGATCTGCGACATTCAGATCTGTATGTACTTTCTTGATCTTCGATCTCCATCGCTATATAATCTCGGATTATATAAAACTTGCGGTTGATATGCTTGGTCTTTGGATGATATCTTGGTTCCTTAGCGAGTGCTATGGCACGGTGTTGTCACAATATCTCCAGTGGGTCCAATGCACTTGGAACCACTCAAGCTCGATGATGAAGTTTCGATCCAAACTCCTTCACTTGACGCTTCAGCAGCCATGTATTCCGCTTCTCTCAGAGATCCCGCGATCACGCTTTGCTTGCAGCTTCTCCACTCATAGCTCCTCCATTCAAAATATACACGTATCCTGCGAGATTTAGAATCATCCTTGTCGATTGTCAAAACTAGCGTCGACGTAACCTTTACACGACAATTGTTCATCACCCCATAGACTAAGAACATTTCTTTAGTCCTATTTAGGTACTTTAGGATGTTCTTCACGGCTGTCCGATGTTCCACTCTGGATCACTTTGATATCTGCTCGTCAAACTAAGAGCATTGGACACATCCGGTCTAGTACACAGCATGGCATACATGATGGAACCTATGGCCGAGGCATAAGGCACTTTGCTCATAGCTTCCCTATCATTTACCGTAGCTGGACACTGAGCCTTGCTCAATATCTTACCTGACAACATAGGCACCGAACCTTTCTTTGCCTTATCCATTCTGAACCTTTTCAGAACTTTGTCTAGGTATGTACTCTGGCTTAAAGCTATCAGGCGTCTTTGTCTATCTCTATAGATTTTGATGCCCAATATATAAGCAGCTTCACCTAGGTCTTTCATTGAAAAACACTTGTTCAAATAACTCTTCACATCGTTAAGCATTTTAATGTCATTTCCAATAATCAATATGTCATCCACATATAGTACCAGAAATGTCACCGAGCTCCCACTCACTTTCTTGTAGATACAAGCTTCATAGCAATTTGGAACAAATCCAAAGCTCTTGATCACTTGATCAAAACGAAGGTTCCAACTCCGAGATGCTTGCTTCAGTCCATAAATGGAACGCTGAAGTTTGCATACTTTATCAGTATCCTTAGGATCGATAAAACCTTCGGGTTGCATCATATACAACTCTTCATCAATGTTGCCATTGAGGAACGCAGTCTTGACATCCATCTGCCAAATTTCATAATCATGAAACGCAGCAATTGCTAATAAAATCCGAATGGACTTAAACATCGCTACGGGAGAGAAAGTCTCATCGTAGTCAACACCTTGAACTTGTCGAAAACCTTTCGCGACAAGCCGTGCTTTATAGACGGTAACATTACCATCCGCGTTCGTTTTCTTCTTGAAAATCCATTTGCACTCAACGGCCTTTCGGTCGCTAGGAGGGTCCACCAAAGTCCATACTTGGTTTTCGCTCATGGATCCCAATTCGGATTTCATGGCTTCTAGCCATTTCTCAGAGTCTGGGCTCATCATCGCTTCCTCATAGTTCGTAGGTTCACTGTCTTCTACTAACAAGACAGTCAAGACAGGGTTGCTGTACCACTCAGGAGGGGCACGCGACCTTGTCGACCTGCGACGTTCAGTAGCAGCATCGTCCGAAGCTTCATGATCCTTGTCATTAGCTTCCTCTATTGTTGGTGCGGTGACCGGAACAATTTCAGGTCTGCGCTACTCCAATTCAAGAGAAGGTTCAATAACCTCGTCTAGCTCTACTTTCCTCCCACTCACTTCTTTCGAGAGAAACTCCTTCTCAAGAAAGGAACCGTTCTTTGCGACAAACACTTTGCCTTCGGTTCTGTGATAGAAGGTATACCCAATAGTTTCCTTAGGGTATCCTATGAAGACGCATTTCTCCGCTTTGGGTTCGAGCTTGTCCGGCATCAACTTCTTGACGTAATCTTCGCATCCCCAAACCTTAAGAAACGACAACTTAGGTTTAGCACCAAACCATAGTTCATACGGTGTCGTCTCAACGGATTTAGATGGTGCCCTATTTAAAGTGAATGCAGTGGTTTCTAATGCATAACCCCAAAATGATAACGGCAAATCAGTAAGAGACATCATTGATCGGACCATATCTAATAAGGTTCGATTCCGGCGTTCAGCCACACCATGCGCTGTGGTGTTCCGGGTGGCGTGAGTTGCGAAACAATTCCGCTTGCTTTAAGATGCGTGAGAAAATCATAACTCAAATATTCACCTCCACGATCGGATCGTAGAAACTTAATCTTTCTGTTACGATGGTTCTCCACTTCATTCTGAAATTCCTTGAACTTTTCAAATGTTTCAGATTTATGTTTCATTAAATAGATATACCCATATCTACTTAAGTCATCGGTAAAAGTGAGAAAATAGCGATATCCACCACGCGTCGAAACACTCATCGGTCCGCATACATCGGTATGTATGATTTCCAACAAGTCCGTTGCTCGCTCCATCATACCGGAGAACGGTGTTTTGATCATCTTGCCCATGAGGCATGGTTCGCATGTGTCAAATGATTCAAAATCAAGAGACTCCAAAAGTCCATCAGAATGGAGTTTCTTCATGCGCTTTACACCAATATGACCTGAGCAGCGATTACCACCAATCAGTAGTAGTATCACTATCTACTTTGCATCTCTTAGCCTCAATGTTATGGATGTGTGTTTCATCCCTTTCGAGATTTAGAAGAAATAAACCATTCACAAGAGGTGCATGACCATAAAAGATGTTACTCATATAAATAGAACAACCATTATTCTCCGATTTAAATGAATAACCGTCTTGCAATAAACACGATCCAGAAATAATGTTCATGCTCAACGCAGGCACATAATAACACTTATTAAGGTTTAAAACTAATCCCGAAGGTAAAACTAAGGAGAGCGTCGGCCGCCATCACATCAACTCTTGATCCGTTGTTAACGCCAGATCGTCACCTCATCCCTCGCAAGTCGCCGTTTATTCCGTAGCTCTGTTTGAGTTACAAATATTAGCAACCGAACCGGTATCAAATACCTGTGCACTACAACGAGGGCTAGTAAGGAAAACATCAATAACATGTATATCAAATATACCTTTGATGGTGCCAGCCTTCTTGTCCGCTAAGTACTTCGGACAGTTGCGCTTCTAGTGACCCTTGTCCTTGCAATAGAAGCACTCAGTGTCCGGCTTAGGACCAGACTTGAGCTTCTTCTCAGCAGGGGCAGTGCGCTTGCCGCCGCCCTTCTTGAAGGGCTTCTTTGCTCCCTTACCTTTCTTAAAGGTGGGCTTGTTGACCATCAACACATGATTATCCTTTTTGATGTCCACTTTCGCGGCCTTCAGCTTTGCGAAGAGCTCGGTGATCGTATCAATGGAACCAATCTGATTGTGAGTCACTACAAAACTTTTGTAGCTGGGAGGGAGTGATTGCAGAACCCTGTCAATCTTGAGCTCCTCTGGAATCGTGCATTCCAGTTGCTCAAGGCGTTGAGTGTAGCCCGTCATCTTAATGGCGTGCTCACTAACAGAACTCCCTTCCTCCATCTTGCAGTTAAAGAACTTCTCAAAGATCTCATATCTCTCAGAACGGGCCTGAGTCTGAAACATGGTTTTCAGTTCTTCGAGAATCTCAAAGGGCCCGGGATAGTCTTCAAAACAATTTTGAAGTTCCGGTTCCATAGCAAACAACATGGTGCTCTTAATCACACCATAATCATCTTTCTTGCCGATAGACAGCTTTCTCATCGGCCGTAGCGATTGCACGAGGGTCACCTAACGCTTTTCCAAGGACATAGTCCTTTTGACCGCCAGAGAGAATGATTCTCAGACTGCGGAACCAATTGGTGAAGTTAGACCCATTGTTTCTAAGCTTTTCCTTCTCAGCAAAAACGTTGAAGTTGAAGTTGGACTTGGCCGTGTGATCTACAGTATTGGCAAGTACAATTTAGACTATGTTCATGATAAATAGTTCAACTTAATCAAATTACTAGATGAACTCCCACTAAATTCAACATCCCTCAAGTTGTTTAGTGAACATGATCCAAATTCACCACACCTAATCCGATCATCACGAGAAGAGATGTGGTTTCAATGGTGGACAACGAAGTGTCGATCATATCATTCATATGACTCATGCTTAACCTTTCGGTTCTTGTGTTCCGAGGCCATGTCTGTACATGCTAGGCTCGTCAAGTTAGACCCAAGTATTTCCGCGTGTGCAAAACTGGCTTGCACCCGTTGTATGTGAGCGTAGAGTCTATAGCACCCGATCATCACGTGATGCTTGGACACGACGAACTTTCGCAACGGTGCATACTCGGGGAGAACACAGTTTTTATCTTGATCTTTAAGTGAGGAATCATCTTATAATGCTACCATCGCGATCTAAGCATGATAAGATACATAAAAGGATAAACATCACATGCATATAACTTTAATGTGACATGGTATAGCCAATCTTCGCGCAATGATCTCCATCTTGTGCGTTCTGACATGATCTCCATCACTCCACCATGATTGCCTCCACCACGAATAGCAACTACAACTATTGCTAACTACTTAGCGATAAAGTAAAGCTATTACATAGCATATAAGAAGTTGACTCGAAGGTCATACACAATTATAAAGACAACCATATGGATCCTGCCGGTTGTGTACTCATCGACATGCAAGTCATGAAACATTACAAAACATGATCATCACATACAATATACACATCACATCTTGGGCCATACCATATCACAGAAAACACTCCCTACAAAAACAAGTTAGACGCCTCTACTTTGTTGTTGCATGTTTTACGTGGCTTATGGGAGTAGATGCTAAGAACGATTCTTACCTACGGAAAGCCACAACGGTGATATTATGGTTGCCAAACTCCGGTGTAGATCCCATGACAACTATAGTGAGAGAAACTGACATCCACCAGCCGCATGTGTGGAACAAGCCACACGTCAAGTGCGGAGCCGGTCTCGCGAACGACGTCACGTAAGGTTGGCCTGGACCGCTTCAAACTCACTATCCCGCATCATAAGAAGAACACAAACAAGAGGCTTGCAAAAGAAAACATCAACGCCCGCAACAACCATGTTGCGTTCTACTCGTGAATCACATCTACGCATAGATCTAGCTCTGATACCACTGAAGGGTTTCGCGGCATAGTAAATCAAAATTTTCTACGGATGCGAACAGAGGGAAGCCAAGATCTAATCTAGGAGATGCGAACAACGAGAGAGATTGGATTAGATCTTCATACCCTTGAAGATTCGCACAGCGGAACGTTCATCGGAACGTGGGTGATGTAGTCGTACTCGCTTCTCCTCCTCGCGATCCGATCCGATCTAGCACCACAAGTGGCGATGCCTCCATGAGATGCACACGTGCGGCACCTCGACGTCTCCTCCTTCCTTGGTCCAGCAAGTATGGTGGAGAGATGGTTGGATCTACAACGCGACGGCGCGGTGCAATTGGTGGAGAATTTCTGCAGCAGGGCTTCGCCTACAAGCAGTTTGGGAGGGAGAGAGTAGGGCAGCAGGGCGGCTAGGGTTGGAGGGGAAGGTGTGTGGGGTTGGTGCGCCCCCACCCCTCTTTATATAGAGGGTGGGGCGCAGCCCTAGCCCCTCCCCCAAGCCAAACCGGCGGCCCCAAAGGAGGAAGAGTGGGGGGCAAGGAAACCCTCCCTTCTAGAAGGTCTATCTAGGGTTTAAACCCCTCTAGGCCGGCTGGGCCCTATGGGGCCTTGTGCCCCTGGCCCAATGCGACCAGGGCACTCCCTCATAGGCCCAAGCCCCCTCCCGGAAGGTGGGGCCACGTTGGTCCTCTTCCGGAAGGTTCTAGAAGCTTCCGGTACAATACCGATTAACCCGGAACAATTCCGAAATCCAAAAACTGCACTGCCTTATATGAATCTTATTCTCCGGACCATTCCGGAACCTCTCGTGATGTCCTGGATCCCATCCGAGACTCCGAACAAAAACTCATAAACCAATCATCCAATCTATCCTAGCGTCGAGACACGTTAAGTGTGTGACCCTGCGGGTTCGAGAATATGCGGACATGATCTTCTATCAATAATCAACAGCGGGGTCTGGAAACCCATATTGACTCCCACACATTCATCGATGATCATATCGGATGAACCACGATGCCAGGATTCAATCAATCCCATATATATATTCCCTTCGTCTCGCGATATTTTACTTGCTCGAGATTCGATCGTCGGTACCGTCATACCTAGTTCAATCTCGTTCACAGCAAGTACTTTACTCGTTCCGTAATCCGATATCACTTTGTGATTAACTCCTTAACCACATGCTTGCAAGCGGTGTTGATATCGATTACCGAGTGGGCCCGAAGTATATCTCTCCGACTTGGGAGGGACAAATCCCATCTCGATACATACAACCCAACAGGTACTTTCCGATCACCTGAGAGACACCTTTATGATCACCCTCTCATAGGATGACGTTTGATGACCTCAAAGCTTTCTTCCGATACTAGGGAGTTGTATTATCTCATGGTCTAAGGAATACAATATTTGACATAAGAAAAGCTTCGCAAAGACGAACACGATGACACGATCTAATTGCTTCGCTTAGTTTGGGTCTGTCCATCATATCATTCTTCTAATGATATGATCTCATTATCAATTGACAACTCATGTCTATGGTTAGGAAACCTTAACCATCATTGATCAATGAGCTAGTCCATAGAGGCGTACTAGGGACACGGTGTTGTTCACAAACCACACAAGTATTAAAGTTTCCGCTTAATACAATTCTAGCATGGAATATAAACATTATCATGAACAAGAATTATAATAATAACATCTTTATTATTGCCTCTAGGGCATAATTCCAACATTACTATTTCTTGACCATCTCATATAGATAACTAGTTGAATGCCCGTGCGTTGCTACGGTTTCCTTAAGTATTTTTACATTATATGCAAAGAAAGATCTCTTATTCACTACGGGTTTACTTAGCTTGCCACGGTTCAACAAATTTAATCCTCATATATTAATCAAATATATTGTAATTATAATATATACTGTGTGTATTATTATGACCGCGTAGCAAACCATCCTTGCCTCCTATCTAGATTCTCTAGATTACAGTCACCTCACGCTCTTCAATTTTCTTTCCTCTTTGCACATTTAAAACAAGGCAGAGAGTTGCATACGCAGATTGAGCTGCAAGCAAAGTCTTGTCATGCATGCCTAGGCATGCAAGTGGACCGTCCGGCGGACGAGGCGGACAATCCGCCGGAGTGCATGTACGCTTAGAAACGATGCATGTGCGTTTAGAAACGAATTAGTCCTCTATTATCTGTATGTGAAAAATAATTAGGTGGACAGAAAATCACGCGTGGCAGACGTCCACTTGCATCCCTATGCATGTCCATCCCTTGTGTTTTAGTATATAAGTTAAATCTAGGACTTTTTCTTATTAATTCATAGTGTGCCCTTGTTCTCATATAGATTCCCATATTATTTTAACAGAAGGAATGCTAGGCAGGAAATACAAGACATAAGAAAATCCATGTATGAAACAAACAAATGAGGCTACTCAACTGTACCAACAAATTATGTTTTAATCCTCGACAATATAGATATTGAGTGATCACAAAATACAATGAGTTTGCCTAACCAACCAAATACTAAACTCATCCCTCCATAAATCCATCCCACGGGAAGGCAACATGTTGGGATGGATGTATCTATTCCAACATTCTTGTAAAGCTTCAGGGCTTCCTTAGTTACCATTGGTATAAAACAATAAGGAGATTAATCAACATATAAAATGATGGCAGTAAGAGGATTTGTTTATCGAGCAAACTAAAAATGGACCTGAATATAGGATGCATTGTAATAAGGTAGAGATGACCACGAAATAGCTCATTTTAAGCCAACTACTACTAAATTCAGTGAAAATAATTGGTGTGTACATCATATATAATCATCTATATTGGAATTGTGGGGAAGTAATGATCTTCTCCATCAGAAATGGCAAAGTGAAGTAGATATGTCTGCTATTTTTATGCTGTAGATAAGAGAATTTGATTGTGCTTCTATTTTCTTACACAATGAGGTTAGATTTAGTTCTATTTGTGTTGTCTCATTCTTTTTTATTAGTTCATTTGGAACTAATGTAGACAAGCTTGGAAGTAGCAACATTAGTTAATATATACAAGGTTCATTATGCAGAATACCATAAACAAATTAATGTGTGTTGTTGTAGGTGGTGTGAGAACAGAGCGGGGAGGACAATCACTAACAACTCTCGAAGCAACCACCGGTATAGTGAGAAGAAGGTCAATCGGCCATCACCAACTTGGTAGGGGGAAATCTGACTAATAGCTAGCTAGTGTGTAGTAGTGTATATGCATCCTGAAAAAAAATTCTAGGAAAAAACATGAGAAGTTTGGGTAAAATGACCGGATCCTGAATTCAGTCTTGTATTCCGGATGGTGCAGTAAGCCAGTAATTCATGGCCGCATGCATCACTGATGCAAGGAATGGGACAATACAAGATTATATTTACCAAAAACAACCATTTAATTTGAAACATTTCCGTGAGAGCCATGTCAAGGTGTTAGGTAATGTTAAGAAAGCAAGATATTATGTTTTGCATGTTAGAACCGTTGGCTGAAAATAAATCTAGGTGACCGGGTAAAAAGCTAATATCTAAATGCCATTTCAATTTATGAGACAAACAATATAAGTTCTACAATTCTTTTGTTATGATGAATACTCAAAAGATCGATCAAAAATCATAAACTTAACATTATTAGAGAAAGAAGATAGGATGGTAAAATACCTGAACAAACTTGAAGACACTCAATAAAGTTTTCAAGGCATCGAACTTCCGAGTCAACAGCTTGTTGCCATTTATTCTTCGAGCACTCAATGTTTTGAATCATTTGTGAACACAACCTGACAAGAGTAACCTGTCTGATACAAAAAAAAGAGTACATTGTTGGGAACAAGATTTATGCAGTAGATACGACTTGTCTGTACCAATGTTGCATCTGCAGTAGGTTCAAAGTTATCTACCGTCTTGTAAGTTGGAACGAGGGGCGCCTCTTGGGCGATCTGCGTTCTTTTGGCGACGAAGTCCGGTCCGGTGGCAAGCACGCGACTGGTTTAGATGCATTTGGACTGGAATTGTGAAAATATTGATACGTCTACATCATCAAGAAGCACTACAAAGAAGCAAAAGGAGGACAACATTTCCTACTTCAGATATTAAAATAGCAGATAAAATACAAGTATATATATGTCATGAATGTAGTATAAGAAGCAGGAAGTCTCCCAAACGTATAGTATCATAAAAGAGAATGTATGACAGATATGTGAATAAGGATCATCTCTTTTACCGTTGCTATTTTTTACTGCAGAGCAACTACATCATAAAGCAAAGTATGGGACTCATCTCATATTTCAAAGAATATAAAACATATGACTAATGGTAGCAAGTAGTAGTTAAAAAACTTGCAAGCTTCATATGCCAAAATCTTGCACTGCACCATGCGTAATATAAGTATCAATTGATTAACCTGGGTTTTTTCAATGAAACATGGCACAAAAAACAGCGCTTAACAGGTAGCATCTGGTAAAAACAACGATTAAACAGTCAAATGGAGGAAGATAATAAGAAGTTGTAATTCAAGGAATAGACGTCACAATGATCATTGAATAGACAGGGACGTCAAAGACATCAAGTAAAACAATCTTGTTTGACCATCTTTTTCTGCAATATGGAAATGCAAGTTTTCCACACTGATATCTCATAGGAGATTAAGCATGTGACTATTGGGGTTCTCCAAGGAATCATACACATATGCATACAGAGTAATTGATTACCCTCTACCGTAGATATTGCTCCTTCAGTTGTTTGAATCTACTCTCTTTGAATATGTAATTTGCCAAAAAACGATAAAAGCTTTGCTAAAGTGAGCATTAAAGAGTTTCAGTACCTCTTGCTTAACCCTACAAAACAAGCATTTCAATGATGATGGATGATATATTTGTTGACGACATGAATTACAAGCATAATCAACACAACTAATATTGTTACCCACTGTTGCGGACACTGAAATTTGCTCAGGTGAATTAAAGCCAGTCAAGTAAGCTGCGAGCCAATCCCTCTTGCTGGAACATAATCTTTGCTTTTAGCGAATTCTTCATTCCGTATTGGGTAATCAGGAGTGGCTAAAAAATAAATGGGCATCGAGCTGTATACTGCATTGGGTAGAAAACTATGTAGAAATGATCAGTAATGTGTGCAAAGTAATCAGAATCAGTAGCATGAGGGTTACCTGACACATCTTTGGTTGTGTGAAGGATGGCTCATCAATTTCATTTGCCCAAATAGACAGTAGTAGATCAGATCAACCATGACATCAGAATGGAAAGTCTACCGCCACTCAGCTGCAAGTTCACAGACACATACAACTGCCTCCAGATCATCACCATTAACATGGAATATAGGAACATTCACTGCTTTGGCAACATCTGTACAGTACTGTGAAGACCTGTCGGCTCTTGGATAAGTTGTGAAGGCAACTTGATTGTTGACAACAATGTGAATGGTTCCTCCAGTTGTGAAGTTTGGGAGGGCACTTAGATGGAGCGTCTCATAAACAATGCACTGCCCGGCAAAGACACCATCTACGTGAATCAGAATGCCCATGTTCTTTGTCCTGTCAGATTCATTCGAATAGAACTGCTTTGCCCGTGTCTTGCCTGCGACATGGTGCTTGACATCACCAGTTCCAGTGTAGAGCCCATATTCACCTTCGACAGACCTTGTGACGCCATCAAAATCACTGAATATCTAAGACAAGAGCTTGCGGACAATATTGCCCAACACATTGAGTCTTCCCCTGTGTGGCATCCCAATAACGATGTTCTTGACGCCGAGGTCAGCGGAACTGTCCAATGTCTCCTTCATACCTGGGATAAGCATTTCACCACCCTCCAAACCGAACCTCTTGGCGGTGACAAGACTTTAAAATCCAGCAAACTATTTCTGCATTTAGTTATTTCTTACTCAAAATGAAAATCTAGGTAGTATTACTAAAACAAAGCGAACCAAAAAATACGGTAATGGCTGCACTTTGCAATTAGTCTCTAGCATCGACATTTATTTTAATAGTAGAAACCATTCCATGTGTGTTCTTGACCTGCTGATATAGAGTAAACCAAAATCTAATGCTGTAAAATAAAGGCTAAGCCATCCAAGGATGGATCTAATTAGTATAGCATCATGCAGCTAATAAATCTCCATGTACTAACTGACAAGGTGATAAACAAAACAATTTGGATTTGATTGCACATAGGCAGCAAAGAAAATATCCATGGAAATATCATGTTATCAAAGTACTACCACGCAGATAACAATCCATTAGGTGAATTAGGTGCTTACCAAGAAAACCAATCACATGGTCCAGATGGATCTTCACTCCACGATTGAGCATCGACATGAGCTCCGTTGCCAGGTACCTGTGCGCGAGCCGCCGCTGCAGGAGCAGCCATACCACAAACTCGAAGGCCTTGGCCAGCATCGTAATTGCATTGCCGGACACGGCCATCGGGGTTCAGGATGGTGAGGACGGGAAGTGGTGGTGGGTGAGGGATGTGCCTGGAAGAAGGTGCTCAGGCTGCTAGTGGCGGCTGGGGCTGGGCGGGTGACCGTGAGAGAGAAGGGTGTGGCGGCGATGGCGAGTCCCCGTGCTAGGGTTTCATGGGAGGAGGAGGTCGAGATATGGTGACCGGGGAGGAGGAGGTCAAGATGATGGGTTGGGCTTCCCTTTTACCGTTCAGTTTCCTAAACTGGTACTGTGAACTTATCGGTGGCAAAGAGGTGTAATTAGCTACGTGAAGGATTAGGATGACCATCAGATGCGGAGTGGATGGCCCAGATTGCTCCAATGTTTGATGTTTGAGGGCGACCTACGATCACCAACATTCTTTTAATAGTAAAGAAAATAATACATGGTTGCATATCCAAGAACTTGGCAAAAATCCTAGTCTCTACCAACAAACAAAGCCTGGTGAAGGGCAAGAGGAAGGGGAGGTGCTTGTGGATGTCTACGTCGTCGCCGCCACAAGGGGATATCCAACGTTGGGTTTTGTAGGACCGCGTCGACAGCAGCAGGTCGGGACAACGACAACTCGAGTGTGGCAAGTGGGTGGAACGGTGGATAGGAATGCAGATGGATCGAGTCTGACCCGATCTTCTGCCCTACCATATGTTTTGCCGGCTCACGCCATCCCACCACTCCGTCTCAGCATGAGGAGGAAGAGGGTTAAGGGAAGAAAGGAAACGATCCGGGAAAGACGAACAAGGGAAGCAGGACAGGGATCGGCCGAAGGAGGGCTTGAGCTTGGGACAGGGATCTCACCCATGCGGCCGAAATGGAAATACATAAACTAAGACAAAAAAAATTAGAAGAAAAACAAAAATAGAATACTTTTGGCAGTAACATTTGTTTTTGGGCGGAACAAGCCCGAAAATGAAATTTTCGTTTCTAGCTAATATATAATTTCCGTTTTAGTGTAATTATGCATGGGTCAATCCAGCGTTTTTTTTTCAAACCTCAATCCAGCGGGTCTAGTATGACCTTATCAAGCACAACTATCAAAGCGCCCATCATAAAACTGGTGATGACCACGTAAGTGCAAGGTGGCTTCAACAGTTTGACCCTTTCCCTATTCCACTGGCTAGAGAGGAAGCAATGATGAAACAAGGCTCGCGCATTCAGTGGCTGGCCGAAGGGGATCGAAACACTTCCTTTTTCCATGCTAGGGCTCATGAGCGAGCAAGAACGAATAAGATTGTTTCCCTTAAGAAGGAGGATGGCACCTACGTCTCGACCCAATCTGATCTAGAAGTTCTGGCTACAGATTTCTATACTAGGCTCTTTTCGGCACAAGACCAGACCACTTCGGAGCTCATTACTCAGTTCGTACAACCAAAGGTTTCTATTCCTATGAATGAACGTCTATGTGCCCCTGTTACAGACACTGAGATTGAAAATGCCCTATTTATGATGCATCCCAACAAATCACCGAGGCCTGATGGCTTTACTGCTGGGTTCTATATTCGGCACTAGAACTTATTCAGAGATGATATCTGTAGAGCTGTTCGGAGGTTCATGGAGGGTGGGGATTGTAGGGTTCGCAACATAGAAAACAAAAAATTTCCTACGATGGGAACAACTATGTACCAAGATCTATCTACTAGATACAAACAACGGGCGGATGTATATCCGTAGAGAACATACCCTTGAAAACCGACAAAGCTTAACGAGTCCAAACTCGTGGTTGATGTAGACGATCTCTTGCCGATCTCAAGATCGAGAGGAAGTCCTAGCGCCGCAAAACAGCAGCGCATCCGTGCTCGCACACATGTTCGAGGCACCGAGCAACCTCCGCCTCCTCGCTCCAGCGATGCAGCGGAAGTACAACTCTTTCTTGCCGAAAAGCCACCGGGAACATGTATCTCGCTAGTCCGAGACCATGGGGGATAAATTCTAGAGGAGGAGAGAGATCCTTCACGAGGAGGTGTGAGTGAGAGAGAGGGAGGGGGGCTCCTTTTATAGGGAGAGGGGGGGCACCCAAGGGGCCATGCGCCCATCCATGGGGCTGCCCCCACCTCTTCCACATTCATGTCGGTGGACACTCCACTCACTCAAATGCCTTTCAATTCCCTCCACTCAAAAACCCACTCAAATTCTCATTAAATTTCCACCAAATTTAATGCAAGCTCTCATTAAATAAAACTTCTTTTATTTATTCAGAATTTTGTCAATTACTTTAATGACAAACATTCACATATAACCCCTTGCTAGTATTTTATTTCACATGCAGAAACACTTTCTGCAATTTCACCCGAAAACCCGTTTCGGTATCTAGTGAAATAAATTCCTGCGCTTGTTATTCTTTTCAGCATGAAACTTTTGCTCCAAATGGATGTCGGTGTCTCTTAAGTGTGTCACCCTACGGTTCATGAATAATGCGGACATGATCGAGACCCCTCTCGGATCAATAATCAGAAGCGGGATCTGGAGACCCATACTGACTCCCACACATTCAACGATGACTTTCTTGTGATCGTCGGAACCTTTTACGCTAGTAACTTAATCCCTTTGTTTTACGATATATTACATGTCCGAGATTCGATCATCGGTATCTCCATACCTAGTTTGATCTCGTTACTGACATGCACTCTTTTCTCGTTCCCGTGATATAACATTCTAGTGATCAAATCACTTGCTTGCAAGCTAATCAATGTGATATCACCGAGAGGGCCCAGAGTATATCTATCCGTCATTGGGATGAACAAATTCCACTCTCGATCCATGAGCCTCAACATAACACTTTATTAGTTCTGAATCCATCTTTATAATCACCCTGTTACGGTGTGACGTTTGATGTTATCAAGAAACTCTTCCGGTGTTAGTGATTGACATGATCTCATGGTCTAAGGATTAGGATTATTTCGTAAGTTGTTATAGCAATATAAACTCAATGAATTTGATCGTAATGCTATACTTCGGATGAATGTTCATCACACCATTACACTAATGTTGTGATCCTGTTATTAACAACATCCAATGTCCATGATCAGGAAACCTTGATCATCTTGTTAATCAACGAGCTAGTTTATGAGAGAGGCATAACTAGGAACTACCTTTTGTTTATTAAACACACATGTATTAACGTTTCCATGTTAATACAATTATAGCATGCAAAATAAACATTTATCATAAACAAGGAATACGATAATAACCACTTTATTATTGCCTCTCGGGCATATTCCCTTTAGTCTCCCACTTGCACTAGAGACAATAATCTAGTTTGAAAACTTTGTGTATTGAACACCTATGGCTTTCTGGTGTTCCATATACGCAATTGCAAGTGGTTAACATAATCTACGGATCTGACGCTTCAGGTTCGTGTGTATTTGCATGTCTTTGCGTCTCCACGCATCACTCATTCTCCAGTGAGATGTCATTGTATAAATTTGGTCTTTTGGTGAGACCTTTAGTTCCTTGGGGTTAAATCATGTCGATACTATTGTCATACAATATATATTTAGTGTTAGCCCATTGTGAACCACACCTTAGTTTGATAACAAACTACTTGACACAAATGCCCTCCTTTGCTGCTACTATAGCAGTCATATACTTAGCCTTTTGTTGTAGTATTCGTCACAATGTCTTAACTTTGGAACTCTTCCAAATCCATCATGGAAATTCCTTTCCATTACATTGTGCCACCCATAGTTTAAATTGAGATAAACTTAATTTGTATCTTGTGACAAAACTAGTATCAATGTAACGCTTTACGATGAACTATTTGTAATTGTTTGTCACCTCTACACAAATATATTCTTAGTTCTTCCAAAAGATCATAAGAATATCCTCACTATCGTCCAATGATCATTTTATGATTCATTCTGGTATATGCTCATAACACTTAGAGCATAGGACATATCTGGATGTGTACATATCATGGTATGATTGATCAAAACATCCTTGTGATTTCACTCATCAAGTGCCAAAGCACTTGAATCTTGTTTCACTTATCAAGTGTCAATATACTTGAATCTTGATTCAATTCCTTTCCATGCGATAAGAACCGTTTCTTGTTGTTTCTATATTGAACTCCTTCAATATCTCATATATGTATGTTTGGCACAACCATATTAGCGTCACAGTCTATCCACTATAGACATTCATGCTAAATATTCGGGTTTTGCCTAAGTCTTTCATCGAAATGAAATTCTTAACCTTTGTCAATAAAAATTACATCATTTCTAATCAACAAGATGTCCTCCACATAATGTATTAGAAATATGTCTCAGCGCTCCCACTTAATTTCTTGCAAATGCAAGCATCTTCATCGTCTCCTGATGAAAACTCCTTTTCATCACGGTGAAGATTCCAACTCCGCGATGCTTACTTCAACCGTTGAAGTTTGCATGCCCTTTTTAGCATCTTTTGAATTAACAAAACCCTTTGGACCGTGTCATGTACACGTCCTAGGTAACCATTCTATTAGAAGAACTTTGTTTTGTTTATTCATCTACCATATACCAAATTATATGTAGTGGTTGCTACTTTAATCTGTCCAAACTAAATATCGCTATGAAAGATCAAATCTTGTCATAGTCAACTCCTTGAACATTGTCATAAAATACTTTACGACATGTCGACTATTTCATAGATGTAAAACATCCATGTCTGTTTCTTTATAGATCCAAATACGACCGATAGGTTTTTACACCTTTCCGGAGGGTCTTCCAAGTTCAAAACTTGATTTCTCGTGTATGGAACTATCACGGATTTTATGGCTTCAAGCCATTTGACGGAGTCAGGGCCCATCATCGCTTCTTTGCATATAGCCGGTTCATCATTGTCAAACAATAATGATTTACTCTCAAATCTTAGTATTTGATTGTTTATCCGACCGACTTGGTTCAATAAGAACTTAGATCTCCGTGACCACAACCTTTGAGGCACATAAGCTATGAGCATTATGGCAGCCTCCGGAACCATTTCCGGCGCTGCGCAACTCAGCACATTTAGCTAAGGTTTGTTAACCTTATCAAAGTTCTATTGTCCTCCCACTTAACTTTTGCGAAAAATTCCTTCTTTAAGAAACTTCACGTTTCAAGCGACAAACCCTTTTGTCCTTGGTGTTATGGAGAAATAACCAATTGTTATTCAAAATAACCTACAAAGACATGCTCATCCGACTTCGGTTGTAAACATCTTACTTATGTTTAGCATACCAAAATTTAAGAAATGACAACTTGGGTTTTACCCCAAACCATAACTTCCATGGTGTCATTTCAACGGATCAAGATGGATCTCTTTTCAGTGTAAAAGCGGTAGTCTCTAAAGCTTTAATCTTTTAAAACATAATGGCAGTTTTATAAATAACACCTTTTGATCCAACCATGTCAAACAAGGTTTCATTACAAATCTCAAACACTCCATACTCCTATGGTGTTTCGGGAGATGTAAATCTAGGTGTTTTGCTAAACTTGCAACTCAAATAAATCCCTTTATGATAAAATCATAATTTATTTATTTTCTTGTTACACTTGTAACTCAAATAAATCCCTTTATGATAAAACCATAAATCATTTATTTTCTTGTTACAATGATTTTCCACTTCATCTTGAAAGTCTTTGAACATTTTCAAATATTTCATACTTCTTTCTCATTAAGTGAACATTCACTCAAAATTCCGGAGAAAGCATATGAAGTTGAAACCCATCGCTTACGACTACACATAATGGACTACATACATCAATATGTATAAATTCCAATAATTTAGTCGTTCGTTCTTCTTTGGCCTTTGAACGAAGTTTTAATTATCCCGAGGAAAGTCTCACAAGCGTCACTTGATCAAATCAAAGACTCCAAAAATCCATGAATATGGAGATTCTTCATGTTTTCTTTCCAATATAATTTAAATAGCGATGTCACTTCGTAAGTGATCTTTCAATCATTTGTCTTGCGACATTTTAGCATTAGGTTTTATGGATGTGATTTCTCCAACTAGATTTGTAAATCATCCATCTTATATGGAATACGGTAATTATTTGAACAACCTTTGTTCTCATAATACCTGATTTAAATAACAATTATTAAAACAAATCTTGGAGTCAAGCTTTGATGTTAACGAGAAATACAAACAACGGTTTGTTTGTTTTCGATGAACATTATCATATATTCTCTTGCTAGTTACTTAGGCCATTGTGGTTCATGAATTGCGTCGTTCCGTATGAAATTTCATACCAACCAATTCGGTATCCAATACCCAAGAACCACATTGTTTAAAAAGCAAAGAATACAACCATAACATGTATATCATATATATACCTAAATTGGATATTTCCAATTTTTTCTTTTCTGCCAAATATATTTTATAGATTCTCTTTCAGCATTTCCTTTTCCTTTTTAAAAGAATCTATCAACATCAAAAGTGGCGCCATATACATGGCACATAGTCCAAAGCGTGTATATTCAAATAATAATACCTTTGGACTTGCACTTTGAAGTAGATCACCATCATCAAAATGATCGGTATTCTTTCAAAATCCATTCTTTAGTAATCTTTTAGTGTAGTAAACACTTTACATACATCTTCTATTCATCCTTATCATGACGACTTTCATGATCAAGCTACTGTAGCTTATAAAGGTGAATCGTGAGTATAACATTACTTTCCAAAACCCTTTTGGATGATTAGGATGTCTAGCATCTCCAACCTTCGTAAATTCTCATCCAATATGAGAACATATATTATACTCTATCATATTGCAACCAAAACATTGTTTCAGATATCGTTATATCTGCCACACATGATGGTTCCTGAAACAATTCTTTCAGCTCCTAGATAAACTTGATATTAAAACAATCAAGAATCATGGAGGCAAACATGATACTTAAGATACTAACACTGGAATTGTTACTCTCGATTTAATACTAACTATTAAATTTCACGGAGTAAATAGAGTTTGCTGAAAGTTTGCAATAGGACTTTAAACTTTGATTGACACTCAACACAATACGATACCAGTTCGTAAAGTATATATCCAGAATTCTATAGTTCTATTATCTCAATTACAACTATGCATAAGGTGGTGAACGAATGCCAATGACTGCAACAAATTATGCAAATTCACTTTGATTTAATTTATGATAAATTGAGTTCTATTAATCCAAATTAGAAATGAACTCCCACTCAAAAACGACATCCCTCGTGTCTTTTTGGTGATTACATGAACCAAATCTACTACACCAAGTCCGATCATCACGTGAGTCGGTGTAGCTTCAAAGGCGAGCATCCATATGGTCATCATATCAAAACATATGACTCATGCTTAACCTTTCGGTCCGTGTTCCGAGGCCATGTCTGTACATGCTAGGCTCGCCAAGTGAGAACCTTAGTATTCGCGTGTGTAACTGTCTTACACCCGATATATGCTCATGGATTCAAGTACACCCGATCATCACGTGATGTCTTGAAGCGACGAAATATTGTCGGTGCATACTTAAGGAAGAACACATTCTTATCTTGATATCTAAATGAGGGATCATCTTATTATGCTAATAAAATGCCAAACAAGCAATATAAGATGCAATCAAAACATCACATGTTTACAAGTGAAATGATATGGTTCCCGCATATGATCTCAATCATGTGCACCGTGGTATGATCTCTATCATACCTTTATGTGTAAGGCCAAGGTCTATGGAACTTACACGCTATGTGTGTTGTAAGAGTATCATCTCATACTTCTACTTACAACATCACCATATCATAACACTAGCCCAGCAACAATCTAAACTAGACGCCTCTAATTTATCCATTGCAAGTTTTACGTGGCTTAGGGATTTCGAAGATAGAACCGTTCTTACCTACAAACATGAACCACAACGAGGATAACCAAATTGTTGACAACTCGTTGCAAATTAGATATTGACTATAGTAGGAGAGACAGACACCCGCTAGCCACTTATGCAAAACTAGTTGCATGTCAAGCGTGGAACAGGTCTCATGTGCGAGGACATGTAAAGTTTGTCCGCTTCATCCCACTATGCCACCAATATCCAAAGTACAACTAAGAAGCAATAAAATGATCATCATCGCCCACATACTCATATGTGTACTACCCGTGCAAAGTATCTACGCATAGATCCAGCTCTGATACCACTCTAGGGTTCGCAGCATAGAAAACAAAAATTTTCCTACGATGGGAACAACTATGTACCAAGATCTATCTACTAGATACAAACAACGGGCGGATGTATATCCGTAGAGAACATACCCTTGAAGACCGACAAAGCTTAACGAGTCCAAACTCGTGGTTGATGTAGACGATCTCTTGCCTATCTCAAGATCGAGAGGAAGTCCTAGCGCCGCAAAACAGCAGCGCATCCGTGCTCGCACACACGTTCGAGGCACCGAGAAACCTCCGCCTCCTCGCTCCAGCGATGCAGCGGAAGTACAACTCTTTCTTGCCGAAAATCCACCGGGAACATGTATCTCGCTAGTCCGAGACCATGGGGGATAAATTCTAGAGGGGGAGAGAGATCCTTCACGAGGAGGTGTGAGTGAGAGAGAGGGAGGGGGCTCCTTTTATAGAGAGAGGGGGGCACCCAAGGGGCCATGCGCCCAGCCATGGGGCTGCCCCCACCTCTTCCACATTCATGTGGGTGGACACTCCACTCACTCAAATGCCTTTCAATTCCCTCCACTCAAAAACCCACTCAAATTCCCATTAAATTTCCACCAAATTTAATGCAAGCTCTCATTAAATAAAACTCCTTTTATTTATTCAGAATTTTGTCAATTACTTTAATGGCAAACATTCACATATAACCCCTTGCTAGTATTTCATTTCACATGCAGAAACACTTTCTGCAATTTCACCCGAAAACCCGTTTCGGTATCTAGTGAAATAAATTCCTGCGCTTGTTATTCTTTTCAGCATGAAACTTTTGCTCCAAATGGATGTCGGTGTCTCTTAAGTGTGTTACCCTACGGTTCGTGAATAATGCGGACATGATCGAGACCCCTCTCGAATCAATAATCAGAAGCGGGATCTGGAGACCCATACTGACTCCCACACATTCAACGATGACTTTCTTGTGATCGTCGGAACCTTTTACGCTAGTAACTTAATCCCTTTGTTTCACGATATATTACATGTCCGAGATTCGATCATCGGTATCTCCATACCTAGTTTGATCTCGTTACTGACATGCACTCTTTTCTCGTTCTCGTGATATAACATTCTAGTGATCAAATCACTTGCTTGCAAGCTAATCAATGTGATATCACCGAGAGGGCCTAGAGTATATCTATCCGTCATTGGGATGAACAAATTCCACTCTCGATCCATGAGCCTCAACATAACACTTTATTAGTTCTGAATCCATCTTTATAATCACCCTGTTACGGTGTGACGTTTGATGTTATCAAGAAACTCTTCCGGTGTTAGTGATTGACATGATCTCATGGTCTAAGGATTAGGATTACTTCGTAAGTTGTTATAGTAATATAAACTCAATGACTTTGATCGTAATGCTATACTTCGGATGAATGTTCATCACACCATTACACTAATGTTGTGATCCCGTTATTAACAACATCCAATGTCCATGATCAGGAAACCTTGATCATCTTTCTAATCAACGAGCTAGTTTATGAGAGAGGCATAACTAGGAACTACCTTTTGTTTATTAAACACACATGTATTAACGTTTCCATATTAATACAATTATAGTATGCAAAATAAACATTTATCATAAATAAGGAATACGATAATAACCACTTTATTATTGCCTCTCGGGCATATTCCCTTCAGGGATATGCCTGGGGTTGTGAACCGTACCTTTCTGGTTCTCTTTCCTAAGGTGAAATAACCTCAAGATCTCTCTCAATACCGACCTATTGCGTTATGCAATGTCTTGTATAAGCTTATCTCCAAAGTCTTAGCCCTCAAACTATGGCCAATTCTTGAGGATATAATATCTGAGGAACAAAATGCCTTTGTACCAGGCCGTCTTATCTCAGACAATGTGATCACGGCTTTCGAATGTATTCATTATTTAAAGAGGAAGAAAGGGAAGAGTGGGTCATGTGCGGTGAAGATTGACATGGCCAAAGCCTATGACAGGGTCGAGTGGTGCTACCTAAGGGCGATCATGGTTAAGCTAGGCTTCGCTCCTGGTTGGATCGACCTTGTGATGAAATGTGTTGAGACTGTGTCTTTCTCTGTTAGAGTCAACGGTCACTTCTCAGAGTTTTTTAAACCCTCGAGGGGCATCAGACAGAGTGACCCGATTTCTCCATATCCATTCCTTCTCTGTTCTGAGGGCCTTAGCTCCTTGATGAAGAACAGCGGGCAACAATTCTTATGCCGTGGAATCATAGTTGGGATTCATGCCCCATGGATTTCCCACCTTCTGTTCGCCGATGACTATCTCATCTTCACTCAAGCTTCTGCTGTTGGGGCTACCAGATTACATGCGATCTTGGAATACTACCGCCAAGGTTCTGGCCAGCTCATGAACAAGTCTGCCATTTTCTTTAGTGGGAATTGCTCAGCTGAGGTTAAGTCAGTGGTTCATTCAGCGATGGGCATCTCGACTGAAGCTTTGGTAGAAAAATACCTTGGCCTACCGACAGCGCTTGGACGATCCACTGATTCTGATTTTGAACACATTCTAACTAAAATCAAAAAGCTGGTTAAAGGTTGGGACCCCCAAAACCATGAGCAGCGCAGCAAGAGAAGTTCTAATAAAAGCAGTCTGCCAGGCTATCCCCACTTACTCGATGAGTTGTTTCAAACTTTCCAAGAAAATTTGCAAAAACATTATGAGTGCCCTGGCTCGTTTTGGTGGGGTGGGGATGAGCAGAAAAGGAAGATGCATTGGAGGAAGTGGGAAAATATTGCCATCCCTAAATCGTCTGGAGGGATGGGTTTTCGGGATCTGCTCTTCTTTAACCAATCCATTCTGGCTAAGCAAGCTTGGAGGCTACTGGATAAACCTGACTCCTTATGCTCTCGGGTATTAAGAGGTAAATACTTCCATGATAAGGACTTCCTCTTGGCTACCATCAAAACATCAAGCTCTCATGTTTGGAAAGCTATTCTACATGGTAGGGAGGCGCTAAAAAAGGCCTGATTAGAAGAGTGGGAGATGGATCATCTATCAGGGTATGGGATGATCCTTGGATTCCCTCTCATATTGGTAAGAGGCCTATTGTCAGATCTAATAATTCTGAAATTACCAGAGTAAATGAACTGATCATAACGGGATCAGGCCCAATGGAATGAGGAAAAGGTGACTGAAAACTTTGTGGAACCTGATATTTCTGCTATCCTCTCTATCCCACTTGGTCGCTGCATGGAGGATTTCTGGGCGTGGGATCCAGAGAAGTGTGGCTCGTTCACCGTCCGGTCGTGCTACCGTCTACTGGCTGCAGAGAAACATGGCATTCCACAACAATCATCGTCGAGTGAGCACAATAATGCTGATTGGAAAAGCCTATGGAACCTCCAGGTACCTCCCAAAATTAAAACATTCTGGTGTAGGGTGCTTTGCGAGTTCATCCCTTGCAAACAAGTCCTGAAGGATAAGCACATGGATAGACTATCTCATTGTGACACTTGTGGTGCTGAAAGCGAGTCGATCCACCATGCCTTTTTTGAGTGCACTTGGGCTCTTCTTTTCTGGGAGGAACTCAAGAAGGTAACTAATATCAATCTCCCCAATCTGCATCCGAGGACGTGGTCTTTAGATCTTATTAGGGGGAACATAATCCCTCTCTCTGACGCTTGCGTAATTATGTGCGGCTGCTGGGCCGTTTGGTCGGAACGCAATGCTAGGAGGCATGGTGGTGGAGGTAGGACCATTGTTGGGTCGGTGCGTTGGGCTCTGGATACTACTTATGACCTTGCTCAATTTGGGAAGAATCAACCCCCTGCACTAATAAAAACTGTGGCCAGATGGAAGAAACCTGAAGAGGGTGCCCTGAAAATAAACGTGGATGCCAGTTTCAACGAAAAAGATGGCACATGAGCTACTGGGATAGTTGTTAGAGATGACGAGGGACTCTTGATTATGGCACAAGCAAACTGGAATGATCACGCTGCTAGCCCAATGGTCATGGAGGTGCTGGCAATTCTGGAAGGCGTTCGCCTTGCCATTGAGCGTGGCTACCAAAAGGTGGAGATTGAATCAGACGCTCAGCAAGTCATCAAGCTCATTAAAGACCCAGGTGGCACTAAATCCTGTATCGCCACCATTCGGCAGGAAATTGAGGAGCTAAGCGGGAATCTTTCTAGCCTGAAACTTTTGCATGTTGGACGCCTAGCAAATGAAGCCGCTCACCTTTGTGCTAGGAGATCTAGCCCTGTTAGAAGGATATGTCTATGGTTGAACTTTATTCCACCCTTCCTGTCCGACACTCTAGCTAAAGATTGTAAGCCCGCTTGATTATTAATAAAACTCCTTATTCGCAAAAAAAAAGAGCAACCTCGCCAGGGTTAGGAACAAGTTTGCATTTATACTCGAGTTGGTTTAGTTTTTTTTTTCATGATTCAAGGGCTCAATTGGTTCTGCCAAATCATCCATAATATTTCATGTTCGCACCGTATTCTGTCCGTATTTATTTCTAGTTTGCCCTGTGTTGGTGACCTTATATAGTGTGTAAACGCGATTCACAATTAACTCGGATTCTATGTTCAATCAAAGTAAAATCTCGTAAACTTAATTTGACCATATAAAAAAGTTATCAACATCAATAGTATAAAATCTATTGTGTTAGAATCATCATAGACTATATTTTTTATACTCCCTCCGTCCCAAATTAGTTGTGTCGGATTTCTTAAAATTTAGATGAATCTAGACACTATTTAGTATATAGGTTTATCCAAATTTTAATAAATCTAAGACATCTATTTGGAGACGGAGGGAGTATTATATATATGTATTTAAAAATTGAGGATGTTGATATTGTTTTTATATTTTTTTTACCAAACGCTGCAATATTTAACTTTGACTAAAATCGAGAACACGATCGAGGCAGTTGTTAACAGAGGGAGGGAGTATATATGTCCTGCTACCCGAGACGCAGCCGGGACTATACGTCGCCGTCGGCCGGAGACGGCGATCAGGATCATACGTGAAGCAAGTTGATTAATGGAATCTTTGCAAGGGAAAACGTGGCGTGGGAGCGCAAGAAGAAGAAAAAACAACAGCTTGCGTCTCGTCCCTGCATTGGTCATTGGGCCGTTTCGCTCTCCACGGCCCGGTATTTTTCTTTGGAGGACTCGACTCAGCCTCTGCTATTGTCTTTTTTTTTTTAATATAAGGAACCCGGGCCTATGTTCTTATCCTTTGTGGATGACGTGTTATCGTGTTACACCGTGGCCGTTCGTCCACACGGTTTAACACGCGTGCGAGGCTAATGCACCCTTCCTTTGACCCAAATATAAAGAAAGAAGGGAAATGATGGGTCTTAAAAAAAATGAAGCATCATCATCACCAAATATAAATGATGCCTCTTAAAAAAAATGAAGCATCATCATCATCAAATATAAAGGATGCCTCTTAGGAAAAGCAAAAATAATTTGGCAACCACCTACAAGATGGTAGTAGATCAATGCTGTATTGGGGAACGATACCATATAATACCCCCTCTATCATAAAAAAAGATGTCACATGTTAGTTTAATCGTGCTAAAAAATAGAACCACAAAATTTGCCTAACAAAACTTTATCCATATCTATATCCACACCCACAGTCTGTTTCAAAATCCAACACCACGTTTGTAAAACAAATCCAATATGCATTGGGGGGGGGGGTTCTTTTTTCCTCCTCGCACGGAACGAGAGGCAAGTTTCCCTTGAGAGACCCTTTCTCCTTCCCGGGTCCCTCTCATGCCTCCCTCGCCGGATTAGCCGGTGAGTGGCGGCGATAGGATGGCGCCGGTGTAGATGTAGGTACTTGTAGAGGTCGTAGGTGTAGGGTCTGGCGTTATGCCGTGTCTGGACGATGTGCCCGAGGGAGGAAGTCTCCAGATTTCTCCGGCTGGATTTGGATATTTCTCCTCTCCTGCTCTCGCGGTGGATGCCGGATCTGTGGAGGCGTGGGTGAGGTCCTCTCTGTCAATAAAAGCCGCTTTGTTCCATCAGTGTGGAGCGTGCGTGCAGTGGCGCCTCGCCGGGCCGAGGAGTGGGAGGGAGTGCAGTGAAGGCGTGCTGGATCTCATGGCCGTAGTGGCGGCGAGGGTAGGTCTGGCGTCCAAGGCCCTTCTGTTCTTCCTCCTCACCGATGGATTGTGATCTCTCCTGCTGGGAAGATCGTCGTCCTGGAGAAGTGGTGCTGGTGGATGGCGTGCGACCTATCTGCTTGGAGCCATCGAGGTGTTGGCCTCCAGTGGACGGCGAGCCTTCATCAACTTTCTTCTGCTTCTCCTCAAGCTGCTCCCTCTGAGGCAAAATCACAGTGGCTCAACTATGGAGCTGTTGCCTGCTATGGTCGAGGCGGCCACCTTTGCCCGTGTTCGATCAATTCCAACCTCCAAGACGGAAGGCCACATGGAGCTTCTCGGGTTCCCTCCTAGGTGTTGCCAAGTGGTTCGTCCCCGGCGGCGCCATGGAGTCCGACGAAAGGAGCTCGTCGTCGGTTGCGGTGGAGAAGAATCCCAGGGACCCGATTGCTTTTTTACTTCTAGTTTCAGGGGTTTCTTTGCAATGTTGCAAGTCCTGCTTTTACCTTGCGTCTTCTCTAGGTGCTTTTCTATAAAATGTACCCACCGCTTGGATAAATGAGCAGCTTCTGGGGTATTCGACCCCTGTACCGTTCAAAAAAAAATGCATTTTTCACTTAACATATAATATCACCACTTTCCACCATTGGTAAGGACCATCTCGGAAATATAAACCCCAGAGAGGATCTTTATCCAAATAGAGAAACCGAATCCTTTTCTCCTCCCAACAATTAACCAAAGCAGGAAAAAATCGGAAAAGGAAACACGCTTCTCGCTGGTCTCCGTTTCCTTTCCCCCACCGCGTCTCCGTTCCCCTCTTCCCCCTCCTCATCTCCCCACCTCCTTCCTTCGTCAAACCCCAGGTCCAAGCAACCGCCGCCGCCGCCCCCGCCCCGAATTCGCCGGCCCCACGCCCATCCTTCCTCCCACGGCCGTTCCCCCGCGCCGATCCGGCGGAACCCGCCGCAAAGGCGGCGCCTTTTCCGATGTACAGCAACTTCAAGGAGCAGGCGATCGAGTACGTGAAGCAGGCGGTGCAGGAGGACAATGCGGGGAACTACGTCAAGGCGTTCCCGCTGTACATGAACGCGCTCGAGTACTTCAAGACCCACCTCAAGTACGAGAAGAACCCCAAGATCAAGGAGGCCATCACCGCCAAGTTCACCGAGTACCTCCGCCGCGCCGAGGAGATCCGCGCAGTTCTCGATGAGGGCGGCGCCGGGCCCGGGGCCCCTAACGGAGGGGGCGACGCGGCCGTCGTCGCCAGGCCTAAGACCAAGGGAAAGGATGGGGGCGGGGAGGGAGGGGAGGATTCGGAGCAGTCCAAGCTCAGGGCTGGCCTCAACTCCGCCATCATCACCGAGAAGCCCAACATCAAGTGGAATGACGTCGCCGGACTCGAGAGCGCCAAGCAGGCCCTGCAGGAGGCCGTCATATTGCCCGTCAAGTTCCCCCAGTTCTTCACAGGTGAGCTTTTGTCATGGCAAGGACTTGACTTTATCTTGTAGCCAAGGATGTGGCGATTGCAATTTTATCTATGCATCATATAGGCCCTATGGATCTTGATCTCTCGGCTGAGTCTATCTTATAGATGGGGTGAGAATGAATTACTACGCTACACGTACTCTTTTTTTGTCTGCAGATGCGAGCCCGCCGATCCACCGTAAACGCTTGTACTAGATTGGTGATGACTGACGGTAGTTGGATTGTACAAACTGATAAGGCGGTGCAGCTAGGGATGTCTAGCGAATTGCGTTCATAATATATTTTACTCTTAACTGCAAGCAAATAACCTTGCTAAACTTTAATTACCTTGCTCTTGTACCAGATAACAGTATGAAGTAGGGCCAAATTCCTTTCCGTAATAACTAGGGATGAGACGATTGCAGGTATTGTGAATTAAGAGATGATTATCAAATCAGGGGGAATAAAAATGTCATCCTACTTGGTATAAGACTGTAGATAGATCAAAATCTGCACTACTTGGTATGAGTGTTTAATGTGGGAAGTTAGCTTCACTTCACTGTTTGTTTAGCTTGCACACCAGTGTCCTACATTTATGTTATTTGATTTGAAAATTAAGGACATTTTCCAAGTAGCTGCTGGGTAATGGTTTTTTCCAATCCCGAACACAAATCATAACTTGTGTCTATTCTAGGATTTTGTGTGCTAACTATCATGTACTGGAGGGTGCTATTTTGTAGTTAAGTGCTGAGATCTAACTAACATATGCTTCTTTCTTTAGGCAAGCGGAGGCCATGGAGGGCATTTCTTCTGTACGGTCCACCAGGAACAGGAAAATCTTATTTGGCTAAAGCTGTAGCCACCGAGGCTGATTCAACGTTCTTCAGGTAGTTATACTATATTTAATACGCTGTATCTTTTATTATTACTGATTTCATCCTTGATCTATCAATGGTCTGATGTCTTTTACCGTTGTGTTATGAGTTATTTGTTGATTCAGAGAGTCTGCCAAATTAGCAACTTTACAGCATCATTTACCTATATTGCTATATATTACATGGATTTATCGTGCAACTCTAATTTGTAGGAGATTATTCTGTGGCTTGTGGAATAGTTAATAGAAACCAATCCTATGTGCTTCAGATAGTAGATAAGAGCTTGATGAATTAGTTTAGCCTACTCATAAATTCAAATTTATTCATGTTTTGATTTGGTAGATTTCATATTGCGACTGATGAGTTTGTGACTATTTTAGTTCCACCAGCTTATGATATATACTCCTGCATGTGAATCTAGTACTCTCTGGTGTTGAGTTCTTACCTTTTCTAGTTTGTGATTTATGATAACAGGATTGCTTTTTTTTTCTCTCTTTTTTCCTTGTCATTGAGTATCACATGTTATCTTTTATGTTTTGATATTTGGCTGTTGGATTTATTCTACAATATGAACTTCTTTTATATGTCAACATGGACATGCAACCCTGCAATTCAACTTTGATGATCTATTAAAACAACAGTTCTGAGTTCTGACTTCATAAACATGGCAGATAAGTTGTGTTTATACAGACTCCAAAAACAATTAAACTATTTTCTACCCCCAAATCCTTCCAAATATTGACTTTCAACTTCCAAATGTGTGGCTTAACTCACAGCGAATGCTAGGTTAAAACTAAGTAACGTCTAATGTATATCTAGCTACACTATACAAACGTTTAGCAAATATGTCGAGTGGCTACTGTACCTGTGTACATTCACATTTATTTGCAATTCCGGTGCCACAGCGCATTGCAGGTTTTACAACCTTACGTAGCCTCTCTGCATTGCACTTTGCAGGGGTAAGGCTTGCCTCTATAATCCTTCCCCAGACCCCACTCAGTGTGGGGCTTGCCTCTATAATCCTTCCCCAGACCCCACCCGGTGTGGGACCTTCTAGCACTGGATCTGTCCTTTTTTCTTAAAATGTGTCTGAACAAACTTGCTAATGTCTATTTGCTAGTTTCCATTTCCCTTACTGCTAATGCAATACCCTTCAGGTAATATCATATTAATGGATTCAATTTATCTGCAGCATATCTTCATCAGACCTTGTTTCAAAATGGATGGGAGAGAGCGAGAAATTAGTTGCTAATCTTTTCCAAATGGCTCGTGAAAATGCTCCATCCATTATCTTCATTGATGAAATTGATTCTTTATGTGGTACACGTGGAGAAGGAAATGAAAGTGAAGCATCTAGGAGAATCAAGACCGAACTTCTTGTACAGATGCAGGTGAGTTTTTGCAGCGTATAGTGTTGTTAACTGTGTCTGAATATGCGTGTTCTGCTGCAGAACCTGGTGTAGACATCCTTATATGTAAATTCATTACTTAGTATAGAAATGGTTCCAGGAGTTCAGACATGGAGATATGATGGCCAGGCAACATGTTTCGTCCAGATTATTGATTTAGTAGTGAAGCCTACTTTGTACTTTGCCACTACTGTTGCATGTTAAGTAAAAAAGAAAGAAGAAAAAAACCACGTTTTTAGTTTATTTCGGTCACATTGGCCCCACCGAATCTTAGCATGCAGTTTTGGGTATTGAACCGGCTATTGCTTATAACGCTGGATATCTGGTACCAGTAGTATAGATAGCTGATTCAAACAGGTTTGCCTCAATTGGCGAAAAGACACCTTTGCACACATTCCTGGCAAATACTGGACCAACTACTGCTTACAACACTGGATATCTTGTATCAAACACAGTAGTATATATCCTCATCCAAACAGTTTTGGCTCACATTGGTCCACAGATCCATTAGCACGCATTTTTTGCAAATAGAGGACCAGTTATTGCCTACAACACTGGGTACCTGCTACCAGAAACAGTTGTATAGATTCCTTGCCCAAACATTTTTGGCTAATACTTGTGCTTTGTTTTCCTGTAACTGTCCAGGGTGTTGGCCACAATGATGATAAAGTTCTTGTTCTCGCTGCTACGAATACGCCATATGCTCTGGACCAGGTTTCCGGATACTTAATACACTGTTGTGACTTTTATAGTTCACAAGATATCCATGAAATTGCTTGAATGTTTTGGCACTTTACATATGTTTATTACTTCAGGCTGTGCGGCGACGGTTTGACAAGCGCATCTACATTCCGCTACCTGACGCGAAGGCAAGGCAGCATATGTTTAAGGTATTTAGGAAATAATTTGGGCAGCACAACATAAACTAAGTTCTATCCAGAAAAGTCTTCACGATCCTTTACTTAAAGTCTGCAACTTAAATTCATTCAGGTGCATCTTGGGGATACACCACACAGCTTATCGGAAAGTGACTTTGAGGTCTTGGGTCGTCGGACAGAGGGGTTTTCTGGTTCTGACGTTGCAGTTTGCGTAAGTAGATTTTGCACAACCCTCACGCGCGTCTGTACATTGTGGCATGCGTCTGAGTCTTTCTGTTCGTTAACAGGTGAAGGACGTGTTGTTTGAGCCTGTGCGCAAAACACAGGACGCCATGTACTTCTTTAAGACGGATGGCGGCATGTGGATGCCCTGTGGGTCGAAGCAGCCAGGCGCTGTGCAGACCACGATGCAGGAGCTTGCGTCCAAGGGTCTCGCCGCACAGGTAAGTTAAGATAAGCTAAGCTAAGATGCAGTTTCCTCCAAACTAGCTGTCAGAGATGCCTCTGTCGAATCGCTAAGGTGTACTGCGTGGCTGCTTCCTGTAGATCCTTCCTCCCCCGATCTCGAAGACTGACTTCGAGAAGGTCCTCGCGAGGCAGAGACCGACCGTCGGCAAGAAGGACCTGGAGGTGCACGAGAAGTTCACGAAGGAGTTTGGCGAGGAGGGCTGATGTACACTCCGCCGAGAACACTCTCGACTCGTGCACAGCCGCGCCACAAAATGTATATTGTTTGATTTACACACCTGTATACTCTGGCAGTAGCTCGTGTTGTGCGGTGGAGGCGGCTTTATTAATGCGCTGGGCTATCATCATTTTGCCTCTGTTGTCTAACTCATTTCCATTTTTACACCCTGTTGTTATGGTTGGAATTTTCCGCAATTGTATTAAGGAAAATAATAATTTTAAGGTGGGGAGCCATTGTGGTGCAGCTTGTATAGTCGTTTTGTTTGCTGTTATCTCAGTTGTTATTTTCTGATTGTTGTACATTTGGAGTGTTATTAGTTCATAAATCTAGCACCTAAAATCCCCCCCTCTTTTTTTTTACCCTTTTGGTCCTGTGGTACCAGGTAGTATCATGCTTGTATAGTTTGGTGCTGGCCTGGCTACTCGCAATGGAATCTGAATCATGCTGAAAGTCTACTCTTTTCTGTGAATTGGAGATTACTCTATTTAGGAGAAATTCTAGTGTGTACCTTTTGCATGGTAAGTTTGTCTTGTGGTGAAAATAATGCTCAAGATTCTCTCCTAATCATAAAGTGATTACTCCCACTCACATGACATGTGCAAGCCACAGGTAGTATTGTGTTTGTACGGTTCCTGACTTTATCTGAAGCTTTCATTGGCTTGAAGAAAATATGTACTATGCGATTCTAGGTTTTTCTTGGTGGTGCCTAGCTAGCTGCGGCTGCTACGCCAGCCAACGCGAAATTGTCAAAAGTGAAAACATCAAAGCAACACACAGACGAGTTCTGAGAGATCTATGCTGGGGAGCAATGCTTGTGGGCGGAAATCCTTAGGAACAAATACCTTCAGCCCAAGGAGCTTCTAGTCGCTCAGCGATCTCGCTGGCAACTAAACCAGATAGAAAGTCAGGGGCATCATCAGCTCAACCACGACATCCCTCTTGGTCTTGGGTATGCAAACCGAATTGGGAAAGCTCATGTGCAATTCTATTAACTGAACTCAATTCTAGTATGTTCACATATTTATACATGAAACAACAAATGAAATAGAAACATAAAAAAAGCAAAGAAAATAAAAATAGAAAGGTAACAAGAAGATAACAGATTGTGTTTCTAAAAAAAAGAAGAAGATAACATATCAGTATACAAGGAAATGAAAAAAATGAAAGGAAAGGAGACAACAAAATAAGAAGGGAGAAGAAACATAAAAAGGGAACGCGTGCAGGAGATTTCGCGCTATGGCTCTCACTAATTGAAAAATAGTGGTTCTGTGCCAAGTATTCCTACCGAAGTATCTATGCAACCGACACCCCCCAGATCCAGGTATTTGGACTATGGACCATTAGTGGTCGTACTAAACAAACTCATTAGGTTTTTTTCTTCTTCTGATTTCTTCACCCATGAAAATGGCATAACGTTAGACCCCTTAAATTCTTCATATTTCAACATGAATGTGCCTTCTTCATTGTGGACCACGAGTTCGAAAAAACCCTACCTGACAACTAACAATTTTAAAGCCTATAAGTACACAAATCTTGTTGGCTTTGGTCGGATTCGAGCGAGTTGGAGAGAGGAAAATTTGCCAACATTATTAAAGGTATATAGTATTAGGGCATGCTCGGAAATCCTCCAGCTTCCATCTTCCCAGAATTTCAGTGCGGAGGCATGTGTACTATTCTTAGTAATAATCACTATAAAGTTTAGGAACTTATGATACTTGGAATTCCAAATATTCATGCATGCTAAGGCGCGAATGTTTCGATATAAGGCAGATATCATGCACTGGCGATGGCTAACTACTCATTCCCCGGGAACAAGAAGGGACAGGTTTGAAGAAACGAGCACCACCAACAAGCGAGATCAGAAGAGAGGATTTGAACATAGATTAATAATTGACACTTCGTACATATGAGGGCATGTTGCTAATTGACACTTCATATGTTCTAGAAATATCTATTTAGTCACACCTAAACTTCACTATCTATTTAGTCACACATAAACTTCATAGTATGTCACTTCAATTCCAAGTTGTTTGCTAATTTCATATGCTCCAAAAAGAGTTTACCAACTTCAATTGGTATTTAAGGATAGTATAGAAAATGATACATATAAACACATTATAATACATCAAGGGCATATATTAATTGCTGAACTAATGTGAAGATATTGGCTTGCCTAGATTTATTGTCAAATTCACTCAAATGGTAAATGTTAATATCATGTGGTGAAATTGTACCTTAATGAATGAGTAGTTTTGCAATATTAAAGTTTATAATTATAACAAAAACCTAGTGGTTGATATAATATATCAAAGGATACATCAATAAAATAGATTTAAATAAAATTTAGGTTATGTATATATAAAAAAGTTTGGTATAAATAGGCTTGCTTGCAAAATATAATACATCATGTTGAATTATTTATCTTCAAATAGAGCATCATCTATTTTCGGATATTATTCTAGTTAGACCAACTGCTCCTGCGAACACGATGAAGCATCTGATGTAGTGGAGGAACATAATATTCTTGTATCTAAAAAATTGTCATGCTAAATATACCTATAGGCATAGAACTCTTTTTTTAACACAATGTCTGTGACTAGGAAAAACAAACTTATAATGGTAAAATATTGTAACCAAATGTAGGACGATAAAATAAAATTATATGGATGCTATTGGTTGTGATTCATCGGATGCTGATTATGAGTTTTTCATTGGTTGATCATGGCTAGGCGAGATAATGAGTATTTTTCTTTAACATATATCATGTCGTCATAAAAATATCACTAGGGTTGAAGGGCCATTTACATTTTTCTCTACTGGGTTTTGAATTATTATGGATGATTTTCCAGTAGTAAAAAGGCTTATTGCATATTTGCCACGCGAACGACCTCTGGGACACCAAGCTTGCCGTTTGAACTGACTTTTTTTTTTGAGAACTTGCCGTTTGCACTGACTGGTCATCGCAACACATGTCGTTGTAATAAGCCCATGGGCCATGGATGCAGAGGCTCCGGGCCGTTTTGTTGGTCTCCAATTCTTCTTCCTTTGCTGATCTCCTTATTAATTTCTCGCTCCCTGCAGTCTGCAAGTCTGCAGTGGGCAAAGCCTGCAATGAAACCTGAATCATGGCAACATCGCTGAATTTAGGGGGGTTGCAGACTGATGTACCTCCTTGCTGGATTCAGCCGCAGAACAATTACTAGCTGCATCACCATTTAGTTGGCACCTCCACCGTACAAGCGGCAATTATAGTAGAATTACTACGTGTAGTACGTCTCTGGCTTTGGGCCACCTATAGCGTACAGGAGCTTTCACTATTCTGGTCAAGAAAGCACTATCAACATTTCCAAAAGATCTCTCGTTAGAAACTTCAGCAGCTAATAGATCAACAATGGCAGATTACATACATATGCTATTAGAAATTTCAGGATATGCTTCTACCGTTTACTTTTTCTTTTTCAATCACAAATGAGACACGCATCCATGCAAGCGAGTCCTTAATTAACACATGTTTCACCGGTAGAGTCACACCCTCACAATTCTCGCCTACATCGATCTTGTTCTCGTCGACCTGGCTTCGTTTAGATGCGCTTTTGAAGAAACAAACCGCTAGCTAACAGACCAACATGCCCAATTGTGTGTATACAATAATCATTAAGCACAAAATTACACAAAAAGAGGTTCATGCATGAACGGGTACATGGAAAGGGGATATGTCCTTTTCAACAAGTTATTTAAGCCTACTTGATGTTTTTCACCGGTCAATTGAACTTGGAACACCTTTGCATCTTTTGGCAGGTTTTAAAACCTGACAAGTGGACAGTCTTCCTCCTTGGAAACTATCAAACGACTAGCTAGCTGATTTGATAACGTGCCTACAATATATATATTTAAGCTTTTGCAAATGGCAGCAACAAGCGAAACGCAATACGTATGATAGCTAGTTGTTGATAAATTAAAGATGCTAAGGAACTGGCTACCATGGACATGATAACTGGCGATATTTCGGTTTTTCATCATGGGATTAACCATCTTCAATACCTCAATGAAGTTTACACCTAGTACAGTGGGACTAATCTCGAGGTTGCACTGGCATATAATACTTGTTGGTCAAAATATTTTCATGACATGTTACTATTTTCATCCAACATTCTAACTATTCTTTAGTTAATTACTCTTCAAAGCAAGGTAAGTTTGAGGGAGTACTAGTGTTTCTAAATTATCAGAATGTCCATAAAACTCTTGAACAACTCATGTGCGCGTTGGGGAAGCAGCTAGGTTGCCACAAGTTAACTCCATACCTTCCAGTCAAAGTCTACTTTGCATATGCTCAAAATAGATTCGTTTAATTGACCACGACAATTCTATTTTTATGTACCATGTGCCATGTCCATCTGATATATGTAAAACTTCCTATGTGATATTTATATTTGCTGATCGTATGCCAAAAAAAATGAGTCAAAATTAAGCTTGCCCAGGCTTTGAATTTTTTTCTGGGTCCGCCCACAACAATTCTGTGTCCGCAATGGCAATTGGCTTCTCCCTTTTTTTTTTTGCCCCAAAATGATTACAATATTTTCACCGAAGTTAGCTACTGACCTTTCGGCTCGTAAGTAGAAGATGTCTTAACAGACATTCTATGTTATGAATGTATTTTACATGCAAAATCAAGTACAGAACATGCTACCATTTTCGTTTACAATGGAGTTATTCTTTTGTAAAATAATAGTCAAAGCCAGCTAGATAACTAGGTTTGGTTGTGCCTTTTTACCGGTGTTTCTAAAATGATAAAATGCCCATGAAATGCATGAACTACTCATGCGCAAACTAAGAAGCAGCCAGGTTGCCACAAGTTAACCCCAAACCCCAGTCATGGAAATTCCTGTCAAAGTCTACTTTGCATATATATGCTCCGGATGGATTCGGTGTACTTGACCAAAAGCAATACTGCATCTGCAGCTAGCTCGCATGCATTCTTGCATGGATGTACCAACCATCCAATGGAGGAGCAGCTGCAGAATATATATGCAAGTTGCGGCAGAGATATCAGCATCAGTGTAGTATAAAAATAAAAAAAGGGGTGAATAAATTGTACAATGTTTTTTTTAAAATGAGCGCATTTATTAATAAAACTGTTTAATGCTTACACCCGGCCTCTGCATAACCAAGATGCACACAGCCACACGAACGACAGAACTAAGGTAAAAAGTAGACAAGCAATACACAAAGGCACTATCTAAATAAATGTCTAGAATCTAAGATAAGATCAATCCTCAGATCACGCGGCCATCCATGTCGGGAGAAAATATCCCTCACTGTGTCCTCCAATCGCGTACATCTCTCTATAAATAAGTCTTAAAACTCCATATGTTGGAGAATATTCCATGATCGGAGGATAGCCGTGGCTCGATAGATAACCTGTAGAGGAGAAGACACAATGTTATTAAAAATCTTGTCATTTCTACAAAGCCATAGCGACAATATAATGGCAAGCGCTCCCACCCTAAACAAAATTCTGTACTTATCAACAATTCCATGCAATCAATTACCAAAAACATTGGTTACAGAACGTGGCGGAGATAAACCAGAAGCTATTTGGATGAATGACCATATAGAGCGAGCAAATTTGCAATGGAAGAATAAATGGCGAATTGTCTCATCTTGATGACAAAACTATATTGTGTACTTCCATGCCAATTCCTCTTTGCAAGATTATCTTTTGTTAGAATTACCCCTTTCCGTAGATACCATGCAAATATCTTCGTCTTAAGGGGTATTTTCATTTTCCAAATTTTACTATTATCATCGATCGGGATATCAGGTTGGACGAAGGCTTTATATAGTGAGCCAACAGAAAATTTACCACTTTCTAGTAATTTCCATTTGAACACGTCAACACCGTTCGACAATTATATCATGGATAATCGTAATAATAGATTGTTCCAAGATACCAGTCTAGGACCGATGAGACTTCTTCTGAAAGACACATTAGGAGGATAGTCTTCCATCACTGTGAAAATTGTATCCCCTTTGTGTCTAACAATCGAATATAGAGCTGGATATTGTTCGCGAAGAGTAGTTTGGCCAATCCACTTATCTTCCCAAAACCTAATCTATGATCCATCCTTAATCTCGAAAGCACCAAAACGAAAGAAATGTTTCTTGGTGGCCATAAGACCTGCCCAGAAATGTGAATCTCCGGGTTTCCAAACCACTTGATACACAGCCTTGGACCCCACATATTTCCTCCATAACATGGTTTGCCAAACACCATCTTCTGTAAGTAGTTTAAAAAGCCATTTGCCCAGAAGTGCGGTGTTTTTGACTTGCAAATCGTGTATGCCCAGTCCACCAAACTCCTTCGGGCGGCAAACCACATTCCATCTGGCCAGTCGATATTTCTTTTTCTCACTATCCCCTTGCCAAACGAATCTTGAACGGAAATAATCCACTTTGTTCAAGACCCCTTTTGGTAATTGGAAAAACGAGATCATATACAATACCATATTAGTAAGTACCGAATTTATGAGTACTAGTCTTCCACCAAGGGGTAACAATTTACCTTTCCAACTATTAAGACGTTTTTGTAGCCTTTCCTCAACAAGTTTCCATTCAGCAATTGTGAGACGCCGATAATGAATCGGTATTCCCAAATAATTGATTGGAAACTGACCCTGACCACAGCCGAAAAGTTCAGCATATATGTGGGCCTCGTTTTCAGCCTCGCCAAAACAATACAAATCACTCTTATAGAAGTTTATTTTAAGCCCAGATAGCTGCTTGAATGCTGATAATATTAATTTCAGATTCTTAGCCTTCTCCAGATCATGTTTGTATCATCGGCGTATTGAAGAATAGAAAGTCCTCCATCAATAAGATATGGAACCACTCCTTCAATTTGACCATCAGCCTTTGCTCTCTCAATAAGGATAGCCAACATATCAGCCACTATATTAAATAGTAAAGGAGATAATGGATCCCCTTGTCTCTGTCCTTTCTTGGTTTGGAAGTATTTGCCAGTATCTTCATTTACTTTAATGGCAACACTACCCCTAGACACAAGCGACTGAATAAGAGAGCGCCACTCCTTAGAAAAACCTTTCATGCAGAGTGTTTGCTGGAGGAAAGACCAATTAACCTTGTCGTATGCCTTCTCAAAGTAAATCTTGAACAATACACCATTTAATTTTTTTGAGTATAGTTCATGGATTGTTTCATGCAGAATTACAACACCATCTAGGATATTTCTTCCTTGCATGAACGCAATTTGAGACGGGCTAACAACATTGTTAGCAACTGAGTTTAGTCTAATCGTGGCAACTTTAGTAAAAATCTTAAAGCTAATGTTAAGCAAACAGATTGGACGACACTGTTGTATATGATCTGCATTGTTAATCTTAGGTAGTAAAATTATATTGTAAAAGTTAAGTCTAAAGAGATCCAATTGTCCGACTTGTAAAAACCCAAACAAATTTATCAGGTCCTCCTTGATAACGTCCCTGAATTTTTGGTAAAATTCCGCTAGAAAGCCATCGGGTCCTGGTGCTTTGTTATATTCCATTTGAAAAACCACTTTCTTGACCTCCTCCTCGGTATATGAGGCAGTTAGAAAGCTATTTTCTTCATCAGAAACCTGGGGGATATCGGACGTTTGGGACTCATACATAGAGAAAGAATTTTACTTTGGGGCCCCAAACAAGGATTTATAATAGGTAGTGATATATGACTTCAGATGCTCCTGTCCCTCAATCATACCTTCATCCTGAATCAGAGAGTGAATAAATTTCTTCTTATGCTTTCCATTGGCAACAGCATGGAAGTACCTAGTATTCACATCTCCTTCCAGAATGAATTTTGCTTTAGAGCGTTGGTACCATTTGAGTTCCTCCTCGCGCAGAAGTCGGGCTATCTCCGCATTCGATTGGCTTTTAAGCTCAATTTCTTGTGCTGTTAATGGCCTGACTTCCGCGGAAGCCTCTAAGTCATCAATTATAGATGTTAGGCGTAATTTTTTATTTTTAAGGATACCAGCTGTGTGCCTGGCCTAGCCCCAAAGGAAGTTGCGTAAAGTACGCATTTTATTATTCCATCGTAGGATAGGCGTTTGGCCACCGACCGGTTTCTCCCAAATAGCCTTAACCATCTCGTAAAAACCATCACAGATCATCCAACCGAGTTCAAATTTAAACTCATTCGTAGACTTCCGCGGCGGTGATCCAAAAGATAAAAGTAAAGGAGCATGATCCGACAAAGCCTCAATACGCTCTAGAGCGCGGACAGTTACCATAGGGAACTTTTGTTCCCAGTCAGTATCCATAAGCATTCTATCTAGTTTTTCGTATGTTGGCTCCGGAAGACTATTATGCCATGTAAATTGACTTCCTAACATTGTAACCTCTATCAAGTCCAGACTGTCTATAACAACATTAAACAGAAAAGGCCAATGTTCATCGAACCGGCCCCGACTTTTCTCGTGAGGAAATCTGAGCAAATTAAAATCCCCTCCTATAAGAATAGGATATGGATTGTCCTTTGCCAAATGCACAAGCTCATGTAAAAAGTCAGCCTTATAAACATCCTGAGCGGCCCCATATACGGCGACTAAAGACCATGTGAAATTGTCAGCCTTGTTACGGATATGGAGTTTTATAAAAAAATCTCCCACCGAACTAGCTAAAACTTCCATAGTCTCATCTTTGACGCCTAACAGGATCCCCCCAGATCGACCACCCGACGGACGTGATATCCACGTAAAGTCCACTCCACCAGAAAGGCGATTGAGTAGAACTTGTGAAAAATCCCGTCTACCAGTCTCAGAAATACCCAGAAAATCCAAATTATGGTCTCTCACATAATCAACAAAGAATAAATGTTTAGCCAAGTCCCGAAGACCTCTGCTATTTGAAAACATTCCATTCATTGAGAAACTATAGGAGATTTGGATACACCTGATCTCTTTCGCGAACACTGGCTCTTTGATTTTCGACCAGAAGCTTTCATCTCATACATAGAGGCAAGCCCGGTCTCATCAAAGTCCACCTCCGACACTTCACCGACTAAGTGAGAAAGGAGTTGACCATCTACTGTGGCATGCAACTCCTCGTCCTCAGTTAGTGAAGCATCGGGAAATACACCGACCTTAGGAGTAACTGTTAGACGGTCAACCTCCATGTGTCGCAAAACATTAGAAGAAAAATATACTTCCTGTACAGAGATACCCAAACTAATGCCACCATTGGCTAGTTTAGAAGAAATAACAGGAGTAGAAAAAGACAAAAAGGACTTCGAAGTACTCATTATACCTGGCGAATCTAAGTTCCTCTCCGCCTTACGCCGCATGGCCTTGAGCATGGAGTCCTCATCAGTCGCGGACGCCCCAGAGGCATCTTCTCCATGGCGTGTGCTCCGCCTGAAGGTAGTACCACTCCCCTGCACAGCGACTGGCGAAGCGTCACCTGGAGAAGAAACCCATGCTGGAGACCGAGACAACCTAGACCCCTTATGGGTCCGGTTGCCCCCGTCGACCACCGAAGTCTCCTGACCCACCAATGGAGGCGAGACGTCCCTAAGCATCCCTAGGTCCTCCCTGACCAGGGAGACGCGGTCATCCACCTCGTCATGGTTGGCCAACCCCGCCTGGGTCGGACCAAGCACAACAACATCCCGAAGCTGGTCACGAACGTCGCGGTCAGCTGACCCCTCCTGGATCAGCTTCCGCGAACACATCGAAGGAACAACCTCCGCAAGTACATGAGTGGAAACAGGAATAGATATGCCCAAAGTATGCGTTCTGGACCTCGCTGGCGAAGCTGAGCAAGACCGCAGTACATGAATGGAAACCGAATGAAGAGCCTCCTGTAACTGAGCCAGAGAAACGCGAGGCGCCGAAGTAGAACCCTTCCCGCGAAGAGGGGAATCCAAAGGAAGAGCGTCCAGAAGTTGTCGACCTCGCGGAGTAACCGGATTAGCATTAAAAGGGGTGATAGCAAACACCCTCTGCACCCCATGACTGGAAGATGTAGGCACGAAAGTACCCTGCATAGCCGAGGAAGATCCAGAACCCACCCCCTGAGTGGCAGCAGCAGCCTCAGAAGTATCCATAGCATCCTCAAAATGCTTCCCATTGGCATCATCATCCGCGTCATCATCTCCTTTCCTCCACAAGAAAGGAACAAACTTTGGTTCCGGAATATAACCCTCAGGTTCAATCCAGAAACGAAACTCAAATACATTATGCTTGACCACGGCATCTGACACAATAAAGTGGCCAAGGGAATCTTTCGCCTTGAGAAAAACCTTCATATCAAACATCTCCACGAGAATACGGACGACCCCCCGCTTCCGCAGGCTGAACAAATCCACATCAAGAGTGTTCCCCATGAGTCCTCCAACAACCCACAAGCCCTGAAAGGATCGCAAAATATGGGGTACCCCCTCCACATGTAGCCAAACCTGCTGTATCTCAAACTTATGTGGCACCTCCTCCATCCTGTAAACCGAGAAGGCCAGCTGAGCGGTAATGAGCGAAACGGTCATTAGGATTCCATCCACCCTGTCCAAGTCCTCAAACGTCGGGAAGCTCACTAAGAATGCAGATCCTCCATGAGGCACCGCCTCCCACTTCCACTGAATATGCACCTTGCACCGCCTGGCAATCTGCCTCTGAACGACGTCCGCTGAAACCATCGGGCCAGAAACTCGTACCAGAGCAATAGGAGTCTGACTGTGCGCAAGATGATCCTGAGTCACTGCTGATGTCTACGCACTTCTATTCTTGTAGACAGTTGTTGGGCCTCCAAGTGCAGAGGTTTGTAGAACAGCAGCAAGTTTCCCTTAAGTGGATCACCCAAGGTTTATCGAACTCAGGGAGGAAGTGGTCAAAGGTATTCCCTCTCAAGCAGTCCTGCAATCAAGATACAAGAAGTCTCTTATGTCCCCAACACACCCAATACACTTGTCAGGTGTATAGGTGCACTAGTTCGGCGAAGAGATAGTGAAATACAAGTGGTAACGGTGCCAGAAAAGAGCTTCTGACTTGTTGTTGACGTGGGGTAACGGTGCCAGAAAATACTTTGCCATGGAGGAAAGGTAACCTCCCCGGAAAACGGAATAAAGATGAAATAAAGCAAACATGCAATATATCTAGATGCAAACGGTGTTTCAATGTTTAGAAACAAGGCCTAGGGATTATACTTTCACTAGTGAACACTCTCTCATATAAATATCCTCTCTTCATGATACTACTCTCCGGTTGGACACTCTAATCCACGGTAGGGCCTTCCCCAATCTAGATAACCCCACACTATCACCTTGAGCGCTAGATGGTTCCAACAAACACCACAATTTCATAGATACATCCAACTCCAAATATAAATCATAACAAATATTCAGTCTAGCCAAAGTGCCACACACGGTATGGACGCTGTCACTTTCACACACGTGGGGAAAAGCGTAGATCTATTAAAGCACAAAGAGTATTTATGTAGACTCAAACCTAGGTGCCACCATGGCGTGCACGCTGTCACTTTCACACACATGGGGAGAACAGAGATCTAATGAAGAACTTGAGTAGCAAGGTCGATCTACTTGATTACAAAGCTCATGATCACAATATGACCATGCATAGAGAGAGAGATGAACACATAGCTACCGGTAGAGCCCTTAGCCCCGAGGAAGAACTACTCCCTCCTCATCATGGTAATCAGCAACGGTGATGAAGATGGCGATGGCTCCGGGGGCACTTCCCCGTCCCGGCAGGGTGCCAGAACAGAGACTTTCTGTCCCTCGAATCCCCCTTCGATGGTGGCGACGCTACAGAGGTTTTCGTCGATTTCTTCTGGTCGATCTAGGGTTTTCTCCTCGGGGGGCTCTTATAGGCGCAGGAATCAAGGTCGCTGGGGGTCCAGGGGGCCCACCCCCCCTCCAGGCGCCTCCAGGGCTTGCTCGCGCCTAGAGGGGGTTTGGCCACCCTGTGGCCCCCCTCCGGCTCTGCTTCGTGGTTCCGTGTTGCTCCAGGAAAAATAATAACTTTGGCTTTTGTCCCGTATAATTCCGAGAATATTGATTTTATGCCTTTCTGGACCGAAAAACAGAAGAAAACAGGCAACTAGCACTATGGCAACTTGTTAATAGGTTAGTTCACGAAAAGATATAAAAAAACCTCAAAGTGTAGACAATGCAAAGCAAAGTAGATACAAAACAAGCATGGAGCATCAAAAATTATAGATAGGTTTCCGACGTATCAAGCATCCCCAAGCTTAACTCCTGCTCGTCCTCGAGTAGGTAAGTGATAAAAAGAATAATTTTTGAGGTGACATGCACCATCAAAACCAAGATCAAACCATTTCCAAGCATTGAAAGTTGGGATCAAAGAACTCTAAACATGTGCATGAAAGATGGAGTTCTAACAATTGGACATAGTAACTATGCATGCAACATGAAAGGCTACAAACAAAGATCATGAATAACATGCATTGAAAACGTTTGTTTGTTTCACATACAAAAAACATATCATAGTGGCAATCAGCTTGTCCCTCATAGAGTAGCAATATAGATGCATAGGACACCTTCAAAGTTCACAAGGGTGACTAGAAACAAATAGCACAAGAACAAGTAATATCACAATATGCATCAATCAATAAACTTTGGAACACTGCACACAGAATGACAACTATGCTCTCTTAATGGTGCCTAAAGGTAGAAGGTGGAGACTCAACATAATGGTGGAAGAAAGGACTTTTTGTAAAGGAAGCAGGGATTTCAAGTTTAAAAAAAAGCTTCCAAAAATTATGGTACTTGTTAGTTTTCAGCCCTCATTGCCCCTATCATAAGCATCTTGAAGTGGTTAAGGTTAAACTGGCAAAGCTGGAGTATATGCTTGACGAAGTAAAAGTTGGCAATCTAAAGTCCCTTGAATACGTGGGCCACACCTCATGCATACTCAACTTTGGGTCCAGTTAAGTTCTTGTCACTATAAGTATTTGCATATCATTGAGAACTGCCAACGGGGTACCCCTTGCACATGGTACAGGAGTTTTCCCATAACCAAAATGACAAGGCAAACAGACAATGAGAATCTTAGCAATTCTTCTTATGTACCATGGGAATATGGTGCTTTTTTCTCTCTTTCCTATTTTCTCAATGTGTCTCTCTTTTTTTATAAGAAGAATGCTTCATAGATGTCACTATGGTGATGCTGCAAGTTTCCACCAGAATTAGGCATGGCTTAGGCTAGCGGCCTAGGCGTTTCTCTAACACAGAATACAAACTCCATGGACTTACAAGTTCCCACTTCAGTTCATACCGGTAACATCCATAGACAAAAGAGCATGATATCAACGGAGTACAAAAGTACAAGTGCAATGTTGAAAACATTCCCCGTGACAGCATAGTTCTGCTAATCCCAACTTATAAGTGCAAGCATATACAACAAAGTTGTTGCAATGGTTCAAGTTTATTAGGGGAAAAGAATAAAGTGTGCCATCAAGTTCGTGAGGGCTTTAATCACTAAGTTTTCACATAACAAAATAGTTTTTAATTGGAAGATAGTTGAAAACAAGAATATACTTGGAATGGTGCAACACACCATGCATAGGAGTTTATAGTGGACACTTTGGAATAACTTGGTTTCTTGGGAGTTGGAGGCATGAGTAGAACTTACTCATACAAGTGGAGGCTAGCAAAAGACTGGGAGCAACCAACTAAGAGAGCAATAATGACCATAATCATGCAGAGCAACAAAGCATTACTAATCAAAACATAGAGTGGTACTACAAGTCAAGTACTAAATGATCATAGAGGCTAATAGTGACTTTTTATAGTCATAACATGGTGTGAGCATGCGCCGAGTCAACCCAAACAAAGCATCAAAGGAGAATAAGGTCAAAGATAGGCTACAACAATAATCACTAAGCATAAGGTCAAAGAAACACCTAGCATGACATGATATAGTCTAAGTCATAGTCAATGCAAGCTCCGCTTGCACTTACAAGTAAGAACTTACTACTCTTTTCCAACACCAATCAACTTAATTGAAACAACTCACAAAGATAATAATCAATAAAGACTAGTGAACTTGTCTCACAAATCCACAAAGAAGAACTAAAAAGTTCTAAGCTGAAAGCACAAGAAAACTAAGGCTAAACACAGTGCTAGCAAAAGTGAACACTCACAAAACAATAAGAGTGAAAACTAGAGTGTTCTAGGCAATGAAAACAGAGTGTGTATCTCTTCAAAAGAAGTGTGGTGTAACCAACCAACTTAATCAAGAAAGCTAAGCAAACGAAAGCCAAAAATGAAAACTAACATGCTCCAAGAACAACACAACAATGCATGAAACAATAAAAATGAAGTGTCTAGACAGACCTGCGCTTTTTATTGATGAAGAAGGGGATGCCTTAGGCTTCCCCAAGCTTTGACGCTTGTACCTCTTGAATATTTCTTGGGGTGACACGGGGTGGCATCTCCAAGCTTGAGCTTTTGTCCATTCTTCATCTCATTACATCATTCTTTCTCTACACCTAAATTTTTCCTTCATACAAAACTTCACACAATCTTCATTAGCAACATTAGTATATTCAAAAGATATTAGACCTCTGGCAAAGCTTTGGAACAACAAGACTTTTCACAAAAACCAAAGCTACTGTAGTAACTCCTTCAAAAAGCTCAATTCACAAAAAGGACTCAAAAAGGAATTAATAAGAAGCAAATGCAAATAATGGCAGAAATCTGACAAAACAGACCAGCAGGTAGAAACCAATTTTTTCGAAGACCTTATTTTGCTCAAATAAAAAAGTGTTGAACTAACTAAAGTTAGATAACATACTGGGGGATTTATTCGTAATTTTTCAGCTCAATCTGAGTTACAGAGACTCCTCACGAATTTTTATGGTGGAGGACAGAAATCTGTTTCAGGACAGCAACTCCCCAAATCTTACTTCCCTCTCATTAGAGGTCATTCTTGGTACAAAAACCAAACAAAAAGGATAAGGAGAGGTCATTACAGAAGTAATAACTTCCAATACTCAAGAAAACTCTTGGGTTATCTCCCAACAAGTACTTTTCTTTAATGCCTTTAAGTTAGGCACAATAGTTTGAGAAGATGCTCACATGAGAAATATGAATTGAAGTAAAAGAGAGCATCAAGAACCAAATTAAAAACACATTTAAGTCTAACCCACTTCCTATGCATAGGAATCTTGTAAAGAAACAAGTCATGAAAGCACAAAGCAACAAGCATAGGAAAGCAAAACAAGTGCAACTTCAAAAAATTTAACATAAAGAGGGGAAACTTAATATTTTTGAGATACATAAAACCATGTTTCCCTCTCTCATAATAACTTTTAGTAGCATCATGAATAAAATTAACAATATAACTATCACATAAAATATTCTTATCATGAGCCACATGCATAAAATAATTATTACTCTCCACATAAGCAAAGTCATTCTTATTAATTATAGTGGGAGCAAATTCAACAAAATAGCTATCATTACTATTCTCATCACCATAATCATCAAATATAGGATGCATATTGTAATCACAATAAACTTCCTCCTCAATAGTAGGTGGACTAAAAATATCATACTCATCATTGTAATCATCATAGATTGGAGGTTTGGTATCATCATAAGCAATAGAATAGCTATCTTCCAAAGCTGGGGGGACTAAAAAGATCATTTTCCTAAAAACTAGCTTCCCCAAGCTTTGACTTTTCCATAGCATTAGCAATAATGGTGTCCAAAGAATTCATACTAATAACATTGCTATTAGCATGCAAATAAAGCTCCATAGGTTTTTTAATTTTCTCTTCAAACACTTCATGTCCTAACTCAATATAAATGCTATAAAGCTCTCTAATTTTGTTGTTTTCCATTAAGCCTAACTAGTGAAAACAAGAAACAAAAAGACAAAACTGCAGAATCTAAAGGAAATAACTTCGAGCACTCACACCGGAGGATGTGAGTACCTTTTACCTTACCTCCCCGGCAACGGCGCCAGAAAAGAGCTTGATGTCTACGCACTTCTATTCTTGTAGAAAGTTATTAGGCCTCCAAGTGTAGAGGTTTGTAGAACAGCAACAAGTTTCCCTTAAGTGGATCACCCTAGGTTTATCGAACTCGGGGAGGAGGTGGTCAAAGGTATTCCCTCTCAAGCAATCCTGCAATCAAGATACAAGAAGTCTCTTGTGTCCCCAACACACCCAATACATTTGTCAGGTGTATAGGTGCACTAGTTCGGCGAGGAGATAGTGAAATACAAGTGGTAACGGTGCCAGAAAAGAGCTTATGACTTGTTGTTGACGTGGGGTAACGGTGCTAGAAAAGACTTTGACGTGGAGGAAAGGTAACCTCCCCGGCAAATGGAATAAAGATGGAAGCAAGCAAACATGCAACAGATCTAGATGCAAACGGTGTTTCAGTGTTTAGAAACAAGGCCTAGGGATCATACTTTCACTAGTGAACACTCTCTCATATAAATATCCTCTCTTCATGATACTACTCTTAACTACTCTCCGGTTGGACACTCTAATCCACGGTAGGGCCTTCCCAATCTAGATAACCCCACACTGTCACCTTGAGCGCTAGATGGTTCCAACTAACACCACAATTTCATAGAGATATCCAACTCCAAATATAACTCATAACAAATATTTAATCTAGCCAAAGTGCCACACACGGTATGCACGCTGTCACTTTCACACATGTGGGGGAAAGCATAGATCTATTAAAGCACAAAGAGTATTTATGTAGACTCAAACCTAAGTGCCACCATGGCGTGCACGCTGTAACTTTCACACACATGGGGAGAGCAGAGATCTAATGAAGCACTTGAGTAGCAAGGTAGATCTAATTGATTACAAATCTCATGATCATAATATGACCATGCATAGAGAGAGAGATGAACACATAGCTACCGGTAGAGCCCTTAGACCTGAGGAAGAACTACTCCCTCCTCATCATGGGAATCAACAACGGTGATGAAGATGGTGATGGAGATCGATGGAGATGGCTCCGGGGGCACTTCCCCGTCCCGGCAGGGTGTCGAAACAGAGACTTTCTGTCCCCTGAATCTCCCCTTTGGTGGCGGCGGCACTACAGAGGTTTTCGTCGATTTCTTCTGGTCGATCTAGGGTTTTATCCTTGGGGGGCTCTTATAGGCGCAGGAATCAAGGTCGGTGGGGGTCCAAGGATCCCACACCCCCTCCAGGCGCCCCCAGGGCTTGCCCGCTCCTAGGGGGGTTTGGCCACCCTGTGGCCCCCCTCCGGCTCTGCTTCGTGGTTCCGTGTTGCTCCAGGAAAAATAATAAAACTTTTGGTTTTTGTCCCGTCCAATTCCGAGAATATTGATTTTCTGCCTTTCTGGAGCCAAAAACAAAAGAAAACAGGCAACTGGCACTGTGGCAACTTGTTAATAGGTTAGTTCTAGAAAAGTTATAAAAACACCTCAAAGTGTAGACAAAGCAAAGCAAAGTAGATACAAAACAAGCATGGAGCATAAAAAATTATAGATAGGTTTCCGACGTATCAACTGCATTCGGAATCTGGGTGAACAGAGTCTGGTCGCTGCCAATACCAGCTATATACGGAGTCAAGCGCGGCTGCTTCAGCACCGGACACCTCAATGTGGGATGTGCAGTGCAATCACAGATGTAGCAATAGTGGATCACCTTGCAATCCTTGGTCGCATGAGTATTGACCGCACACTTCCGACAACGAACAAACTTCTTATTCTTCTTACCGACATCGGCCACAGACGGTCCCTCTAAAACCTGGGAAGTGACAACCGTTGGCTGGTTTAGCTGCTGCTCCTGCGTGGTGTACAGCTGCGAGACATGAGGTACATAAGACCCTGGCACCTGCATCTGCGAAACACCATGCTGCCGGAAACTCTGCTGCTAAGGATGGAGCTGCTGATCCTACTGGGCTTGAATGACCTGTGGCTGAACCCCTCGATTCGGAGGCTGCTTTTTATTCTTTTTCCTCTTCTGAACAGCAGACGTCGCAACCCCCAATCCGACGGAAAACGGCTGCGCTGGCTGCGACGGGACCACACCCAACTGATCTCTGGTGTAACCTCCATGGAACATAGGGCTAGGTACCGTCCCTGGCAAGTAAGACGCGGCCGGCTGACCGGTGAACGAAGGCGGCGCCCCGCGGTATGGCCGTTGCAGGGGCTGAGTCGGAACAGCCTGGAGCGCATTGAAGTAGGCCGTTGTACAATGTTTATATCTACCCATCCATAGAATTGGCCTGCATGCATATGCCTCCATGGCTACATAGGTAGCAGATTCTTTGAACCTACTCCCTCCGTCCCAGAATAAATGTCTTAGGTTTTTCAAATTTTTTGATGAATCTATATACTAAATAGTGTCTAGATTCATTCAAGTTTTGACAAGACATCTATTTTGGGACGGAGGGAGTACTACATATGATCACCAGAAACCTACGTACGTCTAGTGCAGTATTCTAGGTGCAAGTGACCCCCTCCCCTCGTGACGCTTCCCAGGGCGTCGTCGGGGGGACTTCAGCCGCCGCCAGAGCCCCCATCCAGATCCAATCGCCGCCTTGCCCCGCCGCCTGGTGGCGGCAGGCCCAGATGAAGGTGGCTAGGGTGTGTCGGAGGCGGCCGAGCTAGCTGGGCGGCGGTGGAGGCTGACTGGGCTGGCGGCGTCCTTGGTGTGGGAGGCAGCGGTTCCTTGTGGTGGCGATCTGGTGGAGGAAGTGCCGGTGATGGGATTTCGCTGGAAGGCCTAGATCGGTGCTCTAACCCTAATTGCCTGCTCGATCCGTTCTCCAGAAACCGGCCAGCGGTGTGGGGATCGCTGCGTCGGATCTAATAAAGGAGGTGGTCCTTTGGTTTCTTTCGCGCGAATACGAAGATCTGCTTGATGTCTGCCCTCCCTGATCTGGTCTGGAGAGGCGGGTTCCGGAAGGCTCTGTCGGCGAACTCCATGGGCGTTTCATGCCTGGAGATTGCTGGATCGGAAGGTATTTGGTCGCGCGCACCTTGTTTTTCTGGCCGTTTGGTTTCAGGGAGGCGCTGAAGCTCATTGTTTGTTCCCACCAAGTGCCATGCTTTGAGCCATGGTGATGTCAGATGCGGAGAATGTCAGGAAAGCAGAAATTTGAGGGTAGCGATGGTGATTTTTGTTCTTGTGGCGACGGAGATCTGGCTGCGTGATCTGGGACTCATTGCAGCGACTGTTGGTGCGGGAAGACAACACAGGGAAGTCCCCAGTCTTATCTTGCAGGGTGAAAATCCAAGGTCTGGCCTTATCTGGTTGTGCCTGGCAATGACCTTGTTGAAGGCATTGTTTTGTGAGTAAGGACTTTCTTCAGGGTGAAAACCTATGACCTTTGGTCGGGCAATGACGACGCTTGGGCACTGTTTCCTTCTTGAAGACGTTATTATTGGAGTGGAGGACTAGTGGTGTTGTTCTGATGGTGTCACTGTCGTTTCTTTGAGGATTAGTTCTCTTTAGCGGGACTTTTCTTTTTTGTAATTTCTCTTTCTTTTTTCTGAGCTGTGTGCATCCGTAGAGCTGATAGGGCATGCGTTGTTGCAGAGGCTGTGTGTAATTGTTGTCCTTGTGATATTAATATATACTCTTTTCCAAAAAAAAAAATCTAGATGCAAGTGGCAAGCTCCATTCTTTGAACCATACACATCGATTTCAAAAGTGGTCGAGTAGCTATGGCCAGCTGCTAGGGACAAGGGGGTTGTCCTTTGATCTGAACACGTTGCAAGTTGCAAGCAAGAGGAGGAAATGAGGCTGGTTGGAGGTGGATGGAAACTTGAGCCGACAACTTGCTGGGTACCAAACTGTGTGCTGCCGGTCCAAACCAGGGTAAACGGTTTTCCCTTGGAAAGCTACAAAGTTGCTCACATTCAAAAATGAAGTCGGTCCCTGGCGAGCGTTTTGTGGTGATTATCCATCCATGCATCGATCCATTTGAATGCTCCTTGGGACATACGTACATCCGTGCATGGACCCAAACCTAGTACAATTCAAATTTCTTTCAAGTCACACTCCGTGCAAAGGATATACATGCAACGGATCATTGTCATGCCTTGTTCGGCGATAAACAAGAGAAACTAGTCGTAGATGGTGTGCTGGAAAGCTTGAAGACATGTCTTTGTCGTAGACAAGAGGTGTCACAACTTTAGTTTGGATTTTGGTATGCTGTCGTATACACTTATCAACAACTATGCACATCATTTTTTTTGTTGCTTTCTGAAAATAAATCATGGCTAATGGATATTAAAATATGAGTACTAGCAATGTGGAGAAGTTATACAAATTTGTAATATGTGCAAAATTGCAACGATTTAGCGAAAATATAGTAACTATGTGTGAATGTGTTGTTTTTGCACAATGTGCAATCAAACAAAAATCCTCTGTCCATAGGATTCAAGTTGAGAGGGCATCCAAATTTTATATGTTTCCTGTTCATTTACTTATCATATCATCAGAATCAATGGATCTCTAAATTCTTTTTGACATAAATCCATCCATGGATTCACACCTAGTTCGTCCATTGTGTTACAAGTCACATTCTGTGGATATATGGGCTGAATCATAGTCTAACCACGTTTGGCGATTAACAGTAGGAACTAGTAATATATGGCTTGTCGAGCTTGAATTATGTCTTTGTCGTAAATAAGAGGTGTGTACATTTATTTGAAATTATTGGCAAACAATGGCATATACACTTATTCGCAACTATATGAAGTTACGCATTTAGTATTTTCGCTGGAAAATAAATCTTGGATGTTGTATATTAGAAAATGAGTATAAATAGAAATGTGCAAAAAGACTGCATGTCCGTGATCTATGCAAAAAAAGGTAAAATTCTGGCCAATGTTAGTAAGGATCTCTTTGGATTGAAGGAGTTTCATAGGAATTTTTGAGTATTCCAACCGATAGTTTTTTTTTCTATGGGGTATGTTGTCCTATTCTCCCTCCTTAATCCTCCAAAATTCATGTGTTTCTTCATGTGCACCATCCAAAGTCCTTTTCTTATAAAATTCATGTGTTTTGAAATCCTATCGAAATTTCGGGTACGTGCCATCTCAATCCTGTGTTTTCTCTTACACTTCGAAAATCATGCAATCCAGAATGCCAAAAAAAAGTTTCCGCGCAGATGAGAGACACATGCATATACATAGCCGAAGGCTGAAGCATTGACCAATGACCATAGACCGCTGAGGAAGTTTTTTGACGTCTGACTCTGACCTGACGTTGTCGTGAGTTTTCATTGGTGCTGCATGCAGGAACAAGATGACAAGCTACGCGTCAAGACAGAGAGAAAACATCAGCACCCCTCTCTCTCTCTCTCACACACACACGCACAAAAATCGAGATGGTACATATTCTGAGCGAGCATGCACTGCTGAGGTAGGACTCCTAAAGTGTTATTCTAAAGTTAAGGGATGCAAAAGTACGAATATTGGCCTAGTGCTATTCTAAAGTGGAAATGGCCTAAATGTATCAACTATATATTCAGTGAGTAAATATGGCTCAGTACTACGCAGAGCTAGGTATAGGTAGTAATCTCGCTTTTCTGGAAAAGAAAAAACGGCTGATGTATACTAAATTATGAGTACTAGCAGTGTGCAAAAGATATATGTACAAGTTTATGGTCCACGCAAAAATTGCAAAGATTCGGCCAAAATATAGTGAAGACCTCAGCCCCCGTGCCGCTCTCCAGGGGATGGATCGGCGGAAACCCTAGCCGCTGCGGCCCTCGACGTCTCCTCTCTAGTCTTCTACGCTGCCGCCGAAGGACGGCGGCAGTCAAAGGCCTTCGGTCGACGGCGGCGGCAGGGTGGTATCCTCGCATGGTGGCCTCTTCCCCGTGGGGAGCCCTTTGGTCACATCGGTTCATTGCCTCAGACGGCATGCTCATGACGGCGAAGGATGGGAATCTGCGCAGCGGCCCCAGGAGGCGGTGTTGGTCCTCCCATGGCGGATGGCGGTGGGGATCGCGTTTGCCGACCGAGACGCGACGCTCGGCGAGGGGCGCTGCGGCGTGGATGAGTGACCCTGCATCGACGGCGTGGTGGTGGCTCGCCTCCAGCATGCTCGAAGTCATGAGGACATATGGCGGAGGCTTCGAGCGACGCAGATTGCCTTCGCTGTCGGCCGTGCTTCAGGGTTGTCGATGGTTTGGGGCGGCCGGTCCTGGTGGACGCTAGCGGGTGGTGTGGGGCTACCGGCTTGGATCTAATATAGGCGATGGTCCTAGGGTTCCTCTCACGTCAAGACGTCGATATGCTTGATGTATGTCATCATTGATCTGGTTGGAGTGTCGAGTTTCGAAAGGCTCCGTTGACGAACTCCTGGGGGAATCATGCCTGGAGATGCCAGATCAGGTATTCGGTCGCGCAGGCGCATTTTTTTGACTGTTTTTTCAGAGGGAGTGAGGCGAAACTCTACAGTCTGTTGCCATCGTGGTACATGTCTTTAGTTGCATGGTGAAGTCAGTGTGCAGAGAATGTCATGAAAGCCGAGATCTGAGGACTAGAAATGGTGCTTCGAGTCCTGGTGGCGTTAAAGAATTGGCTTGGTGATTCGTGACTTGTAGCAGCGGCATCAGAAAGTGGGAGCAATAGTATAGGAGAAGTTCAGTGTCTAAGATTTCGGGGTAAAAACCCAAGGTCTGGTCTTAATTGATTGCGCGTCGCAATGGCCTTATTGAACACATTGTTTTGAGAGTGGAATTCTCTCTAGGGTGAAAATATATGATCTAACGACGCTTGTGTACTGTTTTCTTCTTGGAGACGTCACTTTTGTAGAAGTTAGATTTTCAGTGCTATCTTGGTGATGTTCGGTATGATGTTACAAGGACTAGATCACTGTAGAGGGACTTCTTTTTGATAATTATTTTTTCTGGTTGTGTGCATCTGTATTGCCATTAGGGCACTGCGTTGTTGCAAGGCTAAGTGAAATTGGTATCTTCACAATATTGATATATTCTCTTTATCAAAAAAATGTTTTTGTTTTTGTATAATGTACAAATTTGTACATCTTGCAGCGTAATTTTATTGGTGTGCATACTTCTCCATTTGAGGTCTCCTTTGACTCGTGGGATTTTCATAGGGTTTGCGTTCGACTGATATCCTCTGGAATTTATCCTACAGAAGTTGTTTGATTCACATGATTGTACCCCACGAGGACTCATCACCCTCTATGACTTTTGTGGTGTAATCTCACAGCAGCATTTGCATTAGGTATGATCTCGCGCAAGAAAAAACCTTCACTACAATCAAAGAAAAATCCTGTGCCCATAGGATCAAAGGAGCTCTGAATTCTTCTTGAGACATAAATCTATGCATGGTTTCACACCTAGTGCAATTCCAATTTCTTGCATATCACATTCTCTGAATATATATGCATCCAATCGTAGTCAAACCAGTAGGAACTAGTTGTAGATGGCATGTCGAGGTTGGATTTATATCTTTGTCGTAAACAAGAGGTGTCTAACATTTGTTGGAAAATTCGGCACATCGTTGGCGTATACACTTACCAAAGCTATGTGAAGTCACACGTACGTTATGCATTTTTTTGGAGGAAAATAAATCATGGATGTCGTATATTAAAGCACCATCCGAAGGCATTTCTTACAAAATTCTTGTATGTTGAAGTCCTACTATTGGAATTTACAAAATTTTCTGCATCCCACAACATGTCAAAAAAGGCATTGGTAAGAGACATAGATATGCCATGATTGAAAGACTTGACACATGCATATACATGCGTGTAGCATTGACCAATGACCAATGACGGCTGAGAAAGTTTTTTCTGGACGTCTGACTCTGACCTGACGAATTCATGGCGCTGTCGTGCGAACCACCGTTCACTAATCGAGTTTTTTCATTGGAACAAGATGACAAGCTACGCGTCAAGACAGGGAGAAAGTGTGAGCACCTCTCTCACACACAGATCGATCGAGCTGGTAAATATTCTGAGCATGCACTGGTCAGGCAAGGTACGGGAGGAGGAGGAGTGAAGGGATGCAATGGTACGAATATTGGCCTAGTACTATTCTAAAATTGGAAACGGCTTAGATATATTCAGTACTACCGAGTTAATATTATGTCTGAGTAGTACTACTAGAGTAGTAGCATGGCTAGCTCAGACCGTACGCACAGCTTTCTTGCTATAGGTCGATACAGTGGGTGACAGGGACTGCAGTCCCACCCACTTGAATGTATGTCCGCTATAGCGTGAGCTCCTTGTCGTATAGGACCGTGCTACACGTCCTCCGGGATAGATCCCGGCAATCCCCGGGTTCGGAACCGTCCGATCTAAATCGTTTAAATCGTCCGATCAAGCTCCCCGGTAAACCCAATCCCGCTTCTGCTTCACGGTAGCAAATAATGGTTCAACGTAGCAAACACGAAAACATATCGTGGGCTCGGACAGGTCGCGTGCAGGGCGGCGCTATGAGGACGACAGAGGGTGACCGCGGCGTCGATCTCCTCACGCGGCGCCAGAGATGAGCCATCTTCGCTCCTCCATACTGTACCCCCTTCTGGCCATCCTCACCACCTAATACCGCCACCAATCGTCGCTTCTAGTGGTGGATCGAATCCTCTCACACAGCAGCGCCATGACTCCGATTCGGCGAACACCGGTGCCTCCAAGACGTTGCAGCAACCGAATCGAGCCCATCATGTGAATCCCCCCGTGTTTTTCAATCAAGATCCTGAGGTTGAAGCTCCAGCTCCATCGGTGAGCATTCCCCCTCTCCCTAAATTTCCTTCTTAGGGTTGCCACCATTGTTGCTTTGGGTGGTGCTACTAGGTAGCAGAAAAATTAAAAATTGTAGCAAGTATAGTAGTGAATCATTGTTGCTTCAGATGGTACATTGTAGCAAATTAGGGTGCTACTAGGAAATTGTAGCAGATGGTGCTACTAGGTAGAAAAAGACCGAGGAAATTGTTGTTTCAGATGGTGCTATTAGGTAGCAGAAAAACACTGAGGAAATTGTAGCAAAATAGGAAATTGTAACACCGAGGAAGCAAAAAGCATGCAGCAAAAGTAAAAATCGAGGAAGCAAAAAGTATGCAGCATAATAAGTAGAACATGTGTTTATTTCTTGAAGAACATGTGTTGTAATGCACGGTAGCAGTAGTCTTTCTACCACTAATAATGATTCATGTTGATACGCTTGCACAATTATGCTTTGACCTGAACTTTGCTATTTAAATTGCAGGGGTTTGTTGCTGACAGTATACTTGGAGGATTCGAGACCTCAACCAGCCTGCTGATGGATACGGTCCTGAAGGATTTGCTCCACCACAATCTGCTTTTGAAGGGTATGCTGCTGCAGGAAACTATGGACAGAAATTTGCTACAAGAGCAGAAAGTGCAACAAGTAGCAATGCTTCTTTTGCTGCTAAAGAAGCCGGTGAAGAGATTTGCTCACAGTCTCTTGTTCCTTATGTTGGAATGACATTTGATGACCTTGAAGTTGCGAAGCAAGTATACAATGACTATGCTTTCAAGCTTGGGTTTGGTACACGGATTGGTAACACCAAGTATAGCACAACAAGAGGTGCGTCAAAAGATGCAATTCTTAGTAGGGTTTTTGAGTGTGTCCATGCTGGAAAACCAGTTGATGAAGCAAAAAATGCTACTAAGGATAGTTCTGGTTTTGCTACAACTGGAGAAGGAGGTACCATAGACATGAGCAATTTTGGTGCACAAAAGTCACGTAGCAAACAGGCTGGCCTCAAGATGGATGTAGAAGATTTGAGGCAGAAGAATAGGGTGATGCGGCATGCTTGTAAAGCTAGAATTCTTGTTGGAAAGAGAAATGGGATATGGACTGTCATGGTCTTCCATGGAGAGCACACACCAGATGGTGAAGTAAATTTGGAGGAGACGGTACTATCGGTCTCATAGGAAGGTGACTGAGGAAGACTTTCAGTTCATCCAAACTTTACAAAACCAAAACATAAGCACAACTCAGATGATGGGATGCCTTGGAAGTGTGCATGGAGGTGACCCGAGGTGCCTTGGTTTTGTGAAGCGTGATGTGTCCACCATAAGAACTATGCTACGCGAGGAAGTTCCGCAGCGAGATATGTCCATGACGATTGAGTACTTTGAAAGGAGACAAGCATAAAGCCCTATATTCTTTTTTGCTAAGCAAGTGGTCGAAAACAATGCTGTGAGAGCTCTCTTTTGGGTGGATGGCGGGACAAGGGCCTTGTTGTTGGAGATATGCCCAAGAGGCAATAATAAAGTGGTTATTATCATATCTTCATACTTATGATAAATGTTTACATACCATGCTATAATTGTATTAATAGGAAACATTAATACTTGTGTGATTTGTAAACATAAAAGAGTCCCTAGTAAAGCCTCTTGTTAAACTAGCTTGTTGGTTAATATATGATCATGGTTTCCTGATCATGAACATAGAGATGTTATTAACAACAGGGTCATATCATTAGGAGAATGATGTGATGGACATACTCCTATAGTTAAGCGTAGCATAAAGATCAAGTCATTTAATATAGTTCATTTGCTTAAGCTTTCTGATACATAGTAACCTAATTCCTTCGACCATGAGATCATGCTTATCACCATCACCGGAAGGATGCTTTGATGACATCAAACACCACACCGTAACTGGGTGGCTATAAAGGTGGCATTGAGTGTTCGGAAAGTATGGGTTGAGACACATGGATCAAGAGTGGGATTTGTCCATCCATATGACGGATAGATATACTCTGGGCCCTCTCGGTGGAATGTCATCCAATTAGCTTGCAAGCATGTGACTGGCTCATAAGGGATCACATATCACGGGAACGAGAAAAGAGTACTTATCGGTAACGAGGTTGAACTAGGTATGCAGAGATACCGACGATCAAAACCTCGGATAAGTAAACTATCGTGAGACAAAGGGAAATTGGTATCGTATGTAAGTGGTTCATTCGATCGCAAAGTAATCGTAGAAATATGTGGGAGCCATATGAATTTCCAGATTCCTCTATTGGTTATTGTTCAGAGAAGTGTCTCGATCATGTCCGCATAATTCACGAACCGTAGGGAGACACACTTAAGGATTCGATGTTGTTGAGTAGTTATGGAATGATGAGTAAGAGAACGAATGTTGTTTGGAGTCTCGGATGGGATCCGGGATATCACGAGGAGATCCGGATTGGTCCGGAGAATAAGATTCATATAAGGAAAGTCCTGTTTCGGAGTTGGAGAATGATTCCGGTGTTTTCATCGGGAATGTTCTAGAAGGTTCCGGAAGGTCCGGCACTCCGGAGGGGAAGGGTACATGAGTGTGTCATAACAAGTTGGAATGGTTGCATCATGTACTAGGTGTCATCGCTGAGCAAAATAAAGGGATAAATCAAATCCTAGTTTGAAAAGTCAAACGCCAATTTGAAAAGTCAAACGACAAGTTTGCTTGGTGGAGGGAGAGTAGGAAACCTACTTGGGGAGGAAGTCCTCTTCCCTCCACCGCCAGCCAAGGAGGAGGAGTTGGAGGAGGACTCCCTCCTCCCAACCGCGCCTCCCTCCCACCTATAAAAGAAGGGGCAGGGGTATCCCTCTTCTACACACACATCTCTCTCCTCTAAACCCTAGCCCTAGCCGCCGGCTTCCACCAAGTCGCCGCTGCCCCTAGGGTTTGCCTAGCCACCGAGTTGGGGCTCTCCCCTTGCCCTAGACACCGGCCTAGCTCTCTATCCTTGGTGCCTCTAAACCCTAGATCGCCAAGGCCTCTCTCATAGTCCACCATACTCGCTCCGGCTTAAGGCGAAGCCCTGCGAGATCTCCCTCTACTTGGGCACCACGCCGTCGCCGGAATCACGAGGAGAGTGCTACAACCTCCGCTGGAACAAGGAGAGGAAGGTCTTCATCAGTGTGATGAGCGCTGCCGAACGCTGGGAGCATGGCCGGAAGGATCGTCTACGTAATCTTGAGATCGGAAGTGTACGACTACATCACCCACGAGAATCTGCACTCGTTAACCACTTTGGATCTTCGAGGGTTAGTATTCTATCGACTCGTTGCTACAATCTAGTAGATAGATCTTGGCTTGATCATAGATTAGATCTTGATTGTGTGTTCATGCGGTAGAAATTTTTTGTTTTCCATGCTACGAACCCCTACAGTGGTATCAGAGCCATGTCTATATGTAGATCTGTTGCACGAGTAGAACACAATGGTCATTTTGGGCGTTGATGCTTTTGTTGTCGATTGCTTCTTGTGTACTTTGCATCTTACGGGATGGTGGGATGAAGCGACCCGGGCTAACCTTACATGACATCGTTCATGAGACTTGCTCCACGCTTGACATGCAACTTGTATTGCATAAGTGGCTTTAGGGGTGCCTGTTTCTCCCAACATAGTTAAGATTCAATTTACAACGGGTGATTGACAATACTAGTATCAATGTTGTGGTTCTTGTTCGTAAGTTAGAACGACACTTATTGAAAGCCCCAAACCACGTAAAACATGCAAAGAAAATTAAAGGCGTCTAACTTTGTTTTGCAGGGGTGTGCTGTGATGTGATATGGCCATGATTGTGATTATATTTGATGTATGCAATGTTCCTTATCGTAAGTTGGCAACCGGCAGGAGCCATATGGTTGTCTTTAAATTCTGTTAAGACCCGCGTGTCTATTCAAAGTAGTTGTAATAGTTGAAGTTGGTGGACGACAACCATGGAGCGGCGTCATTGACCTTGATGCAATGCCGGTGATGATGGAGATCATGTTCGTGCTTGAAGATGGAGATCGGAAGCACAAAGAAGGAAGGCCATATCATATCACATATTATGAATTGCATGTGATGTTAATCCTTTTATGCATCTTGTATTGCTTAGTTCACGACGGTAGCATTATAAGATGATCCCTCAAGCACACAATTTCAAATTTTAAAGTGTTCATCCTTAGTAAGCACCATTGCTAAAGCTCGTTGTTTCGAAGCACCATGTGATGATCAGGTGTGTTAGATTCTGCGAGTGTATACAACGTGAGCAAGCCAGATTTGCTCATGCGGAAGCTAAGGTTTGATCTTGACGAGCCTAGCATGTACATACATGGTCTCGGAACACGGATCACCGAAAGGTAAAGCATGAGTCATATAGTAGATATGATGAACATGTTGATTGTTCGCCACTAAAGCTACATCAACTCTCGTGATGATCGGTTTTGATGTGGTGAATTTGGTTCGTGTGATCACTAAAACAATGTGAGGGATATTGTTTTGAGTGGGAGTTCAACAACAATATGATTAAAAGTTGAAAACTATTTATCATAAATTAAATCAAAGTGAATTTGCATAGTTGTTGTATTCATTGGCATCTATTTACCACCTTGCGCTTAGTTATAATTGAGATGATAGAACTATAGAATTCTGGTTAGTTACTTTACGAACTGGTATTGTATTGTTTTTAAGTGTTAATCTAAAGTTTAAAAGTCCCATTGCAAACTTTCAGTAAGTTTTGATTACTCCGTGAAATTTAATAGTTGGTATTAAATCATGAGTAACAATTCCAGTGTTAGTATATAAGTATCATGTTTATCTTCATGATTCTTGATATTCAAAGGATTGTCTTAATATCAAGGTTATCTAGGATCTAAAAGAGTTGTTTCAGAAACCATGATGTGTGGAAGATATTGTGATATCTGAAACAAAGTTTTGGTCGCAACATGATAGAGTATAATATGGCAAAAGTCATGTTCTCATATTTGATGAGAATTTGCAAAAGGTTGGAGACACTAGTTGTCCTAATCCTCCAAAAGGTTTTGGAGAGCAACAATATACTCGCGATTCACCGTTACAAGCTAAAAATAGCTTGATCATGGATAATTCCATGATAAGGGTGAATATTTGATGTAGGAAAAATGTTTACTACACCAAGAGATTACTAAAGAAAGGAATTTGAAAGAACACCAAACATTTGATGATGGTGATCTACTTCAAAGTGCAAGTCCAAAAACATTGGTATTTTACTATACATGCTTTGGACTATGTGTCATGTATATGGCCCCACTATTGATGTTGATAGATTCTTTCAAACAGAAAAGGAAATACTGAAAGAGAATCTCATAAGTATATGGCAGAAAAGAAAAGACTAGAATTGTTCAGCTTAAGTATATAGATGATATACATGTTATGGATATATTCTTTGCTTATTAAACAATGTGGTTCTTAAGTATTTGATACTGGATTTGTTGGTGTGAATCGTCATACAAAACAACACAATTCATGAACTACAATGGCCTAAGTAACTAGCAAAAGAATATGTGACGATGTTCATCGAGAACAAATAAAGTATTATTGTGTTGCTTGTTAAACATCAAAGCTTGCCTTCAAGGTTTGTTTTATTAGGCATTATGAGAACAAAAGGGTTGTTCAAATAATTGCCGTAATCCATAAAAGATGGATGATTCACAAATCTCGTTGGAGAAATCACATCCATAAAACTAGTGCTAAAAATGTCGAAAGACAAATTGATTGAAAGATCATTTAGGAAGTGACATCGCTGTTTAAATTATATTGGAAAGAAAACATGAAGAAACTCCATGTGGATGGAATTTTGGAGTCCTTTTGATTTTTGATCAAATGACGCTTGTGAAACTTTCCTAGAGATAATTAAAACTTCGTTCATAGGCCAAAAGGGAACGAATGACTAGCTTATTGGAACTTGTACATATTGTATGAAGTTCATTATGTGTAGTCAAGAGCGATGGATTTCAACTTCATATGTTTTCTCCGAATTTGAGTGAATATATGAATATTTACTTAATAAGGATGAAGTATGAAACATTTGAAAAGTTCAAAGATTTTCAAGATGAAGTGCAAAATCATTGTAACAAGAATATAAATAGTTTATGATAAGATCATAAAGGAAGATATTTGAGTTACAAGTTTAGCATAATGCCTAAGATTTAAGGAATCGTTCCATGGATTTGCATTTTCCGAAACACCATAAGAGTATGGAGCGTTCGAGATATGTAATTAAACCTTGTTTGACATGGTAAAATCAAAGGTGTAATTTATAAAACTATCATTATATTTTAAATATTAAAATCTCTAGAGACTACCGTTTTTCCACTGAAAAGAGCTCCATCATAATCCGTTGAATTGACACCATATAAAGTTATGGTTTGGGATAAAACCCAAGTTGTCCTTTCTTAAAAATTGGTATGCTATGCATAAGAAAGATGTTTGCAACCAAAATCGGATGAACATATCTTTGTATGTTATTTTGAATAATAGTTAAGTATTCCTCCATAAACACCAAAGATAAAAGTGTTTGTCGCTTAGAACGTCAAGTTTCTTTAAGAAGGAATTTTTCGTGAAAAGTTAAGTGGGAGGACAATAGAACTTTGATAAGGTTAAAAGAACCTTAGCTATATGTGCAGAGTTGCGCAACGCCGAAAAGTGTTCCGGAGGAAGCAACAATGCTCATGGCTCACGTGCCTCAAAGGTTGTGGTCACGGAGGACTAAGTTCCTATTGAAACAAGAAGGTCGGGTAAACAATCAAATACCAAGATTTGAGAGTTAAATCATTATTTAACGATAATGATCCGACTACATGCAAATAAGCAATGATGGGCCCTGACTCCGTCAAATGGCTTGAAGCCATAAAATCCGTGATAGTTCCATATACGAGAAATCAAGCTTTGAACTTGAAAGACCCTCTGGAAAGGTACAAGACCTTACAGTCGTATTTGGATATATAAAGAAATAGACATCGATGTTTCACATCTATGAAATAGTCGACATGTTGGGAAAGAGTTCACAACAATGTTCAAAGGTTGACTATGACAAGATCTGATCTTTCATTAAGCGATATTTAGTCTAGACGGATTAATATAGCAACCACGACATATAATTTTGTTATGTGTTGAATAAACATAACAAGTTCTTCTAATAGAATGGTTACCTAGGACGTGTGCATGACACAGTCCAAAGGGTTTTGTTAATTCAAAGGATGCTAAAAGCATATGCAAACTTCAATGGTTGAAGTAAGCATCGCGGAGTTGGAATCTTCACTATGATGAAACTGTTAAAATAGTTTAATTTCATCAGAAACAATGAAGATGCTTGCATTTGCAAGAAATTAAGTGGGAGCGCTAAGACATGTTTCTAATACATTATGTGGAAGACATATTGTTGATTGGAAATGATGTATCTTTTATTAACACATATTAAGAATTTCATCCTGATGAAAGACTTAGGCAAAACCCAAATATTTGGCATCAATAGACGCTAATATGGTTGTGCCGAAAGTACATAGATGATGTATTGAATGAGTTCAATATAGAAACTACAAGAAAGGTTCTTGTCGCACAGAAAGGATTGAATGAGTTCAATGTTGATGATATATTCAAGTGTATTGACACTTGGTAAGTGAAACAAAGATTCAAGTATAGATTGATACTTGATGTATAAAATCACAAAGAGTATTTATATCAATCATACCGTGATATGTACAAATCCAGATATGTCCTATGCTCTAAATTTTATGAGCATATACCAGAATGATTCATAAGATGATTATTGGACGATAGTAAAGATATTATTATGATCTTGTAAAAGAACTAAGAATATATTATTTTGTAGAAGTGACAAATAGATGGTTAGTTCATTGTAAATGAATTACATTGATACTAGTTTTGTCATAAAGTACAAATTAAATTTATCTCAATCTAAACTAAGGGTGGCACAATATGATGGAATGAGAGTTCCATAATGAATTTGGATGAGTTCCAAAGTTAAGATATTGTGACAGATACTACAACAAAAGGGCTAAGTATATAACTGCTATTATAGCAGCAAAAGAGGGCATTTGTGTCAAGTAGTTTGTTATCAAACTAGGTGTAGTTCACAGCAGGGATAATGCTATGAAGATATATTGTACGACAATATTATCAACATGTTTTAACCCCAAAGAACTAAAGGTCACACCAAAGGACCAAATTTGTACAAAGCCATCTCATTAGAGAATGAGTGATGCGTAGAGACGCAAAGACATGCAATTACACACGGACCTGGAAGTGTCAGATCCGAGATCGATTGACCACTAGCAATCGTGTATATACGACACCAGAAAGCCATAGGTGTTGAATACACAAAGGTTTGAAACTAGATTATTGACTCTAGTGCAAGTGGGAGACTGTTGGAGATATGCCCAAGAGGCAATAATAAAGTGGTTATTATCATATCTTCATACTTATGATAAATGTTTACATACCATGCTATAATTGTATTAACAGGAAACATTAATACTTGTGTGATTTGTAAACATAAAAGAGTCCCTAGTAAAGCCTCTTGTTGAACTAGCTTGTTGGTTAATATATGATCATGGTTTCCTGATCATGAACATAGAGATGTTATTAACAACAGGGTCATATCATTAGGAGAATGATGTGATGGACATACTCCTATAGTTAAGCGTAGCATAAAGATCAAGTCATTTAATATAGTTCATTTGCTATAATCTTTCTGATACATAGTAACCTAATTCCTTCGACCATGAGATCATGCTTATCACCATCACCGGAAGGATGCTTTGATGACATCAAACACCACACCATAACTGGGTGGCTATAAAGGTGGCATTGAGTGTTCGGAAAGTATGGGTTGAGACACATGGATCAAGAGTGGGATTTGTCCATCCATATGACGGATAGATATACTCTGGGCCCTCTCGGTGGAATGTCATCCAATTAGCTTGAAAGCATGTGACTGGCTCACAAGGGATCACATATCACGGGAACGAGAAAAGAGTACTTATCGGTAACGAGGTTGAACTAGGTATGCAGATATACCGACGATCAAAACCTCGGATAAGTAAACTATCGTGAGACAAAGGGAAATTGGTATCGTATGTAAGTGGTTCATTCGATTGCAAAGTAATCGTAGAAATATGTGGGAGCCATATGAATTTCCAGATTCCTCTATTGGTTATTGTTCGGAGAAGTGTCTCGATCATGTCCGCATAATTCACGAACCGTAGGGAGACACACTTAAGGATTCGATGTTGTTGAGTAGTTATGGAATGATGAGTAAGAAACCGAATGTTGTTCGGAGTCTCGGATGGGATCCGGGATATCACGAGGAGATCCGGATTGGTCCAGAGAATAAGATTCATATAAGGAAAGTCCTGTTTCAGAGTTGGAGAATGATTCTGGTGTTTTCATCGGGAATGTTCTAGAAGGTTCCGGAAGGTCCGGCACTCCGGAGGGGAAGGGTACATGAATGTGTCATAACAAGTTGGAATGGTTGCATCATGTGCTAGGTGTCATCGCTGAGCAAAATAAAGGGATAAATCAAATCCTAGTTTAAAAAGTCAAACGCCAATTTGAAAAGTCAAACAACAAGTTTGCTTGGTGGAGGGAGAGTAGGAAACCTACTTGGGGAGGAAGTCCTCTTCCCTCCACCGCCAGCCAAGGAGGAGGAGTTGGAGGAGGACTCCCTCCTCCCAACCGTGCCTCCCTCCCACCTATAAAAGAAGGGGCAGGGGTGCCCCTCTTCTACACACACATCTCTCTCCTCTAAACCCTAGCCCTAGCCGCCGGCTTCCACCAAGTCGCCGACGCCCCTAGGGTTTGCCTAGCCACCGAGTTGGGGCTCTCCCCTTGCCCTAGCCGCCGGCCTATCTCTCTCTCCTTGGTGCCTCTAAACCCTAGGTCGCCAAGGCCTCTCTCATAGTCCACCATACTCACTCCGGCTTAAGGCGAAGCCCTGCGAGATCTCCCCTCTACTTCTGACACCACACCGTCGTGCTGTCGGAATCACGAGGAGAGTGCTACAACCTCCGCTGCCTGCTGGAACAAGGGAGAGGAAGGTCTTCATCGAGCGATGTGACCATTGCGGAGCGCTGCCGAACGCTTGGCCGGAAGGATCGTCTACGCGATCTTGAGATCGGAAGTGTACGACTACATCACCCACGAGAATCTGCTCTCGTTAACCGCTTTGGATCTTCGAGGGTTAGTATTCTATCGACTCGTTCCTACAATCTAGTAGATAGATCTTGGCTTGATCATAGATTAGATCTTGATTGTGTGTTCACGCGGTAGAAATTTTTTGTTTTCCATGCTACGAACCCCTACACTTGTACCCCAAGTACAAGGACTCGGTGTTTTTCGATACAACAGTTTGTACAAACAAATACAACATGCCCTTTGCTCCACTTGTGGGTATCAACAACCACACACACAATTGTGTTGGGATGTGCTCTACTACCTGATGAAACAACTGAAACATTTAGCTCGGTATTCACCAAAATTAAGGAAGCAATGAATGGTTTGGCACCAGACCATATCATGACAGACCAATACCAAGCGATGGTTGCAGCAATTTCGAATATATATCCTGATTCAATTCGCATATGCCACATCTTCCATGTGCTATGATTAGCACGAACAAAGCTTGTTCCTCACTTGAGAGAAGGTAGCCCATTTGCTGCATCGTTCTACTCATGCATTTATAGCATGGACACTGTAGCAGAATTTGAGATCTGCTGGCAGCATATGTGGAAACTTTTGCTATGGCTGAGAACACACATTTGCAGAATATGTGGAAGAGGAGAAACATGTGGGCGCCTATGTACTTCAGACAAAGTTTCTTTCCCTTTACAAGCACAATGGGAAGATCTGAAGGCCTCAACTCATACTTTAAAACTTTAATTCGCCCAAGTGGCTCAGTTTGGAACTTCATGCAGCAATATGAGTTGTGCCAAAACCCGATGCTAGACCGAGAATACAATGCAACATTCACCATGGATACAACAACACTATGGGGAAGGTGTTATTTTCTCATTACAGACTGCTTTTCCAGTAGCATTATTTTATATCTGTTGTAGCATGTTTCTTAAACTATTGTAACATAATGTAACACCTGATGTAGCACCACTCTGACAGTCAGCAACACACATTTTTTGCATCTACAACATTGAAAAGCAGGGGCTGGAGTTCTATACGAGGGAGATCTTCACAAGGTTCCAAAAGATGATTATGAGGTCTAGAAGGTTTTATCTAATGCAGGTTGAGGTTGAAGGCATGTGCTTTGATCTCATTCCAAACCCTGTTTATGGTGTCAAAACCTACCAGGTGCAAGTCAAGCTTGATGATGAGTGCTACAAGTGCGGATGCAACACATTTGAGATGTGTGGCCTTATATGCCCGCATATAGTCAGGGTGATGATGCACTTGAATGTACAACAAATTCCAGAGAGATACATGCTGCGAAGATGGTCTGCAGCAGCAACAATGTCTTCACCTGATCCCGGGACAAATACCATTAGATTTGGGATCCCGGGAACCAATGCTCTCAAGTACAATGCTTTGTGCAGAAAGATGAATGAACCCGCTTCGGATGGTTTCTTCAGTGATGAAACATATGTTGTTGTTTCCAAGATGATTGATGAGGCAAGGCGGGTTGTTGCAAACATGAGGAACAAACAATATGCTACACAATAGGGGAGCAAGAAGGAGAGCAGTAAGGAGGAGGACCAGGAAATGTTCAACCACAACAAGGTATTTCTCCACAACATGATGTAAACAATCAACATCAAGAAGAACAACATAATGATGCTCCTAGTAGAACGCTCAAGAACCCTGCGCGGGTAAAGACAAAAGGAAGACCAACTAAGAAGTCAAAGCGTAACAAACCATTGGTTGAGTGTCATGATGAAGAAAATTCCAAGAGAAGAAAAAAAGCTCAAGAGACAAAGAAAAAGCAAACTGACGCAACACCAAAAACCAATAGGAAGCCAAGAAAGCAAAAATGCCCATACTGCAATGAAGAGGATCACACCGTGAAACAATGCATCTACATAGAAACATTGATTGCGGGCAATGCTGCGAAAATAGAGTTGAAACTATAGAGATGCAGCTACATGTACTAGCAGGTGTAGCATTTTTATTGTTACTTTGTAGCATATATACATTATACATGTAGCATCATCCTGATGCAAGATATGAATTTTGTGATATGGCAGAATTTTTTAGGTAGCAAAAGTATTGCCACTTTGGAGCATACAGTATATCATGTGGTAGCATTATTGTTGTTCATATGTAGCAAGAGCTAAAATTGCTATCAAAGACAAATCTTGTTCTTCTGAATGAATGTTGTAGCAATATTCGTACTTTGGTAACATTTATTCTTCTTGAATATATCATTTCTGCACACTTGGAACATTGTGTAGACTAATTTGGTAGCATAAAAGTTCTTTATATACATCAATACTTGAAATTGCTATCTAAAGTCTGGAATGAAACCTAGTAGCAAATCTTGAACACTTGGGTAGCATTATATTTCTATGCATGTAGCAAAGTGGTTACACAAATGTAGAAAATTAACACCTGGGTGGACACAAAAATTTGACAGCATGTCTGGAGAAATACTCATTTTTAGCATTTCTGCAGTATGTATGTAGCATATACATTACTTATATTTAGCAAAAAAATCACACTATTTGAAGCTTCAGAAGATAATAACAACATGACAAACATCAAAAGCTATATATAAATTCAAACGTAGCAAACCATTACAAACATGTAGCGGTTATCCATCCAACATAAAAATTTGGTAGTACACAAATACATCCACGATTACATCAGTTTGAACCTTTACAAGTGCAAAATAAGATCACAAAGATGACATCAGTTTCAACCTAGCTACGCTTCTTTTGTAACTCTTCTTCTATTAGTTGTTCAATGGATCCTTTGTTTTGCCTTGCCTCGATCAGATCTACTGCAAGAAGTTTCCTTAGAAGTGGTATAGCATTGTTGTCGAACTCTTCCATGACCTTGCCGCTGAAGCTTTCCATGAAGAGGATGCAGAAGAATCCACAATCAAATCTGCCAAAAAACAAACAAATAGATTAGTAAAAACCAAGCAGGAACATAGTAGCAAGTGTAGGAACCTAGAGTAGCATAAGATGTAAACTAAGGTAGCAATAATAAAACAATAATGTAGCATCTGTTTACTGCTAGTGATCATGACAAGGATTGAAAAAATAGCGAAACAAAAAGAAAGAGAGCAAATCTTACATGATAGTTTGCCGCGGATGATCAGGATTGGTTAGCAGGAAAGTGTCGAAGTTAATATTGTCTGTCAGTTTCGATTGCTTCACAAGAATAACAAAGTTTGCAAAATGAAAAAAGAGCAAACACAATGCATGGTTATTGATATGCAGCAATAATAGGCCCAACTATAAAGTAGCAAACACAATGAAAAAGTGCAGCATGAGTACTAACCATATTGCATGCACAATCATCCAACACACCAACATCCCTGGCCCCTTTCATTGAATAAAAAATATGCATTTGCTTTGCTACTAGGTTTATACAAGGAACTGCCCAATGGTTGAATTTCACAATTGGAAAGTATAGCTACATTGTAACATGAAAAATATTTAGCATAATGTATGGCAGCATATAGAAAAAACATGACTATATGAAAGCAAACATGAACAAGATAGGAAGAGGATGTTAACTCACAAGGTCACACTTGAAAATCTTGAACTTGGCATTCTGCTCTTTCAACTTATCCATACATGCTTTAAATTGAATACTTTTGGATCAACAACAAGCTTCTCCTGTTTTGTGTTGAAGATAAAAAGAAGTCAGATGAGGCAACAACAAAAGAAAGTAAAAATTGCTACTCCTTGTATTGGTCAGCAAGCACAATGTTTTGAAAAGTGGAACCAAAGACAGATAACTAATGTAGCAACATAATATTAGTAATGTAGCAAAAAAGAAACAGTAATGTAGCATGAACAATTTAACACAACTACAGAGTGGATGAAAAGTGATAGCAACTGAATAAAACAAATATAGCAAAATGTATGGACTAAACTAGCAAACAATTAACAACAATGTAGCAGAGCAGTTGTCATACATATTGAGCAAGTAAAAGATCAATGAAAATGCTACTTACTATCGAGATTTTGGCAAATGATGTCTGACTCGTGGTTAAATTTCTCAATCCAAACATTCATCAACTCACTATCGAGATTTTGGCACGGCCGAAGAGATGTTTGGAAAGTTCCGTAGTAGGTATAGTACCGCCCAATATCCACAAAAACTGGCCTGCACAAAGGAATGCACATGTAACAGACAGTTAAATGTAAAGTAGCAAACAATTCAAGGTAAAGTAGCAAAAAATTGAACTAAAGTAGCAGGTAGTTCAAGCAGCAGAGGATTCAATGCAAAAACAATATACAATGCAAAATAATAAGTAGCAGAACACACATACACATATAGCAATTAGTTAGCTGCAAGGTAGCAAAAACATTACTTTAGAGTAGCAAAAAACATAAACTTACGGTGCCCTATCCTTTGGACGGCTCTTGAATTTCTGACCATTCATCACAAATGTGGAGTAAGTTTGTTCGACATCTTGAGAGACCTTCATCTTTTTCAACTTTGGAGGTGTGAACTCTTCCTTGGCAGCCCTCTTAAACCTTGTCTTCTTCTCATGTGTCAACAAACCCGAGCTAGAATCTCCCTTAGCACTTGACTCAATGTTAACAACAACTGGAAAAGAGAAAACAATTATGTATGAAGCAAAACAAGCAGAAACATATTTATGAAGCTACATAAATACTATAAAATGTTCATACCAGGTGCAATGGGAACAACCAGTGTTACAGGCTCTACCGAAGTGGAAGGTGCAGGCTCGACCAAAGTGGAAGGTGCTGCTTGAATACTCCTAGAGGCAGTGATCGGGGCATCAGAGGCAGCGGTCGGGGCAGCAGTTGGGGCATCAGAGGAAGGTGGGAGACCGTGAAATGCAAAACTCTGCATATTCCTCGGTCCCACACTCAAACAGATCGAACGAGGGTTTGTCCAGAGCCATGGCCCAAGCTTCATCAGAAATATCCTTCATGGGGCTGCAGCGAATTGGAAACCTATCAGGGCTAACAACATCAGGATGCTCACTAGCATCAGCTCCCTTGGTCGTAGAATCAATGATTATTGCAGTTTCAGGAACATCGGCATGTTTTGTTGCAACAGGAAGCTCCCCAACGGAAGCTGCAGCGCCAGCATGCTCCTCAGCAGCATCTGCAGCACCAGCATGCTCCTTAGCAGCAGCTGCAACACCAGCATACTCAGGTGCAGCAACAACATGATCCTCGGGCTCCGATGTAGCATAAAGCTTCTCATCATCCTCAGTTTCTGAACCATCATCATCCTGCGACTGATCATCATCTACTGCAGTATTGGGTGGGAAAACAACACTTGGTCCAACTTCTTCTTTACTTGATGATTCAACATCAACCAAAAGGGTAGCCATGCGTTGAGCCTGCATGCGTTTCAATCTAGCAGACAGGTTCTTCATTGTTCCATCAACACCAGTTTCAAAAATTGCCTTGTGCTTCTCATACTAGTGCTTGAAACGAGCGGGAACCTGATAGCAAACATTAGAAGCATGTTAGTAAACCAAAGACAAGAAAAATGATGAACTTTAGAGCATTGTTATATAATAGTAGAAAGTGTAAACTCTAGTATAGCGGCTCGAATTCGTCGCCCATCGTCGCTATCGCGGCATACGGGCGACGAATCCTCAAAACATATAGTGTAATAAGAATCTATTAAGCTTCTTTTGCATACGGGTAGATAATTTGGGGTAACTTACGCACCACCCCCACCCTAAGTCATCAACCTACATAAAGCGTAAACTCTAGTCTAGCAGCTCGGTTTCGTCGCCCGTCGCCGCTATCACGTCGTACGGGCGACGAAACCTCGAAGGGTGTTAGGGTACCGAGGCATCGTCGCCCGTCGCCGCTATCGCATTAACGACGACTCATCCTCGGTAGCCTAACACCGAGGCTAATGCGTAGAAAGTAGCAAAACCTATGAACAAAAATAGCAAAGTGGCAACAGAGCAATGAAGCTAAAGTAGCAAAACCTATGAACTAAAATAGCAATCGAAAAAACAGTAATGTAGCAAAGCACTTGTAAAACTGATTTCAAAGTGGTTTCAAAGTGGTACATGTTGAAAGAACTACATAAAATTGGTTTCAAAGTGGTAGCAGACTAATAAAACTAAAGTAGCAAAACCTATGAACTAAAATAGCAATCCAAAACAGTAATATAGCAAAGCACTTATAATAAATGTTGAAAGAACTACATAAAACTGATTGCAAAAAGTGGTAGTTGACCAATGAAGCTAAAGTAGCAAAACCTATTAACTAAAATAGCAATCCAAAAACAAAAATGTAGCAAAACACTTGTAATACATGTTGACGGAACTACATAAAACTGATTGCAAAAAGTGGTAGCATAGCAATGAAGCTAAAGTAGCAAAAGCCCTGCACTGAAGTAGAAAAATAAAAACAATAGTGTAGCATAATTTATACCTGCAAATACTGGCTGCTAGGGAAATTGAGCCATTCGTTCAATGACGCAGAAAGATTAACATCAACATCTTCGATAGGAGCAGATTGGTTCAAATCATCATAACCAGGAGCAGTACCATAAGGTGTTGCCGACAATGGGAGGAACTACACACAATAAAAATTCATGTTAATATTAACATGATTAACAGAAGAAGATAATGTTTGTGGTGGTGCTCGCCTCCCGAAAACAGTTTTGTTCCATAAAATCTTTCTATCCAGTCATTTTCTACAACAAAAGTGAAGTCACTAGTCTTGATCGAGCATACTCTAGGCAATGACTTGTCAAAATTGTGATCGCACGGTGGGAAATCCAAATGATCCATATAAACAATCTACAAAGAAGCCAAATACAAAGTTAGACAAGCACAACAATAAAACGCTGCGAACCGCTACACACTAACATAAAAGAGGGGAGATAACTTACACCAAAAAGAATGAAAGGGCCATTTATCCAAAATTCAAATTTGCTACAGTCCTTTGGAATAACAAGTCCTCGCTTCTTCTTCTTCTGAATATTGCTCACAATTTGCACCAACAATCCCAATAAATACTCATCCCAAGCACACTCATCCGTTTTGGTTGGGTCAGCCATGATACCAACATATTCCAAGTTAACATGGTTTGAGCTTTTTGGAGCAACAACAGTGGCCAGGGAAACAAGATCCCAAGTGTGAATGATGGTTTCCTCATCTGTATCAACACACTTCTTCAAGATACCGATAGAAGTTGCTAACTCTGCCCTCTTTTTTCCAGCATGGTAGAACTCCGGAATGTCGTCAAGCGTTGCACCTCTAGTGTTAGAAGATCAATAGGCTTGTTCCTGCAGCGGATCCCAAACACTTTCCTCACTATATCCCTAGTAAACACCATCTGCTTCTTCTAAAGCTTGTACTCACGAAGACGAGGAGTTGTATGGGCAACAAAGAAATCCGTAAGATCATTAGGAATCCTGAACTATGCAACATTCAACGATGCTCTGAATGCACTCTTTGACTCGATAATGCGCTTCTTCGCTGGAGAAAGGTTGTCCGCAAGGGTACGCAAACGCTTGGCACCGAAACGTTCCTTCGACATCCAAAAGTCCTCCTTGACATTACTCACTCCCTCACCATTTTTCTTGCGGCTCACAACAATTTTTTTGCCCTTACGAACCTTGCTCTTACCAACTGCAGCAACCTGCAGCAAAAGAAATAGAAAGCCAAATATGGTTAACATGCGACCTTAACCTCCAAAAAATCTACATGTAGCAACCAACCAAAAAATAGTAATGCAAACAAAAAGAAGTTATATAAAGCTACATGTAGCAAAACCAACCAAAAGAACTAGCATGTAGCATCCAAACCAAAATTAGCAAACCAATATCAAAAAGCTACATGTAGCATGTCAACATATGAAAGCATAAACATAGCAAAAATCCTACTTATAGGCCACATGTAGCAAAGAGAGGCAATAAATGTAACAAATCATAGAAGTAACAACATGTAGCAAAACCTGCTGAAACTGCACAATTATCAAATCTTACTACTGAAAAGCACAAACTAGCAAAATGTTACTACTAAATTAGTAGATACTAACAAAATCCTAGTACTAAAAGAGGACAACTACATACTGAAACAGCAACAAAAGCACAAGGGCACAACCCCAAGGATTCCCCACACAAGCAACAACTATATACATGTAATTCCTTCCATCATCCATCATCTATTCCCCAAACAAGCAAGCAAAAGCAACAACTAGGCACAACCACACACATCCACACAAATCCCCCACACAAGCAACATCTAGATGCAAGTAGAGCAAGGTCCAACATCTATTCCCCACGGCACTGAAGCATGCACAAGCAACTACTAGGCACAACCACCGAAAATGGAAGGGGAAAAGGATGAAATAGGGTTCACCTCAACATTTCTGCCGCCGAAGGTGCTCCCTCCCGCCGCATCGGTCATTGGTGGACCCTGCCGCCTAGGGTTTCTACGGGAAAATCAGAGAGAGGAGAGATCAGAGAGAAGGCCGATTTCCGCGGCAGGAGGAAAAGTAGACAGAGAGGCGCACGAACCGGAGAAGAGGCCACGCTCGGCAGCGGTCGAGGACGAAGCGGTCGGTGGCGGCACGGGCGTCGCACCATGATCGCCTCTCCTCTATTGCGGTCGCGACTCTCCTAGGACGAAGCGGTCATCGCGTGGAACTTCCCGGCCCGTGCGACGCGGGCATGTGTAACAACTGCACGGAAGGAGGACACGTGGCACGAAACTGACGGCAGGATCAAGCTCGATCCAACGGCTCGTGACTCGGAGGACGCGACGACGCGATCCCACAGGGGAGAAGTATCATTTTCCTGTCGTATATGCCCGTCCGGTACATATCAGAAAAGGACAAGTGCAGCTGACCCACACACAATGGCTACGTGTACCTTAGGGCATTTACACCGCGAAGACCCAAACAGCCGACCGAAACGGTTCGTTTTTATCTGTTTGGGTCAAACCAATGACGTTTTTGTATCGTGGTCAGGCCTGTCCGGTCAGCCACGTCCAACAGCATAACCCAAATTGTTCTATTTTTTATAACCAGCCCAAAAAAGACATGACAGTCCAAGAGAAAAAAGAGAGAAAATTCCCATAGTGTGACTACCAACAGCCAGTTTGCTACAACAACAAAACAGGACAGCGTATGCTCTGTCCGGACTGACCTATCCATGACCAAAATTTGATGTCTAGATGCGTCGGTCCGGCTTAAATCTATCCAGGTAGATCATCCCGCTGAAACGCCGCACATGTCCCACACGGACCGATTTGGACGCGACTCGAACAGGTTAGGTCTCCTTGGTGGAGATGCCCTTAGCCATTACTACTCTCTACGACGAGATGGTACCAGTAGCTGCTACCTTGGATTCATTGTCAGCTAGCGAGAGAGAGAGGGATTATAGTGCTCTACCGTGCAACTAGCAGTCCTTTTTTTCCCCAGAAAAGCCACGAATTATCTGAAAACAGTTTTTGCAAGAATATTCTTAAAAAGAATACGTCATTAAAAATTCAGCAGCATCTTCCTTCTGCATCCCTCAACGATTGTGTCGTGAGCAAAGCTCGACGCCGCCTCTAGGCCGCCGGCGTAGCAAAACTCGTGTCGGAGAAAACTTGAAAAATCCAGGCACTTATAGAAGCAGCGTCCAAGAAGCCGTCGACATAGACCAGAAGAGGCTAACGACCATGATCTCGAGAGATTATCGTCCTGGAGAAGCTCATATCGAGAAAGGCCGGAAGATAATCCAAGCTCCAGCCAGACAAAGATGGGGGACACCAAACTCATAAGTTCCCTGACACAAAGTCATACGTGGTTAAGCTTCATTACGCGGAGGCAGAACTTAAGGATGCCAATACGCTGCGACATCATCTCCTCCACTAAACGCCGCCAATATAGACAAACCATTAACACGCCAGGCCTAATGGCCAACTGTTTGCCTTATGCGTTAATAAATTTAGCAGCTAAAATTCATTTTTACCCTTTTTGACCTCGTGGTACAAGGTAGTATCATCATGCTTGCATGCTGGGGAGAGCTTGTTTCGATAAGGCAAATATCATGCACTGGCGATGGGTAACTACTCATTTCCCATGAACAAGAGGGGACAAGTTTGAAGAAACGACCACCACCAACAAGCAAGATCGGAAAAGAGTATTTGAAGACAGATTAATAGTTGACACTTCGTACATTTGAGGACAGATTTTTAATTGACACTTCATACTATGTTCTAGAATTATCTATTTAGTCACACCTAAACTTCATAGTCTTTCACTTCAATTCCAAGTTATTTGCTAATTTCATATGCTCCGAAAACAGTCTACCAAGTTCAATAGGTATTTAAGCGTACTATTTTCACCCTTTTCATGATTCATGAATTTGATTCATGAATAATGTTTTCAAAAGTTTGTTCATGATTCATCAAATTTTCTAAAACATGAACCAATTTTTAAAAATTATGGCCAAATTTTAAGTGCCATGAACAAACTTTTGAAAATCGTAAACATTTAATAAAAATACGTGAACAATTAGAGCAAAAAAATAATATTTTGAAAAAATAAAAGTAAAAACAAGCAGAAAAAACTACTTTTTTTGAGAAATAGGGGGGTTGATGAAACGAACGGAGTGAGAAGAAAGGATTTAGTTAGGGGAGTGAGAATCAGGTAGCGCGAAGAGATATCTGATTACTATGACCCCTGGGAAGCCAGCATTCTGAGCGAGCTACTTGTGAAAGAGCGAGGAAAAATGCGCAGTCGATACATCTAGCTTGCTTAAATAAAGTGAGCAAGCGTAATGGATTGAGAGTCGGAGAAGAGAGCAAAGCGAGCTTCGGAGCGTCACGAAGTGCCTTCCAGGGGAGGCCGACCTAGGAGGCCGTAATAGGAAGAAGATATCTCTTTAAGTGGACTGATTCGAGCGGGGGGTAGGCTCGGGAGTGTTAGACCGAAGAAAACGGAGAGAGGAAAACCTGTCTTTTGTTTATAAATAGTCTCTTCCTTCCCTTGTTCCTCTTGTTCTAGTGTTTTCTTTTCCTTTCTCTTCTTGTCTTTTGTCTTTAGGGAAGCCCCTTGCTAGGGGTTTGGGGTAGACCAGTTAGCTCCTAACGTTTTTATTATCCCCTTCGGAGCCCCATGCTAGGGGTTGGGGTAGACCAGGGGAAAATGTGTATAATATCTTTCTTAGAACCCCCATGCTTGGGGGCAGGGGAAGACACTTGGGAAGTGGGGAGGTGAGAGGCCGATAGGCCGAGCACCGTGGGGGAAACCATTCCCCTCATAACTATAGTGTCTTATCTTATAAAAAGTATAATCCTTTTTTAAGTAAGGCCGAAGGCGCCCTTTAATAGTTATGTACTTAAAAAAAATAAAGAAAGGAATAAAAGAATAAGGAAAGGAATACCTTTCCGTTTAGGTAAAGGAGAAACCAATGCTCTTGCATTGGATTAGTTCCAGGGTTTCCGCACCCTGAATTCAGATAAGGGAAACAGCTGATTGTATAATTCAATCAGCGTTAGAATATGACCCCAGGTAGGGTCATACAGCAAGCATGTGAAACATGCGATCCAGGAAAGATTTCTTTAGTCAGAAATCCGTTTCCTTATTCATAGATAGTACTCATCAAGTCAATAGATGTGCTATTTCCTGATGAAGAAGAACTACTGAATAAGGAAAGGCTTATTCTTATAGGGCTTCCATTTCTATAATGCAAGGGCATCTAATTAATGTTGGGTAAACCCAACCCAGGAATAAATAAGAAAAAGACAAGAAATAGATTGATTTGTCCGATAGCATCTACTAGTAGCAAAAACCAGAGCGGTCGATACTCAGAACTCACGCGACCGCTGTTCGTTAAAAAGGGATTGCTGGCCCATGACAGATTCTCTTCGGACGGCGCAGGGCGGCATTTAGCATTTCGCCTCTGAGAAGCTTGCTTTTTGAACTGACTTTTCTTTTTTGGTTGAGAACTTGCCGTTCGGACTGACTGGCATCGGAAGACCTGTGTCGTTGTAATAAGCCCATGGGCCTTGGTTGCAGAGCCTCCGGGCCGTCGGCCTTCTCTTCACATCGTTGCCTGCGATCCGTGCTCCATCTCCTTTTCTTCTTCCTTTGCTCCTCTCCTAGTAGCTCCCAGTCTGCAGGTCTGCAGTGGGCAAAGCCTGAATTGAAACCTGAATAATGGTAGGCTGCAACATTGCTGAATTTAAGGGTTGCAGACTTACGTACCTCCTTGCTGGATTCAGCCGCAGGACCTATTACTAACTGCATCAACATTTGGTTGGCAGTTATAGTAGAATTACTACGTGTAGTACGTCCCCTGACGGTTCTGCACTATCAACATTTGGAGCTTTGGGCCACCTATAGCCTGCATGAACTTTCATTGTTCTGCTCAAGAAAGCACTATCAACATTTCAAAATGTCTCTTGTTAGAAATTTCAGCAGCTAATAGATCAACAATGGCAGATTACATGTACATATGCTAGCAGCATGCATGGATACGCTTCCATGGTTTACCTTTTCTTTTTTCGATCACAATCATCAACGCAACTTTTACCGGTAGAGTCATGCCCTCACAATCCTGGCCTACATCGATCTCGTTCTCGTCGATCCGGCTTTTCTTTTAATTTAGATGCGCTTTCGAAGAAACAAACCGCTAGCAAACAGACCAGCTAGCGTGCCCAATTGTGTGTATAAAAATAGTTATTAAGCGCAAAATTACACAAAAATAGGTTCATGCATGAACCCGTACGCTGTAAAGGGGACATGTCCTTTTGAACAAGTTGTTTAAGACCACTTGATGATTTTGACTGGTCAATTGAACTTGGAACGCCTTTGCATCTTTTGGCGGGTTTTGAAACCTCACAAGTGGGCAGTCTTCCACGGTCCAAACAAGCAAACCACTAGCTAGCTAATTTCATAATGTACCTAATTTTAGATTTAATATCTGCAAATGGCAACAAGCAAATTGCAGCACGTATGCTAGCTATTTCCCCGTGTCCCATAATTCTTGTTGTGGTTTTAGTTCAAAGAATTATGCAAGGAAGGGAGTAATAAATTAAAGATGCTAAGGAAGTGTGGCTAAGCGTGGACAAGGTATTAATTTGCTGATATATATGTCGATTTTCCATCATGGGATTAACCATCAATATCTCAGTGAAAGGTTACACCTACAATGTGATTTACCATCACGGGGTTGATCATTAGTAAATCACTAAAGATGCTAAGAATTGACCAACCTAGACAAGATATTTTGATAATATTTGATATTTCCATCATACCATTAACCATCAACATCACACTTTGTACATGTTTACAGTGGGGAAAAAATGCAGGCCGGTATGCACTATCATGCTACAAAGTACGTATACATTTTTTTCTTAAAAAATAAGAGGTGTGATTTCTTGTGTAGGTTTGTAGGATTCGACGTGTCTCCTTGCCTTTGGAAGCATACCGCAAGTTAATTTTGAGTTACACTATCATAGAACACTTGTTGGTCAAAATATTTTCATGACATGTTACTACTTTCATCTTGCAATCCAACTAATCTTTAATGACTTACTTCCTTTGTTCACTAACATAAGTTATTTTGACAAACTTTGCCAAAACCTTTATGTGTTAACGGAGGGAGAACTTGTCAAAGCTAGATAACTTTGATTGCAAGTCGTCTATTTGCAAACTAATTAAGGGAGTACTAGTTTTTCTAAATTACAGAATGTCCATAAAACTCATGAACAACGAATACGTGAAATGAGGAAACAACTAGGTTGCCACAAGTTAACTCCATACCTTCCTAGCAAAGTATGTATACTTTGCATGTGCTCTCACTAGATTCTGTTTGCTTCTTTTTTTTCTTGGCCAAGTGCTTACGATATTTTCACCGAAATTAGCTACAGCCCTTTCGTCTCATGAATAGATGATCTCTTGGCATTGCAATAACTTTTGTTTACATGAATTAGGTGAAAAATATGAAATTTGATGTTATGAATGTATTTTACATGATAAATCAAGTACTACATGCTACCATTTTCGTCTTAAATCGAGTTATTCGTCTGTAAGTTAATAGTCAAAGCTAGATACCTACGTTTGGTTGTACCTTTTTTTACCAGTGTTTCTAAAGTAATAAAATGTCCATGAAATGCATGAACTAATACTCATGCGCAAAATAAGAAGCAACCAGGTTGCCACAAGTTAACTCCAAACCCCGGTCATGGAAATTCCTGTCAAAGTCTACTTCGCATATGCTCCGAATGGATTCGATGTGCTTGACCAAAAGCAATGCTGCGTCTTGCAGTTTACTCGCATGCATTCTTGCATGGATGTACCAACCAACCAATGGAGGAACAGATGCAGAATATATATATAGGCAAGTTGCAGCTAGCAGAGATATCAGTGTAGTATTAAAATAAAAAAGGGGTGAATAAATTGTACAACTTTGCATCCGTGACACCATCCACAGAATTGGCCTGCGGCATGGCCTCCATACGGAGCAGATTCTTTGAACCTACATATGATCACAAGAAACCTACGTACGCCTAGTGCAGTACTCTAAGTGCAAGTGGCAAAGCTCCATTCTTTGAACCATATATACACATCGATCTCAAAAGCTATGGCCAGCTGCTAGGGACAAGTTGGTTGTCCTTTGATCTGAGCAGGTTGCAAGTTGCAAGAAGGAAGAGGAAATGAGGCTGGTTGGAAGTGGATGGAAACTTGAGCCGGCAACTTGCTGGGTACCAAACTGTGTGCTGCCGGTCCAAACCAGGGAAAACGGTTTTCCCTTGGAAAGCTACAAAGTTGCTCTCATTCTAAAAAGAAGTTGGTCTCTATTATAAGGGTTTTGTGGTGTTCATCCATCTTGAGACATACATCCATGCACGGATCAAAACCTAGCTATAGTACAATTCAAATTTCTTACAAGTCACACTCATGGTCAAACTGAGTTTGGCAATGAACAAGAGAAACCGGTCGTAGATGGCGTGTTGGCTATCCCGAAGATATGTCTTTGTCATGTCGCGCGTGTAGTGCGTGTTTTTATTTGCAAGGATAGCGTATACACTTATTAGCATGTGTATTGTTTTCGCTTTTATGGAAAAGAAATCATGGCTGATGTATACTAAAATATAAGTGCTAGCAGTGTGCAAAAGATATACGGTGCAAGTTTATGGTCTATATGCAAAAATTGCAAAGATTTGGCCAAAATATAGTAACTATGTGTACATGTTTTTGTCTTTGCACAATGTACCCATTTCTACATTATAATTGTATAATTTTATTAGTGTGCGCAATTCTTCATTTGAGGGCTTGTTTTACTTCTAGGATTCTCATAGGATCTGCGTACGGCTGATATCCTCTGGAATTTTTCCTGCAGAAGTTGTTTGATTCACAGGAATATACCCCAGAAGGAATCATCACCAATAAGACTTTTGTGGTGTAGTCTCAAAGAGAAATTTGCATTAGGTTAGAGCTCATGCAATAATATCTTATCAAAGAAAAATCTTCTGTCCATAGGATTCAAGTTGATAGGGCATCCCAATCTTTTTTGTTTTCTATTCATGTACTTATCATATCATCTGAATCAAAGAAGCTTTGAATTCCTCTCGAGAGACAAATCCCTACATGGATTCACACCTAGTGCAGTTCCAATTTCTTGCAAGTCACATTCTGTGGATACATATGAGCCCAATCATAGTCAAACCACACTTGGCGATTACCAGTAGGAACTAGTCGTAGATGGCATATGGAGCCTGACTTTAAGTCTTTGTCATAAATAAGAGGTGTTTTACATTATTGGAATTATTTGGTGCACATTTCCATATACACTTAATAGCAACTATGTGAAGTTAAAAATTAGCATTTTTGCAATAAAATAAATCATGAATGTCATATATTTAAGAAAAAGTAATTATAAATGTGCAAAAAATATTAGTCCTACATGTTTGTGATCTATGCAAAAAAAGGTAAAATTGTGGCCAATGTTAGTAAGGATCTCTTTGGATTGAAGGAGTTTCATAGAAATTCTTGAGTATTCATATGGTATATACCACATGTGTACTAATGTTTCTGATTGATACAGTTACAAAATGATATATAAAACCTATTATAAACTAATAAGATATAATAATAAGCACCCTATATTATTTGCCTCTAGGGCATATCTCTAATAGAAATACGAATAATAATAACTTCTTTATTGTCTGTAGGGAATATCTCCAATAGAAATATGAATAATAAAAACTTTTTTTATTGCCTCCAGGGCATATTTGCAACGCTGGCCTCCCAACTCCTCACAACCAGTAGCTTCAGCACCCGGAGCATTGTGAGGAGGAGGAAGACTAGACAACATCGAGCGCTGCCCGGGAGGACGCATAATGCCAAAGTCTTGACGCATACCCTGGACCTGCCTCCTTCTATACAGGGATAAGTCCCTCACCTAGCTCGACGCTAGCGACCACTGGAGAAGAGAGGGGAGGGCCATAGTGGCCCAGATCCAAGGTAGGAAGGAGAGGTTTGGGGAGGGACTGAGGAGAGGATGAGTAAAGGAAATCCTGCAATCCAAAGATACCTAACGGTGCCTAGGCTGAAACCAAACAGAAAACTAAGCCAAATGACACACACACACACACACACACACACACACACACACACACACACACACACACACACACACACGCACAATTAAGGCACACGCTACCCAAAATGTTGAATACACGTTTGTCAACTTTGTCAGCGCAAAGAGAGTCCATCAGAGTCGGCGGCCGGACTAGGGACACCGAGGTTTATCTCCATCTTGATGTATCATCATGTCCCCAGCACCCAGGTATGCCGCCAGCAGGTCCAGCCCACGCCATTTCCCATCACCACCATGGAAACACAAGAACAAGAATTGGAGAGGTTCACCAACATAACCCCATACTAGAAGGCTCATCCAGTTTATTAACCAAGCCTCTGGCCTCCCAACTCCTCACCACTACCAGCTCTGGCACCCTGAGCGCTGTTAGGAGGAGGAAGAAGACCTGATAGCATCGAGCGCCGCTTGGGAGCATATGCTGGAGCCCAACTTGCTAACGACATAATGCCAAATTCTACAGAAGATGCAAACCCTAGACCTACCTACTACTTCTATATATAGGGACATGTCCCTCACCTAGCTTGACGCCAGCGACCGCCGGAGAAGATAAGAGAGGGCCATTGTGGCCTAGATCTAAGTGAGGAAGGAGAGAGGTTTATGAAGGGACGGGGGAGACGACGAGGAGTAAAGGAAAATCCTGCAATTCAAAGATACCCAACGGTGCCCAGGCTGAAACCAATCAGAAAACAAAACCACATGAGACACGCACACACACAAAAAGTCAAAATGTTTTGAAGAGACATAAGCTACCCAAAATGTTGTGCATCCCAAAATGTCAAAAAAAAAAAGGTTCCGTCCAGACGTGTACAGCTATGGCGCGGCATTGCTAAGAGACACGCTATGATTGATGAAAGACTTGACACATGCATATACATGCGTGTAGCATTGACCAATGACCATTGACGGCTGAGAAAGTTTTTTCTGGACGTCTGACTCTGACCTGACGAATTCATGGCGCTGTCGTGCGAACCACCGTTCACTAATCGAGTTTTTTCATTGGAACAAGATGACAAGCTACGCGTCAAGACAGGGAGAAAGTGTGAGCACCTCTCTCACACACAGATCGATCGAGCTGGTAAATATTCTGGTCAGGTACGGGAAGCGATGCAATGGTACGAATATTGGCCTATCTAGTACTACTATTCTAAAATTGGAAACGGCCTAGATATATTCAGTACTACTACTACTACTGAGTTAATAGTAGTATGTCTGAGTAGTAGCATGGCTAGCTCAGACCGTACGCACAGCTTTCTTGCTATAGGCCGATACAGTGGGTGACAGGGACTGCAGTAGTACCCACTTGAATTGTCTGTCCGCTATAGTGTGAGCCCCTTGTCGTACACGCCCGTCCGGTACATATCAGAAATGGACAAGTGCAGCTGACCCACACACAATGCCTACGTGTACCTTAGCCATTACTACTCTCTACGACGAGATGGTACCAGTAGCTGCTACCTTAGATTCATTGTCAGCTAGCGAGAGACAGGTGTTCTAGTGCTACCGTGCAACTAGCAGTTCTTCTTTTTTTCAGAAAAGCCACGTGTTATCTGAAAACAGTTTTTGCAAGAACATTCTTAAAAAAAACATAAAAAGTGTTTAAAAAGTTCAGCACCATCTTCCTTCTGCGTCCCTTAACAGACGTGTCGTGAGCAAAGCTCAACGCCGTCTCTAGGCCTCCGGCGTAGCAAAACTCGTGTTGGAGAAAATTTAAAAATTCCAAGCACTTATAGAAGCGGCGGCCAAGAAGCCGTCGACGTAGACCAGAAGATGGTAGCGACCACGATCTCGAGAGATTGTCGTCCTGGAGAAGCTCGTACCGAGAAGGGCTGAAAGATAATCCAAGCTTCGGCCAGACAAATATGGGGGACACCAAACTCATAAGTTCCTTGGCAAAGTCGTACATGGTTAAGCTTCATTAGGTGGAGGCAGGACTTGAGGATACCAATACGCTGCGACATCATACCCTCCACTAAACGCCGCCAATGTAGACAAACCTTTAACACGCCAGTCCTAATGCCCAACGATCAACTCCAAACTCCAGCCCGTCGAGGCTCCTCCGGGAAAGAACACCGATTTGTGGAAGGCTGAAGAAACTTTATTCTTGTCGCCACTGATGCCCCTACATATCGGAGGCAAAGAACTTGAGGACTCTACGGGGACCGGTATTTCAATCCAATTCAAGGGTTTCCCCACCCTCCAACCACCGCGGAATCCGGCTAAGGGAAGTGGAGCCAGCCGCCATAGCGGCTCTGGCGACGGAGGGTTGACCTAGATCGCCTATGTAGCTCCCTGTGCGCGAGCTCCTAGAGAAAACAAATAGTAGAAGTTCCGTTTTCATGCAACTAGCAGTTCATATTTTTATCTTACTTACAACGGCTTGACTAGGCGGCGTGCTAAATTTATTTTATAACCTATTCATAAACAAGAATGTATTTATTAAAACATAAAATAAGGATACCCAGTTATTAAAAGATGGATATGGTGATCCACCTCAATTCCAAATGCATCATAAATAGAAAATATCTACACTAAGAAGGCCACTATATATACACATGAATGAAAATGGAACAAAACAAAATAAAGATTTTTTGTATGGTTTAGCTCCCTGGATGATTTTTTTACCACATTTCGGGAACACTATAAGTACGGTACCAACCACCACTTACTTAGACATATTGGATCTAGTAAAAAAAATCAAATCACATGGAATCTTTTGTTGGCATAGTCTCTCTTCTTTCTTCTCGCCATGTAAAAAGGTCCCTTTTGCAGGTATGGCCAGAACACCCTAGATTTGACCTTTTCCACATTTTTTCTATCTTGTGTTCCATAGTATTTTCCATCCTTATAAATTTGTGGGATATGTCATCTTGATTCCTTCGATGTTTTCTAAGTTTTCACTAACTTATAATTCGGAAGCAACATGAACTACGGAAAATATTAAGACACCATTTTTTATCTCCAAATGGTAAATAAACTAAGTTAAGAAAATAACGTGTATACTATATGCCTAAGGTTTTTAAATCGCAGTTCTCGCGAAGGTCCTAATTAAGATGTTTTTTTTAAAGGAATGCAGCAGGAGAATCCCTTACAGCGAGTTTTTTTTTTTTTGAAATAATAAGAACCCAAATCTGCGTCCGTGAGGACTTGAACTTGGGTGGCCGGGTTGTACATCCACTTCCCTAACCAATTAAGATGTTGAAAGCTAATGCTAAAAATTGCTGAATCTAGCGGTCAAGGATAGTCAGTACTGGTATCAAGGAGTACCATTGCCAAAAATTAGGGAGTATCATGTTTAGAGGGGTAAATAGTAAACTAATAACTACCTAGTATCCACGTTCAATAGAACGATCTAATCTGGCCCCAATTTTCCGGCATGGTGTTTTAGAAACACTCAATAATAAATATGCATATCACATGAGCTACACAAATCTCACTTAATTTTTATATGTAACTAGTTTTCTTAGAATGCTACTGACTTTTTACAAGAGCTGATACAAGTGAGTAGAACCATAATAAGATTTTCCTCATGGTAAAAACATAACCACTAAGTAATATGGGATGTTCAAACAGAGAAAATGAGTTATTTTACTGCAATTTTGTTATAAATAAGCTCACAGTATATGATTACGTTTTTTTATCACGAAGTTAAATTCCATAATTAGAATGCCATTTTGGCAACAAAAAAAACCTACATCAAATAATTGAACTTTTTTTGGAGCAAGAGATCAGTGGAAATATAAGCTAGAGATAAATAACAATTCTATTCGAAGCAACAGCAGTCGTTGCCAATATGGTGGAACAAACCTCCGCTTAGTAATTAGAATCTACAAAAACTATAAAAAGGTATGACTGTTTGGAAAGGTAAAAATAATAACACCAAGTCCTAGTAGATGGCAAGATATTTCACCGCATGTATATGATGTTTAACCTTTTGTCAATTTGTAAGCTCTACCAGGGTGACAATGGAGGGTGCAATAGGTGAACAGATTATATACAGTGGCCCAGCAAGATCAATAAGAATCAAGAAGCTTAACTAAAATGCAATACTGTTAATGAGTACAATGAACCTAGCTACCCGTTCCTAGTGCTCATGCAAGTTGGGCTGCTGCCATTGCATCGATGCTGCAAGTTGCCTAGCTAGGTAGCTAGCAAATTAAAGTGGATGTACAATATTACTGTTAATTGGTCCCTATCATGTTGTTGAAAAAGTACACTATAACTTCCAATCGAATTGAGCGTAACCAGTTACAAGCTAGAGTAATGTTGGGTGGTATTTAGTTAGTACAAACCAGCACCTTGATACTCTCAAATCCATACAGGGGTTCATGCATGTTGGTTATGCTGCTAGCTTCTTGTGTGAGTGGTGGGGGCTAGAGGGGTGCACGATAATCATGGCATGTCCATTTTGCAACGGGTACGGTACGATTGATTCCAACCGTATTGTCTCCATTATATATATAACTCAAACTGTCTTTTTGGTATATTTAAGACACCCTGGATGTGAACTCCTCTTCAGGTAACAAAAAGGACATATTCTTGAAAGAATAATAGAGATGCAACATCTGTTTGAAAAATAGTGATGATAATTCACAACTATTCCTATTTACAAAGTAGTATTTAATCAAGTATAGCTAAACATGCCGAATATATGTTACATAGCCTGACAATGGAAGTATGCACACAGTTTCAGAATGTCACATTTGTTTCTCAAAAAAAAAAAATGTCACATTTGTTTCTCAAAAAAAAAAATGTCACATTTGTGCATCTTAGAATACTCTCAGAAATCGTATTCACGCGCAAAACATGCATGATTGGCCATCTGCAACTGAAAATACTATGCAGAAATATTACCAACTTCTTTTGTGGTAACAGAACTACGACTAAATTTGCACTTCTGCGGAAAACAAAATGGTCAAACAACCTCGTGTTATGAACGTATTATATCATGAAATACATCTATAACTTTATTACATCACTTTTATATGATGTTTGCGGTGAACCTGTGTACAAATATACAAATTAGAGAAAACAAAATTCTTATACCATTATAAAATAAACAGTCTTCCATATGCAAGATATGTTTGTAAAATTGCTTTGACGAAGAATGTACGTTTGTCAAATTTATAAAACTGAAATATTTTAAAAATATAATTCATAATATATCTAATGATGTTATTATCACCTCTCCGGACATAATAATGTACTCCCTTCGTTTTCAAATATAAGATGTTTTAGGTTTGTGAAGAAAATGTATCTAGACTTCTTTTAGTGTGTAAGATTCACTCCAAACTTGAATGAACCTACATACTAAAAGAAGTCTAGATTCATTTGCTTCACAAAGCTAAAACATCTTATATTTTAAAACGGCGGGAGTATTTACATATTTCCAATGAAAAAATTATATCAGATAGAGGCTTCATATATCCATCTGAAATTCCGTTTATCTCAAATTTAAGTTATGGATACTTCTAAAATTAATACATTTGAGTAAAAAATACCTCTAGTTGTTTCTTCTAGACACTTACAAGTATTGATATAATCAAAATAAAATTATTAGTTTGGATAAGAAATTTTAAAGTATACAAATACCTACTTGATACTACTTCTGCATTAATTCTGCAAAAAATGAGATACCAATTGAAATTTCAAATGTTAGCCATGCGAGTGAACTGACCAAATTATCTCTAACACAATCCAAGACCAACAAGGCAACAAGCGATTTAAATGCAGTACTTACTTATCCATGCAGACCTAGATGGTTAATTTTCTCAATATGCTAGATTTTCCTCCTTGGGGTAAAATCTCTCATAGCTCATTTTATGGTGGTCATCAATATATAAATTTCCACAGTGGAATATAACTATATATGTTGTTCACAACTGAAATCATAAAAGTGCAGTAAATTAAAGTAAAAGCATAATTTTAACAAACTAATTGGTATACAAAAACTTAGGATAGCAAGATCTGAAACAATAGGAATCATGAACTTCATAGAAACAAATGGGGTCCATTAAGTACAGTGCTATAATTAAATAAATATACTCCTTTTGGGTAATATGGGAATAATAAATGTACTTACTAGTAAGAATGATGAAGTTAAAGCAACTTGGAATGAGATATGACTAGTATCAATGATACATAGTCATACGAGATTCAGACAACATGACTGCCCGAATTTATGATCCATGCATGCAATATATGCCCAACTGAATGAAATGAAGATAACAATTCACAAATTTGGCCATGTGGGTGAGCTAAGAAAATCAGACTAGGAAAATAATCCAAAATCAATAAGAAATTCAAATATCTCCCATGTAAGCTCCCAATCCCCAAATTATCCCATATATGTATGCACAATACAGATTTAATAAACATATCTCACTGTTTGATTATATAAATTTGCTGGGAATATCAATTGGTGAAGCAAAACCAATGTTGCCAACGTATATTCTAAGTCTTGAACAAATGTTCATCCAAATATAATGAAAACACATCTCTCTCTGGACTGGCAGGAATGGAATTTATTCATGTAGTACTACTAGGATGGTAGCACATATAGATACCCAGGATCTTAGGATTATTATGATGTCTAGCTACAACCCTTAATGATGTACACAAAACACACATAATTACATACAACTCATTTCTGCAATGTGTCATAAAGCTGGGTTCTATGCAAAATTGAGGGACAGAAGTACTCTAATCCACGAACAAATTCATATATTGTTTGACAACAAGATGAAGAAGAAGAGGTTGTATATGCGGATGCTATAAGACGAAGGCACCTAGGGCAGTAGAGCGCTGGCCATGCTCCACGCATTGCCTCTTGAACAATTCCTGCGTCCCTTGCTCCGCCGCTCGGCACCTCTTCCCTCCGGCGATGTCCACGCCGAACAGCCTCACCACACGGACTTCTCCCACCTTCGCCACCCGATCCGGTGGCGGCGACGCCGATGCGGTGCGGCTGGCCATCGGCGTACTCTTCTTGCAGTCGATAAAGAATTGCTTCTCGGCCCCGTAGGCCGAGCAGGAGAACACGATGGCGTCGCCGGCGCCGAGCCCCTTCTCCCGTACGAAGCGGCTCCAGCCCTTGGTGAGCACGTAGCTCTGGCTGCTGTTCCAGTACGATTACCGGAATCTCCACACCTTCCCCTCGCCGTCCTCGAAGTTGAGCAGCACGCCCTTGCCTGTGCTGGTCGTCGTCTCCGGCGTGCGCCTCAGCGGGAAGTACTTCTCGGCGTGCTGCTTGGGGACCACAAGGCGGTTGAGCTTGCCGACATCACTCGGGGTCACGGCCTTCTCGAAGAGGGGCTCCCGCGCCCACGCCGGCGTCGGCTGCGCGCGCGCCCCCATGCCTCGTCCCCGGCGCAGGCCCTGCCGGAGTTCGTCGGCATAGGTGTGCTTGCGGAGCATGTCGACGATCTCGGCCTTGGAGTGCGCAACCAGGAAGGAGAGCTCGGCCGCCTCGGCGGCGCATGGGTAGTTGGTGGCGGCCTCGCGGCCGCGGTACCGGAGCGCGGCCACGTCGTAGGCGCGCGCCGCTGCCTCTTCGTCGGGGAACGTGCCGAGCCAGACGCGTGCGTGGCGCTCGTAGATCTGCGCGCCCCACCGCCCGTTGGGCTGCGGCACCACGCCTTTAAACCGCGACGACGATGACTGCGCCGGCGCCGGTCGCGAGGTCACGGCCTCGTCAGTGACGGCGACGGGCAGGCTCGGCGCCGTCGGAGGCCGTGCGGCGGCGGCGGAATCTATCGTGGCCGTGGACACGCCGGAAGAGTACTGGGTGGAGTGTTCCGCCGTGGAGCTCAGGATTTCAATCCCCATAGCTTTGTTGCTTTTCTTTTGGTTCCTTGGGTGTGTGTGTGTCTGTGTTCCCTGTGTGGGCTAGCTGTAATACTAGCTAAGCAAGGCACACATAGAAATAATGGATGTTTTGTCTTGTGTTGTGTGTGTTTTACGGAGTATGAGATGATGAGTTGAGTTGCTGTTCAAGCTAGGGCTGGACAAGATGATGATGATGATGATGATGAGGTGGTTGTGGGGGGTGTGCACCTGTGTTGGTGTATATATAGCTATTCTGGTGTTTCTATTTTGGATGCATATACATGTGTGTGTTGAATGGAGTAGTAATATCCTGGGGCATATCTGTTATATGTGTTCAATTCTGAAGTGATTGTGTTTTTCCAGTGGGGATTTTCCATGTTTGCACCCTCTGAAAGCTCCATATTACATGTGGGTTCTCTGGCGTGAGGCGAGGGGGAGTTTGATTTTAGTTTATTTTAGCAACTGGGATGTTGATGTGTGTGGGTTGATGCAATGTACCTGATGCAGTAGTACAACATGGATGGAGTACAACATGATGGCTGTCTCTAACCCACAGGAATGACTAAATTTGACCAGCCCCATATGCTGCATAAGAATATCCTTTTTGAATTAATAATGATTTGGTCCGTTCTAATTCACGTATATATATTGGATAACTATAACAGGCTACCCATGTTCCAAACTAAAGTACATGAGAAGCAGTTGAGCTTTCTGTCCAATATAATTAGTAGAAAAGAAAATGTTTGGATTAATTAGATATATTTAATTACACCATTGGAATGGCACACAAGTATGTTTCACAATTGTTTTGAAATTAATCTCTTACATATTAATTAACACAAAAGAATATGGTGAAGTAGCTCATTCGAGACTGTGCAAATGAAATCCAAAAGAGCTGCTATCTTGGAAAAAGTAGTAGTTTTCTCCTTTTTTCCTTCTAGTCATTAGTATTGCACCCTTGTACTTTCTTACAAGGTCCTTCCTTTGATCTTCCTATTCTAGAAAAAACACGCTTTCACACCAGCATAAGGTGGAGGAATCATAAACTATTGACCTTTCTTCAATCAATCATTTCTCATTCAGGTTCTTGGCTAGATAACTTCTACTTGTTAGAATAACGCAAAGTGGTTGTACAGTTTATGATTATTGTTCTCAACTTGAAGCACTAGTAAGAAAGTATGGAAATAAATATAACTCATCTTCCTTTAATTTATCGTACAATTGTATGATTCTAGGTAAAATTGTCCTTTTTTATATGAAACAATGTAAGCGATCGACTTGTGAACAAAAATAAAGTGTATAGTATAATGGAACAACGAGTAAATACACTATTTATTTAGAGAATAAAGTACAAATAATATCCTCTAGAATCCAATAGTAAATTTTTAAATAAAATATTCACAAAAAATAAATTTTTGTATGATTTTATCAATGTTAGTTAGCTTTTGTCCATGCATATTTTTTTTATCCCCAGCGCATGGAGCACTAGTAGAAAAAGAGCTATCCGTTCGTGCCCCCTAACAGCATTAGTCCCGGTTACGCCACGAACCGGGACTAATGCTGGCACGCGTCCCGTTCGAGCGGGCACGGTAGCTGAAAGCATGCGTCCCGGCTGGTAAGGGGTCATACGTCCCGGTTTGTAACACAAACCGGGACTAAAGGTTGGGCGCCAGCCACGTGGCCTGCCACACACCTTTAGTCCCGGTTTGTGTTACAAACCAGGATGTATGATTCACCCTCTATAAATGCGACGCCCCAGCCCTCTGCCCCCCCTCAGTTTTTTCTTGGTGGAAGGTGTGAGAGGTGTGCTAGTTTATTTTTTTCCTATGCATGCATTCAATTTCTCACAGACCAAAAATATAGAAGGTGTCCGAGACGCACTTGAGCTTTCTCCTCTTTATTTCCCTCGATCGAGGTTAGCAATCTTATCTTTTCTCTGTCATTAATACAATGCATGTGTCGATGTGAAATGGTTATTTCACTATTTATGATGTCTTGTTTTTGATAAACTTACTTATATGATGCAGATGAAGGGTCGGGAATAGATGTACGGTGACCGGCGTGTACCCGGGTACATTAAAGGCGTGGATAAATTTATCGATGTGGCTACGACAAACAAAGAGAATGATTTTATACGTTGTCCATGTGTTCAATGTCGGAACAACAAGGAGTACTCTTCCTCGAGAATCATTCGCTACCACCTGGTTATGAAAGGTTTCATGCCCAACTATAATTGCTAGACCAAGCTCGGGGAAAGAGGGGTTATGATGGAAGACGGTGAAGAAGAAGATGATGATAACAACTATCATCATATGTTTCCTGAATACAGTGATACTGCAATGGAAGACAATAAAGAGGAAGGAGGTGAAGAACGGGCATCAGATGAGCCCGCTGATGAACTTGGTAGGGTCATTTCTGATGTAAAGCGAGACTGTGAAACAGAAAATGAGAAGTTGAAGTTAGAGGGCATGTTAGAAGATCACAAGAAATTGTTGTACCCAAATTGTGAAGATGGCAACACAAAGCTCGGTACCACACTGTAATTCCTGCGATGGAAGGCAGAGTGTGGTCTAACTGACTCCTCATTTGAAAAGATGCTAAAAATAATGAAGTCGAAGTTTCCAAAACATAATGAACTTCCCGAGAGTACCTACGAAGCAAAGAAGACTGACTGTCCTCTAGGATTAGATGTGCAAAAGATACATGCATGCATTAATGACTGCATCCTCTACCGCGGTAAGGAGTATGAGAATTTAGATAAATGCCCGTTATGCAATGCATTGCGGTATAAGATCAGACGAGATGACCCTGGTGATGTTGAGGGAGAGCCCCTCCAGAAGAGGGTTCCTGCTAAGGTTATGTGGTATGCTCCTATAATACCAAGATTGAAACGCATGTTTAGAAACAAAGAGCATGCTAGGTTGTTGCGATGGCACAAAGAAGACCGTAAGAAAGACGGGAAGTTGAGACACCCTGTTGATGGGTCATAGTGGAGAAAAATCGAGAGAGACTTCCCGGACTTTGCAGGTGACGCAAGGAACTTATGGTTTGGTCTAAGTACGGATGGCATGAATCCTTTTGGGGAGCAGAGCTGCAGTCCACAAAGACTGGCCCGTCACTCTATGTATCTACAACCTTCCTCCTTGGTTGTGCATGAAGCGTAAGTTCATTATGATGCCAGTGCTCATCCAAGGCCCGAAGCAACCGGGCAACGACATTGATGTGTACCTTAGGCCATTAGTTGAAGAACTCCTACAGCTGTGGGGAAAACCAGATGTACATGCGTGGGATGAGAACAAACATGAGACATTTGATCTATGAGGGTTTCTTTTCGTAACCATCAATGATTGGCCTACTCTTAGTAACCTTTCAAGACAAACAAACAAGGGATATAAGGCATGCACGCACTGTTTAAATAAGACTGAAGGTACATATTTGCATAAATGCAAGAAGGTTGTGTACCTGGCGAATTGACGATTTCTTCCGACCAATCATCCCGTAAGAAAGAAAGGCAAGCATTTTAAAGGTGAGGTAGATCACCGGAAGAAGCCTGAACTCCCTGCTGGTGATGATGTATTTGGTATGGTCAAGGACATAGAAGTAATCTTTGGAAAGGGTCCCGACGGTCAATCAGTTCCGAACAACGTCGCTACAGGACACGTACCCATGTGGAAGAAGAAATCTATATTTTGGGAGCTGCCATATTGGAAAGTCCTACGTGTCCGCTCTTCAATCGACATGATACACGTGACGAGGAATCTTTGCGTGAACCTGCTAGGATTCCTAAGCGTGTATGGGAAGACAAAAGATACACTAGAAGCATGGGAGGACCAACAAATTATGAAAGACCCAAAGAACATGCATACACAGAACAAGACGGATAAAGGGCGTCACTTAAGTCGTGCCAGCTATGCTCTTACCAAAGCAGAGAAGGAAATCTTTTTTGAAGTCCTTTACAGTATCAAGGTGCCGTCTGGCTTCTCATCTAATATAAAGGGGATAATAAATATGGCAGAGAAAAAGTTCCAAAACCTGAAGTCTCATGACTGTCACGTGATTATGACGCAGTTGCTTCCGATTGCATTGTGGGGGCTTCTACCGGAAAATGTTCGAGTACCCATTGTGAAGCTGTGTGCATTACTCAATGCAATATCTCAGAAGATAATCAATCCAGATATTCTGCCAAGGTTACAGAAGGATGTGGTATAATGTCTTGTTAGTTTTGAGTTGGTGTTCCCATCATCCTTCTTCAATATTATGACGCATCTCCTGCACTAGTAGAAAAAGAGGATTCGGTTCGATCTAGAGTCTGACATTAGTCCCGATTTATTACGGGTCGGGACTAGTACGAGCACTAGTCCCGGTTCGTACCGTTTTCAGTGGTCAGGAGCCCGAGAAAACTCTAGTACCGGGTCATTCTGGACCTTTAGTCCCGGGTCGTGATACGGTCCGAGACTAAAGGTGTGCAGGCGCGGGCAACACCCTTTAGTCCCGGGCCATGATACAGCCCGGGACTAAAGGGGTGACCCTTTAGTCCCGGGTCGTGATACGGTCCTGGACTAAAGGGGTGCGAACGCTGGCAACTTAAAATTGCTATAACTTTTGCGTACGATATCGAAAAAAATGTACAACCTATTAAAATGTGTGGAAAAAAATTTGAGTTTGATTTTAACAACCTTATTTGGATTCCTCACATTTTTAGATTTTTAAAATTATAAATAATGGATTCCTCACATTTTTCTGATTCTTTTACATTTTTAAAATTTGAAAAGGGAAAAATTTTATTTAATTTTTTAATTATTTAGCAATTTTTTATTCCATATTTTGGTTTCTCACATTTTTCTGATAATAATGAATATATTATTTGTCGAATTTCGATTTACAGATTTAAAGATATTATTTATGCCATATTAAATGAATAATGGCAAAAAATGAATAAAATATTATTTTATTTAGTTTTTTACTTTCATTATATTAAAATGATATTATTACTTATTTATTGTTGTTTACTAAAATAGTTGTTTGTAGTTTTAATAAATAAAGATGTATGGCATATTGATATGGGTTAATAGGATTGATATGATAGTGTTGACAACAAGGTACAAAAGGGCTTCGCGCAAGGACACCCGGATGGAACAGAGAAGTTAAGCGTGCTGAGGGTGGAGTAGTGCTAGGATGGGTGACCAAATGAGAAGTTTGACCACAAGTGTAATTTGACCTAAGATTAAATATACTTAGTGCTAAAAATATTCCAAATGAGAGGATTACGAGTCAAACAATTCAAAAGTTCAAAAAAAAATCAAAAAAATATTTGAAAAAAGATCTTTAGTCCAGGGCCGTATTACGACCCGGGACTAAAGGTCCTTCATCCCCCGTAGCAAAAAAAAAGGCCATACGGTGGCCCTCTAATCCCGAGTTGTAACAAACCGGGACTAGAAATAGGGACCTTTAGTCCCGATTTCGCAGTCCCAGTTGCAAAATGGGGACTAAAGGCCCTTACAAACCGGGACTATAGGCCCTTTTTCTACTAGTGCTGATTCACCTAGTGGAAGAGGTTCATGGGAGTCTTAAAGAAATATGTTCATAACCGTGCTAGACCAGAAGGAAGCATCTCCAAGGGATATGGAACAGAGGAGGTCATTGAGTTTTGTGTTGACTTTATTCCTGACCTTAAGCCGATTGGTGTTTCTGACTCGCGGCATGAGGGAAGATTAAGCGGAAAAGGCACGCTGGGAAAGAAAGCATGATATGTAGGGACGGGAATTCTTTCACTAAAGCACACTACACAGTTCTACATAATTCCACCTTGACAGCTCTGTATATCGAGGAACACAAGAATATTGTACGCTCCAAAAACCTGGGGAAGCCTGAATCATGGATTACAGATGAACACATGAAGTCTTTCGGTGGTTGGATGCGGACACATCTCTTGAATGACACCACTGTTGGAGATCAGCTATACTTGTTGGCCGTGTCACCATCTTCTACTATATTGAATTTACAACTGTACGGAATAAATGGGAATACATTCTACACGATCGCCCAAGATAAAAAGAGCACCAACATAAATAGTGGTGTATTCTTTGATGCAACAGACGAGAAAGGACAAAAGGACACATACTATGGTTACATAGAGAAGATATGGGAACTAGACTATGGAGTCTCTTTTAAGGTCCCTTTGTTTCGCTGCAAATGGTCAACCTGAATGGGGAAGGGGTAAAGATAGACCAGTTGTACGGAATGACAACAGTGGATCTCAACAATCTTGGTTATAGAGATGAACCATTCGTCCTAGCCAATGATGTGTCTCAGGTTTTCTATATGAAGGACATGTCCTCCAGACCGAAAAAAGAAAAAATATGCAAACGAATACATCATATGATGAGCCAAAGCGTCACATAGTTCTTTCAGGAAAAAGAAACATCGTGGGAATCGAGGTCAAGACAGACATGTCAAAAGAAAAAAAATCATTTTTAGACTCGCAATATGTGGTTTGTTCAGAGATCCGATGCAAGTTCTAAATGAGCAATTTTTCTTCCTGCCATTTCTTCCCGCTATTTTTATTCCCGCCATTTCTTCCCGCCATTGCGCCTCGAACTACCCCTACCCGTCGGGCTACTGTGTCCCCGTCGGCTGGATGCTGAGCGTCGGAGGTGTGTCGGTTCCTCCTGTCCCTCTAGGTGTGGCGCACCGGATGGCCATCACGAACCACTACTACTTCGAGCTCACGCCGGAGCAGCGGAGGAATCCCAGATGACATCCCGACTATTTCCCGACTTGGGAAGCCTTCTTCGTAGATCGGCGTGAGAGGGCGCTCGCCAGGCACGAGGAGGACGGCCCATCTCCTCCGAACTTCAACGAGGCCGGCCGTCGGCTGTGGTGGCACGACCGGACTCTCCAGAGCGTCATGGCCTACGACACGGCCGCCGACTCTAACCCCCGTTTGCGCTACCCTCAAGTCCAGCCCACTCGTACTCAACCTTCAAAGTTCAACTACGGTAACCCCAACGACGACAGCGACGACTACAGTGGCGAGTATTACAGGTGTAGGCAGGAGCATGACTGAATCACTCCAACATTGCAAAACAAGTTCGACCGATTGTGGCTTAATCTGGCCATGTATCTTAATTTTCAGTTCTTCTATGTAACTTAGTGTTAGTTGCGTTATGTACTTTAATTCCAGTTCTATCCTAATATAAGTTAATTCATTTTTAATTTTAAATAGTTCATATTTTAAATGGTTACATTAATTATTTTTAAAAACAGAAAATGGTTTTGAATTAGTTATTCAAATCCAAACACTTTTTATTTTAAAGTTTTTCTAAATTCCAAATTAATATTCAAAAATTATAAGTTAATTCATTTTTAATTAAATGGTTCATATTTTAAATGGTTACATTAATTATTTTTAAAAATAGAAAATGGTTTTGAATTAGTTATTCAAATCCAAACACTTTTTATGTTTAAAGTTTTTCTAAATTCCAAATTAATATTCAAAAAATGTAAGTTAATTCATTTTTAATTTTAAATGGTTCATAGCTTAAATGGTTACATTAATTATTTTTTAAAACAGAAAATGGTTTTGAATTAGTTATTCAAATTCAAACACTTTTTATGTTTAAAGTTTTTCTAAATTCCAAAGTAATTATCATTTAAAAAACATTACAAATTTAAACCCAAAATAAAAAATAAGACGGGAAGAGAGAGAAAATTCATGAATTTTTTTGAAAACAAGGTCATACGTCCTGGTTGGAGCCACCAACCGGGACTAAAGACCACTGCGCGCGCCCCTTGGGCTGCTGAAAAAAGGTGGAGTATACGTCCCGGTTGTTGGCTCCAACCGGGACGTATGACCCTTTAGTCTCGGTTGAAGCCACCAACCGGGACAAAATATGCCCTACTAGTTAACCATGCCCCTTCTCCTTCTTCCCCATTCCTCTTTCTCACTCACCCGCAACAGAGATCGCCGCTGCCGCGAGGACAACCACTCGGACGCCGTTAGGCTGCCCAACCATCGTCTCGTCGTCGGCCTCCACGCGCCGCGTCGCTGTGCTTATCCTCCTCGCCGAAGGAATCGAAGCCGCGCGACTGGAATCGACCGCGTCTTCCCCTTCACCGACGAGCTCCGCCGTTGCCATCACCGTTGCTGTCGATCTCCTCCGTCCCCGTCAAGGCTACACATGCGTCGAGGGTGAGCTTGTAATTCTCCGGGACCCCTTCTTTCCTCCCCTCGCGCTCTGTCCTTCTCCCGCGTGGCGTGCCGTCGTCCGCCACCGCTGCATGTCGTCGCGTGCCCTATCCCGGTGACCAAATCCGGATGGTGCCATCATAGTTAGGTTCGCCTCGACGCGCTTTTTCGAACAAACCACAAGACGCTTCTCCGAGCCCTCTAGCGGCGTCACGGTCAAGACAAGGTGCTCACCGTGGCCGAAAGCGGGCGCCGAGTGTAGGGTTTCGTAGCATGGAAAACAAAAAATTTCTATCGCATACAAACAAACAAGCCAAGATCTATCTACTAGATTGTAGCAACGAGTCGATGTAATAACTCACCCTCGAAGATTCCAAAGTGTTTAACGAGAGCGGATTCTCGTGGGTGATGTAGTCGTACTCTTCCCGATCTCAAGATCGCGTAGACGATCCTTCCAAGGCTAAGCGCGCTGCTCAGCCAATGGTCACACGTTCGGTACTCGACGAAGACCTTCCTCTCCCTTGTTCCAGCAGGCAGCGGAGGTTGTAGAACTCTCCTCGTGATTCCGGCAGCACAACGTCGTGGTACCGGAAGTACAGGAGAGATCTCACAGGGCTTCGCCTTAAGCCGGAGCGAGTATGGTGGACTATGAGAGAGAGCCTCGACGATCTAGGGTTTAGACGCACCAAGGAGGAGCAAGGCCGGCGGCTAGGGTTTAGCTAGGCGGCGGCGCTGCCTAAGGCGATGACAAGAGGTGGCGGCCAGGGGCTAGGGTTTGCAGGTGAGGTGTTGTGTCTTGGAGGCGCCTGCCCCTCCTTATATAGGTGGAGGGGGCACACCAAGGGAGGGGAGTCCCTCCCCAACTCGGTTTCCCAAGTGGGCCGGCGGTGGAGGGGAGGAACTCCTCCCCAAGTAGGTTTCCTACTTCCCCTCCACCTTCCAAAATAGCCGTTTGACTTTTCAAATTGGCGTTTGACTTTTCAAACTAGGATTTGATTAAACCCTTTATTTTGTTCAGCGATGGCACCTAGTACATGATGCAATCATTCCAACTTTATATGACACATTCATGTACCCTTCCCCTCCGGAGTGCCGGACATTCCGGAACCTTCTAGAACATTCCCGATGAAAACACCGGAACCATTCTCCAACCCCGAAACAGGACTTTCCTTATATGAATCTTATTCTCCGGACCATTCTGGATCTCCTCGTGATATCCCGGATCCCATCCAAGACTCCGAACAACATTCGGTCTCTTAATCATCATTCCATAACTACTCAAACAACGTCGAATCCTTAAGTGTGTCTCCCTACGGTTCGTGAATTATGCGGACATGATCGAGACACTTCTCCGATCAATAACCAATAGAGGAATCTGGAAATTCATATGGCTCCCACATATTTCTACGATTACTTTGCGATCGAATGAACCACTTACATACGATACCAATTTCCCTTTGTCTCACGATAGTTTACTTATCCGAGGTCATGATCGGTATCTCCGCATACCTAGTTCAACCTCATCGACAAGTACTCTTTTCTCGCTCGTGATATGTGATCCCTTGTGAGCCGGTCCACATGCTTGCAAGCTAATTGGATGACATTCCACCGAGAGGGCCCAGAGTATATCTATCCCTCATATGGATGGACCAATCCCACTCTTGATCCATGTGTCTCAACAAATACTTTCCGAACACTAAATGCCACCTTTATAGCCACCCGATTCACGGTGGTGTTTGATGTCATCAAAGCATCCTTCCGTGAAGGTGATATGCATGATCTCATGGTCGAAGGAATTAGGTTACTATGTATCAGAAAGCATATAGCAATTGAACTATTAAAATGACTTGATCTTTATGCTACGCTTATCTATAGGAGTATGTCCACCATATCATTCTCCTAACGATATGATCTTGTTGTTAATAACATCTCAATGTTCATGATAGGGAAACCACAATCATTTATTAACCAACAAGCTAGTATTATAAAGAGGCTTTACTAGGGACTCTATTTTAGTTTACAAATCACACAAGTATTAATGTTTCCTTGTTAATACTATTATAGCATGAACGTAAACATTTATCATAAACACAAAGATATAATAATAACTATATTTATTATTGCCTCTAGGTCATATCTCCAACAGTCTCCCACTTGCACTAGAGTCATCTAATCTAGATTACATGGTAATATACCGAACACCCATGGCAGTTTGGTGTTGGTCATGTTTTGCCCTCGGGAGAGGTTTAGTCAACGGATCCTCCACATTCAGATCTGTGTGTACTTTGCAAATCTTTATGCCCCCATCTTGGACATGTTCTCAAATAGCGTGAAAACGTAGCTTGATATGCTTTAGCTTCTTGTGTGACCTTGGTTCTTGCGCATTGGCTATGGCGCCCATGTTATCACGGTAGATAGACATTGGGTCCAGCGCACTAGGAACCACACCCAGCTCTGTAATGAACTCTTTCATCCATATCGCTTCTTGTGAAGCCTCCGAAGCATCCATGTATTCCGATTCAGTTGAAGATCTTGCCACAACGCTTTGCTTTGCACTCCTCCAGCTAACTGCTGCACCATTCAAAGTAAATACGTATCCAGATTGTGATTTAGAATCATCCGGATCGGTGTTCCAACTAGCATCGGTGTAACCATTAACAACGAGCTGTTCATCACCTCCATAAGAAAGAACCATATCCTTAGTTCTTCTCAAGTACTTAAGGATGTTTTTGATCATTGTCCAATGATCCACTCGATCACTTTGATATCTGCTAGTTAAACTAACAAAGATATGCAATGTCGGGTCTAGTACATAGCATGGCATACATTAGAGATCCTATGGCTGAGGCATAGGAGTCTTACTCATCCTTTCTCTATCTTACGCCGTTGTCGGACTTTGAGTTTTACTCAAGGTCGATTAGCAACATGGGCAAGAACCCTTTCTTGCTATCTTCCATTCCAAACCTCTTTAGAACTTTGTCCAAATATGTACTTTGTGACAATGATATTAGGCGTCTCGATCTATCTCTATAAATCTTTATGCCTAATATGTAAGTCGCTGCCAAGATCTTTCATTGAAAAACTATTATTCAAATATTCCTTGACACTATTAAGAAGGTCTACATCATTCCCAATCAACAATATGTCATCTACATATAGTATTAAGAATGCTACAGAGCTCCCACTCACTTTCTTGTAAATACAAGCTTCTCCATAAGTTTGTATAAAACCAAAACTTTTGATTACCTTATCAAAACGTTGATTCCAACTTCGAGATGCTTGCTTCAATCCATAGATGGACCGTTGAAGGTTGCATACCTTGTTAGCATCTTTAGGATCGACAAAACCTTTGGGTTGCATCATATACAACTCTTCATCAATGTCTCCATTGAGAAATGCTGTTTTGACATCCATCTGCCATATCACATAATCATAATATGCAGCGATTGCTAACATAATCCTCACAGACTTTAGCTTTGATACCGGTGAGAAAGTCTCATCGTAGTCAATTCCTTGAATTTGTCGAAACCCTTTTGCGACAAGTCGAGCTTTATAGACAGTAACATTACCATTAGCATCTGTTTTCTTCTTGAAAATCCATTTGTTCTCGACAGCCTTCCGGCCATCCGGTAAGTCCTCCAAAGTCCATACTTGGTTTTCGTACATGGATCCAATCTCGGATTTCATGGCTTCTTGCCATTTATTGGAATCTGGGCTCATCATTGCTTCCTCATACGTCGCAAGGTCATCGGTGTTGTCTACCAACATGACACTCATAACGGGATCATACCAATCAGGAGTGGTACGAGTTCTCGTTGACCATGAGGCTCAGAGTAACTACAACCGAAGTTTCATGATCATCATCATTAGCTTCCTCTCTTATTGGTGTAGGCACCACAGGAACTTCTTCCGGTGCTGCGCTACTCGCAATTTCGAGAGAAGGTTCGACAACCTCGTCGATTTCTACTTTCCTTCCAGTCACTTCTTTCGAGAGAAATTCCTTCTCTGGAAAGGATCCATTCTTGGCAACGAAGATTTTGCCTTTGGATCTATGATAGAAGGTATACCCAATAGTTTCCTTCGGGTATCCTATGAAGACGCATTTTTCCGCTTTGGGTTCAAGCTTGTCCGGCTGTAACTTCTTTACATAGGCTTCGCAACCCCAAACTTTAAGGAACGACAATTTAGGTTTCTTCCCAAACCATAATTCATACGGTGTCGTTTCAACGGTTTTAGTTGGTGCCCTATTTAAAGTGAATGCGGCTGTTTCTAATGCATAACCCCAAAATGATAGCGGTAAATCTGTAAGTGACATCATAGAACGAACCATATCTAAGAGAGTTCGATTACGACGTTCGGACACACCATTACACTGTGGTGTTCCCGGCGGTGTCAATTGTGAAAGTATTCTGCATTTCTTCAAATGCTCGCCAAACTCGTAACTTAGATATTCACCTCCACGATCAGAACATAGAAATTTAATCTTCTTGTTACGTTGATTCTCTACCTCATTTTGAAATTCCTTAAACTTCTCGAAAGTTTCGGACTTATGTTTCATGAAATAGATATACCCATATCTACTCAAGTCATCCGTGAAGGTAAGAACATAACGATAACCACCGCGCGATGCTACACTCATTGGGCCACACACATCGGTATGCATGATTTCCAATAAGTCCGTAGCTCGCTCCATCATACCAGAAAATGGAGTCTTAGTCATTTTTCCCATCAGACATGCTTCACATCTTTCAAGTGATTTGAAATCAAGTGATTCAAGAAGTCCATCGGAATGGAGTTTCTTCATGCGCTTCACTCCAATGTGAGCAAGACGACAGTGCCACATATAGGTCGAGTTATCGCTCGATTTCAAACGTTTAGCCTCAATGTTGTTAATATGTGTATTTCCACTATTGAGATTCAATAAGAATAGACCATCTATCAAAGGTGCATGTGCATAAAACATATTACTCATATAAATCGAACAACCATTATTCTCGGACTTAAACAAGTAACTGTCTCGCAATAAACAAGATCCCGATATAATGTTCATGCTTAACGCAGGCACCAAATAACAATTATTTAAGTATAAAACTAATCCCGATGGTAGATGAAGGGTAGCGTCCGACAGCGATCACATCAACCTTTGATCCGCTTTCCCACGCGCATTGTCACCTCGTTCTTCGCTAGCTTCCGCTTATTCGCAAAGACCTATTTCGAGTTACAAATATGAGCAACCGAACCAAGATCAAATACCTGTGCACTACTACGAGTACTAGTGAGATACACATCAATAACATGTATATCGGATATACCTTTATTCTTGATGTTGCCGTTCTTCAAATCCGCCAAGTACTTTGCAATTCCGCTTCCAGTGACCTTCTACCTTGCAGTAAAAGCACTCATTAACAGGCTTAGGTCTAGCCTTGGTCTTCTTCTTCGGCGCGGTAACTTTCTTACCACCCTTCTTGAAGTGTCCCTTTTGCTTAGACTTGCCTTTCTTGAATTTGGTGGTCTTATTGACCATCAACACTTGATGCTCTTTCTTGATCTCCACTTCTGCAGATTTCAACATGGCAAAGAGTTCTGGCAACTGCTTGTTCATGTTTTGCATATTGTAGTTCATCACAAAGTTCTTGTAACTTGGTGGTAGTGATTGGAGGACACGATAAATCCCCAAAGCGTTAGGAATCACTATACCCAAGCTTTGAAGTTTGTTTGCGTGCCCAGACATACTAAGCACATGCTCACTGACGGAGCTGCCCTCTTCCATCTTGCAGTTAAAGAACTTTTCAGAAGCCTCATAGCTCTCAATTGCCGCGTGAGTCTCAAAGATCAATTTGAGATCACGGACAATATCATGTGGGTCTGAATTCTTAAACCTTTTCTGAAGCTCCGATTCTAAACCATACAAGATAGCACACTGAACTGTGGAGTACTGAGTCTTCCGAGCGAGGTAAACATTCTTTACTTCATCGGTAGCAGTAGCTGCAGGTGGGTCACCCAGCGGTGCATCCAGCACATAGGTCAAATTACCAGCTGTGAGGACAATCCTCAAATGGCGGAACCAATCCGCGAAGTTGCTTCCATTATTTTTCAACTTTTCTTTCTCTAGGAACGCATTAAAATTGATGGTAGGGGCCGCATTGATCTACAACATATTTGCAATAGTTTAGACTAAGTTTATGACAAATTGAGTTCTAATTAATAGTTAAATTAATCTAGGTGAACTCCCACTCAAAACAATATCCCTCACATTGTTTTAGTGATCACACGAACCAAATCCACCACATCAACACCGATCATCACGAGAGTTGATGTAGCTTCAATGGCGAACAATCGACATGTTCATCATATCTACTATATCATTCATGCTTTACCTTTCGGTGATCCGTGTTCCGAGACCATGTCTGTACATGCTAGGCTCGTCAAGATCAAACCTTAGCTTTCGCATGAGCAAATCTGGCTTGCTCACGTTGTATACACTTGCGGAATCTAACACACCCGATCATCACGTGGTGCTTCGAAACAACAAGCTTTAGCAACGGTGCTTACTAAGGGTGAACACTTTAGAACATGAAATTCATGTGCATTAGGGATCATCTTATAATGCTACAGTCGTTAACTAAGCAATACAAGATGCATAAAGGATTAACATCACATGCAATTCATAATATGTGATATGATATGGCCTTTCTTCTTTGTGCTTCCGATCTCCATCTTCAAGCACGAACATGATCTCCATCATCACCGGCATTGCATCTAGGTCAATGACGCTGCTCCATGGTTGTCGTCCACCGGCTTCAACTATTACAACTACTTTGAATAGACACGCGGGTCTTAACAGAATTTAAAGACAACCATATGGCTCCTTCCGGTTGCCAACTTACAATAAGGAACATTGCATACATCAAATATAATCACAATCATGACCATATCACATCACAGCACACCCCTGCAAAACAAAGTTAGCCGCCTCTACTTTCTTTGCATGTTTTACGTGGTTTGGGGCTTTCAATAAGTGTCATTCTAACTTACGAACAAGAACCACAACATTGATACTAGTATTGTCAATCACCCGTTGTAAATTGAATCTTAACTATGTTGGGAGAAACAGGCACCCGCAAAGCCACTTATGCAATACAAGTTGCATGTCAAGCGTGGAGCAAGTCTCATGAACGATGTCATGTAAGGTTAGCCCGGGCCGCTTCATCCCACCATCCCGCAAGATGCAAAGTACACAAGAAGCAATCGACAACAAAAGCATCAACGCCCACAATGACCATTGTGTTCTACTCGTGCAACAGATCTACATATAGACACGGCTCGATACCCTTTGTAGGGTTTCGTAGCATGGAAAACAAAAAATTTCTATCGCATACAAACAAACAAGCCAAGATCTATCTACTAGATTGTAGCAACGAGTCGATGGAATAACTCATCCTCGAAGATTCCAAAGTGTTTAACGAGAGCGGATTCTCGTGGGTGATGTAGTCGTACTCTTCCCGATCTCAAGATCGCGTAGACGATCCTTCCGGCGCTGCGTTCGCTCCTTCAATGATCGGTCACACGCGTTGATTGACGAAGACCTTCCTCTCCTTGTTCCATCAGGGGAGCGGAGGTTGTAGCACTCTCCTCATGATTCCTAACGGCGTGGTATCGGAAGTAGAGGGGAGATCTCGCAGGGCTTCGCCTTAAGCCGGAGCGAGTATGGTGGACTATGAGAGAGAGCCTCGGCGATCTAGGGTTTAGACGCACCAAGGAGGAGCAAGGCCGGCGGCTAGGGTTTAGCTAGGCGGCGGCGGCTTGCCCTAGGCGGCGGCGACAGCAAGAGGTGGCGGCGTCGGGGCTAGGGTTTGCAGGGTGGAGGTGTTGTGTCTTGGAGGCGTGCCTCCTTATATAGGTGGAGGGCGCCAGAGGAGTCCCTCCCCAACTCGGTTTCCCAAGTGGGCGGCGGTGGAGGGAGGAACTCCTCCCAAGTAGGTTTCCTACTTCCCCTCCACCTTCCAAAATAGCCGTTTGACTTTTCAAATTGGCGTTTGACTTTTCAAACTAGGATTTGATTAAACCCTTTATTTTGTTCAGCGATGACACCTAGTACATGATGCAATCATTCTGACTTGATATGACACATTCATGTACCCTTCCCCTCCGGAGTGCCGGACATTCCGGAACCTTCTAGAACATTCCAGATGAAAACACCGGAACCATTCTCCAACTCCAAAACAGGACTTTCCTTATATGAATCTTATTCTCCGGACCATTTCGGATCTCCTCGTGATATCCCGGATCCCATCTGAGACTCCGAACAACATTCGGTCTCTTACTCATCATTCCATAACTACTTAAACAACGTCGAATCCTTAAGTGTGTCTCCCTACGGTTCGTGAATTATGCGGACATGATCGAGACACTTCTCCGATCAATAAGCAATAGAGGAATCTGGAAATTCATATGGCTCCCACATATTTCTATGATTACTTTGCGATCGAATGAACCACTTACATACGATACCAATTTCCCTTTGTCTCACGATAGTTTACTTATCCGAGGTCATGATCGTCGGTATCTCTGCATACCTAGTTCAACCTCGTTACTGATAAGTACTCTTTTCTTGTTCCCGTGATATGTGATCCCTTGTGAGCCAGTCACATGCTTGCAAGCTAATTGGATGACATTCCACCGAGAGGGCCCAGAGTATATCTATCTGTCATATGGATGGACAAATCCCACTCTTGATCCATGTGTCTCAACCAATACTTTCCGAACACTCAATTCCACCTTTATAGCCACCCAGTTACGGTGTGGTGTTTGATGTCATCAAAGCATCCTTCCGGTGAAGGTGATATGCATGATCTCATGGTCGAAGGAATTAGGTTACTATGTATCAGAAAGCATATAGCAATTGAACTATTAAAATGACTTGATCTTTATGCTACGCTTATCTATAGGAGTATGTCCACCATATCATTCTCCTAACGATATGATCTTGTTGTTAATAACATCTCAATGTTCATGATAGGGAAACCACAATCATTTATTAACCAACAAGCTAGTATTATAAAGAGGCTTTACTAGGGACTCTATTTTAGTTTACAAATCACACAAGTATTAATGTTTCCTTGTTAATACTATTATAGCATGAACATAAACATTTATCATAAACACAAAGATATAATAATAACTATATTTATTATTTCCTCTAGGGCATATCTCCAACACCGAGGTGGCCATGGCCCTAGCCCAAAGGTCAACCTTGCCCCTGGCCCACCGGCCAGCCCCAGTGGGTAGACTGTGCACTGGTGAAAAATAACCAGGGTTTATTTCAGAATGGTTTATTTCTAAATTGGTTTAATAATTTCAGAATGGTTTATTACTTGTAAAATTCATAAGTAATTCATTATAAGTCAGAAAATATGTATAATATATCAAAATGTTCAGAAAAATGAGATATAACTATTTAACCTATAATCATGCATTGTTAAACAACTTTCAAGACAAGTTTAATTAGAGAACAAAATCAACCCCTCTCATATACTCCGGAATTTCGCCGAGTTAGAGTTTTCACCCCTCGGAACCCCGTTTAAATTGCCGAGCATTACTTAGGGTTACTTTTCAATACAAATTAACTTTTCATATCATCATCCTTGTTTGATCATTGCATCGATGCCATGTGTTGATTGTTCCCCTCTCTTTCCGGTGTTCGGTTCTTCGCGGTAGAATACGAGATCGAGATCAAAAACCGAGGTCAACACCATCGAAGATCGAAGATTTCTTGATAGCCATCGTATTGTAGATGCTTAGCCATGATATTAGTTGTCATAGACCCCAGTTGAATCGATGTTGCACCTAGGGTTAGCCGGTGTGTCCTCCCTAGGGCATCCCGAACCCGAGGGTTGATTGATTGTTGCCTTTCTTTCCGGTATTGGTTCTTCGCGATAGCATCCGAGCCCGAGGGTTTCTCCTAATTAGGGTTTCTGATATTGTAAATTCATTTTTATTATTGTGTATGTATATATTAGGGTTTCTCCGAATTAGGGTTTATATCTCTCAACACCCTACCTAACATTCTCCCTTAGCCGCTTTGACTTATCCGTTTTTCCACCTATGTATAAAATATGGACCCACACGACAGATACGAAGAAAAGGAAGAGTTGATCCAAGGTGTGATCCACGGGGAATAAAATTTAGATGTATCGATGTTTCTGAACAACTCCGGTGAGGGTGATCCTCTTTTTGCCGAAAGAGACGACTTGTTTGAGGTTGAAGGTGATGCCTTCCGCGAGGGAGAAGGCGATGCCTTGTGTGATCGAAAAAACGACCGCTCCGACGAGGTGCATGTAATATAATTAATTCATTAATTAATCATCTGCTATCTATATAGAAATAGTAACGACGATCTTTCTTCTTTTAGCCCTCTGGATCGAAGAAATCTACTGAAAAGAGCGGACGAGGCCCAACCAAAAAGTTGGAAGACCATGAGAGGTTCAGGATGGAAGATATCGGTGAAGACGGCAAACCGATTGCTCCCGAAGTTGTCGCAAAGAAATTTGTGGCACAATGCGGAGTAATCGTTAGGGACTTCATCCCGATCATCGTTCGAAATTGGAATAGGCCTGCTGATGCGAAAGAAGAGGGAACGTCTTTATTTATCCCTACCGTCGCCAAAGATTTACTGTGGAAGAGGCTCATGGTTAATTTCAAACTACCGAAGATAGAGCTGGATCCAAATGCGGAGGATCCAGTTGACAACGCCTTAGAACATGCGCGAGCCATGGAGGCTAAGGTCAGGGAGTGGGCTATGAAGAAGATGGCCCAGTGTTTCACCAACTGGAAGAAAAGATTGCACCTTGACTTGTCATGAAAAAGAAGACTCCGGATTTCAAGAAGATTCAGTTTGAGAAGATAAAACCATTCTGGGCTGAGTTTGTGAATTATAAGACGTCAAAAAAAGCTAAGAAAATTTCTGCAATGAATAAGCTGAATGCTGCTAACAAGAAGTATCACCATACTATGGGGCAAGGTGGCTACAGGGCTGGAATTCCTAAGTGGGAGAAACTTGAGGATGAACTGCGTGCTAAAAAGATCATCCCAGAGACAGACGATTGGATCGAACGTGCAAGAAATTGGTTTTACGGGCATGGGGGCACATTGGACTCGGAAGGGATGTGTATATATAACATACGATATAAAGAAGACCCCTTGCCAATCGAGAAAATGAGAAAAGCAGTAAAGGTTGTTAAAGATGGGGACTTCCTTCCCGATAGAGAGAATGATGAGCTCACACTCGCCCTTGGAAATAAGGAACATGATGGACGAACACGAGGCACAAGCGGCTCCAAACCATGGAGGACTAGGTTTCCTGAAGAGAGGAAGAAATATCCTGATAGAAGCCGTCAGAGGAGAAAGGACAAGGCGGAAGTTGAAGCAGATATTCAAAAAGAGCGAATGTGTATAATTGAAGAACGAATAAAGCAACAAGATGAAATTAACGCACTTAAAGAGCAAAGTACTACCGGCCCATCTCAGCAGCACATGGTGGTAGAACCTGCATTCGATGCTACCGGCCTATCGAATAATCGAAAAAGCAGTGTGGCTTCCACCAAGGTCCCAGGTGATGACAATGACAATGACGATGGTGCACCGACGATGGCTCCTATTGGCTACCCAGTGGATGATATCACGCAGATGACACACTGCGAGCTACATGTCAAAGTTGTGAACATATCAATGAAGGTGGCGGTCGGCTATGCCTTACCAATTGGACCCACACCAACTTACCACTGTCGTCCGGTTCCACAGGGCTACGCTGTTGTCGGGGTGGATAAAATCATGCCCACCTTTGAAGTTTTGAAGCTTGACTACCCTGCAGGTGAAGGGGATGTGATTGAACTGGGAGAAGCAATAAACGTCACCATTCTATCGACAAAGGAATGTATCGTGCTTCGAAATCACACGCCAAGGCCATCTTCACCGCCACCTCACCCGTCTCCAGCGAGGTCGTCGCCGCTGCGGCAGCTGTCTTCATCGCCTCACCCGGCTCCGTCGCCTCACCAATCTCTGGCGTAGCCATCGCCACGTCAGCCATCGCCGACGCCTCAGGATAAAAAGCGTAAGCGTACCACCGCTACTCTGCGTCGTGGTAAGCGATCGCTGAAACATAAACAAGAGCCTCTTTCAAAAGTACCAAAGGTTCCTCCCAAGAGAGCTTATGACTGTACTGAAGAGGAGACTACGGCTATCGTTGATGCAGAAACGACAACGTTTTTTGCTAAGCTAAGGCGGCCGAAAGAGTCAGAGTTCCCCAGCACCAAAGAAGAAAAAGCCCGAGTGTTCAAAATACTAAAGACTCTTCATCAACCCGAGCCAAAGCTGTCATCAGACTATGAGCGTTCTATTCTCAAGTCACATGCGGCACAACAAGTCTCGAAGAGCAGTACTGATGCAAGCGAGAAATCCGTTGCCCAACTCAGAGTACAAGCAAAACAGTCTTGTGCCCCTCTCAAGGTGATTTCCCATACCAATGTGGGGTCGAGCAAATATGCGGCCGAAGAGTAGTATGATCCAGAGGTAGTTGCACAATACGGAGAAGCTGCCGCTGCTCAAGGTATGAGTATTGCCCAGTACTTATCCCACTTAGAGTACTTCCCCGTGTGTGAAGTAGCATACAAATACCAGTACGGCAAACCTCTCGTCAAACCTGAGGAGGTAAATAATCTTCCAACAAAAATGCGAAGATTGCATAACTGGTACATGCATTCCACAAAGGCCGGGGCTAACTGGATAGTGCTGAGGGTTACAAAAAAGCATTATGGGAAAGAAATAGATGACATGGTATCCATTGAATTTGATGAACTATTTCAATTATTCAATCAAGACGCCTTGGACAAATCGTTCATCAGTGCCTATTGTCTGTAAGTACTAATTCTATAATTAATTTAGTCTCTAGCTATCTCACCTCATTTATTGCATGTATATAATCATACTATAATATGCAGAATGAAGATTCTCGAATGCAGCAGAGGACAAATCTATGACATTGGGTTCATTGGCCCATATTGGATTCATCAAGCTAATCTCAAAACAAACCCCCAGGATACGGAGGATAATATCCTACACGCGTTAAGGTTTCAAGAAACCAGAAGGGAAATACTATTTCCTTACAACTTCGAGTGAGTGTTATTGTATGTATACACTTTCTATTTCGCTTACTCGATGTTAAGTATATAATTGATTAGTTATACATGCGTAGCTTCCACTATATTCTGTTAATCATTCAACTTGACAAAGGGCGTGTACTAGTCATGGACTCGAAACATAAACCCCTTGAGCAGTGGAAGGACATGTAGATGCTTCTCCAGAGGTAATTCTAATCATTACGACACTATATCGGTAACGTTCGTGAATTTTATGATATCAAGTAATTAATAACTTCTTTTATTCGTTTTCTTTGCCGGGCAGCGCTTGGAAACGGTTCACCAACAAGGCTAGGGTGTTTGGAAAGAGAAGCTTACATTTCAACCACTAGATGTAAGTACCACTAGATATATCCGTGCATCTCTTTGATTCTAGTTTTGATACCGTTATTATCATGCTTGATTATTTTTTTGATTAAACTCTGTTCTCGTAAAGTGCCTGACGCAGGGACCAGGGAACAATTTATGTGGATATTATGTTTGCGAGTTCATCCGTCAGTCGTGCTATGAGAAGAGCAGAAATTTAGAGCAACTCCACGTAAGTAAACAATTTCTATAGTTTTTAATTACCATCAAATTGTGTGATGTTTCATTCATATAGGTTGACTCCTTTTTTAAATCAGATCGAACGTCTACGGGACGGTCTTCTGCCAAATGATCGCGTACGAGCAATTCAGGAGGAATTGGCGGGATCCTAAACCCAAAAGGAGAATACTATTCGGGTGTGTATAAAAAATAGAGATTGTACAAAGAGCTTATTTTGTATGTAGTGCATGAACTCGATCCATGTATCGAATGTAATAGGTTTGACACTTGGATCTATATTGTCATGATGATCTTGTGTAATATAATGGTTCCCTCATTAATAAGTGCAAAATACTAAATAAACAATAAAATAACATAAATAAATTCTCTGCCGCGGCATAAAAAGTGGCCAAAATGCTGCCGCGGCAACAAAAGTTGCCAAAATGAATTCTCTGCCGCGGCAAGAAATGTGTCAAATCTCGGCCGCGGCAGAGGGTTATTTGTCCCGGTTCGTGTGCTCCTCCCCCCTCGCCCTCTGCCGCAGCCACGTGTACGCCCTTTTGTCCCGGTTGGTGGGGCAACCGGGACTAAAGCCCCTTACCAACCGGGACACATGGGGCTGTTTCCACCAGTGGAGTAAGCCATGTATTATTGATCAAAATGATGGTCAAAGTTAATCCTTTAAATGTGTCTCCTATGTAATTCAGTGTTGCTATCTATCCCACCACCTTGTTCATTTGGATTTTCTAGTGTGAGACACAATCCTTTCAGGTAGCTAGGAATCACGGTTACACAATATAGGATTGAGGCTAACCTGACCCCAAAGAATTTCAATGGTGTCCACTGGTTTAATTCTCCGGTGATATTTTAATGATAGATTGTATATATGTCTCCGTAAGCAACAATTTTTTTGTTAATGCGTGGGGAAGTTGTTTTTTAGTATGGTTGAATACACATGAGACATGGATTTTCACTAGGTCAAGTAACGCGGTTTGGTGAGTACTTAAGTGGGTGGGAGACACGCCTAAACAAAAGTGTAACAGCCTTACCAATTACTTTATTTGATAATATTCCTATATTATATAATTAGATGCTAAGCATCATTAAAGCGATAAAAAATAGAGGAAACTACTCCCTCTATTTCAAATTACTATGCATTATGGGTTTGGTGAAAGTAAAAAAAATAAAGTTTGACCAAACATATTTAACAAAATAATAATATTTATAATATCAATTGCATATAATATAAAACTATGTTTTATGTCAAGTCTAGTTGTATTTATTACATATTTAAGATGTTGATATTTTCTTACTTCCTCTGTCCCAAATTACTTGGCGTTTTAGGTTTAGTCAAAGTCAAACTTTATAAACTTTGACTAGGAATATATGAAAAAATATCAATATCTAAAATATGTAATAAATATAGTTAGACTCGTCATAAAACATACTTTTATATTGTATAAAATTAATATTATAAATATTATTATTCTATCGAAGATGTTTAGTCAAATTTTAACATGTTTGACTTTGACAAAACCTAAAACGCAGAGTATTTTGGGACGGAGGGAGTATATATATAGTCGAAGTTTATAAGAGAGTGACTTTGACTAAATCCAAAATGCAGAGTAATATGGGACCGAGGGAGTATATGTGATCCCATTTGATTTGCATCGTACACCTAGAAAGTCAAGCCCAGTGTCGTCATTGGGCAATAGGTATGCATGTAACGTCACTCATGTACCTTATAGCCAATCATCAGTTGGCCAATTTAACAGAAAACTGATGGACTGGGATGCAAAAACTTCTAATTTGGACCTACACAGCGAGCCAAAACTCTGAAGTAACAGGGAGATGTTCCTATCATTGAAAATAAGCACTGTAAGAGGGTATCTTAGTTTTTTGTGGTTCATATGGAATTTTAAGAGTTAATAAAGTGGACTTATAGGGAGATGTTGCTAACTGAATTAACTCATTATTGGCGAGAGCTGGGGAAGAAGGTTCCAAGCAAGAAAGATGGCTGGTTGGTGTGCCGAGCATTTGGAACATTGAAGTCTCCTTAGTTCTCCGGCTCTGCCTATTTTTGCTAATCAAGTTTGAAATAACAATAGTTTATCATCACAAAGATTAGCATCAAATATGATTGGCACGTGGGTAGCCCCTGGAGGCACTGAATATTTGTTAAATGAATTCCGGTGCTCCACAATTCCTAAGAGGATGGCTAGGTGGGGTATGATCTGTTGTGCCATGTGGCTGTATTGGACACACTCCATTTCCTTATATAGATGATCTTAAAAGTATAGTACTCCCTCCGGTCCCAAAATTGAAGTAGCAGATTTTAGCAAAAGTTGGATGTATATGGATAATATCTAGTCTAGATACATCCAAATTTTTTAAAAAATATGAATCTATTGTAAAATAGAGGGAGTAGTATTTCTGTATGTAATTTTATATATAGAATATTGACCAGAGTCGCTGGATCTAAGTTAGCATAAAATTGTTATGTTTTAGCTTCTTGCAGATGTTGGATAAACTGAACCAGGAAAAATCATATGGGGTATGCTCGCAAATATTTATCCTATATGAGAATTGACTGGCAGATCAGAATTGGCAAACAATAACTGGAATTTTTTAAAGTTGGTGCCAAGAAAATTTTGTAATTAGATCATTGCAAACATAAAATATCATCATAATTCATCATACATTTCACCACATCCAAAAAAATAACTAGATACTTAGCTAGTACATCTAAGCGCTAACCCTAATATTAACCCTAAATTAAGATCTGGCCGATCGAGAAGTGGTGTAGGCGGCGACACTCACACAGATCTCGGTGGAGGCACCCGAAATGCAAAGCCATGAGCCTCCTCGACAGAGAGGAGGATCGCTCTTGCCAGCTAAGCCTCATTAGGCGAGCAGGTTTGTGTCGAAGTTTGCCTTCGCTTGGCGCTCGCGGAGAGACTCCTCGGTAGCACGCCGATGGAGGATCAATGCTAGGATGACTTCCTTGAGGATGTTCTTGCCCCGGGCTGTCGCCCTACCACAGATCCAGGAGTGGGCACCGCAGTTGCTCACCAGCAATGAGCGCCAAATCTCTATGTGGGCGAGCGGCGCCACGCATCGTAGCTCATCGCTTCTGGTGATTGGTGCGTGTGCTCCCCGCCTCCGCGTCGTGGCTATAGGGGCAACACTTGGTTGAATCCCTATGGCCACACAGAGGCGAGAATTTCCCACGACCACGCCTAGCATGGGTATAACCTATCGGGTTTATATGATTAGTTACCCTAGGCATACGAAGGCCCACGGCTCACAAATACCATGAAGAACAAGAGTCCAGGAAGCATCCAACAGACATAAGTTAGGTTTGGCGGTCAAGATAGAAAGGCAAAACGACATAAACTTAGTGTTGTAAACATAATATGTAACCTATATGTATATGTCTCTAGGACCCAGCCTATCATATAAAGGCTGGGAGAACCCGACGGAGAGGACATAATATAGTTTTTCAGCAATCAGCAATCCGTCGAGATCTAGAACGCATCTACCAAATCGACGACTTTGCAATCGTGTTTCCACCATAACCAGACTGCATCGAATTTCTTGTTTGTCTGATCAGCCGACAAAATCACCAGCTCTCTCTTTTCTACAAAACCCTAAGTCCATAACCATGGGCATTGCCGAGGCTACCCCATGTCAGCACCTATTATCCATAGCTTGGCTAGGTGTTGCAAGCATAAACTTTTGGAAAATAACAAAATGCTAAGTGTAACAATTTATTGGCCACAGAGAAACACGTGTACTCGGTTGGCAAGGACTCGAGATGCCAAAGATGAAAGGTAGCTGTGTTGACAACATGATTGGGAAAGGCGCGAGGCTTGCGAGTATCATCATGTTTGTGAGCAATCGTGGGATGAGTGGATTGATTTGCTGAAATGGTGCTTGATGTTGTTGGGTCAATACAAGTAGAAGTTGCTAGAGTTAGTGTTGGTTGGAAGAAGGAGGGGATGGATTACGATGGTGGGAGAAGGGATTGTGGGGGGAGGGGGATGTCTCCCTTGAAATCGTCCTTCGGCCCAAGTATATAGCATCTAGACGGGGCTATCCCGGCCACTGGATATTTTTATCCTTGTCGGGCCATTTTAGTGATATGTTCAGGGCATAGAAAGCACATAAATCCGCCTGATTTTGTCGGTGTGTATGAGAAATCACCAAAAGGAAAACATAAACAGAAAACACGAAAAATTGACCAAAAATGAATCTGCGTTTTCCTATTGGCAGGAGACACAGAGCTAGAATTTCTTGGCGAGATGGAGTTTTGTCGGTGTCCATCCATGGCGAGAGAATGCAAGTGTGCGCCTACCATTTGACACAGAGGTCGCTGAAGGGCGAGGTAGCAAGCAAGCAATAGGAGGCGGGCGATAGAGGTGAAGGTGGTAGTGGACAAGTGGGCGAGGGTGACAGGCCAGGTCCATTGCACTGCACTGCAGTAAAGGCGGGCGGGCCCACATAGGCCTTGGCGCCCCTTTTGTCGTCTCCCGTCGACTTTTGCTGTTGCCGCTGCTATTTTTTGATGCTTATCGCCTCCTCATCATCATGTCCGGTCGCATTCGTGCATGTGTTTGTGTTTGCGTTTCGGTACCACACACCACCACCACCTCCTGTATATTACTAGCTGATTGATTGATGCATGACTCAGGCGGCCGGCCGACCACGCGTTGATTACCTCCACCGCTACCTAATTAACCTAGGCTTCCATCCATCCATCCATGCTTGGAACCTTCCATCATTCCCCTGGTCTTGCTTCCGATCCATAGCTGGTTTAGGGGCAAAAAGAGTGTATGTGATGCTGGGAACCTTATCTATTATCTTTTTTGAAATGAGTCAAAAGCTTTGCCTTTTATATTAGGTGCAAACATAGATGGCCTAAGCCCAAAGAAAACACCCCATGAAAGGGAAAAAACACTAGCTGGTGATTTTCGGTCAGCAAGGTTATAGAGCCTGTGCAAAATGATAAGTGTGTAAGCATGCTAGCATTTTTGCCCATAAAACTCTGGACAAAACCATCAAGTTTGCTGCATTTTCTATTGAATTTCTTGACAGAGCCCGTGCAACTGTCGTACCTTCAATAATTGAGGGAATTTTTGGGGGACCTAAATGAAAAAAAGAAATGCCACCCCCCAAACATCCATAATTTTGGTTTTCCCTCGGTATTTTTGGTGACATTAAATGGAGTGCGTTCTTCTTTGTAGAAGTCATTCTTGCGGAAAAATGATGCCTTAACTGTTGGTGTTTTCTTAATGCGATATTTTGCAATGGTTCTGTCATTGTTCCCTACTTCATGTACTATTTATTTACGTTTTGGCATCCTTGGCTTACTTCTACTTTGAAATAGATTCATTATGCTCTTTATGCATCCATTTATGCAAAATCCAAGTGGTATAACCATAATTTTGCAAGAAAAAAAATCACATATCCATAACACTTAGATTGTTCCATCACTTTTGTGTGCTTGCACGAATCCATAATCGAATTTTTAGGACATGGGTACTCCTGAACCCTACTATACTTACCCTACCATTAAGTTACATATTATCTAGGTATTAAGTTATAGAAAAGTCCGTGACTTAGCGGCCCCTTCTTACTGTTCATTTGGAAATTTGTTATTTTTGCTTAACCTACATAGTTTTGTGTTTCGGTACGCCAACGAATCACGCACGCATGTACATGCTGCCTCTACGTGCAAACATTTTTTTTAAAAATTTTCACTTCATTTAATACGGTTTTTGTTTTTTTGAAAATAGCCGGGATAAGGAGTATCCCTACCTATCACTAGGGTTGCAAGCGGCAAACCCGCGTAAGCCTACGGAAGTAAAAATGTTTAAACTACAGTAGAATAATGTTGCTAAAAAAATTAACTAGACAAACCAAATTTGGATACAAAACGGATAGGACAAACCGGACCGGGTGCCGCTTTAAAACCCTACCCATTACATATTTCTGGCACGAATCCTAATGTCTAATTGGACGGTCCCTTGATCGGTGGCGACCGAGAAATATCAAAACCCTCATAGTAGGAAGCAAAATGACCATGTCAAAATATTTCATTCTCATGGAGAGAGATATACGCTGCATTGTTGTGCGATGGGTTTTATGGATATATATCGCGAGCATGTGCGTGACGATACCGCCCGGCCGGCCGGCCGCCGGCAGATAATTAACCATGCACTACTGCAGCGGGAAAGCAGCAAGTTGCTGAAACCACGGCGGCGCACGGCACGCCGCCGCCTGTGCAGTGCACCATGCATGTGGTAAAGTGGATATGGTCCAGTAGTAGTATTTATGGGGGCGATGAATTCGTAGCTAGTAGCTGGGGCCCGTTCCGTTTTGTCGCTACCTCTGGAGCACAGGCTTAAAATCCGAATTAAATGCCTTTTTAATTTGGTTTCGGTACACGTCGCTCCCACGCTCGCAACTTGTTCTGCTTCAGATGACGTACTTGTCGGCTCTCTTTTTTTCCTTATTACTTATTCATATACTTATATTTTTTGGGCCGGAAAAACTTTATAAAACACAGTATGATCTCTCTTCCGATCCAGAACGAAAACTACATGCATGGGGAGTAGTCGTAACCTGGGCACATCATGAATCAAAGCGTTGATTTGACAGTTTGTGTGCCTGCTAGCATATATATATAATCTGCGAGAAATGTGGGTATCTTATTATGACGAGCTAGCGAGCGAGGCAAATTATTCTTTGAGTGGAACAACGTGAGATTGACGTACGTGCCTTCTCTCAACGAGTAGTTCGTTTGTACTCACTCCGTTTGGAAATATAAGATGTTTTACGTTTGTGAATAAGATGTATCTAGACACGTTATAGTGTCTAGATTTATTTAAACCTATATACTAAAAGATGTCCAGAGATGTGGTACCTGAAATTTTATGCCATGGAATTCCTCATGAAAAATGGTATTGCATTATTCGCCAATTCCAAAATTCGAATACCACGTGCCAAAACGCTTGGAAAATCTTGCACTATATGTCAAGTGGAGCAGTAATGGTTCAAATCTGGACACAAGAGTGATGGCCCGTCCAATGAATAATGCATCAAGTGGCATGGCATGGGCGATGGACGATAGGCTTCTAGACCGTCTGCGGTATCATCAAGGAATGCACCATATCCGCCATGTGCCAGAAGTATTAGTATATATATCCATTTAGTTTCATGGTCAGCTAGAATCAGGTAGTACTGTATTACCATAACCAGCAAGTTCAATCTCTCGAGATGCATGCACCTGCACTTCTGCACGCCTAACTTGCCTTTCTTGGGTTAGCAACGTGCATGCAATATTATACTGGTTGCTTTTGGATCCTGTCAAAATCCAATGCTGTGACGCTCGTGTTCAAGTCAAGGCGTGTTCAATAGCCAGCTTTCCCCTGTGTAATATTTGTGGAATTTTGTACAATGCGTGCATGCAGACAATCAACCGCGGCGGCTAGTTCTTCACAACGTTTTTAGCATGCCTATATATACACAACGATTTACTTTACTTATATATATTTGGGTTCACAGGATAGCTAGAAATAACACTATTAGCTTCAATTTTAATGGAAAAAATATTAATCGCATAATCTTTCATCATTTCCTGCCAACACAAATATATATGGTGCGAGAAGCAATGGTCACGGCTGCTTTGGGAGACCATACCAGTATCTTGACCGCATCTATATTCATCAGAAACCAAGGGAGAATCATGTAAGACTATATAGGGTGACAAAGCTAAGCTAGGTTCTCTGGTTATGCGTTGCATCGTTGAGGGAAGCTTGACCCCTCATGCATCTATGCACGCATCCGTGCTAACTTTGACTAAGAAAAGCCGACACCAATGTCTAGAGCTCAAATGAGAGGAGAGGAACACCGCCAACACACTCGACCGATGCAAGAAATAGTTGCATGTACCATACCATACGGTGTATTATTTGTTATTTACCCAAAAGTTCATCTGCCTTGCATCTTCTACCCAAACTTGAGTGTACATTAGTATATACCCAAAAATAATTAAATGTGTTTATGTTTTACGCAAGAGGGGTTTTCTATAAACTAAGCAAATTGTACCCTTTAATGTTGGATGGACATCTTTTTCAGACTTCCACACACGCTCTGGCCTCTGCTGTTTCTGCATTTGGACATTGTACTGATAGTGCCCAAGGCTGAGGCAAGTGGAGTATAGTATCATCCCGCAGGGCATGCCCAGCGTTGAGCTCATCCCAGGCTGCTGGTACGTTTGATTTCAACATTGCAGCAGCAGCAGGAATATGATCAACATTGCAACAACAAAAATATGTGCACAAATATATATAAACAAAGGAATGTGTTCACAATGGATTGTATTTAAAGGTATACGAGTAGTAATTAACATGTTTACGACATACGAAAATAATGTCGGAAGAAGTGAACATCACAAGAAAATTCAAACTGTAGCTCAACTCACATATCACACGAAATGATTAAAGAAACTATGAGTATAATTTATTCTCCTCTTGTTAGGAGTAATCTTTCTCGCGGTTCTTATCTTCTCTTTTGTGGGAGTATATACTGGAGATGTAGTAAACAATACTTCCTTCGGTTAGAAATATAAGACATTTTAGCTTTATAAAATAAATGTATCTAGAAACCTTTTAGTGTATAGGCTCCGAACCTCTACCAACCTATACACTAAAAGACGTCTAGATACATTTGATTCACAAAGCTAAAACGTCTTATATTTCTAAACGAATGGGGGTACATGGCAATCACCGACTCACTTTGCACATGCCAAGAATATTCAGCATCCTGCTATTCGCTATTTGTTCTATGTTATTGCTAACACCTTGTAGGCACGAAATGAGTTTACAAGACTCAATCAGGACGGCATTTTGGTCCTCACAAAAGCTTCTTTCAACAACTTGTCACTCAACTTGGGCGCAATTCTTGTGCGCTACTTGGAGCACCAATCCTCCCAAACCCATGGGCCAATCACATGTGGAGGCGTTATCACCGTGCTTGCCATTGCCTTGGGCGTCGACCTAGGTGAGTTGCAACCATTGCAAGCTAAGCGACGTGTTGCTTTCTCTACTTTAAAAGCTTGTGGAATGCTCACTAGGAGAGGTGGTGGTTATTACTGGCATATTGCTGGAGCTAGGCGTCTCTACCCTGCTCCTTTGCCTAATGGTCTTTTCTCTATCGAGGAAGGACGTTTGCTATATGATTTGCAGTTTGAATAACACCAACCTGAGGAGGAGATTCCGGATGGGGATGAAGACCAAGAAGAGGAGCAAGAAGTTCCTGATCAAGAGGAGCAGCCACCAAATCGGTTCGCTACATATCAAGATTTCCAAGAACTTGGAGAAACTGTGGAGGGGATGCATAATCTCGCCCCGAACCTCCGAAAAACCACTAGTAATTTATCAACTCAATTTGAAAACTAGAGCCACAACTTTTCCCGCCACCACAATAATTTTAAGGGCTTGCAAAATCCTAAGCTTAGGGAAGTCTCCGCATTATATTTGTTTGGCGTTTGTTTTTAAATAATTCGAGGAATGCTTTTAGTTTGAGTTTATAGGAACTCGTGTTGGTTTCCCCAACACTTTATCTTTATCTATTTTTAACCTCCTCTCTTAAAAAACAACAAAAAGATTTTTCCATTTATCTTTAATTTCCCTCTTCCTTTTTCTATTCTCCTCATGGTTCTCGCATATTTGCAGGAGAGTGACCGACTTTGAGTTTCCAAGAAATAAATAAAAGGGAAAGAGAGAAGTGGAACCAATCATGACAGGTATGCCTTATGACTCCCCACTTTTGAAGTTTGAGAAACCCATGCTAGTTAGTAGTAAATGTTAAGATATTATATTGGTGGAGTGAGTCTTTATATTGGAGTAAAATTTTGTTTGCATGGGTATTTAGTTGAGTATGTTTTGTTCCAGCTCTTGTAGTTAACCAAGTCTTGCCTAAAAAATTGCTAAACAATTTTAGTAAGAAAAATTCTCAAAATTGAAGGCTTGGGTGTTTTAGTCTTGAAATCTTATTCCTAGAGACACTCAACACCATGGAAATAATGACTGCCTGGATAGCTCTCTTTGAAAGGATTTGTTCAATAGAATTAATGTTTAGAGGTTTTTGTGAGCATGCCAAAGTTTGACTTGTGAATCATAAGAATGATATAGCTTTATGCGTGTCAAACTCCATGGGATGCCAACAACTCCGCTAGCCTACGAACGATCTTCATGGGGGAAACTCCTAGATTTCGGCTATGAGTTGATTAAACATTTTTAGCACCAATGCTATAATGGGTAAGATTCTTGGCAACCTCGTGTAACTGTGTTTATGATGGAACCACTCCTTTGGATGATATGAGTAATCATTATGCAAAGGGAAAAAAACCTTGGTAATGCCACGAGTGTCCATCACAGTCCGATGAACTAATTATTTTTTTTGGCATGCTCTCAATTACTTAAAAACTGAAATTCTTGAAGGACAATGAATAGAAAAGTAGTGCTTGAAAAGTCTCGACTTATTGATGGGGAAGAATTTAGATACTTTAGTGTATATGCTTTTCAGGACAACCTCTCACACTCTCAAATTTACATGATTATACTTTATTGTTCAAAGGCAAGGTTATGAGTTGATTACATGACATGGAATAGAGTTTACTCATTTGAATCATCCATGCTAACAATAATCTTGCTGCTCTATAAAGATTCATTAAAACCCGTATGATATGCTTGCTATTACTCTATCTATGCTGAGTTTTTCAGATTAATAAAGTGGAGGAAACATGAGACTACTTATCATGAGTAAGATCATCATCTCGTTATTTCAGTTTAAATGCTGAATTCCTTTTTGATTTTGGTTTTCTTGCTCAAGGACTATCAAGTTTAAGCTTGGGGAGGTTGATGGTTGTGAAATATAGCCATCTATATCGACATTTAAACTAGATATTATTCATACTTTTAATGAAATATCTCTCTAAATCCCGTCACTAATGCCTAATGATCAAAGGGTTATGCAATCCTGTCTTTCCATTTTTCCCTGCGCAGGAAATGACGTTTGATGATGGGAAATCACAACATTAAAGTCAAAGATACGAGATTTCCAACAACCCAAAGAAACCAGGGGTCGTGCAGAGGAAACAATGGCTTTAACGACCAACTATACGACGAAATATTTTTTCGGCCGTATAGTTTCCACCGACACCGCAAGGTCAAATAGAACAACTTTTGTGAAGGGACCCATATATAAAGAGACCTATCGCGACGAGAAACGAGAGGAGGAGAACACGAAAACACAACACCGAAGATCCGCCAGAGGAATAGATCTAGATCCAATCTCACAAACCCTTCTCCACCACCATAGCCATAGTCCACCACTTGTAATAGTAGATACCATCTCCAATTGGCGATATTGTAAGCCTATTACTATCAATCTCATGATTTCCAATACAATGTTTATGATTGTTGATCTCATCTTTATGTGTGAGTAATTCTCCTTCGGCCTAGCTATGTAGTTTGTGCATGATATTTATCATGGATGGGATCGTGTATTAGTTTGTATGGCATGATGATTATTGTATCCTCTCTTGCCTTAATCTAAGGACTTGTCAGGTACCCAAGACCCCAAGGATTGATCCAGGTATAAAGAGTATGAGTAATGACTAATCTGTAGGATAGGAACCCCAATGACAGAAAGGGTAGTACGGTTGTATGTGAGGGATTTATTTAGGATTAACAGTGATGTCACTGCGCATATCGTTAGTTCTCTTTCTTCTATGGATGAGACTAATAGGCTATTGCTATAAGCGGTTGCGGAGGTGATAGCAGTTATGGATGCACTGCCCACATATAATTATCTTACTCTAACGATTACATGTGTACTTTATTATTATCTTTTTATTCCCATCGGATGTTTTGCACAACTACAGGTGAAACCGAACGCCCCAGGCCCTCTCTCTCCATCATCGACAACAACAAAAGATCGCAAACTCTTGGTCCGCTAAAACACTAAAAGAATTCTAAAACTCCTGAAGGTCCGTTAAAGTAACTTCACCAAGCTTTCTGCTTCCCGAGGATTCGATAACCTAGGTCTACTAGGGAAAAAGTGCTATACTACATTCATAATCCGGATCGAAGGTATCACAGTATCACCGTATTTAGGAAACATAGGATAGTTTTCATCATCCTCTTCTTCTTGATTGCCATCATAATCTCTTTTTCTTCATGCTTGGTCCATCAATTATAGCTAGGCATGTAACCTCTTCGAACCAGGTGGCCACGAAGGATTTTCGAGGAAGAGTGCTCCTTGACGTTCTAACATTTAACACATGAATAACGCATAAACCATTCTCTTTGTTTGCCTTAGCCACATCAATAAATTTATCCACGCCTTCAATGTACTCGGAAGTACGTCGTTCACCGTACATCCATCCCCGCCGGTTCATCTGTATCATATAATTAAGTTTATCAAAAAACATTACAGAACATCATGAATAGTGAAATGACCACTTTACATCGGCACATGCATTGTATCAATGACAGATGAAAGGATATGGTTGCTAATCTCGATCGAGTAGGAAAGAAAGAGGAGAAAGCGCAAGTGTGGTTCGGGCACCTCATATTATTTTTGTTTTGTGTGAAATCAAACGGCATCATTTCCTCGGACATTTCATCGAACACCTAATGTGCATAGAAAAAAACTAGCACACACATCTCACATCTTCCACCATAAAAACAGAGGAGAGAGAGGACTGGCTGCGTATTTATAGGTAGGCAGACTATTTGTCCCGGTTTGTGACACAAATCGGGACTAAAAGTATGCGACAAATCACGTGTCCCGGTTTGTGTCACAAACCAAGATGAATAGTCTCTTCCGAATTGGAATGAACGCCCTTCGGCTCCCATGTGACGCTTTCTACTAGTGCCCATATATGCATCACCGTAGATGGCGAAACCACTTCTCATGTTGTGGTTGGTTGCATCATGCATGCTGGACCATACCCATATATGGACACACCACACGTATGCCCCCAGGCATTCTTTAAGAAGAGCACGGCTGAGGTTCGGTCGGCGCATTCTATCAGGACAGGACCATCTCTGCATACCATATTTAGTATTTCCGGTGGAGGAACCTACCCGTTGAGCATATGCAGGTGCACGCCATTAGAGATTCAGGCACACGACGCTGTATCAGCTCGATCGACAGCAGTAGGTCAAACGTAAACGACAAGAAACATTTGCTGCTGCTAAAGGAGGAGGATCCATCCATGCATGGTGCTCAGCTCGTACAAAGCTGCAGGCAATTTACTGCACTGATCACTGGTCACTGATCTGCGCGTGGCGTGCTAGGCTAGCTACTATTCGCATCGCGACGCTACTTACTTTGCTGCAACTTTCGGACAAAGCACATGCATGCATGCATGTCTGCCCCCGCCATGGCGCCATCGCCATTGGAAGCGCTAACTTTGAAGCTTGGGCTGGCCCCACCGACGAGCCGCTCACCCAATGAGAAAACATGGTCTAGACCGACTCCCTCTCTACTTCCCTTTGTCGTCTACTCTGGTCTTAGTTGGGCCGATGGTGCTGTATAACCGATTTTCTTACTTTTCTTGAATTGACATAAAATTTTAAAATTTCATTCAAATATTCAGATAGTTTACACATTTGAACGAAATTTAAGTAAATCTGAACCTACACCTAAATCTAAGCCTAACTCACAAGCCTATGCTAGAAGATCATGCCCATCGATCTGCTTGTAGTTCTGTATGGGATTCTTTCAGCAAACCAGAGTGCCTCGGGTGGTGCTCAGCTGATTCAGAAGACATTGTATTAGTTCAGCCCACTAAGAAGCGAATGAACAAGTAAAACAGTAAATAAATGATATGCAATATAACCATCAGGTGTGTAATCAACTTGTCCTCGTCCATCATGAAGGTCGTGCTCTGCTTATAAAATATCACTCCTGCAATAACCATAACCTTACACACCACCATCCACTTCCTCATGTGGTTGTAAAGTAGCTCAGTATGGGTGGCTGTAAGGCCTGTGAAGTCAAGAACATCGTTGCAGACATTATGGAGGTGCTGTTTTTTGAAGCTTTAGGGAATAGTTTATCCCTCTTCTAACCTGCTCACAGACCCTGTTTTAGAAGAACTCTAACAGAGATGGTTCCCACACCATTGGAGGTTTGGGCATTGTATTGAGCTAGATCATGTTTTGCATTACCAGGCTGCATCCAGGACAAGTCATACTTCACTAATTAAGGATCGGATAAATCTGGAGAAGACATGATTGCCTACAATAGAGCTAAACCTTAAGAATCGAACTACTATGGTAAGTATGAAAATTTGTTCGACTTGTTGTACAATCAATCTCTAACAAGGAAGTACACACATGCTTGCATATCTATGATACATCATCAAGGGAAAGATGTTCTTACTATCAAAAGGAGTAGGATTGAGCATCGAGGTCAGGAAGAGGGGGGACGGCATGCTCGACGAAGTAGCCGGAAGGACCACCATCGATGGAGAAGGCACAACCACAACTCGAACGGTAAGCATTGAACTACTAGATGCAAATAACCTAAATTGGTCAATCAATACAGATCTACATACATCTAGCATGCTTATAGATCTACTCTACCACATCCATGGTTAGATCTTTCTTACGGTCGTCGAAATAGGCGGATTCAACACTGGTGATGGAGAAGGCACACCAGTGATGACCGCCGCTGAGATCTTGGTAATACTTTCTCCAATTTATAATAAGTGTCGCTAATTTAATTATAAAATTATACAAAATCCGATAGTAGTATAAGTTTTGTGTTAATATTTTGGCATATATGCATTATCATTCGAGACGATGGGGAGACGTGCACCCATATGGGCAGTGCTGCTTGTATCGGCATACACTGATGCACGTGGCTGGGTATCTGTCGGCACGCATCGTTAGTTAGCAGCATTAACTAGGCATGGTTTGCATGCCAAATTAGGCCGTGTGATGACCCCTGCTAATTAAGCAAAGCTTGCGACGAGGCGGCTTCACGCACGGTCGACACGTAGCAGCGCTAGACAACAAAACTGTAAAGGCCCTCGACTGCGAGAAGCAGAAAAAACACGTACGTACATGCGTGAGCGAGCGAGCTGCGACCGTGGTCCTGGGCTGGGCTGCCACACTGCCACATGCATAGAGATTGTCCCGCCCGTACGTATCCGGCCGGCTGGCCTCTTGTTAGCTTCGTCGTCTTGTGAGGCTCATCATGTCTTATCAGCTCCATTACTTCCACTGTTGGAATGGACGCAACGACAAGCGCTAGTAGTAATACATCATTGTACGCAGAGACCACCACGTAAAATTTTCAGAAAAACATTCATTGATTCATCACAAGTACTAGCATCGTATAGGGTGCTAGCCGTGGCACCAATGGCCCTCGTGAGCACAATGAGAACGAATTCAAGAGGTCAATTTGAAATTTTAATCACTTTTTAAAGATATATATATTTAAGAAGCTAACACCGGTCATCAGCTGAATCGCGTGACTGACGTGTTAATGCGTACACAAGTAGAAAAGGCCTAGCGGCGACGTTTGGAAAAGAAGATTCGTGGTATTGAATATGCACGCCACTAATCTCATGTCACCGATAGAAGACAGTGGTGGCGTCCAAGCTGAACGCTACTAGTTGATGTAGTGGTGACGTTTACAGTAACAGTCACCAGTATTAGTCATAATAGTGACGTTTCCTATACCTATTTGTGACGTTTCTATTATTTTGAGCGCCACAATTGAGTTTTCGAAAATTAAAAAAAGACTGATACATCCAATTAAATATTCACAGCACAACAGGATATATTCATACAATCAACTACATATAGTAGCACATCATTACAATCAACTACATACATATATATAGTTGAGCTAGCTAACTACATAGCACTAACTATTAGTCCACAAAAGGATTGTCAACAACAATGTCCGTGCCATACCTAATGACAGCAGCAAGAATCTCATCATCCGAAGAAGCGTCAGAGTCTATCGATGATTCAAGGCATAGGTAGTTGAAGTAGCTCATGCGATCTTTACGGAGATGGAAGACCAACTTATCCTGAGCGTCCATCTTATAGGCATCGACCATCTCAGTCCACCTCGGACCACCGAAACAGGTGTGCTTCGCCTCATTCATGACTTGGACCGTGTAGGTCTCTGCAGGTTGCCTAGAGGCAGTAGATCGACCTAAAACTGTTCCTGCTGCCACAACGGCAATCGAAATGGTCTAGGAACTCAAGTCTAAACTTGCAGGATATATTTTGCATATAGAATTATAAGAAAGCAACAATTAGCACGTAATTCAGTTGCAGGGTATATATAGTTTGATTGCTTGTGAATGGACATACCATACTAACTTTGCAGTCAAAGGGGAGCACTATGATAACTTTCTTGTTCTTGCACCCTTGATAACCACAATGCTCACACCCATCATCATAAGTAGCAAAATATAAGAAGCAGGGTATATATGATCATGCAAACTTAGTTATATAGACCATTTTAGCATCATAAGTAGCACAATATATCAACATAACACATAAGTAAGATTAGCTAGCATCATAAGTAGCATAATATATCAACATAACACATAAGTAGTATGATAGGTAGAATAACAGTCACATAAGAACATCCTAAACTCAAGTAGACCCAGTGTCAGTGACATCGTCGTCACGCAAGATGGACTAGTTAGGCTGCCAGAGTGGTCCTGCCGAGTGCCAGAGGGGCTGGACTGACACAGTTGTTGCGTGCCGGAGGGGCCAGCTTCTTCCTGCCCGCGCTGCTGCCATTGCCGGCTCCATCTCTCGCTGAGGACCTTGTACTGGACCGCCATCACCCGGGGATCAAGTACAAGATCCCTGACCAAGGGGCCATCCTCCTCGTGATGGTGGCACGCCAGCTGCCTCTCTGCTTGGCGGTGCTCCCTCTCCTCGACCCTTGTGGCGATCCTCATGCCCTCTGGCACTAACATATGCTCCACACAATGTTCCTCCTCAAAGTTGAGGACCGCTCTCGCCCCCAAGTGCTGGACCGCGGCGCAGCCGTAGGCGGGGGCCGCCTGCCACGGGCACCTCAAGGTTCCTAGCTAGATCTTCATATTGTTCACTGTGAGCTGAGCTTCCCAAGTCGGGGTCCTCGTGGGTTTCCGGTGAACACCATGAAACCTCGACTCCGACTCCGACATCATACTAATTAAACGACAACATTTTCATAGAACAACATATAAGAAATAAATATATATGTACATTAAATCATCTATACTAAATCAACTACACTAAAATCATCAATACTAAATCATCTACAATCATCTACCCTAAATCATCTAAACTAAATTATCTACTCTAAATCATCTAAACTAAATCATCTATACAATCTTCTACCCTAAATCATCTACAATCATCTACCTAAATCATCTACCCTAAATCATCTATACAATCATCTACCCTAAATCATCTACAATCGATCTAACTAAATCATCTATACTATTAAAACAAATAAAAAAGGGGAAAAGGGGGGCTGGTGGAGGCGAGGGGAGAGCGGAGTGGCGGTCGGCGCGTGACGAGGAGATGGGACGAGGCAGCGTCGAGAAGGGATAAGGCGATGGCGATCACGGTCGGGGCACGGGGATACGGGATGAGGCGGTGTCGGTGAGACGGGTACGAGGAGGCGGTGGCCGATGTGGTCGAGGTAGGGGCGCGGCGTCGGGGGCGGTCGAGCCGGGGGGGGCGTCGACATGGATTGAGAGTGAGAGAAGCAAGATGGGGGAATTGCGGGGAGAGTGCGGTTCTCGCGAGGCAGCGTGGGTGGAAAATATCATCAGATTGGTGGTGTTTAGAAATTATAAACGCCACCTCTAAATTTGGCCCAGTTCCACCTGTGGGCCCGCTTTAGTAGTGGCATCTGCCGTCCACCGAACGCCACCGTTAAGGACTAGTAGTGGTATTGGGTTTATTTGAGACGCCACTACTATTTTGCCTTGTAGTAGTGGCGCCCAATATGTTCTACATGCCACTAGAAAAATGAATACTATAAGGCTATTCCTACTAGTGGTAGAATGGCTCATTGCTCGCTACTGGGCGGCCAGCCTCCTTCGTTACCACTCTTTCATGGGAGAACACCATGACACGAGGATCGATGGCTGCATTTATCCCCTCGACAATGCCGGTCGTGGCCCTTTCCTGGAGAGTAGTTTCGAAGGACGCGAGGAGGGTTGTCTTCTCTGGATCCGGCGGTGGCTTCTCCTCCTCCTCCTCCTCCTCCTTCTCCCCATCGTCGACCTCATCCATTGATGCCTACTCATCATTGTCTTCATCCAAAGTGAGAGGGGTTGGGTCCAGCGATGGGAAGTGTCCGTGCGAGGGCATCATAAGTTTGGCCCAGGTGGTCGCTTGGCGGCAAGGCATGTTCGCATCGATGGTGGGAAAGGCGGGGAGATATGTGAAGTTAGGAGGCAATGGGGCATGTATGTAATGTGGGATACAGGTGAAGTGGCTAGTCCCTAGTCGCCTCCTGGGTCGACTATCCAGCAACTCTAGATCCCTCCCACCCCACCCCAAACAACCATGGCGCTGGTGCCCAATTCACCATGCCAACAGTGGGGCGCCCCTTATTTTTTTGGCCATTCCCACTCTTTGACCCCAACTTTTGTCGTTGTCGCGTATTAGATCGATTCCAACCTTCCAATGGCTAGTGTATTTTTTGTCTCTTTGTTTCTAATCCGGTGCTGCCTATGCGACCTCATGAGGGCGTGGTCAACGCCCCAACAGGGTGCACACCCTGCAGTACCTCTCTACTCGATGACGACATCCTTAGACACGATCTGCCAATGCCACCTTCATGGGTGACCTCCACCTCGACTTGCCTGCATCGGATCGCCGAGGCCGCTGAGCTTGGTGGCACCATCATGGGCAGGAAGGGCGATAAGATCGACAAAGGAGATGGTGCTAATTCATGCACACTCTAGGATCAGTTTGTTGGTGTCGTTCCTTGTGTTTCTTTGGCTGGGCACGCACATCGCACAAGAAGTTGTACATAAAGCATGCATGCATTCTCAGATCTATAGATGTCGGATTGACACATGTGGTGTAAGGGAATTTTGCCCTTAATGATTATTTCGGTTAACATTGATATCAGAGCTAAAGTGTGGACTAATATTACCTACAAGTGGTTATATAGGTTTTAGTTCATAAGTGATAATGGAAGGTGGTAGGAGATCCCCATTTGCTATTCAAGATAAGAGCCAGTGTTTCCATTAGATATCTCTTTTATTCATGCTTGAGACGTATAAGATACACATCACTATTAAGAGGGGCGGTCTCGATGAGCTCTTTGGGGAGGCCAATATACCCTATACACATCCTAACACCAAATAGACATCGCACCCACTAGAGGAGAGCATAGGACTGATACCTTCGATCCGGATTACAGATGTAGTATAGTTCTTTTTCCCTAGTAGACCTAGGTTTATCGAATCCTTGGGAAGCAGAAAGAAAAGTGAAGTTACTTAAATGGACCTTCGGGAGTTTTCGAATTACTTTTGTGTTTTCATCGGACCAAGAGTTTGCGATCTTTTTGTTGTTGTTGACGATGGAGAGAGAGAGGGAATGGGGCTTTTGGTTTCACCAGTAGTTGTGCAAAACATCTGATGCGAATAAAAGATAATAATAAAGTATACATGTAATTGTTAGAGCAAGATAATTATATGTGGGCAGTGCATCCATAATTGCTATTGCCTCCGCAACCGCTTATAGCAATAACCTGCTAGTCTCATCCATAGAAGAAAGAAAACTAATGATATGCATAGTGATGTCATCGTTAATCCCAAGTAAATCCCTCACATATAGCCATACTACCCCTTCTGTCACTAGGGTTCCCAACCTGCAGATCAGTTATCACTCACACTCCCTATACCTGGATCAATCCTTGTGGTCTTGGGTACCTGACAAGTCCTTAGATTCAGGCAAGAGAGGGTACAATAATCATAATGTCGTACAAACTAATACATGATCCCATCTATGATAAATAATATGCACAAAAAGCTACATGGCTAGGCCAAAGCCCTTAGCCCAAGGAGAATTACTCACACGTAGAGATGAAATCAACAATCATAAACATTGTAATAGTGACCATAAGATTGATAGCAAATAGTCTTACAATGTCGCCAATTGGAGAAGAGATCTACTACTGCAAGTGCTGGAATATGGCTACGATGGTGGAGAAGGGTTTGGAGATTAGATCTAGATCTATTCCTCCGGTGTGGTGGCTTCTGGTGGCAGGGAGAGTTATGATCGAAAAGGGATAGAGTTTTCTCGTCGCCCGAAGCCTCTTTATATAGGGGTCCCTTCACGAAAGTTGTTTTGTTTAACCTAAGGGAGTCGATGGCAACTATACGACCAGAACTATATTCCCGCCGTATAGTTGGTCGTTAAAGCTTCTGCCTCCACTTCACGGCTCCTGGTTTCTTTGACGTGTTGGAAATCTCGTATCTTTGACTTCATTGTTGTGATTCCCATCATTATACGTCATTATCTGCGCAGGGAAAAATAGCAAGAAAGGATTGCATACCCCTTTGATCATTAGGCATTAGTAGCAGAGTTTAGAGAGATACTTCATGAAATATATGAATAATATATAGTTTAAATGTGAGTGAGGATGGCTATATTTCACAGCCATCAAGGACACAGGAGAAAAACTACATGTTTAAGGGTTTCTACGAAACCGGCAGACAATTGGGTATCACCAGACGTGCCGCCGGTTTGAACTAGAGGCTACCGGTTTAAGCACCCACATAACAAAATGCCTTAGAGTAAAACAGTTTGGCAGGGCGCTGATGTCTACGCACTTCTATTCTTGTAGACAGTTGTTGGGCCTCCAAGTGCAGAGGTTTGTAGAACAGCAGCAAGTTTCCCTTAAGTGGATCACCCAAGGTTTATCGAACTCAGGGAGTAAGTGGTCAAAGGTATTCCCTCTCAAGCAGCCCTGCAATTAAGATACACAAAGTCTCTTGTGTACCCAACACACCCAATATAGGTGCACTAGTTCGGCGAAGAGATAGTGAAATACAAGTGGTAACGGTGTCAGAAAAGAGCTTGACAGTGAGGTAAACACTAAAGCAAGCAAACATGCAACAGATCTAGTAGCAAACGGTGTTTCAATGTTTATAAACAAGGCCTAGGGATCATACTTTCACTAGTGAACACTCTCTCATATAAATATCATATCTTAATGATACTATTCTTAACTACTCTCTGGTTGGACACTCTAATCCATGCTAGGGCTATAACAACACTCCTCAAAGTCCGCCTTCCCCAATCTAGATAACCCCACACTGTCACCTTGAGCACTAGATGGTTCCAACAAACACCACAATTTCATAGAGACATCCAACCCCAAATATAACACATAACAAATATTCAATCTAGCCAAAGTGCCACACACACGGTATGCACGCTGTCACTTTCACACACGTGGGGAAAACATAGATCTATTAAAGCATAGAGAGTATTTATGTAGACTCAAACCTAAGTGCCACCATGGCGTGCACGCTGTCACTTTCACACACATGGGGAGAGCAGAGATCTAATGAAGCACTTGAGTAGCAAGGTAGATCTACTAGATTACAAAGCTCATGACCACAACAAGATCATGCATAGAAAGAGAGATGAACACATAGCAACCGGTAGAGCCCTTAGCCCTGAGGAAGAACTACTCCCTCCTCATCATAGGAATCAGCAACGGTGATGGAGATGGTGGTGGAGATCGATGCAGATGGCTCTGGGGGCACTTTCTGGTCCCGGCAAGGTGCCGGAACAGAGACTTTCTGTCCCCCGAATCTCCCCTTCGGTGGCGGCGGCGCTACAGAGGTTTTCATGAATTTCTTCTGGATTCCCTAGGGTTTTTGGGTCGGAGGCTTCTTATAGGCACAGGAATCAAGGTCGGTGGGGGTCTAGGGGGCCCACACCCCCTCCAGGCGCCTCTAGGGCTTGCCCGCACCTAGGAGGGGTGCGTCCACCCTGTGGCCCCCCTCCGGCTCTGCTTTGTGGTTCCGTGTTGCTCCGGGAAAAATAATAACTTTGGCTTTTGTCCCGTCCAATTCCGAGAATATTGTTTTTCTTCCTTTCTGGAACCAAAAACAGAAGAAAACAGGCAACTGGCACTGTGGCAACTTGTTAATAGGTTAGTTCCAGAAAAGATATAAAAACACCTCAAAGTATAGACAAATCAAAGCAAAGTAGATACAAAACAAGCATGGAGCATTTAAAATTATAGATACGTTTCCGAAGTATGAGGCGTCGGTATTTCCGGCACAGTGCCGGCCCATTTTGACCCAACATCTGATTGGCCAGTTGTGTAGCTGGTTCATCCAGCGAAGGATTCGGCACCGCCGAACTTGCTTCTAGTTTGGTCGCAAAACCCCCAAACGACAGCTTTTCTCCCTTTGACTATATATGTCCTTTCTTCCTCCTTGAGGAGTGATGACTGCAAGTGCACAGATCAATCGTATCTAGTTTCGAAATAAGAGTATCGAACCCATAGAGAGCTATTCGGTTAAGGTCTTTATGCCCCTTGTCACTATCTACTAAATGATACTTGTAAGTTGCCTTTGATCTCAAGTAAATGGTGTTTGAAAGGTTTTGTGTTTGTGTGTAATAAAGTAATGAAAGCAAGTAATGTAAACAAGTAACAAAATCATTGGAATTAGTGTTGGAAACCAATAAGGATTAAATGTTCTCGGGGATGTAGGATATACCACTAGCATATGAGAATTATTCATGATTAGGATAATCCATGTCTTTCGTCATGATGTGTCTGGAGAGAGCTCCATAATAAGATGTTCACCAACACATCTCGCGAGCAAGACACTTCTACGAGTCATGTGATGAGGTCATCTCTAAATAACCACTTCGATGCGTGTGAGCAAATCACTTCTATAGACCACCACAATAAAGGGTTCCCTTAATCCCCCTTTAACCATCTAGGTTTTAAGCCAATGCTTGTATTCACAAAGTAGCACCGAACGTTCTCCCATATAAGTCCAAAGGGTAGTTCCCTCCCTTTAGTCCTAAATGCGAATGCTATTTGTCGACTTCACATACCATCTAAAGAGATATCTAACACAATATCATAAATCAATAGATCAAAGACCAAAGTTGAAAGGAATATGCCCAAGAGGAAATAATAAAGTGATTATTATCTTATTCCATATTTATGATAAATGTTTATTTCTCATGCTATAATTGTGTTAATTGGAAACATTAATACATGTGTGTTTAATAAACAAATAAGAGTTCCTAGTTATGCCTCTCATATAAACTAGCTTGTTGATTAACAAGATGATCAAAGGTTTCCTGATCATGGACATTGGATGTTTTTAATAACGGGATCACAACATTGGTGGAATGATGCGATGAACACTCACCTGAAGTAGTCATACGATCAAATTCATTATGTTTACATTGCTATAATAAGTCATACAAAGTAACCCTAATCACCAGATCATGAGATCATGTCAATCACTAACACGAAAAAAGTATTTTGAGATCAAACGTCACACTGTAACATGGTGACTATAAAGGTGGGTCAGGTACTCCGAAAGTGTTATCTAGAGGCTCATGGATCAAGAGTGAGATTTGTCCATCCCGATGATGGAGAGATATACTCTGGGCCCTCTCGGTGATATCACATTGACATAGCTTGCAAGCAAGTGATAAGATGACTAGAATATTATATCACGGGAACGAGAAAAGAGTACTTGTCAGTAACAAGATTAAACTAGGTATGGGGATACCGATGATCAAATCTTGTACATGTAATATATCACGATACAAATGTATTTAGTTACAATGTCAAAGGTTCTCACGATCACTAAGTCATCATTGAATGTGTGGGACTTAGTATGGATATCTAGGTCCCGCTACTAGTTATTGATCGGAGAGGGGTCTCGATCATGTCTGCATTATTCGGGAACCGCAGGGTAACACACGTAAGGTATACCGAGACCAAATGGGCAGATATAATACTAGAGAAGGATTTGAAAATGATGGAATTATTTCGATGGACACCGGAATTGTTTCGGGACAAATTGCTGAAATTGGTTTTGCATGTGATATCGAAATGTTGCAAGGGGTTTTCTGTGAATGCTTTTTAATTAAAGTAATTGAAATAATTCTGAATAAAAGAAATTAAAATGGTTTTTTATTAATGAGAGGTTGCATTTATTTTGGTGGAAAATTAATGTAACTTTGAGTGCAGTTGGAATTAATAATAATGGGCTTAGTGGAAGATCCACTCACCATTATAGAGGGAGAGGTGGGGGCACCTTGATGCATGTAAAATGCATACATGAACTTTGTAGTTTGTTGACATATTTATCCACATATTTTCATGATATATAATGTTATATCCTTGTTTTACATCGATTTTTGGGGATTTACGAATGATTCCCTTTATTTTGGTTATAACCCTGTAGGGAAGAAAACCGTGTTTTCAATGTTTTTGATGTTTGAGGACCTATACGAAGTCAAATAGACCTGAGCTTTTGGGTATGTCTATATTTATACACGAGAATCATCCAGAGCGCAAGAACCTCGCCTGGAGGGACAGGAGGCCCAAAAGATCCCAGGTGGCGTGCCCAGCTCAGGAGGGCATGCCACCTGCCCTCTTTCCCTCCTCAGCCGTCCGATCGGCTTGATTCTTTCACCTATGGAGTTCTCTTGATCTTAAAACCCCTATATAAGGATCCCCAGGGAGTCCTTGACACAAAGCACATGAGAGACCAAAACACCACCAAACAGAGTCATATTCAACAAAGATTGGAGGGGGAAACTCTGTCGGAGCCACCTCCGGAAGAGGAAGTAGTCCACCTCTTCCAACATCTTCAACATCATCACCATGATGAAGAGGGAGTAGTCCACCTCCTGGACTTTGGGTTTATGGTGTTAAGTTGATCTAATCTCTCCATGTATGATCATTGTTGAAGTCGATATGATGTGCCTTGCATGAGTATAGTTCTATCTATGTAACTCCTATGGTGGATATTGTGTTATGAGATTGTACATGTTATTCATTTACCGTTGTGTGGGATCTTGTATGGTTTGTCATACTTTGGGAATATTCTATGATGCATGTAATGGTTTACATCTATACATAATGCCTTGTTTATCCATATCATGAGGTGTTTGACACCATAAAGTGGGGGTAGATGAGAGAGATGTGATAATACACACAACATATGACAACAAATGAATCATTGCACTAGTGTTTAGAATGTTTTCCATTAAGAAGTATGATGTATGTAGGTAATGGGTGGCAGAGTGACAGCGGCATATGTATTGAGTGACAACAATACAACCCAACATCCTTTATCTAGGGGTAAAAATGAAGAAGTATGATGTGCGGTGTGACACAAACCAAATGCTAGCCTTATTGCAAGGGTGACCTAGCAACACAAAGGATTACTTCTTTCACCTATGTGTTTTATGACCTGTAGCCACCATAAAAGTACCATTAAAACATGGAAATTGTGTTTACCTTTACTATCTATAACATTACAATCATCATAGATGGAGAAGATAGGATTAAGTGAACCCATAAACCCATGTCCATTATTCCCATAATAGAAAACCCTTGTCTTGTCCTCTTGCATTGAAGAGGATTGGGACACTTCTACATTATCGTTTTGTTACATTAAATTTGCATCTATTAAATCAACCATCTTGTTCCTTAACTTGTTTAGTGCATAATCAACTAAAACTTGTGGGACTCTAGTTGCAAAGAATAGATAGATTTTCCTTCTTGCTCCTGCGGATCGATACCCTACTTCCATATTGAGAGGTACTACGGTGATCCCCTGCACTTGGGGGTTATCACACCTCCATGGCCAGCCCCTCCCCTATAAAAGGAGGCCTCCTCCTCTTCTCCTCTCGTAGCTCCTCGTGAAGGATCTCTCTCCCTCTTTAGTAAATTCCCCATGGCTTTGGATCAGCGAAGTACATCTTCTCGGTAGTTTTTATAGAAGTACCTACTGCTTCCACTGCTTTGCTGGAGCAAGGGACAGAGGTTTTCAGGGTGTTGGACGTGTGTGCGATCACGGATGCTCTGCTTGTTTGCGGTGCTGGACTTCATCATGATCCTGAGATCGACAAGTGAACGACTACATCATCCACGAGAACCAATATCGTAATGCTTTTTCGGTCTTCGAGGGTAAGTTGTCTATGTATGTATATCCACCCATTGCTTGTATCTATATATATATATATATATCTTGGTGCTCAGTTGTTCATATTGTATGATTTTTTTTGTTTTCTATGTTGCGAACCCAATAGTGGTATCAAAGCCAGATCTATGTGCAGATACTTGTACGGGTAGAACATATAGGAGTATGTGGGCGCTGATGATCGTGTTATTGCATCCTCTTGTGTACTTTGGATATTGGTGGCATAGTGGGATGAAGCGGCCCGGACTAACTTTACATGTCTTTGCGCATGAGACATGTTCCACGCTTGACATGCAACTAGTTTTGCATAAGTGGCTAGAGGGTGTCTGTCTCTCCCACTATAGTTAATATATGATTTAAAATGGATTGCTAATAATTTGGTTATAATCATGGTGGTACCATATTCGTAGGTAAGAATGGTTCTATCTTCGAAAGCCCTAAACCACGTAAAACATGCAAAGGATAAATTAGAAGCATCTAGTTTAGTAGTTGTTAGGCAAGTGTTATGATATAATAATGTTATGATTTAAAGTATGGTTGATACTCTTGAAAATTATAATATACCAAAGTGTAAGTTCCATAGACCTTGGACTTACACATACATGAATGATAAAGATCATACCACGATACACAAGATAGTGATCAAGTGCAAGAGACATATCATATCATTTTTGCATATGATGTTTGTTTGCATCTTATTTTGCTTGTATGGAGCTTTAGAATTATAAGATGATCCCTCATTTAAATATCAAGATAAAAATGTGATCTTCCTTTAGTATGCACCATTAAGAAAGTTTGTCGTTTCGAGACACCATGTGATGATCGGGTGTGATAGACTCTATGTTCGCATACAACGGGTGTACGACAATTTTACACACGCGGGAACTAAGGTTCTTACTTGGCGAGCCTAGCATGTACAGACATGACCTCGAAACACGAACCGAATGGTAAAGCATGAGTCACATAGTTGATATGATGACCATATAGATGCTCGCCTTTGCATCTGCACCAATTCACATGATGATCGGTCTTGGTGTATTGAATTTGGTTTATCTAATCACCAAAATGACTCGAGGGATGTTGGTTTTGAGTGGGAGTTCACATAGTAATATCATTAAAGTTGAACTGAGTTTATCATAATTTAAATCAAAGTGAATTTTCATAATTTTTTGTAGTCATTGGCATACATTTACTACCTTATGCTTAGTCATAATTGAGATAATAGAACTATACAATTCTGGATATTTACTTTACGAACTGTTATCGTATTGTTTTGAGTATAAATCTAAAATATAAAAGTCCTATTGCAAACTTTCAGCAAACTCCGTTTACTCCATGAAGTTTAATAAGTAGTATTAAATCAAGATTAACAATTCTATTGTTAGTATCTGAATATCATGTTTGCCTCCATGATACTTTATATTAAAAAGTTATTTTAGTACCAAAGTTATCTAGGAGCTGAAAGAATTCTTTCAGAAACCGTCATGTGTGAAAGATATTGTGATATCTAAAAAAATGTTTTGGTTGTAATGTGAAAGAGTATAATACATGTTCTCATATTGTATGAGAATTCACAAAGGTTGGAGATTCTAGGCGTCCTAATCCTCCAAAAAGTTTTTGGGAAGTAACATTATACTCGTGATTCGCCTTTATAAGATATAGTAGCTTGATCATGAAAGTTGTCATGATAAGGATGACTAAAAGATGTAGGTAGAATGGATTTTGAAAGAGCGCCAAATATTTGATGCTGGTGATCCACTTCAAAGTGCAAGTCCAAAGGTATTAGTATTTGACTATACATGCTTTGGACTATGTGTCATGTGTATGGCAACACTATTGATGTTGATATATTATTTTAAAAGAAAAGGCAATGTTGAAAGAGAATCTAGAAAATATTTGGCAGAAAAGAAAAGGCTGGAAATGTCCAGCTTAAGTATATAGATGATATACATGTTATGGTTGTATTCTTTGCTTGCTAAAAAATGTGGTTCTTGGTTATTGGATACCGAATTTGTTGGTGTGAAGTGTCATATAGAATAGCACAATTCAATAACTACAATGACCTAAGTAACTAGCAAGAGAATATGTGATGATGTTCATCAAAAACAAATAAAGTGTTGTTGTGTTTCTCCTTGACATGAAAGCTTTCCTTCAAGATTTGTTTTAATAATTGTTATTTTGATCAGGTATTATGAGAAAAAAGTTATTCAAATAATTATCGTATTCCATAGAAGATGGATGATTTACAAGTCTAGTTGGAGAAATCACATCCATAAAAACTAATGCTAAAAATTCCGCAAGACAAATGATTGAAACATCACTTACGAAGTGACATCGCTGCTTAAATTATAATGGAAATAAAAACATGAAGAAACTCCATGTTTATGGAATTTTGGAGTCTTTTGATTTTGATCAAATGACGCTTGTGAGACTTTCCTGAAGATAATTGAAACTTTGTTCAAAGGGAAAATAAGAATGAACAACTAACTTTTTGGACTTTGTACATGTTGATGTATGTTGTCCATTATGTGTAAACATGAGCGATGGATTTCAACCTCATATACTTCTTCGAAAATTTAAGTGTATATTGTAGGGGTTAGTAGCATGGAAAACAAAAATATTCTATCGCATGAACAAACAAGCCAAGATCTAATCTACTAGATCGGTACAACGAATTAATAGAGTACTAACCCTCGAAGATCCAAAGCGGTTAACGAGATCAGATTCTCGTGGGTGATATAGTTGTTCACTTGCCGATCTCAAGATCGCGTAGACGATCCTACCGGCGCCGCGTTCCGGCAGCACTTCCGCAGTCGGTCTCACGTTTGGTACTTGATGAAGACCTTCCTCTCCCTTGTTCTAGAAGGAAGTGGAGGTTGTAGATCCCTCCTCGCGATTCCAGAAGCACGACAACGTGGTGGTGGAAGTAGAGGGGAAATCTCGTAGGGCTTCGCCTAAGCCGGAGCGGGTATGGTGGAGTAGAAGAGGGCCTCGGTAATCTATGGTTTAGAGGGCCGAGGTTTAGAGGCGGTGGATGGCGGCCAGTAGAGGGCTAGGCGGCGACTACTTTAGAGGGCTCTAAATCGATGGCAACTTGAGAGGGCTGCGGCCAATCTAGGGTTTCTTGTGGGAGAGCAAGGGGCGCCCCTCCCTCTATTTATGAGAGGGAGAGGCGGTTTGGGGGAGGGGAGTCCTCCCCCAACTGCTCCTTGTGGCCGGCGGCAAGGGGAGTAAGGAATCCTCCGCTAGGTGGGATTCCTTTCCTCCCTCCACTAGGAAACCATGTTGGGATTTGACTTTTTCAAATTGGCGTTTGACTTTCAAACTAGAGTTTGATTTCTCTCTTCCCATTGCCCAGCCAAGTGACCTAGGACATGATGCAACCATTCCACTTTTTCATGACACATCCATGTGTAGGGATTCGTAGCATGGAAAACAAAAAATTTCTATCACATACAAACAAACAAGCCAAGATCTATCTACTAGATTGTAGCAACAAGTCGATGCAATAACTCACCCTCGAAGATTCCAAAGTGTTTAACGAGAGCGGATTCTCGTGCGTGATGTAGTCGTACTCTTCCCGATCTCAAGATCGCGTAGACGATCCTTTCGGCACTGCGTTCCGGCAGCGCTCCCGCAGTCGGTCACATCGCTCAAGATTGACGAAGACCTTCCTCTCCCTTGTTCCAGCAGGCAGCGGAGGTTGTAGCACTCTTCTCGCGATTCCGGCAGCACAACGGCGTGGTACCGGAAGTAGAGGGGAGATCTCGCAGGGCATCGCCTTAAGACGGAGCGAGTATGGTGGAGTATGAGAGAGACCCTCGACGATCTAGGGTTTAGACACGCCGAGGAGGGGTGCTAGAGCCAGCGGCTAGGGCTTGGGGTTGCCCAAGTCGGCGGCTAGGGGAGGAAACCCTAGGTGGCGGCGGCTAGGTTAGGGTTTAGAGGGGTAGGGAACTTGTGTGTCTTGGAGGGGAGCCCTGCTCCTCCTTATATAGGTGGAGGGGGCGCGCCAGGGGAGGGTAGTCCCTCCCCAAGTCGGCATCCAAGGTGGGCGGTGGAGGAGAACTCCTCCCAACTCGGATTCCACCTCCCCTCCACTTCCCAAAATAGCCGTTTGACTTTCAAATTGGCGTTTGACTTTTTCAAACTAGGATTTGAATAAACCCTTTATTTTGTTCAGCGATGACACCTAGTACATGATGCAATCATACCAACTTGATATAACACATTCATGTACCCTTCCCCTCCGGAGTGCCGAACATTCCGGAACTTTCTAGAACATTCCCGATGAAAACACCGGAACCATTCTCCAACCCCGAAACAGGACTTTCCTTATATGAATCTTATTCACCGGACCATTCCGGATCTCCTCGTGATATCCTGGATCCCATCCGAGACTCCGAACAACATTCGTTCTCTTACTCATCATTCCATAACTACTCAAACAACGTCGAATCCTTAAGTGTGTCTCCCTACGGTTCGTGAATTATGCGGACATGATCGAGACACTTCTCCGAACAATAACCAATAGAGGAATCTGGAAATTCATATGGCTCCCACATATTTCTACGATTACTTACATCGAATGAACCACTTACATACGATACCAATTTCCCTTTGTCTCACAATAGTTTACTTATCCGAGGTTATGATCGCTTCAGATCTCTCCATACCTAGTTCAACCTTGTTACCGATAAGTACTCTTTTCTCGCTCCGTGATATGTGATCCCTTGTGAGCTACCACATGCTTTCAAGCTAATTGGATGACATTCCACCGAGAGGGCCCAGAGTATATCTATCCGTCATATGGATGGACAAATCCCACTCTTGATCCATGTGTCTCAACCCATACTTTCCGAACACTCAATGCCACCTTTATAGCCACCCAGTTATGGTGTGGTGTTTGATGTCATCAAAGCATCCTTCTGGTGAAGGTGATATGCATGATCTCATGGTCGAAGGAATTAGGTTACTATGTATCAGAAAGCATATAGCAATTGAACTATTAAAATGACTTGATCTTTATGCTACGCTTATCTATAGGAGTATGTCCACCATATCATTCTCCTAACGATATGATCTTGTTGTTAATAACATCTCAATGTTCATGATAGGGAAACCACAATCATTTATTAACCAACAAGCTAGTATTATAAAGAGGCTTTACTAGGGACTCTATTTTAGTTTACAAATCACACAAGTATTAATGTTTCCTTGTTAATACTATTATAGCATGAATGTAAACATTTATCATAAACACAAAGATATAATAATAACTACATTTATTATTGCCTCTAGGGCATATCTCCAATAGTCTCCCACTTGCACTAGAGTCATCTAATCTAGATTACATGGTAATATACAGAACACCCATGGCAGTTTGGTGTTGGTCATGTTTTGCCCTCAGGAGAGGTTTAGTCAATGGATCCGCCACATTCAGATCTGTGTGTACTTTGCAAATCTTTATGTCCCCATCTTGGACATGTTCTTGAATAGCGTGAAAACGTAGCTTGATGTGCTTCAGCTTCTTGTGTGACCTTGGTTCTTGCGCATTGGCTATGGCGCCAATGTTATCACAGTAGATAGACATTGGGTCCAGCGCACTAGGAACCACACCCAGCTCTGTAATGAACTCTTTCATCCATATTGCTTCTTGTGAAGCCTCCGAAGCAACCATGTATTCCGATTCAGTTGAAGATCTCGCCACAACGCTTTGCTTTGCACTCCTCCAGCTAACTGATGCACCATTCAAAGTAAATACGTATCCAGATTGTGATTTAGAATCATCCGGATCAGTGTTCCAACTAGCATCGGTGTAACCATTAACAACGAGCTGTTCATCACCTCCATAAGAAAGAACCATATCCTTAGTTCTTCTCAAGTACTTAAGGATGTTTTGATCACGTCCAATGATCCACTCTGGATCACTTTGATATCTGCTAGTTAAACTAAAGATATGCAATGTCGGGTCTAGTACATAGCATGGCATACATTAGAGATCCTATGGCTGAGGCATAGGAGTTTTACTCATCCTTTCTCTATCTTCTGCCGTTGTCGGACTTTGAGTTTTACTCAACGTCAGATTAGCAAACATGGGCAAGAACCCTTTCTTGCTATCTTCCATTCCAAACCTCTTTAGAACTTTGTCCAAATATGTACTTTGTGACAATGATATTAGGCGTCTCGATCTATCTCTATAAATCTTTATGCCCAATATGTAAGCTGCTTCGCCAAGATCCTTCATTGAAAAACTATTATTCAAATATTCCTTGACACTATTAAGAATGTCTACATCATTCCCAATCAACAATATGTCATCTACATATAGTATTAAGAATGCTACAGAGCTCCCACTCACTTTCTTGTAAATACAAGCTTCTCCATAAGTTTGTATAAAACCAAAACTTTTGATTACCTTATCAAAACGTTTATTCCAACTTCGGGATGCTTGCTTCAATCCATAGATGGACCGTTGAAGTTTGCATACCTTGTTAGCATCTTTAGGATCGACAAAACCTTTGGGTTGCATCATATACAACTCTTCATCAATGTCTCCATTGAGGAATGCTGTTTTGACATCCATCTGCCATATCTCATAATCATAATATGCAGCGATTGCTAACATAATCCTCACAGACTTTAGCTTCGCTACCGGTGAGAAAGTCTCATCGTAGTCAACTCCTTTAATTTGTCGAAACCCTTTTGCGACAAGTCGAGCTTTATAGACAGTAACATTACCATCAGCATCTGTTTTCTTCTTGAAAATCCATTTGTTCTCAACGGCCTTTCGGCCATCCGGTAAGTCCACCAAAGTCCATACTTGGTTTTCGTACATGGATCCAATCTCGGATTTCATGGCTTCTTGCCATTTATTGGAATCTAGGCTCATCATCGCTTCCTCATATGTCGCAGGGTCATCGGTGTTGTCCACCAACATGACATTCATTACGGGATCATACCAATCAGGAGTGGTACGAGTTCTCGTTGACCTGCGAGGCTCTGTAGCAACTACAACCGAAGTTTCATGATCATCATCATTAGCTTCCTCTCTTATTGGTGCAGGCACCACAGGAACTTCTTCCGGTGCTGCGCTACTCGCAAGTTCGAGAGAAGGTTCGACAACCTCGTCGAGTTCTACTTTCCTTCCAGTCACTTCTTTCGAGAGAAATTCCTTCTCTAGAAAGGATCCATTCTTGGCAACGAAGATTTTGCCTTCGGATCTATGATAGAAGGTATACCCAATAGTTTCCTTCGGGTATCCTATGAAGAGGCATTTTTCCGCTTTGGGTTCAAGCTTGTCCGGCTGTAACTTCTTTACATAGGCTTCACAACCCCAAACTTTAAGGAACGACAATTTAGGTTTCTTCCCAAACCATAATTCATACGGTGTCGTTTCAACGGATTTAGATGGTGCCCTATTTAAAGTGAATGCGGCTGTTTCTAATGCATAACCCCAAAATTATAGCGGTAAATCTGTAAGTGACATCATAGAACGAACCATATCTAAGAGAGTTCGATTACGATGTTCGGACACACCATTACGCTGTGGTGTTCCCGGCGGTGTCAATTGTGAAAGTATTCCACATTTCTTCAAATGCTCGCCAAACTCGTAACTTAGATATTCACCTCCACGATTAGAACGTAGAAATTTAATCTTCTTGTTACGTTGATTCTCAACCTCACTTTAAAATTCCTTAAACTTCTCGAAAGTTTCGGACTTATGTTTCATGAATTAGATATACCCATATCTACTCAAGTCATCCGTGAAGGTAAGAACATAACGATAACCACCGCGCGATGCTACACTCATTGGACCACACACATCGGTATGTATGATTTCCAACAAGTCCGTAGCTCGCTCCATCATACCAGAAAATGGAGTCTTAGTCATTTTACCCATCAAACATGCTTCACATCTTTCAAGTGATTCGAAATCAAGTGATTCAAGAAGTCCATCGGAATGGAGTTTCTTCATACGCTTCACTCCAATGTGACCAAGACAGCGATTACCACATATAGGTCGAGTTATCGCTCGATTTCAAACGTTTAGCCTCAATGTTATTAATATGTGTATTTCCACTATCGAGATTCAATAAGAATAGACCATCTATCAAAGGTGCATGTGCATAAAACATATTACTCATATAAATCGAACAACCATTATTCTCGGACTTAAACAAGTAACCGTCTCGCAATAAACAAGATCCCGATATAATGTTCATGCTTAACACAGGCACCAAATAACAATTATTTAAGTATAAAACTAATCCCGATGGTAGATGAAGGGGTAGCGTTCCGACCGCGATCACATCAACCTTTGATCCGTTTCCAACGCGCATCGTCACCTCGTTCTTCGCTAGTCTCCGTTTATTCTGCAGCACCTGTTTCGAGTTACAAATATGAGCAACCGAACCAGTATCAAATACCCAGGCACTACTACGAGCACTAGTGAGATACACATCAATAACATGTATATCGAATATACCTTTCTTCTTGATGTTGCCGTTCTTCAAATCCGCCAAGTACTTTGGGCAATTCCGCTTCCAGTGACCTTCTCCCTTGTAGTAAAAGCACTCAGTATCAGGCTTAGGTCCAGCCTTGGTCTTCTTCGTCGGCGTGGTAACTTTCTTACCACCCTTCTTGAAGTGTCCCTTTTGCTTAGACTTGCCTTTCTTGAATTTGTTGGTCTTATTGACCAACAACACTTGGTGCTCTTTCTTGATCTCCACTTCTGCAGATTTCAACATGGCGAAGAGTTCTGGCAACGTCTTGTTCATGTTATGCATGTTGTAGTTCATCACAAAGTTCTTGTAACTTGGTGGTAATGATTGAAGGACACGGTAAATCCCCAAAGCATTAGGAATCACTATACCCAAGCTTTGAAGTTTGTTTGCGTGCCCAGACATCTTAAGCACATGCTCACTGACGGAGCTACCTTCTTCCATCTTGCAGTTAAAGAACTTTTCAGAAGCCTCATAGCTCTCAATTGCTGCGTAAGTCTCAAAGATAAATTTGAGATCACGGACAATATCATGTGGGTCTGAATTCTCAAACCTTTTCTGAAGCTCCGATTCTAAACCATACAAGATAGCACACTGAACTGTGGAGTACTGAGTCTTCCGAGTGAGGTAAACGTTCTTTATTTCATCGGTAGCAGTAGCTGCAGGTGGGTCACCCAGTGGTGCATCCAACACATAGGTCAAATTACCAGCTGTGAGGATAATCCTCAAATTGCGGAACCAATCCGCGAAGTTGCTTCCATTGTTTTTCAACTTTTCTTTCTCTACGAACGCATTAAAATTGATGGTAGGGGCCGCCATTGATCTACAACATATTTGCAATAGTTTAGACTAAGTTTATGACAAATTGAGTTCTAATTAATAGTTAAATTAATCTAGGTGAACTCCCACTCAAAACAATATCCCTCACATTGTTTTAGTGATCACACGAACCAAATCCACCACATCAAAACCGATCATCACGAGAGTTGATGTAGCTTCAATGGAGAACAATCGACATGTTCATCATATCTGCTATATGACTCATGTTTTACCTTTCGGTGATCCGTGTTCCGAGACCATGTCTGTACATGCTAGGCTCGTCAAGATCAAACCTTAGCTTCCGCATGAGCAAATCTGGCTTGCTCACGTTGTATACACTTGCGGAATCTAACACACCCGATCATCACGTGGTGCTTCGAAACAACAAGCTTTAGCAACGGTGCTAACTAAGGGTGAACAGTTTATGACTTGAAATTTATGTGCATGAGGGATCATCTTATAATGATACCATCGTTATCTAAGCAATACAAGATGCATAAAGGATTAACATCACATGCAATTCTATATGTGATATGATATGGCCTTTCTTCTTTGTGCTTCCGATCTCCATCTTCAAGCACGAACATGATCTCCATCATCACCGACATTGCATCAAGGTCCATGACGCTGCTCCATGGTTGTCGTCCACCGGTTTCAACTATTACAACTACTTTGAATAGACACGCGGGTCTTAACAGAATTTAAAGACAACCATATGGCTCCTGCCGGTTGCCAACTTACAATAAGGAACATTGCATACATCAAATATAATCACAATCATGGCCATATCACATCACCGCACACCCCTGCAAAACAAAGTTAGATGCCTCTACTTTCTTTGCATGTTTTACGTGGTTTGGGGCTTTCAATAAGTGTCGTTCTAACTTACGAACAAGAACCACAACATTGATACTAGTATTGTCAATCACCCGTTGTAAATTGGATCTTAACTATGTTGGGAGAAACAGACACCCGCAAAGCCACTTATGCAATACAAGTTGCATGTCAAGCGTGGAGCAAGTCTCATGAACGATGTCATGTAAGGTTAGCCCGGGCCGCTTCATCCCACCATCCCGCAAGATGCAAAGTACACAAGAAGCAATCGACAATAAAAGCATCAACGCCCACAATGACCATTGTGTTCTACTCGTGCAACATATCTACATATAGACACGGCTCTGATACCACTGTAGGGTTTCGTAGCATGGAAAACAAAAAAATTCTACCACATACAAAGAAACAAGCCAAGATCTATCTACTAGATTGTAGCAACGAGTCGATGGAATAACTCACCCTCGAAGATTCCAAAGTGTTTAACGAGTGCGGATTCTCGTGGGTGATGTAGTCGTACTCTTCCCGATCTCAAGATCGCGTAGACGATCCTTCCGGCGCTGCGTTCCAGCAGCGCTCCCGCAGTCGGTCACACGTTCGGTACTCAACGAAGACCTTCCTCTCCCTTGTTCCAGCAGGCAGCGGAGGTTGTAGCACTCTCCTCGCGATTCTAGCAACACGACGGCGTGGTACCGGAAGTAGAGGGGAGATCTCGCAGGGCTTCGCCTTAAGCCGGAGCGAGTATGGTGGACTATGAGAGAGCTCCTCGGCGATCTAGGGTTTAGACACACCAAGGAGGAGGTGCTAGGGCCGGCGGCTAGGGTTTGGGGCTTGCCCAAGTCGGCGGCTAGGGGAGCCCTAGGCGGAGGCGGCAACAGGAGGTGGCGGCGTCGGGCTAGGGTTTTGGGGTGGAGAACTTGTGTGTTAGGAGGGGCAGCCCTGGCCCTCCCTTTATAGGTGGGAGGCGCCGGCCAAGGGGAGGGAGTCCCTCCCTAAATCGGATCCCTAGTGGGCCGGCGGTGGAGGAGGAACTCCTCCCCAACTCGGTTTCCCACTTCCCCTCCACTTCCCAAAATAGCCGTTTGACTTTTCAAATTGGCGTTTGACTTTTCAAAGTAGGATTTGATTAAACCCTTTATTTTGTTCAGCGATGACACTTAGTACATGATGCAATCATTCCAACTTGGTATGACACATTCATGTAACCTTCCCCTCCGGAGTGCCGGACATTCCGGAACCTTCTAGAACATTTCCGATGAAAACACCGGAACCATTCTCCAACTCCGAAACATGACTTTCCTTATATGAATCTTATTCTCCAGACCATTCCGGATCTCCTCGTGATATCCCGGATCCCATCCGAGACTCCGAACAACATTCGGTCTCTTACTCATCATTCCATAACTACTCAAACAACGTCGAATCCTTAAGTGTGTCTCCCTACGGTTCGTGAATTATGCGGACATGATCGAGACACTTCTCCGAACAATAACCAATAGAGGAATCTGGAAATTCATATGGCTCCCACATATTTCTACGATTACTTTGCGATCGAATGAACCACTTACATATGATACCAATTTCCCTTTGTCTCACGATAGTTTACTTATCCGAGGTTATGATCGTCGGTATCTCTGCATACCTAGTTCAACCACGTTACTGATAAGTACTCTTTTCTCGTTCCCGTGATATGTGATCCCTTGTGAGCCAGTCACATGCTTGCAAGCTAATTGGATGACATTCCACCGAGAGGGCCCAGAGTATATCTATCCGTCATATGGATGGACAAATCCCACTCTTGATCCATGTGTCTCAACCAATACTTTCCGAACACTCAATGCCACCTTTATAGCCACCCAGTTACGGTGTGGTGTTTGATGTCATCAAAGCATCCTTCCGGTGAAGGTGATATGCATGATCTCATGGTCGAAGGAATTAGGTTACTATGTATCAGAAAGCATATAGCAATTGAACTATTAAAATGACTTGATCTTTATGCTACGCTTATCTATAGGAGTATGTCCACCATATCATTCTCCTAACGATATGATCTTGTTGTTAATAACATCTCAATGCTCATGATAGGGAAACCACAATCATTTATTAACCAACAAGCTAGTATTATAAAGAGGCTTTACTAGGGACTCTATTTTAGTTTACAAATCACACAAGTATTAATGTTTCCTTGTTAATACTATTATAGCATGAATGTAAACATTTATCATAAACACAAAGATATAATAATAACTACATTTATTATTGCCTCTAGGGCATATCTCCAACACCATGTACCCTTCCCACTCCATATCGATGGATCTTCTAGACCCTTATAGAACATTCCGATGGAAACACTAAAACCATTCCCGAACTCCGGAATTAGACTTTCCTTATATGAATCTTATTCTCCGCACTATTTCAGATCTCCTCGTGATATCCTGGATCCAATCCGAGACTCCTAACAACATTCGGTCTCTGACTCACATTCCATATCTACTAAACAACATCAAATCCTTAAGTGTGTCTCCCTACTGTTCGTGAATTATGCAGACATGATTGAGGAATTTGGAAATTCATATTGCTCCCACATATTTCTATGATTACTTCATGATTGAATGAGCCATTTACATACGATACCAATTTCCCTTTGTCTCGTGATACTTTACTTATCCGAGGTTTGATCGTCGGTATCTCTTCATACCTAGTTCAACCTTGTTACCAATAAGTACTCTTTACTCGTTCCTATGATATGTGATCCCTTGTGAGCCAGTCACATGCTTGCAAGCCAATTGGATGACATTCCACCGAGAGGGCCCAAAGTATATCTATCCGTCATATGGATGGAGAAATCCCACTCTTGATCCATGTGCATCAACACATACTTTCCGAATACTCAATGCCACCTTTATAACCACCTAGTTATGAAGTGGTGTTTGATGTCATCAAAGCATCCATCCGGTGATGGTGATTAACATGATCTCATGGTCAAAGTATTTAGGTTACTATGTATTTGAAAGCTTATAGCAAGTGAAATATTTGAATGACTTGATCTTATGCTACACTTAACTATAGGAGTATGTCCATCACATCATTCTTCTAATGATATGACCTTGTTATTAATAACATCCAATGTGCATGATCAGGAAACCATGATCATCTATTAATCAACAAGCTAGTTTAACAAGAGTCTTTACTAGGGACTCTTTTTTGTTTATAAATCACACAAGTATTAATGTTTCTGGATAATACAATTATAGCATGGGATGTAAAAATTTATCATCAACATAAATATATGTTAATAACCACTTTATTATTGCCTCTTGGGCATATCTCCAACGGTCTCCCGCTTTCACTAGAGTAAATAATCTAGTTTGTAAAACTTTGTGCATTCAACACCTATGGATTTCCGGCGTTGTATTTACATGATTGCTAGTGGTCAACTGATCTTCGGATCCGACACGTTCAGGTCCGTGTGTAATTGCATGTCTTTGCGTCTCTACGCATCACTCATTTTTAATGAGATGGCTTTGAATAAATTTGGTCATTTGGTGAGACCTTTAGTTCCTTTGGGATTAAAATATGTTGATAATTGTTGCACAATATATCTTCATAGTACTAGCCTGCTGTGAACCACACCTAGTTTGATAACAAACTACTTGACACAAATGCCCTCTTTTGCTGCTACAATAACAGTCATATACTTAGCTTATTGTTGTAGTATCTGTCACAATGTCTTTAACTTTGGAACTCATCTAAATCCATTATGGAACTTTCTTTCCATTACATTGTGCCACCCATAGTTTAAATTGAGATAAACTTAATATGTACTTTGTGAAAAAACTAGTATCAATGTAATACTTTACAATGAACTATCTATCTATTTGTCGCCTCTACGAGAATAACATATTCTTAGTTCTTCCAAAAGATCATAAGAATATCCTTACTATTGTCCAATGATCATCTTTATGAATCATTCTGGTATATGATCATAACATTTAGAGTATAGGACATATCTGGATGTGTACATATCATAGTATAATTAAAAATACTCTTTGTGATTTCATTCATCAAGTATCAAAAAATACTTCAATCTTTATTTCACTTACCAAGTGTCGATACACTTGAATTTCTATTTAATCCTTTCAGTGTTGCAAGAACCTTTCTTGTCATTTCCATATTGAACTCATTCAATATCTCATCTATGTACATTTGGCACAACCACTTTAGCGTCTCAATCTATCCATATAGATATTGATGCCAAACTTTCGGGTTTTGCCTAAGTCTTTCATCGAGATGAACTCTGAACTGGTGTCAATAAAAGATACATCATTTCCAATCAACAATATGTCTTTCACATAATGCATTAGAAATATGTCTTAGCGCTCCCACTTAATTTCTTGCAAATGCAAGCATCTTCATGATCTCCGATGAAATTAAACCTTTTAACAGTTTCATCATGGTGAAGATTCCAACTCCTCAATGCTTACTTCAACCATTGAGGTTTGCATACTCTTTTAGCATCATTTGAATTAAGAAAAACCTTTGGACTGTGACATGTACACGTCCTAGGTAACAATTCCATTAGAAGAACTTTGTTTTTTGTTCAACTACCATATAACGAAATTATATGTAGTGGTCGCTACATTAATCCGTCTAGACTAAATATCGCTATGAAAGATCAAATCTTATCATAGTCAACTGCCTGAACATTGTCGTGAACTCTTTCCCGACATGTTGACTATTTCATAGATGTGAAACATCCATGTCTATTTCTTTATAGATCCAAATACGACTGTAAGGTCTTACACCTTTCCAGAGGGTCTTCCAAGTTCAAGGCTTGACTTCTCGTGTATGGAACTATCACGGATTTTATGGCTTCAAGCCATTTGACGGAGTCAGGGGCCATCATTGCTTCTTTGCATACAGTCAGTTCATCATTGTTAAATAATGATTTAACTCTCAAATCTTGGTATTTGATTGTCTACCCGACCTACTTGGTTTAATAGGAACTTTGACCTCTGTGACCACAAGCTTTGAGGAACGTGAGCCTTGAGCATTGTTGCTGCCTCCGGGACGCTTTCCGGTGCTGCGCAACTTAGCACATATAGCTAAAGTTCTTTTAACCTTATCAAAGTTCCATTGTCCTCCCACTTAACTTTTCATGAAAAATTCCTTCTCAAAGAAACTTGACGTTCTAAGCGACAAACACTTTTGTCTTTGGTTTTATGGAGGAATACCCAACGATTATCCGAAATAACCTACAAAGACATGCTTATCCGACTTTGGTTGTAAACATCTTACTTATGCATAGCATACCAATGTTTTAAGAAAAGATAACTTGGGTTTTATCCCAAACCATAACTTTATATGGTGTCATTTCAACGGATCATAATGCAGCTCTTTTCAGTGTAAAAGTGGTAATCACTAAAGCTTTAATATTTAAAATACTATGGCAGTTTTATTACTAACACCTTTGATCTCTCCATGTCAAACAAGGTTTCATTGCATATCTCGAACACACCATAATCATATGGTGTTTTGGGAAATGCAAATCCATGGAACAATTCCTTAAATCTTAGGTGTTTTGCTAAACTTGTAACTCAAAAATATTCCTTTATGATCTTATCATAAATTCTTTATTTTCTTGTTACATTGATTTTCCACTTCATCTTCAAAGTATTCGAACATTTTCAAATGTTTCACACTTCATCCTCATTAAGCAAATATACATATATTCACTCAAATTTTTGGATAAAGCATATGAAGTTGAAATCCATCGCTCTCGACTACACATAATTGGCTTCATACATCTATATGCACAAGTTCCAATAAACTAGTCATTCATTCCCTTTTGGCCTATGAACGGAGTTTTAATTATCTCTAGGAAATTTTCACAAGTGTCATTTGATCAAAAATCAAAAGACTCGAAAATTCCATCAATCATAGAGTTTCTTCATGTTTTTCTTTCCAATATATATTAAACGGCGATGTCACTTCTTAAGTGATCTTTCAATCAATTGTCTTTTGAAATTTTTAGCACTAGTTTTATGGATGTGATTTTCCCAACGAGATTTGTAAATCATCCAACTTTTATGGATTATGGCAATTATATGAACAACCCTTTTGTTCTCATAATACCTGATCGAAATAACAATTATTGAAACAAATATTGAAGGTAAGTTTTAATGTCAACGAGAAACACAATAATACTTTGTTTGTTTTCGACGAACATCATCACATATTCTCTTGCTAGTTACTTAGGCCATTGCAGTTCATGAATTGTGTTGTTTTTGCATGACATTTCACACCAACCAATTCTTTTTTTTTGACCAAAACCAATTCGGTATCCAATACTTAAGAACCACATTGTTTAACAAGCAAGGAATACAGCCATAACATGTATATCATCTATATACCTAAGCTGAACAATTCTAGTCTTTTCTTTTCTTCCAAATATTTCTTAGATTTCTCTTTCAGCATTTCCGTTTCCTTTCAAAAGAATCTATCAACATCAACAGGGGCGCCATACACATGACACATAGTCCAAAGCATGTATAGTCAAATATTAATATCTTTGGACTTGCACTTTGAAGTATATCACCATCATCAAATGTTTGGCGTGCTTTCGAAATCCATTCTTTAGTAATCTTTTAGTGTAGTAAACATTTTACCTACACCTTATTCATGCTTATCATGGCAATTTTCATGATCAAGCTACTTTAGCTTATAACGGTGAATCACGAGTATAATGTTGCTCTCCAAAACCTTTTGGAGGATTAGGACGACTAGCGTCTCCACCCTTTTTCAATTTCTCATCAAATATGAGAATATTAATTTTGCCATATTATACTCTATCATGTTGTAACCAAAACATCGTTTCAGATATCGCAATATCTTCCACACATGATGGTTTCTGAAACAATTCTTTCAGCTCCTAGATAACCTTGATATTAAAACAATCTTTCAAATATCAAGAATCATGGAGACAAACATGATGCTTAGATATTATCACTGGAATTGTTACTCTTGATTTAATACCAATTATTAAACTTCACGGAGTAATACGGAGTTTGCTGAAAGTTTGCAATAGGACTTTTAAACTTTAGATTAACACTTCAAAACAATACGATACTAGTTCATAAAGTAACTAACCAGAATTCTATAGTTCTATTATCTCAATTATAACTAAGTGTAAGATGGTGAACGGATGCCAATAACTACAACAACTATGCAAATTCACTTTGATTTAATTTATGATAAATAGTGTTCAACTTTTAATGATACTATTGTTGAACTCCCACTCAAAACAATATCCCTCACATTGTTTTAGTGATCACACGAACCAAATCCACTACACCAAGTCCGATCATCACGAGAGATGATATAGCTTCAAAGGATAAAAATCAACATGTTCATCATATCATCTATATGACTCATACTTTACCTTTTGGTATTCCGTGTTCCGAGAACATGTTTGTACATGCTAGGCTTGTCAAGGTTAACCTTAGTATCCGCATGTGCAAATCTGACTTGCACCCATTGTATATACGCGTAGAATCTATCACACCTGATCATCACGTGATGCTTTGAAACAACGAGTCTTAGCAACGGTGCCTACTAAGGACAAACACTTTATTACTTGATATTTAGTGAGAGGGATCATCTTATAATGCTACCATCGCGATCTAAGCAATACAAGATGCATGAAAAGGATTAATATCACATGCAATTCATATTATGTGATATAATATGGCCTTTCTTCTTGTGCCTTCGATCTCCATCTCCAAGCACGAACATGATCTCCACCATCACCAGTGTGGCGTCAAGGTCAATGGCACCGCTCCATGGTTGCCGTCCACCAGCATCAACTATTACAACTACTTTGAATAATAGACATGCGGGTCTTAACGAAATTAAAAGACAACCAAAAGGCTCATGCCGGTTGTGAACTTATAATAAGGATCATTTCATACATCATATATAATCACAATCATGGCCATGTCACATCACGACACAAGCCCTGCAAAAACAAGTTAGACGCCTCTAATCTTTCTTTGCATGTTTTACGTGGCTAGGGCTTTCACATAAGAACCGTTCTAACTTACGAACATGAACCACAACATTGATACAAGAATTGTCAAGTGCCCTTTATAAATTGAATCTTCACTATGGTGGGAGAGACATACACCCGTAAAGCCACTTATGCAATACAAGTTGCATGTTGAGCGTGGAGCAAGTCTCATGAATGATGTCATGTAAGGTTAGCCTGGGCCGCTTCATCCCACCATCCCGTAAGATGCAAATTACACAAAAAGCAATCAACAACAAAAGCATCAACGCCCACAATAACCATTGTGTTCTACTCGTGCAACAAATCTACGCATAGACACGGCTCTGATACCACTGTAGGGGTACATAGCATGGAAAACAAAAAAATTCTATCGCATGAACATACAAGCCAAGATCTAATCTACTAGATCGGTGCAGCGAGTTGATAGAGTACTAACCCTCTAAGATCCAAAATGGTTAACGAGATCGGATTCTCGTCGGTGATGTAGTCGTTCACTTGTTGATCTCAAGATCATGTAGACGATCCTTTCATCGCCGCATTCTGGCAGCGCTTCCGCAGTCGGTCACACGTCCGGTACTCGATGAAGACCTTCCTCTCCCTTGTTGCAGCAAGCAGCGAGGTTGTAGATCTCTCCTCGTGATTCCAGCAGCACGACGGCGTGGTGGTGGAAGTAGAGGGGAAATCCCGCAGGGCTTTGCCTAAGCCGGAGCGGGTATGGTGGAGTAGAAGAGGGCCTCGATGATCTATGATTTAGAGGGCCGAGGTTTAGAGGTGGTGGCCGACGGCTAGTAGAGGAACTTTAGAGGTGATCTAGGGGAGGAGCGGCTACTTTAGAGGGATCTAAATCGACGGAAACTTGAGAGGTCTACGACCAATCTAGGGTTTCTTGTGGGAGAGAAAGGTGGCGCCCCTTCCCTCTATTTATGAGAGGGAGAGGCGATTTGGGGGAGGGGATTCCTTCCCCAACTCCTCCTTGTGGCCGCGGAAAGGGGAGGAAGGAATCCTCCCCTAGGTGTGATTCCTTTCCTCCCTCCACTAGGCAACCATGTTAGGATTTGACTTTTTCAAATTGGCGTTTGACTTTCAAACTAGAGTTTGATTTCTCTCTTCCCATTGCCTAGCCAAGTGACCTAGGACATGATGCAACCATTCCACATTGTCATGAAACATCCATGTACCCGTCCCACTTCAGATCGGTGGACCTTCTAGACCCTTCTAGAACATTCCGATGAAAACACCAAAACCATTCCCGAACTCCGGAATTGGACTTTTCTTATATGAATCTTATTCTCCGGGCTATTCCGGATCTCCTCGTGATATCAAGGATCCAATCCGAGACTCCGAACAACATTTGGGTCTCTTACTCACATTCCATATCTACTAAACAACATCGAATCCTTAAGTGTGTCTCCCTACGGTTCGTGAATTATGCAGACATGATCGAGACTCTTCTCCGATCAATAACCAATAGAGGAGTCTAGAAATTCATATGGATCCCGCATATTTCTATGATTACTTCATGATCGAATGAACCATTTACATACGATACCAATTTCCCTTTGTCTCGTGATACTTTACTTATCCGAGGTTTGATCGTCGGTATCTCTGCATACCTAGTTCAACCTTGTTACCGATAAGTACTCTCTACTCGTTCATGTGATATGTGATCCCTTGTGAGCTAGTCACATGCTTGCAAGCCAATTGGATGACATTCCACCGAGAGGGCCTAGAGTATATCTGTATGTCATATGGATGGAAAAATCCCACTCTTGATCCATGTGCCTCAACATATACTTTCCTAATATCAATGCCACCTTTATAACCACCCAATTACGAAGTGGTGTTTGATGTCATCAAAGCATCCATCCGGTGATGGTTATTAACATGATCTCATGGTCAAAGGATTTAGGTTACTATGTATTTGAAAGCTTATAGCAAGTGAACTATTTGAATGACTTGATATTATGCTACGCTTAACTATAGGAGTATGTCCATCACATCATTCTTCTAATGATATGACCTTGTTACTAATAACATCCAATGTTCATGATCAGGAAACCATGATCATCTATTAATCAACAAGCTAGTTTAACAAGAGGCTTTACTTGGGACTTTTTTATATTTACAAATCACACAAGTATTAATGTTTCCGGTTAATACAATTATAGCATGGGATGTAAACATTTATCATAAACATAAAGATATGATAATAACCAATTCATTATTGCCTCTTGGGTGTATCTCCAACATATATATGTGTATACTTACTTAATGAGGAAGAAGTGTGAAATATTTGAAAATGTTCAAAGACTTTGAAGATGAAGTGGAAAATCATTGTAATAAGAAAATAAAGAATTTATGATTGGATAATAAAGGAAGATATTTGAGTTGCAAGTTTAGCAAAACACATAAGATTTGAGTAATCGTTCCATGGATTTGCATTTCCCAAAACACCATAGGAGTATGGAATGTTCGAGAGATGAAATCAAACCTTGTTTGGCATGGTAAGATCAAAGGTTTAACTTATAAAACTGCCATTATATTTTAAGGATTAAAGCTTTAGAGACTATCACTTTTACACTTAGAAGAGCACCACCGTGATCCGTTCAAATGCCACCATATGAGTTATGGTTTGGGATAAAACCCGAATTGTCTTTTCTTAAATTTTGGTATGCTAGGAATAATTATAATGTTTACAACCAAATTTGTATAAACACATATTTATAGGTTATCCCAAAGAATTTTTTGGGTGTTACTCCATAACACCGAGAACAAAAGAGTTTGTCGATTAGAACGTCAAATTTCTTGAGAAGGAATAGTTCATAAAAGTTAAGTGGGAGGACAATAGAACTTTGATTAGGTTGATGAACCTAATAAACATCTGCTAAGTAGCATAGCACCGAAAACTGTCCTGGAGGCGGCCACAATGCTCATGGCTTGTGTGATTACAAAGGTTGTGATCTCGGAGATTTGAGTTCCTATTGAACCGTGTAGGTTGGGTAACAATAAAATAGTAAGATTTGAAGAACAAGTCGTTATTGTTTTGACAATGATGAACCGACTATATGCAAAGAAGCGATGATGGGCCCTGACTCCATAAAATGACTAGAAGTCATAAAATCCGTGATAGTTTCCATACACGAGAAACCAAGTTTTTTGAACTTGGAAGACCCTCCGGAAAGGTGTGAAGCCTATTGGTCGTATTTGGATCTATAGAGAAATAGACTTGGATGTTTTACATCTATAAAATATTCGAAATGTCGGAAAATACTTTATGACAATGTTTAAGGAGTTGACTATGACAAGATTTGATCTTTCATAGAGATATTTAGTCTAGATGGGTTATTGTAGCAACCACTACATATAATTTTGGTATATGGTAATTGAACAAACAAAACAAATTTCTTCTAATAGAATGGTTACCTAGGACATGTACATTACACGGTCCGAAGGGTTTTGTTAAATCAAAGGATGTTAAAAGGGCATGCAAACTTCAATGATTAAAGTAAGCATAGAGGAGTTGGAATCTTCATCGTGATAAACTGTTAAAAGAGTTTAATATCATCGGAGATGATGAAGATGCTTGCATTTGCAAGAAATTAAGTGGGAGCGTTGAGACATATTTCTAATACATTATGTAGAAGACATGTTGTTGATTGGAAATGATGTATCTTTTATTAACACAGGATAAAAATTTCATTAAAACTTGATTTCAATGAAAGACTTGGGCAAAACTAGAATATTAGGCATCGATGTATGTATGGATATTTTGAGGAGCTAATATGGTTATGCCAGGCGTATATATATGAGATATTGAATGGGTTCAATATGAAAACGACAAGAAAGGTTCTTGTCGCGTAGAAAGGTTTGAATCAAGATTCAAGTGTATTGACACTTGGTAAGTGAGACGAGATTCAAGTGTTTTGACACTTGGTGAGTGAAATAACATGAATATTTTGATCAATCATATATACCGTGATACGTATACACCCAGATATGTCATATACTCTAAATGTTATGAGAATATACCTGAATGATTCATAATATGATCATTGGACGATAATAAGGATATTTTTATGATCTTTGGAAGAACTAAGAATATGTTCTATTTGTAGAAGAGATATACCATTCATTGTAAAGTGTTACATTGGTACTAGAAAAGTAGTTCATTGTAGTGTTACATTGATCTCAATTTTGACTATGGGTGGCATAATATAATGGAAACGAAGTTCCATGATAGATTTGGACGAGTTCCAAAGTTAAGACATTGTAACCGATACTACAACAAAAGGCTAAGTATACGACTGCTATTGTAGCTGCAAAGGAGGGCATTTGTGTTAAGTAGTTTGTTATCAAACTAGGTTTGGTTCTTAGTAGGCTAGTACTATAAAGATATATTGTACGAAAATAATATCAACATGTTTTAACCCAAAGGAACTAAAGGTCTCACCAAAGGACTAAATTTATACAATGCCATCTTATTTGAGAATGAGTGATGCGTAGAGACGCAAAGAAATGCAAATACACACAGACCTGAAAGTGTCAAATCCGGAGATTATGTTTACAACTAGCAAATGCGTATATACAACACCATAAAGCCATAGGTATTGAATGCACAAGTTTATAAACTAGATTATTAACTCTAGTGCAAGTGAGAGACTAAAGGGAATATGCCTGGGAGGCAATAATAAAGTGGTTATTATCTTATTCCATATTTATGATAAATGTTTATTTCGCATGCTATAATTGTGTTAATTGGAAACGCTAATACATGTGTGTTTAATAAACAAATAAGAGTTCCTAGTTATGCCTCTCATATAAACTAGCTCATTGATTAGATGATGAAAGGTTTCCCGATCATGGACCTTGAATATTGTTAATAATGGGGTCACAACATTGGTGGAATGATGTGATGAGCACTCACCAGAAGTATAGTAATACGATCAAAGTCATTATGTTTACATTTCTATAATAAGTCACACGAAGTAACCCTAATCCTTAGACCATGAGATCATGTCAATCACTAACACCGGAAGAGTACTTTGATAACATCAAACGTCACACTGTAATAGGGTGACTATAAAGGTGGGTTCAGGTACTCTGAAAGTGTTATGTAGAGGCTCATGGATCAAGAGTAGTATTTGTGCATCTCGATAATGTAGATATATACTCTGAGCCCTGTCGTGATATCACACTAGATAACTTCAAAGCAAGTGATAATATCACTCGAATGTTATATCACGAGAACAAGAAAAGAGTACTTGTCGGCAACGAGAATAAACTAGATATGGTGATAGCGTTGGTCGAATCTTGGACATCTAATATATCACGAGACAAAGGGATTTAGTTATGACATCAAAGGTTCTCACGATCACTAAGTCATCGTTGAATGTGTGGGAGTCAGTATGGATCTCTAGGTCCCGTTACTGGTTATTGATCGGAAAGGGGTCTCGATCATGTATGCATTATTCTTTCGATAGACACCGGATTGTTTCGGGTCAAATTGCTAAAATTGGTTTTGCATGTGATATCAAAATGTTGCAAGGGGTTTTATGTGAATGTTTGTTAATTAAAGTAATTAAAAAATTCTGAATAAAATAAATAAACATGTTTTTATTAATGAGATATTGCATTTATTTTGGTGGAAAATTTATGCAACTTTGAGTGGAGTTGTAATTAATGGTAATGGGCTTAGTGGAAGCTCCACTCACCATTATGGAGGGAGAGGTGGGGGCACCTCCATGGCCGGTGGCCATGCCCCTTGGGTATCCCCTTCCCTATAAAAGGAGGCCTCCTCCTCCTCTTGTCTCACACATCCTCGTGAAGGATATCTCCCCCTCTACTGAATTCCCCATGGCTTCGGATCAGTGAAGTACATGTTATCGGTAGTTTCTCTATAAGGATTTGTTGCTTCCGCTACTTTGCTGGAGCAAGGGACGGAGGTTGTTGGGGTGATGGATGCGCTGCTGGTTTGTGGTGCTGGACTTTCTGGTACTGGACTTGCAGGACTTCATCATGATCTTAAGATCGGCAAGTGAATGACTACATCTTCCAAGAGAACCAATCTCGTAACACTTTTTAGGTCTTCGAGGGTAAGTTCTATATGGATGTATATTCACCCATTGCTTGTATCTAGATATATAGATCTTGGTGCTTAGTTGTTCATATCGTAGGAATTTTTTTGTTTTCTATGCTGTGAACCCAACAAAAGTTATATATCGTCTTTATTTCATTTCATAATAATGCCAAGGCTTCTCCATATCCCCAAGAACAAAGGGAACTACTCAAACATGGAGGAAATCAACAACGTCATCATATTCATATGGATGGATTGAAAGTGGAAAGGTAAAATCAAGTGCAAACCACAATTGTATTGGAATTACAACAAGATCTAATGAACGAGAGAGGGGAATGATGATGTTGATGGAGATGGAGCGATTGATGTTGTAGGGGATGACGTGATGTCCTCTGATGATCCGTGTAGCAGCCAGGATTTCCCCTTCTCCAAATTCCTCCTCCAGATCCTTTCCTGTTGTGGTGTTTCGAGGCTGGCGAGGTTTCTGTGAATGTCGGATCTTAGATCTGTGTTTGCGTGGTGAGAGTATTTGATGAGGCGGACGTCCTGTAAGGTGGTACGGGCGGGCTTCTTTGCCCATACTGCAGGTCATTAGACCTTTAGTAACTTCTCCTCGTGTCCCCTCTTCTCCCTGGTGCGTGGAAAATCATTTAAATGACATTTTATCATTTAGAAATATCATATTATTACATAACATGGTAGTCTCAATTGATATATTCACAAAATACTTAATAAATCGGGATCCTGCTGAAACAATGGAAAAAGGTGCGCGCGAGCACAGTAAAATACCAAAATCCTAACGCTACTTATGCAAAAACATAAGATAAAAATGCTTCATAAATGGACTCATCAACTTGCGCAATATAGACACTTGATCATTCCCTGAGAAAGATGGTGGCGTACGGACATGGTCATTGATGACTAAAAGAGCACAGCTCAATTATAGCTAGTTTTGAAATAAGAGTATCAAACCCATAGAGAGATATTTGGTTAAGATCTTTATGCCCCTCGTCACTATCTACCAAAGGATACTTGTAAGCTGCCTTTGATTTCAAGTAAAGGGTATTTGAATGGTTTTGTGTTTGTCTACAATAAAGTAATAAACACAAGTAAAGTAAACAAGTAACAAAAAGCATTGGAAATGGTATTGGAAATCAATAAGGCTAAAACGTTCTCGGGGATGTAGGATACACCACTAGCATATGGGAATTACTCATAATTGGTATAATCTATTTATTTCATCACGATATGTGTGGAGAGTGCTCCATAATAAGATGTTCACTACAAGACTCATGAGTAGTCGCTTCTTGAATCAGGTAATGAGGTCATATCTAAATAACCATTGCGATGCCTAAGAGCAGTCACTCGTACAAACTACCAGGATTAAGGGTTTCCTCATGGATATTGTAATAAGCTTAGTGATCTCTCTTAATGACCCCTTTTGACCATGTAGGTTATAAGCCAATGCTTTTAGTCAAAAGTAACATAGAGATACTCCCATACACGTCCTAAGGGTATCTTCCTCTCTTTAGTCCCGAAGGAAAATGATATGTGGCCGACTTAACATACCATCTAAAGAGAGAAATCTAACACAATATTGTAGATCAATGGATCATGGAACAAAGTATGATGACTGCAAGTGCATTGATCAATTGTAGCTAGTTTTGAAATAAGAGTATAGAACCCACAGAGAGCTATTTGGTTAAGGTCTTTATGACCCTCGTCACTGTCTACCAAAGGATACTTGTAAGTTTCCTTTGATTTCGAGTAAAGGGTCTTTGAAAGGTTTTTGATTGATCGAAGAAAAGTAATAAAACAAGTAAAAGAAAACAAGTAACATAAGCGTTGGAAATGGCGGTTGAACTCAATAAGTCTAAAGCGTTCTCGGGGATTCAGGATACACCACTAGCATGTTGTAATAAATCATAATTAGGATTACCTATTTCTTGTGTCATGACATGTGTGGAGAGAGTTTTATAATAAGATGTTCACTACAAGGCTTGTAGGCAGTCACTTTCTTGAGCCAAGGAATGAGGTCATATCTAAATAACCACCGTGATGTTTGAGAGAAGACATCCATATAGACCACCACAATTAAGGGTCTCCCCGTGGATATCGTAATTAGCTTAGTGATTCTCTCTTTATTCCTCCTTTGACCGTGTAGGTTATGAGCCAATGCTTGTAGTCACGAATAACACTGGACATACTCCCAAACACGTCCTAAGGATTTCACCCTCTCTTTAGTCCCGAAGGCAAATGATATGTGGCCAACTACACATACCATCTAAATAGAGAGATCAAACACAATATCATAAATCAAATAGATCATGGACACGAGTCATAGATCATTTTTATTTCATCTCATTATAATGCTAGAGTTTCTCCATCCCCCCAAGAGAAAACGAACTACTCACATATAAAGGCAATTAACATCATGGGAATAATATGGATGGGATATGAGAGTACAATCGAATACAAGTGAAGATCCACACTAGGGTTTGGATTACAACCAAGTAGACTAAGGGGATCGGTGTTGGAGACGTTGGTGATGATGATGGTGATGTAGATCGGTGTTGAGACCTTCAAGATCCAAGTCTCTTATCCTCTTGAGCAATGGTGATGGTGGAGATCTTGTGGAGGCGGCGACGGTTATGGAGTTTGCAAAACGGCAGGGCTCCGCCGTGGAGGTATGTGGAGAGGATCCTTCTCCCTTGGCTCCTTGCCTCTTTATATAGGCCAAGGAGAGCCCCCAATATCCCCCAAATATGTTCATTATGCCCCAAGGAAGGTCTAGGAACAAATAGGTATGGATTCTATGAAGAAACGCGTAGTTGCTTTCGTGCGTCCAGATCCGTGGTATGGGTGCACGGTACACCCGTACCCGCCCGTACTAGTGGTCGTTAAACCTTTAGTATGCTTTCGTATTTTGGCCTCTATTTCTTCATATGAACTCCGATTTAGGTGTTCTTTGGCTCGTTGGAATCATATGGACGAGGGCTACAACACCATGGCCTTGGATATTCATTTGGAGTTTATGAAAAAAAATCCAATTTTTCCACCTCTCAAATGGCTAAGTCTAGTGCCCTCGGCTCCTCCATATTGCATCTTCTTGGTTCCTTTTTCTTGCTTTATCCATAATCCAACAGAACACCTAAACACAAGTCAAAGACAATAAAAAGTAATAAAATCCTAATGAAACTACTAGTTGTGCAAATTCCATGTGAAAATGAATGAGAACTAGTAATCATACATAATAGGCATAGTTGTAGCTAGATATAGCATGTAATGAGTGATAATATGAATAATTTGTATACTTAAATATTCTTCAATTTTGGACTCTTCATAGATCATCTTTATTTCATTTCATAATAATGCTAGGATTTCTCCATCTCCCTAAGAACAAAGAAAACTACTAACACATGGAAGCAATTAACAACATCATCATATTCATATGGATGGATAAAAGTATAAAGATAAATCTAGTGCAAACTATAATTGTATTTGGAATTACAACAAGATCTAAAGTATGGAAGAGAGGAATGGTAATGGTGATGGAGATGGAGATGCAGTAGTTGATGACGAAGGGGATGATGTGATATCCTCCAATGATCTGTGATGCAGCAAGGATTTCACTTATCCTAGTTCCTCCTCTAGAACCCTCTCTGGCATGGTTTTTCGAGAGGCTGGAGGTTTCGATGAATGTCGGATCTTAGATCTGTTTTCGTGTGGTAAGAGTATTTGACGAGACATACGCGTTAACATGTGGTACAGGCGGATGGTACGGGCAAGCTTCGCCCGTACCACAGGTCGTGAAACCCTCTGTAGCCTTTCTTGGCATCCTCTCTTCTTCCAGGTACGTGGAAAAATCATTTAAATGACATTTATCACTTATGTCATATTACTGCATAATACGACAATCCTAATTCATATATATATATATATATATTTACAAAAGACTTAATAATTTGGGATCCTTTTGAAACAAGGACAAAAGGTGCGCATGAGTGTAGTAAAATCCCAGAAATTCTGCTCTACTTGTGCAAAAATATAAGGTTAATATGCTTCAAAATTAGACTCATAAACTTCCCCAAGCTAGACGCTTGCTCATCCTCGAGCAATATGGTGGCTTATGGACAAGGTTAATATGCTTCAATGGAGGAAGTCTGGAAACTATCCCATAAAGAAGCCATGAGACCTAAAGGTTTGTCTTTGCCTAGAACTGGGTAGCGCATCAAGGAGATTGGATCTGTTGATATAAAAAGAAAGACCTTTGGGAAGACTTATGAAGGGTTAGTAGAAGGAAAAACTCGTACTAGAAGTAAAAGGGTCGGCCAAGAAAAGAATTCTAATAAAATAGGAAGGAAATAAGAGAAAAATAAAGAATTTGAGGCAGTAACGACAAGTGGTATGGGCGCCACCCGTACGGCGTGCCTGTACCCGTTGTATTTCCAAAAATTATGGCTACAAAAGTCGGTACAAATATTTCCAAGTAGTCAGTACAGGCGGGATTGCCTCGTACTGCCCGCTCATACTGGCAGTTACCGACCTTTTAAAACAGTAAAAGTTTTTTCTAAAGACCAAAAAAACTAAACAAGGGTTATAGAAGGTCCAACGACCTACCGTACGGTGGAAGCTGACCGTAAGGTCCGGTCATACCGTTCCATTGAAATGAATAGAAAATCGAGAATGAGTACTTCAAGCTTAACAAGCTTAACGACCTACGGTACGGGTGGATGCGGGTGTACTATTCGCCCGTACCAGGTTCAAAAAACTAGCATTGAACTTAGAAAAATGCAAGGAGTTCAAAAATAAAAACGAAAACAGTGAAACGGTGATTAAAATCACAGAAGAGACAGGTTTGGATTACACTACTTACCTGACGATCATGAAATTTGTGTTGACGATTTTACTCCCTTCAACTTATGGATTATTTTCTTATTTCCTTTGAATATGGTTTATCGGAAAAAATTGCTAAAACAATTGCAAAGAAAAACAAAAAATTTCTTTCGAGGCGAATAGTTCCTAGGGGTATGCATATTGATGACGCTCCTTCTCGTGGTCTCATCTCTTCAATGATCATTGGTCTGTCCATATGTTCCTCTTTTCTGTGCAAGATCTGCAAGTTAACTGTTGCAAAAGTAAAGTCCAATGGATCATTGTTGGTTTAACGTCAGTTCTTTCAAGAATTTCCTTTAAGCTATTACGATCAATATGCACTCTAACTTTTGAGTCAATTATAAAAGATCTAAATTTATCACAAGAGAAGAAAACAATGAAGAGTTCTTTTTATGCCATAGGGTGGTTCTTTTGAGCACCATTCAAGGTACGACTAGCGTGATGAATGATATTAAGTTCATCACCATCACGCTGAAAAAGAACAACTCCCACGGCTTCATAACTGGCTTCACAAAACAGATCAAAGGGATTTTTCCAGTTTGGTGGTTTAATGATAGGAGCATTAATAATGGCTTGTTTTAATATGGTGAAAGCAGTAAGGAAGTTTTCATCAAAATTAAAATTAACATATTTTTGTAAAAGCTTAGTTAGTGGTCTTGCAACTTTAGATAAGTTCTTAATAAACCTTCTGTAAATATCTGCATGACCTAAGAAACTTCTTATACCTTTTACATCTCGAGGAGGTGGTAGCCTCTCTATTGCTTCTAATTTTATCGACTTCTATGCCCTTACCCGAGATCTTGAGACCAAGTACTATACCTTTTTTGAACCATGAAGTGGCACTTCTCCCAACTCAATACCAGGTTAGTATCTTCACATCTATGCAAAACCTTATGAAGATTACGGAGGCAATAGTTAAATGAAGTCCCATAGACCGAGAAGTCGTCCATAAATGTTTCCATAATATTTTCAACATAATCAGCAAATATAGTAGTCATACACCTTTGAAAGGTAGTAGGTGCATTATAGAGACCGAAAGACATACGAAGATATGCATATACACCAAAGGGACATGTGAATGTTGTTTTTAATTAGTCATATAGATGGACATCTATTTGAGAGAAACCTGAGTATCCATCTAAGTAATAAAAATGAGAGTGCATAGCATGCGTCTCTAATGGTTGATCTATAAATGAAAGGGGTAGTGTGTTAGGGGGTAACCCTGGGGTTGGCCCGATCTTTCACAAATTCCACGAGGGACGAGGGGAAAGCGGTGGTCGGAGGATGAAATCGAGGAAGACGATGAAAACCACGAACACACACACCAAAACACGATACACGCCTACTCCTCACGCCGGTGGCAACCGGTCCAACATAATCCCTAGGATCGGTGTTGGGCGAAGCTCGCTCTCCACGCCAACAACGGGGGATGAGGTGCTTGGTGAGATCTTGACGACTTGGGGGAGAGAAACCGAGAACCCAAGGCCTTGTACAACTTGAACGCACTAGGCAAGATCCAAGAGGGGGGTGGATAATCCGGTGCTCCTTGGTAGGAGCATGAGACCAATAGATATAAGTCCTCAAAGGGTTTCCTTAATATCTATTATTATCCAAGTCTAGGGTTTACAATGGAGGGTGGGGGCTATATATAGTCCAGCCACAAAACAGGGGTAGTTTTGGAACGAAAGGGTAAATTATAGGTAGGGTTACAAGGCACAGGGCCGAACTTAGGCGTTCAGGATCAGACAGGACCGGTAGTACGGTTCGGTAACAGAGTACCGGTGGTGGTAGTAGTACCGCTCGGGAGCGATAGTACCGCTTGAGGGCTGGAGCTTCCGTCGGGCGCTGTGGCGGCAGTAGGAGGGCGGTCCCGGTAATGCGGCCGGGTAGTACCGCTTGCGTCTGGGCGTGGATTGGTGCTTCTGGGCGTCCGGTAGGCTGGGGCGGTAATGCTTGAGCGGTAATACCGGTCGTCTCAACCGGTAGTACCGCTTGCATCTGGCAGTGACTGGTTTCTTTCCCTCCGCTCCTTGGGTCCTTCTCTTCGTACCTGATGATGCACAGTGTATGCGTATGAAGTAGCAAGCCATCCAAGGGTGTGTCGAAGTCACACAAGGAGAGGAGCGAGTTCACCTTAGCTTGAAGGAGTTTGGCTCGGGCGCGAGTCATGGGTCCACTTGGGGAGCTCGTGGGAGTAGATGTAGTAGCGGTCGTAGGACGGGCTGCATCAGCTCCCCCCCCTTGGGAAAGAGTCGTCCTCGACTCTTCAACCGTCACAACTTCCTCTTCGCCATGGTAGGGTGAGAGGTCCTTGACATTGAATGTCGAGCTCACAAGATACTTTGATGTTGGTATATCGATGACGTAGGCGTTGTTGTTGATCCGCTTTAGCACCTTGAATGGTCCATCGCCTCTTGGCTTTAGCTTGGAGTCGTGTTCCTTGGGGAAGCGGTCTTTACTCAAGTGTATCCACACAAGGTCGCCCTCATCAAAGATCATCTCTTTCTTGGTCTTGTTTAGCCGTGATGCTTGGCGAAGGACTTGTTGCTCGATAGTAGCTCATGTGTCTTCATGGAGTTTCTTCATTGTTTGGGCACGCTTGACAATGTCCATATTGGCACGTTCATGAAGTGGAAGTGGAAGGATATCGAGCGCGGTGAGAGGCTCGAAGCCATAGACGATCATGAATGGGCTTCTCATGGTGGTGGAGTGCTTGGCGCGGTTGTAGGCGAACTCGGCGTGTGGGATACATTCCTCCCAGTCTTTAAGGTTCTTCCTTATCAACACCCGGAGGAGTGTGCCAAGACTTCGATTGACGACCTCGGTTTGAGAATGCGAGGCGGACGAGAAGAGGAGCTTGATGCCGAGCTTGGCCATGAGAGTCTTCTAGAAGTAGCTCATGAATTTCACGTCGCGGTCGGAGAAGATTGTTCTAGGCACACCGTGTAGCCGAATTATTTCCCTGAAAAACAAATTGGCTACATGTGAAGCATCATCGGTCTTATGGCACGGAATGAAATGTGCCATTTTAGAAAAGCGATCCACGACTACAAATATGGAATCATGACCATGTTTAGATCTAGGCAAGCCTAACACAAAGTCCATGCTAATGTCCGACCAAGGTGTATGAGGAATAGGCAATGGCATATAAAGACCAAAGGGGTTGGACTTAGACTTAGCTTGGATACATGTAGTGCATCGTTGGACGTGGCGCTCCATGCTGCGCTTCATCTTTGGCCAAAAGTAGTGAGTGGAGAGCATGTCATATGTCTTGTCACGGCCAAAGTGACCCATAAGGCCTCCACCATGGGACTCTTGAAGAAGCAAAAGTTGGAGAGACGATTTCGGAATGCAAAGCTTGTTTTGTTTGAAAAGGAAACCCTTATGCAAATAGAAATCATCAATCCCTTTGTCTATTGAACATTGTGCAAATATTGGTCCAAAGAAAGAGTCGGACGTGTACAAAGATTTGATGTCATCAAGACCCAAGACATTGACTTCGAGTCGTGTAAGAAGGCTTGTGTTTTTGCAAGACAAGGCGTCTGCTACCACATTTTCTTTGCCCTTCTTGTATTTGACAATGTAAGGAAAAGACTCCATGAACTCAACCCATTTTGCGTGCCTTTTACTCAAGTTGGCTTGGCCCTTAAGATACTTCAACGACTCATGGTCGGAATGGATGATAAATTCTTTGGGCCAAAGATAGTGTTGCCAAACTTGAAGAACTTGAACCAAGGCAAAAGTTCTTTGTCATAAATGGGATAATTGAGGCGCACCATCCGGTTCTCACTATGGTAAGCAATAGGGCCCATTTTGCATAAGGACGCCACCAATGCCAATACCGCTAGCGTCACACTCAATCTCAAAGGTTTTTGTGAAATCCGGCAATGCAAGAAGTGGTGCTTCGGTGAGCCTCTTTTTGAGCTCATCAAAAGCCTTTTGTTGTGCTTTTCCCCAAACGAACGTGGCATATTTCTTGGTCAATTCGTTGAGGGGGCAAGCAATTGTAGAAAAGTCTTTGACAAAACGACGGTAAAAGCCAGCCAACCCATGAAAACTACGAAGTTCACTAACATTTGTAGGGATGGGCCAATCCCGTATGTCCTTGACTTTTGAGTCATCAACTTCAATGCCATTAGAAGACACGACAAAACCAAGGAAAATCAGCTTGTCTTTTGCAAAAGTGCACTTTGGGAGATTAGCATAAAGCTTTTCATGACGAAGGATTTGAAGTACCTCCTTAACATGAGTAACATGCTCCTCTAGTGACTTGCTATAGACAAGAATGTCATCAAAGTAAACAACTACACTCTTCCCAATGAGAGATCTCAAAATATGGTTCATGAGACGCATGAAGGTAGATGGGGCATTAGATAAGCCAAAAGGCATAACCAACCATTCATAGAGACCAAGCTTGGTCTTGAAGGCGGTTTTCCACTCATCACCTTCAGCCATGCGAATTTGATGGTAACCACTACGAAGATCAATTTTTGAAAATATAGTGGCTCCACATAATTCATCAAGCATGTCATCAAGACACGGTATAGGATGTCGATAACACACGGTGATAGCATTGATTGGACGGCAGTCCATGCATAACCGCAACGTATCATCCATTTTTGGGACTAGAATCACGGGGACCGCGCTTGGGCTAGTGCTTACTTGGATCAAACCTTTGGAGACGAGTTGGTTGATTTGACGTTCGATCTCCTTCGTCTCTTAGGGTTAAATGCGATCTGTGGCAGTTTGGGAGTGGTCTTGTAGGGTATGAGGTCGATGCGGTGCTCTATTCCACGAAGAGGAGGAAGGCCATGAGGAAGCTCTTCGGGAAATACATCTTGGAATTCTTGCAAAATAGCCATCAAAGAAGGAGGAACATTTGTCAAGTCGTTAGTTCCTTGCGCTAGTCCCTTGCATACAAGGACATAGTGCAAGATGGATGGTTTGTTCCGCACTTCTCTCATCTCACTTTTGGTGGCAAGAAGAACACTCTTAGTTTTTCCACTCGAGTTTGGCTTGTAGCTCTCACTCACTATGGTGTGGTTCTCTCGCTCACCACTCTTCTCACAAGTTGTTTTTGTGTATTGCGCCCTCGCTAAAGCCTTTGCATTGTCCGCAATTATTTGGCTAGGAGTCATTGGTTGCAACACACAAGTTTTATCAAGCCATTTGAAGGTGTAAGTGTTTGAGTGACCATTATGCAAAGCACGTTTGTCATATTGCCACGGTCTTCCGAGCAACATGTGGCAAACCGTCATTGGGACCACGTCACATTCCACGGTGTCCTTGTAGTGCCCAATAGAGAACGTCACCGAGACGGTGTGCTTGATTTTGATGGATCCTTGGTCACTTAGCCATTGAATATGGTAGGGGTGTTTATGCGGATGGAGGGTGAGGTTGAGTTTCTCACACAATTCCGTGCTTGCAAGGTTGTGGCAACTCCCTCCATCGATGACAACTTTGATGGACTTCCATTGATGCCGCGAGTTTGGAAGATGTTGGCGTTGGTCTTCATTTTCATTGACTTGGGTAGTCAAGACCCTTGTGACCACAAGCGATGGACTTGCGTCATGCTCACACACAAGAAGTTCTTGGTCCTCTTCCAAATGTTGCCTTGCCATGGCTTCCTTGACCCTTGCATCAAACTCTTCTTCACTCAAGTATTCTTCATCGCCATTTTCATGGATGAACAAAACTTTCTTGTTTCCACATGCGTTCGACTTGTGCCCTTTGCCTCCACACTTGTAGCATTCACCATTGAATGGTTGATCATCCCTTGTGTTTTTGCCACTTGGGGGCTGTTTTCCTTGAGAGAGTCTTGAAGGGAAGCTTGGTGGTACTTGAGGAGCTTCCACTTGGTGTTGTTGGAGTAGTGGTTGGCTCTTGCTTGTAGGTGAAATCGTCTTTAGCTTGTTGTACTTGATGTCCTCTTGCACTTGGCCTTCGGCCTTTGAGCGATGTGCACAAGCTCAACCATGTTGTTGTACTTTTGGAACTCGGTGATGCGCTTGATTGGATGGTTCAAGCCATTGAGGAAGCATGCCATTGTTTGTTCATCTCGCTCTTCAATGTTGGCACGGATCATGTTGAGCTCCATTTGCTTGAAGTACTCTTCCACGGTCTTTGTTCCTTGACTAAGCGTTTGAAGCTTGTTGAAGAGGTCACGCGTGTAGTGTGAAGGAACAAAGCGGGATCTCATATGAGCCTTCATATCTTGCCAAGTTGCGATTGGAGGCTCTTCTTTTTGCCATGACGAGTTGGACTTGTTCCCACCAAAGGTTGGCATACTCATCAAACTCGAGGGATGCCATGGCCATCATCTTCTCATTGCTATAGTTGTGCATGTGGAAGATCTTGTCGACCTTGAGTTCCCAAGAGAGATATTCCTCGGGCTCATTGGAACCGGTGAACTTTGGCATGGTGAACTTGAGCTTGCCGAAGGTTTCTTCTCCATTGCGGTTCGGTTCGGCGGTTGCCATGATTTTGGCGGTCATCATCATCCGAGCTCTCATGTCTTGCTTGGTGATTGTTGCGTTGCTCTTGCGGTTGTTGAGGTGCCACATTTGGTGGTGGAACTTGTTGTTGACGACGAGCTTGGGGAGCTTGCTCGTTTTGTTGACGCGGTTGAGGACGAGGAGGAGGTTGATGGTCCTCGCGACGAGCTTGGGAAGGTTGCTCTTGTTCTTGTCGTGGTTGATGCCGAGGAGCATGAGCTTACGCCATGTGGCGAGGAGGACGTCGAGCCGCATGCGCAATGGGCTGCTCTTCTTCTTCTTGGTGTAGGGGAGGGTCGTCATGACCATCATATTGCCGACGTGGACGATCATGTCGATGATGACGCCTTGGAGGATCTTCGAGTGCTTCCCGTCGACGGTGATCTTGTTCGTCCTCTTCGGAAGCTTCACTTGTTGTTGAAGGGGCATGTCGATGTCGATGGCCTTGGTGGTCCATGCGAGGTTGCTCTTGTTGAATCACAAGTGCCCTTGGTTGTGGCCGGTTCGCTTCGCGTCTTGGAGGTCTTGCGGAGAGGTCACCATCATAGCTTGACGTTGCAGCGTGACGCGGAGATGGTACCGCTTACGAAGAGCTCATGGATTGAAGAACGGGTCCCTCCCGGTGCCTTGAAGCGTGACGGCGAGGTGCACTTGATTCGCTTGAGGAGTGCCGAGATGAGCTTGATTCGCGCGATCGTGGCCTTGCGAGTCCATCGATGATGCGTTGAAGCTTCTCATCCGTTGAGGCGAGTGCACGACCAAGAGCTTCACTTTGATGCCCGAGGTTGTGTTGCATTGCATGCATTTGGCCACGGACTTCTTCGAAGCGGTTGTCTATGTTCTTGAATTCCACACGGGCCTCGCTAAATTGTTCATCTTGGCGCCGCTCGAGAGCTTCACAATGGTAGTTGAATTCACCTCGGACCTTCCAATGGTCCCATCTTGTCATGAATTGTGTGTCATCCTCCGGGGGTGGTGGTGGTTGGGATGGCTCTCCATGCCTGTCCATGATGCAAAGCCAACAAGGGTTGTATATGGAGAGAAATGGTTCGGAGAGTTAGCCTTTTACCTCACCTTGGAGATTATATCAAACCAATTGCCACACAAGTGAGCGTGCAAATTGAAATGGGCAAGAAACTCACACACAACTATGCTAGAACTCTCAAAAGCTTTTGGTGGAAGGTTAGGATTGTGGAAAACCAAACGAAACGATCCAAGCAAAAGGTTATTGTCCTACGTGGTAAAGAACCAAAGATCAAAAGCAAAAGGATACGATCTACCAAAAACACGGAAAACACACGTGGAGAAAACGGGTTATACGACTATGAAAATGAGCACAAAAGGTCCTAACGAAGACTACGCTCGGTTGTCGTGCCAACACAAGGAGAAACCAAAACTCGTTTGCCAAAAGAGGATAAGCAATAGATTTGTGCACTTGCCTCGGTGCGCTCTTTTCTTCTCTCTTGTTGGCTTACAAGCTTGGTATTCTCTTTGTATTGGGAGACTATGTATCTTTCTATTCTATCTTTTCTTTTCCTTTTCTGTTTTTTATTCTTTTCTCCTCTCTATACTACTATGTTAGCTTTTGTATTTGACCTCACACTCTCACTTTCCGAAGGCAAGTGCACAATGCTTAGACAAACGCAAAATGAGTTGCTCTCATAGGATAGATACACACAAAGGAAGATATGGGGCTGTCAAGGTGGTGCAAGTTATACCTTTGGTATTGTTGACGACTTGCAACCGTTTGTGGGGGATGATGTTCGAGTGTCGCGGTGTCGTTGAGCGCGGAATGACTTTAATGCGGAAGCTGTTGTGAAAATGGCGACAAACACGCGAAACACGAACAAGCGAGGTGGAAAGGTCAGCAAACGAAACTGAGGCGATAAAGGGCAAAGAGGCACGGTCAGAGTCAAGCGGTAGTACCGCTTGAAATGACCGGTAGTACCGGTGAGCGGTAGTACCGCTTGTACTACCGGTAGTACCGGTTACTTGCGGTAGTACCGCTTGGCCCAGAACTGGAACGAGAAGAACTTGCCAAAAACCTCAAATTCGTGGGAAATCTGACCGAAAGGCTGGGTTAGGAACAACAGGGGCTATAGATCGACTCCCAAAGCAACAGATCTATGGACCAAAACCACGAAAAACTCACCAAATCCAGAGATCGATCTGAAGGCAAAATGGGGCTCTTTTTGGTGGGATTTTCGATTTTAAGGTGGATAAAAGAAAAATTGGGGGGAAATTCGTGATCAACCGTGCTCTTGATACCAATATGTTAGGGGGTAACCCTGGGGTTGGCCCGATCTTTCACGAATTCCACGAGGAACGAGGGGAAAGCGGTGGTCGGAGGATGAAATCGAGGAAGACGATGAAAACCACGAACACACACACACCAAAACACGATACACGCCTACTCCTCACGCCGGTGGCAACCGGTCCAACATAATCCCTAGGATCGGTGTTGGGCGAAGCTCGCTCTCCATGCCAACAATGGGGGATGAGGTGCTTGGTGAGATCTTGACGACTTGGGGGCGAGAAACCGAGAACCCAAGGCCTTGTACAACTTGAACGCACTAGGCAAGATCCAAGAGGGGGGTGGATAATCCGGTGCTCCTTGGTAGGAGCATGAGACCAATAGATATAAGTCCTCAAAGGGTTTCCTTAATATCTATTATTATCCAAGTCTAGGGTTTACAATGGAGGGTGGGGGCTATATAGTCCAGCCACAAAAGCAGGTAGTTTGAACGAAAGGGTAAATTATAGGTAGGGTTACAAGGCACAGGGCGAACTTAGGCGTTTAGGATCGAGACAGGACCGGTAGTACGGTTCGGTAACAGAGTACGGTGGTGACGTAGTACGCTCCCGGAGCGTAGTACCGCTTGAGGGCCCTGGAGCTCACGTCGGGCGCCTATGGCGGCGGGAGAGGCGGTAGTACCGCTGTCCGGTAGTACCGGTTGCGGGGCCGGTAGTACCGCTTGCGTTTGGAGCGTGGATTGGTGCTTCCTGGAGCGTCCGGTAGCTGGGGCCGGTAGTACCGCTTGGAGAGGTAGTACCGGTCGTCTCAACCGGTAGTACCGCTTGCGTCTGGCAGTGACTGGTTTCTTTCCCTCCGCTCCTTGGGTCCTTCTCTTCATACCTGATGATGCACAGTGTATGCGTATGAAGTAGCAAGCCATCCAAGGGTGTGTCGAAGTCACACAAGGAGAGGAGCGAGTTCACCTTAGCTTGAAGGAGTTTGGCTCGGGCGCGAGTCATGGGTCCACTTGGGGAGCTCGTGGGAGTAGATGTAGTAGCGGTCGTAGGACGGGCTGCATCATAGTGATCCTTTCGAGTTTCCTTATTAAGTTTTCTAAAATCAATGCAAATCCTATGACCAACGACAGTTCGAGTAGGGACTAACTCATTATGTTTATTTGGGATGACAGTGAACCCACTATTCTTTGGAACACAATGAAAAGGACTTACCCAATCACTTTTCTCCACATGAAAAATGATACTTGCATCTAAAAGGCGGATCACCTCCTTTCTTGCCTCTTCTTTCATATGAGATCTAATCCTTCTTTGAAAGTCTGCAACCGACTAGGCTCTCTCTTTCATAAATATTCTATGATTATCGAGGGACTAATCCCTTTCAAGTCATCCATTTGAATAATGGAGAGCCTTACGGTGCATTTTCAAGACTATCATTAAACTTTCCTCTTCCTTTTCTGCAAGATTAGAACTTATAGTAACATGATATTTGTTAGTGTTATCAAAAAACTTCTTTAGGAAGGGGTTTGAGTGTAGGATGCGGAAGCTCCTCATCACCTTTTCTTATGGGTGTCTCATAGACTTGATTCATTTTAGGATTAACTATGGGGACTGAATTAAGATATTCATCAACTTCCATTTTATCTATATCTTTAGGAAGAGTGTCATTTTCAACCAACACTTCTTTCTAAATTATCATTGGCAGTCACATAAAACACAACAACAAGACTAGTATTCATCTTCTTGCTCTTGATCATATTATTCAAACTCCTCAATAGTTGGCCTATGTTAAAATTTAGAAAAAAAGAAATTCATTTTATCCTCGCCAAACTTGAGAGATACTGTCTCCTTCTTGCAGACAATGTTTTCTCCAGCGGTGTTCAGAAAAGTTTTTCCAAAAATAATTGGACAATAAACGTCAGTAGGCATATCAACAATTACAAAATAAATAGGGTACTTGTAAGATACAACACAAATTGGAACATTTCTAATTATTCCCATAGGAAATTTGAGTGTTTTATCATCCAGCATTATTTTCATATCAGTATCTTCTAATTCAGTTGGTTTGAGTTCATCCTGAATTTTTAAGTAAAAGTTATAAGGGATTACGTTTACAGATGTTCCAATGTCACAAAAGCCATAATAAGTAGATTCACCAAAGGTGGAAGAAAGAATAGGTTTACCAACATTTTTAGCTTTTACCTTCCCTTCAACAAATTGAGAAGCTTTGGTGTCAAGCTCGATTACATCACAATGCGCAAACATGGTCATTATATCTTCTTTAGTTGTCTCATCCACTTCCTGCATGCTCCCTGGAATAATCTCTTATATTTTTACCTCTTCTTGTAGCTTCTTGGGGATCATTATTTCCTTTTTTAGTTGTTCTTCAAGTTGTTGGGCTACAATATGTTTTCTCACCATCCTTGGGAAAGGAAGGCGGTCAATATATGGTGCCCTTTTATTTAATGGCTCTATAGGGGCCACAATTTTAATCGCTATATCTTCAACCTGCTTAGGTGGCAGAGTATATTGAAGCCATTCTTTCTTTGGAGCTTCAATGTGTTCTGTAAAAGACTGAAGGATTTGAAAAATAATATCATCATAAAGTTAAAGCTCATTAGCAGTTTCCTTAACCTTACTGGATTCCTTGTAAGCATTGACACAATCATATTCAATTTCTATACCTCGTTCGATGCCTAAATCAAAACCCTAAGTTTCTCTATTGCGACGAATTATTTCTAATAGTTCTCAAGCTTTATTTATAGTTAGGTCCATAAAGGATCCTCTGAAATTTGAGTCAAGTTCATGCTTTATTTCTTGATTAAGTCCTACATAAAATATATGTAAAACATACCATTCATGTAAATCATGATGGGGACATGGAAGAATTGTCCAAAGGCATGGCATGGCATGCACTGCGGTAAAATCTGTGATTCTACCATTGTGCTTGAGGTCGTGGCATCACAAGAATTTTGGATTTGGCATTGTTATTTTGGTTTACCTGGAACACTCAATGACATCAACTTGATACATAGGCCTCATGTATTTGCAAGACTAATAGCTGGAAATGCACCTACTTTCAATTACAAAGTCATGGATCATGAGTATACAATGGGATACTATCTAGGCGATGGCATATATCCAGAATGGTCATCTTTTGTGAAGTCCATCAAAGATCCTGACACAAAAATAGAAACTGTATTTTCCAAGGCACAAGAGATAGCCTACAAGTACATTGAGAGAGCTTTCGATGTGTTGCAAGCAAGGTTCGCTATTGTTAGAGGGCCTACTGGGTTTTGGGACAAAAAACCCTTGTGGACATCATGACTTGTTGTGTAATTCTACACAACTGTTGGAGATATGCCCAAGAGGCAAAAATAAAATGGTTATTATTATATCTTTGTGTTTACGATCAATGTTTACATCCCATGTTATAATTGTATTAACCAGAAACATTAATACTTGTGTGTTTTGTAAACATAAAAGTAGTCCCTAGTAAGCCTCTTGTTGAAACTAGCTTGTTGATTAATAGATGATCATGGTTTTCTGATCATGAATATTAGATGTTATTAATAACAAGATCATGTCATTAGGAGAATGATATGATGGACACACTCCTATAGTAAGCGTAGTGTATGATCAAGTCATTTAGAGTCCGTTTGCTACAAGCTTTCAAATACATAGTAACCTAATACTTCGACCATGAGATCATGTTAATCACCATCACCGGATGAATGCTTTCATGACGTCAAACACCACTTCCGTAACTGGGTGGTTATAAAGGTGATATTAGGTATTCTGAAAGTATGTGTTAAGATACAAGGATCAAGAGTGGGATTTTTCCATCCACATGACAGATAGATATACTCTGGGCCCTCAAGGTGGAATGTCATTCAATTGGCTTGCAAGCATGTGATTAGGTCACAAGGGATCACATGTCACGCGGCGAGTAAAGAGTACTTATTGGTAACGAGGTTGAACTAGGTATTGGAGATACCGACGATCAAACCTCAGATAAGTAAAGTATCGCGAGACAAAGGGAAATTGGTATTGTATGTAAATGGTTCATTCGATCATGAAGTAATCATAGAAATATGTGGGAGCTATATCAATTTCCAGATTCCTCTATTGGTTATTGATCGGAGAAGTGTCTCGATCATGTCTGCATAATTTACGAACTGTAGGGAGACACACTTAAGGATTCGATGTTGTTTAGTAGATATGGAAATGAGTTGGAGACAAAATGTTGTTCGGAGTCTCAGATTGGATCCAAGACATCACAAGGAGATCCGGAATGGTCCGGAGAATAAGATTCGTATAAGGAAGTCCAATTCCGAGGTTCGGAATTGTTTTTGGTGTTTTCACCGAAATGTTCTGGAAGGTTCTAAAAGGTCCACCACCCCGAAGGGGGACACATGGATGCGCCATACCCAAGTGTGGGTGGCGGCATAGTGTCCTTGGTCAATTCGGACAAGGATAGGAGTTGGGATTCAAACTCTATTTTGAATAGTCAAAGTCTAGTTTAAAAAGTGAAATCCTAAAATAAGGAAAGTCTAAATCCTAGTGGCAAAGGGAAAGGAAACCCACAAGGGAGAGGTTTCCATCTCCCTCCCCAAGCCGCAGGCCACCAAGAGGAGTTCGGGAGGACTCTCCCACCTATATAAGGAGGGGTAGGGCGCCTCCCTACCCCTCACTACAAACCCTAGGCCACCGCCTGCCCCTCTAGTCGTCGATGCCCTAGCCCTCTAAACTGCCGCTGCCTAGCCAAAAACCTAGACGCCGGCGCCACCTCCTCCTTCCCTCGGTGTCTAAACCCTAGCCACCGAGGCTCTCTCTAATCCACCATACCCGCTCCGACTTAGGCGAATCCCTGCGGGATCTACTCATCCACCACCACCACCACACCGTCGTGCTGCTGGAATCGCGAGGAGATCTACAACCTTCGTTGCCTGCTGGAACAAGGGAGAGGAAGGTATTTATCGAGTACCAAACGTGTGACCAACTGCGGAAGCGCTGCCGGAACGCGGCGCCGAAAGGATCGTCTTCGCAATCTTGAGATCGGCAAGTGAACGACTACATCAACCATGAGAATTCGATCTCTCTAAACGCTTTGGATCTTTGAGGTTTAGTACTCTATGAACTCGTTGCACCGATCTCGTAGATTAGATCTTGGCTTTTGTGTGTTCATGCGATAGAATTTTTTTATTTTCCATGCTACGAACCCCTAATACAACATGATCATCAAGGATGAGAGAGGGTTAAACTTGTCATGCTTCTATGACAATGTTGGCACCCAAGTGCGACCCTAAAGAAATCCCAATCACTTGGAAGCTTTCCTTCAACCCCATCGGGATATTGAAAATGGGCAAACTCGTGCATAGCTTCTCAACGATCTCATCCAGCATGACTGGCATCTGTATGGACAACACGCATGGTCTACCCTTGTTTTTCTACATCTATGTGTGAGATGAACTATTCGGAGCCATTTATTTGTTTGTTCAATTATTTGATTCGAACTATTATTTGATTAAAACATTGTTGTAATAACTAGAATGACTATTATTTGGTTAAACATTTATGTGTTTTCTGTTTGCATATGATAAAAACTATCAAAAACCCTGTTTTACGGGTCCAGATATTTCTGTGCGCGTGGTTTGTGGCCCGCAAACAAGTGGTTTATAGTGGCGTGTAAACGTGTTTATGGTTTCAAATTATAAGGGGTCTGTTAGTGATGTTCTAAGTCAATCATTCATATTCGTTCTTTGAGCTCCTTCTCTCTCACTCCATTGTTGAAGATCTCCCATTATACCCAACCAAATCCAAACCTCTTTGGTAGGAAGGAAGAGGAGGGTCGCGATCTACGTATCCACCAATCCATATTTCATTCCCCTTGAGTTCATCGAGTTTTCTTGTTACTCTTGAGTTCGTGGGAAGCCCTGGGCGGCTAGGGTCGTTCAGAGGCTTTCGGCTTGTGATTTGCCCCGTGAAAAGTTTGTGAGGGTTTAGAGACTACTTTAAATTCTATCACTGAGTAAGTGACCTATTCGTTTATGGGATAGGCTCGACGAAGAAGGTGAGCATTCGTGGCATTTGGGAATCCTTCGTGGGACCTCACTCGTCTCCAACCTTACGTACCTTCCCCCCAAGGAAGGAAACACGGGAATACATCTTCGTCTCAACATTCTTTGGTTATTCCTAACCGATATCTTTACTTGTGTTATTTACTTTGTGATAGCCTTCGTGCTTGAAGTATCTTATCATCATCTAGGTTGCTTCACCTTGTTTTTATTTAGGCACACTTATATTCTACAGATCCTAAAACTTGCAAAAGATTTTTTTTGTAGAAACCTATTCACCTCCCTCTAGGTTAACCATATTTACCCTTTCATGTGGTAGCCGGATCCTTGGGCAGTTTCGCCTTCTTCGCTTTTTTCCACGGGAGAGTGGTCCTTGTGACATTGTCGTTGATGGTGATGTGAAGTTCCTGTGACTTGTGGCGACCATCATGCACCTTGGATCTGCCTTGGTATCTTCATTGCCACAATTTCTAAGGTGTTGATGGGACGATCATGGTGGTAGAAGATTAGATAAGCTCTCGAGGATCCATCTTGCATGCTCAGGTTGAGTCAAGAGCCAATGAAAATTCAAGAGAGTACTCGCAGCAGAGCAGGGGATGTATGTGTGTCGAACAATCAGTGTTTTGCAGATATATTCTTAGCGAGTGGGGCGACATATACATCATTCTTGGCGGTCTCAGTTTTCGGGGTGAGACCCCTAAGTCTGATCTTTGGTGGTTGTACTTGCCAATGACGTCTTCCTAGTCGTATCCTTGTTAAAGGCATTGTCTAGAGATTGGACCTTCTCCATGGTGAAAACCCAAGGTCTGACCATTCTGGTTAGACCCAATGAAGAAGGTGTTTGTGCTTTGTTATCTTCTTGGATGCATCGTTTGGAGAACCTTTTTCAGAGTTTAGGTGTCGTCACCACTGGTGGTGTTCTTGCTGCTATGATTCTTTACTTATTTTGTTCTGTTTTTTGCTGTGTGCATCCTTGATGTCTAGATTTTCTCTAGAAATTATTTTGTTGGAGAAGCTAGGTGTAATCGGTATCATTTTAGTATAAATATATTCCTTTTATAAAAAATGTGAAGTGGCTAGTGGCCTTCATTAACGCCACCATGTGGGAAGCCTCAACGACGACTTGACTGGACAAACCTCTCGTTGTGCCCGTCTAGGGAACCGGCGAGTCGATTAATCTAAAGATGGTGAATCGTGATTGATATGGGTCACCCATGTCATTGGGTCCATGACAAGATTGGCCCACAATGGTTGTCTCTCATGCCCGGTGCTTCCAGAAGGTGCCCTATGGGTCGGGCTCGGCCTGGGAGCGCCGAACACAATATTGGGTGTGGCCAGATGCAGGGCCTTTGGGGTACGCGGTTTTTGTGTCCGGGGGCGCGACTGGGGTGATCTAAGGTGATGAGAAAATGAGCATCCTCTCGCACATCCTATGACTTGGAGAACCGTTAATGGCGGGATTACTTTGAACCGTTTTCATGGAAACTCCCCACAACAGCATCTAACGGTCACACGTCTCTGATGTTTCTCCCATGGCACCTCACCGTGGCTCGCCATATCTAAGGATGGCGATGGAGCGCGTTTGGACGGATATACCAAAACCAAATCCAAATCCAAATCTATGAACCTCACTCTAGCCCGCCAACAAAGATATCCATGGGCATGGATATCGCCCCAGATCCAAACCCACCGGATATCTATGTATCCATGGATATCCATTGGTTTACATGCTATATACATAATCGTAACAACACTTAGCATTTTACCTGGTCCGCTATGAGGGGAGCCGTCCCCATCGCTTCCCCTGTCCTAGCGGCTGCCTCGTGCCCACATCTAGTCGTGCGACTGTGAACCGGGGCTTTATAGCGAACATAATAATTAGGGAGTTAGGGATTACCGATTACTACTTAGGTGGGCCTTTAGGCCTGCGGCTTTGAAGTTGGGGCCTTTTGTTGAGTAAATATTGCACATGTAAAAAACAATATCACTGACATGTGGGTTCCACGTGGCAGGCGGGTATCCGTTGGATATCCATGGAGCGAAATCACTACTCATGACCGCCCCATAAATTAGCCGATATCCGCCCCATAAAATTCGTGAATGTAATTAGGCCTCCATAACCTTACCGACCGGATCGGATATCCATAAATACCCAGATCCATAGATAAAATTGCCATCCTTAGCCATATCCTCACGCCACAAAGTTCTCTTTGCTAGCAAACACTTGCTTTTCAGACCTCATGATGTGCACGACATAAATTGTCAAATAACAAGGTGTGTGCCGGGTCGAGGGGCAAGCCTCTACTTCTTGAAGGGTTATGATTCAGCATGCCTAGCTAGCATTCCCATTTATCTTTTCTCCGTCTTCCGATTCTTATGATCAAAACAATTAATGTTATACCGATCTGACTGAGTTCCGACAACGCCATTCTTACGAAAGCTACGATCCAACCCATCAACGGCTATATGCATAAAGCGGAAGTACCCTCGTTTCCCACAAAATAGAACAGCCAACCTCCGCATAAACCTATTTGAATGTTTAAATTCTACTCCCTCCGTTTCAAAATATAAGATATTTTAGGTTTATGAAGAAAATAAATCTGGACTTATTTTAGTGTTTAGATTCACCAAAAGTTGAGTGAACCTATATACTAAAACAAGTCTAGATACATTTGCTTCACAAAACTAAAACATCTTATATTTTAAAACAGAGGGAGTACTAGGGAGTACTTAGTACTAGTACTACATAATTTGTTTGAAGATCCTCGTGCTTAAGCCACGTGCTCATGGAATTGAACGCCAATATGGAAATATCTTCCCTACGGAAATGGCAAGTTTCCAGTACTCGCTTCTAACCATTCTGGGGAGTGGACACGGACATCATGTACGCACTATTTGTGGAAAGAACACACGAACTTGGGCGCCGGAGTTGTATGTAGAGCAGAACAGAATGCAGCTGCCGAAAAGTCATATATACTACACCCCATGGATCGATTTGAGATGTGGCCAATAATGAATCGATGCTGTTAGAGACCGACCTGCAGGAAGAGTCAAGATCTGAATTGTTGCTGCCGGCAGGCAGCTAGCGGCCATATATATGCAGCTGGGGCCTTTCACCTTTATAATGCCTGGCCATCATGTGTCAACAAGAAGCTACAGCATCTAGCGAGAGGGGGTCCCTTATCTGCATGCCCTGATATTTAGGTCTCGGCATCTTTTGTATACATATGTTTGTAGGTCCTGGACAAAAGAGATCAACAGTGTGTGTGGCGTTTCTTGCAATAATATAAAATAAAATAAAGTTAGTTTAAATTTTGGGGGTAGCAACATCAAGCAGGAAAACCATTCTCTAGATTTTTTTTAAAAGAAGCATATATTAATATTGCGAACATATCAATTACACGCAGTCTCTACAACAACGCATTACTATTGGCATTACGGATGCACATAGTAGGAAAAAAAAATTACAACAAAGAAAGTCCCGCTACATCGATCGATCGGATCCTTAGTAGCAGCGACACTAACACCACTAGAACAACATCAGAAGTCCAACCTCTTCAATAGCGACGCCTTTAAGAAGGAAACAAAGCATACGTCGTCCGATCAAAGATCATACGTTTTCACCTGAATAAAGTCCTCGCTCACAAAACAATGCCTTCAACAAGGTCACTGCCAGGCACAACCAAGACCTTGAATTTTCACTCTGCAAGGTAAGACTGTGAACTCCTCCTATGATGTCGCCCCCACTTTTCGATGCCACTGCTACAAGTCATGAATCATCAAGCCAATTCCTCATCGCCACCAGGACTCGACTCACCGTCGCTAGTCCTCAAATCTCGGCTTCCGTGACATTCTCTACACACTAACTTCACCATGGAACTAAAGACATGTTCCATGATGGCAATAGACTGCAGAGTTTCGCCTCGTTCCCTCTGAAACCAAACGGTCAGAAAAAACACAGTTGCGTACGAGCGAATCCCATCCGTTTCGGCAATCTCCAGCCATGAATCTCCCACGGGACTGCCATCCCGAACTCGACACTCCGTCCAGTTCACTAAAGGCAGGCAAATAGCAGAATATCATCATGGCGTGAGAGGGCACCTAGGACTGCCATCTTTATTCAGGCCGAGCCCCCACGCAACCGGCCATCCCAGCCGCCCGATCCGTCGGAAGGCCGGCAAAACAATGATGACCCCAGCCGCCATGCCCTAGGCGCTGAGCAGCACCATGTGGGAGGATCCACCGCCACCGTGTCGCCATGCCAGATCGGGCCCACCGCCACCTCAAACCCCCGCTGGTGGTCGAAGACCGCCACAAGGATCACTACCGATTCGCCGTCCACCACGCCGCAACAACTCTAGGCGCTGCAGCACCGCTGGGGAAGTCTTGTTGTCGTGATACCCGACACGCATTACGTCCTCCATGGGGAAGCGTCCCTCGTCGAAATCCCGCCCGAGAGGAGACGAGCTCCCTTCCCCCCCCCCCCTCCCCCCGGCAACGAGCAGGATTTGCTCGGACGAAGCCCAAGTGGCGGTGGATGGGGTCTCCGGTGGCGGCTAGGGTTGTCCCTCAAGTGGGCACGCGGGGACGAGCGTTGTCTGAATCTTTTTTAAGCATGTTTAACTTCACATCTAAATGTTGTGTGCCACCATTCCGTAGATATGGATGGACAAAGCATAGTTTTTCGTAAAATGGAGTTTTTATTGATTCAAAAATCACATCAAGACTATACAAGAAAACATGTTACACCGCGCGTCAAGATGATACCAAACAAAAGAGTTAACACCTTATCTCAACCTTTAGGGGTCATCTTCTTCAAAGATTGGAGAAGTGTTCCTCTCTTTTAAGTTGATATATAAACCAAATTTAGTCACTAGCTAACGAACTGCCTAATTAAGAGTACAACCGCTCTACTAGCCATCGAATAAACACCTTCGTTCACGGCAGGATCCATTAATAGGTGATGACTACATAAATGGCGCAAATACACCTGGCCTGTACATCTGCGCTGCCTGCTAAGAAATTAACGAAAGATATTGTACTTATAGTCTTATACCCCTGATCATGAAATGCATGTCGGGCTGCTAGCTTGCACTCGAACCACCGATAATGATTCGCCCATGGTGAAGCAATCACGTGACTACGCAAGAATATGTCAGCCAATCCCATGCCCATGGCATTATTGGGTCAGGGCGAGACAGGAGCAGGCCAAACTAGAGCACGTAACCGACGTCAAATACGCATGCTAGAGATAGTTTTCTGGATCTATATATATCTTGTCTTTTTTATATCTTGGTTCAAATTCTACAAAGTAAAAGCCAACTACTGACTAGCGGAGGCTTGGGTAGAATATGGATTTTAATGACATATGTTTTCACCACTATATAAACCTCTTGTAAGCCGCCGGTTGGAATAGGTTGCATCTATGAAAACCCCCAGCATTGCGTAAACACTCCCTGATATAGTAAAATTTCGCTGGCCGGCGTCCGTGGGTTTTCTCTTTTTATTGAAGAGGTTTTTCCATATTAAATCTGTGTTCCCTTGCTATGATTTCATTTTCGTTCTTGGTTATTTATGCGATTATAACAGTCTTCGTGCTTGCTAGACCAATACCTCAAATTGAAACTCCTCTGCTTGACCCGAACCACATCTTTAAATGTGTTGCATGACTATTCTTATTCATCGTGGCGTCTCGACCTGACAAAATATCACGAGATGTGTATGCTACATGCATGTTTTATATGGCCTTGCTTCATGTTGTTTAGCGATTCATAATGATCATGTACTCGTGTGCATCAAATAAAGCAGGCGGGCGGGTTTTATCCTCCTTTTTTTAATAAAATGTGTGAGTGGCATGAAAATAAGAGGCAAGTGCGTTGAACATATCAAAACAATAAACAATAAAATTTGTCAAAACCACCACTAAACATCCTAACTGCAATGTTTCAAAACATATCCCGTCAATGCTTGAATTAACTAGATAGGACGCGGGAACTGCCTAGTCAATAAAACCCTAGATTCTTATAAGTGGAATTTTTTATCGAGTGAAATACCATAGTTACCAACTGGCTACCGCAATTCCTAGCCCCCCTCCCACCCACCCCAAATGTGTTTTCTATGCAAAAAACTGTAGAACATTTGAACTTGAGTTTATATGGTTAGTTCAACCTAAATCATGTATGTTTTTCCTCGTATGTCTCCTCAAGTCCAAACTCCTCTTTGTTGAATTCATGGTTCCTCCTCCTCAGTAAAATAAAAAAAAATTGTGCTTCTAAGCCAAATCGTTTCTTGGAAGCACAAATTCACCTTCCTCGGTTAGGTAAATCTATGTTCTTGACAGAACGTCTTTTCTATTTATTTAGTGTGATCCATGATGAATTAGATGCACCATAGGTTCATCCGAATGTTAATTGTGGAGAATTACCACCAATATGTTCTAACACTCACCCTCACATCTAGTCTTATCACAAATTATGGATAAACTGCGGGCATATCTAGGACTTACAAGTTGGATCAATTTAGGCTTTAAATATTATAAATTAATAGTACATTGGCTGAGTATAGAACTATATCTGTCTGACTCTGGTATCATATCGAATTGGATGAACCAGTAAGTTTACCCAAAACTCCAAAATTATGGTGAATGTGGGAGGATATATTTGAACAACTAATACAATTGTCCATAGTTAATAGTTGTAGGGATCACCATTGGAACTTCAAACTAGTAAATCAGATTGTACATGTCTAACAGTCAGTTAAGTCACAAGCCCTTCATGTTTGTGTCATTATTCATTAGTCATCCAAATCCCATGAAGTGTATAGATAAACTTTCAATGGTTTTAAACATGTGGTCCTCGTTTAATTCGAACTTGGATGTTCTTTTACCATATGTTTCCTCATTGAATACATTTTTTCCATGTTCTTTTCCTTTTTCGGCCGATGATTGATGCAAATGTAGATGCCACTTATCGATGCCCGTCCTTCATCTTTTGTTAATACTGAATATTAAGGTTTCATTCACCTCTTCAAAATTGCAAATCACTCATTTAGATTAATTAGTAATAATGTTTTTCCACAATCCCGTAGCATCAAGTTGAAGTACCTTGAACTACCTTCTCGTTTTCTTCAATTTTCTCATCGAGATAGTTAAGCTTGTGAAAGACTACAAGATGATAGATAGTTAAGCTTGTGAAAGACTACAAGATGATAGATGAACCATGTATGTCCTTATTTAGACAAGCATGTGAAGATTTTCCTTCAACACGATCCCGCTCCATCACTTTCTTGTGCACATTGGATATGCTATTTGGTTAAGCAAATTGACCTCTCAAAGAGCGTGAGTCCATGTTGAACAAAAGCAGCATCCATCACATGCTCCCACGCATTAAGCTTTAACATTTCTCGTTCCACACCATTAATCGACATCGTATCTCTATATATGTAGTCATGGGGCTCAGATACTCTTTTTTGAATCGAAAGGTAGAGGATTCTCTCTACCATAATATTAAATTATTTCTGGAAAGAGAAGTTTTCATACTCCACTAATTATGTCTAGTTTCCCCCATTTCGCAAATAAACTAATTATGTCTAGTCTAGGGGCTCGCTAACCGATCTAACAGTGTAAGATATGGCAAGCATGCGCACAATATCAAGAGTGATGTAGATGGATCGATTAGATAGTATATCACAATTTAAGGCGTGCACACCAATCATGATAAAAAGACATTATTTGGCCAGTTGCAAATCCAATAAGATTGATGATCTAGAAATAAAATCACTAAGATCAGCAGACATATCTTGTTCGCTCCCTCACAACCCTTTTGTAAGATCGACATACAAAATTGTGCAAGGAATTGTCCCTCTCATACAAGATACAACTATCTGGATCATGTAAAATGTTGTTTTTTTCTGTCTATTCTTGCTTCCCCGAATGGAAATTGAAATGTAGATCGAGTTGCTAGCAAGCAATCCATATATGCAATCGCAATGACACTATGGCATGCAGAAGATGAAGAACTAACCGTGCCCTTCACCACCTGATGATCCTGCAATGTCAACGCCGAAGAGCTTGACGGCGACATGGCCGGTCTCATTCTCATCGGCAATGGCAGCATCGGCCGTGTTGCCCGTCGCCGTGCTCTTCTTGTAGTCGATGAAGAACTGCTTCTCCGGCCCGTACGTCGAGCAGGAGAACACGACGGTGTCACCGGCGCCGAGGCCCTTCTCCCTGACGAAGCGGCTCCAGCCCTTGGTAAGCACGTAGCTCTGGCTGCTGTTCCAGTACGAGTACCTGAACCTCCAAACCTTGCCTTCGCCGTCCTCGAAGTTGAGCAGGACGCCCTTGCCACTACCCCCGCCGGAGGTCGCCGCCACCGTCGTCAGAGGGAAGTGCCTCTCGGCTTGCTGCTTCGGCACCACCAGACGGTTGAGCTTACCGACGTCACTCGGCGTCACGGCCTTCTCGAACAGGTGCTCCCTTGCCCACGCCGGCGTAGGGTGCGCGCGCCCCCCATGGCCGCGGAGCAAGCCCTGCCGGAGCTCGTCGGCGTAGGTGTGCTTCCGGAGCATATCCACGATCTCGGCCTTGGAGTGGTCATTGAGGAATGCGAGCTCGGGATCGAGCTCGCTCGTGGACGACGAGCCGGCCTCATCCGCCGCCGGCGTGCGCTGGTAGTTGGTGACGGCGTCCCGGCCACGGAAGCGCAGCGCGGCCACGTCGTAGGCTCGCGCGGCGGCGTCCTCGTCGGGGAAGGTGCCGAGCCACACGCGCGAGTGCTTCTCGTAGATCTGCGCGCCCCACCGCCCGTTGGGCTGCGGTACCACGCCCTTGAACCGCGACGTTCCCGTTGTTGCCCGCGGCGGCGGCGGCGGCGGCCACGACGACGACTCCGCCGCCTCATCGGCCCCCGACTCCGGGGACGAGTACTCCATTATTTCCATGTCGTCATCGCCCATGGCGGCCGAGTCCATCTTGGGGTTTGTCGCCTTGCCAGATGCCATCGTCAGAATTATTATTGCAGTGCCTGTGTACTACGTAGCTGGTGATTTCTTGTGTATATATTGAGCTTCCTGTGGGTAGCCTTCATTTTTTACACTCGAGAGATGCTGGGTATATTGTGTTTAGGTATGCATTGCAGCTTTACGCTGTTAAACCTGTTATTTTATGCAAAGTACATGTGTGCTTGGCTTCTTGTGAACTTTCCACATTAGGGCACTTCATTTTTTTTATTATGCCTTTTCGGCCTATGTGTGCTTGTGACTTCCTTGTGAGAACCTGGTCACCAACTTGGTTGTTCTACTTGTACTTAATTACAAGATGTTTTTGTCCCTGCATGTTAGTACAGTTTTTGTCCGTGAACATATTTGTTTCATACTAATAGAGTCTTTTATTGAAGGTTATTTTCCCATCAAGCCCATAAAACCGCACGACAGTTCTGAGCTCCTACCTTTTCGCACTAAGATGCACCATATCACCCACAGTTAAAACTTAAAAGAAGGATAAAACAAGCATCTCTGTAAAGAACATATATCCCTCGATATAATTATGCATTGCAATTATTAGGTGATCGTTATTGATGTTCTTCTTCAACATGGTTTAGTCAAAGATCATTAGGTGCAAACCAAATAAACTATGGAGCGAAATACTATCAACATATTCGGTTGTTGTCTTAGACAAGTTTAGAAAAAATTCACTGAATAAATAACAGAGCAACTTAAAATAATTTTTCCCAAGAATCAACTGCTGATTCTGCACAGGCATGGAATGGAGGCCTTCTCAATTCCTTTAGTAGCCTTCACACACACCACGCTTTTGTCAACCAGAAAATTAGTATAACACCTTCCCAAAATTTCTTAGTAATATATTTAGTTAGACGCAACCCTCGCCTATGATCCAACTTCATTTGTTCATTTCGTTACCCTTATATACCACAATCACTCAATTAATAGTTATGAATATTCTCATGATCGAACAAAATCACTCTCATTTTCAGTGAGGTATGTTCTAAAGAATTTGGGCGTTGTAGTCTCCATAAAGACCATTGTATTGGATTATTTGTCGTAGGCATTATTTTCTATATTGTCGGCTTCTATAAGAATTTAAATGTTCCAGGTTGATGCCTTGACCTTCCTAGCAATCGTCATGTGTCACTTCTGTTCGGAGTCATGCAAGTTATGTGACGATGACGACCGACAACTATGGGGTATACATGAGAAGATTCATATGTCAACTTTCTGGTGTGCGGAGTTGAGTTTTTTTTTTTAGTTGAGTTTCACTATGTGTATTCCAACTCTACACAATTGGTAATTGAGTTATAACGATTGACAAGTACTCAATACACATCCCTTTATTTTCCATGTATCTTTGTTGTCCAAGAAAATTTCTTCACTCTCAACAACATGCAAGAGCACATTTGTTAGTTTCTATACGAGTCTAAATATTGTACACATTGGCTTGACGTTTCTAGTAATCGTCGGGTGTCAACTCAGTGCGGACTCATGCTATTTACATACCGACTGGCGATGACCGATGTCTATGAAATATACATGAGGATCTTTGTAGGTCACCTTTTTTTTTTGAAATTCAGTATGAGCAGCATGTTGGCACAGGGGAGTGTGCACCTAGTGTTTAACCAAGCAAGGTGGCCAAGTGGAAGCAGCAGATGGGTTGTATGCAGTGTCCAGTGGGGGTGCGAGAGAGGAGTGTGACCCGCGGGGCTGTCTGGCTCAACGGACTAGATCCATGCCCCCTGAGAAAGCCCTTTGGGCCCATATCTATCCATGAGTTGGTTGTCGTACGCTGATGCTGCTGCTGGTGGTTACTGATCTAGCTAGCTAGCTACATTTTGATGCCGGTTTTAGTTTAGACCGATCTATCTCCAGGTCCAATGATTGAGGTTTCTGTTTAGCTTGCTTGCCTCTGCTAGTGTGTATTTATGTTGCACCGTCGATCGAAGAAAGTGTCAAATTAACAATATTTGTCACTGGCCGTGAGTGTGTATGGGACGATGTACGTACGTACATAGTGCTGACTGCCTTAAGGGACCCATTAATGCTCATGTTGAATTCATAAAGGGTTTGCCCATGTAGGCAGTCAATGTCTAATAATTCCCGAGAACTCATAGACATATCTATCATGGCAGGTTGGGAGTAAGGGACTACGTTTAGAGAAAATTCCTTATTTGACACTACCATAAAATATGCTTTCCTATTTGACACTCAAATTTATTTTCTTTCCTATTTGACACGTGGTCTAAATTTTTTCCCTTATATGACATTGCCGTTTGGTTCCGTTAGGCTCTTCCGTCAGCTGGACCAAAGTACCCCTGAATCGCGTTCCCGTTTCTGTATTGCGCCTCCGTGTTAGTTTTAGAGCACTGCTGACGTTTGATGTGCAAAGATAGTTGTGCGAGCAAGCAAGCTGCTAGGATTGGCCATACTTGATAATCTAGCTCATATAGCTAGTTCTCGCTTGATCGGGGAACCAACGACAAAAACCTCACGTGTGAACCTGGCGACCGGTAAAGAAGTAAAAATGATTTTGTGATTGCTACACAAACAACATCCCTACCGTTTCTTGTATACACGTACATGAGGACTAGGGACATGCAACTAGTTGAGCCTATGTGATCGAGTCTGGCCTTACGTGGCAGCATGTTTGCGCCCTAATCTAGTGCGGCGCTTATGCGCACTAGTCTTTTGCCTCTGAAGTGCTTATCTAATTAACTGGTCGAACACCATGGCCAAATTATGGTCACATAATGCACTAGGGGCAAAGCTGTCTTTTCATGCGGCTACTTAACAGCGTTAGTGCTTAATATGAACTAGAATGTCATATTAGGAATAAAATTTGGCCCAAGTGTGAAATAGGGAAGAAAAACTTTTGCAGGGTCGAATATAGGGAATCATATTTTTGAGTAGTGTCAAATAAGGAATTCTCTCCTAACTTTAGGGCTAGTTTTGTTCGTGGTCACACTTTGCCAAGTTAAAGTTTTGGCAATTTAGTATGTGTTTGGTTATTGTCACACTTAATTGTCTATGTGGCCCGTATGTCATAGAGTAATGTATGTTCGCCACACATTGTGGCTCCAATTTTTCAGTCACCCTTGCTAAATTTAGACTTAACAAAGTATGACGGAGAACCATAGTCTGGCATTGCTAGTTGAGAGAGTTGGATCCTATAAGGTAAAAAAATTCTCTCCATATATGAGTGCAAAGAGAAGAAGCTCACATGCACTCCTCCATTGTTCGTCTCGTCACGCAGTTACATTCTAAGTTAAGGTATCTCCAGCAGGCCAACCCAAATCGGCGACACAAATGGTCCAATTCTGTCCAGATGGGTTGGCCCACAGACAGAATTTTTGGGCCATGGTTCGGCCCGGTCGAGGGGTGTGCCCAGTGGCCCAAAGCATTTTGACCGCCCCGCCCGCTATCAACGCTTGACGACCTTCCTCTAATAGCAACATGACGATAATAGCGACGGGGTGTCGCCAATCACCGCCGGCTTCCCGCACGGCCGATGTTTCCCATCCTCGTTGGCCGCTATTTCCCGCGCGTGCCCGGTGGTCATTTTCCACCCACGGTCGGAAACATCCCGCGCTCGGACGGCTGTTTCCCGCCCTGGTAGCGGTTTATAAAAGACAACCACCGACGCAGCAATAAAAATCAGCCCTTGCACCAGCAAGCGCCACCAAAGCACAAGCAAATAGTAGCCATGCATCAGCACAACAGAGAGCAGGAGGTGCGTGATGCCCACGAAGACGCGGTACGGGAGATGAGCCTCGCCGTTGCCGAGGTACCAGTGGAGGTGGTGGCCCGCGAAGCCTCTGCTCACGTTGTGGGCGCGATGCGAAACATCGCGGAAAAGGTGGCAGTTGAGAAGGCGGCATGCGATGCCGTAACTGCGGCAGTAAGCAGGCTGAGGTACGCCCGGCGAGCAGCGGCGACCACGCGGTGGCCGACGAAGCGGAGGTGCAGCGGGTCGCACAAGCGGCTTCCACGGTGATGGCGATGGCAATGGACGTGGAGGAGGATGACGACGCCTTCCTCGCCCACTTCGATAATGAGCCCAAGAAACTGACGACTCGTAGATCGCTTCGGATGGGACCGTCACGATCGCACAATCAGCGTCCCCAGTTCCCACAGACGGCGCCAATTGACGAGGTTTGATCTCGTATTCCCACAGACGGCGCCAATTGACGAGGTTTAATCTCGTTTTCCCACAGACGGCGCCAATTGACGAGGTTTAATCTCGTTAATGCCCATTGTTATGGACTTGGGTTTTGGAGAAGATGGGGATGCTGGAGATCGTGGCACGGTTAACAGACAAGCAACCAGGGGACACGAGATTTGCCCAAGTTCAGGCCCCCGGAGGAAAAACCCTACTCCTGCTTGTCTGCTCTTTGATTACGGCGGAACCGAAGGTTACAGGGTGCACAGATTCGATCTGGCGTGGATGCGTGTGCGAAAGTATGAGTCGAGTTCTTCTGAAGATCTATTGTGGTCTAGTCTATCGGGGGGGTGGAGAGATTAGGTCGTGTGTGTAGTCGTGTGTGTAGTCGTAATCTGTCCTCCTCGTTGGACCCTCCTAGCCTTTATATATGGGGAGGCTAGGTCTCGGGTGCCAATACGAGTAGGTTACAAGTTGTATTCAAACTCTAGTCTTGAGGTATCCTTGTCTTGTGCGCTTTGGAGTCCGTGTCCATATGTGCTTCGTGCAGCCGAAACGTCTTGGGCGTCTTGGACCCTGGCAGATCGTCGAGTGGGCCTTCCGTCGGGCTGGACCAAGTATGCTAACATCGGGTACCCGTAGGGCATATCCATGTCAGAAAGCCGTGCCGAAAAGAAGCAATGAGCAACAGACCATCGTCGAGTCCAAGGGCGGAGCCAGGATTTGACATTGAGGGGGGTGAAGATACTGATGATCATATATACGATTTTTTTTATAAAGACAACAACTACCTATCATTTTGTGTTGGAAGAATTGTTTGGATAAAAAACATAACAGTATATCAAAGTATCGGCATAGAACTGATATTAATATGTAGCACCAAATCTTAGACAATACAAAACAAAAAAATAGTTTATATTGGATCAACTTTATCTCTATGAGTATAAAGCCTAATAATTCCATTGCAGGTGACCTTCCTATTATTATTTCCCAATTATTATGCAATAAGTTGTCGTCATCACCGAGCAAACATCAAACAAAAGACGAATATTTTTTGTAAATTAATCAATTAGACTATTATGCAATCTATCGACAAAATAATAACGATTTGGTACCTTCAATCAGAGTGAGGAAGATTGATTCCTATACTCGATGGCACAACATGCTTGTTGCTGGCGTTACGGCATGATTAACAAAGGTAGAAACTGGCTAACAACATGGCTAGCTAGCATGGCGCCACGGCCACGGCATCACGTGGCATCTGACTACTAAGTAGGAGCGAGCGATGGTTCAGTTGATCTGAACGATTGCATATGGTGCTAGCTATTAGGTCTAGTTACACAAACGAAAAATGTTGGAACATGTTACTATGGTTGACTAATAAAACAAATTCATGGGATACATTTGGCTTTTGGTATAGAGAAGCACGACAAATCAATTAATTTAGGCTTAGTGTTAATTAAGACTATGAGACCATTAGTTTAGTACTAAAATCAACAACTATGTATTGAGGGACCGCCTCACCGGTTCTCACGCTCTCACGGCGATGGAATGTGCGGCCTATAAGGGCAGGGACCATTGGGCAGCGGAGATGGAGACCCTCCTATCCACACGGATCATTTCAAACACGGTAGAACCTTTTGCCTTTTGCGTTGACCCGGTGGAGATGCCCTTAGAGCGTGCATCCAACGAGACTGTGCACGATCGTTCGTTCAGGAGAGAGCGTGCATCCGAGACTCTGTCCGCCAAGATCGTGCATCAGCAGATGGAGGAATAGGTCATTCGTCATGCAATCAAATAGTAGGACAAGGTTGGTGAGGTACAGAAATGATTGACAGCGTCGGTACGCATAAGGCTGCTTAGCTTTCTTTTAGGTCCTGCTGAGCCATGGCACACGTCTCGTGCAGAGACACTGATGTCTGCGTGCGTGGGTGCGTCGAGGCAAAACTAGCGTACGTCCGTGTAAAGCCAATGCATCATCATCACATAAAAAGCAGGAATGATATGGTACTGTATGTAAAAAAATTCCTGATGCATCGTCACCCACAGTGACATGACACATGACAGTATATGAGACCAAGTAATTAGAGACATGCATCCTCACCCTTTAATTTAGCAAGCTCTAGATATGCACGACGTGCTCCATCTTAAAAAAAATTATTAGATTTGTTAGATACATCTACACACTAAAATATATCTAGAATCATTTAAATTTGGTCAAATTTGTGATAGCCATTTTAGGTCAGATTAATGCACTAGTCATCTGAATAAAAAATCGAAAAGATAAAAAAACTAATGAAAAGTAAGATACCATATTGAATTGACGTACTTGCCATCTGAGTCAAAAGTCTAAACTAATGAAAAAAACTAATCTATATATTTATATTCTTTTAACCATGACCAGTTAACCGGCCGGCACCTTGCTGCATTGCACATTTGCGCGCACGGCGTCTTGGGTTGGCATAGCTGCGCCAACGTGGCAACCGCAGACCTGACCACCAACTTGCACCGGTGGACGGGCACGTGGTTTCGCCGCCGCCGCCGCCGTCCGGCTCAGCGTTCGTCGTCACTGGTTGACCACTTGTCCACTTGACGTACTTCGTATGACGATTGGGGATGGACGGATGGTCATCGCCGCTGTTTGGCCGCCTAGCCTAGCTACCGCGAGATGATATGGTCGCTGATTAACGCTAGCTGCGGGCGCGTGTACATATTTCATGACCACGGACCGGCCGTCAAAGATCGAGAGACGACCAACCAGAAAGTGAAGAAGGAATATGTATACATCGATCGGTCCAACTCCAACCTCCCCGTTTTCCACTATTTAATATTTATATCCTGCCTACGTGGAAAGTCGCCTCAGCTTGACACGACTTGTTCCGGACTCCGTCTTGCCTACTGCGGCATTGTTTTTCCTCAACGATGCCTACTTATTTTTTAGAAGAGCCTACTAATCCAACCATGTATGGGTATAGGCCGACTTATATGTCAGACTCTGTTTGTTAATGGGCTTAAGTTACTCAGCACCACCAAAAAGGAACAAGCATGGGCCTCATGCTTCTGGTCTGTCTAGGACGCTCCCAGCCCGTAGATATGCTGGGCTGAGTCCTAGAGTTGACGAGCCCACTCTAAAAGGACAGAGTTACGTCTAGTCGCACATGCGGGACCAAAGAGTTATGAAAACTCTATAGAGAGGACAATACGGCAAATCACACACAAATGGGGGCGTTCGGACTCGAACGAAAATATTTGAACATGGTGATGCATGCAAAATGCATACATCTACTTTGTAGTTTATTGTTACATATTTTAAAATTTGTATCATATATGCAATGTTATATCCATGTTGTATATTAATTTATGGGAATTTATCAATGGTCTCATTTATTTGGTTTAAAACTCTGTAGGGCAGGAAAACCCGGATTTGTGTATTTTTTTTTAACTTTTAGAAACCTAAACAAAGTCAAATAGACCTAGGATTTTCCAAGGAACATTTTTTATCCAAAACAAGCATCTGGAGCACTAGAACCTCACGAGCGAATGCCGGAGAGCCGAAAGAGGCCCAGTGGCATGGCCTAGGGGGCGCGCTACTGCATCTCTTTCCCTCCAGGAGCATCAGCGGCCGTCCATCTTGATCCTTAGATCGAAGTCTTGACCTAAAAATGCCTATAAAAAGGTCCCCTATTGCGATCTCAGGAGAGAGGCGTAGAAAACACTGAAACCACGAAATAGAGCTAAAATTAGTGAAGAATGGAGAGGGAAACACCTCGGAAGCCATCCCTGGTTTGATCTCCATCTTCTCCAACATCACGGTATCGTCTCCATGATGAAGAGGGAGTAGTACAACTCTGGACTTGTTGGGCCACGTAGAGATAAAACAAAAAATCCCCTCTAACGTGGTGATCCCAAGATCTAGCTGAGGTAGAAGGCCACGAGGTTTACCACTAGACGCGCAGTTGCGGATTGGTGATGAAGCGCGTCAGTTGATGCAGTGCAGTCCTCACGATCCGATCGTCCTGGTGCTGATCGCACAGCACCTCTGCTGGTATCCACACGTACAAGGAGGAGCACCGGCGGCGAACTGCTAGGTTCGTAAATTGAGTAGGGCTAACGTGAGCTAGAGTTTCCAACACATGGAATGACCTAACCGAACAACGATTAACCTTTCTGGGTTACGGTGCTCCACTATATATAGGAAGTGAACGTGGGCTCTGCTCGCGCGACCCATTCACTAAAGCCCATATAACACTAGTCACCGTGAGTCCAACTCACTAACTCAGTACTAATCCGGTTTAGGTCCAACCCAACCAGATTACAGGTTCAGATCCAATCCGAACTTGCTCCCGCTCTTAAGTGTGTAACCCCGCAGGCTCATGGCTACTTAGACACGATTGGAGTCTGACTCTCAATCGATCAATCGGTAGCGGCTCCTAGCAGAACATGCCGACTCCCAAGTACCAAAGAGTCATGACGACTTGCATTTCCAATGCGACTTACGTCCGAGTCCCTTTTGCCTCACGATATACCTTGTCAGAGTATAGGCGAATAATTGTCATCCCTTAAATAGTCCGACTCTCTTCTCGATCCGAGATAAGTGATTCATCCGACTAACTCTTAGTCGATTGCCTCGGTTAACACTTAACCGAGTCATACATGGACATGCTTTCTGAATCATATCTCACGAGAGGGCCTAGAGAATATCTCTCCAAGTGGAGGGGCAAAATCCCATCTTGGTTATTCACATAACGCAGCTTGATTCTCAGTCGACCCGAACTCTTCCTTTATAACTACCCAGTTACGGATCATCGTTTGACAGAGCCTAAGTCGGTGATCCTCAACTCGGACTATGCAACAACCTCAGGTCTAAGGATTACATTGATTGAGATATACAAATAACAGCTAGTTCATTGTACCTCAATATGGGTCAATCCGACTCGCTAAACTCTTTAGTCGAATCTGTGTAAGTTGGAATAGCATCTCCATGCCCATGACAAGTGGAACCGATTCATCAAGCCAACTTTCACATTGGTCTAAGTTGTGTGTCCAGCACAACCTCAATGACCAAGGATATTTATTACAAACAACATGAATGCATAGTTCCATAACCAAATCACATATTCAATGATACACATCAGATGTTTATACAAGGACTACTTAATATCTTTATGAATACAATGGGAAATATCATCATACATGATTGCCTCTAGGGCATATTCTCAACAGTTTCCCACTTGCACTAGAGTCAATCTTCTGACATCACATGTCTAAGCATCTAATGCCCATGGCTCTCAGGTGCGCCTCATGCTTCGGCTGTGGTAACGGCTTTGTCAACGGATCCGCAATATTTGCATCTGTGTGTACCTTGCATAACTTGATATCACGCTGATCCACGAACTGGCGAATCAGGTGGTACCGCATGAGTATGTGCTTGTTCTTCTGGTGCTGTCTAGGTTCATTGGCTTGTGCAATAGCACCATTGTTGTCACAATACACGTCCAACGGATTGGACGAGCCCTGAACCACACCAAGATCCATGAGGAAATTCCTCATCCAAACAGCTTCCTTTGCTGCCTCCGAGGCAGCAATATACTCAGCCTCTGTTGTAGACGCAGACACAGTCTCTTTCTTAGAACTCTTCCAGCTCACAGCACCTCCATTTATAATAAACACGTATCCGGATTGCAAACAAGGATCATCAGAGTCGGTAAGATAACTCGCATCCGTGTGACCCTTTACACTGAGTTCATCTTCACCACCATAAACCAAGAACATATCCTTAGTCCTTCTCAAGTACTTTAGGATATTTTAGTCATATCGATGGACCTCTCTAGGATCAGCCTGGTATCTGCTCACAACACTTAGAGCATAGGAAACATCTGGCCTAGTACAAATCATGGCGTACATGATGGATCCGACTACAGAAGCATATGGAATCGCACTCATCCGACTTCGCTCATCAGTTGTCGAAGGACACTAAGTCTTGCTAAGTTTTACACCATGGAACATTGGTAAGAACCCCTTCTTAGACGATTCCATGTTGAACTTATTCAACACTTTGTCCAAATAAGTACTCTGACTCAATCCAATGAGCCTCCTTGATCTATCTCTATAGATCCGGATTCCAAGGATGTATGTTGCCTCACCCAAGTCTTTCATTGAGAAACTCCTTTCTAATGATTCCTTGGTTTCTTGCAACATCTGGACATCATTTCCAATCAGTAATATGTCATCCACATATAAGATTAGAAAATTTACTTTGTTCCCACTAAACTTATTGTATAAACAAGAATCATGAACACTCTTGATGAAGCCAAACGATTTGACTACCTCATCAAAGCAAATATTCCAACTCCGAGATGATTGCTTCAACCCATAAATGGATTTCTGAAGTTTACATACTTTGTCAGCATTAGCCGGATCGACAAAACCCTCGGGCTGTATCATATACACGTCCTCGGTTAAATTTCTGTTAAGGAAAGCCGTTTTGACATCCATCTGCCATATCTCATAATCGAAATAGGCCGCTATAGCTAACATGATCCGAACTGATTTAAGCATCGCTACGGGCGAGAAAGTCTCGTCGTAATCAACTCCTTGAATTTTTCGGAACCCCTTCGCAACAAGGCGTGCTTTATAGACGGAAACATTTCCATCCATATCAGTTTTCTTCTTAAAGACCCATTTGCACTCGACGGGTCTTGCACCGTCTGGCAGATCAACCAAGTTACAAACTTGATTTTCATCCATGGACTTTAACTCGGATCTCATGGCTCCAAGCCATGACTCGGAATCAGATCCCACCATCGCTTCCGAATAATTTGCAGGCTCATCACTGTCTAACAGTAACACATCATGAACACTTCGTAATCTTGCCGATCTTCGTGGTACAGGTGCTGCTGCCGGCTCAGCTGCCACGACCGGCTCAACCTCCAAGGTTTTCGCCGACTCGCTACTAGCCGGTTCCTCTCGAATTTCTTCGAGCTGCACCGTGCTCCCACTTACTCCCCGACTGAGAAACTCTTTCTCAAGGAAGACACCGTTCCGAGCGACAAACACTTTGCCCTCTTCTCGGTTGTAGAAGTAGTAACCCAAGGTTTCCCTCGGATACCCAACGAAAATACACTTATCCGACTTGGCCGTAAGCTTGTCCGACTTGAGTCGCTTGACAAATGCTTCATAACCCCAAATCTTAAGAAAAGACAAACTCGGCTTTTTGCATGTCCACATCTCATGTGGTGTCTTCTCTACCGACTTTGATGGTACTCTGTTTAGTGTGAACGCCGCTGTTTCTAGACAATAACCCCAAAATGATAAAGGCAGATTTGTCTGACTCATCATTGATCGTACCATGTCCAACAAGGTCCGATTCCGCCTTTCTGAAACACCATTCCTTTGTGGCGTTCCTGGCGGAGTAAGTTGTGGAACTATTCCACAACTTTTCAGATGGTCATCAAACTCATGGCTCATGTACTCGCCTCCTCGGTCCGACCGAAGAAACTTTATTTTCTTGCTGAGTTGATTTTGTGCTTCATTCTGGAATTCTTTGAACTTTTCAAAGGCTTCCGACTTATGTTTCATCAAGTAGATATATCCATACCTACTCAAATCATCAGTGAAGGTAATGAAGTACTCATAACCACCCCTGGCTGTCGTGCTCATTGGTCCACATACATCACTATGTACTAGTCCCAACAAGTCGGACGCCCTTTCGCAACTCTTTGCAAAAGGTGTCTTGGTCATTTTGCCAAGTAGGCAAGATTTGCATGTCTCGAACGACTCCAAGTCGAACGAAGTTAGGAGTCCATCATCATGGAGCTTCTTCATGCGTTTCCAACTTATATGACCAAGCCGACAGTGCCAAAAGTAAGTCATATTCAGATCATTTGGTTTCAACCAACATTTATGTTATAAACCGACTCACCATCAAGATTCAAAATAAATAACCCGTCCTGGACAGGTGCAAAGCCGTGAAACATATCATTCAAATACAAAGAACAACCATTATTCTTGATATTCCACTCATAGCTTTGCCTCATCAAACATGAAGCAGAAATAATGTTTCGACTGAGCACGGGAACATAATAACAATTATTTAGTTCCATAATGAATCCGGAAGGTAAATGAAGTTGCATCGTGCTGACTTCCAACGCAGCAACTCTTGCTTTGTTGCCGACTCGAATATCAACCTCGCCTCTTGCTACGCTCCTAGTTCTTACCAGTCCCTGCAACGAGTTGCAGATGTGAATAACTGATCCGGTATCATATACCCAAGAACTATTAGGTGCATCAGCAAGATATATGTCTATAACATTGCAAACAAGTGTACCTGAGTCGGAAGTCATACCTCCACTCTTGGCTTTGTCAGCCAAGTATTTGCTGTAGTTCCTCTTCCAGTGGCCATCCGCCTTGCAGTAGAAGCAAGTGGATCCGGCTAAAGGAGATGGCTTAGTCTCTGAGGAAGTGCTTGTGACCAGGTCCTGAGCCTGCTTTCCTCCTGACTTAGCCTTCTTCTTAGTCCAAGAACTCTTCTTGAACTTAGTCTTATTCTGCACCATCAACACTTGACTGGCGCCCTTCTTGAGATCCGCCTCTGCCTGCTTGAGCATCCCATGCAATTCAGTGAGCTTCTTATCCATACCATGCATGTGGTAATTCGAAATGAACTGCCCATATGCACTAGGAAGAGAGTTCAGAATTATATCCGTAGCGAACTCTTCACTAATGGGGTAGCCAAGCCTCTCCAAAGACTGCACGTAACCAACCATTTTGATCACATGCGGACTCAGTGGATCACCATCCTTAAGCTTGCAACTCAGCAAAGCACGAGACTTGATACCTCTCGGTCTTCGCTGAGCTCGGAACATACTTTTGAGGCTTTCGATCATATCGTAGGCCTCAACATGCTCGAACTGCTTTTGCAAGTCCGGTTCCATGTGAGCAAGCATAAGACAACTAATATCCGTGGACTCATCCTTAGCCCGACGGTAGGCATTGGTGGCAGCGACAGTCGCATTCTCATTCGGCTCATCTGGAAGCGGGTTGTCTAGGACATGGTCCTTCTTTTCTTGTTTGAGAATAATTCTCAAATTTCGATACCAGATGGTAAAATTAGTGTCGTTCAGTTTATCTTTCTCAAGGATAGTTCTCAACGCAAAACCGGATATCTGAGAGTGACTGCTACTTGATGCCATGATCTACAACAAAAAATATGCAAAACACTTAAGACATGTATTCATAAAAGAGCAAGCATATTAAACATTTTAATATTTTATGCTCCCACTAGAACCAACACCCCTCCGATGGTTGCTTAGTGATTCAGGATCCTAAATAAGCAAGTCGGCTATTGAGCTTTAGCATCACCGCTAGCCGCCAAGTGATCTAGGTAGACAACTCCTTGTCAATCGTATCTCATACGACTCCTGTTGGACGGGTGGCATCACATGCCCCGGCTCCCATCCGACTTTTCCCCGAGTCCCACAACCGTTGTGATAGACCCGTGTAGCTTACCGAGTGTTTCCGCAGTAAGAGTCCGACTCGAACCCACCTAGTTGGAAAGAATTGGCAGCACCTCAATTTTATGAGCCCACTACCAAAAATGTCCGACTTGTGATGGTGCAAACACTGGCGGGAAAACCGACTAGACCTTTTTTGAGGGATTAAATTTTGTTGGAATTATGCCCTAGAGGCAATAATAAAGATGTTATTATTATAATTCTTGTTCATGATAAAGTTTATATTCCATGCTAGAATTGTATTAAGCGGAAACTTTAATACTTGTGTGGTTTGTGAACAACACCGTGTCCCTAGTACGCCTCTATGGACTAGCTCATTGATCAATGATGGTTAAGGTTTCCTAACCATAGACATGAGTTGTCAATTGATAATGAGATCATATCATTGGGAGAATGATATGGTGGACAGACCCAAACTAAGCGAAGCAATTAGATCGTGTCATTGTGTTCATCTATGCGAAGCTTTTCCTATGTCAAATATTATATTCCTTAGACCATGAGATAATACAACTCCCTGGTATCGGAAGAAAGCTTTGAGGTCATCAAACGTCATCCTATGAGAGGGTGATCATAAAGGTGTCTCTCAGGTGATCGGAAAAGTATCATTGGGTTGTATGTATCGAGATGGGATTTGTCCCTCCCAAGTCGGAGATATACTTGGGCCCACTCGTGTCGATATCAACACCGCTTGCAAGCATGTGGTTAAGGAGTTAATCACAAAGTGATATCGGATTACGAGCAGTAAAGTACTTTTGTGAACGAGATTGAACTAGGTATGACGATACCGACGATCGAATCTCGGGCAAGTAAAATATCGCGAGACGAAGGGAATATATATATGGGATTGATTGAATCCTGGCATCGTGGTTCATCCGATATGATCATCAATGAATGTGTGGGAGTCAATATGGGTGCCTGCAGACCTGTTGATTATTGATAGAAGATCATGTCTCGCATATTCTCGAACTCGAGGTCACACACTTAACGTGTCTCGACGCTAGGATAGATTAGATAATTGGTTTATGAGTTTTTGTTGGTCTCGGATGGGATCCGGGACATCACGAGAGGTTCGAGTGGTGGGAGAATAAGATTCATATAAGGCGGTGCAGTTTTGGAGTTGAATTGTTAGGTTAATCGGTATTATGCGGAAGCTTCTAGAACCTTCGGAAGGGGCCAACGTGGTCCCACCTTCGGGAGGGCATGGGCCTATGAGGGAGTGTCCTGGCCGCATTGGGCCAGGGAACAAGGCCCCATAGGGCCCAGCCGATCCTAGAGAGTTTAAATCGTTTAAACTAGAGATAAGATAAGATAGGATTTCTAGATAAGGAGAGTTTAAATTGTTTAAACTAGAGATAGGCTTGGAGGAGAGGCTAGGGCTGGCCGCACCCCTCTATATATAGAGGGCTGGTGCGCCTCTCACACACCCTTACACCTTCCTCCAAACCCATTGCCCTGCCGCCTTCCTCTCTCCTCCCCATTGTTTGTGGCGAAGCCTGCGCAGAAATTCTCCACCATATACACCACGCCGTCGTCTTGTAGATCCAATCTATCTCTCCACCATACTTGCTGGTCCGAGGAAGGAGGAGACGCCGAGGTGCCGCACGCAGTGCATCTCACGGAGGCACCGCCACTTGTGGTGCTAGATCGGATCGGATCGCGAGGAGGAGAAGCGAGTACGACTACATCACCCACGTTCCGACGAACGTTCCACTGTGTGAATCTTCAAGGGTATGAAGATCTAATCCAATCTCTCTCGTTGTTTGCATCTCGTAGATTAGATCTTGGCTTTCCTTCTGTTCGCTTCCGTAGAAAATTTTGATTTACTATGCTGCGAAACCCTTCAGTATCGAGCTAGATCTATGCGTAGATGTGATTCACGAGTATAACGCAACATGGTTGTTGCGGGCATTGATGTTTTCTGTTGCAAGCCTCTTGTTTGTGTTCTTCTTATGACGCGGCATAGTGAGATTGAAGCGTCCAGGCCAACCTTACGCGACGTCGTCATGAGACCGCTCCGCACTTGACGTGTGGCTTGTTCCACACATGCGGCCGGTGGATGTCGCTTTCTCACTATAGTGATCATGTGATTAACACCGGAGTTTGGCAACCATAATATCACCGTTGTGGCTTTCCGTAGGTAAGAATCGTTCTTAGCATCTACTCCCATAAGCCACGTAAAACATGCAACAACAAAGTAGAGGCGTCTAACTTGTTTTTGCAGGGAGTGTTTTCTGTGATATGGTATGGCCCAAGATGTGATGTGTATAATGTATGCGATGATCATGTTTTGTAATGTTTCACGACTTGCATGTCGATGAGTACACAACCGCAGGAGCCATATGGTTGTCTTTATAATTGTGTATGACCTGCGAGTCAACTTCTTATACGCATGTAATAGCTTTACTTTATCGCTAAGTAGTTAGCAATAGTTGTAGTTGCTATTCGTGGTGGAGTCAATCATGGTGGAGTGATGGAGATCATGCCGGAACGCACAAGATGGAGATCATTGCGCGAAGATTGGCTATACCATGTCACATAAAGTTATATGCATGTGATGTTTATCCTTTATGTATCTTATTATGCTTAGATCGCGGTAGCATTATAAGATGATTCCTCACTTAAAGATCAAGATAAAAACCGTGTTCTCCCCAAGTATGCACCGCTATGAAGTTCGTCGTGTCCAAGCATCACGTGATGATCGGGTGCTATAGACTCTACGCTCACATACAACGGGTGCAAGCCAGTTTTGCACACGCTGAAATACTTGGTCTAACTTGACGAGCCTAGCATGTATGCACATGGCCTCGAACACAAGAACCGAAAGGTTAAGCATGAGTCATATGAATGATATGATCGACACTTCGTTGTCCACCATTGAAACCACATATCTTCTCGTGATGATCGGATTAGGTGTGGTGAATTTGGATCGTGTTCACTAAACAACCCGAGGGATGTTGAATTTAGTGGAGTTCATCTAGTAATTTGATTAAGTTGAACTATTTATCATGAACATAGTCTAAATTGTACTTGCAAATACTGTAGATCACATGGCCAAGTCCAACTTCAACTTCAGCGTTTCGCTGAGAAAGAAAAGCTTAGAAACAATGGGTCTAACTTCACCAACTGGTTCCGCAATCTAAGAATCATTCGTCTGGCGACAAAAGGACTATGTCCTTGAGAAAGCGTTAGGTAACCCCTCACAAGAATCGCGGTTGATGAGAAAGCTGTCTATCAACAAGCAAAGATGATTATGGTGTGATTAAGAGCACCATGTTGTTTGCTATGGAACCGAAACTTCAAAATCGTTTTGAAAACTATCCGGGCCCTTTGAGATTCTCGAGGAGCTGAAAACCATGTTTCGACTCAGCCCGTTCGAGATATGAGATCTCTGAGAAGTTCTTTAACTGCAAGATGGAGGAAGGGAGTTCCGTTAGTGAGCACGCCATTAAGATGTCGGGCTACACTCAACGCCTTGAGCAACTGGACTGCAAGATTCCAGAGGAGCTCAAGATTGACAGAGGTTCTGCAATCACTCCTCCCAGCTACAAAAGTTTTGTAGTGACTCATAATCGACCGGTTCCATCGACACGATCACCGAGCTCTTCGCAAAGCTGAAGGCTGTGGAGGTGGACATCAAGAAGGATAATCATGTGTTGATGGTCAACAAGCCCTCCTTTAAGAAAGGTAAAGGTGCAAAGAAGCCCTTCAAGAAAGGCGGCGGCAAGCGCGTTGCCCCTGCTGAGAAGAAGCTCAAGTCTGGTCCCAAGCCGGACACTGAGTGCTTCTATTGCAAGGACAAGGGTCACTAGAAGAATCGTCCAAGTACTTAGCGGACAAGAAGGCTGGCACCATCAAAGGTATATTTGATATACATGTTATTGATGTTTTCCTTACTAGCCCTCGTTGTAGTGCCTGGGTATTTGATACTGGTTCAGTTGCTAATATTTGTAACTCGAAACAGGAGCTACGGAATAGACGGCGGCTTGCGAGGGATGAGGTGACGATGCGCGTTGGCAACGGATCAAGAGTTGATGTGATGGCTTGACGCTCTCCTTAGTTTTACCTTCGGGATTAGTTTTAAAACTTAATAAATCTTATTATGTGCCTGCGTTGAGCATGCACATTATTTCTGGATCGTGTTTATTGCAAGACGGTTATTCATTTAAATCGGAGAATAATGGTTGTTCTATTTATATGAGTAACATCTTTTATGGTCATGCACCTGTTGTGAATGGTTTATTTCTTCTAAATCTCGAAAGGGATGAAACACACATCCATAACATTGAGGCTAAGAGATGCAAAGTAGATAGTGATAATACTACTTATTTGTGGCAATCATTGCTCAGGTCATATTGGTGTAAAGCGCATGAAGAAACTCCATTCTGATGGACTTTTGGAGTCTCTTGATTTTGAATCATTTGACACATGCGAACCATGCCTCATGGGCAAGATGATCAAAACCCCGTTCTCAGGTATGATGGAGCGAGCAACGGACTTGTTGGAAATCACACATACCGATGTATGCGGACCGATGAGTGTTTCGACGCGCGGTGGATATCGCTATTTTCTCACTTTTACCGATGACTTAAGTAGATATGGGTATATCTATTTAATGAAACATAAATCTGAAACGTTTGAAAAGTTCAAAGAATTTCAGAATGAAGTGGAGAACCATCGTAACAGAAAGATTAAGTTTCTACGATCCGTGTAACACCCTCAGAATCGGCCCTATGCACGTTTTAGCGCTTCCGCCAAACCCGCATAGAAACGATTCAAAGGTGCCCACCAGGCACTTTCGTGCGGGTGGAAAACAAAGTAATAACATTACACAACAGTCCTCGATGGGACCCACAGAACAGATATATACAACAGCGACTCAAAGAGTCAAGAATACAGAGATACAAGACAAAGATCCAAAACACCTTGAACACGATAGAGCGTCCAACTACGGACAAGAGGCAAATGGGGCTAAGAGCCCTGAAGAATAACCAATGGCGTCCATAACCCTGCCCAGGCCAAGCCGGAAGGGTAACCCTGCTAACGACGTCGATCTCAAAACCTGCTTAAACAAAAGGGGTGCCGACAAAGGGCAAAGGAAAAAGAGAGAGCGGTCGATCGAGGCCAAGACAGCGAGGCTAGAATTGGCGGTCCTCGCCTACATAGGTATGGTGGATGAAGCGGCATGACATGCACTAAACAACCTATAGAGACTCGATATAACTGTCGGCTATCAGAGAGGTATAAGAAAGACCTATCCGGATCCAACCTGATCCTAACACCAAACAAAACCCATCCTGGTATTCCTCCCTCGATACCAACCGAGAGAGTCAACCGAGAAACTCACACAGTTGGCAGTTTTATTTATTCCATTATAGTTGCAGCAATTACTAGTCAAGTATAGATAGTCATCCTGATAAAATAAGCAGTGGGCAGTTTTATTTAACCATTCCGTTGTAGTTGCGACACTTACTAGTCAAATACAATTAGCAGGAGATATCCCAAAACCCAGCAGTTGTTGGTACTTTTATTTAGCCATTCCGTTGTAGTTGAGCTGATTACTAGTCACATCGGATACAAGTCAAATTTATAACAGTAAACTTTAGTTATAGTTGTCTATGATCGAGAATGCTCAAGTCGTCCATAACCGCGACACGGCTTTTGAAAAGATTTAACCTCAGGGTGCACCAAAGTATCCACACGCAATTAGCATGAGATATCCACACGCACTTGACCCTTTTGCGGATCAATTAACATACACCCATCGGTATGTCGGAGGGGCCTAAGTCATGACGTTTCCCAGACCCAAAGCAAGTACATGGGGGCCACCCCACTAAGTCTACCCGCAACGAAGTTGTCCGGGCTCCGAGACGGACTTAGGGTTTGGGTAGACGGCTGTGAACGACTGGGAACCCAAAACTGGGCTTGTCGACACCGCGAAAACGTGTCCCGATCCTAAACAGTACAGGTGCTATCCATCGCACAATTTAAATAAAGCAGTAAAGCATGGCATAAGTACAGGATAGTAAATAAAACCTCAAACTAGTTGTGGCCCCCAGTACAATACTTGGAATCAGGTACTAAATCGATGGGGTGCCCACACATCCCACATGTGGTTAGCGCGCTCGATCTCGGAACAGGTGTCAAGAACTCGGGGTCCTACGGGACACCAGTGAGCGGTCGGAAACCAAATATTGTCTATCACCCACCGGTGCCTCTGCATTTACCTACTTCAATTTTAGTTATTAAACAGTAATTAAAGCCATGATCAACTCCAACATTAAACACACGGCCATACTCCAACAACTGTGGTTCTTGACGACACACAACAACACTTGAGCAAGCGACTACGACGCGCAAGTCCAACTATCTACCAATCCACAGGTAATAGGATGTGTCCAAGGCAATATGAGGCTGCAAGGGTTATCACGGGTACGAAAACTAGAGCATCGCAACACAGATAGCAATAGATCAACAGGAGGGAATAAATACTATAAAAGTAAGATAGGTAGAAAGGGGGAGATGCTCGCCTGGAAAACATTGCCGACGGTCCATCCGAAGATCGGGCGAAGCTCACATCAACTCAACGGCCTTATCCGCGAAGAAGCAAACACTAGAAGAAACACCGGATGCACTATTTAATGCTACGGTAGAAAATCGGGCATGATGCATGTATGATGTATGACATGGCAAATATGCGATGCAATTAGGCAATATTAAGCGGAACCGAGGCCCCGACAATTAATTAATAGGTTCATGTTGTTTAGAAGCCCCACAATTTAAATGTTATCTTAACATGGCAAAAAGTATCACCGGTTTGCTACACAAATTTAAATGGGACCAATATAAGACTAGATTCGCCCGCATATGGGCCCCATATTTAATTATGAGGTGTATCGACATAAGGCCCCCAAAACACACCAATATGCATGCGAGTATGAACCATTTAATATGCGACAGACGATAATGTCATATTATAAAAATAATGGGATCTCGGATAGGGAATCACATTAGGGTTCGGCGAACTTGGGCTCCGAGGGGTTCGGGGGCGGTCTCAGGGTTCGACGGGAGACGAGGTTCGATGGGATCGGTCTCGGACAACAGAAGTCGATCTTGTCGCATCCGAGAAGAAGATCTTGGTTGGCGTCGGGGGCACATCGGATCCGCCCTGGTCGGTGCCGATCTTGTCGTGCGAAGATCTTGTCGGGTCCGCGCCATCGAGTCAGTCTTGGCATTCGGGAAGAAGAACTTGGCGTCCGAGAGACGATCTTGTCGCATCCGCGGTCGTCGGGTCGTGTCGTCGGTCTTGTCGTTTCACGGCGAAGATCTTGGTGTCTCGGGTCTCGGCGTCTTCGGATCCGAGAGGAAGAACTTGGCGATTCCGAGGGTCTTGGTGTTCGACGGGATTCGGGCGCGCCGGGATCGGTCTTCGAATCCATGTAGTAGACCTTGTCAGTTCCATGTCGACGACCTTGGGGTTCTGCGGTCTCCGTGATGGAGGGCTTGACGTTCTGGGGAGGAGAGCTTGGAGGTTTTCAACTTCAATTAGCGAAGGTGTACTTGGTCCTAGTGTCGATGGAGTCTTCGGGTACCGCGGGTTCTCGGCGGTCTTGGGGTTCCGTGGGTTCGACGGGTTCAGGGTCCGAGAGGTAGATCTGTTTTCACCCAAACTTGCAACACACATAGCCTCGCAGAAGCTGAGTAAACACAACAGCCACATCTTGACAGGAATAGGGCCAAACAACAACAGATGAACCACATAGACGCCCTAGAGCAGGGACTCGAGCGGGAGGAGCAGGTGACCAGATCATCGACGGGGGATTGCAGAGGCATGGCCGAGGCATTGAGGCCGAGGAGGAAGGTGGGCAGGGACTCGCGGGAGGCCGAGCAGAGGGTTCGTCAGAGGGGGTGGAGGACCGGCGAGGAAGGGGCACGTCGGAGAGCTCGACGGGAAGAGGTCGTGAGCGGGCAGCGCCATGGCGGCTACAGAGAGAGGGATCTCGAGCTTGAACCGCGACGGCGAGGGGCGGAGCAAACCGAGGCGCGCGGGTCGGTGACTAGGCGAGGAAGGCGCGACCAAGGGGACCCGCTGGTGGCGGCGGACGACACGGACGCGGCCCGGGCAAGGCAGAGGGCGTGGATGGCGGCGAGGCAGGGAGATCCGGCCGGAGGTCGAGGACGACGCCAAGTGGGCTGCGGAGAGGAAGGGCGGGGAGAGGAGGGGTGAGGAGGCGTCGGGAGGCGAGGATGGGGGTGGAGCGCGACGATGGTGGCTCGACGACGCAAAGTGGGCGAGGAGGAGGCCGATGGCGGCGACGGAGGTGCGGCCGGGACCGGGGGAGAGGGCGGCGGTCGACGGGGAGAGAGAGAGGGATAATGCAGGGTGGGGAGAGAGAGAGCGACCGCGGTGGGGCCAGGGTGGTCGGTGCGGGATTCTTGGGGGTTGGTGGGACCGGGGGGGTGGCGGCGACTGTGGTGCCTGAGGAGCGGGAGCAGGTGGTGGGGCCAGCAGGTGGGCGGGCCAGGGGAGGGGAGTGGGCGGTCGGCCAAGTGGGGTGGTTGTGGGTGTGTCTGCAGGGTGATGTGGCAGGCTGGGAGTGGGTGGAGGTTGGGGCCAAGATGATGTGGCGGCATGGGAATGGAAGGGGTGAGGTGGAGGGGGGCTGGGTAGGATAGGTTGGGTAGAAAAGGGTTTAGGATTTAGGCTGGTTTTAGCACTGGGGGTGGCCGACTGGGTCGGATCGGCCCGGTACGGCTGCCCCCTAAAAATAATTAAACATTTTATTTATTTCAAACGGGGCTTTTGCAAACCGTGGTTAGACAAAACGAAATAATCCGGAGACCCGGGTTTTGGATTTGAAATAAAGGCGGGGTATTTAGAGTACAAAAATATGTTTTTCGAAAATAGTTTTCAGACAAACAAATGCATGGGGATGACGATGCTCAAATGCAATGCGGCATGATGACATGAGCATGCGGTCATGATGATGCAATGCACAAAAACAACGCGATTTTCTAGTAGTGGTTTTTTGCGGGGCGCCACAATCCGATCGTGGGGGCGAATATCTGAGTTATGATTTTCTCACGCATCTCAAAGCAAGTGGAATCGTTTCACAACTCACGCCACCCGGAACACCACAGCGCAATGGTGTGTCTGAACGCCGGAATCGAACCCTATTAGATATGGTCCGATCGATGATGTCTCTTACTGATTTGCCGTTATCATTTTGGGGTTATGCATTAGAAACTGCTGCATTCACTTTAAATAGGGCTCCATCTAAATCCGTTGAGACGACACCGTATGAACTGTGGTTTGGTGCTAAACCTAAGTTATCGTTTCTTAAAGTTTGGGGATGCGAAGCTTACGTCAAGAAGTTGATGCCGGACAAGCTCGAACCCAAAGCGGAGAAGTGCGTCTTCATAGGATACCCTAAGGAAACTATTGGGTATACCTTCTATCACAGAACCGAAGGCAAAGTATTTGTCGCAAAGAACGGTTCCTTTCTTGAGAAGGAGTTTCTCTCGAAAGAAGTGAGTGGGAGGAAAGTAGAGCTAGACGAGGTTATTGAACCTTCTCTTGAATTGGAGAGTAGCGCAGCACCTGAAATTGTTCCAGTGCCGCCTGCGCCATCAATAGAGGAAGCAAATGACAAGGATCATGAAGCTTCGGACGATGTCGCATCGAACGTCGCAGGTCGACAAGGTCGCGTGCCCCTTCTGAGTGGTACGGCAACCCTGTCTTGACTGTCTTGTTAGTAGAAGACAGTGAACCTACGAACTATGAGGAAGCGATGATGAGACCAGACTTTGAGAAATGGCTAGAAGCCATGAAATCTGAATTGGGATCCATGAGCGAAAACCAAGTATGGACTTTGGTGGACCCTCCTAGCGACCGAAAGTCCGTTGAGTGCAAATGGATCTTCAAGAAGAAAACGGACGCGGATGGTAATGTTACCGTCTATAAAGCACGGCTTGTTGCGAAAGGTTTTCAACAAGTTCAAGGTGTTGACTATGATGAGACTTTCTCTCCCGTAGCGATGTTTAAGTCCATTCGGATTTTATTAGCAATTGCTGCATTTCATGATTATGAAATATGGCAAATGGATGTCAAGACTGCTTTCCTCAATGGCAACATTGATGAAGAGTTGTATATGATGCAACCCGAAGGTTTTGTCGATCCTAAGGATGCTGATAAAGTATGCAAACTTCAGCGTTCCATTTATGGACTGAAGCAAGCATCTCGGAGTTGGAACCTTCGTTTTGATCAAGTGATCAAGAGCTTTGGATTTGTTCCAAATTGCTACGAAGATTGCATCTACAAGAAAGTGAGTGGGAGCTCGGTGACGTTTCTGGTACTATATGTGGATGATATATTGATTATTGGAAATGACATCAACATGCTTAACGATGTGAAGAGTTATTTGAACAAGTGTTTTTCAATGAAAGACCTAGGTGAAGCTGCTTATATATTGGGCATCAAAATCTATAGAGATAGACAAAGACGCTGATAGCTTTAAGCCGAGTACATACCTAGACAAAGTTCGAAAAGGTTCAGAATGGATAAGGCATTGAAAGGTTCAAAGGTGCCTATGTTGTCGTGGAAGATATTGAGCAAGGCTCGGTGTCCAGCCACGGTAAATGATAGGAAGCTATGAGCAAAGTGCCTTATGCCTCGCCATAGGTTCCATCATGTATGCCATCTTGTGTACTAGACCGGATGTGTCCAATGCTCTTAGTTTGACGAGCAGATATCAAAGTGATCCAGAGGAACCTCGGACAGCCGTGAAGAACATCCTAAGGTACCTAAATAGGACTAAAGAAATGTTCTTAGTCTATGGGGTGATGAACAGCTCGTCAGAAAAGGTTACGTCGATGCTAGTTTCGACACCGACAAGGATGATTCTAAATCTCATGTGATACGTGTATATTTTGAATGGAGGAGCTGTGAGTTGGAGAAGCTGCAAGCAAAGCGTGGTCATGGATCTACAGAGAAGCGGAATACATGGCTGCCGCAGAAGCGTCAAGTGAAGGAGTTTGGATCAAACTTCATCATCGAAGCTTGGCGTGGTTCAAGTGCATTGGACCCACTGAGATATTGTGTGACAACACCGGCGCCATAGCACTCGCTAAGGAACCAAGATATCATCCAAAGACCAAGCATATCAACCGCAAGTTTCATATAATCCGAGATTATATAGCAGATGGAGATCTGAAGATCAGCAAAGTACATACAGATTTGAATGTCGCAGATCCATTGACTAAACCTCTTCCACGTGTAAAACATGATCAGCACCTCAGTGCCATGGGTGTGAGATTGTTGCCAAATGTAAACTAGATTATTGACTCTAGTGCAAGTGGGAGACTGTTGGAATTATGCCCTAGAGGCAATAATAAAGATGTTATTATTATAATTCTTGTTCATGATAAAGTTTATATTCCATGCTAGAATTGTATTTAGCTGAAACTTTAATACTTGTGTGTTTTGTGAACAACGTCGTGTCCCTAGTACGCCTCTATGGACTAGCTCATTGATCAATGATGGTTAAGGTTTCCTAACCATAGACATGAGTTGTCAATTGATAATGAGATCATATCATTGGGAGAATGATATGGTGGACAGACCCAAACTAAGCGAAGCAATTAGATCGTGTCATTGTGTTCATCTTTGCGAAGCTTTTCCTATGTCAAATATTGTATTCCTTAGACCATGAGATAATACAACTCCTTGGTATCGGAAGAAAGCTTTGAGGTCATCAAACGTCATCCTATGAGAGGGTGATCATAAAGGTGTCTCTCGTGATCGGAAAGTATCATTGGGTTGTATGTATCGAGATGGGATTTGTCCTCCCAAGTCGGAGAGATATACTTGGGCCCACTCGGTAATCGATATCAACACCGCTTGCAAGCATGTGGTTAAGGAGTTAATCACAAAGTGATATCGGATTACGAACGAGTAAAGTACTTGCGTGAACGAGATTGAACTAGGTATGACGATCTGACGATCGAATCTCGCAAGTAAAATATCGCGAGACGAAGGGAATATATATATGGGATTGATTGAATCCTGGCATCGTGGTTCATCCGATATGATCATCGATGAATGTGTGGGAGTCAATATGGGTGCCCAGACCCCGCTGTTGATTATTGATAGAAGATCATGTCTGCATATTCTCGAACCCGCAGGGTCACACACTTAACGTGTCTCGACGCTAGGATAGATTGGATAATTGGTTTATGAGTTTTTGTTCGGAGTCTCAGATGGGATCCGGGACATCACGAGAGGTTCCGGAGTGGTCCGGAGAATAAGATTCATATAAGGCGATGCAGTTTTTGGAGTTCGAATTGTTCCGGTTAATCGGTATTATACCGAAGCTTCTAGAACCTTCGGAAGAGGGCCAACGTGGTCCCACCTTCCGGGAGGGGCATGGGCCTATGAGGGAGTGTCCTGGCCGCATTGGGCCAGGGGCACAAGGCCCCATAGGGCCCAGCCGATCCTAGAGAGTTTAAATCGTTTAAACTAGAGATAAGATAAGATAGGATTTCTAGATAAGGGAGAGTTTAAATTGTTTAAACTAGAGATAGGCTAGGGCTGGCCGCACCCCCCCTCTATATATAGAGGGCTGGTGCGCCCCCTCTCACACACCCTTACACCTTCCTCCAAACCCAGTTGCCCTGCTGCCCTTCCTCTCTCCCTCCCATTTTTGTGGCGAAGCCTGGCAGAAATTCTCCACCATATACATCACGTCAGGTCTTGTAGATCCAATCTATCTCTCCACCATACTTTCTGGTCCGAGGAAGGAGGATACGTCGAGGTGCCGCACGTGTGCATCTCACGGAGGCACCGCCACTTGTGGTGCTAGATCGGATCGGATCGCGAGGAGGAGAAGCGAGTACGACTACATCACCCACGCCCGTTTAACGCTCTGTCTTGAATCTTCAAGGGTATGAAGATCTAATCCAATCTCTCTCGTTGTTTGCATCTCCTAGATTAGATCTTGGCTTTCCCTCTGTTCGCTTCCGTAGAAAATTTTGATTTACTATGCTGCGAAACCCTTCAAATTTTACCGACTATCTAATAGAGGTAAAACAGAGACATAACAATAACACAAGATAAAGCAATTATAATGTGAAATGGTATGACTCTCTTCATGGCGATCTCCATCTCCACAAAGCCTGTAATCCGACTCGTGCCAACTCTTGTCACTTGCTGTCTTACTCCATGTCGCCGACATGTACAACGCCTTGCATGCCTTCCGGGTTCTCCAAACAGCTACACTAGCTTAGTAAAGTAAATTACATAGAGAATCCGACACGCAGGTCGTTATACAATAAAATGACAGCACCTAGGCTCCAGCAGGCTGACAAAAACCGTGATTCGCAGATCACATATGGATTACACACATACATCACATGCACATGAACCATACCATTCACAACTTCCTGCAAAAACAAGTTATGCATAGATACAATATCTACTGGCGATGTGAAACTCGTAACAACATCTAAGGCGCTACGACTCGATCAAACTCTTTGATCTTCGATCACCGCATCTGGATTTACGTGTCACAGTCTACCCCGATGGCGGAAGCCGACCGGTAGGGGTATGTCGTTCCACGACCTCAGCAGTATGATCACGGAAATAAAATCTACCATTCCCCGAGTACAGTTGATCCAATCAACCTTGTACAAAACCGATCTATCTCATAGATCGACCACCAAAACAGCACATAGATCTCATCTACAACCAACCGCATATCACATATGCGAGATCTCGAGCCTAAAACCAGAAGCTATTGCTCTGATACCACTGTTGGGCCACGTAGAGATAAAACAAAAATTCCCCTCTAACGTGGTGATCCCAAGATCTAGCTGAGGTAGAAGGCCACGAGGTTTACCACTAGACGCGCAGTTGCGGATTACTGATGAAGCGCGTCAGTTGATGCAGTGCAGTCCTCACGATCCGATCGTCCTGGTGCTGATCGCACAACACCTCTGCTGGTATCCACACGTACAAGGAGGAGCACTTGGCGTGAATCGCTAGGTTAAATAACGACGGTAGGACTGCTGTGGAGCTAGGGTTTCCAACACATGGAATGACCTAACCGAACAACGATTAACTTTTCTGGGTTACGGTGCTCCACTATATATAGGGAGTGAACGTGGGCTCTGCTCGCGCGACCCATTCACTAAAGCCCATATAACACTAGTCACCGTGAGTCCAACTCACTAACTCAGTCCTAATCCGGTTTAGGTCCAACCCAACCAGATTACAGGTTCAGATCCAATCCGAACTTGCTCCCGCTCTTAAGTGTGTGACCATGAGCTCATGGCTACTTGGACACGATTGGAGTCCGACTCTCAATCGATCAGTCAGTAGCGGCTCCTAGCAGAACATGCCGACTCCCAAGTACCAAAGAGTCATGACGACTTGCATTCCCAATGCGACTTACGTCCGAGTCCATTTTTCCTCACGATATACCTTGTCAGACTATAGGCGAATAATTGTCATCCCTTAAATAGTCCGACTCTCTTCTCGATCCGAGATAAGTGATTCATTCGACTAACTCTTAGTCGATCGCCTCGGTTAACACTTAACCGAGTCGTGCATGGCCATGCTTTCCGAATCATATCTCACGAGAGGGACCAGAGAATATCTCTCCAAGTGGAGGGGCAAAATCCCATCTTGGTTATTCACATCACGCAACTTGATTCTCAGTCGACCCGAACTCTGCCTTTATAACTGCCCAGTTACGGATCATCGTTTGACAGAACCTAAGTCGGTGATCCTCAACTCGGACTATGCAACAACCTCAGGTCTAAGGATTACATTGATTGAGATATACAAATGACAACTAGTTTGTTGTACCTCAATATGGGTCACTCTCTGACTCGCTAAACTCTTTAGTCAAATCCGTGTAAGTTAGAATAGCATCTCCATGCCCATGACAAGTGGAACCGAGTCATCAAGCCAACTTACATATTGGTCTAAGTTGTGTGTCCAGCACAACCTCAATGACCAAGGATATTTATTACAAACAACATGAATGCATAGTTCCACAACCGAATCACATATTCAATGATACACATCAGATGTTTATACAAGGACTACTTAATATCTTTATGAATACAATGGGAAATATCATCATACATGATTGTCTCTAGGGCATATTTCCAACAGGACTATGTGTGTGTGGCAGTAGCTTGATCTATCTTTCTCTCTCTCATGCTATTGTTATTTAGAACAATATGAGCTGCCCAACATGATTATGACCATCTATGTAATTTCTATATGGTGGATCTTTATTTTATGATATGATAATTAAGATTGGAATTCTACCATGTATAACATGTATTCGTAGATGCATATTATGTACCCCTTTTTAACTACTTATTTTTACCATACGTATATGCAAGAGCATGTGTGGGGGAACATGTGTATTTTTTGGAGTAACATGGTGGTGATTGGATAGTGATAGAAAATTTGACAATCAGCATGGTTTTTACCTTCTTTTGTTACCTCACTTGGTGTAATGTGAATGCATGTGTTATAGTCATCTTGTGATAGCAAAGATGATCTTATTTGTTCAAGGTAGCACATTTGTTATTCAAAAAATATGTCAAAGTATCTAAGGCTATACTCTGTTTATTCTTAATTCTAGATTGTATGGAGTTTCCCCTTTCTAGAGGAGTATAACTAAGATGTGTTACATCATCTTTATATTAGTACGTGATGCCTATATAAATGCTAATCAAACACAAAATGACGTTCTAAGTAATATTATATCATCTATGAGCAATTTTATGTCTGCCACTTTTTATTATAAGAAACCACTTCTGCTTGTTTTTACTGTAATTTACATTGTTTGCAAGAATCAAATTCAAAATACAAAAAATCTTTTATTTTCTACAAGCGTAAACAGAACCCCCAAAAAATTACTTTATTGTTTTTACTTTCTTGTTCAAGATATAGTTTACTTTACTGATTTATTTTAGTTTTCCTAATACGAAACATTGTGCTTGACAACAACCACACGGTGGAGTTGGGGACACAAGGAAAAAACTTTGCTTTGTAGGTTGCTAGAAGAGGATAAAAGACGAGTTATGTTAATTGCTCGAGAGTTCTATATTAACCCTCAAGTTATCATTGTGGGAAAAAGATGCTTGCTACGTACTTTGCATTTGGAGTCCCAACGAGTTGGTACACATAGAGTTGTTGTCATCTAGAACATTTTCTAGCATCGTTGTCGTAGAATTAGGCAACTAGATCATAGCTGAGTTTCTCTTGTCCTTTAGATCTACAAAGCAATTTTCCTTTGTCTTGTTTTTTTGTCTTTTCTTGTTCTTCTGTATGTTTACTTTTTAGTCTTGTTTTTACCTTTTTCCTATACACACAAAAACCGTAAAAATTAGTTTAGCTTTATTTTTGTGCAAACATGGAAGAATTGAATAAATGAAGATTTGTCAAGCCATAAGTAGGATATTTAGTTGGGAGTAGTACCTCTAGTTTTAAGAAAAATTATGGGGAAACATCGAAAGATGCTTGGGTTAGAATAAATAAAATATATAGTAAAGATCCAAACCCATGTGGAGAAGAAGAAAATAATCTCTATATTTACTATGGATTAGAAACTTGGTATAAAGATTTCGTTGCACGTGGTAGTTTTGTTTTATCAGCACCAAAAAGTTCCTCTTTTGCGATTAAAAATGTCTTTGGAACCTATGTGGGAAAATGAGAGAAGTAGAAGATATTACTTCTTTAATTACATCTGCTAGAAAAATAATTAAGGATTGTGCTAAAATATTACATGATAAAAGGAATATATATGATTTAGAACTCTTTTCTAAAGATATTATAACTTATATAGAGGATAAGATGTAGGGTTTCGTAGCATGGAAAACAAAAATTTTCTACCGCATACAAACAAACAAGCCAAGATCTATCTACTAGATTGTAACAACGAGTCGATAGAATAACTCACCCTCGAAGATTCCAAAGTGTTTAACGAGAGCGGATTCTCGTGGGTGATGTAGTCGTACTCTTCCCGATCTCAAGATCGCGTAGACGATCCTTCCGGCGCTGCGTTCCGGCAGCGCTCCCGCAGTCGGTCACTCGTTCGGTACTCGACGAAGACCTTCCTCTCCCTTGTTCCAGCAGGCAGCGGAGGTTGTAGCACTCTCCTCGCGATTCCGGCAGCACAACGGTGTGGTACCGGAAGTAGAGGGGAGATCTCGCAGGGCTTCGCCTTAAGCCGGAGCGAGTATGGTGGACGATGAGAGAGTCCTCAGTGTTCTAGGGTTTAGACACACCAAGGAGGGGGCAAGCCGGCAGCTAGGGTTTAGCTAGGCGGCGGCGGCGGTTTGCCCTAGTGCCGGCGGCGGCTATGCAGGCGGCGGCGGCTTGGGGCTAGGGTTAGTGGTGTAGGAACTTGTGTACTAGGAGGGGAGTCCTGCCCCTCCTTATATAGGTGGAGGGGGCCGGCCAAGGGGAGGGGAGTCCCTCCCCAACTCGGCAGTGGTGGGCCGGTGGAGGAGGAACTCCTCCCCAAGTCGTTCCACCTCCCTCTCCACTTCCCAAAAATAGCCGTTTGACTTTCAAACTTGGCGTTTGACTTTTCAAACTAGGATTTGAATAAACCCTCTATTTTGTTCAGCGATGACACCGAGTACATAATGCAATCATACCAACTTGATATAACACATTCATGTACCCTTCCCCTCCGGAGTGCCGGACATTCCGGAACCTTCTAGAACATTCCCGATGAAAACACCGGAACCATTCTCCAACTCCGAAACGGGGCTTTCCTTATATGAATCTTATTCTCCGAACCATTCCGGATCTCCTCATGATATCCCGGATCCCATCCGAGACTCCAAACAACATTCGGTCTCTTTCTCATCATTCCATAACTACTCAAACAACGTCGAATCCTTAAGTGTGTCTCCCTATGGTTCGTGAATTATGCGGACATGATCGAGACACTTCTCCGAACAATAACCAATAGAGGAATCTGTAAATTCATATGGCTCCCACATATTTCTATGATTACTTTGCGATCGAATAAACCACTTACATACGATACCAATTTCCCTTTGTCTCACGATAGTTTACTTATCCGAGGTTATGATCGTCGGTATCTCTGCATACCTAGTTCAACCTCGTTACCGATAAGTACTCTTTTCTCGTTCCCGTGATATGTGATCCCTTGTGAGCCAGTCACATGCTTGCAAGCTAATTGGATGACATTTCACCGAGAGGGCTAGAGTATATCTATCCGTCATATGGATGGACAAATCCCACTCTTGATCCATGTGTCTCAACCAATACTTTCCGAACACTCAATGCCACCTTTATAGCCACCCGATTCACGGTGTGGTGTTTGATGTCATCAAAGCATCCATCCGGTAAAGGTGATATGCATGATCTCATGGTCGAAGGAATTAGGTTACTATGTATCAGAAAGCATATAGCAATTGAACTATTAAAATGACTTGATCTTTATGCTATGCTTATCTATAGGAGTATGTCCATCATATCATTCTCCTAACGATATGATCTTGTTGTTAATAACATCTCAATGTTCATGACAGGGAAACCACTATCATTCATTAACCAACAAGCTAGTGATGTATAGAGGCTTTACTAGGGACTTCAAATTAAGTTTACAAATCACACAAGTATTAATGTTTCCATGTTAATACTATTATAGCATGAATGTAAACATTTATCATAAACACAAAGATATAATAATAACTACATTTATTATTGCCTCTAGGGCATATCTCCAACATAAGATGTCTTTCATCATTCATAAACTTGATACTTGTGAAGAAGAATTTAGAAACAATGATAAGAAACTTATAGATGCTAAAAGAAGAGTATTTTGTCTTGTTCATGTAATTAAAATTGTTGCTTCTGTTAAATATATTCCCAAGGAAAATTCAAAATGTGTTCTTAAAATCTCTAAAGATAAATAAAATGAAAGGAAAAAACTTGGGTAGTTAAAGAGAAGAAATATAAACAAGTAGATGAAGTGAAAATGCTTAGTGAAGTTAATGAACCTCTACTATATCTTGACAAATTAATGTAGTTTGCATGAACTCATTAGTATTCTACAAAAAATTCTAATGATTCTTCTTTTAATATTCATCAAGCAAGATTTGGATCATACATAGAAAACTTGTCATTAAACAAAAGATTGCAAGATATAACAATGAAGTTATGATACCACCTAAGCTTGGGGATGCTTGGATTTCCAAGACGCTGGTTACTATTGGCAAATAAACTCAACATGCTATATTGCATTTAGGATCTTTGAATTGCTTGAACTTGAAAGTATTTAAAAATGCACCATAGATCTTTTTCTAGCTAACAATTCTACCAAACATGCATTAGGTAGATGCTATGATTGAAATATATATGAAATTTGTGCCTCTTGACTTTATTATTATGGATATGGGGAGTAAAACCTCTAATCCTAAAATTTTGGGAATACCTTTTTTGAGAACCACAGGGGCTGTTATCCATTTAAAGGAAGAGGACATAAAGGTTTTGTCCCCTCATAAGAAGTGCATGGAACACTTTCCAAGGAAGAAGGAGATGGAACCAAGGTACAAGTTACCACATGATCTCTACCCATCTTAAACAAAAGTAAGTAAGGCTAGCTATATGGCTAAAAAAAAAGCGTTATGCGGGAGGCAACCCGGTTATTCGGGTGGCTAGTTAGAGAAGTTCTCTTTTAGTTTACTTTCTGTAGTTTTCAGTAAAGTACCATGTTTTACCCATTTGGATAAATGAAAGTTCATAGAACTACTAGGACTTGCAGATTCCTGCACGCTGCTGTTCACAAAATGATTTTGTGATTTTTTTTTGTAACTCTGATTGAGCTCAAATTCTACTATAGTTACAACTTTTCATCCTATATGCACAAAAAATAGCAAAAATTCCTGACATGCCTAAGTGGGACAATTAGTTACGTTTTGTTGTTGTTGTTTTCAGGACAAATTCTATCTTTAGTTGTTTAAGTCATTGTTTTAAGTTTCAACTTCATTCTTTTTTGAATCTTTTGATATTTGTGAATGTTGGAAACTTAATATACTCTCTGGACACTTCAAAACAAATTTTATTTGGATATTTTATGGTAACTAGCATGTTATCTTTATGTCCACTAATGTCACCCCATAGAAAAAAATGGGAGAATGTTTTATGTTGAAGTATTTTACATGGAATAGATGAACACCACACGCAGATCTATCCAAGGATGGTGAAAATCATAAGCTTGGGGATGCCCAATGCACTCCACTATACCTATTATACTCTTAGTTTGCACACCTCTAAACTGTGTTTTTTGAGCAACATAAGATAATCACATAAACTTGGAGCTTCTATATCTAGTTTTATGTTGACCTTTAAATTTTTACCTATGGAATAAATAGGCAACCATATGAAGATGTGTTTAATGAACATGAAAGAGCTACTAGAATAAAATGAAAGTTAAAGTTGGATGATAACAAAGAAATGGGGAAGGGAAAGAATAGTTGCATTGTAAGTTATGCATGCTATCACACTTTGTTATTTGGTCATTTTTATTGAGTGATAATTTGTAAGTGTCTTATTTAGTGCTAGTTCTTATTTACTTCATAGATGTTAAACTTTATGTTGATGTTGTCTATTAAGAAATAATTAGTACTATGAACACGTTTGCATGCTCATAGATGGTCAACTATCTCCCTCTTGCTAGCCTAGTAGTTTTAAACAAGCAAAGACTTGTGCATCCATAATCCCTATAAAACAAAGTTATTTCAACAGTATCCATCATATATACCTATATATCAAGAGGGAGATAGTAGACCATCATATGAAGATGTGTTTAATGAATATGAAAGAGCTACTGGGATAAAATGAAACTTAAAGTGGAATGCTAATAAAGAAAAGAAAAAAGGAAAGAATGGTTACATTACAAATTATGCATGTTGTCACACTATGTTATTTGCTTCATTTGTTTTAATGAGTGATAATTTTGCAGGTGTCTTATTTAGTACTAGTTCTTATTTACTTTTTAGATGTTTAACTTTATGTTGATATTGTCTATTAAGAAATGATTATTACCATGAACACTTTTGTGTGCTTGTAGATGGTCATCTATCCCCCTCTTGCTAACCTAGTAGTTTTAAACAAGAAAATACTTGTGCTTCCATAATCCCTATAAAACAAACTTAATAATGAAGCAAATGCATGTTCAACACCATCGGTAATAGTTAATAATGGAATGGGAATAACACACCGCCACATGTTACAAGATCCAACGACATCACAACCAAATCCTGGCGGTTGCGATCCCTAAACATTCAATTTTTAGGAGAATTTCATTCAAATCAATGACATTTATTCAAATATGAAGATATTACAATTGATTTAGAAAGATTAAACCTAATCTAAATTAATCTACAGCTACAAACAGAGAAGTTGGCCGCGCTCGCCGACATGGCGATGACGGCGGGCAAAGAGTTGTCGACCATTTTTCTCTGGTCGCATCGCCATGCTCCTCAGGCGCGGCATGTGTCTCCTCCTCATGCTCCCTCATCTCCAGCGCTCGGCACGGCCAACAGACCTTGTTGCGACACATGTCTCCTATGCTAGCATAGTTAGCCACCGTCCTAGTAGCTTTTTGAGCCTCGCATCGACGAGTTGTCGCCCCCACTTCCCGAGGCCGATAGATGGCCTCGGCGTTGTCCCCTACGGCCTATGCCGCCGGTTTCCCTCGTGCCACCGCCATATGGATCCGGGCGGAGGCCATGAGCTAGCGGCTGACCGCCTCCTTCTTTGCTGACGCTGAAGCCACGTTGCGATCCATAGTCTCCGAGAAGGTAACGCCACCACATTCATCGATAAGGTGTCTAGCTTCTTCTTCTTTCGGTGTCGGTGGTGCCTCTCCCGCCTCGTCCATCTCCTCCCCCTACTTTTCGCCAGCATGTGGCGGTGGGTAAATTGTGAAGAGGGGGAGAGGGGCCGGCCGTTGTATTATATGAGGAGGAAGAAGGCCGTTGCATCTAATTAGCAGAGGTATTGGCGACATCACGCCATATGCCGCTCCACGCGTAAATATTAGTGGTGGGGGCTAGCGCAACGCCCCTGTATGTATTTACTGGGGTGTGCCAACGAACGACCATATCTACCGCCAGTCAAACGCGTGGGTCCCAGACGTCTGGTGGTGTTAACGTTGCTTCTCGTCACGTCACGTCGCCGATACCGCCTTATTGTGGGCATTGTCAGTTTTAATGTGCCGCTAGTTTTAACAAGGGCTACGGTGCGTCACTGATTTGTTCCCTCCTACAAGCCATTTCCTAGTAGCGGTAGCGGTAGATACAGATTGTAAGAGACGATACATTGAAGAGCTTGTCTGTTAAGTAGTATTTATTTTTCATATAGTAACGTGCAACAAATAAATACATTACATTGTGAAAGGCCTAAAGGAAACCACCATTGCGTGAAAGACCCTAGGTCACCATGCATGGACACGTGCATAGGTCTGGTCTAGCTTGTTGTTCCATGGCATGTACTGTAGCAACTTGGTGCACTGCGCGCCGGCACCAAGCCAGCAACTAGCACGGGCCGGCGTCGGTCAGGTACATGCCAGCAGCGGCCGCGGTCTCCTCTCCACTCACGAGTCAACCGCCTAGTTGCACCAAGGGATCGACGTGCATATGCATACCGATCCGTGGTTGTTTCCTTTATTTCACCAAGGGAACAGAAGAGTGTGGGAGAGAGAGAGAGAGACGTGCTGCACACCTGCACAGGCAGATTGAAGCGTATCATCCAGAGCTCATGCCTCTCCACACTAAGACATGTTCACACTAAGATACGCGCAAAACACTGAAAAGGAAAATGAAACAAGATTGTCCGCAGAGAATGTATGTCTCTCGACATAGTTATGCATTCAGGGTGATCGTTACGTGATGTTCTCCCACATGGTTCACTACTGGAAAAACCATCTTCGGTTCGATCCGAACAAGCCCAGCAGTCCCGGCCCGTCACGAACCGCGACTAGTGCTAGCACTAGTCCCGGTCCGTGAGGCCTCCAACGGCTAGAAATGGCCATAAGCATTAGTCCCGGGCCAGACCAGAGCATTAGTCCCGGTCCGTAATACGGCCCGGGACTAATAAGCTGGAGCGGGGCAACAACTCTTTTCGGGGACTATTAGTCCCGGGTCGTATCACGGTCCGGGACTAATTGTCCATCACTATATATACATCTTCCTGGCCAGCTGCCCTAAAGCATATGGTGACCATTTTTCTCAAAGAAAGCAAGAGAGTTCATGCCATTTTTTTCTCAAGCTTTATCAAGATTTAGTTTGCAACACCTAAATCCAAAGCTTTAAAAGGTTAGAACTTCATTCTTTCATCTCTTATTGCTACTTTAGCTCTATATAATGCTCTAGAAGTATAGAGATATTCTGTTCAAAAAAATAGAAGTATAGAGATATGGATCAAATGCATGCATGCTCTAGAAGTAGCTAGAAGAATTTTGATATATATGTGTAACAAATTTTGATTAGGCACATAGTTACTGAAAATTGAAATGTGTAATTTTAGAGTTTCAGAGCTTAGAACGGAATGAGGTTTTCACTGAAGGAACAATAATAAAAAACTCCACATTTATCATGTTGATTGTTTTCTCCAATTCATAAATTGGTGCATGTAAATTTTTCAAAAATCAAAATTAATGCTCTAGAAGCTCTCAATATAACTTGTAATAATTTTATCATGTTGTGTAATGGTTTTTGATATACTTTTACTATAATACGGATGGTCCGGAAATGGATGTACGGTACCGACCGACGCTCTGGCGAGTTCATTAATGGCGTGCATAAATTCATCCGTGTTGCTGATGCAAACAAGCACAATGGTTTTGTATTCTGTCCATGTAATGGATGTAGGAATCAGAAGGATTACTCGGACTCAAAAACCCTTCACAGCCACCTGTTGAAGTCCGGCTTCATGCCCAGTTATAATTGTTGGACCAAGCACGGAGAGAGAGGGGTTATAATGGAAGACAATAAAGAAGAGGAGGAGGATGACAACTATCATGGTTTCCCTGAGTACGGAGATACTTCCATGGGGGATGCTGAAGGGGAGGATGAAGAAGAGACACATGATGAACCCGCTGATGATCTTGGTCGGACCATTACCGATGCACGAAGAGATTGTGAAACTGAAAAGGATAGGGAGAAGTTCAATCACATGCTAGAGGATCACAAAAAGTTGTTGTACCCAAATTGCGAAAATGGTCTGAAAAAGCTGGGCAGCACACTAGAATTGCTATGATGGAAGCCTGAGTGTGCTATACCTGACTCCTCATTTAAAAAGTTGCTGAAAATGATGAAGAATATGCTTCCAAAAGATAATGTATTGCCCGCCAGTACATACGAAGCAAAAAAGGTTGTCTGCCCTCTAGGTTTAGAGGTTCAGAAGATACATGCATGCCCTAATGACTGCATCCTCTACCGCCGGAGGACTGGGCTCCGTCGGCATCTCCCTGAAACTGGTCGTAGTGGTGTCCCTGCTCTCTAAAACCATCTTGGAGATGCCTCAAACTGGCTGGAGGACTGGACTCACAAGGATGCCTATTTATAATACAAGCAGCTCGGCATAATGTCAACACTCACGACATAATGTCGACACTCACCCCTATTATTAGTGCTGACTCATCTTTAGTCCCGGTTGGTGTCTCCAACCGGGACTAAAGGTTCATCTTTAGTCCCGGTTGGTGACACCATCCGGGACAAGGTACAAGTCGCACGACATAATGTCGACACTCATCCCTATTATTAGTGTTGCTCGGCCCGTCATAATCCTTGATCGCGGTTGGTTTCTCCAACCGGGACTAAAGATGAACCCTCTCTTTATATAGGCATTTCCCTCTATTTATTAGATAACACTCAAGACATTTATTAATATTAAAAACCGGGACAAACCAGGACTAGCTAACACTCAGGACTAAAGCCCCCCCCTTTAGTCATAATCATGCCTAGTCCTATAGTACGCAGCTTCAGGGTCTTCATCGTCATCGTCATCATCATCATCGTCACCTGCCACTCTGGGGATCCTCAGCCCATCCATGTCATCCTCGAGGGTCAGAATGGCCTAGTAGGCGTTGTCCATTTTTCTAAGAGAGGAAGGTGTGGATGTGTGGATAGCCATGGCACGATCACCCTAAATATAGAGGGAAAGGGCGGGAAAACTTGGCGTGAAGCTTTGGGAAATGGCGGGAAATATCTTTAGTCCCGGTTAGTGACTACATCCGGGATTAAAAGCTCTCGTAGAAAGGAAAGGGCGAGAAAACTTGGCGGGAAGAGGTGGAAAATGGCGGAAAATATCTTTAGTCCCGGTTTGTGACTACATCCGGGACTAAATGGATATTATATTAAGATTCATTATATTTTCTGATAATAATAGACAAATTATTTGTGTTATTTGGATTATTACAATAAAAGATATGATTTTCCAAAGTTTTTATATTTGATTTGAATTAAAAAAAGAAAATTTACAAATGAAATAATTTATAAATGATGCAAACAGATAAATGGATATTATATTAAGATTCATTATATTTTTCTGATAATAATAGACATATTATTTGTGTTATTTGGATTATTACAATAAAAGATATGATTTTCCAAAGTTTTTATATTTGATTTGAATTAAAAAAAGAAAATTTACAAATGAAATAATTTATAAATGATGCAAACAGATAAATGGATATTATATTAAGATTCATTATATTTTCTGATAATAATAGACATATTATTTGTGTTATTTGGATTATTACAATAAAAGATATGATTTTCCAAAGTTTTTATATTTGATTTGAATTAAAAAAGAAAATTTACAAATGAAATAATTTATAAATGATGCAAACAGATAAATGGATATTATATTAAAATTCTTTATATTTTTTTGATAATAATAGACATATTATTTGTTTTATTTGGATTATTACAATAAAAGATATGATTTTTCAAAGTTTTTATATTAGTTTTGAATTAAAAAAGAAAATTTACAAATGAAATAATTTATAAATGATGCAAATGGATAAATGGATATTATATTAAAATTCTTTATATTTTTCTGATAATAATAGACATATTATTTGTTTTATTTGGATTATTACAATAAAAGATATGATTTTTCAAAGTTTTTATATTAGTTTTGAATTAAAAAAGAAAATTAAAAAAAAACGATGGTCGTGCTGGACCCGGGAAAAAGGGTGAGTGCGCAGCAAAACGGTTGACGAAAAAGACCTTTAGTCTCGGGCTGTGGCTTAGCCCGCGACTAAAGAGGGGTCTTTAGTCGCGGGTTAAGCCATGACCCGCGACTAAAGACCCTTTAGTCGCGGGCGGTGGCTTAGCCCGGGACTAAAGGGTTCGTCCCTTTATATTCTGGCGCCAGCACCGAACACTTCGCATTTCTCATCGACGGTGAAGCACAGACAAAGACGACGGGCATGACGGCAGGGAGGTCTTGTCCGATTCCGGCCAAGCTCGCCGCCATGCGCCTCCGCAGGTGAAATGGTTCTCCAGGACGTGGCGCCGCTCCGTCGTGCCGCCGCCGCGCCGCTCCGCAATGACGGCGCCTCTGTGACGGTTAGGGAAACGAGAGAGAGGGAGGGAGCGAGGCGTCATGCTAGAGACGGGAAGGGCGATGGCCGAGCGGGCGAGCAAGGCCGGGCAAAGCTGCGCGCCGCAGAAGATCGGGAAGGTCGTGGCTGGGCCTGGGCACAGGGGAAAGAGGGAGAGATGGGCCGGCCTGGTTGGGGTCGGGCAACTTTTTTTTTCAATTTTTTTTCTTTTTCTGTTTTTCCTTTTCTCTTTTTTTTTAAAATACAAATCTCTTTTATATTATTTTTTTAATTATTGTTTTAATTATAATTAGCTAGGATTAGGATTATATTGTTAGCTAGGGTTATTTTTTTAATTATTGTTTTAATTATAATTAGCTAGGGTTATTGTTTTAATTATAATTAGCTAGGGTTATTTTTTTAATTATTGTTTTAATTATAATTAGCTAGGATTAGGATTATATTGTTAGCTAGGGTTATTTTTTTGTTTTAGTGATTAGCTATGATTATATTGTTTTACCACAATTAGTATTATTGTTTTAGTGATTTTTTTGTTTTATTTATTAAGATTAGAATTAGGATTAGGATTAGGGTTATTTTTTTGTTTTAGTTATTATAATTAGGATTATATTGTTTTAGTTATTAGGATTATTGTTTTTTCTAACCTGTTTAACTCTCTTTTTGTTATAGATAATTAAGTCATGGATCCATCCGAAGATCCTGGTCGCATCGGTGAAGGTTTTCTTCAGGGCATGATAAGAGGTGAAATTCCTCTTATTACTACCGGCGCCGAAGATTTTTTGCTCGAGGAAGATATATCCTCGTATCTGAATCCATCCGGTGATGGACTAGAGGAAAACCAAGGGGAAGACCAGATGTACGAAGGGCAAACAAATACCAACAATAATGATGGCCCTCGACAGGATCCGGCGAGGTACATAGATATATATATATATATAAAGTCTCATGTTACCTCTATTCATTAACTGATCTAGATATATATTAATCACTCTCTCTTCTTCTTTTAGCCCACCGGATCGAAGCAAACGACAGCTTGAATGAAACGAGGGCCAAACAAAAAGTTGGATGGTAATCAGAGGTTCACCATCGAAAAAATAGATGATGATGGTGAACCGATTGCTCCAGAGAAGCACCGGAGGATGTTTATAAATCAATGCGGGGTGTTTGTTAGGGACAACCTGCCGATCACCATCCAAGAATGGAATAAGTCAAAGAAAGCCGGTGACGAATCCAACAGCTATGTCACCGATGATGCCAAAGATGACCTTTGGCAGAAGCTCATAGCGCATTTCATACTACCTCTAGAGTATGAGGAATTTGAGGTAGATGGTATTGTCCCAAGGCCAGATGGGCTTGAAAATAGAGCGAAAGTCAAGGAGTGGGCACTAAGCAAGATGGCTGAACTGTACCGGAACCACAAGAAAAATTTATACGTGAAATATGTCGCGAAAAAGAAAACTCCAGACTTCAAAGGAGTAAACGAGAAGTTGAGAGAACAGTGGCCCGATTTTGTACAGTACAAGCAATCTGATAAAGCAAAGGCAAAGTCGGCAAAGAACGCGTTAAATGCTGCCAACAAGAAATACCATCATAAACTGGGGACAGGTGGCTACAAGAGTGTCATCCCTAAGTGGGAAACTATGGAGAAGGAAATGAGGGATCGAGGCGTCACTCCCGTATGGATGGATGGCGAGAGGTCAAAGCACCGGTGGTGCAGCACGGGGATCCTTGGACCCAGAAACAGGGAAGACATTATTTCATGATAAAATTCTAAAACCCTCCCGAGAACTTATTCAAGCAATGAATGATGCTCAATTGGGATTGTTCCGTCCCGAGAGAGAGAACGACGAGCTGACACGCGTCCTAGGGAATCCTGAAAAGGGAGGACGAACACAAGGCAAAGGCGTCGGTGTCTCGTGGAAGAAAGGGTTTCCTCGATGCGATGCCGCCATGTAAGTCGTCGAGAAAGAAGGACCGGAGGCGACCGGATCTCCGTGGTAGAGCAGGACCTAGCTGATCTGAAGAACCTCATACATGAAATTAGCCAAAGGCCGTCGTCAACTCACCCGTCGATGATCCTGCATTGGATCTTAGCCAGCGGAGAAGCGTGGCTTCCACGGAGGTCCGTGCTGATGATCAAGCACTGCTGGATGATGCACCGGCTCCTCACTACCCCGTGGATGATGTCAGAGAGATGGCACAATGTGAGCTACATCAGCCAATGAACAACCTGTCCTTCAAGGTGGCGATCAGCACTGCTTTACCTTGTCTACCTGGAGCACTCCACTATTCACTTCCGATTCCACCAGGCTATGCTCGTGCCACGGTGGATGACATAGTGGAGGATTTTGCGGACCTAGAGATTGAAATCGCTACGCCTGAAGGCCTTACGAAACTAGGAGATGTCAAGCGCAACATCATTCTATGGAATAAGAAGTACATCAAGTTTCCAGGCTTGGCGCCAAGGCCACCGACTCCAAGGAATCCAAATCCACCCCGCATCGAATATCGTCAACCTCCAAGTCCACCCCAACCCGATTATCGTCAACCTCCAAGTCCACTCCAACCCGATTATCGCCAACCTCCAAGTCCACCCCGCCCCGCTGACGATCGCCGCAGCAGGAGTACATCAACTCGATCTCCGCCTCCGCCTCCGTGCAATACTACTACCTCGTTGAAGAAACGGAAGTTCAACGGTCCCCCGCGCCCCACATCGAAGAAAGGTCAAATGCCGAAGATAGTCGATATCCCGCCGGCTCTTCCAAAGAGACCTTATGACAAGACCGATGAGGAAACTAACGCGGATGTGGCTGCCCAAGTTAAGGCGCATTTTGCACCCAAAAAGCCTGAGCCAAAGCCGGTGTATAACGAAAAAACCAAAAAGTGGGCTAAGTCCTTTCTTGAGCAACCATCCCAGATATCGATGAATCTGGAATCAGACTATGACCGGGAGATTATTAAGCAAGCACAGAAAAAAATCACAAGTGCAAAAAGCGAGAAGCAAGTTGCCCAGCTCGGAGCATAGAAGAATCAATCGATCACCCCGCTCAAAGTCATTTCAGACCTCGACAAGGCCTTCAGAGCTGAAATGGATATGGACATACAAATAATGGACCCTAGAGCCCGTAATAGTGCTGCACTTATAGGAATCACTGTATCGCAGGCCAAAGCACTTGCTAACGAAGCAAATATGTCTTTTGGTCAATATTTAGGCTATGAAGATACGCCAGTGGGTCAGATAGTACGACAGTATGTCCAAGGGGCGCCTCTAGTCAGTAATGAGGAGCTCACGCGTCTATCCACACATATGCGAAATCTGCACAAATGGTACATGTCGCAAGCACAAAAAAAGCATCAGAAAGATTGGATTCCGGTGGACGTTAGAACGGAGCATCACTTCAAACCATACTCGATACAGGTTCAAATGACCGAACTGTTTCAGTTATACAACCAGCGCGCCCTCGACAAATCTATCATTGGTTGCTACTGTCTGTAAGTTATTTATTTCTATAATTAAGTTTGTAGCTTTAGCTCGTTCATTGCATTTAATATATTATCCTAACTATATATATCCTTTTGTATGATGATATTATATTCTGCAGAATGAAGATGCTTGAATGCAAAAGAGCTAGAAGATACGACGTTGGGTTCATTGACCCATATATCATTAATGAATATACGTTAAATAATCACCCCAAAGACGTGGAGGAAGACCTGTCCAGGTTCTTAACCGAGAATCATTTTGTTAAGGAAATACTATTTCCTTACAACTTCAAGTGAGTGTTTATATCTTGTACACATTTTATTTTTGCTTACTCGATGAGCTATATATGCATATATGCTTATATAAACGTCCGCAGATTCCACTGGATCTTGCTAAACATTCAAGTTGACAAGTCCCTAGTTGAAGTCCATGACTCATTAAGTTGGGACCAAGAGAAGTGGAGCGACATGAAAGCAATGCTCCATAAGTAATTCCAATCATTATCGCATTATATCGTCCTCTTTCATTCATTTCGTGATATCAAGTAACTAATAACTCATTTGTTCATTTTCTTTGCCGAGCAGGTGTTGGACACGGTTCAGACAGAAAATACCAAGTCCATTCAAAGAGGAGCTAACTTATAAAATGGAGAAGAGTTTACAGCAGCCACCGGGAACTCATTTATGTGGATACTACGTCTGCGAGTACATCCGAGAGTTGACCAGTGAGCGGAAAGTTGACTCACATTATATTTATGATTTGCGGGAGAAACTAGAGCCAGACCAGCGCATAAGAACAATTCAAGAGGAGCTGGCGGGATTTATGATAAAGGAAGTCCTTGATGTACATGGAGAGCATTATGCGGATGACGTGGAACTCGATTTGCCTTAGTCATCTCCATGTAGCTCATATGATATATATATTCATCAATGACCATGTAATTTCAAAATATTTCTTCCTTTTGATATGATTGATTATATGTATGCTTGCAAGGGATCGATTAATTATATAAATGCATCGACGTGTAGTGTGTATGCAGTAGCGTATAATATGTATACTGAAATATATGTTTGTTATAGTGAAACACAAAATAAAAAAGGAACAAAATGGCAAAAAAAAAGGAAATACACAATCTCTGCCGCGGTAGAGAAATGTGGCGTTTCTCTGCCGCGGCAGGAAACCTTTTATTCCCGGGTGGTGTTATAGCCCGGGACTAGAGGGTTTCCGCCCCCTCCCCCCGCGCGGCGCTGAAACAGCCACGTGGCTGTTATCAGTCGTGGGCCGTTGCGAGCCGGGACTAGAGGGGGGGCCTCTAGTCCCGTTTTCGCAGTCCCGGGCCCAAAACCGAGACTAGAGCCCGTTGCGGCCCGGGACCGGAGGCCCTTTTTCCACCAGTGGTTTGGTCAAATACAGCCAGGTGCAAACCAAATAAATTATGTAGCGAGAGCCTATAATATATTTCGTCAATGTCTTAGACAACATGAGATATTCCATGACCAAATTCAGAGAATGAACTGAATAAATTAGATTTTTTGATAAAGGGATTATATTAATATCAAGAAGATAACAATTACACACAATCTCAACACCAACACGATATCAACAGCTAGTGAAGACATCGAGATGCACACATCCTAATTACATATATAGTAACTTCAAAAGGACTTTTTTCCCAAGTGGTAGCCGTTGATTTTTTACATTCATGGAGATGATGTCTTCTCAATTACACTAGTAGCCTTTGACATGACTACCCTTTCTCAATCAGAAAAATCAGAACAACACCTTGTGAGCTTTACATCCTAGTAATAACATATTTAGTTGGGGATTCCCTCCCCCATTGTTGGCCTAAAAATCAAATTTATTTGTTACCCTTATGTACCACGATCACTCAATTAATATTTATAAACATTCCCGTCAAGAAAATCTCACAGCTTCCTTCAATGAGATACTTTCTATAGAAATTGGAGGCATGGGTCTCCATAAAGACCATTATATCGGATTGTATGCCATAGGTATTGCTTTCTCTAATGTCGGCTTCTATAATAATCTAAATACTTGAGGTTGATGGCTTGAGCTTCCTAGTAATCGGTGCGGAGTCATGTATGTATGTGTTGACGACGACTAGAGAAGCTCTGAAACATATAAGGAGAAGCTTTGTAGACCAACTTTCTAATGTGTGGAGGAGTTTCACTATGTATGTTGAAACTCCACAAACTAGGTAATGAAGCTTGAAAAGTACTCCATACACATCCCTATATTTTCTAAATTCAGTTGGACAAAGAAACTTCTTAGTCAAAAACATGTGTGAACATTTGTCGACTTTTATCCGGGTCTAAATATTTGACGTTGACGGCTTGAGGTTTCTCGTAATCGTCATGAGTCACTTTAGTGCGGTGTCATGCTAGCTACATGTCGATGACGAGTGAAGACTATGAAATATACATTCGGAGCTTCATATGTCCACTTTCTGGTATGTGGGGGGAGTTTCACTATGTATATTCCAACTAGACATGTTAGATAATTGAGCTATAATGACTATAAAGTACTCCATACGCATCCCTACATTATATAAGTATGTTGGTTGTACAAACAAATTTCTTTAGTAAAAAATATGGGTGCTCTCTATTGTTGGCTGCAATCCGAAACTAGATATTCCCGAGTAGATCGCTTGAGCTTACACTAGTAATGGTGAGTCATCATTTCAATGAGTCATGCATGTTTCATGCCAATAATGATGACTGTCAACTACGAAACATACCGGGGGAGTGGAGGGAGGGGGCTTCATGTATCCATCTTTATAGTATGAGGGGATTCCATTATGTATATTCCAACTCCACAGACCAGATATTTGAGATATAACAATTGACATGTACTCAACTGTAAGCATCTCTGTATTTTTCCGGTGTATCGGCTGTAAAGTTAAACCCCTTGGTCGAATTTAGAAGATGATGATATTCCTAAACCGAGTTAGTAGCTGCCAAAGTTTGTTTTGTTCCGGTGACCGTATCAGATGAGAGTAATCGTTGCATGCATGTTGGCACACGGGGATGCATGTGCACCTAGTCCTAGTGGTGCATGCTGAAGCAAGATGGCCAAGTGGAGGCAGGAGGCAGCAGATGGGTTGAGCTGTCTGGCTCAGCGGACTAGATTCACACACCCTAAGAAAGACCTTTGGGCCCACCCATATCTATCCACGGGTTGGTTACAAATAATCTACTCCTTCCGTTTCAAGCATTAAGACCTATATTTTTTTTGAAAAGTCAAACCAACTGAACTTTGACCAAACTTTTAGAAAAAACTATCAATAAACATGATATTTTATAGACATCATAAGAAAATATATTTCATTATCTATCTAATGATATTGATTATGTATTTTGCATATTAATATTTTTTGATAAAACTTGACATACTTTGACTTTTCAAAAAAAAAAAAATAGGCCTTAAGCCTTGGGATAGAGGTAGTACTAGCTAGCTACATTCTGATGCCGTTTTTAGTTGAGGCCGATCTATATATATCTACCATGGGGATCGGTGCACTGCTAACTACCATGGGGATCCAATGCTCCTTGCCCTTGGTCATGCGAGTAATAATACGACAAAGACCACGGAGGAAAATGACCCAAGACCCGTACGCATAATTAAAGACTCTGCTAGCTTTTTTTTAGGTCATACTACTACCCAAGTTAAGTCACACAGCATGCAGAGTCTGCCGATGGTGTCGGACGTACCTGCAAGTGGCGGATCCAGGATTTGCCTATGATCAGGGCTACTTTGCCGTGCACAAAAACTATAAAAAATTACCTTCTGAACCGCTCCTCCTAATAACAATATGAGACAAAGTGCAATACAGATGCATTATTTGTGTTTTGACATAAACTTGTGCTCAGTTTTTAACCAAACCACAATAAGAAAACACAAAGAGATATAAATAATCATGAAACATTTTTAGTACTCCCTCCGACCTATATTAATTGACTCACATTTGTCTAGATTTGAATGAATCTAGACAGTATTTAGTATATAGGTTCATCTAAATTTTAACAAATTCAAGTCAATTAATATAGGTCGGAAGAAGTACCTAAATAACAAAGATTTTCTATCCTTGCCTATCAATTCCTCGTTAATCATAGGAGAAGAATCGGAACCTAAAAGGTGAGTTTCCAACTCACAGGCCTATGTAGGGGCAGAACTAGCTTGTCTCTCGTGTGATCCGATGCTTTTAAAAACACTCTAAAACCTTATTATCGTCCATGCTTGTAAAATAATAATATAGCATGACGTAGTTGTAGCAGTTCAATAAGTTAAATTGACTCTTCAGTCTTCACTTCATTAGGATTCAGACTTTGCATTAGAACCATAGAAATTAGTATGTGCAGAGATATAGCGGGCAAGAAGCTGGTCTGTTGGAGGCGATGAGCCGACCAATGCACCGGTGCCTGGTGGCGGGTGCGGCGATGCATGGGCAGCGACAGCAACAACGCTTCGGTGTGGTTTTGCATGTTAAGATCTCAAAAGACGTGGTGGCGGTGCCTTCGCGAGATTCAGATGAGCTGGACTCCATCGGCAGTCGCGGCGGCGGCGCCGCCATCAAGGGGACAGGGCACGATTTGATTGAGGACTTGAGATTGCGTCGAAACACGAAAATGTTTTTTCAGCAAACGAATGCGAACAGATAGTCTAGTTGTTCTTTTTTTAGGGAAGTCCATGCGCATGGTGCGCTGTTGGATCTCTCGTGCTCGCTGCCTTCATTGCGAGAGTAGCCCTGGTAATTCTGGCTCAAGGAGACGGGCTGGGCTGCTTGGAATTAAAATTTTGGTCAAATTTAAAAGAAAATTGCACGTACCACATGGGCTAAGACCCGGGCTGTAGCCCGGGACCAGATCCGCCCCAGGCATCCTGCATGCGTCGAGACAAACCAACGTAGTACGTCCGTGTAAAGCCATGCATCATGCATCATCACATATAACAAAGGAACCTATAACAAAGCATGAAGGATAGTACGAGTTCCTAACCAATCTTGATCCATCGGCCGACAAATTTTGGACACGTTTGGGTCGTACTATGTTTTGAGATTGGCCAGCGGACAAACTTTTTTAGCATTTGGGGTCGGAATTCCTATGTTCAACCCCATATTCATGGGATAAAATAAGTAAGCAGTGCATTTCCATACTTTTTTTCAAAAAAATCATTAAAACAACTTAATTTGCATAGGGAAAAAAGAAAAAGACATGCTAAAACCCTAGAAAACCCTAGCTTGGCCTAGGGTACGCGTCGGCGCCGGCGATGCCTACTTGTCCTCGTCCTGGGAGAGGTCTATGAACGGCGGAGGCGTCCACAACTGGTACATCGACGGTGGCTGGTGTGGTAGGGTAACCTGGTCAGGCCACGCAAGGCACTGCCCTAGCCACACAGGCGCCGGTGGAGACGGAGTAGGAGCCAGAGGTGGAGGTGGTTGTCGGGCCGCCATCTCCAAGTCGTGCAACGCCGTGTCCAGCCTGTCTCAGCGTGCCTGCTCCTCGACATAGGAGGCCTTCAAGGCAAGGCGGAAGGACTCCTATGGGTCGAGGTCCGGTAGCATGATGGGGGCCTCCTCCTCATGCTTGACAATCGCCACGTAGGCTTGGTGGCCCTCGTAAACCGTTGTGCCGTCTCGGGTCTCCTAGCCAAGGATGTCGTTGCTGCCTTGCGGCGGCAAGGGCTCCCAGTCCATGTCATGTTCACAGTCGTCGCCAATGTCATCGTCGAACGTCGGCAGCTGCCATACTCCATGTTTGGCCGAAAATCTCCTAGGAACGAGGACCGCCACCGCACCTTGTGCTCCCACTCTAGGATGGCCACCCAAAATGGCGCAAGGCAACGGTACACGTTGAAGGGTTCGCAGCATAGAAAACAAAAAATTTCCTACGATGAAAACAACTATGTACCAAGATCTATCTACTAGATACAAGCAACGGGTGGATATACATCCATCGAATACATACCCTCGAAGACCGTATAGCGTTAACGAGGTTGTACTAGTGGATGATGTAGTTGAACGCTTGCCGATCTCAAGATCGTGATGAAGTCCATTTGGTCCAGCCGCTCCAGCACCATCACGTCTAGCACCGCAAAGCAGTGGTGCATCCGTGATCGCACACACGTGTTCGGGTACCCCGACAACCTCCAGGCCCTCGCTCCAGTGAAGCAGCGGAAGCAACAAAACCTTCCAGAAAAATCCACCGGGAACATGTATCTTGCTGATCCGAGACCATGGGGAAATTCTAAAGGGGGAAGAGAGATCCTTCGCAAGGAGGTGTGCTTTGAGAGGATGAGAGGGGGGCCTTTTATAGGGAGAGGGGGGCATCCCAAGGGGCATGGATCCAGCCATGGTGGCTTCCCCCACCTCTTCCACATTCATGTGGGTGGAGCTCCCACTCAAAATGAAAAGCCTCCACTCCCATAAAAGAGCCTCCACTCAAAAATTCACTCACATGCATTAAATTTTCACCAAATTTAATGCAAGCTCTCATTTAAATAAAACTCTTTTATTTATTAAGAATTTTGTTAATTACTTTAATTAACAAACATTCACATAAAACCCCTTGCTAGTATTCAATTTCACATGCAGAACCAGTTTTAGCAATTTCAACCGAAACAGTTTCGATGTCTAGTGAAATAAATTCATGCGCTTTCCTTTTTTCTTTCTCTGGCATATTATTTGCTCCAAATGGTGTCGGTATCCCTTAAGTGTGTCACCCTACGGTTCGCGAATAATGTAAACATGATCGAGACCCCTCTCCGATCAATAATCAGCAGCGGGACCTAGAGATCCGTACTGACTCCCACATATTCAACGATGACTTATGTGATCGTGTGAACCTTATACGCATGTAACTCAATCCCTTTGTCTCGCGATATATTATATGTCCGAGATTCGATCATCGGTATCTCCATACCTAGTTTTATCTCGTTGCCAACATGTACTCTTTTCTCGTTCCCGTGATATAACATTCTAGTGATCAAATCAGTTGCTTGCAAGCTAACTAATATGATATCACCGAGAGGGCCCAGAGTATATCTATCCGTCATCGGGATGGACAAATTCCACTCTTGAGCCATGAGCCTCAACATAACACCTTCGTAGCACTGAACCCATCTTTATAGTCACCCTGTTACGGTGTGACGTTTGATGTTATCAAGATACTCTTCTGGTGTTAGTGATTGGCATGATCTCATGGTCTAAGGACTAAGATTACTTCGTATGATGTTATAGCAATATAAACACAATGACCTTGATCGTAATGCTATACTTCGGATGAATGTTCATCACACCATTACACTAATATTGTGACCTTGTTATTAACAACATCCAATGTCCATGTTCAAGAAACCTTTGATCATCTTGTTAATCAACGAGCTAGTTTATAAGAGAGGCATAACTAGGAACTTCCTTTTTGTTTATTAAACACACATGTATTAACGTTTCCGTATTAATACAACTATAGCATGCACAATAAATATTTATCATAAATAAGGAATACGATAATAACCACTTTATTATTGCCTCTCGGGCATATTCCCTTCAGTTTCCCACTTGCACTAGAGACAATAATCTAGTTTGAAAACTTTGCGTATTGAACACCTATGGCTTTCTGGTGTTCCATATACGCAATTGCAAGTGGTTAACATAATCTACGGATCTGATGCTTCAGGTCTGTGTGTATTTGCATGTCTTTGCGTCTTCACGCATCACTCATTCTCCAATGAGATGGCATTGTATAAACTTGGTCTTTTGGTGAGACCTTTAGTTCCTTGGAGTTAAATCATGTCGATATTATTGTCGTACAATATATATTTAGTGTTAGACGTTGCGAACCACACCTTAGTTTGATAACAAACTACTTGACACAAATTCTCTTCTTTGCTGCTACTATAGCAGTTATATACTTAGCCTTTTGTTGTAGTATTCGTCACAATGTCTTAACTATGGATTTCATCCAAATCGATCATGGAATCTCCTTTCCATTACATTGTGTCACCCATAGTTTAAAATTGAGATAAACATAATTTGTATCTTGTGACAAAACTAGTATCAATGTAACGCTTTTCAATGAACTATTTGTAATTGTTTGTCACCTCTACACAAATATATTCTTAGTTTTCCAAAAGATCATAAGAATATCCTTACTATTGTCCAATGATCATTTTATGATTTATTCTGGTATATGCTCATAACACTTAGAGCATAGGACATATATGTATGTGTACATATCATGGTATGATTGATCAAAATATTCTTGTGATTTCACTCATCAAGTGTCAAAGCACTTGAATCTTGTTTCACTTACCAAGTGTCGATACACTTGAATCTTGATTCAATTCCTTTCCATGCGACAAGAACTGATTCTTGTCTTTTCTATATTGAACTCCTTCAATATCTCATATATGTAGGTTTGGCACAACCATATTAGCGTCACAGTCTATCCACTATAGACATTCATGCTAAATATTAGGGTTTTGCCTAAGTCTTTCATCAAAATGAAATTCTTAACCTTTGTCAATAAAATTACATCATTTCTAATCAACAAGATGTCCTCCACATAATATATTAGAAATACGTCTCAGCGCTCCCACTTAATTTCTTGCAAATGCAAGCATTTTCATCGTCTCCTGATGAAAACTCCTTTTCATCACGGTGAAGATTCCAACTCCGCGATGCTTACTTCAACCATTGAAGTTTGCATGCTCTTTTAGCATCCTTTGAATTAACAAAACCCTTTGGACCGTGTCATGTACACGTCCTAGGTAACCATTCTATTAGAAGAAATTTGTTTTGTTTATTCATCTACCATATACCAAATTATATGTAGTGGTTGCTACTTTAATCCGCCTAGACTAAATATCGCTATGAAAGATCAAATCTTGTCATAGTCCACTCCTTAAACATTGTCATAAAATACTTTACGACATGTCGACTATTTCATAGATTTGAAACATCCATGTCTGTTTCTTTATAGATCCAAATATGACCGATAGGTTTTTACACCTTTCTGGAGGGTCTTCCAAGTTCAAAACTTGATTTTCCGTGTATGAAACTATCACGGATTTTATGGCTTCAAGCCATTTGACGGAGTCAGGGCCCATCATCGCTTCTTTGCATGTAGTCGGTTCATCATTGTCAAACAATAATGAGTTACTCTCAAATCTTAGCATTTGATTGTTTGTCCGACCGACTTGGTTCAATAAGAACTTAGATCTTCGTGACCACAACCTTTGAGGCACATAAGCTATGAGCATTATGGAAGCCTCCGGAACGATTTTCGGCGATGCGCAACTCAGCACATTTAGCTAAGGTTCGTTAACCTTATCAAAGTTCTATTGTCCTCCCACTTAACTTTTACGAAAAAATTCTTTTTTCAAGAAACTTCACGTTTCAAGCGACAAACCCTTTTGTCATTGGTGTTATGGAGGAATAACCAATTGTTATTCGAAATAACCTACAAAGACATGCTCATCCGACTTTAGTTGTAAACATCTTACTTATGCTTAGCATACCAAAATTTAAGAAATGACAACTTGGGTTTTACCCCAAACCATAACTCATATGGTGCCATTTCAACGGATCAAGATGGAGCTCTTTTCAGTGTAAAAGCGGTAGTCTCTAAAGCTTTAATCTTTTAAAACATAATGGCAGTTTTATAAATAACACCTTTGATCCAACCATGTCAAACAAGGTTTCATTACAAATCTCAAACACTCCATACTCCTATGGTGTTTCGGAAGATGTAAATCTAGGTGTTTTGCTAAACTTGCAACTCAAATAAATCCCTTTATGATAAATCATAATTCATTTATTTTTCTTGTTACACTTGTAACTCAAATAAATCCCATATGATAAAATCATAAACCATTTATTTTCTTGTTACAATGATTTTCCACTTAATCTTGAAAGTCTTTGAAATGTTTTCAAATATTTCATACTTCTTTCTCATTAAGTGAACATTCACTCAAATTTCCGGAGAAAACATATGAAGTTGAAATCCATCGCTTACGACTATACATAATGGACTACATACATCGATATGTATATATTCCAAGATTTTAGTTGTTCGTTCTTCTTTGGCCTAAAGGGAATATGTCCTGAGAGGCAATAATAAAGTATTTATTATGTGTATTCCAAGTATATGATAGATGTTTATTTTGCATCTATAATTGTATTAATATGGAAACGTTAATACATGTGTGTTTAATAAACAAACAGAAAGTTCCTAGTTATGCCTCTCTCATAAACTAGCTCGTTGATTAACAAGATGATCAAGGTTTCCTGATCATGGACATTGGATGTTGTTAATAACGGGATCACAATATTAGTGTAATGGTGTGACGAACATTCATCCAAATTATAGAATTACGATAAAAGTCATTGAGTTTATATTGCTATAACAACTTACGAAGTAATCCTAATCCTTAGACCATGAAATCATGTCAATCACTAACACCGGAAGAGTTTTTTGATAACATCAAACGTCACACCGTAATATGGTGATTATAAAGATGGGTTCAGAAATAATAAAGTGTTATGTTGAGGCCCATGGATCGAGAGTGGAATTTGTTTATCCCGATGACAGATAGATATACTCTGGGCCCTCTCGGTGATATCACATTGGTTAGCTTGCAAGCAAGTGATTTGATCACTAGAATGTTATATCACGGGAACGAGAAAAGAGTGCATGTCAGTAACGAGATCAAACTAGGTATGTAGATACTAATGATCGAATCTCGAACATGTAATATATCGCGAAACAAAGGGATTAAGATACTAGCATAAAAGGTTCCGACGATCACAAGAAAGTCATCGTTGAATATGTGGGAGTCAGTATGGGGCTCCAGATCCCGCTTCTGATTATTGATCCGAGAGGGGTCTCGATCATGTCCGCATTATTCGCGAACCATAGGGTGACACACTTAAGATACACCGACATCCAATTGGACCAAAGTTTCATGCCGGAAAGAATAACAAGCGCAGGAATTTATTTTACTAGATACCAAAACAGGTTTTCGGGTGAAATTGCAGAAAGTGTTTTTGCATGTGAAATAGAATTCTAGCAAGGGGTTATATGTGAATGTTTGTCATTAAAGTAATTGACAAAATTCTGAATAAATAAAAGGAGTTTTATTTAATGAGAGTTTGCATTAAATTTGGTGGAAATTTAATAGCAATTTTGAGTGGAGGGAATTTAAAGAAATTTTGTGAGTGGAGGGTCCACCCACATGAATGAGGGGAGGGCAAGGGGGCAGCCCCCATGCGCCGGCCACCCCCTTGGGGTCCCCCCCCCCCTCTCCTATAAAAGGCACCCCTCTCCTCACTTCTCACTCACACCTCCTCGTGAAGGATCTCTCCCCCCCCTCTAGAATTTATCCCCCATGGTCTCGGACTAGCGAGATACATGTTCCCGGTGGCTATTCGGCAAGAAAGAGTTGTGCTTCCGCTGCATCGCTGGAGCGAGGAGGCGGAGGTTGCTAGGTGCCTCGGACGTGTGTGCGAGCACGGCTGCGCTGCTGATTTGCGGCGCTAGGACTTCCTCTCGATCTTGAGATCGGCAAGAGATCGTCTACATCAACCACGAGTTTAACTCGTTAAGCTTTGTCGGTCTTCAAGGGTATGTTCTCTATGGATATACATCCGCCCGTTGTTTGTATCTAGTAGATAGATCTTCGTACATAGTTGTTCCCATCGTAGGAAATTTTTTGTTTTCTATGCTGCGAACCCTACAGTGCCTTTGAACGAAGTTTTAATTATCCCGAGGAAAGTCTCACAAGTGTCACTTGATCAAATCAAAGACTCCAAAAATCCATGAATATGGATATTCTTCATGTTTTCTTTCTAATATAATTTAAACAGCGATGTCACTTCGTAAGTGATCTTTCAATCATTTGTCTTGCGACATTTTAGCATTAGTTTTTATGGATGTGATTTCTCCAACTAGATTTGTAAATCATCCATCTTATATGGAATATAGTAATTATTTGAACAATCTTTGTTCTCATAATACCTGATTTAAATAACTTTTATTTAAAACAAATCTTGAAGGCAAGCTTTGATGTCAACAGGAAATACAAACAACGCTTTGTTTGTTTTTGATGAACATCATCACATATTCTCTTATTAGTTACTTAGGCCATTGTGGTTCATGAATTGCATCGTTCCGTATGAAATTTCATACCAACCAATTTGGTATCCAATATCCAAGAACCACATTGTTTAACAAGCAAAGAATACAACCATAACATGTATATCATCCATATACCTAAATTTGATATTTCCAATCTTTTTTTTTCTACCAAATATATTTTATAGATTCTCTTTCAGCATTTCCTTTTCCTTTTTTTAAAGAATCTATCAACATCAACAGTGGCGCCATATACATGACACATAGTCCAAAGCGTGTATATTCAAATAATAATACCTTTGGACTTGCACTTTGAAGTAGATCACCATCATCAAAATGATCGGCATTTTTTCAAAAATCCATTCTTTAGTAATGTTTTAGTGTAGTAAACACTTTACATACATCTTCTATTCATCCTTATCATGACGACTTTCATGATCAAGCTAATTTAGCTTATAAGGACGAATCTTGAGTATAATGTTACTTTCCAAAACCCTTTTGGATGATTAGGATGTCTAGCATCTCCAACCTTTGTAAATTCTCATCCAATATTAGAACATACATTATACTCTATCATATTGCAACCAAAACATTGTTTCAGATATCGTTATATCTGTAAAATATGATGGTTTCTGAAATAATTCTTTCAGCTCCTAGATAAACTTGATATTAAAACAATCAAGAATCATGGAGGCAAACATGATACTTAAGATACTAACACTGGAATTGTTACTCTCGATTTAATACCAATTATTAAATTTCACGGAGTAAACTGAGTTTGCTGAAAGTTTGCAATAAGACTTTAAACTTTAGATTGACACTCAACACAATATGATACCAGTTCGTAAAGTAAATATCCATAATTCTATAGTTTTATTATCTAAATTACAACTAAGCATAAGGTGGTGAACAAATGCCAATGACTACAACAAATTATACAAATTCACTTTGATTTAATTTATGATAAATTGAGTTCTTCTAATCCAAATTAGAAATGAACTCCCACTCAAAAACGACATCCCTCGTGCCTTTTTGGTGATTACATGAACCAAATCCACTACACCAAGTCCGATCATCACGTGAGTCGGTGTAGCTTCAAAGGCGAGCATCCATATGGTCATCATATCAAAACATATGACTCATGCTTAACCTTTTGGTCCGTGTTCCGAGGCCATGTCTGTACATGCTAGGCTCGCCAAGTAAGAACCTTAGTATTCGCGTGTGTAAAACTGTCTTACACCCGATATATGCTCATGGATTCAAGTACACCTGATCATCACGTGATGTCTTGAAGCGACGAAACATTGTCGGTGCATACTTAAGGAAGAACACATTTTTATCTTGATATCTAAATGAGAGATCATCTTATTATGCTAATAAAACGACAAACAAGCAATATAAGATGCAACAAACATCTCATGTTAATAAGTGAAATGATATGGTTCTTGCATATGATCTCCATCATGTGCACCGTGGTATGATCTCTATCATACCTCTATGTGTAAGGCCAAGGTCTATGGAACCTACACGTTATGTGTATTGTAAGAGTATCGACTTATACTTCTACTTACAATATCACCATATCATGACATTAGCCTAGCAACAATCTAAACTAGACGCCTCTAATTTATCCATTGCAAGTTTTACGTGGCTTAGGGCTTTCGAAGATAGAACCGTTCTTACCTACGAACATGAACCACAACGAGGATAACCAAATTGTTGACAACTCGTTGCAAATTAGATATTGACTATAGTAGGAGAGACAGACACCCGCTAGCCACTTATGCAAAACTAGTTGCATGTCAAGCGTGGAACAGGTCTCATGTGCGAGGACATGTAAAGTTTGTCCGGGCCGCTTCATCCCACTATGCCACCAATATCCAAAGTACAACTAAGAATCAATAAAATGATCATCATCGCCCACATACTCATATGTGTACTACCCGTGCAAAGCATCTACTCATAGATCCGGCTCTGATACCACTGAAGGGTTCGCAGCATAGAAAACAAAAAAATTCCTACGATGGGAACAACTATGTACAAAGATCTATCTACTAGATACAAGCAACGGGTGGATATACATCCATAGAATACATACTCTCGAAGACCGTATAGCGTTAACGAGGTTGTACTCGTGGATGATGTAGCCGAATGCTTGTCGATCTCAAGATCGTGATGAAGTCCATCTGGTCAAGCCGGTCCAGCACCATCACGTCCAGCACCGCAAAGTAGTGGTGCATCCGTGATCGCACACACGTCCGGGTACCCCGACAACCTCCGCCCCCTCGCTCCAGCGAAGCAGTGGAAGCAACAAAACCTTCTAGAAAAAGCCACCGAGAACATGTATCTCGCTGATCCGAGACCATGGGGAAATTCTAAAGGGGGGAGAGAGATCCTTCGCGAGGAGGTGTTCTTTGAGAGGATGAGAGGGGGGCCTTTTATAGGGAGAGGGGGCACCCCAAGGGGCATGGAGCCAGCCATGGTGGCTGCCCCCACCTCTTCCACATTCATGTGAGTGGAGCTCCCACTCAAAATGAAAAGCCTCCACTCCCATAAAAGAGCCTCCACTCAAAAATCCACTCACATGCATGAAATTTCCACCAAATTTAATGCAAGCTCTCATTTAAATAAAACTCTTTTATTTATTTATTCATAATTTTGTTAATTACTTTAATTAACAAACATTCACATAAAACCCCTTGCTAGTATTCAATTTCACATGCAGAACCAGTTTCAGCAATTTCAACCGAAACAGTTTCGATGTCTAGTGAAATAAATTCCTGCGCTTTCCTTTTTCTTTCTCTGGCATATTATTTGCTCCAAATGGTGTCGGTATCCCTTAAGTGTGTCACCCTACGGTTCGCGAATAATGTAAACATGATCGAGACCCCTCTCCGATCAATAATCAGCAGCGGGACCTAGAGATCCGTACTGACTCCCACATATTCAACGATGACTTCTGTGATCGTGTGAACCTTATACGCATGTAACTCAATCCCTTTGTCTCGTGATATATTATATGTCCGAGATTCGATCATCGGTATCTCCATACCTAGTTTGATCTCGTTGCCGACATGTACTCTTTTCTTGTTCCCGTGATATAACATTCTAGTGATCAACTCAGTTGATTGCAAGCTAACTAATGTGATATCACTGAGAGGGCCCAGAGTATATCTATCCGTCATCGGGATAGACAAATTCCACTCTTGATCCATGAGCCTCAACATAACACCTTCGTAGCACTGAACCCATCTTTATAGTCACCCTGTTACGGTGTGACGTTTGATGTTCTCAAGATACTCTTCTGGTGTTAGTGATTGGCATGATCTCATGGTCTAAGGACTAAGATTACTTCGTATGATGTTATAACAATATAAACACAATGACCTTGATCGTAATGCTATACTTCGGATGAATGTTCATCACACCATTACACTAATGTTGTGACCTTGTTATTAACAACATCCAATGTCCATGATCATGAAACCTTTGATCATCTTGTTAATCAACGAGCTAGTTTATAAGAGAGGCATAATTAGGAACTTCCTTTTTGTTTATTAAACACACATGTATTAACGTTTCCGTATTAATACAATTATAGCATCCAAAATAAACATTTATCATAAATAAGGAATACGAAAATAACCACTTTATTATTGTCTCTCGGGCATATTCCCTTCACGCGCGGTCGTTGCCTAGATGCTGCGGGAGATGGTGGCGGAGGCGCTCAATATTGGCGTCGAGCAGTGGCCCTTCCGGTGACACGGGCGACACCGACTGACACACTCATCCTAGTGAGGTGCCAGCCATGTGTGAGGTTCATGTCCATGTAGTCGCAGCACCCCCTGTTCCTACCTCCAGCATGCCTCCTCCATGGGTACGTTCGACGGTCATGGAAGCCCCTTCTCCGAGGATGCACATGTGGTGGCGGTGGCGGTGGCGACAGTGGGAGCGACATGTGAGAGACGCGTGGAGGCAAACAAGGTGGCAGCGTTGTCGATCAGCGACATTGCCGGCTCAAAGACGACCTGGGCTCCTTTGCCAGCTTCTTCGACCACGAAGGCATGACTACGGGATGTGGGGTAGCAGGCAAACTTGCCTGGAAGTAACAATTAATGGTGCAGGTAGTGTGGGAGATTGGGGGCCCAAGGTCCTTGTTAAAAAGCCCTATCCCCTAAAGACAGTGTTTCTTTAGCGTTTCTTCAAATGAATTCCCTGCCTCATCAGGGCCTTGCTTCGATAAAGGTTTCGCTTCTCTTGGCCCCAAGTACCATAAGCCAGCCTTTTTACCAAGAATATATTATGCACTTTTTTGATTCGTGAATGGAAAAGATAGCCATCATTGCAGCGGATTCACGGGCGGGCCCCAAGAGGGCATCTGTCCCTATGTCAAATTTTTGTTTCGTACTCCCTCCGTCACGGTTTAGAGGGCGTCTTACAAAAGCCTTGCATTTTCAAAACTTCACTCCTCCTAGCCGCGTTAGACTTAATTACAGAATTAATGCCTCCCTTTTTCCTCCCTACTTTCTACTCCATGCAGTCAAAGAATTAATTCTTGCATGCAACTCCAGCAATACATGCACCTAAACTCCTCGTTTCCATTGAGTAATTATGTTTAATAGTGCGCAGAATAATTAATGAGTGCATGTTTTTAGCACAAAATCTGGCCAATATCTTTGTCAAGAATGACAGTATCTTTGCTACCAGCAATTGTCGTGATCACCTATACCTACAGCTATCGTTGGTAATCAGGCATTTCACAATGGAACGTATATTAGCATATTATTATTAAAAAATAAGATACAACCTCTCTAATGCATTGTTTCTTAAGTGTTGTCTCTATGTTTAATAATTTAAAGAACATGCATGCATGTGATTGGTCTAACTTTGCTATGGTTTTATGCAAGAGGTGTTTTTTAGAGCAAGTTTAATAATATAGCTGACTGTTAGCTATAAAAAAGTGTCATGTCATCTATTGCATTTTTATAGTCCACTTGTATAATACTAGTTAGCTATAAAAGTCTACTACTCAATTAATATGTAGCCCTTATTTTACTCAACAAACTGCCTAGGAGCACGTGCTATAGCCGGCTGTTAACTTACAGCCCGTTTACATTCTCTCTCCTCTTATCCCTCTTCCACGTCATCAAAACTATAATATTTTAGGCTGGTCATAATGGGAGTAACATAGGTAGTAACATGCATCTACATGCAGTGCCAACTAGGCATTTTGATGATGTGACATGTCATTAAATGATGAAAGAGAGCCTTGTGGTAACTAGCTATGTTACCATAACATCACACACCCCAAGGTAATATGAGTCTATATGCTAATAAATAAGACCTTGCATGATACTAGTCACAAGTTACTACCCACTATGAAGGTAGTAACATGGACTAGTAACTTATGCATGTTACTAGTCTATGTTACTCTCCACTATGACCAGCCTTATCTCTTATAGCCAGTTGACTGTACCCTATTATACGTGCTCTTAGCAAAGATACAATCTCAATCTCTTTCTTTATTAACTATAGTGTCACATAAGGAAAGTGTCTAAGATATAGAGCAACACAACCCCCATTGTGAAAGTCTTAACACTTTCGAGACCCAAATGAACGATCAACGATTTAGTCTGTTTGAGTAGTCACCGACGCTTTTGAGTCATGGTCCGGCCTATCCGACCAGCCCCGCACAACGGCGCGATCCAAACAGTTAAAAGCGGACAAGCCAACCCAAGAGAAGAAGACCTATTATGGAACTGCATCTGGGCCAGCCTGTGTTCGCGTTTGTCCGAGCAGACGTATCTATGACCCAGATTTGATGTCCGGATGGGTCGGTCTAGGATGCGCTGGTCCAGATGGGTGGTATCGCCGGGATGCCTTGTACGTCCCACGCGGACGAGTTTGTAAACACTGGGACCGTTTAGGTAGACCCGGTGAAAGATGGCCTAAACTTCAATGCATTGAGTCTCGGTCCGTCTGACTGAGCCACAATTTCGTGACAACCCTTTTCCGACCATGACGCAATGCTGCTTACGTCGTCAAACAAAGGGACAATAATCACGCGCCTCCACTTGACAACTTGGCCGTCGCGCGCTTTTGGCAGGTTCCGATTCAATGTTGCTGCTTGTGTCCATCCATCGGGTTTGACGACGATCGATGCTGGTCGATAATCGCCGCTGTTTGGCCAGGTACGGATGGATCCCCGCTGTTTTGCCGAAGCATTGGACGGAACCTTCTGGTCGATCGATAAAGACTTGAGTCGTCGTGGTTGTCGCCGCCGCCGTCGTCGCTCCACCCATCCTCCTTCCCCTTCCGTGGTTTCCTTTATTTCACGGCCAAGGTCGTGGGCAGTCCAGCCCACCGGGTGATCCGTGGTTTCGTTTCAACACGTACGTACTGCGCAGCCGGCGGCGACGGAGAGAGATGCCTAGGTATGTACGCAAGTGTGCGTGCCCGTTCCCCGAGCGTGGTCTCAGGTCAAGTCATGGTATTCCTAGCAGATCACTACATGATAAATTCGCTACGCCGATGGGTGTGTCGACGGTGGCCGTCGGCGTAGCCCCCTCGGCGTACGTCCTCGTCGGCACAGCTTCGTGGCCGTCGACACAGCCATCTCCCCTCGGTATAGCGTCTTTCGGCGGGTCCCGTATATCAGTCAACGGCCGTCTTCGATAACGGTCCAGCCTGAAGCTACGTCGACGGTCAGGCTGTCGGCACAGGAATAGAGCTACGCAGTCCGTCGGCATAGCCTAAAATATTTTTTAACTTTTTTTTTATTTTTTTAAAAAAATAATTTTTTTTAATCTTTGAATTGTTTGACTCCTTAAGCTCTCGCTTTAATCATTTTAACACTATTTATAATTGATTAAATTGCAGTCTTAGTCAAAGTTCCCGTTCGGTCACTCATCCTAACACTACTCTAGTTCTAGCACGTTTAACTTTCTCGTTCCTTCAGAATCTCTTTCCGCAAAGCAATTTACATATTGTTGTTAATACTATGATATTATTCCTATTAACTCTTATATCATCATGTCACATGGTTGTATTTTTTGAAATTATAAGCAATTATTTAAGTAAACAACAATGAATAAGTAAAAATATTATTGAATTCAAATAAAAATATAAATATTTTATTTTTTTGTATTTTTTATTTAATATAGAATAATTAATATCTTTAAATCTGTAAATCGGAATTCGGCAAATAATATGTCTAAATTGATTACAAAAATGAAAGAAATCCAAATATGATATCAATATCAACTTATCACAAACTATGATGTGATTCTTATCATAATTTCATTTGTCTGTTTAAAACGACACGCGTAAAGATTCTTAGCTCGGAGCTGAGACTCGCTAAACTTGAAGTGGATCTATGATGAAACAACATATTTTGAACGTAAAAATGTTTTTTGTAAAAAATCATGAGCATTCGATCATGTACATGTAGTTCATATTGACCCACTTCCTACCGATTCGGTAGGAATTTGTCTTTTTCACCAGGGATAGACGTAAATGTTTGAGATCCTCCTATTATGACATTATCCATGTAAGGTGGTCTAGTATTTTTGAAAAATGTGACGGTAGTATTTTGAATTAGCCATTTGGTGGTTGTTTCACAAAACCGTCCGTTTTCTGCACTCGGAAAATGGAAAACGGTCTTTATGTGCGACGAAAAGGAAAACTTCCTCCTAAAACATTGTTCGTCATCCCATGATGCACACTTATACATAATATGGACACATTATCACAAACTATGCCTTCATTCTAGCCATAACATTAGTCATTTGACACGAAAGCCAAGAAACCTCGAACGAGATAGGTCATTTTATGAAGGTTTTTTGAGACATAATCAATATACCAAGTTTGGTATTTTTCCTTCTAACTATGTCACATAATATGACACCACGCGAAAGTTTCACGTTGTTTGGGTCGTTTTTGAATTTATTATGCCCGTTTTAAACTATCGTTAAACTTTATCGAAGGGCGGGCATGGAGATTCTTAGCTCGGGGCTGAGACTCGCTAAACTTGAAGTGGATCTATGATGAAACAACATATTTTGAACTTAAAAATGATTTTTATAAAAAAATCATGAGCATCCGATCATGTACATGTAGTTCATATCTGACCCTCTTCCTACCGATTCGGCAGGAATTTGTGTTTTTTACCAGGGATAGACGGAAATGTTTGAGATCCTCCTATTATGAAATTATCCATGTAAGGTGGTCTAGTATTTTTGAAAAATGTGACGGTAGTATTTTGAATTAGCCATTTGGTGGTTGCTTCACAAAACCGTCCGTTTTTTGCACTCGAAAATAGAAAACGGCTTTTTGGTGCGACGAAAAGGAAAACTTACTCCTAAAACATTGTTCGTCATCCCATGATGCATACTTATGCATAATATAGACACATTATCACAAACTATGCCTTCATTCTAGCCATAACATTGGTCATTTGACCCGAAAGCCAAGAAACCTCGAACGAGATAGGTCATTTTGTGAAGGTTTTTTTGAGACATAATTAATATACCAAGTTTGATATTTTTCCTTCTAACTATGTCACATAATATGACATCACGCGAAGGTTTCATGTTGTTTGGATCGTTTTTGAATTTATAATGCCCGTTTTCAACTATTGTTAAACTTTGTCGAAGGGCGGGCATGAAGATTCTTAACTCGGGGCCGAGACTCGCTAAACTTGAAGTGGATCTATGATGAAACAACATATTTTGAACCTAAAAATGATTTTTATAAAAAATCATGAGCATCCGATCATGTACCTGTAGTTCATATCTGACCCACTTTCTACCGATTCGGCAGGAATTTGTCTTTTTCACCAGGGGACATGGTTATACCCTACGGGTACGTGACTTCAGCATACCTGGTCCAGTCCAAGGAAGGCCCACAGCAGATATACGCTGGCCCATGAAGATTTTCGGGTGGCCAAGGCCCATAACGCCTTCGGATCCTTGGAGAGCAAGACTAGCGGAGATAGAAAATTCAAAGGGGTAAGACCCTAGAACTTGTAACTGACTAGGACTATGCCCGGGACCTGTCTAAGTCTATATAAAGGCCAGGAGGACACGTCCTAGATCTCTCGACTCATACTTTCGCACACGCATCCACGCCAGATCGAATCTGCGCACCTTAGTAACCTTCGATTCCGCCGTAATCAAGAGCAGATAAGCAGGAGTAGGGTTTTCCCTCCGGGGGCCTGAACCTGGGTAAATCTCGTGTCCCCTGGTTGCTTGTCTGTTAACCGTGCCACGATCTCCAGCATCTCCATCTTCTCCAAAAACCAAGTCCATAACAATGGGCATTGACGAGATTAAACCTCGTCAATTGGCGCCGTCTGTGGGATTATTCATGTTTGAGATCCCTCTGTTATGGAATTATTCATGTAAGGTGGTCTAGTATTTTTGAAAAATGTGACGGTAGTATTTTGAATTAGCCATTTGGTGGTTGCTTCACAAAATCGTCCGTTTTTTGCACTCGGAAAATAGAAAACGGCTTTTTGGTGCGACGAAAAGGAAAACTTTCTCCTAGAACATTGTTCGCCATCCTATGATGCACACTTATGCATAATATGGACACATTATCACAAACTATGCCTTCATTCTAACCATAACATTGGTCATTTGACCCGAAAACCAAAAAACCTCGAACGAGATAGGTCATTTTGTGAAGGTTTTTTAGACATAATCAATATACCAAGTTTGATATTTTTTCTTCTAACTATGTCACATAATATGACACCACACAAAGGTTTCATGTTGTTTGGATCGTTTTTGAATTTATTATGCCCGATTTAAACTATATATAATGTTTTATGTTTCACTTATTTTTTTATAAATGTGTAATATTTGAGTGTAGATCGGTCTTATTTTATTTTGCAAATTTTGATATATTATTTGTATTTTTCTGAATTAGAATGATTTAGTTATGATTTTTCAAAAAATAATGAGATAAAAGGAAAAAAATCTGGAGACCTACGCCGACGGCTAAGCCGTTGACACAGACCAAACAAAAAATTTCAAAGAGCTGTGCCGACGGCCTGGCCGTCGGCACAGCTTGTCTTCTTAACACTGTTTCCATCGCCGTGTCTAAACTGGGGCTACGCCAAGGACTGTACCTATGCCGAGGGCCACCGTCGGCACAACCCTCTGTACTATGCCGACGGTCACGCTACGCCGACGGCTACCCTTGGCACCATCACCTACGCCGACGGCCGTCCCTACGCCGACGGCCAGGCTGGCCAGGAAAGATAGCTACGCCGACGATCCCACATTTGGCCGTCGGCGTAGCCGGCCGGCTGTCGGCACCTTAGTTCTTTCGTGTAGTGGGTGTATGTAGACATAATAATATCAGTACTCCACAAAGCTATATATATATATATATATATATATATATATATCCAAGGAAAATCAGGACGACACACTCGTACTACGTGCTAAGGTTCTCTGGTCCATGCATGACCGACTTGAGTTGACGACTACACAACAGGTACCACTTACCACAAGACACATGAACAGGCCGGGTGGGAGCTGCTATATATATATGCCGCTATTAGCGGCACCCGTCGCCCACGTCGCCTATACAAACCGCTTCGTGGGACGCTTTAGTTAGGCCCGATATATGTCTCCCAAGTAGAAAAAGAAGGCATGGTTACGCACAAATTTTTAAAAGCATGGATATCTTTTCTAAATTAATGAACAAAATTTCTAAATTCTTGAACCAAATGACTAACACATTAACAAATTAACAAACAAATCGTGAACTAATTTTAGATTCATAAACCAATTTTCAAAAAACCATTATAATTTTAGAAAATATGAAATTTTTCAAAAAATCATGAACAAAATTTAGATTCATGAACAAATTTTTAAAAAACCAAAACAATTTTAGAAAACATGAACAATTTTTTTAAAAGTCATGATCCAATTTTCAAAACCATGAACAATTTTCTTAAAATAATGAACCAATTTTAGATTGATGAACCGATTTTCAAAAATTTAATTAATTTTGAAAGAAACATGAACACTTTCGAAAATCATGAACCATTTTCAAAAACCATGAACAATTTTCAAAAAATCATGAATAGTTTTACAATCTCGTGAATTATTATCAAACAACGGAAACAACTTTTAATATGAATAGAAACATAAAAAGAAAAATTAGAAATAAAAATGAAGAAACATAAAAGAAAGTAAAAGTGAATATGAATAAAAAGGAAAATAAAGTAATAAAAGCGAAAAATAGAAGAAGAAAGATAAAAGAAAGAACCAACAAACCAAGAAAACCTAAAAATAGAAAACCGGACATGATAAAAAAACATAGAAAACCAGAGGCAAAGATACCTGGAACTTGCGACCTACACCCATTCGCTTAAAAGGAGATGGGCCCGGCCAACAACAGTTCCGCTTTAGGCGGCGCAGGGGACTAGCGCCGCGCCGAGCGGCATTTAGCAATTGGCAGGCCGGGTCGTAAAAACAAAAGATCGAATCTTCTTCCGATTTCGCAACCCGGCCCGTTGATGTAGCTGGGAATGGGTGGACTCCTGGGAGCCTGAGATCCAATGTAGCTTTTCGCAAGGCATCCTCACTTCTTAATGGGACAAGAGTTGCCGATGGAAAAACAATATGGGCTGAAATTCAACACAGTCCAGCAACTACAGAGACATTCACACCCAATACAGTGCCAGAACTAAATATGTCCTGGCTCGCTAATACCTGTTCCTTTTTTTTGCTAATAAATAAGGTTGCTAATATCGCTACAGCCTGCAAAACAAAGTTCAGAAAAACTAAACGCATTGCATTCAGACAAGTCCCAATGTATACATCTAGCGAAGAATAGGCAACTGAGTTGCGGTGCGTGGCTTGTTGTCAACTAGCTTGGTAATAACCAATATCTTCAAACAAAAACTCATAAATTTAGCAGTGCCTTCGTACACGTGCAGCTGAATTAGCAAAGTCAGACGATTGAATTTTGAATTACATATGCAACCTAATTCAGGAGTGATACGGAAATCCACTTTGGGTCATAGGCGTCGATGCACATATTGCCTAACCTGTTATAAATTGCTACCTAAGTAACGATTTTCAAACTAGCACGATAAATTGATAATGGATATGGATGGCATGACGTACTGTTTGCCGCAACATACAAGAGTGAACTTAAATTAATATCAAAGTGATGACAGAGCAAATGAGAACTTTCAAGTCAAATTTTGAGAGATCTCAAAACCATAGTCCGTATGGTCCTCAGCTTATGCGCAATATGTGGACCACTATAAGTACAAGCAAAAGAATTCCAAACGAGGCTCCAGACACCTGGAGAAGTTGTTCCATATTCTTGGAACCATGTAATGAAAACGGGTTGTATGTCTATTGATATATTATTTTAGGGGAATGAGAAAACATATAAGTTCGTTCTGAATGCAACATAAAAAACACTGATCTGAAAGTCAACATACAAAGCACATAAGAAACACTTCACCAACCATGAAATCTTCAGGGGCAACTAGCTCATCCTAGACATCACTTCTTTGTGCGACCCTCTCTTCCTGGCATGTGAGCAAGAGGCCACCATAGCACTGAGGACAATAATCCCTCAATATGACGATTAAGACAGGGGTGCTAGAAGTTGGAGGAGTAGGGAGCATAGGGTATTCTCACTTGGGAATAGAGGAAGATGCATCCACCCCTTACTCGATTGATTCCATTTATCCACATTTTTCGTAGTATGAATGCGAGTTCACAGATTTGAAGTGTCATAAGAGCGACCCATGTCACAAATCCATTTACTGCAACAAAACGCAATACATCTCTCAGTAGCTCCTTCAACTGGTATTACCAGAGTCTTGATAAATGCAAAAGATCCACGCATTAAAATTCTTCTCTCATGCTTCCAGCTTCTTCTCCCACCTCCTGAGTTCTTCAGGGGTCTTTTCAGGTCCACCCGTTCAGTCAAAGAATCCACATATCATTATTGTACTAGCAAGTTGGTTTATTACGCGAGCACGTCCAAAATTGTAAGTGTCATTCATCTATCTTTTCACACCAAAAAGATGCATGACCCAAACACTCATTACATGATGGGTAAATGGGTGAGTGAATAGGTTTTCTTTCTTCTGTCTAAGCACTACAATGTGCCCCTTCGGGTAGAGTATCAGGGGAACCACGGACTACCTATTTCTGGTCAATAACGGCGAGCCGCACGAGGCATATTTTGGACTCTAGGTACATCGGATCTAGCACCACCAACGCATGTGCCAACCTAGTACTACTTTCATGAAGCCTAGGGAATGTTTTCCAGTGGACACATCATGTATATCATGTATATAGGCCAATGACACTTGCTTTAATGAGGTGGGAACCATTTTAGAACTATTCCCTAGGAGCGAGTTTGGTTGGAAGGAGTTAGTGCTAGGGAATGGGAATCAGAGGTCACGGGACTTTAAGTCCATTGATTAATTTAGGGGAATGGGAGTTCGGCACGTCAGGGGAAAGGGAATTGGTGGCGCTAACTCCCTCGATTTCATCTCGGGGGGCTGGTAGTTGATCGTTCAGGTTGGGAGTTTGTTTTAAAATGTCTAAAATGCCCCTGGCTTCATCACCTACCTCCTGCATCCCAAGTCAAGATAACGCGCCGAGCATATGGGCAGAAGAAAAGGCGCCAACAAAATTATGCTTTGCACGCGCAAAGCATAAGATTGATACTCTTGCGCCCAAAATCAGACCAAATCCATAACTACTTCTCTAATCTCCCATATATATGCTACCTCAATCTCATCAGACGTAGAGGCAACGCCGCCTTTTCTTGACATCTTGCAAGACCTACCTGGTCTACTACAGAAGAAATTGTCATGGCTATTCATGTCATAGATGAAGATGTTGGAATGACAAATCTTTTCGTAAAGATGCGTCCTGGGTTCAAAGTTGAGTATATTCACCAGGAGTTGCACGCTGCCAAGAAAAACAGGTGTGTATGTGTAAGTTATGTTATGTTATTTCGTGTGATTTAAATTGGCAAGAATAGTTGTTGTGACGGAAGTCTTAATTTTCTTGATCATTTTCCTTTGCAGCTCCAAAGGGAAGAATCAGCATAGTGACAAAGCAATAGATCGCTAGAGTGAAGTGCAGGAGATTTGTTTTGTTACCTCCCCATTTTATTGTAGTACTACAACATCATATTTTTCTTCTCTGTGAACTTTTATTGTTGGAAACACTAGTTATGTTGCTAATTAGGCACAAGATTCATGGCTTGCATTTATAAAAAAAAAGTCAGTTTGCTAGAGTGTGCATTGTTAATTTCTTATACAAACTAAGTGGTGTTCATTCGCCAAGAACTTGCAGTGGCAAAGAAATGAATGAATGTCTTTGTTTCATTTAAAGTTCAAGTTTGGTCAATTGCCTTTTTAGTTCAGGTAGGCTAATTGTTTGTGTGCTTTGAACTCATCAGTTCGTCTGTTGTGTTGCGTGAAAATTTATCCATTCCTGTAAACTACTACAAGTTCATATTTTTACTATGCATTACTTAATACATGTCTTTCTTAAGCGTGACACAAATTTAGTATTCTGTATCTACTTTGCTAACTTAGACGATTGTTTCATTCAAGTATTAGCTACGCTAAATTCTACTACAGGTACGATCATTGTGAGATTAAACCATCGCAACTTTAGTTGTGATTAATTAGGCCCTACTTACATAATCCCACTAGTCAAACAAAGCAACGAACTCTTGTTTGGTTTGGCGAGGCCAATCTAATTCCACAACTATTTCCATGTACGCACCAAATAAGGGAGTGAGACTAAACATTTTTTTGACAACTTTATCGTAGGAAAAAACCCTACAGTGTGGGAATTTTATATATCAAAAAAGAGCAAACTGTACAGAAGTCCAAGGAGAAAGAAAGAGATTACATCAAGGAGGGAGGAAGTGAAGAAAATATAACATGGGATTACACTAGAATTGAGAGCAGCCAGTCAACAAGTGGTTGCACAAGTGCTTCTTTAACTCTAAACCTGTGAAGCAAAACATCACTCTGGAAACCCATTTTCCATCGGTTAAAAGAGGCTGGCAGATCATTGAAAATCCTATCATTGCGCACTCTCCAAATATTCCAGCAAACGGATGCAAAATATCTCCATAAAACATGGCCCAATAAAGGAAGCCTTTGCTCTTATAAATCTGTCCGTGAGGGAGCATGACGTGTCCTAGTTTATATTCACAGCTAACCAACATTCATGCGCAAAAGCACACTCAAAAAACAGGTGGTCCCTTGTCTCAAGCACGGAAGAGTTGCATAACACACATTCCGGACCAGATTCTAAGTGCCACTGTTTGCGAAGCATAATATCTCTAGTATTAAGACGATCAACCATGAGGAGCCAAACAAATACCTTAAGCTTTGGTAGAGATTTAGATTTCCAAATTTCAGTAAGCGCCTTATTTGTAGGCAGCCGATCCAACAAAAAGCCATAGAATTTTGAAGGTGTATACCTCTCTCCCCAGATAAATGAACGCTGATCCATGACATCAGGATTACCATGTGCTTCATCCAATAGATGTGTCATGTGATGAAACTCTTGATAAGCCTCTACCGAAAGAGGTAAAGAAAAGCAAGAAATTGGATAATTAGCAGTGGCAAGATCAGCAACCCAGGCATCTTCATTTAGCGCATAGGAAAACAACTGGGGGTACGTATCACATAATGTCTCTCCCTTTATCCAAAAATCGTTTCAGAAAAGAGTAACTACAGGACGCGCGCGCTACGCCGAGGGCAAAAAGCCGTCGGCGTAGGCTAAAATGCCCTCGGCGTATGGTACGCCGACGGCTGCCCTCGGCGTAGCCTCCTCGGCAAAGGGCTCCCTCGGCGGAGCACGTAGAGGCTATCGGCGTATCAAAATGCCGTCGGCGTATGCTACGCCGAGGACAATGCCGTCGGCGTAGCGACCGTCGGCATAGCTTGTCGACAGGTTGTAAAACATTTTTTTTTTAAATAATTTTTTATTTTATTTCTCAATTTTTGAATCTTTGAATTGTTTGACTCGTTAATCTCTCACTTTGAATATTTTTAACACTAATTATACTTAATATTTAATTAAATTACAGTCTTGGTCAAACTTCACGGCCGGTCACCCATCCTAATAACTACTCCAGCTCCAACACGCTTAACTTTCTCGTTCCTTCAGAATCTGTTTTCGCAAAATAATTCATACATTGTTGTCAATACTATGATATCAATCCTATTAACCCTTATATCAACATGTCACATGTTTGAATTTTTTGAAATTACAAACAATTATCTAAGTAAACATTAATAAATAAGTAAAAATATTATTGAATTCAAATAAAAATATACTAATTTTACTTTTTTCTATTTTTCTATTTAATATGGAATAATTAATATCTTTAAATCTGTAAATCGGAATTTAACAAATAATGTGTCTAAATTGATTAGAAAAATGAGAGGAATCCAAATATGATATTCATATTAACTAATCACAAACCCTCCGTTTTTTGAATTATCTATTTGGTGGTTGCTTTAGAAAATTCCATTTTTGCGCTCGGATAATGAAAAATGGCTTTTTGGTGCGATGAAAAGAAAAACTTGCATTGAATCTTTAATAAAATAGCATATTGTGAACCTAAAAATGATTTTTGTAAAAAAACATGAGCATCGGATCTTGTACCTGTAGTTCATATCTGACCCACTTCCTACCGATTCGGCAGGAATTTGTCTTTTTCACCAGAGGTGGACGGAAAGGTTTCGGATCCCCCTATTGGGACATTGTGCATATAAGATGGTATAGTATTTTTGTAAAATATGGTGGTAGCATTTTGAATTAGCCATTTGGTGGTTGCTTCACAAAATCGTCCATTTTTTATGCTCGGAAAATGGGAAAACTTCCTCCTGCAACATTGTTCGCCATCCCATGATGCATGTGTATGCACAATATGGACACATTATCACAAACTATGCCTTGATTCTAGCCATAACATTGGTCATTTGACCCGAAAGCCAAGAAACCTCGAATGAGATAGGTCATTTTGTGAAGGTTTTTTTGAGACATAATCAATATATCAAGTTTAATATTTTTACTTAGAACTATGTCACATAATATGACACCACGCGAAGGTTTCGCATTGTTTCAATCGTTTTTGAATTTTTTATGCCCGTTTTAAACTATCGTCAAACTTTGTCGAACGCCGGACATGAAGATTCTTAGCTCGGGGCCGAGCCTCGCTAAACTTGCATTGGATTTTTGATAAAATAGCATATTGTGAACCTAAAAATGATTTTTGTAAAAAAAACATGAGCATCGGATCATGTACCCGTAGTTCATATCTGACCCACTTCCTACCGATTCGGCAGGAATTTGTCTTTTTCACCAGAGGTGGACGGAAAGGTTTCGGATCTCCTTATTGGGACATTGTCCATATAAGGTGGTGTAATATTTTTGTAAAATATGGTGGTACCATTTTGAATTAGCCATTTGGTGGTTGCTTCACAAAACCGTCCGTTTTTTATGTTCGGAAAATGGAAAATGACTTTTGGTGCGACGAAAAGGAAAACTTTCTCCTGCAATATTGTTCGCCATCCCATGATGCATGTGTATGCACAATATGGGCACATTATCACAAACTATGCCTTGATTCTAGCCATAACATTGGTCATTTGACCCGAAAGCCAAGAAACCTCGAATGAGATAGGTCATTTTGTGAAGGTTTTTTTGAGACATAATCAATATATCAAGTTTGATATTTTTACTTATAACTATGTCACATAATATGACACCACGTGAAGATTTCGCATTGTTTCGATCATTTTTGAATTTTATGCCCATTTTAAACTATCGTCAAACTTTGTCAAACGGCGGGCATGAAGATTCTTAGCTCGGGGCCGAGCCTTGCTAAACTTGCATTGGATCTTTGATAAAATAGCATATTGTGAACCTAAAATGATTTTTGTAAAAAAACATGAGCATCGAATCTTGTACATGTAGTTCATATCTGACCCACTTCCTACCGATTCGGCAGGAATTTGTCTTTTTCACCAGAGGTGGACGGAAAGGTTTCGGATCCCCCTATTGGGACATTGTGCATATAAGGTGGTATAGTATTTTTGTAAAATGTGGTGGTAGCATTTTAAATTAGCCATTTGGTGGTTGCTTCACAAAATAAATACATTTTTGTGCTCGGAAAATGGGAATTGGCTTTTTGGTGCGACGAAAAGGAAAACTTCCTCCTGCAACATTGTTCGCCATCCCATGATGTATGTGTATGCACAATATGGGCACATTATCACAAACTATGCCTTGATTCTAGCCATAACATTGGTCATTTGACCCGAAAGCCAAGAAACCTCGAATGAGATAGGTCATTTTGTGAAGGTTTTTTTGAGACATAATCAATATATCAAGTTTAATATTTTTACTTATAACTATGTCACATAATATGACACCACGCGAAGGTTTCGCATTGTTTCAATCGTTTTTGAATTTTTTATGCCCGTTTTAAACTATCGTCAAACTTTGTCGAACGCCGGGCATGAAGATTCTTAGCTCGGGGCCGAGCCTCGCTAAACTTGCATTGTATTTTTGATAAAATAGCATATTGTGAACCTAAAAATGATTTTTGTAAAAAAAACATGAGCATCGGATCATGTACCCGTAGTTCATATCTGACCCACTTCCTACCGATTCAGCAGGAATTTGTCTTTCTCACCAGAGGTGGACGGAAAGGTTTCGGATCTCCTTATTGGGACATTGTCCATATAAGGTGGTGTAATATTTTTGTAAAATATGGTGGTACCATTTTGAATTAGCCATTTGGTGGTTGCTTCACAAAACCGTCCGTTTTTTATGTTCGGAAAATGGAAAATGACTTTTGGTGCGACGAAAAGGAAAACTTTCTCCTGCAATATTGTTCGCCATCCCATGATGCATGTGTATGCACAATATGGGCACATTATCACAAACTATGCCTTGATTCTAGCCATAACATTGGTCATTTGACCCGAAAGCCAAGAAACCTCGAATGAGATAGGTCATTTTGTGAAGGTTTTTTTGAGACATAATCAATATATCAAGTTTGATATTTTTACTTATAACTATGTCACATAATATGACACCACGTGAAGATTTCGCATTGTTTCGATCATTTTTGAATTTTATGCCCATTTTAAACTATCGTCAAACTTTGTCAAACGGCGGGCATGAAGATTCTTAGCTCGGGGCTGAGCCTTGCTAAACTTGCATTGGATCTTTGATAAAATAGCATATTGTGAACCTAAAATGATTTTTGTAAAAAAACATGAGCATCGAATCTTGTACATGTAGTTCATATCTGACCCACTTCCTACCGATTCGGCAGGAATTTGTCTTTTTCACCAGAGGTGGACGGAAAGGTTTCGGATCCCCCTATTGGGACATTGTGCATATAAGGTGGTATAGTATTTTTGTAAAATGTGGTGGTAGCATTTTAAATTAGCCATTTGGTGGTTGCTTCACAAAATCGTCTGTTTTTTGTGCTCGGAAAATGGGAATTGGCTTTTTGGTGCGACGAAAAGGAAAACTTCCTCCTGCAACATTGTTCGCCATCCCATGATGTATGTGTATGCACAATATGGGCACATTATCACAAACTATGCCTTGCTTCTAGCCATAACATTGGTCATTTGACCCGAAAGCCAAGAAACCTCGAATGAGATAGGTCATTTTGTGAAGGTTTTTTTGAGACATAATCAATATATCAAGTTTAATATTTTTACTTATAACTATGTCACATAATATGACACCACGCGAAGGTTTCACATTGTTTTGATCGTTTTTGAAATTTTTATGCCCGTTTTAAACTATCGTCAAACTTTGTCGAACGCCGGGCATGAAGATTCTTAGCTCGGGGCCGAGCCTCGCTAAACTTGCATTGGATTTTTGATAAAATAGCATATTGTGAACCTAAAAATGATTTTTGTAAAAAAACATGAGCATCGGATCATGTACCTGTAGTTCATATCTGACCCACTTCCTTCCGATTCGGCAGGAATTTGTCTTTTTCACCAGAGGTGGACGGAAAGGTTTCGGATCCCCTTATTGGGACATTGTCCATATAAGGTGGTATAGTATTTTTGTAAAATATGGTGGTACCATTTTGAATTAGCCATTTGGTGGTTGCTTCACAAAACCGTCTGTTTTTTATGCTCGGAAAATGAAAAATGCCTTTTTGGTGCGCCAAAAAGGAAAGCTTTCTCCTGCAACATTGTTCGTCATCCCATGATGCATGTGTATGCATAATATGGGTACATTATCACAAACTATGCCTTGATTCTAGCCATAACATTGGTCATTTGACCAGAAAGCCAAGAATAAACCTCGAATGAGATAGGTCATTTTGTGAAGGTTTCTTTGAGACATAATAAATATACCAATTTTTATATTTTTCCTTCTAACTATGTCACATAATATAACACCAAGCGAAGGTTTCGCATTGTTTCGATCATTTTTGAATTTTTTATGCCCGTTTTAAACTATATATAATGTTTTATGTTTTACTTAATTTTTATTTACAAATGTGTAATATTTCCGTGTAGATAGATAGGTCTTATTGTTCTGCAAATTTTGATATATTATTTGTATTTTTCCGAATTAGAATGATTTAGTTATGATTTTTCAAAATTTAATGAGATAAAATAAAAAATAGCTACGCCGAGAGCAGCCGTCGGCGTATGCTACGCCGAGGGAAGCCGTCGGCGTAGCATAGGATATGCCGAGGGCAATTCTACGCCGATGGCTGCTTGGCGGAGCTGGCCTAGACGATGGCTACGCCGACGGCCCCGACGTTTGGCCGTCGGCGTAGCGACCGGCCATCGGCATAGCTTCTCATTCCTGTAGTGAGTCCAGTTTCCCACTTTACAGATTGAGATGCTTCTGTATTCATCAGAGATATGAACGGTGTCACGCCACCAAAATGAACCACGGCGTGGTTTTGCATATGGTACACACTCGCCATAAAGGGCCCAAACTAACTTCACCCAGGGTACATTCTCTCTCGAATAAAATTTGTGCAGTTGTTTCAAAAGAAGTGCCTTGTTCCGTAGCTCTAGATTAAGAATACCAAGCCCTCCATTATTTTTTCGATGACAAACCATCGACCAGGCTGCTAAGGCGTTCACGGATGATGGGTCTTCGTCCTTGGCCCAAAGACAATCACGTTGAGCTCTATTGCAAATGTTCAGGATAGTTTTCTGAATTTTAAATGAACACATATAGAAATTGGGAAGTGTGGAGAGCACTATCTGACAAATTTAAGCCTGCCAACGTAACCCAAAAACCTAGCACTCAAGTTTAATCTGCGCTCCACCAAACCAACAAGGGGAGATAGATCTTGAATTGTTGGTTTAGTCACCCCCAAAGGCAGGCCTAAATATGTGAATGGTAATTTTCCAACTGAGCAACCGAACAATGTGGGCTAACATTTGTAAATTCTCCTTAGACACATTAATAGGTATTAGAGATGATTCGGCATAATTCACCCTGAAAACTGTAGCTTGAACAAAGACTTCCAACAGATCTTTTAGAGCTGATAACGGAACCGGGTAGGCTTGCATAATTAGCAAGGTATCATCGGCGTACTGCACTATGTGGAAATCAGAATTTGGAATATTAAATGGGGCATGCAGTACCGAACAAGTGATTTACCATTGCTTAGAGCAGTTCCGGAACACCCACAAATAGGAGACGCAAGAGTGGATCTCCCTGACGAACTCCTCGTCTACAAAAGATTTTTTTACATGGGACCCCATTCAATCATATGAAGCCAATTTAACCACCGTGTATCAAAACCCATACTAACAAATAATTTTAAGATTGCTCCATCTTTCACCGTATTGAACTCCTTGGCAAAGTCCAATTTCAAAATGACCGTTTCGATCCCGACCTGCTTGCTCTAATGAATATATCCGTATGCCCAACCCATGTAGTCTTGTATATTCCTTGATTTCAAAAAACCATAATGATTATCGTAGACTAGCTCCAGAATTCTTCCTTGAAGACGATTAGCCAAAAGCTTGGTAATTAATTTCAAGCAAATGTTAAGCAAAGAAAGGGATAATTGATGATAACACCCCCCCCCCCCAGTTGGTGATTATGTTGATCATAAACCCCCCTACGCTGTCTCTGACATGTGGGCCCAAAATGGCCAGGGGGTTATCATAAAATTCCTGTAATTCTCAAAACGGAACACTTTAGCTTTAGGAATTGTAGTACCAACATAAATGACACATGGTACATGATCCAATGTAGGCTTAGCTAATGGATTCACCCTCCCGACTAATCCTAGGTAACTCTCTCTTCCTATCTCCCATTCCTCTGCCCTACTTTTTCCAAACACACTATAGGAGAATTGGTGTTCTCTTTGGACATAAATTTTTGGAAATGTGTCTTATATTTGACAAGGATGCATCTTTATACTAAACTTTCTTATTTTTTCATAAAATACTTTAAGTTAAATGTATTTTTCTTAGATATATCCTTTGATACACTATATCATTGATCGATTAATTTTTCTGGTATAATTAGCATCTTTAGCAATGCAAAAATTCTCATTACATTAAGATATGATCTCGTGACACAATTCTATCACTTATCATTATAGTTGTTTCTAGTGCTATTTGTTGTACTTTTCGTACTTTTTAGTTTAATGCATATGAAATTATTTTCTTAGCGTGGATTTCAAAATAAATCTAACATTATTTCACCAATTTATTTACCTGTGATATATTATAATGCATTTGTACCTATAATTCTCCATAATATCTTGAGTATCTTCAAAACTTCGTAGGGTGTTTTAGAGTGCATACAATGTTCACACTTAAGTACAAGAATATAATGTTTAGGTGAAACTAGATGGACAGATCTAGAACATATGAAGTATTCACTATTCACCTATCTTGAAGTCACAAGTGTCAACTATGAGTCTGTCTTGAAATCACAAGTCTTAACTATTACTCTTTCTACAAATCCCCTCTTTTTATCGCGCTTGTTTTTTTATCGCGCTTGTTGTTGGTGCTCGTTTCTTCAAATTTCCCCTTCTTGTTCCTGGGAATAAGAAATTAGTTTGTAATTTCAAATTTCTATCAAAACCATGACTTTGTAACTTATTACCTTGATATTCACTTCTCAAATTCTTTTGAGATGAGGACGAACCTGCAAATGGTTGTTCACTCATCGCATCAAATTGGTAATGTTCTATTTTTGTTCTGGATACGGGGAGTAAGTCATGATGGTTCTCACTTTTTTAATGGAATAATATTTCCTACAATTATCCTTGATTAGTGAGAGGAATGGCTTCACTCATCATAGTGAAACCGTTATATCGTACATACTATTTAGTATTTACACACGTTTAGTGTCACGAAAAACTCCGTAACCAGCGTATCTTTGGTAGCAAGGCCCATGGCCTGCTAGGCGGCCCAGTTAGATAGATTCAGAAGGAACGCCCATGCCGGATAACGGAAGGCTACGGAGGAGTCACCAGCGTACCTAGAGCCTTGGAGTGCAAGACACATTAGACTAGTTGTATACCATGTAGGACTGTGTAACCTGTCCGGCTAGTACTTTGCCTGTAACCCTAGGATCTGGCGACTTGTAACATCCCAGTATTTAGGACCTAACGAAGGGTAGATTTTGGAATAGGTATTGTTGCATGCATTCATTTATGAAACTGCGGGTAAATGTTTTGCCAAATAAAACCCTTGAGTGATCAATATACTACACCAACATCAAATCTTGTGGTGAGTCTCATAAAATCATCACATGCTTTCATCAGAATATATAAACAAAAGCATGTGTTGCTTTATGTAATGATCTCTCAATAAGCACCCAAGAGGGGTGAATCTATCCTAGAAATTTCAAGTATAAGGATAAGAAATCAAGCTCCACCACAAGCACTAAACCCTCAGACTAGCATCACTGGGTTTAGTGTTATTTTTGCAACTTAGATCATTTTCATTTGATCTTACCAGATCAGGGCACATCTCTCAAAGAGAGAGTAGCACCTCTAAATCTATAAGATTCAAACAAACTATTGCCCAACTAACTAGGAATCACATCCTAGAGCCTCAGACCAACATCATAGGCAGGAAAGATAATAAAAGCTTCCATATCATCTTATCAGTTTTAATCACAAGCATAATCAAGCTAAGCCCAGAAATAAGACTCAATCACTTGTGTGCCAAATCATATTGGTATCACAAGGACAGGTTGTATATGAACTAAAACCAATCCTTGTTCAGAATCCACACATAAAAGGGACAACCAAATATATATCATTTTCCTGAAGCTAAGTGCCAAGAATCAACATTAAAATGAATCTATACATCCACAGAAAATCATTACATATAATGATTTGATTCAGAGTGTATCATCTCAAACAAACCCATATTATAATTGCAGTAAGCAACCATTGAGAGAAAACTACTGTCAGTATGAGAAATCTGACAGTAGAGTAAACTCTCAGACCAACAACATAATCCAATCAAGGATTTTATTGAAACAACTAGCATGGATCATGGTGGATTACCACTAGGACAAATCTGACAGGCAACTAGTATCATCAAAGCTACTATCAATCCTTAACCACAGCAGACAATCATTTCCCATGATCAAATATGATCAACACTAGATCTAAAGCATCATAGATATGATCAACAGGGGGTGATGAACCCTAATCCAGAGATGAACCCAATCAGCACATAATCACTTAACATGAGAAGCCACTAGCTACACACCAAAAATAATCAAGGCAGTAACATGGACAAACACCACAGAGACCACTTACCCGAGGTCCTCGCTGATGAATCGAAGAGGAAGCAGAGGGGCCGACGAACCGCGATGGCACAGGGAACACCCAGAGGGGCGCTGCAACCTGCACCTGCCACGGCGGCGGCCGCGACAAGACGAGACCAAAGACACCACCACATGGCGAGAGATCGGCGGCGACAACAACTTTTCCGAACCCTAGGGTTCGGGAATGGGGTGGAACTGACCACGGGGAAGCCCTGGAGTCAAATCCAAGTGGATAGGACGAAAGAGCATCATCGACAACCCCAACCCGCACCACGGCGGCGGCCAGAACGGCCGAGGACGGCGAGAATCGACGGTGGCATCGCGGCCACACGCGAAGCGGTCGAGGAGGAGATAAGGTCGAGGGAGAGAGAGGAGGCAGAGTCGACTGGGTGGGCCAAAACCCTTCGGGGTAGTTTTTTGAACCTGCCCTATTGGGCCACCTTGGCCCAATAAGCCCAAGGGGCCAGCCCAAGTTATTTAATAAATCTTTTGATCAACTAGAAAAGACCAAAATGCCCCTGACCTAAATAAAATTATAAAAAATAAAATAAAAGTCCAAAAATTATAAATAAAATATTTTTGGATTCACAATAATCCACTCTGTCCAAATAAAATAAGATATCAAATTTTGGACATTCAAATTTTTATAAGAATTTTGTAATTTAAATATTCCTTATGGAATTTTACAAAATTATTGAAAGGTGATAAAAATAAATAAAAATCACTTTCATGATTCATTAATATTATAGTATTTTTGAAAAATACTAAATAAATATTTAGTAATAAAATTAATGTATAATTAATAATTCCTAAAGAAGAATTATGAAATCAATAAAAGTCAAATAAAGGGAAATAAAATAACTCAATATATGTTATAAACATTAAAAAGAAATATTTATAAATCCTTTATTACTCAAAAGGGAACTTTTGGGGGTAAATGCATATAAATTTAAATAATGCATTACATTACTTGCATAATCATTTTGCTTCTTTAAATATTGTCCTTACCGGGCAATAATGATGTTTTTGTAGAACTAGAAGCTCAAGGTACAGTGCAAGCATCAGACTTCACTACCTTGTCATCACAAGGCAAGTTCATCACTTGCTCATGTCCTTTGAAGAGTCTTTATCAAAGTATTTGCAAATTGTGTGTTATCATATATGATATAAAAGAAAGAAATTATTATTTTCATAAATAAAGAAATCATAGATATCATCCTAAGTGGTGATATAATGGAGCAATAGAACTTAGGGTTCTATTTGCAACAATGATGAATAAGTAGGGACTTAATAACCCCTGACACCAGTGATTCTAGCGCTGTATATTACGCGTTAGCCATGAGATTTGGAATGGGACAAAGAAGTCAGCTGTATCTTCTTCCTCTCGCATGAAGCCGGATGTGCAGGTCGTGGCTGTTATCCTCGTAGCGTGCATATTAATTGGTAATTCATAGAGGATATGCAGCATATGGGTGGTAACCCTCAACGTCCCACGATAGTTCTGACATCTAACGGTTTGTACAAACCATTGCCGTAATTCATTATGTGGGCATGTTGTACACCAAGGAGGCATCTTGAGGTCATGAAGGGCAGTGATTGGCTTGGACCAACTACTGGGCCCCACATCATGGAATTGTGGACGGGAAAGTACGCCCGGTTGTGCAACAAGGAGTTGATCTCTCATGGGTAAAGTAACGCACCTCTGCAGAGTGTAAGAATTCTAACTTGGTACTCCCTGTTCCGGGAAGGAGCTACGAACGCGGCAGGAAAGGAACTCCATGAAAGTTTTGGTCAACCTGTGAAGGCTGATTGTCATAGTTTTTTTTTATAAAATCCATCTTTGAAGAAAGATTTACAAAAAACTGCATAGTGCCAAGGATTTATAATCCGAGGTGGTAGTTAGAACATCAAACTTCCCACCTTGCATATAATGAACTTGTTGGGTAACGCTGTTACTCATTATTTCCTTTGATCCCTTGCTTAGACTCTGAGGATCCCGAAGACGTGCCAATGTATGCAGCCGAATGCCAAGAAGACATGTTCTACGAGGAACCTGCTCTATCCGGAGGAGTTGAATGCGTGGACTACGAGATCCGCTACGGTGTCGATGAGAACGAGTCCACTTAAGTGTCTAGTTAGTAGTAACTAACGGAGCCGAGCAGCATGAACTCTATAGAATAAGTTGTTGAGCCCCACTCCTTGTTGGAGTTGTTACTTTTAAGTTTCCGCTGAACATATTATATTTTGGTTTGTAAGTTGGATCTTTTGGAAGTCTGGAACTTTCAGTATTGTAATAATAATAAAGTGTGTACTTTGGTAATATGGACCCGCAATGTTTCTGTTGTACCACTCTGAGGGATGTGATATTTACAGAACGGTGTTCTGTGGATGTCATATAAACGACTATAGTGTACTACACATGCAGTGGTATGTTGGGTCACCGCAGTTGGTATCAGAGCAAATTGCTTTGACCTTAGTGTAGGGGTTCGTAGCATGGAAAAACAAAAAAATTCTACCGCATGCAAACAAACAAGCCAAGATCTATCTACTAGATTGTAGCAACGAGTCGATAGAGGAACTCACCCTCGAAGATTCCAAAGCGGTTAACGAGAGCAGATTCTCGTGGGTGATGTAGTCGTACTCTTGTCGATCTCAAGATAGTGTAGACGATCCTTTCGGCGCTGCGTTAAATGGCGCTTCCGCGATTGGTCACACGTTAAATTTTCGATGAAGACCTTCCTCTCCTTGTTCCAAAGTGACGGAGGTTGTAGCACTCTCCTCGCGATTCCGGCAGCACGACGGCATGGTACCGGAAGTAGAGGGGAGATCTCGCAGGGCTTCGCCTTAAGCCGGAGCGAGTATGGTGGACTATGAGAGAGGCCTTGGCGATCTAGGGTTTAGAGACACAAGGGGAGAGGCTAGACGGCGTCTAGGGTTTGGGATCAACCTCAACTCGGCGAGTTGGTGGTGCCCTAGGCGGCGGTAGCAGGGGGTGGTGGTGCCGGCGGCTTAGGGCTAGGGTTTTGGTGGTGTTGGGTGTGTCGAAGAGGGGCAGCCCTACCCCTCCTTTTATAGGTGGGAGGGCGCCGGCCAAGGGGAGGGAGTCCTCCCCCAAGTCTGCCTCCTTGGCCGGCGGGTGGAGGGAGAGGAACTCCTCCCTAAGTAGGTTTCCTACTCTCCCTCCACCAAGCAAAACTGCCGTTTGACTTTTCAAATTGGCGTTTGACTTTTCAAACTAGGATTTGATTTCTCCCATTATTTTGCTCAGCCATGATACCTAGTACATGATGCAACCATTCCACATTGTTATGACACATTCATGTACCCTTCCCCTCCGGAGTGTCGGACCTTCCGGACCCTTCTAGAACATTCCTGGTGAAAACACCGGAATCATTCCCCAACTCCGAAACAGGACTTTCCTTATATGAATCTTATTCTCCAGACCATTCCGGATCTCCTCGTGATATCCCGTATCCCATCCAAGACTCCGAACAACATTCGATCTATTACTCATCATTCCATAACTACTCAACAACATCGAATCCTTAAGTGTGTCTCCCTACGGTTCGTGAATTATGCGGACATGATCGAGACACTTCTCTGATCAATAACCAATAGAGGAATATGGAAATTCATATGGCTCCCACATATTTCTATGATTACTTTGCGATCGAATGAACCACTTACATACGATACCAATTTCCCTTTGTCTCATGATAATTTACTTATCCGAGGTTTTGATCGTCGGTATCTCTGCATACCTAGTTCAACCTTGTTACTGATAAGTACTCTTTTCTCGTTCCCGTGGTATGTGATCCCTTGTGAGCCAGTCACATGCTTGCAAGCCAATTGGATGACATTCCACCGAGAGGGCCCAGAGTATATCTATCCGTCATATGGATGGACAAATCCCACTCTTGATTCATGTGTCTCAACCCATACTTTCCGAACACTCAATGCCACCTTTATAGCCACCCAGTTACGGTGTGGTGTTTGATGTCATCAAAGCATCCTTCCGGTGATGGTGATAAGCATTATCTCATGGTCGAAGGAATTAGGTTACTATGTATCAGAAAGCTTATAGCAATTGAACTATTAAAATGACTTGATCTTTATGCTACGCTTATCTATAGGAGTATGTCTATCATACCATTCTCCTAATGATATGATCTTGTTGTTAATAACATCTCAATGTTCATGATAGGGAAACCACAATCATCTATTAACCAACAAGCTAGTATTATGAAGAGGCTTTACTAGGGACTCTAATTTAGTTTACAAATTACACAAGTATTAATGTTTCCTGGTTAATACTGTTATAGCATGAATGTAAACATTTATCATAAACACAAAGATATAATAATAAATACATTTATTATTGCCTCTAGGGCATATCTCCAACAGTCTCCCACTTGCACTAGAGTCAACTAATCTAGATTACATGGTAATATACCGAACACCCATGGCAGTTTGGTGTTGGTCATGTTTTGCCCTCGGGAGAGGTTTAGTCAACGGATCCGTCACATTCAGATCTGTGTGTACTTTGCAAATCTTTATGTCACCATCTTGGACAGGTTCTCGAATAGCGTGAAAACGTAGCTTGATATGCTTCAGCTTCTTATGTGACCTTGGTTCTTGTGCATTGGCTATGGCGCCCATGTTATCACAGTATATAGACATTGGGTCCAGCGCACTTGGAACCACACCGAGCTCTGTAATGAACTCCTTCATCCATATCGCTTATTGTGAAGCCTCCGAAGCAGCTATGTATTCCAATTCAGTTGAAGATCTCGCCACAACGATTTGCTTTGCACTCCTCCAGCTAACTGCTGCACCATTCCAAGTAAATACATATCCAGATTGAGATTTAGAATCGTCTGGATCGGTGTTCCAACTAGCATCGGTGTAACCATTAACAACGAGCTGTTCATCACCTCCATAAGAAAGAACCATATCCTTAGTTCTTGTCAAGTACTTAAGGATGTTTTTGACCGCTGTCCAATGATCCACTCCTGGATCACTTTGATATCTGCTAGTCAAACTAACAACATATGCAATGTCGGGTCTAGTACATAGCATGGCATACATTAGAGATCCTATGGCTGAGGCATAGGGAGTCTTACTCATCCTTTCTCTATCTTCTGCCGTTGCTGGACTTTGAGTTCTACTCAAGGTCGTATTGGGCAACATGGGCAAGAACCCTTTCTTGCTATCTTCCATTCCAAACCTCTTTAGAACTTTGTCCAAATATGTACTTTGTGACAATGATATTAGGCGTCTCGATCTATCTCTATAAATCTTTATGCCTAATATGTAAGCTGCTTCGCCAAGATCTTTCATTGAAAAACTATTATTCAAATATTCCTTGACACTATTAAGAAGGTCTACATCATTCCAAATCAACAATATGTCATCTACATATAGTATTAAGAATGCTACAGAGCTCCCACTCACTTTCTTATAAATACAAGCTTCTCCATAAGTTTGTATAAAACCAAAGCTTTTGATTACCTTATCAAAACGTTGATTCCAACTTCGGGATGCTTGCTTCAATCCATATATGGAACGTTGAAGTTTGCACACCTTGTTAGCATCTTTAGGATCGACAAAACCTTTGGGTTGCATCATATACAACTCTTCATCAATGTCTCCATTGAGGAATGCTGTTTTGACATCCATCTGCCATATCTCATAATCATAATATGCAGCGATTGCTAACATAATCCTCACAGAATTTAGCTTCGCTACTGGTGAGAAAGTCTCATCGTAGTCAACTCCTTGAATTTGTCAAAACCCTTTTGCGACAAGTCGAGCTTTGTAGACAGTAACATTACCATCAGCATCTGTTTTCTTCTTGAAAATCCATTTGTTCTCGACAGCCTTTCGGCCATCCGGTAAGTCCACCAAAGTCCATACTTGGTTTTCGTACATGGATCCAATCTCGGATTTCATGGCTTCTTGCCATTTATTGGAATCTGGGCTCATCATTGCTTGCTCATATGTCACAGGTTCATCGGTGTTGTCCACCAACATGACACTCATAACGGGATCATACCAATCAGGAGTGGTATGAGTTCTCGTTGACCTGCGAGGCTCTATAGCAACTTCAACCGAAGTTTCATGATCATCATCATTATCTTCCTCTCTTATTGGTGTAGGCGCCAAAGGAACTACTTCCGGTGCTTTGCTACTCGCAAGTTCGAGAGAAGGTTCAACAACCTCGTCGAGTTCTACTTTCCTTCCAGTCACTTCTTTCGAGAGAAATTCTTTCTCTAGAAAGGATCCATTCTTGGCAACGAAGATTTTGCCCTCAGATCTATGATAGAAGGTATACCCGATAGTTTCCTTCGGGTATCCTATGAAGACGCATTTTTCCGCTTTGGGTTCAAGCTTGTCCGGCTGTAACTTCTTTACATAGGCTTCGCAACCCCAAACTTTAAGGAACGACAATTTAGGTTTCTTCCCAAACCATAATTCATACGGTGTCGTTTCAACGGATTTAGATGGTGCCCTATTTAAAGTGAATGCGGCTGTTTCTAATGCATAACCCCAAAATGATAGCGGTAAATCTGTAAGTGACATCATAGAACGAACCATATCTAAGAGAGTTCGATTACGACGTTCGGACACACCATTACGCTGTGGTGTTTCCGGCGGTGTCAATTGTGAAAGTATTCCGCATTTCTTCAAATGCTCGCCAAACTCGTAACTTAGATATTCACCTCCACGATCAGAACGTAGAAATTTAATCTTCTTGTTACGTTGATTCTCTACCTTACTTTGAAATTCCTTAAACTTCTCGAAAGTTTCGGACTTATGTTTCATGAAATAGATATACCCATATCTACTCAATTCATCCGTGAAGGTAAGAACATAACGATAACCACCGCGTGATGCTACACTCATTGGTCCACACACATCAGTATGTATGATTTCCAATAAGTCTGTAGCTCGCTCCATCATACCAGAAAATGGAGTCTTAGTCATTTTACCCATCAGACATGCTTCGCATCTTTCAAGTGATTCAAGAAGTCCATCGTGGAGTTTCTTCATACGCTTCACTCCGATATGACCAAGACGACAGTCCCACATATAGGTCGAGTTATCGCTCAATTTCAAACGTTTAGCCTCAATGTTATTTATTTGTGTATTACTACAATCGAGATTCAATAAGAATAGACCATCTATCAAAGGTGCATGTGCATAAAACATATTACTCATATAAATTGAACAACCATTATTCTCGGACTTAAACAAGTAACCGTCTCACAATAAACAAGATCCAGATATAATGTTCATGCTTAACGCAGGCACCAAATAACAATTGTTTAAGTACAAAAATAATCCCGATGGTAGATGAAGAGGTAGCGTGCCGACCGCGATCACATCAACCTTTGATCCATTTCCAACGCGCATCGTCACCTCGTTCTTCGCTAGCTTCCGTTTATTCGCAACTTTTGTTTGAGTTACAAATATGAGCAACCGAACCAAGATCAAATACCCAGCACTACTACGAGTACTAGTGAGATACACATCAATAACATGTATATCGGATATACCTTTCTTCTTGATGTTGCCGTTCTTCAAATCCGCCAAGTACTTTGGGTAATTCCGCTTCCAGTGACCTTCTCCCTTGCAGTAAAAGCACTCGATCGTGGCTTAGGTCCAGCCCTGGTCTTCTTCGCGGCAACTTTCTTACCGCCCTTCTTGAAGTTTCCCTTTTGCTTAGACTTGCCTTTCTTGAATTTGGTGGTCTTATTGACCATCAACACTTGGTGCTCTTTCTTGATCTCCACTTCTGCAGATTTCAACATGGAGAAGAGTTCTGGCAACGTCTTCTCCATGTTTTTCATATTGTAGTTCATCACAAAGTTCTTGTAACTTGGCGGTAGTTATTGGAGGACACGGTGAATCCCCAAAGAATTAGGAATCACTATACCCAAACTTTGGAGTTTGTTTGCGTGCCCAGACATCTTAAGCACATGCTCACTAACGGAGCTGCCCTCTTCCATCTTGCAGTTAAAGAACTTTTATGAAGCCTCATAACTCTCAAGCTGGCGTGAGCCTCAAATATCATTTTGAGTTCACGGACAATATCATGTGGGTCATGGTTCTCAAACCTTTTCTAAAGCTCGATTCCAAACCATACAAGATAGCACACTAAATCGTGAGATCGATTCTTAGAAGCGAGGAAAACATTCTTTACCTCATCGGTAGCATCACCGCAGCGGTCACCCAACGGTACATCCAAAGACATAGGTCAAATTACCGATTGAGGACAATCCTCAAATTGCGGAACCAATCCGCGAAGTTGCTTCCATTGTTTTTCAACTTTTCTTTCTCTAGGAATGCATTAAAATTGATGGTAGGGGCCGTCATTGATCTACAACATATTTGCAATAGTTTAGACTAAGTTTATGACAAATTGAGTTCTAATTAATAGTTAAATTAATCTAGGTGAACTCCCACTCAAAACAATATCCCTCACATTGTTTTAGTGATCACACGAACCAAATCCACCACATCAAAACCGATCATCACGAGAGTTGATGTAGCTTTAATGGCGAACAATCAACAAGTTCATCATATCTGCTATATGACTCATGCTTTACCTTTCGGTGATCCTTGTTCCGAGACCATGTCTGTACATGCTAGGCCCGTCAAGATCAAACCTTAGCTTCTGCATGAGCAAAACTGGCTTGCTCACGTTGTATACACTCGCATAATCTAACACACCTGATCATCATGTGGTGCTTCGAAACAACGAGCTTTCAATAAGTGTCGCTGAAAGACAACCATATGGCTCCTGCCGGTTGCCAACTTACGGAATAGACACGCGGGTCTTAACAGAATTTAAAGACAACCATATGGCTCCTGCCGGTTGCCAACTTACAATAAGGAACATTGCATACATCAAATATAATCACAATCATGACCATATCACATCACAGCACACCCCTGCAAAACAAAGTGAGACGCCTCTAATTTTCTTTACATATTTTACGTGGTTTGGGGCTTTCAATAAGTGTCGCTCTAACTTATGAACAAGAACCACAACGTTGATGCTTGAACTATCAAGTGCCCGTTGTAAATTGGATTTATACTATGATGGAAGAGACAGGCACCCGTAAAGCCACTTATGCAATACAAGTTGCATGTCGAACGTGGAGCAAGTCTCATGAACGATGTCATGTAAGGTTAGCCCGGGCCGCTTCATCCCATCATACCGCAAGATGCAAAGTACACAAGAAGCAATTGATAATAAAAGCACCACCGTCCACAATGACCATTGTGTTCTACTCGTGCAACAAATCTACATATAGACACGGCTCTGATACCACTGTAGGGGTTCGTAGCATGGAAAAACAAAAAATTTCTACCGCATGCAAACAAATAAGCCAAGATCTATCTACTAGATTGTAGCAACGAGTCGATAGAGGAACTCACCCTCGAAGACTCCAAAGTGGTTAACGAGAGCAGATTCTTGTGGGTGATGTAGTCGTACTCTTGCCGATCTCAAGATCGTGTAGACGATCCTTCCACATTGTGTTCGGCTTCCACAATGTCACAAATTTTCTACTCGATGAAGACCTTCCTCTCCCTTGTTCCAGCAGGCAGCGGAGGTTGTAGCACACTCCTCGCGATTCCGGCAGCACGACGGCGTGGTACAGGAAGTAGAGGGGAGATCTCGCAGGGCTTCTCCTTAAGCCGGAGCGAGTATGGTGGACTATGAGAGAGGCCTTGGCGATCTAGGGTTTAGAGACACCAAGGGGAGAGGCTAGCCGGCGGCTAGGGTTTGGGATCACCCTCAACTCGGCGAGTTAGTGGTGCCCTAGGCGGCGACAGGGGGTGGTGGTGCCGGCGGCTTAGGGCTAGGGTTTTGGTGGTGTTGGGTGTGTCGAAGAGGGGCAGCCCTGCCCCTCCTTTTATAGGTGGGAGGGCGCCGGCCAAGGGGAGGGAGTCCTCCCCCAAGTCGGCCTCCTTGGCCGGCGGGTGGAGGGAGAGGAACTCCTCCCCAAGTAGGTTTCCTACTCTCCCTCCACCAAGCAAAACTGCTGTTTGACTTTTCAAATTGGCGTTTGACTTTTCAAACTAGGATTTGATTTCTCCCTTTATTTTGCTCAGCCATGATACCTAGTACATGATGCAACCATTCCACATTGTTATGACACATTCATGTACCCTTCCCCTCCGGAGTGCCGGACCTTCCGGACCCTTCTAGAACATTCCTGGTGAAAACACCGGAATCATTCCCCAACTCCGAAACAGGACTTTCCTTATATGAATATTATTCTCCGGACCATTCTAGATCTCCTCGTAATATCCCGGATCCCATCTGAGACTCCGAACAACATTCGGTCTCTTACTCATCATTCCATAACTACTCAACAACATCGAATCCTTAAGTGTGTCTCCCTACGGTTCGTGAATTATGCGGACATGATCGAGACACTTCTCTGATCAATAACCAATAGAGGAATCTGGAAATTCATATGGCTCCCACATATTTCTATGATTACTTTGCGATCGAATGAACCACTTACATACGATACCAATTTCCCTTTGTCTCATGATAATTTACTTATCCGAGGTTTTGATCGTCGGTATCTCTGCATACCTAGTTCAACCTTGTTACTGATAAGTACTCTTTTCTCGTTCCCGTGGTATGTGATCCCTTGTGAGCCAGTCACATGCTTGCAAGCCAATTGGATGACATTCCACCGAGAGGGCCCAGAGTATATCTATCCGTCATATGGATGGACAAATCCCACTCTTGATTCATGTGTCTCAACCCATACTTTCCGAACACTCAATGCCACCTTTATAGCCACCCAGTTACGGTGTGGTGTTTGATGTCATCAAAGCATCCTTCCGGTGATGGTGATAAGCATTATCTCATGGTCGAAGGAATTAGGTTACTATGTATCAGAAAGCTTATAGCAATTGAACTATTAAAATGACTTGATCTTTATGCTACGCTTATCTATAGGAGTATGTCTATCATACCATTCTCCTAATGATATGATCTTGTTGTTAATAACATCTCAATGTTCATGATAGGGAAACCACAATCATCTATTAACCAACAAGCTAGTATCATGAAGAGGCTTTACTAGGGACTCTAATTTAGTTTACAAATCACACAAGTATTAATGTTTCCTGGTTAATACTGTTATAGCATGAATGTAAACATTTATAATAAACACAAAGATATAATAATAACTACATTTATTATTGCCTCTAGGGCATATCTCCAACACTTAGGTTGGAAACCTAGTAAAGGGTATTACCTGTAGGAAAGCTAGCAACGATAAAGAATTCTCTAGAAGTAATATAATGGGTATTCAAATGAGAATATTCCGTTATATATTTTAGTGCGATAATTCTTTGTTATGATGCAATATGCCATTGGATACTAATCAAAATTATTTTCCTGATATACAGAGTTATGGCACCAAAGTTTCCAAAACAGACTTTGGTAAGGAAAGAGGAGACTCTTGATGATTATCAAGGATCGTTTACAGACCAACTTCGTCAACTTTTAAAGCTCTTTAATTGTCCAACTAGAATTCCAGTGAACACTATCACTTACCTAGATGGCCGGATGTTATCCAAGTATCATGTGAGTATCCAAATTCCAGAGAAGCTTGGATTATATCACGATCTACCGATAGGAGAAGGTAGGAGTCATTTAGCAGCCTATCATGTTGCTATTGTAGAGGCAATAGCAAATATCCGGGAGCAGAAAACCAAGGAGCTAGAAGGTAGCACATTCTCTGTGATACCTCATGATTCTATAGACTCGGAGCCTATACCAGATCATCTTACTTTGGTTAAGAAGCATCCTAAGTTAGCTTCCAAGTTTATGGATAGATACCGAACACTCGTTGCGTCTTTTTATAAGACTCATCAAGTGATTGTTGAAGACAAAAATGATATGTTAGAGGATCTAACTGATCCGGAAAGGAGGAAGCAGTTAGCATTCCAGCTGGAGAAAGAAGCAGGTAGTAGTACAACACCTATCTTTAAGGATATACCGATAGATCCGGAATATTTTATACCATATCCATACTCACCAAGACTTGAACCTACACATGATCCTACTATAGATATGCGGTATGCAGTACCACAGGGCTCAGAGGATGGTTCTGACTCAGAACTTCCTATTGAGAATTCAGATGGTTGGAGGATGGGATCATATAATGAATCTCATGAACACCAGATATCCACAGATGGTTCTGACAGAAATGTTGGACAATCCAGTTGGATGGGTGAAAGAATGAACCTTAATAATAGAAGTAGAAATACCATGTCAATAGATGATCAGGATGAAGAAGAGGATCCTGAAGAGAGAGTGTTTGAATCATCAACATCTTCTCAAAACCCAGGGAATATACATTATCCAGTATTCAATTATCTTGTCCACGAGAGCACCTGGGAAGTAGCAGGATCTGCGTATTCTGTTGACAACTCAAGGAATGTAGCTCAGGTGATGCAGGCTGGAGATAATGTTGAATATGTTTCTGAAGACTTTTCAGCTGAGCTGGAGAGAGTCGATGCGCTCAGGTTGAGTAATGACTCAAGTCCTGACACTTCAGATACAGAGTATGTTCCTTCTGGAAGGCCATATGTTCCACAAACTGTGCGACGAACAACACATCAACACGATTGGACATCAGGCATGTACGATGAGCGTAGTTACTATTAGAAAGAGACAAGTAGTCAACAGTATCAAGCACTGTGTATTGTACTCTAAATAATAAGGTAGTTAGATGATTACGGTATTTTGTGAATATACCTATATGGTATATGTTGTAAGAACTTTGTATCATTATGATAATGTGTATAATATGTGAAATGCATATTTGGATTTTCCTTGGATCTTCACTGTGTGACTAGTTCTGTGCGTAAAGTCGAGCTCAGAATACATGTGCATGATGTAATTATGAGTATTCGCTTTATGTTGCAGGACTAGGGGGTCATGGATACGGGTGTAGAAATGGAAACTGAGCAGCAGCGGATGGAGCGTGAGGCCAAGGAAAAGGCCGATGCTGATACAGCAAATCAAGGAGCATTTCCACCACCACCACCAATGAGGTCGTTAATGCAGCAGAACTTTATGCAATACATGCAAATGATGCAAGAGAACCAGAATAAGTTCATGGAGGAGTTGCTGGGCGAGCAAATCAGAGGGCACCTGAAGGAGGAGGAGTGCGTTTATCTGATTTCCAGAATGCAAGACCGTTACCTTTTGCATCAGCTCCTGAACCAATGGATGCAGAAGACTGCTAGCAGATACAGAAAGGAAGCTGAAAACTGTGGGTTGCAATGATGAGGAAAAATTGAGGTATGCAACTCATCTGTTGGACTGCTGACATCATGGTGGGAAAATCAGTTAGCCATGCAACAACCAGGAAGGGAGTTTACCTGGGAGGAGTTCAAGAAGAGATTCCGTGAATATCATGTTCCAAAAAGTGTCATGGAGTTGAAGCAGAGAGAGTTTGAGGAGCTTTAGCAAGGATATACTAGTGTCATGAAGTACATCCGGGAGTTTATCCAACTGTCTCGCTATGCTGAGGAGGATGTTAACACTGAAGAGAAGCGGAAGAAGCGTTTCCTGCATGGATTAAATCCGTTTGTGAGGATGCAGCTAAGGTTAGCCAATAAGCAAACTTATCAGCAGTTGTTAGATGCATCCATTACTTTTGAAGATGATTATAAGAATGTCCAAGAGGATCGGAGAAAGAGAGCCAAGAAGGAAACCAACAGAATTCAGGCAAGCAAACCAAAACCTAACTTGGAGTTCAAACCTCGGAATAGAAATTATGGCAACAACAACAATAACAACAACAATAACAAGGGCAGTAGTGTAAATCAATCTAATCCGAGAAGGAATGTTATCTGTAACAACTGTGGAGTTCTAGGGCATTTCCAGAGGGAGTGCAAAAAGCCTGTAGTGATCTGTTACAGTTGTGGCCAGAAGGGGCATATCAAGCCAGATTGTCCGAGCAAACCACCGGGAGGATGGCCTACCAAGGGAGGAGGACAAGCTAGTGGAGGAAATGGACAGCCCAATAAAGGGGGAAACAATGGCAAGAACAATAATGGCAAGAGAAACCGACCAACCGGAAAACTGAACTGTGCAACTCTCGAGGAGGTGGATAATTCGGAGCATGTAGTGATAGGTACGCTCAATATCTTTACCAATTCCAAAAGTTAATGCATATGAGGGGCAGACTTCCTTGGAAAGCATTAATGCCTCTTTTATCACCCTCATTCCAAAAATTGAAGCTCCGTTGACACCTGTTGATTTTAGGCCTATTTCTCTGCTAAACAGTGTCCTCAAGATTATAACCAAAATTCTGGCTAACAGACTACAAAAGTTTATCCTTAAACTTGTCCATAAGAACCAGTATGGTTTTCTGAAACAAAGGTTTATTCAAGATTGTCTAGGTTGGGAATTTCAATTCCTTGATCAATGCTACAAGTCCAAAGAAGAAATTTTAATTCTTAAGCTTGACTTTGAAAAAGCTTTTGATAGAATTGAGCATTCAACAATTATCAATATTCTCAAAGCCAAAGGTTTTGGTGATAGATGGATTTCTTGGATTCAGTTAATCTTTGGTTCGGCTTCCTCCTCTGTTTTTTTAAATGGAGTGCCTGGCAAGAAATTTTATTGCAGAAGATGTGTAAGGCAAGGAGATCCTTTATCTCCTCTCATGTTCGTCTTGGCTGCTGATCTTCTTCAAAGCATCCTCAATAAAGCAATGAATATTGGTCTTCTCTCCCTTCCCATTGAGGGTGTGTTCTGTCCTGATTTCCCTGTTGTGCAGTATGCAGATGACACTTTACTAATCCTTAAGGCCGACTCAGAGCAATTATTGTGCCTCAAGGCCCTCCTTCATACTTTTGCTCTCTCCACTGGACTCCAAGTTAATTATTCTAAATCTAGTATGATGCCAATTAATATGGACACTGTGAGGCTAGAGCACTTTGCCAATACACTCTCATGCCTCCCTGGAACATTGCCATTCACCTACCTTGGACTGCCTTTAAGCCTTAATAAACCTACAGTGGAACATTTTCTGCCTATTGTTCAGAGAGTTGAGAGAAGATTGTGTGGGATTTCTGATTTTCTTAATTATGGGGGGAAATTGCAGTTAGTCAAATCTATTTTATCATCCCTTCCCATATATTATATGAGTTGTTTCGATCTTCCTATCACTATTAAAGATCAGCTAATTAAGTATATGAGACAATGCTTGTGGAGAAAGAAAACATCTGATGTTCAAGCTAGGGGTCAAGCTCTTGTTGCATGGAATAAAGTTTGTAGACCAAAGAACCATGGGGGATTGGGGGTGCTTGACCTTAATGTTCAAAACTCAGCACTTCTTTTGAAGAATTTGGATAAATTCTACAATCATAAGGATATCCCATGGGTTCACCTTGTCTGGAACACTTATTATTGCAATGGTAAACTACCTGGAAGAAGTCTGGAGGGATCCTTTTGGTGGAAAGCTCATCTGAAATTGGTTGAAATATTTAAAGGAATTGCAAAGTGCTCGGTGGGTGATGGAAAATCCACCCTTCTCTGGTCTGATATGTGGAATGATGGCTGTCTACAGCATAAGCTTCCTCATCTTCTTTCTTATGCAAAAAAACCCACACATCTCTGTCCATGAGTTCCTACAGACAGCTAACATACAAGATCACTTTTTTCTCCCTCTGTCACAGCAAGCCTACCAGGAATATCAAAGCCTTGAGCAAATACTCAGTGATGGCATGCAGGGGGAACTGACAACTAGAGTTATATTTGGGGCAGTAATATTTTTTCAGTCCAAAAGGCTTACTATTCATTATCAGGTTATCAGCCTGTTCAGCCACATTTTTTCTGGTTGTGGAAATCTTCTTGTCAACAAAAGCATAATTCTTCTTCTGGCTCTTGCTCCTTGATAGGCTAAACACACGGAACCTTCTGAAAGGAAAGGATTTACTCTGGCTTCATATGAATGTGTGTTTCATGGCTGCACCAGTGAGGAAACTATTCTACACTTATTTTGGGGCTGTCCTTTTGCAAAAGCTTGCTGGGCTGAAATTTCCCATGTCTCAGAGGCTGATCACAATCTTTTTGAAGCTTTAGCCAATATTAAAAAATATCTTAAAGTCCCTTTTGCAATGGAAATTATTATCCTAGGAGCTTGGGGCATATGGATGTGCAGAAACAATGAAATTTTCAACAACAATCATGCTTCTCTTGAGGAATGGAGGGCTATTGTCGCTCAGGAGTTAAGATGGGTTCTGTATAGAATTAAGAAAAAGAATTATCAGGGCCTCAAAGATTGGATTAGAAATAATTTAGACAGGAGATAGCTGCTCTGAATGTTATCCCTCTTTTGAGGTGGCCTGAAACTTGTAAATACATCTTTGTAACTCTATATGATTTATAAAAATTGCAGTGGGGTTCTTTACCCTACTGTTTTACCCTCAAAAAATATCCTTACTAATCCCGGCAAAGTTCTATTTGATACTGGTGCAACTACTTCATTCATTTCTGAAGAATTTTGTGATAAGTTCGGGATTAGAAGGGCAACGTTAGAAAGTCCTATGAACGTAATTACGGCAGGAGGGAATGTGATTATACGCCACATAAAACAAGATCAGGTTATCTCGATCTATGGTTGTACATATTTCGCAGACCTTTATGTGATTCCTTTGAAGGGAATTGCAGTAGTACTAGGGATGGATTGGATGATGGAACACGGAGCTCAGATAAATTGTGAGGAGAAGATTGTCTCAATCAAAACTCCAAGTGGAGCAAGGATAGTTTACCAAGCAGACAAACAAAGTCATATCATGGTGGATCTGCAGTTGAATTCAATGAAAGAAGTTAAATTAGAAGAGATCCCTGTAGTTAATGAATTCCAAGATGTTTTTCCAGCGGAATTACCAGGAATGCCACCAGACCGGGAGATAGAGCTCATAATTGACCTAATACCTGGTACAACACCAATAGCTCAAGCACCCTATAAAATGGGACCCAAAGAGTTGAAAGAACTCAAGGAGCAAATTGATGAGTTAGCAAGAAAAGGATTTCTACAGGAAAGTGTATCTCCATGGGGAACACCAGTAGTCTTTGTGGATAAGAGAGATGGTGGAAGACACTGTGTGGTGATTATAGAAATCTGAACAACGTGACGATCAAGAATATGTATCCTTTACCAAGAATTCAAGATTTGTTTGATCAAGTGAAAGGAGCTAGAGTATTTTCAAAGATCGATTTAAGATCTGGATACCATCAAATAAAAATCAAACCGGAAGATGTTCCAAAAACAACATTTGTCTCAAGATATGGACACCATGAGTATCTGGTGGTACCATTTGGTTTGACTAATGCACCGACAATATTCATGAATCTGATGAACAAGATCTTCATGCCATATTTGGATAAGTTTGTCATCGTCTTTATTGATGATATTCTGATATATTCCAAGGATAAGGAAGAGCATGCTGACCATTTGAGAACAGCATTGCAGACTTTAAGAGAACATAAGCTTTATGCTAAGTTCAGTAAGTGTGAGTTCTGGTTAGATGAGGTAGAATTCCTCGGTCATGTGATTAGTAAGGATGGGATTGCTGTGAATCCATCCAAAGTTCAGTCGGTACTAGAGTGGACTGCACCGACCAATGTGAAGCAAATTCGAGGTTTCTTAGGAATGGTTGGTTATTATCGGAGATTCATAGAAGGGTTCTCCAAAATAGCCGGACCAATGACCAAATTATTAAGGAAGAATACACCATTCAAGTGGGATGAGAAGTGTGAAGCAAGTTTTCAAGAGTTGAAGACTAGATTAACCACAACTCCAATCTTAGCGGTTCCTGAAATAGGGAAGGATTTCACTGTATATTGTGATGCATCTAAAGAAGGTTTGGGTTGTGTATTAATGCAAGATCGGAAAGTGATTGCTTATGGTTCAAGATAATTGAAACCACATGAAGTCAACTATCCAACTCATGATTTAGAGTTAGCAGTAGTAGTCTTTGCGCTGAAAGGATGGAGGCATTTTCTTTATGGAGCCAGATGTGAGTTATACACTAACCATAAAAGTCTCAAGTATTTCTTCACTCAAAAGGAATTGAACATGAGGCAGAAGCGTTGGTTGGAATTAATCAAGGATTATGATTTAACAATCAATTACACCCCAGGGAAAGCAAATGTTGTAGCAGATGCTTTAAGCAGAAAGAGTGCAGATATTCAACCAACCAATAGAGAGTTACCAAAAGAGTTACAAATGGACTTGGAAAGGTTAGAACTTCAATTCATCAGGACAGAGGTTCTTGGAGGATTAGCGACTATGCAGGTAGTTGCAGAGCAGGACAGTGATCTTAAGCAAGAAATTTTTAGACATCAAGAAAAAGATCCTTTTATTGCTGAGGAAATTCGGAGGATATCTCAAGGGCAAAAATCAGTTTTTCGCCTTGGAGATTATGGACCTTTATGGTTTCAAGATCGTCTATGTGTTCCAGATGTGACTGAGATCAGAAATGTCATACTCAAAGAAGCACATGATACACCCTATTCCATACATCCAGGGAGTAATATGGATTTGAAAGAACTATTCTGGTGGAATAACATGAAAAGAGATATTGCTAAATATGTATCTGAATGCCATACTTGTCAAAGGGTGAAAGATGAACATCAAAGTCCAGCAGGACCATTACGACCCTTAGAAATTCCTGAATGGAAATGGGAGCAAATAGGCATGGATTTTATCACAGGATTACCGATGACACCAAAAAGGAAGGATATGATATGGGTAATTGTGGACCGACTCACTAAGAGCACACGTTTTATTCCAGTGAATCAAAAAGATAATGCCGAGAAGTTAGTTGAAGTATATGTTAAAGAGATAGTAAGTAAGCATGGAGTACCCAAGAAGATCGTAACTGATAGGGGATCGGTGTTTACTTCAGCATTTTGGAAGCAATTGCATGAAGCACTTGGTTCAAAATTAGATTTCAGCACGGCATATCATCCTGAAATAGGAGGTCAAACTGAAAGAACAAATCAAATACTAGAAGACATGTTGAGAGCCTGTGCACTAGATTTTGGAGGAACATGGGAAGATCACCTACCATTGGCAGAATTTTCTTACAATAATAGCTATCAGAGTAGCCTGAAGGCAGCTCCATATGAGGTTCTGTATGGAAGAAAGTGTAGATCACCAATATGTTGGTATGAACCTGGAAGCAGCAAAGAATTTGCACCAGATTATATCAAAGAGAGACAAGACATCATTGATAAGATCAGGGATAGATTGAAAACAGCCCAGAGCAGGCAGAAAAGTTATGCGGATCAAAGCCGAAGATCATGGCATCCAGAAGTGGGAGATATGGTCTATTTGAAAGTAAGTCCAATGAAAGGAATAAAAAGATTCGGAGTTAAAGTGAAATTGAGTCCAAGATATATTGGACCATTCAAGATACTGAGTCAAAACAGAACTATAGCTTATGCTTTAGAGTTACCATCAAGATTGGCTCAAGTGCATAATGTTTTCCATGTGTCACAACTTTGCAAATGTTTGAAAGTTCCTGATGATGCAATAACACATCAAGAGATATAACTACAAGAAGACCTAACTTATATTGAAAACCCCTGCAAGATTCTGGAAGAAAACTGGAAAAGATTGACGAACAGGGTAATCAAATATTGCAAGGTACAATGGGAACATCACCCTGAGAGAGAAGCAACATGGGAGAAGGAAGAGGATTTAAGAAAATCTTATCTAGAACTATTCAGGTACATCTCCACAAACTTCGGGGGAAGTCTGTAACATCCCGGTATTTAGGACCTAATGAAGGGTAGATTTTGGAATAGGTATTGTTGCATGCATTCATTTGTGAAAATGCGGGTAATTGTTTTGCCAAATAAAACCCTTGAGTGATCAATGTTTCTTTCTTACTTTGAGAGTAGGTTTAGTCTTAAAGGAGGATTGCTATAAACTTTGACATGATCTTAAAGGAATGGTGTGTGTCTTAAAAATGAATTTCAATTTTAAATTTGAATGCTTGAATAATAATTAAAATGATTTGGATATAATATTTGAATTTTTAAATTAATTAAGAGAAAAGTTTTATAACTTAAATCTTATTCAAAAGCAATATGGTATATGAAGTTCATTTCTTATTCATAAACAAATTACAGAGAATAACTTACTAAAGTTATTCCAAACTTTACAATTCACACAAGAGAAAAGAATAAAATATTCTTTATTAATAAATATATAATCTTCATTACAAATAAACCAAATAAAGATTACAAGAATTATAAAAGGAAAATTACAAAAGATTAAGAAAAGTACATTTGTATATCTACTAACAATCCTATATCTAAAACTACACTAAATCTTCATCTTTATCTTTGTACCTGCAAGCAAAGATTAAATAGGAAACAAATAAGATTAGTGTTAGAATGTTTCTCTCAGATATGTCAGTGAGGTGCACTTGACAATCTCATCATTGAGAAATGATAAAGGGGCAAGTTTCGCCAATATGAAAGATTTCATCTTTCATAAATTCAAAGCCAAAATGCAAATGACAGCCAAAAGGGACCAATTCACCAGTCAGGGTAAAAGTAGTTTGGTAATGGTAAGTTCAAAAATTCTGAACCTATCCACATGTGCATAGCAGGCACACAAGCTGCACACACAGCATGCAAAAGGGTGTGCTATCGACCTCACAAGCACATCTTGATATCACAAAACCATAGCACAGCCGTGGAGGAGCACACTAGTGCATCAGTCCACTACACAACACACCAGCATAGCCAGGGTGGACAGCAGTTAAACCAAGAACAGCAACCAAACCAACCACCCAGATCAACCCAAACATCACTAGGATGGTGACATAAGGAGGGGAATAGATCAGGTGGATAGCAAGGTCAAGCCCAGGAGCTAGGAGGAGCAGGCAAGCTCAAGAGCAAGCTAAGGAGCCAGCAAAAGCAGATCAAGATCAAGACCAAAATCAAGATCATCATCAATATACTACACCAACATCAAATCTTGTGGTGAGTCTCATAAAACCATCACATGCTTTCATCAGAATATCTAAACAAAAGAATGTGTTGCTTTATGTAATGATCTCTCAATAAGCACCCAAGAGGGGTGAATCTATCCTAGAGATTTCAAGTATAAGGATAAGAAATCAAGCTCCACCACAAGCACTAAACCCTCAGACCAGCATCACTAGGTTTAGTGTTATTTTTGCAACTTAGATCATTTTCATTTGATCTTACCAGATCAGGGCACATCACTCAAAGAGAGAGTAGCACCTCTAAATCTATAAGATTCAAACAAACTATTGCCCAACTAACTAGGAATCACATCCTAGAGCCTCAGACCAACATCATAGGCAGGAAAGATAATAAAATCTTCCATATCATCTTATCAGTTTTAATCACAAGCATAATCAAGCTAAGCCCAGAAATAAGACTCAATCACTTGTGTGCCAAATCATATTGGTATCACAAGGACAGGTTGTATATGAACTAAAACTAATCCTTGTTCAGAATCCACACATAAAAGGGACAACCAAATATATATCATTTTCCTGAAGCTAAGTGCCAGGAATCAACATTAAAATGAATCTATACATCCATAGAAAATCATTACATATAATGATTTGATTCAGAGTGTATCATCTCAAACAAACCCATATTATAATTACAGTAAGCAACCATTGAGAGAAAACTACTGTTAGTATGAGAAATCTGACAGTAGAGTAAACTCTCAGACCAACAACATAATCCAATCAAGGATTTTATTGAAACAACTAGCATGGATCATGGCGGATTACCACTAGGACAAATCTGACAGGCAACTAGTATCATCAAAGCTACTATAAATCCTTAACCACAGCAGACAATCATTTCCCATGATCAAATATGATCAACACTAGATCTAAAGCATCATAGATATGATCAACAGGGGGGTGATGAACCCTAATCCAGAGATGAAACCAATCAGCACATAATCACTCAACATGAGAAGCCACTAGCTACACACCAAAAATAATCAAGGCAGTAGCATGGACAAACACCACAGAGACCACTTACCCGAGGTCCTCGCTGATGAATCGAAGAGGAAGCAGAGGGGTCGACGAACCGCGACGGCACAGGGAGCACACATAGGGGCGCTGCAACCTTCACCTGCCATGGCGGCGGCCGCAGCAGCGCACGAGACCAGCACACCACCGCAGACGGGATCGCGACGGTGGCGACAACAACTTTTCTGAACCCTAGGGTTCGGGAATGGGGTGGAACTGACCACGGGGAAGCCCTGGAGTCAAATCCAAGTGGATAGGACGAAAGAGCATCGTCGACAACCCCAACCTGCACCATGGCGGCGGCCAGAATGGCCGACGACGGTGAGAATCGACGGTGGCGGCATCGCCGACCACGGGTGCGAGTCAGGGGAGGAGGAGATAAGGTCGAGGGAGAGAGGAGGCAGAGTGGGCTGGGTGGGCCAAAACCCTTCGGGGTAGTTTTTTGACCCTGCCCTTTTAGGCCACCTTGGCCAATAAGCCCAAGGGGCCAGCCCAAGTTATTTAATAAATCTTTTGATCAATTAGAAAAGACCAAAATGCCCCTGACCTAAATAAAATTATAGAAAATAAAATAAAAGTCCAAAAATTATAAATAAAATATTTTTGGATTCACAATAATCCACTCTGTCCAAATAAAATAAGATATCAAATTTTGGACATTCAAATTTTTATAAGAATTTTGTAATTTAAATATTCCTTATGGAATTGTACAAAATTATTGAAAGGTGATAAAAATAAATAAAAATCACTTTCATTATTCATTAATATTATAGTATTTTTGAAAAATACTAAATAAATATTTAGTAATAAAATTATTGTATAATTAATAATTCCTAAAAAGAATTATTAAATCAATAAAAGTCAAATAAAGGGAAATAAAATAAAATAACTCAATATATGTTATAAATATTAAAAAGAAATATTTATAAATCCTTTATTACTCAAAAGGGAACTTTTGGGGGTAAATGCATATAAATTTAAATAATGCATTACATTACTTGCATAATTATTTTGCTTCTTTAAATATTGTCCTTACCGGGCAATAATGATGTTTTTGTAGAACTAGAAGCTCAAGGTCCAGTGCAAGCATCAGACTTCACTACCTTGTCATCACAAGGCAAGTTCATCACTTTCTCATGTCCTTTGAAGAGTCTTTATCAAAGTATTTGCAAATTGTGTGTTATCATATATGATATAAAAGAAAGAAATTATTATTTTCATAAATAAAGAAATCATAGATATCATCCTAAGTGGTGATATAATGGAGCAATAGAACTTAGGGTTCTATTTGCAACAATGATGAATAAGTAGGGACTTAACAACCCCTGACATCAGTGATTCTAGCGCTGTATATTACGCGTTAGCCATGAGATTTGGAATGTGACAGAGAAGTCAGCTGTATCTTCTTCCTCTCGCATGAAGCCGGATGTGCAGGTCGTGGTTGTTATCCTCGTAGCGTGCATATTGATTGGTAATTCGTAGAGGATATGCAGCATATGGGTGGGAACCCTCAACGTCCCACGATAGTTCTGACATCTAACGGTTTATACAAACCATTGCCGTAATTCATTTTGTGGGCATGGTGTACACCAAGGAGGCATGCGGGGTCACGAAGGGGGCAGTGATTGGCTTGGACCAACTACTAGGCCCCACTTCATGGAATTGTGGACGGGAAAGTACGCCCGGTTGTGCAACAAGGAGTTGATCTCTCATGGGTAAAGTAATGCACCTCTGCAGAGTGTAAGAATTCTAACTTGTTACTCCCTGTTCCGGGAAGGAGCTACGAACGCGACAGGAAAGGAACTCCATGAAAGTTCTGGTCAACCTGTGAAGGCTGATTGTCATAGTTTTTTTTTTTATAAAATCCATCTTTGAAGAAAGATTTACAAAAAACTGCATAGTGCCAAGGATTTATAATCCGAGGTGGTAGTTAGAACATCAAACTTCCCACCTTGCATATAATGAACTTGTTGGGTAGCGCTGTTACTCATTCTTTCCTTTGATCCCTTGCTTAGATTCTGAGGATCCCGAAGACGTGCCAATGTATGTAGCCGAATGCCAAGAAGACGTGTTCTACGAGGAACCTGATCTATCCGGAGGAGTTGAAGGCGTGGACTACGAGATCCGCTACGGTGTCGATGAGAACGAGTCCACTTAAGTGTCTAGTTAGTAGTAACTAACGGAGCCGAGCAGCATGAACTCTATAGAATAAGCTGTTGAGCCCCACTCCTTGTCGGAGTTGTTACTTTTAAGTTTCCGCTGAACATCTTATATTTTGGTTTGTAAGTTGGATCTTTTGGAAGTCTGGAACTTCCAGTATTGTAATAATAATAAAGTGTGTACTTTGGTAATATGGGCCCGCAATGTTTCTGTTGTACCACTCTAAGGGATGTGATATTTACAGAACGGTGTTTTGTGGATGTCATATCAACGACTATAGTGTACTACACATGCAGTGGTATATTGGGTCACCGCACGACTATACAAGCCAGACCTATGGGAGCCTTTAGGGACAGAACAACTCATATTGCACACAGCGAACCGATCCCTGTAACTCGACGTATTGCCATTATAGTGATTTATGGCAGGAATAGGATCCCGCCACCGTCATGGGATTTGAACCTGGGTAAGCTATGTTACCTCGTACCTGCCAACCTTCCGCCTTACCCCACGTCTAAACACGCACTGTAAGGACCCCTCCATGGCGTACTCGTCGGCAATACCACGACACAGGGGGTGTGGGTCGCTCGTGGCCCTCCTTCATCTCATCTTCTGGCTCCGTGAGTCTTCTGGTAAAATAGGAGTTTTGCCATATTTTCCGGAATTTTTCCTAAAGTTGATTTTCTACACAAAAGCAATTCTGCTGAACACAGCGCCAGTCTGTGTTAGTTATATCCAAATCACACAAGTTAGAGGAGAAACAATATTAAAAGTATTCGGGAAAGTAGATACGTTTTAGACGTATCAATGATTGAAGCATATTACATGTAATTCTGTTGTGTTTATGTGGTATTGAGCCATTGGAAATACAGTTTGATAATTGTTGAAGCAGGAACAAAGTAGTAGTGTAGTACCGAAGCATTGTTATTGTTGTGTAAGGACGAAGCTCGTAAATAGATACTTGGAAACATTTTGTACATGAGTTTGAAACATGTCACAAATGATCTGAAAGAACATATGTGGTATGAAAACCCAGAAAGCACATACATAGGAAGTAGGAAACTTAATATACAACAGCCTGAAGCATTGCATATATGTGACAATTGAAGCACCTCATTCCCACTTCCAGGCGCACAATTAGTCAAGCCAAGGAATTAGTGGCGGCGGCGGCGTCTCTAAGACTTGGACTCACCAGCACGGGCTACTTCAGTTCACACGTGTTGCAACCTGTCACCATGTTAATGACCAAGATCGGCAACAAAGCCGCCGCCGACACCAGAAACCCTCAATGGAGCATGGAGTGGCTGGCTTGTCGCGGTAGTTTCTAGTTGAAATCAGAAACCTTGTGGATCTCGGTGATTGTCCATCAATAACCTTGTTGTAAACAAAATACATGATTAAAACTATGATACTACTTGAGAACATCAAACTCCTTACAAGCGTTCTTTCCTGACAAAGCAGAGATAACCCATCTACAGTTATCCTAGAAAAATCCATGAGCTAGTGTGCTTATTCTAGGTGCCAACGCGTGTAAGATGCCATAAATTTGCGTCACATTCCAATGGCAGGTGCATGACAGGGAATGGCATGGTGGAGCGCGGCGTGGTGGATCTAGGTGTAGCGGTGAAACGGGGAGACAAATGAGGAGGCGACTACATTTGTGGAAGAATATACAGTAATAGACCTGAGATTAAGGGAGCAGTTAACGGACTGTTTGTTAGTTTTTTTTAATAGAATGACAGACTTTTGTGGGACGTGCGATCGAGGAAGGAATCCACGGCATAGGATTGTGACATAATCCCACTAGTCAAACAAAACAACGAACTCCTGTTTAGTTTGATGAGACCGGTCTAATTCCACAACTATTTCCATGTGCGCACCAAACAAGGGAATTGTACTAAAATCTATTTCCCCTGACTAATCCCCTAGGTAATTCTCTCTTTCTAACTTCCATTCCTCTGCCCTATTTTTGCCAAACACGCTGTAGAAGAATTGGTGTTCGTTTTGGACATAAATTTTTGGAAGTGTGTCTTATATTTGACAAGGATGCATATTTATACTAAACTTTCTTATCTTTTCATAAAATACTTTAAGTTTAAATGTATCATTCTTAGATATATCCTTTGATATACTATACCGTCAATGGATTTTTTTTTTTGTATAATTAGCATCTTTAGCAATGCAAAAATTCTCACTACGTTAAGATATGATCTCTTAACACAATTCTAGCACTTATTATTACAGTTGTTTCTAGTGCTATTTGTTGTAATTTTTATACTTTTTAGTTTAATGCATATGAAATTATTTTCTTAGCGTGGATTTTAGAATAAATCTAACTAGGCCAATATTTCACGGCCGCGAGCGCACTACTCCTAACACAACTAACGATCCGTCAATCAAGTACGTCCATGGAAGAACGATAGATGATATAGAAACTCACGAGTTTGGGGAAATATATATGGGCCATTAGAGAGAAACCCTAGCAAAAGCGCCCAAACCTCCTTCGATCCAGAGAAGGAAGCTGTATTGGTTTCGGAGATCGTGCGTGTGTACGTGGCTACTGTTTTTTCCAGGCCGGTTTTTATTTCGCGTGGCAAGGACCGTGGGTGGGTGCGTATAGGGGTTCAGTTTTTATTTCTAGCGTCGGCAGAGGCGCACCACGCACGTACGGTACGACGGACGAAAAACGGGGTGACGAAAACCACCTCAACATAAATAATAGAGATAGAGATAGAGATAGAGATTTGGTCAATAACGCCATGTCAGGTTTTATACAACAAAAATTACAGATATGCCATCATACATGCTTAACAGTTCACGCCCCATAATACATCACCTGAGAATCCGTCCTGCTCTTGGTCGCCTTTACATCATGGTTCGTTCAGCGACCATATGCCTAAGCTAAAACTAACACAAAGGATCCTGGAGCAAAGCCTCCGAGAGAAGAAGCACCCGTACCACAACGACCATCTCACATTACAATACATTAGTAATGTGGTACACATATGACATATGTTACATCATCTGCTAAAGAATGACACTGAAGCTGCTGCTGGCTGAAGCCACGGTGGGGCATCATGTCAATGATGCTGGCAAAATCAATTCACAGCATGCTGTTCCTGCTTCAAGCCTGCAGCCGTCATGACTCGCGAGTGTTTCCTCCATAAATACAACGGCCGGTCCATTTCCAACCTGTGTCACTTATCGCGGACTCCTGTTGCCGTTCGTATACAGACCATCTGTGCTGTGCGCCTCCATCTCCGCAAGCATCACGGACTTTGCCCGCTGGTACCTGTTCCTTTTCGCCGAGATTGCTGATATCGCTGCAGATGTAGATGTAAATCTAAATTAAACGCATGGCTTTCTGATATGTGCCAATATATACATTAGCGAAGATGCACAATTCGGCAGTGACTTGTGTTGCCTAGTTCAGGAATACCCAAGATCATATACTAGTTTGAATGACCGAGACACAATAATTATGAATATAAATCTGCTCCATTTGAAATTTTTCAGTAAATATAAAACCCAGCAAACGTTTCAGAACTAGCATGTGTCCTTCAGTAACTTGTATCATATGTAAAGAACAAAGAGGTTAATTAGATACTCCCTCCGACCCATATTAGTTGATTTGGATTTTTTAAAATTTGGATGAATCTATATATTAAATAGTGTCTAGATTCATCCAAATTTAGACAAATTTGAGTCAACTAATATGGGTCGGAGGGAGTACTTACAAGTCAAATCTTGAGGGAACTCAAAATCGTAGTCATAGGGTCCACGTCTGATGCACACTATATAGACCACTATAAGTATGACAAGCAGAAGAAGTCCAAACGAGGCTCCAAGTGCAATTTTGCCGGTTTTGTTCAAGCCTCCTTTCTCCCAGAATAATGCACAAGCAGGGAGAGTAGGAACCCCACACAGGCCTTTATTACCTGAGAGACTGCCAACACAACACATGTTTGTAAAACACAAGAGAATGAAATGAAGATTACGTACCATAGCTACTTGTTCCACTCGATCAAGTATGTAAGCATGTGATGTTTAATCCATCGGTTCACCCTCTACAGTGTGCACACCTGATCTCTGCTTGTTTGGTTGCAAGTAATATAAATTGAACATTTTCAAAGCAGAACATGTAATTTAGCTAACTCATTATCCCAAACAACAGCTTCATCCATTGGGTTGCATGCACCCTGTTCACCTTTGGGTTTGCACACCTGAATTTTCCTATACCGACTAGCAATGATGAGGAATGTATTCCAACGTTGCTATCTACATGTCACTCAGCATGACATGATGAGACCTAAACCAAGTCTTGGACCTTATTTGGGATCCTGGGACAAACAACCTGAGTACAGTAACTCTTCTTGATGGTTGCTCATGGATATGCTATTCAAACTTTATCGGAAGAAAATGAAAGTTTTGTTCGATGAAAACAGTGAAGATATCTTACTCTATCACACCACCATGCACGCCAACTGAATAAAGTATTTCTGGAACTTGCCCATCAAGTTCATTGCTGTTTAGTAAACTGCGCAAGAGGTAGTATCTAGTAAGTCAGTCTTGCTGTATAAATGTGCACACTGCACAGATTAAAAACCTATATCAACATCTCATTAACAAAATGACGACTGCTGTCAAACAATGTTCTTACACAGTCTGTAATTTGGATGAGCCTATGGTGCCAGGAATACTTCCGGTAAACTGGTTCGAGGACAGATCCCTATGAAACAAAAAGATTAATTGCTCAAAATGAATAGAACTTAGTAGCGAACAGTCATGTAGAAGCATAAGAACTACAAGAACAGAAATCCCAAAAAAGTAGAAGCTTTAGACTTACAACTTTGCACATTATAGTAAAAAAACTAATGGACTCACAGTGTTGCAAGTGAAGGTTGGCCTAAACCCGGCGGTAAGCTTCCAGTCAAGGAATTAGAGCTCATGTTCCTGGCCAGGCAGAACATAACATTTATTACCATTAAAAAGAACAGATCAGAACCTGCATATACCGCGGAAGTAAGATAACACACATTTCTATAGCTTAGAATCAAAGTATGCTCAGAAATATATGAGCACATATAAAATATGAAAGGTAAACCATGTAAACTTGATATGACGGACTAATGTGATTTATAGTTTAGGCTAAGAAATTGACCCTATTTCTCATAGTTTAGGCTAAGAAATAAGAACACCTCATTTGCTAAACGAGTCAAATCATCGAAGTCCAATTTACGATGGAAGCTGGTGTTCAGAGCTCACATCCCCTATGGAGGTTGCAGAATGTTCAGGACAGGAGTTAGTGTTAAGCGAAAGGACCCAGTTTGTCTTTGTATCTGCATTAGTGTTAATGAAATTCAGTAGGCTGTTTAGTTCTGGCATGGATGAATTACACGCGCTTGACATATTGTAGTTCAAGAAATGCGGTGTTCTGACAACCACATGCAAACAACCCAGCTTATTTATAATAAAATTGGAGAGGTCCAGCAGAAAGGAAAGCAACACCCAGGGAATATCAGCTCACAGATATAGTCCTAAATGAAAGACTACTACTCCTCTTTGGAAAAACAAAACCCAGATAGAATCTGAATTTGCGATTAAATTGACAGCAAGGACCACAGATCCTCAATCAGTGAAAACAGTTGAAGGCATGAGAAACCTAATATTGTAGATGATTAGACTAATGGGGATGGGAATGTGGAGGCTTTTAAGGGATTCATTTTGGTCGCACAACCTCCTACAAGATGTTCCTGCACTCGATGAACTGGCTATCCTATTTTTTGTTGAACCATTGTAGGTCTGCTAGGGCTGTGTGCATCTATTGATGCAGAGGCCGGGCAGCGTTCCCCATATCGAAAAAATTGTAGGTCTGCTGTGGTTGACAGGTGGGGTTGGAGAAGCCGCTCTGTTCATTCCAGGTGCATGTTATCATGTCTGTACGGGTCAAGGCTTGTTATTCTTAGTGCTGTACCACTCCTTCACATACTTCCCTTATATGCCCATATGCAGTAAGTCTAAATTTGACTTTAGGACCTTCCAATAACATATTTCACATTGAAGTTTCAAATACCATTTATTTCCAGGTGACACCTGTACTGCAATCTTTCTTGTCAATCGATGTCATTTAACAGCAAAGAATAAAAAGGAGTAACGACCATCTATGAGAAATAAAACCTACTGTCACTACCCACTACAGCTGGGTTTGGGTGCCATGCATGGACAATTTGACCAGAACTTCAGAAATGTAATTTCTCCAATTAGACGAAAACATGACAGTATTAAGGAAATTATTTACCATGTCTTTATTTTATAGAGCCCTCCTCTACAGCTTCTTGGCAATAGACACACTAGGGGAAACAACACAACTCCCCATAATAGTTCTAGAGGAAACCAACAGAAACTATATACAAGTTGGAGGCTCGGAGCAGCATTTTTGGTCATTTGGTGTCCAAACATCAAAAGTTTAGGTTAAGAAATAAAACCATCAAATCCCCATAATAATTCGGAGCATCATTTTTTGGTCATTTGGGGTCCATACATCAAGTTCAGGTTAAGAAATAAAAACATATTTGATATGTGAGAGCATCTGATGGCTACAGCTCACACCCCCTACCCATATTCCAGAATGTTCATGACAGAAGCGACATAAGTACTCAGTTTGTCTTTTCCTCTGCATTAGCATTCACAAAACCTTGTAGGCTGTTTAATTTTGTGGCATTGATGAAAAAAATTCCCAAAATCCTCTTAAGGTCTGCTATTTTCAAATATGAGAAAAGTGGACACCGTACTTGTCTGAAAACAGGTGCCATGGAGCTAGACCAGTGAGCTATTATGATATCCCCTTACAACTAACTTCTAGTTAAAGCCTTAGGAATGGGAAGAGAAGGGAGAACTGATTCCTTGATTGGAAGCAGTACTCGACATGTGTTGGAATTTTGAAGTTCGAGAAGTGAGATGTTTTTTAATCAACAAGCACATACACAGTTTCTAATTATAAAGTTGAAAAAGTCTCACAGAATTCGACCCCCTGGGATTACCACCTCTCACAGACATGGCCCGAAAAGAAAAGAATAGTACCCTGACCCTCAACCCCTCTTTGGAAAAATATGTAGATGAGATGTGAATTTACGATGAAATGGACAGCGAGAACCAAAGATACTAGATCAATGACAACATTCAACGACATGATAAAACTAACGATGTAAGCAACTACGTTAATTGGAATGGGATAACAGAAGTCCAAGGCTTTCCTTTTTGTGAACCTCCTACAGGAAGTTCCATTTTTTAACATAACGACGGTGAGTGGGAGCCCTACCTGAAAGCTTTATTTCATTGAACCAAAATGCCATGCAAAACGGTCTAAGTACAATTCAGCAAGGGCAGTACAGGAGGAAATAGTCAGGACATTTTTTGTTGAAAGGTTGCCTTTCTATTGTAGGTGGGGTTGGAAAAGCCGCTTTGTTCATTCCAGATTCATGTTATCATACATGTCCAGGTCAAGGATTGCTATTCGTAGTGCTCTACCACTCCTTGACATACTTCCATTATATACACCCATGTGCAGTTGGTCCTGTTTTGACTTTGGGACCTTCCAATAGTATATTTCATACTGAAGTTGAGATTTCATTTATTTCCAGGTGACACTCTGTAGACTGTACTACTGTCTCTCTTTTTGGATTTGAACTGCTGCTTGCTAAGAACCTTACTGCTTGCTTTGGTTTATATACAGAAAATAATAATGGCAAGTTATTTATTTATGTCTCTCAGATATCATTACCAAGGTTAATCAGTTGTCTATAATGCTTAAAAGAAATCAATGTACCAATTCTTGTGGCTCCCGTATAGCTAAGACCAACATTGAAATCTGGATCAAGCTGAAATCAACTCAAGTGTGTGCAATGATACTTACAAGCTTACCAAGTCTGTCAGATGACTTATTTCATCAGTGATGAAACCTTTCAGACCTTGACTTGCAAGATCCCTGTCAAGGCAAATAATGAACATATGTGTTAATGACAGCAACCATTTCAACTTTTCACAAGATATAATAAGCATTCACTGTACAAATTAGTTTTAAGTCTACTGGTTACTTCAGTACTTCCACTGTGAAGTTGCATTCAAGTCCACATAATGATACTGCTGCACACAAATTATAACCATGTAGGACAATAAAATTTTAGCACTAAAAATAGAAAAATACAAAGACCAGTGGCTCAAAGCAAAACCGCAATTAAGAAAACAACTTGTGAATGTAATAAAAAAATTGCAGCGCGGTTCTTCAGTACAGAATCAGATTGGTTGAGTGTAGAGCAGCAATCACCGAGGTAGATAGGTTTACAATATATTTCCTTAACAATGATCTGCAAGCACTGCCGGTACATTTTGAAAGAAAAAGAACATTGATAGAAAAACAGGAATACACTTTGTGGTAGACCAGACATGGGTTAGTGATTGCTTCTCAGCAAAGCAGAAAGACACTACTGACACATGGAGTAGATAAAGATAGCATCAGGATATCGAAAGTGCACTCACAACTGAGTGATCACAAGGCCTTTGTTACCGCGATGGCAAGTGACCCCCTCCCATGCATCCCATGTCCTCGGTGCGCAAGGGTCCCCGTTCCACCCCATCCTTGCTGGAATTTTGAGCGAATCCTTCAGGGCCTTCATTGCAGCCGCTGCCAAAACCAATGTGACAAGCTCAGCGAATGTATATGCTGGTTTCTGATGGTGGAAATTGGAGGGCATGAGCCCTCTTGTGTTAAAAAAAAGGAAGCAATCACCTTGGTTCGGCACCGTCCTCGTCTCGAGCGGCACCATGGCGTAATTCTCGAGCCCGCACAGAATGGGCCGCCCCACCACCGGCACGAGCCTGACGCTCATGGTGTTGCTGGTCAGATTCTCCACAATGTAGGTCCACTTGAAGGCGGTGAACCCTCCGACCTGCTTGAAAATGTCGATCCTGGTGACGTTCCTCCCCGCGAGCATTACGTCGAACACCCTCTGCCCGGCGGCGCCGACCCCGGCGTCAATCTCCGCGAAATGCAGCCAGACCATGTAGGATAGCCTGGTGTCGACGGGCATGAGGTACTCGATCTCGGCGTCGGCGGCGTCCCCGCCGGTGGTGACCGCGGACGCGTACATCTTGGCGGGGAAGTAGTTGGGCGGCTGCTCGGCGCCGAAGATCTTCCTCCCGCCGGCGGTGATGGCGTCGTAGGTCAGGTCGTTGTTCCGGAAGTCGGTCCCGGCCTGCCAGACCCTGGAGAAGGCGTCGGAGTCGTTGGTGAATCCGGGCCCGAAGAGGCCGTTGCCGCATGTGAGGCGGCCGTAGTTGACGAGCACGACGCGGGCGCCCGTGGTGGCCCCGTCGTAGGCGAGCGGGTGGACCGGGGCGACCTCGATGGAGCCGACGAGGGGCGCGTCGGTGGAGAGGGAGTAGAAGCAGACGTCCGTGGTGGCGTTGGAGGCGGCGGAGGTGGAGGAGTGGGAGGGGAAGATGAGGTCGGAGTATGCCCCGTAGCGGGCCGCGGTCTCGGGCCAGGGGGAGCGGAAGGAGAGCACGAGCGTGGCGGCGGCGGAGACGTCGAAGGAGGGCGAGCGGAGCTTGGAGTCGTAGTTGTCGTAGACGGAGAAGACGCGGAGGTAGTAGCGGCCGGGCGGGAGCGGGAGGGAGTAGCAGGAGGACTTGCCGGCGGATGAGGGCGGGAAGAAGCGGAGTGTCCGCTCCTGCGGCTGCGGGAAGCGGTGCGGCTCGGCCACCATGCCGGCGTTCCCGCCGGCCGAGAAGTAGCGGTCGGCGAGCCAGCGGCGGCCGAAGGCGGAGGTGAAGTCCGCCGCGCCCCCGCAGTCGATGTTGTAGCTGTGGTTCGCCTGCGCTGCACGCACGTGCAGGGAGACTGTCAGTGACCACGGGTGTGGATAGTTTCCAGCTCAATTTGAGGTAGGTGGTCTGAGGAGGTGCTTACCGCCGGAGAGGAAGGGGTCGTCGGAGGCGCCGGCGCGGACGGCTGCCAGGAGCGCCAGGGGGAGAAGCAGGCGGAGCAGGAGAAGCGGCATTGCCGGTCCGGGGAACGGACGGAGGGGCGGCGCGGCGCGGCTCGCCGGAGAATCTGGTGGCCAGTTAGTTACGGAGGATGCTGGGGGGTTTGGGCGGAGCAGGGGAGTGGAGAAGACGTGGGTGGTGGAAAGGTAGGAGACGAAGACGAGTCCGGATCTGGCCCCGGCTGGAGGATCGGACGGTGGCGAGGCGTGGCCCAAGCTGCATCGTGGCTCTGGCGCCGTCCGATCGGTGGCAGGAAGGCTTTTTTTACCGACGCGCAAACCCTTTTGCTTTTCACACAACTCACTGAAGGAATTGCTTGTGGTCACGTGACGTGACTGTAAAATTGGCCGAAAATGAATGAGTGAGTGAGGATCGGTGATCGGCGGCCGGCATTGATCACCTGCACTGCACCCACCAATTTTCGTGAAAAAAATGTAGCGTGTCAGTCACGGGCGGAACGGGTCTAGACAAAAAAAAAAAAATTAGCTAGGGAACGTCGCCAGAGACTCCAGTAGCAGACGAAGGACGGAGTAGTATTAACTTCGTCGTCGTGGTGGGCTCGCGCCACCGTGCGGAGGCTGGCGTCCAAAAGAGTTAAATACATTAACGGCCTCTGTATTTGTGCGGACTGATTTGATTTAGTTTTTGTATTTAAAATTACTAAATTTTGTCCGTATACCCGTAGTTACACTCGATTTATCCGATTCAATGTTTACCGTCGAATTTGTACGAACGCGGACGATCCGTAGACTCGAATCTTGCAAGAACACCCTCTAACATCTTAGAAAATTGCAGAAAGCAAACGGTCGTTAGACACCCACCCTTTTTTTCTATATATTCCTCTTTCTCTTCTTTTTTCCTTAATTCTGTCGCTCATCCCCATTGTTTCTCCCTCCTCTGGCCAGAGCTCGATGACGTTTCCCAGCTCCCTATAGCTCACGCACAGCCCCTCCCCTCTACTTCAGCTCGCACGGCAGCGCCCCTGCCCTACAGCTCGGTTGGCGGCGCATTGATGGTCTGCGAGCGATGTGCGAGGCCACGCCTCTGTTCACCCGCATGAGCACGCCTGATGAAGACAAGAGGGGTGCATCTCCGTCGCCCACAGAGAAATCCCGCGTGTCCAGAGTCAAAAGCTCATCCCGTCCGTCCGTGAATCCATGAGGAACATGACCAACAGAGCAAATCGTGTAATGTGCATCTCCTACTTTTTAAGCCATATGCAATTTTCTCGGATGCAGTAGGATGTTTTTGCAAAATTCTAGTTCACGTGTCATCCGCGTCAACTTAAATTCGACGATGAACATTTAATTGGACTAAATTAAGCTTGATTTAAAAGTACATGGGCAAAATTCAGCAAATTCCAAATACAAAAACTAAATCAAGACAACGCGACAAGTATAAGGGCTATTGGTGTATTTAACTCTGTCCAAAACAATTTGATTGATTGGAGATCATCAAACAAACCTACCGCCATATCCATCCATCAGCCAGTAATTACGAGTAGCTATGGAGTATATACTGTGCTTTCCGTTGCCCGGCTGGATCGCACCGCCTCGCCGCGGGCCCGTCGTCCGCTTCTCCTCAGTGGACAGACCGGACCGGGCTCGTGCCGCGACGTGCGCGGCGTTTTCTGTCCTGCTCTTCCTTCCCCCGGCGGCTACTGGCACTTGTGTGCTGCCACCCTACAGTAAAGGCTTCTTCTACCACCTGTACAATACTATTGCCTCCAGACTCCGCTCCATCGAATAATATACAAAGTACTCTCCTTCTATCCATATTAATATTCTTAGATTTATGTAAATTTAAATATATCTAGTCATATTGTAGTGTTAAATACATTTGAACCTAGACAAATTTAAAAACATTAATTTTAATCGGAAGGAGTATCACAGATTTGTTGAGATATGAACGTGTGTATCTGAAAGCACGGAAAAAAAGACGCTGCCGCCGCCTTACGTCGCCGGCCCGTGTGCCGACGCAGCCTTCCTCTTCTCTCTACGTCCTCCATGATGGTGGATCGAAACCCTAGGGTGGGCGTGCCCTAGGTCCTTCTTCTACTACGACGCCGGAGCGTTGTCCGAGTTCTACCTCCGTTTAGATCTAATCTACACGGGACTGCAGAAGCTCTATTAGATTTTCATCGATACTCCCCGCTTTGACTGTGTGCTTGATCACACACCGACGCGATACCGATGATCTCGCATGTGTGGATATCGGTGGAGGTGCTACACTTGGAGCACTTGATCACGCAGATTTTTCACAAGGAGAAATCTTCTCACGACTAATCGACGATTTGCGGGAATCGACACACCGACTAATCATTTCGAGCCGTCTAAAAGAAAAGTGATCGGTATAAAGTTGGTGGTGGTGGGCTCGCGCGCGGAGGCGTGTGTCCAAAATAACTGATTGGAGATCGAACCTCAGCTCCACCCCACGGCGACTGTCGTCATCCATCACCGCCCACAGTATGCATGTATGATCCTAGTGCATGCGGTGGATCGATCACTGTCCAGTCCACCGCACGCACCTATCTGTGGGTTCCGCTGCCTGACTGCGGATCGCCCGCAGCTTCTCACTTCTCGGTGGATCTGTTCGCTCGTGCCGCGACTTCCGCAGTGTTTTGTTTGATTTTTCTACAAATACGACCCTCTGCAATTTGCCATCGCCAAAAATACCCTCCTCACACCGCAAAAGCCAAAAATACCCTAGTGGGAGGCTGAAAAGGCGACACGTGTCACCTCCCGCCACGGGGGGTGGCGGGATGTTCCTCCCGCCATAGGGGGTGGCGGGATATTCCTTCCGCCAGGAGGAATGGCGGGATGATGTGGGCCCCACAGCCGGGCCAGCGGGGAGGTTCGACTTTGCACTCGTGCTGGTGGGCCCCACGACGTCATTCCGCCACCGCCAAAGGCGAAAGGAACATCCCGCCACCCCCCGTGGCGGGAGGAACATCCCGCCACCCCCCGTGGCGGGAGGTGACACGTATCGCCTTTTCAGCCTCCCGCCAGGGCATTTTTGGCTTTTGCGACACGAGGGGGGTATTTTTGGCGATAGGGAATTGCAGAGGGTTATATTTGTAAAAAAATCGTTTTGTTTGTGTCATACTCAGTATATACGTACTATAGTACGACTGATTGGATTGATGATCATGCAGGCCCCTAACCATCTAAAATGGCCGCATGCAGCAGACCAATATACTACTCCCTCCTATTCTTTTCTATAGTGCCCATATTTTTTTTTTTAAAAGTTAAAATATAAGATATAGTGTGTTACACAACTCGTTTGGATAATTTTCTTAGGAAGTTTATATAAAGTATATCATGCCTCCTGCAAACTCCTCTATTTTTATAATATCAATTAGCCACGAGAAATTCCACCCAAAACTATTTTAATTTTTTCTCCACATGTGTTTTCTAATTTTCGTATCAAAGACTACATACACGTACTATATAATGAATCGGAGAGAATATGTAGTAACGGAGACCTGCCAACCACATTCTTTTATGAGGTATCAACGTCCATCATCGATCATCTAATAAGCAAGAATAGTTTACATAAACAAGCCACAAGCCATTATTAGGATAGTACACAGTAGTAATACGGGAGAGCTGCGCCGTGGACAAACTCCGGCTGACTAAAATATTAATTCACCTAAAGCTCTGGCAGGGACTAGCCTCGTTCTCCTTCACGAGGGTACAGTAATACGGGAGCTAGCCCGTGGCACGGAAGACGCCAAAAGGTCAAGCGTCGTGCGAGAATCTGCACTGCCTGTACCAAAGTACTTGTATACTATGATTTTTCAGTGTCCAGCATGAGTACCGTTTTTATACGCAGTACAATATTTATGCGAGTACTGTATGAGTATTACTTTATGTTCTAAAAACTAAAAGCATTACGAGACAGCTAAGTGTGCAATAACATAAAAGATACTCATCTGGACTTTCAAGCGATTAATAGTATAAATTTACTAGCAGACCGTTATCCTCTACTATTTAGTTAAACCTCGGCTAGATTACATACACCCTAGCTAGGACCTTCTATTGAGATATTGGAAGTGATCTCACACTTATATATATGCCCACCATATTAGTTTATCTCTTTTACTATGGTTTGATGATACAAGAGATAATTCTAAACTCTATCATATGACCGACATGTTTCATTGGGCTGTATCTCCGGAGACTTTTTTTTTTAGCTCACGGGACTAGCTGCTCCTAATCCATAAAATGAATATAAACATATTTAAAATAATGATAATATTTTTCTTGAAAATGTATACGTATGTGTCGTTCACATGTGCTGAAATATTACATCAAGAAAAATATATGTAGTATCGTAGGAAAAAAACAAAAAAATGTTCCATGAAAAGTTATTTTGTGACATCGAAAATTATCTTCTTTACACAGATAGTAGAAAATCTCTTTTTTTTTCACGAAAATGCGCTTTCAGAATATGTAGATATACATGTGATATTCTTTTAGAACCTTTTAAGAGTTTAAAATGTGATTTTCCACACTGGAAACATCTAGTCATATAAGCCACAAAGTGGATTTCTAGTGTGTTCCTCTTATCATAAATTCCCATGTTCCTTCGGTAAAATAGAACTGTGTTGACATATGGGAATATACATTTTGGTAAAAAAATATAAATAAATGAAGACACTAATAATGTTCTATATCCATTAACTAAGTAAGTTTGTAAAATGAATTTATATGAACACCCAATAGCTCCCGCCACATCACCGATCCATGTCATGATCGACTACCGGCTAGCGAACATAAAATAGTTAGGAATTGGTTCTAAATGATTGGGTACCATACTTGCCGTCGTGCGCATGGGATCGAGCACAGCCGGGGTTCCATCCAGCTCCGGGGTCATCCTTACTCAGCGACTAATCACAAATATCTTGGTACATGGATAGCTTGTCGTCCTCTCCCGCGAAGATGCAACTATGATACATATTTCCATATAACAAAGAGGGTAGGGGCCTTTGGCAGACCGAGAGGAAGGGTCTCAAGGAGGTGTTTACTTGTCAATGCAAGGGTGACAAAGATGATACACGAATGAAAACCCTAGAAATGATGGGAAGATCTTCTAGGCTATAGGAGAAGATAAATAAAAATATCAATTGGAGAACAAGAAAGTAGAGATAGAGCTTGGGAATTGGAGAAGATCTTCCCGGCTATTGTGAAATGATGGGAAGCATCGCTCTGAGAAGCAATCAAGAGGGGTTGGCCCACCTACCATTTCAATATTTTTTTAAAAATTTGAAAATGATAATAATTGATTAAGCTTAGAAATTTTTTAAGAAGAAATAGTAGATCACAATAATTTTGTTTACTAAGAAATTTTTGGACACATGCACTACATGGTCGTACGCTCATTGTGGGTGCCATGTGTAAGAATAATAGCTGGTCATACATGGCCCCTTTCTCTGGAAATGGATCTCCATCAGGGTCTGGGATGTAGATGTATCTCGCACCCTCTGATATTGATGAGTGTCAGCAGGGCAAAGTTCTTGACTAATGTAATTCTATGAGTGTAGGCTTTCATTAAAATCTTCGAAGAGTTCTAAGCAGTTGTGTTTAGACCTTGTAAGAAAATTCTCCATGATTAATGAAAATGTCAAATGTTTTGCCTTGTGTGAAAAAAAGGACCTACAAAACAAGGTGTAAGCGTCAAAATAAGTCCTAAGAACGTTGTAAAAGCATTGAATTAGAAGCGGTGTTGATTTGTCTTGTTAGCACTCACCCATACTATTACCTATCACTACTAGGAAACTAGTTATAGGTAGAAATGATTTCTGTGGTGCATATGAAAGGACATGCGCCACATAATTAATGTCTATATACGTCACAAAAAGTGATGATTCTATGGCGTATATAGACATATGTGCTACAGAAAGAGGAAAACAGATCCAACCCCCTTCTCCCCCCTTGGATCGCCTTTTAAGTTTTGTAAAAATTAAATGAAAATAATAAAAAATTCCAAAAAAATCCTTTGAGATATAGTTATATTTAGGATATAGTTATAGGGAAAATTGAAAAACATGAATTTTATTGTATTTTGCAAAAAAAAGGTTTTGGCACGGTAAAACGACCATAACTTTTGCATACAATGTCAGAAAAATATTTTACCTATCAAAATGATTCGTCTTGAAATTTTCTACTCGAATTCAACTGCCAAAGGTTGTTCTAGATTTTACAGATTCCCTAAATTTGAAAAGAAAAAAAAGTTATGACAAAAAAGATTTTTTCCTAAAAAAATAAAAAAGGGAAGACAATTTGTGGCGCATATCTCCAATATGCGCCATGGAATTATTGGACGGGATTCAAAATTTGAATCCCGTCGACGCCTCTTCTCCCTCTCTTTTGTCCTCTTCTCCTCCTTCTCCCTCCACTTCTTCTCCCCTTCTCCACTCTCCTCCTCCCCTTCTCCTCCGCCCTCTCCTTCTACTCTCGCCTCCTCTACCACCTACGGTGACCTTCTCCGACGATGACCTCCTCCTTCTCCTCCTCCGGTGACCACCTCCGACGACCTCCTCCTCCACCACTTCTGGTGACCTCATCCGGTGACCACCTCCTCTGGCGACCTCCTCCTCCTCCTCCACCACCACCACCACCACCTTCGGCGTGGCCTCCTCCTCCACCATCTCTGGCGACCCCCTCCTCCACTGACCTTCGCCCTCCTCCGGTGACCCCCACAAAATTCCGGTGATAAAATTCCGGCGGCTACGGGGCTAGATCCTGATCTAGATTTGGCCCTGCTTTTTTTTTAATTTGAAAAAAAATCAGTGGCGCATATCGCCACACAGAAATCTGAATTTCGTGACGTGTATTCGAATACACGTCACATAATTTTGAGATTTCTTTGGCGCATATTGATATGCGCCACAGATAAAAAAATTAGTGGCGACGTAACAGTGGCGCATCCCATATGCACCACAGAATTTTAAAAACATGCGTCATTAGTAAGCTTTTTCTAGTAGTGTACTCACCGGTCACCGGCCAAACTATTTATCATCCGTGTGTCCGTGTGTGTGTGGAGACAAAATGTTGCTTGGATCACAGAATGTGAGATACTGCCATACCGGAAGCGCGACCGTAGGGCAAGTGTTGTAGCAGGGATTCGTGATCAGGCTTCGGCTTATAGGTGTGCCCTGTTTGGCAGCTACCAACCTACCACGCCATCGTCACCCTAGTAATTGTATGTACGTGCTGCGGCAGCAGGCCCTATTGCTCATCTCTGTTCGTGCCGCAACTTGCGGCAACGAGTTTTGGGTCTCACAAATTGCCTTGAAAGGTGGTCTCACCACTCAACACATTGCACAACTTTACCAAGCCATGCCAAATGTTTGCTAATACTGCCCCCATGCCTCCGATGACTTTATCAAATGGAAGTTCACAAATGTGGATGCTACTCCTCTAGTTGAGCCTATAAAATGCATTTTTTGGGTGTCACTACGTCTACTCGTCTATCCTAGGTATGGAAACCTTGGCTCCGCCCAAATGCAAGCTTTTTGCTTGCTTGGTGATCCAAAATAGAGTTTAGACGATGGATAGACTAGAAAAAAGAGGCCGACAAAATTATGGCAATTTCAAGCTATGCAACTAAATGCACGAATTCACCGACCATCTTCTATTCCAATGTTGTTTCACTATCCGTGTTTAGTCAAATATTAAAGATTTGGTTGGGCTCGATGCTCAATCCCAAGCTTGGCACACGATGTTTATCTCATGGAAGAGGAGACCAAAGCTATGGCTTCGTTGGCGATGTTTATCTCACGGAAGATATGGAAGGAGCATAATGCGAGGGTGCAGACAGTATCAACATCGATCCCTTTGAGCTGTTAAAACCTACGGGTCGGTTTGTATCTCGTTAACGCCAGCTTCTTTTGGGTGATTGCTGCTCTATGTTTGTATGACTCTGCGTTATACGCCAGCTTCCTGGACTACAGAGGCCCAAAAGTAATAGGATTTGTTTCAAAACATAAAGGTATATAGTGGCTGTCTGATTCTATCGGCAATCGAGCTGAGACGATGAAACATGCTCTATGTATCGTTCTGTGATGAAATAAGTAAAGTACAAAGTTAAAGGTAAAGTCGAGATCTAGGGGGAGAATGTTAGATAGATCTCAACGTGACAGAGCCCAACGGCCTGTCACGCCCCTAATCGCGCCCTAATCGGGGGCGCCCAACCTCATCCATGGTTGGTGGCCCCTGTCGCCAGCGCGTATATAAAGAGGTGGGGGGGGGGGGCGGACGCACACGGTACGAGGTTCACCGTGCGTTGCAGCCCCCCACCTACACACCCACCGATTAGGGTTTCGTGCTAGGCCGACGGGAAGCTCCGCCGCCACCACTCTCTACCACCCACGCTCACGTCGTCGCCCCTTTTCCCATGGCCAATGACGGCGGCTCTAGCTCCGGCATCCCCTCTGGCTCGTGCTTGTCGAGCCAGGGCGTAGGTAGTGCTCCCTCTCTCCGATCTCTCTCTCCCTCTCAGATCTACGTACTCAACCCTTTACAGTACATCTACCAAGTATAAATTGATCCATCAGTACACTCTCCACATCTTCCGCTCTCGCGACTCCACTTGGAATCAGAAGCTCCTACAAGTGGATTACGGGCTAACCAAGAAAGCCAAGCTTAGTTTTAATCCGACATATGTCGTCGCTCTCGGAGGTGGACTGCTAGGCTGGGTTGATCTCTGGGAGGGGATGCTTGTCTGCGATGTGCTTGCCCTGGCCAACGGTATGCCCGCTGCTACTGCTCCACGTTTCATCCCGATGCCCAAGCCGCTGCCCAGCAACCAAGACCTCTACCTCCAGCATGACTTCCCACGGAAGATTCACGATGTCACCTTCAATCATGGCCAAATCAGATGCGTCGAGTTGGAGCAGCTGGTAAGACTCATACCCAAAGCTGCACCAGTTGTGCACGATCCCTCGGATATGCTTCTACTCTACGATTCTGAGTCGCCCATGGTTCTAGACCAAGACGAGGAGGACGATGAGTATGAGGTTCTTGGTTGGCGGCTCGTCAATTGGTATAGGGAACTGAGTTGGGACCATTGGCGCAGGGGAAGCATGGTTCACTCCGATGACCTTGGACCTGTCTCCTTGCCTCATCTAGGTGGTGGTGGCGGCGCATGTGCTGTGAATTTCTCATTCAACAATCTGCAGACATGGTATCCCACTCTGTGTGGTGGCGGTGGCGATGTTGTCTACCTCGTGTCCGTGCTGGATAAGCGCGACCAAACCGCATGGATTGTCGCTGTTGACACCAAGATTAAGTCACTGTCTAAGCCTATGCCGTTTTCTACAGATAGATCTTATCTGTTGGATCCAACTCACATTCCATGTGCCCTCACAAAATATTTTGATGCTAAATTATTAGGTAAGTCTCCCTAGTTTATTTTTTTAGATCAATAGGGACCCCGTCCCCGGTTCCATTGATATAATCAACGAAACCTGGAGTGAAACTCAGGTTCAGAACAAAGTAACACCTTACAGAAAATGAGGTTCAAAGCAAACTAAAAACTAAAAAACAAACAGTAGAGCAGGGGGGAAATCACACAGAGACACCCCAGGTAACAGAAAGCGCCAGCCTAAATAAGAGTTACAGAGGGGGAGAGGGAAACACAGCAGCTGCCAGTGTGGAGGTTGGTGTAGCCCAGGTCCCCAACCGTGCAACTCTTTTGCTTGCCGGCGACGACGGTTCAGAAAGATCCTCTCCTTCAGCTTCAGCACTCCTGCTCAGCCACTCATCAGAGCGAACGGCGAGGCCAGAATCTTGGGGAGGTGAGTGCAGAACCCCTCCACTTTTTCCAACATCTCCTCCTTGAAGATCAACCTCCAGTGTCTTACTGAGGTCAATATCTTCCCCAAGACCTGATGTAAGTTAATCCAAGGAAGACCATTAAAGATTAAATCATTCCTGAATTTCCAGAGACACCAAAGAACAGTTGAACATACTGAATTAAGAACAACATGCTTTTTGTTCAAAATCCAGTTCTTAGCTACAGACAGATAATCATTTCCAATAGCCAAGCCAAAAAATTGGGAGATGATGTTCCAAACCTGTTTTGCAACCAAGCACTAGAAGAAAAGATGGTCAATAGACTCATTTTCAGAACAGAAAACACAATCCTCAGGCTTATTCAGATGTCTTTTTTTAGGTTGTCTCTAGTCATTAACTTGTTATGAGCTAATAACCAAAGGAAGATGTGGACCCTAGGTGGGACATGAAGCTTCCAAACAGCAGGAATATAAATGGGAATAACACCCCCAAAATTGATGATAGCATAAAGGGAAGTAGTGGAGTAAACTCCTTTGGCTTCATACTGCCAGATCAAAGCATCAGTATTGGAATTAAAAGAGATACCAGAAGCAATTGCCTCCAGTTCAAGCCACTGACTTAGCATATTACCATTAAAATTCCTCCTAAATGTAAGCCTAAGAGAAGAGCCATCCCAAATCCGCTGAACAGTTTTGTTGTGCTCATTACAAATAACATAAATTTCAAAAAAATTCACAGCCAAAGGGGAAGTTCCAAACCAGGTATCTTCCCAGAACCTGACTTGGGAACCATCTCCAATTTGCCATCTGTACCCAAATTTAACACTATTAATGGCCCAAAGGACCCCTTTCCAGAATTGAGACACCCCAACCTGCCTACTACAAAAAATGTTGGGGTTGCAAGTATCATACTTGGAGTCAACTATAGATCTCCAGATCTTACCCTCATCCTTGGTATATCTTTTGATCCAAGACCCAAGGAGAGCCAAATTGACATTAGCAAGGTCAGGGATCCCCAGTCCTCCAAACTCCTTTTTTCTACAGACTAGTTTCCAACTAGCTAAATGCAGTTTCCTATGTCCCTCAAAATCATTCCAAAGGCAGTTAGCCATCTGGGAGTTGATGAGGTCTAAGGCCCATTTGGGAAACTTAAAAAAGGAGAGCAAATAGACAGGGATACTAGCCAAGCAGGTTTTAATGAGAATCACTCTAGCTGCATAGGAGAGTAGTCTCCCTAGTTTATCATATGACACTCTTCAGGAAATGCTTGTTCTACCAATATATATGCACATTTGCTTCAGAACATGTGGTTCTTGCATATTTCAGTTCATTTATGAGTGTAGATTTCTCTTTTGGTTATCTATACTCTATATAGCCCATGTTAAGTCAGTCAGAACGGGGGTTGTAGCGCACCGTCGCGTGGCATCAATAATCTGTACCCGTCGGCAGTTCACTTTCTTCGCTTTTGGCTGTGGTGTCTTGACAGCAGTTGTTAATACTTAATTCATGATAGACCCTTTTTATTGGCTTGTACAAATTGCTTCAGATATAGCTTGTCATAAATAATCATGTGTTACTTTATAACCTTTGCTTTTAGTCGGTATTTTGATTTATCGAGAGAAGTTCTAGTGCTACTGCATCTTGTGCTGTTATTGTGCTACAAACTAATGGTAGCACCACCAAATTCTCATTAGTTGAAAACAAATGTGTTGATAGATTCCAGCATAATATAGCATGGCATGAAAATCAATTTCAAATAAATCATATTAAGAGGATGAAAAAATAAAGCAAAAATCTGTCTTGAATAGTGGCTTCACATTTTCTCTCGTCAGGTGACAATTCACATCTGAACTTTGAGGACTGTTGCAATGCTGACAAGCTATTGTTTATTATGACAACCCACAACAGTAATTAATGATCTGAAATATTAGGACTTCTTGTTGCAACGGTACCAATATTATCCAGATTTTCTAAATAAATGTTTGCTGGTGGTACGTGCCTTGGTAGCTTAGTACCATTGCAAGGTGTTGTAAAGCATTAGAACCTTCTCTCCAATCGATCAGATGGTGGATGTTTCTACTAATATGGGCCTGAATGATATTGGCATTTTATTATGAAATCATATCTGGTGTATCTATAGGGAGTAGTGTGAGTCTCATGAATCTAATGGCTTTCTGCTCTCCATGTGTATTAGATGCACCCCCATGAAAGTACAATGGGTCCAGTAAGAAGCGACAGTGACTATGCAGTAAATGGGTAACCTTTTATCATAGCTTTTCCGTCCTTTAGGCCTTCCACGGCGTGAGGGGTGCCCAAATTGTAAAAAGTGGGTCAGCTTGTCAGTGGTGCCCCAAGAAAAAAGATGGGCACAGGTCTTGCAGCGTGGCGGTGCCATAAAATATAAAGTGGGACCCACGTATGGATAAAGAAACATTGACCAAGCCAACCTCCATCGTTCCTTCCCGCTGAGTTCTATCGATCCCCTCTGGTAAATCTGCCCTTTCCCGCTCGTCTTCCCGATAAATCTGATGTATGTGGGTGATAATGTTATCTGGTGAAGATGATTCAATTCAGATCAAGGAAGCTCCAGCGTTAATTGAAGAGCGCATGTCGTAGTGGTATAGCTGTGCAGATGGAGGAAGCTCCCGTCCATGTCCATCGCCTCCCGCCCGCTATTCCCTAGCCGGCTAGCCACGGATCCTCCTAGCACCGGCGTGAATCAGGCTGCTTCCAGCGCTGCCGCCGCTGCCGCTGCCCAAATCGCGGCGGCGCGAATAGGTCTCCGATAGTGCCTCGCTGGTTGTCCTGCTCGAAGCCCGCGCCTAAGAAGATGATCTACATCGACCCGGCCCTGCTGCACGCGTCGGCGGATGTGCTCGTCGGCGGATGTGCTGGGAAGGGCGCCGCGGTGTCCGTGAGGCGGAGATCCGTGGCAATCGTCGCCATGCTACACGAGCTGGTGTTGCCCCTCTATGCCCACCACTTCAGCGAGGAGAAGACCGAGGAGGCTGTTGCAATTCACATCGCCAATTCTAGTAGTATTTTATCGCGTATCGAGTTTGGGCATCGGAGCAAGTTGATGCTCCGGTTCCCTGGAATTTTTTTGAGACACCGGCCGTGCAGCGTAGGGCACCGGGGCTGGATACCTTGAAAACGTTTGGGGCACCGATTTGGGCTCACGCTGTGGAGGGCCTTATCATTCGTAAGACTTCAGTTCTCGAACAATTGTCTTATAGACAGCTGCGATATTCTTTTTAACTTGTGCAGCTGCAACGATGATGCCAGCCAGCTATAAATTATGTTGCCCTTCTCTGAACTTTGGACATGGTTATGTTTTCAGACGATATCATGCTTATTTTATGATTTTGGTTTAAGTTGTATGTGTCTGACATTTTGAGGTCTAGAACTGTATTGTATTTACTGCATGGTTGTCATTTGAGTCGTTAATGTGGAAATTACGATAAATGGATTTTCAAGCTTCTGGTCCAAATTACGTTACCAAGTTATTGTGGCGATTTCGATAAGTTGATTTATTGCATGGTGTTCATTTTGATGTGGCGATCCAGTTTGATGGACTGCATCCTTTCTAGAAACATTGTGCTGATGCTTTAACTTCCAAGGGGAAGGAAGGTTGAGAAGTTCGAACATACTTGTATAGTTGTATTAGAGTGATATAAATAATATTTGTTGTAGTGTTCGCATTAACTAGGTTTGAACTCACATGAATATGTCAACCTTATAATACCGATATTGCCTAATTGTTACATTTGTGTTTATTTTCGGAATAACATATGAATTTCTTCTTGTTTAGTGGCTCAAGAAGGCCTCAAACTGGTCACGGCAATTCAGTTATGCATTGGATTCGATCTGCATAGTCACGAGGCAACAGAAGTTTCCATTGTTTAGTGCCATAATCATCTACGGCTGAAGATACTAACAAGAAAATCAAGCACTAAAGCTATGAAAGCATTTCCTCTTACATATAGTTGTACATTATTATAAAACACATCTTTTTGTTTAGCAAAACCTTATATCTCCAAGCAAGGCGATATGGACACTTGTAACTAAATAGTGTTCCACCGATCCAGTTCATGTCCTAGATGCATCTATATGTATTCTGTATTTGATTAATGCTTCTTCGTTAAATGTTTGAAGGGTAGAGTATATACTTGATTGCTTTTCCTGAATATGAATTTTGGCTCATAGGATCTGACTAGCTTGGGTATCTGTTGAAAACTTTACTACTTACCATGGTGTGAAAGCAAAACAATATTTGAAACCTAAGAATATCCTTTGGTAAAAAATGAATAATTATGAAGTTGAGATTCCTTTAGAAGTGCCTTGCACCTGGGTACGAAATGAAAACTAGAGCTGATTCAGGCTTTTATATCTAAATGTGTGCTACTCTTGCAAGCAGAAATATGATAAAATACTCTCTTTTTCGTAACAATTGAGGTGGACAGGAAGAGGTTGTATCTTAGAGGAGATATATTGATGTTGAACGGATAGATCGTCGTCTCTCACAAGTAATGGTAGTTTCTTGATGAGCTTACTTGCTTGTTGTAGTATGAAAAGGAAAAAATGGGCTACTAGTGTACTACCATTTTACGTGGTTGCTTTTATTAGACACTGACTATGTAGAAAAACTGTAACACCCTCGAATCGGGAATATGCAGTTTATCGATTCCTGTCAAGTCAGCATAGAAACGATTCAAAGGCGTCCACCAAGCACAATGTGCACATCGAAGCATACAAGCATGTGGGTGGTGGAATACAGGCCAGTCATGATACATGTAATACCATTGCAACAATTCACGACAAACCCACAAGAAACATATAAATACAACATAGACTTCATGAGTCAAGAATACAAATGTATACATTATAAAAATACAAATCACAATGAAAACAAAATAACACACGAGTATGGATAAGAATACAAATGGGCCTAAAAGGCTTAAAGATAATCGTTGGCATCCATAATCCTGCCTATGCCAAGCCGGAATGTAACCTTGGTAACATCGTCGATCACATATCTGTCAAAGTCGGGCCAACGATTGCCGACAAAAAGGGAGAAAAGGGAAGTGAATACCGAGGCAAGTACTTAGCGAGACTTAAAATTCAGCTTTTCTTGCCTACATGGGTGTGGTGGACTTAGCGGCATCAAAGCATGCACTAAAATAACCTATAGAGACACAAATATGACCTTAAGTCGAGCACTTCAATGGCCTTTTGATCAGTTTGCAAAAATAAAAAAAGAATCGAGCACTTCACAAATCAGTTGTGGAAATGTATAAAGAAATCTGAATATGGCAACAAGCCGATGACCTCCAAACCTAAGCAACCGAGTGAGTGACTATGCGTTTATCCCCCGTGCATTGTTGATTTAACCGCTAAACAATAAGGGTGTCGCCATCCCCTCCCTACAAACCCTAGTTATTTTGCTCCTTCGGTTGCCCTGTGTCTAGCACCCACGAGAACCAACGCCGGCCGAACCACGAAGCTCCGGGCATGATATCGTCTGATGTATTTGTATGTATATTTAAGTTTGTGATTTTAAAATGTCATTTTAAATTTTTTTAAGAAGGGCTCCATGAACCCATGCGTGATAGCACTTTTCAGGTACAGTATGAGGTAGTACTATTTTAATGTAGTACAATAAAAACATTAGAATACACCTAAGTTTGCAATAATATAAAACATCTACTTAGCTTAACATTCAATCAATGATTGGCATAGTTTTAATAGACATATAGTTATCCTCTACGAATAAGTTACACCTCAGCTAGATAACATACATCTAGAACATTTTATTAGGTATATCAAGTGATATGCCACTTATATATACCAATGATACTACTTTATCTCTTTTCTATGGTTTGATGATGTAAGAAATCATTCTAAATTATTTAATATTACTGATATGGTTGATTGGGTCGTGTGTTGTTCTTATTATGAATTTTAATCACTATGTTCGTCTAATACAATTCAACCGTGTGGAGTTATGAGAATCGCCATTTTGGCAAAAACTTATAATGAATTAAGAAGTTAATAATGTTTCGTATCCAGTAACTAAATAAGTTTGTAAGATGAATTTATACACAATAGCGGTTGTAAGTTCTTTACTAGAAACGCAAGTTAAAGACTAGACTAATCAGCCGGTGCTATTGATCTGTGTGGGAGGGTGAGACAAATGAGACATGCGAGGAAAGGAAAATAGCTAGTTGTTATTTATCCGCGTGACCCAAAAAACTATTAGAAACTTCATAAATGTGTATAAAAATTTAGCTAAAATCCTGAGAAACTATCATTAATCTAAATATTATTTTTATTTACCATATTACCCGCAATAAACTTATGGAATGAATTTCATACACCATAGATGACTAAATCATGCTAAACATCTTTACCTTGCAGGTTGCAATTGTGCTCCCAGTCACACCAGTCCCGTTGAGGCCTCTACCTCCGACATGCTCCAAGATGGGGCCTCATATTCTCTCTCTCTCTCTCTCTCTCTCTCTCTCTCTCTAGTTTTTATAACCATTCAGTTTAGGAAGTAGGCGTATACTGTAGTTCACATGTATCATTTTACTTTGACCATTAAACTGGTGTGCCTCCATCTGATTTTTTTGACCCGGTCGATCTATTAGGGATGAAGGTCAAAGACATCCCAGGTGTTGCAAGAATGAATGTTTCAAGGCAGTGGTAAAAAATATTGCCTCTAGGTTAAATTAATTGTTCAGCTTAATAGTGTCATTGTGTGGGTTCGCTAAACATAGAACTTCATAGCTCATACCTTAATAAGATGACATTATCTATGCTCAATTGTTTAAATACAATAAATTTGTGATTTATTGTCAAGAACTACAAAGTGTGATGAGATTTGTATTTGCACAATTTGGATATAAATGAGTTTTTCCTGGATTACCCTCTTTTCTTTCTCTCAAGTCTGTATGAGTAATTTTAAATATGCACCTATGCCATTACAACAAAACTTCCTTCATATCATAGGTTGCTTACTTCAGCTCATAAGTATTCATATACACGGTTTTAGTTTTTCTATCAAACAATTATTTACAATGTACCCAAGCATTCTCTCTCTCTCTCTCTCTCTCTCTCTCTCTCTATATATATATATATATATATATATATATATTAGCCAGCTAAACACAGGCATAGCTGCGCATAGCCTATCCACCGTTGATTCTCTCCCCTTTTGGTATAGGGAGCACATGTATCCAGACCCAGGATGTTGGCTCAATAGTAACGCCGTTAGTGTTCCTTTGATGCATGCATGAAGCCCTAGCAAAACAAAGCTTATCAAATTTCATTTAGGTGAGGCAAACCCTAATATACAACATGCGGTAAATCCTAATCCTAATATACTACACGGTAAACCCTAATATACTACATGCATGAAGCCCTAGCAAAACAAAGCTTATCAAATTTCATTTAGGTGAGGCAAACCCTAATATACAACATGCGGTAAACCCTAACCCTAATATACTACACGGTAAACCCTAATATACTACATGCATGAAGCCCTAGCAAAACAAAGCTTATCAAATTTTATTTAGGTGAGGCAAACCCTAATATACAACATGCGGTAAACCCTAACCCTAATATACTACATGGTAAACCCTAATATACTACATGCATGAAGCCCTAGCAAAACAAAGCTTATCAAATTTCATTTAGGTGAGACAAACCCTAATATACTTTTGTTCTCAATCCCTTCTCATTTTAGATGCTAAAACTTTTATAGCCAAAACAATGTGCTAAATTGGAACCCATGCCAAACCCTAGATTCTTGCATGCATGCACAAAACTAACACCGTTATCTCAGCCATGTTCCACCCCACTTCTATCTAGAGGTTGCATGCATTTGATCCCTAAATCCAACGGTGCTCTGTCTATGCGCAGCTACGCCTGTGAGTAGCAAATCCGCGTCGATATATATATACATATATATATATATCTAGTTTTTATAACCATTCAGTTTAGGAAGTAGGTGTACACTGTAGTTCACATGTATCATTTTACCTTGACCATTAAACTGGTGTGCCTCCATCTGATTTTTTTGACCCGATCGAGCTATTAGGGTTGAAGGTCAAAGACATCCCAGGTGTTGCAAGAATGAATATTTCAAGGCAGTGGTAAAAAATATTGCCTCTAGGTTAAATTAATTGTTCGGCTTAATAGTGTCCTTGTGTGGGTTCGCTAAACATAGAACTTCATAGCTCATACCTTAATAAGATGACATTATATGTGCTCAATTGTTTAAATACAATAAAATTTGTGATTTATTGTCAAGACTACAAAGTGTGATGAGATTTGTATTTGCACAATTTGGATATAAATGAGTTTTTCCTGGATTACCCTCTTTTCTTTCTCTCAAGTCTGTATGAGTAATTTTAAATATGCACCTATGCCATTACAACGAAACTTCCTTCATATCGTAGGTTGCTTACTTCAGCTCATAAGTATTCATATACACGGTTTTAGTTTTTCTATCAAACAATTATTTACAATGTACCCAAGCATTCTCTCTCTCTCTCTCATTCAACACTGTAGTTCACATGTTTTACATGTATCATTTTACTTTGACCATTAAAATGGTGTGCCTCCATCTGATTTGTTGACCCAATCGATCTATTAGGGATGAAGGTCAAAGACATCCCAGGTGTTGCAAGAAATAATATTCAAGGCAGTGGTAAAAAATATTGCCTCTAGGTTAAATTAATTGTTCAGCTTAATAGTGTCATTGTGTGGGTTCGCTAAACATAGAACTTCATAGCTCATACCTTAATAATATGACATTATCTGTGCTCAATTGTTTAAATATAATAAATTTATGATTTATTGTCGAGAACTACAAAGTGTGATGAGATTTGTATTTGCACAATTTGGATATAAATGAGTTTTTGCTGGATTACCCTCTTTTCTTTCTGTCAAGTCTGTATGTGTAATTTTAAATATGCACCTATGCCATTACAACGATACTTCCTCCATATGAAAAGTTGTTTACTTCAGCTCATATGTATTCATATAAATGGTTTTAATTTTTATATCAAATAATTATTTACAATGTACCCAAGCATCCTCGCAACAATGCGCGGGGTATCATCTAGTTTACTTAATAGAGAGTGGCCACTCTTTATATGGATTTCAATTTCTTAAGTTCTTCGTTTTCTATTTGGTAATTGTAAGTTGATTTGCATTCTACAATGATAGATTGTTTGTCTTGATACTAGTAATTGTTAATGCAATGTTCCAAATAAATAAATAAAATATTTGTGGATCATGATAAAATGGAAATTGATTTTTGAGTAATGACTAGAGTATGAAACCAATGTGATTTAGAACATGAGACTTAATTTGCTTTGAGTTATTATAGTGCTTGTCTATTAAATCTTAGTGAAGGAATCTCTCACTTTGTTCATCCTCATCAAGGGAAAGAAAAGGTGCATGGGGCGCCACTTGAAAAGGTTGCAATCTAAAAAAAAGCCAAAAAGAGCTTCACAACTTGCGAAATTGCAATCTCAAAACAAACATAAATAAAAGACACACCAAAAGTCTGACAACTGATTCCTTAGTGAATGTGAATCATGAGAGACTACTTAATTATGAGTTGGTATGCAGTGCATAGACCCATTCAACGGCAGCGGAGCAACACTTGATCTACTTTGCAGAAAACCGTTCATTGGTGTCTCTTTTAGCAGAGACAGAGTTCCTAGTGCGTGGTACATCTAGCAGACTCTCTCCAAGCAAAATTTGTCTTCCACGCTAAAACATCCTTCTGGTTCTTCTTCTGAAGTTCTGATCCATTCCCATCATTTCTTCGCCACAATGTTTGCTTCAGATATAGAATCATTGACAACAAATCTTCAGAGGGAGAAACCCTTTGCACACGTGCTGCTTTTGAACCATTCACTGTACAATTCCACCAACAGATTCAAATTTCAATGGATCAGACACTTATGGGCTGGGCGCATTCTCTTCGACTACACAGCTCAGCTGTTACTGAACTGAAGAGTATGAACTCTCTCAGTGCCACCTAGGCAACTAGCTACTTCCTTTGGTTGGTTCTAAGAAGGATTTAGTGAGTCCGAAGTCAGTCAATGAAAGCCATGTATTGGGATGATTATTTCTGTAGACTAACCGCGTCTGGAACCTTAACTCTTGATGCTTAGTTTACCTGTACAATATGGCTACACATCCAGTTGTCCCTGACTTTCTTGGTCAGCTGTCAATATCAACCAGCCAGCGCGGGTTAGGCACCTTGTGAATGGAGTGATGACCCCGGCGTCGACTGGTCTAAACACTCTAAGCATCCTTCCATTGGTGCAGAGGCAGTAGTAAGTACACTCTTTCCCTTTGAATAATGAATATCGACCTAGTAACAATCATACAAAACTCTGAACCCAAAATCACGACCACATCACAAAGAATCCTAGAGGAGCAGCAATGAGCTCCAGTGGGACGTTAGTGAGCACTACCATGTTGTTCTTGCTGGTGTGCCTGGCGGCAGCCGTGCGCGTGGGGCGAGCATCAACCGCGGTCACCGGAGTGGTGAGAGTGAGACCGGAGGGCATCTTGCGTATCCCGTCCATGGCCGAGCTCGCCCACTGCCCCTCCAGCTGCGGGTCGGAATGGGACTACGGCCCTATCCCAATCCGCTACCCGTTTGGAATAGGGGCAGGCTGCTTCCGGCAGGGCTTCGAGCTCACCTGCGACAACACCACCGGGAAGCTCCTTCTGGGAAACAGTACAACTCGGATCTTCGGCATGTCTCCTCAGGAAAACTCAGTTCGAGCCGCTCCTACCCACTTCCATGTCAAGATGAAACCAGGAGTGGACACCTACAACGTTTCATGGGAGGCCCCCGCCATGGGCGCCGTCCAGCGAGGGAACTCGTTGTTCGTTGTCGGCTGCGGTGTGGAGGTCTACTTGTTCGGTCGCGATACGGCGGATCCGATCGGTTCCTGCATCAGCATCTGTGTAGGCGACAGAGAGACCATGGAGAAGGCAAATGCGGAGCACAGCTGCACAGGTATGGGCTGCTGCGCCATTGCTTTGGGACGGGACATGAGAGCCTTTGGGTTCACACTTGGCCGCCGTCGCCGCCCTGACCACACCATGGCACAGTCGGGTGAAGTGCTGCCTGATGTCAACGTTTTCCTGTCACAAAGTTATATTTTTATGTCAGCGACGCCTACTCAAACCAGATAGATGAAGCAAACAGTGTCGAATGGCCCTCCTACCAGATAGCCATCACGGACCAGCCAAGTTGTGAGAGTGCCCAGAAGAACAAGGCAAGCTACGCTTGTAATGCGAAAAGCGACTGCCAAAATCTGTCTACTGGAGGTTACTCTTGTTCATGCCCCCTTTTCACGGGGCTGATGGGAATAGGCAATCCTTACATTAAGGATGGCTGCAGTGAAGGTATATCTATGTCTCTCCCAAAGTTTTACATAACACACGCTATAATGTTTTCAGCTGCCAAGGAAATGGTTACCGCGGACTGGTACGGATTTTTGAAAAAACAATTGTCAATTTTTCAAATATTCAAACAAGATTTGCTTAAACCGGTAGTTCAGCTTACCAGCCTAGGCCGAGAAGTCCAGTAAGACACATGCTCTTGCTCCTGCTTTAACTCCGTAAAACTTTGGTCTCTCCAACACTAAACCGGAATTATAATTAAGACTATCTTGCAGCAACCAAGTTAAAAAAAGTTATGTGTACCCTTTTTTGTCAAGTTTCCTGAAAATATAAAATAAGATGGCATCAGACTTATAATATTCCCCACTTCAAAAGATTGATTTACAACAAACAGTACGATCTTTAATTTTATCAACTCAAAATCTAGATAGCATACCTTTTTGTAACTCTCATGCTCCTAACCTTGGTTACTTCTAATGTCAAATTACCTATGGCAGATTACAACCCCAACCCTAGAGCAAATTGTGAGAGAACATGTGGGAACACCAGCATCCCCTTTCCTTTTGGGATTGGACAAGGTTGTTATGCTCTTGAAGAGTTTCGAGTGAACTGTACATCACACAACTTTGCTGTTCTTGATCGAGGGATACAATATGTTGTGGACAGCATCACAGTGAATGAAGGGTATCTGAATGTCAGGACCGCAGAACAAACAGATTCAACTCCCACCAATACAGCCGCATCATCAATCATCCCAAATGAACCTCTCGATGATCTTTTCTCTCTTTCAGAAGAATACCATGTGAAGATGTGGACCATGTGGTGGGCTATTGAGAACTTAACCTGTCCAATGGCAACGAGCAAAGAAAGAAGGGATACATACGCATGCCGCAGTTTCAACAGCACATGTGTTGATGTCACCCGTGGTTCTTCCCATAAAAACAATGTCTCCCACCAGGACACACAACAGAGAAACGCAAGTGGTGGCAATGAAACAACACAGTTTGGCTACCGGTGCATGTGTTCTAAAGGTTTTGAAGGAAATCCATACATACAAGATGGCTGCATAGGTAAATTCACATCCCCGCTTACATGCATGATATGAAGCACATACTTTCCATACATAAGCCGGTAACTTTAGTCATTTTTAATTTATACTCATCATTTTGTGCTCACTTTTATGTGCCATTTATAGATATCAACGAGTGTCTATTACCAAATATATGCAATGGTTCATGCCAGAATTTTCCTGGAACCTATAGTTGCAAAAACTGCACTATTGGAGAAGTTTTTGATCCAACAAATGGAAAATGTGTAATATCAGCCAAGGGACACAATCTTCTTCTAGGTAAGTTATATCGGTCTTGTTATCTAGACTTTATGTAACTCCAATTTGAAAAATGCATAATTTTGCTTTAACTATAACTATATATTGCATGTATAGGTATCACAGTTGGAACTGGTTGTGGCCTTGGATCCATAATTCTTGCATTTGGTGCAGCTGCACTCGTCAAGAGGTGGAAGAGAGGCATACAGAAGAGAATACGAAGGGCATACTTCAAGAAAAATCAGGGCCTACTTTTGGAACAATTAATCTTAGATGAAAATGCTACAACTGACAAAACCAAAATATTTTCCTTGGACGAATTGGATAAGGCAACCAACAACTTCGACGGTACCCGTGTTCTAGGGCGTGGAGGACATGGCACAGTTTACAAAGGGATTCTATCAGACCAACGTGTGGTGGCCATTAAAAAGTCAAAAATAGTGGAGCAAACAGAGATAGATCAATTTATCAACGAGGTTGCTATATTATCTCAGATCATACATCGCAATGTGGTGAAACTTTTTGGCTGTTGTCTGGAAACAGAGGTGCCCTTGCTGGTCTATGAATTTATTTCCAACGGTACACTATATGACCTCCTTTACACTGATGCGAGTGTTAAATGCTTGTTGTCCTGGGATGATCGCATCAGAATTGCAGTAGAAGCAGCGGGTGCGCTTGCTTATCTGCACTCAGCTGCTGCAGTACCCATATTCCACAGAGATGTGAAATCTTCCAACATACTTCTAGATGGCAGCTTCACTGCAAAGGTTTCCGACTTTGGTGCTTCCAGACTTTTATCACTTGATCAAACTCGTGTAGTGACAAATGTACAAGGAACATTTGGTTACTTAGACCCAGAGTATTACCATACTGGCCAACTGACTGAGAAGAGTGATGTATATAGTTTTGGAGTTATGCTCGCGGAACTTTTGATACGAAAGAAGCCAGTCTTTACTAATGAGCTAGGTACAAAACAGAGCCTATCTAGCTACTTTGTGGAAGCATTTCAGCAGGGAGTTCTCACTGAAATCATGGATCCGCAAGTCATGGAAGAGGCAGGGAAAGAGGAAATTGATGATATTGCCTCAATTGCAGAAGCATGCTTGAAAGCCATAGGAGGAGAAAGACCTACCATGAAAGAGGTAGACATGAGGTTGCAGATAGTTAGATCTAGAAGATTAAAAAGGACCCAGATTCTCCCAAGAACGGATGGAGAGATCGAGCCTTTTATATGCCCAGATACTGGTAGCTCTGCTGTACAGCGCAATTTCGCCAACAATGTTGACTTAAGATCTGGATGCATCTCTGCAAGGTACAGTTTGGAGCAGGAATTTATGGATTCAGCCAGTTTTCCACGTTAACTACATATCCAATGTAGCGACACGATGGACTACTTGCTACGATCCAATTTTTTTGATTCCCTATATACTCTATGGAGAGATATGTAATGTAGCTCCCTCTAAATGAGAGGATCTTATGTTGTCTCACTTCCTCTATATTTGCGCTGTATATTTGCAGAGCATTTCAATTGCATAATTGTATTGCCTATGATCAATATGAACCTAAGCTACATCGTTGCAGCTAATTGAAACACGGTGGTGAAAAAGGAAATTTTTATAGCGTATTGTGGACTTCAGTAGTTTTATACTGCCCATTACCAAATGGCTTGCTTTGTAGAGGTTCCGGTAAGTGTTTGATTTACCTGCATATAATTGAAGTCATCAAGACAAGCACTGGAGGTTAGCAATTTTAGCACGAATAATTACCTTCCACTAGATGCCTCTGTGTGACAAGTAAGAATCACAGGGTCAGGAGACCTCCTTGGCGTACAAAGCTTTTTGCACTGCACATATGGAATGCTGAAATAGCCACTGTTTTTTTTAGGAAGACATTGCAAAAGTTTTACTATTTTCTCAATGCTGTGCGTGGTCTGTGCTAACTTTAGAACATCCTACTTGGACCTTGTTATCCACCATACGGGCTACGGCTATAGATCGGCAAGGGAGAGTACCGATTCCGGCGGATGGAAGGAGGCGAGCTCATGGGGCACGCGGCGGTGGTGGCGAGGATGGGCGGCGCTTGGGGTCCCGCCGTACCGGCGGAGGACGCGGTCGCGACTCTGTTCTTCTGATATATCAGAGCGGCGATTCTGTTCTACTCAAACCGAAAGATATTTTCGCTCGATGCCCTCTGTTTTTTTTTTTTTTTTGAGGTCTCGATAAACTGAACGGTGACCATATTATAAATGAAGACCAATAAGAAGCTGAAGCCCACAAGTCCTTCGGCCTGGATGAAGCTGAAGCCCTGATCACGCTCTGACTGCAATATTGGGCCGTCCATCTTTACTATTATTATAAAAGCAAAGCGGTTGTGGGTATCACACTTCGACATAATTACTAGAAAAATGCCACTGCTAACAACTGATAGATAAGTTTGTTAGTCATGTCACGTGATTAAGAGTCTATCTAATTTAATCTGAACAACCTCTGACTAATTTTCAAAACAAACCGATAACAAATCCTATCCGCGTAATAGTTTGGTTCATATCCATCTATTTACATGTAAACATAACTACATACTGTATATGAAAGTGATTCACTTGAGCAATTGATCTGTGCGTACACGTCATCCACTGTACTGTAGATACGCACATCTACAGTAACCGCGCGACTACAGTGCTTCCTCTTTTTTTCCAGGGCAATTTTTCTGCTGCCTTCGGTCGTAGCCGCCCCATCTTCCTGTCCCCCCGTCCACCACAGCCCCCGAACTCCTCCACCACCGCCCCACCCCCTCCACCGCCGCCTCCCATCTAGGATTGTGCCGCCATTCCCCTCCTCACATCTTCCTCCACTCCCTCCCTCTGCAGTTGCCCAACGGCGGTGGATCCGCTGCCGACGTCACTGCGGCCGAAGAGACGGTGATGGGTAGGCTTACTTGGACGCCGCCTGGCCTACGCGGGTCGCGGCGCACGGAGGTTGAGAAGCCGTCAGGTGGTGGGAGTAGGAAGATCTTGCGCGCGCACGGAGCCGAGGCTGGCGACCCGGAGGGGCTGCTTCAGGTGACGACGGATGGAGAGGCCCGTTGCCTACTTTACTCCGCCGGCTGCATCCCGTGCGCCCTGGTGGCTAGCTCCTCCACGCCTCCACCACCGTGGCGACTCGAAGGTGCTCATGCCCATACCCTGCAACTTTCCCCTCACCCTATTCCTAGCTGAACTATGGATTCTTGAGTTGGACCTGACTGGTGTATGTGGTTTACAGAAGGTTGATTTGCTATGACCATCTTTCAATTCTTCTAATTTTCTTAGTGTATTTGTGTGCCAGCACTCTGTGTGAAGGGGAGATGACCTAAGTTATTTCTTCTCTTCTCCAGCAGATGGCGCAGCATTGGGTGGCGGTTCAAGAGGCCGCGACTGACTGTTGCAGTTGATGTTGGACAACAGCGCTAGCGTAAGGTTGGAGGCAACCAAGGTGAAGCTGCTGGCGGTGTCGTCCACTACTAGGGAGTTGCAGGTTATATAGATCACTCATGCTTACCACATGTTTGATGAATATCCTGTGTATATACATGGTGACCAAAGTTTACTCCCACGAACATCAATGATAGTAGAAGCAAGTAAAACTCTCCAACTTTCATAGGCAATAATGAGAACATGTTGTATGTAAATGAGAAAAAAAGAAGAAATAAATCGAGAGGAAAATTTTACTGGAGACTTATAATTTGTTAATGTTGTATGTTGTCAGTGTTCAGAGTAGCTTCGTCCAATTTCTATGTTCTATTATGCTTTTCTTAATGGGTGACCTTTGAGTTTATCTTACCTGCCTAGAAAACATGGTTGGGAGAATCAAGAATTAATTTGTTGCTACATATGTATCGTATATAGTTCAGATTTCCACATGGACAGTGTTCAGAGTAGCTCCGTCCAATTTCGGACTATAGATGTACAACCTGGATACTCATATAACTCTCTTGAGGTGGATGTTCCAGGACCTGGTTCAAATCTGGCGTTGTTAGTTAACACATGGAAATACTTTTCATTCTAGTGATTATTAATGCAGGATTCAGACACTGAACTAAAGTTTATTGTTATGTGATTTCAGGTGTCCCAAGCCAATGAAAGCAGATGGCCAGTTTGGCCGTCGTTGAGATTTGCCCATGAGGGACCTTGCTGCCCACTAAAACAGTAAAATGGTGTGATAAGTAATACATGCTACTAACATCTTTATTCAGAACTTAGTAATGATTAAAATTACAACTTTTTTTCTAATCTAAGGCAAGCATATTGATTGACTAATGGTTTTACTGCGAGGGTATTTTTAATACAAAGAATGCTTTTCACGTGTTTTATCCAAATGATTTGATGTGATTTTTCTGGAGTTCGTTGTTTTGACATCAGTTCCTATCAAAATTTTGCCTTTTTTTGTATTAATGCGTTTTTATTCTTAGAGGCGGATTTTACCAACTGCAGCTTGCTGAAATCTTAGTTCCGCCATTAAACAAACTTGAACAAAACATTCATGTGCTAACACATAGTAACTCCGTAGCTTTCCTAATTGCACAGGGAAAATGACGTTGATTGGTCCTAATTTGGAGGAGAATAATTTGTCGCATTTTGATGGTCGCCAAGTGGAGATGGGGCATAATACTTCCTCCGTTTCAAAATATAAGATGTTTTAGCTTTGTGAAACAAATGTATCTAGACTTTTTTAGTGTGTAGTCCGTCGTTGCGATCGTCGGCGCCGCCGTTGCCAGAAGGAGGCCGTGAGCGCCGCCGCCGTCTTATGCAGCCCTGCCATGGGGAGCGCAGGTCAGTGTTTTAGGACCATATCCTCTCTATTTTTTTGGTCTCGCGCACGTCAACACTTTCTCCCCTGCAAGTGCACTCTGAACCCATTCTACCTGTAGCTCCTATGTTTAGTGCGGCTCCATCCCCTGTGAATAGCAGCTGCTATGGATCCTGATGACTTGCACCACATGCCTTCTTCCCCTCGCCCCTCTCTCTTTCAACTGCCCTTAGTGTTGGGGATATGCTATATGGGTATCCTCATAGCATGTCTCTTATCCGACTAACCCGGGTGGTCCATAGTCGGTAGCAATGGCCTATGGCTTGCTGGGCGGCCCAGTTAGGTGGATCCAGAAGGGAGGCCCATGCCGGATAAAGGAAGGCTACGGTGGAGTCACCAGCGTACCCGGAGCCTTGGAGTGCAAGATACACAAGACTAGTAATAGACGGTATAAAACTCTGTAACCTGTTCGGCTAGGACTTTTCCCTGTAACCCTAGGACCTGACGACTATATAAGCCGGGCCTATGGAAGTCTGCCTATGGGAGCCTTTAGGGCATCGTTTTATACACACCTCGCACAGCGAACCTAATCTCTGTAACTCGGCGTATTGCCATTATAGTGATTTATAGCAGGAGTAGGATTCCGCCACCGTCGTGGGATCGGAACCTGGGTAAGCTGTGTTACCTCGTACCCGTCAACCGTCCGCCTTACCCTACGTCTCTAAACACGCACTGTGAGGATCCCTCCATGGCGTACTCGTCGGCAATACCACGACACTTGGAGAAGCCACAAGAATATTAATCCCTTTTAAATCCTAGATCCCCAAACTGATCCAACGTTTTTTCTTCTTAGTTTAATCTCTAGGGTGCAGTTTGTGAGGGATTGAATCCCAAGCGTTTTTCTCTTAGTTTCACATCCGCTTTACAGCTGATCCGATTCTTTATTTTTTAGTTTGTGCTCTTCTTTCAGATTGCTTTGCTGCTAGGTCTTTCGGACGATCAAGTCTATGGTGTCCACTTGGTGTACATTCTGAAACTCTGAATGATGGTTGTCCTTTATTTTGAACATGTATTAGTATAGATGAGGTTTAATAGTAGGCATATTTTTTATCACAAAAGCTTACAAGTTCAGATTTAGGTCATTGGAGTATTTGCTACATGTGATTAAAAAGTAGGAGTATAAAATTGGATCAAAGAATTTATCATGCCTTGTTCCCACTGATCCAATAACAGTCTAGCATATATTATTGGAGAACTATGTTTTAATTGCAACTAAATAGTAATGTGTTTGCATGTGCTTACTTCACCTGAACCGAATGATATGTACATATGTAGCTTCATAATGATTTTTTGGAGAGAAGTTTCATCTGTTCTTAGTACAGTCTAATATATCTATTCTGATAGTTTGTGTTTTACATTTACACAGAATTATATAATTCAGTTTTCTACATGTTGGATTTTATAAATGATGCTATTGTCGCTCTTTGTCCATGCTTACCACCTGCTGCATTACTTATTTGTGCATCTAGAGCGAGAAATTAGGCTTTTGCCTATTCACCATAATTTTTTTCCATCCCTACTCAGCGGAAGAAGACTGGATGGGCCGGGCTAATAATCCAATCGTGGAATAACCGAAGACAGCAAATGTGGTTTGCTGGAAAAAAAATCGGGCTAGAAAACCACGATTGGATCGGAATCCATGCCAAACCATGGCTCAAACAGGATTAAACGAACGAGAACGAGGTCTTAATGTTGTTTCCTGTTCCATCTTTTTCAGGGTAAATTTTGTGCACACGAAATTTAAGTGCCTCAAAGTAAAGTATTTTGTGATAGCAATGTTAGGACTACGATCTACCCATCATAGATCTTGATGATTGATAGTTGACTCAACTCCGTGTAACTGTTGGTCTGCACTCTACGTTGTAGCCTTCGGTAATGATACATTATGTATGTATAATTGATGTGCTTTATAATAGGTATGTACTATTCGATCACCACTTCCTTTTAGGCAACTGACAAAATCGCAATTGATTAAGCCACACGAGCACGGCGTGTCGCCGCGCCTGATTCCCTAGTAGAGATACATAGACCGGGATGCAGGCACAGGTGAGTGACACAACATATCATCCCACATCTAGCTGGGCCAGCTTTTGCGCAGTGCGATAGTCGCAATGGCTGCACTTGTTTTGATTGTTCTTCTGCTCATCGAGACCGGAGGTGTGCCAGGGACGACTACAAGTCGGGTATGGCTTCTACATCATGAAATCCTAGGCATTCCGTACCTTGACTCAGGACATGTTTATAAGTGCACAACTGACGCGCCGATGCAGGGGCGGTGGACATGATCTGATCGGTGGGGACTATTTGCTAGGGCTGAGTTGGCATAATTTGCTGACGTGGACTGAGTCCCACATTGAAAGGATACGGATGTCGCCTAGAGGGAGGGTGAATAGGCGATTAAAACTTTTCCTAGAGTGGCTCAACAAAGGCGGAATAAAACTAGCGTTTACTTTGTCAAGCACAACCTAGAACAACTAGGATTCACCTATGTGCATCAACAACTTATGCTAAGCAATACAAGCAACAAAGTGATAGCAAGATATAGATTACTTCAAGCACGAAGGCTATCACAATGTAAAGTGCATAAGTAAATAGCTCGGGTATAGAGATAACTGAAGCAGGCGGGGACGACGATATTTTACCGAGTTCCTTCCAACATGGAGTACGCCTCGTTTGGAGAGGAGGTGGTATCAAACCACCAACGCCACAAAAGGCCTCCCTTATTCTCCGGTGAATCTCACCCTAATGGGATCGATCCACGCTTCCACTATCGGTGCACTTGTCGGTGGCAACCGGAATCTCTCACAAGGTTGGGGCACTTCTCCACATCTTAATTGGAGGCTCCCAATAAATGCTACAAAAGGCCACAATGCCACGAAGGCTACAAAACCGTCTAGGGTTCCAAGAACCCAAGAGCGACAAGCTCCAATGAGTCACACCAACCAAATCCTCCGAGGAGAACTCAAACCGATGCATCGAATGCAAATGGAAAGAACACCACAAAGGTGCTCAAATCCCTCACTCTCAAGTTCCAACAAAGCTACTAAATCTATTGGGGGAACAAGAGAGGAGGAATCAAAGAGAGACACAAAATCCCCAAAAATATAGATCCCCAAAGATGCACTCACAAAGAGATGAATCAGTTAGGTCAAAACGTGGATCTAGATCGCCTCTCTCTCTTCCACTCAAATATGGGCAAGAATCATCGGAGGGAAAAGATTAGACAAGCTTCAAGATCTAGAGCAAGTGTGGGCAAAGCTTAGAGGAAGAAGCTCCTCAAAAGGAAAAGAGAGGAAAACTATTTAAAGAATCTGGCTAAATCTGCATGTTGGGGCAATTTTCCTGAACGGTCCGATACTACCGCACCAGTCCCAGTAAATCGAATGAATCAAACCAAAACGGGTCAACAGAGGCAAGAAATGAAGGCGCAGCGTGGGGGCGTGGGGGGGCAAACTGGGCTGCAATTAGGGTGACTAGCGATCAGCGCCAGCCGCAGCTGTGAAGCGTAGGGTAGAAGAAGCGCCCAGGTGGCGAAGCAGACAAGGCGGTCAACACGGGCGAGGTATGAGCGAGCGCAAGGCAAAGCCGACACGCCAGGCAACGCGGGCGAAGCGAAGGCGGGCCACACGGCAGCGAGCCCAGCGAAAGCAGCTGCGGAGAGCGAAAGCGGCGGGCAGAGGTGAGGCGCGGCGAAGGTGGCGGGGCCAGCAGCGGGGTGGCAAGCGCGTGTGTGGGAACGAGCGACATCAGTAGGGCGGGATCTGGATCTGGATCTGGATCTGGGCGATTCTGGGCTGGCCAGTAGTACCGGCCCACCCGGGCAATACTACCGGGCCGAGCGGTACAACAGGAAAAAGGTACTGGGCTAGGCAGAAGATAATCCGTGGTGCTCAGATGCGGGCGGTAGTACCGGCCCGCCCGGGCGGTACTACCGCTTGGCCCAGTAAACAGATTTTTCTTTTTCTTTTTAAATAAGAATTAAATCGGCGAATATTCAAACGCTCATAACTTTTGAATGGTAGCTCCGATTGACCCGATTCCAATTGCGTTGGAAAGAGGACGACATGGGCTACCCTATAAAAAGTGAAAATATTGGTTATCACCAAGTGATAAAATATCAAGTAGAATAATGTGGGATACCTCACTTGGTGAGAAACCAAAAAATCGCATAGATCAAAATCGCAATAAGATATAAAAGAGAGATCTGATTTTGATGAGCAAGAGCTTGTTATGGAGACTACCACAAGCTCTATATCCTCACATGGGTAAGACCAAATAACAACCAAATACGATGATGCAAGTATGCAAATGTTTGACCTCTCTCCAAACAATGTGACCGAATTACTCATTCGAGAGCCCCTCTTGATAGTACGGTTATCTATCCTAAACCCGGTCTCCCCCACACAACATGAGACCGACAAAAGGGAAAACCTATCAAGATTATACCTTTGCATTGAGCATTCCATTTGAGCTTGATGTAGACGAACTTGACCTTCTCAAGATGGAACGCCTTTCTTGATTCCTCCTCATCGATCCAGTACCTTTTCTAGCCCTCTTGTAGTTTGTCTCTCCTCTTCCTATTTGAAAGTTAGGCCACGCTGACACCATTTTTCTCTTTGAGCCGAACCAATAACTTGATTCGATTTTCTTGTCAGGTGATTTGAGTCCATGTCCTACTATGTATTGAACCGAGCTATGCATCTCTACGGTTCTCTTTTGGCACACATATAGTGCATGGTCTAAGGTGCTCTTTTGCTTATAGGTTGTCGCCGCCGACAATTGTGCCCATCTGTAATTATTAACTCGGTGACTTGTGAACTATTGTTGTTTAAAAGTACGATTTTAGCTTTACAAACTCGATACTCCCTAAACTTTTCTCATAGTACTTTGTTTAGTTTGATCGGAGTACCTCATAATAAATATTGTGGGATCACATAGGACAGTTCTAGCTTTCATGGCTAAATTTGCTAGGAGATACATGATGTTTGGGTTATTCTAGCTTCATTGGCATCGACGATAACACACTGTCTCAATTTGCCAACACAATATTTTGATTTATCTTTATTTACCGTAGCAACGCACGGGTATTTTACTAGTAAGTATGATTTCCTGGTTCTTTTTTTTCCTATTTTGTGGTTTGTACTCTCTGTTTTTTCTTTGGTTTCCATTTTTATTTGGCGCTCTCCATATTGATACTTCTTTTTGCTAGGGAAAGGGGTTATATCAATTGAATAATAATATTGTTACAATCTTCTGGATACAATCCTGATCAGGAACTAACCCTAACCAAACTTGTGTATTTTGGCTTAACATACCAAATCTAGCTATCTCGTTGTGGTAAGTTCAGTTTCCAATTATCTATTTGGGTATTGATGGTGCCCACCACTTGTCGTGAGACGCTTTATTGGAAACCCCAAGAGCAAGGTATGAAGCAGCACATCAGCAAGTTTCCCTCAGTAAGAAACCAAGGTTATCGAACCAGTAGGAGGAAGGAAACGTCACATAGGTGTTGCTAACAACGCGGAAACCTGCACAATACAAACTCAAGACTTTGCCCCAACGAATCAGTGAGGTTGTCAAGCTCACCGATTTTATGTAACAAAGCATTAAACGTATGGTGTGGAAGGTAATGGTTTGCAACAAATAAATAGGTAACAGTGGAAGATGTATCAATGGTAAAGATTGGATCGGGATCCATAGTTCACTAGAGATGCTCTCCTTAGATAAACAACATGCCATGAAGGGTAAACAAATTACAGCGGAGCAATTGACACAAACTGAGCAAGGCATAACAATGCAATCACTAGTCAGAAAGATCCTATGAGGCTGATTGGGCAATACAACAATATACATAGACCGTCATCCAACTGCATCTATGACTAGAATTCCACCTTCAGGTTATCATCCGAACCCCCTCCAGTATTAAGTTGCAAGCAACAGACAACTGATTTAAGCAAAGTGTGTAAGGTAAACAGTCCACATGTTCCATGAACAAGAGACCGTTGTTTTCTCCCTAATAGCAATATCACATCTACAACCGAAGAGATTATTGTCACTTCCCGTGGAAACTAGAGGCATGAACCCACTATCGAGCATAAATACCCCCTCTTGGAGTCACTAGCAACTACTTGTCCAAGATAACTACTAGCAACGGAGAGCATGCAAGATCACAAACAACACATACATGATAGAATCATAAAGATAGAACCATTAATAAAACCAACATAATAATCTCAATATCCATCGGATCCCCGCAAACACAACATGCATGATTACAAATAGATTAGATCTTGATCATGAGTGGAGCTTACAAGATCTATACATGAAAGCACAAAGGAGGAGATACAACCATCTAGCTACTACATGGACCCACTACTCATGAATCATACCAGAGAGAAGGCCTCCGGGATGATCTCCCCTCCGGCAGGGTGCCAGGAAGAGCTTTAGATCCCCCCTGATCTAGGGACGATGGTGGCGGCGGCTACAGACGGTTTCGTGGATTTCTGATCGGGTTCTCAGGATTTCTGCATCGGGGGCTTCTTATAGGCGAAGGGGCGAGACCGGGAGGCGGCCAGGGCCACCAAACCCTAGCTAGGCGCAGGCCCACCTGCCCTCGCGCCTGGGGTGGGTCTGCCCCCCTGGCTGGCCCCTCTGGCTCTCCTCTAGACTTCTTGTTCCCCACGAAAAGTAATTGACTTTGACGTTTGTCCCGTACAATTCCGAGAATATTTCTTCACTAACTTTTCTAAAACCAAAAACAGCAGAAAAGCATCCGCATCGCTTTGTTGCAACTTGTTAATAGGTTAGTACCAGAAAACATGTAAAAAGCACCTCAAAGTGTGGACAAGTAAAGCAAAGTAGATACTAAACAAGCATGGAACATCAAAAATTATAGATATGTTTCCAACGTATCAGCATCCCCAAGCTTAACTCCTGCTTGTCCTCGAGTAGGTAAGTGATAAACAGAATAATTTTTGAGGTGACATGCACCCTCACAATAAAGATCCAACCATTTGCAAGCATTGAAAGCTGGGATCAAAGAACTCTAAACATGTGCATGAAATATGGAGTTCTAACAATAGGACATATTAACTATGCATGCAACATGGCAAGCTACAAACAAAGATCATGAATAATATACATTGAAAAACGTTTGTTTGTTTCACATGCAGAACACATAGCATAGTGGCAATCAGCTTGTCCCTCATAGAGAAGCAATATAATGCATAGCACACCTGCAAAGTTCACAAGGGTGACTAGAAACAAATGGCACAAGAGCAAGTAATAACACAATATGCATCAATTAATAAGCTTTGGAACACTGCACACAGAATGACAACTATGCTCTCTTAATGGTGCCTAAAGGTAGAAGGTGGAGACTCAATAATGGTGGAAGAAGGGCCTTTTTGTAAAGGAAGCAGGGATTACAAGTTTCAAAAGAGCTTCCAAAAATTATGGTACTTGTTAGCTTTCATCCCTCATTGCCCCTGTCATAAGCATCTTGAAGTGATTAAGGTTAAAGTGGCAAAGCTGGAGTATATGCTTGACGAAGTATAAGTTGGCAATCTCATGCCCTTTGAATACGAGGGCCACACCTCATGCATACTCAACTTTGGGTCCAGGTAACTTCTTTTCACTTTAAGTATTTGCATATCATTGAGAACCGCCAACGGGGTACCCCTTGCACATGGTACAAGACCTTTCCCATAACCAAAATGACAAGGCAAGCAGACAATGAGCATCTCGGCAATTCTTCTTATGTACCATAGGAATATGGTTCTTTTTTCTCTCTTTCCTCTTTTTTCAATGTATCTCTTTTTTTATAAGAAGAATGCTTCATAGATGTCACTATGGTGATGCTGCAAGTTTCACCATGATTAGGCATGGCTTAGGCTAGTGGCCCAGGCGTTTCTCTAACATAGGATACAAACTCCATGGATTTACAGGTTCCCTCTTTATTTCACACTGGTGACATCCATAGACAAAAGAACATGATATCAACTAAGTACAACAAGGTACAAGTGCAATGTCGAAAACGTTCCCCGTGACAGCACGGTTCTGCTAATTCCAACTTATAAGTGCAAGCATATACAACAAAGTTGTCACAATGGTTCAAGTTTATTAGGGGCAAAGAATAAAGTGTGCCATCAAGTTCATGAGGTCTTTAATCACTAAGTTTTCACATAACAAAATAGTTTTTAATTGGAAGATAGATGAAAACAAGAATATACTTGGAATGGTGTAGCACACCATGCATAGGAATTTATAGTGGACACTTTGGAATAACTTGGTTTTTTGGGAGTTGGAGGCATGAGTAGAACTTACTCATACAAGTGGAGGCTAGCAAAAGACTGGGAGCAACCAACTAAGAGAGCAATAATGGCCATAATTATGCAATGCAACAAAGCAAACTAATCAAAGCAAAGAGTGGTACTACAAGTCAAGGACTAAATGATCATAGAGGCTAATGGTGACTTGTCATAGTCATAACATGGTGTGAGCATGTGCCAAGTCAACCCAAGCAAAACATCAAAGGAGAATACCACAATACTATGTTTTTGCATGCTAAAACAACGCATAATTTCTTCAAGGCACACTAAGCAATCCCAATTGTTTGGAACAAGACATGCTACAACAATAATCACTAAGCATAATGCTAAAACAACACCTAGCATGTCATGATAAAGTCTAAGTCACAGTCAATGCAAGATCCTCTTGCACTTTAAGCAAGAACTTACTACTCATTTCCAAACACCAAGCAACCTTATTTGCAAAAAAAAACACAGCGAGAACGGGGGTCCAAACTACTAAAGAAAATTAAACAAACTAAGCAAAGCAAACGAAAGCTAAGACGCTCCAAGAACAACACAACTGTGCATGAAACAATAAAAACGAAGTGTCTAGATAGACCTGAGCTTTTTATTGATGAAGAAGGGGATGCCCAAGGCATACCCAAGGTTTGACGCTTGTACCTCTTGGATATTTCCTGGGGTGACAACATGGTGGCATCCCCAAGCTTGAGCTTTTGTCCATTCTTCATCTCATTGCATCATTCTATCTCTACACCTTCAAAGAACTAGGGCATTGCAGATAAATAATAACAAGCACCCAAGTACTAAACAATCCTAGGCATGTGCTCCAAATATAGTCATACGTGCTCGCAATGAGAACTTGCACAACATCTTCTGTCCAGCCAGCCCGTGGCAGCGGGGCCTCTAGGGAACTACTGGCAATTAAGGTGCTCCTTTTAATAGAGCACCGGATCAAAGCATTAACACTCTAAGAACACATGTGATCCTCACACCACAGCCATCCCCTCTGGTTGTCCCAATTTCTGTCACTTCGGGGCCTTTGGATCCGGACAATGATATGTGTACACAACTTGCAGACAGGATCACAAATAATACTATCATAATGATTCAATAATAAGTTTAGATCTGAGATCATGGCACTCGGGCCCTAGTGACAAGCATTAAGCACAACAAGTTGCAACAAAGTCAAATAGCACTAATAGAGATACTAGGCACTATGCCCCTAACAGATCTTAATCAATTACATGATAGAACTCATCCAATACCTACCATCCCCAAGCCTACAGAGGAGGATTACTCACTCATGGATGAGGGAAACATCGGTGGTTGATGGAGATGCGTTGGTGATGACGATGGCTATGATCCTCTCCAAATTCCCTGTTCCGGCAGGGTGCTAGAACGGAGTTTATGGATCCAAATCTTGGTTTCTGGTGGCGGCGGTGGAGCGGAACTATTTCTGGAAAACTATCGAACCCCCCCTCTGTTTTTAGGTCAGAAGGCAACTTATAGGCGCGGAGGGAGGCCGATGAGCTGCCTGGGGTGGCCAAACATCCCCCAGGCGCGGGGTCAGTGGGCCCGCGCCTAGGTGGGTCTGGCCCCTAGGCCTCCCCTCTGTCTCCCCTTCTGGCTCCGTGGATCTTCTGGTGAAATATAATTTTTGGCATATTTTCCGGGATTTTTCCTGATAGTTCGTTTTTTGCACAAAAAGAAGACACCAAGGTAATTCTGCTGAAAACAGTGTCAGTCTGTGTTAGTTGCATCCAAATCACACAAGTATAGAGGAAAAACAATAGCAAAGTGTTCGAGAAAGTAGATACGTTTTGGACGTATCACTTCCTTAATCTTAACAAGAGCATCTGTAATGTGTTTGGTAAAGGCAACATGCATATCACTAGCATCAGGACTTCTAGCAAGCTTTTGTAGGAACATAATCACTTCAGAAATATTGCAACCATCAATATCAAAGTCAAACTTAGCATCACTAGTGGTAGGCATAGTAGGAGGAGGAATAGGGGCTACTTGTGGTTTAGTGGTGATAGTGCACACACTATTGTTTCTATCAATTTCATCTTCCCTTTCCCACTTAGCATGAAGTTGAGCTAACAGCCTAACATTTTCATCAATAGTAACTTGTATGGTATGAGCAGCAGCAAATGTGTTTTCCATAGTTTCAGGTTTAGCCGCCATTTTATTAACCAAGGAAGTTTGATCTTCAGACAAAGAGGATATATTTTTCTCAACAGTTAAAAGCTTTTCCTCTATAGTCTTATTGAAAGTGGTTTGTTTACTAATAAAGTCCTTGAGCATTACTTCAAGTTCAGAGGGGGCACTTCAAGCATTATTGTAAGAGCTTCCATAGGAGTTTCCATTATTAGGAGGATAAGGCCTATAATTGTTGTTGCTACCAAAATTATTCCTATAGGCATTGTTGTTGAAATTATTGTTTCTAATGAAGTTCACATCAACTTGCTCTTCTTGAGCAACCAAAGAGGCTAAGGGAAAACTATTAGGATCTAGAGGAGCTTTCCCATTAACAAGCATAGCCATAATAATATCAATCTTTTCACTCAAAGAGGAAGTTTCCTCAACAGAATTTACCTTCTTACCATGTGGATCTCTCTCAACGTGCCATTCAGAGTAGTTAACCATCATATCATCAAGGAGCCTTGTTGCAGCACCCAAAGTGAGGCCCATGAAGGTACCTCCAGCAGCAGAATCAAGCAGGTTTCTTGAGGAGAAGTTCAAACCTGCATAAAAAGTCTGGATAATCATCCAAGTAGTGAGTCCATGAGTAGGGCAATTTTTAACCAAAGATTTCATTCTTTCCCAAGCAGGAGCAACATGTTCACTATCAAGTTGTTTAAATTTCATAATGTCACTTCTCATAGCAATAATCTTAGCAGGAGGATAGTACTTTCCAATAAAAGCATCTTTGCACTTAGTCCAAGAATCTATACTATTTTTAGGCAAAGATAGCAACCATTCTTTAGCTTTTCCCCTCAAGGAGAAAGGAAAAAGCATGAGCTTAATAATATCTCCATCTACATTCTAATACTTTTGCATCTCACAAAGTTCAACAGAGCTATTAAGATGGGCAGCAGGATCATCAGAACCAACACCAGAAAATTGCTCTCTCATCACAAGATTCAACAAAGCAGGCTTAATTTCATAAAAGGTAGCATCTGGAGCAGGTGGAGCAATAGGAGTGCTTAGTAAATCATTATTGTTGGTGCTAGTGAAGTCACACAACTTGGTGTTCTCAACAGAGTTCATTTTGGCAAAGGTGGGCAAGCCAAAAACAGCAGTAGCAGCTAGAGCAGGGACTAATTTTTTTTGTGTTGTTGAATAAAGAAAGCAAACCAAACTAGACTATTTTTTTTGGGTTTTTTGAAAAGAGGCAAACAAAACCAAGCAAAAGAAACAAAGCAAACTAAAAACAAAGTAAAGAGAAAGGAAGTGAAGGACTCCCCTAGTGAAGACGTCCTTAGCCTCCCCGGCAACGGCGCCAGAAAATAGCTGGTGCTTGACAGGGAGGAAGAAGTTTGATGGCCTTTTAGTTCCCCGGTAACGGCGCCAAAAAATAGCTTGATGGTGCCCACCACTTGTCGTGGGACGCTTCGTTGGAAACCCCAAGAGCAAGGTATGAAGCAACACAGCAGCAAGTTTCCCTTAGTAAGAAACTGAGGTTATCGAACCAGTAGGAGGAAGGAAACATCACACAGGTGTTGCTAGCAACACGGAGACCTGCACAACACAAACTCAAGACTTTGCCCCAACGAATCAGTGAGGTTGTCAAGCTCACCGGTTTGCTGTAACAAAGGATTAAACGTATGGTGTGGAAGGTAATGGTTTGCAGCAAATAAACAGGTAACAGTGGAAGATATATCAATGGTAAAGATTGGACCGGGGTCCATAGTTCACTAGAGGTGCTCTCCTTAGATAAACAACATGGCATGAAGGGTAAACAAATTACAGCGAGGCAATTGACAGGAACTGAGCAAGGCATAACAATGCAATCACTAGTCAGAAAGATCCTATGAGGCTGATTGGGCAATACAATAATATATAGACCGTCATCCAACTGCATCTATGACTAGAAGTCCACCTTCAGGTTATCATCCGAACCCTCTCCAGTATTAAGTTGCAAGCAACAGACAACTGCTTTAATCAAAGTGTGTAAGGTAAGCAGTCCACATGTTCCATGAACAAGAGACCGTTGTTTTCTCCCTAGTAGCAACAACACATCTACAACCGAAGAGATTATTGCCACTTCCCTTGGAAACTAGAGGCATGAACCCACTATCGAGCATAAATACCCCCTCTTGGAGTCACTAGCAACTACTTGGTCAAGATAACTACTAGCAACGAAGAGCATGCAAGATCACAAACAACACAGACATGATAGAATCATAAAGATAGAACCATTAATCAAACCAACATAATAATCTCAATATCCATCGGATCCCCGCAAATACAACATGCATGATTACAAATAGATTAGATCTTGATCATGAACGGAGCTCACAAGATCTATACATGAAAGCACAAAGGAGGAGATACAACCATCTTGCTACTACATGGACCCATAGTCCAAGGTAGAACTACTCACGAATCATACCTGAGAGAAGGCCTCCGGGATGATCTCCCCTCCGGCAGGGTGTCGGGAAGAGCTTTAGATCCCCCCGATCTAGGGATGATGGTGGCGGCTACAGACGGTTTCGTGGATTTCTGATCGGGTTCTCAGAGTTTCTGCATCGGGGGCTTCTTATAGGCGAAGGGGCGATACCGGGAGGCGGCCAGGGCCACCAAACCCTAGCCAGGCGTGGGCCCACCTGTTCCCACACCTGGGGTTGGTCTGGCCCCTCCGCCTCTCCTCTAGATTTCTTGTTTCCCACGGAAAGTAATTGACTTTGATGTTTGTTCCGTCCAATTCCGAGAATATTTCTTTACTAAGTTTTCTGAAACCAAAAACAGCAGAAAACAGGCATCTAGCACTGTTGCAACTTGTTAATATGTTAGTATCAGAAAACATGTAAAAAGCACCTCAAAGTGTGGACAAGTAAAGCAAAGTAGATACTAAACAAGCATAGAACATCAAAAATTATAGATATGTTTCCAACGTATCAAGTATCAGATACATTATCGGAGACTCGCTAATTTTGAGTGGCAACACATTGAGAAGAGACTGCAAAAAAAATTAAGTAGCTGGTAAGAAAAAACGTTATCCTTGGATGGAAGATTAGTTCTCGTCAATTCAGTATTAAGTAATATGCTACTGTATATGATGTTTTCCTCCATAAACCAAAAGAAGTCTTAAAAAGATTAGATTAATTTTGACAAAGATACATTTGGCAAGTAAAAATAGATAAAAAGGTATTGACTGGCTAAATGGAGTGGTCTGCCTTTCCAGAGATCTAGGAGGACATGTATTCATGACCTCCAGGTTTAAGTCGCTTTACAAGCTACTAACCAAGATGAGGGTACGCCAAACCCCTAAAAGTAAGTATATCGGCTAAAATGTTTTGTCCCAAGTGCTTTGTCAGCCGCCGGTTTTTGCCGGCGGCGATGTGGGCAACCTAGACGAGCGTCCTTCTTGGGGCGCTCCACCACCGCGTCCTCCCTTTGATGTTGTAGTTCTCCGGTGGTGGGTGAGCATCATCGTCGTAGGCGTCGACGTGTTCTTGCCGCTGCTTCTCGAAGAATGCGTCCCACGCATCGTCGTTGTCCAGGTCTCGGGAAGGATCATTCCTCTCCTCCGTCGTGAGCGCACCCCAGAAGTGCCGGTAGATCGCCCCGTGCGCTCAGTACAATGGGAACTGGTGGGATGGGCAGGACGCGGTGCTCAGCGACCAGTGCTTTGGACAGCATATGTTTGATGACACTAGGTAGCTTGCCTCCCACAGCACCTGAGCCTCGTGGACGCTCAACGAGCGCATCCCGAAACCGTTCGCGACGGCTCCATCTCTGGGTTACCCCTCCATCGTCGGTGCTTGGTGGTTGGGAAGAACGAGGGGAGGCGGAATGGAGGCGAAGAGGAGGGAATGCAAAAAAGCGAAGGAAGAACGGTGCCTATTGAATGCGCGTTCGGGCGAGGTAGGTGAGAAGCGTGGAGGACGGGACATATCGGTTGCTCGCCTGCAAAGGCTGGTCGGCGAGCAGCACCGTCACTTGGCGCGGCAGACGAGGAGGAAGACGAGCCAAACTTGTCGGCCGTTGATGCTAACAGGGTGGCCCGCGACGACCAGTCGCTTCACGTGCCTTCTTCTCCCCTCCTTCCCGCCGAAAACACGACATCCGGCGTCCCCGCTAGCCCCTCTCTCATGGATTGGGTTTGGCCTGGGGGCGCCGATAACAAACGGATCGCGTCGGGCGCTAATTTTTTTCAGGAGGACAAATTGGACTTGAATTCGACCGCCGGCACCCCCGATAACCCTTTAGGTGGGCTTTAGGGCCCCGAGTGGACATGTTCTAACCTTCTTTTGCTATCCGTGCATCAAAAAACAAGCGTTTTTGTTTTCGCGCAAAGTCTTTGACCCCTCCTGCCAAACCCTACTTCCCCTTCTTTGGCTTCTTCGTGTCAAGTGCCCACGAGAACCAACGCCTGCTGAACCTTGGAGGTTAGGGTCTCACAGCACGTGATGTATTTACATGTACATTTGAATTTTTCTGAGACTTCAAATGTGGTTTTCGATTTTCCAAAAGGAGCCTGATAACACTTTTCAGGTACCATGTCAGATACTCACTCCATTCCAAAATATAATATGTTTTAGATTTATGAATCAAATATATGTAGACCATTTTAGCGTTTAGGTTCACTATGAACTATACACTAAGAGACATCTAGATACATTTGTTCACAAAGATAAAACATCTTATATTTTGAAATGGAGGAAGTAGTACTTTACATTTTAATGTACTATCAATAGTACTATTTTTTCTCTAGGAACTAAAAACATTAACATCTACTCACCTTGACATTCAATATGTGACTAGCGTAATTTTGCTAGAAAATTGTCATTCTCTACTACTCCCTCCATTTAGAAATATAAGACATTTTAGCTTTGTGAAATGAATGTATCTATACGCCTCTTATATTTTCTAAATGGAGGGAGTATTAAGTTACATCTCGGCTAGATAACATACATGGAACCTTCTATTGAGATATTGAGGGTGATTTCACACTTATATACTCTCTCCGTTTTAAAATATAAGATATTTTAGCTTTTCCCAAAACATATACATCTAGACACCATTTAGTGTGTAGGTTCACTCATTTTTTTTTCCGAACCTACACATTAAAAGAGGAGATAATGTGTTTCAGAAAAGGCTAAAATCTTATATTTAGGAATGGAGGGAGTATACACCATTGATACTACTTTGTCTCATTTCTATGGTTTCATGTAAGAAAATATTGTAAATTCTTTAATATGACGGATATTGTTTATCGGATTGTGTGTTCCTCTTATTATGATTTTTTATGCAATGTTCCTCGGATACAATTCAAGGGTGTGGACTTATGGGAATAGAAATTTTGATAAAAAGGCCTCTCCAAAGCCCTTTAAATAGGCCAAGGCCTAGAGAAAAGGGCCTAAATGAATTACTAACGTAATAATACTTTGTATCCAATATTAAATAAGTTTGTAAAATGAATTTATATGTACACCGATGGTATTTGTAAGTTTTAAAATAAAAGCATAATAAACTTTTCAACAAAATAAAACAATAGACCGGTGTTATTTATCTATGTGGAAGGGTAAGACAAAGCGGACGTATAAGGAAAAAGAAATATCTGGAGATGCTATTTATCCCGATGACCCAAAAAAAAGATAGAAACTTCATAAATGCGTAGAAAAATATACCTAAAGTCTCAAAAAGACTGGCAAATTTTATATCAATTTACATATTCATTACATAACCTGAAATTAGCAATCAATACTCGTGATTTTCTGGACTCATGTTTATGCTATTCCATTCAACAAGAGGGTTCGTTTTTCATATGCAAACTAATGAGAACTGACGTTAAATGTACCATGTGCAAGCTCTAAAGAGTGCTCTCAGTATTTCTTGAAAACATCGATGGACGGAGCTGTTTTCCTTCTCCTGTTTACACTTTACAAAGTTGCTGAACATGAACGGCATGCCTAATATCTCTGGTTCATGCAGTTTACCTGTGAAATATGCTTACTGTCCCCATTGCTTGATTTGTTCTCCCAGCTTTAATATCCCTCTCGGGATTATCTTACCCTTCAATGTGGGTGAGTTACATTGTGAATCTGGGGCGTAGCCTAGTGCATGTTCCTCCTGTTCTTGCTGTGTGCCACGTCAGTTACATTGTAAATCTCACGGCAGCGATGCATCAATGCAAGCTGTGTGCGCTGCTGTGTTGGCACCACGGGGTCCCAGCTCCTGATCATGACAGATTTGCTGCCCCATGGTGTTCCAATCTGCAAGTAACTTCAGATGCTAGAAGAGACTGATTCAGGGGTACCCTTAGTTCAACATGGACTGCACAGCACAGCAATGCTGACAGCTTATGGGGATTAAACATGCAGGCATGACAGACAACAATCATGCATAAGATTTACCAGGTTCGTTGTGCACAGTGTTTGCAGAACTCAAACCCAAATTCCAACATTACCACAGACTCGCCTGTTCAAATTTGGAAGATTCAAATTTCCGAGTTCAAATCTTGAAACTATAGACAAGGATAACAGAGATCAAAGTGTATTCTCTACAGACAGACAAAGTGGCTCTACAAGTTCCCTAGAGGGAAACTGCTGCCATACCGAGTCCTACCGACAAGGATAACGTCCTAGTATATAATACACGGAACAGGTAACACTGGTTGGTTGGTCATGTTATTAGCAGAACCGGGTCAGTCATATGTCCATGTCGATCAACGCGTCCTCCTCGCCATCTGAGAGCACGCCGGCGAGAAAGTCGTCTCCTGCAAATTTGCTGTGGTAGAAAAGAAACTTGTTTGTCAGTAATTCATATAGTTTGAGAACACCACATGTAGTGTTCTTCATATAGAAAAAAACATGCGCCTACCTAGTGCAACAGCAGCGGAAGCTCACTACTCGCTTCAGCTTCCGGTTGTAGAAGAAAAAGTTGATTGACCATCTACAAGAAGAAAGCAGAATTGCAGTTTCCATATCAGGCAGACTTCTGGGTGCTTAGGTTCAATTCAAAGATGATTTCTATAGATAGGCGGGTCGTACATGGCCCCTTTCTCTAGAAACGGATCTCCGTCAGAGTCCGGGTTGTAGCTGTAGATGTCACACTCTCTGATTTTGATAACCTACAAGATAAGGTGTAAGGGTAGAGAATATAGCGCCGCCGCCTTTTCTAAACTACTATGCATTTACTGAATGCTACCTCATCAATAGCTTTAGTCATACTGTCCAGAAGAGAACTGCCTTCATTTTTCGAAGCCCATAGCTGAACAATAGCCCGATTCAGGTTAAGCACAATAAAGTGGGTGGAAGGAAAACAGTCTCAGTATAATCTGTAAGTTGAGCACTTAAGTGATAACATAGTTGCAACAATATAACTTTTCCTTTTGAATTCCTAGATTTATTTGAATATATCAACAGACATGCCTATGGACCAAGAGTAAAATTCATGGAACTGGGATGGAGAAGCATTACCATAGAAGCCTCAGATAGGTAGTTGTCTAGCATCTGCTTGAAACTTTCCATATCTTCTTCTTTGAAGAACAGGTGTGCACGAACAGCACTGCTAGGCGAACAAGTGTTGACAAAGAGGATGTTAAATTTAATCTGAAGGTCGTCCCATCATGCCTGTGTCGCATGACAGTCATTAGACCTTAAGAAAGGTTAACTCGGTCAAATATTGTTTCAAGGGATATGGAGAGAATTGAACTCTCAGCTCAATAGAGCAACGGCTATTTAATCCGTTTGTCATGCCATTTGACAACACCCCCTTAGGCTGGTTGGAAAGGATAAAAGCGGGTTGCCATATCGCCCAAAAAAGCTGAGTATGACATTACCCAATATCCTTCCTCCCAGATTATGTAGAACACACTCATTTGTAAAACAACATTACCTGAAATCATAATCTGGATACATATGACCAAGAGTGAGAACTAGATATATCAACGTTTTTCGGCTGCAATAAACAAGAAACATAAAAAAGAATCAGGCTGGTTAAACAGAAAAGGCGCAGAATAAAGGTAATCTACACACTGTACCTGGATCTACAAGACAAATGCTCCACAGGTGAAGGAGGATCACTATCAGAAGACTTCCCAAGGTAATCAAGAATCTGAATAGGGAACAGAGAAGTCAAACTGACACGTATATAACATGCAGCGGATTATGGCTGGCATGCCGAGATGCTACCGAAGTTTGGATGAAGTTGGAAAACAAAAGTTCAGACATATTATATATACTTTCCAAAGGCATGATATGTTTACCTTTCTGAATAAGATGCTCATAAGAGGAAAATGTTATACAGAATGAGTGAATAGTTTTAACAACTACAGTGGGAAGAAACTTAACATGTAATATTTTCATAAAATTCATATGCAAAAAAACTTCCACAAAATTGACGCCTGACTACAATAAATTGCAGAAATGGAACAAACTATCATCATCATTAGCCTCATGTACTGATTTAAGCAGAAATCCATATGTCAATGATAAGCACAAAACACAAATTTCCTAACCAACAACAATACTCCCTCCGACCCATATTAGTTGACTTAGATTCATCTAGATACGGATGTATCTAGTCAAGTTTTAGTGCTAGATACATCCGTATCTAGAAAAATTTGAGTCAACTAATATGGGTCGGAGGGAGTAGTGAAAATGCCTACTGATTTACGGCTGTATTACAAGAGAAGGGATATTGGTTGCCATAAAAATAAATGCGGTGATCGGAAGTTTGTACCTCATGTTCTAGACTTATTGAAAGCCGGCGATCATTCCCAGCATGCTTGCCTGTAAATTAACAGAGAGCTTGACCCTATTTTCATGGTATAATATACTCAATAAGACAGTCAATGGAGCATACTCTTACATGAGAAGGCTTCAAGGCTCCCCCTAATTGTACAATCGCCAAGATTCAGTTGATCAAGGAACACATTTACACTGAAGAAAAGAAACAAATGCAGTAGTAAATTAGGGGAAGAATGGCATGTTACCAGCAGCACTTTTAAAATAAGAAAAAGGAAAAAGACACCATGTTTACCAGTCGAAAGGTGTGTATTCTAAAAGCTTCATGTCGGACGTCTTGTGAGCTCATACAAATACCCACCAGACCAGATGAGTAAGAAGAAGTTGAGCTTCAAATCAAACTGTGAAATCAACACACCAGAAGAGTAATTAACCAGAAAATGAAGCAAATAATTTGACAAGAGTTGGGATGAATACACATTAATAAAACAAAACAATTCTGGCAAATTCTTTCTGCGGTTTCACTTCACTTTGTTCTCCTTGCGATTTAAACATATACCATTAGAAACTGGAGTTGTGGATTTCAACAGACCTAGAAACTGGAGTAGTGGAATTCAACAGACCTATGGTTGTCAATGCTAAGGATGTGGAAGCAAAGGAAAAAAAAAATTGGTTCTGGCTGTGTTGTTAGGAGCGAAGTACAGCAAGAATGAGGAACATAACAACCACATTAACCACACTTGTCCCATTTGGTGCACACATCAAGACCAAACGTAGCATCCACTCTTTCAACATGGAGATCAATTTTGTACTACTTGCTGCCAAGCAGACACCAACACACCAACCTAAATTAAAGCACCTGCACTGCACATTCATAGAACAGCTAATATAGAATCGACCAAGTGACGCAATTCCTCCCCTCTCTTGTCCTATAGGTGTCAGTGGTGCACACTAGACTGAAACGGACCAAATCCATACACATGTGCAACAAACATAACTTCCTAGCGTGCCTGTGCAAAGCAGGCTGGTCTCCCAGCATGCCTCGTCTAGTCACCAGGAAATGCTTATGCAAACCAGCCTGGTCTCCTCCTAGCTATGCTATAGCAGGGCATACAGTGGACAGCACAGTGCCAATGTTCGGAGCAGCCAGTCCAGACATTGTTTCTGAGCACAATGCCGATGTTCGGAGCTTTGTTTTCCTTGCGATCTAAACATATACCATTAGAAACTGGAGTGGTGGATTTCAACAGACCTATGGTTGTCGATGCTAAGGATGTGGAGACAAAGGGGGGGGGGGGGGGGGGGGACTTGGTTCTGGCTGTAGATATGGTAGCAGGTTTTTAGGAGCGAAGCACAGCAAGAATGAGCGGCATAATAAGTAGAGCAACCACACTTGTCCCATTTGGTGCACACATCAAGACCCAACTTAGTAGTCACTCTTCCAACATGGAGATCAATTTTGTACTACTTGCTGCCAAGCATACACCAACACACCTACCTAAATTAAAGCACCTGCACTGCACATTCATAGAACAGCTAATATAGAATCGACCAAGTGACTCAACTCCTCCCCTCTCTTGTCCTATAAGTGTCAGTGGTGCACACTAGACTAAAACGGACCAAATCCATACACATGTCCAACAAACATAACATCCTAGCATGTCTGTGCAAAGCAGGCTGATCTCCCAGCATGCTTCGTCTAGTCACCAGGAAATGCTTATGCAAACCAGCCTGGTCTCCTCCTAGCTATGCTATAGCAGGGCATTCGGTGGACAGCAGAGTGCCAATGTTCGGAGCAGCCAGTCCAGACATTGTTTCTGAGCACAGCACCAATGTTTGGAGCTTTGTTTTCCTTGCGATCTAAACATATACCATTAGAAACTGGTAGTGGTGGATTTCAACATACCTATGGTTGTCGATGCCAAGGATGTGGAGACAAAGGGGGGGGGGACTTGGTTCTGGCTATAGATATGGTTTTAGGAGCGAAGCACAGCAAGAATGAGCGGCATAATAAGTAGAGCAACCACACTTGTCCCATTTGGTGCACACATCAAGACCCAACTTAGTAGTCACACTTCCAACATGGAGATCAATTTTGTATTACTTGCTGCCAAGCATACACCAACACACCTACCTAAATTAAAGCACCTGCACTGCACATTCATAGAACAGCTAATATAGAATCGACCAAGTGACTCAACTCCTCCCCTCTCTTGTCCTATAAGTGTCAGTGGTGCACACTAGACTAAAACGGACCAAATCCATACACATGTCCAACAAACATAACATCCTAGCATGTCTGTGCAAAGCAGGCTGATCTCCCAGCATGCTTCGTCTAGTCACAAGGAAATGCTTATGCAAACCAGCCTGGTCTCCTCCTAGCTATGCTATAGCAGGGCATTCGGTGGACAGCAGAGTGCCAATGTTCGGAGCAGCCAGTCCAGACATTGTTTCTGAGCACAGCACCAATGTTTGGAGCTTTGTTTTCCTTGCGATCTAAACATATACCATTAGAAACTGGTAGTGGTGGATTTCAACATACCTATGGTTGTCGATGCCAAGGATGTGGAGACAAAGGGGGGGGGGGGGACTTGGTTCTGGCTATAGATATGGTTTTAGGAGCGAAGCACAGCAAGAATGAGCGGCATAATAAGTAGAGCAACCACACTTGTCCCATTTGGTGCACACATCAAGACCCAACTTAGTAGTCACTCTTCCAACATGGAGATCAATTTTGTACTACTTGCTGCCAAGCAGACACCAACACACCTACCTAAATTAAAGCACCTGCACTGCACATTCATAGAACAGCTAATATAGAATCGACCAAGTGACTCAACTCCTCCCCTCTCTTGTCCTATAAGTGTCAGTGGTGCACACTAGACTAAAACGGACCAAATCCATACACATGTCCAACAAACATAACATCCTAGCATGTCTGTGCAAAGCAGGCTGATCTCCCAGCATGCTTCGTCTAGTCACCAGGAAATGCTTATGCAAACCAGCCTGGTCTCCTCCTAGCTATGCTATAGCAGGGCATTCGGTGGACAGCAGAGTGCCAATGTTCGGAGCAGCCAGTCCAGACATTGTTTCTGAGCACAGCACCAATGTTTGGAGCTTTGTTTTCCTTGCGATCTAAACATATACCATTAGAAACTGGTAGTGGTGGATTTCAACATACCTATGGTTGTCGATGCCAAGGATGTGGAGACAAAGGGGGGGGGGGACTTGGTTCTGGCTATAGATATGGTTTTAGGAGCGAAGCACAGCAAGAATGAGCGGCATAATAAGTAGAGCAACCACACTTGTCCCATTTGGTGCACACATCAAGACCCAACTTAGTAGTCACTCTTCCAACATGGAGATCAATTTTGTACTACTTGCTGCCAAGCATACACCAACACACCTACCTAAATTAAAGCACCTGCACTGCACATTCATAGAACAGCTAATATAGAATCGACCAAGTGACTCAACTCCTCCCCTCTCTTGTCCTATAAGTGTCAGCAGTGCACACTAGACTAAAACGGACCAAATCCATACACATGTCCAACAAACATAACATCCTAGCATGTCTGTGCAAAGCAGGCTGATCTCCCAGCATGCTTCGTCTAGTCACCAGGAAATGCTTATGCAAACCAGCCTGGTCTCCTCCTAGCTATGCTATAGCAGGGCATTCGGTGGACAGCAGAGTGCCAATGTTCGGAGTAGCCAGTCCAGACATTGTTTCTGAGCACAGCACCAATGTTTGGAGCTTTGTTTTCCTTGCGATCTAAACATATACCATTAGAAACTGGTAGTGGTGGATTTCAACATACCTATGGTTGTCGATGCCAAGGATGTGGAGACAAAGGGGGGGGGGACTTGGTTCTGGCTATAGATATGGTTTTAGGAGCGCACAGCAAGAATGAGCGGCATAATAAGTAGAGCAACCACACTTGTCCCATTTGGTGCACACATCAAGACCCAACTTAGTAGTCACACTTCCAACATGGAGATCAATTTTGTACTACTTGCTGCCAAGCATACACCAACACACCTACCTAAATTAAAGCACCTGCACTGCACATTCATAGAACAGCTAATATAGAATCGACCAAGTGACTCAACTCCTCCCCTCTCTTGTCCTATAAGTGTCAGTGGTGCACACTAGACTAAAACGGACCAAATCCATACACATGTCCAACAAACATAACATCCTAGCATGTCTGTGCAAAGCAGGCTGATCTCCCAGCATGCTTCGTCTAGTCACCAGGAAATGCTTATGCAAACCAGCCTGGTCTCCTCCTAGCTATGCTATAGCAGGGCATTCGGTGGACAGCAGAGTGCCAATGTTCGGAGCAGCCAGTCCAGACATTGTTTCTGAGCACAGCACCAATGTTTGGAGCTTTGTTTTCCTTGCGATCTAAACATATACCATTAGAAACTGGTAGTGGTGGATTTCAACATACCTATGGTTGTCGATGCCAAGGATGTGGAGACAAAGGGGGGGGGGACTTGGTTCTGGCTATAGATATGGTTTTAGGAGCACAGCAAGAATGAGCGGCATAATAAGTAGAGCAACCACACTTGTCCCATTTGGTGCACACATCAAGACCCAACTTAGTAGTCACTCTTCCAACATGGAGATCAATTTTGTACTACTTGCTGCCAAGCAGACACCAACACACCTACCTAAATTAAAGCACCTGCACTGCACATTCATAGAACAGCTAATATAGAATCGACCAAGTGACTCAACTCCTCCCCTCTCTTGTCCTATAAGTGTCAGTGGTGCACACTAGACTAAAACGGACCAAATCCATACACATGTCCAACAAACATAACATCCTAGCATGTCTGTGCAAAGCAGGCTGATCTCCCAGCATGCTTCGTCTAGTCACCAGGAAATGCTTATGCAAACCAGCCTGGTCTCCTCCTAGCTATGCTATAGCAGGGCATTCGGTGGACAGCAGAGTGCCAATGTTCGGAGCAGCCAGTCTAGACATTGTTTCTGAGCACAGCACCAATGTTTGGAGCTTTGTTTTCCTTGCGATCTAAACATATACCATTAGAAACTGGTAGTGGTGGATTTCAACATACCTATGGTTGTCGATGCCAAGGATGTGGAGACAAGGGGGGGGGGGGGGGGGGGACTTGGTTCTGGCTATAGATATGGTTTTAGGAGCGAAGCACAGCAAGAATGAGCGGCATAATAAGTAGAGCAACCACACTTGTCCCATTTGGTGCACACATCAAGACCCAACTTAGTAGTCACTCTTCCAACATGGAGATCAATTTTGTACTACTTTCTGCCAAGCAGACACCAACACACCTACCTAAATTAAATCACCTGCACTGCACATTCATAGAACAGCTAATATAGAATCGACCAAGTTACTCAATTCCTCCCCTCTCTTCTCCCATAAGGGTCAGCAGTGCACACCCGACTAAAACAGAGCAAATCCATACACATGTCCAACAAACATAACATCCTAGCATGTCTGTGCAAAGCAGGCTGATCTCCCAGCATGCTTCGTCTAGTCACCAGGAAATGCTTATGCAAACCAGCCTGGTCTCCTCCTAGCTATGCTATAGCAGGGCATTCGGTGGACAGCAGAGTGCCAATGTTCGGAGCAGCCAGTCCAGACATTGTTTCTGAGCACAGCACCAATGTTTGGAGCTTTGTTTTCCTTGCGATCTAAACATATACCATTAGAAACTGGTAGTGGTGGATTTCAACATACCTATGGTTGTCGATGCCAAGGATGTGGAGACAAAGGGGGGGGGGACTTGGTTCTGGCTATAGATATGGTTTTAGGAGAGCACAGCAAGAATGAGCGGCATAATAAGTAGAGCAACCACACTTGTCCCATTTGGTGCACACATCAAGACCCAACTTAGTAGTCACTCTTCCAACATGGAGATCAATTTTGTACTACTTGCTGCCAAGCAGACACCAACACACCTACCTAAATTAAATCACCTGCACTGCACATTCATAGAACAGCTAATATAGAATCGACCAAGTTACTCAATTCCTCCCCTCTCTTCTCCCATAAGGGTCAGCAGTGCACACCCGACTAAAACAGAGCAAATCCATACACATGTCCAACAAACATAACATCCTAGCATGTCTGTGCAAAGCAGGCTGATCTCCCAGCATGCTTCGTCTAGTCACCAGGAAATGCTTATGCAAACCAGCCTGGTCTCCTCCTAGCTATGCTATAGCAGGGCATTCGGTGGACAGCAGAGTGCCAATGTTCGGAGCAGCCAGTCCAGACATTGTTTCTGTGCACAGCACCATTGTTTGGAGCTTTGTTTTCCTTGCGATCTAAACATATACCATTAGAAACTGGTAGTGGTGGATTTCAACATACCTATGGTTGTCGATGCCAAGGATGTGGAGACAAAGGGGGGGGGGACTTGGTTCTGGCTATAGATATGGTTTTAGGAGCACAGCAAGAATGAGCGGCATAATAAGTAGAGCAACCACACTTGTCCCATTTGGTGCACACATCAAGACCCAACTTAGTAGTCACTCTTCCAACATGGAGATCAATTTTGTACTACTTGCTGCCAAGCAGACACCAACACACCTACCTAAATTAAATCACCTGCACTGCACATTCATAGAACAGCTAATATAGAATCGACCAAGTTACTCAATTCCTCCCCTCTCTTCTCCCATAAGTGTCAGTGGTGCACACTAGACTAAAACAGAGCAAATCCATACACATGTCCAACAAACATAACATCCTAGCATGTCTGCAAAGCAGGCTGATCTCCCAGCATGCTTCGTCTAGTCACCAGGAAATGCTTATGCAAACCAGCCTGGTCTCCTCCTAGATATGCTATAGCAGGGCATTCGGTGGACAGCGGAGTGCCAATGTTCGGAGCAGCCAGTCCAGACATTGTTTCTGAGCACAGCACCAATGTTTGGAGCTTTGTTTTCCTTGCGATCTAAACATATACCATTAGAAACTGGTAGTGGTGGATTTCAACATACCTATGGTTGTCGATGCCAAGGATGTGGAGACAAAGGGGGGGGGGGGGACTTGGTTCTGGCTATAGATATGGTTTTAGGAGCGAAGCACAGCAAGAATGAGCGGCATAATAAGTAGAGCAACCACACTTGTCCCATTTGGTGCACACATCAAGACCCAACTTAGTAGTCACACTTCCAACATGGAGATCAATTTTGTACTACTTGCTGCCAAGCATACACCAACACACCTACCTAAATTAAAGCACCTGCACTGCACATTCATAGAACAGCTAATATAGAATCGACCAAGTTACTCAATTCCTCCCCTCTCTTCTCCCATAAGGGTCAGCAGTGCACACCCGACTAAAACAGAGCAAATCCATACACATGTCCAACAAACATAACATCCTAGCATGTCTGTGCAAAGCAGGCTGATCTCCCAGCATGCTTCGTCTAGTCACCAGGAAATGCTTATGCAAACCAGCCTGGTCTCCTCCTAGCTATGCTATAGCAGGGCATTCGGTGGACAGCAGAGTGCCAATGTTCGGAGCAGCCAGTCCAGACATTGTTTCTGAGCACAGCACCAATGTTTGGAGCTTTGTTTTCCTTGCGATCTAAACATATACCATTAGAAACTGGTAGTGGTGGATTTCAACATACCTATGGTTGTCGATGCCAAGGATGTGGAGACAAAGGGGGGGGGGACTTGGTTCTGGCTATAGATATGGTTTTAGGAGCGAAGCACAGCAAGAATGAGCGGCATAATAAGTAGAGCAACCACACTTGTCCCATTTGGTGCACACATCAAGACCCAACTTAGTAGTCACTCTTCCAACATGGAGATCAATTTTGTACTACTTGCTGCCAAGCAGACACCAACACACCTACCTAAATTAAATCACCTGCACTGCACATTCATAGAACAGCTAATATAGAATCGACCAAGTTACTCAATTCCTCCCCTCTCTTCTCCCATAAGGGTCAGCAGTGCACACCCGACTAAAACAGAGCAAATCCATACACATGTCCAACAAACATAACATCCTAGCATGTCTGTGCAAAGCAGGCTGATCTCCCAGCATGCTTCGTCTAGTCACCAGGAAATGCTTATGCAAACCAGCCTGGTCTCCTCCTAGCTATGCTATAGCAGGGCATTCGGTGGACAGCAGAGTGCCAATGTTCGGAGCAGCCAGTCCAGACATTGTTTCTGAGCACAGCACCAATGTTTGGAGCTTTGTTTTCCTTGCGATCTAAACATATACCATTAGAAACTGGTAGTGGTGGATTTCAACATACCTATGGTTGTCGATGCCAAGGATGTGGAGACAAAGGGGGGGGGGACTTGGTTCTGGCTATAGATATGGTTTTAGGAGCGAAGCACAGCAAGAATGAGCGGCATAATAAGTAGAGCAACCACACTTGTCCCATTTGGTGCACACATCAAGACCCAACTTAGTAGTCACTCTTCCAACATGGAGATCAATTTTGTACTACTTGCTGCCAAGCAGACACCAACACACCTACCTAAATTAAATCACCTGCACTGCACATTCATAGAACAGCTAATATAGAATCGACCAAGTTACTCAATTCCTCCCCTCTCTTCTCCCATAAGTGTCAGTGGTGCACACTAGACTAAAACAGAGCAAATCCATACACATGTCCAACAAACATAACATCCTAGCATGTCTGTGCAAAGCAGGCTGATCTCCCAGCATGCTTCGTCTAGTCACCAGGAAATGCTTATGCAAACCAGCCTGGTCTCCTCCTAGATATGCTATAGCAGGGCATTCGGTGGACAGCGGAGTGCCAATGTTCGGAGCAGCCAGTCCAGACATTGTTTCTGAGCACAGCACCAATGTTTGGAGCTTTGTTTTCCTTGCGATCTAAACATATACCATTAGAAACTGGTAGTGGTGGATTTCAACATACCTATGGTTGTCGATGCCAAGGATGTGGAGACAAAGGGGGGGGGGGGGACTTGGTTCTGGCTATAGATATGGTTTTAGGAGCGAAGCACAGCAAGAATGAGCGGCATAATAAGTAGAGCAACCACACTTGTCCCATTTGGTGCACACATCAAGACCCAACTTAGTAGTCACACTTCCAACATGGAGATCAATTTTGTACTACTTGCTGCCAAGCATACACCAACACACCTACCTAAATTAAAGCACCTGCACTGCACATTCATAGAACAGCTAATATAGAATCGACCAAGTTACTCAATTCCTCCCCTCTCTTCTCCCATAAGGGTCAGCAGTGCACACCCGACTAAAACAGAGCAAATCCATACACATGTCCAACAAACATAACATCCTAGCATGTCTGTGCAAAGCAGGCTGATCTCCCAGCATGCTTCGTCTAGTCACCAGGAAATGCTTATGCAAACCAGCCTGGTCTCCTCCTAGCTATGCTATAGCAGGGCATTCGTGGACAGCAGAGTGCCAATGTTCGGAGCAGCCAGTCCAGACATTGTTTCTGAGCACAGCACCAATGTTTGGAGCTTTGTTTTCCTTGATCTAAACATATACCATTAGAAACTGGTAGTGGTGGATTTCAACATACCTATGGTTGTCGATGCCAAGGATGTGGAGACAAAGGGGGGGGGGACTTGGTTCTGGCTATAGATATGGTTTTAGGAGCGAAGCACAGCAAGAATGAGCATAATAAGTAGAGCAACCACACTTGTCCCATTTGGTGCACACATCAAGACCCAACTTAGTAGTCACTCTTCCAACATGGAGATCAATTTTGTACTACTTGCTGCCAAGCAGACACCAACACACCTACCTAAATTAAATCACCTGCACTGCACATTCATAGAACAGCTAATATAGAATCGACCAAGTTACTCAATTCCTCCCCTCTCTTCTCCCATAAGGGTCAGCAGTGCACACCCGACTAAAACAGAGCAAATCCATACACATGTCCAACAAACATAACATCCTAGCATGTCTGTGCAAAGCAGGCTGATCTCCCAGCATGCTTCGTCTAGTCACCAGGAAATGCTTATGCAAACCAGCCTGGTCTCCTCCTAGCTATGCTATAGCAGGGCATTCGGTGGACAGCAGAGTGCCAATGTTCGGAGCAGCCAGTCCAGACATTGTTTCTGAGCACAGCACCAATGTTTGGAGCTTTGTTTTCCTTGCGATCTAAACATATACCATTAGAAACTGGTAGTGGTGGATTTCAACATACCTATGGTTGTCGATGCCAAGGATGTGGAGACAAAGGGGGGGGGGGGGACTTAGTTCTGGCTATAGATATGGTTTTAGGAGCGAAGCACAGCAAGAATGAGCGGCATAATAAGTAGAGCAACCACACTTGTCCCATTTGGTGCACACATCAAGACCCAACTTAGTAGTCACTCTTCCAACATGGAGATCAATTTTGTACTACTTGCTGCCAAGCAGACACCAACACACCTACCTAAATTAAATCACCTGCACTGCACATTCATAGAACAGCTAATATAGAATCGACCAAGTTACTCAATTCTTCCCCTCTCTTCTCCCATAAGGGTCAGCAGTGCACACCCGACTAAAACAGAGCAAATCCATACACATGTCCAACAAACATAACATCCTAGCATGTCTGTGCAAAGCAGGCTGATCTCCCAGCATGCTTCGTCTAGTCACCAGGAAATGCTTATGCAAACCAGCCTGGTCTCCTCCTAGCTATGCTATAGCAGGGCATTCGGTGGACAGCAGAGTGCCAATGTTCGGAGCAGCCAGTCCAGACATTGTTTCTGAGCACAGCACCAATGTTTGGAGCTTTGTTTTCCTTGCGATCTAAACATATACCATTAGAAACTGGTAGTGGTGGATTTCAACATACATATGGTTGTCGATGCCAAGGATGTGGAGGGGGGGGGGGGACTTGGTTCTGACTGTAGATATGATTTTGGAGCGAAGCACAGCAAGAATGAGCGACATAATAAGTAGAGCAACCACACTTGTCCCATTTGTTGCACACATCAAGACCCAACTTAGTAGTCACTCTTCCAACATGGAGATCAATTTTGTACTACTTTCTGCCAAGCAGACACCAACACACCTACCTAAATTAAATCACCTGCACTGCACATTCATAGAACAGCTAATATAGAATCGACCAAGTTACTCAATTCCTCCCCTCTCTTCTCCCATAAGGGTCAGCAGTGCACACCCGACTAAAACAGAGCAAATCCATACACATGTCTAACAAACGCAACTCGCTAGCGTGCCTGTTCTCGTCAGCAAGAAATAGCAGGGCATTCGGTGGACAGCACAGTACCAATGTTCGGTGCAGCCAGTCGAGAGATTGTTTCTGAGTGTCTTATTATTACGGGGTAAAGTGCTGGGTTCCTAACAATAGAGTAATACTAGCCCAGTTGACGAAATTAGAGACAACACAAAGCATCATTACATCCTTTATTATTTATCAGAAGACTAGCCGTTAGATTTAAGTAGTGCAGTGCTGAACAAGAGCACTTTATAATAAGCAGAGAAAGAACCGATCCATTTTCTAAAAAGAAACGATCAACCCAAAAAAAAAAAATCCGACCGACATCCAACCGCCGCGGCACTCCTGCCCACCGCCACCTGTACAGCCTGCCTGCCGGCGGCGCTCCAGGGCGCACCGCTACCGCCTCCGGCCGTTCGAATCGAACAACGAGCACGGCTCCCCTTTCTCTCCTCTCCGATTTCGCTGTGGCTACGGATACGGCTACTACTACCTTGGGAGCGCCGATCGAATCGAACAAGGAGCGCGAGAACGGAAGATCAATCTGTGATATCGCGGCGCTGACTGAGAACAGAAGTGCGCGCAGATCCCGCGCGAGGGGAGGACGGAGAAGGCAGAGGGAGGAGAAGGTCGAATACCGTAGACGTACCTGGGCAGATCTCGCCGGCGAGACAGGAGGCGAGAAGGGGACGAAAAGGAGCGACCGGGGTTGCTGGGATCTGCCCGCCACCCACCACCTACACTTGTTTATCCCCTTCCTCCGATTTTTCTCCCCGCGCTGCTCTCGTGCTGTGTGGATGAGAGCGACAGAAAGGAACGAGCGAGCGTGGACGGCCACGTGGCGCGCCCCGTGAACCCTTGGCTGGCCCGCGCCGCGCGATGCGGGTTCTCGTCCCGTGACTTCACGGTCACGGAGGAGGTAGTACGGAGCGTTATCCGTTCCGTTCCGTTCCGTTGCGCGTGTCCCGCCGCGCCGGTGGGGCCCGGCCGGAACACCCGCTACGCCTAGTAGGGAGAATAAACTCCACGGATCCTCTTTATCAGCTTCCCAGAAAAATAATATTCGACGAAATCCGCATCCCGCGATATATGCGCATCGACCAGCGCGGCTTATCCCGAAAAGCCCCTGGCATGGGCCATGCGCCGGGCCAGCGCATTGCATGTGTTCCCAGCCCACGGGGCCTCGTCTCACAACCACGAAACACCCAAGCTACTCTTATACTACACATGATTTCGGGCTACGTTACGTTAGGTTTGAGCCCAGGTTTGTCCTGCCAGATATTCGGCCCGTATCTAAAACTGTTGTCTGGCTTAGGTTTTCTTTGCCCATTATTTTTATTTTTATCCATGATGATGGTGCAAAGGAATAATAATAAACTAGTATGCATAAATTGTGAAGCTATTACTGTATACACATACTACCTGCAAAAAACAACTTACCATGCTAAATAATGTATAGATGCATCTAAATTTTCGACATCTATTTTGAGACAGAGAGAGTAAACATTCCTAATAATATCTTACCTAATGGGATGCCAGAAAGCAAGCGCTATAATGTTACTTATTACAACATAATATGCTTTAGAGATCTCACATGATATTAATAAGAATATTAAAGACGTGAACACTAGAGGTCATATGCAACACACAAATATATATACATATATGCTATGTGATTTATGAGAAAAATAATCCGACAACAACCTTTTTACAATACACATTTTAAAATTGTCATAGCAGAAAACTTTCAAGAATATACATTACAGTTGTATAAGAGATAACGTCGTCTGTCCCAAATTAGTTGACCTGATTTTGTCTAGTGTCTACATACATATGTGTGTCTAGACAAATCTGAGCCAACTAATTTGAGATGAAGGGAGTAATTAGTATTAGAAACATTTAAATATGGTTAATCTATTTGTAACTAATAGATATATTGTAGTATATTAAAATTATCGTAAGTCATACGAATGTACAAAAGTTCAGCCTAAATATATTTATTTTATTTCTCCATTAGTCCAAAATATATTTTTATCCGTCTTTGCTATAAGTGAAATATCATCAGGGATAATGCTATTATGAAATATCCGACTTTGGACCTTACCCACGGGTCATTGTCAGGACTGATCACAGCAAAATATATAACAAACACAATTGATAACAACAATAAATAAGTATTTAGCCTCAGTTCAATGACATTAATAAATTTGGACCTGACTTTCACCCTTAAAATTTATTTTGTCTAATTTGACGTGTTCATTTAGTTTATCTATAAGACTGTGCGCTTCACTAGAAAAACAACAAGTAGTTTTTCAGCTAGTTATCTGCATGCAACTATCTAGGTAAAGGATGCACTATGAAAATGTAACGACAAAGAATTGGCGAAAGCTAAAGAGAATAAAGCTGGGTTGAAGTTTTGGTCCATACACAAACATGACAATACTTCTGCCAGTCAAATGATAGCTGTAATATCAGAGGATAATTGTGAGTAATCGCTTTGGTGGACGCCCTCACTGAAGGACTTTTTTGAAGTTTTCAAAAAGCATCAAATATTTTTTTAAAAATATCTTTGTGTAGCCAATGGTACAAAATACAAGTCTACAAAATTTCAATGCAAAATATCTTGTGTTTCGGGCGCAGCAAAAATGACAAATATGATTTATTTTTTGAATAAATGGAGGCCCATTCAAAATTGCATTGTTCACGTCTAGATCTATAAATTTTCTTTTTTGCTGAGGTGACAATACAAAGTATTTTCAGACGATTTTCAGCACACGTGTATTATAAATCATTATTTGCATCCCAGTATTTTTTGGATTTTTTTGAGTCTTTAAATTTGAAATTTTCAAAAAAAGTCCTCTAGCGAGGACAAGCTCTAAATCGACGCTCTCAAGATAATTGGAGCTTTCTTAGCAACTAAAAACCACCCTCTCATGAAGTCAGACTTTTGAGCTCCGTGGTTGCGTGTAAAAAACAACGGTAGTGGCGTGTTTGTGGCACGCCATCGAAATGTCACCATAGGTAGGTTACTAGTGGCGTGCCACCAATATGTAACATAAATACTCGGGGCGTGTCTCTCACAAGTCACACTCCATTGGTAACGAAATACTTGTGGCGTGTAATTATCATGTCGCGTGCCATTAACTCATTTGTGAAATTTAAAAAATTACTGCTTTAGTTGAATTTATAGCAATATTATATACCCAAATAGTAATTAATATAGCAAAAGAGTAATGTTACTGATGACTTTAGCATTTTTTGCAAGCTGCCACTAATAAATTTATCAGCTAGCTAATACAAGTAGCAAATAGATTCGACTAACATATTAACTCACTACGGGAATAACCAAATAGGCCGACGGCCTTTTTATACGCCGACGGCAAAATGTCGGGGTCGTCGGCGTAGCTTGACGGGCCTGTAAGGGTTCGTAGCATGGAAAACAAAAAATTTCTACCGCATACAAACAAACAAGCCAAGATCTATCTACTAGATTGTAGCAACGAGTCGATGGAATAACTCACCCTCGAAGATTCCAAAGTGTTTAACGAGAGCGGATTCTCGTGGGTGATGTAGTCGTACTCTTGCCGATCTCAAGATCGCGTAGACGATCCTTTCAAGAAGGCCTCGCAATGGTCACACATTCGATGCTGACGAAGACCTTCCTCTCCCTTGTTCCAAAGAAAATGGAGGTTGTAGCACTCTCCTCGCGATTCAAAGACGACCTGCAGTGGTACCTAAGTAGAGGGGAGATCTCGCAGGGCTTCGCCTTAAGCCGGAGCGAGTATGGTGGACTATGAGAGAGGCCTCGGTGATATAGGGTTTAGACACACCAAGGAGAGAGGGCTAGGCCAGCGGCTAGGGCTTGGGAAAAGCCCCAAGTCGGCGGCTAGGGTTTGCCCTAGGCGGCGGCAGCAGCAGGAGGTCGTGGCGCGGGCGGCTTAGGGCTAGGGTTTGGAGAGGGCAAGGTGTGTGTCTTGGAGGGGCAGCCCTGCCCCTCCTTATATAGGTGGGAGGGTGCGGCCAAGGGGAAGGGAGTCCCTCCCCAACTCGGCCTCCTTGGCCGGCGGTGGAGGGAGAGGGACTTCCTCCTCAAGTAGGTTTCCTACTCTCCCTCCACCAAGCAAAATAGTCGTTTGACTTTTTCAAATTGGCGTTTGACTTTTCAAACTAGGATTTGATTTATCCCTTTATTTTGCTCAGCGATGACACCTAGTACATGATGCAACCATTCCAACTTGTTATGACACATTCATGTACCCTTCCCCTCCGGAGTGCCGGACCTTTTGGAACCTTCTAGAACATTCCCGATGAAAACACCGGAACCATTCTCCAACCCCGAAATAGGACTTTCCTTATATGAATCTTATTCTCCGGACCATTCCGGATCTCCTCGTGATATCCCGGATCCCATCCGAGACTCCGAACAACATTCGGTCTCTTACTCATCATTCCATAACTACTCAACAACATCGAATCCTTAAGTGTGTCTCCCTACGGTTCGTGAATTATGCGGACATGATCGAGACACTTCTCCGATCAATAACCAATAGAGGAATCTGGAAATTCATATGGTTCCCACATATTTCTACGATTACTTTGCGATCGAATGAACCACTTACATACGATACCAATTTCCCTTTGTCTCACGATAGTTTACTTATCCGAGGTTTTGATCGTCGGTATCTCTGCATACCTAGTTCAACCTCGTTGCTGATAAGTACTCTTTTCTCGTTCCCGTGATATGTGATCCCTTGTGAGCTAGTCACATGCTTGCAAGCTAATTGGATGATATTCCACCGAGAGGGCTCAGAGTATATCTATCCGTCATATGGATGGACAAATCCCACTCTTGATCCATGTGTCTCAACCAATACTTTCCGAACACTCAATGCCACCTTTATAACCACCTAGTTACGGTGTGGTGTTTGATGTCATCAAAGCATCCTTCCGGTGATGGTGATATGCATGATCTCATGGTCGAAGGAATTAGGTTACTATGTATCAGAAAGCATATAGCAATTGAACTATTAAAATGACTTGATCTTTATGCTACGCTTATCTATAGGAGTATGTCCATCATACCATTCTCCTAACGATATGATCTTGTTGTTAATAACATCTCAATGTTCATGATAGGGAAACCACAATCATTTATTAACCAACAAGCTAGTATTACAAAGAGGCTTTACTAGGGACTCTAAATTAGTTTACAAATCACACAAGTATTAATGTTTTCTTGTTAATACTGTTATAGCATGAATGTAAACATTTATCATAAACACAAAGATATAATAATAACTATATTTATTATTGCCTGCTTTAGGGCATATCTCCAACAGTCTCCCACTTGCACTAGAGTCAACTAATCTAGATTACATGGTAATATACCGAACACCCATGGCAGTTTGGTGTTGGTCATGTTTTGCCCTCGGGCGAGGTTTAGTCAACGGATCCGCCACATTCATATCTGTGTGTACTTTGCAAATCTTTATGTTACCATCTTGGACATGTTCTCGAATAGCGTGAAAACGTAGCTTGATGTGCTTCAGCTTCTTGTGTGACCTTGGTTCTTGCGCATTGGCTATGGCGCCCATGTTATCACAATAGATAGACATTGGGTCCAGCGCACTTGGAACCACACCGAGCTCTGTAATGAACTCCTTTTCATCCATATCGCTTCTTGTGAAGCCTCCGAAGCAGCTATGTATTCCGATTCAGTTGAAGATCTCGCCACAACGCTTTGCTTTGCACTCCTCCTGCTAACTGCTGCACCATTCAAAGTAAATACGTATCCATATTGAGATTTAGAATCATCCGGATCGGTGTTCCAACTAGCATCGGTGTAACCATTAACAACGAGCTGTTCATCACCTCCATAAGAAAGAACCATATCCTTAGTTCTTCTCAAGTATTTAAGGATGTTTTTGACCGCTGTCCAATGATCCACTCCTGGATCACTTTGATATCTGCTAGTCAAACTAACAGCATATGCAATGTCGGGTCTAGTACATAGCATAGCATACATTAGAGATCCTATGGCTGAGGCATAGGGAGTCTTACTCATCCTTTCTCTATCTTCCGCTTCTTTGGACTTTGAGTTTTACTCAAGGTCGATTAGCAACATGGGCAAGAACCCTTTCTTGCTATCTTCCATTCCAAACCTCTTTAGAACTTTGTCCAAATATGTACTTTGTGACAATGATATTAGGCGTCTCGATCTATCTCTATAAATCTTTATGCCTAATATGTAAGCTGCTTCGCCAAGATCTTTCATTGAAAAACTATTATTCAAATAATTCTTGACACTATTAAGAAGGTCTACATCATTCCCAATCAACAATATGTCATCTACATACAGTATTAAGAATGCTACAGAGCTCCCACTCACTTTCTTGTAAATACAAGCTTCTCCATAAGTTTGTATAAAACCAAAACTTTTGATTACCTTATCAAAACGTTGATTCCAACTTCGGGATGCTTGCTTTAATCCATATATGGACCGTTGAAGTTTGCATACCTTGTTAGCATCTTTAGGATCGACAAAACCTTTGGGTTGCATCATATACAACTCTTCATCAATGCCTCCATTGAGGAACGCTGTTTTGACATCCATCTGCCATATCTCATAATCATAATATGAAGCGATTGCTAACAAAATCCTCACAGACTTTAGCTTTGCTACTGGTGAGAAAGTCTCATCGTAGTCAACTCCTTGAATTTTTCGAAACCCTTTTGCGACAAGTCGAGCTTTATAGACAGTATCATTACCATCAGCATCTGTTTTCTTCTTGAAAATCCATTTATTCTCGACAGCCTTCCGGCCATCCGGTAAGTCCACCAAAGTCCATACTTGGTTTTCGTACATGGATCCAATCTCGGATTTCATGGCTTCTTGCCATTTATTAGAATCTGGGCTCATCGTCGCTTCCTCATATGTCGCAGGGTCATCGATGTTGTCCACCAACATGATACTCATAACAGGATCATACCAATCAGGAGTGGTACGAGTTCTCGTTGACCTGCGAGGCTCTGTAGTAACTTCAACTGAAGTTTCATGATCATCATCATTAGGTTCCTCTCTTATTGGTGCAGGCACCACAGGAACTTCTTCTGGTGCTGCGCTACTCGCAAGTTCGAGAGAAGGTTCGACAACCTCGTCGAGTTCTACTTTTCTTCTAGTCACTTCTTTCGAGAGAAATTCCTTCTCTAGAAAGGATCCATTCTTGGCAACGAAGATTTTGCCTTCGGATCTATGATAGAAGGTATACCCAATAGTTTCCTTTGGGTATCCTATGAAGACGCATTTTTCCGCTTTGGGTTCAAGCTTGTCCGGCTGTAACTTCTTTACATAGGCTTCGCAACCCCAAACTTTAAGGAACGACAATTTAGGTTTTTTCCCAAACCATAATTCATACGGTGTCGTTTCAACGGATTTAGATGGTGCCCTATTTAAAGTGAATGCGGCTGTTTCTAATGCATAACCCCAAAATGATAGCGGTAAATCTGTAAGTGACATCATAAAACGAACCATATCTAAGAGAGTTCGATTACGACGTTCGGACACACCATTACGCTGTGGTGTTCCCGGCGGTGTCAATTGTGAAAGTATTCCGCATTTCTTCAAATGCTCGCCAAACTCGTAATTTAGATATTCACCTCCACGATCAGAACGTAAAAATTTAATCTTCTTGTTACGTTGATTCTCAACCTCACTTTGAAATTCCTTAAACTTCTCGAAAGTTTTGGACTTATGTTTCATGAAATAGATATACCCATATCTACTCAAGTCATTCGTGAAGGTAAGAACATAACGATAACCACCGCGCGATGCTACCCTCATTGGACCACACACATCGGTATGTATGATTTCCAATAAATCCATAGCTTGCTCCATCATACCAGAAAATGGAGTCTTATTAATTTTACCCATCAGACATGCTTCACATCTTTCAAGTGATTCGAAATCAAGTGATTCAAGAAGTCCATCGGAATGGAGTTTCTTCATACGCTTCACTCCAATGTGACCAAGACGACAGTGCCACATATAGGTCGAGTTATCGCTCGATTTCAAACGTTTAGCTTCAATGTTATTAATATGTGTATTTCCACTATCGAGATTCAATAAGAATAGACCATCTATCAAAGGTGCATGTGCATAAAACATATTACTCATATAAATCGAACAACCATTATTCTCGGACTTAAACAAGTAACCGTCTCGCAATAAACAAGATCCCGATATAATGTTCATGCTTAACGCAGGCACCAAATAACAATTATTTAAGTATAAAACTAATCCCGATGGTAGATGAAGAGGTAGCGTGCCGACCGCGATCACATCAACCTTTGATTCATTTCCCACGCGCATCGTCACCTCGTTCTTCGCTAGCTTCCTTTTATTCTGCAGCACCTGTTTCGAGTTACAAATATGAGCAACCGAACCAGTATCAAATACCCAGGCACTACTACGAGTACTAGTGAGATACACATCAATAACATGTATATCGGATATACCTTTCTTTTTGATGTTGCCGTTCTTCAAATCCGCCAAGTACTTTGGGCAATTCCGCTTCCAGTGACCTTCTCCCTTGCAGTAAAAGCACTCAGTATCCAGCTTAGGTCCAGCCTTGGTCTTCTTCGTCGGTGCGGTAACTTTCTTACCACCCTTCTTGAAGTGTTCCTTTTGCTTAGACTTGCCTTTCTTGAATTTGGTGGTCTTATTGACCATCAACACTTGGTGCTCTTTATTGATCTCCACTTCTGCAGGTTTTCACATGGAGAAGAGTTCTGGCAACTGCTTGTTCATGCTTTGCATATTGTAGTTCATCACAAAGTTCTTGTAACTTGGTGGTAGTGATTGGAGGACACGGTAAATCCCCAAAGCATTAGGAATTACTATACCCAAGCTTTGGAGTTTGTTTGCGTGCCCAGACATCTTAAGCACATGCTCACTGACGGAGCTGCCCTCTTCCATCTTGCAGTTAAAGAACTTTTCAGAAGCCTCATAGCTCTCAACTGCCGCGTGAGTCTCAAAAATCAATTTGAGTTCACGGACAATATCATGTGGGTATGAATTCTCAAACCTTTTCTGAAGCTCCGATTCTAAACCATACAAGATAGCACACTGAACTATGGAGTACTGAGTCTTCCGAGCGAGGTAAACATTCTTTACTTCATCGGTAGCGATGTCTGTGAAGGGTCACCAATGGTGCATCCAACATAGGTCAAATTACCAGCATTGAGGACAATCCTCAAATTGCGGAACCAATCCGCGAAGTTGCTTCCATTGTTTTTCAACTTTTCTTTCTCTAGGAACGCATTAAAATTGATGGTAGGGGCCGCCATTGATCTACAACATATTTGCAATAGTTTAGACTAAGTTTATGACAAATTGAGTTCTAATTAATAGTTAAATTAATCTAGGTGAACTCCCACTCAAAACAATATCCCTCACATTGTTTTAGTGATCACACGAACCAAATCCACCACATCAACACCGATCATCACGAGAGTTGATATAGCTTCAATGGCGAACAATCGACATGTTCATCATATCTACTATATGATTCATGCTTTACCTTTCGGTGATCCATGTTCCGAGACCATGTTTGTACATGCTAGGCTCGTCAAGATCAAACCTTAGCTTCCACATGAGCAAATCTGGCTTGCTCACGTTGTATACACTTGCAGAATCTAACACACCCGATCATCACGTGGTGCTTCGAAACAACAAGCTTTAGCAACGGTGCTTACTAAGGATGAACACTTTAGAACTTGAAATTTGTGTGCATGAGGGATCATCTTATAATGCTATCATTGTTAACTAAGCAATACAAGATGCATAAAGGATTAACATCACATGCAATTCATAATATGTGATATGATATGGCCTTTCTTCTTTGTGCTTCCGATCTCCATCTTCAAGCACGAACATGATCTCCATCATCACCGGCATTGCATCAAGGTCAATGACGCTGCTCCATGGTTGTCGTCCACCAGCTTCAACTATTACAACTACTTTGAATAGACACGCAAGTCTTAACAGAAATTAAAGACAACCATATGGCTCCTGCCGGTTGCCAACTTACAATAAAGAACATTGCATACATCAAAGATAATCACAATCATGGCCATATCACATCACAGCACACCCCTGCAAAACAAAGTTAGACGCCTCTAATTTCTTTGCATATTTTACGTGGTTTGGGGCTTTCAATAAGTGTCGATCTAACTTACGAACAAGAACCACAACGTTGATGTTTGAACTATCAAGTGCCCGTTGTAAATTGAATCTATACTATGATGGGAGAGACAGACACCCGCAAAGCCACTTACGCAATACAAGTTACATGTTGAGCGTGGAGCAAGTCTCATGAACGATGTCATGTAAGGTTAGCCCGGGCCGCTTCATCCCATCATACCGCAAGATGCAAAGTACACAAGAAGCAATTGATAATAAAAGCACCATCGCCCACAATGACCATTGTGTTCTACTCGTGCAACAGATCTACATATAGACACGGCTCTGATACCACTGTAGGGGTTGGTAGCATGGAAAACAAAAAAATTCTACCGCATACAAACAAACAAGCCAAGATCTATCTACTAGATTGTAGCAACGAGTCGATGGAATAACTCACCCTCGAAGATTCCAAAGTGTTTAACGAGAGCGGATTCTCGTGGGTGATGTAGTCGTACTCTTGCCGATCTCAAGATCGCGTGAGCGATCCTTCCCAAGGCTGCGTTCAGCGGCGCTCCATGATCACACGTTCGGTACTTGACAAAGACCTTCCTCTCCCTTGTTCCAGCAGGTAGCAGAGGTTGTAGAACTCTCCTCGCAATTATGGCAGCACGACGGCGTGGTACCGGCAGTAGAGGAGAGATCTCGCAGGGCTTCGCCTTAAGCCGGAGCGAGTATGGTGGACTATGAGAGAGGCCTCAGTGATATAGGGTTTAGACACACCAAGGAGAGAGGGCTAGGCCGGCGGCTAGGGCTTGGGAAAAGCCCCAAGTCGGCTAAGGCGGGAGGTGGTGGCGCCGGCGGCTTAGGGCTAGGGTTTGGAGAGGGCAAGGTGTGTGTCTTGGAGGGGCAGCCCTGCCCCTCCTTATATAGGTGGGAGGGCGCGGCCAAGGGGAGGGGAGTCCCTCCCCAACTCGGCCTCCTTGGCCGGCGGTGGAGGGAGAGGGACTTCCTCCCCAAGTAGGTTTCCTACTCTCCCTCCACCAAGCAAAATAGCCGTTTGACTTTTTCAAATTGGCGTTTGACTTTTCAAACTAGGATTTGATTTATCCCTTTATTTTGCTCAGTGATGACACCTAGTACATGATGCAACCATTCCAACTTGTTATGACACATTCATGTACCCCTCCCCTCCGGAGTGCCAGACCTTCCGGAACCTTCTAGAACATTCCCGATGAAAACACCGGAACCATTCTCCAACCCCGAAACAGGACTTTCCTTATATGAATCTTATTCTTCGGACCATTCCGGATCTCCTCGTATCCTGGATCCCATCCGAGACTCCGAACAACATTCGGTCTCTTACTCATCATTCCATAACTACTCAACAACATCGAATCCTTAAGTGTGTCTCTCTACGGTTCGTGAATTATGCGGACATGATCGAGACACTTCTCCGATCAATAACCAATAGAGGAATCTGGAAATTCATATGGTTCCCACATATTTCTACGATTACTTTGCGATCGAATGAACCACTTACATACGATACCAATTTCCCTTTGTCTCGCGATAGTTTACTTATCCGAGGTTTTGATCGTCGGTATCTCTGCATACCTAGTTCTACCTCGTTACTGATAAGTACTCTTTTCTCGTTCCCGTGATATGTGATCCCTTATGAGCTAGTCACATGCTTGCAAGCTAATTGGATGACATTCCACCGAGAGGGCCCAGAGTATATCTATCCGTCATATAGATGGACAAATCCCACTCTTGATCCATGTGTCTCAACCAATACTTTCCGAACACTTAATGCCACCTTTATAACCACCCAGTTACGGTGTGGTGTTTGATGTCATCAAAGCATCCTTCCGGTGATGGTGATATGCATGATCTCATGGTCGAAGGAATTAGGTTACTATGTATCAGAAAGCATATAGCAATTGAACTATTAAAATGACTTGATCTTTATGCTACGCTTATCTATAGGAGTATGTCCATCATACCATTCTCCTAACGATATGATCTTGTTGTTAATAACATCTCAATGTTCATGATAGGGAAACCACAATCATTTATTAACCAACAAGCTAGTATTACAAAGAGGCTTTACTAGGGACTCTAAATTAGTTTACAAATCACACAAGTATTAATGTTTCCTTGTTAATACTGTTATAGCATGAATGTAAACATTTATCATAAACACAAAGATATAATAATAACTATATTTATTATTGTCTCTAGGGCATATCTCCAACAGGGCCGTCGGCCTAGTTTTGCCGTCGGCGTAGAATAAATAGGTCGACGGCCGCCGTCGGCGTAAACAAGACCGTCGGCGTAGCCCATTGGGCTAACGGCAGAGCAACGGCGTCAAGTCTATGCCAACGGCAAAGCCGTCGGCGTAGCTATTTTTTTCCACATTAATCTTTAAAAAACATAACTAAATCATTTAAATTCAGAAAAATACATATAATATATCAAAATTTGCAGAAAAATAAGATCTAACTATATAAACTCAAATATTATATATTTTTATTCAAAAATATACATAAAAATACAAATACTTTCGTATAACATATTTTTCATTTTCCGAGTGCAAAAAACGGTGTGTTTTGTGAAGCAACCACCAAAAGAAAGTTTCAAAATAAAAATACCACATTTTTCAAAAATACTAGACCTTTTTGAATGGACAATTTCCCAACCTAGGAATCTCAAATCTTTCCGTTCACCTCTCGTAAAAAAGACAAATTCCTGCCAAATCGGTAGGAAACGAGTTAGATTTGAACTACAGGTACATGATATGTTGCTCATGATTTTTTGCAAAAATCATTTTTAGGTTCATAATATGCTATTTGATCAGAGATATAATGCAAGTTTAGTGAGGCTCAGCCCCGATCTAAGAATCTTCATGCCCCTCGATTTAGAAAGTTCGACGATAGTTTGAAATGAGCATAAAAAATTCAAAAACTATCGAAACAATGCCAAACCTTCGCGTGGTGTTATATTATATGACATAGTTGCATGGAAAAATACCAGACTTGGTATATTCATTGAGTCTCAAAAAAAACTTCACAAAATGACCTATCTCAATCGAGGTTTTCTGGATTTCAGGTCAAATGATCAATGTTATTGCGAGAATCGCGGTATAGTTTGTAATAATGTGTACATACTGTGCACACATGTGTATCATAGGATGGTGAACAATATTGCAGGAGGAAGTTTTCCTTTTCTTCGCACCGAAAAGCCATTTTTCATTTTTCGAGTGCAAAAAAGGGGTGTTTTTGTGAAGCAACCACCAAATGAAAGTTTCAAAATGATAATACCACATTTTAAAAAAATACTAGACCATATTGAATGGACAATTTCCCAACCTGGATATATCAAACCTTTCCGTTCACCTCTCATAAAAAAGACAAATTCCTGCCGAATCGGTAGGAAATGAGTTAGATTTGAACTACAGGTACATGATATATTGCTCATAATTTTTTGCAAAAATCATTTTTAGGTTCACAATATGCTATTTCATCAGAGATATAATGCAAGTTTAGTGAGGCTCAGCCCTGATCTAAGAATCTTCATGCCCCTCGATTTAGAAAGTTTGACGATAGTTTAAAATGGGCATAAAAAATTCAAAAACGATCGAAACAATGCAAAACCTTCGTGTGGTGTCATATTATATGACATAGTTGCATGGAAAAATACCAGACTTGGTATATTCATCGAGTCTCAAAAAACCCTTCACAAAATGACCTATCTCAATCGAGGTTTTCTGGATTTCAGGTCAAATGACCAATGTTATTGCGAGAATCGCGGTATAGTTTGCCATAATGTATCCATATTGTGCACACATGTGTATCATGGGATGGTGAACAATGTTGCAGGAGAAAGTTTTCCTTTTAAATGCTTAGAAAAGCCATTTTTCATTTTCCGAGTGCAAAAAACGGAGTGTTTTTGTGAAGCAACCACCAAATGAAAGTTTCAATATGATAATACCACATTTTTAAAAAATACTAGACCATATTGAATGGACAATTTCCCAACCTGAATATCACAAACCTTTCTGTTCACCTCTCGTAAAAAAGACAAATTCCTGCCGAATCGGGAGGAAATAAGTTAGATTTGAACTACAGATACATGATATATTGCTCATGATTTTTTGCAGAAATCACTTTTAGGTTCACAATATGCTATTTCATCAGAGATATAATGCAAGTTTAGTAAGGCTCAGCCCCGAGCTAAGAATCTTCATGCCCCTCGATTTAGAAAGTTTGACGATAGTTTGAAATGGGCATAAAAATTCAAAAACGACCGAAACAATGCAAAACCTTTGCGTGGTGTCATATTATATGACATAGTTGCATGGAAAAATACCAGACTTGGTATATTCATTGAGTCTCAAAAAAACCTTCACAAAATGACCTATCTCAATCGAGGTTTTCTGGATTTCAGGTCAAATGACCAATGTTATTGCGAGAATCGCGGTATAGTTTGCCATAATGTGTCCATATTGTTCACACATGTGTATCATGGTATGGTGAACAATGTTTCAGGAGGAAGTTTTCCTTTTCGTCGCACCGAAAAGCCATTTTTCATTTTCCGAGTGCAAAAAACGAGGTGTTTTTGTGAAGCAACCACCAAATGAAAGTTTCAAAATGATAATACAACATTTTTAAAAAATACTAGACCATATTGAATGGACAATTTACCAACCTGGATATCTCAAATCTTTCCGTTCACCTCTCGTAAAAAAGACAAATTCCTGCCGAATCGGTAGGAAATGAGTTAGATTTGAACTACAGGTACATGATATATTGCTCATGATTTTTTGCAAAAATCGCTTTTAGGTTCACAATATGATATTTCATCAGAGATATAATGCAAGTTTAGTGAGGCTCAGCCCCGAGCTAAGAATCATCATGCCCCCCGATTTAGGAAGTTTGACGATAGTTTGAAATGGACATAAAAAATTCAAAAACGATCGAAACAATGCAAAACTTTCGCGTGGTGTCATATTATATGACATAGTTTCATGGAAAAATACCAAACTTGGTATATTTATTGTGTCTCAAAAAAACCTTCACAAAATTACCTATCTCAATCGAGGTTTTCTGGATTTCAGGTCAAATGACCAATGTTATTGCTAGAATCGTGATATAGTTTACGCTAATGTGCCCATATTGTGCACTCGTATATATCATGGGATGACGAACAATGTTGCAGGAGGAAGTTTTCCTTTTCGTCGCACCAAAAAGCCATTTTTTATTTTCCGAGTGCCAAAAACGGGTGTTTCATGAATCTTGACATAGTTTCAGTTGGTCTAATATTTAAAAGTTACTATATATAATTAAATAGATGATAGGGATGTCATATTTGGATTTCTCTCATTTTTCTGATCGATTTGGATATATTATTTATCGAATTGTGATTTACGGATTTGTAGATATGAATTACTCAAATTTAAATGAAAAAAAGCAAAATAAATAAAATTTATTTTATTTTTGTTTGAATTCAAGATTATTATTATTTATTCATTATTGTTTACTCAAATAATTGTATGGAACGTAGAAAAAGAAATATGTCTAACATTATAGTGTAATGGTTTATAGGTTCGATATGATAATATTCACGACAAGTTCTAATTTCTTTGTCGGAAGCTCATGTGGAAGAAACGAAGAAGTTAAGTGTGCTGGGGCTGAATTAGTATTAAGATGGGTGACCGGTTGGAAAGTTTGACTAATTGTGCAATTTGACTTAAGACTAAGCATACTTAGAATTAAAAATGTCCACGTGAGATTAACAAGTTAAACAATTCAAAAATGTTAAAAATAAATAAAAAAATTTAAAAAAAATGAAAAAAAAATTGAATAAAAAAATTGGAAAAATCTAGGCCGACGATAAAGCCGTCGGCGTAGCCAAACGGCCGTTAGTCATCTAGGTGGGCCCCATATTGTCTACGCCGACGGCTGTTCTACGCCAACGGAAGAAGGGGCTACGCCTACGGGGCTGTACGCCGACGGCAGCCGTCGGGCCAGCCTACGCCAACGGCATTTAGGGACTATGCCGACGGGACCCGGCCGTCGGCGTATTCAGCTTCTCCTGTAGTGACTAGCTAGCTCGAGCTAGCCCTCCTCGTGTTCGTTTTAGTACACAACGATTGTTGGAGAAGTGGGTTTAGGCCGTAACATCCAGCATATGGCCTCGCACCCCATTCAGCCTACGATGTTCATATCATCCATGAGGTGAAGATCCTCATCCAGAAGATCCAACACCTCCCCTGCCATGCTGCATCAAGATTTTCTTGTAAACTCTCAGAACCGACGTATATTGAAGGAAGTTTACAACAACTTAACATGCAAATACATCCAAGATCTAACATGCAACATGGATACCCCTGCCGTCAATCTTCTCGTAGAGCCTGGCGGAGAACACACACGCGCAGATCGCGCGAGAGAAGTGAACCACGATTCTCGAATGTCGAGGAAGGCAGGACAACGAAGAGGAAGCCAAAGGGAGTAAGGGCATCTTTACTGGGCCGACCGACACCAAATGCGTTCATTTGTCTGTTTCGGTCCACGGACGGGAAAAACGGACACTGTCCGGCCTTGGTCAGCTTTTGGCGGGGGTGCCGGCAGAGACTAGGCCCATTTGGTTCGCCCTGGCCAGTTTGGCCAGTTTTTCACATTTCAACGTATTGAAACTAACTATTTGTTCATGATAAAATTAATTTAAATAGTCCACTGCTAAATGAAAAACATAGTTCACAATCAAACAGTGCTAACAAATAAATAAAATTAGATGTGATGACTAGCGGGCTTCCTATGTGAGCCAACTTTTGCTCAATCAAATCCGCTTGAAGTCGATTGTAAGTGATATCGTAGATGTAGTTAGAACAGTACTCCCTCCGACCCATATTAGTTGACTTGCATTTATCAAAATTTGAATGAATATATATATACTAAATAGTGTCTAGATTCATCCAAATCTAGACAAAAGTGAGTCAACTAATATGGGTCTAAATTAAGTTTTCTTGGAGGTTGAAAGTTCCGGTCTGGGATTCGCAACGTGGGTCCATATCCTTCCATGTGGCTCGATCTATGTCTCGTAATGGGGGCAGTTGTTGCTCTGATCACGCCGAATTTCTTGGTTCTCATTACCGTCCGGTGTCAAGTCCACTTCTTCTGTTTGTTGGTTTGACGTTGCTTCCAGTCCGCTTCTTGTGCAGCGCATGTTATGGCTGTGCTAGAGCCTAGAGGCACCACCCTACCCATATGTCTTAAAATTTGCTATCCTCAGCGACGCCCAGGACGTAGCCAGTGAGGTGAGATCGATGGCAGGTGGCAGCGGCGAGGCATTGGCGGAGGACGCCGAGGTGGTCATCGTCGGCGCCGGGATCGCGGGGCTGGCTACTGCGCTGGCGCTGCGCCGGGTCGGCGTGGGCGGCGTTCTGGTGCTGGAGCGGCACGCCGAGCTGCGCGCCACGGGTGCCGCGCTCACCGTCTACCCCAACGGCTGGATCGCGCTCCGCGCGCTCGGCGTCGCGCACAAGCTCACCTCCCGCTACCAAGGCTGCGGAACGTGCGTGAGATTTGTCCATTCACAGACATGTGTCTAGACTAGTAGTATGATCCTTAATTTGGAGGTTGCGGGCAAGCTTATCGTCTCGATTTGGTTTGCTGCGATTGCACGAATTGACTAGTATCTTTCTGCACGCACGCAGATTCCGGGTGACCAATCTTGAAAATGGAGAAACCAAGGTGTTTCACTTCGCTGGACGCGAAGGCAGCAGGTTGGTGGTAGAATATAATCCATTATGAGCAAGCTTGTAACATTTCTAAGAAGTAACATAAACAAGTACTAGCTACTTGCTCTAACATCACTTTAGCGCTTATATTAGGAGCAGGTGCTCAAAAGGTCCATTCTCGATTCTTAATCTACAGCTGCTTCTCTTCTCTCTTATATGATTTTAAAATCTGTATTGCTTGATGACATAAGCTTATTATACTTGCTCTAAATACATCCATTTCCCATCTATGGAATACTGTGGATAGAGTCGCATAACTAATATACTCGCAGACGTTTTTCGTGGTCAGTTGTTCATCACAAACTTAATCCTGTAAATTTGGCCAAAGCCCTGAAATTAAGGTGAGGCCGGCAGATCGAAAGGCGATGCTGCAAGCGCTCGCGGAGGAGCTCCCGCCGGGCACCATTCGCTTCTCTTCCAAACTCGTATCCATCAACACTGAAACAACCGAGAGTTCGTCGGAGACCGCCATTCTACAGTTGGACGATGGCACAGTGGTCCGAGCCAAGGTAAGCTAATTTCAGTTACCACATAAGCACATAGCTAGCATAATTCGTGTCCTATATCCAGCAGGTGCTGATCGGGTGCGACGGGGTGCACTCGGTGGTGGCGCGGTGGCTAGGCCTGTCGGAGCCGGTCACATCGGGCCGGTCCGCCGTCCGCGGGCTCGCCGTGTACCCGGACGGTCATGGCTTGAAGAAAGAAGTCCGGCAGTTCCTCTCGGTGGGCCTGAGGGCCGCCATGGTGCCCATCAACGACAAGGAAGTCCACTGGTTCCTCGTCAACAGCACCATCGCCGCAGAGAAAGAAGCCCGAACTGACCCCGCGAAGATCATGCGGGAGGTCACCGACAACTTGGGCAGGCACATGCCGCCGGAGTACCTCGACGTGGTGCGCCACACCGGCCACGACACCCTCTCGTGGATGCCGCTGCTCTACCGGTCGCCTTGGGACGTCCTAACGGGCCCGGCGGCTCGCGGGCCGGTCACGGTGGCCGGCGACGCGTTCCACCCCATGACGCCGGACCTGGCGCAGGGAGGAGGCTCCGCGCTGGAGGACGCGGTGGTGCTCGCCCGTGCAGTGTCGCGGGCGGCCACGCCGGCGGAGGGGGTGGCAGCCTACGTGTCGGAGCGGCGTCGCCGAGTCGCATTGTTGGTCGCCGGTGCCTACCTATCCGGCTGGGTCCAGCAGGGCGGGACCAACGTGCAGGGTCTGCGAGGCTGTATGGTCAAGCTGTTCCGTGACTTGATCTTTTACAGGTTCATCTTCCGAAGGCTCGCCGGTATGATGTGGTACGATTGCGGCGACCTGGTGCTGCCGCCGTCCAAGCAAAAGCGTAAGAACCACTCAGAGTGATGCAGGATCTCAATTACATATCTGCAAAGCCCTGCAGATGCTATGATGCTAATATTAATAAGTTTTCTACAGCCCATGATAACACTCTGGATGCTTGCAAATTGCAAAATTCACCACAGGTAGTGCTGAGAAATGGCTCCAACTTATGTGGATGTGATATAATGTTGTGAGGTGATCTAAAAAGGACTACCATCTCTGTTTTAAAATATAAGATGTTTTTAGCTTTGTGAGATAAGTGTATATAATTCTTTTTTTAATGTTATGAAAGCACTAAAAGAGGTCTAAATACAGTTCTTTTACAAAGCTAAAACATTCTTTATTTTAAAACAAGCGAGTATAGCTCAAGGATGCATGATGCAACCGATAAATTAATTGAGTAATCCGTGCTGGCTGCTAAAAGTTCTGTGAGTGTGTTTCTCTTAGTGGTGTGAACTGTCATTCTTGCTAAGGGCCCATTTGTTTGCTTGGGATTGATTCCAAGCATGGAAACAATCAAGGCTTGGATTGGGTTGATCCAATGCCATCATCCAATCCATGCAATCCATGTCAGACTAATTCATGCCAACCCCATCAGAGCACATAACCATTCATTTAAGCAACATGGATCAAAGTATATTTCAAACTCAGCCGAGAACATCTAAATTTTACAGGGCACACAACATAAAAATTCAATGGTTTTCCTAGACTTGAATACTGAGACGTATATTCCAAAACTTAATGGTCGTTAAAAACCGATTCCAGACCATTGTGCTATAGAAAATGCATAAATTGTGTCATACATATTTGTTTTTTTATAGCCTTGCACATAGCAACACAAATTTCAAAATCTAAATGATCTTAATAGCATCATCCAAAGTGTTATGCAACATAGTATCAAGGTGCAAACATTAATTTTAGGGACCCAAGTTTCTCCAAAAACAAATAGATTTCAACGGTTGTACTTCCTCCATTCTGTGATGGTTACCAGCATAATGATCTTCATATCTGCAGGTTTTGAAGAAGATAAAAGATACTCGACCGTGGGTGGTGAGCACAACTTTGATTTGCAAAGCTACAAGTCACCATACACTTGTTAAGATGGGTATTGAATATGATTTATACCGTGAGATGATACTTGTCACCTATTACTAGATACTAAGATTCTCCTCAATTTGGTTAATACAGACCTAGAGTACTACTATTAAGTACCTCACAAAATCTAGACCTAGAAAGTTAGCGTGCAGATATAGCATAAAACCACCACCCTACTACTGTTTTTTTTTTGCAATATGCGCTAACCAGTCGCTTGATCTGATAGAGGGGCCCACCAGCTTGGAACGACCGTTAACAGACGTAAAGGACATATAGCATAAAACTACCACTCTTTTGCTTCAATTTTGAAAAACCATCACCTTTTGCTGAAATCGCAAAAAACACCACTCTACGGTAATATTTTGCAATGTGCACTAAACATCATTTTCAGACGAATTGACGTTGGTTATGACAAGGCAACCCCACCAACTTCGATGACGTGGCACCGCTAGATGGCGCGCCGTCTTCCTTTTTTCACACAGGTCCTCTAGCTAGTTTTAATAGAAAATTACGTAGGGGTCCCTGGAACATACGTTTTTTCACAAAACCTTATGTTTATTTGCGAATGTCCGTAAATTTTGAATACAAATTTAAATAGAAAAACTTTTAATACAAAACGTCCTTAGAAATATTTGAATATTTTGAATACACACTTGCTTCACTATTTTGGATAATTAAAACATGCAACTAATTAAAATTGCTTCTCTTAGTAACGAAAACTTTGGAAATTCATAACTTTTATTATATCACTCCAGATAATATAAATAATATGTCCAAATTTATTAAGAAAACCAAGGAATCCCTTCATGACATCTATTATGCATGAATAACTTATGTTCCTCTCGTATATTTTGATTATACAAGAAAATATAATGATAAATATATACTATTTTGTTTATTCTTGCTTGTTGATGTATTATACAATCATTGGAGCCACATAAACAGGCCCGGCCCTAGGCAGGTGCGGCCACACCGGGCCTCAGGCAGTGAAGGGGACCACCTAGGTACAATCGGAATTGTACTGCTGTAGCCAAGCAAGCACATGTCTGGCTGCCATTTCTTCTTCCCACACATTGTAGGGGTTCGTAGCATGGAAAACAAAATTTTTCTATCGCATACAAACAAACAAGCCAAGATCTATCTACTAGATTGTAGCAACGAGTCGATAGTGGAACTCACCCTCGAAGATTCCAAAGCGGTTAACGAGAGCAGATTCTCGTGGGTGATGTAGTCGTACTCTTTCCGATCTCAAGATCGCGTAGACGATCCTTCCAGTATCACGTTCGGCGCTCCCATGATCGGTCACACGTTCGGTACTCGAAGACCTTCCTCTCCTTGTTCCGGTGAGCGTGGAGGTTGTAGCACTCTCCTCGCGATTCCGGCAGACTGTGGCGTGGTACTGGGAAGTAGAGGGAGATCCTGAGGCTTCGCCTTAAGCCGGTGCGAGTATGGTGGAGCTTATGAGAGAGGCTATTAGTGGTCTAGTAATTAGACACACCAATTAGAAGGCTCTAAATCAATTAGAAGGCTCTAAACCGCTGGCTAAAGCAATTAGAAGCTCTAAACCAAAACGGCTCTAAACCGGAGATCTAGAGGTGGAAACTTGTGTGTCCTAGGAGGGGAGCCTGCCTCCTTATATAGGTGGGAGGGCGGCCAGGGAGAGAGTCCTCCCAAGTCGGCTTAGTGGGGCGCCGACCAAGGGAGGAACCCTCCTCCAATTCGGCCTCCACCAATCCTCCTCTCTTCCCACTTCCCAAAATTGTCGTTTGACTTTCAAACTAGCCGTTTGACTTTTCAATTTAGGATTTAAATAAACCCTTTATTTTGGACAGCAAGAACACCTAGTACATGATGCAATCATTCCAACTTACAATGACACATTCATGTACCCTTCCCCGAGCGCGGACATTCCGGAACCTTCTAGAACATTCAGGATGAAAACAGGAACCATTCCCCAACTCCAAAATGGGACTTTCCTTATATGAATCTTATTCTCCGGACCATTCCGGATCTCCTCGTGATATCCGGATCCCATCCGAGACTCGAACAACATTCGGTCTCTTTCTCATAATACCATAACTACTCAAACAACGTCAATCCTTAAGTGTGTCTCCCTACGGTTCGTGAATTATGCGGACATGATCGAGACACTTCTCGAACAATAACCAATAGAGGAATCTGGAAATTCATATGGCTCCCACATATTTCTCGATTACTTTGCATCGAATGAACCACTTACATACGATACCAATTTCCCTTTGTCTCACGATATGTTACTTATCCGAGGTTATGATCGTCGGTATCTCTGCATACCTAGTTCAACCTCGTTCGATAAGTACTCTTTTCTCGTTCCGTGATATGTGATCCCTTGTGAGCCAGTCACATGCTTGCAAGCTAATTGGATGACATTTCACCGAGAGGGCCCAGAGTATATCTATCCGTCATATGGATGGACAAATCCCACTCTTGATCCATGTGTTTCAACCAATACTTTCCGAACACTCAATGCCACTTTTATAGCCACCCTGTTACAGTGTGGTGTTTGATGACATCAAAGCATCCATCCGGTAAAGGTGATATGCATGATCTCATGGTCGAAGGAATTAGGTTACTATGTATCGAGAAAGCATATAGCAATTGAACTATTGAAATGACTTGATCTTTATGCTACGCTTATCTATAGGAGTATGTCCACCATATCATTCTCCTAACGATATGATCTTGTTGTTGATAACATCTCAATGTTCATGATATGGAAACCACAATCATCAATCAACCAACAAGCTAGTGAAGTATAGAGGCTATACTAGGGACTTCAAATTAAGTTTACAAATCACACAAGTATTAATGGTTTCCTTGTTAATACTATTATAGCATGAATGTAAACATTTATCATAAGTATGAAGATATGATAATAACCTACTTTATTATTGCCTCTTGGGCATATCTCCAACAGTCTCCCACTTGCACTAGAGTCAATAATCTAGTTTCAAACCTTTGTGTATTCAACACCTATGGCTTTCCGTGTTGTATGTACACGATTGCTAGTGGTCAACTGATCTCGGATCGACACTTCCAGTCCGTGTGTAAGCGCAGGTCGTTGCGTCTCGCCGGATCACTCATTCTCTAATGAGATGGCTTTGTATGATTTGGTCTTTCGGTGTGACCTTTAGTTCTTTGGGGTTAAAACATGTTGATAATATTGTCGCACAATATATCTTCATAGTATTATCCATGTGAACTACACCTAGTTTGATAACAAACTACTTGACACAAATGCCCTCTTTTGCTGCTATAATAGCAGTCATATACTTAGCCTTTTGTTGAAGTATCTGTCACAATGTCTTAACTTTGGAACTCATCCAAATCCATTATGGAACTCACTTTCCATTATATTGTGCCACCCTTAGTTTAGATTGAGATAAACTTAATTTGTACTTTGTGACAAAACTAGTATCAATGTAGTACTTTTACAATGAACTAATCATCTATTTGTCATTTCTACAAATAATATACTCTTATTTATTCCAAAAGATCAGAAGAATATCCAAACTATCGTACAATCAACATCTAATGAATCATTCAGGAATATCATCATAAAATTTATAGCATAGGACATATCCGGATATGTACATATCACAGTATGATTGATATAAATACTCTTTGTGATTTCATACATCAAGTATCAATCTATACTTGAATCTTTGTTTCACTTACCAAGTGCCAATACACTTGAATATATCATCAACATTGAACTCTTTCAATCCTTTCTGCAACAAGAACCTTTCTTGTAGTTTCTATATTGAATTCATTCAATATCTCGTCTATATGTACGGCACAACCATATTAGCGTCTATTGATGACAAATATTTGGGTTTTTCCTAAGTCTTTCATCGGGATGAAATTCTTAATATGTGTTAATAAAAGATACATTATTTCCAATCAACAATATGTCTTCCACATAATGTATTAGAAACATGTCTTAGCGCTCCCACTTAATTTCTTGCAAATGCAAGCATCTTCATTGTCTCCGATGAAATTAAACTCTTTTAACAGTTTCATCATAGTGAAGATTCCAACTCCGCTATGCTTACTTCAACCATTGAAGTTTGCATATGCTTTTAGCATCCCTTGAATTAACAAAACCCTTTGGACCGTGTCATGCACACGTCCTAGGTAACCATTCCATTAGAAGAACTTGTTTTGTTTATTCTACTACCACATAACAAATTATATGTAGTGGTTGCTACATTAATCCGTCTAGACTAAAAATCGCTATGAAAGATCAAATCTTGTCATATACAACCTTTGAACATTGTTGTGAACTCTTTCCCAACATGTCGACTATTTCATAGATGTGAAACATCCATGTCTACTTCTTTATAGATCCAAACACAACTGTAAGGTCTTACACCTTTTTCGAGGGTCCTTTCAAGTTCAAAACTTGATTTCTTGTGTATGGAACTTTCACGGATTTTATGGCTTCAAGCCATTTGACGGAGTCAGGGCCCATCATTGCTTCTTTGCATGTAGTCCGTTCATTATTCTCAAATAATGATTCAACCCTCAAATCTTGGTATTTGATTGTTTACTTGACCTACTTGGTTCAATAGAAACTTAGACCTCCGTGACCACAACCTTTGAGGCACGTGAGCCATGAGCATTATTCTTGCCTCCGAACACTTTTTTCTTGGCCAACTCTGCACATATAGCTAAGGTTCTTTTAACCTTATCAAAGTTCTATTGTCCTCCCACTTAACTTTTCACGAAAAATTCCTTCTCAAAGAAACTTGACGTTCTAAGCGACAAACGCTTTTGTCTCCGGTGTTTATGGAGGAATACTTAACAGTAATACAAAGACAGGTTTATCCGACTTTGGTTGCAAACATCTTTCTTATGCATAGCATACCAATGTTTAAGAAAGGACTACTTGGGTTTTATCCCAAACCATAACTTTATATGGTGTCATTTCAGCGGATTATGATGAAGCTCTTTTCGATTGGAAACGGTAATCTCTAAAGCTTTTAATCTTTAAAATATAATGGCAGTTTTATGAATTATACCTTTGATCTTACCATGTCAAACAAGGTTTAATTACATACCTCGAATGCTCCATACTCTTATGGTGTTTCGGGAAATGCAAATCCACGGAACTATTCCATAAATCTTAGGTATTATGCTAAACTTGTAACTTAAATATCTTCCTTTATGATCTTATCATAAACTATTCATATTCTTGTTACAATGATTTTGCACTTCATCTTGAAAGTCTTTGAACTTTTCAAGTGTTTCATACTTTATCCTTATTAAGTAAATATTCATATATTCACTTAAATTTTCGGAGAAAGCATATGAAGTTGAAATTCATCGCTCTTGACTACACATAATGGACTTTGTACAACAATATGTACAAGTTCAAATAAGCTAGTCATTCGTTCCCTTTTGGCCTATGAACGAAGTTTTAATTATCTCTAGGAAAGTTTCCCAAACGTCATTTGATCAAAAATCAAAAGACTCCAAAATTCCATCCACATGGAGTTTCTTCATGTTTTCTTTCCAATATAATTTAAACGGTGATGTCACTTCCTAAGTGATCTTTCAATCAATTTGTCTTTCGACAATTTTAGCACTAGTTTTATGGATGTGATTTCTCCAACGAGATTTGTGAATCATCCATCTTTTATGGATTACGGCAATTATTTGAACAACCCTTTTGTTCTCATAATACCTGATAAAACAAATCTTGAAGGCAAGCTTTGATGTTTAACGAGCAACATAATAACCCTTTATTTGTTCTCGATGAACATCATCACATATTCTTTGCTATTTACTTAGGCCATTGTAGTTCATGAATTACATTGTTGTTTTCGTATGACGATTCATACCAACATATTCAGTATCAAATGCTTAAGAACCACTTTGTTTAATAAGCAAAGAATATAGCCATAACATGTATATCATCTATATACTTTAAGCTGAACAATTCTAGTCTTTTCTTTTCTGCCACATATTTATGAGATTCTCTTTCACTGCTTCATTTGAAAGAATCTATCAACATCAATAGTGGAGTCATACATATGACACATAGTCCAAAGCGTGTATAGTTAAATACCAATGTCTTTGAACTTGCACTTTGAAGTAGATCACCATTATCAAATATTTGGTGTTCTTTCAAATTCCTTTCTTTAGTAATCTCTTGGTGTAGTAAACATTTTATCTACATCAAATATTCACCTCATCATGGACTTATCCATGATCTAGCTACTTTTAGCTTGTAACGGTGAATCGCGAGTATAATGTTGCTCTCCAAAACCTTTTGGAAGATTAGGACAACTAGTGTCTCCAACCTTTTGCAAATTCTCATCAAATATGAGAACATGACTTTTGCCATATTATACTCTATCATGTTGTAACCAAAACTTCATTTCAGATATCACAATATCTTCCACACATCATGGTTTACTCTTTCAGATCCTAGATAACCTTGATATTAAGACAATCCTTTGAATATCAAGAATCATGGAGACAAACATGATACTCAAACACTAACACTTGGAATTGTCACTCTTGTTTTAATACTAATTTTTAAACTTTATGGAGTAGGAAATTACTGAAAGTTTGCAATAGGACTTTTAAACTTTAGATTAACACTTCAAAACAATACGATACCAGTTCAGAAAGTAACTAACCAGAATTCTATAGTTCTATCATCTCAATTATAACTAAGCGCAAGGTTGTAAACGGAGGCCAATGACTACAACAACTATGAAAATACAATTTGATTTAATTTATGATAAATAGAGTACAAATTAATAATTAAATTAATCAAGGTGAACTAACACTTAAAACAACATCCCTCACATTGTTTTAGTGATCACATGAACCAAATCCACCACATCAAAACCGATCATCACGAGAGTTGATGTAGCTTCAATGGCGAACAATCAACATGTTCATCATATCTACTATATGACTCATGCTTTACCTTTCGGTGATCCGTGTTCCTGAGACCATGTCTGTACATGCTAGGCTCGTCAAGATCAAACCTTAGCTACCGCATAAGCAAATCTGGCTTGCTTACGTTGTATTCACCCGCGGAATCAAAGACACCCGATCATCACGTGGTGCTTCGAAGCAGCAAGCTTTGGCAATGGTGCATACTAAGGGTGAACACTTTAGAACTTGAAATTTATGTGCATGAGGGATCATCTTATAATGCTACCGTCTACTAAGCAATACAAGATGCATAAAGGATTAACATCACAGGCAATTCATAATATGTGATATGATATGGCCTTTCTTCTTTGTGCTTTCGATCTCCATCTTCAAGCACGAACATGATCTCCATCATCACCGGCATAGCATCAAGGTCAATGACGCTTCTTCATGGTTGTCGTCCACCAGCTTCAACTATTACAACTACTTTGAATAGACACGCAGGTCTTAACAAAATTAAAGACAACCATATGGCTCCTGCCGGTTGCCAACTTACAATAAGGAACATTGCATACATCAAATATAATCACAATCATGGCCATATCACATCAGCACACCCTGCAAAACAAAGTTAGACGCCTCTACTTTCTTTGCATATTTTACGTGGTTTGGGGCTTTCAATAAGTGTCGTTCTAACTTACGAACAAGAATCACAACATTGATACTAGCATTGTTGATCACCCGTTGTAAATTGGATCTTTACTATGCTAGGAGAAACAGGCACCCGCAAAGCCACTTATGCAATACGAGTTGCATGTCAAGCGTGGAGCAAGTCTCATGAACGATGTCATGTAAGGTTAGCCCGGGCCGCTTCATCCCAACATACCGCAAGATGCAAAGTACACAAAAAGCAATCTACAATAAAAGCATCAACGCCCACAATGACCATTGTGTTCTACTCGGCAACAGATCTACATATAGACACGGCTCGATACCCTTTGAGGGGTTCGTAGCATGGAAAACAAAATTTTCTATCGCATACAAACAAACAAGCCAAGATCTATCTTATAGATTGTAGCAACGTGTCGAGAGAGGAAGTAACCCTAGAATATTCCAAAGCTTTTTACTAGAGCAGATTCTCGTGGGTTATGTAGTCGTACTCTTTCAGATCTCAAGATCGCGTGAGCGATCCTTCCAGCGCCACGTTCGGCAGCGCTCCTTGATCGGTCACACGTTCGACTTTTCGACGAAGACCTTCCTCTCCTTGTTCCAACAGGCAGCGGAGGTTGTAGCACTCTCCTCGCGATTCCTAAGGCACTGGCGTGGTACAGGAAGTAGAGGGAGATCATGAGGCTTCGCCTTAAGCCGGTGCGAGTATGGTGGAGCTTATGAGAGAGGCTATTAGTGGTCTAGTAATTAGACACACCAATTAGAAGGCTCTAAACCAATTAGAAGGCTCTAAACCGCTGGCTAAAGCAATTAGAAGCTCTAAACCAAAACGGCTCTAAACCGGAGATCTAGAGGTGGAAACTTGTGTGTCCTAGGAGGGGAGCCCTGCCCCTCCTTATATAGGTGGGAGGGCCGGCCAAGGGGAGGAGAGTCCCTCCCCAAGTCGGCTTAGTGGGGAGCCGGCCAAGGGAGGAACCCTCCTCCAATTCGGCCTCCACCAATCCTCCTCTCTTCCCACTTCCCAAAATTGCCGTTTGACTTTCAAACTAGCCGTTTGACTTTTCAATTTAGGATTTAAATAAACCCTTTATTTTGGACAGCAAGAACACCTAGTACATGATGCAATCATTCCAACTTACAATGACACATTCATGTACCCTTCCCCCCCCGGAGCGCCGGACATTCCGGAACCTTCTAGAACATTCCCGATGAAAACACCGGAACCATTCCCCAACTCCAAAATGGGACTTTCCTTATATGAATCTTATTCTCCGGACCATTCCGGATCTCCTCGTGATATCCCGGATCCCATCCGAGACTCCGAACAACATTCGGTCTCTTTCTCATAATACCATAACTACTCAAACAACGTCGAATCCTTAAGTGTGTCTCCCTACGGTTCGTGAATTATGCGGACATGATCGAGACACTTCTCCGAACAATAACCAATAGAGGAATCTGGAAATTCATATGGCTCCCACATATTTCTACGATTACTTTGCGATCGAATGAACCACTTACATACGATACCAATTTCCCTTTGTCTCACGATATGTTACTTATCCGAGGTTATGATCGTCGGTATCTCTGCATACCTAGTTCAACCTCGTTACCGATAAGTACTCTTTCTCGTTCCCGTGATATGTGATCCCTTGTGAGCCAGTCACATGCTTGCAAGCTAATTGGATGACATTTCACCGAGAGGGCCCAGAGTATATCTATCCGTCATATGGATGGACAAATCCCACTCTTGATCCATGTGTTTCAACCAATACTTTCCGAACACTCAATGCCACTTTTATAGCCACCCTGTTACGGTGTGGTGTTTGATGACATCAAAGCATCCATCCGGTAAAGGTGATATGCATGATCTCATGGTCGAAGGAATTAGGTTACTATGTATCAGAAAGCATATAGCAATTGAACTATTGAAATGACTTGATCTTTATGCTACGCTTATCTATAGGAGTATGTCCACCATATCATTCTCCTAACGATATGATCTTGTTGTTGATAACATCTCAATGTTCATGATATGGAAACCACAATCATCAATCAACCAACAAGCTAGTGAAGTATAGAGGCTATACTAGGGACTTCAAATTAAGTTTACAAATCACACAAGTATTAATGGTTTCCTTGTTAATACTATTATAGCATGAATGTAAACATTTATCATAAGTATGAAGATATGATAATAACCTACTTTATTATTGCCTCTTGGGCATATCTCCAACACACATTTCTTATTCCCACCTAATACTAGCAGTAGATTGCAAGATGGATTTTCTGCTTGTTACTATCGAAGGAGATGGACTCCACGACTTCATCTTCATTCTATTTTTCTTATAACTAGCAAGGTGGCCCTCGCAAATGCGAGGGCATCATCTTTAAATCGATAGTCACTCTCGCACCAATATAAGGAAATACTATAGTTGCATGGTCCACTTGTGAGAACTTCATTATTTTGATAGTTGTGTTTTAATCTATTGATATTTTGTCTAACAACTCACAAATTGTAAACTATGTGTCATTTTGGACCAAATTCTTACTCTAGCTTGAATATACCAATAATACATTGTTTTCTTTTATGCAGATTGAAATTGTAAAGTTGCTATCTTTCTCACTTTATTGTGTATCATTTGAATGTTTTAGCTCATAATGTAAGTGATACAATGGCTTAATAGTACACCGTTTCAGTCTTCCTTGTCTCATTTCACATTCATCATCTGCTTGGATAACCATGGATCAACATCTTGCATGGAGATTATGTATCTTTCTTATTAGGACCATGTTCTAAGTTAAAGAATTGTGCTTGTTGAGACAATGTTTTGCATATTAGGCCAGCTCCTTCACTATATTGGCATAACCATGAAATTTTTCTCCATGGATAAAAAGCCTTCCTGTGATATATGCTCTTCTTATTTTCATTTGAGAAAAGATTCGCACATTAGTGCAGTAAGATAGCTCTTTCTCTTCATGGAAAAACAAATATATTTCTGTTCCATAAGGACCATGTTTAATCTAAAGAAAGCATTGAGTATTTATAATTATATTATATTAATATTGGGATTTGTAGAGATTATGTTTGTTATATTAATTAATGCGCAAATATCAAGCTTCTTTTGTCCCATGCATGAGGAGAAGGTGTAAAGATATAGAAGGAAGGTTTATAAAATTAATGTATATAAGCGTCATCTCACTATTATCTTGCAGACCCACCGTGAGTGTTAGTTGTGCTATAGGACATAGTAATTGTTACTTTTAATCACATATGTGAGGCTAACAATAGCACATCGATCGACAACTTGATGCATTATAAAACAAAGATAAATAAATGATGCCCCTACGATAATCTAAATACTCCAGTGTGCGCGCCAATGTTTTATGTTTTTGCGAGACTTTTAAAAATATATCTCTGTTTAGAAATGACCATAGGTTCTATCTAAATAAATAATCAATCACTTATAATTATTTTCTTATGACTTTTGATCTGTAGAGATTATGGTTATTTTATGGTTTTAATGTGCAAATTTCAAGTTTTTTTCTCCTGTGAGGATAAGCTATACAGATATGAGAGGAATGTTTTGGTAAATAAAATTTCCAATAGATTGTATGTATTTTACTCGCATACCGTTGACATGGTTGTCAATTAATATATTTGTTGACATACGGATTTATTGCCATGTATATGCCTTGATTAGCTTGACATGTCCACAACAAATCAAACTACATAATTAAAATATATGCCTTAGGATCCTAATGTTAGTTAAGTCTACTCTGACCGTCCAAGTAATCTTGACGACGCACACTTCAAAAATAACCCCATATATTGATTTTAATATATAATAGATTACTTGAACAAGCTAACTATGAGTAAGAGATTATACACCAAAGCATTAGTTTTCCTATACCAAATAAAATGCATTATTGTATTCCAACCATCAAAATTATTTTATAATATTTTGGAAGACACGTTGGTAAAATAATGTATTAATGTATATTTCTCAAAATCTGATTGCCAAAGAACACTAAAAATGCACCGTGAAAAAAAAATATGTAAGAGATTGTTTAGTTGTACTCACCACTGAGCTGTATCATTTTCCGAAACCGTTGCGGTACTTTGTACATGTCGACTCACATTTTGTATCCGCACAATCAAAGAAAATTAACATCCAAACGAATTATAGAATCCTTGAGCAACATTAAGGTTCCAATGGATAATATAGACTCTTTCTTATTTCAAATAGATTTAGATGCATTTATACTGCACACTGCGGGCCGCTTCATTATTTCTTCGAGAAACCTCCAATTTAATGAAGAGAGATCCCCGGATTGCTCTTTATCTTGAATCGAGCCTAGGATCCTGCAACTTGATTATTTTCAATTGTAGTTATTGAAGCAGCAATAAACTTTCTACTCCATAGATTTTTGGAAAAAGTAATCAGGAGAATGAAATTCCTTTTTCTTTTGCAAAGCAGGGAGATAAAACACATAACCAATTTGAAGAGCCGTCTGGCCGGATGATCGCAATTCATGACGTGACGAATCTTCTTGCGTCTGATGCAAACAAATCAGATCCATGGCCTTAATTACCATTCATGTTGAACTACCACGGAGGCAAAAATAAAGCATATGTGTGTCAGTAGTCAAATATATGCTGGAAACCAACGAATTCAACTTGTTGATTATACACCCTTTATAGATAAATAAATATTTGATGAATCACTGGTGGAAGGACTCCTGACTTATACTGGCAACCATGTTTAAAATCAAGAGATGCATGTCACACTCGTCTAGCTTGATTTGTACGCGTGCAGAACACAAATCTTGGATCAATCTTGCTAGACTGAGCGCATGAGGCAAGATTTTGAAATCTCCGCGCTGCCAGGCAAATCGAGTCCAACGCCATGCGACAGGAGATACTGTCGATTTGCATGCGCCCACGCCAAAGGAATCGAGGGCAGCGTCATGTGCATGCACCCCGGCCAAGGAAATTGAGGCCAGCTCCATGCGATTGGGATATACGGCTGGCGGAAGCACTGTGCACGATAATTGCTTGGACGACTAACCGCTGATTGTATTCTTATATGAGAGGGACTCGTGACATGTTGGAGCCAACTCCGTTTAATGTGTTGCGTTATACTAATCCGCCAACTGACTAAATCGCCGTGACGTGTTGGAGCCAAGTCCGTTTCATGTGTTGCGTTATACTAATCCGCTAGTTAACTAAACCGTGGCCTTACGTTATAGATCTAACGGTTAATATAATTAAGGTGATGTGGATCGACCTGGTGCCTCGAAAAACATTCTTATATTGCTTTTAGTATATATATATACTAGCTAAGTGTCCGTGCGTTGCTACAGATCATGAATTCTTTGTCATGTATGGTACAACATGAAAAGAGGTAGCACGGTCTTTGTTCTGTATGTTTTTTTGCACGCCCGTCTCGACCCTACCTTGGGTTTTGACGTTGCTACTTTATCGTCTCGATCCACCTAAAGTCACATTGAAAAACTCATTTTTTAGAACAATAGGGAAGTGTATATATGTATATAAATAAATATACTATTTTCACGAATTTATATGGCTATGGCGACATGTTCTTAATAGGGTTTGTTCCAAATGTGGTCCTCCACCTCTTCTTGTTAATATACCAATTCTTGTCAATATACCAATTCTACAATGGACGTCACATTCTGTCAAATTTTTACTCCACCAAACCAATTTTTCATTAGCTTTAGGGGAAGCCAAGTTCAAAACACAATAAGGGCATTATTATATATTTTTTATGAGCTATGAATTTGTTTTACAACAATATAAGTCATGACTTTGTGGTCTTCCTTGCATGAAATGCAACTTATTATCTTACAAACAGGCACCCACAGGTTGTAAGTTTGAAGAATGTTCGCCATCTCCTTGGGTATCTAAGTCCGTCTTATTTTAGAAAAGCACTCCGTACCAACTTTCCCCGAAATAGGATGATCCGGCTCTCCCTTGACTAAAACGGGTACAGGCGGCGGCGCATCTCCCTTCCTCCTCCAGATCTAAGCCGACGAGAGCGCTGGACCCCTCTCCCTCCGCTTGCTGCTTCAGCGGCGGGAGGGAGAGGTGACCTTGTTTCTCTGTGTAATAGTTACGGTTAGGGTCAGTCTGCACTTGTGCCTGTTGTGGTGGTGGGAGCGGTGCCCGAGCAAATAAATCTGTCTCAACTCTACTCCCACACTGGCGACGACCTTCACAACGGCGCCTCGGAGTTGATGGCAATATGTGTTGGTCGATCACTTAGATCGACAACTTGGTCTTATCGCAGTTCTTTAGATTTGTTTCTCTGAGTGTTGCTAGCATTCGCTGTTATCCACAATGGCGCTAGCGACCGGGGCAAGATGGTTGCTCTAGAGCGAGGATATTGTTCTGGGAGTGGTGGACTTGTCGTTCTTCTCTGACTGTGTTGATGGGAGGAGGGGGATCTTGGTTCAAGACAGAACAGGGACATCCCCCGGTCGACGTGCCATAGTGACATGTGCATTGTTGCGTGCAACAGGCTTGTTCATTGACTCACAAAGCCTCGTTGGCGATGGTGCTTTTTGGGATCTGGCAATGGTGGAGGCTCAGAGTCCCTTCCGGCGTGCGTCTTGGTGGCGTTGGAGTTGGACGGCGGGCGCTGGCTTCGGTGGTTGCGAGAAATCCTAGAGATCATTTTGTATTTCTCGATTTTTTGGGATTTTATTTGCAAAGTTTTTAGGATAATCATTTTATCCCAAACTGTCTTTTAGTTTCCACGTGTGTTGCTTTTTGTAACTTGGATTTTCATTAATGAAATATGTGGTTGATTTTCGAAAAATCTAACCAGAGTAAATTAAGGCCCCTAAATTATAGCGTCAATCTCATGGTACAGTATACAAGAAACTCCACAAATACATGCATTCTCGGGTAATTAAAGTCACTCCATTTTTTCTCTCCAACAATAATTTACATGAGAGTCTCCGCAATACATGCGAGCTGTTATTTGTAGCAAATCACTCCCGTTTTTCTCTAACTATAACAGGGGAGAGTAAATATCTGCCTTAATCACGATTTGGCTCTATGGCCTTGGAGACTACTAAGAGCATCTCCACTCGCCTACCCAGGACGCCGATCCGGATGCCGAAATTATGTCCGGACGCCGAAAATCGGTCCAGTCGCGTACCCAAGGACCTGTTTTCGGCCGGATTCGGGCCAACTTTGGTCCAGACTACCCAGGACGAACCCAGGATCCCGGGTACGCCCTGGGGACGCCGGACGATGAGAATTTGGCGAGTGGACCAGCCTGTCAGCGACAGAAGCCTAGCCGCCGCCATCCTTCCCGCCGTTTTCCTTTTCCCGCCCTCGCCGCTACACCCCTCCCGCCATTCTTCCGGCCTATAAAAAGTCGTACATCTCACCGTCTCTCTTCACATCCCCCTCACACCACCACAACTCCAGCGAACTTCGGACGTTCGCACCTTTCTTCCTCCCCAACTCCGCCGAGAAGCCATGGCCGACCGACGCATGCTGTCGCCGTGGGAAGCCCGGATGCTCCGCGAGGCGCGCTATACGGCCCCGCCGGACACTCGTCTCCCCCTAGGCTGGAAACTCAGCGCCGGCTGGATCCCCGTTCCGCCGGTGCCGGACGGGCAGGACCTCGCCGGAGAGATCTAGTCGGCTATCGCCGCCATGGAAGACCCAGAACTCGCCAGAGAGATCTAGGCCGCTATCGCCGCCATGCAAGGCCCGACACTCGCCATGGATCAGGACAACCTGGTCTTCTGGAGGCAGTTTTTCGTCGGCAGGCGCCTCAAGGAACTCGCCCATCACGACGGACCGCCGGGCTCGCCGCCGCCGCGTAACAATATGGCTTACCGCCACCGCTGGTGGAGCGTTCCAGGGCGGACGCTCGCCGGAGTCATGGCGCACATCGAGGCCGGCAACAACCCCCGCCTCGGCCTGTAGCTGCGGCGTCCGGCTTCGACCACGGCGGCGTTCCTTTTCTAAAACCGATGTACTATATGCCCCTCGCCTACTTTAATGAAATTCTGTCTATATTCGCCCATATTTCGCCAAGTTTAAGTGAATTTAGCCGAACTTGGAAACGCGGCCTGGGTACGCGAGTGAGGGACTGGGCGTACCCAGGCCGAAAACGCGATTCGTCCGGCCGAAAATCGGTCCGGTTTTCGGCCTAGGTACGCCCAACGAGTGGAGCTGCTCTAATGTAGCATTATCATCAATTGGAGCGTTTAGTTAGGGCATAATCCCTTCCTTTTCCTGTGGGATTTTTTTCTGGACGGGTGGCCAATGCATGCAATTGCAGCGATCAATTAGCATAATTGACAAATAAATAGCAACAATTCAGGGATGGACCATCAAAAGGCTATGACTCTCCCAATAGTAAATAAAGATTCTGGTTTGCTACCGTGATTGGTGCTAATTAGTGCTGGAAAAGGAGGAACATCTGTTTCATTTGTTTTTCGGGAGTGACACATCTGGCAAAAAAATCTTACTCCCTCCGACCCATATTAGTTGACTCTAATTTGGATGTATCTAGACAAGTTTTAGTGATAGATACATCCATATTTGAGTCAACTAATATGGGTCGGAGGGAGTACCATAATCAGCGATAATTAGCGTCAACAAGTGGAAGGAGGGAAGATCCACCGTTTGAAGAGGTTGAGATTAGATTGGACAGTCCAGATGCTTCCAATGTTTGATGTTTGAGAATGACCTCGATCAGCAACATTCTTTTAATAGTAAAGAATAGATTAAGTCTGTGTTTAATTTTTTGAGTTCTCCCTATGTTTAGATATCATCTAGGCAGGGTGTATCTGGCAATGAAAGAGGTGGAAAAGAAGAGTGGTTGCCATGTAGAATCCCAAAAGGGCGATCTAACAGATTTGATAGAGGCTAAACTGTTTTACAACGTTTCTTTTTGGATGCTAATTACGTGCGCAAAAATTCATCCTTTTCCTGTGCGATTCTCACTAGAAATTGCACGGGAAGTTTCAGGTGTGAGCCCTTGGAATTTGCTACGTGGCATCAAGAAGGATATGTTCGACTAAGTTAATATTGAAGCGATTATCATGACGTGTGTTGAGTGAGTTTTGCGATGTCATTCAGAGAAAATATACTGCAATTGGAATAACTTTTATGAATTTTTGGGTAGTTATATGATTTTGTTTTACTTCTTCCTACCCATATTATTTGACTCAAATTTGTCTAGATTCGAATGTATCTAGACTTATTTTTGTTAGATTTATATATCTGTATTGTATTTCCCCCATATGTTAGGGGGCTTCTTGCATATTTGTCTTGTACCTGTACTATATATTGTGGCCTTTGGCCCCCAGAGGAATACCAGTTGCATATTCCTGACATGGTATCAGAGCTAGGTTAGCCTCTTTTTTTCTTGCAACTTCGTCGCTGCAGCCCCACCGTCCCTGTCGCCGACGGTCTTACCGTCGTCGCCACCGCCGGTTGCCGCCTTGTTCCTGGCCGTCGTTGCCCGTTTTGTTTTTAGATCGGTTTGCACCCGTCGTCATCCGCTTCGTCTTCAGATCGGTTCGATCTCTCTTCAGATTGGATCGATTTTGCTGCCTAGGTCTCGTCGGCCTCGATCTGCTCGCGAGCTCCTGCCCACGCCAGCACGGACTGCTGCTTCACGTGCACGCGGTCTGCTGCTTCACGCGTGGTGCTCCCCTGCACGCGCGGTCCAATCCCGCACCCTGCCACGCGCCAGGCTGCTCCGTTCGGCCCGCCCCGCCACGCGTCCCTGCCACGCGCGGTCCACGCGCGGTGACGCTCGGGCGGTGCCACGCTCGGTCAGGTCCCGAGCCTTCTAGCCGCCGGCGGGCCCATCTCCGCCGCCTTCTTTTCCGGTCACGATTTCCCCCGGAATAGGTTCGCGCCGTCCCGATCTAGCTTATCCCAGTGCTCAGATCACCGGTGGTGTCCTGTTCTAGGAGGAATTGGCTGGAGATTGCTGCTCGCGAGCGTTGACTTTCAGCAGCCAGATCTAGATCTAGATCTATAAAAAAAAATTATATAAAAAAAAATTATAAAAAAAAGAGCGAGAGATGTCTTCTTCCTCGGGTTATGTTGCGATTCCTCGTTGCCCGGTGATCTTCGATGGCGCGAATTATCCTGATTTCGCTGCCTTTATGCGCGTTCACATGCGCGGTCTCCGTCTTTGGGGTGTGCTCTCCGGCGAGGTCTCTTGTCCGCCGTGCCCCCTGCTCCTGTGGCTCCTCTTCCGCCGACGCCGATTGTTCTCGGTGATGATGCTTCTCAGGAGGCCAAGGATGCTGCTCAGAGTGCTGATGATAGTGCTGTTGCTGCTTATGACCTGAAGTTCAAGCAGTACTCTTCTGATCTTGAGGCTTATCGCCACGCCCTGACTGCCTACACTCAGTGGGTCGATGAGGATGCACGTGCTGCTGCTGTTCTCACCTCCAGTGTTCTGCCCCAGTATGCTGCTGAGTTTATGAGTCTTCCTACTGTTGCCGCTCAGTGGGCCCATCTTCGTCAGCGCTATCAGCCGTCTGGGGATGCTCTTTACCTGTCCGTGGTTCGCCAGGAGCATGCTCTTCAGCAGGGTGATTCTACTATTGATGAGTTCTATACTCAGAGTGCTGCTATCTGGCGTCAGCTTGACTCTCTCCGTACTGCTGTTTGTGGCACATGCTCGTGCTGCCAGATTGTGCGCTCGGATTTGGAGTTTCACCGCATCTATGAGTTTCTGTCTCGGCTTCGCCAGGAGTTTGAGCCTCGACGTGCTCAACTGAATGCTCATGGTCGTGTTCCGCTCTCTGAGGTGTTGTCTGAGCTTCGGGCTGAGGAGACCCGTCTCCGTGGTGCTGGTCTTCTTGCGGTTCCGTCTGTGCTTGCTACTCGTGGTGCTCCCTTGCCGTCTGCTCCCTCGACTCAGCCGCGGTCCCCTGTGCCGCCGCCGCCGATCCTACCCACTCCTCCAGTTCAGGGTCAGGGTCAGCTTCAGCACCAGCAGCCTCAGGGTCAGAGTCAGCACCAGCAGGATCGTGGTCAGGGTCGCCGTGGTTCTCTTCGTCACTGCTCTTACTGCAACAGGGATGGCCACACTTGGGCCACCTGTTATACACGGGATCCCAGTTTACGTCAGCAGCACCAGGCTCGTGGGCAGTCGGCTCCTTCCGGGTCTTCAGCAGTTGCTCTCTCTGATCAGGATATTATCAGGAGTCTTCGCGGTCTGCTTGCTGCTACAGGCTCTTCTTCGACGGACCCTGCTGGTTCTGTGACTGCTTCTTCAGGCCTTGTGCGACCACCATCTTCCACACAGTCAGGTACGTCCCCGTGGTATCTGGATTCTAGAGCTTCTTTTCATATGACCTCTGAGTCTTCTTTTTTGTCCGCTCTTCGTTCTCTTCCTTCTCCTGTCCGTGTTTTCACGGCTGATGGTACCTCTCTTCCTGTTTCTAGTCGGGGCACCCTTTGTACTTTTTCTTTTTCTGTTCCTGATATTTCTCATGTCCCTCTTCTTAAGATGAATCTGTTCTCTGCTAGCCAGCTTACTGACTCTGATTGTCGCGTCATTCTTGATGTTGATTTTTGTGTTGTTCAGGACCATCGCACACAGGCCCTGGTTGGAGCTGGCCCTCGCAGCCGTGATTCTTCAGGGCTTTGGGAGTTAGACTGCCTTCGTGTTCCTTCCGCTGCCACTTCATCTACCAGTTCTTCTCCGGTCGTCGCCTCTGCTACTAGCTCCTTTCAGCAGTGGCATCATCGTCTTGGTCACCTTTGTGACTCTCGCCTATCGTCATTAGTTCACCGTGGTCTTCTGGGGTCTGTCTCAAGCGATGGGTCTTTACATTGTCAGGGCTGTAGGTTGGGTAAACAGATTCAGTTTCCCTACCCTACTAGCGCGTCTATATCTCATCGACCTTTTGATTTAGTTCATTCCGATGTTTGGGGTCCGGCTCCTTTCGCTTCGAAAGGGGGCCATCGCTATTATATTTTATTCATCGATGATTTTTCTCGGTACACTTGGTTGTATTTTATGCGCTCTCGTAGTGAAGTGCTCTCCATCTATCAGCGCTTTGTGGCCATGGTCCGCACTCAATATTCTTCCCCCATTCGTGTGTTTCGTGCTGATTCTGCTGGTGAGTATATCTCCCAGATGTTGCGTAGTGTTCTTGCTGAGCAGGGCACCCTTGCTCGATTCTCTGTCTGGCGCACATGCCGAATGGCGTTCTTGGCGTAAGCATCGCCACCTTCTTGAGACCACTCGTGCCATGATGATTGCTTCTTCCTTCCTCCACATTTCCGAGGCTGAAGTACGCTCGTCGGCTTACCTCATCAATATTCAGCCTTCTGCTGCTCTGCAGGGTGGTATCCCTCTTGAGCGCCTATCTGGACAGTCTCCAGACTACTCCATGCTTCGCTTGTTTGGTTGTGTTTGCTATGTTCTCCTTGCTCCTCGCGAACGCACCAAAACCGATCTGTTGAGTGTGTCTTCCTTGGATACAGTGATGAGCATAAGGGCTATCGCTGTTGGGACCCCGTTGGTCGTCGGATGCGTATCTCTCGTGATGTTACTTTTGATGAGACACGTCCTTTCTATCCGCATCCCACCGCTGGTACTTACCCGGTGGAAGATATCTCCTTTCTTCTCTTTCCTGACACATCTCCTTCTACACCTATTGTGTCTTCTTCCGGATCTCCTTCCCCTGATGTCTCTTCTTCGACACCGTCCTCCTCTGCTCCGTCTAGTTCTCCTAGTTCTCCTCGTTCTCCGGAGTCTTCCTCTACTATTCCCTCTTCTTCTTCGTCGTCTCCTGCGTCGTCTTCCTCTGATGATCTTCCCTCTACTGGTCATGTTCGTCAGCGTCGTGCCCCCAACCATTACTCTCCTAGTCAGTATGGTCTTTCTGTTGCCTCCGAGCTGACTTCTTATCGGGATGCTGAGCATCATCCTGACTGGCAGCTGGCCATGGCTGAGGAGATTGCTGCGCTTGAGCGCACTGGCACCTGGGATCTTGTTTCTCCCCCTCCCGGTGTTCGTCCTATCACGTGTAAGTGGGTCTATAAGATTAAGACTCGCTCTGATGGATCTCTTGAGCGCTATAAAGCGCGTCTTGTGGCTCGTGGTTTTCAGCAGGAGCATGGTCGTGACTATGATGAGACCTTTGCTCCTGTGGCTCATATGACCACTGTGCGTACTTGTGGCATCCCGCAAAACCACTACTAGAAAATCGCGTTGTTTTTGTGCATTGCATCGTCATGACCGCATGCTCATGTCATCATGCCACATTGCATTTGAGCATCGTCATCATCTTGCATTTGCTTGCATAAAACTAATTTCGGAAAAACCTGTTTGTGTTTTCTAAACGCCCCGTCTTTGTTCAAACGCAAAACCCGGGTCTCCGGATTATTTTGTTTTGTCTGCTATCGGTTTGCAAAAGCCCTGTTTGAAATAAATAAAATATTTAATTATTTTTAGGGGGGCAGTCGAACGGGCCGATTCGACCCAGTCGACCACCCCCAGAATAAAAATCGGTCCAGCTTAGACCCCACCCCAAATCTTTTCTTACCCCAGTCCTATCTACCCACCCCTCCAGCCACCTCACTCCCTCCAATCGGCTCTCGCCACGTCACCCTGCCCCTTCCCCCTAACCTATCCCAGGCCGCCACCTAATCCTATCCCTTTCCCCACCTCTCTCTCTCTCCCCACCCCACCAACCAGCAAGCACACGCAACACCCCACCCCAACCCAACACACGCAAGCCACACACGCGAGACCGAGTCCACCCTGCCGCCCTGGGTCCCACCCCGCGTCTTCCACCTCCCTCCTCCTCCCTCGGTACCCTCTCCCTCACCGCCCGCTCCCTCTTCCCTCCGGCGCCGCCTCCCCCTCCTCTCCGGCCGCCTCCGCCGCCGGCGCGCCTTCCTCCTCCTCTTAGCCTTGCCAGCTCCTCCTCCGGCCTCGGCCTCGAGCTCCTCTGCCCGCACCCCTCCGTCGCGTCAGCGTCGCCTCCCGGCCTTCGGCCCGCCCCCACGCCCAAGCTCCCGCGTCCCCGGCTCATCCCTGCGCCTCCCTCCTCTCCGCCTTGCTGGCCACAGCCGTCTGCGCCGCCTCACGCCTGCCTCATCTGCCAGCTCGGGCCGCCCTTCCTCCCCGTGCTTTCATGGACGCCTTGCCTTCCCCCTCCTCGCCTCCACCTGTCCTCCTCGCCTCCGGCCCGCGTGTCTCGCTGGAACTGCCGGCTGCTGCCGTCGCCACCCTCCCTCCGGGCGAAGCTTCGCCACCGCCAGCCTTCCTAGTCGCTGCCTCACGCCTGTGAGCCACGACCCCGCTGCGTCTCTGTCTCGCTGGGGCCGAACCCCGTCGTCGCCGATGCCATCTGCCTCCACCGTGCAGGTTTCCTGTGTAGTACCAAGTTGGTGCTAAGTTGTTGGGTGTGGAGACAGCAAGACCGCAAGACCTTCGCATCGAGAGGGTATCAAAAGAACGAGCAAGGTGACGCTCGATGGACCATCGACAAGTAATTCGACATGGAACCCGAAGACGCCGGTACCCCCAAGATCTACCCTCGGACGCCAAGTTTGCCGAGAACCTAGATGCCAAGCTCTTCTCATCGACAGGACCGACCCGATCCGGAACGCCAAGTACTACCCTCGGACGCCAAAACCCGAACCAGAAGGACGCCAAGATCGCCACAAGGACGACAAGTTCTACTTCCGAACGACAAGACCGGCCGATCCATGGACCCGACAAGATCGAACGCTTGGAACCAAGATCCCCGGCACGTCACGACAAGTTCTCCGTTTTGCATCCGAACCTCGATCCCGTCGAACCCCGAACCCCTCGGAGCCAAGTTCGTCGAACCCTAATGTGTGATTCCCTTCCCGAGCCCTATTTTATAAAATGAAATATAAACTCGTTGCATATTAAATTGATCATGCATGCATACTTGTCTGTGGTTTGGGGGCATTATGCCAATTCACCTCATAATTAAATATGGAGTCCATCTGCGGGATATCGTTGTCTTGTTTCGGACTCCATTTAAATTGGTGTAGCGAACCGATGCCATGTTTCGCCCTGTTAATCCAACACTTAATTTGCGGGGTAGATAAACAACTCGAACCTATTAATTAATTGTCGGGACCTCGGTTCCGCTTAATATTGCCTAATTGCACCGCATCTGCATCATAGCATAATCATGCCGGATCTTACCGTGAGTATTAAATATTGCACCCGGTGTTTTTGCTAGTGCTTTGCTTCTTCACGGATTAGGCCGATGAGTTGATGCGAGTGTCGACCTGATCTTCGGATGAACCTTCGGCAGTGTTTTCAGGCGAGCATCTCCCCCTTTCTACCTATCTTACTTTTCTAGTATTTATTCCCGCCTGTTGATCTTTTGCTATCTGTGTTGCGATGCTCTAGTTTCCGTACCCGTGATATCCCCTGCAGCCTTATATTGCCTTGGACACATCCTATTACCTGTTGATTGGTAGAGAGTTGACTTGCGGTCGTGAGTCGCTCAAGTGCTGTTATGGTCGTCAAGTACCACAGTTGTTGGAGTATTGCCGCAGTTAATTGTTGGAGATGATCATGGCTTTAATTATCGCTCACTTTAATTCTTTAACAACTAAAATTGAAGTAGGTAAGCGAGGCACCGTGGGTGATAGATAATATCTGGTTTCCGATCGCCACTTGTGTCCCGTAGGACCCGAGTTCTTGACACTGTTAGAGATCGAGCACGCTAACCACAGTGGGGAGATATGGGCCCCATTGATTATTACCTGATTTCAAAGTATTGTCTGGGGCCACAAACTAGTTTGAGGTTTTATTTACTATCCTGTACTTATGCCATGTTTCTCGCTTTATTTAAATTGTGCGATGGATAGCACCTTTGTCTTTTAGGAAGCAGAGTGTTTTCATGTATCGACAGTCCCAGTTTTGGGATTTCTTTGTCGTTCTGATATGGCGCAAACCCGAGTCCGTCTCGGAGACCGCCGACTTCGTTGCGGGTAGACTTAGTGGGTGGCCCCGTGCTTGCTTTGGGTGGGAACGTCATGACTTAGGCCCGCCGACATACCGATGGGTGTATGTTAACGATCCGCAAAAGGGTCAGTGCTTGTGGATACTTTGGTGCACCCTGCAGGTTAAATCTTTTAGAAGCCGTGTCCGCGGTTATGGACGACTTGGAGCACAGTGCTTGATCATAGACAACTATAACTAAAGTTTACTGTTATAAATTGACTTGTATCCGAAATGACTAGTAATCAGCTTCACCACAACGGAATGGCTAAATAAAAGTACCAACAGCTGCTGGGTTTTGGGATATCTCATGCTAATTGTATCTGACTAGTAAGTGTTGCAACTACAACGGAATGGTTAACTAAACGCATTGCTGCTTATCTTATCGGGATGATTATCTATACCGACTAGTAATTATCGCAACGATAATCGAATAAATAAATCGCCAACGGTGTGAGTTCCTCGGTGACTTCCTCGTTTGGTCTCGAGAAATCCAGATGGGTTTGTTTGGTAGTAGTATCAGGTTGGTTCCGAATAGGTCCTTCTCCCCCCTCTCTAATTGCCACCAGTTGTATCGAGTCTCTATAGGGTGTTCAGTGCATGCTGCCGCTGCCGCTTCAGTCCACTATACCTATGTAGGCGAGGACCGCCAAATTCTAGCCTCGCCGTGTACTGGCCTCAGTACTGACGCTCCTCTTTTTTCTTTGCCCTTTGTCGGCACCCCTTTTGTTTAAGCAGGTTTTGGGATCGACGTCGTTAGCGGGGTTACCCTACCGGCTTGGCCTGGGCAGGGTTATGGACGCCATTGGTTATTCTTCAGGGCTCTTAGCCCCATTTGCATCTTGTCCGTAGTCGGACGTGCCATCATTTTTAAGGTGATTTGGATCTTTGTATAATATATCTGTATTCTTGACTCCTGGAGTCGTGTTGTATATATCTGTTCTGTGGGTCCCATCGAGGACTGTTGCGTAATGTTATTACTTCGTTTTCCACCCGCACGAAAGTGCCTGGTGGGCACCTTTGAATCGTTTCTATGCGGGTTTTGGCGGGTTCCGCTAAAACTTGCATAGGGCCGATTCTGAGGGTGTTACAGAGTGGTATCAGAGCTCAGCAGTTACGATACCCCACAAGTCCAGCCTGTAGAATAACCTAGCTAACGGCCGAAGTAGAGTGTCAAAACTATTTTCGCAAAATCGGTTGGATAGTTCTGATTAGGTCTAATTTTACTCCTTACCCCTCTGCTGCTCTCCTCTCACCTCTGCGTGTTTTGAATCCGCTCTCTTCTCTCTCTTCGAGTCCAGGATTTCTCGTGGTTGGGTTCCATCGTACCTTCAGGGTTTCGCTTCCTCTTTTGGTAACGGTGTGTCTACATCTGGTCTTCATGCTATCCGAGGAATCCTTCGTCTGTGGTACCATTCTTTGTTCCTTGTTTGTGCCTTCCGGTGTTTTCCGACGCGGCGACATCATCTACGCTAGATCCGATGCAGAGTCTGCATCACTCCTTTGTTTCTGAACCTTGTTTGTCGAGATCTTCAGTCTAAATTCTAAGGGTTGGTTGCATCATCCATCTGTTCGTGTACAGAGTAATGCTTTGAGTGCGGGATGGAGTCGCGACCATACCACTACTCATACCATTCGCTTTTGTACATTGAATGGTGGATCGATGCAACTCTTACTCCTTCCATGGAAGTTAGTGGTGGCCTTACCTTTAACTTCGTCCGTTGTTTAACCGGAGTGGTCCCTTGACGAACGTGAACAACGACCCTTTGTTGGTGGTGTCGCCGATTTCAAGATGAAGAAGGAACCCTTGTTGGTGGTGTCGCGAGGATCTACACGAAGCGAGAAGACGCAGATCGCCGACCTTCCTTCCGGTACCATGAGGCGGATCTCGAGGGCGAGATCCATTGTTAGTGGTGTCGAATTGTGGCATCCCGCAAAACCACTACTAGAAAATCGCGTTGTTTTTGTGCATTGCATCGTCATGACCGCATGCTCATGTCATCATGCCACATTGCATTTGAGCATCGTCATCATCTTGCATTTGCTTACATAAAACTAATTTCGGAAAAACCTGTTTGTGTTTTCTAAACGCCCCGTCTTTGTTCAAACGCAAAACCCGGGTCTCCGGATTATTTTGTTTTGTCTGCTATCGGTTTGCAAAAGCCCTGTTTGAAATAAATAAAATATTTAATTATTTTTAGGGGGGCAGTCGAACGGGCCGATTCGACCCAGTCGACCACCCCCAGAATAAAAATCGGTCCAGCTTAGACCCCACCCCAAATCTTTTCTTACCCCAGTCCTATCTACCCACCCCTCCAGCCACCTCACTCCCTCCAATCGGCTCTCGCCACGTCACCCTGCCTTCCCCTAACCTATCCCAGTGCCGCCACCTAATCCTATCCCTTTCCCCACCTCTCTCTCTCTCCCCAACCCACCCACCAGCCACCACACGCAACACCCCACCCCAACCCCCCACCCGCACGCCCCCCCCGCGAGACCGAGTCCACCCTGCCGCCCTGGGTCCCATCCCGCGTCTTCCACCTCTCTCCTCCTCCCTCGGTACCCTCTCCCTCACCGCCCGCTCCCTCTTCCCTCCGGCGCCGCCTCCCCCTCCTCTCCGGCCGCCACGCCAAGGCTTCCTCCTCTTGGCCACACAGCCTAACCTCCTCCGGCCTCGGCCTCGAGCTCCTCCGCCAGACCTCCTCACAAGGTCTGCGTCGCCTGGCCTTCTGCCCCCTCACGCCACGGCCAAGCTCGTCCCCTTGTTTCTGTCCTGCCTGCCCTCCTCGTCGTCTGCCCGCGCCGCCACGGTCTGCTCATACGCCTCCGCTGCCTCGCCCTCCTTCGCCAGCTCGCTGAGCCTTTCCTCCCGTGCTCATGAGTGTTTTGGTATCGACAGTCCCAGTTTTGGGATTTGCTGTCGTTTACAGCCACTAGCGCAAACCCTGAGTCCGTCTCGGAGACCGGCCGACTTCGTTGCGGATAGACTTAGTGGGGTGGCCCCCCGTGCTTGCTTTGGGTCTGGGAACGTCATGACTTAGGCCCCGCCGACATACCGATGGGTGTATGTTAACTGATCCGCAAAAGGGTCAAGTGCTTGTGGATATTTTGGTGCACCGCAGGTTAAATCTTTTCGAGAAGCCGTGTCCGCGGTTATGGACGACTTGGAGCACAATGCTTGATCATAGACAACTATAACTAAAGTTTACTGTTATAAATTGACTTGTATCCGAAATGACTAGTAATCAGCTTCACCACAACGGAATGGCTAAATAAAAGTACCAACAGCTGCTGGGTTTTGGGATATCTCATGCTAATTGTATCTGACTAGTAAGTGTTGCAACTACAACGGAATGGTTAACTAAAACGGCCCACTGTTTATCTTATCAGGATGATTATCTATACCTGACTAGTAATTACTGCAACGATAACTGAATAAATAAAACTGCCAACGGTGTGAGTTCCTCGGGTGACTTCCTCGTTTGGTCTCGAGGGGGAAATCCCAGGATGGGTTTGTTTGGTAGTAGTATCAGGTTGGTTCCGAATAGGTCCTTCTCCCCCCTCTCTGATTGCCACCAGTTGTATCGAGTCTCTATAGGGTGTTCAAGCATCTTTCACGCCGCTTCTTGATCCACTATACCTATGTAGGCGAGGACTGGCAATTCTAGCCTCGCTGTATCGGCCTCAAGATCGACGCTCCTCTTTTTCCTTTGCCCTTTGTCGGCACCCTTTTGTTTAAGCAGGTTTTGGGATCGACGTCAAGCATGGTTACCCTACCGGCTTGGCAGGGTTATGGACGCCATTGGTTATTCTTCAGGGCTCTTAGCCCCATTTGCATCTTGTCCGTAGTCGGACGCGCCATCATTTTCAAGGTGATTTGGATCTTTGTATAATATATCTGTATTCTTGACTCCTGGAGTCGTGTTGTATATATCTGTTCTGTGGGTCCCATCGAGGACTGTTGCGTAATGTTATTACTTTGTTTTCCACCCGCACGAAAGTGCCTTGTGGGCACCTTTGAATCGTTTCTATGCGGGTTTTGGCGGGTTCCGCTAAAACTTGCATAGGGCCGATTCTGAGGGTGTTACAAGATTTTCTTGTCTGTTGTTTGCTCACACCGGTCTCGTGGTCCACTTTTGATGTTCAGAACGCCTTTCTTAATGGTGAGTTGAGTGAGGAGGTTTATATGCAGCCTCCTCCTGGGTATTCTGTTCCCGAGGGGATGGTTTGTCGTCTTCGACGTTCTCTTTATGGCCTCAAACAGGCCCCTCGTGCCTGGTTTGAGCGCTTTGCTTCTGTAGTGACTGCTGTTGGTTTCTCCCCTAGTGCTCATGATCTAGCAACCGATTTTTATCTTCCGTTTGAACTCATTTCCATAATTCTTCTAGTTTCTTTAATAGGTGCAATTACTATGGCTCGGCAATAAGAAAATTTGGAAATAGGCGCTGTTTGTTCACACTTCTCCTCGTGGACGCACTCTTCTTCTTCTCTATGTTGATGATATGATCATTACTGGTGATGATCCTGAGTATATCGCCTTTGTTAAGGCTCGTCTTCGTGATCAGTTTCTTATGACTTACCTTGGTCCTCTTCGATACTTTCTTGGGATTGAGGTTTCCTCCACTTATGATGGCTTTTATATCTCCCAGGAAAAGTACATTCAGGATCTTCTTGCTCGTGCTGCTCTTGGGGATGAGCGCACTGTTGAGACCCCTATGGAGCTTAATGTTAAGCTTCAACCTACTGATGGTGATCCTCTTTCTGATCCGACGCGTTATCGTCATCTTGTTGGGAGTCTTGTTTATCTTGCTGTCACTCGTCCTGACATCTCTTATCCTGTTCATATTATGAGTCAGTTTGTTTCTGCTCCTACCACTGTTCACTATAGTCATCTTCTCCGTGTTCTTCGTTATCTTCGTGGTACGATCACTCGTCGTCTTTTCTTTCCGCGTTCTAGCTCCCTCCAGCTCCAGTGCTATTCGGATGCTACGTGGGCGAGTGATCCTTCGGATCGCCGATCCCTTTCTGCTTACTGTGTGTTTCTTGGTGGTTCGCTTATTGCTTGGAAGACGAAGAAACAGACAGCGGTTTCTCGTTCGAGTGTCGAGGCTGAGTTGCGTGCTATGGCCTTGTTGACTGCTGAGGTGACCTGGTTACGGTGGTTACTTGCGGATTTTGGGGTCTCTATTACCACACCTAGTCTGGTTTTGTCTGACAGTACAGGTGCTATTAGTGTTGCACGTGATCCGGTCAAGCATGAGCTTACCAAGCATATTGGTGTTGATGCTTTCTATACACGTGCTCAGGTGCAGGCTTAGGTTGTTGCGCTTCAGTATGTGCCTTCAGATTTACAGTTGGCGGATTTCTTTACGAAGGCATGACTGTAGCGAGATGATTTCTTACTCTCCAAACTCAGTGTTGTGGATCCACCATGAGTTTGAGGGAGGTGTTAGATGTATATATCTGTATTGTATTTCCCCATATATTAGGAGGCTTCTTGCATAATTGCCCTGTACCTGTACTATATATTGTGGCCTTTGGCCCCCAGAGGAATACCAGTTGCATATTCCTGACATTTTAATGCTAGATACATCTGAATTTAGATAAAACCAAGTCAACTAATTTGTGCCGAAAGGAGTAAAAAAGGCCCTTGTTTACCATCTGGCACATGTCAGGACCGGCCATACGCATAAATTGGATGTATGTCTTTTTGGCCCATGCGCGATGAATCAAAATGAAGGAACAAAGGCTTGCTAGGCGAGCTGCACGTGCTTCTCATTTAAGGGTGTGTGCTTCTCATTTAAGGGTGTCGATGTCTTTCACCGCAAAAGTGTTGAGCAACATGACACTGGACTTTCACTTTCAGAGTTGAATAATAAACATATCAGAAAGAAACACATGTGATTCACGTATGATGATGCTAGAAATGGATTCCTTGGATTTTTCTAATAAATCTGAACATATTATTTGGTGTCATACAATTAAAGTTATGAATTTTTATAGTTTGCATTACTAATAGAATCGATTTTAATTGCTTGCATATTTGAATTATCTAAAATAATGAACCAATTTTAAAATTATTCAGACATTTCTAAGCACTTTTTATTAAAAGTTTTTTCATTTGAATTTGTATTCAAGAGTTATGTACTTCTTAAAATAAACAGGAGGATTACTAAAAAAAAGTGTGAGTGCGAGGACCCATGCGTAGTTTTCTTTCAAAACTTGAGGACCTGCGTGCAAACCGGCAGACGACGCACCGTTCTGTGCAGTGCCATGTCATCAAAGCTGGCGGGGTCATTTGTCAGATCCAGCGTCGATTCGTGTGAAATCGGTGTCTAGTGCACATTGCAGAAAAATATACCGTTAAGTGTTGTTTTTTGCGATTTTAGAGAAAGGTGATGGGTTTTCAAAATTTAAGCAGAAGAGCGGTGGTTTTATGCTATATGGCGTTAAAGTCCATTAACGTTCCTCTCTATCGGATCCATAGTTAATCCGCGTCAATTGACTGGCTAGCGCATATTGCAAAAGAAATCAGCACTAGGATAGTGGTTTTTTGCGATTCAACGTCAACTGTGGTTTTTTAAAATTTTAGATAGAAAAATGGTGGTTTTACATTATAAACTCTTTTGTAACCCTAGGAATTAACGGAACCTGGCATTGAAGGGGCAGAACCCAAGCTGAAAACCAGACACAAGTACTTTGACACCGACGAGCAAGAAGAGAAACGGGACGGGAAGCAGCGCCAAGTGGTGGGGTCGAATTGTGTGGCGGAGCACGAGGAAGGAACAGTCTGTATGTATGTAGGAATAAAAATAGCGTTGCCCTGCCGGGCCAGGTTGTCCGAGTATTGATCGAGTGAAATGGTACTAACAGTGAATTGGTGGTAGGCTTGATGGTGTTCTTGGGAAGAATAAAAAAAATGCTGCTGGGGCAAGATCGGTCAGAGAAACAGTTGATCATGGGACCCATGATTTTACATTTACATGATCACCCTCTATAATGTAAAAAATAGAAAAATACAGCCGGTGTAAACGGCATATACGTACGTGTACTAGCAGTAGTCATAGTTAACCATGAAAATACGACAATAAGATAAATGACAGATTGACAGTTTATTTAGGAGGCGTGCGCTATGGATGGCGTGATCTAGAAGAAGCACGGATCAATCGGTAGCTCCTATATTGTGAGGATAATAGTGTTAGATGTATATATTTATATATTGTAGTTTCCTCAGATGTTAGAGGGCTTTCTGTATATTTGCACATGTACCAGTACTATATATTGTGGCCTTTGGCCCCCAGAGAAATACAAGTTGTCTATTCTTAACATGTTATCAGAGCCAAGTTAGCCTCATCCTCTCCTTGCAACTTTGTCGCCGCAGCCGCCATCGTCCCTGTCGTCGCCGACCTTGCCGTCGTCGGTCGCCGCTCGCGATTTTTGTTTCGTTTCAAATCTGATCGATTTTTTTCGGTCCAGATCTGCCCGGTTCGAGCCCTCTAGATCCGATCGGATCGATCTCACCAACTCCCCGCCAGCACCTCTGTCGCCGCCGCCGCCGGTCTCCCGCGCCGCCACCTTCGGCCTCGCCCGTCTCCATCATCGGCACCGTCGCCAGGTCATTGCCTTCCCCGGCATTTGCCCACTTCTTCCGGCTGCCTTCGCCCTTTCCCCACGCGGCTGTGCTCGCCCGCGCGGCGACAGCCCCCCGTCGGCCTTCGCCCGTCGGCGCTGCCTCTCCGTTCCTCGATCGATCCGAGGCGATGACGAGCGTTGACCAAAAAAAAGAGCTATGTCTTCTTCATCGGGTTATGTTGCGATTCCTCGCTACCCGGTGATCTTCGATGGCGCGAATTACCCTGATTTCGCTGCCTTTATACGCGTTCACATGTGCAGTCTCCGTCTTTGGGGTGTGCTCTCCGGCGAGGTCTCCTGTCCGTCGTGCCCCCTTCTCCTATGGCTCCTATTCCGCCGACGCCGATTGTTCTCGGCGCTGATGCTTCTCAGGAGGCCAAGGATGCTGCTCAGAGTGCCGATGATAGTGTTGTTGCTGCTTATGACCTGAAGTTCAAGCAGTACTCTTCTGATCTCGAGGCCTATGGCCACGATCTGACTGCCTACACTCAGTGGGTCGATGAGGATACTCGTGCTGTTATTGTTCTCACCTCCAGTGTTACGCCTTAAGATGTCGCTGAGTTCATGAGTCTCCCCATCATATCTCGCCATTGGGCACATCTTCGCCTTATCAGCCGTCTAGGGATGCTCTTTACCTGTCCGTGGTTCGCCAGGAGCATGCTCTTCAGCAGGGTGATTCTACTATTGATGAGTTCTATACTCAGAGTGCTGTTATCTGGCGTCAGCTTGATTCTCTCTGTACTGTTGTTTGTGGCACATGCTCGTGCTGCTAGATTGTGCGCTCGGATTTGGAGTTTACCGCATCTATGAGTTTTTGTCTCGGCTCCGCCAGGAGTTTGAGGCCCGGCGTGCTCAGCTCAATGCTCGTGGTCGTGTTCCGCTCACGGAGGTGTTGTCTGAGCTTCGGGCTGAGGAGACCCGTCTCTGTGGTGCTGGTCTTTTTGCGGTTTCATCTGTGCTTGCTACTCGTGGTCCTCCTATGCCGTCTGCTCCCTCAACTTAGCCGCGGTCCTCTGTGCCGCCTCCGATACTACCCACTCCTCCAGTCGGTCGAGTCAAGACCAGCAGCCTCGTGGTCGGAGCAAGCTCGTGGTCGTGGTCGCCGTGGTTCTCTTCGTCACTGCTCTTCAGTAATAAGGATGGCCACACTTGGGCCACCTGTTATACATGGATCCCGATTTATGTCGAAGCACCGGGTTCGTGGCGGTCGGCTCCTTCGGACCTTCAGCGGTTGCTCTCTTGATCAGACATTATCGAGTCTTGGCAGTCGCTTGCTGCCATAAGCTCTTCTTCAGCACCTTCTTGGTTACATGGATCGATTCTTGAGATCAACGTGACCACCACCTTCTACACAGTCAGGTACGTCCGCGTGGTATCTAGATTCTAGAGCTTCCTTTCATATGACCTCTGAGTCTTATTTTCAGTCCGCTCTTCGTTCTCTCCCTTCTCCTGTCCGTGTTTTCACGGCTGATGGTACCTCTCTTCTTGTTTCTAGTCGGGGCACCCTTTCTACTTTTTTTTTCTGTTTCTGATATTTCTCATGTTCCTCGTCTTAAGATGAAACTGTTCTCTGCTAGCCAGCTTACTGACTTTGGTTGTCGCGTCATTCAGTGTTGTGAATCCATCATGAGCACAGCATGATTTCTTACTCTCCAAACTCAGTGTTGTGAATTCATCATGAGTTTGATGGAGGGTATTAGATGTATATATATGTATATTATAGTTTCCTCCTATGTTAGAGACTTTCTGCATATTTACACATGTACCTGTACTATATATTGTGGTCTTTGACCCCTAGAAAAATACAAGTTGTCTATTCCTAACAAATAGGAGCTGCCGATTGATTGACGCCCCTAGATCAAGCAATATTGACCGCCATGCACCGTGCATGTTTATTTCTCATATTGAGAGAAAATAATACTAGTGCACTCCCCAAACGATCGCCGTCGTTTTGCACAGCTTGCACTTTTGCCCACCCCTAAAAAAAACATTAGCGATAATTTTTTTCCTTGAAAGCTCTGCAGTAGTCATGGAGAATGGGCCGGCTGGGCGGCGGCGGACACGAGAGCAAATGAGGCGGGCCCTGACGAGCGATGTGTGGGCGGGTGTACCCAGCAAGCACAGTAACCGTCACCAGCCTCATTAATGGAGGAAGATGGAGGCAGAGTAGGGTGCCCTCGTCCCTAGGCCGGGCCCACGTGCCATTCCTTCTCCCTCATCTCATCCACCCACCCAACCGGCTGACCGTCACTCTGTCTAGTACTAGTACTTGACCCCACCGGCAGACACAGCGACCCCATGTCGTGGTACAGAAATTAGATGCAGTAGTAGTACGCGTGTGTACGTGTACCTGTCGTCGTCGCGGGAACGGACAAACGACGCTCGCTCGCTCGCTCGCGTCGCCGTGCGGCGCACATCTCCCCTCTCCCCTCTCCCCGCGGCTGGCGCCGGACGGCCGGAGAGTTTGGGCGTAGTAGGATAGTGCCAGCGGTTCTAATTTTTCCTCTCTAAGCTTCATTTTGGTTTTAAATCTATCTAGAATTTAAATGTTTCATAAGTGATTGACGCGAGGACCTATTCTGTTCCGATCGCTTTGACCTGCCCACGTGGCGTTTTAACCACTGCCACATCCATAATAAGACCCAAAAGGTATACTGCTCAGACACCTACATTTGCAAAAAAGGCTCCCTAATTTATAGTCCTAGTTTATTCCTCGGTGATCCCCGAGCGCGCCGTGCTCAAGCACCGCTGTCCTTCGCCTCGGCCTGCACTAACACTCCGCGCTACAGCAGCCGTGTCCACTGTTCCTCGTTCTCGCTCCCGTACGCATCACCCTTGATCCTCTTCTATGTCTCCACCACCAGCCACGCGTGCGGTGGCGGCAGAGCCCCGATACCCTCGACAACGTTGCCACGCCGTCGACTTCCTCGACAGCGAAGCGGGCCACCTCGCACGCGCCACTGGCCTAGCGTCAGGGGGCTTTTCACAGATATATATATGTTTGGCCGGTGTCCTCATGGGCCCTACAGTTGACATGACAGTGGTCAAAGCGCCATGTGGACTGGTCAAAACGGTCTGAGAGAAATATGACTTCGGGTGAACCACTTACGAAAGATTTAGGATTTAGACGTGCAATTTTCAAGATTTATGACTAAAGTGAAGCTACGGGGAAAGAATTAGGACTGTTGGTGCAGTTTCTTCTAGGATAAAAGAAGGAAAATGATACCCCTAACCCGGAGGATAAGTGACTTTCTATCCGCCAGGTACATCGACCGTGGAAATTCTCGTGGACCGCTCGTGGTGGGGCCACCACGCAAGCCCAGGATTCCTTCTCCTTTCTCTATCGCGGCCCGCCGCATGTAACTTCGCTTGTTTTTCCGCCATCGGAGCTCGCCGCCTCACGCCTCCGCCGGGCCTCCTTCCCTTTCCTTCCGTCGGATTCGCCCGCTTCACCGCTTCCGCCCTCCGCCGCTAGAGTTTCAAGGCCACAGGCTTGCAAGTCGCGCCGGCCAGGTTGTGAAACCGCACCGGTCCTAGGAGGGGAACGAAGGACGTCGCCCCGCTGCTTCGACCTCCGGCGAGGAACACCAGTTCAATGTGGTGCCCCGTGCATGCTACTTAGTACTTGAGATTTTGCTACAGACGACCGGCGTTTTAGCTACCTACGGGCATCGTCGTTGCTACCGACGGCCGGCGGATTTGCTACGGACGGAGCGGCGTATTTTGTGTTGGAGATTTTTTTGCTATGATCGCAGGATTTGCTACATGCATTTTTTTGCTTCAGCTATTGTGTGCTTTTGCTATAATATTGTAAATATTTTGCTACAAGATGACCGACGTTAGTCTCCGGAGAAGTCGTTTTGCTAGGTAGCAATTTTTTGGTACAAGGTCTTCGGCGACGTCTTCGGCGACGTCTTCGGCGAAATCTATTTTTTGCTACATTAGCACATTTTGTGGTTTTGCTACACTAGCATTATTTTTGTGCTATGAGTTCTCCGGCGAAAGAGATTCCCGGCGAAAGTTTCCGACGAAGTCGATTTTGCTACATTTGTTTAATTTTTGCTACATGGTCTCTGGCGTGGTCTCCAACAAACTCTCCGGCGAGATCTAGTCTGTCTTTTATTTTTTTGGACCGAACAGTTTTCTGCTACATGTAGCAAAAACTGAAGTATTTATGGTAAAAAAAAATTGAAGACTTTTTAAAAGATACGTGTCAGCACAGGAAGACGAGGGATCTAGGGAAAATATTCCGAGGGACACGTAGTATGCCCATAAAAGAAAGAGTTCGCCGAGATCCTAGAAATAGCCTCCATCTGATCTGTTCATCTAACACTAGCCTTTTAGTAAAATGCTATAGCTTGTTAAAATGGTTTATATTATGGAACAGATGTAGTAGCATCTAGTATGTACACATGACGTGGGTCTCCCGCCCTGGACCCTTTAAAGTAGACTACCGCTCGTAAAATAATCAACAGGTGAGCACACTTTCGAGAAAGTTGTAATTACTCAAGTGGACCGACAAGTCAGCTAGCTACATCTCACGGACTCCCAAAGCGGTCGCGCTCAGGTCAGCACAACCTTGCATGCATGCAAAAGCAAGAGCATGTGAATTGTGATGCCACCGAGAGACCGATCGGCCCCTACCACCTAATTTAATTACTTTCATCAGGGACGGGACCCATGTCAACAACCAAAACTACTTTGGCACATTCCACTATTTTTTTTCCGAAACCGAGACACGCTCACAAATACGTACATAATTTCAACCTATCCATGTGAACATACGCACACATGCTCTATCCTCACAAGCATCTTTAAAATACCGAGTCTTAGACTAATCCGACGGATCTTGAGTTTAACAATGTCACCACGGACGCATCGCTATAGACGGGAGAATGTCGCCTCCCACATCCGCCTGATACGAGACACCAAAGTGTCAAGACTAGGGTTTGAACTCTGGTGAGCCGGAGGTGGCACATTCAACTCTAGGGAGCGTCGTTTGGTAGTCTGCACATTCTCGGTCTGGTCCAGCAATGGCAGTAGGAGTAGAGCTAGCCGAGAATGCGACTTGGGCCAGCATTTGCGGCCCGTTTGATAGCATGTGACACTTGAGTTCGGCTGAATTTGCATCCTCTTTGGTTGCTTGTTTTTCAGCAGATGAACCGAGACTACACTCACCGATTCCGAATACGGCGAGCTTACCACACAACATGCATGGACACACATGAACATAACAATAGGTAACTAACAGAACAAGTTCTTAGATGGAGAGGTTATTTCTAAACAGGTGCATCCCATGTAATCTAATCGGTTTTGCTACACGTAAGGGACATGCACCCCTAACCCAAAAGGACTGGTTCACATATTACATCCAGTGCAAACTGATAGCTAACATGTACATCGACTCCATCTACTTCATCCTCACCTGGCAGCAGAGGAAGATCATTACATCGGCATGCCGCAGATGATCAACTCCCGCGTGCTTCTAAAAGCCCTGAAGAGAGTGCTCTTAAAGCCCCTCTGCTTGTTGATGAACTTGAAGGCCAGGACATGGCCCACCCACTGATGAACTCCCTCCATCCTTTTAGAAAGTAGACCTCTTCCTTGTACATCTCTAGCTAGACACCATGCTCATAGAAGGTGGAAGTCATGACAAAAATATCCCTCTGGACACCGCACTTTTTTGGGGCGCCATAAGCAAAGTGCGCCTTGAAAAGTTGGTTAGTCGGTGGATGGCACCATTTTATTGCGGCAGCCCTACAAATGCCGTGGTACACAAAATACAGATAGATATTTGTGTCATGGTAGGTAGGACACATTTTAATGTCAGAGTAGATGAATGAATAGTTATACTAGTCGCCGTCCATTGTCGACATTTATGGCCCACAAGCAACTCGTGTTGACTGATCAGTCTTATCTCGCTGATTTGTATGACCTATATCTTATTCTATAGCTTCTATAATTGTCATCTTAATCTGTCTCTTACTACTCTCAGTCTCGCGGTACTCTCCCGAATCTTCCCCTTCTAATCTTCATTGGCGGAGACACCCGAGCCGATGGTATATCTGTCTCCATAAATTAGTTGTTGATAGTTTATCTCAATCTCTTGTGATTAGAAGATATAATTTAGGGATATTTGGATATTTGTATCCGTAGAATCGCATGGATTGAACATGAATGGTGGAAAATTTGATTTGATGACTGGTTGGTGGCGTGGCTCTAATTTTCCGTCGTGTCACGTTGTCGGCGTTAGTGCCATTGGCCGCAGGTTCGTAGTGTGCCACCGCCTACTGCCGAAGTATAGCACTAGTAGTATAATTACCCTACTAAGCTGTGCTTAATCAAGTGGAGGTCACGACAAGTCAGCTACATCTCACTCCCAAAGCGGTCGCGGTCTGCCTGCCTGCATGCATGCAAAAGCAAGAGCATGTGATGCGAGACCGATCGGCCACCAGCAAATTTAATTATTTCATCAGGGACCCATGTCAACAACAAGATTACTTTGGCACATGCAACTCTATTGGAACCGAGTCACGGGGCGGAGATCCGGGGCGATTTTTTAATAATACATTTTTAATTAGTTTGAGAAGTATTACTTCCTCCGATACATATTAGTCGACTTGAATTTGGACGTATCTAAACAATTTTTTGTGATAGATACATCCAAATTGGAGTCAACTAATATGGGTCGGTTGGAGTACATAAATTTAGGTTATTGATACGTAGCACATCGGGGTGAGCCAAGCCGACTGCTTTTCACTCGGCCTCGGCCAAGCCGACTGCCCAATCAACGGGTCACCTTCAATTGGTCAAGACCAGGCCGCCGACGAGAAAAGTAATCGACGGGATTGTTTCAATTGGTTAGGGCTAGGCTGACTAAAAAAGTAACCGGTGGGCCACCAACATGCATTCGTCTGGGCCAAGTCTTACTTTCAAGGAACGAAAGAGAGTTTATTTGTTCGACAATCGGCTCGGGTCAGCAGGTTTAGATCTCCAAAGACAAGGGCGACAATATGTGTGTAATGGAGAGGATTTCCTCAGACTTGATTCATAAGGTGATTGAGAAATCATACAAAGTGGTTACAAGATGATCTCGGTGAGTTTATAATGTTACCCGACGAGAGATAAATCTAGGATTTATGACTAAGGCTAATGCCCAAGACTTGGGAGATTATGATGTGTCCTATTCAGGTGAATGTCCTCGGGTATTTATCGTTGTCGGTGGTGTCAGAGTTTCACTTAGTCACGTCACGTCTTCATCTTGTCTTGCACGTCATATTGATCCTCGTCGGAGGATACCTCGGGGAGTGTGGGACTGGAGGTGTTCCCCCAGTCGTCCTTGTGTTCCCCGGGGGTGGTGTGCTACGCCCTTGCCCCGGACACCCCGGACCTCGCTGCTGGTGGCTCGTCCACGGTCGTCCTCAAAACTCCGTCTGCGGCTTCTAGGCGCGTGTCCGGGGCCGCCACCTCCCCTCCTCACAGCAGATCGCGGGGGCTCGAAGCAGGGTTTCGATGCCGAAGCCGATGATCGCGGAGCGGGTGAACCTGAGGGTGACAGCTCGCGATGAGTTCCCAGGTACTCCTCGCCCTTCTCCCCCTCCCTCGGTTAGTTCCTATTTTCCCTCGGGTTCTAGGTTCTCTGTGCTGGAAGAGGTGCCCTTGGACCACCTGGGCGTGGTGGCTGCTGACTGTGTCATTGTGTTTCGTGGCGAGAAGGGCCCCCGGTTGGATCAGATCGGGGCCATCAAGGCTCGAGAGGTGTACGAGGGCCAGATCTTCGCCACCCGTGCACGTGATGCACGAGAGCGGGAATGGGCCCTCATGCTGGCAGGACCTGGCCCCTTGGAGGCCGGGTACAGCTCGGCTCCACCCCTTCACCCGGATGGTGGCCATCCCCCTACGAGGACACCCTGCCCATGGGAGGCCTCGGGGGCGGCATCCTAAGGTCCTGTCGTGCCCCACTGCGCCTAGCCGTTCCAGCTCTTCCCCCAGTAAGGGGGCCGTCCTGGAGTGATTGTTCATATGAACATCCTCAGGGCTTTCCGGGTGTTCAATTGGAACATCCGGGGGTTCGGTCAGGACGGGCGACGCCGCCAGATTAAGGAGTACTTGCGCCAAGAAGATGTGGACATTGTGGGCTTCCAGGAGACGATCTGTCGGGATTTTTCGATTGTGGAGCTCGAGGCCTCTTCTAGGCATAAGTTTGTTTGGACTTGGCTTCCGGCTTCCGGTCACTCGGGTAGCATACTCCTTGGTGTCAAGGAGGATACCTTCGAGGTAGAGGATATGGACCGCAGGGAATTCTTTGTGAGCATGGCCCTCACCCATAAACAATCGCGCCTCAAATGGGAGGTCGTGATTGTCTATGGCCCCGCAGACCATAGGAGGTCCCAGGAGTTCTTGCTCGAGCTCAAGGCCAAGGTGGAGCGTACGAAGACCCCGGTCATGGTGGCAGGGGACTTCAACCTCATTCGCTCCGCCGCGGATAAGAGCTCGGTGAACGTGGACCTCAGTAGGATTCGGTTGTTCAATGATTGCATCGCTAAGCTCGCCCTCAGGGAGATCTCTAGGGTGGGCGCGAGGTTCACCTGGACCAATAATCGCCTAGATCCGGTCCATAGCATCCTTGATCAGGTTTTTGTCGAGGTGGAATGGGAACTGTCCTTCCGCTTATGCTCACTTCGTGTGGTCACCAGGGTTGGCTCGGACCATACCCCCTCCTCCTATCTTCAGGGGGAGGGCCTCCTTCTAGGTTGAACCGCTTCCACTTCGAGAACTTCTGGCTCCACCAGCGGGGCTTCGTGGAGGCGGTTCGGGCTAGGTGGATGGAGGCAGCTGCCTTGCTGCCCCACGCATTCTGTGCGGTTGATGTCTTGCACCATTGTGCCTTGATGTCACGCCAACTGATGCGGGGCTAGGGCGCAAACCCGGCACCGCAATTCATGGCCAGAAAGAGGTTATTTTGAAGGAGATCCAGGCCCTTGACCTAGAGGTTGACCGGGTGGGCCTTTCGGTGAACGCCTGGTCCCATAGATATTCCCTTGAGACCTCTGTTATGGAGATTTATAAGGGTGAGGACGCTTTCTGGAGGCAGCGGTGCCGACAGAACTGGACTATCCAGGGGAATCAAACATGACCTATTTCCACGCCATTGCGAATGGCAGGCGTAGAAAGTGCTCGAAACCTTGTCTCTGGGACGCAGACTCTCTTCTCGACCCATATTTATGCCTTCTACCGAGATATGTTCTCGGCGTCCCCGAGACCAAGGCTAGCGTTCGAGGCGGACTTCTGGCCCGAGGCTGCCAAGGTGACCAAAGAGAAGAATAGGGAGCTGGCCCTCCCTTTTCTCTAGTCTGAGGTCGCCGAGGCAATCAAAGCAATGAAGACCAACTCGGCGTCGGGGCCGGACGGGATCCCGGTGGTGTTCTTCCAGTCCTTCTGGGACTAGCTGAGTCCCGTGATCATGCGCATGTTTCGGTAGTTCTACACCGGGACCCTTGTCATGTCGTGGCTGAACTTAGGCGTGATTACCCTGATCCCCAAGGTAGTGGGGGCCATGGATATCCGACAATTTAGGCCTATCACGGTGATCAATGTCATCCAGAGGATTTTCGCTAAGGTCTGCGCCATCCGCCTTGCTCCTATCAACGCTTGCCCACCCGCTATAGTTTGCCTTCCTTAAGGGCCGCCTGATTCATGATGGCATCCTAGCGCTTCATGAAATTGTTCATGAGGTGAAGTTACGCCATCAGAAAGGGGTGTTCCTCAAGCTAGACTTTCAGAAGGCATACGATAAGCTGGACTGGGCATTCCTGAGGCAAGTCCTCGAGCGTAGAGGATTTGAGGATCGGGTGATCTCGTGGATCATGCAATTCGTTATGAGTGGCAGCACAATGATCAATATTAATGGGGAGGTGGGTCCTTATTTTAGACCCTCCTGTGGAGTGAGGCAAGGGGACCCAATCTCACCCTTGCTTTTTTAACTCCGTGGTGGATGCCCTGGCAGAAATCTTGGACAAAGCCAAGGTCGCTGGCCACCTCTCGGGGGTGGTAGGGCTGCTTATCCCCGGAGGTAGCATCACCCACCTCTAGTATGCAGATGATACGATGGTCATGGTTTAGGGGTCGAAGTTGGACATTATTAACCTCAAGTTCCTCCTACTGTGTTTTGAGTCCATGTCTGGACTCAAGATCAACTTTGACAAGAGCGAGGTCATGGTCCTGGGCTTCCCCAAGGAAGAGCGGCAGATGATCGCCGACCGGCTTAACTACCGGTTGGCGGACTTCCCCATTACCTACTTGGGCATGCCCATGCGGGACTCTCAGGTGCTGATTAGGGATCTGACCCCCATGGTCGGGAAGGTTCGGTCGAAAGCTAAACCGTGGCGTGCACGCCTAATGTCCAAGGGGTCCAAAACGGTCCTGATCAACTCTTGCCTGTCCAGCCTCACCATGTATCAGATGGGTCTATACCTATTGCCTGAAGGAATCCATGCAGATTTTGAAAAAGAGCTGTCTAGATTCTTTTGGGTGGCCGGCGATGGACACCAGAAATATCATATGGTGAAATAGGCAGATATATGTACCCCCAAAATCCTTGGGGGTCTAGGGGTTCTTGACTCTCGCCGCTTCAACGTGGCCTTACTGCTTAAATGGGTTTAGCGTATCCTTCGTGATGAGGGAGGCTTGTGGCTCCAACTCATCAAGGCCAAGTATTTCTGGGGACCGCCCCCTGATGGCCTGCGATCGCAGGGAGGGATCCCAGTTTTGGCGGGCAATATAGGACATTAAGCAGCTCATTTGCCGTGGGTCTCTTTTTGTGGTAGGGGATGGTCAGGGAGTCCTGTTTTGGATGGATCCCTGGGTGTAGGGTGTCCCTCTCAAGCAGGAATTCCCGGCTCTGTTCACTATCTGCGCCGCTCCCACGATGTTAGTTGCCGAGGCAATGCATGAGGGCCAATGGAACATCACGTTCCGCAGGACCTTCAACGTAGCCGAGGTGACGGACTTCATGAGGCTGCGGGGTTCCTTGCCTCTATCCCTCTCAGAAGAGATGGATACGGTCTCTTGGAACCAGTCTCCCTCGGAGCCTTCTCAGTGAGTTCGGCTTATCGAACCCTCTTCCAGGGTCCTGAGTTCCCGTGGACGTCGCATCTATGGATGTCTCCCCTTCCCCTGAGCGTTCATATCTTCCCGTGGCAGCTGCTCCGAGATCGCCTCCCTTCCGGGGTAGAGGTCTCAAAACGCAACGGTCCCGACAATGGGCTGTGTCCATTATGTGGGACCCTAGAATCTTGCACCCACATAATATTCATGTGTCCTGCCGCTCAGTTTCTGTGAAACTTTATCCGGGAGGCGCTGGGTCTTGCCTGGCAGGCCCAGGATCTCGGTGAGTTTTTGAAAACTGAGGCAAACCGTATTGGAAGAAGGCGCCATCTCTTCTGGTTGGTGTTCGCGGCCATCTCGTGGACCCTTTGAAATATTAGGAATAAGATGGTGATTGAGCGGATTTTTCCCTGCCGGGCTTCTGACTCTATGTTTTCTTTGCTTGCTCATCTCCAGCAGTAGTACCCCCTCTCCAGCCAGCGTGACCGGGAGCACGTGGACGGCATCATGCAGGCTATCAGGACGTCGGCGCGACGCTTCGCGGTTCCTGCTAGTGCATCCGCGGCTTCGTAGGGGAGCTTTCCCCTACGTTTGGTCGCCTTTTCTTTCTTTTTTCGGGCTTGTTGTGCTGTGGCCCAGCGGACTTCTTTTATTTTTCTTGTGACGACTAGACGTCGTTGACTCTATTGTACTCTGAATGGTCGTTGCTTTATTTATAAGCTGGGCATAAAGCCTATTTCGAGGAAAACTTATAAATATGATTTTTTTTAACTTTTTATATATGTAGAGGGATCACTTGAGCTATGTGTCAAGAGAATTTTTTGCCATATTTATGTGCTCGAAGCTAGGAAACAAAAGTGTCTCCAATTTAGACATGAAAAATACACGGTCATTAACTGACCCATGAACAAATTCGTTTACGCAGGATGCTTAGCAGTAGCACGTACACACACAGGGTGCTGAGAGATCCATGGCGAGGTCCAGCCAAAGCAAACACGTACGGGGCTAGACGACGAGAGGTACACTACTACACAGTTACACAAGACCCATCAGACACGCACAGGCTGACACTCCTTGTCTCTGTCTGTCCTTGGCGCCTTTGCCTTTCCTCCAAAGAAGCCTCACTGCTCTGTCCCCGCTACACTCCACCAAATTTCCACTTAATTACCACACGCTAATCACTCCCTCCCTAATTGATCACCCAGCCGAGCTAAGCTCGCTTCGCTGCTTTACTAGCACTTGTTGGCGCTGAATCCGACGGTGCTCTTGGCGGTGTCGAAGCTGACCCTGACCCCCTGCTGCTGCACGTTCCCGATGATGGAGACGGCGCCGCTGGTGCCCGCGAAGGCCAGGCAGTAGGTGCCGGACCCGTCCACCGGGATCAGGTAGTTCTTCGCAGGCAGCTTCAGCTCCCCGCCGCCCTCGAACCGCAGCGACACGGCGGGCACCTGCACGCTCGTCCGCCCCGACAGGTCGTAGCAGGTGTCGAAGAGGGAGACGCCCGAGGCCCGCGGCAGGGACTGGGTGCCCTGCACGAACGCGTCGCGGAGCGCGGAGTAGGCCGCGGACTGGAGCCGCGTCACCGCCGTCCCCGAGTCCACGATGACGCCGCCGGAGCCCGCGTCGTCCATTGCGAAGGCCGTGGGAGGGATGGCGAGGGTTTGCCCGCCGACGGAGATGCCGGTGAGCGCGACGTAGTAGAAGGTGTTGGTGCGCGGGCTGCGGACCAGCGGCGCGGTGACGACCGCGGTGGCGGACTGGTCGTCGCTGCCGAAGTGGAGGGTGGATGCGGAGGGGGAGTCGCGGTCGACGAGGCAGTAGGAGAACTGGGTGGCGGAGATCTGGGACGGGAAGGAGAGCGGGCCGCCGCCGAGCGCCAGCAGCCCCGCGGCGCCGACGAAGAGGCCCTCGTTGTCGTGGCCGCAGCCGATGGCGACGTCGGAGACGGGAGCGGAGTCACCCAGAGTGAGCGTCTCGGTGGCGAAGTCGCCGACGGTGTAGGAGCCATCCCCGTAGGCGACCTCGTAGAGGCACGCCCCCGTGGCGTTGCGGCAGGCGGCGGCGTCGAGGTCGCGGCAGCGCGGGGAGTCGCATCCGACGGCGGCGTAGGAGGCCGAGAGGGACGGGTCGTAGACGGGGTCGGACTGCGCGTAGCAGTCGGCGCAGGGCTGGCACTGCAGCCAGGTGACGTCGCTGCCGGTGTCCAGCACCATGTAGAGCTGCCGCGCGGGGCGGCCCACGCCGACGCGCGAGAAGTACTCGCCGCTGCCCTGCCCGACGCCGGAGACCACGGGGCCCTGGATGTCGGCGGCGGAGGCGGCGAAGAGGGGGTCGGTGCTGGCCGGGAGCAGGTCGGAGGACTTGAGGCCGTCGGCGGCGAGGGCGGCGCGCGCGGAGACGGCGGCGGCGCGGGCGGAGTCGCGGCGGAGGCGGGCGAGGACCAGGGACTTGTAGGTCGGGTGGCGGCCCTGCTGCGACGGGAGGAAGTCCCTGGAGTGGAGCCGCAGCGTGAGGCGGCCCGTCGTCGTCGTCGTCTCGGTGTCATGGACGACGTCGGTGGCGGCAAGGAGGGACTGGTGGAGCGGGAGCGCGTCGGTGGAGACGGCGGCGTGGGCGCGGGAGAGGGACGCGGCCACATCAAGCGTCTCCGTGGCCGGCGCGGGGTGGCGGGAGAGCGCCGGCGGCGGGCAGGCGAGGAGCAGGACGAGGATGAGGGGCGGGAGGTGCTGCATTGTGACGAGGTGGTGGTGGTTGGAGCGGAGTGAAGGCTGGCTGAGTGACTGCCAGTGGAGGGAGCGTGGGAGAGGGGAATGGAATGAGTGAATGTAGGGGGAGGGTGCGTGTGTCACTGCACGGCGGCTAGCGGTGAAGATCTCGCGTCATTCTTCTTCAGCTCAGCTCCTCCTCGTCACCTCCCCGAGGTGGCGGACAGTGGAGTGGAGTAGAACCGTGGTACTGGATGGATGGGGGGATCCACGGACGGAGTTTAATGGAGCATCATCAATCAAGGGCGGGGCGGGGCGGGGGTGGCAGAGCAGACACGTTCTTGGCTCCATCGAATTTACTCTCCCCCATTAATCTTCTTTATGTTGCTCATGAAGTCGGTAGGTAGCGAGGGAGGGACACGATTAGAAACAAGAAACCTGGTAGTACTAATCTAGAATCTATTTTATGACGGAAACAGTTTAAAACTGGCTGACGAAATCCGTGTTGCAAATCTAACGTGGCACGTCGCAGCACCAACCTGCATGTCTTGTTAATTCAGGGCCAGCATTTTACTAATTAAAATGTTATTAGAAGTGGATATGGCACGCGCTTGAATGTTGGACGTTGGATTTTGATTTTAATAAAGGTTGTGTGCATCGATTATCTTTTTTTTCAAAAAAAAGGCAGATGTTAATCGATTGAAATATCGGTTTTGCTAGTTCTCATGCGCATGAGAACTTTTTAGATCTCCGTCGTCATTTTTACCGTTAAATTTACCTCGTGATTCGTGCAAAGTGAAAGTTACACATGAGTTACAACTAGGGTGTAACTGAGAATTTAATGAGTTGCAACTAGGTTGTAACTGAAAATTAGTATAAATATTAACTAGGTTGCAACTGAGATTTTAGCAGAAAAATTAGGATGACATCAGCGACTTAGACATAACTAGTTCTCAGGCACCTAAGGTCTAGGCACTCCCTTGAAATATCTCTAGTAGCATCTCCACTCGTGTCTCATACGGGGTCCAGCGCGGCCTCCTTTTTTTGTCATATAGAGGCCGTCGGCGCGCACGAGCAAATGTGTGGTGTGCAGGCTCCAGTCATGGCCACATTATTAGCAATTCAAAATGTGATATAATTTGTAAAAACCTAAACAAAATTGCGACTAGTCACGTCATCATTTTTGTTGTTGTCGATTCACGCACGCAATTGGTACCTGTGCACTCCCCGGGCTGCGCACAGGAACCGGACGCCGTCCACCAGCGCTCCCCAGGGTTGCGCGTGCGGGAACCGGAGGCCGTCCACCAGCACACCTTGCGGGGACAGGTGTCTGCATTGGTTGCACCCCTCACCGTCGCTGACGCGGCGCTGCTCCTCGCGGTGATCCCACAGAGGCGCTCCTCCTCGCGGTGATTCCAACAGGGATCCATCCACTGGTCCGCCGTGAGCTCGTGATACTAGTGGTTCGTGATGGCCGCTTGTCGAACCTCACCTTGAGGGACCGAAAGGACCGGCACACCACCGACGCTCAACCTCCAAGTCGGGGGGCAACCGGTAGACCGATGGGCAGGAGTAGTTGGTGGCACTCAACGCCTCTGCCTCCTCGAGGGTGAGGTAGGCCCAGTGAGGTGTGGTCATGGTGAGAGAGGAACAACGGTAGATCTGTCGATGGCTATGGCGGTCATGCCTAGATATAGCGGGGAAAAGGGTGTGAATGAAGGGGTTCGCCGTCGCGTGGACAGTCGATGCGACGCGTCGTCTAACTGGCAAGAATCTGTGGACAAGGCGCCATTCTCTCATTGCCAGGCAGGCCATGTTTCCACGTTTAGCTCCATTCGACCTTGAAAATTGTCGCTCCTCTCCGGCTCTGCAGCTTCTCCCGGGCATGAAGTGGCTCTCTCCGCCGATCACTTCTGCCGCTCTCCTCTCCGCTGCTCTTCCTCTTCGCTGCTCCTCCTCCCCCCTCCTTCTGATCCGCCTGGTTTGAAGGCCGATCTCGCTTTGGAGGTGCTCGATTTCGAACAGGATTGGATCTGGCATGGCTACTTTGGATTCTGCGGGAGGTAACTCTGATTGTTCATCGAATCCGTGTTTCCCTAGATCGATTGTCGATTTATTTCCTATGAGCCACGAGATTCCTGTGGCTCCCCAGGTGACTTCCTTGGATTGTGGTGTGGCCCATAATCGAAATGTGAGTCGCGATTTTGGTTCGGGATCTCCATTTTCTGGGCCGAATCGCTGGAGATTGTTTGCGATGAATAATCCTTGGAGGGATGGTATTCTCGGTTTGTGTCCTACGGCTACTGTAGAGACTCCGTCTATCTCTGTTAGTTTTTCCGTAAATTCGCCATACCGCCTCGTTCCGAACACGTGTCATGATCCTGGGGGAGGACGGGATAGACGTGCGGTGGATCCCGGTGGTCTTGTTAGAAACCCTAGATCGGGAGATATTAATAGGGCCGCAATATCCGCCCCTGGTATGATCTAGAATCCCTCTTTGGTCATTTCTGGTCAGCTTCCTCAGCTTCCTCGATTCGAGTAGGGGGTGAATCCTTTGGTTGGTGGAAGGGGAAAGTTGCTGGTGATCCACGGTCCTTCGCCCAAGTTGCTGCTTCCTCTTCTATGAGGGATGGTGGTGGCAGATTTTGGGGTCGGGGGAACTTTGCCCCTAATCGTGGTCAGGGGCGTCATGTGTGGAATTGTGAGGATGCGCAGGCCTCCTCGAGTGCTGGCCCTCATGGATCAGGTTCTGGGGATCGCTGGGAAATTGCTGCTCGTGAATCAGAGCAACGTCGTCAAGAGGCTGCCTCTCTGGTGGATGTTTCTGGGAAGAACGACTCCTCTGGCTCTCCTGCAGTTGTAAGTGATTCCATATGCTCCAACTGCAAAGTGAAAGGTCATCTAGCTGCGTTGTGCCCTACGGCTAGATGCGAGCGCTGTAAGAAGCTTGGTCATGTTAGCCATATATGCCAGACTGTGCTTCATTGGGAGTGTACTCCACAGATGTGTGCTTTCCAGTCACCTAGCATGGGCTTCTTTTATATTACCGATTCCAGTACTTCCAAACAAAACAAAGATAGATCCAACAGTGTAGTCATTTATGTTATTGATGGCAGTGATACAGCCAGGGAATTAGAAATGGAGTTCAATATTATGTTTGGAGATATTTGGAGGTGCACAGCCAGACCAATTGGGCCTAATCAGTACATCATGTGCTTCCCTAATCCTAGAGAGGTTGAAAGGGTTGTGTACTATGGGGCTTCTATGAGACTCAAATATGTTGATGCTACTGTCAGATTGTCTACTTGGACAGCTTCTGTGGGGGCTAAGGAGGTTCTCCAGAAAGCTTGGGTGAGGATAAGTAACATCCCCTTGGACAAGAGGACTGATTCTATTGTTTTCTATGTGGGTTCATTGGTGGGGGTTGAAGGGTTTCGCGGCATAGTAAATCAAAATTTTCTACGGATGCGAACAGAGGGAAAGCCAAGATCTAATCTAGGAGATGCAAACAACGAGAGAGATTGGATTAGATCTTCATACCCTTGAAGATTCGCCTGAGCGTTAAATCGTCGGGCGTGGGTGATGTAGTCGTACTCGCTTCTCCTCCTCGCGATCCGATCCGATCTAGCACCACAAGTGGCGGTGCCTCCGTGAGATGCACACGTGCAGCACCTCAACGTCTCCTCCTTCCTTGGTCCAGCAAGTATGGTGGAGAGATGGGTTGGATCTACAATGTGACGGCGCGGTGCAATTGGTGGAGAATTCTGCGGGCTTCGCCTGGCGATCGGGAGGGAGAGAGGAGGGCAGCAGGGCGGCTAGGGTTGGAGGGGAAGGTGTGTGTGGTTGGTGCGCCCCCAGCCCTCTATATATAGAGGGGTGGGCGCAGCCCTAGCCCCTCCCCCAAGCCAAGGCCGGCGGCCCCAAGGAGGAAGAGTGGGAGGCAAGGAAACCCCCCCTTCTAGAAGGTCTATCTCGAGTTTAAAACCCCCTTGGCCGGCTGGGCCCTATGGGGCCTTGTGCCCCTGGCCCAATGCGGCCAGGGCACTCCCTCATAGGCCCATGCCCCCTCCCGGAAGGTGGGGACACGTTGGTACCCTTCCGGAAGGTTCTAGAAGCTTCCGGTACAATACCGATTAACCGGAACAATTAGAACTCCAAAACTGCCCGCCTTATATGAATCTTATTCTCCGGACCACTCCAGAACCTCTCGTGATGTCCCGGATCCCATCCGAGACTCGAACAAAAACTCATAAACCAATTATCAATCTATCCTAGCGTCGAGACACGTTAAGTGTGTGACCTATGAGTTCGAGAATATGGACATGATCTTCTATCAATAATCAACGAAGTGCAGTAACCCATATTGACTCCCATTCATCGATGATCATATCGGATGAACCACGATGCCGATTCAATCAATCCCATATATATATTCCCTTCGTCTCGCGATATTTTACTTGCGAGATTCGATCGTCGATGCTCATACCTAGTTCAATCTCGTTCACAGCAAGTACTTTACTCGTTCCGTAATCCGATATCACTTTGTGATTAACTCCTTAACCACATGCTTGCAAGCGGTGTTGATATCGATTACCGAGTGGGCCCGAAGTATATCTCTCCGACTTGGGAGGGACAAATCCCATCTCGATACATACAACCCAACAGATACTTTCCAATCACCTGAGAGACACCTTTATGATCACCCTCTCTTAGGATGACGTTTGATGACCTCAAAGCTTTCTTCCGATACCAGGGAGTTGTATTATCTCATGGTCTAAGGAATACAATATTTGACATAAGAAAAGCTTCGCAAAGACGAACACGATGACATGATCTAATTGCTTCGCTTATTTTGGGTATGTTCATCATATCATTCTCCCAATGATATGATCTCATTATCAATTGACAACTCATGTCTATGGTTAAGAAACCTTAACCATCATTGATCAATGAGCTAGTCCATAGAGGCGTACTAGGGACACGGTGTTGTTCACAAACCACACAAGTATTAAAGTTTCCGCTTAATACAATTCTAGCATGGAATATAAACATTATCATGAACAAGAATTATAATAATAACATCTTTATTATTGCCTCTAGGGCATAATTCCAACAGTCTCCCACTTGCACTAGAGTCAATAATCTAGTTTACATTTGGCAACAATCTCACACCCATGGCACTGAGGTGCTGATCATGTTTTACACACGGAAGAGGTTTAGTCAACGGATCTGCGACATTCAGATCTGTATGTACTTTGCTAATATTCAGATCTCCATCTGCTATATAACCTCGGATTATATGAAACTTGCGGTTGATATGCTTGGTCTTTGGATGATATCTTGGTTCCTTAGCGAGTGCTATGGCGCCAGTGTTGTCACACAATATCTCCAGTGGGTCCAATGCACTTGGAACCACACCAAGCTCAGTGATGAAGTTCCTGATCCAAACTCCTTCACTTGACGCTTCTGCAGCAGCCATGTATTCCGCTTCTACTGTAGATCCCGCGATCACGCTTTGCTTGCAGCTTCTCCAGCTCATAGCTCCTCCATTCAAAATATACATGTATCCTGTCTGAGATTTAGAATCATCCTTGTCGGTGTCAAAACTAGCATCGACGTAACCTTTTACGACAAGCTGTTCATCACCCCCATAGACTAAGAACATTTCTTTAGTCCTATTTAGGTACTTTAGGATGTTCTTTACGGCTGTCCAGTGTTCCACTCCTGGATCACTTTGATATCTGCTCGTCAGACTAAGAGCATTGGACACATCCGGTCTAATACACAACATGGCATACATGATGGAACCTATGACCGAGGCATAAGGCACTTTGCTCATAGCTTCCCTATCATTTACCGTAGCTGGACACTGAGCCTTGCTCAACATCTTTCCTGACAACATAGGCACCAAACCTTTCTTTGCCTTATCCATTCTGAACCTTTTTAGAACTTTGTCTAGGTATGTACTCTGGCTTAAAGCTATCAGGCGTCTTTGTCTATCTCTATAGATCTTGATGCCCAATATATAAGCAGCTTCACCTAGGTCTTTCATTGAAAAACACTTGTTCAAATAACTCTTCACATCGTTAAGCATGTTAATGTCATTTCCAATAATCAGTATGTCATTCACATATAGTACCAGAAATGTCACCGAGCTCCCACTCACTTTCTTGTAGATGCAAGCTTCGTAGCAATTTGGAACAAATCCAAAGCTCTTGATCACTTGATCAAAACGAAGGTTCCAACTCCGAGATGCTTGCTTCAGTCCATAAATGGAACGCTGAAGTTTGCATACTTTATCAGCATCCTTAGGATCGACAAAACCTTCGGGTTGCATCATATACAACTCTTAATCAATGTTGCCATTGAGGAACGCAGTCTTGACATCCATCTGCCATATTTCATAATCATGAAACGCAGCAATTGCTAATAAAATCCGAATGGACTTAAACATCGCTACGGGAGAGAAAGTCTCATCGTAGTCAACACCTTGAACTTGTCGAAAACCTTTCGCGACAAGCCGTGCTTTATAGACGGTAACATTACCATCCGCGTCCGTTTTCTTCTTGAAGATCCATTTGCACTCAACGGCCTTGCGGTCGCTAGGAGGGTCCACCAAAGTCCATACTTGGTTTTCGCTCATGGATCCCAATTCGGATTTCATGGCTTCTAGCCATTTCTCAGAGTCTGGGCTCATCATCGCTTCCTCATAGTCCGTAGGTTCACTGTCTTCTACTAACAAGACAGTCAAGGCGAGTTGCCGTACCACTCGGGAGGGTACGTGACCTTGTCGACTGCTGACGTTCGAGCGACATCGTCCAAAGCTTCATGATCCTTGTCATTAGCTTCCTCTATTGTTGGTGCGGTAGACCTTGGAACAATTTCAGGTCTGCGCTACTCTCCAATTCAAGAGAAGGTTCAATAACCTCGTCTAGCTCTACTTTCCTCCCACTCACTTCTTTCGAGAGAAACTCCTTCTCAAGAAAGGAACCATTCTTCTGACAAACACTTTGCCTTGGTTACGTGATAGAAGGTATACCCAATAGTTTCCTTAGGGTATCCTATGAAGACGCATTTCTCCGCTTTGGGTTCGAGCTTGTCGCATCAACTTCTTGGCGTAAGCTTCGCATCCCCAAACTTTAAGAAACGACTTAGGTTTAGCACCAAACCACAGTTCATACGGTGTCGTCTCAGCAGTTTAGATGGAGCCCTATTTAAAGTGAATGCAGCGGTTTCTAATGCATAACCCCAAAATGATAACGGACCAATCGAAGAGACATCATCGATCGGACCATATCTAATAGAGTTCGATTCGGCGTTCGGACACACCATTCTTTGTGGTGTTAGGGTGGCGTGAGTTGCGAAACAATTCCGCTTGCTTTAAGATGCGTGAGAAAATCATAACTTAAATACTCGCCTACGATCGGATTGTAGAAACTTGATCTTTACATTACGATGGTTCTCCACTTCATTCTGAAATTCCTTGAACTTTTCAAATGTTTCAGATTTATGTTTCATTAAATAGATATACCCATATCTACTTAAGTCATCGGTAAAAGTGAGAAAATAGCGATATCCACCGTGGCGTCGAAACACTCATCGGTCCGCATACATCGATATGTATGATTTCCAACAAGTCCGTTGCTCACTCCATCATACCGGAGAACGGTGTTTTGATCATCTTGCCCATGAGGCATGGTTCGCATGTGTCAAATGATTCAAAATCAAGAGACTCCAAAAGTCCATCGAATGGAGTTTCTTCATGCGCTTTACACCAATATGACCTGAGCAGCGTGCCACAAATAAGTATTATTATCACTATCTACTTTGCATCTCTTAGCCTCAATGTTATGGATGTGTGTTTCATCCCTTTCGAGATTTAGAAGAAATAAACCATTCACAAGAGGTGCATGACCATAAAAGATGTTACTCATATAAATAGAACAACCATTATTCTCCGATTTAAATGAATAACCGTCTTGCAATAAACACGATCCAGAAATAATGTTCATGCTCAGCAGCACATAATAACATTTATTAAGGTTTAAAACTAATCCGAAGGTAAAACTAAGGAGAGCGCAAGCGGCCATCACATCAACTCTTGATCCGTTGCCAGCGCGCATCGTCACCTCATCCTCGCAAGCCCGTCTATTTCGTAGCTCTGTTTGAGTTACAAATATTAGCAAGCGAACCAATATCAAATACCGAGCACTACCACGAGGGCTAGTAAGGAAAACATCAATAACATGTATATCAAATATACCTTTGATGGTGCCGGCCTTCTTGTCCGCTAAGTACTTGGACGATTCTTCCATGACCCTTGTCCTTGCAATAGAAGCACCGATTGGTCCGGCTTAGGACCAAACTTGAGCTTCTTCTCGGCGAGGGCAACGCGCTACCGCCTTTCTTGAAGGGCTTCTTTGCACCCTTACCTTTCTTAAAGGTGGGCTTGTTGACCATCAACACATGATTATCCTTTTGATGTCCACTTAGCGCCTTGACTTTGCGAAGAGCTCGGTGATCGTATCAGTGGAACCAATCTGATTATGAGTCACTACAAAACTTTTGTAGCTGGGAGGGAGTGATTGCAGAACACTGTCAATCTTGAGCTCCTCTGGAATCGTGCATTCTAGTTGCTCAAGGCGTTGAGTGTAGCCCGTCATCTTAATGGCGTGCTCACTAACGGAACTCCCTTCCTCCATCTTGCAGTTAAAGAACTTCTCAGAGATCTCATATCTCTCAGAACGGGCCTGAGTCTGAAACATGGTTTTCAGCTCTTCGAGAATCTCAAAGGGCCCGGGATACTCTTCAAAACGATTTTGAAGTTCCTGTTGGAATTATGCCCTAGAGGCAATAATAAAGATGTTATTATTATAATTCTTGTTCATGATAAAGTTTATATTCCATGCTAGAATTGTATTAAGCGGAAACATTAATACTTGTGTGGTTTGTGAACAACACCGTGTCCCTAGTACGCCTCTATGGACTAGCTCATTGATCAATGATGGTTAAGGTTTCCTAACCATAGACATGAGTTGTCAATTGATAATGAGATCATATCATTAGGAGAATGATATGGTGGAGACCAAACTAAGAAGCAATTAGATCGTGTCATTGTGTTCATCTTTGCGAAGCTTTTCTTATGTCAAATATTGTATTCCTTAGACCATGAGATAATACAACTCCCTGGTATCGGAAGAAAGCTTTGAGGTCATCAAACGTCATCCTATGAGAGGGTGATCATAAAGGTGTCTCTCAGGTGATCGGAAAGTATCTGTTGGGTTGTATGTATCGAGATGGGATTTGTCCCTCCCAAGTCGGAGATATACTTGGGCCCACTCGTGTCGATATCAACACCGCTTGCAAGCATGTGGTTAAGGAGTTAATCACAAAGTGATATCGGATTGCGACGAGTAAAGTACTTCGTGAGCGAGATTGAACTAGGTATGGCCAGTGCAGATGATCGAATCTCGGGCAAGTAAAATATCGCGAGACGAAGGGAATATATATGGGATTGATTGAATCCTGGCATCGTGGTTCATCCGATATGATCATCGATGAATGTGTGGAGTCAATATGGGTGCCTGGACCCATTGTTGATTATTGATAGAAGATCATGTACGCATATTCTCGAACCAGAGGTCACACATAACGTGTCTCGGCGCTAGGATAGATTGGATACTTGGTTTATGAATTTTTGTTCGAGTCTCGGATAGGATCCGGGACATCACGAAGGTTCGGAATGGTCAGGAGAATAAGATTCATATAAGGCGGTCAGTTTTGGAGTTGAATTGTTAGGATTAATCGGTATTGTCCGGAAAGCTTCTAGAACCTTCGGAAGGGACAACGTGGTCCCACCTTCCGGGAGGGTCATGGGCCTATGAGGGAGTGTCCTGGCGCATTGGGCCAGGGCACAAGGCCCCATAGGGCCCACCGATCCTAGATAAGTTTAAATCGTTTAAACTAGAGATAAGATAGGGTTTCTAGAAGGGAGTTTAAATCGTTTAAACTAGAGATAGGCTTGGAGGATGGGCAAGGGCTGGCACCCCCTCTATATATAGAGGCTGGTGCGCCTCCCTCTAACCACACCTTCCTCCAAACCCTAGTTACCCTGCGCCTCCTCTCTCCCTCCCATTTGTTTGTGGCGAAGCCTGCTGAGAAATTCTCCACCATATACACCGCCGTCGCGTTGTAGATCCAATCTATCTCTCCACCCTACTTGCTGGTCCGAGGAAGGAGGAGGCGTCGAGGTGCTGCGTGTGCATCTCACGGAGGCACCGCCACTTGTGGTGCTAGATCGGATCGGATCGCGAGGAGAAGCGAGTACGACTACATCACCCGTTAGGCGAGCGTTCATTTGTCTGCGAATCTTCAAGGGTATGAAGATCTAATCCAATCTCTCTTGTTGTTTGCATCTCCTAGATTAGATCTTGGCTTTCCCTCTGTTAAGCTTCGTAGAAAATTTTGATTTACTATCTGCGAAACCCTTGATGGTATCGAGCTAGATCTATGCGTAGATGTGTTTCACGAGTAGAACGCAACATGGTTGTTGCGGGCATTGATGTTTTCTGTTGCAAGCCTCTTGTTTGTGTTCTTCTTATGACGGGATAGTGAGATTGAGGCGGTCCAGGCCAACCTTACTGACGGCGTCGTTCATGACCGGCTCCGCACTTGGCGTGTGGCTTGTACCATACATGCGGTGGTGGATGTCGGTTTCTCTCACTATAGTTGTCATGGGATTAACACGGAGTTTGGCAACCATAATATCACCGTTGGCTTTCCGTAGGTAAGAATCGTTCTTAGCATCTACTCCCATAAGCCACGTAAAACATGCAACAACAAAGTAGAGGCGTCTAACTTGTTTTTGCAGGAGTGTTTTACGTGATATGGTATGGCCCAAGATGTGATGTGTATATTGTATCACGATGATCATGTTTTGTAATGTTTCACGACTTGCATGTTGATGAGTACACAACCGGCAGAGCCATATGGTTGTCTTTATAATTGTGTATGACCTGAGTCAACTTCTTATCGCCATGTAATAGCTTTACTTTATCGCTAAGTAGTTAGCAATAGTTGTAGTTGCTATTCGTGGTGGAGGCAATCATGGTGGAGTGATGGAGATCATGCTTGGAACGCACAAGATGGAGATCATTCTTGCGAAGATTGGCTATACCATGTCACATAAAGTTATATGCATGTGATGTTTGTCCTTTTATGTATCTTATCATGCTTAGATCGCGGTAGCATTATAAGATGATTCCTCATAAAGATCAAGATAAAGCGTGTTCTCCCCAAGTATGCACCGTTGCGAAAGTTCGTCGTGTCCAAGCATCACGTGATGATCGGGTGCTATAGACTCTACGCTCATACAACGGGTGCAAGCCGGTTTGCACACGGAAATACTTGGGTCTAACTTGACGAGCCTAGCATGTACAGACATGGCCTCGGAACACTTGAACCGAAAGGTTAAGCATGAGTCATATGAATGATATGATCGACACTTCGTTGTCCACCATTGAAACCACATCTCTTCTCGTGAAGATCGGATTAGGTGTGGTGAATTTGGATCATGTTCACTAAACAACTTGAGGGATGTTGAATTTAGTGGGAGTTCATCTAGTAATTTGATTAAAAGTTGAACTAGTTATCATGAACATAGTCTAATTTGTACTTGCAAATACTGTAGATCACATGGCTAAGTCCAACTTCAACTTCAACGTTTTCTTTGAGAAAGAAAAGCTTAAGAACAATGGGTCTAACTTCACCAACTGGTTCCGCAATCTGAGAATCATTCTCTCTGGCGGTCAAAAGGACTATGTCCTTGAGAAAGCGTTAGGTAACCCCCTGCAAGCTGGCGGTGATGAGAAAGCTGTATATCGATCGCAAAGATGATTATGGTGTGATTAAGAGCACCATGTTGTTTGCTATGGAACCGGAACTTCAAAATCGTCTTGAAAACTATCCCGGGCCCTTTGAGATTCTCGAAGAGCTGAAAACCATGTTTCAGACTCAGGCCCGTTCTGAGAGATATGAGATCTCCGAGAAGTTCTTTAATTGCAAGATGGAGGAAGGGAGTTCCGTTAGTGAGCACGCCATTAAGATGTCGGGCTACACTCAACGCCTTGAGCAACGGATCAGAAGATTCGGAGGAGCTCAAGATTGACAGGGTTCTGCAATCACTCCCTCCCAGCTACAAAAGTTTTGTAGTGACTCATAATCAGATTGGTTCCACTGATACAATCACCGAGCTCTTCGCAAAGCTAAAGGCTGCGGAGGTGGACATCAAGAAGGATAATCATGTGTTCATGGTCAACAAGCCCTCCTTCAAGAAAGTTAAGGGAGCAAAGAAGCCCTTCAAGAAGGGCGCAAGCTTAATGCCCTGGCGAGAAGAAGCTCGGTCTGGTCCCAAGGGACCAGTGCTTCTATTGCAAGGACAAGGGTCCTTTGGGCATAATTGTCAGAAGTACTTAGCGGACAAGAAGGTGGCACCATCAAAGGTATATTTGATATACATGTTATTGATGTTTTCCTTACTAGCCCTCGTTGTAGTGCTGGGTATTTGATCTTTGGTTGGTTGCTAATATTTGTAACTTTCGAAGCAGAGCTACGGAATAGGCGGCTGACTTGCGAGGATGAGGTGACGATCTTGGCGTTGGCAGCGGATCAAGAGTTGATGTGATGGCCGTCGCACGCTCTCCTTAGTTTTACCTTCGGATTAGTTTTAAACCTTAATAAATGTTATTATGTACTGCGTTGAGCATGAACATTATTTACGGATCGTGTTTATTGCAAGGCGGTTATTCATTTAAATCGAGAATAATGGTTGTTCTATTTATATGAGTAACATCTTTTATGGTCATGCACCTCTTGTGAATGGTTTATTTCTTCTAAATCTCGAAAGGGATGAAACACATCCATAACATTGAGGCTAAGAGATGCAAAGTAGATCTTGATAATACTACTTATTTGTGGTAATGTCGTCTAGGTCATATTGGTGTAAAGCGCATGAAGAAACTCCATTATGATGGACTTTTGGAGTCTCTTGATTTTGAATCATTTGACACATGCGAACCATGCCTCATGGGCAAGATGATCAAAACCCGTTCTCGGTATGATGGAGCGAGCAGCGGACTTGTTGGAAATCATACATACCGATGTATGCGAACCGATGAGTGTTTCGACGCTACGGTGGATATCGCTACTTTCTCACTTTTACCGATGACTTAAGTAGATATGGGTATATCTATTTAATGAAACATAAATCTGAAACGTTTGAAAAGTTCAAAGAATTTCAGAATGAAGTGGAGAACCAGTATAATGGAAAGATTATGTTTCTACGATCCGATCGTGGGGCGAATATTTGAGTTATGATTTTCTCACGCATCTCAAAGCAAGTGGAATCGTTTCGCAACTCATACACGGAACACCACAAGCAATGGTGTGTCTGAACGCGGAATCGAACCCTATTAGATATAGTCCGATCGATGATGTCTCTTCTTGATTTGCCGTTATCATTTTGGGGTTATGCATTAGAAACCGTTGCATTCACTTTAAATAGGGCTCCATCTAAATCCGTTGAGGCGACCGTATGAAGCGTGGTTTGGTGCTAAACCTAAGTTGTCGTTTCTTAAAGTTTGGGGATCTGAAGCTTACGTCAGAAGTTGATGCTTGGACAAGCTCGAACCCAAAGCGAAATGCGTCTTCATAGGATACCCTAAGGAGACTATTGGGTATACCTTCTATCACGTAACCGACGGCAAAGTGTTTGTCGCAAAGAACGGTTCCTTTCTTGAGAAGGAGTTTCTCTCGAAAGAAGTGAGTGGGAGGAAAGTAGAGCTAGACGAGGTTATTGAACCTTCTCTTGAATTGGAGAGTAGCGCAGCACCTAAAATTGTTCGGTCCTTTGCACCAACAATAGAGGAAGCTAATGACAAGGATCATGAAGCTTGGACGATCTTGCTCTTGAGCGTCGCAGTCGACAAGGTCGTGCCCCTCTGAGTGAATGCAACCCTGTCTTGACTGTCTTGTTAGTAGAAGACAATGAACCTACGAACTATGAGGAAGCGATGATGAGCCGAGACTCTGAGAAATGGCTAGAAGCCATGAAATCCGAATTGGGATCCATGAGCGAAAACCAAGTATGGACTTTGGTGGACCCTCCTAGCGACGAAAGGCCGTTGAGTGCAAATGGATCTTCAAGAAGAAAGCGGACGCGGATGGTAATGTTACTGTCTACAAAGCATGGCTTGTTGCGAAAGGTTTTCGACAAGTTCAAGGTGTTGACTACGATGAGACTTTCTCTCCGTGGCGATGTTTAAGTCCATTCGGTTTTATTAGCAATTGCTGCGTTTCATGATTATGAAATATGGCAAATGGATGTCAAGATCGCTTTCCTCAATGGCAACATTGATGAAGAGTTGTATATGATGCAACGAAGGTTTTGTCGATCCTAAGGATCTTGATAAAGTATGCAAACTTCAGCGTTCCATTTATGGTGAAGCAAGCGTCTCGAGTTGGAACCTTCATTTTGATCAAGTAATCAAGAGCTTTGGATTTGTTCCAAATTGCTCTGAAGCTTGCATCTACAAGAAAGTGAGTGGGAGCTCGGTGGCGTTTACGGTACTATATGTGGATGACATATTGATTATTGGAAATGACATCAACATGCTTAACGATGTGAAGATTTATTTGAACAAGTGTTTTCAATGAAAGACCTAGGTGAAGCTGCTTATATATTGGGCATCAAAATCTATAGAGATAGACAAAGATGCTGATAGCTTTAAGCAGTACATACCTAGACAAAGTTACGAAAAGGTTGAATGGATAAGGCATTGAAAGGTTCGATTGCCTATGTTGTCGAGTAAGATATTGAGCAAGGCTCGATGTCCATTCTACGGTAAATGATAGGGAAGCTATGAGCAAAGTGCCTTATGCCTCGGCCATAGGTTCCATCATGTATGCCATCTTTGTACTAGACGGATGTGTCCAATGCTCTTAGTTTGTGGCGAGATATCAAAGTGATCCAGAGTGGAACCTTTGGACAGCCGTGAAGAACATCCTAAGGTACCTAAATAGGACTAAAGAAATGTTCTTAGTCTATGGGGTGATGAACAGCTCGTCGTAAAGGTTACGTCGATGCTAGTTTCGACACCGACAAGGATGATTCTAAATCTCGAGACGGATACGTGTATATTTTGAATGGAGGAGCTGTGAGTGGAGAAGCGCAAGCAAAGCGTGATCATGGGATCTATAGTAGAAGCGGAATACATGGCTGCCGCGAGCGTCAAGTGAAGGAGTTTGGATCGAAACTTCATCATCGAGCTTGGCGTGGTTCCAAGTGCATTGGACCCTTTGGAGATATTGTGTGACAACACTGGTGCCATAAGCCGCTAAGGAACCAAGATATCATCCAAAGACCAAGCATATCAATCGCAAGTTTCATATAATCCGAGATTATATAGCAGATGGAGATCGAAGATCAGCAAAGTACATATAGATCTGAATGTCAGATCCATTGACTAAACCTCTTCCGTGTAAAACATGATCAGCACCTCGATTGCCATGGGTGTGAGATTGTTGCCAAATGTAAACTAGATTATTGACTCTAGTGCAAGTGGGAGACTGTTGGAATTATGCCCTAGAGGCAATAATAAAGATGTTATTATTATAATTCTTGTTCATGATAAAGTTTATATTCCATGCTAGAATTGTATTAGCGGAAACATTAATACTTGTGTGGTTTGTGAACAACACCGTGTCCCTAATGCGCCTCTATGGACTAGCTCATTGATCAATGATGGTTAAGGTTTCCTAACCATAGACATGAGTTGTCAATTGATAATGAGATCATATCATTAGGAGAATGATATGGTGGATGAGACCAAACTAAGCGAAGCAATTAGATCGTGTCATTGTGTTCATCTTTGCGAAGCTTTTCTTATTTCAAATATTGTATTACTTAGACCATGAGATAATACAACTCCATGGTATCGGAAGAAAGCTTTGAGGTCATCAAACGTCATCCTATGAGAGGGTGATCATAAAGGTGTCTCTCGGTGATCGGAAAGTATCATTGGGTTGTATGTATCGAGATGGGATTTGTCCCTCAAGTCGGAGAGATATACTTGGGCCCTTTCGTGTCGATATCAACACGCTTGCAAGCATGTGGTTAAGGAGTTAATCACAAAGTGATATCGGATTGCGGAACGAGTAAAGTACTTGTTGTGAGCAGATTGAACTAGGTATGGCATCGATGATCGAATCTCGGCAAGTAAAATATCGCGAGACGAAGGGAATATATATATGGGATTGATTGAATCTCGGCATCGCTTTTTCATCCGATATGATCATCGATGAATGTGGAGTCAATATGGGTGCCCAGACCCTGTTGATTATTGATAGAAGATCATGTACGCATATTCTCGAACCCAGGTCACACATAACGTGTCTCGGCGCTAGGATAGATTGGATACTTGGTTTATGAATTTTGTTGGTCTCGGATGGGATCCGGGACATCACGAGAGGTTCGGAATGGTGGGAGAATAAGATTCATATAAAGGCGGTCAGTTTTGGAGTTGAATTGTTAGGATTAATCGGTATTGTCGGAAGCTTCTAGAACCTTCGGAAGGGGCCAACGTGGTCCCACCTTCCGGGAGGGCATGGGCCTATGAGGGAGTGTCCTGGCCGCATTGGGCCAGGGGCACAAGGCCCCATAGGTCCCAGCCGATCCTAGATAAGTTTAAATCGTTTAAACTAGAGATAAGATAGGGTTTCTAAAAGGGAGAGTTTAAATCGTTTAAACTAGAGATAGGCTTGGAGGATGGGCAAGGTCTGGCCGCACCCCCCTCTATATATAGAGGGCTGGTGCGCCCCCTCCCTACCTTCACACACCTTCCTCCAAACCCTAGTTACCCTGCTGCCCTCCTCTCTCCCTCCCATTTGTTTGTGGCGAAGCCTGCTGCAAATTCTCCACCATATACACGCCCGTGGCGTTGTAGATCAATCTATCTCTCCACCCTACTTGCTGGTGCGAGGAAGGAGGAGGCGCCGAGTCTTTGCGTGTGCATCTCACGGAGGCACCGCCACTTGTGGTGCTAGATCGGATCGGATCGCGAGGAGGAGAAGCGTACGACTACATCACCCACGTTCCGAAATGAGCGTTCCATGCTTGAATCTTCAAGGGTATGAAGATCTAATCCAATCTCTCTCGTTGTTTGCATCTCCTTGATTAGATCTTGGCTTTCCCTCTGTTCGCTTCCGTAGAAAATTTTGATTTACTATGCTGCGAAACCCTTCAGTTCCGGTTCCATAGCAAACAACATGGTGCTCTTAATCACACCATAATCATCTTTGTGCGACTGATAGACAGCTTTCTCATCAGCCGTAGCGATTCTTGAGGGTCACCTAACGCTTTCCCAAGGACATAGTCCTTTTGACCGCCAGAGAGAATGATTCTTAGATTGCGGAACCAATTGGTGAAGTTAGACCCATTGTTCTTAAGCTTTTCTTTCTCAGCAAAAACGTTGAAGTTGAAGTTGGACTTAGCCATGTGATCTACAATATTTGCAAGTACAGATTAGACTATGTTCATGATAACTAGTTCAACTTAATCAAATTACTAGATGAACTCCCACTAAATTCAACATCCCTCAAGTTGTTTAGTGAACACGATCCAAATTCACCAAACCTAATCCGATCATCACGAGAAGAGATGTGGTTTCAATGGTGGACAACGAAGTGTCGATCATATCATTCATATGACTCATGCTTAACCTTTCGGTTCTTGTGTTCCGAGGCCATGTCTGTACATGCTAGGCTCGTCAAGTTAGACCCAAGTATTTCCGCGTGTGCAAAACTGGCTTGCACCCGTTGTATGTGAGCGTAGAGTCTATAGCACCCGATCATCACGTGATGCTTGGACACGACGAACTTTATAGCAGTGCATACTTGGGGAGAACACAGTTTTTATCTTGATCTTTAAGTGAGGAATCATCTTATAATGCTACCGTCGCGATCTAAGCATAATAAGATACATAAAAGGATAAACATGACATGCATATAACTTTATGTGACATGGTATAGCCAATCTTCGTGCAATAATCTCCATCTTGTGCGTTCCGGCATGATCTCCATCACTCCACCATGATTGCCTCCACCACGGATAGCAACTACAACTATTGCTAACTACTTAGCGATAAAGTAAAGCTATTACATGGCGTATAAGAAGTTGACTCGCAGGTCATACACAATTATAAAGACAACCATATGGCTCCTGCCGGTTGTGTACTCATCGACATGCAAGTCGTGAAACATTACAAAACATGATCATCGCATACAATATACACATCACATCTTGGGCCATACCATATCACAGAAAACACTCCCTGCAAAAACAAGTTAGACGCCTCTACTTTGTTGTTGCATGTTTTACGTGGCTTATGGGAGTAGATGCTAAGAACGATTCTTACCTACGGAAAGCCACAACGGTGATATTATGGTTGCCAAACTCGGTGTTAATCCCATGACAACTATAGTGAGAAAGCGGCATCCACCACCGCATGTGTGGAACAAGCCACACGTCAAGTCGGAGCGGTCTCATGACGGCGTCGCGTAAGGTTGGCCTGGACTGCTTCAATCTCACTATCCGCGTCATAAGAAGAACACAAACAAGAGGCTTGCAACATAAAACATCAACGCCCAACAACCATGTTGCGTTACTCGTGAAACACATCTACGCATAGATCTAGCTCGATACCTTTGAAGGGTTTGGCGGCATAGTAAATCAAAATTTACTACGGATGCGAACAGACGGAAAGCCAAGATCTAAACTAGGAGATGCAAACAACGAGAGAGATTGGATTAGATCTTCATACCCTTGAAGATTCGCAGTGAGCGTTAAATCGGAACGTGGGTGATGTAGTCGTACTCGCTTCTCCTCCTCGCGATCCGATCCAATCTAGCACCACAAGTGGCGGTGCCTCCGTGAGATGCACACGTGCAGAACCTCGACGTCTCCTCCTTCCTTGGTCCAGCAAGTATGGTGGAGAGATGGGTTGGATCTACAACGGTGCAATTGGTGGAGAATTTCTGCAGGGCTTTGCCTACTGTGATCGGGAGGAGAGAGGAGGCGTGGCTAGGGTTGGAGGGGAAGGTGTGTGTGGTTGGTGCGCCCCCAGCCCTCTATATATAGAGGGGTGGGCGCAGCCCTAGCCCCTCCCCCAAGCCAAGGCCGGCGGCCCCAAGGAGGAAGAGTGGGGGGCAAGGAAACCCCCCCTTCTAGAAGGTCTATCTCGAGTTTAAAACCCCCTTGGCCGGCTGGGCCCTATGGGGCCTTGTGCCCCTGGCCCAATACAGCCTGGGCACTCCCTCATAGGCCCATGCCCACTCCCGGAAGGTGGGGCCACGTTGGTCCCTTAGGAAGGTTCTAGAAGCTTAGTACAATCGATTAACCGGAACAATTAGAACTCCAAAACTGCCGCCTTATATGAATCTTATTCTCGGACCACTCGAACCTCTCGTGATGTCCCGGATCCCATCCGAGACTCGAACAAAAACTCATAAACCAATTATCCAATCTATCCTAGCGTCGAGACACGTTAAGTGTGACCTGAGTTCGAGAATATGCGACATGATCTTCTATCAATAATCAACAATGGTGCAGTAACCCATATTGACTCCACACATTCATCGATGATCATATCGGATGAACCACGATGCCAGGATTCAATCAATCCCATATATATATTCCCTTCGTCTCGCGATATTTTACTTGCCCGAGATTGATCATCGGTGCCGTCATACCTAGTTCAATCTCGTTCACTGAAGTACTTTACTCCGTTCAATCCGATATCACTTTGTGATTAACTCCTTAACCACATGCTTGCAAGCGGTGTTGATATCGATTACCGAGTGGGCCCAGTATATCTCTCCGACTTGGGAGGACAAATCCCATCTCGATACATACAACCCAATGAGATACTTCTCGATCACGAGAGACACCTTTATGATCACCCTCTCATAGGATGACGTTTGATGACCTCAAAGCTTTCTTCCGATACCAGGGAGTTGTATTATCTCATGGTCTAAGGAATACAATATTTGACATAAGAAAAGCTTCGCAAAGACGAACACGATGACACGATCTAATTGCTTCGCTTAGTTTGGGTCTGTCCATCATATCATTCTCCCAATGATATGATCTCATTATCAATTGACAACTCATGTCTATGGTTAGGAAACCTTAACCATCATTGATCAATGAGCTAGTCCATAGAGGCGTACTAGGGACACGGTGTTGTTCACAAACCACACAAGTATTAAAGTTTCCGCTTAATACAATTCTAGCATGGAATATAAACATTATCATGAACAAGAATTATAATAATAACATCTTTATTTTTGCCTCTAGGGAATAATTCCAACAGGGGTTTCACTGGATCTAGATGCATCTACTTTGCATAAACCTGAATTTGTGAGAGTGCTCATTGGGTGTAGAGATGTTGATCTTCTTCCTGCTAAGGCTGAGGGTTGTCTGGGTGACAATTTTTATGATTTTTTCTTTGAGGTTGACAAAGTGGTGGTTGCTGGTCCTCCAAAACAATCAAGTAAACTTCCTGCTGGAGGTAACAGTGCACCTTCCCCCAAAAGAGCTAGAATGGACTAGAGTCTAACTGCAACAGCCACTGCCACTGATGATGCTTCTGAAGAGCAAGTTTTTGGCAGTAAGACTGACTCTGTTAGGCAACATGGAACTCAGGAGTTTGAAGAGCCAGATCTAGATAAAGAACATGGTTTTGATGATGATAGTACCATGGTGGGAAATGAGTTACTCATTGAATCCTTTGTCAGAGAGCATGAAGCTTCCATTCCTGTTGAGGTGCCTGTTGAATCAAACAAATGGTTGGTCCCTTGTTCCTTACCTTATCAGTCTCATGATGCTCTGGAAAATTCTCTGTCTACAACTGAGTGGCCTTCTCTCCCTGTCATCACTGATGTCCATGTTGATTTGTCTACTCCTTCTAAAGAGTTCCCTTCTTACACTATGCAATCTCCTGACTCTACTCCCATGGATGAGGTAGTGGTGATTGAGGAAAATTCTGAAAGATTCAGTCAGAGGCTCCAAGATGAAGAAAATATCCATGTGATGGAAAAAGTGGCCAATGTTTCCAAGAAGAGGACCCTGGAAGGTAATGAACAACTCATCTCTAATCCTTTAACTGGGAATTCTTTTGCTGTTTTGTATGATAATGAAATTGCGATTAGAGCTTCCATGATGGGGGTTAAAATTCCCGATAATGACTTTTCTTCCATTAATATGCTTAGAGAATTGGAACATGCTAGGAGTGGATTGCATGAAAAAATGAACCTAAAAGTTATATATTGAAAATAATATTGGGGTTAGTACTCCTTTATCAATGGCTTGGGCTGACTCATTTGATGTTGATGACTCTTCCTTTACTCTTGATGAGAGTAGGAAAAATAGGAGTGCTAAGAGGAAACCTAATGTTGTGATTTCTAGGCCCCTAACTAGAAGTCAAAAAAAGAGAATGGAAAATATTGATATTTCTGCCTTGCATCCTAGTGGAAATGTTAGGAATAGAACTAAACCACATAGATATAGATGAAAGGAGCCTTTTTTTAATGTTAGAAGAGTGGGTAAGAAAGGTGCCTCCTCTTGTTTGAATGATATGATTGTTAGTTATTCCTTATATTTTATAGGTATCCAGGAAACTATGAAAAAAATTGTAAGTTGAGCTTTTTTAGGAAACTTGATCCTTGGAGCAAATATTTTTGGAAGTGGTCCCCTTATGTTGGGAAGTCTGGGGGAATACTCTGTGGTATTAACTCTGATACTCTTGATGTTAATGCTTTTAAGCTTGGCAGATATATGCTTCATTTTGTCCTTTGGGATAAAGTTAAGAAATGCAACTAGGGGCTCATTGTTGTGTATGGAGCTGCCCATGAAGAGAACAAAGAGGATTTCCTAACTGAATTAGCTTCCTTATGTCATGGAAAAATCATGCCTTATATTGTGGGGGGTGACTTTAATGTGCTGAGACATAGTGGTGAGAAAAAAACTTTGTTCATTGATTCTCATTCAACTGATCTTTTCAATTCTATAATTCATACTCATGGGCTGAGAGAAATTTATATGCATGGTGGTAAATATACTTGGTCTAATAAACATATCTCCCCCACTTTGGAGAAGCTGGATAGAGTCCTGATGTCCCCTGATTGGGAGGATCTTTTTCCTTTGGTCTCTGTTCAGGAAGTTGGTTAGAGATATTTCTGATCATAATGCTTTACTGCTTGATACTGGTTCTAGTCCTATTTTAGCTAATTGCAAGAGAGAGTTTCGATTTGATGTCTTCTGGTTGAAAAATGAGGAGTTCCTTCCCTCTGTTGAAAAAATTTGGAGTAAAAATGTGCATTGTTCTGATCCTATTGATGTGCTTAACATTAAATTGAAAAGATTCAAAAAGTATTTCAAAGGAAGGGGATCTAATTTGTTTGGGAATAATAAGAAAAGAAAGATGGAGCTAAAGGAGGAGTTGACCTCTATTGAAAACCTTGAAGAGGATAGTGAGCTTCCTCCTGATGTTAGTTTAAGAAAGTCAGTTATTTTGGTTGAGTTAATGAAAGTGTATGCTGAGGAAGAGTCTCAATGGTACCAAAAAGCTCATGCTAAGTGGCTCCTGGAAGGTGATTCAAACACTAGTTATTTTCATAGGGTGGCTAATGGGAGGAAAAGAAAGAATTCTATACTTTCCATCTCCAAGGATGATGTAAATATTGAAGGGACTGAAAACATTCTGAGTCATGCAACTGATTACTATAAATATCTTTTTGGTCCTTCTCCTGGGAATTTGTTTCCTATAAATTTAGATATGTGGGGGCCTCATGAGAAGCTTACTAAGGAAGATAATAATAAACTGGTAGAACCTTTCTCTGAAGAGGAAATTAAGCATGCCTTATTCTCCATGGCTAAGAACAAAGCTCCTGGTCACAATATACCTATTGAGTTCTATCAACATTGCTGGGACATTGTTAAAAATGACATTATGAGAATCTTTACTGCTTTTCATGCTGGTAACCTTGATGTTAAGAGACTGGACTATGGTACTATTACTTTGCTGCCTAAAGTTTCCGAGGCTAATAAAATCAGTCAGTATAGGCCTATTTGTCTCCTTATATGCATCTATAAGCTTATTACAAAAACTCTGACAAATAGAGTGGAACCCCTGTTGGACAAACTGATTAGTGTTAATCAAAATGCTTTTATGAAACAGAGGAGCATTGTGGATGGGATTATGTTTCTGCATGAGGTTATGCATCATACTCATGTCAAAAAGCATGTGGGGATCATTTTGAAACTGGATTTTGAGAAAGCTTTTGACAAAGTAAATTGGGATTTTTTGGTTGGGTGTCATGAGGCTATGGGTTTTGGCCCCTTTTGGAGAGACATGCTAAAGAAAATCCTTTATAATGGTACAATTTCTATAAAAATAAATAATACTAATGGTCCCTATTTTCATAGTGCCAAAGGGGTTAGGAAAGGAGATCCTTTGTCCCCATTCCTGTTTAATTCTGCTGTTCAATGTTTAACTAAAATGGTGCTAGAGGCACAGAAAAATGGGTTGTTATTGGGTCTGGCCCCTGATCTTATTAGCAATGGGGTAGCCATTATGCAGTATGCTGATGATACTGCTTTATGTTTAACTCATGACCAGGAGAAAGCTTTAAATTTGAAATTGCTGCTTTATATGTTTGAGCTCATGTCTGGGCTGAAATTAATTACCAAAAAAGTGAAGTGTTCATTATTGGAGGAGATAATGGTATTCCTGAATTTTATTCAGACATGTTTGGGTAAGGTGGGTCTATTGCCTATGAAATATTTGGGGTTCCTGTCACCTTTAGATCTCTCAAGAATTCAGATCTGGATTTTGTTGATGCTAAATTTGTTGTTAAACTTGATGCTTGGATGGGGGGTGCTGCTTCTTCTGGTGACAGGTTGACTTTGGTGAATGCCTGTTTATCTAGTATTCCTTCTTATGTTATGAGCCTTTTTATTTTGAATAAAACTTTCATTGCCAAGTTGGATAAACATAGATGTAGATTTTTTTGGCATGGGAAAAAAGTTAAGAAAGGCTACTATATGGTGGATTGGAAAAGAATTTGTAGATCCAAGAAGAAGGGTGGCCTAGGGGTTAAAGATTTGAGAAGGGAGAATATTAGCCTCCTGTGTAAATGGTGGTGGAAACTTGAAAAAGGTGATGGCCTTTGGCAACAACTGGTTAGGGCTAAGTACCTTAAAAAACATAGTGTGGTCACTGTGGTGGAAAAAAGTACTGACTCTCCCTATTGAAAATCTCTCCTAAGAATTAGGAAGAATTATTTAGCTGAAAGAAAAAATTTATTGGGCAATGGGGATTTAACTAGGCTGTGGATTGATTCTCTTGAAGGAAATTTACCCTTTGCTGAGCATTTCCCTAACTTGTTTGATGTATGTCATGATCAGAACATCACCATCAAGAAATGTGTTGAGACGGATTTTAGGATTCCTTTTAGGAGATCTCTTAGAGGTGATATGTTGACTCAATGGAATCATATTTGTGAGGTTGTTAGATCTTTGCATCTCTGTTCTGAAAGTGATAATGTTTATTGGTCTTTGAATGCAAATGGAAAATTCTCCACTAAATCTATGTATCTGTGGTTGGAAAGGAACCTTGCTGGTTCTAGTAATAAATGGGTTTGGAAAGCTAAATTGCCTCTTAAGATCAAGATCTTCATGTGGCAGTTGTGTAGAGATGCTCTCCTCACTAGACAGAACATGAAATTGAGGAAATGGCCTGGATCTCCTATCTGTTCCTTTTGCAACCAAGTGGAAACTAATGATCACATGTTCTTTTCTTGTTATGTTGCTAAGGTGGTTTGGGGGGTAACAGGGATTGCCATGGGGACTGACTTGGTTCCTGATAATTTTTGGCAAGCCATGACTTGCTTTCATTCTTTTCTCCCCTATCATGAAAAATTGTATGTGGTCCTAATTGCTTGTGCTGGGCTATTTGGCTCACTCGTAACAAAGTTACTTTTGAAAACCATAAACTGCATTCACTCAGTGAAATCTCGTTTTTTGCTGGTTCTTTACTCTTATACTGGACAGGTTTACAAAAGGAGAATGACAAGGTGACTCTGGCTCAAGGGGCGTCGCAGTTGATGCAAGTGGCGGCAAGGGTGTACTCAAGATCTACTCCCAGGTCCTTGATGTTTCTATTGCTGATGGAGCTGCTTATCTTGTGCACTTTTGCTTCCTGGAAAACTGTATTAATTTTACTCTTCTTCCTGTGTGATGGAGTATCGAACTTCTTTTGTGATGGGATTGTTGTGGTACGGGTTTTTCCTACGGTGGCGTCTCGGCAAAGGCGTTGTGATGGGTTTCTGATCGCACCAACTCGCTTTCATTTCCCCTACCCCTTTCTGTCTTGGCTTGTAATAACAGACAATGAACCTTGGTTATTTCCGTTTATATATAAATGGAAAGGGGTGAAAGCCCGATTGGAAAAGCTCCATTCGACACCCTCGCTAGCCCCCCTTGGGTTGGGTTTGGCCTAGGGGCGCTGGATACAATCGAAATAAGAATTGGGAGGGGGTGGTTGGGCGCGACTTTGGCCTACGACACCTCGATAGCCCTGGGGAGGGGGGGCAAGTGGAGATGCTCTAACATACCCCTCTATCGTATCCCGAAAAAAAGGTCCGGTGGCGCTTGTGCCCGCCTGCATTTGGCCATTGTTCGATCGTTTATTCACCACTGATGGCCGACATTTCCCCGCAACACAACAACTCGCAACCTCCCAATCTTGCCAGAAATCGGTCTCAATAGGCAGCTCGACGCAGATTCGTGGAGATCTAACCGAAATCAGAGCTTTTTCGTGGCATAATTTGGCTAGATTCCTGCGACTTCAATGCCACAGTTCTTGCCTCCCACATAGTTAGGCATTTTGCTTTTCTTCATGTGATGAATTGGGATTGATATTCCCTACTACAAAAGGCATTAAGAAACAGTAAAACTCATCTAGCTAGGACCCCTCACAGCGATTTCGCTTCTTGAACCGTCGGATCTAATTGTTCAACGGTCCAGATTAATCTCTCTTTCTGGGAGCGTGCTGAGGTCGTTTCGTTCCTCGAATCATTCCGGATGGGCCAGCCCAACATGACAGGGCTTCTACTCTGCTGACTGAGCTAGGTCACTTGTGGTTAATTGGGCTGCGAAAGGTTTAAACGGGCTTGAGGGCTTCTTTTATCATACGAAGCGACCACGTCTCGTTCATTTTCTTCCCCTTTCTCTCTTTGTTGCCTCGTCCTTTTCCCTTCCCAGATTGTGAATGTGATACGCTGAGCGGCTGCGCTCGATTGGAACCTCCCAAGAAACTAGCGAGGCGATGCAGCGACGCTCGGACCCGCCCGTAGGTTGATTATAGTCAAGCACCTCTTTCGGCAAGGTTTGTTGAGTGTCAATGACAAAAGAATCACCATCTTCCATGGATCGATGGAGGAGCTCGACGTTAGGATTACCTATTCTCACGTCCCTTATTCGGCCCCGCATCCCCGCCGCTTCCGATCCTCCATGGATGCGTTGACAGGCCATTATCCCTCCTGGATTCCGCCGGCGATCTGGATTACTGGGCCACCATCACGCCTGTCTCCCGCACGCCGGCGCCTGCTGCCTGCGCCAGGAAAAGGTCATTCACGCGCGTCTATGACAGTCTTTTGATCTTTTCCTTATGCCCCAAGTATGCGATTGACTGGTTCATCTTCTTCTCCATCATGAGGCTGCGGTGAATTTTTGTTTCCACTAAGTTTCTTGCTAGATTGCTACAGATAATAGAGGAATTCTAGGGAATTTAGTGGTGCGTGTGTCCAAGGACTTCCTTTCAAATTCTGCAGTTCAAGAAGGTACACACCAACTATTTCCAGCCTCAAGTTGATACGATTGTGTTCTCTAAATGATTTTGTTTCCTTGCATACTTGCTATATATTTCGTCATTCAACAGTGTATTTGTTGAATATCAATGGCGCCTGAAGCAACTTTGACCGCTTGGTACTGGTTTGTAGTGTTGTGAGATTATTCATTAGAAACAACCGAAACATCCTTGAGGCCTCGGTAGTAGAGATTTAGTTTCACCATGTTTGTACTAAAACCGTGTTACCCAGAGCGAGCAAGAGAGATTATCATGTATGCAAAGCGAAGAGCAGAATATAAAAGTTTTGCTTGCATCCTATAGCCATGTGCAAAACTGCAAACGCCAACTACAAGTTAATGATTCTCTTATGCATGGCTGAATTAACTCTCCCTAGACAAAATGGTTAAGGTTGTTGAGTAGGAAATGGATTCAATAATGCTTATATCACAAACAAACATTACTACCAGTAAATATATATTACATCCAATTAGTCACTATTCATGGTGGCCATCCCTTCCCTTTTGTATGGTGTTCTACTCGGCACCTCCTGAAACCGTCAGCGGTGGAGAACCTTAACAATCCCTCGGTTTGCCTCCTCTAATATGATGGCTTTCTTTCTCCCTTTCATCTGGTGTGCGCACTTCACTTCCTTCGGTACCCATGTTTCTTGCCTAGGATCAGTTTTGCGTTTGCCCAGTGTCCTTATTTCTCCATGTTCTGTTATTGCGCACCCATTACCCAGTCAATATTTTACTTGTTATAATTTATAATTGTTTCAGGGGTTGCCGTGTTCACTGGTTTAGATTCTATGTTGGAGCTGGGCCACTAGAGATGTTCTAAGAGGAGAGGACCAGGGGACGGCAAACGAGAGGGACGCAAAGGTGGCTGAAGTCAGGTCATGGACTCCATGCAAGATCAGTGTTGGCTGATCTCTCAGCTAATTATTTGTCTTCTCTCTCACAAGTGTAATGATTTACCGGTGCTGTTTGTTGATCGAGAAATCTGATGTAAAAGATAAACACAATTCTGCTCTTTCTGCAGCGGCATCCTTGGCTGCACCACAAGATCAAGGAGCGAAAGTAGCAATGACGAGTACTCCCCAAGCTTACGAGACAAGGTCCATATTCTCTGGACTCGGTTTGCCTCTTGATTTACATGGTAAGATTTCTTTTCCAGTTTCTATGTTTGCTTGATTTGCCAACTTTGGCATTCATTGTCTGTGATGGAATTCCATTGATAAAACTCGGAATATTTTTCTGAAGAAAACGGATTGACAATGTATTTCTTGTTTACAGGAAATATTATGAAATTGATTTCTCCATCTTTTCAATTAGAATATATAGATATGTGGCACTACAAAATATTGAGGGACTACAAGAAGGTGCTATTAAGGACGAAAATGGTGCATCAATGGTGGTAGGACCTGTTTAGCAGAAAAGGCAGAGTAAATATTCATCCACTCTGCTCCTGTACGATGTAGCCTTGCAAGTGATATAGCTCATATTTCCTCGTGAGTCTATTACCATTGTTTTAGGATGTATTTTTCTTATTGCCTGTTAGTTTTGGGTAACACTGATTGTAGATTTTATTTCCTCGCATGGTTTTCTTTCTTGTGAACATTCTTCCTTTTCTGTTTAATACAACCATGACAAGAATGCACAAGAGGGTTCTTGAGCCTAAGCCTTGTGAGTTCGTGAGAGCAAGATGCATGAAGCATGATTGAGTTGCGGTAAGTCATCTCTGCACCAATTGTGTCAGCCTTTGAAGACTATATGGAGCACTCTGACCTGATCTATAGGTTTCATACTATGTACTTCTTGTCATAATTCCAATATATGCAGGAACCAAGTTGATACTATAGAGTTTTTAACTTTGTATATAATGGATTGTACGAGAGTTTAGATGAAATGAGCCTCCACGAGAACTATGGCATAAAAGACCAATTCCTTTTAACATTTAACAAATTATTCCCTGGACATCTTGCAAATGTTCACTGAAGTGTGTATGAATCTGTTTGTAAAGTAATCTTTAGTTTTTTTTTTAGATAACACTATTCGGAGGTTATCTAGTGAGAACATAATTATCGTTTTCCATTTTCCAATAAACATATGGATTAGAATCTCTCATCTAATTAGAGAATACAATGCATCATTCTTGCAATTTCAGAAGATGGAGCTGTTTGGGGAAGCAGTTTTAGTAGCTCAAGGAGCTGCAAAGCCATCAGTTCAGGTTCTTCCATCAACTAAGAAAAAAAGGTTCGACCTTTTAACTGACGTAAATCATTGCCTTCAAGTTGCAAATGATATATGTTCAGACTAATCTTAAAAATTGTTTTTTCTATGAGCAAAGATTAGTACCTTTTTTTTTGTGAATGAAAGATTAGTACCTTTTACAAGATAAGAAAATGCAGAGGCGCCATCAACATTAATTGTAGTTGATATTTTTCTTGTTCGAAGCATATGCTATCTACCGTGTATATCTATTGCTATGTGGCCGTCCTATCTATCTCTTTAGCTGTCCTTATGCACACATCTTTTTTTTTGAACAGTTGTACTTTCTAGGTCAGGTGTATAATGTTTTTTGAATAAGCAACAGGCTTGACAAAAAAAAGCCACATATTTGACAAGGCAATCAATAAAATGAAAGGGTCATAGAGTTATAGACATTCTACATGACTGACTGAACAACCTAGCCGTGTGTAAGAGCAGTAGAAGGACCTCATTTGTCCTCTAAACAATTGAGAAGGTACTGCACTTTGATCAAACAACAAAGTTGCTTCAGGACCTAAACTCGCAAGCGGGCTTGTTGAAAGTGCAACCATTAAAATCAGAAAAGGTAGAGCTATGGACCGATTTAATATGATATTAGTATTACAATATCGTCGTTTACAGCAGCGTGGTCCATCGTTGAGAAACTTCATGTAGCATCAGTGTGGTCCATTTTAACTGGTAGTTTAAAATCAATATATTTGCTAATTACAGAAAATGTAGAACTTTTCCACCCAGTTGCATCACTCTTTTAAGAAATGTTGGAACTTCTCGTTAGATTTGAGATCTATGTACCATCCAGATTTTCAAGATGTTTCTATTTTCATATCTTTGTACATATTTTTATAACTATTTTCATAAGATGGACGGGCGCGGCAACGCGTGCTTATATGGTCTAGTTTGTCATATAATTAGAAGCGTTGCTGTGTCATGCGGACATTCGAGAGGCCCATGTCCTCCTAGGAGTGGCACATGCACCCAACGATATCCACAATTTCTACACATCTGGGCATTTTTTGCCAAATTTTATTTTGCACATTACATATATAGTAATTTAGTGAAAATGGGCAGCAAATTTAAATAGAACTACAGGGTAGTCCATAAAACACACAAACTTTCTTCTTTGTCTACTAGTTCTACTAACCCTAAAACCTAGATCGGCAATGCTATTCATCTTCCTCGGACCACATACCTCAACTGCCAAGGTAGAGGAAGGCAACCCTATTCATCGTCATCGGAGTGCAGGCGCCTCAAAGGTTGAAAGAGGGAAGGCAGCCTCGTTAAATGGGTGTCGCGGTCGAACAAGGCCCTACTCCTCCTCAACATAGCGCATGACTGCCTTCTACCTATTGAGATCCTCCCGAGCTTCTTTGATACATACACGAGCGGCCGCGTCAGCTGGGTTCACGCAGACCTTGCGGATATGCTCCAAGTGAGCCTCGTTGATGGCTCGCAGGAGCTTCATCACCGACAGGAAGACTTTACCGAGGATGTCCCAACTGACGGGGAGGCCGATTGTTCGGTAGACAGGTCCTCGCTGCTGTCTACTCACGGCGTCTGTGCCATCCTGTCTGTTTGCGAGGGCATTGGGCCTTACTTCCTATCCGATCGGACATAATCGGACGACCATGGTATGGTGTGTGTGGGGAGTGTGTGTGTGTGTGGGGGGGCGTTGGAGTTGCCCTTTTTTTAGGGTAGCGTTGGAGTACCCTTAATATGTATGGCAATAGTAAGAAAAGTTTAAGACACGCTCTTGGCTCCATCGAATTTACTGTGGCAATTAACTTATCTTTACGTTGCCGAGTAGGTATCGGGACACCATTTAGAATCAAAAATCCTTGTAATTTAAAAATGGTTGACAATATGTGCAGTACAAATCTAATGTCGCACATCACCAGCCTGCATGGGGTTGCTAATTCAGAGCACATAAATAAGCAGGCTGCTCTATTGTGAGAACCCAACCTCGCTAAACAGTGTCACATGGGGTGCTTAGTCTCCGCGAATTACACACAATTTGATTTGATTTGTTTTCTAAGAATTGTTATTAGTATGTGCTAGTACTAATTTTATGGGGTAGAAGAATAGTGTAGAATTAGATAATGCAATACTTGATTCAATAACAAAGGGGTACATGGTTTATATAGTACAAGATGGAGTCGGTCGGTTGGTGCCATAATTGGGTCACATGAAATATTGTCTAACATTCCCCCGTAGTCTCAACGGTGGGTTCAACAATGTTGAGACTTGATCGAATATCAGTAAATGGTGTATTACCAAGCCCCTTGGTGAAGATGTCAGCAACTTGCGCTGTTGTAGGAACATGAAGAACCCTTACTTGGCCCAAAGCAACCTTTTCCCGAACAAAATGGATGTCAATCTCTATGTGCTTGGTACGATGCTGCACTGGATTACCTGACATATAGACTGCAGAAATATTATCGCAATAAACTACTGTTGCATGATGAATAGGACGATGAAGCTCCTCAAATAATTGGCGTAACCAAACTGTTTCAGCAATTGCATGTGCAACAACCTGGTACTTTGCCTCAGCAGACGAGCGGGAGACCGTAAGCTGGCGTTTTGAAGACAAAGAAATAAGATTGCTACCAAGGTAAACACAGTATCCTGAAGTGGATCGACGAGTGTCTGGACAACCAGCCCAGTCGGCATCCGAATATGCTGTCAATGATGCAGGTGATGATGAATTAATGTGAAGACCGTGATCGATGGTTCCTTTGACATAACGAAGAATGCGTTTGACATGATTCTAGTGTGGAACACGAGGATCATGCATGAGAAGACAGCCTGTTTCACAGCATAGGATAATTCAGGACGCGTGAGAGTGAGATATTGAAGAGCGCCAGTGAGACTACGATAAAGAGTAGGATCAGAAAATTTGTCGCCATCGGATGAGAGTTTAGAGTTGGTATCTACAGGAGTGCGAGAAGGTTGACAATCTAACATACCAGCCTTATTAAGAAGATCAACGGAATACTGACGCTGGGAGAGAAAGAGACCGTTATGATCACGTGTGACAGCAATGCCTAGAAAATGATGTAGAGGGCCAAGATCAGTCATAGAGAATTCTTGTTGGAGAAGAGAGATGACATGGTGAAGAAAATCGGAAGAGGAAGCGGTGAGAACAATATCATCTACATAGAGGAGGAGATAGGCTACTTGATTGTTAGAGTGATAAACGAAAAGAGAGTAATCAGAACGAGATGGGGAAAAACCTACTGTTTGGATGAATGTAGAATCGCTGAAACTAGGCACGGGGAGCTTGTTTGAGCCCATAGAGATATTTTTGGAGGAGACAAATGTGATTGGGAAAGGTGGAGTCTTCAAATCCTAAAGGTTGTTGAGAATAAACAGTTTCAGTGAGGGAGCCGTGTAGAAAAGCATTTTTAACGTCTAGTTGGTGAATTGGCCATTGGGAAGAGACGACAATGCTAAGGATAGTACAAATAGTGCTAGGTTTAACTACAGGAGAGAAAGTTTCATCATAGTCTATACCGTGTTGTTGGGAGAAACAACGACAAACCCAACGAGCTTTTATACCGAGAGAGACTGCCATTAGAGTGGAATTTTTGTCGGAAGACCCATTTACCAGAGACGACGTTAGCATTGTGAGGGCGGGGAACTAGCTGCCAGGTGTTGTTGGCGAGAAGGGCATGATACTCATCACACATGGCAGCAGCCCAATTAGGATCTAGAAGGGCAGATTTGTAAGATTTAGGGAGGGGGAGATAGATTAGTGGTGACATGCAAGTTGAGCTTTGTGATAGGTAAACGAAAGCCGGATTTGGAGCGTGTGCGCATAGGATGGTTATTAGTTGGTGCAGGAACAAAGACGACATGAGATGGTGGGGGTGAAGCGTCCGGCGCAGCGGAGGAGGCGGACGCGGGTGTGTGCTGCCGCGAGTCTGCCACGGCAGAGGATTGAGGTGAATGGGCTACCTGGCAGGAGGAGGCGTGCCACGGCGGGAAGGGTTCTGCCGCAGCAGAAAATGGGGTGTTAGCTTGCATGGCCGAGGTTGGCGTGTACGACAGAGAAGGGTTTCGGCCGAGAGAAAGATGGAAATTTGCCACAATGACATGATCGAATGTGGGCGGTGGCAGAGGATTGTTGTGCAGCGATGTGTTGGTAAAGAGGCAGTGTGGTTTTGGGAGAGGATGATTTGGGTGCGGATGGGGGTGTTGTGTCAGTGAGTGAATGAGTGGAGTACGGAAAAATACTTTCATCAAAGGTGTCGTGGTGAGAAATATGCACATGACCAGAAACAAGATCAAAACACCTATAACCTTTATGTTCATCGGAGTATCCTAATAATACATATGAGATAGATCTTGGAGATAGTTTGTTAACTGAAGTAGCATACACATTGGTAAAGCAAAGACAACCAAAAACACAGAGTTCAGAGTAATTAGGATTAGAAAGAAAAAGAGAGAAAAAGGGTGTTGTTTTAGGATTGACACTAGATGGGCGAATGTTCAGAAGATAGGTGGCTGTACACAGAGCTTCAGCCCAAAAGGTAGACGGCATGGATGCTTGGATAAGTAGTGTGCGAATGATATCATTGAGTGTGCAAAGAGAGCGTTCAGCCTTGCCATTTTGTGGTGATGTGTATGGGCAGGAAAAACGGAGAAGGATGCCATGTTGTAGGAAAAAGGTTCTATTGGCATTATTGTTGAATTCTTTTCCATTATCACACTGTATAAATATGATGGGAAGTAAAAAGTTATTTTCAACATAACGTTGAAAATTGAGAAAAATTGTGTGCACATCAGATTTGTTTCTTAGTGGAAAGGTCCATATGAAGTGTGTGAAATCATCCAATATGACAAGATAATATTTAAAGCCAGAGATACTTAAGGTGGGAGATGTTCACAAATCACAATGTAGAAGCTCAAAAGGAAAAGTACTGGAGAAACTAGAGGAGCTAAAGGGTAACCTAACATGTTTTCCCTGTTGGCATGACTCACACATCGATGGATTATGAGAATCCTTATTACATGGGATGGAAAAATCACTAAGCAAATATGACATTGTGGCACCATTGGGATGACCTAAACGCTGATGCCAGAGATCCACCGTGGCCAGAATGGATGATGGAGGTGTAGCAGGAGCGCCATGAATGTAGTAGAGGTCACCGGAGCTATTGAAGCGTGCGATCTCCGCCTTGGTGAGGAAATCCTTCACGGACAAACCAAAAGGGTCAAATTCAAAGGAGACAAGGTTGTCAGTGGTGATGCGACGAACGGAAATTAGATTTTTGATCAGGGCTGATACAACTAAGACATCACGTAGGAGGAGTGGTTTGGTGGTGGATGGGAGTTGTGTATGACCAACACATGAAATAGGGGCGGAGGAACCATCACCAAGGATAATGGAGGGAAAATAAGATGAAGTGCATTATGACAGCATATTATTGGATGAGGACATATGACTAGATGCACCAGAATCAAAGATCCAAGCAGTACCTGTATTACCTTGTGCAGCAAAGTTATTCATGGCATGGATAAACGCATCTTGATCCCAGCTTGGAGCGTTGGCGGGTGACGGTGCTGTCGATGGTGCAGATGCTGGCGCAGGTGGCGTTGCCGCATACATAGGGTACTTCATCGGCTGGTGGTAGGCCCCTGGATCAGCATGATAGAGTGACGTCGACGTCGATGCTCCATACTGGATCGGTGGTGCAGCAGCATAGGGGGCAGGGCTTGGAGCGGCGTAGTAGACCTGAGAAGGTGGACAGACTCCGAGAAGACCAGGGTTGCCGGTGTGAGGCCGCATGCCCGGTTGCCACGCGCCGGAGTAGGCAGGTGGGGCGCCTGCTGGAGATGGTGCTGTCCATGGCATGGACCAGGCCTGGACAAGACCCGTCCACGGATTGTGAGGGGGGCGCCATGCTGCGGAGGCCGGTGCCGATGTCGAAGCGCCAGACGGAGGAGCTGGTGGAGGTGCGGCAGGCCGAGGCGTTGGACCAGGCCGAGGCGGGAAGTACATTGGGTTCTTCCCGCGATAGTTAGGTCTCTGGTGCCATCCAGGTGGTGGTGCTGCAGCTGATTGAGGAGGAGCGACCGGTGGGGCAGGGGCCGGTGGGCGTGGTACTGCGGCGAAGACCTGGGGACGCGCCTGCTTGTTGGACTGGGCACGATCGGCCCACTACAGGATGGAGCGCACCTCGGCAAAAGTGGGTCGAGGATGCATCATGGGGATAAACGATGCCTGCTTCTCGAAATTTTCACCAAGCCCGGCGAGGAGAGTGTTGATGAGCTGGTGATCATCGATGGGATCACCAAGCTCCCGCAGTTCGTCGGCGATGGCCTTGAGACGCTGGCAGTAGACGCTGACGGAGGAGTCGCCTTGGACCGTGTTTCGAAACTCGGTATGAAGAGTGGTGAGGCGAGCGTCGACGTTGTCCTGGAACAGATGCCGAAGTGCGGCCCAGAGATTGGCAGCGGTGGTGGCCTCGCGGTAAACAAGATTGAAAATTTCTGTAGAGACCCGCGTGTAGATCCATTGTATGATCGCGAGATCATCTTTCACCCATTGAGAATCATCAGGGCGAGGAACTGCAGGCGTGGCGATGTGGGAACGTAGATCGCAACGACCTAGATGAATATCAAAAAGGTGACACCAATGATAGTAGTTGTGGGCAGCAAGATCTAAAACAATGGGAATAACATTGGACACATCGGAGATTGTATCTGTGATAGAGATCGGAGGAGCGGTTGATCTAGGGTTTTGGTAGGTTGATAATTGGGTGGAGGAGGAAGGTGATTTGTTGGCGGCGTGGGCAGCCAAGCAAGCGCCGACGGCCTTGGCCTCGAAGTAGCTAGGAGGAGGCGGCGGCGGCGGGGTGGGTGGAGGACCCATGACCTAGGAACGGAACTAGTCTGATACCATATAGAATTAGATAATGCAATACTTGATTCAATAACAAAGGGGTACAGGTCGGTCGGTTGGTGCCCTAATTGGGTCTCATGAAATATTGTCTAACAAACAGTACCCACAAAATTCATTAGCGGAAGGACAGTCAGATATTAGAGGTGTAGCCATCTCTGACTAATCGTGAAAAGAAAACTGCTTGCTAGGAAAACTTTATTCATCGTAGTTGGAAAAACATATGCAGCCCAGAGACCCTGAAGACCGCATTCCGTCAGTTTCCTTGTGCCTCCTAATCCAACGAAACAAATTCTTCAATTTTCATTTCCTTCAGATTTTCATAATACTGTTTTCTGATTGCTTTACCAGGAAATCAGAAGAATACCAGTCTAGGCTGTGAACTACGTACATGAATCTAGCGTTTGAGATGGGCGGCTTTGGACACAATGTTTTTGTGCATGTGTGGGATGAGAGTGCAGAGAAAAAAATGTATCTTTTAAAGACATGGACGGTAGGTGTTTGCCCAGGATATTAACTACTAGCCAGGTCACTGCAATCCAATGACTTAATTAACTACCACTCACGTTGCAAGGATCACTGGACAATGTGCCAAGTCAGGGCCAGTCTACATACCATGAATTGAGATCGATATCCCTTACTCTAATGCATCCAGTCTTTCAGCCAATCTTCACATTAAGGTTGTCAATTTTACTCTAATGGGGTATCAAGGAGAAGGTGGCAGAGGAGGCACACACTTGGTCCCATCGAATTTACTCTCCTCATAACTTTTCTTTATGTTGCTGAGTAGGTGGTAGGAAGGAACAGAATCAGAACCAAGAAAACCTGGTACTAAGATCTTATTTTATGAGGAAAACAATACAAAACTGGTTGGCGTTATCTGTGTAGTAGTAGAAAACATAACGTGGCACATCACAGCACCAACATGCATTGGTTGTTTTTCCTTCAATCTTACCTGTTATTACTACATGCAAAATTGGCTAATTATTTTAGTTTTTCCTTGAGTCTTAGAACTGTTATTATTACGTGCAAGTACTGCTTTATAGAAAAACTGTGTCGTACAAAATTCTCATTAGCAGAAAAAAGAAGCAAACATGTGTGATGTAGCATAAATCCCAGTCTACATATATATATATATATATATATGTATATATGGGTGTCCTGGGGTTATCCCGAGCGTCCATTTATGCATCATGATCTGTGAGCTACTAGTGTACATTGCAAAGATAACCCTCTGATATATTCTTCTGTTCAGCACAAAAACACTCCTAATGTATCGACGATTTACAAATGAGATCCATGTGCTTCTATTCTTGCCGTCACTACTGGAAAAACCATCTTCGGTTCGATCATTGAAAGCCCAGCACTCCCGGCCCGTCACGAACCGCGACTAGTGCTAGCACTAGTCCCGGTCCGTGAGGCCCCCAACGGCTAGAAATGGCCATAAACATTAGTCCCGGGCCGGACCAGAGCATTATTCCCGGTCCGTAATACGGCCCGGGACTAATAAGCTGGAGCGGGGCAACAGCTCTTTTCGGGGACTATTAGTCCCGGGTCGTATCACGGCCCGGGACTAATTGTCCATCACTATATATACAGCTCCCTGGCCAGCTGCCCTAAAGCATATGGTGGCCATTTTTCTCAAAGAAAGCAAGAGAGTTCATGCCATTTTTTTTCTCAAGATTTAGTTTGCAACACCTAAATCCAAAGCTTTAAAAGGTTAGAACTTCATTCTTTCATCTCTTATTGCTACTTTAGCTCTATATAATGCTTTAGAAGTATAGAGATATGGATCAAATGCATGCATGCTCTAGAGGTAGCTAGAAGGATTTTGATATATATATATGTGTAACAAATTTTGATTAGGCACATAGTTACTGAAAATTGAAATGTGTAATTTTAGAGTTTCAGAGCTTAGAATGGAATGAGGTTTTCACTGATAGAACAATAATAAAAAACTCCACATTTATCATGTTGATTGTTTTCTCCAATTCACAAATTGGTGCATGTAAATTTTTCAAAATTCAAAATTAATGCTCTAGAAGCTCTCAATATAACTTGTAATAAATTTATCATGTTGTGTAATGGTTTTTGATATACTTTTACTATAATGCAGATGGTCCGGGAATGGATGTACGGTACTGACCGACGCTCTGGCGAGTTCATTAATGGCGTGCATGAATTCATCCGTGTTGCTGATGCAAACAAGCACAATGGTTTTGTATTATGTCCATGTAATGGATGTAGGAATCAGAAGGATTACTTTGACTCAAAAACCCTTCACAGCCACCTGTTGAAGTCCGGCTTCATGCCCAGTTATAATTGGTGGACCAAGCACGGAGAGAGAGGGGTTATAATGGAAGACAATGAAGAAGAGGAGGAGGATGACAACTATCATGGTTTCCCTGAGTACAGAGATACTTCCATGGGGGATCTTTGAAGGGAGGATGAAGTAGAGACACATGATGAACCCGCTGATTATCTTGGTCGGACCATTGCCGATGCACGAAGATATTGTGAAACTGAAAAGGATAGGTAGAAGTTCAATCACATGCTAGAGGATCACAAAAGTTGTTATACCCAAATTGCGAAAATGCTCGAAAAAATGGGCAATCTGGAATTGCTGCGATGGAAGGCTGAGTGTGCTATACCTGACTCCTCTTTTGATAAGTTGCTTTAAATTATGAAGAATATGTTTCCAAAAGATAATGTATTGCGCCAAAGTACATACGAAGCAAAAGAAGATTGTACGCCCTCTAGGTTTAGAGGTTTAGAAGATACATGCATGCCCTAATGGTGCATCCTCTACCGGTGAGGAGTATGAGAATTTAGATGCATGCCGGTATGCACTTCACTTTGGTATAAGATTAGACGAGCAGAGATGACCTGGTGATGTTGAGGCGAGCCCCGGAAGAGGGTTCCTGCGAAGGTGATGTGGTATGCTCCTATAATACCACGGTTGAAACGCTTATTCAGAAACAAAGAGCACGCCAAGTTGTTGCGATGGCATAAAGAGGAACGTAAGTCAGACGGGATGTTGAGACACCCCGCTGATGGGTCGCAATGGAGAAAAATCGATAGAAAGTACGGACTTTGCAGATGACGCAAGGAGTTTAAGGTTTGGTCTAAGTACAGATGGCATGAATCCCTTTGGGGAGCAGAGCTCCAGTCACAGCACCTGGCCCGTGACTATGCATCTATAACCTTCCTCCTGTAGGGGTTCGTAGCATGGAAAACAAAAAATTTCTATCGCATACAAACAAACAAGCCAAGATCTATCTACTAGATTGTAGCAACGAGTCGATAGAGGAACTCACCCTCGAAGATTCCAAAGCGGTTAACGAGCAGATTCTCGTGGGTGATGTAGTCGTACTCTTCCGATCTCAAGATCGCGAGACGATCCTTCCAGCGCCACGTTCCGGCAGCGCTCATGATCGGTCACACGTTCGTACTGACGAAGACCTTCCTCTCCTTGTTCCAGCAGGCAGCTGGAGGTTGTAGCACTCTCCTCATGATTCAGAAGACAACGGCGGCGTGGTACCTAAGTAGAGGGAGATCCGCAGGCTTCGCTTAAGCCGATGCAGTATGGTGGAGCTTATGAGAGAGGCTATTAGTGGTCTAGTAATTATACACACCAATTAGAAGGCTCTAAACCAATTAAAAGGCTCTAAACCGCTGGCTAAAGCAATTAGAGGCTCTAAACCAAAACGGCTCTAAACCGGAGATTAGAGGTGGAAACTTGTGTGTACTAGGAGGGGAGCCCTGCCCCTCCTTATATAGGTGGGAGGGCCGGCCAAGGGGAGGAGAGTCCTCCCCAAGTCGGCTTGGTGGGCGCCACCAAGGGAGGAACCTCCTCCACCCGGCCTCCACCAATCCTCCTCTTCCCACTTCCCAAAATTGTTGTTTGACTTTCAAACTAGCCGTTTGACTTTTCAATTTAGGATTTAAATAAACCCTTTATTTTGGACAGCAAGAACACCTAGTACATGATGCAATCATTCCAACTTACAATGACACATTCATGTACCCTTCCCCCCCCGGAGCGCCGGACATTCCGGAACCTTCTAGAACATTCCCGATGAAAACACCGGAACCATTCCCCAACTCCGAAACGGGACTTTCCTTATATGAATCTTATTCTCCGGACCATTCCGGATCTCCTCGTGATATCCCGGATCCCATCCGAGACTCCGAACAATATTCGGTCTCTTTCTCATAATACCATAACTACTCAAACAACATCGAATCCTTAAGTGTGTCTCCCTACGGTTCGTGAATTATGCGGACATGATCGAGACACTTCTCCGAACAATAACCAATAGAGGAATCTGGAAATTCATATGGCTCCCACATATTTCTACGATTACTTTGCGATCGAATGAACCACTTACATACGATACCAATTTCCCTTTGTCTCACGATATGTTACTTATCCGAGGTTATGATCGTCGGTATCTCTGCATACCTAGTTCAACCTCGTTATCGATAAGTACTCTTTTCTCGTTCCCGTGATATGTGATCCCTTGTGAGCCAGTCACATGCTTGCAAGCTAATTGGATGACATTCCACCGAGAGGGCCCAGAGTATATCTATCCGTCATATGGATGGACAAATCCCACTCTTGATCCATGTGTTTCAACCAATACTTTCCGAACACTCAATGCCACTTTTATAGCCACCCTGTTACGGTGTGGTGTTTGATGACATCAAAGCATCCATCCGGTAAAGGTGATATGCATGATCTCATGGTCGAAGGAATTAGGTTACTATGTATCAGAAAGCATATAGCAATTGAACTATTGAAATGACTTGATCTTTATGCTACGCTTATCTATAGGAGTATGTCCACCATATCATTCTCCTAACGATATGATCTTGTTGTTGATAACATCTCAATGTTCATGATATGGAAACCACAATCATCAATCAACCAACAAGCTAGTGAAGTATAGAGGCTATACTAGGGACTTCAAATTAAGTTTACAAATCACACAAGTATTAATGGTTTCCTTGTTAATACTATTATAGCATGAATGTAAACATTTATCATAAGTATGAAGATATGATAATAACCTACTTTATTATTGCCTCTTGGGCATATCTCCAACAGTCTCCCACTTGCACTAGAGTCAATAATCTAGTTTCAAACCTTTGTGTATTCAACACATAAGGCTATACTTGGTTGTATGTACACGATTGCTAGTGGTCAACTGATCTCGGATCCGACACTTCCTGTGTCTGTGCGTAATTGCATGTCTTTGCGTCTCACGCATCACTCATTCTCTAATGAGATGGCTTTGTATAAATTTGGTCTTTCGTGTGACCTTTAGTTCTTTGGGGTTAAAACATGTTGACAATATTGTCGTACAATATATCTTCATAGTATTATCCCTGTGAACTACACCTAGTTTGATAACAAACTACTTGACACAAATGCCTCTTTTGCTGCTATAATAGCAGTCATATACTTAGCCTTTTGTTGTAGTATCTCACAATGTCTTAACTTTGGAACTCATCCAAATCCATTATGGAACTCACTTTCAATTATTTTGTGCCACCCTTAGTTTAGATTGAGATAAACTAAATTTGTACTTTGTGACAAAGCTAGTATCAATGTAGTACTTTTACAATGAACTAACCATCTATTTGTCACTTCTACAAATAATATACTCTTAGTTCTTCCAAAAGATCATAAGAATATCCTTACTATTGTCCAATGATCATCTTACAAATCATTACGTATATGCTCACAACATTTAGAGCATAGGACATATCTGGATTTGTACATATCACAAATATGATTGATATAAATACTCTTTGTGATTTCATACATCAAGTATCAATCTATACTTGAATCTTTGTTTCACTTACCAAATGTCAATACACTTGAATATATCATCAATATTGAATTTATTCAATCTTTTCTGTCGACAAGAACCTTTCTTGTAGTTTCTATATTGAACTCATTCAATATCTCGTCTATGTACTTCGGCACAACCATATTAGCGCCTATTGATGCCAAATATTTGGTTTTGCCTAAGTCTTTCATCGGGATGAAATTCTTAATATGTGTTAATAAAAGATACATTATTTCCAATCAACAATATGTCTTCCACATAATGTATTAGAAACATGTCTTAGCGCCCCACTTAATTTCTTGCAAATGCAAGCATCTTCATTGTCTCCGATGAAATTAAACTCTTTAACAGTTTCATCATAGTGAAGATTCCAACTCCGCTATGCTTACTTCAACCATTGAAGTTTGCATATGCTTTTAGCATCCTTTGAATTAACAAAACCCTTTGGACCGTGTCATGCACACGTCCTAGGTAACCATTCTATTAGAAGAACTTGTTTTGTTTATTCTACTACTACATAACAAATTATATGTAGTGGTTGCTACATTAATCCGTAGACTAAAATCGCTATGAAAGATCAAATCTTGTCATATACAACCTTTGAACATTGTTGTGAACTCTTTCCCAACATGTCGACTATTTCATAGATGTGAAACATCCATGTCTACTTCTTTATAGATCCAAACACAACGCAAGGTCTTACACCTTTTCGAGGGTCCTTCAAGTTCAAAACTTGATTTCTCGTGTATGGAACTATCATGGATTATATGGCTTCAAGCCATTTGACGGAGTCAGGGCCCATCATCGTTTCTTTGCATGTAGTAGGTTCATTATTCTCAAATAATGATTCAACCTCAAATCTTGGTATTTGATTGTTCATCCGACCTACTTGTTTCAATAGAAACTTAGACCTCCGTGACCACAACCTTTGAGGCACGTGAGCCATGAGCATTATTCTGCCTCCTAACACTTTTTCGGTGCTGCAACTTTGCACATATAGCTAAGGTTCTTTTAACCTTATCAAAGTTCTATTGTCCTCCCACTTAACTTTTCACGAAAAAATTCCTTCTCAAAGAAACTTGGCGTTCTAAGCGACAAACACTTTTGTCTCCGGTGTTTATGGAGGAATACTTAACATAATACAAAGACAGTTTATCCGACTTTGGTTGCAAACATCTTTCTTATGCATAGCATACCAATGTTTAAGAAAGGACTACTTGGTTTTATCCCAAACCATAACCTTATATGGTGTCATTTCAGCGGATTATGATGGAGCTCTTTTAGTGGAAAACGGTAGTCTCTAAAGTTTTAATCTTTAAAATATAATAGCAGTTTTATGAATTATACCTTGATCTTACCATGTCAAACAAGGTTCAATTACATATCTCGAACGCTCCATACTCTTATGGTGTTTCGGGAAATGCAAATCCACGGAACTATTCCATAAATCTTAGGTATTATGCTAAACTTGTAACTTAAATATCTTCCTTTATGATCTTATCATAAACTATTCATATTCTTGTTACAATGATTTTGCACTTCATCTTGAAAGTCTTTGAACTTTTCAAGTGTTTCATACTTTATCCTTATTAAGTAAATATTCATATATTCACTCAAATTTTCGGAGAAAGCATATGAAGTTGAAATTCATCGCTCTTGACTACACATAATGGACTTTGTACAACAATATGTACAAGTTCAAATAAGCTAGTCATTCGCTCCCTTTGGCCTATGAACGAAGTTTTAATTATCTCTAGGAAAGTTTCACAAACGTCATTTGATCAAAAATCAAAAGACTCCAAAATTCCATCCACATGGAGTTTCTTCATGTTTTCTTTCCAATATAATTTAAACAGCGATGTCACTTCCTAAGTGATCTTTCAATCAATTTGTCTTTCGACAATTTTAGCACTAGTTTTATGGATGTGATTTCTCCAACGAGATTTGTGAATCATCCATCTTTTATGGATTACGGCAATTATTTGAACAACCCTTTTGTTCTCATAATACCTGATAAAACAAATCTTGAAGGCAAGCTTTGATGTTTTAACGAGCAACACAATAACCCTTTATTTGTTTTCGATGAACATCATCACATATTCTTTTGCTAGTTACTTAGGCCATTGTAGTTCATGAATTGTGTTGTTTCGTATGACGATTCACACCAACAAATTCAGTATCAAATACTTAAGAACCACATTGTTTAATAAGCAAAGAATATAGCCATAACACGTATATCATCTATATACTTAAACTGAACAATTCTAGTCTTTTCTTTTCGCCATATACTTATGAGATTCTCTTTCAAGATTTCCTATTCTGTTTGAAAGAATCTATCAACATCAATAGTGGAGTCATACATATGACACATAGTCCAAAGCGTGTATAGTTAAATACCAATGTCTTTGGACTTGCACTTTGAAGTAGATCACCATTTATCAAATGTTTGGTGTTCTTTCAAATTCCTTTCTTTAGTTAACTCTTGGTGTAGTAAACATTTTACCTACATCAAATATTCACCTTCATCATGGATTTATCCATGATCAAGCTACTTTAGCTTATAACGGTGAATCGTGAGTATAATGTTGCTTTCCAAAACCTTTTGGAAGATTAGGACAACTAGTGTCTCCAACCTTTGCAAATTCTCATCAAATATGAGAACATGACTTTTGCCATATTATACTCTATCATGTTGTAACCAAAACTTCATTTCAGATATCACAATATCTTCCACACATCATGGTTTCTGAAACAACTCTTTCAGATCCTAGATAACCTTGATATTAAGACAATCCTTTGAATATCAAGAATCATGGAGACAAACATGATACTCAAACACTAACACTTGGAATTGTCACTCTTGTTTTAATACTAATTATTAAACTTTATGGAGTAACCGGAAATTACTGAAAGTTTGCAACAGGACTTTTAAACTTTAGATTAACACTTCAAAACAATACGATACCAGTTAAGAAAGTAACTAACCAGAATTCTATAGTTCTATCATCTCAATTATAACTAAGCGCAAGGTGGTAAACGGATGCCAATGACTACAACAACTATGCAAATTCACTTTGATTTTAGTTTATGATAAATTGAGTTCTAATTAATAATTAAATTAATCTAGGTGAACTCCCACTTAAAACAACATCCCTCACATTGTTTTAGTGATCACATGAACCAAATCCACCACATCAAAACCGATCATCACGAGAGTTGATATAGTTTCAATGGCGAACAATCAACATGTTCATCATATCTACTATATGACTCATGCTCTACCTTTCGTAATCCGTGTTCCGAGGCCATGTCCGTACATGTACATGCTAGGCTCGTCAAGATCAAACCTTAGCTACCGCATAAGCAAATCTGCTTGCTTACGTTGTATTCACCAGCGGAATCAAAGACACCGATCATCACGTGGTGCTTCAGCAAGCTTTGGCATCTGTGAATACTAAGGGTGAACACTTTCTAACTTGAAATTTATGTTCATGAGTGATCTTCTTATTATGCTACCGTCGTCTACTAAGCAATACAAGATGCATAAAGGATTAACATCACATGCAATTCATAATATGTGATATGATATGGCCTTTCTTCTTTGTGCTTCCGATCTCCATCTTCAAGCACGAACATGATCTCCATCATCACCGGCATAGCATCAAGGTCAATGACGCTTCTTCATGGTTGTCAGTCCACCAGCTTCAACTATTACAACTATTTTGAATAGACACGCAGGTCTTAACAAAATTAAAGACAACCATATGGCTTCGCCGTTGCCAACTTACAATAAGGAACATTGCATACATCAAATATAATCACAATCATGGCCATATCACATCATCAGACACCCCTGCAAAACAAAGTTAGACGCCTACTTTCTTTGCATATTTTACGTGGTTTGGTGCTTTCAATAAGTGTCGTTCTAACTACGAACAAGAACCACAACATTGATACTAGCATTGTTGATTACCCGTTGTAAATTGGATCTTAACTATGCTAGGAGAAACAGCACCGCAGAGCCACTTATGCAATACAAGTTGCATGTCAAGCGTGGAGCAAGTCTCATGAACGATGTCATGTAAGGTTAGCCCGGCCGCTTCATCCCAACATACCGCTAGATGCAAAGTACACAAAAGCAATCTACAATAAAAGCATCAACGCCCACAATGACCATTGTGTTCTACTGCAACAGATCTACATATAGACACGGCTCGATACCATCAGAGGGGTTCGTAGCATGGAAAACAAAAATTTTCTATCGCATACAAACAAACAAGCCAAGATCTATCTACTAGATTGTAGCAACGAGTCGATAGAGGAACTCACCCTCGAAGATTCCAAAGCGGTTAACGAGCATTTCGTGGGTGATGTAGTCGCATTCTTCCGATCTCAAGATCGCGAGCGATCCTTCCGGCGCCACTTTCCGGCAGCGCTCCCGTAGTCGGTCACATGTTCGGTAATCGACGAAGACCTTCCTCTCCCTTGTTCCAGCAGGCAGCGAGGTTGTAGCACTCTCCTCGCGATTCCGGCAGCAGAACGGCGTGGTACCGGAAGTAGAGGGGAGATCTCGCAGGGCTTCGCCTTAAGCTGCATGCAGTATGGTGGAGCTTATGAGAGAGGCTATTAGTGGTCTAGTAATTATACACACCAATTAGAAGGCTCTAAACCAATTAGAAGGCTCTAAACCAAAACATTAGAGGCTCTAAACCGGAGATTAGAGGTGGAAACTTGTGTGTGTACTAGGAGGGAGCCCTGCCCTCCTTATATAGGTGGGAGGGCCGGCCAAGGGAGGAGAGAGTCCCTCCCAAGTCGGCTTGTGGGCGCCGCCAAGGAGAGGAACCTCCTCCAATTCGGCCTCCACCAATCCTCCTCTCTTCCCACTTCCCAAAATTGCCGTTTGACTTTCAAACTAGCCGCTTGACTTTTCAATTTAGGATTTAAATAAACCCTTTATTTTGGACAGCAAGAATACCTAGTACATGATGCAATCATTCCAACTTACAATGACACATTCATGTACCTTCCCGGACATTCGAACCTTCTAGAACATTCCCGATGAAAACACCGAACCATTCCCCAACTCAAAGCAGGACTTTCCTTATATGAATCTTATTCTCCGGACCATTCCGGATCTCCTCGTGATATCCCGGATCCCATCCGAGACTCGAACAATATTCGGTCTCTTTCTCATAATACCATAACTCAAACAACATCGAATCCTTAAGTGTGTCTCCCTACGGTTCGTGAAATTATGCGGACATGATCGAGACACTTCTCCTAACAATAACCAATAGGAATCTGGAAATTATATGGCTACATATTTCTCGACATTTCTGCGATCGAATGAACCACTTACATACGATACCAATTTCCCTTTGTCTCACGATATGTTACTTATCCGAGGTTATGATCGTCGGTATCTACATACCTAGTTCAACCTCGTTCTTGATAAAGTACTCTTTTCTCGCCGTGATATGTGATCCCTGCATGCCTTGCAAGCTAATTGGATGACATTCCACCGAAGAGCCCAGAGTATATCTATCCGTCATATGGATGGACAAATCCACTCTTGATCCATGTGTTTCAACCAATACTTTCCGAACACTCAATGCCACTTTTATAGCCACCTACTATTGTGGTGTTTGATGACATCAAAGCATCCATCCGGTAAAGGTGATATGCATGATCTCATGGTCGAAGGAATTAGGTTACTATGTATCAGAAAGCATATAGCAATTGAACTATTGAAATGACTTGATCTTTATGCTACGCTTATCTATAGGAGTATGTCCACCATATCATTCTCCTAACGATATGATCTTGTTGTTGATAACATCTCAATGTTCATGATATGGAAACCACAATCATCAATCAACCAACAAGCTAGTGAAGTATAGAGGCTATACTAGGGACTTCAAATTAAGTTTACAAATCACACAAGTATTAATGGTTTCCTTGTTAATACTATTATAGCATGAATGTAAACATTTATCATAAGTATGAAGATATGATAATAACCTACTTTATTATTGCCTCTTGGGCATATCTCCAACACCTCCTTGGTTGTGCATGAAGCGGAAGTTCATTATGATGCCAGTGTTGATCCAAGGTTGATCCAAGGTCCGACACAGCGACATTGATGTGTACCTAAGGCCATTAGTGGAAGAGTTTTTACAGTTGTGGCACGAATCCGGGATACGCGTGTGGGATGAGCACAGGCAAGAAGAATTTAACCTCCGAGCATTGCTTTTCGTAACAATCAATGATTGGCCTGCTCTTAGTAACCTTTCAGGACAGTCAAACAAGGGATACAATGCATGCACACCTTTGTTTAGATGAGATCTGCAAGTATATATTTGGAACATTGTAAGAAGAATGTATACAATGAGCATCGTCGATTTCTTTTGGCCAAGCATCCCTTAAGAAAGAAAGGCAAGCATTTCAGCGAGTGCGGCATGTCACCAGATGAAGCCTAAGGAGCGTCTTGGTGCTGATATATTTGATATGGTCAAAGATTTGGATCAATGGTAACCTTTGGAAAGGGTCACGGAGGAAAATCTGTTTGAAAACGGCGAAGGACACGCACCCATGTGGAAGAAGAAATCTATATTTTGGGAGCTACCATATTGGAAATTCTTAGAGGTCCGCTGCTTGCAATCGATGTGATGCATGTGACAAAGAATCTTTGCTTTCGTGAACACCTTTAGGCTTCTTGGGCGTGTGGGAAGACAAAGAAGCAAGAACGAAGGACCATCAACGTATGAAAGACCGGATGGAGCTGCAGGAATGGTTTCAAGGTCATCCCACTACGCTCTTACCAAACAAGAGAAGAATATTTTTTGAATGCCTAAGCAGTATTAAGGTCCGTCGGCTTCTCGTCGAATATAAAGGGATAATAAATATGGCGAGAAAAAGTTCCAAAACCTAAAGTCTCATACTGCCACGTGATTATGACGCAAATGCTTCCGATTGCATTGAGGGGCTTCTACGAGATAATGTTCGAGTACCCATTGTGAAGCTATGTGCATTTCTCAATGCAATCTCGAGAAGATAATCAATCCACGAAGATCTACCACAGTTCTGAATGATGTGGTCCAATGTCTTGTCGTTTTGAGTTGGTGTTCCCACCATCCTTCTTCAATATTATGGCCACTTTGGTTCACCTAGTCGAAGAGATTTCCATTCTCGGTCCTGTATTTCTACACAATATGTTTCCCTTTGAGAGGTTCATGGGAATCTTAAAGAAATATGTTCGTAACCGTGCTAGGCCAGAAGGAAGCATCTCCAAGGGCTATGGAACAAAGGAGGTCATTGAATTTTGTGTTGACTTTGTTCCTGACCTTAAGCCGATTGGTCTTCCTCAGTCGCGGTATGAGGGGAGACTGAGTGGAAAGGGTACTCTAGGAAGGAAATCAATAATATGTAGAGACGGACATTCTTACACCGAAGCACATTACACCATTCTACAGAATTCTATCTTGGCAGCCCCATATATCGAGGAACACAAGAAAATCTTACGCTCCAACAACCCTGGAAAGTATGACTCTTGGATTAGAGATGAACACTTGAAGAGTTTTGGCGGTTGGTTGCAACATCTCATCAAAAACAACACTCTTGGAGATCAGCTATACTTGTTATCTAGGTCACCATCTTCGACTATATCGAGTTTCCAAGGGTACGAGATAAATGGGTATACATTTTACACGATAGCCCAAGATAAAAAGAGAACCAACCAAAACAGTGGTGTCCGCTTTGATGCAACAGACAACAATGGGTCAAAGACCACATATTATGGTTACATAGAGGAGATATGGGAACTTGACTATGGACCTACTTTTAAGGTCCCCTTGTTTCAGTGCAAATGGGTCAAGCTGACGGGAGGAGGGGTAGAGATAGACAAGAAATACGGAACGACATCATTGGATCTCAACAATCTTGGGTACTTAGATGAACCATTCGTCCTAGCCAATGATGTGGCCCAGGTTTTCTATGTGAAGGACATGTCTACCAAACCTAGAAAACAAAAAAATAAGAAAAATAATACATCAGACGATGAGCCAAAGCGCCACATAGTTCTTTCAGGAAAAAGAAACATCGTGGGAGTGGAGGACAAGACAGACATGTCAGAAGATTGTGATAAGTTTCATGAAATTCCGCCCTTCGCGGTGAAGGATGACCCAAGCATCATGTTAATGAATGAAGATGCTCCATGGATACGACGGGATCAGAAAGGAACACACGTGAAGAAATGATATGTAATAATTGTAACATTTTATGAGTGAAGATGTTCCATGCATGTTTATAGTGTTGTCTGCAAACAATCTTGAGTGTGTTAGTCCTGTTTTGTGGCTGGACCAGGACTAAAGGAGGGCCTTTAGTACCGATTCATACTTACCATTAAGATCTGATCTCCAAACGCGTGATGTCACATATTAGGGAGTGCCTCTATGACCAGTTTCTCGAAGATGCCGGAGGCTGGGCTCGGCAGCATCTCCCTGAAACTGGTCGTAGTGGTGTCCCTGCTCTCGAAAACCATCTTGCAGCTTGTAACTTCTCTAACTAGATCAATACGCCTGGGAGCTAACTAATTTCACATATTAGGGAGTGCCTCTATGACCAGTTTCTAGGAGATGCCGGAGGACTGGGCTCCGTCGGCATCTCCCCGAAACTGGCCGTAGTGGTGTCCCTGCTCTCTAAAACCATCTTGGAGATGCCTCAAACTGGCTGGAGGACTGGACTCACAAGGATGCCTATTTATAGTACAAGCAACTCGACATAATGTCGACACTCACGACATAATGTCGACACTCACCCCTATTATTAGTGCTGACTCATCTTTAGTCCCGGTTGGTGTCTCCAACCGGGACTAAAGGTTCATCTTTAGTCCCGGTTGGTGACACCAACCGGGACAAGGTACAAGCCGCACGACATAATGTCGACACTCACCCCTATTAGTAGTGTTGGCCCGGTCTGCTTATAATCCCTTGATGGTTGGTTTCTCCAACCGGGACTAAAGATGAACCCTCTCTTTATATAGGCATTTCCTTCTATTTATTAGGTAACACTCAAGACATTTATTAATATTAAAAGCAGGACAAACCGGACTAGCTAACACTCAGGACTAAAGCCGCCTTTAGTCATAATCATGCCTAGTCCTATAGTACGCAGCTTGAGGTCTTCATCGTCATCATCATCATCGTCATCGCCACCGCCACTCGGGGATCCTCACCCATCCATGGCATATACTAGGGCCATTCCAGCCTCAGATTCACGGCGGGCGGAGAGGGGTCTCTTGGAAGACGATGCCACCGCCGGACGGTGGGGCCTGTGGCGGTGGACTCGTGGGCACCGTGGCGAGATGGTCTCCCGGCGATGTAGCGCATCACTCCGATGATAGTGCGGTTCGCCCACCACGCACTGACGGCCGTTGTGGTTCACCGGTGGCGGGCCATCACCCTCGTACTGGCGAGCTCCCTTTCCCGCCTATTAGCGAAGAAGGCATTCCAGTGTCATAGTTGCCGGGATCCTTTGGGATCCATCCGCTCCGGCGTGAGCTCGTGGTAGAAGTGGTTTGTGATGGTCATGGCGTGGCGGAACCTTGAGTCTGCAGAGGGACAGAACCCCTCGGCTTTCGACATCCAGTAGGCGGCGGTAGCCCGTGGACAAGGGTAGTTGGAGGCGCACAGCGCCTCGGTCTCCTCGAGGGTCAGAATGGCCCAGTAGGCATTGTCCATTGTTCTAAGAGAGGAAGATGTGGACGTGTGTATAGCCATGGCACGATCGCCCTAAATATAGAGGAAAAGGGCGGGAAACTTGGCGTGAAGCTTTAGGAAATGGCGGGAAATATCTTTAGTCCCGGTTAGTGACTACATCCGGGACTAAAAGCTCTCGTAGAAAGGAAAGGGCGGGAAAACTTGGCGGGAAGAGGTGGGAAATGGCGGAAAATATCTTTAGTCTCGGTTTGTGACTACATCCGAGACTAAATGGATATTATATTAAGATTCATTATATTTTTCTGATAATAATAGACATATTATTTGTGTTATTTGGATTATTACAATAAAAGATATGATTTTCCAAAGTTTTTATCTTTGATTTGAATAAAAAAAGAAAATTTACAAATGAAATAATTTATAAATGATGCAAACAGATAAATGGATATTATATTAAGATTCATTATATTTTTCTGATAATAATAGACATATTATTTGTGTTATTTGGATTATTACAATAAAAGATATAATTTTCCAAAGATTTTATCTTTGATTTGAATTAAAAAAAGAAAATTTACAAATGAAATAATTTATAAATGATGCAAACATATAAATGGATATTATATTAAGATTCATTATATTTTTTTGATAATAATAGACATATTATTTGTGTTATTTGGATTATTACAATAAAAGATATGATTTTCCAAAGTTTTTATCTTTGATTTGAATTAAAAAAAGAAATTTTACAAATGAAATAATTTATAAATGATGCAAACAGATAAATGGATATTATATTAAGATTCATTATATTTTCTGATAATAATAGACATATTATTTGTGTTATTTGGATTATTACAATAAAAGATATGATTTTCCAAAGTTTTTATCTTTGATTTGAATTAAAAAAAGAAAATTTACAAATGAAATAATTTATAAATGATGCAAACAGATAAATGGATATTATATTAAGATTCATTATATTTTTCTGATAATAATAGACATATTAGTTGTGTTATTTGGATTATTACAATAAAAGATATGATTTTTCAAAGTTTTTATATTAGTTTTGAATTAAAAAAGAAAATTTTAAAAAAACAAATAGTCGCGGGTCGTGGATGGACCCGGGACTAAAAATAATCTTGTGTAGCAAATGACGAAAAACCCTTTAGTCCCGGGCGTGGCCCCGCGACTAAAGGGGGTCTTTAGTCGCGGGTTAAGCCACGGCCTGCGACTAAAGACCCTTTAGTCGCGGGCGGTGGCTTAGCCCGGGACTAAAGGTCTGTCCCTTTATATTCTGGCGCCAGCGGCAACACTTCGCATTTCTCATCGACGACGAAGCACAGACGACGAAGACGAAGCACACAGATCGACGAAGACAGGGGGAGGTGCTGTCCGATTCCGCCGCCGCTCCGCCGTGCCGCCACCGCTCTGCAGGTGAGATGGTTCTCCAGGACGTGGCACCGCTCCGTCGTGCCACCACCGCGCCGCTCCGTAACGACGGCGCCTCTGCGACGGCGGTTAGGGAATGAAACGAGAGAGAGAGGAGCGGCGAGGCGTCGCCTGAAGGAGGGAAGGATGGCGGCGAGGCGGCAGGCGAGCGGCGGCAGGCGTCAGCCGAAGACGTCTGAGGGAAGGACGGCATGGCGTCGGGCCTTGTTGATGGGCTGGTAGGGGAGAGAGGGAGAGACGGGCCGGCCTGGGGTTGGGGTCGGGCAACTTTTTTTTTCCAAAAATTTTCTTTTTCTTTTTTTCCTTTTTCTTTGTATTTTTAAATACAGATCTATTTTATATTATTTTTTTAATTATTGTTTTAATTATAATTAGCTAGGATTAGGATTATATTGTTAGCTAGGGTTATTTTTTAATTATTGTTTTAATTATAATTAGCTAGGGTTATTGTTTTAATTATAATTAGCTAGGGTTATTTTTTAAATTATTGTTTTAATTATAATTAGCTAGGGTTATTTTTTAATTATTGTTTTAATTATAATTAGCTAGGGTTATTTTTTTAATTATTGTTTTAATTATAATTAGCTAGGGTTATTTTTTTGTTTTAGTTATTAGCTATGATTATATTGTTTTACCACAATTAGTATTATTGTTTTAGTGATTTTTTTGTTTTATTTATTAAGATTAGAATTAGGATTAGGATTAGGGTTATTTTTTGTTTTAGTTATTATGGTTATTGTTTTAGCACAAATAATATTAGGATCATATTGTTTTAGTTATTAGGATTATTGTTTTTTCTAACCTGTTTAACTCTCTTTTTGTTATAGATAATTAAGTCATGGATCCATCCGAAGATCCTGGTCGCATCGGTGAAGGTTTTCTTCAGGGCATGATAAGAGGTAATTCCTCTTATTACTACCGGCACCGAAGATATTTTGCTCGAGGAAGAGATATCCTCATATCTGAATCCATCCGGTGATGGACTAGAGGAAAACCAAATTTACCAAGAGGAAGACCAGATGGACGAATGGCAAACAAATAACAACAATAATGATGGCCCCTCGACAGGATCCGACGAGGTACATATATATATATATAAAGTCTCGTGTTACCTCTATTCATTAACTGATCTAGATATATATTAATCACTCTCTCTTCTTCTTTTAGCCCACCGGATCGAAGCAATCGACAGCTCGAACGAAACGAGGGCCAAAAAAAAGTTGGATGGTAATCAGAGGTTCACCATCGAAGAAATAGATGATGATGGTGAACCAATTGCTCCAGAGAAGCACCGGAGGATGTTTATAAATCAATGCGGGGTGCTTGTTAGGGACAACCTGCCGATCACCATCGAAGAATGGAATAAGTCAAATAAAGCAGGTGAAGAATCCAACAGCTATGTCACCGATGATGCCAAAGATGACCTTTGGCAGAAGCTCATAGCTCATTTCATACTACCTCCATAGTATGAGGAATTTGAGGTAGATGGTATTACCCCAAGGCCAGGTGGGCTTGAAAATAGAGAGAAAGTCAAGGAGTGGGCACTAAGCAAGATGGCCGAACTCTACCGGAACCACAAGAAAAATTTATACGCGAAATATGTCGCGAAAAAGAAAACTCCAGACTTCAAAGGAGTAAACGAGAAGTTGAGAGAACAGTGACCCGATTTTGTACAGTACAAGAAATCTGATAAAGCAAAGGCAAAGTCGGCAAAGAACACGTTAAATGCTGCCAACAAGAAATATCATCATAAAATGGGGACAGGTGGCTACAAGAGTGCCATCCCTAAGTGGGAAACTATGGAGAAGGAAATGAGGGCTAGAGGCGTCACTCCTGGTACAGATGGATGGCCCGAGAGGTCAAAGCACTAGTTGTACGGGCACGGGGGATCCTTGGACCCAGAAACAGGGAAGACATTATTTCATGATAAAATTCTAAAACCCTCCCAAGACCTTATTCAAGCAATGAACGATGCTCAATTGGGATTGTTCCATCCCGAGAGAGAACGACGAGTGACACGCGCCCTAGGGAATCCTGAAAGGGAGGGCGAACACGAGGCAAAGGCGCGGTGTCTTGTGGAAGAAAGGGTTTCCTACATGCGATGCCGATTACGAAGCCGTCGAGAAAGAAGGACCGGGAGGCGACCGGATCTCGAGGTAGAGCAGGACCTAGCTGATCCAAGAACCTCATGCATGAAATTAGCCAAAGGCCGCCGTAACTCACCTCACATGATGCGATGATCCTGCATTGGATCTTAGCCAATGGAGAAGCAGCGTGGCTTCCACGGAGGTCCGTCTTGATGATCAAGCAACGCTGGATGATGCACCGGCTCCTCACTACCCCGTGGATGATGTCAGAGAGATGGCACAATGTGAGCTACATCAGCCAATGAACAACCTGTCCTTCAAGGTGGCGATCAACACTTGCTTACCTTGTTCATTGGAGCACTCCACCATTCACTTCCGATTCCACCAGGCTATGCTCGTGTCACGGTGGATGACATAGTGGAGGATTTTGCGGACCTAGAGATTGAAATCGCTACGCCTGAAGGCCTTACGAAACTAGGAGATGTCAAGCGCAACATCATTCTATGGAATAAGAAGTACATCAAGTTTCCAGGATCGGCGCCAAGGCCACCGACTCCAAGGAATCCAAATCCACCCCGCATCGAATATCGTCAACCTCCAAGTCCACCCCAACCCGATTATCGCCAACCTCCAAGTCCACCCCAACCCGATTATCGCCAACCTCCAAGTCCACCCCGCCCCGCTGACGATCGCCGTAGCAGGAGTACATCAACTCGATCTCCGCCTCCGCCTCCGTGCAATACTACTACCTCGTCGAAGAAACGGAAGTTCGACGGTCCCCCGCGCCCCACATCGAAGAAAGGTCAAACGCCGAAGATAGTCGATATCCCGCCGGCTCTTCCAAAGAGACCTTATGACAAGACCGACGAGGAAACTAACGCGGATGTGGCTGCCCAAGTTAAGGCGCATTTTGCACCCAAAAAGCCTGAGCCAAAGCCGGTATATAATGAAAAAAACAAAAAAGTGGGCTAAGTCCTTCCTTGAGCAACCATCCCAGATATCGATGAATCTGGAATCATACTATGACCGGGAGATTATTAAGCAAGCACAGAAGAAAAAAATCACAAGTGCAAAAAGCGGGAAGCAAGTCGCCCAGCTCGGAGCACAGAAGAATCAATCGGTCGCCCCGCTCAAAGTCATTTCAGACCGCGACAAGGCCTTCAGAGCTGAAATGGATATGGACATACAAATAATGGACCCTAGAGCCCGTAATAATGCTGCACTTATGGGAATCACTGTATCGGAGACCAAAGCACTTGCTAACGAAGCAAATATGTCTCTTGGTCAATATTTAGGCTATGAAGATACACCAGTGGGTCAGATAGTACTGCAGTATGTCCAAGGGCAGCCTCTAGTCAGTAATGAGGAGCTCGCGCGTCTATCCACACATATGCGAAATCTGCATGAATGGTACATGTCGCAAGCAGAAAAAAAGCATCATAAAGATTGGTTTCCGGTGGACGTTAGAAAGGAGCATCACTTCAAACCATACTCGATACAGGTTCAAATGACCGAACTGTTTCAGTTATACAATCAGCGCGCCCTCGACAAATCTATCATTGGTTTCTACTGTCTGTAAGTTATTTATTTCTATAATTAAGTTTGTAGCTTTAGCTCGTTCATTGCATTTAATATATTATCCTAAATATATATCCTTTTGTATGATGATATTATATTCCGCAGAATGAAGATGCTTGAATGCAAAAGAGCTAGAAGATACGACGTTGGGTTCATTGACCCTTATATCATTAATGAATATACGTTAAAGAATCACCCCAAAGACGTGGAGGTAGACCTGTCCAAGTTCTTAACCGAGCATAATTTTGTTAAGGAAATACTATTTCTTTACAACTTCAAGTGAGTGTTTATATCTTGTACACATTTTATTTTTGCTTACTGGATGAGCTATGCATGTATGCTTATGTAAATGTCCGTAGATTCCACTTGCTCTTGCTAAACATTCAAGTTGACAACTCCCTAGTTGAAGTCCATGACTTATTAAGTTGGGACCAAGAGAAGTGGAGCGACATGAAAGCAATGCTCCATAAGTAATTTCAATCATTATCGCATTATATCGTCCTCTTTCATTCATTTCCTGATATCAAGTAACTAATAACTCCTTTGTTCATTTTCTTTGCCGAGCAGGTGTTGGACACGGTTCAGACAGAAAATACCAGGTCCATTCAAAGAGGAGCTAACTTATAAAATGGCGAAGAGTTTACAGCAGCCACCGGGAACTCATTTATGTGGATACTACGTCTGCGAGTACATCCGAGAGTTGACCAGTGAGCGAAAAGTTGACTCACATTATATTTATGATTTGCGGGAGAAACTAGAGCCAGAGCAGCGCATAAGAGCAATTCAAGAGGAGTTGGCGGGATTTATGATGAAGGGAGTCCTTGATGTACATGGAGAGCATTATGCGGATGACGTGGAACTCGATTTGCCTTAGTCATCTCCATGTAGCTCATATGATATATATATATTCATCAATGACCATGCAATTTCAAAACATTTCTTCCTTTTGATATGATTGATTATATGTATGCTTGCAAGGGATCGATCTTATATAAATGCATCGACGTATAGTGTGTATGTAGTAGCGTATAATATGTTTACTGAAATATATGTTTGTTATAGTGAAACACAAAACGAAAAAGGAACAAAATGGCAAAAAAAAAAAGAAATACACAATCTCTGCCGCGGCAGAGAAATGTGGTGTTTCTCTGCCGCGGCAGGAAATCTTTTAGTCCCGAGTGGTGTTACAACCCGGGACTAGAGGGTTTCCGTCCCCCGCGGCGCTGAAACAACCACGTGGCTGTTATCAGTCGCGGGCCGTTGCGAGCCGCGACTAGAGGGGGGGGGGCTCTAGTTCCGTTTTCACAGTCCCGGACCCAAAACTGGGACTAGAGCCCGTTGCAGCCCGAGACTAGAGGCCCTTTTTCCACCGGTACGTCTTACCTTGGCCCATGCATGAACCATCATCAACGGTATAAATTCAGTAATAAATCAATTAGTACATAATTATTTCCTTAGCCATTTTTACAACTTGCCTTCCGTTAGCCATTTTCTGCAATATCATGCCTGACAAATCTTTTATTTGCATTGTGATTAGTTTCATTTTGACAATTCTCATATGTAGGAATATTGTCACATTTGGTGTTGGATTTAATTAACAAAAATATTACTTTGTATCCAGAACTTTTTAGATAGGAAATGTACGAATAAGTTTTCTTGGAGACTGCATTCCACCACACGTTTTACTAAGAGAGTAGAGTTTCATGTATTTACATTAACATTATTAAATTCACAACACAGTTAAAGAAAGTTTCATCGGCAAAAATGGAGGCACGGAGGCCAAGCGATCTGGGCAGTGGATGCTGACCATCAAATTATTCTTGGATGTGACGGGCAAATGCAAAAAATCTGAAACTAAACCATGCAGAAACAAAAATCTATTCTCTTTTTTCAAGAACTGCACAGTGATCATTAAAAGAAAAAGGATCTACATCGAGCATGAGAAAAGCAGGTCTGGAGCTATCGCAAAGAATAAAATGGAACGGGTCATGGACGGCGAGGCGATGGAGGCGACATGGTCTCCTTCTCCTTCCTCCAACCGCCATCGACCATCCTGAAGCTGTAGTCCAACCAGACACCGCCCGCCCTATCGTCTTCCTCCATGGCGAGGAGCATGGGTTCTGTGGTGGGTACGGGACGGAGGCCAGGACCGGCAAGAAAGGTAGAAGATAGACGAACTGGCCCGGATCCATGGCTGTCCCTGTGAGAGATGGGGGATTCTGGTGGCGTGTGCAGGGGAGAACGAGAGAGGCATGACACGGATGTGAGTCGGAAGGAGATAAAATAGCATCTCCGCTCTTTGGAGGTCCAATGCCGAAATCCGGCGATTTTTTTTTGGCCGGATGGATACTTTCCGATCATGAGCCCAGGTGACGCTGGCGAACGCATTTAAATTCGTGGCAATTAAATCAAAATTAGGCGACACCAAATTTGGATGAAATTCATACTAATCTGGTGATATATAGCATATAGGCGAAATTGGTTCATTACATAGGCTATTTAGAGGCCGAAATCTAATGACAAACCAAGATCAGAGATGTTTCTCGGTTTTCTTTCTTCTTCTAAGCAAAAAAGTTTGCATGTCTGAAACATCATCATTGGCTAGCAGTAGACACATTGGAATATTGAAGAGTGCAAAACCAACGCTACTCTGCTTCAAATTTATGGGTAGTGGTACAAAACTTAATTAATGTCTTGGCATATTAAAACTACTCAAATTTATCAGAACAATCATACTTTACATTACCAGATATAATATGTAGGGGGCCTTATAAATTCAAATCTACCCTCTCTGTTAGGGTTTTTGTGCTCCGGCGGCGACCCGTGCGCCCCGTGAGATCGGCTCCGTTTGATTCTTGATTCCTCTCCTGCCCCTTCCATCTCTGATCGGCTGCTGTTGTCCGTGTTTGGTTTTCTCCCTCTGGCGCTCGCTCGTTAGGGTTTGGTTCCTCCCATGGCAGAACTCCCAGGCGGGTCGTCGAGTCAGACGGCGGGAAAGGAAGCTGAGATCGATGACATGTTAAAACACTTGGACCTTCGGGATGATGAACTGGAGGATGTGGTGATTGCGGTGAAGGATGTGGAGGAATACCAGAAGGATGCGTGATGGCTCGCGATTGGGAAGGTGCACACGACGCGGTCCTTCAGCGCGGAAGCGCTGTTCACAAAGATGAGGGCAATCTGGAATTTGTCCAGAGAACGGATCTGCCGGGAGGTTGGCGAGAACCTATTCATCTTTCAAATGCACTGCTTAGGGGACTGGAAGAAGGTGGTCCATCAGGCCCCTGGACTTTCCTTGGTTGGGCGTTGCTACTGGAGGATTATGACGGCAGACTTGATCCGGAGAAGATGGTCTTCAATGGCTTATACGTATGGGCGCAGATTCATGGCATACCTGAGCTCTACAGGAAGACGGCGGTAGTGGATGATCTTGCTCGAAGGGTTGGGAAGACGAAGGAGGTGCAGATGACCCCAAAACCCTACTTTGAAGGAAACTATGTGCTGATTCGTGTGCTAATTGATGTGGCTAAACCTCTGAAGCATGTGGTTTCTTTAACTGTGGAAGGCGAAGGAAGGAAGATGCTAATTGTTAAGTATGAGAAGCTGCCGTTCTTCTGTAAGCATTGTGGTCTGCTTGGGCATGATCATGAGGAGTGTGGGTATGGCGTCTAGGAATCAAAGGATCTGCAATATGGTGCCTGGATGATTGCAACCTGCCGGGCAAATGCGCAGGATGAGCCTCGGCGTTTTTCTTCGCGCCCCCAAACTAGGGGAGGATGGACTAGACGCGGAAATATGAATCAAAAACCCCGAAAAAGATCATCACAAGATGCTTCTTTAGATGATGATGAGGAGATGGGGGATTCGGGAGAAAGCCCCCTAAAGTCCCCCTCGTCCGAGGATGTGGTGGTTGCGGATGAAGTTGTGAGTGCAAAGAAGAAACTGTTCCTTGATGACGATGCTTTTGATCAGAGTGATCAACCGAGTGATATGGTTGCTGAGCCTGATGTGCAGTCTGGTCAGAAGGTGCCCCCACCACCGCATGGCTATGTTAACCCCCGCGATCGCTCCTAACAAAGAAAATTAGATGGTCCTGTAAATGACTTGGCAACATCGGCGGCCACCCGAGAGGTGGACCTCCGAGCCCAATGACGACATTAAGCTGGAACGGTCGCGGATTGGGGCAGCCGGCGACCGTTCAAGAGCTCGTCTGTTTGGTACAGACTTACCAGTCCTGCCTGGTTTTTATCTGCGAAACCAGGCAATCCGAGGATAGGGTGAAAAATCTTTGCTTCCACATCGGTATGAAGCATTGTTTCCATGTCAAGGGAGATGGCTCAGGTGGAGGGATTGCCCTGTACTACCAGGAAGACATTACGGTTGATTTGCTCTCGTTTAGTAAACGGCATATTGATGTCCACATCAGCGGAGGCCCGTTCGAGAAACGATGGAGGGGGACTTTTGTGTATGGTGAACCTCGTGCTAGTGATCGTCATCACATGTGGACTACTCTCAGGCATCTCAAGCCTCGCTCCCCGGTTCCGTGGCTTATGTTGGGTGATTTCAATGAGGCTATGTGGCAGGAAGAGCACTTCTCTAGGACTAAGCGTTCAGAAAGGTTAATGATGGATTTCAGGGAAGTCCTTTCGCACTGCGACCTGCATGACATTGGCTTTTCAGGCACTCCTTGGACATATGATAACAAACAAACAGTAATTCGAAATGTGAAGGTTCGCCTGGATAGAGGTGTTGCTATCCCGGCTTGGTCGGCCCTCTTCCCTGCTATGCGCTTGAGGCATCTCTTGTCCTCGTGTTCTGACCACTGCCCTATTCTGCTGGAACCAGAAAGGGAGGATTGGCGTAGACCTATTAGACCAATCCGGTGATATGAAGTTATGTGGGAGAGGGAGCCGTCACTCTCAGCTGCGGTTGAGGAAGCATGGGCTCGGCGTGTGCCGGTGCAAGACTTATGTGACGTCAGTATGTCAATGAAATCCATGATGTCTAGTTTATACAGGTGGAAGAATAAAAATTTCAAGTCAATTCCTAAGGAGAAGGAGAAGAAGCAAAAGGAGTTGGAGGACGTATCCCTCTATTCGGATGCGTAAAGCATATGAAAAAGGAAGGTGTTAACACGGGATATGGATGAACTACTCTATAGGGAGGAAATTATGTGGATGCAAAGATCTCGCGTTGCATGGCTTCGAGAGGGAGACATGAACACTAAATATTTTCATCGGCGGGCTTCTTGGAGGAGGAAGAAAAACCGTGTATGAAGGTTAAAAAGATCCGATGGCATGTGGACTATGGATGCTCAGGAAATGGAGGACATGACCACAGATTTATTCAGATCGCTTTATACCCGAGATGATGAGGTGGACCATACTATCATAACAGATCTGCTTTAGCCGTGTGTTGAGGATGAGACTAATGAAAGATTATGTACACCTTTCTCGGAGAAGGAGATTAGTGATGTGCTGTTTCAGATTGGCCCTCTAAAAGCTCCGGGCCTAGATGGATTTCCCGCACGGTTTCTACAACAGAATTGGGACCTTCTCAAGGAGTATGTGGTTAGTGCGGTTCAGCGGTTTTTCTTGGACGGTGTCATGTCTGAGGATGTTAATGATACTGCAATTGTCCTGATTCCGAAGAAGGACAATCCTGAGGAGCTCAAGGACCTTCGCCCAATCAGTTTATGCAATGTTTTATTTAAAGTGGTCTCTAAGTGTCTAGTCAACATGCCGCGTCCACTTCTGCAGGACATTATATCGCCGACCCAGAGTGCCTTTGTACCAGTTGGCTCATCACAGACAATGCATTTGTGGCCTTTGAGTGTATTCATGCGATCCAGAACGGCTCGGCTGCTCGGAAGAATTTTTGTGCGTATAAGCTGGATTTGGCTAAGGCGTATGACCGAGTGGATTGGAGATTCCTTGAAGGGGTTTTAGCGAAACTGGGCTTTCACAGCAAATGGATTCGGTGGGTGATGGCTTGTGTGACCACCGTTCATTACTCAATTCGCTTTAACGGAAATATGTTGGACCCTTTCACTCCAACTCGGGGACTTCGCCAAGGTGATCCACTCTCTCCATATCTATTTCTTTTTGTTGCTGATGGTCTCTCATGTTTGATCAAGAAGGAGATTGAAAACGCCACCCTCCATGAGCTCTATATCTGTCGGCAAGCCCCGGGTGTCTCTCACCTTCTATTTGCTGATGATTGCTTACTATTCTTGAAAGGAACGGTGGACCAAGCTATGGTGGTGAAATCAATCCTGAATAAATATGAGAAGGGCACTGGCCAGTTGGTGAGTTTGGGTAAATGCTCGATTCTGTATGGAGACAAATGTTCTGTGGAGACCCAGGATGAGATGAAAACCATCCTCAATTATGAGACTGAATGCTTTGAAGAAAAGTACTTGGGACTTCCTGTTCCAGAGGGTCAAATGAGAAAGGGGAAATTGAAATCTATCAAAGACAGATTTCTTAAAAGGTCTAATGATTGGTGTGAGAAGTATATGTCTGGGGCAGCAAAGGAAACCCTGATCAAATATGTGTTGCAGGCTCTCCCCACTTATGCTATGGACATCTTTAAGTTTCCAGTTGGTTTGCTTGAGGATCTTTCACAGATTGTCAGGAATTTCTGGTGGCGCGATGAGCAAAACCGTCGACGTATGCATTGGATGTCTTGGGAGAAGATGACTAGGCCGAAGGCTCATGGGGGAATTGGATTCCGCGATCTCCGTGTTTTTAACCAAGCCCTCCTTGCTCGCCAGGCGTGGCGGCTCGTCTGCCACCCTGAGACCTTGTGTGCTAGGCTACTCAAAGCTAGGTACTACCCGTCGGCGAACCTCCTGGATACTGCATTCATACAAAACACGTCGGCTTCTTGGCAAGGTATAATGCATGGGCTTGATCTTCTCAAGAAAGGGGTTATTTGGCGCATTGGCTCTAGATCCCAAGTTAAAATATTCCGCGACAATTGGATCCCGCGTGTTGGAGGGCTGCAAGTTTCCGCCCGTTTGGGGAACTCGAGGCGCAAATGGGTCTCTGAGCTCATCTACCAAACCACTAGAACTTGGAATGTCGAGCTAGTAAGATCCTGCTGCCCACGGTGGGATGCAGATGCAATTCTATCTATTAAACTACCAACTCGTCAGTGTGATGATTTTGTCTCTTGGTTCCCGGAAGAGAACGGCCTCTTCACTGTCCGCTCTGCTTACCGTCTGGGTATTTCTCCTATGATCACCTCTTTAATTCTTGGACAATCTAGCTCGCCCCCCTTGGGAGACAGGAGTATTTGGGATCTTGTTTGGAAAGCAAAAGTTCCAGGGAAGGTTAGGGTCTTTGCGTGGCAGGCGGCTACCTCTACACTTGAGGTCATGTCTAACCTCCACAACCGCATTACCTCTGTTGATCCGGTCTGCAATATCTGTGGGTGTGACAGAGAGGATGATCACCATGCCCTAGTTCGTTGCTCTATAGCTAGAGCTCTAAGGGAGGAGAAGAGGAAAGCGTGAGCTCCGGAGGAGGGGGCGTTTCTTTCTGGAGGAAACGAATGGCTACTGTCGCTCCTGAACGGAATTTCTGGAGACATGAGATCAAGGACTTTACTCCTATTTTGGCGCGTCTGTCACCATCGTAACAACATCGTTCATGGTGATGGGAAATCATCAATCACAGCCTCCGTTTCTTTTCTAACCAACTATCTGTCCACCTTCTCTGCAGTGGCCCTGGTGCATTCGGATCCAAAAGGGAAGAGTAATATGATCGCTGATCCTAATGTGCCCGTGCTGTTGGATGAACCATCTGGATGGACTTCCCCCGCGTCGGGAATCATCAAAGTTAATGTGGATGCGGGCTGGGACTCATCTTCAAAGAATGCAGGTATTGGAGTTATTGTGAGAGATCATCAAGGCCAGACCCTCTTATCCAGTTGGAAATATTTACCCTCATGTGCTAGTGCGGAAGAAGCGGAAGTTCTTGCATGTCTCGAGGGGTTTGGTCACTTGGTTCAAAGATTCGGAGGGCAAGGTATCCTGGAGTCTGATTATCTAAGAGTGATCCATGTTATAAACAACCCAGAAAGGGATAGATCTAGCTGTTGGAGTCTCTATCTTCAACTTCAGGACCTTCAAAGGATCTTTAGTGGCATCACAGTAGTTAAGGTTAATCGTTTAGCTAATAGAGCTGCGCACGCCTTGTCCCATCTGGGCAAGTCGGGCGTCTCTGATTATCTCTGTAATGCAACACCGCCCTGCGTGGCGAACATTGTTGCAAACGATGTAACCATACAATGATGAAGACAGCAGGTTTTAGACGCACTCTTTTCCTTCCAGGGTACCTAAGGGGGCTGAAAGGTTTTTAATGAGGCGGCCTGTTTGTCTATTTAATATACTGTTATCACTTAAAAAAATATATAATATGTAGAATATTCTCAGAGGGTATGTTGTGGCTAAAGGATGGAAGGTAATAGCGATGCTCGACAGGAGGCCAAGGCTGATTCCATGCTGCCCTGAGCATCCTGCAAATTAAAACAAGTACTACAAATGATTGACATGATGATGACTAAGAGCATCTCCACTCGCCTACCAAGGAGGCCGGTCCGGACGTCGAAATTATGTTCGGACGCCGAAAATCGGCCCAGTCGCGTACCCAGGGACCTCTTTTCGGTCGGATTTAGGCCAACTTTGGTCCGAACTACCCAGGCCGAACCCAGGATCCCGGGTACGCCCTGGGAACACCGGACGTAGCGAATTGGCCGAGTGGACCAGTCTGTCAGCGACAGAAGACGACTCGCCGCCATTCTTCCCGTCGTTTTCTCCTTCCCGCTGTTTTCCTTTTTCCGCCCTCGCCGCTACACCCTTCCCGCCCTCGTCGCCGAACTCCGCCTACAAAAGGCGTGCATCTCGCCGTCTTTCTTCATAGTATCTCACACCACCACAACTTCGGCGAACTTCGGACGTTCGCACCTTTCTTCCTCCTCAACTCCGTCGAGAAGCCATGGCCGAGGGATTTCCCGGCCGATACACGATGATGCCGTGGGAAGCCCGACTGCTCCGCGAGGCGCACTATACGGCGCCGCCGAACACTCGTCTCCCCCTCGGCTGGCAACTCAGCGCCGACGGGATCCCTGTTCCGCTGGTGCCGGCCGACGAGGACCTCGCCGGAGAGATCCTGGTGGCTATCGCCGACATGCAAGACCCGGGTCTCGCCGGGGAGTTCCAGGAGGCTATCGCCGACATGCAAGACACGGATCCTGGCAACCTAGTCTTCTGGAGTCAGTTCTTCGCCGATAGGCGCCTCGCGGAACTCGCCCGACACAACGGTCCGCCGGGCTCGCCGCCGCCGCAGCGCCACAATATGGCTTTTCGCCGCCGCTTCTGGAGCGTTCTAGGGCGAACTCTCGTCGGCGTCATGGAGCACATCCAGGCCGGCAACCACCCCCGCCTCGTCCTGTAGTTGCGGCGTCCGGCGTCGACCACGGCGGCGGAGGCCTTTTCCTAGTTTTTAACTCGATGTAATGTGTGCTCGCCCTACTTAATATTTCGCCGAGTTTGACTGAATTTCGTCGAACCTGGGACTCGACCTGGATACGCGAGTGGGCGACTGGGCGTAACCAGACCGAAAACTTGTTCCGTTTGGCAAAAAAAATCCATTTTTCGGACCAGGTTCGTCCAACGAGTGGAGATGCTCTAAGCTAGTAAGCGAGTAGCGCCATATGGGAATCTTGTGGCTCACGACTGGCAAACTGGCGGCCGCGGGTTTGGGTCGGCTCCACCGCCAAGCAGGTCACCCACAACGTCGATGCCTCCACTCTCACTGTCATCGTACCTGGTAAGTGGTAACTAACATTCTGACCACCACACCACACCAGATTAGTTCGTCTGGTGCTCCTGCCTTGCGACGATCCAAATAGCAGTATTGCATTGCAGCCTACCTCTCTGGGTTATCAATTGTTCATCCATGGGAATCAACTGGTGGTTACATGCTACTGTCACCAGCAATAGTGCTACGGCGGTACCCCTGCCTATAATGTTTTTGTATATTGGATTTGCTGCTTGAAAATTCACATTAAGGCACCGAGTGAGTCAATCTAGTTGACTTTGTTTGTGGTGCCGTAGTTGGACTGCTGAATTAATTGCTAAACGTGGATTGCTGCAACTGGTTTCGTTGCAGAATTATGATAGTCCTTGTTGAGATATATGCCGTGTTCTGTATGTACTCAGCTTTAACTCACCCATATCCTTATTATGACACAAGTAGAAAACAGGTCATCCGTTCGCGTCCCCTCAGAGCATTAGTCCCGGTTGCGCCACGAACCGGGACTAATGCTAACACGATCCCGTTCGGCGGGCACGGGCCGTCTCGGTTAGGTAAGCATCGTTCGGTTTGTAACATAAACCGGGACTAAAGGTTAGGCGCCACACGTGGCAGCATACACTTTAGTCCCGGTTTGTGTTACAAACCGGTACGTATGCTCTCGCCCTTTATAAATGCAACGCCCCAGCCCTTTGCCTTCACTCTGTTTTTTCTTGGTGAAAGGTGTGAGAGGTGTGCTAGTTTTTTTCCCTATGCATGCATTCAAGGTGTTTGATGAAATGTTTGAGTGAATGATCCCGTTCAATTTCTCATAAAACAAAAACATAGAAGGTGTCCGAGACGCACTTGAGCTTTCTCCTCTTTATTTTCCTCGATCAAGGTTAGCAATCTTATCTTTTCTCTGTCATTGATACAATGCATGTGTCGATGTGAATTGGTCATTTCACTATTTATGATGTCCTGTTTTTTGATAAACTTACTTATATGATGCAGATGAACGGTCGAGAATGGATGTACGGTGACCGGCGCGTAGCCGTGTATATGAAAGGCGTGGATAAATTTATCGATGTGGCTACGGCAAACAAAGAGAATGGTTATATACGTTGTCCATGTGTTCAATGTCGGAACAACAAGGAGTACTCTTCCTCGAAAATCATTCGCGGCCACCTGATTATGAAAGGTTTCATGCCCAACTATAATTGCTGGACCAATCACGGGGAAAGAGGGGTTATGATGGAAGATGGTGAAGAAGAAGATGATGATAACAACTATCATCATATGTTTCCTGAATACAGTGATACTGCAATGGAAGACAATGGAGAGGAAGGAGGTGAATAACGGGCATCAGATGAGCCGGCTGATGAACTTGGTAGGGTCATTTCTGATGCAAAGCGAGACTGTAAAACAAAAAAAATGAGAAGTTGAAGTTAGAGGGCATGTTAGAAGATCACAAGAAATTGTTGTACCCAAATTGTGAAGATGGCAGCACAAAGCTCGGTACCACACTGGAATTGTTGCGATGGAAGGCAGAGTGTGGTCTAACTGACTCCTCATTTAAAAAGATGCTGAAAATAATGAAGCCAAAGTTTCCAAAACATAACGAACTTTCCGAGAGTACCTACGAAGCAAAGAAGACTCTTTGTTCTCTAGGATTAGATGTGTAAAAGATACATGCATGCATTAATAACTGCATCCTCTACCGTGGTAAGGAGTATGAGAATTTAGATAAATGCCCGGTATGCAATGCATTGCGGTATAAAATCAGACGAGATGACCCTAGTGATGTTGAGGGAGAGCCCCTCCGGAAGAGGGTTCCTGCTAAGGTTATGTGGTATGCTCCTATAATACCAAGGTTGAAACACATGTTCAGAAACAAAGAGCATGCCAGGTTGTTGCGATGGCACAAAGAAGACCGTAAGAAAGACGGGAAGTTGAGACACCCTGCTGATGGGTCACAGTGGAGAAAAATCGAGAGACTTCCCAGACTTTGCAGGTGACGCAAGGAACTTATGGTTTGGTCTAAGTATGGATGGCATGAATCCTTTTGGGGAGCAGAGCTGCAGTCACAACACCTGGCCCGTGACTCTATGTATCTACAACCTGCCTCCTTGGTTGTGCATGAAGCGTAAGTTTATTATGATGCCAGTGCTCATCCAAGGCCCGAAGCAACAACAGCGACATTGATGTGTACCTTAGGCCATTAATTGAAGAACTCTTACAGTTGTGGGGCAAACCAGGTGTACGTGCGTGGGATGAGAACAAACAGGAGCCATTTGATCTACGAGGGTTGTTATTCGTAACCATCAATGATTGGCCTGCTCTTAGTAACCTTTCAGGACAGACAAACAAGGGATATAAGGCATGCACCCACTGTTTAGATAAGACCGAAGGTACATATTTGCATAAATGCAAGAAGGTTGTGTACCTGGCGAATCAACGATTTCTTCCGACCAATCATTCCGTAAGAAAGAAAGGCAAGCATTTTAAAGGTGAGGTAGATCACCAGAAGAAGCCTGAACTCCCTGATGGTGATGATGTATTTGGTATGGTCAAGGACATAGAAGTAATCTTTGGAAAGGGTCCCGGCGGTCAATCAGTTCTGAACGACGTCGCTACAGGACACGCACCCATGTGGAAGAAGAAATCTATATTTTGGGAGCTGCCATATTGGAAATTCCTGCGTGTCCGCTCTTCAATCAACGTGATGCACGTGACGAAGAATCTTTGCGTGAACCTGCTAGGATTCCTAGGCGTGTATGGGAAGACAAAAGGTACACCAGAAGCACGGGAGGACCAACAAATTATGAAAGACCCAAAGAACATGCATACACAGAACAAGACGGATAAAGGGCGTCACTTAAGTCGTGCCAGCTATGCTCTTACCAAAGCAGAGAAGGGAATCTTTTTTGAAGTCCTTTACAGTATCAAGGTGCCGTCGGGCTTCTCATCTAATATAAAGGGGATAATAAATATGGTAGAGAAAAAGTTCCAAAACCTGAAGTCTCATGACTATCACCTGATTATGACGCAGTATCTTCCGATTGCATTGAGGGGGCTTCTACCGGAAAATGTTCGAGTACCCATTGTGAAGTTGTGTGTATTCCTCAATGCAATATCTCAGAAGGTAATCAATCCAGATATTCTGCCAAGGTTACAGAAGGATGTGGTACAATGTCTTGTTAGTTTTGAATTGGTGTTCCCACCATCCTTCTTCAATATTATGACGCATCTCCTGGTTCACCTAGTGGAAGAGATTGCCATTCTCGGTCCGGTATTTCTGCACAATATGTTCCCCTTGGAGAGGTTCATGGGAGTCTTAAAGAAATATGTTCATAACCGTGCTAGACCAGAAGGAAGCATCTCCAAGGGATATGGAACAAAGGAGGTCATTAAGTTTTGTGTTGACTTTATTCCTGACCTTAAGCCGATTGGTGTTTCTGACTCGCGGCATGAGGGAAGACTAAGTGGAAAAGGCACGCTGGGAAAGAAAGCAATGATATGTAGGGACGGGGATTCTTTCACTAAAGCACACTACACAGTTCTACATAATTCCACCTTGGCAGCTCCGTATATCGAGGAACACAAGAATATTCTACGCTCCAAAAACCCGAGGAAGCCTGAATCACTAATTACAGATGAACACATGAAGTCTTTCGGTGGTTGGATGCGGACACATCTCTTGAATGACACCACTGTTGGAGATCAACTATACTTGTTGGCCGTGTCACCATCTTCTACTGTATTGAATTTCCAAGGGTACGAAATAAATGGGAATACATTCTACACGATCGCCCAAGATAAAAAGAGCACCAACCAAAATAGTGGTGTCCGCTTTGATGCAATAGACAAGAATAGACAAAAGGACACATATTATGGTTACATAGAGGAGATATGGGAACTAGACTATGGAGTCTCTTTTAAGGTCTTTCGCTGCAAATGGGTCAACCTGAATGGGGAAGGGGTAAAGATAGACCAGTTGTACGGAATGACAACAATGGATCTCAACAATCTTGGTTATAGAGATGAACCATTCGTCCTAGCCAATGATGTGTCTCAGGTTTTCTATGTGAAGGACATGTCCTCTAGACCGAAAAAAAGAAAAAATATGCAAATGAATACATCAAATGATGAGCCAAAGCATCACATAGTTCTTTCAGGGAAAAGAAACATCATGGGAATCGAGGACAAGACAGACATGTCAGAAGATTATAATAAGTTTGATGAAATTCCGCCCTTCACAGTGAAAACTGACCCAAGCATTCCGTTAAGTAAAGAAGATGCTCCATGGTTACGTCTGAAGCGATCATAAGGAAGGACATATGCCAAGAAGTTCATGCTCATATTATGTAACTCTAGTTCATGTCTTTCGCGGTTTGTGGCTTCACCGAAGGATATCTTTCGCGGTTTGTGGCTTGACCGGGACTATATATAGGGGGGCCTTTAGTCCCGGTTTTGTAGTCTCAGTTTTTAATATTAATAAATGTCTTGAGTGTTAGTCCCGTTTTGTGGCTGGACCGGGACTATGAAGAAGTTGTCCCGATTCGTAATTACCATTAAGATCTGATCTCCAAACGCGCGCGGTCACATATTAGGGAGTGCCTCCATGACCAGTTTCTTGGAGATGCCGGAGGACTGGGATCCGACGGCATCTCCCTGAAACTGGTCTTAGTGGTGTCCTTGCTCTCGAAAACCATCTTGCAGCTTGTAACTTCTCTAACTAGATCAATACACCTGGGAGCTAACTAATTTCACATATTAGGGAGTGCCTCTATGACTAGTTTCTCGGAGATGCCGGAGGACTGGGCTCCGTCGGCATCTCCCTGAAACTGGCCGTAGTGGTGTCCCTGCTCTCGAAAACCATCTTGCAGCTTGTAACTTCTCTAACTAGATCAATACGCCTAGGAGCTAACTAATTTCACATATTAGGGAGTGCCTCTATGACTAGTTTCTCGGAGATGCCGGAGAAATGGGCTCCGTCGGCATCTCCCTGAAACTGGCCGTAGTGGTGTCCCTGCTCTCGAAAACCATCTTGGAGATGCCTCAAACTGGCTGGAGGACTGGACTCACAAGGATGCCTATTTATAGTACAAGCAGCTTGGCATAGTGTCGACACTAACGAAATAATGTCGACACTCACCCCTATTATTAGTGCTGACTCGTGTTTTGTCCTGGTTGGTGTCTCCAACCGGGACTAAAGGTTCATCTTTAGTCCCGGTTGGTGACACCATCCGGGACAAGGTACACGCCGCACGACATAATGTCGACACTCACCCCTATCATTAGTGCCGCCCAACTGTAGAAATCCCTCACGGGACTAAAGATGAACCTTTAGTATATTGAAAATCCAAACAATGGAAATCCTTTGCGTGGTGTCATATTATGTTACATAGTTGAAAGGAAAAATACCAGACTTGGTATATTGATCATGTTTCGAAAAAACCTTCACAAAATGACCTATCATGTTCGAGGTTTCATGGCTTTCGGTCCAAATGACCGATGTTATGTGCTGAATCACGGCATATTTTGTGATGTTGTGCCCATATTATGCATGCGTGTGTACATTGGTATGGAGAACAATGTTGCAGGAGGAAGTTTTCCTTTATGTCGCACGGAAAAGGCCTTTTCCATTTTCCGAGCGCAAAAAACGGGTCGTTTTGTGAAGTAGCCACCAAAATGCCGTTTCAGAATGCTACCGTCCCATTTTCCTAAAATACTAGACCACCTTACATGGACTATCTCCCAACCGGCACATCTCAAACCTTTTCGTCCATCCCGGGTAAAAAGGACAAATATCTGCCGAATCAGTAGGAAGTGGGTCCGGTTTGTACTACAGGTACATGATCTATCGCCCGTGATTTTTTGAAAAAATTATTTTTAGACTCGCAATATGTGGTTTCTTCAGAGATCCAATGCAAGTTCTAACGATGCTCGTCCCCTATCTTCATGCATGCCGGTTCGACCATAGTTAGAAATTCAGATAATTCAAAACGGGCATAATAAATTCAAAAAAAATCCGAACAATGAAAATCCTTCGCGTGGTGTCATATTATGTTACATAGTTAAAAGGAAAAATATCAGACTTGGTATATTGATCATGTTTTGAAAAAACCTTTACAAAATGACCTATCATGTTCGAGGTTTCATGGCTTTCGGTCCAAATGACCGATGTTATATGCTGAATCACGACATATTTTATGATGTTGTGCCCATATTATGCATGCGTGTGGACATTGGTATGGAGAACAATGTTGCAGGAGGAAGTTTTCCTTTTTGTCGCACGGAAAAGCCCTTTTCCATTTTCGAGCGAAAAAAAGCGAATCGTTTTGAAGTAACCACAAAAATGCTGTTTCAGAATGCTATCGTCCCATTTTCCTAAAATACTAGACCACCTTACATGGACTATCTCCCAACCAGGACATCTCAAACCTTTTCGTCCATCCCGGGTAAAAAGGACAAATGTCTGCCGAATCGGTAGGAAGTGGGTCCGGTTTGTACTACAGGTACATGATCTATCGCCCGTGATTTTTGAAAAATCATTTTAGACTCGCAATATGTGGTTTCTTCAGAGATCCAATGCAAGTTCTAACGATGCTCGTCCCCTATCTTCATGCACGCCGGTTCGACCATAGTTAGAAATTCAGAAAATTCAAAACGGGCATAATAAATTCAAAAAAAATCTGAACAATGAAAATCCTTCGCGAGGTGTCATATTATGTGACATAGTTAAAAATAAAAATACCAGACTTGGTATATTGATCATGTCTCGAAAAAACCTTCACAAAATGACCTATCATGTTTGAGGTTTCATGGCTTTCGGTCCAAATGACCGATGCTATGTGCTGAATCACGGCATAGTTTGTGATGTTGTGCCCATATTATGCATGCATGTGGACATTGGTATGGAGAACAATGTTGCAGGAGGAAGTTTTCCTTTTTGTCGCACGGAAAAGCCCTTTTCCATTTTCCGAGCGCAAAAAATGGGTCATTTTGTGAAGTAACCACCAAAATGCTGTTTCAGAATGCTACCGTCCCATTTTCCTAAAATACTAGACCACCTTAAATGGACTATCTCCCAACCGGTACATCTCAAACCTTTTCGTCCAGCCCGCGTAAATAGGACAAATGTCTGCCGAATCGGTAGGAAGTGGGTCCGGTTTGTACTACAGGTACATGATCTATCGCCCGTAATTTTTTGAAAAAAACATTTTTAGACTCGCAATATGTGGTTTCTCCAGATATCCAATGCAAGTTCTAACGATGCTCGTCCCCTATCTTCATGCACGCCGGTTCGACCATAGTTAGAAATTCAGAAAATTCAAAACAGGCATAATAAATTCAAAAAAAATCCGAACAATGAAAATCTTTCGCGTGGTGTCATATTATGTGACATATTTAAAAGAAACAATACCAGACTTGGTATATTGATCATGTCTCAAAAAACCTTCACAAAATGACCTATCATGTTCGAGGTTTCATGGCTTTCGGTCCAAATGACCGATGTTATGTGCTGAATCACGGCATAGTTTGTGATGATGTGCCCATATTATGCATGCATGTGGACATTGGTATGGAGAACAATGTTGCAGGAGGAAGTTTTCCTTTTTGTCGCACGGAAAAACCCTTTTCCATTTTCCTAGCGCAAAAAAGGGTCGTTTTGTGAAGTAACCACCAAAATGCTGTTTCAGAATGCTACCGTCCCATTTTACTAAAATACTAGACCACCTTACATGGAATATCTCCCAACCGGGACATCTCAAACCTTTTCGTCCATCCCGGGTAAAAAGGACAAATGTCTGCCGAATCGGTACGAAGTGGGTCCGGTTTGTACTATAGGTACATGATCTATCGCCCGTGATTTAAAAAAAAATCATTTTTAGACTCGCAATATGTGGTTTCTTCAGAGATCCAATGCAATTTCTAATGATGCTCGTCCCCTATCTTCATGCACGCCGGTTCGACCATAGTTAGAAATTCAGAAAATTCAAAACAGGCATAATAAATTTTTAGACTCGCAATATGTGGTTTCTTCAGAGATCCAATGCAAGTTCTAAATGAACCATTTTTCTTCCCGCGTTTTTTCTTTCCGCCATTTCTTCCCTCCAGTTATCTTCCTGCCATTTCTCACTATATATATATGTAGGGTTGGCCTCCATTGTCATTGCACATCTCTATACTCATATCTGCAACCTTATCACTCTTTCCCATGACTTCCACCGTAGCACTAACTCCTAGGGAGGCGGAGGCGCTTTGCGCCTCGAACTACCCCTGCCCGCCGGGCTACTGTGTCCCCGTCGGCTGGATGCTGAGCGCCGGTTGCTCCTGTCCCTCTAGGTGTGGCGCGTCGGATGACCATCACGAACCACTACTACTTCGAGCTCACGCTAGAGCAGCGGAGGAATCTTAGATGGCATCCCGACTATTTCCTGAATTGGGAAGCCTTCTTCGTGGATCGGCGTGAGAGGGCGCTCGCCAGGCACGAGGAGGACGGCCCACCTCCTCGAACTTCAACGAGGCTGTCATGGTTTACTGTGGTGGCCGACTCTCAGAGCGTCATGGCCTCAACCGACACGCTTAGCCTTGCCTCAAGTCTAGCCCACTCGTACTCAGCCTTTAAGGTTCAACTACGGCGACCCTGACGACGACAACGACGACGGCCGCGGCGAGTACGACGACTACAGTGGCGAGTATTACAGGTGTAGGCAGGAGCATGACTGAATCACTCTAAGATTGCAAAACAAGTTCGGCCAATTGTGGCTTAATCTGGCCATGTATCTTAATTTTTAGTTCTTCTATGTAACTTTGTGTTAGTTGCGTTATGTACTTTAATTCCAGTTCTATCCTAATAAAATTTTATTTCCGCCCATTATTTCCCGTCCTTTTTTTCCGCCCATTAATATATAAAAAATATAAGTTAATTCAAATCCAAATTAAAAACAGAAAATGGTTTTGAATTATTTATTCAAATCCAAACACTTTTTATGTTTAAAGTTTTTCTAAATTCCAAATTAATATTAAAAAAATATAAGTTAATTCATTTTTAATTGTAAATGGTTCATATTTTAAATGGTTACATTAATTATTTTTTAAACATAAAATGGTTTTGAATTATTTATTCAAATCCAAACAATTTTTATGTTTAAGTTTTTCTAAATTCCAAATTAGTATTAAAAAAAATAAGTTAATTCATTTTTAATTGTAAATGGTTCATATTTTAAATGGTTACATTAATTATTTTTTAAAACTGAAAATGGTTTTGAATTATTTATTCAAATCCAAACACTTTTTATGTTTAAAGTTTTTCTAAATTCTAAATTAATATTAAAAAAAAATAAGTTAATTCATTTTTAATTGTAAATGGTTCATATTTTAAATGGTTACATTAATTATTTTTTAAACTGAAAATGGTTTTGAATTATTTATTCAAATCCAAACACTTTTTATGTTTAAAGTTTTTCTGAATTCCAAATTAATATTAAAAAAATATAAGTTAATTCATTTTTAATTGTAAATGGTTCATATTTTAAATGGTTACATTAATTATATTTTTAAAACAGAAAATGGTTTTGAATTATTTATTCAAATCCAAACACTTTTTATGTTCAAAGTTTTTCTAAATTCCAAATTAATATTCAAAAAATATAAGTTAATTCATTTTTAATTTTAAATGGTTACATTAATTATTTTTTAAAACCAGAAAATGGTTCTGAATTATTTATTCAAATGCAAACACTTTTTATGTTTAAAGTTTTAGTAAATTCCAAATTAATATTCAAAAATATAAGTTAATTCATTTTTAATTTTAAATGGTTCATAGTTTAAATGGTTACATTAATTATTAAAAAAACAGAAAATGGTTTTGAATTAGTTATTCAAATTCAAACACTTTTTATGTTTAAAGTTTTTCTAAATTCCAAAGTAATTATCCTTTAAAAAACATTACAAATTTAAACCCCAAATAAAAATAAGGCAGGAACAGAGAGAAAATTCCTGAAAAAAATTTGAAAACAGGGTCATATGTCCCGGTTGGAGCCACCAACCGGGACTAAAGAGCCCTGCGCGCGCCCCTTGGGCTGATGAAAAAAAAGTGGACTATATGTCCCGGTTGGTGGCTCCAACCGGGACGTATGATCCTTTAGTCCCAGTTGGAGCCACCAACCGGGACAAAAGGTCCTTTGGTTATAACTGTTCGCCCCTTCTCCTTCTCCTTCTTCCCCGTTCCTTTTCACTCACCCGCAATAGATCGCCGCCGCCGCGAGAACAAGCGCTCGGACGCCGTCAGGCTGCCCAACCGCCGCCCCGCTATCAGCCTCCACGCGCTGCCCCGTCGTCGGACTCCACTCGCTGCCCCACCGTCGCGCCTCCACGCGCTGCTTCTTCCTTCCTCGACGATGAGCTCCGGCCCTCGACGGCGCCCGAGCCTCGCTTTTCTTACCGTTATCCCCAATCGCTTGGTGAGCCGCTGAACCTCCTCGACCTAGTATTTTCTTCCGGCGTCGCGATAGCCGCTGCTCATTGCTTCACCCGAGCTCCCACAGATGCTCGGTCAGGTTGCTCCGAACCATTAGCTAGCGGCGCTTAGGTTAGATAGGTTCCTCTCGCCGCACGGTTTGAACAGACTCCAAAGACGCTCCTAGAATCGGGAAAATTCGCCGGGCGACCACCGCCCGGCCTCGGCTGTCACAGTGACGTGCCACCACGTACACGGTGGACTCAGTGGCCTGGGCCCGGCCACGCCCTCTGGCTAGATCCAGCCTCGGTGAGAAACGCCCTGACCCCCTCCCCACTTTGCGTGTGGGGCTGCTGATGTGGCTCTGGGCCCACCAGTCAGTCTCTATGGGTAGGTTCAGTCGTGGTAACAAAAGCCCTGGGTTCTTTATGACGTCAGCCTAATGTAATAAATTATTTTATAATTCCAGAAAATGATTAAATATTGTAAAATTCATATCTTATTATTTATAAGTCAGAAAAATACAAATAATATATCAAAATGTTCAGAAAAATGAGTTCTACCTTTTTAAGCTATAATCATGCACTGATAATCAACTTTAATGACAAGTTTAATTAGAGAACTAAATCAACCCCTCTCATGTGTTTCCGGAGTTTCCCGAGTTAGGGTTTTCAACCCTCGGAACCGCGTTTAAATTGCCGAGCAAGTTTTAGGGTTTCATTTCAATGTAATTCAACTTGTCATATCATCATCCTTGTTTGAGCATTCTGCCTATCCCTCCTCCCCGACCGCCACAGCGCCTCATCTCCTCCATCGCCACGCTCCACCGCCTTCCCTTTTAGTGTGTATGTATATATTGTGTATGTATATATAGTGTGTATGTATATATTTTTATTATTGTGTATGTATATATTAGGGTTTCTCTGAATTAGGGTTTATTCGTTTTTCCACCTATGCAGAAAATATGGACCCACACGACAGAGACGAAGAAAAGGAAGAGTTGATCCAAGGTGTGATCCGCGGGGAAGAAAATTTAGATGTATCGACGTTTCTGAACAACTCCGGTGAGGGTGATCCTCTTTTTGCCGGAATAGACGACTTGTTTGAGGTTGAAGGTGTTGCCTTCCGCGAGGGAGAAGGCGATTCCTTGTGTAATCGAGAAGACGACCGCTCTGGCGAGGTGCATGTAATATAATTAATGCATTAGTTCATCATCTGCTATCTATATAGAAATAGTAACGACGATCTTTCTTCTTTTAGCCCTACGGATCGAAGAAATCTACTAAAAAGAGCATCCGAGGCCCAACCAAAAAGTTGGGAGACCATGAGAGGTTCAGGATCGAAGATGTCGCTGAAGACGGCAAACCGACGGCTCCCGAAGTTGTCGCAAACAAATTTGTGGCACAATGCGGAGTAATCGTTAGGGACTTCGTCCCGATCACCGTTCGAAATTGGAATAGGCCTGCTGATGCGGAAGAAGAGGGAACATGTTTATTTGTCCCTAACCACGCCAAAGATTTACTGTGGAAGAGGCTCATGGTTAATTTCAAACTATCGAAGATAGAGCTGGATCCAAATGCGGAGGATCCAGTTGAGGACGCCTTACAACATGGGAGAGCCATGGAGGCTAAGGTCAGGGAGTGGGCTTTGAAGAAGATGGCCTGGTGTTTCACCAACTGGAAGAAAAGAGTGCACCTTGACTATGTCGTGAAAGAGAAGACTCCCAATTTCAAGAATATTCAGTTTGAGAAGATAAAACCATTCTGGGCTGAGTTTGTGAAATACAAGACATCAGAAAAAGCTAAGAAAATGTCTGCAACGAATAAGCTGAATGCTGCTAACAAGAAGTATCACCATACTATGGGGCAAGGTGGCTATAGCGCTGGCATTCCTAAGTGGGAGAAACTTGAGAATGAACTGCGTGCTGAAAAGATCACCCTCGAGACAGACGATTGGGTAGAACGTGCAAGGAATTGGTTTTACGGGCATGGGGCACGTTGGACTCGGAAGGGAAGTGTATATATAACATACGACATAAAGAAGACCCCTTGCCAATCGAGAATATGAGAAAATTAGTAAAGGCTGTTAAAGATGGGGACTTCATTCCCGATAGAGAGAATGATGAGCTCACACTCGCCCTTGGAAATAAGGAACATGATGGACGAACACGAGGCACAAGTGGCTCCAAACCATGGAGGATTGGGTTTCCCGAAGAGAGGAAGAAATATCCTGATAGAAGCCATCAGAGGAGAAAGGACAGGGTGGAAGTTGAAGCAGATATTCAGAAAGAGCGAATGCGTATAATTGAAGAACGAATAAAGCAACAACAAGATGAAATTAACGCACTTAAAGAGCAAAGTACTACCGGCCCATCTCAGCAGCACACTGTATTCGATGCTACCGGCCTATCGAATAATCAAAAAAGCAGTGTGGCTTCCACCGAGGTCCTGGGTGATGACAATGGCGATGACGATGGTGCACCGACGATGGCTCCTGTTGGCTACCCAGTGGATGATATCACAGAGATGACACACTGTGATCTACATGTCAAAGTTGTGAACATATCAATGAAGGTGGCGGTCGGCTATGCCTTACCAATTGGACCCACGCCAACTTACTACTGTTGTCCGGTTCCAGAGGGCTACGCTGTTGTCGGGGTGGATGAAATCATGCCCACCTTTGAAGTTTTGGATCTTCACTACCCTGCAGGTGACGGGGATGTGACTGTACTGGGAGACGCAACAAACGTCACCATTCTATGGCCAAAGGAATGTATCGTGCTTCGAAATCACATGCCAAGGCCATCTTCGCCGTCGCCTCACCCGTCTCCAGCGAGGTCGTCATCGCCCGCCTGGCCGTCTTCGCCCGCCGCTTAACCAATCTCCTCGGCAGCCATCGCCGCGCCAGATAAAAAGCGTAAGCGTACCGCTAATCTGCGTCGTGGTAAGCGATCGCCGAAACGTAAACAAGAGCCTCTTCTAAAAGTACCAAAGGTTCCTCCCAAGTGAGCTTATGACTGTACTGAAGAGGAGACTGCGGCGATCATTGATGCGGAAATGACAGCGTATTTCTCTAAGCTGAGGCAGCCGAAAGAGCCAGAATTCCCCAGCACCAAAGAAGATTGAAAATGCTAAAGACTCTTCATCAACCCGAGCCAAAGCTATCATCGGACTATGAGCGTTCTATTCTCAAGTCACATGCGGCACAACAAGCCTCGAAAAGCAGTACTGATGCAAGCGAGAAATCTGTTGCCCAGCTCGGAGAACAAGCAAAACAGTCTTGCGCCCCTCTCAAGGTGATTTCTCATACCAATGTGGGGTCGAGCAAATATGCGGCCGAAGAGCAGTATGATCCAGAGGTAGTTGCACAATACGGAGAAGCTGCCGCTTCTCAAGGTATGAGTATTGCCCAAGATTTATCGCTTAGAGTACCTCCCGTGTGAAGTAGCATACAAATACCAGTACGGCAAACCTCTCGTCAAACCTGAGGAGGTAAATAATCTTCCAACAAAAATGCGAAGATTACATAACTGGTACCTGCATGCCACAAAGGCCGGGGCTAACTGGATAGTGCTGAAGGTTACAAAAAAGCATTATGGGAAAGAAATAGATGACATGATATCCATTGAATTTGATGAACTATTTCAATTATTCAATCAAGACGCCTTGGACAAATCGATCATCAGTGCCTATTGTCTGTAAGTGCTAATTCTGTAATTAATTTAGTCTCCAGCTATCTCACCTTATTTATTGCACGTATAAAATCATATTGTAATATGCAGAATGAAGATTCTCGAATGCAGCAGAGGACAAATCTATGACATTGGCTTCATTGACCCATATTGGGTTCATCAAGCTAATCTCTAAACAAGCCCCTAGGATACGGAGGATAATATAGTACACACGTTAAGGTTTCAAGAAACTAGAAGAGAAATACTTTTTCCTTACAACTTCGAGTGAGTGTTATTGTCTTGTATATACTTTCTATTTCGCTTACTCGATGTTAAGTATATAACTGATTAGTTATGCATTCGCAACTTCCACTATATTCTGTTAATCATTCAACTTGACAAAGGGCGTGTACTAGTCATGGACTCGAAACATAAACCCCTTGAGCAGTGGAAGGACATGCAGATGCTTCTCCAGCGGTAATTCTAATCATTATGACACTATATCGGCAACGTTCGTGAATTTTATGATATCAAGTAATTAGTAACTTATTTTATTCGTTTTCTTCGCCGGGCAGCGCTTGGAAACGGTTCACCAACAAGGCTAGGGGTGTTTGGAAAGCGGAGCTTACATTTGAAGCACTAAATGTAAGCACCACTAGCTATATCCGCGCATCTCTTTGATTCTAGTTTTGATACAGTTATTATCATGCTTGATTATTATTTTGATTGAACTATGTTCTCGTAAAGTGCCTGACGCAGGGACCAGGTAACAACCTATGTGGATACTATGTTTGCGACTTCATCCGGCAGACGTGCGATGAGAAGGGCAGAAATTTAGAGCAACTCCACGTACATAAACAATTTCTATAGTTTTTAATTACAATCAAATTGTGTTTAGTTTCATTAATATAGGCTGACTCCTTTTTTAAATCAGATCGAACGTCTACGAGATGGTCTTCTGTCAAAGGATTGCGTACGAGCAATTCAGGAGGAATTGGCGGGATTCTTGGATGCAGAAGTCCTAGACCCAAAAGGAGAATATTGTTCAGCTGTGTATAGACAATAGGGATTGTAAAAAGAGCAACTTTTTTATGTAGTGCATGAACTCGATCCGTGTATCGAATGTAATATTGTCATGATGATCTTGTGTAATATAATGGTTCCTTCATTGATGAGTGCAAAACACTAAATAAATAATAAAACAACCTAAATAAATCCTCTGCCACGGCACAAAAAATGGCGAAAATGCTGCCGTGGCAACAAAAGTTGCCAAAATGAATTCTCTGCCATGGCAGAGAAATGTGTCAAATCTCTGTCGCGTCAGAAGGTTATTTGTCCCGGTTACGAACCGGGACGGTTGCCCCACCCCCCCCCCCCCCCCCCTTCGCCCTCTGACGTCGCCACGTGTACCCCTATTTGTCCCGGTTGGTGGGGCAACCGGGACTAAAGGTTGGGGCTTTAGTCCCGATTGCCCCGTCCCGGTTGGGTAACCGGGACTAATGCCCCTTACCAACCGGGACCAATGAGGCGTTTTCTACTAGTGTGATGGACTCATCTCTTCTTGAAAAGTTGCAACTGAATTTTTTTACTGGTTAATGGCCATGGTGTGCTAATGGAGTTTCTGTTTTACTTTTCGATGTGCGGAAGTTGGATAATACCCACTTTAATCTGTGGAGAACGAGAGTACATGGATAGATTTCCATGGTCTTGTCTTCTGGGGATGGGTTTGTGTGGCCTTGACTAGTCCTCTTTACAAGAACACAACAAATATCTGTACCTCCTTTTGTTGACAAGAATATTTTGTTTTCGTTGTAAATCCACACCATGGATCGAAGGTTCTTTTGCGGGTAAACCAAATCTTGGATAGAAACTACAAGCATCTCATCAATAATAATAACCACATAATTATGGTATTGCAGTTATTTAGCACTGAAACTATATGTACCATTTGTCTGAACTGTTATCAAAATGACTGTACTTCACTAGCTGTAGTCTGAACCATTGATTTCTGGATGACAGCACAAATATATACTGGTGTTTTAAACATCATTTGGGGGAATAAATATACCACATTCATAGAGCCACTGTCTCTGAAAGCCTCTATGTTTGCAGGACTAGTGTCGTACTTCTGTATGGCTATTGTCTTGGTAAGCAGAAGGCGGTTATTGCAATACAGCTACATAGCAGGACATGTGTTGCATACCACTAAACTTTTTAGTTAATACTGCAGGATAGTAATCCGTCAATAACTGCTGACTCTGAATGTTCTTCATTTTTTTTTTTGTATGAGAATGAAGAATCTGAAGTTTGGCAGGATACATTTTTAAATTTGGCTGTTTCAGTTTCAGGTAATCGTTTGCATACTTTTATTCGGATGAAGTAGTATCATGATTGGCTGTTCCAGTTTCAGGTAATATTTGGCTGTTTCAGTTTGAGGTAATCGTTTGGCAACTCTGCAAGCACCGCAATGGCATCGTGTTCAATGGCGACACGCCTTGGCTCCCTGCGCTGCGCAGCCGGTTCTTTGGAGGGTTTGGATCCCGGTGATCGCTCTAAATGCAGGGAAGCCCAGACACAGAGCCCGCTCTAAAAAACCTCCCTCTCTACTACTGTCTCTGTTTCAAAGTATAAGATGTTTTAGATTTGTGAAAAAAATGTATGTAGACATGTTTTAGTGTCTAGATTCACTCTAAACCTGAGTAAACCTACATACTAAAAATAGTCTAGATACGTTGCTTCACAAAAATAAAACATTTTATATTTTAAAACGGAGGGAGTACTACCAACTCACAAGTACACTAAGAGGAGGCCGCTTTAAAAGGCTAAGTAAAGCTAGCTCCTCCTCGTTGCTTGATTTTTTTTTAGAAAGGAGCATATATTAATATCAGATGATACCAATTACACCCAGCCTCTGCAACAACGTATTGCCCTAGCGGCCACATGGATATACACAGCCAAAAAAGAAGAAGAAGAATTACAAAAAATAAAAGTCCCGCTATAATGACTTATTCATTGAAACAACAGTACTACCACCACCAAGACAGCACCAGAAGTCCAGCTTCTCCAAAAATGACGCCTCCAAGAAGGGAACAGTGCACAAACACCGTCATCGCCCGATCAAAGATCTAGGTTTTCACCCTGAAGAAAGTCCGTGCTCTCAAAACTGTACCTTCAACAAGACCATTGTCAGGCACAACCAATTAAGGCCAGACCCTGGGTTTTCACCCTGAGAGGTAGGACCATGAACCTCTTCTGTGCAGTCGCTCCCACTTGCATGCCACTGCTCCAATTCACAAGTCACCTAGCTAATTTATCATCACCATCCAGACTCGAACCACCATTGCCTGTCCTCAGATCTCGGTCTCCATGACTTTCTCCGTCAGCACCATGGAACGAGAACATGCCCCATGATAATAATAGCCAACAAAGCTTCAAAGCACACCCTCTAAAATCAAACGGCCAGGATAAAACATGGGTGCGTACGACCGAATTCAATCCTTCCAGCAAACTCACGGCATGATAGCACTTATGGAGTTCGCCGACGGAGCCTTTCGAAACACGACACAGAAACCAGATCAATGGAGACCAACATCTGACAGATCATCGTCTTGGCTTGAGAGGGATCCAGGACCACCTCCTTTATTGAAATCGAGCCAGCAGTCCCCACGCCATCCACCGGAAACTAGCAGGATCCGCGCAAGATGGCAAGACCATCCGATCGACCATTCCGACGAAGAAGGAGGCCACCACCACCATGCCGGGGCAGATGCCCCAAGCGTCCTAGTGTCACGGACAAGGCCCAGGTCACCTGGGCGCCGGCTTCAAGTGATAGCAGTAATCTTGAATATGTGTTTTAGGTAACGTGTAGTCCTAGAGGTGAGTACGTGTCCTAGTCTAAGTCAAGATAGTACTAGATGAGTCGGTTTTATAATTTCCTAGCGGTAGAACGTACTTGCTGTTGGTATCCGTGTAGTGCTAGAAAACTAAGTACGAGTCGGTTAGTTTTTGTTTGTCTGATCCGTGTATATATACATGGACGTCTGCTTGAGTATGTAACACCGTGTGAGTTTGAGAAAAAAATAAATAAAGAAAAATTCAAGGGCACGATACGTGCCCATGGCCATAAGTTTTTTCGAGCATGTTTGTTCGTGTAATTTGATGTGATCGATCTGTGGGAATTCCAACAATTGGTATCAGAGCGAGGTCGAAGATTTGAAGCCACGCTTGCGTAGGGGAGGCGACCCTACTAGCGCCTAGAGGCGGGTGACCGGGTGGAGGCGGCGAGCGATCATCATTCGGAGGAGCGACAAGGAGGAAGACGGTGGGCGAGGTGTCGTCGGCAAGGTGGTGGATGGGGATGATTGTTGATGAGTGCGGTGGTACCGGGGTGTGGTGTTGGAGAATCTTGTCAAGATCGTCGTCCGGGAGAGTATGAGTCACGGAGTCATGGTCATGCGGGTTAGCACGTTGAGTCAGCGTCATGTTCGTGAGTCGCTGTCGTGTCCAAGTGCTTGTCTATGTGAGGATCCGTTGCAGTTGAAGCGTGTCACGTCGTGTTGCTATCTGGTGCTAGTGCGACCAAGGGTCTCGACGTGAGGATGAAGCTCAAGCGTATAGTGGGATAATGACCAGTGAAGGGGGGCCTCTTCAATGAGGACCTGTCTTTATATGGGATGGTGTGTGATCCATTGGCATGCGTGCGTCTGGGGTGGCCTATGGTGTCCGTCTGATAGCGGCGCGACTGAGAGTCTGGATCATACGTTGAGTTGAGTCAAGGGGTCGTGAAGCTGCAAGGAGTCAAGATTAGGGGGAGCATGAGGATGACAAGCTCAGGATTAGGAGGAGATTGTTAGCAGTAATCTTGAATATGTGTTTTAGTAACGCTATAGTCTTAGAGGTGAGTACATGTCCTAGTCTAAGTCAAGATAGTACTAGATGAGTCGGTTTTATAATTTCCTAGCGGTAGAACTACGTGATGTTGGTATCCGTGTAGTGCTAGGAAATTAAGTACGAGTCGGTTAGTTTTTGTTTGGCTGATCCGTGCATATATACAGGGACGTCTGCTTGAGTCTGTAACACCGTGTGAGTTTGAGAAAAAAAAAAGAAAATTCAAGAGCACGATACGTGTCCGTGGCCATAAGTTTTTTCTAGCAGGTTTGATCGTGTAATTTAATGTAATCAATCTGTAGGAATTCCAACATCAAGGCCAACGTACGGGATAGATCGTGGCTAGACCTAGATCCCCGCCGCCGTCTGCCGTCATCTGGACCGAGGATCACCGGCCGCCGCTCGCCGCAACACCGCCACCAAACCAGCTGGGACGGACGCCGCCGCCTTCCTGCCAGATCGCGATCAGAGATGAATATTTGATGCAAGATCGAGACAGAGTCACATGACGGAGCAGGCGTTTGGGTTCTCGTCGCTGCAGGCCTGCGGATCCGGCATGTAGTACGGTGGGGGCTGGTACTGGTAGTAGCTGCCGCCTCCGGCACTTGGTTGTTGGTTGTAGTAGCGGCTCGCGTTGGCATTGCCACCGTAGGAGTTGTCGTAGCTAGGCCGCTGCGGGTACACGTAGTTCGGAGCCCAGTCCGGCAAGGGCACGTCTCCTGCCGCAGCAGCTTTGTTTTTCGGCTTCTTCTCACCATTGCCGATGCGGCCGTTGTCCTTGTTGTCATCTTTCTTGCTGGTGGGTGCGTTGGACGCTGCCGCCGCCTCGGTTCCTAATTTCTCCTTGTCCTTGTGCACGTCAGCTGCTCTATCTGACACCACGGCCTCCACATTTCGCCTGAGCTTGTCCTTGAGGTACACCACCATGGCGGCGACGTCCATGGTCCCCACGACCTGCACCTCGTCCTTGCCAATGTCTTCCACCACCACATCCTTCACTCCTGGAGCCATACACACACACACACATATAAGGAAAGAATGTCAATTTTGATTCCAAAAAACAGAATTAATAGCACAACAGACATCGAATTCAAAGAGGAAAACTGGGGAATTATAGTGTTATATTTATATATTGTCCGATCGAATGGAACCGAACCTTTGATTTTGCGGATGCGTCGCCTGACTTTCTTGGCGCACTCGTCGCAGTGAAGTTGGATTCTGAGCAGCACTGTCATCTCCTGCGAAGCGAAAGCAAACTCAGAACAGGGGCAGATTGCTAAATGGAGGTCAGTGTGAACAGCGAGTAGTAGTTGCGTGCGTGGGGATGGGATTGCCTCTTGTGTACCTACTACCTTTCTAGGAGCAGAGGAGAGTACATTGTTGGGATTCGTCTTCAGCTCTTCATCCCACCGCTTCTCAAGATTCTTCTTTTGCTCGATGGTATCCACACCCTTGTCAGAATTCTTCTTCTGCTCGTCTCCTTTGCCGCCCTTGTCAGCATTCTTCTTCTGCTCATTGTCTTTGCCGCCATTGTCAGCATTCTTCTTCTGCTTATTGTCTGTGCTGCCATTGTCAGGATTCTTCGTCTGCTCGCCACCACCTCTTCCTTTTTCAGAGTTATTATTCTTTGGCTCGCTGCCTCTTCCGCGCTTGTCGACATTATTCATCTTCTCGCCTCCTCCTAACCCTTTGTCGGAATTCTTCGCCTGTACATGAAAAACAACTTGACTGAGCACATGAAAATCAGAAACAAAATAATCCTAGGTCCACACAATATTTGAATAGCAATAAACGGGAACAGGCACTCCTTGAATTAACTTCAAATGACCACAAGGAAATACAGACACACTACAAGAACACACCCTGTGTCTCAGGGTGAAGAGCAATCATTGCCGCCCACGGCACTGAACCCATCTGTCAAAAGACTCAAGATGACTGAACAGACGTTACCACATGTACAACACATGCAGCTCGACAAACTATTGATTGTTACCTGTGTTGCTAATTATATCTATTTGATGCTCAAACCTATCAATGTTGGACTGAAAACCTTTAAAGCTAATAGTAATATGAAACTAGATGTAATATGTATAAAAAGGTTCGAGTGCTGAAACTGGGATGTACGAGTAAAACAACCAGTGTAACGTGACTCCTAGCCATATTAGTCGAGGACCGAAGCACATGGACCCGAGTGGCATCTCTAGCAACTCTCAGTTACTTTTTTTTTATAAAGTGTGCTTTTTATTTAAATAGTTTAAGCATTATATCTGTAAACTCTCATTTTGACATACCTGATTACTTTCCACTTGACGAAGCCTATCAAGTATATTTCGTACACTAGCTGGTCTGTCCATTGGATTGAATTCTCTGCACTCTAAAGCTGTCACGTAGCATACTTGAATTTGTTCGCATAGTGTTTCTTGTTTTGATCTCTCTAGCCTTCCACTCCAACTTTCGATTACCTAGAATATAGCAGTTGCGAGTTATGGTCTATGAAATGGACAAGCAACATCTTTATATATAGGAAACTCAAATATGTACAGCTAGTATATAATTACACTCAAGCATATAACTAACAATAGAATTCTCCACAAAGTAAACCATGTCCAAATAGCTAGATTCAACTCAACTGTATGTGTAACATATGCGCATTCAGGTTGACCAAAACAGGTAGAAATAAAAGGTGAAATCATTCTTGGAAATGGTAACCTATGCGATTATCTTTACTGGTATGTCTTTTTATTTTATTTTATTCACGTGCATCCAAATTGTATGTGTGTGTGTGTGTAGAGGAGGGCAGGAGGGTGGGTGGGTGGGGGTGGTTGTTCATTCTTTTGCAGCTATATTGCATCTCAAACTGAAATATAATGAAAATATGCAAAGTACAAGCACAATCATTATCTTGAAGGTGATCCTTCTTAGGCAACAATGGGAAATTGAGGTTTTGGCTTTGTAACAATGCCATATATTATTCTTACATCCTCGGTAGCTTTATACCCCTTCTGTCCGGTCAATATTTCTATGATAATAACACCAAGACTATATATGTCAACGCCTGCGTGCAATGACTCCCCCTTCCCAACACTCTGGGGCGATATATCCCCTGTATGCAAATATAGAAGGTATGATCAATTATTATAATGTAAAAATAGTGTGAAATTTAAATCAGGAAGCAGAAGATGCAGAGCTTTCAAGAGGAGTTAGCTAGCTTACATTGTTCCTTTTACAGTTTTGGTAACATCCCGACTCTGATTTTCGTTGAAGCATCTTGACAAGCCAAAATCCGTAATTTTTGGTGTCATGTTATTATCGAGTAGTATATTGTTAGGTTTCAGATCCAAGTGAACAATATGATTTTCATGAAGGTTCTGTAGACCCTCACATATCCCTTTTATTATTTTGTAGCACATGCCCCACTCACGACGTGGATCTACAAAAGGGTCAGAGAAACCGGGTTTATAATGTAAGATACCTGATATCTTAACTTTTGAAAATAAAATGATATTTATGACACATACACATTTTTTTCTATAGGAAGTAAAGGGCATAATGAAGAACAAAAGTTACGGGCTACATGGTCATACCGATGATGTACTTATCGAGACTCCCTTTGGTTATATATTCGAAGCAAAGTAATCTTTGGTGGACATCTGCCATGATAAGTTTCCCGTCGTGCCTTAAAATATTTCCATGTCTATTAGCACAATATCCGAGAAATCTTACTACATTTTTGTGCTTTACCCGCATTAGACATTCAATCTCTCGATGAAATATATATTCATCCATATAAGAATCGGTCAACTTCTTCACAGCGACCACCCTATCACCAACTATTCCCTGTCAATCAGAGGTGTTAGCATAGCATCCGTTTGAGTTTATTTATCAAATCAAACGTGTTGCATGTATACCTTGTAAACCACTGCAAACCCACCATATCCAATCTCCTGGTCTTTAGAGAAACCACCTGTGATGTCCTCCAAAAGTGATAATGGTAGGGCCTTGGGCTCTGCAGTTTCATCAAGTACCAACTGCTCTAGGTCACTTCGTGCAGTACTAGCTTTATGTTCCATCTACCGTTGATATGTACTCCCTCTGTTTCAAAATATAAGATGTTTTAGCTTTGTGAAGCTAGTGTATCTAGACCTCTTTTGTAGGTTCATTCCGAACTTCTCCGAACCTATCTACTAAAAGATGTCTAGATACATTAGGTTTACAAAGTAAAACATCTTATATTTTGAAACAGAGGAAGTATGTAATTATTCACGTGAGAATAAGAGAAAACTCATTATGCGTGTATGAGCATATAGCTAAAAAAGGCAATACTGGGTTTGCTAAATAATGAAGTAATATTGATATACAGTAGCGATGGAGAAGACCACTTCTGCAAGAGCCAGCAAATCAACCTACATGATATATACATCCCATGCAAGATCTTTTCGACGGTAAGAAATCGGTAAAATTGCTTCCTCTACAAGCTGCCTTAGTTGAATGAAAACAAAAGGCACACTTATCATCTTAGATTGATCAAACTTTATAACTTGCCTTTTTTTTCTTTTTATGCAGTAGACTCTCCTACTGGTTCAATTAAAACAAGTGCCCAGTTAGTGAGGTAGCTAATGAAGTAACATCGATCCATATTGTACAAAACAACTTAAGACATGTACTTATGGATGACAATCTTTTAATAAAAGGTTGTGTGCATCAACCGATGCAGAGGCCGGGTTCAATACCCCCTTTCAAGAAAAGAACAACTTAAGACATGTTATGCAAATAGGTAGAAGAAGAGAAATTTTGGTACATGACACCGTTACTTTCTATCATTTGCCGAAACTCACCATCTAATTGTGTCTTTGTCATATATCATCAGAATTTTGTGGCATATTTGCCAGAACACACTGTATGGCTAAAATGGAAAGTTTGACACATTTTCTTCAAAGCTGACCATAGCAACCAGGAGAATGTGCCAAACTTCCTGTTTTTGGCCACACGGTGTGTCCTGGCAAATGTCACATAAAATTGTAAAGGTACATGATAAGGATACAACAAGATGGTGTGTTTCGGCAAACGACAGAAAATAACGATGTCCTGTAGCAAAATTTTCCATCTGAACCCTCCTGGTTACGCACCACTTGGATTGATGATGAATCTGAATATGGAGAAGAACGAAAAGGAAAGGAATTAATGATTACTAGTACCTGAACAAGCGCTTGCTGCTTGCTGCCTGCCTGGTGAAGGCGATCGAGCTTCAGAAGAGAAGGAGAAAGAGAAGGAGGAGAAGAATGGGGGATGTGGTATCAGGTCAACAACGCATGGAGAGAAGGGTTACAATGCTTTGTAATAGTTGAGATGCCTCTAGATTATCTATCCCCACATAAGACCACAACGGAGAGGCCCCGCTGCTGTTAATTCTTACGCGGAGTTGTTGAGTCCATTGCCAGAATCAATTAAAAGAAGAGGGGATGGACGGAGACTTACTACCAAACCTGTACCAGCGAGTCAACAAGGAACAAAGAAAAAGGTTTGTTCGTGAGGCTAACTCCAAGGCATTCCGTGTTGGACGACTCAAACGCGGTGTATGTTTAAGAGCATCTCGAGGTTCTATATTAGCACGCTGCAAATGTCAGATATAACGCGCTCGACGGAATATGCACGCTATTTTTCCCGCGTCTTTCGCCAGAAGCGCTAAACCTGCGCTGCAAAATACAACACACAAACATGTCTAGCCAGACGTTGCAAAATACAGCACGCACACAGAAACGCACACATTGCAAGATCTAAAAAATGTTTCATAAAACATTTAGAACGAATAGAAAATAAACAGATACTAAAACTGACATCTGCGCGTTACAGAAACTAGAACTATTCCCCATCGTCGGTGGTGGTGTCGTCGGACTCCAACCACATGTCATCCCACCGCGGATCCTCGTCCGGGATGGTGGTGTCGTCGGGCCTTCGATTTGCGCGTTGATGAACTCCTTGCGCCGTCGGCGGTCCGCGCGCGCCGCCCTTTGCTCGGCCCTCCTCACGACGTAGAAGTTCACCTCTGCCTGCACGTCGTGTGGGAACTGGCAGCACCACTCCGCCATGGCGTTCTCATCGCGCTCCGCGATGGCGAGGAGCCGCTGCAGCGCGCGGTGTCGGCGGTGGTCCTCCTCGGTGATGAGCGCGGGCGTCAGCGCGAGGAACTCCGCCTCCGTGAGAGACTCCGTCTCCAGGAAGTTCATCTCGCGCCGCGGGCGGCTGACACGCCACGCCGCCGCGTCGTATGTGCAGGCGGCCTCCTCCGACGACTCGTACGTGTCGAGGGTGAGCGTAGAAGGTGCCGTTCGGGCGCGGGCGGACGCCACGGAAGCCTGAAGCGGAGGGGCGGCGAGGCGGCATGTTGGCGGAGCGGTGGTGGAAGGGAAAGCGTGCGCGTGGCGAAAGAGGAAGGGAGAAGAGCGGCGCTGAACTTTTCGGAACTGCGTGCGTGGCGGTTGGGCGCGGGCGCCGCAGGTAGTTTATAGCGCGTGCTCGAGTTGGTGCGGCAAATCTCTCGCGCGAGATAGCGCAAAGTGGCGCGCGCGGCAAAATATCTAGCACGCGTGCTATTTTCCCACCGCCGCTGAGTGCGCTCGGGGGTAATTTTTTTTGTTATTTTAGCACAACGCTATTTTAGCGCTGCTTTTGGAGATGCTCTAAGCATTAAAGCAAAGTAATTGACAGTAAGGGGCTATTTTGTTGAACTTATAAATCTGATTTTTAAATTGTGGTTTATAAATCATAAAAGCAACTAAATAGCTGTTTTTTATTTGGGGTTTTGATTTTTAACTGAACATAGTTGGCAAAATCACTTCTTTAGTTGCTTTCGTGGCTATAAGACAAACAAAAACCACAAATAAGCTCAACCAAATACTACCTCCATTCCAGGGCTTAAGGCGTACACGAAGCAAAGTTTGATCGAAAGAATTGAACAACAAAATCTTAATTATATTGTATATAATTAGTATCGTTGGATTCGTATTGAAAAATACTTCCTAGTGATACTAGTTTTATACCAAAATTCTTTACGTATTTAGAGTAATTCTTGGTCAAAGAAAAAACACGCAAAACGAGAATGCCTTAAGCCCTGAAATGGAGGGAGTAGTCCCTAAGACTAGTCACAATGGGGAGTATCATATAGTAGTATCATGTATATGATACTAGTATATGATACCATCTCCACAATGCATAGTATCATGTAGTAGTATCATAGTATTAGTGTATTTATTGTTTTTTAGAATCTCAATGTAAAATTGTGTACAAGATTTATTTGAGATTATTTTTTCTAGTTTGATGTGCTATGATATCGTATCTACCTATGATACCAATACAATCTCTTTCATCATTAATTGCAGTGATACATAAGCATTTTGCATGCATGTAGTGCATGATACTACCTATGATTCTCCCATTAGGGCTAGTCTAAGAACTAATATTCCCTCCGGTCCGGTTTATCAGATGCCGTTGAAAAAGCATGCAATTTCAAAATCCACCTAGCACTAGACGTGTTCAGGGCCGGCGCTGAGGGGCCGCCACCCTGGCATTGGCCAGGGGCCCACGGCTAGAGGGGGCCCAAAAATTTGTACCATGTACTTCCTTTGTATGCAGATAAATGTACTTCTAATCTTGTTCTAAGTCAAAGTTAATAACGTTTGACAAATTTTTATAGAAAAATATAGTGATACTTATGAATCTAAATTATTACCAATAGATGTGTTTTAAAATTTAGTTTTATGATATGTTAATCTGATGTACTCCCTCTGATCCATATTAGTTGTTTTGGATTTATTAAAATTTGGATGAACCTATATACTAAATAGTGTCTAGATTCATCCAAATTTAGACAAAGTTGAGCCAACTAATATGGGTCGGAGGGAGTAATATATGTTGCTATATTATCTATAAAGTTAGTCAAATTTAATAAACTTTAACTTGGCTAAACGCTAGACGTACAGGAAGATGTATATATATACGGGTATACATCTGGTTCCCACGACGCGAGAAACGAGTAGGTCAAAAAGGCTCACTACGACACGAGGCACAAGGCTTACGAGTTACAATACGTTACGACGCTGGCCGCATGGGTTACAATGCGTCGCGAATTTATGATCTCCCTTCTCTTCTCTTCTCCTCGACTATTCGAAAATCGGCCGGACTCCGTGCCTTGATCTCTAGGGCCCTACCTCCCTGACTCGATCGACGATCGCAGATTCGCAGGTCATCTATCGTCTATCGGGGATCACCAATTCACCAGCGGCAGGCTCTGATCCTCACTCCTGACTTATTATCATTGGAATTATTTCTTATTTGAGGTAATCAAACCAGCAACAAATACTATTTATTATATTTTAAGAATAAAATATTTGGTTGGATGTTAACTTTTATTTTAAAAGTGCCAGTAGATACATATATAATGATTTTTTCTAATATGTCTCTATATACGTTAGCCTTAAGGGCCTATGCCGCCGACTTTGCCTAGGGCCCTGAAAAACATAGAGTCGGCCCTGGGCGTGTTAGCATTAATTGTGTTCCCGTCGTAATCAGGGCGTAACCCCTCCTCTCGCGGAGTAATCTCTTCCCCTGCCTTCCGTCTTCTCTCCCTCCCCTGGAGTGTGAACGGTATTTTATATGCCACTAAATGTGAAAGCATTTCTGCATGCCGAAGGTGTGAGGTTGACCAATACATGGAGGATGAGCGCTTGATTGCTTGGCAATTCCTTTTAGAGATAAAATTAGAAATTAGGAAATCACAAAGGAAAGGTGTTCGTGACGTACGTTGGTTGGACTCCCTGATTACTTCACCAGAGAAAAAACTAGCGATGGCATGTCTTTTTATCTACCAATCAGCAACTACTTAGGTCTCAAGAGAAATCTCGTACGTCTAATAAATCAGATTAGAGGGAGTATAATAGTCTACTCTGTTTTAAAATATAAGATGTTTCAGGTTTGTTAAAAAAATATATTTAGACTTTAATGTGTAGATTCACTCTAAACATGAGGTGAACCTACATACTTAAAAAATAATTTAGATACATTTGTTTTATAAAGCTAAAATAACTTATATTTTAAAACGAAAGGAGTAATTATAAGAGTTTAAATATTTACATCATTGCTGAGCAGAAGAAGAGAAAAGAAAAATGCTCATCGAATCTCGTGCACAGATGAGCTCCTTTTCTGGACCACTCGTTTTCGTTGAGATTCGTAGTATCGTGAAGCCTGCAGCCGTGGGCCCACCTCTCTGCACATGTATTACTGTGTCCCATGACTGACGGACGTTATTTTTTTTATTTTTTTTGCGAGAGGACGTTAATTATTTTGGCAAGGAGAAGCAGCATGAGCCGGGAGTTGGCGCCGGCTGGGGTGGTCGTTGAGAGGGACACCATGGCAAAGGCATGAGTTGACGAGGTCGAGGCGACGACCGCTGGCTGGGGGCAGTGGAAACTCCGGTGGCAGCCGCACGTGGCGCAGAGCAGAAGCTGACCAGAGCACCCCGGGTAGAGCAGAAGCTGACCCCCATCTCAGCTGGAGAGAAGAGGAAAGGTAACAAAAGAGAGAAGCGAGCCCCCCTCGCTGAGTCCCCGTACCCTCTCTCTCCCTTTCCTTTGAGAGTCGCCTGGTGCTCCCCGGCTCCTCTCCCCCTCATCTCCGGCGGCCTAGCCGGCCGGAGAGGGTGGGGGGGAGGAGGCCGGCCCCTCCTTGTCCATAGTAGCGGTAGGTTAGATAGGTTGGCTTTTTCCCATGTGGAGTATGGCGTGATGCCGAAGGGGAGATGGTTGCCGGAGCATGCGAGCTGCGTCCGGTGCCTGGTGGTGGTGCTGCTCCTTCCCATGGCGCTCTGGAGGTCGGAGCCGGAGATGGGACGGAGGGGAACTGCGGCCTACCCTCTAAATAAGCTCAAGGTCGCCTCAGATCTTGCCATGGTGACCTCCGGTCCTCTTCTCTTGAGTCACCAAGGTGGTGAAGCGGGAGTTGGGATTGGATTTGTTGCTTGTGCTTGATCTTGGGGCAGTGCAGGCTGCAATATCTTGGTGTTCTTCCTCAGTAGCTCTTCAACGGCATCTTGCCGCGCTGCTGCTGACTTTTCTGGCCGAAAGGGGGCCATGCGGTGATCCGGCGTTGGCACAAGTCCGACGTCGACCCAGTTATTCCTCCCGGCAAGCACGCCAAAAGGGAGGCAACTCCAGCTCCAGTGTGGCATCTCATGGCGGCGTCGTCCCAAGTGGTCTAGTCCCCGGTGGCGACGTTGCTGGCCGCGCGTGGAAGCTTCTCGTCGGCGATTCCAGACGGTGGTGGTGGACTCGATTGCTTTTTTCTTATCTTGTCCAGGGTCCTTTTTGTGAATTGCAGGAATGTGGTTGTATCTTTTATTTTCTGGATAGTTCCTGTGTAAGCCGTAAGCCAACGCTCAATATAAATGCAGCTGTGTAGGTCTTTCGGGACCTCTCTTTGTTCAAAAAAGTAAAATCTCAGCTGGAGATGAGCAGAATCCACAGGAAACTGTTTCTGTATCTAGCTAGTACATAATTTTGGGTCATTTGTACCATTGGTCGAGCATTTTTCTTTCCGGCAAAAGTACCAACTGAAAGCTTTTGTCCAATCAGGAAACGGGTGCATATGTTCTGGTGAGCCAAAACACCTTGTCCAACAAACTCTGCCTACTAAGACTTGCACACCAAGGTTCTGACTTCGTCTTGCTCCGTGACTCCGATGGCTTGTTGACCGACTCGTGTGTAAGTCTTTTTTTTTTTGAGCGAAAAAAAAAAGATTCATGTGTAAGTCAGTCCATGTCATCTGGTGTGACCCCACTAGGGAGGGAGGCCATCGGTCTCCTGTTGGCCTCAATTGTGTGGGCTTACCCTGTTCTGTGAGCGATCTTCAACTCGTCGGCCTACCTCTTTTGATATTTTTCCTCGTCATATCTAACGCGCTAGTAGTTGACCGGCTAAAGATGCAGACATGGAACAAATGGGATAAGTTGGATCCACTTCCACATCTCTGTTCTAACCACTAAGCTCACATTTTCGTTATTAATAAATTTATTTTATTAATAAAACCAAATCCCATTTAGTCTAGAGTCTAGAGTCTAGAATAGTAAATATATTTGCTTGTGGTTATTCTAAGAAGGAAGCACCCGACTCTGTACCAATTGATGCAGACGGCTAAACATTATTATTGTAAAATATCAATATAGTCTGAAAAAGAATATCAATATAGTTACCCTCAAAAAAGAATATCAATATAGTCTGAAAAAAACCCGTTTTCACTGCCGTATGCGAGAACGAGGAAAAGGAGGCAGGCTGCATAACAAGTGACCGTTGCAGGGTTTAATTGGTATTTTGTTTCCATCAATGTCCAAATCAACGTATATATAATGTTAGAACTAGATCAGTGCTTATGATATAGCGAGGCCTGACTCTGCCTGTGCCATTTACTACCTCCATTCCGGTTTATAAGGCAAATACATATTTTAAAATTTTAGTTTGATCATAAATTTGGTCAACAATATGAGCAAATGGTCATTTTGACCAAAGTTAACCACTAACCACTTTGAGTGTTCATAGTCCAAGTTTTCTAACCGGTCGACATAAACGGTCCGTTTTATTCCGTTTGGGTCGGGCCGCGGTCGCCTTTGGGTCGTGGTCCGACCTGTTCGGCCAACCGCGCCCAGCGACCCGACCCATCTGTCCGTCTTGTAGGGGTTCGTAGCATGGAAAAAAAAAATTCTACCGCATGCACACAAACAAGCCAAGATCTACCTACTAGATTGTAGCAACAAGTCGATAGAGGAACTCACCCTCGAAGATTCCAAAGCGGTTAACGAGAGCAGATTCTCGTGAGTGATGTAGTCGTACTCTTGCCGATCTCAAGATCGTGTAGACGATCCTTCCGGCGCTGCGTTCCGGCAGCGCTTCCGCAGTCGGTCACACATTCGGTACTCGATGAAGACCTTCCTCTCCCTTGTTCCAGCAGGCAGCGGAGGTTGTAGCACTCTCCTCGCGATTCCGACAGCACGACGGCGTGGTGTCGGAAGTAGAGGGGAGATCTCGCCTTAAGCCGGAGCGAGTATGGTGGAGTATGAGAGAGGCCTTGGCGATCTAGGGTTTAGAGGGCACCAAGGGGAGGGTGTGGCCGGCAGCTAGGGTTTGGGGAAACCCTAACTCGGAGAGTTGGGAGATCCCTAGGCGGCGGCTGCACTTGTGGTGGAGGCGCCAGGAGCTAGGGTTTGGGCGTGAGGGGTAGGGGGCGCCCTACCCCTCCTTATATAGGTGGGAGGGGGCGGTTTGGGAGGAGGGAGTCCTCCTCCAACTCCTCCTCATGGCCGGCGGGTGGAGGGAGTGGGACTTCCTCCCCAAGTAGGTTTCCTACTCTCCCTCCACCAAGCAAACTTCAGATTTGACTTTTTAAATTGGCGTTTGACTTTCAAACTTGGATTTGATTTCTCTATCCATATTGCCCAGCCAAGTGACCTAGTACATGATGCAACCATTCTACATTGTCATCACACATCCATATACCCTTCCCCTCTGGAGTGCCGGACCTTCCAGACCCTTCTAGAACATTCCGGGTGAAAACACCGGAATCTTTTCCGAACTCTGAAACAAGACTTTCCTTATATGAATCTTATTCTCCGCACATTCCGGATGTCCTCGTGATATCCCAGATCCCATCCGAGACTCCGAACAACATTCGGTGTCTTACTCATCATTCCATAACTACACAACAACCTCGAATCCTTAAGTGTGTCTCCCTACGGTTCGTGAATTATGCGGACATGACCGAGACACTTCTCCGATCAATAACCAATAGAGGAATCTAGAAATTCATATGGCTCCCACATATTTCTACGATTACTTTACGATCGAATGAACCACTTACATACGATACCAATTTCCCTTTGTCTCACGATAGTTTACTTATCCGAGGTTTTGATCGTCGGTATCTCTGCATACCTAGTTCAACCTCGTTACCGATAAGTACTCTTTTCTCGTTCCCGTGATATGTGATCCCTTGTGAGCCAGTAACATGCTTGCAAGCTAATTGGATGACATTCCATCGAGAGGGCCCAGAGTATATCTATCCATCATATGGATGGACAAATCCCACTCTTGATCCATGTGCCTCAACCCATACTTTTCGAACACTCAATGCCACCTTTATAGCCACCCAGTTACGGTGTGGTGTTTGATGTCATCAAAGCATCCTTTCGGTGATGGTGATTAGCATGATCTCATGGTCGAAGGAATTAGGTTACTATGTATCAAAAAGCTTATAGCAATTGAACTATTAAAATGACTTGATCTTTATGCTACACTTATCTATAGGAGTATGTCTATCATACCATTCTCCTAATGATATGATCTTGTTGTTAATAACATCTCAATGTTCATGATCGGGAAACCACGATCATCTATTTACCAACAAGCTAGTATTATAAAGAGGCTCTACTAGGGACTCTAATTTAGTTTACAAATCACACAAGTATTAATGTTTCAGGTTAATACTATTATAGCATGAATGTAAACATTTATCATAAACACAAAGACATAATAATAACTACATTTATTATTGCCTCTAGGGCATATCTCCAACAGTCTCCCACTTGCACTAGAGTCAACTAATCTAGATTACATGGTAATATACCAAACACCCATGACAGTTTGGTGTTGGTCATGTTTTGCCCTCGGGAGAGGTTTTGTCAACGGATCCGCCACATTCAGATCTGTGTGTACTTTGCAAATCTTTATATCACCATCTTGGACATGTTCTCGAATAGCGTGAAAATGTAGCTTGATGTGCTTCAGCTTCTTGTGTGACCTTGGTTCTTGCGCATTGGCTATGGCGCCCATGTTATCACAGTAGATAGACATTGGGTCCAGCACACTTGGAACCACACCGAGCTCTGTAATGAACTCCTTCATCCATATCGCCTCTTGTGAAGCCTCCGAAGCAGCTATGTATTCCGATTTAGTTGAAGATCTCGCTATAACACTTTGCTTTGCACTCCTCCAGCTAACTGCTGCACCATTCAAAGTAAATACGTATCCAGATTGTGATGTAGAATCATCCGGATCGATGTTCCAACTAGCATCGGTGTAACCATTAACAACGAGCTATTCTTCACCTCCATAATAAAGAACCATATCCTTAGTTCTTCTCGAGTTCTTAAGGATGTTTTTGACCGTTGTCCAATGATCCACTCCTGGATCACTTTGATATCTGCTAGTCAAACTAACAGCATATGCAATGTCAGGTCTAGTACATAGCATGGCATACATTAGAAATCCTATGGCTGAGGCATAGGGAGTCTTACTCATCCTTTCTCTATATTCTGCCATTGCAGGACTTTGAGTTTTACTCAAGCTCGTATTGGGCAACATGGGTAAGAACCCTTTCTTGCTATCTTCCATTCCAAACCTCTTTAGAACTTTGTACAAATATGTACTTTGTCACAGTGATATTAGGCGTCTTGATCTATCTCTATAAATCTTTATGCCTAATATGTAAGCTGCTTCGCCAAGATCTTTCATTGAAAAACTATTATTCAAATAATTCTTGACACTATTAAGAAGGTCTAGATCATTCCCAATCAACAATATGTCATCTACATACAGTATTAAGAATGCTACAGAGCTCCCACTCACTTTCTTGTAAATACAAGCTTCTCCATAAGTTTGTATCAAACCAAAACTTTTGATCACTTTATCAAAACGTTGATTCCAACTTCGGGATGCTTGCTTCAATCCATATATGGACCTTTGAAGTTTGCATACCTTGTTAGCATCTTTAGGATCTACAAAACCTTTGTGTTGCATCATATACAACTCTTCATCAATGTCTCCATTGAGGAAAGCTGTTTTGACATCCATCTGCCATATCTCATAATCATAATATGCAGCGATTGCTAACATAATCCTCACAGACTTTAGCTTCGCTACCCGTGAGAAAGTCTCATCGTAGTCAACTCCTTGAATTTGTCGAAACCCTTTTGCGACAAGTTGAGCTTTATAGATAGTAACATTACCATCAGCATCTGTTTTCTTCTTGAAAATCCATTTGTTCTCGACAGCCTTCCGGCCATCCGGTAAGTCCACCAAAGTCCATACTTGGTTTTCGTACATGGATCCAATCTCGGATTTCATGGCTTCTTGCCATTTATTGGAATCTGGGCTCATCATTGCTTCCTCATATGTTGCAGGGTCATCGGTGTTGTCCACCAACATGACACTCATAACGGGATCATACCAATCAGGAGTGGCACGAGTTCTCGTTGACCTGCGAGGTTCCGTAGTAACTTCAATCGAAGTTTCATGATCAACATCATTAGCTTCCTCTCTTATTGGTGTAGGTGCCACAGGAACTACTTCCGGTGCTGCGCTACTCGCAAGTTCGAGAGAAGGTTCAACAACCTCGTCGAGTTCTACTTTCCTTCCAGTCACTTCTTTCGAGAGAAACTCCTTCTCTAGAAAGGATCCATTCTTGGCAACGAAGATTTTGCCCTCGGATCTATGATAGAAGGAATACCCAATAGTTTCCTTCGGGTACCCTATGAAGACGCATTTTTCCGCTTTGGGTTCAAGCTTGTCCGGCTGTAACTTCTTTACATAAGCTTCGCAACCCCAAACTTTAAGGAACGGCAATTTACGTTTCTTCCCAAACCATAATTCATACGGTGTCGTTTCAACGGATTTATATGGTGCCCTATTTAAAGTGAATGCGGATGTTTCTAATGCATAACCCCAAAACGATAGCGGTAAATCTGTAAGTGACATCCTAGAACGAACCATATCTAAGAGAGTTTGATTACGACGTTCGGACACACCATTACGTTGTGGTGTTCCCGACGGTGTCAATTGTGAAAGTATTCCGCATTTCTTCAAATGCTCACCAAACTCATAACTCAGATATTCACCTCCATGATCAGATCGTAGAAATTTAATCTTCTTGTTACGCTGGTTCTATACCTCACTTTGAAATTCCTTAAACTTCTCGAAAGTTTCGGACTTATGTTTTATGAAATAGATATACCCATATCTACTCAAGTCATCCGTGAAGGTAAGAACATAACGATAACCACCGCGCGATGCTACACTCATTGGGCCACACACATCGGTATGTATGATTTCCAATAAGTCCGTAGCTCGCTCCATCATACCAGAAAATGGAGTCTTAGTCATTTTACCCATCAGACATGCTTCGCATATTTCAAGTGATTCAAAATCAAGTGATTCAAGAAGTCCATCGGAATGGAGTTTCTTCATATGCTTCACTCCAATATGACCAAGACGACAGTGCCACATGTAGGTCGAGTTATCGCTCAATTTCAAACGATTGGCTTCAATGTTATTAATGTGTGTATTACCACAATCGAGATTCAATAAGAATAGACCATCTATCAAAGGTGCATGTGCATAAAACATATTACTCATATAAATCGAACAACCATTATTCTCGGACTTAAACAAGTAACCGTCTCGCAATAAACATGATCCAGATATAATGTTCATGCTCAACGCAGGCACCAAATAACAATTATTTAAGTATAAAACTAATCTCGATGGTAGATGAAGAGGTAGCGTGCCGACCGCAATCACATCAACCTTTGATCCATTTCCAACACGCATCGTCACCTTGTTCTTCGCTAGCTTCCGTTTATTCTGCAGCACCTGTTTCGAGTTACAAATATGAGCAACCGAACCAGTATCAAATACCCAGGCACTACTACGAGTACTAGTGAGATACACATCAATAACATGTATATCGGATATACCTTTCTTCTTGATGTTGCCGTTCTTCAAATCTGCCAAGTACTTTGGGCAATTCCGCTTCCAGTGACCCTCTCCCTTGCAGTAAAAGCACTCAGTATCAGGCTTAGGCCTAGCCTTGGTCTTCTTCGCCGGCGCGGCAACTTTCTTACCGCCCTTCTTGAAGTTTCCCTTTTGCTTAGACTTGCCTTGCTTCTTGAATTTGGTGGTCTTATTGACCAACAACACTTGGTGCTCTTTCTTGATCTCCACTTCTGCAGATTTCAACATGGAGAAGAGTTCTAGCAACGCCTTGTCCATGTTTTGCATATTGTAGTTCATCACAAATTTCTTGTAACTTGGTGGTAGTGATTGGAGGACACGGTGAATCCCCAAAGAATTAGGAATCACTATACCCAAACTTTGGAGTTTGTTTGCGTGCCCAGACATCTTAAGCACATGCTCACTGACGGAGCTGCCCTCTTCCATCTTGCAGTTAAAGAACTTTTCAGAAGCCTCATAACTCTCAACTGCCGCGTGAGCCTCAAATATCATTTTGAGTTCACGGACAATACCATGTGGGTCATGGTTCTCAAACCTTTTATGAAGCTCCGATTCCAAACCATACAAGATAGCACACTGAACTATGGAGTACCGATTCTTCCGAGTGAGGTAAACATTCTTTACTTCATCGGTAGCAGTAGCTGCAGGGGGGTCACCCAGCGGTGCATCCAGCACATAGGTCAAATTACCAGCATTGAGGACAATCCTCAAATTATGAACCAATCCATGAGTTGCTTCCATTGTGTTTCAACTTTTTTCTCTAGGAACGCATTAAAATTGATGGTAGGGGCCGCCATTGATCTACAATATATTTGCAATAGTTTAGACTAAGTTTATGACAAATTTAGTTCTAATTAATAGTTAAATTAATCTAGGTGAACTCCCACTCAAAACAATATCCCTCACATTGTTTTAGTGATCACACGATCCAAATCCACCACATCAAAAACGATCATCACGAGAGTTGATGTAGCTTCAATGGCGAACAATCAACATGTTCATCATATCTACTATATGACTCATGCTTTACCTTTCGGTGATCCGTGTTCTGAGACCATGTCTATACATGCTAGGCTCGTCAAGATCAAACCTTAGCTTCCGCATGAGCAAATCCGACTTGCTCACGTTGTATACACTCGCAGAATCTAACACACCCGATCATCACGTGGTGCTTCGAAACAACGAGCTTTAGCAACGGTGCTTACTAAGGATGAACACTTTAAAACTTGAAATTTGTGTGCTTGAGGGATCATCTTATAATGCTACCATCGCTAACTAAGAAATACAAGATGCATAGAAGATTAACATCACATGCAATTCATAATATGTGATATGATATGGCCTTTCTTCTTGTGCTTCCGATCTCCATCTTCAAGCACGAACATGATCTACATCATCACCGGTATGGCGGCAAGGTCAATGGCGCCGTTTCATGGTTGTCGTCCACCAGCTTCAACTATTACAACTACTTTGAATAGACACGCAGGTCTTAACGGAATTTAAAGACAACCATATGGCTCCTGTCAGTTGCCAACTTACAATAAGGAACATTGCATACATCAAATATAATCACAATCATGGGCATATCACATCACAGCACACCCCTGCAAAACAACTCTAATTTTCTTTGCATATTTTACGTGGTTTGGGGCTTTCAATAAGTGTCGTTCTAACTTACGAACAAGAACCACAACGCTGATACTTGAACTATCAAGTGCCTGTTGTAAATTTAATCTATACTATGATGGGAGAGACAGACACCCGCAAAGCCACTTACGCAATACAAGTTGCATGTTGAGCGTGGAGCAAGTCTCATGAATGATGTCATGTAAGGTTAGCCCGGGCCGCTTCATCCCATCATACCGCAAGATGCAAAGTACACCAAAAGCAATTGATAATAAAAGCACCACCGCCCACAATGACCATTGTGTTCTACTCGTGCAACAGATCTACATATAGACATGGCTCTGATACCACTGTAGGGGTTCGTAGCATGGAAAACAAAAAATTTCTACCGCATGCACACAAACAAGCCAAGATCTATCTACTAGATTGTAGCAACGAGTCGATAGAGGAACTCACCCTCAAAGATTCCAAAGCGGTTAACGAGAGCAGATTCTCGTGGGTGATGTAGTCGTACTCTCGCCAATCTCAAGATCGTGTAGACGATCCTTCCGGCGCTGCGTTCTGGCAGCGCTTCCGCAGTCGGTCACACGTTCGGTACTCGAGGAAGACCTTCCTCTCCCTTGTTCCATCAGGCAGCAGAGGTTGTAGCACTCTCCTCGCGATTCTGGCAGCATGACGGCATGGTACCAGAAGTAGAGGGGAGATCTCGCAGGGCTTCGCCTTAAGCCGGAGCGAGTATGGTGGAGTATGAGAGAGGCCTTGGCGATCTAGGGTTTAGAGAGCACCAAGGGTAGGGTGTGGCCGGCAGCTAGGGTTTGGGGAAACCCTAACTCGGAGAGTTGGGAGATCCCTAGGCGGCGGCTGCACTTGTGGTGGAGGCGCCAGGAGCTAGGGTTTGGGTGTGAGGGGTAGGGGGCGCCCTACCCCTCCTTATATAGGTGGGAGGGGGCGGTTTGGGAGGAGGGAGTCCTCCTCCAACTCCTCCTCATGGCCGGTGGGTGGAGGGAGTGGGACTTCCTCCCCAAGTAGGTTTCCTACTCTCCCTCCACCAAGCAAACTTCAGATTTGACTTTTTAAATTGGCGTTTGACTTTCAAACTTGGATTTGATTTCTCTCTCCATATTGCCCAGCCAAGTGACCTAGTACATGATGCAACCATTCTACATTGTCATCACACATCCATATACCCTTCCCCTCCGGAGTGCCGGACCTTGCAGACCCTTCTAGAACATTCCTGGTGAAAACACCGGAATCTTTTCCGAACTCTGAAACAAGACTTTCCTTATATGAATCTTATTCTTCACACCATTCCGGATGTCCTCGTGATATCCCGGATCCCATCCGAGACTCCGAACAACATTCGGTCTCTTACTCATCATTCCATAACTACACAACAACATCGAATCCTTAAGTGTGTCTCCCTACGGTTCGTGAATTATGCGGACATGACCGAGACACTTCTCCGATCAATAACCAATAGAGGAATTTGGAAATTCATATGGCTCCCACATATTTCTACGATTACTTTGCGATCGAATGAACCACATACATATGATACCAATTTCCCTTTGTCTCACGATAGTTTACTTATCCGACGTTTTGATCGTCGGTATCTCTGCATAGCTAGTTCAACCTCGTTACCGATAAGTGTTGGAGATATGCCCTAGAGGCAATAATAAATATAGTTATTATTATATCTTTGTGTTTATGATAAATGTTTACATTCATGCTATAATAGTATTAACAAGGAAACATTAATACTTGTGTGATTTGTAAACTAAATTAGAGTCCCTAGTAAAGCCTCTTCATAATACTAGCTTGTTGGTTAATAAATGATTGTGGTTTCCCTATCATGAACATTGAGATGTTGTTAACAACAAGATCGTATCATTAGGAGAATGGTATGATGGACATACTCCTATAGATAAGCGTAGCATAAAGATCAAGTCATTTTAATAGTTTAATTGCTATAAGCTTTCTGATACATAGTAACCTAATTCCTTCGACCATGAGATCATGCTTATCACCATCACCGGAAGGATGCTTTGATGACATCAAACACCACACCATAACTGGGTGGCTATAAAGGTGGCATTGAGTGTTCGGAAAGTATGGGTTGAGACACATGGATCAAGAGTGGGATTTGTCCATCCATATGATAGATAGATATACTCTAGGCCCTCTAGGTGGAATGTCATCCAATTAGCTTGCAAGCATGTGACTGGCTCACAAGGGATCACATATCACGGGAACGAGAAAAGAGTACTTATCAGTAACGAGGTTGAACTAGGTATGCAGAGATACCGACGATCAAAACCTCGGATAAGTAAACTATCATGAGACAAAGGGAAATTGGTATCGTATGTAAGTGGTTCATTCGATCGCAAAGTAATCGTAGAAATATGTGGGAGCCATATGAATTTCCAGATTCCTCTATTGGTTATTGTTCGGAGAAGTGTCTCGATCATGTCCGCATAATTCACGAACCGTAGGGAGACACACTTAAGGATTCGATGTTGTTGAGTAGTTATGGAATGATGAGTAAGAGACCGAATGTTGTTCGGAGTCTCGGATGGGATCCGGGATATCACGGGGAGATCCGGAATGGTCCGGAGAATAAGATTCATATAAGGAAAGTCCTGTTTCGGAGTTGGAGAGTGATTCCAGTGTTTTCATCGGGAATGTTCTAAGGTCCCAAGGTCCGGCACTCCGGAGGGGAAGGGTACATGAATGTGTCATAACAAGTTGAAATGGTTGCATCATGTACTAGGTATCATGGCTGGGCAAAATAAAGGGATTAATCAAATCCTAGTTTGAAAAGTCAAATGCCAATTTGAAAAGTCAAACGGCAGTTTTGCTTGGTGGAGGGAGAGTAGGAAACCTACTTGGGGAGGAGTTCCTCTCCCTCCACCCGCCGGCCAAGGAGGCCGACTTGGGGGATGATTCCCTCCCCTTGGCTGACGCCCTCCCACCTATAAAAGGATGGGCAGGGGTGCCCCTCTAGACCTACACCTCTCTCCACCAAACCCTAACCCTAGCTGCCGGCCACCAAGTCGCCGCCGCCGCCCTAAGGTTTCCTCCTAGCCGCCGAGTTGGGGCCCTCCCCTTGCCCTAGCCGCCGGCCTAGCCCTCTCTCCTTGGTGCCTCTAAACCCTAGATCGCCAAGGCCTCTCTCATAGTCCACCATACTCGCTCCGGCTTAAGGCGAAGCCCTGCGAGATCTCCCCTCTACTTGGTACCACTGTCATCATGCGGAATCATGAGGAGAGTGCTACAACCTCCGCTGCCTGCTAGAACAAGGAGAGGAAGGTCTTCATCGAGTACCGAACGTGTGACCGATCATTGGGAGCGCAAACGCCAGGCACGGAAGGATCGTCTACACGATCTTGAGATCGGCAAGAGTACGACTACATCACCCACGAGAATCTGCTCTTGTTAAACACTTTGGAATCTTTGAGGGTGAGTTATTCTATCGGATCGTTGCTACAATCTAGTAGATAGATCTTGGCTTGTTTGTTTGTATGTGGTAGAAATTTTTTGTTTTCCATGCTACGAAACCCAACAGTGGTATCAGAGTCGTGTCTATATGTAGATCTGTTGCACGAGTAGAACACAATGATCATTGTGGGCGGTGGTGCTTTTATTATCAATTGCTTCTTGTGTACTTTGCATCTTGCGGTATGATGGGATGAAGCGGCCCGGGCTAACCTTACATGACATCGTTCATGAGACTTGCTCCATGTTCAAACATGCAACTTGTGTTGCATAAGTGGCTTTGCGGGTGTCTGTCTCTCCCATTATAGTATAGATCCAATTTACAACGGGCACTTGATAGTTCAAACATCAACGTTGTGGTTCTTGTTCGTAAGTTAGAGCGACACTTATTGAAATCCCCAAACCACGTAAAATATGCAAAGAAAATTAGAGGCGTCTAACTTTGTTTTGCAGGGGTGTGCTATGATGTGATATGGCCATGATTGTGATTATATTTGATATATGCAATGTTCCTTGTTGTAAGTTGGCAACCGGCAGGAGCCATATGGTTGTCTTTAATTTCTGTTAAGACCCGCGTGTCTATTCAAAGTAGTTGTAATAGTTGAAGCTGGTGGACAACAACCATGGAGCAGCGTCATTGACCTTGATGCAATGCCGGTGATGATGGAGATCATGTTCGTGCTTGAAGATGGAGATCGGAAGCACAAATAAGAAAGGCCATATCATATCATATATTATGAATTGCATGTGATGTTAATCCTTTATGCATCTTGTAATGCTTAGTTAACGACGGTAGCATTATAAGATGATCCCTCATGCACATAAATTTCAAGTTCTAAAGTGTTCATCCTTAGTAAGCACCGTTTCTAAAGCTTGTTGTTTCGAAGCACCACGTGATGATCGGGTGTGTTAGATTCTGCAAGTGTATACAACGTGAGCAAGCCAGATTTGCTCATGCGGAAGCTAAGGTTTGATCTTGACAAGCCTAGCATGTACAGACATGGTCTCGAAACACGGATCACCGAAAGGTAAAGCATGAGTCATATAGTAGATATGATGAACATGTTGATTGTTCGCCATTGAAGCTACATCAACTCTCGTGATGATCGGTATTGATGTGGTGGATTTGGTTCGTGTGATCACTAAAACAATGTGAGGGATATTGTTTTGAGTGGGAGTTCACCTAGATTAATTTAACTATTAATTAGAACTCAATTTGTCATAAACTTAGTCTAAACTATTGCAAGTATGTTGTAGATCAATGGCGGCCCCTACCATCAATTTTAATGCGTTTCTAGAGAAAGAAAAGTTGAAAAACAATGGAAGCAACTTCGCGGATTGGTTCCACAATTTGAGGATTGTCCTCAATGCTGGTAATTGGACCTATGTGATGGATGCACCGCTGGGTGACCCACCTGCAACTGATGCTACCGATGAAGTAAAGAACATTTACCTCGCTCGGAAGAATCAGTACTCCACAGTTCAGTGTGCTATCTTGTATGGTTTGGAATCGGAGCTTCAGAAAAGGTTTGAGAACTCAGACCCACATGATATTGTCCGTGAACTCAAATTGATATTTGAGACTCACGCGGCAGTTGAGAGTTATGAGGCTTCTGAAAAGTTCTTTAACTGCAAGATGGAAGAGGGCAGCTCCGTCAGTGAGCATGTGCTTAAGATGTCTGGGCACGCAAACAAACTCCAAAGCTTGGGTATAGTGATTCCTAATGCTTTGGGGATTTACCGTGTTCTCCAATCACTACCACCAAGTTACAAGAACTTTGTGATGAACTACAATATGCAAAGCATGAACAAGCAGTTGCCAGAACTCTTCTCCATGTTAAAATCTGCAGAAGTGGAGATCAAGAAAGAGCACCAAGTGTTGATGGTCAATAAGACCACCGAATTCAAGAAAGGCAAGTCTAAGCAAAAGGGAAACTTCAAGAAGGGTGGTAAGAAAGTTGCCGCACCGACGAAGAAGACCAAGGCTGGACCTAAGCCCGACATCGAGTGCTTTCCGCAAGGAGAGGGTCACTGGAAGCGGAATTTCCCGAAGTACTTGGCGGATTTGAAGAATGGCAACATCAAGAAGAAAGGTATATCCGATATACATGTTATTGATGTGTATCTCACTAGTACTCGTAGTAGTGCCTGGGTATTTGATACTGGTTCGGTTGCTCATATTTGTAACTCGAAACAGGTACTGCAGAATAAACGGAAGCTAGCGAAGAACAAGGTGACGATGCGTGTTGGAAATGGATCAAAGGTTGATGTGATCGCGGTCGGCACGCTACCTCTTCATCTACCATCGGGATTAGTTTTATACTTAAATAATTGTTATTTGGTGCCTGCGTTAAGCATGAACATTATATCGAGATCTTGTTTATTGCGAGCCGGTTACTTGTTTAAGTCCGAGAATAATGGTTGCTCGATTTATATGAGTAATATGTTTTATGCACATGCACCTTTGATAGATGGTCTATTCTTATTGAATCTCGATAGTGGAAATACACATATTAATAACATTGAAGCTAAACGTTGAAATTGAGCGATAAATCGACCTATATGTGGCACTGTCGTCTTGGTCACATTGGAGTGAAGCGTATGAAGAAACTCCATTTCGATGGACTTCTTGAATCACTTGATTTTGAATCACTTGAAAGATGCGAAGCATGTCTGATGGGTAAAATGACTAAGACTCCATTTTCTGGTATGATGGAGCGAGCTACGAACTTATTGGAAATTATAGACACCGATGTGTGTGGCCCAATGAGTGTAGCATCGCGCGGTGGTTATCGTTATGTTCTTACCTTCACGGATGACTTGAGTAGATATGGGTATATCTATTTCATGAAACATAAGTCCGAAACTTTTGAGAAGTTTAAGGAATTTCAAAGTGAGGTAGAGAATCAACGTAACAAGAAGATTAAATTTCTACGCTCGATCGTGGAGGTGAATATCTAAGTTACGAGTTTGGCGAGCATTTGAAGAAATGCGGAATACTTTCACAATTGACACCGCCGGGAACACCACAACGTAATGGTGTGTCCGAACGTCGTAATCGAACTCTCTTAGATATGGTTCGTTCTATGATGTCACTTACAGATTTACCGCTATCATTTTGGGGTTATGCATTAGAAACAGCCGCATTCACTTTAAATAGGGCACCATCTAAATCCGTTGAAAAGACACCGTATGAATTATGGTTTGGGAAGAAACCTAAATTGTCGTTCCTTAATGTTTGGGGTTACGAAGCCTACGTAAAGAAGTTACAGCCGGACAAGCTTGAACCCAAAGCGGAAAAATGTGTCTTCATAGGATACCCGAAGGAAACTATTGGGTATACCTTCTATCATAGATCCGAGGGCAAAATCTTCGTTGCCAAGAATGGATCCTTTCTAGAGAAGGAATTTCTCTCGAAAGAAGTGACTGGAAGGAAAGTAGAACTCGACGAGGTTGTTGAACCTTCTCTCGAACTTGCAAGTAGCGCAGCACCGGAAGAAGTTCCTGTGGTTCCTGCACCAATAAGAGAGGAAGCTAATGATGATGATCATGAAACTTCGGTTGAAGTTGCTACAAAGCCTCGCAGGTCAACGAGAACTCGTACCACTCCTGATTGGTATGATCCCGTTATGAGTGTCATGTTGGTAGACAACACCGATGACCCTGCGACATATGAGGAAGCGATGATGAGCCTAGATTCCCACAAATGGAAAGACGCCATGAAATTCGAGAATGGATCCATGTACGAAAACCAAGTATGGACTTTGATGGACTTACCAGATGGCCGGAAGGCTGTCGAGAACAAATGGATTTTCAAGAAGAAAACAGATGCTGATGGTAATGTTACTATCTATAAAGCTCGACTTGTCGCAAAAGGGTTTCGACAAATTCAAGGAGTTGACTATGATGATACTTTCTCACCAGTAGCGAAGCTAAAGTCTATGAGGATTTTGTTAGCAATCGCTGCGTATTACGATTATGAGATATGGCAGATGGATGTCAAAACAGCGTTCCTCAATGGAGAGATTGATGAAGAGTTGTATATGATGCAACCCAAAGTTTTTGTAGATCCTAAATATGCTAACAAGGCATGCAAACTTCAACGGTCCATATATGGATTGAAGCAAGCATCCCGAAGTTGGAGTCAACATTTTGATAAGGTAATTAAAAGTTTTGGTTTTATACAAACTTATGGAGAAGCTTGTATTTACAAGAAAGTGAGTGGGAGCTCTGTGGCATTCTTAATACTATATGTAGATGACATATTGTTGATTGGGAATGATGTAGACCTTCTTAATAGTGTCAAGGAATATTTGAATAATATTTTTTCAATGAAAGATCTTGGCGAAGCAGCTTACATATTAGGCATAAAGATTTATAGAGATAGATCGAGACGCCTAATATAATTGTCACAAAGTACATATTTGGACAAAGTTCTAAAGAGGTTTGGAATGGAAGATAGCAAGAAAGGGTTCTTGCCCATGTTGCCCAATACGACCTTGAGTAAAACTCAAAGTCCAGCAACGGCAGAAGATAGAGAAAGGATGAGTAAGACTCCCTATGCCTCAGCCATAGGATCTCTAATTTATGACATGCTATGTACTAGAACCGACATTGCATATGCTGTTAGTTTAACTAGCAGATATCAAAGTGATCCAGGAGTGGATCATTGGACAGCGGTCAAAAACATCCTTAAGTACTTGAGAAGAACTAAGGATATGGTTCTTTCTTATGGAGGTGATGAACAACTCGTTGTTAATGGTTACACCAATGTTAGTTGTAACACCGATCCAGACGACTCTAAATCTCAATCTGGATACGTATTTATTTTGAATGGTGCAATAGTTAGCTGGAGGAGTGCAAAGTAAAGCGTTGTGGCGAGATCTTCAACTGAATCGGAATACATAGCTGCTTCGGAGGCTTCACAAGAAGCGATATGGATGAAGAATTTCATTACAGAGCTCGGTGTGGTTCCAAGTGCGCTGGACCCAATGTCTATCTACTGTGATAACATGGGCGCCATAGCCAATGCGCAAGAACCAAGGTCACACAAGAAGCTGAAGCACATCAAGCTACGTTTTCACGCTATTCGAGAACATGTCCAAGATGGTGACATAAAGATTTGCAAAGTACACACAAATCTGAATGTGGCGGATCTGTTGACTAAACCTCTCCCGAGGGCAAAACATGACCAACACCAAACTGCCATGGGTGTTTGGTATATTACCATGTAATCTAGATTAGTTGACTCTAGTGCAAGTGGGAGACTGTTGGAGATATGCCCTAGAGGAAATAATAAATATAGTTATTATTATATCTTTGTGTTTATGATAAATGTTTACATTCATGCTATAATAGTATTAACAAGGAAACATTAATACTTGTGTGATTTGTAAACTAAATTAGAGTCCCTAGTAAAGCCTCTTCATAATACTAGCTTGTTCGTTAATAAATGATTGTGGTTTCCCTATCATGAACATTGAGATGTTGTTAACAACAAGATCGTATCATTAGGAGAATGGTATGATTGACATACTCCTATAGATAAGCGTAGCATAAAGATCAAGTCATTTTAATAGTTCAATTGCTATAAGCTTTCTGATACATAGTAACCTAATTCCTTCGACCATGAGATCATGCTTATCACCATCACCGGAAGGATGCTTTGATGACATCAAACACCACACCGTAACTGGGTGGCTATAAAGGTGGCATTGAGTGTTCGGAAAGTATGGGTTGAGACACATGGATCAAGAGTGGGATTTGTCCATCCATATGACAGATAGATATACTCTAGGCCCTCTTAGTGGAATGTCATCCAATTAGCTTGCAAGCATGTGACTGGCTCACAAGGGATCACATATCACGGGAACGAGAAAAGAGTACTTATCAGTAACGAGGTTGAACTAGGTATGCAGAGATACCGACGATCAAAACCTCTGATAAGTAAACTATCGTGAGACAAAGGGAAATTGGTATCGTATGTAAGTGGTTCATTCGATCTCAAAGTAATCGTAGAAATATGTGGGAGCCATATGAATTTCCAGATTCCTCTATTGGTTATTGTTCGGAGAAGTGTCTCGATCATGTCCGCAGAATTCACGAACCGTAGGAAGACACAATTAAGGATTCGATGTTGATGAGTAGTTATGGAATGATGAGTAAGAGACCGAATGTTGTTCGGAGTCTTGGATGGGATCCGGGATATCACGAGGAGATCCGGAATGGTCCGGAGAATAAGATTCATATAAGGAAAGTCCTTTTTCGGAGTTGGAGAATGATTCCAGTGTTTTCATCGGGAATGTTCTAGAAGGGTCCGGAAGGTCCGGCACTCCGGAGGGGAAGGGTACATGAATGTGTCATAACAAGTTGGAATGGTTGCATCATGTACTAGGTATCATGGCTGGGCAAAATAAAGGGATTAATCAAATCCTAGTTTGAAAAGTCAAACGCCAATTTGAAAAGTCAAACAACAGTTTTGCTTGGTGGAGGGAGAGTAGGAAACCTACTTGGGGAGGAGTTCCTCTCCCTTCACCCGCCGGCCAAGGAGGCCGACTTGGGGGAGGACTCCCTCCCCTTGGCCAGCGCCCACCCACCTATAAAAGGAGGGGCAGGGGTGCCCCTCTAGACCTACACCTCTCTCCACCAAACCCTAACCCTAGCCGCCGGCCACCAAGTCGCCGCCGCTGCCATAGGGTTTCCTCCTAGCCGCCGAGTTGGGGCCCTCCCCTTTCCCTAGCCGCCGGCCTAGCCCCCTCTCCTTGGTGCCTCTAAACCCTAGATCGCCAAGGCCTCTCTCATAGTCCACCATACTCGCTCCGGCTTAAGGCGAAGCCCGGCGAGATCTCCCCTCTACTTCCGGTACCACACCGTCGTGTTGCCGGAATCGCGAGGAGAGTGCTACAACCTCCGCTGCCTGCTGGAACAAGGGAGAGGAAGGTCTTCATTGAGTACCGAACGTGTGACCGACTGCGGGAGCGCTGCCGGAACGCGGCGCCGGAAGGATCGTCTACGCGATCTTGAGATCGACAAGAGTACGACTACATCACCCACGAGAATCTGCTCTCGTTAAACACTTTGGAATCTTCGAGGTTGAGTTATTCTATCGACTCGTTGCTACAATCTAGTAGATAGATCTTGTCTTGTTTGTTTGTATGCGGTAGAATTTTTTTGTTTTCCATGCTACAAAACCCAACAATAAGTACTCTTTTCTCGTTCCCGTGATATGTGATCCCTTGTGAGCCAGTCACATGCTTGCAAGCTAATTGGATGGCATTCCACCGAGGGGGCCCAAAGTATATCTATCCGTCATATGGATGGACAAATCCCACTCTTGATCCATGTGCCTCAACCCATACTTTCCGAACACTCAATGCCACCTTTATAGCCACCCCGTTACGGTGTGGTGTTTGATGTCATCAAAGCATCCTTCCGGTGATGGTGATTAGCATGATCTCATGGTCGAAGGAATTAGGTTACTATGTATCAAAAAGCTTATAGCAATTGAACTATTAAAATGACATGATCTTTATGCTACGCTTATCTATAGGAGTATGTCCATCATACCATTCTCCTAATGATATGATCTTGTTGTTAACAACATCTCAATGTTCATGATCGGGAAACCACGATCATGTATTAACCAACAAGCTAGTATTATAAAAAGGCTCTACTAGGGATTCTAATTTAGTTTACAAATCACACAAGTATTAATGTTTCCGGTTAATACTATTATAGCATGAATGTAAACAGTTATCATAAACACAAAGACATAATAATAACTACATTTATTATTGCCTCTAGGCCATATCTCCAACACGTATCCCCCCGCTGTCACCGCTTGACACCCTCGCGATGGGACGCAAATGGCGACGCGACATCAGCTATTAGCGTCGATGGCTTCCCGCATGCCCGGTGTTTCCCGCCATCGTTTCCTGTGCGCGCCTCGCTTCCCACGGCCAGAAAACTTCTCGCGCCTCCCCAGCCATTTCCTGCCTTCGCCGAGGTCTATAAAAGAGCGCCGCCAGCGCGGCGGAGACAACAAGCCCAAGCAAGGTCAAACCAGCAGCCGAAAAAGTGCCTGCCAGCAGCAACCATGCCTCGTCGCAAGATCGCCAACTAAACCAAGATCCAGGAGGTGTGCCGCACTGATACGTAGAAACGTATCCATAATTTTTGATGATGCATGCTTGTTTAATATCTACTTTGCTTTGCTTTGTCTACACTTTGTGGTATTTTTATATGTTTTCTGGAACTAACCTATTAACAAGTTGGCACAGTGCCAGTTGCCTGTTTTCTTCTGTTTTTGGTTCCAGAAAGACAGAAAATTAATATTCTCTGACGAAAGCCAAAGTCAATATTTTACCGTGGGCAACACGAAGCCAGAAGACGAGACAAAGAAGGCTCACCAGGGGGCCACACCCCCTGGCCGCACGGGTGGGCCCACCTCGCCTGGGTGCGCAACGCCCTGGCTGGCCTCCTTCGCCTATAAGAATCCCCCGATGCAGAAACCCTAGGCACCGGATCAAAACTCCACAAAACCGTCTATAGCCGCCGCCACTATCGTCCCTAGATCGGGGGGATCTGAAGTTCTTCCCGGCACCCTGCCGGAGGGGAGATCATCCTGGAGGCCTTCTTCTTCATCATGCCTACCTCCGGTATGAAGCGTGAGTAGTTCCACCTTGGACTACGGGTCCATGTAGTAGCTAGATGGTTGTATCTCCTCCTTGTGCTTTCATGTATAGATCTTGTGAGCTCCATTCATGATCAAGATATAATCTATTTGTATTCATGCATGTTGTGTTTCGAGGATCCGATGGATATTGACATTACTATGTCAGATTGATTAATGATTTTGTCTATTTGATTCTATCATGTTTGTGTTGTTTGTGATCTTGCATGCTCTCCGTTGTTAGTAGCTATCTTGGCCAAGTAGTTGCTAGTGCCTCCAAGAGGGGGTATTTATGCCGATAGTGGGTTCATGCCTCTAGTTTCCAAGGGAAGTGACAGAAATCTCTTCGGTTGTAGATGTGATGTTACCACTAGGGAGAAAACAACGGTCTCTTGTTCATGGAACAAGTGGATTGTTTACCTTACACACTTTGCTTAAAACAGTTGTCCGTTGCTTGCAACTTAATACTGGAGGGGGTTCGGATGATAACCTAAAGGTGGACTTCTAGTCATAGATGCAGTTGGATGGCGGTCTATGTATATTGTTGTATTGTCCAATCGAAACTCATATAATCTTTTTGTATAGTATTGCATTGTTATGCCTTGTTCAGTTCCTGTCAATTGCCCTGCTGTAATTTGTTTACCCTTCATGCCATGTTGTTTATCTAAGGAGAGCACCTCTAGTGAACTATGGACCCCGGTCCAATCTTTACCATCATCACCTTCCACTGTTTACTTGTTGCAAACCATCATCACCTTCCACACCATACAGTTAATCCTTTGTTACAACAATCGGTGAGATTGAGAACCTCACTATTTGTTGGGGCAAAGTCTTGAGTTTGTGTTGTGTAGGTTTCCACGTTGCTTGCAAAACTTGTGTGACGTTTCCTTCCTCCTACGGGTTCGATAACCTCGGTTTCTTACTGAGGGAAGACTTGCTGCTGTGCTGCATCACACCTTGCTCTTGGGTTTTCCTGACGAAGCTCACCTACATCAACTAGGCGCATCACGCACATGCTTCCCGGAGGTGGAGGTCGACGTCGTCCACCTCAAGGCCACGTTGCTGGTCAAGTGCATGAGCGAGGCGCAGGTTTTGGCCTTCAAGGAGGAAGGCCGTGTGGCCGAGGCGGCGCTGGAGAGGGTGGTGTAGGCGGCCTCCATGTTGGCCACCCAATGGGAGGTGCACGACATACACCACGTCGCTGCCTAGGAGGCAGTGGAGGTGGTGGACATGGAGGCCTCCTCAGCGTCCCTCCGCGAGATGGGATAGGAGGCGTCCATGACCATGCTGGAGGAGGTGGCCAAGGAGGCCGCCAAGGTCGCCGTCCGCGAGCTTCGCCATGCCGCCGAAGCCCGCAGTGAGGCGAAAGCAGCGTAGCGCGAGCATGACACGGACACGACGGCGGAGGAGGAGCGCGTGGCTCGGGCCGCAGAGGTGGAGGCTGCGTGGGCTCTTGTTGATGACGACGAGACGGATGTGGAGGTGGACAGGGAGGAGATGGATCAGCCGGAGGCGGAGGAGAAGGGGGAGGAGGCGATCGCCGCCCCCCTGCAGATTGCGCAGGCGCTAGCCTTTGGACCCAACGATGCTCCAGCTCCGGCAGAGTTGATCGTGGCTGAGGCAAAAGCCGCGCGTTGGGCGGAGTGGATGGCTTTTTGGGAACCCAAGAAATGGGCTGACTGGATCCCAACTGCTGAGTGGTGCTATAACTCATCATATCACACTGCCTTAAGAATGTCACCATTTGAGGCCCTCTATGGGTATGCTCCTCCTCAGATTGGTGAAATTTCACTTCCTTGCAATGTCTCTGAGGACACTCAAGTTACTATCCAAGACCAAGAACAAATGATGAAAGCATTGCAGCAAAATTTGACTCAAGCTCAAAACAAAATGAAGAAGTATGCGGATTTGAACGGAATAGAAAGATCTTTTCCTGTAGGATTAATGGTGTATTTGAAGATGCAACCTTACAAGGAGACTGCTCTGGGACTGCGGAATGCACTCAAGATGACACCCAAATATTATGGGCCTTCCAAAAATATCCAAAAAATTGGCAAAGTTGCTTACAAGCTGCAGTTGTCTTCTGGAACAAAGCTCCATGATGTGTTTCATGTGAACCAGTTGAAGAAGCATCTGGGGCCTATGGCAGTTCCAAACCCTCAACTTCCCCTGCTAATAGATGATAAGAAAAATTAAAACATTCCCTCTGGCTATTCTGCAACGAAGATTAGTCCCTCGCTCTGCTGGATCGTATTACATTGTGGTGGCTCAATGGCTGATACATTGGTAAAATTTATCTAAAGCTGAAACCACCTGGGAGGATGCTAAATTTATTCAAGCAACGTTTCCTTCCTTCAATCCTTGAAGTTTTGACTGTAATAGGCGGTATTGTCAGTCACCTATAATGTTCTGTCTATTTTTCTATAACCCAAAGAGGGTCGTTTTGTAATAATAAACTACCTTAAGGGCCTGAGTGCCAATTATTGTAACCTAGACAACAGCGCAGCTCCAGTGACCTCGTTATATAAGCTGGAGAGAGGGTGGTCGCGCGACACGATAAACAATATAACCTAAATACCCAGCTCTTCATTCCTATGTTCATCTTTGTTCTAGCTGTAGGATTTATCTTATCTTGCCAAATTACAAGTTCTTGTCGGTTTTTCCTAGTTTTCATGGCTTAGTCTGATAGGGATCCCGACACATACCTCCTAATTTTCACTTAAAATAGCATTATATAGCATCAAGGTTGAAATAAATATGTCGTACTGAAACATTGACAAGTCTTTCTGGTGCAGAAAATCGATTCCGCGCATGAGCTGTTGGATATGCCAATATTTCAAACTGTAGTAAATACTATGTGATTTGCAAAAAAAAAAAAAAATTGTAGTAAATATGCCAAACGCTGCAGCTGGGCCAAGACGTTGAGGGAGAGGCCCAAGGGCCAAGACCTCCGGATAGTCCCGCACGAGTACGTATCGGGCCCCAACTCCAAACGGATTCATATCAAATCGTTGCCCCCTCGATCGACCCTAATCCGGCTATATAATCCCCTCACGCCGCAATCCATTGTTTTTGCCCTCTAAAACGAAACAACAGCAAGGCCGCCAGTTTCTGCTCCTCGACGATCTCGCCAGGAGCTCGAGCACGAACTAACCGTCGCTTCGGCCTCGCGTCGCGCTGACCGTATACGGTGAGCGCCCCCTGTCGCTTTTAATCTCGTCCGTCAAATCTACATAAGATTTAAGATTTGACGGCACCTGTTCGTGCACTTAATCGCTATGGGAGACTAGGATAGCGCCAAGTGTATGGCTAATAAGTAGGCAGAGAAATTGCAGATTTATGCTAAATAGAATAAGTTAACTAAAAATAGGCAGAGAAATTGCAGATTATACAAAATTCGTAGTAAATAATATATATACTCGGCCAAAAATTTACAAATAATATATATATGGATGGATTGGGGAAATTATGAGGAATCAGATTCTGTAATAAAATGTCATGTTTGCCAAAACTAACAGTTCAAAACATTTAAACACTACATTTGAGTATATAGTTTTAATTTTATAAATCTGTTTGCGTTGAATAGTTTTGCATCTGGATGAAATTTTAATTTTCTAAACAGAGGCGATAAAAAATACAATTATAATGAAAGTTTACTTAATTCGCATTAAACCATAATAAAACCTCCAGGTTTTGCAAACTAAAATAGTGTTTTATTAAATATTTTTGCATGTGCATCGCTTCGTAGTATGGCTAGCAAGGCTGACTGATCTAGGATTAGCACTATACATAGATACACTCAACTTTATTAGATCATGTCGCTTCTGATGGTATCATGGTGACCTAGGAATGGGATAGGAAAGATCTTATGAAGTTTATTTTATTCCATCTCCTACTCATCATGGACCTTTTTAGTATCTCTTATCATTTTCGTTTCTCAAACTCTTATATTTTAAATATAGAAGATGGGAGACTACACCAAGATCTCCATTGCGAATGTCAACTCTCAGGAGCTTTATAGCATGCAGTTGGCACTAGTTTCAGAGGAGCTGGACCTAAACATGCCATTTGTTAGAGGAAGGGAGCTACCAAGTGGAAGATGGGAGATTGAGACCACCATACCTGGACGTGCCTTAGGTGAACAAACTGAGGATATCATATTCACAAGGGTGTCCCCTGACTGGGAGATAGGAGCGAACATTGCGAGGCGGGACGCATTGGCTCGCATTTGTGGTACATATAGTGAAGACCTACCTGTCCAGTCAGACTTTCGCTACTTCGCGAGGAGCACCCGTGAGGGAGAGCCCATGCAAGGTGCAGGAGGTAGTTTCGACCACGCGGTGAGTTTTGCTCGTATGCAAGACCTGAATTGGAAACTTGATGACATGGAGAACATGATGAACATCATGATGATGGAAACTGACCAAGTCAAGGCCGTCCTACATACCTAGGAACTAGAGCTCCAAGCACTACGAAGTCGCAAAGAGAACTTGGAGCAACACATTGCAGATTTGGCACAACAGGAAGCCACAAATTATGCACAGATTGCATCAAAGGTCGCACGAATTGCATCGAAGGTTGCACAAATTGCATCAAAGGATGCACAAATTGCATCAATGGCCGCACATATTGCATCACTTCGGGCGCAACTTCATCCACCCCTGCCATATGATGGTGATGCATGATTGATATGATGATGAGGAGGACACGCAAACCAGCGTTGAACACTCAATCTAAGAGCTAGTATGTGAAAATCTCAGTCTACCTCAAGCATTACAAGCAATGTTAGATTATGCCCACCATTAGATCTTTCGTTAGGATATCAATTTCATGTTAGATATAGATCATATCGACTTATGAGATATGATGATGATAGTTGCTTGAGGTTTATTGCTTTTATTATTTTTATATTCAAACTCTATAGTATTAGGAATTTTCGTATGAATTTATACTCTATTTTTGAATAGTGATTCTCTGGTTTTTATATGATGATTGCTAAGTGTTGTTTTGATCCTGCTATGTATGGGCAGTGTGTATTTCCTCTAGTTCTATCCGTCTAGACTCATGTGTGCTAGCCTAATTATATATACAAGTGACAAGGCTTAGATAATTGTAAGCTTGCGTGCGCAACACGGCTATCCCAAAACATTTGCAGCGCAATATGTTCTTCCATACACGGAGGTATCAACGCTACGGAAGATGCAGACTTCTTTGCAAAAGACTAGTAAACAGAACTGGTCGAGTATACTTTGCCGAACCCTCCCATCCCGTAACCAGGATGAGCGATGCATGTTTGGCAGGCAAAGGAGATATTCGATGGTGTCATGAATATCCTGGAGTGGAGGTTTAGATGGAGGATATATATACGGCAGATATGGTAGTAGGGAGAGCGGGCCTCTCTATATATCCTGACATCCCTAGAGGAAAATGCTAAATTAGACTAGCAAAACTGATTATGTTTTTAATTTGCCTTAGACGTGTTAGAAATAAACACTCTGGGTCTTCGGTACTGGCATGTTTTCACGTATACAACTCATATACAAGTAGTGGAGTGTACACGTTGTGCTGTTCGGTTCAGTTTAATACAAGGAAGTAGTAACTGAGTAGCTAGTTCATTCTAGTTATTGGCAATGGATTGCCATATAGTATATATACATGTACCCAGGCTGGTCCTAAAGAATCGATCAGGGTGTTTCGTTCACTGCTGATACGTGCGTCGTCCCAGCAAAAGATCTTGTACGTGGTCTCGCCGGAAGGTCTTCATCATTAATTATTGAAAAGTACTCGGTGACAAAGACTGTTGCGAGTCGTCGTCCCGGCGAAAGTATTGCTAAGTCTAGGCCAACAAGACAAACTAAAGTAAAGTTTCAGTTAATTTCAGAGTTGAGATGAAATTTTGCTGAAGCCCAAGTGGAACCCCAAAAGCTGTAGCTTTCCACCAAAGCCGTCCGACACACCCACCACCACCTTCTTCTACGGTGCAGCTCAGCTGAAGGCCATCATTCCACAGCCTCCCTGTCCACCGAGTTGCTTTTGCTTCCCGTGCCTTCACCGTTGTTGTACCTCTTTTGTACTATCTTGGTCCTCTAAAAATTATTGATCTCAATGTCGGTCTTGAAGCGGAGGAGGTGGCTAGAGATCTTGGACAACCGGTTAACCAACCTCCCTAGGATCTCGACAATAAGTATGTTCTCCCCCACCGTGATGATGTCACGAGCCACCGCAGCCAGCAGCCGTGTGCGCACAACCGAATCCCATCCAATCCAATAATCTTCAGGCATAAATCGTCCAATAAAGTTCACCGATAGAGCCTTTCGGAACATGATACTCTAGCCAGATCGATAGGGACTCGCATCCGGCAGATCAAAATCTTGGATGATTTGGAATCCTAGGACAACCACGTTCATTCAAAGCCGCGCCAGTAGCCCCCACGCCACGAACCGGCAGAGGAGGAAGCGACGAAACTACCATGATGTCGAGGAGGAGACTGGCGAGAACATAGCCGCCAGACAAGATAGCGCTGCACACGGGGTCACCAACGAGCGAACCATGTCACTCCATGGACGTCCGTAACCACCAGTAGGATAGCCATGCCTGCTGGACCCAGATCGTGACCAGATCAGCCCGCTTCACCGCCGGCAGGGCAAGCGCCGCCCACCACCTTAGCACCCTCTTTGCAGCGTTGTCGCCAGACATGCCCGACGCCGTGCCCCACCACCTGGAGCACCACGGGACGTGCCTCCATTGAAGTGCCCACCGCCTTTGGCGGGACGGGCGCCGCCACCACCGCCAGCGACAACGGCAATGGCAAGGCGGGAATAGGAATGGGAGGCCTCTGGAGTCGCCTAAGCGGAGGCGACCCGAGAGGCAGCTTTGGTGGGTTCAGCTTTGGAGGAGTACATAAATTTTCTACTATGAAAAGGACAAAAAGGAACACGTGTGCGTTATATGTTGTCCATGCCATTCACAAGCTCGGTTGATTTGCTACACGTACGAGATAAGAGAGGGAAAATGGGTCATATCGTTCAAGCAAGAAGACCTTGGTGACAAGTGAACATGACTACAACAACTGCCCTCGAGTCCATGAAGCCTCTAACTTTTAGGGCAGCACTAAACGTCCCCCGAGGGATCGATGGTTTTCATCCCGGGGTCCCCAGCCAACCACGTGTCCACCCTTTTATCCCTACAAACTCGTTTTTTACAAAACAATCCCGTTTTGCTACAAATAGCCCCGTTTTTGCTACATGTAGCAGAAAACGGTTCGGTCCAGAAAAATAACAGACAGACTAGATCTCGCCGGAGAGTTCGCCGGAGACCTCGTCGGAGACCATGTAGCAAAAAAATAAACTAATGTAGCAAAATCGAGTTCATCGGAGAATCGCCGAGAGATCTCTCCAGAGACCTTGCCGGATACCTCATAGCAAGAAGTTTGCGCTATTGTAGCAAAATCAGAAAACAGATGTACCAAAATAATTATACTAACATAGCAAAAGACGACTTCGCCGGAGACATCGCCGGAGCAAAAACTTGTAAGAAAAAAAAATACCATGTAGCAGCGCTGCTCGCCGCATGTAGCAACACCAGAAGCTGTATGTAGCAGGGCCGGTCGCCATGTGTAGCAGGGCCTCTCGCCGAAGGTAGCAGCGCTCCTCACAGCAGGGTAGCAACAACTGTCACCATAGGTAGCAACACCAGAAGCTGTATGTAGCATGTTTGGTCACCGTGTGTAGCATCGCCGCCGTCCACACATAGCAATGCTGCCAACATTGGGGAAGAGCGTAGATTCATAGGAGACACCATGGGAGGTGGCGGAGCAAACGACCTATATGGTGCTAGGGCAGTAGCGGCCGGCGGCACCATGAAGGACCTGCAGGGAGCTAGGCAGCGGCGTGTCCTAGGGCATCGCTCCGACGAGGTGCAGGCAGCGCTCCGGTGAGGTACGTATAGGCGGCGGCACGGGCTGCAGCAGCGAAGCAGCATGGCGGAGAGAGTCGGCGGCGGCGCGTCAACAGCGAGTCAGCGGCGAGGGGACACGGAGCTTGGGCAGCGGCGCATGGCAAAAAGCTTGAGCGGCTGTTCATGGCGTGTTCCCTGGAGAGAGAGAGAGAGAGAGAGAGAGAGAGAGAGAGAGAGAGAGAGAGAGAGAGAGAGGAGATAGGAGAGATGGAGGCCACGAGCTGAAGTTTTCCCGGGCCTACCCACGTGCGTGCAGCTGTTGGACCAGTACTTGCTGCCGTGCGGAAAGAAACGAACCGGGGATCGTTTCGTTTGATCCCCCAGGGGAATAGTATTATTTTCCTAACTTTTATGATTTTAGTTTTCATGTATTTGAAAGGTACAAAGAAAAAACAATATTGCTATTATTTTTAATTCAGGGAAGAATTAAGAAGCAAGCGGTGCTCAGTTGTGTGGAGGTGGATCAATACAGTATGCGCATTGGCATCCTCCAGAAACACACTGGCCGAGTCTCTCTTCTCCTCCCAGTTTGCAGGGTTAGTTGTGTTGGCTACGTGCCGGTAGTGGGCTCTATGCCCAGATGTGGAGCTCTCGACCGAGGTGGCCAGATCAAGGCTCTAGGGTTCGTCCTCTTCGTGTTCTTGCTCCTCTGGTTGGAGCAGCCCGCGACGGCCACCACATCCAGCAATAAAGTAGATGTCACTGACGGCTCGGGCCCAGCTATAAGTGCTGAGTTGGCGCCACGTGTCTAGGAGAAGCTGATGTGGAAGTGGGGCCCACCTGTCAGATATATCTTATGTTATTTTTTATTTTTATCTCCTATTTTACTATTTACTGCCAGTGGGTCCCACCTGTCAGCCTCACTAATTTTTTCCCACGCACCTTCTTCTTCCTCCATCGGCCTTCTTCTTCCTATCCATCCAAGGCCGTAGTACGCGACTTGGAGGATGAGCTCCAGCGCGAGCGCGCGCGCGGGGGTCGGCGCCGATGCAGAGCAGGGCCACGAGCCGCGGGAGCTCGTCGCGGCCATGCAGCTCGTCCACCAGCGGGGTCCGGATCGCGTCGACCAACCCGTTCAGCGTGCGCAGCGGCGCCGGTGATTCCCACAAGGACGCTGAGGAAACCAGCGCGCCCACAGTGGGGCCCATCAGCACGGTCCCACGAACACGTCCCTGTTGAAGCGCACGAGCGCCAACACCAATCCCGCGCACGTGTCGCTGACCATGGAGTCCCCGACCCTGAGCCGCAGCCGCCGAGCTCGCGGCGGCGGTCGGACCGCGTCTGCTCCCCGCGCTCGTGCTGTGCTCCGTCGTAGGGGTACGATTCTTTGCCAAGATCCATCTGGTGTCGGTTGTCGCCGGCAAGCTGGGCTTCCGGGAGCCGGAGGGGCTTGGCCCGCTCGATGGCGACCCAGCGGAGGCGCGGGAGAAGCTCTCCTCCTTTGCCAGACACTCACCCAGTTCGACGCCAACAATGGTGGCGGCTTCTCCGTGCCTTGCTACTGTGCAGAGGAAGAAGAAGGTGGGTGGGGAAAAATTAGTGAGGCTGATAGGTGGGACCCACGGGCAGTAAATAGTAAAATAGGAAAGAAAAATAAAAAATAACATAAGATATGGCTGACAGGTAGGCCCCACTTCCACCTCAGCTTCTCCAGATATGTGGCGCCAACTCAGCACTTACAGCTGGGCTCGAGACATCAGAAAACGTGTCAAACTGCTTTTAGTCGTGAATTAGTCTGATTCGCAACGCTTGTACCCAAAAATGGTACTGACATGCGAAAATGGTACTGACCCGTCCTAATAATCCTAATTATAATAGTTTTATCCAATTAACTCAGTATGACGCAGGAGTACGAGCAGACGTGCAAGCATGACCAGTCGGGGCATGGGACGTAGCCACGCGATGCACTAGAACACTTAAGCACGGAAATGGGACAACAATTCGCGATCCAAGGTTGGGCTCTCACTGGATATGGTGCCGCCAGGGCCCTGTCAGGTTGATCAGAAGCCTTTCGATTGGAGAGGATCCAGACAAATTTTACCAACAAATTTTTCGGTTGCGTGTGTGCCTTGGAGGCGACTCGAGTTTGACTGGATTGGGTTGGGATCTCTCATAACCATACCTAGTCGGGAGGCGTAGAGGGTAGAGGGTGTATGTAGTATGTTGGGATCTCTCATAACCACGTCCCACTTGTAAGTCCAAGTCGGGAGGCGTAGAGGGTTTCTATTATACGCTGGCCAAGGATGGTGGCCCACCTCTTTGGGACGCCCAACTGGTAAGCGTTCTCAGCTTCATATCGAGAAAAAAACCATAGCACCACCTATTCCGGCATTTTTGCCTGCCCTATGACAGGCATCGTCCAACTACAAGTGAAAAAAAAGAGGTCAATATAGCATATGTGTGGACTCGACATATACAAATGAATGTAGAGTGCACAGATGATTACCTGCCGGTATAAGTAGGCAGGAGCCGCCGAACCCCAGCTGATATTGCTATCCCAGTTTGCTAGTGCCTTCAGCCACATCCACTGAGCGGTCCTACCTCCGCTGTCCGCAAACAGAGTCCTAGAAAGGACATACCACACATACACACGAGCATGTGTCTCGATCACCTTAACCTCAGCGGGCTCCGGACAATGCGCAAAGTTTTTCACGATCCACGCATATGTCACGCCTGCTGGGACTCTATCTTTGCTCTTATCTTCAAGTTCTTCAGAAGCCATGCCAATAAGTAGCTGCATCGCATTGCGCCACCCATCGGAATCTGTGCTCATACAGAGAGGCTCCCCCGCGATAGGAAGTCCAAAGATCATGGAAACATCCTGAAGAGTAGGAGTGATCTCGCCGGTCCGGAGGTGGAAAGTGTGCGTCTTCGGCCTCCACCGGTCGACAAGTGCGGTGATAGTAGCCGCGTTGAGGTTCGGCGTCGACCGGCTCACAAGCGTGATGAAAGGGAGGAGGCCTAGCCGCTTGATGTACTCGGTGTACCGCTCGTCGTACGTCATGTCATTCGAAGACGCGCCATGAGACCGAAGCTTGAGGGGACGAAGCCTCTGCATACATACAAGATCAAACATTATGCCTTTTCCAACACAAATGAATCAATAGAAAAATAAAAACAAAGAAGTTCAACCATGGTTTTATTACCATATGCTTCTCCGCCATCAAGTATGTCCTGTGTTGATGATCATAGTAATCCTCAAGTAGCCACACCATCCTACATATATATTCCAAACATTAATAAAATGTGTGTGGTATGTGGCCATTGTTTCAATTTACAGAATAAACTACAAAGAATATGGGAGCATATTATTCACACATCCATACAAATCCATATAAAACCATCATACACAATACAAATCAACAACGCACTTCCATTCCCCATCAAATACAACTAATATATAACTTCCAAATAACCAAAAACACACACAAATAGGTCATATTATGAATCCAACTAGACCTAGGGTTTGAGGATAATGTGCAAGATTCATTGGATGAAAGAGAGGGAAAATGAGGGGATTACCTTGAGGGAGGGATGGGGGAGCAAATCCACGGTGAAATCTCTCAGATCTGATGGATTTGAGGAGTGGATTTGAGAGAGAGGGGAGGAGGAACCGCCGGCACCTCCTTGTTCTTCTTCTGATGGCTGGGCAACCGAATGGGTCGGGGTGGGGAGGGGGGCTGCGGGCTGCTGAGTATGTCCCAAAGTGTAGCGCCTATCTGCTAGGCGCTACACTTTAAAGCATAGCGCCTATCAGATTGGGGCATAGCGCCTGGGCGTTACTCGCCCCAGGCATAGCGCCTGGGCGTCACACGGCCGGGTGGGGCCAGGAGGGGCCAGGCAGTGCCACGCTGGCAGGGGGCATATCGCCTAGATGAAAGGCGCTACACTCAGTGTAGCGCCTAGCTGTTGGGCATTACCCAAAGGGTTAGTCTAGTGAAATAGTTATCCAAAGAGGTCATTTCATGAAAACCTTTTGATTTTGGGTTATTTTTGTCCATTCTGCCCACCTAGTGTTGCCTTCCTCTGGAATCGATTGATGCTGCCGCCACGATGCTCGATGGACCTGACACTGGTAGGGAGGAGCACGAAAAGGACACGCTCGTCCAAGAAGCGGGCCCGCCGGGAGGTTTTTTTCTTTTTTCTTTTTTGAGAGAGAGCGTCGGGATGAGTTGGGCGAACCTTTCTCGTATCGTCCAGCACCTTCCCAAGTCTATATACCCTGACCACAAGGCCACAACACTCATATTTCTGGACATCAACAACACCACTACTCTAGTAATCCACCTAGTTAAGCCTCCTTTGTGCACTGCCAATCCAGATTTTTTTTGGAAAGGAGCATATATTAATATCAGAATATCAGACGATACCAATTTCACACAGCCTCTGCAATAACGCATTGTCCTAGCGGCCACATGGATGCACATAGCTAAAAAAAGAAGAATTACAAAAAAGAAAGGTCCTAATACAGTGATTCATTCATTGAAACAACAGTACTACCACCACCAAGACAACACCAGAAGTCCAGCTTCTCCAGAAACGACGCCTTCAAGAAGGGAACAGTGCACAAACACCGTCATCGCCCGATCAAAGATCTAGGTTTTCATCCTGAAGAAAATCCGCACTCTCAAAATAGTATCTTCAATAAGGCCATTGCTAGACACAACCAATTAAGGCCAGCCCCTGGGTTTTCATCCTGAGAGGTAGGACCATGAACCTCTCATGTGCAGTCGCCCCCACTTGCATGCCACTGCTCTAATTCACAAGTCACCTAGCCAATTCCTCATCACCACCCAGACTCGAACCACCATTGTCTATCCTCAGATTTCGGTCTCCATGACTTTCTTCGTCAGCACCATGAAACAAGAACATGCCCCATGATAATAACAGCCAACAAAGCTTCAAAGCACACCCTCTGAAACCAAACGGTCAGGGTAAAACATGGGTGCGTACGACCGAATTCAATTCTTTCAGCAAACTCACGGCATGATAGCACTTATGGAGTTCACCGGCGGAGCCTTTCAGAACACGACACAAAAACCAGATCAATGGAGACCAACATCCGGCAGATCATCGTCTTGGCTTGAGAGGGATCTAGAACCACCTCCTTTATTGAAACCAAGCCAGCAGCCTCCACGCCACCCGCTGAAAACTAGCAGGATCTGCCGCAAGACGGCAAGACCATCCGACCGACCATTCCGACGGAGAAGGAGGCCACCACCACCATGCCGGGGGCAGATGCCCCAAGCGTCCTAGTGTCACAGACAAGGCCCGGATCGCCTGGGCGCCGACGTTGAGGCCAACGTACGGGACAGATTGCGCTAGGCCCAAATCCCCGCCGCCGCCTGCCGCCATCTGGGCCGAGGATCACCGGCCGCCGCTCGCCGCAACACCACCACCAAACCAGCTGGGACGGACGCCGTCGACTTTCTGCCAGATCGCGATTAGGGACGCCGCCGCCGCCACGCCCCCAGGTCTTTGGCTGGCGACGATCCGAGCGGTGGCGACGAGGAGGAGAGACCACGGGAGGGAGGGCTCGGCGGAGAAGGGAGGTCGCCGCGAGGAGGGGTCAGGAGGAGGAGGACTGGCCCCCGTCGCTGACTAGCTACCTGTCGGCCCACGTAACTTTCTGCCAATCCAATCCAGATAGTCTAGTGGAGTAATAATACACAAAGAGAAAGAACCTAGGCAACGAGCTAGCCCGGGGGGACAATCCTCACAAAGTGTGCTTACCCTTCTGCTCGTGCCTCGGCAACGACAGATTGGAGGACTACGGTGCCCAGCAGCATCACTTTGACGAGCAAAACGGCCGTTTCCAAAGAAGGAAACGCGGAAACGACTCTTACTACAGCGGCACCGCTGACTTCAGGCCGCCGCCGACGGCCTACCACAAACAGCAGGACGCCACCGCCACCGTCGACGAAGCCCCGGCACAAGCCCTACCACGACCGCGCGCGGAAAGATCGTCACCAAGCCCACAGCGGTGGCCACGGCCGTTACGCTGCCTATGTGCACGAGCACGACAAGGACGAGCAGAAGTTTCCGGCCTGCCACAACAAGGTCGGTTACCGACGCCGGCCGGGCCGCTACAACTACACGAAACCGCTGCTGGTGGTGGACAGAACACGCTGCAATAATGGATTACTACCGCTCTCCTAAGGTACTACCACTCTCGGGGAATCTCATAGGAGTACCCACCATTTCTGCTCTTGCGACGTGCATGCATGTGTGTGTGGCTTCCTTCTCTCTATTAGAATCACTGCCAAGCGCTCACGTTTCACTCCCCAAACTTGGAGTTTGTATTGATTATTGAATTATTATACTTTCTCGGATCCATATTAATAGACTCAACTTTGTTCTTTAGAAGAAAAGGGCACAGCCCCGGTTCCATTAAAATGAAACCAGACGTTCGTTACAAACTTATTCGATCATGGGGAACGTTAGGAAGGAAACGCCCCAGTCTAAGCACAGCAAAAGATACCACAAACATTCTGCAGTCTCAACAGCACAAGCTAAGAAACTACAACACCAAACTGAAGACACTCGGCAGAAACAGGGGAAGCTACATCGAATACGCATGGAGAGAATCATGGCTCTATTGGAACCACCTTTTGCCAGGGGTCCGTCCTCCACCAGCCTCTTCGCCAGAGCATCAGTGGTGATCTTCTGCTTGACAGCTTCATCAGAGTCTATCAGGATGGGATCTTGGAAAAGTTCAAGGTTAGAACCTGCCAGCTTCTTCAGTGCCAGCCAGGATCTGGCCAGAGCAGTGGTGGGGGAGCATTCACCAGATGCTCCACTTTCTTCAGCAATGCAGCCAACTTTTCTTTTGCATCTCCTGAGAACATAATGCTCCATTGGGATAGCAAATATGCCACTTTCCTCCACACCAGCTGCGTACCAGACCAGGTAGTTTTATTAAACAGGATGTCATTCCTAGTAAGCCGGAGACCCCACATCATAGCAGCATAAGTCATATTTTCAATATTTTTCTTGTTCTCACTAACCCACAGGGTAGCAAGTGTGTCAAAAGACATGACCCACTCATCCCTGCCTATACAAGAACACATGTTGGACCAAATTACTTTGGCCACTACACAGTCAAAAAACACATGCATGCATGTTTCAGGTTCAGAGCAGAAGACACAGGAAAGGTCATCAACTACTTGTCTCTTAGAAATATTATCCCTTGTAAGCAGTTTGTTATGTGCTAAAAGCCACAGGAAAAAATGTATCTTAGGAGGAACATTAATCTTCCAAACAGCATGCACATAAACTAGTAATACACCTCTAAAATTAACCACAACATAAAAGGATTTAACAGTGTATGTACAACTAGGCTCAAGCTTCCACATGATAGTGTCGTCCTCCTCACTAAGGTGAAGAGTTTTAGCAATTAATTTCTAGGATTTCATACCATTTATGCAACAACTCCTCACTGAAACATCTCCTGAAAGTAAGTTTTAGTTGATGAGAGTCCCAAGCCTCAACAATTGTTACATTTTGTTCATTAGAAATCAGATACAGATCCCAATATTGAACAGCTAGACTAGAGTCCCCAAACAACTGGTCTTCCTAGAATTTAATTTTCTTGCCTTCCCCTACTTTCCATTGGTATCACACCTTAGCTGCATTAGCATCCCACAAGACACCTTTCCAGAGGGGGGACACATTGGTATTTGATGAGGAAAAAATGTTTGGATTATTGACATCAGACTTATGGTCAATAATTTTTCTCCAAAGTTTATCTTTATCTAAGTGGCATCTTCTTACCCAAGAACCTACGAGACAGAGATTCATTTCTGCAATGTTGGGTACTCCAAAACCTCCACAAGGCCCCAATTGGCAAGATGATACTTAAAGTGCCCCTCATAGTTATCCCATAAACAGTGAGCCAGCTGAGAGTTAATCAGGGCAAGAACCCATTTTGGGAATTTAATTCAACTAAACACGTATAAAGTAATACTAGCTAGAACACTTCTAACCAATTCCAGCTTAGCAACATGGAAAAGAAGTTTGCCTCTCCAACAAGAGTCTGAAAGGGTAATTGCCCCTATGCGTTGTTTTGGTGATTAATGACAATCCCTATGGACTAATTTTTTGCATACTTTGCATCTTCCTAGTTTGTTTCTTCTTGGTGGTTCTCCATGTGAGGTTCTTGAGCTTGTTTCTAGATATTCAACAAGCCCAATTTCATCGAAAACGGAATTCGTATGCATCTTCTATGGCATTTTCGAGTTTGAAGGTTTTATCGGTTCTTCTTTTAGGGAGGTTTCTTACCTGTCTTCATTTGGTTCTATCCTTCTTTATTGGACTATGATGTTTCTCTGCACCATCTTGTAGAGCTTGTTTTCCTCGTAAAAACAAGCCCAAGATCATCAAAATAGAAGTCTGGACGCAAAATTTATCGCCGTTTTCATGTGTCCTGTTTGGTTCCAGCAGGAATTCCCGCGGGACCGAGTTTGTGGCCGGAATTTCCGGCGATCGCCGGAAATTTCCGGCAGACCACCGAAAATCTGTTCTATATACTATTTTGGTTTTTACCAGACTTTTTGGGTCAACCGGAACGTGTCCTTCCAGCTCATTTTATCTCCAACGGTCATCCCCCTTGAAGGGGTATAAAAGAGGGGCTTCTTCCCCAAAGTTCTAGGGTTCTTGAGCATGTTTTTGACCACCATTGTTGATCCCTTTGAGCTTGCTTCCTCTCCCTTCCCTCTTATGATTCTTGCATCTTTTTGAGGACTTTGGAAGAGGATATCTAGATCTATAATCCCCACCAATCAATACCTCCTCTAAGTGAGGGGAACCCATTGGATCTAGTTCTTGGAGTCCTTTGTTGATTTCCACAATTGTTCTTCCTCTCTAATTCCTCCCTAACACTTGTTTCTTTGGTGGGATTTGAGAGTGAAGGTTTTGAGCACCCTTGGCGTTCTTGCTTTGTATTCTTGCATAAGTGTTGAGCTCTCCATTATGATTTGTTCGATTGAGAGACTGTGAGCTTGTTACTCTTGGAGGGTGACCTCCTAGTTGGCTTGGCGGTTGGTGCCACGGTGTCCTCTTCATGTAAGATTGTGAAGAGACCCGGGCTTCTCCTTCGTGGAGCTTGTGAAGTGGTTGTGGAGCTTGCCATCTCTAGAGTGGAGGAAAATCTAGCCATAAGGAAAGGGCCTATTCCTTTGTGGGATAGACTCGGAGACTTCACAAGAAGCGATATGGATGAAGGAGTTCATTACAGAGCTCGTTGTGGTTCCAAGTGCGCTGGACCCAATGTCTATCTACTGTGATAACATGGGCGCCATAGCCAATGCGCAAGAACCAAGGTCACACAAGAAGCTGAAGCACATCAAGCTGTGTTTTCACGCTATTCGAGAACATGTCCAAGATGGTGACATAAAGATTTACAAAGTACACACAAATCTGAATGTGGCGGATCCATTGACTAAACCTCTCCCGAGGGCAAAACATGACCAACACCAAACTGCCATGGGTGTTCGGTATATTACCATGTAATCTAGATTAGTTGACTCTAGTGCAAGTGGGAGACTGTTTGAGATATTCCCTAGAGGCAATAATAAATGTAGTTATTATTATATCTTGTGTTTATGATAAATATTTACATTCATGCAATAACAGTATTAACAAGGAAACATTAATACTTGTGTGACTTGTAAACTAAAATTAGAGTCCCTGGTAAAGCCTCTTCATAATACTAGCTTGTTGGTTAATAAATGATTGTGGTTTCCCTATCATGAACATTGAGATGTTATTAATAACAAGATCATATCGTTAGGAGAATGGTATGATGGACAATACTCCTATAGATAAGCGTAGCATAAAGATCAAGTCATTTTAATAGTTCAGTTGCTATATGCTTTCTGATACATAGTAACCTAATTCCTTCGACCATGAGATCATGCTTATCACCATCACTAGAAGGATGCTTTGATGACATCAAACACCACACCGTAACTGTGTGGCTATAAAGGTGGCATTGAGTGTTCGGAAAGTATGGGTTGAGACACATGGATCAAGAGTGGGATTTGTCCATCCATATGACGGATAGATATACTCTGGGCCGTCTCGATGGAATGTCATCCAATTAGCTTGCAAGCATGTGACTGGCTCACAAGGGATCACATATCACGGGAACGATAAAAGAATACTTATCGGTAACGAGGTTGAACTAGGTATGCAGAGATACCGACGATCAAAACCTCGGATAAGTAAACTATCGTGAGACAAAGGGAAATTGGTATCGTATGTAAGTGGTTCATTCGATCACAAAGTAATCGTAGAAATATGTGGGAGCCATATGAATTTCCAGATTCCTCTATTGGTTATTGTTCGGAGAAATGGCTCGATCATGTCCGTATAATTCACGAACCGTAGGGAGACACACTTAAGGATTCGATGTTGTTGAGTAGTTATGGAATGATGAGTAAGAGACCGAATGTTGTTTGGAGTCTCGGATGGAATCCGGGATATCACGAGGAGAGCCGGAATGGTCCGAAGAATAAGATTCATATAAGGAAAGTCCTGTTTCGGAGTTGGAGAATGATTCCGGTGTTTTCATCGGGAATGTTCTATAAGATCCGTCACTCCGGAGGGGAAGGGTACATGAATGTGTCATAACAATGTGGAATGGTTACATCATGTACTAGGTATCATCGCTGAGCAAAATAAAGGGATAAATCAAATCCTAGTTTGAAAAGTCAAACGCCAATTTGAAAAAGTCAAACGACAAGTTTGCTTGGTGGAGGGAGAGTAGGAAACCTACTTGGGGAGGAAGTCCTCCTCCCTCCACCGCCGGCCAAGGAGGCCGACTTGGGGGAGGACTCCCTTCCCCTTGGCCGCGCCCTCCCACCTATAAAAGGAGGGGCAGGGGTATTCAATGAGACCACATGCCGCCATTACCACACCGACGACAATGAAGAGGATGATGACTAGGAGACCACGAGAGGATGCCGTTATGGTAGGCTATTTTATTTACTATGCATTTTTTATTATATGTTAGGTATGTAAACCATTAAAGGAATTAAAAAATGGTTCCATGCCGTTGGGCATACCTCGATCCAAACGGACCAAGCCAAAACACTTCTCCGCGGGCCGATCCAAATGGACCGATACAGACATTTTCCCTCTCTAAAATGCGTCGGCCCACTAGAGATACCCTAAACTACAACAACTACTGGGAAGGTAAGGGAAGGGAGGCATGGTTTGCGCATGTGAACCATACCTTTTCTCTTAGTAATGGCATCTCTAACCGATCCCCTAAAATCAGTTAGAGGAGTAAAAATCTGGAGGTGCTGCACCTAACCGATCCCTAAAATGGTTACAGGAGTATATTGTTACTAATCGGAGTAGTAAACCGAGCGCCTGACTCCTAAATTTACTTCCCGGCCACAACTTCCGAGAAAAACTCCCGCCTCCCCGACCTCCACCTCCCGTCCTCTGCCGTTCTTTCCCGCCCGCCTCCTCGACGCCACCGATGTCGCCGACTCTGCCCGAAATCGACGCGTAGTTCTCCAGCGCACCTTCTCTGACCATCCCAGAGTCTCCGAAGCCCCGATGCCATCACAATCAGAGATCACCATCGTGACCACATGTCAAAAAAGGTTGAGGGCCAAAAACGTGGTCCGGCCGGCCGGCACGGCCGTTAAGGCCTCTGTAAAGGTCAGCGGCAAGCGCGTGGAGGCTCCCGAGGTGGCGCCGCGTCCTCCCCTTGCTCATGTGGCTGGCCGGCGGCAGAGCAAGCCGACTCCGGCCAAACTGGCGCTCGCGGAGGCAGTGGCCAAGACGAAGAGGAAAAAGGTTGTGGCGACGTTTCCAAAGGCTACACCGGCCCCTTGGACGCGCAAGGCCTCGTCGGCGAACCCTCCCGTAGGCCGGACACCGCAGGCGGCCATCGTCAACGTTGACGAGCACGAGGTGTTCGATGGATCATCGACAAGGTAGAGGAAAAAGCTTGCAAAGGAGAGGAAAAATAGAGGTGCACAGACAGGAGGATACAAAGAAGAACTATGTGCTATGGTTGAGACAAAGAAAGCCCTGGCAGCCGAGAGGAGAGATGAGAAAGCGGCAAGGTGGGCCAAGCTCAAGGAAATGGAGGAGGAGAATTGGAATAATAAGATAGCCTTCAAGGAGAGGATGGCCATTTCCAAGGAGAGGTGGGTTGCACTTGAGGAGGAGAGGATAGCAAAAGAAAAAGAGATCAATGAGCGTGCTATCATGTTCATGGACCCAAGCAACATGGATGCCACGACTAGGAAATATTGGGAGCTCACTTGAGCAAAGATTTTTCAACGATATTTTGGTGGAGATGCTCATGGTGGTGATGATGGTGTTGGTCTAGGAGGAGGAGGATATAAGTTCTTCGGAGATAATGCTTGAGTTCTTCGAAGATGGTCCACAACGTATGATGTGATATGTTAGTGGTTTCTTTTGGATCAAACAAGGTCAATAGCTTCTTTTTGGAGACCTTCATCCATGGTGGTGATAGAGTACTTTTAAATGAACTCTATGCATGTTTTATTTCGATGTGTTCGATTCGATAAACTATACCTATGTATGTTGTTTAAGTGTTGTGCTGCTTGTGTTTGAATTGTCTGTATGTTTAAATTGTTTGTATGAACTCTATGTTAGATGTATAAATGCATATGTGGAATCCTTGGGGCAAAAAAAAGTTTTACTCCTCTAAGTTTAGGGGTTCGGTTAGAAACCCCCGACCTTTAGAGGAGTACTTTTACTCCTTTAAGGTTTACTCATCCGTTTACTCCTCTAAATTTTAGGGGATCGGTTAGAGATGCCCTAACCGGGCTAGGGGTACACATATCTATACCTGGACCCTTAACTCGGGCTCGAGCTTTCTGGGCTCGGTGCGAGCTGGGCTCGATGCGAGCTGGGCTCGGCCCACTGGCGAGGGCAGATCGAGCCGAGTCAGCCAAGGTGGACTCCCATGAGCTCGGGATGGCTCGGGCTCGTTCAGCTCGCCATATTTTTTTCTAGAAATAATAGGGCTAAATTGAGGCAGGAAGAGCTAAAGGGGCTGCATTTTGGGCTGCATCTTGGCCCGTTCCATCAATAGACAACCTCTCCCATTGATGCTAGTCATCGTCGTCCTCTGTATGTCCAGCGCTGCCGCCAGCCAGATTTCGCCGCCCCCAAGCTCTGCATGCCGTCTCCGACCGCTCCTCTTCCCAACCCCGCATGCCGGCGCCAGCCGCTCCTCTCCGCCGCCCCAGCTCCCGACACCCGCGCAACCCTGTATTGCCGCTGCCTAGCAGACGCCGCCACGCCCCATGGACCGCCGCCATGCCGCCATGGACTACCGCGCTGCCTCCGACGCACCCACAGAAGACAGCGCCACCTGCCAGTGACTCATCCACGGCAGGCTCGCGAGCCGCACCGAGCTGCACCGAGTTTTGGAAAGCTCGGGCCGAGCTCCACTTGGAGGCTCGCCGGCAGATACAAGCTAGCTTGGGCTCGCCGAAAAAATCTCGAGCTTTTTGCGGCTGGCCGGCGAGCTGGCTCGGTGCGGCTCATGTCCAGGTATACACATATCGTCCATCATCTTTCCGAGTATAAATCAGATTTGCTAGTTTAGACGTCCGAGAACTTGCTAAATTTCAGTCGTCTCTCTCACACTAGACCTGTCCGGCGATTCGTGCGTTTTGAGAGTTGCACATGGGTTGCAAGTGAGAAAAGTATTCACCTAGCACAAAAAATTATTCATACACTACATATTTTTGTTCACGTGGTACATGTTTTTTCTTTCACACATGAGGTTAGAAAATGTTTTTATGTATCATAAACAGTAGGATGACATCAGCGCCTATGATTTTGTTAAGGGTTAATTATTGGTTTGCCACTAGAGACCATCAAATACTCAGTTTTGCTACTAGCGTGGAATGGTGCTCAGTTTTGCCACTACTTTGGGCACAGCTACTATGGCGTGGTCAACCAGATAGTTTAAAATGAACATAACAAATTAAAAAAAAACCCACACACATAGTCTGCTTATGTCTTATATTAATGATTCAAGTTGATAAACAAGGTTTACATACATTTGAATGTACGTAGACCTTGTTTATCACTTACACTGGTGGAAAAAGGGCCTCCAGTCCCGGGCCGCAACGGGCTCTAGTCCCGGTTTTGGGCCCGGGACTTGCGAAAACGGGACTAGAGGCCCCCCTCTAGTCCCGGCTCGCAACGGCCCGCGACTGATAACAGCCACGTGGCTGTTTCAGCGCCGCGGGGGGCGGAAACCCTCTAGTCCCGGGCTGTAACACCACCCGGGACTAAAAGGTTTCCTGCCGCGGCAGAGATTGTGTATTTCCTTTTTTTGCCATTTTGTTCCTTTTTCGTTTTGTGTTTAACTATAACAAACATATATTTCGGTAGACATATTATACGCTACTACATACACACTACACGTCGATGCATTTATATAAGATCGATCCCTTGCAAGCATACATATAATCAATCATATCAAAAGGAAGAAATGTTTTGAAATTACATGGTCATTGATGAATATATATATCATATGAGCTACATGGAGATGACTAAGGCAAATCGAGTTCCACGTCATCCGCATAATGCTCTCCATGTACATCAAGGACTTCCTTCATCATAAATCCCGCCAGCTCCTCTTGAATTGCTCTTATGCGCTGGTCTGGCTCTAGTTTCTCCCGCAAATCATAAATATAATGTGAGTCAACTTTCCGCTCACTGGTCAACTCTCGGATGTACTCGCAGATGTAGTATCCACATAAATGAGTTCCCGGTGGCTGCTGTAAACTCTTCGCCATTTTATAAGTTAGCTCCTATTTGAATGGACCTGGTATTTTCTGTCTGAACCGTGTCCAACACCTGCTCGGCAAATAAAATGAACAAAGGAGTTATTAGTTACTTGATATCAGGAAATGAATGAAAGAGGACGATATAATGCGATAATGATTGAAATTACTTATGGAGCATTGCTTTTATGTCGCTCCACTTCTCTTGGTCCCAACTTAATGAGTCATGGACTTCAATTAGGGAGTTATCAACTTGAATGTTTAGCAAGATCCAGTGGAATCTGCGGAAATTTACATAAGCATACATGCATAGCTCATCCAGTAAGCAAAAATAAAATATGTACAAGATATAAACACTCACTTGAAGTTGTAAGGAAATAGTATTTCCTTAGCAAAATTATGCTCGGTTAAGAACCTGGACAGGTCTTCCTCCACGTCTTTGGGGTGATTCTTTAACGTATATTCATTAATGATATATGGGTCAATGAACCCAACGTCGTATCTTCTAGATCTTTTGCATTCAAGCATCTTCATTCTGCGGAATATAATATCATCATACAAAAGGATATATAGTTAGGATAATATATTAAATGCAATGAACGAGCTAAAGCTACAAACTTAATTATAGAAATAAATAACTTACAGACAGTAGCAACCAATGATAGATTTGTCGAGGGCGCGCTGGTTGTATAACTGAAACAGTTCGGTCATTTGAACCTGTATCGAGTATGGTTTGAAGTGATGTTCCTTTCTAACGTCCACCGAAAACCAATCTTTATGATGCTTTTTTTCTGCTTGCGACATGTACCATTCATGCAGATTTCGCATATATGTGAATAGACGCGCGAGATCCTCATTACTGACTAGAGGCTGCCCTTGGACATACTGCCGTACTATCTGACCCATTAGCGTATCTTCATAGCCTAAATATTGACCAAGAGACATATTTGCTTCGTTAGCAAGTGCTTTGGCCTCCGATACAGTGATTCCCATAAGTGCATCATTATTACGGGCTCTAGGGTCCATTATTTGCATGTCCATATCCATTTTAGCTCTGAAGGCCTTGTGGAGGTCTGAAATGACTTTGAGCGGGGCGACCGATTGATTCTTCTGTGCTCCGAGCTCGGCAACTTGCTTCCCGCTTTTTGCACTTGTGATTTTTTTCTTCTGTGCTTGCTTAATAATCTCCGGTCATAGCCTGATTCCAGATTCATCGATATCTGGGATGGTTGCTCAAGAAAGGACTTAGCCCACTTTTTTGTTTTTTCGTTATATACCGGCTTTGGCTCAGGCTTTTTGGGTGCAATATGCGCCTTAACTTGGGCAGCCACATCCGCGTCAGTTTCCTCGTCGGTCTTGTCATAAGGTCTCTTTGGAAGAGCCGGCGGGATATCGACTATCTTTGGCGTTTGACCTTTCTTCGATGTGGGGCGCGGGGGACCGTCGAACTTCCGTTTCTTCGACGAGGTAGTAGTATTGCACGGAGGTGGAGGCAGAGATCGAGTTGATGTACTCCTGCTGCGGTGATCGTCAGCGGGGCAGGGTGGACTTGGAGGTTGGCGATAATCAGGTTGGGGTGGACTTGGAGGTTGGCGATAATCGGGTTGGGGTGGACTTGGAGGTTGACGATATTCGATGCGGGGTGGATTTGGATTCCTTGGAGTCAGTGGCCTTGGCGCTGAGCCTGGAAACTTGATGTACTTCTTATTCCATAGAATGATGTTGCGCTTGACATCTCCTAGTTTCGTAAGGCCTTCAGGCGTAGCGATTTCAATCTCTAGGTCCGCAAAATCCTCCACTATGTCATCCACCGTGACACGAGCATAGCCTAGTGGAATCGGAAGTGAATGGTGGAGTGCTCCAGGTAGACAAGGTAAAGCAGTGCCGATCGCCACCTTGAAGGACAGGTTGTTCATTGGCTGATGTAGCTCACATTGTGCCATCTCTCTGACATCATCCACGGGGTAGTGAGGAGCCGGTGCATCATCCAGCAGTGCTTGATCATTAGCACGGACCTCCGTGGAAGCCACGCTGCTTCTCCGTTGGCTAAGATCCAATGCAGGATCATCAGACCGCGGGTGAGTTGACGACGGCGGCCTTTGGCTAATTTCATGCATGAGGTTCTTCAGATCAGCTAGGTCCTGCTCTACCCTGGAGATCCGGTCTGCCTCCCGGTCCTTCTTTCTCTGACGGCTTCAGAATCGCGGCATCGTAGGAGAAACCCTTTCTTCCACGAGACACCGGCGCCTTTGCCTCTTGTTCGTCCTCCCTTTTCAGGATTCCCTAGGGCGCGTGTCAGCTCGTCGTTCTCTCTCTCGGGACGGAACAATCCCAATTGAGCATCGTTCCTTGCTTGAATAAGGTCTTGGGAGGGTTTTAGAATTTTATCATGAAATAATGTCTTCCCTGTTTCTGGGTCCAAGGATCCCCCGTGCCCATACCACCAGTGCTTTGACCTCTCGGGCCATCCATCTATACCAGGAGTGACGCCTCTAGCCCTCATATCCTTCTCCATAATTTCGCACTTAGGGATGGCACTCTTGTAGCCACCTGTCCCCATTTTATGATGGTATTTCTTGTTGGAAGCATTTAACGCGTTCTTTGCCGACTTTGCCTCTGCTTTATCAGATTTCTTGTACTGTACAAAATCGGGCCACTGTTCTCTCAACTTCTCGTTTACTCCTTTGAAGTCTGGAGTTTTCTTTTTCGCGACATATTTCGCGTATAAATTTTTCTTGTGGTTCCGGTACAGTTCAGCCATCTTGCTTAGTGCCCACTCCTTGACTTTCGCTCTATTTTCAAGCCCACCCGGCCTTGGGGTAATACCATCTGCCTCAAATTCCTCATACTCTGGAGGTAGTATGAAATGCGCTATGAGCTTCTGCCAAAGGTCATCTTTGGCATCATCGGTGACATAGCTGTTGGATTCTTCACCGGCTTTCTTTGACTTATTCCATTCTTCGATGGTGATCGGCAGGTTGTCCCTAACAAACACCCCGCATTGATTTATAAACATCCTCCGGTGCTTCTCTGGAGCAATCGGTTCACCATCATCATCTATTTCTTCGATGGTGAACCTCTGATTACCATCCAACTTTTTGTTCGGCCCTCGTTTCGTTCGAGCTGTCGATTGCTTCGATCCGGTGGGCTAAAAGAAGAAGAGAGAGTGATTAATATATATCTAGATCAGTTAATGAATAGAGGTAACACGAGACTTTATATATATATATGTACCTCGCCGGATCCTGTCGAGGGGCCATCATTATTGTTGTTATTTGTTTGCCCTTCGTCCATCTGGTCTTCCCCTTGGTTTTCCTCTAGTCCATCACGGATGGATTCGATATGAGGATATCTCTTCCTCGAGCAAAATATCTTGGTAGGTAGTAATAAGAGGAATTTCACCTCTTATCATGCCCTGAAGAAAACCTTCACCGATGCGACCAGGATCTTCGGATGGATCCATGACTTAATTATCTATAACAAAAAGAGAGTTAAACAGGTTAGAAAAAACAATAATCCTAATAACTAAAACAATATAATCCTAATTATAATAATCCTAATATTATTTGTGCTAAAACAATAATCATAATAACTAAAACAAAAAAATAACCCTAATCCTAATCCTAATTCTAATCTTAATAAATAAAACAAAAAAAATCACGAAAACAATAATACTAATTGTGGTAAAACAATATAATCATAGCTAATAACTAAAACCAAAAAAATAATCCTAGCTAATTATAATTAAAACAATAATTAAAAAAAATAACCCTAGCTAATTATAATTAAAACAATAATTAAAAAAATAACCCTAGCTAATTATAATTAAAATAACCCTAGCTAACAATATAATCCTAATCCTAGCTAATTATAATTAAAACAATAATTAAAAAAATAACCCTAGCTAATTATAATTAAAACAATAATTAAAAAAATAACCCTAGCTAACAATATAATCCTAATCCTAGCTAATTATAATTAAAACAATAATTCAAAAAATAATATAAAACAGATTTGTATTTAAAAAATACAAAGAGAAAAGGAAAAATAGAAAAATAAAAAATTTTGGAAAAAAAACAGTTGCCCGACCCCAACCAGGCCGGCCCATCTCTCCCTCTCTCCCCTACCATTGAATTTCAACACGGCCCACCTCGCCTCCTTCCCTCCTCTGTGACGCCCTCGCTTTCGCTCCTCGCTCGCCGCCCTCGCCCTCGCCGCCTCGACGCCCTTCGCCGCCCGCCTCGCTCGCTCGCCCATGCTACGCGACGCCCTCGCCGGCCGGCCTCGCTCGACGCCCTCGCTCGCTCCCTCTCTCGTTTCATTCCCTAACCGTCGCAGAGGCGCCGTCGTTGAATGAGCGCCCTTGGCCTGCACGGAGCGGCGCCACATCCTGGAGAACCATCTCATCTACGGAGCGGCGGCACGGCGGAGCGGCGGCGGAATCGGACAGCACCTCCCCTGTCTTCGTCTGTGCTTCGACGTCGATGAGAAATGCGAAGTGTTGGGGCGCAGCACCTCCGCTGGCGCCAGAATATAAAGGGACAGACCTTTAGTCCCGGACTAAGCGACCGCCCGCGACTAAAGGGTCTTTAGTCATGGTATGGCTTAACCGCGACTAAAGACCCTTTAGTTCGTGAGCTAAGCCACCCGGGACTAAAGGGTTTTTTGGCTTAATTTCGGCTTCTCACCCTTTAGTCCCGGGTCCAGCCACGACCCGCGACTATTTGTTTTTTTTAAATTTTCTTTTTTAATTCAAAACTAATATAAAAACTTTGAAAAATCGTATCTTTTGTTGTAATAATCCAAATAAAACAAATAATATGTCTATTATTATCAGAAAAATATAAAGAATTTTAATATAATATCCATTTATCTGTTTGCATCATTTATAAATTATTTCATTTGTAAATTTTCTTTTTTTTAATTCAAATCAAATATAAAAACTTTGGAAAATCATATCTTTTATTGTAATAATCCAAATAACACAAATAATATGTCTATTATTATCAGAAAAATATAATGAATCTTAATATAATATCCATTTATCTGTTTGCATCATTTATAAATTATTTCATTTGTAAATTTTCTTTTTTCATTCAAATCAAATATAAAAACTTTGGAAAATCATATCTTTTATGGTAATAATCCAAATAACACAAATAATATGTCTATTATTATCAGAAAAATATAATGAATCTTAATATAATATCCATTTATATGTTTGCATCATTTATAAATTATTTCATTTGTAAATTTTCTTTTTTTAATTCAAATCAAATATAAAAACTTTGGAAAATCATATCTTTTATTGTAATAATCCAAATAACACAAATAATATGTCTATTATTATCAGAAAAATATAATGAAACTTAATATAATATACATTTATCTGTTTGCATCATTTATAAATTATTTCATTTGTAAATTTTATTTTTTAATTCAAATGAAATATAAAAACTTTGGAAAATCATATCTTTTATTGTAATAATCCAAATAACACAAATAATATGTCTATTATTATCAGAAAAATATAATGAATCTTAATATAATATCCATTAGTCCCGGATGTAGTCACAAACTGGGACTAAAGATATTTTCCGCCATTTCCCACCTCTTCCCGCCAAGTTTTCCCGCCCTTTCCTTTCTACGAGAGCTTTTAGTCCCGGATGTAATCACTAACCGGGACTAAAGATATTTCCCGCCATTTCCCAAAGCTTCACGCCAAGTTTTCCCGCCCTTTCCCTCTATATTTAGGGCGATCGTGCCATGGCTATCCACACATCCACACCTTCCTCTCTTAGAACAATGGACAACGACTACTGGGCCATTCTGACCCTCGAGGAGACCGAGGCGCTGTGCGCCTCCAACTACCCTTGTCCGCCGGGCTACCGGCCACCGCTGGATCTTTGGCTGGAGGTTCTGTCCTCCTGTCCCTCAAGGTTCCGCACGCCATCACAAACCACTTCTACCACGAGCTCACCGAGCAGCGGATGGATCCCAGTGGGATCCCGACAACTCGACACTGAATGCCTTCTTCGCTAATAGGCGGGAAAGGGAGCTCGCCAGGTACGAGGGTGATGGCCCGCCACCGGTGAACCACAACGAAGCCGGCCGTCGTCTGTGGTGGGCGAACCGTACTATCATCGGAGTGATGCGCTACATCGCTGGGGGAGACCATCCTCGCCTACGGTGTCCACGAGTCCACCCGCCACAGGCCCCACACCGTCCCGGCGGTAGCGGCATCGTCTTCTAGGAGACCCCTCTCCCGCCCGCCGTGAATCCGAGGCTGGAATGGCCCCTGGTATATGCCATGGATGGGCTGAGGATCCCCGAAGTGGCAGGTGACGATGACGATGATGATGACGATGACGATGAAGACCGTGAAGCTGCGTACTATAGGACTAGGCATGATTATGACTAAAGGGGGCGGCTTTAGTCATGAGTGTTAGCTAGTCCCAGTTTGTCCCGGTTTTTAATATTAATAAATGTCTTGAGTGTTACCTAATAAATAGAGGGAAATGCCTATATAAAGAGAGGGTTCATCTTTAGTCCCGGTTGGAGAAACCAATCGGGACTGAAGGGATTGCGGTAGACTGGGCCAGGCAACACTAATAATAGGGGTGGGTGTCGACATTATGTCGTGCGGCTTGTACCTTGTCCCGGATGGTGTCACCAACCGGGACTAAAGATGAACCTTTAGTCCCGGTTGGAGACACCAACCGGGACTAAAGATGAGTCAGCACTAATAATAGGGGTGAGTGTCGACATTATGTCGTGAGTGTCGACATTATGCCGAGCTGCTTGTACTATAAATAGGCATCCTTGTGAGTCCAGTCCTCCAGCCAGTTTGAGGCATCTCCAAGATGGTTTTCGAGCGAGGACACCACTACGGCGATTTCAAGGAGATGCCGACGGAGCCCGATCCTCCGGCATCTCAGAAACTGGTCATAGAGGCACTCCCTAATATGTGAAATTAGTTAGCTCGGCGTATTGATCTAGTTAGAGAAGTTACAAGCTGCAAGATGGTTTTCGAGCAGGACACCACTACGGCCAGTTTCAGGGAGATGCCGATGGAGCCCAGTCCTCCGGCATCTCCGAGAAACTGGTCATAGAGGCACTCCCTAATATGTGACATCACGCGTTTGGAGATCAGATCTTAATGGTAAGTATGAATCGGTACTAAAGGCCCTCCTTTAGTCCCGGTCCAGCCACAAAACAGGACTAACACACTCAAGATTGTTTGCAGACAACACTATAAAAATGGACACATGCATGGAACATATTCACTCATAAAATGTTACAATTATTACATATCATTTCTTTGCGTGTGTTCCTTTCTGATCCCGTCGTATCCATGGAGCATCTTCATTCATTAACATGATGCTTGGGTCATCCTTCACATGAAGGCGGAATTTCATGAAACTTATCACAATCTTCTGACATGTCTGTCTTGTCCTCCACTCCCACGATGTTTCTTTTTCCTGAAAGAACTATGTGGCGCTTTGGCTCATCGTCGGGTGTATTATTTTTCTTATTTTTTCATTTTCTAGGTTTGGTAGACATTTCCTTCACATAGAAAACCTGGGCCACATCATTGGCTAGGACGAATGGTTTGTCTAAGTACCCAAGATTGTTGAGATCCAACGATGTCATTCTGTATTTCTTGTCTACCTCAACCCCTCCTCCCGCCAGCTTGACCAATTTGCACCGAAACAAGGGGACCTTAAAAGTAGGTCCATAGTCATGTTCCCATATCTCCTCTATGTACCCATAATATGTGGTCTTTGACCAATTGTTGTCTGTTGCATCAAAGCGGACACCACTGTTTTGGTTGGTGCTCTTTTTATCTTGGTCTATCGTGTAAAATGTATACCCATTTATCTCGTACCCTTGGAAAGTCGATATAGTCGAAGATGGTGACCTAGACAACAAGTATAGCTGATCTCCAAGAGTGTCGTTTTTGATGAGATGTGGCAACCAACCGCCGAAACTCTTCATGTGTTCATCTCTAATCCAAGAGTCATGCTTTCCAGGGTTGTTGGAGCGTAAGATTTTCTTGTGTTCCTCGATATATGGGGCTGCGATAGAATTCTGTAGAACGGTGTAATGTGCTTCGGTGTAAGAATGTCCGTCTCTACATATTATTGATTTCCTTCCTAGAGTACCCTTTCCACTCAGTCTCCCCTCATACCGCGATTGAGGAAGACCAATCGGCTTAAAGTCAGGAACGAAGTCAACACAAAATTCAATGACCTCCTCTGTTCCATAGCCCTTGGAGATGCTTCCTTCTAGCCTAGCACGGGTTACGAACATATTTCTTTAAGATTCCCATGAACCTCTCAAAGGGAAACATATTGTGTAGAAATACAGGACCGAGAATGGAAATCTCTTCGACTAGGTGAACCAGCTGGTGCGTCTGAAGGGTTTCGCGGCATAGTAAATCAAAATTTTCTACGGATGCGAACAGAGGGAAAGCCAAGATCTAATCTAGGAGATGCAAACAACAAGAGAGATTGGATTAGATCTTCATACCCTTGAAGATTCGCACAGCGGAATGTTCGTCGGAACGTGGGTGATGTAGTCGTACTCGCTTCTCCTCCTCGCGATCCGATCCGATCTAGCACCACAAGTGGCGGTGCCTCCGTGAGATACTGCACACCTCGGCGTCTCCTCCTTCCTCGGACCAGCAAGTATGATGGAGAGATGGATTGGATCTACAACGCGACGGCGCGGTGCAATTGGTGGAGAATTTCTGCAGCAGGGCTTCGCCTACAAGCAGTCGGGAGGGAGAGAGGAAGGGCAGCAGGGCGGCTAGGGTTTGGAGGGGAAGGTGTAGGGGAGGGGGCGCACCAGCCCTCTTTATATAGAGGGGGGGGGCGGCCAGCCCTTGCCCCTCCTCCAAGCCATGGGCCGGCGGCCAAGGGAGGGAGGAGTGGGGGCAAGGACTCTCCCCCTTCTAGAAGCCCTAATTAGGGTTTCCCCTTGGATGGCCGGCTGGGCCCTATGGGGCCTTGTGCCCCTGGCCCAATGCGGCTAGGGCACTCCCTCATAGGCCCATGCCCCCTCCCGACAGGTGGGACCACGTTGGTCCCCCTCCGGAAGGTTCTAGAAGCTTCCGGTACAATACCGATTAACCCGGAACAATTCCGAACTCCAAAAACTGCACTGCCTTATATGAATCTTATTCTCCGGACCTCGTGATGTCCGGATCCCATCCGAGACTCGAACAAAACTCATAAACCAATTATCCAATCTATCCTAGCGTCGAGACACGTTAAGTGTGTGACCCTGCGGTTCGAGAATATGCGACATGATCTTCTATCAATAATCAACGGTGAGTGCGGAAACCCATATCGACTCCCACATTCATCGATGATCATATCGGATGAACCACGATGCCGTGATTCAATCAATCCCATATATATATTCCCGTCGCGATATTTTACTTGCCGAGATTGATCGTCGCACCTTCATACCTAGTTCAATCCGTTCACAACAAGTACTTTACTCGTTCGTAATCCGATATCACTTTGTGATTAACTCCTTAACCACATGCTTGCAAGCGGTGTTGATATCGATTCTTGAGTGGGCCAGTATATCTCTCCGACTTGGGAGGACAAATTCCATCTCGATACATACAACCCAAGATACTTTACGATCACCGAGACACCTTTATGATCACCCTCTCATAGGATGACGTTTGATGACCTCAAAGCTTTCTTCCGATACCGGGAGTTGTATTATCTCATGGTCTAAGGAATACAATATTTGACATAGGAAAAGCTTCCAAAAGATGAACACGATGACACGATCTAATTGCTTCGCTTAGTTTGGGTCTATCCACCATATCATTCTCCCAATGATATGATCTCATTATCAATTGACAACTCATGTCTATGGTTAGAAACCTTAACCATCATTGATCAATGAGCTAGTCCATAGAGGCGTACTAGGGACACGGTGTTGTTCACAAACCACACAAGTATTAAAGTTTCCGCTGAATACAATTCTAGCATGGAATATAAACATTATCATGAACAAAATTATAATAATAACATCTTTATTATTGCCTCTAGGGCATAATTCAATAGTCTCCCACTTGCACTAGAGTCAATAATCTAGTTTACATCGCAATCTCACACCCATGGCGAGGTGCTGATCATATTTTACGTGGAAGAGGTTTAGTCAATGGATCTGCGACATTCAGATCTGTATGTACTTTGCTGATCTTGGATCTCCATCCGCTATATAATCTCGATTGTATGAAACTTAGTTGATATGCTTGGTCTTTGGATGATATCTTGGTTCCTTAGCGAGTGCTATGGCGCCGGTGTTGTCACACAATATCTCCAGTTGGTCCAATGCACTTGGAACCACGCCAAGCTCGATGATGAAGTTTCTAATCCAAACTCCTTCACTTGGCGCTCAGCAGCCATGTATTCCGCTTCTCATGTAGATCCCGCGATCACGCTTTGCTTGCGCTTCTCCACTCACAGCTCCTCCATTCAAAATATAAGCGTATCCTGCGAGATTTGGAATCATCCTTGTCGGTGTCGAAACTAGCATCGGCGTAACCTTTTCTGACAAGCTGCTCATCACCCCATAGACTAAGAACATTTCTTTAGTCCTATTTAGGTACTTTAGGATGTTCTTCACGGCTGTCGATGTTCCTCTGGATCACTTTGATATCTGCTCGTCAAACTAAGAGCATTGGACACATCCGGTCTAGTACAGCATGGCATACATGATGGAACCTATGGCGAGGCATAAGGCACTTTGCTCATAGCTTCCTATCATTTACCTGGCTGGACACTGAGCCTTGCTCAATATCTTACGACAACATAGGCACCGAACCTTTCTTTGCCTTATCCATTCTGAACCTTTTCGAACTTTGTCTAGGTATGTACTGCTTAAAAGCTATCAGCGTCTTTGTCTATCTCTATAGATTTTGATGCCCAATATATAAGCAGCTTCACCTAGGTCTTTCATTGAAAAACACTTGTTCAAATAACTCTTCACATCGTTAAGCATGTTGATGTCATTTCCAATAATAAATATGTCATCCACATATAGTACCAGAAACGTCACGAGCTCCCACTCACTTTCTTGTAGATGCAAGCTTGGCAATTTGGAACAAATCCAAAGCTCTTGATCACTTGATCAAAACGAAGGTTCAACTCGAGATGCTTGCTTGATCCATAAATGGAACGCTGAAGTTTGCATACTTTATCGGCATCCTTAGGATCGACAAAACCTTGGGTTGCATCATATACAACTCTTCATCAATGTTGCCATTGAGGAACGATCTTGACATCCATCGCCATATTTCATAATCATGAAACGCAGCAATTGCTAATAAAATCCGAATGGACTTAAACATCGCTATGGGAGAGAAAGTCTCATTGTAGTCAACACCTTGAACTTGTCGAAAACCTTCGCGACAAGCCGTGCTTTATAGACAGTAACATTACCATCCACGTCCGTTTTCTTCTTGAAGATCCATTTGCACTCAACGGCCTTTCGGTCTCTAGGAGGGTCCACCAAAGTCCATACTTGGTTTTCGCTCATGGATCCCAATTGGTTCATGGCTTCTAGCCATTTCTCGAGTCTGGGCCCATCATCGCTTCCTCATAGTTCGTAGGTTCACCGTCTTCTACTAACAAGACAGTCAAAGGCGAGTTGCCGTACCACTCGGGAGGGGCACGCGACCTTGTCGACTGCGACGTTCGATGTGACATCGTCCAAAGCTTCATGATCCTTGTCATTAGCTTCCTCTATTGTTGGTGCGGTAACCTTGGAACAATTTCAGGTGCTGCGCTACTCTCCAATTCAAGAGAAGGTTCAATAACCTCAAGCTCTACTTTCCTCCCACTCACTTCTTTGAGAGAAACTCCTTCTCAAGAAAGGAACCGTTCTTCTGACAAACACTTTGCCTTCGGTTCTGTGATAGAAGGTATACCCAATAGTTTCCTTAGGGTATCCTATGAAGACGCATTTCTGCGCTTTGGGTTCGAGCTTGTCCGGCATCAACTTCTTGACGTAAGCTTCGCATCCCCAAACTTTAAGAAACAACAACTTAGGTTTAGCACCAAACCACAGTTCATACGGTGTCGTCTCAACAGATTTAGATGGAGCCCTATTTAAAGTGAATGCAGCGGTTTCTAATGCATAACCCCAAAATGATAACGGCAAATCAGTAAGAGACATCATCGATCGTACCATATCTAATAGGGTTCGATTCCGTTCGAGACACACCATTGCTTACTGTGGTGTTCCGGGTGGCGTGAGTTGTGAAACGATTCCACTTGCTTTAAGATGCGTGAGAAAATCATAACTCAAATATTCACCTCCACGATCGGATCGTAGAAACTTAATCTTTCTGTTACGATGGTTCTCCACTTCATTCTGAAATTCCTTGAACTTTTCAAATGTTTCAGATTTATGTTTCATTAAATAGATATACCCATATCCACTTAAGTCATCGGTAAAAGTGAGAAAATAGCGATATCCACCGCGCGTCGAAACACTCATCGGTCCGCACACATCGGTATGTATGATTTCCAACAAGTCCGTTGCTCGCTCCATCATACCGGAGAACGGGGTTTTGATCATCTTGCCCATGAGGCATGGTTCACATGTGTCAAATGATTCAAAATCAAGAGACTCCAAAAGTCCATCAGAATGGAGTTTCTTCATGCGCTTTACACCAATATGACCTAGAGCAACGTGCCACAAATAAGTAGTATTATCACTATCTACTTTGCATCTCTTAGCCTCAATGTTATGGATGTGTGTTTCATCCCTTTCGAGATTTAGAAGAAATAAACCATTCACAAGAGGTGCATGACCATAAAAGATGTTACTCATATAAATAGAACAACCATTATTCTCCGATTTAAATGAATAACCGTCTTGCAATAAACACGATCCAGAAATAATGTTCATGCTCAAAGCAGGCACATAATAACATTTATTAAGGTTCAAAACTAATCCCGAAGGTAAAACTAAGGAGAGCGTGCCAACGGCCATCACATCAACTCTTGATCCGTTGCCAACGCGCATCGTCACCTCATCCCTCGCAAGCCGCCGTCTATTCCGTAGCTCCTGTTTCGAGTTACAAATATTAGCAACTAAACCGGTATCAAATACCCAGGCACTACAACGAGGGCTAGTAAGGAAAACATCAATAACATGTATATCAAATATACCTTTGATGGTGCCAGCCTTCTTGTCCGCTAAGTACTTGACGATTCTTCGATGACCCTTGTCCTTGCAATAGAAGCACTCGATGTCGGCTTGGGACCAGACACGAGCTTCTTCTCAGCAGGGCATTGCGCTACCGCGCTTCTTGAAGGGCTTCTTTGCTCCTTACCTTTCTTAAAGGTGGGCTTGTTGACCATCAACACATGATTATCCTTTTGATGTCCACTTCCGGCCTTCATGTGATCGTATCGATGGAACCAATCGATTGTGAGTCACTACAAAACTTTTGTAGCTGGGAGGGAGTGATTGCGGAACCCTGTCAATCTTGAGCTCCTCTGGAATCGTGCATTCCAGTTGCTCAAGGCGTTGAGTGTAGCCCGTCATCTTAATGGCGTGCTCACTAACGAACTCCCTTCCTCCATCTTGCGATTAAAGAACTTCTCGGAGATCTCATATCTCTCGAGCGGGCTGAGTCGAAACATGGTTTTCAACTCTTGAGAATCTCAAAGGGCCGGATAGTCTTCAAAACGATTTTGAAGTTCGGTTCCATAACAAACAACATGGTGCTCTTAATCACACCATAATCATCTTTCTTGGCCCGATAGACAGCTTTCTCATCAGCGGTAGCGATTCTGACGGGTCACCTAACGCTTTCCCAAGGACATAGTCCTTTTGTCCGCAGATAGAATGATTCTTAGATTGCGGAACCAATTGGTGAAGTTAGACCCATTGTTTCTAAGCTTTTCCTTCTCCAAAAGCGTTGAAGTTGAAGTTGGACTTGGCCATGTGATCTACAGTTGCAAGTACAATTTAGACTATGTTCATGATAAATAGTTCAACTTAATCAAATTACTAGATGAACTCCCACTAAATTCAACATCCCTCAAGTTGTTTAGTGAACACGATCCAAATTCACCACACCTAATCCGATCATCACGAGAAGAGATGTGGTTTCAATGGTGGACAACGAAGTGTCGATCATATCATTCATATGACTCATGCTTAACCTTTCGGTTCTTGTGTTCCGAGGCCATGTCTGTACATGCTAGGCTCGTCAAGTTAGACCCAAGTATTTCCGGTGTGCAAAACTGGCTTGCACCCGTTGTATGTGAGCGAGAGTCTATGCCCGATCATCACGTGATGCTTGGACACGACGAACTTTATAGCGGTGCATACTTGGGAGAACACAGTTTTATCTTGATCTTTAAGTGAGGAATCATCTTATAATGCTACCGTCGCGATCTAAGCATAATAAGATACATAAAAGGATAAACATCACATGCATATAACTTTATGTGACATGGTATAGCCAATCTTCGCGCAATGATCTCCATCTTGTGCGTTCCGGCATGATCTCCATCACTCCACCATGATTGCCTCCACCATGAATAGCAACTACAACTATTGCTAACTACTTAGCGATAAAGTAAAGCTATTACATGGCGTATAAGAAGTTTGACTCGCAGGTCATACACAATTATAAAGACAACCATATGGCTCCTGCCGGTTGTGTACTCATCGACATTCAAGTCGTGAAACATTACAAAACATGATCATTGCATAAAATATACACATCACATCTTGGGCCATACCATATCACAGAAAACACTCCCTGCAAAAACAAGTTAGACGCCTCTACTTTGTTGTTGCATGTTTTACGTGGCTTATGGGAGTAGATGCTAAGAACGATTCTTACCTACGGAAAGCCAGCGGTGATATTATGGTTGCCAAACTCGGTGTTAATCCCATGACAACTATAGTGAGAAAGCGGCATCCACCAGCCGCATGTGTGGAACAAGCCACACGTCAAGTGCGGAGCCGGTCTCGCGAACGACGTCGCGTAAGGTTGGCTTGGACCGCTTCAATCTCACTATCCCACGTCATAAGAAGAACACAAACAAGAGGCTTGCAACAGAAAACATCAACGCCCGCAACAACCATGTTGCGTTCTACTCGTGAAACACATCTACGCATAGATCTAGCTCTAATACCATTGAAGGGTTTTGCGGCATAGTAAATCAAAATTTTCTACGGATGCGAACAAAGGGAAAGCCAAGATCTAATCTAGGAGATGCAAACAACGAGAGAGATTGGATTAGATCTTCATACCCTTGAAGATTCGCTGTGAGCGTTAAATCGGAGCGTGGGTGATGTAGTCGTGCTACTTCTCCTCCTCGCGATCCGATCCGATCTAGCACCACAAGTGGCGGTGCCTCCGTGAGATGCACACGTGCAGCACCTCGACGTCTCCTCCTTCCTCGGACCAGCAAGTATGGTGGAGAGATGGATTGGATCTACAACGCGACGGCGCGGTGCAATTGGTGGAGAATTTCTGCAGCAGGGCTTCGCCTACAAGCAGTCGGGAGGGAGAGAGGAAGGGCAGCAGGGCGGCTAGGGTTTGGAGGGGAAGGTGTAGGGGAGGGGGCGCACCAGCCCTATTTATATAGTGGGGGGCGGCCAGCCCTTGCCCCTCCTCCAAGCCATGGGCCGGCGGCCAAGGGAGGGAGGAGTGGGGGGCAAGGACTCTCCCCCTTCTAGAAGCCCTAATTAGGGTTTCCCCTTGGATGGCCGGCTGGGCCCTATGGGGCCTTGTGCCCCTGGCCCAATGCGGCCAGGGCAGTCCCTCATAGGCCCATGCCCCCTCCCGACAGGTGGGACCATGTTGGTCCCCCTCCGGAAGGTTCTAGAAGCTTCCGGTACAATACCGATTAACTCGGAACAATTCCGAACTCCAAAAACTGCACTGCCTTATATGAATCTTATTCTCCGGAACCTCTCGTGATGTCCCGGATCCCATCCGAGACTCCGAACAAAAACTCATAAACCAATTATCCAATCTATCCTAGCGTCGAGACACGTTAAGTGTGTGACCCTGCGGGTTCGAGAATATGCAGACATGATCTTCTATCAATAATCAACAGCGGGGTCTGGAAACCCATATCGACTCCCACACATTCATCGATGATCATATCGGATGAACCACGATGCCAGGATTCAATCAATCCCATATATATATTCCCTTCGTCTCGCGATATTTTACTTGCCCGAGATTCGATCGTCAGTACCTTCATACCTAGTTCAATCCCGTTCACAACAAGTACTTTACTCGTTCCGTAATCCGATATCACTTTGTGATTAACTCCTTAACCACATGCTTGCAAGCGGTGTTGATATCGATTACCGAGTGGGCCCGAAGTATATCTCTCCGACTTGGGAGGGACAAATTCCATCTCGATACATACAACCCAATGATACTTTACGATCACACGAGACACCTTTATGATCACCCTCTCATAGGATGACGTTTGATGACCTCAAAGCTTTCTTCCGATACCAGGGAGTTGTATTATCTCATGGTCTAAGGAATACAATATTTGACATAGGAAAAGCTTCGCAAAGATGAACACGATGACACGATCTAATTGCTTCGCTTAGTTTGGGTCTATCCACCATATCATTCTCCCAATGATATGATCTCATTATCAATTGACAACTCATGTCTATGGTTAGGAAACCTTAACCATCATTGATCAATGAGCTAGTCCATAGAGGCGTACTAGGGACACGGTGTTGTTCACAAACCACACAAGTATTAAAGTTTCCGCTGAATACAATTCTAGCATGGAATATAAACATTATCATGAACAAGAATTATAATAATAACATCTTTATTATTGCCTCTAGGGCATAATTCCAATAGTCTCCCACTTGCACTAGAGTCAATAATCTAGTTTACATCTGGCAACAATCTCACACCCATGGCACTGAGGTGCTGATCATGTTTTACACGTGGAAGAGGTTTAGTCAATGGATCTGCGACATTCAGATCTGTATGTACTTTGCTGATCTTCAGATCTCCATCTGCTATATAATCTCGGATTGTATGAAACTTGCGGTTGATATGCTTGGTCTTTGGATGATATCTTGGTTCCTTAGCGAGTGCTATGGCGCCAGTGTTGTCACACAATATCTCCAGTTGGTCCAATGCACTTGGAACCACGCCAAGCTCAGTGATGAAGTTTCTAATCCAAACTCCTTCATTTGACGCTTCTGCAACAGCCATGTATTCCGCTTCTACTGTAGATCCCGCGATCACGCTTTGCTTGCAGCTTCTCCAGCTCACAGCTCCTCCATTCAAAATATAAACGTATCCTGTCTGAGATTTGGAATCATCCTTGTCGGTGTCGAAACTAGCATCGACGTAACCTTTTACGACGAGCTGTTCATCACCCCCATAGACTAAGAACATTTCTTTAGTCCTATTTAGGTACTTTAGGATGTTCTTCACGGCTGTCCAGTGTTCCACTCCTGGATCACTTTGATATCTGCTCGTCAAACTAAGAGCATTGGACACATCCGGTCTAGTACACAGCATGGCATACATGATGGAACCTATGGCCGAGGCATAAGGCACTTTGCTCATAGCTTCCCTATCATTTACCATAGCTGGACACTGAGCCTTGCTCAATATCTTACCTGACAACATAGGCACCGAACCTTTCTTTGCCTTATCCATTCTGAACCTTTTCAGAACCTGACAACATGGCGTATTTCCTTCTCTTGTTTGGTAAGAGCGTAACTGGCATGACCTTGAAACCATTCTGGATGCAGGCCATCTGGGTCTTTCATACGTTGATGGTCCTTTCGTGCTTCCGGTGTATCTTTTGTCTTCCCATACACGCCCAAGAAGCGTAGCAGGTTCACGCAAAGATTCTTCGTCACATGCATCACATCGATTGCAGAGCGGACCTCTAAGAATTTCCAATATGGTAGCTCCCAAAATATAGATTTCTTCTTCCACATGGGTGCGTGTCCTTCAGCGTCTTTCGAAACAGATTTTCCTCCAAGACCCTTTCCAAAGGTTACCAGTTGATCCAAATCTTTGACCATATCAAATATATCAGCACCAGTACGCTCCTTAGGCTTCGTCTGGTGACATACCAGACCGTTGAAATGCTTGCCTTTCTTTCTTAAGGGATGCTTGGCCAAAAGAAATCGACGATGCTCATTGTATACATTCTTCTTACAATGTTGCAAATATATACTTGCAGTCTCATCTAAACAGTGTGCGCATGCATTGTATCCCTTGTTTGACTGTCCTGAAAGGTTACTAAGAGCAGGCCAATCATTGATTGTTACGAAAAGCAATGCTTGGAGGTTAAATTCTTCCTGCTTGTGCTCATCCCACACGCGTATCCCGGGTTCGTGCCACAACTGTAAAAGTTCTTCCACTAATGGCCTTAGGTACACATCAATGTCGTTGTCGGGTTGCTTCGGACCTTGGATCAACGGCATCATAATGAACTTCCGCTTGCACAACCAAGGAGGAAGGTTATAGATGCATAGAGTCACGGGCAGTCTTTGGTCCGAGCTCTACTCCCCAAAGGGATTCATGCCATCTGTACTTAGACAAAACCTTAAACTCCTTGCGTCATCTACAAAGTCTGGGTACTTTCTATCGATTTTTCTCCATTGTGACCCATCAGCGGGGTGTCTCAACATCCCGTCTGACTTACGTTCCTCTTTATGCCATCGCAACAACTTGGCATGCTCTTTGTTTCTGAATAAGCGTTTCAACTGTGGTATTATAGGAGCATACCACATCACCTTCGCAGGAACCCTCTTCCGGGGGGGCTCGCCCTCAACGTCACCAGGGTCATCTCGTCTAATCTTATACCGAAGTGAAGTGCATACCGGGCATGCATCTAAATTCTCATACTCCTCACCGCGGTAGAGGATGCAGTCATTAGGGCATGCATGTATCTTCTGAACCTCTAAACCTAGAGGGCAGACAACCTTCTTTGCTTCGTATGTACTGGCGGGCAATACATTATCTTTTGGAAGCATATTCTTCATCATTTTCAGCAACTTTTCAAATGAGGAGTCAGGTATAGCACACTCAGCCTTCCATCGCAGCAATTCCAGTGTGCTGCCCAGCTTTTTTAGACCATTTTCGCAATTTGGGTACAACAACTTTTTGTGATCCTCTAGCATGTGATTGAACTTCTCCCTATCCTTTTCAGTTTCACAATCTCTTCGTGCATCGGCAATGGTCCGACCAAGATCATCAGCGGGTTCATCATGTGTCTCTTCTTCATCCTCCCCTTCAGCATCCCCCATGGAAGTATCTCCGTACTCAGGGAAACCATGATAGTTGTCATCCTCCTCCTCTTCATTGTCTTCCATTATAACCCCTCTCTCTTCGTGCTTGGTCCAACAATTATAACTGGGCATGAAGCCGGACTTCAACAGGTGGCTGTGAAGGGTTTTTGAGTCAGAGTAATCCTTCTAATTCCTACATCCATTACATGGACAGAATACAAAACCATTGTGCTTGTTTGCATCAGCAACACGGATGAATTCATGCACGCCATTAATGAACACGCCAGAGCGTCGGTCAGTACCGTACATCCATTCACAGACCATCTGCATTATAGTAAAAGTATATCAAAAACCATTACACAACATGATAAAATTATTACAAGTTATATTGAGAGCTTCTAGAGCATTAATTTTGAATTTTGAAAAATTTACATGCACCAATTTGTGAATTGGAGAAACAATCAACATGATAAATGTGGAGTTTTTTATTATTGTTCTATCAGTGAAAACCTCATTCCATTCTAAGCTCTGAAACTCTAAAATTACACATTTCAATTTTCAGTAACTATGTGCCTAATCAAAATTTGTTACACATATATATCAAAATCCTTCTAGCTACTTCTAGAGCATGCATGCATTTAAGAGATGAAAGAATGAAGTTCTAACCTTTTAAAGCTTTGGATTTAGGTGTTGCAAACTAAATCTTGACAAATCTTGAGAAAAAAATGGCATGAACTCTCTTGCTTTCTTTGAGAAAAATGGCCACCATATGCTTTAGGGCAGCTGGCCAGGGAGCTGAATATATATTGATGGACAATTAGTCCCGGGCCGTGATACGACCCGGGACTAATAGTCCCCGAAAAGAGTTGTTGCCACGCTCCAGCTTATTAGTCCCGGGCCGTATTACGGACCGGGACTAATGCTCTGGTCCGGCCCGAGACTAATGCTTATGTCCATTTCTAGCCGTTGGAGGCCTCACGGACCGGGACTAGTACTAGCACTAGTCGCGGTTCGTGACGGGCCGGGACTGTTGGGCTTGTTCTGATCAACCGAAGATGGTTTTTCCAGTAGTGTTATTTATGAATTTTTTGTTTGAATGTATGTAGACCTTGTTTATCAATTTGAATTGTTAGTCTAAGACATAAGAAGACTATGAGTGCGGGTTTTTTATTTTTTTGATATTTTTTAAATTTTTTATGCTCATTTTAAACTGGCTGTTTGACCTCGCCACAGCAGTTGCGTCCGAAGTAGTGATAAAACTGAGCACAATTCCACGCTAGTGACAAAACTGAACATATAGTGGTCTCTAGTGACAAACAAATAATTAACCCTTTTGTTAAATCTCTCGCGTGAGCTCTAGGCACGCCCTCTATACCCTGCCCACAAAAGGCCACAACAGTCATTTCAGGCCATCAACGACACCACTACTACGGTACTACTAGTAATCCACCTAGTTAAGGCTCCTCGGTGCACTGCCAATCCACAGAGAGACAGAACCTAGGCAACGAGCTAGCCCGGCGGACAATCCCCCACACAGGATGTGCTTCGAGTTCAGCTCGTTTTTCGGCGGCGGCAGACGGGAAGACTGCGGCGAGCGGCCTTCCCGCTACGAGCCATATGGCCGTAGCCAAAGAGGGAAACGCGAAAACAGCGCCTACCACAGCCGCGCCGCTGACCTCGCGGCGCCGCCAGCAGCCTACCACAACCACAAACAGCCGGACGCCGCCGCCGCCACCGCCGTCAGTGAAGCCACGGCACAAGGCCTACCACGACAGCGCGCGGAAAGAGCACCAAGCCCGCAGCGGTGGCCACGGCCGTTACGCTGCCTATGTGCACCAGCACGACAAGGCTGACAAAGACGCGTCCAAGCTTCGGGCGTGGCGCGCGCAACAAGGTCGGTGACGACGCCGGCCGGCTACAACTACTGGGCGCAGCTCCACGAAACCACTGCTAAGGTACAAGTTAGATTAGATAGCAGGCCAGTTCACCAATCCCGTGCCGCTCCCATATTAACTGCCTCTGCCTCTGCCTCTGTTACTGTCGCTGCTCGTTTTTTCCACTTCTTCCTTCTCTGTCTTCGTGCTTTGGTCCGTCGTTCTACCATCTGTCTGAAAAGGAAAGGCACCTGGAGTTGTGTGAATATGTGAGAGATACAAGAGGCCCGACAATATGATCAGAGCCTCCATCTTTCCTAGATAAATGCTCGGCAGGGAAGAAGGTCTTGTTCCAGGAAGCTTTGTGTCACTAGATGCTTTTACCAGTACATATGTGTGGTGCTTGTACTTTAGTTGTAGCTGCTTTTTTTTTCAACTTTTATCATACAATCAATCAAGTGGGAAAAAAGCATCGTGAATCTCATGGGAGTACTCATCTCTACTCTTGCGTGTGCGTGCCTTCTTTCTCTCTATTAGAATCACTGCTAAGTGCTTATTACTTTATGTTAAGTCCAATGTTATGGCCAGAATCGTCGCATAGTTTGTGATAATGTATCCATATTGTGCACACATGTTGATAATGGGATGGTGAACAATCTTGTAGGAGGAAGTTTTTATTTTCATCGTATCAAAAAACCATTTTTCATTTTCCAGGTGCAAAAGACGGTGTATTTTGTGAAGCTACCATCAAATGAAAGTTTCAAAATGGTATCACCCCATTTTTTAAAAATATAGACCACCTTGCATAGACAATGTCCCAACCGGGGTATCTTAATTAAACCTTTCCGTCCACCCCTTGTAAAAAAGAGAAATTCCTGCCGAATCGGTAGAAAGTGGGTCCATTTTGAACTATAGGTACATGATCTGATGCTCATGATTTTTCGAAAAAAATCATTTTTAGGTTCACATTATGCTATTAATTAGAAATCCACTGTAAGTTTAGTAAGGCTTAGCTCCGAGCTAAGAATCTTAATGCCTGCCGTTTTGACCATAGTTTGAAATGGGCATAAGAAATTCAAAAATAATGCAAACAATGTAAAACCTTCGCATGGTGTCATATTATGTGACATAGTTGCAAGGAAAAATATTAAACTTGGTATATTGATTGCATTTCAAAAGAACCTTCTCAGAAATGAGTTATTATCTTCGAGGTTTTATGGTTTTAGGCCAAATAACCAATGTTATGGCTAGAATAGCGGCATAGTTTGTGATAATGTACTCAAATTATGCATACATGTGCATCATGGGATGGTAAACAATATTTTAGGAGGAAGTCTTCATTTTTGTCGCACCAAAATACCGTTTTCCATTTTCCGAGTACCAAAAAGGGATTTTTTATGAAGCTACCACCAAATGAAAGTTTCAGAATTATACCACCCCATTTTTCAAAAATACTAGACCACCTTGCATGGACAATGTCCTAACCAGAGTATCTTAAACCTTTCCGTCTATCCATCATAAAAAAGATAAATTCCTGCCGAATCAGTAGGAAGTTGTTCAGATTTGAACTATAGGTTCATGATTTTTTGGAAAAATAATTTTTAGGTTCACAATATGCTATTTCATCATAGATCCACTTCAATTTTAGCGAGGCTCAACCGTGAGCTAAAGCTTTTTTTTAGAATCCTCAAATTCAAAAGGGATATTTTGATATGATGTTTTTGAAGATTTGAACACTATTAAATTAATTATATTTAAAAATACATGATGCATGATTATAAAATGATAGGGATGTCATGTTTGGATTCTTCTCATTTTTCTGATCGATTTAGACATATTATTTATCGAATTCTGATTTACGAATTTAAATATATAAATTATTCCGTATTAAATAGAAAAGTTAAAAATAATCATTTTATTATTATTTTAATTTAACATTATTATTACTTATTCATTTTTGTTTACTTAAATAATTGTTTGAAATTTTAATAATAAAGGTGTGTGACATCGTGGTCCAATGGTTAATAGGATTGATATGGTAGTATTATCAATAAGGTCTAATTTCCTGATCGAAAGATCATGAAATAGAGAAGTTAAGCATGCTGCTGCTGGCTTAGTGTGAGGATGGATGACCTATCAAGAAGTTTGACCATGAGTGCAATTTGACTAAAGATTAAATATACTTAGAGTTAAAAAAGATGCTTGTGAGACTAACGATTTAAACAATTCAAAATTTGGAAGAAAATTGAAAAAAGTTGGAATGAGTCTATACTATATATACGGCTTTACTATGCCGACGGGAAATGAGTCTATGCCGACGTTGTGTTACGTCGACGTCTGCCGTCGGCATAAAACTACGTCGATAGAAATTTGGTATATGCCGACAGCTTCCGGCCGTCATCTCGTAGTGTGTGTTTCCTGTAGTGTCTGTGATTATAATACTTTAAGCTATCCAAACTATGGAATAAATAGGACGTTGCATCACTTGATGCATAAGCGAGGGTCAAAGTGATGTGCCAGGTCAGTTCGTCCATCGATATTCGGTTGTGACAAATTCTCGTCCTCGTTCTCGTTCTCGTTCAAACTAACGAAGTGTGGAGACTTAATTTTCGTGGATCCATGAGTGTCCTGACTTAGTCCAGTGAGCTGACAGATTATTGGGAGGACTGGAATACATTCCCATGGTTGCAGAACTTGCATTAATGATTGGTTGCAGAAGTTAACATTAGAAAGAAGACAGGCACTAGTAGGCGGTGTATCAGTACCTGGGTTAGCTCCATTACCAAGTTCGAAATCTTGTGTTGTGGCAAGCAGCGAGGATCAATGAACATGGAGGAACATCCCCACAGTCGGTATTGCCGTCCCCAACAAGAAGCATCCACACCGGGCCAGGCATTGCCAAATCTATACCCAGTCCACGCGGGGTATCTATGGATGCAAGTGGACAGTCCAGGCAGACAGTCGCTGGACTAGTGCGCATGGAACAAATTGGTTGGGCATTAGTGTATAGGTGATTAGCTGATTAGAAGATGGGGTTGATTAGGCGGAAAGCCGTCGTCCGCCTGCATCCCTAGCTAGGGGCATCCTTCCTCAACACTTGTAATCCCTAGCTAGGTGATTATATGATAAATGTTCGGCAGGAAGAAGATGTAGTTTCATGAAGCTTTGTGTCGCTAGATGCTTTTACCGGTCTATATGTGTAGTGCTTGTAGTACTTTACTTGTAGCTGCTTTCTTTTCTCAACACTTGTAATATCATATAATCAATCAAGTGGAAAAAAAGGTACCGTGTCGAATCTCATAGGACTACTCATCGCGCTGCTGTTGTTATGTGCATGTGTGTGGCTTCTTTCTCACTATTGGAATCACTTGTACTCCTTGCGGCTGTTCAACATGGAGGAGATGAACCAACATTATGATGCCCACTCTCGTGCGCCAGTAATGATGATAGCATTTTCGATTTGCATCAAAAACTGGCGGAGACACTACAGGAAATGCCTGGTATGCCGAGGGCTTATTGCCGTCGGCGTAGCCAGGAAAACCCTCGGCGTACGCTGCGCCGACGGCTGCCCTCGGTGTACCGTCCTCGGCGGAGCAGCCGCGGCCGTCGGCGTAGGAAAAGACCGTCGGCGTAGATCAACGCCGACGGCCTGACGGCGCCCGTCGGCGAACGTCGACAGCGCCGTCACACGGTCAGCTAACGGCGCGTCTGATACGCCGACGGCCTCACCCTCGGCATACGTTCGCCACGTGGAGGCAGCGGGGCGGCCTGGCTTAGATGAGTGCTTGTTTAAGAAATGTTTTGCTTTCTTCATGTGTGCATGCAAACTTATGAGAGCATATAACTTAATTTAACATCACTAATATCACTAACTATCAGGTCATAATAGTGAAATATAGATACCCCATCAAGACAGAGATCACAAGAGATCATATGTATCCAACTAGCGGTTATTTTTTTAATAGTACACATAGGTCTTTATAATAGGGACCATCATAGAAGCGGAGAAAATCTCAATATTAGTCCATCTGTTGATTACAACTCATAATTAGATGATATACACGCATCAAAAGTGTGGTATGTGTTGAGCTTAAAAGTTCTTTTCAGGAATAGCTGCTAGCGTACATATAATGGCTCCAAAATAACAAACTATTAAATGGAAAGAATAACTTCTCCTTTTCATAATATGACAAAGCAAATCAGTTTTGCCCGGTTGGCCAGAACATGCAGTTCGATCCAACTTTCATGCACATAACATACTAGAGAAATCTCGATCATGAGCAATCCAATTGTTTGATCTCCCACTAGATGATCTTAATTTTCATTAGATTTCCAATTTTGCATGATCCATATCTAGCAGAACTAAACTAAGAATTAACCACTGATACTACATCCTCTATAATGGTGGCATCAATCTCTAATAATTAGAACTTTCGGTGGACTATCACCTTCACAAATTGAGATCTAGTTAAACATCCCAGTGCATGTCCAAATCTATCCTTGTTGGCGACCTGCAATTTGTCCCCAATTCAATTCTTGTCTCCCCTTTACTGCGGACTTTGGTATCTTATTATTTAAGAAGATTGTGATGTATCTGACCAATCATACTCCATAACAGTGAGGAGAGAAAGCAATATATTCCGCCAAGCTTGTAAGGATAAAGGTAGCAACATATGGCAAACGACGGATGGTTTATCCATTAATTTGTTCTTGCACAACATATGTATGGCCATGTGCCTAACGATGCTCTCCTTTTTCTGTGGCCTGCCAAGTGGCCTGTATGTGTATAGAGTCAAATTTGTAGATTTTCTAGTAGTTTGATGATGTCATTATAAATTGGACGTTAGAACGATGCAAATGTAGAGAAACTGAGATGGATTGTGGCATTGTGCTGGTTAATTGTACGTAGTGTGAATTCAGGAAGGAAGCTACTCACATGTCAATGATTAACGGTCTTACCTAGAAAACATGTTCAAACGAAGGAAGTGTAGACACTTAATTTTTTTGGCACCATAGACCATAAAGTCATGACTTAGTCCAGGTGAAACCGACAGATTATTCAGGGGACTCGAATATATTCCCATGGAGAATACAATGATTATCTAAGCAGTTAACATCTTGGTAGAAGACTGGCACTACGCGGGTTATCGTTACCCGGGCTAGCTTGATTACGCGGAGCTAATTAACCAAGTTGTAGCTGCTAAAAAGAAGGGTCGCTGACATGAATGAAAATCCATTACGGTTCGTTAATGAGTCTTACTCCCTGGCTGAAGAGCGACAGAAGCCATGCATAAATTGTGCTTTCGTCAGACAAAAAGTTATGTTCCGCAGAGTGATGCTGATTTTTGAGTCCTTGTGGCGTTAAGTAACTGGCAGCGTGATCTGTGATTTGCAGCAACAACTGGTTGTAGGGGTGACAACACAAGAGAGTTCATAGTACTGCCTTGTAGGGTGAAAATCTAAGGTCCGATGGTTTTGTTAAAGGCATTCTGTGAATGAGAACTTTCTCCAAGGTGAAAACTTATGATCTTTGATCGGACGACGACGGCGCTTGTGCGCTGTTTTATTCTTGAGCGTCGATATTGGAGTGTTTGGACTATTAATATTGTTCTGGTGCTGTTAGTGTTATTGCTATAAGAAATCGTTTGTTGTAGCGAGATTTTTCTTTGTAATTCTTTTTTTCTATGATGTGTGCATCCGTAAGGTCGTCGGAGCATTGCGTTATAGTAGAGGTTGTCTGTAATTGGTATCTCCACGATATTAATATATACTCTTTATAAAAAAATTAATATTCCAGCAAGCGGTGATGATCGATGAACATGGAGGAAAATCTATAGTCTGGCTTCCCGTCCACAACCCTGAAAAGAGGTGTACACATCCGAGATATATATGGTCCACGGCGCGGCTCGCCACGACAAGTAGCTGTCAGACTTGACTTGGCGAAGACGCGCGTCGGGGGCAGACATGTGTTTTTGCTCGTGTGAACCTGACAACAACGACCAAGGAGTTCGTCTAGGCATAGGCATATATAAGCTGCCCACCACACTGTCATTTCAGGCCATATCCAACACTGTTAGTCAAGCTAGCATGGCAGGTCGCCAACCCCTCCCTCTCCCTTATCACTGCCTCTGCCTCTGCTTCTGTTTGTTGTAGCTCTATTTTGTCTCCTCCTCTTCTTATTTGTCCGTGTGTTTTCGTCAGAGGTTCAACCATCTTTCTGAAACGGAAAGGTACCTGGAATAGTATGTTAGTCTTCGAGAGATACATGAGGCTCGAGAGTTTGATCAGAAGTTCAGAACCTCTATGTTTTGTCCATAGATAGATGTGCGGCAGGAAGAAGGTCTAGCAAAAGCTTTCCGTTGGTATATCTGCTTGGCTAGTGCTTGTACTTTAGTTGTAGCTGCTTTGTTCTTACAACTTGTATCATACAATCTATCAAGTGAAATAAAGCATTGTGGAATCTCATAGGAGTATCCATCTCTGCCGGCCCTTTCTATGTGCATGCGTGTGGCTTCTCTGTCTCTTTTTCACTAACTGCTCAGTTCTCACCTCCCAAGCTTGGAGTTGGAGTTTATTACCCAATTATATTAATTGAAAATTTGTGTGTTAACCCTGATGAATAATTGTACATTTTTGGTTGCTCTGACAACCTTTCTGAGCACTGAGACTGCAGTGTCTTACAAGAGCGGCGAACATCTTTTTTTTTGTTGATAAGGAACTCATCTACTTCTTGGAAATCTCACCACAATATGTATGAATTGAATTTGAACTATCATACTTGCTCAATATATAGAATCTGCTAAATCGATATAATCATTTCTTTTAAAGAAGGGTTTCCACCGGCTTCCCCTAGCAGAATCCGTATTTTCATACAAATATCCAGCACAAATGTTGTAACTCTCATTTAGATAAGATAAGTTAACATAACATTGCTGAGACTAATTTATGAAAATAACATTTTTAAGATAAGGATGAAAAATGTTTTCATTTATCTTGCATTTTAATATGTGTATAAACATAGAAAATGATGTTCATGAAAATTAAATCGTCAAAGTTGCATCATTAATCACGTATAAACAAAACAGTAAACAAAGAAGTGAGCTTGGTTAGGGAAATCCTCACGGATGCAAATTTGGGTTCTTATTATTTTAAAAACTAAATCGTTTAGTGTCTTTCTTTTATTGTTGTTTTGGAATTATATTTTAAGTTTTGTGCATGTACTCCTTTGTATTAAAAACTACACAAATTTCTTGACCCCTATGGATTCTTTGGAGGGTTTGCATTGCGCAATTTTAATTCCAGTATACATATTTATTTGGCAGGTCTGCTTTGGGATGTTCTAATTTATGTTGTGCTTCGATCTACTTGTGACCGTTTCAGAATTTGAAGACATCTTGGTTATTTAATGGGTCCTATGGACAGTGGTTAAGGAAGAAAATTATGTTTGTATTCAAGGTTCACTCCGCCTATTTAGAAGTGCACCTTCCATTTGACTGCTACAAAGCATGCATTGGATCATCCGTTCACTAGAGTAGAACAAGTTAGGTTCTTTCCATACCCGCTCCAAATTTTCTCTTAAGTAGCCCTTACGAGTAGTAATCCATTAGAGCTTTTTCTGCGTTTACCTTTTGTTGTACCTAGGCTTGGAGCAAGGAAGATTTTATATTTTGTAACTTGCAACCGATTTCTAGGTGAGCTTGGAGAAGTGCTAATAAATTAAACTATTTTGCATTGGAGTCAATTTTTTGATGAAACGTTCCTTCTTATTCAGAACACTTCTATATTCTGTACCCTGTTTTGGTTTTCGAGATTGGTCCAAAGTTACTAATCTAACTAGATTTGAAACATATTCCTAAAATAAAATCATGAGTTCACTCACTGCAATGAAAATAAAATGTGTCAAGTAAAAAACCATACTACGTGGATAGTCTTAAAATCAAAGTAGTGTAGACTGAAATTGAAGCTATGAACTACATAAGATTGTCTTTCTCTCTTATGAAGCGAACTTATTTTTATCACTGTCATACCAAATGTATTTTTTTTTTGAATTTTAGTCGGATCATGCGCCAAGGCGCACTACTAAATCTAGTTTTCATAGTACACATATGCCTTTATAATGGGGACCATCGTAAAAGTGGAGAAACTCTCAATATTAGTCTATGTTTTAATGATGATTTTTAATTAGGTGATATATGTATCAAAAGTGAGTTTTATGCTAGGACAAAAGTTTTTTTCAGGAATAGTTGCTAGCTTATGTATATAAAATGACTAACTGAAGAACAACTCAAAAGGAACTAACTATTGAAATGACCGGCTAACTTTTCTTTTTCAGAATGTTACAACGTTTTCTAGTTTAGCAAGGGCGAGGACCCCCAAGCAACATGCACTTTGATCCAAATCTCATTCGTGGAATATACAAGAGAAATCTCCATCATGAGAAATCCAATTGTTCGATCTCCACATAAATGATCTTTTTCGTTAGATTTGCATGATCCAGATCCAGCACAAGTAAACCACAAACTAACCATTGATACTACATAATCTATAATGGTGGCATCAATCTCTAATAATTAGGACTTTCGGTGGACGGTCACCTTCACAGATTTCAATCTAGTTGAACTTTCAGGTGCATATACATGTCCATCCTTGTTGGCAGCTTGCAATTTGTCCCTGATCCAATTCTGGTTATCTCCTTTTTGCCATGAATGTTCCCTGCCTTTGGTTTCTTCTTGTTTAAGCGCATTGTGGTGTGGCTGATCAATGATACTCCATAGCACTAAGGAGAGAAAGTAGCATATTCTGCCAATCTTGTAGGGGATTAAAGGCAGCAACATATGGTAAAGGATGGGCCACTTATCCATTAATATGTGCTTGCAGAATATATGTATGGCCTCGCGTGCTTAATGCCAAGTAGCCCACATGTTTATGACGTCAAAATTTGTATTTCTCAAAGAGGTTGATGTCGTCATTATCCCTTGAATGTTAGAATGATGCACTATTTAAAAAATCTAAGAAAGATTGTGTTGATTAAATGTTTTATAGATGGTGTTTTAGTACTTACTCCATGACGTCATTATGAGGTTTGTGTTGGTTACTCCATGACGTGATAATTGTAATGTGAATTAAGGGGAATAAACTAGCCAGATGTCAATGGTCAAACGGTCTTACATAAAAAGCATGTTCAATTGAACGTGGTGTGGGCACTTAATTTTTTTGACTCCATGAGTCTTGACTTAGTCCAGTGAGCTGACAGATTATTCAGAGGACTGGAAATATATTCCGATTGAGAATACAATGATTATTAATTACAGCAGTTGCATCTGAAAGAAGACAGGCACTGCGTGGTGTAGCAGTATGCCTGGGTTTGCTATACCCAGACCCAACCATGCTTGAACTGCCAAAATTCAGCAGGTCAACACATGGCACCCATAAATTGAGATTTTGCGCGAGAGAAGTTACGTTCCACCAAGTAGTGAGGGTCGATGAACATGGAGGAAACATCTCCAACAGTTGGTCTTGCCATCCGCAAGCCAAGAACACAACCAGACACGAGACATATAACAGAACCCAAACAGACTGAGTTGCTCTCCCTCACTAACTTCCAACAGGCGGCGGCGAAGATCTCAAATCCTCTAGATCTCAGCCGGCTAATTGCTCGTTCCCTCTCCCTCCGCTTGCCGCTCCGGCGGCTGGAGGGAGGGGGGACCTCGTTTCTCCGTCGAATAGTTAGGGCTAGGGCTTGTCTGCTGTGGTGCACCATTGGGGTGGTGGAAGCGGCGCACGGGCAATAAATCTGCCTCAACTCTACTCTCACATCGGCGGCGTCCTTCACGGCGAAGCCTCGGAGTTGATGACAACGTGTGCTAGTCGGTCCTTCAGATCGATGGCTTGGTCTTCTCGCTGTTCTGCAGATCTGGCGAGATCTGTTTCTCGTTGTGTCGCTGGCGCTCGTCGTTATCCGCGACGACGTTGGTGGCCGGGGCTAGGTGGTTTCTATGGAACAAGGATGTTTGTTCGGAGGTGGTGGATCTGTCGTTTCTCTCCGACTTCGTCGATGGGACGCGACGGATCTTGGTCCAAGACAGCATGGGAACGTCCCCCGGTCGACGTGCCACAGCGACATGTGCCTCGCTGCGTGCAGCAGGCCTGTTCATCGACTCACAAAGCCTTGTTGGCGATGGTGCTTTTTTGGATCTTGCAATTGTGGAGGCTCGGCGTCTCTTACGGTGTTCGTCTCGGCGGCGCTGGAGTTTGGCGGCGGCCGCTCGATTCGGTGGTTGCGGGAAAACTTAGGGGTCAATTTGTATATCTTGATTTCTTAGTTTTTTCTCTGCAGTGTTTTCAGGATAATCATTTTATCCCGGTCTGTCTTTTAGTGTCCACATGTGTTGCTTCGTGTAACTTGTTTTTCAATTAATAAAATATGTGGTTGCTCTAAAAAAAACCCAGACACGAGGCATCCATCTCAAATAGCGGACGCAAACGGACAGTTTTTTTCTATTTAGGCCCTCGCAGATAGCAGCAGGACTGCCAAATCTGCACCCAACGGTACAGCCCACACGGACCAGATCCCGGACCGACATAGACGAGGTCCAAATTGGGCCACCCTTGGGAAATCGGTTTACCGGACAAAAAATCCCGAATTTATTTGAATTGTATGAAATTTATGAATTTTAACAAAAAACCGATGTAAATGGTCATACCGAGGACTTTGAATTCGAATTTTGAAATTTAAATTCGTCCGGTAACCGGTCGGGATTTCTCGGTAACCGCGGTAACCGGAAATCCCAACCACCCTCAGGATTTTTTTCGTATCGGGAACCAAAACCTTGATCCCCACAGACAGTTGATGGACAGAAAACATGTCCTTTCCGGGGCCACAAAACATGTGACATTTTGAAACTTTTTTTTTGAGAATTGACATTTTGAAACTTAGTTTGAAGGTGGATAATCTATGGTTCTTGTTGCCGTTTTCGGCAGTGCGGGTGGGCAACTACCCTCGCTTCCCTTATGGTGGGCTCGCACTCTTTGCGGACCTGCCTTCGAGCATCAGGTGGTACTCCTGTATGGCTTGCGTGCGAGTGGGTGGACGCTCTGCCTTGCCGTTCCAGCCACCGTCGCGGTTTCGCAGGCGTGCGGAGCTCCAATCCCACTGCCGCCTTGGCATCCCTTTGTGTGAACCGCCTTTCCTCGTCTTTCCTATCGACGACCATAAGTAGTCGGGCCATCTCTTCCCTTGTTGTGATTGCACGGGACTACTCCATAATGCCACCAAGGATGGCATTGCCCGTCTAGTGGATGGCGACGCGCACCCATCACTGCGAGCAATCTAGAAGGAGGCGAGTAGGGCCCCTTGGATGATTGGCTCCTCCTCGTCGTTGAGGGCGTCGAAGTCGTCCACCTTTTCCCCATCCAGTGCGCGGTGCATAGGCTCCTCCAGATTCAGTGGCGAGGGCAGGTAGCGTTTCTGTTTGGCATGCGAGAGCTCGGATCAAACGTAGGGGAGGTTGTTGCTGGAAGACATGTTTGCCCATGTGTGGCCATTCCCCCCTCCATGATGAGACTTTTGTAGGCCGACAGCTGCTTGGGGGAAAGGGTTGCGTTGAGCACGGGAAGTAGGAGCGCGTGTGCGGGGGAGAGGGGGAAGGGGCGCACGGGAAACATGAGTGCACACACCGGAGGAGACACACAGTCGCATTTTAATACATCCCAACTCCACCCTGCTATGCACGCAATCGGCTTCGACATGACCTCGTAGAACTTTTACGAGGCCTAGGAATTCGCTGCTACGGCATCCTCGCGCCACTGCGCGCGTCATGGAAGGCTTCGACATCAGCTTCGGCGGGGCGCCCGCCGCGCCTGTCCCGTAGTGTTGAAAACTAGTTAGAGAGATCGTGAACCGCATGGCCAACTGCCGTTGAGATATAAGGCAATGGCTCGATACTTACCCAACCAGCAAGTACTGGTTGAAGCGCTTTTCCCAGGAGCACAGTAGGCTTGGCCATGTTCGGCAGGTATCGATAGGAGTTTCCTCCGCATCTACGCAACGCCGATGGGTGGTGGCGCTTCTGATCTGCGCCCGACCATGGCATCTAGGAAGTCATCACCACGAACTGCCGCGACGCCTTTATATGGGAGGAAAACGACGTCGGGATTATCGACATCGACTGCGACGAAGAGTAGGCCAACGAAGGAACGGGGAGGCCGGTGGTGAGGAGGAGGCCAACTAGGAAGACAAGGAGGACGACGATATTATAGTCAATTAGGGTTAGTTTATATTAATTTGGTTTAATTATATGTAATATTTAATTAGATGTAAAAAATGCACCGGCACATTGGGTGCACCGCCTGATTAGGGAGAGGAGAATGTGTCTATCCCCATCCTCCCCACAATGCAACTGAACGGAATCACACCAAATTTATACAGTTCTACACCGGCCCTTAAAGATGCTCTTAGGACACCTCGACCACGGCTTGTCCGAATTAGTCAAAACGGACACACGGACTGGGGAAACCTATATGGGTAGATCCAAACGAACAGGACGCGTCACAGACCACGCGCGTGTCTAATTCTGTGGGTCTATGTAACATCAATCTCCAATACTTCATAGATTGAGATCTAGTTGAAAAATGGTGCCAATCCATGTTCCTCCTTGTTGGCGTGTAAGAAAGAGAATAAACCCTAGTTGCTTGGTGCCCGCGCCTCCCATTCCGAGATTCACGACCCCGACATAGCACCACCAAAACTCATCATCTGGTGAGATAATCGCGGGGTTTTTCATCTTCTCTATGCACGCAACGCGCCAGATCAAAGATAGTCACCACGCCGACGAACTGCGATCTCTGCTTTTCAGATGTACGGACGAATCTGGCGGATTTGCAACGATCTTCCACCATTATTTCCTGCACATGGGCGGTTTGGATGGGTTTTGAATTTTTCCGATCTAAGCCGGCAAACTCCAAAGATAGATCCGACTTCGATCTTTCCGCGAACGTATCCTGCCCGTAGGCGGTCCGTGCGGGCCTTGATGATCCTCTGGCTTCCGGGGAACTAGTGGCCGAGTCGATTTCGCCGATGAAGAGGTGGATGTCCCCGATTGGGACTGTCGAGCAGCGGGTGGGATTCGTCTTCTACGGGATCCAGAACTCGTCGGGAGGGACGATCAGAACGTTGCCGGAGAAGAGAACACGGTCGCTGGCTGCGGTTTCGCCGATTCCCGCGATGAGCTTTGACCTCGCCCGTTGTAGAGCCTGAAGCGCCTCTTGCCCCACGGTAGGCGCCAACTGTCATGGTATTGCCGACGAGTACGCCATGGAGGGGTCGTCACAGTGCGTGTTTAAAGACATGGGGTAAGGCAGAAGGTTGGCGGGTACGAGGTGGCACATCTTACCTAGGTTCAGATCCAACGAGGTGGCGGAATCCTACTCCTGCTATAAATCACTATAACAGCAATACGCCGGGTTACAGAGATCGGTTTGTTGTGTGCGATATGAGTTGAGTTATTGTGTGTTGCCCTAAAGGATCCTCTAGGTACGGGTTATAAAGATACCAGATCCTAGGGTTATAGGGAAAGTCCTAGCCGGACATGTTACAGAGTCCTACACGGTATACAACTAGTCTAACGTTTCTTGCACTCCAAGGCTCCGGGTACGTTGATGACTCCACCGTAGCCTTCCTTCATCCGGCATGGGCCTCCCTTCTGGATCCATCTAACTGGGCCACCCAGCAGGCCATAGGCCCTGCTACCAACTGTGGGTCACCCGGGTTATCCGGATTAAGACATGCAATGGTGATACCCATTTAGCATATCCCCAACAGACATGTCCTCCCCGGGGCCACAAAATAGTGAGACATTTTGAAACATGATTAGAAGGCAGATAGTCTATGGTTCGTGTTGCTGTTTTCATGGCCGTCAGTGCGGGTGGGCAACTACCCTCGCTTCCCTCATGGGCTTCTTCCCTCGCACTCCTCGTGGACCCGCCTTCGAGCGTCAGGTGGTAATCATGTACGGCTTGCGTGCGAAGCGTACCGTACCAGCCACCGTCGTGGTTTCGCAGGCCATGCGGAGCTCCAATCCCACTGCCGCCTCGGCGTCCCTTTGTGTGCACCTCCATTCCTCGTCTTTCCTATCAACGACCATGAGCAGTCGGGCCCTCTTTTCCCTTGTTGTGATTGCACGGGACAACTCCATGATGCCACCAAGGATGGCATTGCCTGTCTGGTGGATGGCGGCATGCACCCCATTCCTGCACGCGATCTAGAAGGAGGCGAGCAGGGCCCCCTAGCTGATTGGATCCTCCTCACCATTGAGGGCGTCGAAGCCATCCACCTTTTGCCCCTCCAATTTGTGGTCGATAGGCTCCTCCAGATTCGGTGCGAGGGCGGGTAGCTTTTCTGTCTGGCATGCGAGAGCTCAAATCAAACGTAGGGGAGGTTGTTGTTGGAAGACATGTTTGCCCATGTGTGTCCATTCCCCCTCCATGATGAGACTTTTGTTGGCCGACATCTGCTTGGGGGAAGGGTTGGGTTGAGCACGGGAAGTAGGAGCGCGCGTGCGGGGGGGAGAGGGGGAGGGGGCACACGGGACATGAGTGCACACGCCAGAGGAGACACACGGTTGCATTTTAATATGGATGAAATCCTAACTCTGCCCTACTATGCACGCAATCGGCTTGGACATGACCTCGTAGAACTTGTATGAGGCCTAGGAATTCGCTGTTATGACATCCTCGTGCCACTGCACGTGTCATGGAGGGTTCCGACATCAGCTCCGGCGGGGCGCCTGCCGTGCAAGTCCCTAGTGTTGAAAACTGGTTAGCGAGATCGTGAACCGGCATGGCCAACTGCCACTGAGTTATAAGGCAATGGCTCGATACTCACCCAACCAGTGAGTACTGGCCGAAGCTCTTTTCCCATGAGCAAAGTAGCCTTGGCCATGTTCGGCAGGAATCAATAGGAGTTTCCTCCGCATCTAGGCAACGCTGATGGGCGGTGGTGCTTCTATCTGTGCCTGACCATGGCATCTACGACGTCATCACCATGACCCGCCGCGACGCCTTTAGATGGGAGGAAAATGACGCCGGGATTATCGACATCGACTCTGATGAAGAGCAGGCCAACGGAGGCACGGGGAGGCCAATTGTGAAGACAAGGAGGACGATGTATAGTTGATTAGGGTTTAATTATATGTAATTTTTAATTAGATGTAAAAAATGCACCGACCCGTTCAGTGCACCGCCTGATTATGGATAGGAGAACGTGTCTATCCCCATCCACCCCACAATGCAACTGGATGAAATCATTTCGAATTTATGCATGGTCCACGCATCTAAATCTGTGGACCAGGTTCCATATAAATATTCTCCGTTTTACACCGGTCCTTAAAGATGCTCTTAGGGCACCTTCACCGAACGATCCTTTCGACCACGGCCTGTTCGAAACAGTCGAAACGGACAGACGGACCGGGGAAACCTATCCCAAATGGCTAGACCCAAACGAACAGGAGCGTCTAGTCTGACCCATTCGTTGACCAAATTTGGACTGGAAATGCGTCGGACCGGACGCGTCACAGACCAGGCGCGTGTCTGATTCTGTCTGTCTATGTGACATCGATCTCCAATAGTTCATAGGTCGAGATCTAGTTGAAAAATGGTGTCTATCCATGTTCCTCCTTGTTGGCGCGTAAGAAAGAGAATAAACCCTAGTTGTTGCCGCCCATCTCCTTCGTCTCCGTTCGCTGGGTGCCCGCACCTCGCATTCCGGGATTCCCACGGTTGACTCTGCGAAGCACGACCCCGACACAGCACCACCAAAACTCACGATCGAGCAAAAGACGGAACGCGCACGGGTACGCTCGACCGACCTGATCGTTCGAGAGACCTAAACAACAACGACAACCAAGGAAAGGAGAGACGCCTGTTTGCTGGTGTGAACCGGACCCGAAGATAGTTTAAATCCTCGCGTCCAGCACGAGCTCGACTCGTCCCCGGCGTAGTACATATACAGAGCCAAGCCGGGACACTTGCTATGCCAAAGCATCAACACCAACACTAGTTTAAGAGCCTCGATCCCTTGCTGCATTCAGTGCCAATATATCCAGCTAGTTCAGCAGAAAACAAAAGAGGCCAGCACCAAAAAAATGTGCTTCGAGTTCGGCTGTTTCGGCGGCATGCGGGAAGACTACGGCGGCGAGCGGTCCAGCGCCCGCAAGCCGCCACAAAGCCATGGCCGCGGCCGAAGAGGGAACCGCAGAAACGACGACTACTATGGTGGCGCTGGCGACCACAAGGCGCCGCCGGCTGCCTACCACGCGGCTACCGTCGACGAGTCTGGGCAAAAGGCATACCACGACGGCGCACGAAAAGACCACCACGCCGACGACCGTTACACAGCCTATGTCCTCGACAAGGTTGACTACGACACGCCCAAGCTTCAAGCGTGGCACAACAAGGTCGGCGACGACACAGGCTACGTCCACACCTACACGGCGCGTCCCCACGAAGACGAAGCAGCTGCTGGTCCTAGGCGGGCCATGGATTACCATCACTACCCAACCACCACTGCTAATCCTACCACTCTCGTAATGTACTAATAATTAGATTAGCATTAGCTACCATGGCAGTTCATCAATCCCTCCCTCTCCCAGATCACTTCCTCTGCTTCTGGTGTAGTGCCTCTGCTTTCCTCCTATCTATTTCTTGAATTGAGTGAGTCTGTGATAGATGCAGGAGGCTCGAGAGTTTGATCAGAGCCTCCATGTTTCGTCCATAGTTATGTGTGCGGCAGGAAGAAGTCCTGGTCCTGGGTCCAGGAAGCTTTGTTTCTGTCCATCCTTTTTCGGGTCTGTTTTGTAGTGCCGGTACTTTTGTTGTATCTTCTTTCTTCTTTCAAATTGTATCATATAATCAATCAAGAGAAAGAAAGCATCGATCTGTGGAACATCGTAGGACTCCCCATCAATTGTGAATTTGTGTCTTAATTCTGAACCTTCCCGAATTACTCAAACGGTCAAACCGCGATGTCTTATAAGAGCAGGGGAATCTTTTTATTGATTGGAACCTCACCTACTACATGCTTCGAATAGCTCAATATGTATTAAACTTGAATCATTCATACTTATTCAACGTAAATTGGTATAATAATTTCTTTTATGAAGGGGTATCTACAGGTTTACTCTAGGAGAATCCATAATTTCATACAAATTCTCCAGCACAAATTTTGTTACTTTCATTTAGATAAGATAAAATTACTGAGAATATTGGATGAGAATAATAATTTTAAATACGCAAGAAAAGTGGTTCACATTTATCTAGTATTTTAATTCGTTTATAAGCATAAATATTAATGTTCATGACAATGGAACCATGCATCAAAGTTGCATGATTAATCATGAACAGAACGGTAAATAAGATAGTATCCCATAAATACTTATTCTTGGACAGGTGGGTATGCGAAAAAATGGTAGTTTTCTCATGTGTGTTTGGAAAAGTTTAGGAGTATATCATAATTAAAAAGCACTAACTCTATGATATTACATAGAAGAACATTGGTACTCCATCAGAATAGTGGTAATTCTAGAAGTTTAATAGTGGACGTAAGCTTTCAAAGTGCATGTCATTGTAAAAGCACGAAAAAATTAATATTTGCTCATCTTTTCAAAACCTTTAATTAGGCGATGCACGTTCCAACAATGTACCCTTTATGTTAACATTAAAAACTTTTTTCTCGAGAATAACTATCTGAATAGTATTGATAAATAACCGAAAAGGAGATAAAAAAACTAACATTTAAAGGAAGGGATAACTTCTCTTTTTGGAATATTACATTTTTCTCCTGTTTACCCCGGGTGACCACAACATGCAATTGGATACAATCCTCATACATGGAATATACAATAAAAATCCCCATCCTAAGCCATCCAATTGTTCGATCCCGTTCCTTATGATATTAATTTAAATATTGTTTTTCCATGATCAAGATCAAGGGCAACAACACCAACAACAACCAAGCCTTTAGTCCCACTCAAGTTGGGGTAGGCTAGATATGAAACTCAAACGGAAATTAGAGAAAAGTGCAAGTCAAGCGGAAAGCGGTAAAAAGTGCAAGTCAAACAAGAACTAGTGAAAAAGGCAAATAAAAATAGAACAAGAACAAGAACAAGAACAAAGAACAAACGAAGTAAATCAAGGTTCACGCACATGGATTGTGTTGGAATTATGCCCTAGAGGCAATAATAAAGATGTTATTATTATAATTCTTGTTCATGATAAAGTTTATATTCCATGCTAGAATTGTATTAAGCGAAAACATTAATACTTGTGTGGTTTGTGAACAACACCGTGTCCCTAGTACGCCTCTATGGACTAGCTCATTGGTCAATGATGGTTAAGGTTTCCTAACCATAGACATGAGTTGTCAATTGATAATGAGATCATATCATTGGGAGAATGATATGGTGGACAGACCCAAACTAAGCGAAGCAATTAGATCGTGTCTTTGTGTTCATCTTTGCGAAGCTTTTCCTATGTCAAATATTGTATTCCTTAGACCATGAGATAATACAACTCCCTGGTATCGGAAGAAAGCTTTGAGGTCATCAAACGTCATCCTATGAGAGGGTGATCATAAAGGTGTCTCTCAGGTGATCGGAAAGTATCTGTTGTGTTGTATGTATCGAGATGGGATTTGTCCCTCCCAAGTCGGAGAGATATAATTCGGGCCCACTCGGTAATCGATATCAACACCGCTTGCAAGCATGTGGTTAAGGAGTTAATCACAAAGTGATATTGGATTACGGAACGAGTAAAGTACTTGCTGTGAACGAGATTGAACTAGGTATGACGGTACCGACGATCGAATCTCGGGCAAGTAAAATATCGCGAGACGAAGGGAATATGTATATGGGATTGATTGAATCCTGGCATCGTGGTTCATCCGATATGATCATCGATGAATGTGTGGGAGTCAATATGGGTGCCCAGACCCCGCTGTTGATTATTGATAGAAGATCATGTCTGCATATTCTCGAACCCGCAGGGTCACACACTTAACGTGTCTCGACGCTAGGATAGATTGGATACTTGGTTTATGAATTTTTGTTCGGAGTCTCGGATGGGATCCGGGATATCACGAGAGGTTCCGGAATGGTCCGGAGAATAAGATTCATATAAGGCAGTGCAGTTTTTGGAGTTCGGAATTGTTCCGGGTTAATCGGTATTGTACCGGAAGCTTCTAGAACCTTCCGGAAGGGGGCCAACGTGGTCCCACCTTCCGGGAGGGGGCATGGGCCTATGAGGGAGTGTCCTGGCCGCATTGGGCCAGGGGCACAAGGCCCCATAGGGCCCAGCTGATCCTAGAGAGTTTAAATCGTTTAAACTAGAGATAAGATAAGATAGGATTTCTAGATAAGGGAGAGTTTAAATTGTTTAAACTAGAGATAGGCTTGGAGGAGAGGCTAGGGCTGGCCGCACCCCCCCTCTATATATAGAGGGCTGGTGCGCCCCCTCTCACACCCCCTTACACCTTCCTCCAAACCCAGTTGCCCTGCTGCCCTTCCTCTCTCCCTCCCGACTGTTTGTAGGCGAAGCCCTGCGGCAGAAATTCTCCACCATATACACCACGCCGTCGTGCTGTAGATCCAATCTATCTCTCCACCATACTTGCTGGTCCGAGAAAGGAGGAGACGTCGAGGTGCCGCACGTGTGCATCTCACGGAGGCACCGCCACTTGTGGTGCTAGATCGGATCGGATCGTGAGGAGGAGAAGCGAGTACGACTACATCACCCACGTTCCGACGAACGTTCCGCTGTGCGAATCTTCAAGGGTATGAAGATCTAATCCAATCTCTCTCGTTGTTTGCATCTCCTAGATTAGATCTTGGCTTTCCCTCTGTTCGCTTCCGTAGAAAATTTTGATTTACTATGCTGCGAAACCCTTCAGATTGCTCATTTTCATGCATCCCTATCAAAAACCAACTCTCTAGGGACATTCCACTCCTTCATATCCCTTTTGACCGCCTCCTTCCATGTTAGCTTTGGTCATCCTCTACCCCTCTTTGCACCAAAAATTAACCTCGGATACTACATAATCTTAGCGGTGGTATGATCATCCAATAATTAGGACTTTCGGTGGACAATCACCTTCGCGGATTGAGATCTAGTTAAACTTCCAGTTGCATATCCAAGTCCATCCTTGCTGGCGTACTGCAACCTATCCTCAATATCCAATTCTGGTTGTTGCCCCTTTCTGTAGAGATTGTTCGCTGCTTTTGGTTTCTTCTTGTTTAAGCACATCGTGGTGTAGATGATCAATCACACTCCATAGTAGTGAGGATAGAAAGTAGCATATTCCACCAAACTTGTAGGGGAATAAAGGCAGCAACATATGGCGATTTCCATTGATGACCCTTGCTTCGGTGTCCCCCTCTAGACAAGGAATTCATCTGGTTAACGGGTTTCGGGTGTGTGCTTGGGGTGGAGATCGGTTGGAAGTTAGAGCGTATAGGAGATCGGGCATACGAGACCTGGTGGGATTGTACGACCGGTGGAGGTAGAGGCAGTTTGTATTGTGTACGAGACCAGTTGCGAGTCGTACGGCCGGGTGAACGTAGAGGCGATTGTTTGAAATAAAAAGAAAAATAATCTGTTAACAAATGTTTGGCAGATATACGTGTGTAATTTTTCATATTTAACATACTCCAATCCTAATTTATATTCTCAAATATGTCTAGATTCAGACGTATCTAGTCATATTTTGCTACAATAGCGTAAACATTTTGCTACGAGGTCTCCCGCGACGTTTTTTCCGGTGCGAGTCTTTAGCGATGTCTCCGGTAAAGTCGGTCTTGCTATATTAGAACATTTTTTGCTACAAAGTCATCGACGAGGTCTAGTCTGTCTAATTTTTTTTGGACCGAACCATTTTCTTCTACATGTAGAAAAAATAAAACTATTTATAGCAAAAGCGAGACTATCTGTAACAAAAACTGGATGAAGGGACGGGAAAAAGATCTGACCGTCGATCTGGTTCGATCGAACGGCTGAGACCCAGGGATGGACGCATAGAAGCTGAGACAGTTTGTTAAAAAATGGCATTTTTTCAAACATTGGAGTATGTTAAATTAGAAAAATTAAACACACATATCGTACACGATCGTGATCCAGCCTGTATCCAGCCAGATTTCTTATGCCCGATCTCCTATAGGTAGCTAGTATGGACTCTGACTTCCACCTCACGTACCCGAAACCCGCTAACCGGGTGAATTCCTTGTCTAGGGGGGGGGGACACCGAAGCAAGGGTCTCCATTGATTTGTTCTTGAAAACATAATATGTAAGGCCTCGTTCCTAATGATGTGCTTTGTTTTCTATTTCCCGCCAAGTGGCCTAAATGTTTATGATCTCAAATTTGTACATTCTCTAGGAGGTTGAAACAAAATATTTACTCGTTACTAATAGAATGTAAAAAAAGTTTAGCCTACATTCTTTATTAGATCCCTTCTTTTACTCCAATATATGTGGTGATGTGTCCATTTGATGTTCGAATGATGCAAGTTTAAAACAACTGAGATAAATTGTGCTGGTTAGTTGTACATAGTGGGAATTAAGGAATAGTAACTAGAGGTCTGTCAATGGTGAATGGTCTTACCTCTGCTTTCCTCCTTTCTATTTCTTGAATTGAGTGAGTCTGTGATAGATGCAGGAGGCTCGAGAGTTTGATCAGAGCCTCCATGTTTCGTCGATAGTTAGGTGTGCGGCAGGAAGAAGTCCTGGTCCTGGGTCCAGGAAGCTTAGTTTCTGTCGATCCTTTTTCGGGTCTGTTTTGTAGTGCCAGTACTTTTGTTGTATCTTCTTTCTTCTTTCAAATTGTATCATATAATCAATCAAGAGAAAGAAAGCAGGGGGATCTTTTTTATTGATTGGAACCTCACCTACTACATGCTTCGAATAGCTCAATATGTATTAAACTTGAAATCATCATAATTATTCAACGTAAATTAGTATAATAATTTATTTTATGAAAGGGTATCTAGAGGTTTACCCTAGGAGAATCCATAATTTCATACAAATCCTCCAGCACAAATTTTGTTACTTTCATTTAGATAATATAAAATTACTAAGAATATTGGATGAGAATAATAATTTTAAATACGCAAGAAAAGTGGTTCACATTTATCTAGTATTTTAATTCGTTTATAAGCATAAATATTAATGTTCATGACAATGGAACCATGCATCAAAGTTGCATGATTAATCATGAACAGAACAGTAAATAAGATAGTATCCTATAAACAATTGTTCTTGGACAGGTGGGTATGCGGAAAAATGGTTGTTTTCTCATGTGTGTTTGGAAAAGTTTAGGAGTATATCATAATTAAAACGCACTAACTATATGATATTACATAGAAGAACATTGGTACTCCATCAGAATAGTGGTAATTCTATAAGTTTAATAGTGGACGTAAGTTTTCAAAGTGCATGTCAGTGTAAAAGCACAAAAAAATCAATATTTGTTCATCTTTTAAAACCTTTAATTAGGCGATGCACATTCCAACAATGTACCCTTTATGCTAACATTAATTTTTTTTCTCGAGATTAACTATCTGAATAGTATTGATAAATAACTGAAAAGGAGATCAAAGAACTAACATTTAAAGGAAGGGATAACTTCTCTTTTTGGAATATTACATTTTTCTCTTGTTTACCCCGGGTGACCACAACATGCAATTGGATACAATCTTCATACACGGAATATACAATAAAAATCCCCATCCTAAGCCATCCAATTGTTCAATATCGCTGCTCATGATATTAATTTAAATATTGTTTTCCCATAATCAAGATCAAGGGCAAAAACACCAACAACAACCAAGCCTCTAGTCCCACTCATGTTCGGGTAGGCTAGATATGAAAACCAAACGGAAATTAGAGAAAAGTGCAAGTCAAGCGGAAAGCGGTAAAAAGTGCAAGTCAAACAAGAACTAGTGAAAAAAGGCAAGTAAAAAAAGAACAAGAACAAGAACAAAGAACAAATGAAGTAAATCAAGGTTCACGCACATGGATTGCTGATTTTCATGCAGCCCTATCAAAAACCAACTCTCTAGGGACATTCCACTCCTTTATATCCCTTTTGACCGCCTCCTCCCATGTTAGCTTTGGTCATCCTCTACCCCTCTTTGCACCAAAAATTAACCTCAGATACTACATAATCTTAGCGGTGGTATGATCATCCAATAATTAGGACTTTCGGTGGACAATCACCTTCGCGGATTGAGATCTAGTTAAACTTCCAGTTGCATATCCAAGTCCATCCTTGCTGGCGTACTGCAACCTATCCTCAATATCCAATTCTGGTTGTTGCCCCTTTCTGTAGATAATGTTCCCTGCTTTTGGTTTCTTCTTGTTTAAGCACATCGTGGTGTAGATGATCAATCACACTCCATAGTAGTGAGGAGAGAAAGTAGCATATTCCACCAAACTTGTAGGGGAATAAAGGCAGCAACATATGGCGATCTCCATTGATTTGTTCTTGAAAACATAATATGTAAGGCCTCATTCCTAATGATGTGCTTTGTTTTCTATTTCCCGCCAAGTGGCCTAAATGTTTATGGTCTCAAATTTGTACATTCTCTAGGAGGTTGAAACAAAATATTTACTCCTTACTAATAGAATGTAAAAAAAGTTTAGCCTACATTCTTCATTAGATCCCTTCTTTTACTCCAATATATGTGGTGATGTGTCCATTTGATGTTCGAATGATGCAAGTTTAAAACAACTGAGATAAATTGTGCTGGTTAGTTGTACATAGTGGGAATTAAGGAATAGTAACTAGAGGCCTGTCAATGGTGAATGGTCTTACCTAAAAGCATGTTCAAATGCGAAAACTGTTTGTTGCACGTATACACTAGTTTTCTCGCGTTTTCCAAAAATAGGAAAAACATTATATAGGAAACAAAAAATACTGAAAAAATATGTACAACTACATATACAAACATAGTATGCACATCACAAGTTTCATTGAGAAAGATATTGTATTTTTGAGAAGAAAGTACTTAAAAGAAGAGCTTTTATTCCTTTATACAGGCGAATTTTGTTACTTTTTCTGCAGCACAAAACTGAACACCTTTTTTTTTACCGAAACCTTGCACAAGTATATAGAACATGTGTACGTATTCACAAAACTATTTTTGGTACTTTAACTACCATTTTCCAAATTTTCAAAAACCAAACTCCGGTGTTCTGTGCCACAAATCCTCCCTCATTTAAATGAAGTAACGAACAAAGTGTAGACACTAAATTTTTTGGACTGCACGTTTCATGACTTAGTCCGGTGAGCTGACAGACACTATTTGTCGGACCGGATTATATTCCCATGGAAAACTCAATGATTATTAATTATAGCAGTCCCATGGAAGATCAAGGAAGCCCGAGAAGTCGAACACTAGTAGTAAAACCGTTATAACAGACATTCTTATTAGTGGCGTGCCATAGAAATTTACATTCCACTAGTATCTATCAAGATATTAGTGGCGTGCCAAAAATCTCAAACTGACAAAACAAAGGCCAGCCAGAAGAACTGGGATCAAGAAAAAGGAGGGGATGAAGGAGGAAAAGAAGAAGGTTGAGTGACATGGGTATGTTCTACGGGTACCCAATAATAGCCTATTCGATGTGGCCCAGCAGAAGCCCATGTGATCATCTGCACCTAATGGCAAAGCCCAGGAAGGATTTGGGTGGCCCAGGCCCGTGAAGGAAGCGATTCCTTGGAGGTTACGACTAGCTTTAGATAAAAAGTTTAAAGAGTAAAACCCTAATCTGTAACCGACTTGATCCAACCCTAAGACCCGGCCTCCCGATATAAAAGACAGGAGGGCACGGCAAGAAGGATCATGAAACACCCTAGCATACACATCCGACAGATTTCATCTTCCCACCCCTGTAATCTTCGGTTTTGCCATCAATCAAGAGCAGACAAACGCGATCTCCAGCGCACCCCTCTTCCTCAAAACTCGAGCCCATAACAATGGGCATTGAGTCGAACCCTCGTTATTGAGCATATGCCTATTGATGTGCTCAATGCTGATGAGGCTAACAAGAATAAGATGAAGAGGATCAAGGAAATATGTGATGAGTTATATCTAGTGGTAGGCTAATTTCTGCCCTAGCGGTAAACTAAAATTTGAACTGTAGTTAACATAAACTGGCGTCTAAACTCAATTAATTGTTGATTTCTTTTTCTTGTTTTGAAAAACAATTAAACAAACATGAATACTACGATGTATTATTGCAAGAGCCTACCATGTTTTTCGTTGGTTGGCAACTCATCAACTTCTACGAATAGCTCACCGCAATTTGTACCAAACCTAGATCATCATACTTGCTCACCATACATTGCATAAAACATGTCTAATGAATTTTCTGTTGTAAAAGGGCGTCTCTGGATTTTTTTTGCAAGTTACAAGAATTTGCCAAAAACTATGTAGTCCACATCTTTATAATGATGTGACTTTGACGAAGGTTAGTCACTACAAAAATATCTCTCATACCCGGTACTTTTTTTGGACGGTATACGTCCAAAAAATACCTGCAAAAATAATTAAGCCGGTTTTTGTGCTTTCTGGACACGTAGAGGACGTAGTAGAATCCATACCAGCATATAATTGTATAACGGTGGCATCAATCTCCAATAATTAGGACTTTCGGTGGAAAATCATCTTCATAGATTTGAGATCTACTTGATTTTTTTTTGCATATCCATGTTCATCCTTGTTGGCGCCCTATAAATTGTCCCCAATCCAATTCTGGTTCCACCCTTTCTGCCAAGAATGTTCTGTGCTTTTAGTTTATTCTTGTTTAAGCACATTGTGGTGTGGCTGATAAATCATGCATTTATCCCTACCACTGAGGAGGAGAGAAAGCAGCTAGCATATTCTACCAATCTTGTATGGAAATAAAGGCAGCAACATATGGCAAAGGGATGGATGACTTATCCACTAATTCATCCTTGGAACGGATGTGGTTTCTATTTCTATTTCGTACCAAGTTGTGGCCCATGTGTTTATGACGTCAAATTTCTACTTTTCCAAGGAGATTGATGACGTCAATTCCCCCCATGGTCTAACTATAGTGGGAATTAAGGAAAAGAAACTTTGCTGTCAATGGTCAACGGTCTTACCCAACAAGCATGCATGTTCGGATGAAAAAGGATGTGTAGACACTGACATTTTTTTATCTCCATGAACCATGACCCAGTACACGCATTTGCCAGACCAAGACGATTCTGCGCGCGCGGCGTTCTTCCTTGCCATCCTCCGGTGGGATCGATTCTTGCGCGGCACCGCCCGCAACGATGTGTCGTGGTCGCCGGGCCGGGTGGGTGCCCGCCTCCCATTCCTGGATTCTCGATCGCAGTTGACTCTGGGAAGGAGAAACCCTCTATTCCTAAGCTTCGCACACACGTACGTCGCGTCCAGCACGACCTCTCGACTCGTCCCCAGCAGGGGTAGAGTACATATACACACTGCTATGCCCAAGCATCAACACCAACGCAAAAGCACCTGGAGTTGTGTGAGTCTGTGAGAGAAACACGAGGCTCGGGAGTTTGATCGGAAACTCCATGTTTTGTCGTTTTTTTTTAGGGGGGGGGGGGAAAGGAGCATATATTAATATCAAGAGATATCAATTACACTTAGCCTCTGCAACAACGCAATACCCTATTGGCATTACGGATGCACACAGCCAACAAAAGATAAAGAAAACTAAAAAAAAGACCTGCTACAGTGTTCTGGTCCTAGCAACAATATAACCACCACCAATACAACACCTGAACTCCAGACTCTTCAAAAACGACGCCTCCAAGTTTCGTTGATAGTTAGCTGTGCGGCAAGAAGAAGTCCTAGGTCCAGGAAGCTTTGTGTTGGTAGAACCTTTTTTCAGCCTGTTTTGTACTGCCGGTACTTTACTTTTTTTTTGAAAATAGGCGCATATATTAACGAAAATATTTAATGTTTACACCTGGCCTCTGCATAACTAGGATGCACACAGCGACACAAACGACAGAGCTAGGGAATAAAGAGTAGACAAGCATTACACAAAATCACTATTGAAAAGAATCTTGAATCTAAGGCAGATCAATCCGCAAGTCACACGGCCATCCATGTCGGAAGAAAATATTCCTCGACGTATCCTCCAATCGTATACATCCCTCCACAAATAAGTCACGAAACTCCATAGTTGGAGAATAGTCTATGACCAGAGAAAAGTCGTGCCTGTACTTTACTTGTATATCTGCTTTCTTATTTCAAAGTGTATATCGTATAATCAATGAAAAGAAAGAAAGCATCGATCGTGGAACATCATGGGAGTCCCCATCTCTGCTCTTGTTATATCAGTATAATTATTCAATGTATTCCGTTTGCTAAATCAGTATAATTATTTATTTTATGAAAGGGGTTCTACCGGTTTACCATAGGAGAACCTGTATTTTCATACAAATTCTCAACACAAATTTTGTTAATTACATTTAGATAAGATAAAATTACTAAGACAAATTGGATGAGAATAATATTTTTAAATGTGGAATAAAAATGTTTCACATCAATTTAGTATTTAATTTGTCTAAAAACGTAAAAAGTAATGTTCATGACAACAGAACCATCAAAGTTGCATGATTAATCATGTAAACAGAACGGCAAGTAAGATAGTATCCCGTAAACATTTGTTCTTTTCCACCACATCCCCCTCATGCTACAATCGTGGCCGCGGTTTCTCCTCGCCTACCGAGCCCACCAAGCCGCTTTCCAGCCTCAAAGACAACCCCCGTTTGCCACGTCAGCTTGCCCTTCCACCCACTTCTATCTAGTAAATCCACCTCTTAACACATACTAGTTAAATATCCGTGCGTTGCTACGGTTTCTATTGTTCTTGCGATCTATTTTTACAATACATGCAAAAATTCAACCGAATAAATATGACCACAAGATATTCAAAAAACCCGTAAGATCTAATCCGCAGCAACTGGTTCAAGCAATATCCGGGAATAGCGAAGACCTGACACTAATTGGTTCTCTGTTTAGAGATATCAAGTTTCAAATTCGACTGAAGTTTATTATTTTTCGCATTTTGTTTTTTTCACAGGCTTGTAATAAGGCAACGCATGGCGTGAACTTTGGGCATAAACATGCTGTTTTTATATTTCAGATTTGCAAACATAGCTTGTACATTTGCAGTCTGACGTGGTGCATTTCATAGACAGTGACAACAGCAAACCAGAGACAAAACAATCCCTACAACTAAATGTTATGGAGTCTCTACTGTCTGGTGTTTTACATGGTATGGTTCTGACCTGCGTGTCCAGACTGACTTTGAATGATTGTAATCAAAACAATGTTATTTGATTAATACATTACCCTTTTTTTAAACATCACCCTTATTATCATGTACTGAGAAAAAAATATTAGGATCCAAAGGAATGTCTCATTTCAAAAAATGTGAGATTTCAAAAAATCTTTAGATGTCAAAGCAATGCAGCTATACCCTGTTCATTTTATCAAAACAATGTCAAGTTTTGCCCACGACTTGAGCCAACAGAGATGAATGCAAGTGCACGCATTGCAAATATAATAGTTGGACCAAAATTGAGTTTAGTTGCCTTAGAAGGAGGTACACAACTATGGGAGAAGATGTATATATGAGGTCAAAGCCATCCTCTAATAAAACAATATTTATTAAACAAATAGGCTGAATAATTCTCGAAGTTATATAGCTATATACTTTAATATCCTATACTCTACATTTTTATTTCTTATTTTCACCTGGAACTTCGCAAATGCTTCGGGAGAGACATGATAAGATCTGACAAATACTGGCCAAATAAAGAATACATAACTAGTACATCCTGTTGCTCCATGGTACTGCACATATCACGAACCAGTGTCTTGTTTTCCCGCATTAATCTTGCCTTAGGCCAGAATATGCTCGAGTACATACTCAGTGTTGTACTGCTGCATCGTCTTGTCCACCAAGACAGACACACGTGCACATTTGAGCATTAGATCATACTCCTCCTCCAACATCCACAACGACACCTTCATGGTGGAGACTTCTGTACTTCACCTGATCATCAAGTGGCAGTATAAATACCAGACTTATTCAAAGGAAACCATTGTTGAGTTAGAGTCTGGATGCGAGAATTCACTCACCTGAATACGCATGTAATTATGTAGTTGAACGAGCAGTATTACCTGAGAACTCCCAGTTGACAGGTTCAACGTTACTTCATGCCCACACTTGTCCTGAAACCTAATTCCAATTAGGAGGAACTATAGTTAATTAGTTGTCTGATGAAACATTAATCGTGTGTCCCGAGGAGGAAGTGAAAAGCACACATGTTAAATTAGAAAATGGATCAGAATTAAATAGGGTATCAAAGGAAGTGAGAAGAGTAACATGTTTGGAAAGATAGGAGATCCCAAAGAAAAGCATCCGGAAGTGGTAGCGAGTGTATCACTACAAGAACCAAAAGACAGTGTCAATAATAGCTTTGCAAGAATATATGAAGACACAAGTTAAATAAGAGTTCAGCTTTAAGCTCCATTGTGGAATAAGACATGTAAACATAAAGTGCACTTAAATATCCGTGTACATAGAAAGAAAAACCAAGAAATGCACACACGTATATATATATATATATATATATATATATATATATATATATATATATGTTTCAAATCTGTCGTCAAGCATTACATTTTAAAAGACTAAAGATCATGAAGAAAGTTGGTCAAATATGGTGAAGCTACATCAGCATAAGATGAGCATGGGGAAGGCCCCTCTTCTGGAATTCTACCACATAAACATTTGCCTTTAGAACACCCGCAATATCCTTCTTGGTAAGCATCCTTTTCATCGTCTCCACCTTGGACCTGAACACTCGCGCCACAAGATATGGTTGGTCCTGCGAGGTTTGACATGGAAATAGCATGTCTTGTATCTCCTGCCAGTTTGGGTTGAAGGTTATCGTCAGGAAGATTTGCGTCTTGTCGTACGTCATCGAGGTGATGTCTCCGTAGGTCCACTTACTTGGAAGTTTATTGGGCGCCATATGCATAATAAAGATACCAACATTTATTCTATACATTTTGGTTCTTAAACCAGTCACATCAAGCTTAAAGAAAATCATTTGGAAAACTTTAGGACATATTCTTAAGACACTGCTATGTTCCTGTGGCATTGCACTACAGATTGAAGGAATATATGATTAATCTGGTTTCTTTCTTGAAGACCTAAGATTAAGATGTTCTCGCATAAGAATAATTAGGAAAACAACTTGAAGATTAGGAAATGCTATTGTAAGAAGTTAAAAAATAGATTTTTCCTTAAAAAAGCAAGTGATTGAAATTTGGTAATTTCTAAGTTTGTTAATTAGGTATCTGATTTGCATTACAGAGGATAACAATAGTGAACCAATTTCTGATACAATTATTACTGCAATACGTTCTTATATTATGGCTGCCATAAGTTAGGTGTATTTACTATGGAATATATGAGCCACTACAGAAATAGATACAATAGCATACAAATTTCATCCTCATGAGACTCTTATATTGTGTAGCTTTTATCAGAATTATATGAACCCTATAAAAACAAAGAACACTCAGTTTACCTATAACTCTATGGGGCATCACAGATACCCTACTCTGTTAAGTGCCATTAGTGGACATCAATACTAATCCTCAAACAGTTCTTAGCTAGGAGGGTGCTACTTATTTTTAAAAGTTGAGCTTCCCAGTTCAAAGGCTACAACCCGCATGCATTAGCCTAAGTGCAGAACCGAAGATGGAACCAACACCATATCTCTAGTCCTACTGATTTAATTAGGTGACTAACAATACACTGATGACAGTTGATCTCCAAGCCACTGGATATAGCCTAGTTATGCAGAGAATGAACGAGAGGACTACAAGAGACAGGCCTACCTCAACAGTGAGAGGGCGGTTGTGATGAAGAGGTCAATGGCGGTGTTGGTACCTCTCAAACTCCTTGGCGATGGTTCGATGTCCCACTCCAGTACCACCTACCCCCACCTGCAATCGATCAATAAAAATTGAAACCCAGAGTGCATGCAGCAGTATCCTAGAGAATGTATCGAGGAGTGGGCGGACTAAATAATGACAATAATGGTAGGTAGAGATCATATATAGGAGCAAGATTACCACTAAAGAATGACAAGAAAAATCACAAAACTATATATGGGAAAGATGATGCAAGAATTGTAGGTATAGACCATATTGCAAGCATGTGTGCGGACCTGTAGCTCTATGTAGGTAATAAGCTTGGCCAACTTTATTTCCCCGATTAGGATCCAAAAATGTTGTTCAAGTTCAAAGATCTCCTGGAAAAAAGAGACTTATTGTTTCACTGAAGGCTGATAAATATTAGACTAAAAGTTCATGGATTAATAAAAGAACAATATGCATCTAAACATGGTTGCATCTAAACATAAAACAACTTGACCACTGATGTACAATAGTGTAATTATTGCCAGTATGATGCCTTTTATTCACATCTTTAGCAACTTGACCACTGATGTACAATCTAAATCTTGCACGCTTAAGCATTGTCACTTGGCAAACATGAAAAAAATTCAGACTGTGCTTGTCATCCGATATGTGCTATCTAGCAGAACATAACCAAATAAATATCAGCAGTCCATGGAAGATCCAGTCTCATCAAAATAATCTTTCTGGATAGCCTCAAGCACCAATTAATACAAAAAAAGAGATAAGCAGGTGCGCCTAACACTAAAAAACAGATGCCACGGCTACCTGCCTGATGTTTTCTGGAACAAGATTCATTTACCGAAATTATATGATGTAGTGTATAGTTCTTTTAGTTCCCCGAATAAAGATCAATATGTAGAGAAAACAAAGTTATCAATATGTATTTTAAAAGTTGTGAAAAGGTGCGTACCCAGTTCAAGACCGATCTCTTCTTGTTCACAGTTTCTGCTGACTCTTCTTCAGGACTGAACACATACAGAAAGTTCATAAGGTGTCATTGTCTTAGCAGATAATATAAAACCGTCTTCTTTAAGTTCAGAAGGTGTCTCTGCTCATTTTTCTTTGTCCATGCTACAACTATGCAAATATAGGAAACTGAACTTTATTTGAATATCACTTGAAGACAGACTCTGTATGTTTTTTGTAGAGGGTTGGATACACTGTTTAAGGTTTCTCTATTCATTTTATATTCTTGGTTGTAGACTATATTACCTTCTTGTGATCGGGCTACATTGCACCCGGAGCCCGGAGATGATGGCAGCGGAGAGTCCCGGGCGAGTTGTGCTTTTCCCCGGCGAACTGACCTCCCAACCGTAGGCTGCTCCATACCCCAGCCACATAGAACATTCATGGAGGACTCCCATTTAGACTCCTCCGGTCTCCAAGTGGTTGAGGTCAAAGAATTTTTCGACACTTCTGAACGTATCGTAGCATATCTAACATTCATGTTCATGTCTTTCTGTAGAAGAAGGTTGCTGGAGTGCATATTTTTCGAGCATTCCGGTGTTCATCAGTTATTGTATTTCCTTGTGCTTTCTTTATGGGACATACTCTTTGCTGCGTTTGCTTCTCCAGTGTGACTTGCACCTTGCTGCATGCTACTACATGTCTACAGTACAATCAGCTCCTCTAAAAGTTATGTTGATAATCAATTTCATAAGCTAATTATAGCAACTTTAAATAAAATATTATCTATACAATTGGTTTGCTAACGAGGAATCTTTGAATCTGAAGCAATTTCCATAGTTTTGAAGTGACAAGAACAGGTTCTACATCGAAAATTCATAAAAATATCTGGTCTCTTTGCCTCTGTAACTTTGAAGTAGTTGCAGGAATTTATAGAAGAATATGTTGTTTTCTCTTTTTTTTTGAACAACATGTTGTTTTCTCTTTGAGCAGCTTATTTCGAGTAGCATATGAGCAAAAGTGAATATTAATTCTTTTTCTATTAACCCTAGCAGGCTATGGGATGTTAAACTTTGAGCTTTTGCTTTTGGTTGGAGAAAATGGATCACAACGTTGCGCTGCAGATTTTTCAAGAGGCAAAGAAATTATCATATCAGACTGGTGTCGGCGTAGTCGTTGCATATATTGGGTGCCTATTACCCAGCATGCTTGTCTGTTCTTGGCTGCAATACCTAAAATTTAGAAAATTTCATGTTTCATAGTTGATTTTGTCTTGGAAAACATTTCAGGATGAGTACATATCTGTTTCTATTTGTTTCATGTTCTGTTCTCAGGGTTTCCTCATGTGGACAAGCAGCAGCATGTCTATAGGGTATTATTGAACTCTAGAAGTAGCAGGGGATCTACAATAAAAGAAGATAGTGTAAGTTGCTCAATTTCTCACCATTGTTTCGTCAACAATATTAATGCAACTTCATAATTCTGCAACTTAGGTAACTTTATTTTCTTAAACTACTGTATCTTCCAGTGCTTCTCATTTCTAAAACTTGTTTTCTGAAAAAGCTTTACTCGGACTTATCTGGATTTAAGCATAAGAGATCCAACGACAATGGTGTTTGCGTGCGGGATCCTAGAAAAGTGGTAAGTTGCTGAAAACGATTAGGAATTAGAGGAAGAGACCTCGTATACCTGAGCCGCTGAAGGAGTTGGCAGTGGTGAGGACGTGCGCCGTCGGTCGTCTCCTGCAGCCTCCATAGTGGAGCACGGCAACGGTCACGTCGTAGTGGAGCCGCCGTAGTGGAGCACGGCCACGTCCACGGCACGACACACGAGACCGTCGAAACAGCGAAGCAGGATCAGGAACCGGGCAGAGCGTCGGAGGCGCGGAAAGGAGCATCGGCGGGCGTCTGATGTGCAGCTATACAAGAATAGGAGGGCTCGGACCTTTTTTATTGGCCAATGAGGTAACCTGCACGACCTCCACATCGGCAACGGCGGTTGCCATGGATCGAGCTGACCGGCGGTTTCCATCTGAGGTTGTGAGATTGGGAGGCAGCACGGCTGAAGATCGATCGTGAGACATGGGGAACGGGGATGGGAGGCATCGGCAGCGCGGCGCACGGGATAGAGAGGCGGGGGCGGGAGCCGGGACGGAGCGGCGGCGGCGCGACAAGGAATCAGCATCGGGAGGGGATTTTTTTGGCTGTTGCGAGAGGAGAGGTTGAGAGTCCAGCAGAAGGTGGTCAACGTGGGGTTTTCTTAGCCGATTTTTTCCTAGCGTTTTGTTTACCGGTTTTTTCCACGTGAGAAGGAGAAGGAGGGAGGGGGGTCGCCCGACGTACCACCATATTGTCGTGTTTTCCTTTAAGAAACAGTAGAGATAGAATGACTATCCTAGGCAAATCTGGCTATTTTATGCGAAAACAACATTTTGATCTTTCTATTTACGCCAATGTTTCACACGTTCCTTCTTCGTACCATGTAGCACTCAAGGATCCATGTTGGCACAACGCTATAATCTGGAATGGACACTTGGTCTTTAGTTCCTTGTCCTGCGTTACCAGAAAATGGATCTTTCGTCAAGCTTCATAAAGACGGCTCTTTGGCATGGTACAAAGCTCGATGGGAAATCCATGGGTTAACTCAACAAGCGGGTGTAGACTATGGTGAGACATTCACGGTTCGGTGGTGAAGCCTGATAAAATTCGAGTTGTGCTCAGTTTTTCCATGTCATAAACCTGACGAATCAAACAATGGGCTTATAGCTCCCATGCGACGTCTTTACGCGGAATTGGAAGGAACACGACATCGTTGAAAAGAATAGCTTGCATGCGACGGTTATGAGGCAGCTAATATCCCAGGGCCACATGGGCCATAAAACGTTCGTTAAGGACACATTTAACTTTGTTCCAAGATTAGGGTTAAGCCAAACCGGTCGGTTAGGACAGCCAGTCAAGCCAGTCAAATCAACCGCTTCCGACCGAGAGCGCGCGTCACACTAACTGTAGCTTCCCCGACGGCGGCGGCGGACCTCACCCATCGTTCTCGGCGCCGGCGCCGGCGGCACGACAATTAATTTAGGCGGCGGCGCTTTCGTTCGACAGCGAAGGTGGTGAGTGCCATTTGAAAGCTAATTCCTCTCCCATTCTTCTCAATTCGAGATCTGAGCGTGCCCATTGATGCTAGATTGTGGAGGCGAGGGTGTGCTGAGCAGGCGAGGGAACAAGATGGAGCATGGAGAGGGGACTTCTAATCGGTATATCCCGTATCTCTGCACTTAATTTCTCTAAGGTTGAGCTCTTTGTTCGCTTCCGCTAGCTCACAGTGCCCGCCAAAAACAGGGGAGACGATGTTGCGCGCCAAACCTTCGAATTTCGCATCAATTTCTTTCCCTCTAGGGATGTTTTAGTTGATGGCAGCACGCAGCTCATTGAGAGAGACACAGTTGTTAAATGGGAGGTGGAATTAGAACATGTTGATCCCCAAGAGTTAACAAACATGGGAGAGGAGGCGGTGAGGAAAATGGTGGAAAAAATTGGGGATAGTGTGGTTTGGAGGCCAGAGCAAGAAGTTTCTTTGTTACGATTTGATGATTGCAAATGTGACTATGTTAGGGTTGAGACAGGGGAACATATAGTTGATGAAATCGATGAGCGAAACGGTTGGACAAGCAAAACTGTTCTGTTTTTAGCAGAGCTCATTGATCTGAAACCTGATTCGAGGGTTGGATATGTGACCTCAAAGCTGGTTGCTCAGATGGTCGAGGATGATTGGGCTGCACAAAGGCAAGTAATGCCTATACTTACTGAGTTGGAAGTGTTAACAGTGGAGGATGATGCTAATGCACAAGGGGATGCTACAGATGCTAATGCACAAAGGATTGTAACTGTTGACTGGAATTCAGTTGAGATACATGACCAGACTGATTTGGTCATTGCACCAATCGATGACATTGAAATGGCAAAGCTTTTTGGCATTCCTATAGATGAAAGAGACAAGGAGAAGAAGAGGGATGAAGCTGCAAATGATGGTGACAACCATTTAAGAGATGAAGAGGCAGATATAGATCTAGAGTTGTTGGAAAATGCCGCGGTTCATGTAGATGATGCATATGATGATGAGCTAGTAACAGTTTATGACAAAGAGGACCTAGTTATTGAAGTTGGGAGATTGTTTCCAAGCATGGATGAATTCAGGATGTGTTTCAGGACATATGCAGTCAAACGTGAGTTTGCTACCAAGACTATGTGGACTGATAAAACGAAGTTATATGCAAAATGTGTAGGTTATGATGGTGGTGCCAAGACTTGCAAGTGGTATATATATGCTAGACGTCAACCTGATGGAAGGACAATAAGAGTGAATCAAATTCCAAAACCTCATACTTGCATTACAAGTTCTCAAATAGTTACAAAGATGACATCACAATTATGGGTTGCAGAAAAGATCAAGCCTAGTTTAGCCACAACACCAAACAACACTGCAAAGAGACTGAAAATAGACTTGGAAAAGCAGTACCCCATTAAGTTGAATTATACTACAGTGTGGAAGGCAAAGCAAAGGGCAATGAAAGAGCTATATGGTGATTGGGCAAATAACTTTCGAATGCTTTATAACTTCAAAGCAGAAGTAGAGAAGAGGTCACCTGGCAGTGTTGTGGAGATAGATACTAAGGTAACAGCTGATGGGAAAGTCTTCTTCTCTAAATTCTTCATGGCTTTAAAGCCTTGCATCGATGGCTTCAAAGCAGGGTGCCGTCCATATTTGAGTATAGACTCATCTTTCTTGACTGGAAAGTGGAATGGTAAACTAGCAGCATGCAATACTTTAGATGGACACAACTGGATGTTCCCTATAGCTATTGGCATGTTTCAGTCTGAGACAGAGGCATCATGGACATGGTTCATGATGCAGTTGAAAAGATGCATAGGGCCAGTCTCTCCATTGGCAGTGCACACAGATGCATGTAAAGGTTTAGAAAATGCAGTGAAGATTGTTTTCCCTCATGCAGATTTGAATGTCTGGTCAAACTTGTGAAACCCCGTTGACTGCATCCTAAACCTAGCTAACCCTAAGGCCGAATGAGGAATATAGATCTAACCCTAGCGCGACACTGTGGCCGTCCGATCGCGTCTTCTAGAAGGATTCCGCGGGTGGTTCTGGGCGATCCGTGGAAGGGCTTGTTCTGCAACCTGATTGGGGTGCGTCTTTTAGAAGGATTTCGCGGCTAGCTCTTGGCGATCCGTGGGATGGATGATTCTGTGATCTGATTGGCTTCATCGTTTTTCCATGAACAGATAAGGTACAGCGTGGCACGCTCCATTGAACGTTCGACCGAGCGTGGCATGCGAGGGCGCTGGGGGGGGGGACGGGCTACACCATGCATGCATGCTATGCAGCTGCCTCTAGCGTCGCAGTCTAGCTATTTTGCGTGCAACAGCGATGCAGCGTATTTACTCCCTCCGTCGCATTAAATAAGTGTACGTCTAACAACTTTCTTCAGTCAAACTTACTCCCCACAGGTTCACGCGCCATAGAAAAAGTCAATATTTATAAACTTTGACTATGTATATAAGGCTAGTCATAGTGTGAGTAACTTGAATAGTAACATAGTCCTACATGTATTGTCAACTAAGCATTTATATGACATGGCATGCAATTAAATAATGAGAGAGAGGTTTGTGGTAACTAGCAATGTTATCATAACATCACAAATTTCAAGACATAATGAGTCTATATTGTAATAAATGAGACTTTGCATGATACCACATCTATGTTATTTTGCACTATGGAGTAATAACTTAGACTAGTAACATATGCATGTTACTACTCTAAGTTACTCTCACATACTCCCTCCGTCCGCAAATAAGTGGACGTTTAGGAATTTTAAGACAAATTATGGGATGAAGTAAAAAAGTGCATTGGAAATGTGTTATTCATGTTCTCTCTCATCTTTAATTCTCCCACCTCCAATGAGGTAAGTGCATGTATAAATTAAAGAGACCATTTGCTAAATGTTATTGGACTTGATTTCCGTGAAGCAATTTTTTCTACTTTAAAATGCATTGGAAAGGTAGAAGTACACTTTTTTTGGACAAATTTTGAAGCCAAACATACACTTATTTGTGGACAGAGGGAGTATGCATGTCACTATGACCAGCCTAAGAAAAAATATCAAAATCTAAAATATGTAATAAATATAACGTACAGTGTGGCACACTCCATTGACCATTGGACTGAGCGTGGCATGCAAGGGCGCTGGCGGGGCGGGCTGCACAATGCATGCATGCTATGCAGCTGCCTCTCGTATGGCAGTCTAGCTATTTTGCGTGCAACAGCGCTGCAGCGTATTTACTCCCTCAGTCGCATTAAATAAGTGTACGTCAAACAACTTTCTTCAGTCAAACTTACTCCCCTCCGGTTCATGCGCCATAGAAAAAGTCAATATTTATAAATCTAAAATATCAACTTTGACTACGTATATAAGAAAAAAAATCAAAATCTAAAATATTATAAACTTAGTTTCATACTCCTATTCCCTCCAATTGACATCCCTCTGATTACTCCCACCGATTTTTCTTGCGTGTGTAAAAATGAACGAGTTTGTTGCATGCGGTGTGTAAAAACAAACGAGTACCTTGGTACTAGATTTCTGCATTTATTACCGAGTAAATCAAGGACAAATTCTATTTTCTCTTTTATTTTTCACTGCCAATGAACAACTACCTTGGACGTTTTTTCTCTCTTTCGTATTAATATACATGCAGGGGCGGGGGCGACGGTGCAGGGGTCACGTCGCATCCTAGCAATTTTTTTTGCACTGACCGCATTGATCACGCACGCGGCTACGCCCGCTACCTACACGCAACGCGGCGCACGCGGCTGCGCCAACGCTGGATTCCCACGCCGCCATTCACGCCCCGCCCTCAGCAAATAGGCAAAACGCCTTTGCCTCCTCATCCCATCTTGCCCCTCATCTTCAACCTCGAGCCCGTCCCTTTGCCTCTTCCCAGCCCCAAAACACTCCAAGTGACCATGGCGACCTCCCCCCGCCGCTTCCCTTCCGATACCGAAGTTAGCGACGAGGACAACCACCCGGACCACAAGCAGGTCTGGGAGAAGGAGGCGCCCACGCAAAGCCCTGCCCTGCCCCTGGGCGGAGGGCCACTTCGTCCACAACCCCCTCCCGGCGGCAACCTCCCCGACGATGGCCCCTCCGAAGAGTACTGGAAGGCGGCGGAGAAGGAGGAGGAGGCGGAGCTGGCTGCTTACGCCAAGTGGGAGGAGAAGCAGGCCAAGCGCGCCTTGAAGAAAAGACGCAAATGGGAGGACGAGGAACGACAGGAGGCCAATCGCTGGGCCTTCCAGGAGGAGCAGCGGGAGAGGCTGGCAGATTGGAATGCTGCGGCGGCTCGAAGGACGGCGGCACCGGCACCGCCTCCACCGCCGATGGAGTAGGGTAGCTAGGGTTAGGGTTTAGGCGCCTAGTTGCCCTCCCCTTCTGTATTATTGTACCCCTTTTCTTTTTATTGTAATGTTATCAGGCTATCTAATATAAATGTTATCTAATATATTATCTATCCCGTGTTTTATTGTAATCTGTGTTTTATTGTATTGTCATTTGTCAGAACACCCAAAACAACAAGTGCATAAAACAAAAGACACAAAAACAAGTTCTCATATAATACTCATGCAATATTTATAAAATGAGTGAAATTAGAAAAGCTCAAAAGGAAGAATAAGTTAATGTTATGATGGTTGATTATTTTCAAACAACACATGGTTTATTTTCAAATAAGACATTTACATATTACATAAGTTAAAGGGGTGCCCAAGTTATGTTAGTTAAATGGATGCCCTTGGACTTCATTTATATATTTACTTTCGCAAAAAATAAAAGATTGCGACCTGAGCACGAGTATCTGTAGATCCACACGTCCCTATTTAGATTGTAATGTGAGTACCATTTGTTTGCCCAATCTACATTTAGTTACTATTGGGCCTGGATACGACCATTTTGGCCTGGCTAAGTTCTATTTGGGTCTGGCCTTTTTCAATCACTCCTCGTCAATTTTTCTTTAACTTTTCAACCCCTCCCCGTCCCCTGCACACGGGCGCCGCCTGCACACTGATAAAACTGAAGCAACACTGACGAAACTAAAGGAACACTGATTTCGAAAATAGAGCAGCTCAAAATTAGCCTGAATTTGTGTTGCATTTTATTCAAGCCAAAGACATAGACCATTACATCCATTACAAAGCATCACTCGAACACTGATTACGCTGTCTAATGACTAATGATCAGGAGATAAACTAATCTGAGAGAAATTACACAAAAATAAAAAAACGGCCATCAGATTGTCCTGCTTCTTCAATTCGATGATTTGCCTTAGCTGCTTATTCATCTTCTTCAGCTTGGCCTTCACTTCCGCATCCACCATAGTACCAGCGGAAATGGGGTTGCCACATCCCAATTTCTCCACCACGGACGGGTTTTCGAGCTCCCGGGATGCTACCTCCATCCCAATTCGCTCGATGTACTCATCAAGCCACTCAAAATGCCCACATTTTGGCATTTCCTGAAATCACAGAGATGAACCCTAAATCCCAAATTCGATGAAATGCATGAAATTTTGAAAGAAAAGCGAGAAATTGGCGCTCGGAACACTCAGATCTCACCTTTCCCGGCCCGGGCTTGCTCTCACACTTCACAAATTCTCGGCCAATGTTGCAGTTCTTGTCGGTGGATGTGACAAGCCGCTTGTGGGCTGCACGGGGGCAATCGGGGCACCTCCTCATCGGCACCGCACCATACCGAGGCCATGAGCGGTGGGAGGCTGAAGCAGAGCTCGACATCCCTCGCCGGCGTTGCCGCACTTGCTCGCCGGAGAAGAAAACGGAAGGGGAAGAGATGCTGGAACGGTGGCGGGAGTGCTCGGGTGCGGGGACGGATCGGGGCCAACGGCTCTCTTCAACCACAGCGTGGGTCCGACAATATGAGGTGGACATCAGGTGAGTTCCGCCGTGACGTGGAGAGGCTGTGGGTCCTACTGTGCTCAGCTGATTCGAATTCGTTGACGGTCTCGTGGGGTTAAGTGGAAGTGTCGCACGGGAGCTATTTGCCGCTTCAGAAGTGTCGCATGCGAGCTATTCTTTTCAACGATGTCGCGTTCCTTCCAATTGCACGTAAAGACGTCGCATGGAAGCTATAAGCCCTCAAACAATTGGATGTGAAAAATGGATTCCTCCACCATGAGCTAGCTAAAACAGTGTATTGCGCACAACCATCAAGTATTGTTGATCCTTCTCACCCCACTCAAGTTTGCCGTCTGAAAAAACCAATCTATGGGCTCAAACAAGCACATATCACATGGCTTCTTTGATTCACCTCCTTTTTTGCGCTCTCTCAGGTTTATATCCTCCAAAAGTGACTCATCCATATTCATCCTTCGTACACCGCATGCCACTGGATATAAACTTGTGTATGTCGATGACATCATCCTTACCACTAGAAACACTGCCTCTCTTTGACACATCATACGTACGGTCACTTCACCGTGAGTTTGCCACATCATCGATACCATGTGCTTATGTAAGAAATGTTTTCCTATTGTCATGTGTGCTTGCAGAAGTTTGAGAGCATATAACTTAATTTTGGATCACTAACTATATGGTCATAATAATAGTGAAACATAGATACTCCATCAGAATAGAGATCATCCATGTCTAACTAGCGGTACCACATTTTTAATAGTACACATATGTCTTTATAGTAGGGTCCATCGTAAAAGTGGAAAAATCTCAACACTAGTCTATATTTTAATGGCGACTCCTAATTAATTGCTATGTTTCTAAAGTGAGGTATATGCTAGGAAGTTGTTTTCAAGAATAGCTGCTATTATGTATATAAATGACTAAGTGAAGAACAACTCAAAAGGAACTAACTATTTAAATGATGGCATAACTTCTCTTTTTCAGAATATCACAACAGTTTTCTAGTTTAGCGAGGGTGACCCCAACATGCACTTTGATCCAATCCTCATGCGCGGAATATACAAGAGAAATCTCCATCATGAGCAATCAAATTGTTCGATCTCCACGTAGATGATCTTATTTTCGTAGATTTACATGATTAAGATCTAGCACAAGTAAACCAGAAAATGAACCATCAATACTCCAAAATCAATAATGGTGGCTTCAATCTCCAATAATTAGGACTTTCGGTAGACAGTCACCTTCATAGATTGAGATCTAGTTGAATTTTCCGGTGCATACAAATGTCCATCCTTGTTGGCAGACTGCAATTTGTCCCTGATCCAATTTTGGTTATCCACTTTCTGCCGAGAATGTTCTCTTCGTTTGGTTTATTCTTGTTTAAGAACATTGTGGTGTGGCTGATCAATCATAATCCTTACCAGTCAGGAGAGAAAGCAGCATATTCCACCAATCTTGTAGGGGAATAAAGACATGAGCATATGGCAAAAGACATGCAATTTATCCATTAAGTTGTTCTTGCAGAACATATGTATGGCCTCGTTAGTGTTTTCATTAAAGTAAATGAAGATACTGGCAAATACTTCCAAACCAAGAAAGGACCGAGACAAGGGGATCCATTATCGCCTTTACTATTTAATATAGTGGCTGATATGTGGGCTATCCTTATCGAGAGAGCAAAGGCTGATGGACAAATTGAAGGATTAGTTCCACATCTTATAGATGGTGGTCTCTCTATTCTTCAATATGCTGATGACATAATTCTTTTTATGAAACATGATCTGGAGAAGGCTAAAAACCAGAAATTAATATTATCAGCTTTCGAGCAGTTATCTGAACTTAAAATAAACTTTCATAAGAGTGGTTTGTATTGTTTTGGCGAGGCCCAAAACGAGGCCCACCTATATGCTAAACTTTTTGGCTGTGGTCAGGGGCAATTTCCAATCAACTATTTGGGAATACCGATTCATTATCGACGTCTCACAATTGTTGAATGGAAACTTGTTGAGGAAAGACTACAAAAATGTCTTAATAGTTGGAAAGGCAATATCCCTTGGTGGAAGACTAGTACTCATAAATTCAGTACTTACTAATATGGTATTGTATATGATCTCGTTTTTCTAATTACCAAAAGGTGTCTTGAACAAAGTGGATTATTTCCGTTCAAGATTTTTTTGGCAAGGGGATAGTGAGAAAAAGAAGTACGATTGGCTAGATGGAATGTGGTTTGCCGCACGAAGGAGTATGGTAGACTGGGCATACATGATTTGCAAGTCAAAAACACCGCGCTTCTGGACAAATGGCTTTTTAAACTACTTCGGAAGATGGTGTTTGGCAAACCATGTTATGGAGGAAATATGTGGGGTCCAAAGCTGTGGCTCAAGTGGTTTGGAAACCCGGTGATTCAAATTTTTGGGCGGGTCTTATGGCCACCAAAAAACATTTCTTTCGTTTTGGTGCTTTTGAAATTAAGGATGGATCACAAATTAGGTTTTGGGAAGATAAGTGGCTTGGTCAAACTACTCTTCACAAACAATATCCAGCTCTATATTCGATTGTCAGACACAAAGGGGATACAATTTCCACAGTGTTGGAAGAAAATCCTTCCAATGTGTCTTTTAGAAGAAGTCTCATTGGTCCTCGACTGGTATCCTGGAACAATCTACTATTATGATTATCCACGATATAATTGTCGGACGGTGTTGACGTGTTCAAATGGAAATTACTATAACGTGGTAAATTTTCTGTTTGCTCGGGTTCAACCTGATATCCCGGTCGATGATAATAGTAAAATTTGAAAAATGAAAATACCCCTTAAGACGAAGATATTTGCATGATATATACGTAAGGGCGTAATTCTAACAAAAGATAATCTTGCAAAGAGAAATTAGCATAGAAGTACACAATTTGTTTTTTGTCTTCATGATGAGACAATTCGTCATTTATTCTTCCATTGCAAATTTGCTCGCTCTATATGGTCATTCATCCAAATAGCTTCTGATTTATCCCCTTCACGTTCAGTAACCAATGTTTTTGGTAATTGGCTGCATGAAATTGTTGATAAGTACAGGACTTTGTTTAGGGTGGAAGCGTTTGACATTATATGATCGCTATGGCTTTATAGTAATGACAATTTTTTTAATAATATTGTGTCTTCTCCTCTGCAGGTTTTTAATAATAGAAGTTATGTTCTGGCAAGCAGTGAGGATCGATGAACATGAAGGAACATCGCCCACAGTCTTACAGTCGGTCTTGCCGTCCGCAAGGCAACAGGCCTAGGACACACACACAGTCCAGCGCGGCAACCTTCCTCGCCCATGGAATCGATTGATACTGCCGCGGCACCGCCCGCCGCGATACGTCGCGGTCGACTTGACTTGGCGAACACGCGCGTCGGGAGGAGTTGGACGAACCTGACAGCAACGACTAGGGAAGGTGAGGGGAGGCAGACATGTGTATGCTCGTGTGGACAGCAGGAGCTCGTCTAGGCATATATAAGCTGCCCACCACACTATCATTTCAGGCCATATCCAACACTGCTAGTCAAGCCTCCTCTGCTCTCTACAAATCCGGATAGTCTAATACACAAGAGAGCTAAGCGCGCATTCACCACCAAGAATGTGCTTGGAGTTCGGCTCATGCTTCGGCAACCGCAGAGAGGAAGACTACGGAAGCGAGCTGTCCACCCCCAAGACGGCACGCCGCGCCGGAGGCCACGGACGCAGAGCGGAACATAGGAACGGCTACCACAGCGGAACCGACAACAAGGTCCACACGCCGGCTTACCCCCACCAACCGCACGCCAAGGCCTTGAACGAGGCCGGGCACAAGGCCTACCACGATGGCGCGTGGAACGACCACCATGCCATGGCCGTCGCCGAGGCCGGTGGCCACGGCCGTTATGCCGCCTACGTGCAAGACAGGGCTGAATACGACACCCCGAAGCTTCCGGCGTGGCACAACAAGGTCGGGGACAACGCCGGCTACACCTACACCTACACACCGCGCTTCCCTGAAGCCGCTTCTGGTCATAAGGAGAAAGCCGGCATGGATTACCACCATTATCCGACCACAACTACATATACCACGCTCGTAAGGTAGCAAGTTAGATTAGCTGCCCTGCCAGTTCACCAATCCCTCCCTATCCCTGATCACTGCTTCTGCCTCTGCTTCTGTTGTACTAGCTCTGTTTTTTCTGGTCTTCTTTTTCTCTTTCCCCTTTGTGTTTTGGTCAGTCGTTCTACCATCAGCTAAAAGGAAGGGCGCCTGGAATTGTGTGGGTCTACGAGGGCTGCGGGAGGCTTGAGAGTTTGATCAGAGCCTCCATGTTTTGTAGATAGATGTGCGGCAGGAAGAAGGTCTAGCTCCAGTAAGCTTTGTGTAGATAGATGCTTTTTCCGGTCTGTTTTTGTAGTGCTTGTAATTTAGTTCTATCTGCTTTCAAATGTTCATCATATAATCAATCAAAGAGAGAGAAAGCATCGATCCTGGAACATCATAGGAGTCCCCACGTCTGCTCTTGTTATGTCCGTCCCCACCTCTGCTCTTGTTATGTCCATAAGTGTGGCCTCTCTCTCTCTCTCTCTCTCTCTCTCTCTCTCTCTCTCTCTCTCTCTCTCTCTCTCTCTCTCTCTCTCTCTCTCTCTCTCTCTCTCTCTCTCTCTCTCTCTCTCTCTTTCAGCCAATGCTCAGTGCTCAGTCCTCACTCCCCAAGCTGGAATGTTGTACTGATTACTGAAGTATATTAATTGTGAATCTGTGTCTTAATTCCGCTGAATATTTTTATTTTGGTTGCTCACACAACCTTTCCGAATCACTGAAACCTCAATGTCTTACAAGAGCAGGAAATCTTTTTTTATTGATTGGAACCTCACTACTGCTTCCAATAGCTCACCACAATATGTCATAAACTTGAATCATCATACTTATTGAATGTACACCGTCTGTTAATTTATTTTATCAAAGGGTTTCTACCAGTTTACCCTTGGAGAATACATAATTTCATACAAATTCTTGAGCACAAATTTTGTTACTTTCATTTAGATAAGATAAATTGGATTAGAATAATACTTCTAAATATGGAAGAAAAATGTTTCACATTTATCTACTATTTTAATTCGTAGAAAACATAAAAAGTAATGTTCATGACAATCGAACGATCAAAGTTGCATGATTAATCATATAAACAAGACGGTAAATAAGATAGTTTCCCGTAAACACTTGTTCTTGGACAAGTGGGTATGCCAAAATATGGTTGTTTTATCATGTGTGTTTGGAATAGTTTAGGAATATAACATAATAATAAAAAACACTAACTATATGATATATTACATAAAAGAACATTGGTACTCCATCAGAATAATGGTAATTCTATAAGTTAATAGTGGATGTATGCTTTCAAAGTGCATAGCATTGTAAAAGCACAAAAAATCAATAATTATTCATCTTTTAAAACCTTTATAGGTGATGCACGTTTCAAGAATATACCCTTTATGCATGCTAACATTAAGCACTTTTTTCTCGAGGATAACTATCTGAATATGTATTGCTAAATAACATAAAAGGAGCTCAAAGAACTAACCATTTAAAGGAAGGGATAACTTCTCTTTGGAATGTTACATTTTTATCTTGTTTATTACTCTAGGTGACCACAACATCCAATTCGCTACAATCTTCATACATGGAATATACAATAAAAATCTCCATCCTAAGCCATCCAATTGTTCGATCTCGTCGCTCATGTTATTAATTTCAATTGATTTTCTATGATCGAGATCTAGAGCAAGCAAACCAAAAATTAACCTCTGATACTATATAATCTTAGCGGTGGTATCATCCTTAAATAATTAGGACTTTTGGTGGACAATCAACTTAACAGATTGAGATCTAGTTAAACTTTTAGTTGCATATCCATGTCCATCCTTGCTGGCGGACCGCGATCTATCGTCAATATCAAATTCTGGTTGCTGCCCTTTCTGCGGAGAATGTTCCCTGCTTTTGGTTTCTTCTTGTTTAAGCACATCATGGTGTGGCTGATCAATCATACTCATAGCAGTTATGAGAGAAAGCAGCATATTCCACCAAACTTGTATGGGAATAAAGGCAGCAACACATGGCAAAGGACGGGTGATTTATCCTTGAGTTGTTCTTGAAAACATATGTATGGCCTCGTTCCGAATGATGTGCTTTCTTTTCCATTTCCTGCCAAGTGGCCTATACGTTTATGATGTCAAAATTTTAAATTCTCTAGGAGGTTGAAACAAAATATTTACTTGTTACTAATAAAAAGTAGAAAAATATTAGCCTACAATATTTCTTAGATCCATTGTATGTAGTGTGAATTAAGGAATAGTAACTAGAGCCGGGTCAAGGTTCAACTGTCTTGCCTAAAAACCATGTTCAAATGCGAAACTGTTGGTGCACGTGAGCGTATTGTTCTCGTGTTTTCCAAAAATTGGGATACATTATTTATACATATAAAAAATACTAAAAAAATATACAACTAGATATACAAACATAGTAAGCACATCACAAGTTATGATGAGAAAGATATTGCGTTTTAGACAAAAAAAAACAAATTTTGGGTCAAAGTAAGAGATTTTATTCCTGTATACAGGCAATTTTTTATTGCAGCACAAAGATGAACCCTTTTTTTTAATGAGACTTTGCCCAAGTATATAAAACATGCAAACTTATTCACGAAAAAATGATACTTGAACTACAATTTTACTGAAACTCTGTATATAAAACAGGATAATTTGTAAACTAATTATCATCATCAGGATGAGTCAATTGTTTAATTAAGTTTGATATGGAGTTTAAGTCTCGTGGAGGGAACGCATCGGGACGAGTGCATCATCATTTGTAAAATGCTTATCATCACCATTGTTAAATTTATTAAAGTTAATTTTAAGTCGAGTTTAATTAATTAAGCAGGTACACAACAAGAGATATGACAATTATTCATTTGTATCAGTAGATTATCACATGATCTAATCATAAAAATATATCTATACGGAAAAACCATGATGTTAAACACCAACTATCAATACTTGATTGATAGCTGAGGTTTGATATCCTGGTTGCATTCTTCTTTTGTTTGAGGGATTTTCTCAGGTTGCATTCTTCTTTATTTTTGGGTTAATAAAGTGGTTAAATGATCTGTAGACTGTCGAGTTTGGACTAAACACCGATAGATACATCACCAGTTTACAGCGAGAGAGAACGCAGTCAGTTTTGGACCGCCCAATCAAGGATAACTCTCTAAGGGTCCCACCTGTCAGCATAGTAACAAGCAAAAGTACTTGGCTCGACAGAAATCCTCCGTATGGGTATTCGCAAGGCGGTAATAGAGCAAGGTTAGCAAAAGCGAGGAATGTTTCGAGTGTCGGGCAAAACTGAGTAGCAAAAGCTTTAGTGGGGCATGGAAACCATTATATCATTCTTTTATGGAAGGGTTTCTACCAATTTCATAAGTTCATACCAATTCTCCAGCACAAATGTTGTAACTTTTATTTAGATAAGACAAGATTACTCAGGCAATATTTTAAAGATATGGATGAAAAATGTTCCACATTGACCAAGCATTTTAATATTTCTATGCACATAGAACAATGTTCATAAGAATTGAATGATGAACATTGCATGATTTATCATGAAAATAAAACACAACCCACAAGATCACGTTCCGTGAAAACTTATTCTTTGACGATTGGGTATGTAAAAAAATGGTTGTTTTATCATGTGTGTTTGTACGCCGGCACCCGACTTATGATGGAAGTCTCCATGGAGTGTCCACGAAGCCTTGTTGGGGAATGGGTGGATCAATAAAATCAAAAAATTCGATAACTTTACCGTTGCTCATGTGGAACAATTTATAGACCTTTGGATCCAAATTTAAAATATGTCTAGATGAATAAATGGAAGACAAAATAGTGTGGAAGCTCACGGCAAGTGGAAAATACACCGCGGACTTTGTAGTTTGCCTACAAAGCACTATTTCTTGGGGCCATTTTGCCAGCATGAAAAGGCTCATATGGAAGGTTTGGGATTTCCCTAAAAAATAGGGCTTGTTTGATTCGTAGGATAGGAAAAGCATGGGAATAGGAAAAACATAGGATTGCAATGTTATGTCCACTTCATTCCTATAGGAACCCATATGGTAGAAAGTTTGTTTGATTCCATCAAAGGAAAAGCAAAGGATTCTAAAAAAGAGGTTTAAGTGGATGTTAGATTTTCTATGCAATCTAGTACAAAAGATTCCCTAGGAAAATTTCCTATAGGAATCAATCCTACAAATCAAACAACTATCATAGGAAAATTTCCTATGGGATTTAATTACTTTAAGTTTCCTATGTAAATCCATTGAATCAAACATGCCCTCAGTTGTTTGCTTGGCTAACTCTCCAAAATAGGATTTGGACGGCGAAGTGCCTTGAGAAAAGAGGTTGTCCTAATTGTGGCCTATGTCCACTTTGCATGAGAAGCACGGAATCGATTGATCATCTTCTTGTGCATTGTTGTTTCACCCTTAGAATTTGGGGTCTTCTAAAAGTACTAACTATTTAAAGGAAAGGATAACTTCTCTCTTTCAGAATGTTACAACTTTTTTCTAGTTTAGCCTGGGTGACCATAACATACAGTTCGGACCAATCATTGTGGCGGAATATACAAGAGAAATATCCATCATGAGAAATTCAATTGTTCGATCTCCCCGTACACAGATGATCTTATTTTCATTAGATATCCATTCTCAAAATCTAGTGTAAGTAACCCAACAATTAACAGCTGATACTACATAATCTATAACAGTGCCATCAATCTCCAATAATAGAGCTTTCGGTGGACACTTACTTTCGCAGATTGAGATCGGGTTAAACTTTCAGGTGCATATACATGTCTATCCAAGTTGGCGGCCTCCAACTTGTCCCCGATCCAATTCTAGTTCCCCCTTTATGCGAGAATGTTCCCTGCCATTGGTTTTTTCTTGTTTAAGCACATTGTGGTGTGGTTGATCAATCATTTATCCATGCCAGCGAGGAGAGAAAGCAGCATATTCCGCCAAGCTTGCAGGGGAATAAAGGCACTAACATGTGGCAAAGAACAGGTTATTTATCCATTAATTTGTGCTTGCAGAATATATGTATGGCCTCGAGCTTAATGATGTGCTTCGTTTTCTATTTACTTCCCAAGTAGCCCTTCTGTTTTTGACGTCAAAATTCGTAATTCTCCGGGAGGTTGATGACGTCATTATCCCTTGGATATTAGAAAGATGCATGATTAAAAAAAAGATAAGAAAGATTGTGTTGATTCATTTTTTGATAAATGACGCTTTACTAGTTATAAGGTCCGTGTTGGTTAATTGTAGTGTGAATTTAGGGAAATAAAGTAGCCAGAGGTCAATGGTCAAACGGTCTTGCCTAAAAAGCATGTTCAAATGCACGGGGTGTACACTTCAATTTTTTGACTCCATCAGTCACGACTTAGACCAGTGAGCTGAGTGGACTGGAATCTATTCATTTCCCATGGTACATCTGATAGAAGACAGGCACTACGCGGTGTATCAGTACCTGGGTTAGCTTGATTACCCAGACCGAATCAAGCTTGAACTGCCAATAAAAACGGTTGCAAACCAAAATTCATTCCGATTCGTTACCTTGTCCCAATGTCAGGCCAAAATTCAGCAGTACGACAGATTCCATGCCTAAATCGTGCTTTTGGCAGATAGAAGTTATGTTCCAGCAAGCAGTGAGGATCAATGAACATGGGGGAGAATCACCGACAGTCGCAAGGCAGCAGGCCTAGGACACAGCCCCAACAAGAAGCATCCACAATCGGGCCAAGCAAGGCCAAACCCACACCCAGTCCACACTCAAGCCGCGATGCATCGCGCTTGCTCTATCTGACTTGGCGTAGACATTGATTCGAATTTTGGTTTTTGAGAATTTACGGGTCCAAGCGAGATGGGCGAACTTCGCCCATTTCGGCATTTTTTTGGACAAAAAAAAACAAAATTTGAATCCAGGACCGAAATCTAACCGAAAAGGGACTGAATTAATTTCCGGGCAATTTTTTACCAAATTTTGACTTGTTAACAGAACTGCCCAAATTTCAAAAGATTTTGTCTTGCAAATCTTCTTACCTGTCCCGGCCGAAATGAACGAAATTCTGCTGAAATTCGATTTTTTTTCAGGCAAAATTCAAATCCTTGGGCGCAACACGACCCAGACACCCTCGGCGAAGACACGCCCCGGGATGAGTTAGACGCACCTGATCGATCTAACTTGACTACAGGGCATGTGTTTGCTCTGAAGGTGAGGGGAGGGAGACATGTGTTTGCTCGTGTGAACCGGACCCTCTATCTTGGCTACTGGTCGTCCGGGTTTCGTGTACACGTTACATCCACCACGAGCTCGTTTTGTTTTTTTGAAATGGGGTATTACCCGGCAGCTGCATCAATTGATCCACCACGAGCTCGTGTCTAGGAATATATACGCTGCCCACTGTTGTCATCTATTATATACTAAAAGTAACATGAAGATGTTTTTCGAGGCATTAGGTTGATCCACGTCACCTATATTATTATTTAAACTATTTGATGTATAATTAAGGGTTATAATTTAATCAAAGTTTTGTATTACATAACAGATTAGACGTGACAGCCAGGTAACCGACTGTGTAAGTCAGTTAAGTCAAGAAGCTGTTCCGAAGCAATGTAAAAAAAAACTCACGCTTCTCAAAAAAAAAAAAAAAAACTCACGCAGAGGTATGGGTCCATACGTATCCATCTACCTGGTATAAGAAAATGGCAAAGATATTTAAAGAAAAAAGAAAAAGGCCTTTCAAAAAAAAGATAAAGACCGTGACCGATTCCATCTTAAATTAGTTAGCTAGCTCGGTAATCAGATCGATCAACCCACACTACGGGAAAAATTATCGCTGCCGTCGCCCCTCTCCTTTGCCGTGTGCCAAAAGGCTCGGAACACGGCAAAGATACTCTTTGCCGTGTGTAAACAAAGAAGAACACGGCAAAGCACAGGTGCACGGCAAACTGCAGAAAAAGAACACGGCAAAGAAATAAACACGGCAATGGACTGACGAGAACACACGACAAAGAAAAGAATCACGGCAAAGTCATTGAAGACACACGGCAAAGATATATTCATGACAGAGAAGTGGGCCCCGTGGCATCACAGGGTCACCCGTCGGCACGGGCTGACGGCAGAATCTTTGCCGTGTGCCCTCGCCGTCAGGTACACGGCAAAGATAATGTGTTTTCTTCTGTATACACGGCAAAGCATTTTTTACCTTTTTCTTTTCTTTAATTAGCAAGGCTTTTATTACATATATGTTAGCTGATATTATTTCATAGGATCATGAGAACACACATATGATCATAGGTTATTTGTGGTCTTGATCACTATATACATGCACCCACCTGATTCCGACGTTCTCGTGGTCTTCCTCCGGCGAAACCCTGATGATCTGTGGGCCTCGGATCGTCTACCTCCCTAGACATTCTTCTGATGGGGGTAGCCCGGCGTAGCTCTCTCTTGTTTTATGTTTGATTATGTCATGGGATGATGTGAAACCATGTTGGTTCACAAGTTGGGGCACTATACGGTCCGGTTTCACCGTAACGGGGAGATTCCCCCTTATATAGGTCGAGAACCTTCGCTTCTAGGTTAGAGCGCATGCATGCGATGAGGGACACATGCAAGAACATATACCAACCTTGCACCACACTCACACACATATGCTAGGGACACATGCAAGTTTTCATCTGATTCCGACGTTCTCGTGGTCTTCCTCCGGCGAAACCCTGATCTGCGGGGCTCGGATCGTCTACCCCCCTAGACATTCTTCTGATGGGGGTAGCCCGGCGTAGCTCTCTCTTGTTTTGTGTTTGATTATGTCATGGGATGATGTGAAACCATGTTGGTTCACAAGTTGGGGCACTATACTACCCGGTTTCACCGGAACGGGGAGATTCCCCCTTATACAGGTCCAGAACCTTCGCTTCTAGGTTAGAGCGCATGCATGCGAGGGGGGACACATGCAAGCACCCGGAGACTAGTAGTTAGTTTTTGTATGTTCCAACATAGCACCACACTTTTCATGTCCTTGAGGTACTCAAAATTGAGAACAATCTATAAAGGATGTCAAACAATAAATTTCAGACTTTTTCGTGAAATCCTCTCATCTTGGTATTTTGATTGACCCAAAGAGTGACCTTGAAAGATTCAAAAGTAGTCCAACAGCTTGCTTGGTTTTGTTGGTCAGCTCTACCGTGAGAGGAAATTCTACTCTTGACGATTGGTTGAGGATTGTTTCTCAAAGTTTGTGACTAGGCACCCACCTAATGGAAATGAAGTTCAGCATCCTCCAGAATCTTATGGTCTAGTGCAAAGTTCATATTTCCATGGTCTCAATCCTTATGAAGAGCTGGTACATGCTATATCTATAAGAGAAACTATCGTCCACTCCTCAAGAGGGTTGACAGGACCAGTGGCAGGAGTTTCCACGTATATATCCAGGATTTTACTAAGTATTAACGCATGTCTACAAAGGGGGTCACACTTGGGACTTACACATGGGACCTACCAACCTTGCACCACACTCACACACATATGCTAGGGACACATGCAAGTTTTCATCTGATTCCGACGTTCTCGTGGTCTTCCTCCGGCGAAACCCTGATCTGCGGGCCTCGGATCGTCTACCCCCTAGACATTCTTCTGATGGGGGTAGCCCGGCTTAGCTCTCTCTTGTTTTGTGTTTGATTATGTCATGGGATGATGTGAAACCATGTTGGTTCACAAGTTGGGGCACTATACGGTCTGGTTTCACCGTAACGGGGAGATTCCCCCTTATACAGGTCGAGAACCTTCGCTTCTAAGTTAGAGCGCATGCATACGAGGGGGGACACATGCAAGCACATGCATATACCCAGGACAAGTATTTTCGAGATTCATATAGCATGGGCATGTGACGGTGGCAAGCCCATGAAAGGATTCTCGATCCACGACAACGATTCCTTCCGAGGAGTCGTTGCCGTGGAGACCGAATCCTTTCCTTGGCTTGCCGTGTCTCATACCCATGCTATATGGATCATGGAAGTATTTCTCTTCTTTCGTCTTTGCCGATACGAATAGATTAGCTAGCGTGACTTAAATGGAATAGATTAGATATCCCTAAAGTCGAAAGGAAAGACATTACTTCACTATTCGTATAGCATGGGCGACATTGTTATATGAATCGTGAAATGGTTTCTTTCCTTTCGTCTTTGGAGAAACACAAGGAAGGATTCATCTCGTAGCCCCAAAGTCGAGAGAGGACAGGTATTTTCGAGATTCATATAGCATGGGGATGTGACCGTGGCAAGCCCAGGAAAGGATTCTCGATCCACGACAATGATTCCTTTCGAGGAGTCGTTGCCGTGGAGACCGAATCCTTTCCTTGGCTTGCCGCGTCTCATACCCATGCTATATGGATCATGGAAGTATTTCTCTTCTTTCGTCTTTGCTGATACGAATATAGTGTGTGTTTAAAACTTGAGTATTATTATACTGTTATGAATCTTGTGTCACTGATGTGTACTAATAAACTACTCTTTTCACTCTGTTTTGAAGGTGATTGAAAGATGCCGGGGGGAAAGGGAGTTACAAGAAAGCTGAAAAGCTTGGCAAAACTTGTGACTGGTGGTTCAAAAGATGCCAGGGGAAGCAGCCTACTAGTGCTAGTGCTCCACCGCGCACTTCACAGCGGCGGGGGCGTGGGAGGCGTGCGAGGACTCCTAGTCCCCCTCCGGTCTTCGAGGAGGACGAGCAGGAGCAGGAGGGGGAGGACGACGAGGAGGAGGAGGAGGAGGAGGAGCCAGTTCGGCGTCAGGAGGATGAGGGGACGCACTCGGATTCTGACGAGGAGGAGCAGGAGCAGCAGCAGGAGGAGGAGGATGAGGGGTTGGGGTCTTTACCCTACGATCTTGACACGTCCTTGAGGTGGGTGCCTCCGGAGGATGAGACGCAGTACCTTGAGGAGTACGCGGCCATGGACCCGAGCCTGGTGCCGCGGGAGAAGGCTCCATATCAGCGTGAGGTTTCGAGACCCCCCGACCTACCTTATCCCTATGCGGACAAGGTACTCGTGCCCGCTGGGTCGAGGTACATGATTTGACCCTAAACCATACATTGTAATTTTTATCACATACTGACCTTGTCTTTTCATTTTGCAGTGCCTTTCTATATGAGGATGGGATCAAGACATATCGTGGCTACTCAAGCATCCTTGGAGCCTTGGTTAGAAAGTATTTTCCTGGGATTGTCACTCTCCCAAATGGTTCAAAGGATGTGGCTTGGACTTGGAAGCATTACAACTATGCCGAAGATCCCAAAAAAAGTACACCACCATCACGGAGAAGGTTCAGGTTTTGTTCTGGGTAAGTTTGTTTCGCTTGTCATAATTCAATCGCCTTGAGGATGAAATATACTTGAACTCGTGGCTTTGACCCCCCTTTTTTTCCCTATGTGCATACTTGTAGAAGTTCTTCGATATGGACAGGGCGCGCAAAAGGGAGTGTTTGATGATTGTTCACGAGCTTGCCAAGAGGAAGGTGCAAGACATGCACTATGAGGCACGCGTGAACTGTGTCCGCAACTGGTTAGGCGATCGCAAGATTTTGATGAACAAGAGCCAAGCCCGGGAGATGCTCTTCGAGCCATGGCAGTACCTGCACGTAGTTGCATTTTTGTTTTATTGATTTCTTGACCTTATTCTATTTTCTATTATACTAATACGTGTGTCTTGTGGATGTAGAACCCTCCTCAGTTCGTGGGTAATGATGAGAAGTGCTTCACGGTAATGGTAGCGTGGTGGACACACCCCAATTACCTCCAGAAACACGCCGATGCAAAGAAGCGGCGAGAGGAGATGGGGGGTGGATCACACCGCCAAGGAAGCATCCCCCTCGCCCTTCTTAGGCAAAAAGAGGTGAGAAAATGCTTTATTTGTTCTTGCTTGTAATGTTATTCTTTACTTCGCCCTTTGGAGTCCCTCTTCACTTAACTTCGTGCTCTTTTGTGCAGAAAATAAAGACAGGTCAAGAGACGTCCGTGTTTGCCGTTTGGAAGAAGACACACACGTTGGACGAGCCTAGGAACGGGAGCCTATGGATGAACGAGGGAGCCAGGCTCCGGGGTGAGAAGTACCCTGAGAAGTACAAGGAGGTGCATGGAGAGGATTCTAACCCTGAGACCGCCCCCTTCGACCCCGAGGTCGCCGTGCTGGCTGGAGAAGGCCAGAAGAATGGTCGCCTATGGATCGGTCACGGGTCCGTCGACCCTAAGACCGTTCCATCTATGCGCCAAGTCTGGCGTGGTAGGATGAGCGACCAGCCTGCTATAGAGACCCGCCCACGGCCTTCGGTTGTAGCTCTCGAGCAGTTACGGGTATGTTCTTCCTCGGTCATCTATGTTTTACTACATGTTTTGTGTTGCAATGCTCATCTAATCGTGGTGACACGATGTAGGAGGAGATGGCCGCTGATAGGGCACGCAAAGAGGCGGCCGAGCAGCGGCAGCAGCAGCTGGAGCAGCAGATGGCCCATCAGCAGTGGTTGCTGGAGCAACAGGGGCAGATGATGCGGTGGATGACACAGCAAATGCTTATCAATTCTCAACCAGGGACTCTTCCCACTCCTCCTTTTGCCTTCTCGTGGGTAAGTGATCAAGTGTCTTATTGTCCAATGCTCGCAATTTTCAATCTTGCCTTATTGTCTAATGCTCACAATTTCCAATGCTGCAGATGGACAATGCGATGTCGCCGCCTGGTGGGTCAGCGGGTGGATCAAACAACCAGGCGCCGCCGTCTTTCACCGTCAACAATCCGTCGGTCGTCCGGAGGCTGAATCAGAGTCCTCCAGGTTTGTTTTCTTATACTTGTCAAATTTAGCCATGCCATCGCATTTGTAGAAATTTTAGCCATGCTATGACAATTGTAGAAATTTTAGCCTTGGCATGATACTTATAGAAAATTTAGCAATTCCATGACACTTTTAGGAAATTTAGCCTTGCCATGATACTTATAGCAAATTTAGCAATTCCATGACACTTGTAGATAATTCTATGTCATTGTCAAAATTTTAGCCATGCTATGACACTTGTATAAATTTTAGCCTTGCCATGACACTTATACAAATTCTAGCCTTGCCATGGGACTTGTAGATATTCGTGATTTTACTTGTCATATTGATGTAACTTGCCATAAGACTCGTCAAAATCCCATGTTATTGCCATTTCCATCAACTTGCCTAGAAACTTGTACATATTAACGATTTTACTTGTCATATTTATGTACTTGTCTTGAACTTGTAGGATCTCACGATGGAGCATGAGCTTGTGGAGCACTCGGAGTTGATGATCTTGTAATATTTGTCTAGTTTAGGTCGTTGGTTATGCACTTGGTAGTATTTGACACTTGTGGCAAGAATAAACACTAGCATTTGACACTTGTAATATTTGTGAAATCTCTTGCTTTCGTGGTGATGATGTTTGCTCGTGTTGGTGATGCATTTTGGTGTTGGTGATGATTATATTGTTGTTGTTGATGAGTATATTATTGTTGTTCATGAGTATATTATTGTTGTTAAGGATCTGTAGATCATATATATATTATGTTTTGAATTGCAGGAAATGACTGGAAACAGGTTTTTTTTTGAAAAATGACAGCTCCTTTGTCGTGTGTATACACACGGCACACACGGCAAAGGAGCCACGTGTGAGCCACCCGTGCACCGCTTGGCAATGTCACAGGGCCTTTGCCGTGTGCCGTTCGCAGCAGACACACGGCAAAGGAGTGAACTTTGCCGTGTGTCCCCCCACACGGGCACACGGCAAAGAGCACACACACGGCAACAAGTATGCACACGGCAACGATGACCAACACGGCAAAGGTTAGGCACACGGCAAAGAGAGAGGACACGGCAAAGGTTAGGCACACGGCAAAGAGAGAGGACACGGCAAAGGTTAGGCACACGGCAAAGACCGAATACACGGTAAAGAGTCGGCAAAGATGTGTCGGCTCCGTCAAGTACTTTAATTTGTCGTGTCGATGCAGTAAACACACGGCAAAGGCTCTGCCGTGTTCCGGGCGCAAAGACACACGGCAAAGAGCCTTTGCCGTGGCTATCGTTGCCGTGTGGCTTTTGCCGTGTGCATACACACGGCAAAGGCTTTGCCGTGTTCCGCGGGGCCTTTGCCGTGTCTTTTTCCCACACGGCAAAGAGCCCGTGTGCCATAGTGCCATAATTGATCAGCTTCCTTAGTATGTGATGAGCTAGCTAGCTTGGTATTATTCCACCTAAGAGCATAACTACATAAGAAAAATGGCTCCTGTTAATAAAAGAGTTGATCGATTAGCTAGCTAGCTTGGTCGATAAGCGAGCATAATCGGTAGCAAGCTTATTAAATGATCGGTACATGTTTCAAAATGTTGTATACTTTTGTAGACTAATTTAACATACCAAAGCATATACTCCCTCCATCTCAAAATATATGTCTCGGATTTGTCAAAATTTGAATAAATCATGACACTATTTAGTATATAGATTCATCTAAATTTTGACAAACATGCGACATCTATTTTGAGACAGGAAGTACTATATATAGAAAAGGAGGTAGTAGATTAAAAAATGCCAAAAAAAACTTATGGGAGATGAAAAAGGAAACTTCAAAACAGATTGATATGATCAGATATTGCCTACGGCATAGTAGCAATTTTATTGACAAACTGGCAACAAAAATATGGGAAGCTCTAAGATTACACTGATTTATACGTACATAAATACATATATACCATCGAATAATAATAAAAATTAAAACATAATTTGTACAAGTTTTATGAAGCTCGCATGCTTTGAAAAATGCGAGTAACTTCGGAGAGTAGGACCTAAGTCGTCAGATGCATGGTGATTTCGGAGGAATAATTCTCGCAAGAAAACATTTTGTCCAACAAAAAATCAAAAATACAAGCCATGAGAACGAGCGGTTTCATGAACTACCGCACAATAAAAGTTGCTCATAAAAATACTAATAATTAAACAAAGCCAATAAAGCTTTATTTTAAACCACACCATATCAACCATGAAGATATTGTTGCAAAAAAAGGAACTAACATATCATACATAAAATACTTTGGCTCACCTAGATGACACTCTATTCTAATAGCACAATGTGAGGAGGAAGAAGTGTCCTTACAAAAATCTATTATAAGTGTTTGTTGTAACTTCAAACAGATACACCTAGATGACACTCTATTTTATAGCACAATGCGAAGAGAATGACATTCTAGAGATTCTCAGACAGACAAAATACATATGGTCACTAATATGGTGTTTATATATAGAAAAGGAATTCATAAACAAAGTAAAAAAATAACACTTTTCTACGAAAAAATATTTTTTATAGCTGAATATTTTTTATAGCCATAATAATTCTATTTCATGATGCAAACAACAGAGGTGGGATGAACAAACTTAAAATGATGCCCTGGCAATGCGAGGGCCACCATGCTAGTTTCAGGGAACAACGAACACTGGTAGAGTGGTAGTTAAACCCTCGGTGCTGTGCCAATCCAAAGAAGTCTGTTACAGAGAAGTCTGCCAATCCAGAGATAGGCAAGCTGCTAGCCGAGCCCGGAGCCTACAGTCACCACCAAGAATGTTCTTGGAGTTCGGCTCGTGCTTCGGGAACGGCAGACGGGAAGACTACGGCGGCGAGTGGTCCGCCGGCAAACCACCACGCGGCCGCGGCAGAAGAGGGAACCACGAAAAGGGCGAGTTCTACAGCAGCACTGCAGACCACAATGCGCTGGCGGCGGCCTACCACAAGCAGCCGCAGGCCATCGACGAAAGCGGGCACAAGGCATACCACGACGGCGCGTGGAAAGACCACCATGATGTCGCCGCCATCGCCCGTGGCCACGGCGGTTACGCCACCTATGTGCAAGACAAGGTTAAATCAAAGTTTAAATAGCCGGCTATTGCATTTAGCCTCGGCTTTTCCAGCAGCTACAAAGGCTAGGCTATAGCCGGCTAAGTCCATTTAGCGTTTTGCTTAATCTACAATGCAACGTTCAATCTTTACATCTAATGTAGTATAAATGATTAGCACTGCTGGTCGTTGGCCATGACTCACATCTCATCTTCCCTTTCTCTAGTATAAATTACAACTTACAAATCTGGTATTGCAGGGAGGAGCCCGCATACGAGAGGACTGGAGAGGCAGCCGGAGGTAGCAGCAGCAGTCAGGAGAGGCTGTGCTTGATCCAGTCCAGCAGCAAGATGAGCGACGCGCCGCTGCTTGCGCGGATGCCGGCGAGCGCATCTGGGTCACCGGCGAGCCGCATCTGGGTCGCCGCCGAGCGGGATCTAGGGCAGCCGCCGCGTGCAGCCTAGATCAACGGTAGCTAGGACGGCCAAGGAGCAGGAGCTAGGGGCAGAGAGCATGAGCAAGGACGGCCGGCAGCAAGAGCTAGTGCGTACAGGTCAGACGCGCCGCCATGGTAGCTGGCTCGCTGCTTGTTTTCTGATCGAAGAGGCAAAGGGAAAGAAAAGTTTTGGCTAGCGTTAGGTCATTCTGCTGGAAAGTGTGGGCCGCGCAAACAAAATTTGCGCCAAAACTTTAGGGCCGCCCTGACGGACGCGTAGCGGCTAAAGTTTTGATAAAATTTTAGCGCTAATAGCGGTTTAGCTGGGCTAATAGCGCCTCTGAAGGCCTTAGCTGTAGCCGGAGGTCTGCCCGGATAGCCGGCTATTTAAAACTTTGGGTTGAATACGACACCCCCGAGGCTTCCGACGTGGCACAACAAGGTCACTATAGGAAGAACCAGATACGCCGACGGCCTCTTTATACACCAACGGCAAAAGGTCAGACCCGTCGGCGCCGTTGCCTAGGCTCGTCAGTTGGGCCACGCGGCCGCCGGCGTACACTTGCCGTCGGCATAGGGACCGACGTGCCGACGGCGAAGGAATCCCGTCGGTGTCAACGTGCAAGTAGCTGACGGTGACCGTCAGCCTACGCGGTGCCGTCGGCGTAAGACCCCTGGTTAACAGCCCACCTGACGAGTTCGGGCAATGCCGTTACGTGCGTAGATACGCTGACAGCCAGGCCGTCGGCCTAGCAAGGGCACCACCTATACGCCGACAACAAAGCTGACGGCCTAGGTGTTTTATTTTCCTTTTTCCCCAATGTATAAAATACTTATAGTTGATTTATTTATTTCCCGCTATAATTTAATATAGATGTAATTTATAAATAACTTGGTGATTGTAAAATAACCACGCGAATCTTCGTGTACCCCGCCACCCGCATAGATTAACTGGGCGAATCTTATGGAAGACTGCAACCCGATGCTAAAAACATAAATGTAAAATAAAAACAACATAAATATTAAAGATATATCTCATTTTTATGGACCCGGAGGAACCGATACCTCTCTTTTGGGGACCCTCGAACATCGAAGCCCCTCTTTTGGAGAAACCCTACACATGTGAAGGCTATCGCATGCATGCGTGTAAAGGCCAAAAAAGTACATTTGTATGACCTAAACAAATATAAACTACCAAAAAGTACATTGGTTAGCCACACGGCCGGATCGTACTTTTCGATCTCCTTCGGCGCTTTGAAGTTCGCGAGGTATTTCTCGCCTCGGATCATCGGTCCGAAGCACTGTGGGCCGACTCGACTGACGAGCCCCTTGGCTCGCCGTCGTTGCGGTTGGTGAGGGTGTGCCTCAGGTCGTTGGGCTGGCGTGCGCGCCAGCTCTGGTTGATGATGATTTGGGTCCGCGCGTCGAATGGCTGCCCGTTGGCGGTGACTGTGTTGTTTAGCGGTCGCGGGTCATTGGTCGAGAGTGCTGGATGCGCGACCCATGGCTGGAGCTGCAGGGGCTCGGATGGCGGGCAGTTGAGGGTGTTTGCCATCGATGGGCAGCCGCTCGAGGCCGCCCTGCTTCCTGAGGAGCGGGAGTGCATGCGCCCCCGCGAGTCGGCTCCTGCGACTTGCTGCTCGATAGCCTTGGCGAGTAGGACCTTGGAGAGTAGGACCTTGGCGTACTGGATTTGCAGCGAGCCCTCCCCTGTGACGTTGAGGTTGGCGATGGCTGCTTGCCCCGCGATGATGTTGTCCATAGGGGTAGAGTATAGCGGGAGGCCATTCGCGTCCCGCTCTTGTGGAGAGATGAGGACTCTCGGCTGGTTGGGAGGGGGCGCGCGGCCGGGTGGCGGTGGGGGAGCTCCACTCGTCGGTGCTCCTGGTGGCGGACGACCGTTGAAGCCTGGAGGCGCGTTCTCGCAGATCGCCCGCTCGGCCACGCGGGCGGGGTCGTTGTCTTCGTCGAAATTTAGGGCACAACCCTAAACGATGGGGTTCAGGCACGTCCTGATTTGCGCTGGTGGTAGAGCGATAGCTCCTGCGTCGTGGCTTGCTCGAGGCAAAAAAATTCACGCTCGGCTTGTTCCTTGCGCACCGCCTCCTCTAGGCGCAGGTGGGCTTCCTCCACTTCCCCCGCCGTCGCGGTTGGCATGATAGGCATGGAGAAGGGGTTTTGCGGGGCACTCGTGTCGCTCGCCATGTAGGTCGCGATGAAGCGACCAGATCCGGCGTAGAGGTCGCCGGAATTGTCTGACCCGGAGTCAGAGTCAAAAATCCCGAGGATGGATGGATCCTCGAAATCCCCAACATTGGAGACTTGGGTGATGGAGCCTGCTGGTGACGCGGTGACAATGGATCTGAGGACTGAAGTCGGGGTTGCTGAGTCGGCGTCGTCATGGAGGGTCGCGTCGTCCGCGGCCGCGTTGGTCTCGGCCACGTTGTTCTTGGCCGAGTCATACTCGGAGGCGAGGCGGTGGATGATGCGGACCTGGATCTCAGAGAGCCGATCGCATGGCGGTGACTCGCCGATGAGCGCCGAATCTTCCAAGACGATGACGTTGGTGAAGCCGACGAAGAGGCTGATCATGCTGACCGGCATTATGACGTTGTGCGTGACCGGGCGCGACGCCGGGACGTAGCTGCTGGGCAAGATTTGGAGGATCTCACCGATGGAGATCATGCGGCCGGTGAAGATCGTCCGATTGATGGGAAAGTAAGGTCTCGCCGCAGAACACAAGCCTGACCGGCCAGGCCCCACGGTGGGCGCCACTGTCGTGGGAATGGCCATGGCAGATGCTGCGAGTGGCAGCGAGTAATAGAACGAGGGGCAAGGGCGGCCAGCCATCTGCGGTGCGAGATGATGGCAGAGACACAGGGTTTAACCCAGGTTCGCCCCCGGAGGGTAAGGCCTACTCCTGCTAGATTGAATTATCGGGAGATTAAAGTGGGCGTGCTCGGCGGCTAGGCAGCGAGTCGATGGGGTGTATGATGGAACGTAAGTGCTATGCATGCCCTAGGGAGGTTTATATAGGGTCACCTCACTAGGGTTACAGATCTACAACCGAGTAGGATAAGGACTCGGAGGGGTTTGACCTAATCCTACTGGGCCTAGCTACGCTTCTGGGCCTTCGGCTTCCAGTCGCCTGGCTCCCTCTTGGGTCGCGGTCCAGTCGCCGTCATGCATGCCCACTCGCTAAGAGTATGATCCAGTAGGGAACTTCGTGTTGGGTATACCCCACTCGACATATCCCCATCAGGGTTAATCTAGAGATCCTATTAAGCTGCCAGAAGTGATAACCGCTGGTCCAGAGATGCCAGGGTGTTAAAAAGGAGAAGGAGAAGGAGAAGGAGAGGAATGGGGGATGAGGCTTCTAGTTCTGAAGATGTGGATCTAGAGTTGATGAAGGAAGTTGCTAATGATGTAGATGATGACAATGGTGATGAGCTGATAAATGTATATGACAGAGACAACCCTGTAATTCAAGTAGGAAAGTTTTTTCCAAGCATGGATGAGTTTAGAATGTGTTTCAAGACTTATACAGAGAAGAGGGAGTTTGACACCAAGACTCTATGGACAGATATAAAGAAATTTTATGCAAAGTGCAGAGGCTTCGATAGGGGTGCCAAGCCTTGCAAGTGGTACATTTCTGCTAGACACCAACCTAATGGAAGTACTGTCAGGGTTAATCAAATCCCACATGAACATACTTGTATTACAAGTTCGCATAATGTATCAACCATGACATCACAGGTCTGGGTTGCACAAAATATCACTCCAATTTTAGCCAAAACACCAAACACTAGTGCAAAGAAACTGAAAGTAGACATGTAAAAACAGTATCCTATTAAGATAAATTATACCACAGTGTGGAAGGCAAAACAGAAGGCAATGAAAGAGTTATATGGTGATTGGGAAAATACCTCCATGATGCTATATAGTTTCAAGGCAGAGGTGGAGAAGAGGTCACCTGGCAGTGTTGTGGAGATAGATACCGAGGTTGCACCTAATGGCAAGGTATTTTTCTTCAAAAAATTTATGGCTTTAAAGCCTTGCATCGATGGCTTCAAAGCAGGGTGTTGGCCATATTTGAGCATAGACTCATCTTTTTTACTGGAAATTGGAATGGTCAATTGGCAGCATGCAATGCTCAAGATGGACACGACTGGATGTTTCCTGTTGCTATTGGCATGTTTGAATCAGAGACAGAGGCTTCACGAACATGGTTCATGATGCAGTTGAAAAGATGCATTGGGCCAGTGACACCTTTGGCTATACACACAGATGCTTGTAAAGGGCTAGAAAATGCTGTCAATAATGTATTTCCACATGCTGGGCAGAGGGAGTGCTTCGGTCATATGTGGATAAATGTGATCAAGAGACATACATGAGAAGATTTTGGGCGACTGTGGCCAGCAACAAGATCTTACTCTAAATAGACACATGCTTATCACCTTGGCAATGTTATTGCAGCAGATCCTGAGTTTGAGCATTGGCAGAAAGCATACCATTCTCTTTTGTGGTATAGTTCAGGATTTAATACGGTCATCAAGTGTGATCATATCAACAAATATCTGGCAGAAAGTTTTAACAACAAGGTGAATGATTTGAAAGACTTGCCTATGCATGACATGGTTGAAGAAATCAGGATCATGATCATGTGGTTGTGGGAATTGAGAAGAAGAATAGGTAATGTTCTGTAAGGGGATAAGCTTCCAGTAGTGGTACAACAGGTGATTAACTGGAGTAGAAATCTTACACATTTGGCAGTTGAGAAATCTTCATTCTGGGGCACTAAAGTGAGAGATACCAAGACTGGGAGGAGGCATGTGGTTAACACTGAACTACATGAATGCACTTGCCTCGAGTGGAAACACGCTGGAAAACCATGTGAGCATGGCATACTTTCTTATCTTCCAAGCCGAAGGTAAACATGCACCCTTATCTGCATTAATATAATTTAGTAGCAAGGTTCAAGGTTGCGTATGCAACTCCAATACCCTCACTTACAAATCAGTCTTAGTGGCCTAAAGTGGATTTTGAATTTTCTATGTGTGCCCCCCTTGCCAAAAGAAAGGCCGGCAGGCCTAGAATGAGCAGATTCAAGGCCTGGTTTGAGAAAGGTAGGAGTAGTAAGAAGGGAAAAAGATGATAAACCAAAACGGCCTCAGAAAGGAAACCAAAATATATGCAAGTTGTGTGAGGAACTTGGTCGCCGATTTGGATCTGTCAAATGCCGTTACACTCTAGAAAAGCCAAAGTAAGTTCAAGTTTTTGATGATTTATTTAAAATTTTGCTGCATTTGCTACTATGTTTTCATACTCTATTTTCTTTTTTCGGAAGAAAGCGTGGAAGTGAGCCCTCTGTTTTTTAACCCCTTTTAGTTAAAAATTGCTGGCCGGCAAAAAGGCTAGACTAAATGGCCATAGAAGACACAGAAGTGTGCAGGAACTAGATCATGTGGTGCCATCTAATTCAGTTTTGGATGATGTAGTGCCATCTAAAAGCATTTTGGATGTTGTGGTACCATCTGAAGCTGTTTTGGATGATATGTGTCATATGAAGCTGTTCTAGATGATGTGGTGCCATTTGAAGTTGTTTTGAATGTTGTGGTGCAAACTGAAGCTGTTCTGGATGTTGTGGTGCAAACTGAAGCTGTTCTAGATGCTACGGTGCAAACGGAAGCTGTTCTAGATGCTATGATGCAAATTGGATCCATTTTGCAAACTGAAGATGTTCTGCATAAGCCGAAGCCAGCTGTAGGACTAGGTGTGTGGTTGCCCAGTCCTACTGACGCGAAGAAAACCAAGAGCATGAGGGTTTGGTGTGGTGTGCCAGCACAATCAAGTGGTAACAAGAGAAAACTCTTGTGTGAATGATTGCTATTTGTATGCACTATGTGTTCTATAACTTGTGTGATAATTGTAAACATGTATGCACTATGTGTGCTTAACTTGTGTGATGAATCCTGCCTAGGCCATGTCGAAAGGGTAACCTTGTTAACGTCGTCAATCACGTACCTTTCAAAGCCAAAGGATGTCGGCAAAGGGCAAATAAAAACAGAAGAAGAGCGGTCAGTACTGAGGCTAGTACATAGCTAGTCTTGTAATACGGCGGCTCTCGTCTACATAGGTATGGTGGGATCAGCGGTAGCAAATATGCATTATCTAACTTATAGAGACATGCGCCAAATTCTGCTATTATAGCGAGGTAAGAGAGCGCTATACGATAACTATGCCATAGCATCAAACATAACCAGTCCGAAGATTCCCCCCTCGAAGACCATTCGAGGAAGTCCTCCTGCGCAACATACACGTTGCAATTTTAATTATCCAATTGTTTAGTTGGTAAGCATAATTACTAGTCAAATTATTAGAGGAAAAGCATTAGTGGTGTTGTCTATAATCATGACATCGTACTCCTAAGGCGATTATCATAATCGTGAACGCACGGTTTCTCGAAAATATTTACAATGCAGGGGTGCACTACATCCAAACGCATGTTCAACCCTTCAGACAACATATTACGTGTGCCTTCGGAATCTCACAACAAGAATTGTCCGATAACTACGCGCGTATCCAGAGACATCACGTAGTGTGTGGAACCAACCAAGAGGTACGCCGATTCTGAAGGAAGCACTAGTGTAAAACGGGGCTCTACTCCCGAACCATAACACGGGTTCTAGTCCTAGTTCCGCACCCGGGACTGTGAATTCGGGACTAGAGACCCATATCTCTAGCCCTGGTTTGCTACGAACCGGGACTAGAGGCCACCACGTGGCAGCAGCAATGCGGCGGGGGCTGTAGGACTTCTAGTCCTGGGCCTTAACACCCCGGGACTAAAGCTTTTCCTTTCGCGACAGAGATTTGTGTGTTTATCTACCGCGGCACGATTTTGTGTTTTTCTTTTAATTTTGTTTTTTCCATTTCGTTGCCTTTTCAATTTTTATTTCATTATAATTTGAAACATGTTTCCGTACACATATTATATGCGACTACATACACAATACACGTTGATGCATATATAATTAATATTCGATCTCTTGTGAGCATACATATACAATTTGATATATACAACTATTTAATTACATGGAGATCACTAAATCATATTGAATTCCCCGTTCTCCATATAAAGTTCTCCCCTTTCATCAATGACCTCCTTCATCAGATATATACAACTATTTTACTACGTAGGCAACGGGGGCAACACATGCCGACAAGGGGTGATGCAACCCTGCGCACACCCTCTGGTACGCCTCGGTAAAGAAAGGCTGGTCCGGCCCCGTTGGTGAAAAAGCATGACAGACGACCTCGGTGCTAGCAGTCTTTCCCTTTGCCGTTTTGGTGCAAGGGAGAGGGCCAGTGGCGCCGCATAGGGACAAGCGACAACGACGGAGTCCGCTTTATAGAAGGATGGAGAATCCCCTGACGATCAAGACTAAGTCCACGCAAAGTAGCCTTGTAGACCGGGACCTTAATGACCCACAAGTGTAGGCGATCGCAGCATTCTTTGCGGGTAGTATTACCCAATTTATTGATTCGATACAAGGGGAGCCAAAGAATACTTGCAAGCCTTAACAACTAAGTTGTTAGTTCAGATGCACCTAGAAATAGTTCTTGCTCACAGAAGTTTATCAGTAGCAACAGTTTGTAGTAGCAACAGCAAAGCAACAGCAAAACAGGAGCAATAGTAACAGTAACAGTGGGATTCGAGTGCAGTAGGCATAGGGATGGATGGATGGGCGTTGCATGGACGAGTTTAAACATGTAACTTCAAGATCTAGGGCATTGCAGATAAATAATAACAAGTATCAAAGTGCTAAAAAATCCTAGGCATGTGCTCCATATATAGTCATATGTGCTCGCAATGAGAACTTGCACAACATCTTCTGTCCAGCCAGCCCGTGGCAACGAGGCCTCTAGGGAACTACTGGCAATTAAGGTGCTCCTTTTAATAGAGCACCGGAGCAAAGCATTAACACTCTGTGAACACATTTGATCCTCACACCACAGCCATCCCCTCCGGTTGTCCCAATTATTGTCACTTTGGGGCCTTTGGATCTGGACAATGATATATGTACACAACTTGCAGATAAGATCACAAACAATTCTATCATAAAGATTCAATAATAAGTTCAGATCTGAGATCATGGCACTTGGGCCCTTGTGACAAGCATTAAGCACACCAAGTTGCAACAAAGTCAAATAGCACTAATAGAAATACTAGGCATTATGCCCTAACAGATCTTATTCGATTACATGATAGAACTCATCCAATCCCTACCATCCCCAAGCCTACAGCGGGGGATTACTCACTCATGGATGAGGGAAACATCGGTGGTTGATCGAGATGCGTTGGTGATGATGATGATCCTCTCCAAATGCCCCGTCCCGGTAGGGTGCCAGAACGGAGTTTCTGGATCCGAATCTTAGTTTCTGGTGGCTGCGGTGGAGCGGAACTCTTTTTGGAAAACTATATACCCCTCCTGGTTTTTAGGTCGAAAGGCAACTTATAGGCACAGAGGGAGGCCAAGGGGGTGCCTGGGGTGGATGCACCCCTAGGCGCGGGGCAGGGCCCACCCGCGCCTGGCAGGGGTGTGGGCCCCCCCAGGAACCTTCTCCGTCTCATCTTCTGGCTCCGTGGGACTTCTGGTGAAATATAATTTTTGGCATATTTTCCGAGATTTTTCCTGATAGTTGATTTTTTGCACAAAAACAAGACACCAAGGTAATTCTGCTGAAAACAACGTCAGTCTGTGTTAGTTGTATCCAAATCACATAAGTTTAGAGGAGAAACAATAGCAAAAGTGTTCAGGAAAGTAGATACGTTTTGGACGTATCAACTCCCCCCAAGCTTAGCTTATTACTTGTCCTCAAGCAATTCGGTTGAAAACTGAGTGCGATAAAAGAACTTTCACGAACACATTTGCTTCATATGATGTATATATTCTCAACACAGGAGTAAATGCTTAAACCATTCATAATAAGAAGTATGCAACTAAGTCTACTCAATAGTCATTGCAAACTATGAAGAGAAACCAACTCAATAATAATAAGTAGCATGAAACATAAACATAAGCAACATTGCAATGCTCATAATAAGGTATGATAGAGTGGTATCTCGCTTGCCTTTGTTTGAAGAGCACAATATAAATGCCAAGGCACCTCTAAAGTTCACATGAAGACTAGAGATAAAGATATCAGAGATACAAGCATCAAAGTCATGCCATAATTAACCAAGTTTTGGAACAAACACAAGAATGACAACTATGCTCTCAAGAAGGTGCTCATAGAATAAGTGCTGACTCAACAAGTTTGTGAAAACATTTTTTGGAAAGTTTGAAAGGCTTCCTAATGCTGAAAGAAGGTACTCATTAGCTTTGAGATCTCATTGCCCCTATCATAGGCATCTTCATATGGTTAAGGTGAAAGTGAGGTCCACTCTGAATCATATGCTTGACAGAACATAGACTGAAAATCCCAAGTCCCTTGAGTACGAGGGCTGCTCCGCATGCTACTCAACTTTGGTTACCTGTAAGTTCTTGTCATTGTAAATACATGCGTATCATAGAGAACCGCCAACGGGGTACCCCTTGCACATGGTACAGGAGGTTTCCCATAATCAAAATGACAAGGCAAGCAGACAATAAGCATCTCAGCAATCTTTTTATTTACCATATGCATAGCTTTTTATTGAGGATGCTTCATAGATTCTCATTACGGTGATGCTGGAAGTTTCCACCATGATTAGGCATGGCTTAGGCTAGCGGCCCAGGCGTTTCTCTAACACAATGTATAGACTCCATGAACTCACAAGCTCCCCTTTTATTTCATATCGTCGACATCCGTAAACAAAAGAGCAAAGTATCAACTGGATAGGATATCCAAAAAGTGTTGAAAGCATTCCCCGTGACCGCACGGTTCTGCTGACTCCCAGCATATAATTTGCAAGCATATAACTTTCATGGACAAGTCACAATGGTTCAGGATTATTAAGCGCAAGGAATAAAGTGCGCCATCAAGTTCGTGAGAGCTTTACTAACTAACTTTCTCAAAACAGACAAACATTTTATTTGGAAGAAAACAAGGCATATTGAATATGCACTAAAATAGCAAATGACGCTAATAGGTAGGTATGGTGGACACAGCTAGCAATATTGGTTTTGGGGAGTTGGAAACACAGGTAGAGCACATGCTCAGTGCAAGTGAAGGCTAGCAATAGAGAGGGAGTGACAAATGAGAGATCAATAACTGTCATAATCATGCTTGCAACAAAACATGACTAATTATGGCATGAAAGTGATACAAGAACTCTGAGACAAAATAAATCATCGAGGCTTACTTACTATTGATTAGTCATATGCATGCGTGAGCATGTGCCAAGTCGATTCACATGAACAGTCAGAGGAGGATACCACAATATCATACCAAAATATGAATAAAACAATGCAAGCAAACATTCATATGACATCCTACAAACTGTTAGCAAGCTGTAGCTAATCATAGACAAGCAAGAACTACTAAGCATCCATCAGTAACACACTCCTTACCATGAACGGACTAAGCATGCTCACAATGATGAGTATATGTACATAAATGAAACAAATAGAGTTCGTTACCAACCTCTTACCACTCTTCAAGTTGTCTTAATCTTCATTATTGTCCTTCACTTGTGTGACTTAAATAATAACATGAAAACCAAAATCCACTGAGGACGACTGAACCCTGCAAAGAACTCACAAAACCAAAGAAGAACAACAAATATTTTTGGTGTTTTAGATTTTTTAAAGAAGCCAACAAAGCAAAAACAAACCAAGCAAAGCAAAATCTTTTTGGATTTTTCTTTTAAGGCAAACCAAAGAAAAGAAACAAAGAAACAAACCAAGAGAAACAACGAAAATATTTTTGGTATTTTTGTGTTTTTGAGAAAGAAGCAACAAAAACCAAAAAGAAAGCGAAACAATGGATATACAAAGAACTGGCCGAACACGATATATAGATGAGTGTGATGTCGGTATACCTCCCCCCAAGCTTAGGCTTTTGGCCTATGTGGGGATCAATCCCAAGGTGCCCAAGTAGATGCACCTCCATAGTATGAAGAGGAAGCTCCCTCGTCCTGGTACGAGCTCGAGGACTCCCCCATGTAGTGTACAACGGGGTCATATGAGGGCGCTTCCTCCTGATAGTGCCCATGGAAGTTAAGGGAGCACAACAACTCATCCATATCCTCCTTGGAGCGTGACAAGGGTCCCTAAGAAATACTGAACAAAGTGGTTTGGGGGAGAGGGATCTCTCTCTTCCTCGTCAATAAACAGCATTTTATAGACCAAGTTCTCAAGGGTAGAGTCATTAGTGACAAAATGGTGCGCCTTCATGGCAGCAAGATCAAGCCTCTGAGGAGCCAAAATTGTATCATTTGGATCAACAGCAATGTCCAAGGAAGCAGCAACATGCATAGCAATAACTCCACCATAAATGGGTCCCTTAGCTGTTAAGCGACGAGCAATGAGAGAACCAAGATTATACTTGGTATCATTGTTGATCGCAGCAGCTAAGAAAGCCAAATGATAACTGGAAATATTACTAATGTTCTCCCTACCAAGAATACTAGTGGCAAGATAGTAAGTGAAGTACATGATGGCTGGAAGCTGAATGTTTCTTATCTTTCCCTGTTGAGATCTACAGTTATCATCGTTGGTTATTCCGCGATAGAGCTCCAACAAATCAGCGGGTTGAGCTGGAATCTTCTTTGATCCAGATGTACCAAGTCCTAGAGCTTCACAAAATTTCTTCAAAGTCATATGATAAGACCTGCCATAAACTTTGAAAAAAACATCTAGATGGAACAAGCTGTTAGTGAAGGATAAGCTCTCCACAAATGTTTTAGTGAGCGTAGCATATTGCACACTCTCATCCTGCATAAGACTTGTTAGACCAGCCCTCCGAACCAAGGTCATAAAATCATCAAGAACCCCAGCAGCCCGCAAGAAGGTTTGGCAAGGAAAGGCGGAGGGATGCACATCCCCCTCATCCCCCTCGTCACAAAATCGCGGAGTGATGAGATCCTCATTTTATGAGGGCCTGACACTGGTGGATGATCTTGGAAGCCTTGCCCTTCTAGGTGCATCACCCTCAAATATCTCTCCAAATATGTGGTTATCCATGACCACTCTATTCTGAAATTTTTAGATAAACATCAAACCAAGTGATTTCCAAGTTGATCAATGATGAGCAACTACTATAGGAACTTGCTAGAGGGCTACACATGCATCAAAATAAAGTTTCTAAGCATAGAATAAGTATGCAAGCTCAAACAACCTGTCACCTATAGCAGCAAAATACTCAAGATACAATCTACCAATCACAAATATAATTAGACAAGTGGAGGAGGCACATACCAAGGAGCAATCCCTGCAAAAATCAGTAGCAAAGATGGGCTGAGCAAGGAGATCGAAAATCACGAGCAAGAACAGCAAGAACTCGAGCTTGAGCAAGTTTTCCGGTGTTTTTCGGGAGAGAGAAAGAAGATGGCTTTGAGGAGGCAGCCTGGAGGGCCCTAGGTGGGCCAGACCCCCAGGCCCCGCCCACTGGTAGGTCGTGCCTACCATGGGTGTGGTGGCCTGGGGTGGCCCCCTGGGTCACTTCAGGTGTCCCTCTTCCCCTTTTTTTCGAGGAAAAAATTATTTTGAATTTTCTAGGATTTTTCGGGAAATTTTGGCCAATTTTCAGGGTATGAAAATTGATTTTCTCGCAGAAACAGTTTTTTTAGAAGAAGAAAAAGCAAACCAAAAGCCAAACTACAGGAGCTCTAAGGCAAACTAACAAGCAAACAACTAGCAAAACCAAAGCTAGCAAAAGAAATACAAAGACTAGGAAGGAGAAAAGTAAAAAGAAAGCAAGTATAACCATAGTGAAAACATTATTTTGTTCATTAAAATCCTTTTGTTAACAAGGTTGATCAAGTCTTGTTATCAAAACAATCTTATATGAAACAAAACTTTGCATCCCACAAGGTGATTATGTTACCTCATACTTGTTAGCAATGGTCCCAATCATAATAGTTTCAAAATTTTCTTGTGGAATGGGACAATATATTTCTCCAACCTTGATGCTCTCAATATTTTCAATGGAATTCATGCAATAGCTTGTAACAGCCTTCTTGGGGAAATAACAGTATGCTCTTTGTCATCAATATTGAATATTACTTTTCCTTGATTACAATTAATGATATCACCTGTAGTATTAAGAAAAGGTCTCCCAAGAATAATGGACATATTATCATCTTCAGGCATTTCAAGCACAACAAATTCAGTCAAAACCAAGCAATTATAAGCTACTTGAACAAGAACATCCTCACATATACCAACAGGAATAGTAGTTGACTTATCAGCCATTTACAAAGATATATCAGTTGGTATCAACTTTTCTAGCTGGAGTCTCTTGTAGAGAGAAAAAGGCATAACACTAACTCCATCTCCCAAATCACATAAAGCAGTTCTAACATAATTATTCTTAATAGAGCAAGGAATAGTTGGTAGACCTAGATCACCAAGTTTCTTTGGAACCTTACAATTGAAGGAGTAATTAGCAAGAAAAGTAGAAATTTCCTCATTAGGAATCTTCCTTTTATTAGAGACAATATCCTTCATATACTTTGAATAAGGAGGCAACTTAATAGCATCAGTCAAAGGAATTTGCAAAAATAAAGGTTTCATCCACTCACAAAACTTGTTGTAGAGTTCTTCCTCCTTTGACTTGTGTTTCTTACCTGGAAAAGGCATAGATTTTTGTACCCAAGGTTCTCTCTATTTACCATGTTTATGAGCAATAAAATCTTCTTAGTGTACCTAGTGTTCTTAGTGTGCTTCTCAGGTTCTTCCTCAACTTCCTCCTTATCAGGAGCATCATTATTATTACCACTCTTAGTTTCAGCATCAGAGATAGATATACTATTAGGATCTACAACAGGTTCAAGTGGTTCCTCAACTATCTTATGTTTCTTTTTCTTTCTCTTAATAGGACTACCACTACTTTCACCTTGTTGAGAATTCTGCTCAATTCTTTTAGGGTGTCCTTTAGGATATAAAGGATCTTGAGTAGCTATACCACTCCTAGTTCTAATTCCATAAGCATGTTTATTTCCTGAGGCATTAACTAGCATATCCTTTTGTACCTTAGCAAGTTGATCAAGTTGGGTTTGAACCATTTGAAAGTCTTTACAAAGCATTTTAATATCATTAGAAGTTCTTTCCACAATATCTTTCAACTCATGGATAGCTCTAGAGTTTTCTAATAAATGATTCTGAACTTGTTTATTAAAATTACCTTGTTTAACAATAAATGTGTCAAGTTCCTCTAAGCATTGATCAGGAGGCTTACCATAAGGAATATCACCTTCATTAAAGTGGAGAGAGTGTACCTCAATAGTAGATGAGTGGGGAATTGGCTTACATAATTCTTCTATATGAGGTAAATTCTTCACATCTTCAACTCTAATACCTTTATCCTTTAGACATTTATTAGCTTCCTTCCTCACTTCATCATTTAATGCAATAAATCCCCTCTTCTTTGGTGTTGGTGTTGGAACTGGTTCAGGAGTAACTGGTTCAGGAACAATGGTCCCAGATGTATTTAGCTCAATTGAAGTCCAATCATCATAATTCTTGCTTATCTTAGCAATTAATTCTTCAGCATCTGTAGGAGTTCTTTTTCTGAAAACACAATCAACAAAGCTATCTAGGTATGTCCTAGAATCATCAGTTAGTCCATTATAATAAATACCAAGAAGCTCATTCTTAGACAATGGACATCCAGGATGTGCATGAATCAAGGCACAGAACCTTGTCCATGACTCAGGCAATTTCTCTTTTTCTCCCTATTTAAAATCAAAAAGTCTCTGCAAAGCAGCATGTCTAGCACTGGGAGGAAAATATTTCTAGAAGAAAGAAGCAATCAAGCAATTAGGGCTATAAATGGAACCAGGAGGTAATCTATTAAACCAAGCCCTAGCTTCTCCTTTTAGTGAAAAAGGGAAGATCTTAGTAACAAAATACTTGCGCATCTTAAAATCATCAGAGAACAAAGCACTCATAGTAGAAAGCTCATTCATAGGAGCCACATCACTCTCATTTTTAGTCCCACAAAAATGTTCTTTCTCAACAATATCCAAATAGGATAAATCAAGAGAGAATCATAATCTTTATCTTTAATATCTATGGGAGAGGTGGAAAACTTAGGATCATAGGACAATTTAGGCATAATGTGTGTCTAGCAAGGTGTAACAGTGAACTCAATGTAACCATCATTAATATCATAACTTTCTCCAGACTCAGGTGAGCTAACAGGTGTAACAGTGTCTTCACTAGGAGTTTCGGTATTTCCTAGACTAGCCATAGTAGCATCTAGAAAAGGACTTAATGAACCACTCGCATCAAGCACAGTAGAAGTAACATCATGAGCATCAAAAGCAGTTTCAGATTCAGCAGTAGTAGCAGTGTGTGTAGCATGAGTATGTGGTGGTGGTGTGACAAGCTTACTTATAACAGATGGTGAATCAAGAGCAACAGAGGTGTTTAGGATTGTACCTCTTCTTGTAGTGGATGGTAAAATAGGAAACTTTCCATCATGAGACTTACCCATGATGAACGGAGTAGCAGTGAACAATAATAGATCCAAGTGAACTTACAAATAAAGTTATGCTCCCCGGCAACGGTGCCAAAAAATAGTCTTGATGACCCACAAGTGTAGGGAATCGCAACAGTCTTCGCGGGTAGTATTACCCAATTTATTGATTCGACACAAGGGGAGCCAAAGAATACTTGCAAGCCTTAACAACTGAGTTGTCAGTTCAGCTGCACCTGGAAATAGTTCTTGCTCACAGAAGTTTATCAGTGGCAACAGTTTGTAGTAGCAACAACAAAGCAACAACAACATCAAAATAGGAGCAATAGTAACAGTAACAGTAACAGTGGGATTCGAGTGCGGTAGGCATAGGGATGGATGGATGAGCGTTGCATGGACGAGTCTAAACATGTAACTTCAAGATCTAGGACATTGCAGATAAATAATAACAAGTATCAAAGTGCTAAAAAATCCTAGGCATGTGCTCCATATATAGTCATATGTGCTCGCAATGAGAACTTGCACAACATCTTCTGTCCAGCCAGCCCGTGGCAGCGGGGCCTCTAGGGAACTACTGGCAATTAAGGTGCTCATTTTAATTGAGCACCGGAGCAAAGCATTAACACTCCGTGAATACATGTGATCCTCACACCACAGCCATCCCCTCCGGTTGTCCCAATTATTGTCACTTTGGGGCCTTTGTATCCGAACAATGATATGTGTACACAACTTGCAGATAAGATCACAAACAATACTATCATAAAGATTCAATAATAAGTTCAGATCTGAGATCATGGCACTCGGGCCCTAGTGACAAGCATTAATCACAACAAGTTGCAACAAAGTCAAATAGCACTAATGGAGATACTAGGCACTATGCCCTAACAGATCTTATTCGATTACATGATAGAACTCATCCAATCCCTACCATCCCCAAGCCTACATCGGGGGATTACTCACTCATGGATGAGGGAAACATCGGTGGTTGATGGAGATGCGTTGGTGATGACGATGGCGATGATCCTCTCCAAATTCCCCATCCCGGCAAGGTGCCAAAACGAAGTTTCTGGATCCGAATCCTTATTTCTGGTGGCGGCGGCGGAGCGGAACTCTTTTTTGTAAAACTATCGACCCCTTCCCCGGGTTTTTAGGTCGAAAGGCAACTTATAGGCGCAGAGGGAGGCCGAGGGGGTGCCTGGGGTGGCTGCACCCCCCTAGGCGCGGGGTAGGGCCCACCCGCGCCTGGAAGGGGTGTGGGACCCCCAGTCCCCTTCTCTGTCTCATCTTCTGGCTCCGTGGGTCTTCTGGTGAAATATAATTTTTGGCAGATTTTCCGGGATTTTTCCTGATAGTTGATTTTCTGCACAAAAACAAGACACCAAGGTAATTCTGCTGAAAACAGCGTTAGTCCGTGTTAGTTGTATCCAAATCACACAAGTTTAGAGGAGAAACAATAGCAAAAGTGTTCGGGAAAGTAGATACGTTTTGGACGTATCAGACCTCAAGGGGCGGCAATGTGGTGACCCTTCCCGCCCATGAATCGGTGGAAGATACTTATCGTCTCTATATAAGTAGACCATCTTCAACCTTAGAACAGGTCGATCCTAGAGATCAAAACCCTAGACATTCATCCACCATTGTATACTTGTGAAGCACGCGAGCAATACAACAAAGCAGGAGTAGGGGCTTTACCTCCTCACGAGGGTCCCGAACCTGGGTAAAAAAACCCGTGTCCACTCTCTGTCATGCTCTTGCTCCACTATCGCCGCCATCGCCGAGTCAACTTGGAACGAGTGTTCAACCCCCTCACGAACTAGAGGCTTTTTGGATCCCTTATTCCTTCACGGGACACTTTCTCCGACATTGAGCTATTAGAATCTGAACCACTCTTTAATTAGCACAACACTATTTTTTATGATGATCCTTAGGTGGTTAATATGAAGTAATGCTCCTTGTGTAACATGAGTAGGTGGTTAACTGCACTCAAAAAAACTAAATGGTGTATTGTTCAATTGATTTTGAGAAGGCATATGATAAAGTTAATTGGTCTTTCCTACAGCAAACACTCCGTATGAAAGGTTTTTTAGAAGAGTGGTGTGCTCTCATACAGTCTTTTGTGTCTGATGGAAGTGTTGCCATAAATGTCAATGATGACACAAATAATTACTTCCAGACCAAAAAAGTGCTACGACAAGGGGATCCACTATCGCCTATACTATTTAATATAGTGGCAGATATGTTGGCTATCCTTATTGAGAGAGCAATGGCTGATGGCCAAATTGAAGGATTGGTTCCACATCTTGTTGATGGTGGACTATCTATTCTTCAATACGCCGATGATACAATACTATTTATGTAACATGATCTGGAGAAAGCCAAGAATTTGAAATTAATACTATCAGCATTTGAGCAGCTCTCTGGATTGAAAATAATCTTCCATAAGAGTGACTTGTATTGTTTTGGCGAGGCTAAAGACGAGGCCCACCTGTATACCGATCTCTTTGGTTGTGGTCAGGGGCATTTTCCAATCAATTATCTGGGAATACCGATACATTATCGGCGTCTCACGATTGCTATGGAAACTCGTTGAGGAAAGACTTCAGAAACGACTTAATAGCTAGAAAGATAAATTGCTATCTCTCGGTGGAAGACTGGTACTCATTAATTCAGTACTCACCAACATGGTACTGTATATGATCTCATTCTTCCAGTTGCCAAAAGATGTCTTGTCAAAAGTGGACTATTTTCGCTCAAGATTCTTTTGGCAGGGGGATAGTGAGAAAAAGAAATATCGACTGGCCAAATGGAATGTCGTTTGCCGACCCAAAGAATATGGTGGATTGGGCATACATGCTTTAAAAGTCAAAAACACCGCATTACTTGGTAAATGGTTATTCAAACTTCTTACCGAAGAAGGGGTCTGGCAAACCATTCTATGGAGGAAATATGTTGGCTCAAAAGCGGAGTCTAAACTGGTTTGGAAACCTGGTGATTCACACTTTTGGGCTGGGCTAATGGCTTCCAAAAATCATTTCTTCCGGTTTGATAACTTTAATATTAGGGATTAGGTTCTGGGAAGATAAATGGCTTGGCCAAACTTCTCTTCGTGAATAATATCCAGCTCTATATTCGATCGTTAGGCACAAAGGGGATACTCTCGCGGAGGTAATGGTAACCAAACCTCCTAATGTGTCTTTTAGAAGAAGTCTCTTAGGTCCTAGAATGGTGTCTTGGAATAATATTTTAGTAAGATTATCCAGGATACGGCTATCTGAGGGCATGGACGAATTCAAATGGAAATTACTACATAGTGGTAAATTTTCTGTTGATTCATTTTATAGAGCTTTTATCCAACCTAATATTCCAGTCGATGATAATAGTAAAATTTGGAAGATGAGGATACCCCTTAAAAGGAAGATATTCGCTTGGTATCTCCGTAAAGGGGTGATTCTCACAAAGATAATCTTGTTAGGAGGAATTGGCATGGTAGCACTGAATGCATATTTTGTCATCATAATGAGACAATACGCCATTAATTCTTCCATTATAAATTTGCTTGTGCTATATGGTCAATCATCCAAATAGCCTCTGGTTTATCTCCTCCTCGGTCGGTAGTCAATATATTTGGCAACTGGATGAATGGGATTGAGGATAAATATGAGACTTTATTTAGGGTGGGAGCGTTTGCCATTATTTGATCGTTTTGGCTATATAGAAATGACAAGATTTTTAATAACGTTGTATCTTCTCCCTTGCAGGTTATCTATCGAGTCATGGCTGTCCTCCGATCATGGACTTCTCTATAACGTATGGAGTTTCGCGACTTGTTTGCGGAGGGCTGTAGTTGGTTGGAGGATACGGCGTGGGATATCTTCTCCCGGCATGGATGACAGCAAGCGCTGTGGATAGATCTTCCTTAGCTAGTTTGGAGAACTGTGTTTTGATTTACATTATTTTGTAATTCTGTTTTTTATTGCTTTAATATGAGACTGTGTGATCGATCGGCTATGTGCATACTACCTATGCAGAGGCGGGGTGTAAACTTACTGTTAAGTAATAAAACGGCTCATTTAAAAAAAAAAAAGGTAAGTGGGCTTCTTCGAGGATGTAACACTGATGATCACAAGGGCTAGCTACCTTCACGTTAGAACGTACTTTCAATTATCATATATTAGTTAATAAATAATAACTACTCCAGTTTTGGCCTCATCAAAGGCTGCTACGATTGGAATCTGAACCACTTTTTAATCATCTCAACTTGATTTTTTTTAAAAGATTGTTAGATGGGCAATATGAAAATCGACTGATTTTTTTTAAAAGATTTTAGATGAGCAATATGAATATTGCTTCATTATAGACCTTTTCCTACATCACTGCAGGTTATCTCTTTGCAGGTTCTAGCTGGCATCTTGCCCACTCTTGCTGCTCCTAGGTGTTCATCATGCAAGGCTCGAAAGGCATGTGGCCGATCTTTTTAAGATTGGTGAAGAAGTTTGCAGCATTATAGCAAAGCTCCGAGGTGGAGCAAAATAAATAAAGCAGAGGCAGTGTTCCTGGACAGGTTTAGGAACACAAACCAGGAGACCATTCGACATCCTCGAGCTTACATTGTACAGGCTACAGATTACAGCTTACAGCTTAGACAGCTACTACGCGTCCATCAGCTCGCCACAACGAAATCTCCTCCATGATGCCTTTGAAGACCTCTTCCGCCGAGTGCTTCACATGGTCAAAGACCCTAGAGTTACTCTCCTTCCAAATCATCCAGTGGACAAGGATCACGATCGTATCGAAATCACGCCTAAGGGCCTTGGGCACCCTCTTCCTAACAAGCACCCACCAATCCTCCGTGCTAGCAAAGGTGGAATCCGGCAGCCGTCCACTGTTTGATGCACAGCCAAAGCCATGTGTGCTGAAGCTGCACTGGACGTGTCCATGCAAGGTTGATGTTGACAATACAACTAAACTACTACTACTGGCTCATGCACGTATTAGTGCATTATTTGTGGCGGCTAATCAACTTAATTTAAGAAAACAGGTGCGTCAGGTTTAGTGGCATGATTGTTTCGGAGAAAATAAGATTCTCATTAACATGACCCATTAGGTTGAAAGCCCTTGGGCACCAATTGGAGTGTAGAATATTGTTTAGGTTGGAGTCTTGATCCGTGAGAGAAGTTGGAACTAGTCCTTGGCATGTTAGCTCTGCTGCGGCTATATAAGCCGAGCAATACTACAATGAGTATAGCACCCAACACGTACGTACAGTACTGTTCTCTCTCTACTCATATTTGGGTTGTAGCTAGTAGTATACTCTGCAAGCTATGGCAAGCATTGGCGTGGACGCATCCTTGCCTCGATGGGGTAGCTGCTCTCTCCAAGGCCTCAACATTGAGGTCAGGACGGGGCTGGACAAGGACAAAGACGCTTTCCCCGGCTGCGGCGGCGGCGGCAGCGTTATAATCCCTCCGCATTTCTGGGGAGATGCTCCGGTGTCGTCCGAGCTTGGGTTCCCCGTGTACCCGGGCTACTCGGAGGCGAGGGCCTTGATCGGCCAGGGAGCCACGGCGGATCTGAGAAGGCTGTCACGCCAGGCCCAAGACATGGTGGCGGAGATGTTCGCTAGCATCGGCAAGGATGATGATCAGGAAGCGGGGAGGCGGCGGCCCAGGGTGGTGCAGCTGCGGCTATCGCCGGAGCTCGCGCTGTGGAAAAATACCCAACACGCAATCGGCAACGTGCTTCCCCCTAAGGGCAAGGGGCTGAGGCAAGCCTCATCGCAGGTGCTCGCCCAGATAGGCGCCACCGACCCGAGGCCATCACCACCAACAATGCCCTTTTTGGCGGCTGCACGGCGGACATGCTCATTGGCGCCGCCGACGTGCACACCATGTTCTCCAACTATGTGACCGACATGGCCGTTTACTACGAGTACGGGTACAACCACGTGTTCCCCCACCTCAACGGGCTGGTGCGGGATGGGCTCGCCGACGCCCACGCGCTGGGCACCCCTTGCGGTCGGGAGCGCCGTGAGGCCGTCACCGTTGGTATCCCCTACATCCAGGGCAAGATCGCAATGGAGGTGGCGGACAAGACACGTCTCAAGGACCGCTCAGCGCGGATGGATCGTTGTGCTGCCCTGGTCATGTACCTGTTTGACTGCAGCGTGCTCGGCATTGGGGCCGAGGCCACGGCCCGGGGCTTCGACGCCGGCGCCGTCATGAGCGACCTCGTCTTGAGCGTGAACAGCCACGACGTCCTCGACGTGGGCTCCGACCTGGTCAACTCCGAGATAATGAACTCATTCCTCAATGTGGCCGACATCGCCGCCTCGGGGGTCGTGAGCGAGCCAGCGCTCCGGGCCATCTACGACGCATACGCCGCCACGGGCGCACGGATGTTCACCCAGAGGTGGCACGAGCCCTCAGCCCGGATGGTCGCCAATGAATACATCTGGCACATCGCCAACGACCGGCACATGCTCTTCCGCCGCGCCCTTCTAGGATGGCCCATGGCCCGCAAGTCGCCGGCATCGCCCCAGCGCGAGGCCGACTTCGACGAGGTCTTCGACGCCGACTTCCGCACCACCGGCTTCAGCAGGCCCCTTAACCCCGAATACGCCTGTGACGGCGAGGAAACCTGCAACCACGTGCGCCGGTTCCTCGGCCACCAAGACGAAGACCTGCTCGGCACCCTCTGGTGGTCCCTCGTCACAGGCCCGCTTGAGTACATCCGGCAGGGAGAGGTGGACGAGCAGCACGAGGAGCACCTCGCCGAATCCTCGCGCATGCAAATTGCCCAGCTCTTGTCCAAGGGTCTCGTTCTCCAAATTGCCTGGCTCCTCGCCCATGCCAGCCACCACGCCTGGCAGGTCAACTACATGTACGAGGCCGCCATGTTTGGCAGCATCCTGGACGGGGGCGCGTTGATAGGCAAGCTAGACCGTGAAGAGGAGGGCTCGGCCTCGGCTAGCTAGCTAGCTGATCCAGGCGCATCAGAGGTATTTCATGTCTCAGTCGTCCTGCCCAACGTTGATCCTGTTGTCTGCATGCTATCTTAAACCCTGCTATCGATCGTCCTGCAGGTGCTGCTGTGCACGTGCTATCTTGCTTTTGCACTGTCGTCGGCATGGAGTGCAGATCAGATCCGCCAAGCTGTTCATGTCTTCCTTTTCACGTCCATGTATTTTCTTTCTTTAGGTGTTTTTCTTTTTTTTTTCCCATGTAACCGCGCGTCTCTACTCAATACCCTCATTTTCTCTGTAATCCATCGTATGTCCCCTTTGTTTCTGGAACACTTCTGCTTCAGTGCTTTTCCCTATCCAAATTGAAACACAGCAACAACGGCTAAGAACGCTCTGTACCCCCTTCATAATTAAGGGCATGATTTTTTTTAGAAATGGACGTATTTATTAACATAAAATATTTAATGTTTACATTCGATCTCTGCATAACTAAGATGCACACAGCCACACGAACGATAGAACAAGAGAATAAAAAGGAAGACAAGCATTACAAAAAAAAGCACTATCGAAATAATTGTCTTCAATCTAAGGTAGATCAATCCTCGAATCATGCGGCTATCCATATCAGGAGAAAAAATATCCTTCGCCATGCCCTTCGATCGCGTACATCTCTACACAAATAAGTCGTGAAACTCCATGCGTTGAAGAATAGTCTATATTCGAAGGATAGCTGTGGCTCGATAAATAACCTGCAGAGGAGAAGACACAATGTTATTAAAAATCTTATCATTTCTACAAAGCCATAGCGACCATATAATGGCAAGCCCTCCCACCCTAAACAAAGTTCTGCACTTATCAACAATTCCATGCAGCCAATTATCAATTACATTGGTTACTGAACATGGAGGAGATAAACCAGAAGCTATTTGGATGAATGACCATATAGAGCAAGCAAATTTGTAATGAAAGAATAAATGACGAATTGTCTCATCGTGATGATAAAAAATGCATTGTGTACTTCGATGCCAATTCCTTTTTGCAAGATTATCTTTTGTTAGAATTACACCGTTACGTAGATATCATGCAAATATCTTCGTCTTAAGGGGTATTTTCATTTTCCAAATTTTACTGTTATCATCGACCGGGATATCAGGTTGAACCAATGCTCTATATAGTGAGCCAACATAAAATTTACCACTTATTAGTAATTTCCATTTTAACACGTCAACACCGTCCGACAATTGTATCGTGGATAATCGTAATAGTAGATTGTTTCAGGATACCAGCCGAGGACCAATGAGACTTCTTCTGAAAGACACATTGGGAGGATTTTCTTCTATCGCTATGGAAATCGCATCCCCTTTGAGTCTGACAATCGAATATAGAGCTGGATATTATTCGCGAAGAGTAGTTTGGCCAAGCCAATTATCTTCCAAAACCTAATATGTGATCCATCGTTAATCTCGAAAGCACCAAAACGAAAGAAATGTTTTTTGGTGTCCATAAGATCTGCCCAAAAATGTGAATCACCGGTTTCCAAACCACTTGACACAACTTTGGACCCAATATATTTCCTCCATAACATGGGTTACCAAACACCATCTTCTATAAGTAGTTTAAAAGCCATTTGCCCAGAAGCGCAATGTTTTTGACTTGCAAATCATGTATGCTCAGTGCACCATACTCTTTCGGGCAGCAAACCACATTCCATCTGACCAATCGATACTTATTTTTCTCACTATCCCCTTGCCAAAAGAATCTTGAACGGAAATAATCCACTTTGTTCAAGACACCTTTTGCTTATTGGAAAAACAAGATCATATACAATACCATATTAGTAAGTACTGAATTTATGAGTACTAGTCTTTCACCAAGAGATAACAATTTGCCTTTCCAACTATTAAGATGTTTTTGTAGTCTTTCCTCAACAAGTTTTCATTCAGCAATTCTGAGACGCCGATAATGAATCGGTATTCCCAAATAGTTGATTGGAAATTGCCCCTGACCACAGCCGAAAAGTTCAGCATATAGATGGGCCTTGTTTTGGGCCTCGCCAAAACAATACAAATCACTCTTATGGAAGTTAATTTTAAGTTCAGTTAAGTGCTCGAAAGCTAATAATATTAATTTCAGGTGTTTAGCCTTCTCCAGATCATGCTCCATAAAAAGGATTGTGTCATCAGCGTATTGAAGAATAGAGAGACCACTATCAATAAGATGTGGAACTAATCCTTCAATTTGCCCATCATCATTTGCTCTCTCAATAAGGATAGCCAACATATCAGTCACTATATTAAATAGTAAAGGCGATAATGGATCCCCTTGTCTCAGTCCTTTCTTGGTCTGGACGTATTTGCCAGTATCTTTATTTACGTTAATGGCAACACTACCTCCAGCCACAAACGACTGAATCAAAGTGCGCCACTCCTCAGGAAAACCTTTTATGCGGAGTGTTTGCTGGAGAAAATACCAATTAACTTTGCTGTATGCCTTCTCAAAGTCAATTTTGAACAATACACCATTTAATTTTTTGAGTGTAGTTCATGGATCGTTTTATGGAGAATTACAACACCATCTAGGATATTTCTTTCTTGCATGAACGTTGTTTGAGACGGGCTAAAAACATGGTCAGCAACTGAGTTTAGTCTAATCATGACAACTTTAGTAAAAATCTTAAAGCTAATGTTAAGCAAGCAGATTGTTGTATAAATTCTGCATTGTTAACCTTAGGCAGTAAAATTATATTGCCAAAGTTTAGTCTAAACAGATCTAACTGACCGACTTATAAAAACCCAAACAAATGCATCAGGTCCTCCTTGATAACGTCCCAGAGTTTTGGTAAAATTCCGCTGGGAAGCCATCAGGCCCTGGCGCTTTGTTATGTTCCATTTGAAAAACATCTTTCTTAACCTTTTCCTCGGTATATGAGGCAGTTAGAAAACTGCTTTCTTCATCAGAAACCTGGGAGATATCAGCCGTTTGAGACTCGTCCAGAAAGAATGAATTTTCCGCTGGGGCCCCAAACAAGGATTTATAATAAGTTGTAATATATGACTTCAGTTGCTCCTGTCCCTAAATCATACCTTCATCCTAGATCAGAGAATGAATAAGTTTCTTCTTATGCTTGCCATTGGCAACAACATGGAAGTACCATGTATTCGCATCTCCTTCCAGAATAAATTTTGTTTTAGAGCGTTGGTACCATTTGAGTTCCTCTTCATGCAGGAGTCGGGCTATCTCTGCATTCTATTAGCTTTTAAGCTCAATTTCTTGTGCAGTTAACGTCCTGACCTCCCTAGAAGCCTCTAAGTCATCAATTATAGATGTTAGACATATTTTTCGTTTTTAGGATCCCAGCTATGTGCCTGGCCCAACCATGAAGGAACTTGCGTAAAGCACGTATTTTGTTATTCTATTGTAGGATAGTCGTGTGGCCACCAACCGGTTTCTCCCAAATAGCCTTAACCATCTCGTAAAAACCATCACGAATCATCCATTCGAGTTTAAATTTAAACTCATTCGTAGACTTCCGTGGCGGTGATCCAAAAGATAAAAGTAAACGAGCATGATCCGACAAAGCCTCAATACGCTCTAGAACTCGAACAGTTACCATGAAAAACTTATGTTCCCAGTCGATATCCATAAGCACTCTATCTAGTTTTTCGTATATTGGCTCCGAAAGACTATTAGCTCAGGTAAATTGCCTTCCTAATATTGTAACCTCTCTTAAGTCCAGACTGTCTATAATAGCATTTAATAAAAAAGGCCAATGTTCATCGAACCGGCCCCGACATTTCTCGTGAGGGAATCTAAGCAGATTAAAATCCCCTCCTATAAGAATAGGGTATGGATTGTCCTTTGCCAGATTCACTAGCTCGCGTAAAAAGTCAGCCTTATAAATATCCTGGGCGACCCCATAAACGGCGACTGGAGACCATGTGAAATTGTCAGCCTTGTTACGGATATGGAGTTTTATAAAAAAATCTTCCACCGAACTAGCTAAAACTTCCATAGTATCATATCGAATGCCTAACAGAATCCCCCAGATCGATCACGCGGCGGACGTGATATCTACATAATGTCCACTCCACCAAAAATGCGATTGAGAAGGGCTTGTGAAAAATCTCGTCTACCAGTCTCAGAAATACCCAGAAAATCCAACTGATGGTCTCTCACACAATCAGCAGAGAATAAATGTTTATCCAAGTTTCAAAAACCTCTGCTATTTGAAAATATTCCATTCATTGAGAAACTATAAGATATTTGGATACACAAGATCTCTTTTGCGACATCTGGCTCTTTGATTTCTGACCAGAATCTTTTAACTCATAATAGAGGCAAGCCCAGTCTCATCAAAGTCCACCTTCGACACTCCACCAACTAAGTGAAAAAGGAGTTGACCATCTACTGTGGCATGCAACTCCTCCTCCTCGGTTAGTGAAGCATTAGGAACAACAGCGACCTTAGGAGTAACCGTTAGACGGTCAACCTCCATGTGTCGCAAAACATTAGTTGAAAAAAGAACATCCTGTACAGAACTACCCAAACTAATGCCGACTTTGGCTAGTTTGGAAAAATAACAGGAGTAGAAAAAGACAAAAAGAATTTCGAATAACTCATTATACCTGGTGAATCTAAGTTCTTCTCCAACTAACTAACTTGTGAACCCGTAGATACGCTGCTACCGCCGCTAGGAGAGCTACCAGGAAGAGAGAAAACCCATGTAGGGTTCCATACCCCTCGCCGGCGACGTCGTCGGTCCGCTCCGTCTCCGGTGGCCTTAGGGACTTCGAGGTGTGGCGGACCACGGCCTCTCGCCGGCAGGAGGTTTTCCATTCTTGTTTCGTCTATTTTTAGTGTCTTTTTTGGGATGTTGAGCGACGGCTATGTCCTGGAGTCAGAATAAGGTCCTTCCCGCTCTATCCTTGCTTCGGTGGTAAATCTAGCGCTAGCGAAGGGCGCGTGGAGTCGTTTATCCGGCGGATCTCCTGAGATTCTGTCCGTTTTGTGTTCGTTGGTTTGTTTTTAGGCCAGTCTCTTCTGATCTACGGATGTCATCATTGGCGATGGTTGCGACTCTAGTGTGCTGGTCCTTTGTGGCCTTAGCACGACGACTTTCCGTCTGTCTACTATAACAAGCTCTACTACGACAAGTTTTGCCCGGCTCCGGTGATGGAGGGCCAGGAGGACCGCGCACTTTTGGCTGTTTTCGGAATAAGGGTAATAAACGAGCTGTTTATGTTCAGTAGACATGTTGTACTAGCATGGAAATCATGACCCAGACGATAGAAATCTTCACAGACCACGCTCCAACGTTTCTTTAAAAATAAACCGTTAAATCTATCCGGTCAAGGGCCCTATCATGGGGCATGTTTTTTTATCACAGCATCCATTTCTTCCTTTGTGAAAGTTCGAGATAACACTTCCAAGCCGTCCACTCTTTTTATTAGACTATGCAAACTGAAACTCAAATCAATGCCTCTAGTCTGCCCCATTCTTGACTTAAAAGTCTCCCAAAACTTCCCAGCCATTTGATGATGATCTACAATAATAGTACCATCTTTCAATTTCAAATTAGACAAGAGTTCCTTCTAAAGCGTCGGCTGGCCATGACATGAAAGTATTTTGAATTTTCCTCCCCCACTTTGATCCATCTCAACATGCATCTGTCCCCCCAATACTTGCTTTGGGCTGATAATAACTTTTCAAGATGCAACTTAACAAGTTTCCTAAAATTAAACTCGGGCCTTGAAAGTACTCTGTACTCTTCAATTTCGTCCAAGAAAAAAAATGGCTTTATTGCAGCAATCAATCAAAAAACTTGATTTGCGAGAGTTTTGTATGCCACTGGTTTAAGTCATATCTGAAAGTCTTCAATTTATCAGCAATCCCTTGCTGCACTAGACACCTTACGGGAGGGCTTATACCAAGATTTCTTAACACATTCCATAAAACCTTTTTTGATCGACCCAATAATTTTGGAAGCGAAAGATCCCTTGCTTTAGGTATGGACGTACCAATTGTGACTATGCATGGTAAATGATCATATGAGGATTTTGCTAGAGGCATAACCACCGTTTTTGGATAAGTACGTAAGCTGAACTAACAAGGGGTCACCGCATATTAGACCAAGTGTTGGAATTTGGTGATTTTTGGGCTGTTGGCCCATTAGACAAATTCTGAAATTCTCTTTGGTCCACTTGTGCATGCCAGCATATGGTTGTGCTAGTGGTGCTAAAGTTTAGCCCACATTACTAGTTGAAGGGGAGTTGGACCACCTTATATAGTAGAGTGTTGCATCACTCAATAAGGTGTGACAAGAAGAGTAGCCCTCGCGCACTCCTCCTCCGACGCCGCCTGCCTCGCCTCGCCACGCCACGCCTCGTCACGACGCGAGCCGGCGCCGCGGGTTGCGGAAATCTCGCTGAGACGAGCTTTATTTTGCTGGTTGGGAAAACTAATTATGAGTCATTAACGGACGTGTTAATTACAGCCGTTTCCAGTTTTTTATGGACGTGGACTGTTACCGACTCGGAGCGTCTGTGCTAAATCTAATCGGTGAATCAATTCACACACGCGCCTACCCTCCAGAACCTTGCGCCGCCGCTTTCGTCTTCTCCATCCCGGCTTGCGGCGTGCACCACAGATTGGGACAAGAGCCTCGGAACCCCGCCTCTCGTGAACCTGTACGGGTGAGGGGCGATCAGGTTTTTGGCGAGCACTCAAGCGCAACTACTGGCAACCATGACGTCGTCCGGCGACGAGTTTCCTGATGATGACTTCTTTCCGGACGTCACCAATCTCTTCGATAACCTCAACATGGGCGACGCTGTTGCGACCGCTGCGACTGCTATTCAGCCTACACTGAACATGATACTCAACTGTCTTTTTCAATATTATGCTAGAGTTCTCTGTTCTAGCGTTTGGTGTAGATGTGATAGGTTTATCTCCTATAGATGTAATTTGTTCGTCTACTTTGTTGATCTGCATAATTGATTTTAGTACTATTTGTATGATCATGCTTTATCAATTTATTATTCGGATTAAATCATATGGATTATTGCTTATATTTCCAACAATCCAAAAACCTGATTATAGGCAACTGAATTCCACTAGTGTAGCCGCGGCTAATAGGCATGCACTATAAGAGATGGTGCAAGAGAGCAGTTCTCTGGTTTGAAAACCTGAACTGCTATAGCGCCACTCTTGGCAAGCCTGAAGGACATCTTTCTGCTGAGTAGGAAGCGAACTTTAAGAAAGCCGATACCATGTTTATGGCGGCTTTGTTCAGTGTTCTTGGGGACAACATTGTTGACCCGTATATGTCATTTGATAATGGCAAGGACGCGTGGGAAGCGCTCGAGGCTAAGTTTGGGGTCTCGATTGGCACTGAGTTGTATGTCATGGAGCAATTCTATGACTACAAGATGGTTGATGAGAACTCCGTCGTTGAGCAAGGTCATGAGATACAATCACTTGCCAAAGAACTTGAGCAGTTCAAATGTTCCTTACCGGAAAAATTTGTGGCCGGTGGCATTATTGCCAAGCTTCCTCCATCGTGGAGGAACTTTGCTACTTCTCTAAAACATAAGAGACAAGAGTTTTCCGTTACGGATCTCATTGGGTCTCTTCATGCGGAAGAGAAGGCGAGAGCAAAGGATAAAACTGCTCGAGGACTTGAGGGAGGTTCTACTGCCAATTTAGTGCAGAGGAAAAACTTCCAATCCCACAAGTTTAAGAATAAGAACAAAACTGAAGGAAAGGGAAAGTTCGATGGCAAGAACAAGGCCATGCACTCAACCAACTTCAAGAAGAAAAATTATAAGAGGAAAGGCTCTTGCCACGTCTGTGGTGATCCTGGTCATTGGGCTCCTAGCTACCCTAATCGCTTTGACAAGTGTCAACATGGGAACAGCGGCAATGTCGCTAATGTTGTTATTAGCGATACTGAAATGAAGGATGCTGGGTACGGTATTTTACCTACTATCCTTTCAGTATGTCATTCTCCTGATTGGTGGATAGACACGGGTGCTAATACACATGTATGTTCTGATATTTCCATGTTTTCCTCTTATCAGGTCTCAAGGACCTCTTCCGTGCTGATGGGAAATGGCTCACGTGCCTCTGTTCATGGTGTTGGTACGGTAAATCTGAAGTTTACTTCGGGGAAGACCGTACAGCTGAAGAATGTGCAGCACGTTCCCTCCATCAATAAAAATCTCGTCAGCGAATCGATTTTATGTCGAGATGGCTTTAAGTTGGTTTTTGAGTCCAATAAAGTTGTAATTTCTAAGTATGTACAATTTGTTGGAAAGGGTTATGAGTGTTGAGGTCTGTTCCGCTTGTCTTTGTCAGACTCATGTACTAAAGTTATTAATCATGTTTGCAATGATAATGAGTCCAATGTTTGGCATTCACGACTCTGTCATATTAACTTTGGTTGCATGACGCGGCTAGCCAATATGAGTTTAATTCCGAAATTTACCACTGTCAAAAGTTCTAAGTGCCAAGTTTGTGTGCAAGCAAAGCAACCCCGCAAGTATCATACGGCTGCGGAACCGAGAAACTTAGCACCGCTAGAACTTATACATTCAGATCTTTGTGAGATGAATGGTGTGTTGACAAAAGGTGAAAAAAGATACTTTATGACTTTGATTGATGACTCCACTAGATACTGCTATGTTTATCTTCTGAAATCTAAAGATGAAGCTTTAAACTACTTCAAAATCTATAAAGCTGAGGCAGAAAACCAACTTGATCTTAAAATCAAGCGGCCAAGGTCGGATCGTGGTGGAGAGTACTTTTCAAACAAATTTGATTTATTATGTATGGAACATGGTATTATACATGAGAGGACGCCTCCCTACTCACCTCAGTAAAATGGGGTGGCCGAAAGGAAGAACCGCACTCTAACTGATTTGGTTAAAGCCATGTTAGATACATCGGGTCTTTCCATGGAATGGTGGGGGGAGGCGCTAATGACTGTGTGTCATGTCCTAAACTGTGTTCCTGTAAAGGATAAAACCATGACTCCATTTGAGGAATGGGAAAAAAAGGCTTAAACTCTCTTACTTACGAACTTGGGGTTGTTTGGCGAAAGTCAATATTCCAATACCCAAGAAGCGAAAGCTTGGACCAAAAACCGTTGATTGTGTTTTTTTGGGATATGCCTTTCATAGCATTGGCTATAGATTTTTGATAGTAAAATATGAGGTATTCGACATGCATGTTGGTACAATTATGGAGTCGAATGATGCGACTTTCTTTGAGGACATCTTTCCTATGAAAGGTATGTCTAGCTCATCAAATCAGGAGATGACTAGTTCATCTAGTCAGGAATTTTCTATAATTCCTAAACCCACTATGCCGATAGAACACTCTGATGATCCTGTGGAGGATGACAATGAAGCTCCCAAAAGGAGCAAGAGACAAAGGACTGCAAAGTCATTTGGTGATGATTTTATTGTGTACCTTGTGGATGATACTCCCACTTCTATTTCAGAAGCCTATGCATCTCAAGATGCTGACTACTGGAAGGAAGCTGTCCGAAGCGAGATGGACTCCATCTTAGCTAATGGTACTTGGGAAATGGGTGTAAACCTGTAGGATGTAAATGGGTGTTCAAGAAAAGGCTTAGACCTGATGGTACTATTGAAAAGTACAAGGCACGTATTGTGGCTAAGGGTTATACCCAAAAGGAAGGTGAAGACTTCTTCGATACCTACTCACCTGTAGCCAGATTGACCACTATTCGAGTACTACTATCCTTGGTAGCCTCACATGGTCTTCTCGTTCATCAAATGGACGTTAAGACAGCTTTTCTAAATGGAGAGCTAGATGAGGAAATTTATATGGAGCAGCCTGACGGATTTGTAGTAGATGGTCAAGAAGGAAAGGTGTGTAAGTTAGTGAAGTCTTTATATGGTCTTAAGCAAGCTCCTAAGCAGTGGCACGAGAAGTTTGAAAGAACTTTAACTGCTGAAGGCTTTGTTGTAAATGAAGCTGACAAATGTGTGTACTATCGCCGTGGTGGGGGCGAGGGAGTTATTATGTGTCTCTATGTTGATGACATATTGATATTCGGGACCAACCTTGTCATATCGAGGAGGTCAAAGAGTTCCTATCTCGCTGCTTTGAGATGAAGGACTTGGGAGTGGCTGATGTAATATTAAACATCAAGCTACTTAAGGATGACAATGGTGGGATTACACTGCTTTAGTCTCACTATGTGGAAAAGATATTGAGTCGCTTTGGGTATAGCGACTGCAATTCTTCTCCGACGCCTTATGATCCGAGTGTGCTACTTCGAAAGAATCGAAGGGCTGCTAAAGATCAATTGAGATATTCTCAAATTATTGGCTCGCTCATGTATTTAGCCAGCGCTACTAGACCTGACATCTCCTTTGTTGTAAGCAAACTGAGTCAATTTGTGTCAAATCCTGGAGATGATCATTGGCATGCTCTTGAAAGAGTTTTGTGATATTTGAAAGGCACTGCGAGTTATGGTAGTCACTATACTGGATATCCACGGGTACTTGAGGGTTATAGTGATTCAAACTGGATATCTGATGCTGATGAGATTAAGGTCACAAGTGGTTATTTGTTTACACTTGGTGGTGGCGCTGTTTCTTGGAAGTCTTGCAAGCAGACCATCTTAACAAGATCAACAATGGAAGGAGAACTCACAACATTAGACACATCCACTGTTGAAGCAGAGTGGCTTCGTGAGCTCTTGATGGACTTACCTGTGGTTGAAAAACCAATACCCGCCATCCCGATGAACTGTGATAATCAAACTGTGATCGTCAAAGTAAACAGTTCTAAGGATAATATAAAGTCATCAAGGCATGTGAAGAGGAGATTGAAATCTGTCAGGAAACTGAGAAACTCCGGAGTTATTGCGTTGGATTATATCCAAACATCTAAGAACCTGGCAGATCCCTTCACAAAGGGTTTATCACGCAATGTGATAGATAATGCATCGAGGGAGATGGGTTTGAGACCCACGTTATGAGTTGATCCCAGTGGCAACCCACTCTATGTGATCGAAGATCCCGTGAATTATAGCTGGGAGACAAGTTGTTGGTCAGCTGAGAGGAGAGTATCCCTATATTATATTTATATCTCCATAAAGATGCAATACTCTCTTAATCTGCATGGCAGGTTGATATTTATCTTAATGTGTTCCAAGTGGCTTTTTATAAGCGGAGATGTTGTCCTGCAGAACATCTCTTGAGGAAACACACATATATGAGTCTGATCACAAACGGCTGTAGTCCGTGAGAGTTGGGTGCTCTCTAATAAACTCATGAAAGGCCCTGAAGTATGACGCATAAGCTCCAAACCGCGGGGAAGCCGACGGTAGCCCTGTACCTGTCTAGACTATGTGTGAAACTAGCGCGCATAAAACTTGTAGTTCAAGGCATAGTCCACTATTCAAGTTGCTAGCTAGCGTAGCATGAAGTTTAACGTGAAAGTTCAACTTAACAGTCTCCACTACACACCGGTATATAAAATAATGTTCTGGAAGAAAAGTGTTGTGATGTGCCAATGCGACTTTGTGGGGGATTGTTGGAATTTGGTGAGTTTTGGGCTGTTGGCCCATTAGAAAAATTCTGAAATTCTCTTTGGCCCACTTGTGCATGGCAGCATATGGTTGTGCTAGTAGTGCTAAAGTTTAGTCCCACATTGCTAGTTGAAGGGTAGTTGGACCACCTTATATAGTAGAGTGTTGCACCACTCACTAAGGTGTGACAAGAAGAGTAGCTCTCGCGCACTCCTCCGACGCCGCCCGCCTCGCCTCGCCACGCCACGTCTCGCCTCGTCACGACGCGCGCGCCCCGCGGGTTGCGGGAATCTCGCCGAGCCGAGCTTTATTTTGCTGGTTGGAAAAACTAATTATGAGTCATTAACGGACGCGTTAATTACAGCCGTTTCCAGTTTTTTATAGACGTGGACTATTACCGACTCGGACGTGGGCTGAGTCCCACGATCTCCCTAACCTGCACTATATAAGCGTCTGCGCTAAACCTAATCGGTGAATCAATTCACAAACGCGCCTACCATTCAGAACCTTGCGCCGCTGTTTTCCCCATCCCGGCTTGGCGGCGCACCACGATCGACAAGAGGCCTCAAACCCCGCCTCGTGAACTCGTACGGTGAGGGGCGATCAGGTTTTTGGGGAGCGCTCAAGCGCGACTACTGGCAACCACGACGTCGTCCGACGACGAGTTTCCTAACGACGACTTCTTCCCGAACGTCACCAATCTCTTCGACAACCTCAACATGGGCGACGCTGCTGTGACCGCTGCGGCTGCTATTCAGCCTACACTGTACGTGATACTCAACTGTCTTTTCAGGATTATGCTAGAGTTCTCTTTTCTAGCGTTTGGTGTAGATGTGATAGCTTTATCTCCTATAGATGTAATTTGTTCATCTACTTTGTTGATCTGCATAATTGGTTTTAGTACTGTTTGTATGATCATGCTTTATCAATTTATTATTCGGATTAAATCATATGGATTATTGCTTATATTTCCAACACCAAGTATATAAACGACCCTTAATAGGCAGCTCGATTAGCCCAAGATGACCTATGGTCTCATTGAAGATAAATATATCGCTGACATCCCCCCACTACAGGAAGAAGTTACCGACGGCCGCCACGCCGCCGTTACCAACGCGTCCAAACGGGCTTGGGCGTAGCTATCGTCTGCACCAGCCCCGCCAAGCACCGTCATGCGATAATTGCCTCGGCGTATCCTATGCTACGCCGACGGCTACCCTCGGCGTAGCATACGCCGACGGCTGCCCTTGGCGTAGCTATTTTTTCTTTTACCTCATTAAATTTTGAAAAATCATAACTAAATCATTATAATTCAGAAAAATACAAATAATATATCAAAAATTTCAGAAAAATAAGACCTATATATCTACACTCAAATATTATACATTTGTACATAAAAATTAAGTGAAACATAAAATATTATATATAGTTTAAAATGGGCATAAAAAATTCAAAAACGATCGAAACAATGCGAAACCTTCGCGTGGTGTCATATTATATGACATAGTTACAAGGAAAAATATCAAACTTGGTATATTGATTATGTCTGAAAAAAACCTTCACAAAATGACATATCTCATTCGAGGTTTTTTGGCTTTCAGGTCAAATGACCAATGTTATGACTAGAATTGAGGCATAGTTTATGATAATGTGTCCATATTGTGCATACATGTGCATCATGGGATGGCGAACAATGTTGCAGGAGGAAGTTTTCCTTTTCGTCGCACCAAAAAGCCATTTTCCATTTTCCGAGCATAAAAAACGGACGGTTTTGTGAAGCAACCACCAAATGGCTAATTCAAAATGCTACCAACATATTTTACAAAAATACTAGACCACCTTATGTGGACAATGTCCCAACATGGGGATCTTAAACCTTTCCATCCACCCCTGGTGAAAAAGACAAATTCCTTCTAAATCGATAGGAAGTGGGTCAGATATGAACTACAGGTACATGATCCGATGCTCATGTTTTTTTACAAAAATCATTTTTAGGTTAACAATATGCTATTTTATCAAAGATCCAATGCAATTTTAGCGAGGCTCGGCCCCGAGCTAAGAATCTTCATGCCCGTCGTTCGACAAAGTTTGACGATAGTTTAGAACGGGCATAAAAAATTCAAAAACGATCGAAACAATGCGAAACCTTCGCGTGGTGTCATATTATGTGACATAGTTACAAGTAAAATATCAAACTTGGTATATTGATTATATCTCAAAAAACCCTTCACAAAATGACCTATCTCATTCGAGGTTTCGTGGCTTTCGGGTCAAATGACCAATGTTATGGCTAGAATCAAGGCATAGTTTGTGATAATATGCCCATATTGTGCATACACGTGCATCATGGGATGGCGAACAATGTTGCAGGAGAAAGTTTTCCTTTTCGTCGCATCAAAAAGCCCTTTCCTATTTTCCGAGCACAAAAAACGGACGGTTTTGTGAAGCAACCGCCAAATGGCTAATTCAAAATGCTACCACCACATTTTACAAAAATACTAGACCACCTTATATGTACAATGTCCCAACAGGGGGATCCAAAACCTTTCCGTCCACCTCTGGTAAAAAAGATAAATTCCTGCAGAATCGGCAGGAAGTGGGTCAGATATGAACTACAGATACATGATCCGATGCTCATGTTTTTAAAAAAAATCATTTTTAGGGTCGCAATATGCTATTTTATCAAAGATCCAATACAAGTTTTCCTTTTCATTGCACCAAAAGGCCATTTTTCATTTTCCGAGCGCAAAAAGGGCATTTTGTGAAGCAACCACCAAATAGCTTATTCAAAAATGTAGGGTTTGTGATTAGTTGATATGGATATCATATTTGGATTCCTCTCATTTTTCTGATCAATTGTGACATATTATTTGTCGAATTCCGATTTACGGATTTAAAGATATTAATTTTTTCCATATTAAATAGAAAAATATAAAAAAGTAAAATTATTTTGAGAATTCTCCTATCATGCCATCTTTTTACTTTTTCCTTAAAGATCCTAGCATTTTCGTAAGCTTCCTCTCTCCACTCATCTGGATTACTTAAATCGAGTAGTCTTTTCTCACCAGCAAGTCTAAAATCTTTATTCAACTCTTTCACTGCCCAATAAGCTTTGTGTTCTAATTCTAAAGGCAAGTGACAAGCTTTCCCATAGACCATTTTGTAAGGAGACATCCCCATAGGATTTTTATAAGCAGTTCTATAAGCCCACAAAGTGTCATTCAACTTTTTAGCCCAATTTTTCTAGACCTATTGACAGTCTTTTGCAAGACAGATTTAATTTCCCTATTGGAAAGTTCTACTTGCCCACTAGTTTGGGGGTGATAAGCTGAAGCTATTATGTGGTTTACATCATACTTAGCGAGAGTTTTTCTAAAACCCCCATGAATAAAATGGAAGCCTCCATCAGTCATGAGATATCTAGGTACACCGAACCTAGGAAAAATGACATCTTTGAGCATTTTCAAAGAGGTCTTACCATCAACACCGTCAGAGGTATGGCTTCTACCCACTTTGTAACATAGTCAACAACAAGAATATGAGTATACCCTTTTGAAGGAGGAAAAGGCCCCATAAAGTCAAATCCCCAACAATCAAAATGTTCAATAACAAGAGAATAATTCATAGGCATTTCATCGCGCCTAGAGATGTTACCTACTGCTGGCATTCATCACAGGATAAGATAAACTTCCTTGCATCTTTAAAAAGAGTGGGCCAATAAAATCCAGATTGTAAAACCTTCTGTGCAGTCCTATCCCCAGCATGATGTCCTCCATAAGCACTGCCATGACATTTTCTCAATATCACTTGTTGTTCAAATTCTGGAACACAACTTCTCATAATGCCATCTACTCCTTCCTTATATAGGTGTGAGTCATCCCAAAAGTAATGCCTTAGATCATAGAAGAATTTCCTTCTTTGCTGGGCTGTGAAGGTTGGAGGCAAATACTTGGAAACAATAAAGTTGGCATAATCAGCATACCAAGGATTCTCATGCGAACTTACCCTTATTGCAGCTATCTGCTCATTTGGAAAACTATCATTAACAGGCAAAGGGTCAAAAGAAATGTTTTCCAAACGAGATAAATTATCAGCAACAGGATTATCAACACCTTTCCTATCCACAATATGAAGATCAAACTCTTGCAAAAGCAACACCCACCTTATAAGCCTAGTCTTAGCGTCCTTCTTTGTCATAAGGTACTTAATAGCTGCATGGTCAGTATGAATAGTAACCTTAGAATCAACAATATAAGGTCTAAACTTATCACAAGCAAAGATTACAGCTAATAACTCTTCTTCAGTAGTAGCATAATTCCTTTGAGAAGCATCTAGAGTCTTGCTAGCATAATGAATAACATTCAGCTTCTTGTCAATACGTTGTCCAAGGACAGCACCCACAGCAAAGTCACTAGCATCACACATGATTTTAAAAGGTAAACTCCAATCAGGTGGTTAGACTATAGGAATAGTTGTTAAAGCTTTCTTCAAAGTTTCAAAAGCTTCCTTACAATCATCATCAAAAACAAAAGGTACATCTTTTTGAAGAATATTAGTAAGGGGCTTTGAAATTTTGGAGAAATCTTTAATAAATCTCCTATAGAAACCAGCATGACCAAGGATACTACGAATACCTTTGATATCTCTAGGACAAGGCATCTTCTCAATTGCTTCAATTTTGGCTCTGTCAACTTCAATGCATCTTTCAGAGATCTTATGTCCAAGAACAATTCCTTCATTGACCATGAAATGGCATTTCTCCTAGTTAAGAACAAGGTTGATTTCTTCGCATCTCTGCAAGACTTTATCAAGGTTGTGCAAACAGTTATCAAAAGAAATTCCATAGACAGAAAAATCGTTCATGAAAACCTCCACAATTTCTTCACAAAAACCATGAAAGATAGCAGACATACATCTCTAAAAGGTAGCAGGAGCATTACATAAACCAAAAGGAATACGCCTATAAGCATAAGTACCATAAGGACAATTGAAAGTGGTTTTCGCCTGGTCCTGTGCTTTCACAGCGATTTGAAAAAACCCAGAATAACCATCAAGAAAGCAAAAGTGAGTCTTTTTGGACAGCCTCTCAAGTATTTGATCAATAAAGGGCAAAGGATAATGATCTTTCTTAGTAACTTTATTAAACTTTCTAAAATCAATGCACATTCTATACCCAACCACTACTCTTTGGGGTATAAGCTCATTCTCCTCATTAGGCACAACAGTTATTCGCCCTTTCTTGGGAACACAATGAACAGGGCTAACCCATTGACTATCAGCAATAGGATAAATAATACCACCATCAAGGAGTATACCTCATTTCTTACCACATCCTTCATCTTAGGATTTAGACGGCGCTGGTGCTCAATAACTAGTTTTGCATCAGGCTCAATATTAATAGCATGCTGATCTATAGTGGGAGAAATTCCTTTTAAATCATCAAGAGTATAACCCATAGCTCCTCGGTGCTTCTTCAATACCTCCAATAGTCTTTCTTCTTCCTTCCCTGAAAGTTTAGAACTAATAATAACAGGATATATCTTCTTATCATCAAGATAAACATATTTAAGATCATCAGGTAAAGGTTTTAATTCGAAAACAGGATCTCCTTTGGGTGGTAGTGTGGTACCCAAATCTTCCACAGGTAAATTATGCTTAAGTAACTCAGGCTGGCGAAGGAAAACCTCATCAATCTCATCTCTTTTCTTCATAAAGGCATCACTTTCATGATCTTCCATGAACTGCTGCAAAGCATTGTTAGGAGCAAGAGAAATAGCAGACAGTTATTCAACCTTGAAATCCTCATCAGGTAATTCATTTTTATAAGGGGTTTTGGCAAATTTGGAAAAATTAAACTCGTAAGATTATCCAGCAAACTTAGTCAAAACTTTTTCCTTCCTACAATCTATGATAGCCCCACAAGTATTAAGGAAGGGTCTACCAAAGATGATAGGATAGGTTTTACTAGCTTCTTTACCAAGTACTAGAAAATCAGCAGGATATTTAATCTTACCACAAAGGACCTCCACATCTCTTATAATAACAATGGGGCAAACTTGCTCTCTATTGGCAAGGTGAATAACCACATCAATGTCTTCAAGCTCACAAGGACAAATCTCATGCATAATTTCCCTGTAAAGCTCATAAGGAATAGCACTAGAACTAGCACCAATATCACATAAACCATAGTAGCAATGATCACCAATTTTAACAGAGAGCACAGGAACACTAGCTTTTCTAGCCTTACTAGGATGAGAGATATTAGAAGCGTCTTCACGTAAGACAATATACTCATCCTCTATATTTCTAGTAACAAGATCTTTCACAATAGCTACCACAGGCTCGATATCAATAAGCTCATCGGATCCTACAGTTTTATTTGCGCTTTTACTAACCACATTAGCCAAAATAGAGTGCTCCCTTACCTTGGAGGTAAAAGGGATCTTCTCAACATAAGGTTCAGGAAAAATAGGATCAACAATACAAACCTCTACAATCGGTAGAACGTGGTAACAACGTCTTTATAAGGAGAATGGTACTTGTCCCACTCTTTCTTGGGAATCTCAATATAAGAGGCAAAAGCATTAAAACATTCCGCAAGAACTTGAGGATCAAGGCCAAACTTATTGCTAATATCATGGAAGTTATTAGTTCCCATAAAAGATTTAATGCACTCATAATCATAGTTTATACCTGACTTTCTTCCTTTGTCATTCTCCCAAGCCTCGGTATTATCTTGAATACGGTCTAAATGATCCCATTTAGCTTCTTCATTCATACTTGTGAACGATCTAGCATAGGAAGCATCTAATAAACCTTTATCATGAAGAGAAAATCTAGCATAAAAGTTATTGAGAATAATATTATTAGGGAGTTAATGAATAGGACATTTAAGCATTAGTAACTTTAATCTCCCCCAAGCTTGAGCTGTACTTTATCCATCAAGAGGACAAAAGTTATATATAAGACCTCTATCCTTTTGGACTTCACTTGGAGGATAAAATTTACAGTAAAAGAGAGATGATATCTCCTCCCATTCCATGGATTGTCCATTCTTCAGCAGCTTATACCATGCCTCAGCTCTCCCTTTCAAGGATATGGAGAGTAACTTCTTCTTCACCTATTTAGTTGTGATACCTGCACACTTAAACAACCCGCATAATTCATGGATATAAATCAAGTGATCACCGGGATGGACGGTTCCATCCCCAAAATAATAATTATCCATAACACGATTAACAATACTTGTAGGTATCTTAAAAGGATCTATCTCAATAGGTGGTGGTTCATCTAACACCATAGAAGTGGTAGTAGTTTTCCCAAACAGAAAACCAAGTGGGTTATTCATATTGGAAACTGTAGGGGTTCGTAGCATGGAAAACAAAAAATTTCTACCGCATACAAACAAACAAGCCAAGATCTATCTACTAGATTGTAGCAACGAGTCGATATAATAACTCACCCTCGAAGATTCCAAAGTGTTTAACGAGAGCAGATTCTCGTGGGTGATGTAGTCGTACTCTTCCCGATCTCAAGATCGCGTAGACGATCCTTCCGGCACAGTTCGCTCAATCGGTCACACGTTCGGTACTCGACGAAGACCTTCCTCTCCCTTGTTCCAGCAGGCAGCGGAGGTTGTAGCACTCTCCTCGCGATTCCGGCAGCACGACGGCGTGGTACCGGAAATAGAGGGGAGATCTTGCAGGGCTTCGCCTTAAGCCGGAGCGAGTATGGTGGACTATGAGAGAGCCTCGGTGATCTAGGGTTTAGACACACCAAGTAGAAGGGGCTAGGCCGGCGGCTAGGGAAACTAGAAGACCCAACTCAGCGGCTTGGGAGAAACCCTAGGCGGCGGCGGCTATGGTGGGCGGCGGCGGCTAGGGTTAGGGTTTGCGGGGTGTGGTGTTGTATCTTGGAGGGGCAGCACTGCCCCTCCTTATATAGGTGGAGGGGGTGCGCCAAGGGGAGGGGAGTCCCTCCCCAACTCGGTCTCCAAGTGGGCCGGCGGTGGAGGGAGGGAACTCCTCCCCAAGTAGGTTTCCTACTCTCCCTCCACCAAACAAAATATCCGTTTGACTTTTCAAATTGGCGTTGGACTTTTTCAAACTAGGATTTGATTTATCCCTTTATTTTGCTCAGAGATGACACCTAGTACATGATGCAATCATTCCAACTTGTTATGACACATTCATGTACCCTTCCCCTCCGGAGTGCCGGACATTCCGGAACCTTCTAGAACATTCCCGATGAAAACACCGGAACCATTCTCCAACCCCGAAACAGGACTTTCCTTATATGAATCTTATTCTCCAGACCATTCCGGATCTCCTCGTGATATCCCGGATCCCATCCGAGACTCCGAACAACATTCGGTCTCTTACTCATCATTCCATAACTACTCAACAACGTCGAATCCTTAAGTGTGTCTCCCTACGGTTCGTGAATTATGCGGACATGATCGAGACACTTCTCCGATCAATAACCAATAGAGGAATCTGGAAATTCATATGGATCCAACATATTTCAACGATTACTTTGCGATCGAATGAACCACTTACATACGATACCAATTTCCCTTTGTCTCACGATAGTTTACTTATCCGAGGTCATGATCGTCGGTATCTCTACATACCTAGTTCAACCTCACATCGATAAGTACTCTTTTCTCGTTCCCGTGATATGTGATCCCTTGTGAGCCAGTCACATGCTTGCAAGCTAATTGGATGACATTCCATCGAGAGGGCCCAGAGTATATCTATCTGTCATATGGATGGACAAATCCCACTCTTGATCCATGTGTCTCAACCAACACTTTCCGAATACTCAATGCCACCTTTATAGCCACCCAGTTACGGTGTGGTATTTGATGTCATGAAAGCATCCTTCCGGTGAAGGTGATATGCATGATCTCATGGTCGAAGGAATTAGGTTACTATGTATCAGAAAGCATATAGCAATTGAACTATTAAAATGACTTGATCTTAATGCTACACTTATCTATAGGAGTATGTCCATCATACCATTCTCCTAACGATATGATCTTGTTGTTAATAACATCTCAATGTTCATGATAGGGAAACCACAATCATTTATTAACCAACAAGCTAGTATTATAAAGAGGATTTACTAGGGACTCTAATTTAGTTTACAAATCACACAAGTATTAATGTTTCCTTGTTAATACTATTATAACATGAATGTAAACATTTATCATAAACACAAAGATATAATAATAACTATATTTATTATTGCCTCTAGGGCATATCTCCAACAGTCTCCCACTTGCACTAGAGTCAACTAATCTAGATTACATGGTAATATACCGAACACCCATGGCAGTTTGGTGCTGGTCATGTTTTGCCCTCGGGAGAGGTTTAGTCAACGGATCCGCCACATTCAGATCTGTGTGTACTTTGCAAATCTTTATGTCCCCATCTTGGACATGCTCTCGAATAGCGTGAAAACGTAGCTTGATGTGCTTCAGCTTCTTGTGTGACCTTGGTTCTTGCGCATTGGCTATGGCGCCCATGTTATCACAGTAGATAGACATTGGGTCCAGCGCACTAGGAACCACACCGAGCTCTGTAATGAACTCTTTTATCCATATCGCTTCTTGTGAAGCCTCCGAAGCAGCCATGTATTCCGATTCAGTTGAAGATCTCTCCACAACGCTTTGCTTTGCACTCCTCCAGCTAACTGCTGCACCATTCAAAGTAAATACGTATCCAGATTGTGATTTAGAATCATCTGGATCGGTTTTACAACTAGCATCGGTGTAACCATTAACAACGAGCTGTTCATCACCTCCATAAGAAAGAACCATATCCTTAGTTCTTCTCAAGTACTTAAGGATTTTTTTGACCGCTGTCCAATGATCCACTCCTGGATCACTTTGATATCTGCTAGTCAAACTAACAGCATATGCAATGTAGGTTCTAGTACATAGCATGGCATACATTAGAGATCCTATGGCTGAGGCATAGGGAGTTTTACTCATCCTTTCTCTATCTTCTGCCGTTGTCGGACTTTGAGTTTTACTAAAGGTCGTATTGGGAACATGGGCAAGAACCCTTTCTTGCTATCTTCCATTCCAAACCTCTTTAGAACTTTGTCCAAATATGTACTTTGTGACAATGATATTAGGCGTCTCGATCTATCTCTATAAATCTTTATGCCCAATATGTAAGCTGCTTCGCCAAGATCTTTCATTGAAAAACTATTATTCAAATATTCCTTGACACTATTAAGAAGGTCTACATCATTCCCAATCAACAATATTTCATCTACATATAGTATTAAGAATGCTACAGAGCTCCCACTCACTTTCTTGTAAATACAAGCTTCTCCATAAGTTTGTATAAAACCAAAACTTTTGATCACCTTATCAAAACGTTGATTCCAACTTCGGGATGCTTGCTTCAATCCATATATGGACCTTTGAAGTTTGCACACCTTGTTAGCATCTTTAGGATCGACAAAACATTTGGGTTGCATCATATACAACTCTTCATCAATGTCTCCATTGAGGAATGCTGTTTTGACATCCATCTGCCATATCTCATAATCATAATATGCAGCGATTGCTAACATAATTCTCACAGACTTTAGCTTCACTACAGGTGAGAAAGTCTCATCATAGTCAACTCCTTGAATTTGTCGAAACCCTTTTGCGACAAGTCGAGCTTTATAGACAGTAACATTGCCATCAGCATCTGTTTTCTTCTTGAAAATCCATTTGTTCTCGACAGCCTTCCGGCCATCTGGTAAGTCCACCAAAGTCTATACTTGGTTTTCGTACATGGATCCAATCTCGGATTTCATGGCTTCTTGCCATTTATTGGAATCTGGGCTCATCATTGCTTCCTCATATGTCGCAGGGTCATCGGTGTTGTCCACCAACATGACACTCATAACGGGATCATACCAATCAAGAGTGGTACGAGTTCTCGTTGACCTGCGAGGTTCTGTAGCAACTGCAACTGAAGTTTCATGATCATCATCATTAGCTTCCTCTCTTATTGGTGCAGGCACCACAGGAACTTCTTCCGGTGCTGCGCTACTCGCAATTTCGAGAGAAGGTTCGACAACCTCGTCGAGTTTTACTTTCCTTCCAGTCACTTCTTTCGAGAGAAATTCCTTCTCTAGAAAGGATCCATTCTTGGCAACGAATATTTTGCCTTCGGATCTATGATAGAAGGTATACCCAATAGTTTCCTTCGGGTATCCTATGAAGACGCATTTTTCCACTTTGGGTTCAAGCTTGTCCGGCTGTAACTTCTTTATATAGGCTTCACAACCCCAAACTTTAAGGAACGACAATTTAGGTTTCTTCCCAAACCATAATTCATACGGTGTCGTTTCAACGGATTTAGATGGTGCCCTATTTAAAGTGAATGCGGTTGTTTCTAATGCATAACCCCAAAATGATAGTGGTAAATCTGTAAGTGACATCATAGAACGAACCATATCTAAGAGAATTCGATTACGATGTTTGGACATACCATTACGCTGTGGTGTTCCCGGCGCTGTCAATTGTGAAAGTATTCCGCATTTCTTCAAATGCTCGCCAAACTCGTAACTTAGATATTCACCTCCACGATCAGAACGTAGAAATTTAATCTTCTTGTTACGTTGATTCTCCACCTCACTTTAAAATTCCTTAAACTTCTCGAAAGTTTCGGACTTATGTTTCATGAAATAGATATACCCATATCTACTCAAGTCATCCGTGAAGGTAAGAACATAACGATAACCACCGCGCGATGCTACACTCATTGGACCACACACACATTGGTATGTATGATTTCCAATAGGTCCGTAGCTCGCTCCATCATACCTGAAAATGGAGTCTTAGTCATTTTACCCATCAGACATGCTTCGCATCTTTCAAGTGATTCGAAATCAAGTGATTCAAGAAGTCCATCGGAATGGAGTTTCTTCATGCGCTTCACTCCAATGTGACCAAGACGACAGTGCCACATATAGGTCGAGTTATCGCTTGATTTCAAATGTTTAGCTTCAATGTTATTAATATGTGTATTTCCACTATCGAGATTCAATAAGAATAGACCATCTATCAAAGGTGCATGTGCATAAAACATATTACTCATATAAATCGAACAACCATTATTCTCGGACTTAAACAAGTAACCGTCTCGCAATAAACAAGATCCCGATATAATGTTCATGCTTAACGCAGGCACCAAATAACAATTATTTAAGTATAAAACTAATCCCGATGGTAGATGAAGAGGTAGCGTGCCGACCGCGATCACATCAACCTTTGATCCGTTTCCCACGCGCATCGTCACCTCGTTCTTCGCTAGCTTCGCTTATTCTGCAAAGACTGTTCGAGTTACAAATATGAGCAACCGAACCAGTATCGAATACCCAGGCACTACTACGAGTACTAGTGAGATACACATCAATAACATGTATATCGGATATACCTTTCTTCTTGATGTTGCCGTTCTTCAAATCCGCCAAGTACTTTGGGCAATTCCGCTTCCAGTGACCTTCTCCCTTGCAGTAAAAGCACTCTGTATCAGGCTTGGGTCCAGCCTTGGTCTTCTTCGTCGGTGTGGTAACTTTCTTACCACCCTTCTTGAAGTGTCCCTTTTGCTTAGACTTGCCTTTCTTGAATTTGGTGGTCTTATTGACCATCAACACTTGGTGCTCTTTCTTGATCTCCACTTCTGCAGATTTTAACATGGAGAAGAGTTCGCAATCGCTTGTTCATGCTTTGCATATTGTAGTTCATCACAAAGTTCTTGTAACTTGGTGGTAGTGATTGGAGGACCCGCTAAATCCCCAAAGCATTAGGAATCACTATACCCACGCGTTGAAGTTTGTTTATGCGTCTGCACATCTTAAGCACATGCTCACTGACGGAGCTGCCCTCTTCCATCTTGCAGTTAAAAAACTTTTCAGAAGCCTCATAGCTCTCAACTGCCGCGTGAGTCTCAAAGATCAATTTGAGTTCACGGACAATATCATGTGGGTCTGAATTCTCAAACCTTTTCTGAAGCTCCGATTCTAAACCATACAAGATAGCACACTGAACTGTGGAGTACTGAGTCTTCCGAGCGAGGTAAACATTCTTTACTTCATCGGTAGCAGAGCTGTGGGTCACCAATGTGCATCCAGCACATAGGTCAAATTACCAGCATTGAGGACAATCCTCAAATTGCGGAACCAATCCGCGAAGTTGCTTCCATTGTTTTTCAACTTTTCTTTCTCTAGGAACGCATTAAAATTAATGGTAGGGGCCGCCATTGATCTACAACATATTTGCAATAGTTTAGACTAAGTTTATGACAAATTGAGTTCTAATTAATAGTTAAATTAATCTAAGTGAACTCCCACTCAAAACAATATCCCTCACATTTTTTAGTGATTACACGAACCAAATCCACCACATCAAAACCGATCATCACGAGAGTTGATGTAGCTTCAATGGCGAACAATCAACATGTTCATCATATCTACTATATGATTCATGCTTTACCTTTCGGTGATCCATGTTCCGAGACCATGTCTGTACATGCTAGGCTCGTCAAGATCAAACCTTAGCTTCCGCATGAGCAAATCTGGCTTGCTCACGTTGTATACACTTGCGGAATCTAACACACCCGATCATCACGTGGTGCTTCAAAACAACAAGCTTTAGCAACGGTGCTTACTAAGGGTGAACACTTTAGAACTTGAAATTGATGTGCATGAGGGATCATCCTATAATGCTACCGTCGTTAACTAAGCAATACAAGATGCATAAAGGATTAACATCACATGCAATTCATAATATGTGATATGATATGGCCTTTCTTCTTTGTGCTTCCGATCTCCATCTTCAAGCACGAACATGATCTCCATCATCACCGGCATTGCATCAAGGTCAATGACGCTGCTCCATGGTTGTCGTCCACCAGCTTCAACTATTACAACTACTTTGAATAGACTCGCGGGTCTTAACAGAAATTAAATACAACCATATGGCTCCAGTCGGTTGCCAACTTACAATAAGGATCATTGCATACATCAAATATAATCACAATCATGGCCATATCACATCACAGCACACCCCTGCAAAACAAAGTTAGACGCCTCTACTTTCTTTGCATATTTTACGTGGTTTGGGGCTTTCAATAAGTGTCGATCTAACTTATGAACAAGAACCACAACGTTGATGTTTGAACTATCAAGTGCCCGTTGTAAATTGGATCTATACTATAATAGGAGAGATGACACCAAGAAAAGCCACTTATGCAATACAAGTTGCATGTTGAGCGTGGAGCAAGTCTCATGAGCGATGTCATGTAAGGTTAGCCCGGGCCGCTTCATCCCATCATACCGCAAGATGCAAAGTACACAAGAAGCAATTGATAATAAAAGCACCACCGCCCATAATGACCGTTGTGTTCTACTCGTGCAACAGATCTACATATAGACACGGCTCTGATACCACTGTAGGGGTTCGTAGCATGGAAAACAAAAAATTTCTACCGCATACAAACAAACAAGCCAAGATCTATCTACTAGATTGTAGCAACGAGTCGATAGAATAACTCACCCTCGAAGATTCCAAAGTGTTTAACGAGAGCAGATTCTCGTGGGTGATGTAGTCGTACTCTTCCCGATCTCAAGATCGCGTAGACGATCCTTCCGGCCATGCTCCGGCAGCGCTGGCAATCGGTCACACATCTGTACTGACGAAGACCTTCCTATCCCTAGTTCCAGGTAGCGGAGGTTGTAGCACTCTCTCGCGATTTCGCAAAGACGGCGTGGTACCGGAAGTAGAGGGGAGATCTCGCAGGGCTTCGCCTTAAGCCGGAGCGAGTATGGTGGACTATGAGAGAGCCTCGGTGATCTAGGGTATAGACACACCAAGTAGAAGGGGCTAGGCCGGCGGCTAGGGCAACTAGAAGCCCCAACTCGGTGGCTTGGGAGAAACCCTAGGCGGCGGCTATGGTGGGCGGTGGCTAGGGTTAGGGTTTGCGGGGTGTGGTGTTGTATCTTGGAGGGGCAGCCCTGCCCCTCCTTATATAGGTGAAGGGGGTGCGCCAAGGGGAGGGGAGTCCCTCCCCAACTCGGTCTCCAAGTGGGCCGGCGGTGGAGTGAGGGAACTCCTCCCCAAGTAGGTTTCCTACTCTCCCTCCACCAACAAAATAGCCGTTTGACTTTTCAAATTGGCGTTTGACTTTTTCAAACTAGGATTTGATTTATCTCTTTATTTTGTTCAGCGATGACACCTAGTACATGATGCAATCATTCCAACTTGTTATGACACATTCATGTACCCTTCCCCTCCGGAGTGCCAGACATTCCGGAACCTTCTAGAACATTCCCGATGAAAACACTGGAACCATTCTCCAACCCCGAAACAGGACTTTCCTTATATGAATCTTATTCTCGACCATTCCGGATCTCCTCGTGATATCCCGGATCCCATCCGAGACTCCGAACAACATTTGGTCTCTTACTCATCATTCCATAACTACTCAACAACGTCGAATCCTTAAGTGTGTCTCCCTACGGTTCGTGAATTATGCGGACATGATCGAGACACTTCTCCGATCAATAACCAATAGAGGAATCTAGAAATTCATACGGCTCCCACATATTTCAACGATTACTTTGCGATCGAATGAACCACTTACATACGATACCAATTTCCCTTTGTCTCACGATAGTTTACTTATCCGAGGTCATGATCGTCGGTATCTCTGCATACCTAGTTCAACCTCACATCGATAAGTACTCTTTTCTCGTTCCCGTGATATGTGATCCCTTGTGAGCCAGTCACATGCTTGCAAGCTAATTGGATGACATTCCACCGAGAGGGCCCAGAGTATATCTATCCATCATATGGATGGACAAATCCCACTCTTGATCCATGTGTCTCAACCAACACTTTCCGAACACTCAATGCCACCTTTATAGCCACCCAGTTACGGTGTGGTATTTGATGTCATCAAAGCATCCTTCCGGTGAAGGTGATATGCATGATCTCATGGTCGAAGGAATTAGGTTACTATGTATCAGAAAGCATATAGCAATTGAACTATTAAAATGACTTGATCTTTATGCTACGCTTATCTATAGGAGTATGTCCATCATACCATTCTCCTAACGATATGATCTTGTTGTTAATAACATCTCAATGTTCATGAGAGGGAAACCACAATCATTTATTAACCAACAAGCTAGTATTATAAAGAGGCTTTACTAGGGACTCTAATTTAGTTTACAAATCACACAAGTAATAATGTTTCCTTGTTAATACTATTATAACATGAATGTAAACATTTATCATAAACACAAAGATATAATAATAACTATATTTATTATTGCCTCTAGGGCATATCTCCAACAGAAATAAAGTAACAAGCAGTAACAAAAGCAATACTCACAGTGAGAGTTTTCCTTACCAGTTCCACTCTTCAATAGCGCTTCACTCCCTGGCAACGGCCCCACAAGTATAGGGGGTGCATCGTAGTACTTCCGATAAATAGGAGTGTCGATCCCAATGAGGAGCAGAAGGTGTTGTATAGTGGTATGGAGCAGGAAATCCTTGTGAATACTTAGCAAACGGATTTTTAGTGGTTTTCTGACAAGGCAACAAAACAAAGAGCAAGTAACAGAAATAACAAACAAACGGAGCAAATGGCCCAATCCTTTCTTAGCAAAGGACAAGATGGTGGAAATACTTATAAGGACCAAACGTTCTCGAGGACACATGGGAATTCTGTCAAGTGCTTTCGCTTCAAATAGCTGAATACTCTTCTCTGGTGTTTGTAAGTGTTGTGTGGGTGAGCCTGCGCTAACATACCGCCCTTCCTAGGACTAATACATACTTGTGATTAAACCCCCTGCAAACATCCGTAACTATAGGAAAATAATTAAGATATAAATCTAACCAAAGCCTTAAACTCTGAGATCCTACACTCCCTTGTGCAAAGGTGTCCTAACGGGGGTCCAGGTTTCTGTCACTCCGGCAACCCCACAATTAGTAGCCAAATACACAATGCATCCACCTAGGCCCATAAATGGTGAAGTGTCATGTAGTCGACGTTCACATGACACCACTAGAAGAATAGCACCACAACTTAAATACTAAACCATTGAATAATGACTCATCACAGATTCACTACTAACAACATGACTTCTCCCATGTCCTCAAGAACTAAATGAACTACTCACAAGACATCATATGGATCAAGATCAAAGATGATATGATAATGGATAATAATCTGAACATAAACAATAATCCAATGGTTCCACTCACAAGCATCAACTACAATAGTAATCAACACCGGGAAAGTTTCCCCTAATGAACTAAGAAATATCCAACACAATTGTTACAGCGGGACGGAGTGGTGATGATGGTGTTGGTGGAGATGATGGTGTGGATGATGATGATGATCCCGATGAAGCCTAGCTTGATGACGGTGTTGATGGCGATGGTCTCCCCTCTCCGGGAAGGAATTCCCCTGGCAGAAATATGTCTGCTAGAGAGATCTTTCTCCCTCGATGTTTTCCGCCTCCCAGAGGCGGCGGAAGTCTATCTGTGGTCGCCCCTAGTGTTAGGGTTCCGTAGGGAAGATATAGGCGAAGGGGCAGAGTCAGAGGCCGAGCAGGTGGGCCAAACCCACCCTAGGCGCGGGGTTAGGTGGGCACGCGCCTAGGGGGTGTGGGGCCCCTGAGGCCCCCCTTCGCTCCTCCTTCTGGCTTCCTTCGTCTTCTGGTAAAATAATATGTTTCCATATTTTTCTGATCTTCGTGAAATTGCACCGAAACGCCGTCTTTTCCACCAGAATCCAGACTCCGGCAGTCCATCCTCCAGGAATCATCCAACATGCATAAACAAATGAAAAATCCATAAGTAATACCTTATAATAAGACAAATATTAATGAATAGAGGTAAATTATGATATAGAATGGTGATGCAAATTGGGCGTATCAATGCTATATAGTTTCAAGGCAGAGGTGGAGAAGAGGTCACCTGGCAGTGTTGTGGAGATAGATACCGAGGTTGCACCTAATGGCAAGGTATTTTTCTCCAAATTTTGTATGGCTTTAAAGCCTTGCATCGATGGCTTCAAAGCAGGGTGTTGGCCATATTTAAGCATAGACTCATATCTTTTACTGGAAAGTTGAATGGTCAATTGGCAGCATGCAATGCTCAAGATGGACACGACTGGATGTTTCCTGTTGCTATTGGCATGTTTGAATCAGAGACAGAGGCTTCATGAACATGTCTCATGATGTAGTTGAAAAGATGCATTGGGCCAGTGACACCTTTGGCTATACACACAGATGCTTGTAAAGGGCTAGAAAATGCTGTCAAGAATGTATTTCCACATGATGGGCAGAGGAAGTGCTTCGGCCATATGTGGATAAATGTGATCAAGAGACATAGAGGAGAAGATTTTGGGCGACTGTGGCCAGCAACAAGATCTTACTCTAAATAGACACATGCTTATCACCTTGGCAATGTTATTGCAACAGATCCTGAGTTTGAGAATTGGCAGAAAGCATACCATTCTCTTTTGTGGTACAGTTCAGGATTTAATACGGCCATCAAGTGTGATCATATCAACAACTATCCGCGTAAAGTTTTAACAACAAGGAGAAGGATTTGAAAGACTTGCCTATGCATGACATGGTTGAACAAATCAGGATCATGATCATGTGGTTGTGGGAATTGAGAAGAAGAATTGGTAATGTTCTGTAAGGGGATAAGATTCTAGTAGTGGTACAACAGGTGGTTAACAGGAGCAGAAATCTTACACATTTGGCAGTTGAGAAATCTTCATTGTGTGGCACTGAAGTGAGAATACCAAGACTAGGAGGAGGCATGCGGTTAACACTGAACTACATGAATGCACTTGCCTCGAGTGGAAACACGCTGGAAAACCATGTGAGCATGGCATACTCTTCTTGTCGTCCAAGCCGAAGGTAAACATGCACCCTTATCTGCATTAATATTATTTAGTAGCAAGGTTCAAGGCTGCGTATGCAACTCCAATACCCTTACTTATAGATCAGTCTTAGTGGCCTAAAGTGTATTTTGAATTTTTTATGTGTACCCCCCTTGCCAAAAGAAAGTCCGGCAGGCCTAGAATGAGCAGATTCAAGGCCTGGTTTGAGAAAGGTAGGAATAGTAAGAAGGGAAAAAGATGATAAACCAAAACGGCCTTAGAAAGGAAACCAAAATATATGCAAGTTGTGTGAGTAACTTGGTCGCCGAGTTGGATCTGCCAAATGCCGTTACACTCTAGAAAAGCCAAAGTAAGTTCAAGTTTTTGATGATTTATTTAAAATTTTGCTGCATTTGCTACTATGTTTTCATACTCTATTTTCTTTTTTCGGAAGAAAGCGTGGAAATTAGCCCTCTGTTTTTGAACCCCTTTTAGTTGAAAATTGCTAGCCAACAAAAAAGTCTAGACTAAATGGCCATAGAAGACACGGAAGTGTACAAGAACTAGATGATGTGGTGCCATCTAATTTAGTTTTGGATGATGCGGTGCCATCTAAAGCCATTTTGGATGTTGTGGTACCATCTGAAGCTGTTTTGGATGATATGGTGCCATATGAAGCTGTTCTAGATGATGTGGTGCCATCTGAAGTTTTTTTGAATGTTGTGGTGCAAACTGAAGTTGTCCTGGATGTTGTGGTGCAAACTGAAGCTGTTCTGGATGCTACGGTGCAAACTGAAGTTGTTCTAGTTGCTACGGTGCAAACTGGATCCATTTTGCAAACTGAAGATGTTCTGCATAAGCCGAAGCCAGCTCTAGGACGTGGTGTGTGGTGGCCTAGTCCTATTGACGCGAAGAAAACCAAGAGCCTGAGGGTTTGGTGTGGTGTTCCAGAACAATCAAGTGGTAAGAAGAGAAAATCGAGGGCAATGAAAACTCTTATGTGAATGATTGCTATTTGTATGCACTATGTGTGCTATAACTTGTGTGATAATTGTAAACATGTATGCACTATGTGTGCTATAACTTGTGTGATGAACCCTTCCTAGGCCATGCCGGAAGGGTAACCTTGCTAACGTCATCAATCACGTACCTGTCAAAGCCAAAGGATGTCGGCAAAGGGCAAATAAAAATAGAAGAAGAGAGGTCAGTACTGAGGCCAGTACATAGCGAGTCTTATAATTCGGCGGCTCTCGTCTACATGGGTATGGCTCAGCGGCAGCAAAACTTGCACTATCTAACTTATAGAGACATGCGCCAACTTCTGCTATTATAGCGAGGTAAGAGAGCGCTATACGATAACTATGATATAACATCAAACATAACCAATCCGAAGATTCCCCCCTCGAAGACCGGTCGAGGAAGTCCTCCTGCGCAACACACACGTTGCAATTTTAATTATCCAATTGTTTAGTAGGTAAGGATAATTACTAGCCAAATTATTAGAGGCAAAGCATTAGTGGCGTTGTCTATGATCATGATATCGTACTCCTGAGGCATCCATAATCGTGGACGCACGGCTTCTCGAAAAGATTTACACTATAGGGGTGCACTACTGTATCCAAACGCATGTTCAACCCTTCAGGCAACATATTACGTGTGCCTTCGGAATCTCATAACAAGAATTTTCCGATAACTACACGCGTATCCAGAGGCATCACATACTGTGTGGAACCAACCAAGAGGTGCGACGATTCTCAAGGAAACACTAGGGTAAAACGGGGCTCTACTCCCGGGCCATAATGGGTTCTAGTCCTAGTTCCGCACCGAGACTGCGAATTCGGGACTAGAGACCCATATCTCTAACCCCGGTTTGCTACGAACCGTGACTAGAGGCCACCACGTGGCAGCAGCAATGCGGCGGGGGCTGTAGGACCTCTAGTCCCGGGCCTTAACACCCCCGAGACTAAAGCTTTTCCTGTCGCGGCAGAGATTTGTGTGTTTATCTACCGCGACACGATTTTGTGTTTTTCTTTTCATTTCGTTTTTTCCATTTCGTTGCCTTTTCAATTTGTATTTCATTATAATTTCAAACATGTTTCCGTACACATATTTTACGCTACTACATACACAATACACGTTGATGCATATATAATTAATATTTGATCTCTTGTGAGCATACATATACAATTTGATATATACAACTATTTAATTACATGGAGATCACTAAATCATATTGAGTTCCTCGTTCTCCTTATAATATTCTCCCCTTTTATCAATGACCTCCTTCATCAGATATATATATATATACAACTATTTTACTACGCAGGCAACAGGGGCAACACATGCCGACAAGGGGAGATGCAACCCTGCGCACCCCCTCTGGTACGCCTCGGTAAAGAAAGGCTGGTCCGGCCCCTTTGGTGCAAAAGCATGACAGACGACCTCAGTGGTGGCGGTCTTTGCCTTTGTCGTTTTGGTGCAAGGGAGAGGGCCGGCGGCGCCGCATAGGGACAAGCGACAACGACGGAGTCTGCTTTATAGAAGGATGGAGAATCCCCCGACGATCAAGACTAAGTCCACGCAAAGTAGCCTTGTAGACCGGGACCTCGAGGGGCGGCAATGTGGCGACCCTTCCCGCCCATGAATCGGTGGAAGAGACTCAGCGTCTCTATATAAGTAGACCATCTACTACCTTGCAACAGGTTGATCCTAGAGATCAAAACCCTAGACATTCATCCACCATTGTACACTTGTGAAGCACGCGAGCAATACAACAAAGCAGGAGTAGGGACTTTACCTCCTCACGAGTGTCCCGAACCTAGGTAAAAAAAAACCGTGTCCACTCTCTGTCATGCTCTTGCTCCACTATCGCCGCCATCACCGAGTGTACTTGGAATAAGTGTTCAACCCCCTCACGAACTAGGGGCTTGTAGGATCCCTTATTCCTTCACGGGACACTTTCTTCGACATTGAGCTATTGGAATCTGAACCACTCTTTAATTAGCGCAACACTATTTTTTTATGATGATCCTTAGGTGGTTAATATGAAGTAATGCTCCTTGTGTAACATGAGTACGTGGTGGTTAACTGCACTCAAAAAACTAAATGGTGTATTGTTCAATTGATTTTGAGAAGGCATATGATAAATTTAATTGTTCTTTTCTACAGCAAACACTCCGTATGAAAGATTTTTCAGAAGAGTGGTGTGCTCTTATACAGTCTTTTGTGTCTGATGGAAGTGTTGCCATAAATGTCAACAATGACACAGGTAAATACCAAAAGAGGGTTGCGACAAGGGGATCCACTATCGCCTATACTATTTAATATAGTGGCAGATATGCTGGCTATCCTTATTGAGAGAGCAAAGGCTGATGGCCAAATTGAAGGATTGGTTCCAGATCTTGTTGATGGTGGACTATCTATTCTTCAATACGCCGATGATGCAATACTATTTATGGAATATGATCTGGAGAAAGCCAAAAATCTGAAATTAATACTATCAGTATTTGAGTAGCTCTCTAGATTGAAAATAAACTTCCATAAGAGTGACTTGTATTGTTTTGCCGAGGCTAAAAACGAGGCCCACCTATATGCCGATCTCTTTGGCTGCGGTCAGGGAAATTTTCCAATCAATTATCTGGGAATACCGATACATTATCGGCGTCTCATAATTGCTGAATGAAAACTCATCGAGGAAATACTTTAGAAATGTCTTAGCTGGAAAGGTAAATTGCTATCCCTCGGTGGAAGACTGGTACTCAATAATTCAGTACTCACCAACATGGTACTGTATATGATCTCATTCTTCCAGTTATCAAAAGGTGTCTTGTCAAAAGTGGACTATTTTCTCTCAAGATTCTTTTGGCAGGGGGATAGTAAGAAAAAGAAATATCGACTGGCCAAATGGAATGTCGTTTGCCGACACATAGAATACGGTGGATTGGGCATACATGATTTAGAAGTCAAAAACACCGCATTACTTGGTAAATGGTTATTCAAACTTCTTACCAAAGAAGGGGTCTGGCAAACCATTCTATGGAGGAAATATGTTGGCTCAAAAACGGTGTCTAAACTGGTTTGGAAACCAGGTGATTCACACTTTTGGGCTGGGCTAATGGCTTCCAAAAAGCATTTCTTCCGGTTTGGCAATTTTAATATTAGGGATGGTTCACAGATTAGGTTCTGGGAAGATAAATGGCTTGGTCAAACTTCTCTTCGTGAACAATATCCAGCTCTATATTCGATCGTTAGGCACAAAGGGGATACTATCTCGCTGAGGTAATAGAAACCAATCCTCCTAATGTGTCTTTCAGAAGAAGTCTCTTAGGTCCTAGACTGGTGTCTTGGAATAATTTTTTAGTAAGATTATCCAGGATACAGCTATCTGAGGGCATGGACGAATTCAAAAAGAAATTACTACATAGTGGTAAATTTTCTGTTGATTCATTTTATAGAGCTTTGATCTAACCTAATATTCCAGTCGATGACAATAGTAAAATTTGGAAGATGAGGATACCCCTTAAAACGAAGATATTCGCTTGGTATCTCCGTAAAGGGGTGATTCTCACAAAAGATAATCTTGTTAGGAGGAATTGGCATGGTAGCACTAAATGCGTATTTTGTCACCATAATAAGACAATACACCATTTATTCTTTCATTGTAAATTTGCTCGTGCTATATGGTCAATCATCCAAATAGCCTCTGGTTTTTATCTCCTCCTCGATCGGTAGTCAATGTATTTGGCAACTGGATGAATAAGATTGAGGATAAATATGGGACTTTATTTAGGGTGGGAGCGCTTGCTATTATTTGGTCGCTTTGGCTATGTAGAAATGACAAGATTTTTAATAACGTTATATCTTCTCCCTTGCAGGTTATCTATCGATCCGATCATGGACTTCTCTATAACGTATGGAGTTTCGCGACTTGTTTGCGGAGGGCTGTAGTTGGTTGGAGGATACGGCGTGGGATATCTTCTCCCGGCATGGATGACAGCAAGCGCTGTGGATAGATCTTCCTTAGCTAGTTTGGAGAACTGTGTTTTGATTTACATTATTTTGTAATTCTGTTTTTTATTGCTTTAATACGAGACTGTGTGATCGATCGGCTATGTGCATACTACCTATGCAGAGGCGGGGTGTAAACTTACTGTTAAGTAATAAAACGGCTCATTTAAAAAAAAAAAAGGTAAGTGGGCTTCTTCGAGGATGTAACACTGATGATCACAAGGGCTAGCTACCTTCACGTTAGAACGTACTTTCAATTATCATATATTAGTTAATAAATAATAACTACTCCAGTTTTGGCCTCATCAAAGGCTGCTACGATTGGAATCTGAACCACTTTTTAATCATCTCAACTTGATTTTTTTTAAAAGATTGTTAGATGGGCAATATGAAAATCGACTGATTTTTTTTAAAAGATTTTAGATGAGCAATATGAATATTGCTTCATTATAGACCTTTTCCTACATCACTGCAGGTTATCTCTTTGCAGGTTCTAGCTGGCATCTTGCCCACTCTTGCTGCTCCTAGGTGTTCATCATGCAAGGCTCGAAAGGCATGTGGCCGATCTTTTAAGATTGGTGAAGAAGTTTGCAGCATTATAGCAAAGCTCCGAGGTGGAGCAAAATAAATAAAGCAGAGGCAGTGTTCCTGGACAGGTTTAGGAACACAAACCAGGAGACCATTCGACATCCTCGAGCTTACATTGTACAGGCTACAGATTACAGCTTACAGCTTAGACAGCTACTACGCGTCCATCAGCTCGCCACAACGAAATCTCCTCCATGATGCCTTTGAAGACCTCTTCCGCCGAGTGCTTCACATGGTCAAAGACCCTAGAGTTACTCTCCTTCCAAATCATCCAGTGGACAAGGATCACGATCGTATCGAAATCACGCCTAAGGGCCTTGGGCACCCTCTCTTCCTAACAAGCACCCACCAATCCTCCGTGCTAGCAAAGGTGGAATCCGGCAGCCGTCCACTGTTTGATGCACAGCCAAAGCCATGTGTGCTGAAGCTGCACTGGACGTGTCCATGCAAGGTTGATGTTGACAATACAACTAAACTACTACTACTGGCTCATGCACGTATTAGTGCATTATTTGTGGCGGCTAATCAACTTAATTTAAGAAAACAGGTGCGTCAGGTTTAGTGGCATGATTGTTTCGGAGAAAATAAGATTCTCATTAACATGACCCATTAGGTTGAAAGCCCTTGGGCACCAATTGGAGTGTAGAATATTGTTTAGGTTGGAGTCTTGATCCGTGAGAGAAGTTGGAACTAGTCCTTGGCATGTTAGCTCTGCTGCGGCTATATAAGCCGAGCAATACTACAATGAGTATAGCACCCAACACGTACGTACAGTACTGTTCTCTCTCTACTCATATTTGGGTTGTAGCTAGTAGTATACTCTGCAAGCTATGGCAAGCATTGGCGTGGACGCATCCTTGCCTCGATGGGGTAGCTGCTCTCTCCAAGGCCTCAACATTGAGGTCAGGACGGGGCTGGACAAGGACAAAGACGCTTTCCCCGGCTGCTGCGGCGGCGGCAGCGTTATAATCCCTCCGCATTTCTGGGGAGATGCTCCGGTGTCGTCCGAGCTTGGGTTCCCCGTGTACCCGGGCTACTCGGAGGCGAGGGCCTTGATCGGCCAGGGAGCCACGGCGGATCTGAGAAGGCTGTCACGCCAGGCCCAAGACATGGTGGCGGAGATGTTCGCTAGCATCGGCAAGGATGATGATCAGGAAGCGGGGAGGCGGCGGCCCAGGGTGGTGCAGCTGCGGCTATCGCCGGAGCTCGCGCTGTGGAAAAATACCCAACACGCAATCGGCAACGTGCTTCCCCCTAAGGGCAAGGGGCTGAGGCAAGCCTCATCGCAGGTGCTCGCCCAGATAGGCGCCACCGACTGGCCCGAGGCCATCACCACCAACAATGCCCTTTTCGGCGGCTGCACGGCGGACATGCTCATTGGCGCCGCCGACGTGCACACCATGTTCTCCAACTATGTGACCGACATGGCCGTTTACTACGAGTACGGGTACAACCACGTGTTCCCCCACCTCAACGGGCTGGTGCGGGATGGGCTCGCCGACGCCCACGCGCTGGGCACCCCTTGCGGTCGGGAGCGCCGTGAGGCCGTCACCGTTGGTATCCCCTACATCCAGGGCAAGATCGCAATGGAGGTGGCGGACAAGACACGTCTCAAGTACCGCTCAGCGCGGATGGATCGTTGTGCTGCCCTGGTCATGTACCTGTTTGACTGCAGCGTGCTCGGCATTGGGGCCGAGGCCACGGCCCGGGGCTTCGACGCCGGCGCCGTCATGAGCGACCTCGTCTTGAGCGTGAACAGCCACGACGTCCTCGACGTGGGCTCCGACCTGGTCAACTCCGAGATAATGAACTCATTCCTCAATGTGGCCGACATCGCCGCCTCGGGGGTCGTGAGCGAGCCAGCGCTCCGGGCCATCTACGACGCATACGCCGCCACGGGCGCATGGATGTTCACCCAGAGGTGGCACGAGCCCTCAGCCCGGATGGTCGCCAATGAATACATCTGGCACATCGCCAACGACCGGCACATGCTCTTCCGCCGCGCCCTTCTAGGATGGCCCATGGCCCGCAAGTCGCCGGCATCGCCCCAGCGCGAGGCCGACTTCGACGAGGTCTTCGACGCCGACTTCTGCACCACCGGCTTCAGCAGGCCCCTTAACCCCGAATACGCCTGTGATGGCGAGGAAACCTGCAACCACGTGCGCCGGTTCCTCGGCCACCAAGACGAAGACCTGCTCGGCACCCTCTGGTGGTCCCTCGTCACAGGCCCGCTTGAGTACATCCGGCAGGGAGAGGTGGACGAGCAGCACGAGGAGCACCTCGCCGAATCCTCGCGCATGCAAATTGCCCAGCTCTTGTCCAAGGGTCTCGTTCTCCAAATTGCCTGGCTCCTCGCCCATGCCAGCCACCACGCCTGGCAGGTCAACTACATGTACGAGGCCGCCATGTTTGGCAGCATCCTGGACGGGGGCGCGTTGATAGGCAAGCTAGACCGTGAAGAGGAGGGCTCGGCCTCGGCTAGCTAGCTAGCTGATCCAGGCGCATCAGAGGTATTTCATGTCTCAGTCGTCCTGCCCAACGTTGATCCTGTTGTCTGCATGCTATCTTAAACCCTGCTATCGATCGTCCTGCAGGTGCTGCTGTGCACGTGCTATCTTGCTTTTGCACTGTCGTCGGCATGGAGTGCAGATCAGATCCGCCAAGCTGTTCATGTCTTCCTTTTCACGTCCATGTATTTTCTTTCTTTAGGTGTTTTTCTTTTTTTTTTCCCATGTAACCGCGCGTCTCTACTCAATACCCTCATTTTCTCTGTAATCCATCGTATGTCCCCTTTGTTTCTGGAACACTTCTGCTTCAGTGCTTTTCCCTATCCAAATTGAAACACAGCAACAACGGCTAAGAACGCTCTGTACCCCCTTCATAATTAAGGGCATGATTTTTTTTAGAAATGGACGTATTTATTAACATAAAATATTTAATGTTTACATTCGATCTCTGCATAACTAAGATGCACACAGCCACACGAACGATAGAACAAGAGAATAAAAAGGAAGACAAGCATTACAAAAAAAAGCACTATCGAAATAATTGTCTTCAATCTAAGGTAGATCAATCCTCGAATCATGCGGCTATCCATATCAGGAGAAAAAATATCCTTCGCCATGCCCTTCGATCGCGTACATCTCTACACAAATAAGTCGTGAAACTCCATGCGTTGAAGAATAGTCTATATTCGAAGGATAGCTGTGGCTCGATAAATAACCTGCAGAGGAGAAGACACAATGTTATTAAAAATCTTATCATTTCTACAAAGCCATAGCGACCATATAATGGCAAGCCCTCCCACCCTAAACAAAGTTCTGCACTTATCAACAATTCCATGCAGCCAATTATCAATTACATTGGTTACTGAACATGGAGGAGATAAACCAGAAGCTATTTGGATGAATGACCATATAGAGCAAGCAAATTTGTAATGAAAGAATAAATGACGAATTGTCTCATCGTGATGATAAAAAATGCATTGTGTACTTCGATGCCAATTCCTTTTTGCAAGATTATCTTTTGTTAGAATTACACCCTTACGTAGATATCATGCAAATATCTTCGTCTTAAGGGGTATTTTCATTTTCGAAATTTTACTATTATCATCGACCGGGATATCAGGTTGAACCAATGCTCTATATAGTGAGCCAACATAAAATTTACCACTTATTAGTAATTTCCATTTTAACACGTCAACACCGTCCGACAATTGTATCGTGGATAATCGTAATAGTAGATTGTTTCAGGATACCAGCCGAGGACCAATGAGACTTCTTCTGAAAGACACATTGGGAGGATTTTCTTCTATCGCTATGGAAATCGCATCCCCTTTGAGTCTGACAATCGAATATAGAGCTGGATATTATTCGCGAAGAGTAGTTTGGCCAAGCCAATTATCTTCCAAAACCTAATATGTGATCCATCGTTAATCTCGAAAGCACCAAAACGAAAGAAATGTTTTTTGGTGTCCATAAGATCTGCCCAAAAATGTGAATCACCGGGTTTCCAAACCACTTCAGACACAACTTTGGACCCAATATATTTCCTCCATAACATGGGTTACCAAACACCATCTTCTATAAGTAGTTTAAAAGCCATTTGCCCAGAAGCGCAATGTTTTTGACTTGCAAATCATGTATGCTCAGTGCACCATACTCTTTCGGGCAGCAAACCACATTCCATCTGACCAATCGATACTTATTTTTCTCACTATCCCCTTGCCAAAAGAATCTTGAACGGAAATAATCCACTTTGTTCAAGACACCTTTTGCTTATTGGAAAAACAAGATCATATACAATACCATATTAGTAAGTACTGAATTTATGAGTACTAGTCTTTCACCAAGAGATAACAATTTGCCTTTCCAACTATTAAGATGTTTTTGTAGTCTTTCCTCAACAAGTTTTCATTCAGCAATTCTGAGACGCCGATAATGAATCGGTATTCCCAAATAGTTGATTGGAAATTGCCCCTGACCACAGCCGAAAAGTTCAGCATATAGATGGGCCTTGTTTTGGGCCTCGCCAAAACAATACAAATCACTCTTATGGAAGTTAATTTTAAGTCCAGTTAAGTGCTCGAAAGCTAATAATATTAATTTCAGGTGTTTAGCCTTCTCCAGATCATGCTCCATAAAAAGGATTGTGTCATCAGCGTATTGAAGAATAGAGAGACCACTATCAATAAGATGTGGAACTAATCCTTCAATTTGCCCATCATCATTTGCTCTCTCAATAAGGATAGCCAACATATCAGTCACTATATTAAATAGTAAAGGCGATAATGGATCCCCTTGTCTCAGTCCTTTCTTGGTCTGGACGTATTTGCCAGTATCTTTATTTACGTTAATGGCAACACTACCTCCAGCCACAAACGACTGAATGCGAGTGCGCCACTCCTCAGGAAAACCTTTTATGCGGAGTGTTTGCTGGAGAAAATACCAATTAACTTTGCTGTATGCCTTCTCAAAGTCAATTTTGAACAATACACCATTTAATTTTTTGAGTGTAGTTCATGGATCGTTTTATGGAGAATTACAACACCATCTAGGATATTTCTTTCTTGCATGAACGTTGTTTGAGACGGGCTAAAAACATGGTCAGCAACTGAGTTTAGTCTAATCATGACAACTTTAGTAAAAATCTTAAAGCTAATGTTAAGCAAGCAGATTAGGCGATACTGTTGTATAAATTCTGCATTGTTAACCTTAGGCAGTAAAATTATATTGCCAAAGTTTAGTCTAAACAGATCTAACTGACCGACTTATAAAAACCCAAACAAATGCATCAGGTCCTCCTTGATAACGTCCCAGAGTTTTGGTAAAATTCCGCTGGGAAGCCATCAGGCCCTGGCGCTTTGTTATGTTCCATTTGAAAAACATCTTTCTTAACCTTTTCCTCGGTATATGAGGCAGTTAGAAAACTGCTTTCTTCATCAGAAACCTGGGAGATATCAGCCGTTTGAGACTCGTCCAGAAAGAATGAATTTTCCGCTGGGGCCCCAAACAAGGATTTATAATAAGTTGTAATATATGACTTCAGTTGCTCCTGTCCCTAAATCATACCTTCATCCTAGATCAGAGAATGAATAAGTTTCTTCTTATGCTTGCCATTGGCAACAACATGGAAGTACCATGTATTCGCATCTCCTTCCAGAATAAATTTTGTTTTAGAGCGTTCGTACCATTTGAGTTCCTCTTCATGCAGGAGTCGGGCTATCTCTGCATTCTATTAGCTTTTAAGCTCAATTTCTTGTGCAGTTAACGTCCTGACCTCCCTAGAAGCCTCTAAGTCATCAATTATAGATGTTAGACATATTTTTCGTTTTTAGGATCCCAGCTATGTGCCTGGCCAACCATGAAGGAACTTGCGTAAAGCACGTATTTTGTTATTCTATTGTAGGATAGTCGTGTGGCCACCAACCGGTTTCTCCCAAATAGCCTTAACCATCTCGTAAAAACCATCACGAATCATCCATTCGAGTTTAAATTTAAACTCATTCGTAGACTTCCGTGGCGGTGATCCAAAAGATAAAAGTAAACGAGCATGATCCGACAAAGCCTCAATACGCTCTAGAACTCGAACAGTTACCATGAAAAACTTATGTTCCCAGTCGATATCCATAAGCACTCTATCTAGTTTTTCGTATATTGGCTCCGAAAGACTATTAGCTCAGGTAAATTGCCTTCCTAATATTGTAACCTCTCTTAAGTCCAGACTGTCTATAATAGCATTTAATAAAAAAGGCCAATGTTCATCGAACCGGCCCCGACATTTCTCGTGAGGGAATCTAAGCAGATTAAAATCCCCTCCTATAAGAATAGGGTATGGATTGTCCTTTGCCAGATTCACTAGCTCGCGTAAAAAGTCAGCCTTATAAATATCCTGGGCGGCCCCATAAACGGCGACTGGAGACCATGTGAAATTGTCAGCCTTGTTACGGATATGGAGTTTTATAAAAAAATCTTCCACCGAACTAGCTAAAACTTCCATAGTATCATATCGAATGCCTAACAGAATCCCCCAGATCGATCACGCGGCGGACGTGATATCTACATAATGTCCACTCCACCAAAAATGCGATTGAGAAGGGCTTGTGAAAAATCTCGTCTACCAGTCTCAGAAATACCCAGAAAATCCAACTGATGGTCTCTCACACAATCAGCAGAGAATAAATGTTTATCCAAGTTTCAAAAACCTCTGCTATTTGAAAATATTCCATTCATTGAGAAACTATAAGATATTTGGATACACAAGATCTCTTTTGCGACATCTGGCTCTTTGATTTCTGACCAGAATCTTTTAACTCATAATAGAGGCAAGCCCAGTCTCATCAAAGTCCACCTTCGACACTCCACCAACTAAGTGAAAAAGGAGTTGACCATCTACTGTGGCATGCAACTCCTCCTCCTCGGTTAGTGAAGCATTAGGAACAACAGCGACCTTAGGAGTAACCGTTAGACGGTCAACCTCCATGTGTCGCAAAACATTAGTTGAAAAAAGAACATCCTGTACAGAACTACCCAAACTAATGCCGACTTTGGCTAGTTTGGAAAAATAACAGGAGTAGAAAAAGACAAAAAGAATTTCGAATAACTCATTATACCTGGTGAATCTAAGTTCTTCTCCAACTAACTAACTTGTGAACCCGTAGATACGCTGCTACCGCCGCCAGGAGAGCTACCAGGAAGAGAGAAAACCCATGTAGGGTTCCATACCCCTCGCCGGCGACGTCGTCGGTCCGCTCCGTCTCCGGTGGCCTTAGGGACTTCGAGGTGTGGCGGACCACGGCCTCTCGCCGGCAGGAGGTTTTCCATTCTTGTTTCGTCTATTTTTAGTGTCTTTTTTGGGATGTTGAGCGACGGCTATGTCCTGGAGTCAGAATAAGGTCCTGCCCGCTCTATCCTTGCTCCGGTGGTAAATCTAGCGCTAGCGAAGGGCGCGTGGAGTCGTTTATCCGGCGGATCTCCTGAGATTCTGTCCGTTTTGTGTTCGTTGGTTTGTTTTTAGGCCAGTCTCTTCTGATCTACGGATGTCATCATTGGCGATGGTTGCGGCTCTAGTGTGCTGGTCCTTTGTGGCCTTAGCACGACGACTTTCCGTCTGTCTACTATAACAAGCTCTACTAGACAAGTTTTGCCCGGCTCCGGTGATGGAGGGCCAGGAGGACCGCGCACTTTTGGCTGTTTTCGGAATAAGGGTAATAAACGAGCTGTTTATGTTCAGTAGACATGTTGTACTAGCATGGAAATCATGACCCAGACGATAGAAATCTTCACAGACCACGCTCCAACGTTTCTTTAAAAATAAACCGTTAAATCTATCCGGTCAAGGGCCCTATCATGGGGCATGTTTTTTTATCACAGCATCCATTTCTTCCTTTGTGAAAGTTCGAGATAACACTTCCAAGCCGTCCACTCTTTTTATTAGACTATGCAAACTGAAACTCAAATCAATGCCTCTAGTCTGCCCCATTCTTGACTTAAAAGTCTCCCAGAACTTCCCAGCCATTTGATGATGATCTACAATAATAGTACCATCTTTCAATTTCAAATTAGACAAGAGTTCCTTCTAAAGCGTCGGCTGGCCATGACATGAAAGTATTTTGAATTTTCCTCCCCCACTTTGATCCATCTCAACATGCATCTGTCCCCCCAATACTTGCTTTGGGCTGATAATAACTTTTCAAGATGCAACTTAACAAGTTTCCTAAAATTAAACTCGGGCCTTGAAAGTACTCTGTACTCTTCAATTTCGTCCAAGAAAAAAAATGGCTTTATTGCAGCAATCAATCAAAAAACTTGATTTGCGAGAGTTTTGTATGCCACTGGTTTAAGTCATATCTGAAAGTCTTCAATTTATCAGCAATCCCTTGCTGCACTAGACACCTTACGGGAGGGCTTATACCAAGATTTCTTAACACATTCCATAAAACCTTTTTTGATCGACCCAATAATTTTGGAAGCGAAAGATCCCTTGCTTTAGGTATGGACGTACCAATTGTGACTATGCATGGTAAATGATCATATGAGGATTTTGCTAGAGGCATAACCACCGTTTTTGGATAAGTACGTAAGCTGAACTAACAAGGGGTCAGCCTGCATATTAGACCAAGTGTTGGAATTTGGTGATTTTTGGGCTGTTGGCCCATTAGACAAATTCTGAAATTCTCTTTGGTCCACTTGTGCATGCCAGCATATGGTTGTGCTAGTGGTGCTAAAGTTTAGCCCACATTACTAGTTGAAGGGGAGTTGGACCACCTTATATAGTAGAGTGTTGCATCACTCAATAAGGTGTGACAAGAAGAGTAGCCCTCGCGCACTCCTCCTCCGACGCCGCCTGCCTCGCCTCGCCACGCCACGCCTCGTCACGACGCGTGCGCGCGCCGCGGGTTGCGGAAATCTCGCTGAGACGAGCTTTATTTTGCTGGTTGGGAAAACTAATTATGAGTCATTAACGGACGCGTTAATTACAGCCGTTTCCAGTTTTTTATGGACGTGGACTGTTACCGACTCGGAGCGTCTGTGCTAAATCTAATCGGTGAATCAATTCACACACGCGCCTACCCTACAGAACCTTGCGCCGCCGCTTTCGTCTTCTCCATCCCGGCTTGCGGCGTGCACCACAGATTGGGACAGTAGGCCTCCGGAACCCCGCCTCTCGTGAACCTGTACGGGTGAGGGGCGATCAGGTTTTTGGCGAGCACTCAAGCGCGACTACTGGCAACCATGACGTCGTCCGGCGACGAGTTTCCTGATGACGACTTCTTTCCGGACGTCACCAATCTCTTCGATAACCTCAACATGGGCGACGCTGCTGCGACCGCTGCGACTGCTATTCAGCCTACACTGAACATGATACTCAACTGTCTTTTTCAATATTATGCTAGAGTTCTCTGTTCTAGCGTTTGGTGTAGATGTGATAGGTTTATCTCCTATAGATGTAATTTGTTCGTCTACTTTGTTGATCTGCATAATTGATTTTAGTACTATTTGTATGATCATGCTTTATCAATTTATTATTCGGATTAAATCATATGGATTATTGCTTATATTTCCAACAATCCAAAAACCTGATTATAGGCAACTGAATTCCACTAGTGTAGCCGCGGCTACTAGGCAGCCTCCTTTTGATGGCATGCACTATAAGAGATGGTGCAAGAGAGCAGTTCTCTGGTTTGAAAACCTGAACTGCTATAGCGCCACTCTTGGCAAGCCTGAAGGACATCTTTCTGCTGAGTAGGAAGCGAACTTTAAGAAAGCCGATACCATGTTTATGGCGGCTTTGTTCAGTGTTCTTGGGGACAACATTGTTGACCCGTATATGTCATTTGATAATGGCAAGGACGCGTGGGAAGCGCTCGAGGCTAAGTTTGGGGTCTCGGACGCTGGCACTGAGTTGTATGTCATGGAGCAATTCTATGACTACAAGATGGTTGATGAGAACTCCGTCGTTGAGCAAGGTCATGAGATACAATCACTTGCCAAAGAACTTGAGCAGTTCAAATGTTCCTTACCGGAAAAATTTGTGGCCGGTGGCATTATTGCCAAGCTTCCTCCATCGTGGAGGAACTTTGCTACTTCTCTAAAACATAAGAGACAAGAGTTTTCCGTTACGGATCTCATTGGGTCTCTTCATGCGGAAGAGAAGGCGAGAGCAAAGGATAAAACTGCTCGAGGACTTGAGGGAGGTTCTACTGCCAATTTAGTGCAGAGGAAAAACTTCCAATCCCACAAGTTTAAGAATAAGAACAAAACTGAAGGAAAGGGAAAGTTCGATGGCAAGAACAAGGCCATGCACTCAACCAACTTCAAGAAGAAAAATTATAAGAGGAAAGGCTCTTGCCACGTCTGTGGTGATCCTGGTCATTGGGCTCCTAGCTGCCCTAATCGCTTTGACAAGTGTCAACATGGGAACAGCGGCAATGTCGCTAATGTTGTTATTAGCGATACTGAAATGAAGGATGCTGGGTACGGTATTTTACCTACTATCCTTTCAGTATGTCATTCTCCTGATTGGTGGATAGACACGGGTGCTAATACACATGTATGTTCTGATATTTCCATGTTTTCCTCTTATCAGGTCTCAAGGACCTCTTCCGTGCTGATGGGAAATGGCTCACGTGCCTCTGTTCATGGTGTTGGTACGGTAAATCTGAAGTTTACTTCGGGGAAGACCGTACAGCTGAAGAATGTGCAGCACGTTCCCTCCATCAATAAAAATCTCGTCAGCGAATCGATTTTATGTCGAGATGGCTTTAAGTTGGTTTTTGAGTCCAATAAAGTTGTAATTTCTAAGTATGTACAATTTGTTGGAAAGGGTTATGAGTGTTGAGGTCTGTTCCGCTTGTCTTTGTCAGACTCATGTACTAAAGTTATTAATCATGTTTGCAATGATAATGAGTCCAATGTTTGGCATTCACGACTCTGTCATATTAACTTTGGTTGCATGACGCGGCTAGCCAATATGAGTTTAATTCCGAAATTTACCACTGTCAAAAGTTCTAAGTGCCAAGTTTGTGTGCAAGCAAAGCAACCCCGCAAGTATCATACGGCTGCGGAACCGAGAAACTTAGCACCGCTAGAACTTATACATTCAGATCTTTGTGAGATGAATGGTGTGTTGACAAAAGGTGAAAAAAGATACTTTATGACTTTGATTGATGACTCCACTAGATACTGCTATGTTTATCTTCTGAAATCTAAAGATGAAGCTTTAAACTACTTCAAAATCTATAAAGCTGAGGCAGAAAACCAACTTGATCTTAAAATCAAGCGGCCAAGGTCGGATCGTGGTGGAGAGTACTTTTCAAACAAATTTGATTTATTATGTATGGAACATGGTATTATACATGAGAGGACGCCTCCCTACTCACCTCAGTAAAATGGGGTGGCCGAAAGGAAGAACCGCACTCTAACTGATTTGGTTAAAGCCATGTTAGATACATCGGGTCTTTCCATGGAATGGTGGGGGGAGGCGCTAATGACTGTGTGTCATGTCCTAAACTGTGTTCCTGTAAAGGATAAAACCATGACTCCATTTGAGGAATGGGAAAAAAAGGCTTAAACTCTCTTACTTACGAACTTGGGGTTGTTTGGCGAAAGTCAATATTCCAATACCCAAGAAGCGAAAGCTTGGACCAAAAACCGTTGATTGTGTTTTTTTGGGATATGCCTTTCATAGCATTGGCTATAGATTTTTGATAGTAAAATATGAGGTATTCGACATGCATGTTGGTACAATTATGGAGTCGAATGATGCGACTTTCTTTGAGGACATCTTTCCTATGAAAGGTATGTCTAGCTCATCAAATCAGGAGATGACTAGTTCATCTAGTCAGGAATTTTCTATAATTCCTAAACCCACTATGCCGATAGAACACTCTGATGATCCTGTGGAGGATGACAATGAAGCTCCCAAAAGGAGCAAGAGACAAAGGACTGCAAAGTCATTTGGTGATGATTTTATTGTGTACCTTGTGGATGATACTCCCACTTCTATTTCAGAAGCCTATGCATCTCAAGATGCTGACTACTGGAAGGAAGCTGTCCGAAGCGAGATGGACTCCATCTTAGCTAATGGTACTTGGGAAATGGGTGTAAACCTGTAGGATGTAAATGGGTGTTCAAGAAAAGGCTTAGACCTGATGGTACTATTGAAAAGTACAAGGCACGTATTGTGGCTAAGGGTTATACCCAAAAGGAAGGTGAAGACTTCTTCGATACCTACTCACCTGTAGCCAGATTGACCACTATTCGAGTACTACTATCCTTGGTAGCCTCACATGGTCTTCTCGTTCATCAAATGGACGTTAAGACAGCTTTTCTAAATGGAGAGCTAGATGAGGAAATTTATATGGAGCAGCCTGACGGATTTGTAGTAGATGGTCAAGAAGGAAAGGTGTGTAAGTTAGTGAAGTCTTTATATGGTCTTAAGCAAGCTCCTAAGCAGTGGCACGAGAAGTTTGAAAGAACTTTAACTGCTGAAGGCTTTGTTGTAAATGAAGCTGACAAATGTGTGTACTATCGCCGTGGTGGGGGCGAGGGAGTTATTATGTGTCTCTATGTTGATGACATATTGATATTCGGGACCAACCTTGCTGTTATCGAGGAGGTCAAAGAGTTCCTATCTCGCTGCTTTGAGATGAAGGACTTGGGAGTGGCTGATGTAATATTAAACATCAAGCTACTTAAGGATGACAATGGTGGGATTACACTGCTTTAGTCTCACTATGTGGAAAAGATATTGAGTCGCTTTGGGTATAGCGACTGCAATTCTTCTCCGACGCCTTATGATCCGAGTGTGCTACTTCGAAAGAATCGAAGGGCTGCTAAAGATCAATTGAGATATTCTCAAATTATTGGCTCGCTCATGTATTTAGCCAGCGCTACTAGACCTGACATCTCCTTTGTTGTAAGCAAACTGAGTCAATTTGTGTCAAATCCTGGAGATGATCATTGGCATGCTCTTGAAAGAGTTTTGTGATATTTGAAAGGCACTGCGAGTTATGGTAGTCACTATACTGGATATCCACGGGTACTTGAGGGTTATAGTGATTCAAACTGGATATCTGATGCTGATGAGATTAAGGTCACAAGTGGTTATTTGTTTACACTTGGTGGTGGCGCTGTTTCTTGGAAGTCTTGCAAGCAGACCATCTTAACAAGATCAACAATGGAAGGAGAACTCACAACATTAGACACATCCACTGTTGAAGCAGAGTGGCTTCGTGAGCTCTTGATGGACTTACCTGTGGTTGAAAAACCAATACCCGCCATCCCGATGAACTGTGATAATCAAACTGTGATCGTCAAAGTAAACAGTTCTAAGGATAATATAAAGTCATCAAGGCATGTGAAGAGGAGATTGAAATCTGTCAGGAAACTGAGAAACTCCGGAGTTATTGCGTTGGATTATATCCAAACATCTAAGAACCTGGCAGATCCCTTCACAAAGGGTTTATCACGCAATGTGATAGATAATGCATCGAGGGAGATGGGTTTGAGACCCACGTTATGAGTTGATCCCAGTGGCAACCCACTCTATGTGATCGAAGATCCCGTGAATTATAGCTGGGAGACAAGTTGTTGGTCAGCTGAGAGGAGAGTATCCCTATATTATATTTATATCTCCATAAAGATGCAATACTCTCTTAATCTGCATGGCAGGTTGATATTTATCTTAATGTGTTCCAAGTGGCTTTTTATAAGCGGAGATGTTGTCCTGCAGAACATCTCTTGAGGAAACACACATATATGAGTCTGACTGTCAAACGTTGCAGTCCGTGAGAGTTGGGTGCTCTCTAATAAACTCATGAAAGGCCCTGAAGTATGACGCATAAGCTCCAAACCGCGGGGAAGCCGACGGTAGCCCTGTACCTGTCTAGACTATGTGTGAAACTAGCGCGCATAAAACTTGTAGTTCAAGGCATAGTCCACTATTCAAGTTGCTAGCTAGCGTAGCATGAAGTTTAACGTGAAAGTTCAACTTAACAGTCTCCACTACACACCGGTATATAAAATAATGTTCTGGAAGAAAAGTGTTGTGATGTGCCAATGCGACTTTGTGGGGGATTGTTGGAATTTGGTGAGTTTTGGGCTGTTGGCCCATTAGAAAAATTCTGAAATTCTCTTTGGCCCACTTGTGCATGGCAGCATATGGTTGTGCTAGTAGTGCTAAAGTTTAGTCCCACATTGCTAGTTGAAGGGTAGTTGGACCACCTTATATAGTAGAGTGTTGCACCACTCACTAAGGTGTGACAAGAAGAGTAGCTCTCGCGCACTCCTCAAGCCTCGCCACGCCACGCCTCGCCACACGACGCTCGTCACGGCCTTGCTGGTTGCGGGAATCTCGCCGAGCCGAGCTTTATTTTGCTGGTTGGAAAAACTAATTATGAGTCATTAACGGACGCGTTAATTACAGCCGTTTCCAGTTTTTTATAGACGTGGACTATTACCGACTCGGACGTGGGCTGAGTCCCACGATCTCCCTAACCTGCACTATATAAGCGTCTGCGCTAAACCTAATCGGTGAATCAATTCACAAACGCGCCTACCATTCAGAACCTTGCGCCGTCGCTTTCGTCTTCCCCATCCCGGCTTGCGGCGTGCACCACAGATCGGGACAGTAGGCCTCTGAAACCCCGCCTCTCGTGAACCTGTACGGGTGAGGGGCGATCAGGTTTTTGGGGAGCGCTCAAGCGCGACTACTGGCAACCACGACGTCGTCCGACGACGAGTTTCCTAACGACGACTTCTTCCCGAACGTCACCAATCTCTTCGACAACCTCAACATGGGCGACGCTGCTGTGACCGCTGCGGCTGCTATTCAGCCTACACTGTACGTGATACTCAACTGTCTTTTCAGGATTATGCTAGAGTTCTCTTTTCTAGCGTTTGGTGTAGATGTGATAGCTTTATCTCCTATAGATGTAATTTGTTCATCTACTTTGTTGATCTGCATAATTGGTTTTAGTACTGTTTGTATGATCATGCTTTATCAATTTATTATTCGGATTAAATCATATGGATTATTGCTTATATTTCCAACACCAAGTATATAAACGACCCTTAATAGGCAGCTCGATTAGCCCAAGATGACCTATGGTCTCATTGAAGATAAATATATCGCTGACATCCCCCCACTACAGGAATAGGAAGCTACGCCGACGGCCGGTCGCTACGCCGACGGCCAAACGTCGGGGCTGTCGGCGTAGCTATCGTCCAGACCAGCCCCGCCAAGCACCCGTCGGCGTATAATTGCCCTCGGCGTATCCTATGCTACGCCGACGGCTACCCTCGGCGTAGCATACGCCGACGGCTGCCCTTGGCGTAGCTATTTTTTCTTTTACCTCATTAAATTTTGAAAAATCATAACTAAATCATTATAATTCAGAAAAATACAAATAATATATCAAAAATTTCAGAAAAATAAGACCTATATATCTACACTCAAATATTATACATTTGTACATAAAAATTAAGTGAAACATAAAATATTATATATAGTTTAAAATGGGCATAAAAAATTCAAAAACGATCGAAACAATGCGAAACCTTCGCGTGGTGTCATATTATATGACATAGTTACAAGGAAAAATATCAAACTTGGTATATTGATTATGTCTGAAAAAAACCTTCACAAAATGACATATCTCATTCGAGGTTTTTTGGCTTTCAGGTCAAATGACCAATGTTATGACTAGAATTGAGGCATAGTTTATGATAATGTGTCCATATTGTGCATACATGTGCATCATGGGATGGCGAACAATGTTGCAGGAGGAAGTTTTCCTTTTCGTCGCACCAAAAAGCCATTTTCCATTTTCCGAGCATAAAAAACGGACGGTTTTGTGAAGCAACCACCAAATGGCTAATTCAAAATGCTACCAACATATTTTACAAAAATACTAGACCACCTTATGTGGACAATGTCCCAACATGGGGATCTTAAACCTTTCCATCCACCCCTGGTGAAAAAGACAAATTCCTTCTAAATCGATAGGAAGTGGGTCAGATATGAACTACAGGTACATGATCCGATGCTCATGTTTTTTTACAAAAATCATTTTTAGGTTAACAATATGCTATTTTATCAAAGATCCAATGCAATTTTAGCGAGGCTCGGCCCCGAGCTAAGAATCTTCATGCCCGTCGTTCGACAAAGTTTGACGATAGTTTAGAACGGGCATAAAAAATTCAAAAACGATCGAAACAATGCGAAACCTTCGCGTGGTGTCATATTATGTGACATAGTTACAAGTAAAATATCAAACTTGGTATATTGATTATATCTCAAAAAACCCTTCACAAAATGACCTATCTCATTCGAGGTTTCGTGGCTTTCGGGTCAAATGACCAATGTTATGGCTAGAATCAAGGCATAGTTTGTGATAATATGCCCATATTGTGCATACACGTGCATCATGGGATGGCGAACAATGTTGCAGGAGAAAGTTTTCCTTTTCGTCGCATCAAAAAGCCCTTTCCTATTTTCCGAGCACAAAAAACGGACGGTTTTGTGAAGCAACCGCCAAATGGCTAATTCAAAATGCTACCACCACATTTTACAAAAATACTAGACCACCTTATATGTACAATGTCCCAACAGGGGGATCCGAAACCTTTCCGTCCACCTCTGGTAAAAAAGATAAATTCCTGCCGAATCGGTAGGAAGTGGGTCAGATATGAACTACAGATACATGATCCGATGCTCATGTTTTTAAAAAAAATCATTTTTAGGGTCGCAATATGCTATTTTATCAAAGATCCAATACAAGTTTTCCTTTTCATTGCACCAAAAGGCCATTTTTCATTTTCCGAGCGCAAAAAGGGCATTTTGTGAAGCAACCACCAAATAGCTTATTCAAAAATGTAGGGTTTGTGATTAGTTGATATGGATATCATATTTGTATTCCTCTCATTTTTCTGATCAATTGTGACATATTATTTGTCGAATTCCGATTTACGGATTTAAAGATATTAATTTTTTCCATATTAAATAGAAAAATATAAAAAAGTAAAATTATTTTGAGAATTCTCCTATCATGCCATCTTTTTACTTTTTCCTTAAAGATCCTAGCATTTTCGTAAGCTTCCTCTCTCCACTCATCTGGATTACTTAAATCGAGCAGTCTTTTCTCACCAGCAAGTCTAAAATCTTTATTCAACTCTTTCACTGCCCAATAAGCTTTGTGTTCTAATTCTAAAGGCAAGTGACAAGCTTTCCCATAGACCATTTTGTAAGGAGACATCCCCATAGGATTTTTATAAGCAGTTCTATAAGCCCACAAAGTGTCATTCAACTTTTTAGCCCAATTTTTCTAGACCTATTGACAGTCTTTTGCAAGACAGATTTAATTTCCCTATTGGAAAGTTCTACTTGCCCACTAGTTTGGGGGTGATAAGCTGAAGCTATTATGTGGTTTACATCATACTTAGCGAGAGTTTTTCTAAAACCCCCATGAATAAAATGGAAGCCTCCATCAGTCATGAGATATCTAGGTACACCGAACCTAGGAAAAATGACATCTTTGAGCATTTTCAAAGAGGTCTTACCATCAACACTGCTCGTAGGTATGGCTTCTACCCACTTTGTAACATAGTCAACAGCAACAAGAATATGAGTATACCCTTTTGAAGGAGGAAAAGGCCCCATAAAGTCAAATCCCCAACAATCAAAATGTTCAATAACAAGAGAATAATTCATAGGCATTTCATCGCGTCTAGAGATGTTACCTACTCGTTGGCATTCATCACAGGATAAGATAAACTTCCTTGCATCTTTAAAAAGAGTGGGCCAATAAAATCCAGATTGTAAAACCTTCTGTGCAGTCCTATCCCCAGCATGATGTCCTCCATAAGCACTGCCATGACATTTTCTCAATATCACTTGTTGTTCAAATTCTGGAACACAACTTCTCATAATGCCATCTACTCCTTCCTTATATAGGTGTGAGTCATCCCAAAAGTAATGCCTTAGATCATAGAAGAATTTCCTTCTTTGCTGGGCTGTGAAGGTTGGAGGCAAATACTTGGAAACAATAAAGTTGGCATAATCAGCATACCAAGGATTCTCATGCGAACTTACCCTTATTGCAGCTATCTGCTCATTTGGAAAACTATCATTAACAGGCAAAGGGTCAAAAGAAATGTTTTCCAAACGAGATAAATTATCAGCAACAGGATTATCAACACCTTTCCTATCCACAATATGAAGATCAAACTCTTGCAAAAGCAACACCCACCTTATAAGCCTAGTCTTAGCGTCCTTCTTTGTCATAAGGTACTTAATAGCTGCATGGTCAGTATGAATAGTAACCTTAGAATCAACAATATAAGGTCTAAACTTATCACAAGCAAAGATTACAGCTAATAACTCTTCTTCAGTAGTAGCATAATTCCTTTGAGAAGCATCTAGAGTCTTGCTAGCATAATGAATAACATTCAGCTTCTTGTCAATACGTTGTCCAAGGACAGCACCCACAGCAAAGTCACTAGCATCACACATGATTTTAAAAGGTAAACTCCAATCAGGTGGTTAGACTATAGGAATAGTTGTTAAAGCTTTCTTCAAAGTTTCAAAAGCTTCCTTACAATCATCATCAAAAACAAAAGGTACATCTTTTTGAAGAATATTAGTAAGGGGCTTTGAAATTTTGGAGAAATCTTTAATAAATCTCCTATAGAAACCAGCATGACCAAGGATACTACAAATACCTTTGATATCTCTAGGACAAGGCATCTTCTCAATTGCTTCAATTTTGGCTCTGTCAACTTCAATGCATCTTTCAGAGATCTTATGTCCAAGAACAATTCCTTCATTGACCATGAAATGGCATTTCTCCCAGTTAAGAACAAGGTTGATTTCTTCGCATCTCTTCAAGACTTTATCAAGGTTGTGCAAACAGTTATCAAAAGAAATTCCATAGACAGAAAAATCGTTCATGAAAACCTCCACAATTTCTTCACAAAAACCATGAAAGATAGCAGACATACATCTCTAAAAGGTAGCAGGAGCATTACATAAACCAAAAGGAATACGCCTATAAGCATAAGTACCATAAGGACAATTGAAAGTGGTTTTCGCCTGGTCCTGTGCTTTCACAGCGATTTGAAAAAACCCAGAATAACCATCAAGAAAGCAAAAGTGAGTCTTTTTGGACAGCCTCTCAAGTATTTGATCAATAAAGGGCAAAGGATAATGATCTTTCTTAGTAACTTTATTAAACTTTCTAAAATCAATGCACATTCTATACCCAACCACTACTCTTTGGGGTATAAGCTCATTCTCCTCATTAGGCACAACAGTTATTCGCCCTTTCTTGGGAACACAATGAACAGGGCTAACCCATTGACTATCAGCAATAGGATAAATAATACCACCATCAAGGAGTATACCTCATTTCTTACCACATCCTTCATCTTAGGATTTAGACGGCGCTGGTGCTCAATAACTAGTTTTGCATCAGGCTCAATATTAATAGCATGCTGATCTATAGTGGGAGAAATTCCTTTTAAATCATCAAGAGTATAACCCATAGCTCCTCGGTGCTTCTTCAATACCTCCAATAGTCTTTCTTCTTCCTTCCCTGAAAGTTTAGAACTAATAATAACAGGATATATCTTCTTATCATCAAGATAAACATATTTAAGATCATCAGGTAAAGGTTTTAATTCGAAAACAGGATCTCCTTTGGGTGGTAGTGTGGTACCCAAATCTTCCACAGGTAAATTATGCTTAAGTAACTCAGGCTGGCGAAGGAAAACCTCATCAATCTCATCTCTTTTCTTCATAAAGGCATCACTTTCATGATCTTCCATGAACTGCTGCAAAGCATTGTTAGGAGCAAGAGAAATAGCAGACAGTTATTCAACCTTGAAATCCTCATCAGGTAATTCATTTTTATAAGGGGTTTTGGCAAATTTGGAAAAATTAAACTCGTAAGATTATCCAGCAAACTTAGTCAAAACTTTTTCCTTCCTACAATCTATGATAGCCCCACAAGTATTAAGGAAGGGTCTACCAAAGATGATAGGATAGGTTTTACTAGCTTCTTTACCAAGTACTAGAAAATCAGCAGGATATTTAATCTTACCACAAAGGACCTCCACATCTCTTATAATAACAATGGGGCAAACTTGCTCTCTATTGGCAAGGTGAATAACCACATCAATGTCTTCAAGCTCACAAGGACAAATCTCATGCATAATTTCCCTGTAAAGCTCATAAGGAATAGCACTAGAACTAGCACCAATATCACATAAACCATAGTAGCAATGATCACCAATTTTAACAGAGAGCACAGGAACACTAGCTTTTCTAGCCTTACTAGGATGAGAGATAATATTAGAAGCGTCTTCACAGAAGACAATATACTCATCCTCTATATTTCTAGTAACAAGATCTTTCACAATAGCTACCACAGGCTCGATATCAATAAGCTCATCGGATCCTACAGTTTTATTTGCGCTTTTACTAACCACATTAGCCAAAATAGAGTGCTCCCTTACCTTGGAGGTAAAAGGGATCTTCTCAACATAAGGTTCAGGAAAAATAGGATCAACAATACAAACCTCTACACTGGCAGGAACGTGGGTAACAACGTCTTTATAAGGAGAATGGTACTTGTCCCACTCTTTCTTGGGAATCTCAATATAAGAGGCAAAAGCATTAAAACATTCCGCAAGAACTTGAGGATCAAGGCCAAACTTATTGCTAATATCATGGAAGTTATTAGTTCCCATAAAAGATTTAATGCACTCATAATCATAGTTTATACCTGACTTTCTTCCTTTGTCATTCTCCCAAGCCTCGGTATTATCTTGAATACGGTCTAAATGATCCCATTTAGCTTCTTCATTCATACTTGTGAACGATCTAGCATAGGAAGCATCTAATAAACCTTTATCATGAAGAGAAAATCTAGCATAAAAGTTATTGAGAATAATATTATTAGGGAGTTAATGAATAGGACATTTAAGCATTAGTAACTTTAATCTCCCCCAAGCTTGAGCTGTACTTTATCCATCAAGAGGACAAAAGTTATATATAAGACCTCTATCCTTTTGGACTTCACTTGGAGGATAAAATTTACAGTAAAAGAGAGATGATATCTCCTCCCATTCCATGGATTGTCCATTCTTCAGCAGCTTATACCATGCCTCAGCTCTCCCTTTCAAGGATATGGAGAGTAACTTCTTCTTCACCTATTCAGTTGTGATACCTGCACACTTAAACAACCCGCATAATTCATGGATATAAATCAAGTGATCACCGGGATGGACGGTTCCATCCCCAAAATAATAATTATCCATAACACGATTAACAATACTTGTAGGTATCTTAAAAGGATCTATCTCAATAGGTGGTGGTTCATCTACTACCATAGAAGTGGTAGTAGTTTTCCCAAACAGAAAACCAAGTGGGTTATTCATATTGGAAACTGTAGGGGTTCGTAGCATGGAAAACAAAAAATTTCTACCGCATACAAACAAACAAGCCAAGATCTATCTACTAGATTGTAGCAACGAGTCGATATAATAACTCACCCTCGAAGATTCCAAAGTGTTTAACGAGAGCAGATTCTCGTGGGTGATGTAGTCGTACTCTTCCCGATCTCAAGATCGCGTGAGCGATCCTTCGTATTGTGTTCGCAGAGCTTCATGATCGGTCACACGTTCGTACTGACGAAGACCTTCCTCTCCCTTGTTCCAGCAGCGGAGGTTGTAGCACTCTCTCGCGATTCGGCAACTGACGGCGTGGTACGGAAATAGAGGGAGATCTTCGAGGCTTCGCCTTAAGCCGGAGCGAGTATGGTGGACTATGAGAGAGCCTCGGTGATCTAGGGTTTAGACACACCAAGTAGAAGGGGCTAGGCCGGCGGCTAGGGAAACTAGAAGACCCAACTCGGCGGCTTGGGAGAAACCCTAGGCGGCGGCGGCTATGGTGGGCGGCGGCGGCTAGGGTTAGGGTTTGCGGGGTGTGGTGTTGTATCTTGGAGGGCAGACCTTGCCTCCTTATATAGGTGGAGGGTGCGCCAAGGGAGGAGTCCCTCCCCAACTCGGTCTCCAAGTGGGCCGGCGGTGGAGGGAGGGAACTCCTCCCCAAGTAGGTTTCCTACTCTCCCTCCACCAAACAAAATAGCCGTTTGACTTTTCAAATTGGCGTTTGACCTTTTCAAACTAGGATTTGATTTATCCCTTTATTTTGCTCAGCGATGACACCTAGTACATGATGCAATCATTCCAACTTGTTATGACACATTCATGTACCCTTCCCCTCCGGAGTGCCGGACATTCCGGAACCTTCTAGAACATTCCCGATGAAAACACCGGAACCATTCTCCAACCCCGAAACAGGACTTTCCTTATATGAATCTTATTCTCCAGACCATTCCGGATCTCCTCGTGATATCCCGGATCCCATCCGAGACTCCGAACAACATTCGGTCTCTTACTCATCATTCCATAACTACTCAACAACGTCGAATCCTTAAGTGTGTCTCCCTACGGTTCGTGAATTATGCGGACATGATCGAGACACTTCTCCGATCAATAACCAATAGAGGAATCTGGAAATTCATATGGATCCAACATATTTCAACGATTACTTTGCGATCGAATGAACCACTTACATACGATACCAATTTCCCTTTGTCTCACGATAGTTTACTTATCCGAGGTCATGATCGTCGGTATCTCTACATACCTAGTTCAACCTCGTTACTGATAAGTACTCTTTTCTCGTTCCCGTGATATGTGATCCCTTGTGAGCCAGTCACATGCTTGCAAGCTAATTGGATGACATTCCATCGAGAGGGCCCAGAGTATATCTATCTGTCATATGGATGGACAAATCCCACTCTTGATCCATGTGTCTCAACCAACACTTTCCGAATACTCAATGCCACCTTTATAGCCACCCAGTTACGGTGTGGTATTTGATGTCATGAAAGCATCCTTCCGGTGAAGGTGATATGCATGATCTCATGGTCGAAGGAATTAGGTTACTATGTATCAGAAAGCATATAGCAATTGAACTATTAAAATGACTTGATCTTAATGCTATACTTATCTATAGGAGTATGTCCATCATACCATTCTCCTAACGATATGATCTTGTTGTTAATAACATCTCAATGTTCATGATAGGGAAACCACAATCATTTATTAACCAACAAGCTAGTATTATAAAGAGGATTTACTAGGGACTCTAATTTAGTTTACAAATCACACAAGTATTAATGTTTCCTTGTTAATACTATTATAACATGAATGTAAACATTTATCATAAACACAAAGATATAATAATAACTATATTTATTATTGCCTCTAGGGCATATCTCCAACAGTCTCCCACTTGCACTAGAGTCAACTAATCTAGATTACATGGTAATATACCGAACACCCATGGCAGTTTGGTGCTGGTCATGTTTTGCCCTCGGGAGAGGTTTAGTCAACGGATCCGCCACATTTAGATCTGTGTGTACTTTGCAAATCTTTATGTCCCCATCTTGGACATGCTCTCGAATAGCGTGAAAACGTAGCTTGATGTGCTTGACTTCTTGTGTGACCTTGGTTCTTGCGCATTGGCTATGGCGCCCATGTTATCACGATGAATAGACATTGGGTCCAGCACTAGGAACCACACCGAGCTCTGTAATGAACTCTTTCATCCATATCGCTTCTTGTGAAGCCTCAAGCAACCATGTATTCCGATTCAGTTGAAGATCTCTCCTGGCGCTTTGCTTTGCACTCCTCCAGCTAGCTGCTGCACCATTCAAAGTAAATACGTATCCAGTTGTGATTTAGAATCATCGGATCGGTTTACAACTAACATCGGTGTAACCATTAACAACGAGCTGTTCATCACCTCCATAAGAAAGAACCATATCCTTAGTTCTTCTCAAGTACTTAAGGATTTTTTGACATTGTCAATGATCCACTCCTGGATCACTTTGATATCTGCTAGTCAAACTAACAGCATATGCAATGTAGGGTCTAGTACATAGCATGGCATACATTATAGATCCTATGGCTGAGGCATAGGGAGTTTTACTCATCCTTTCTCTATCTTCTGCCGTTGTCGGACTTTGAGTTTTACTAAAGGTCGTATTGGGAACATGGGCAAGAACCCTTTCTTGCTATCTTCCATTCCCAACCTCTTTAGAACTTTGTCCAAATATGTACTTTGTGACAATGATATTAGGCGTCTCGATCTATCTCTATAAATCTTTATGCCCAATATGTAAGCTGCTTCGCCAAGATCTTTCATTGAAAAACTATTATTCAAATATTCCTTGACACTATTAAGAAGGTCTACATCATTCCCAATCAACAATATTTCATCTACATATAGTATTAAGAATGCTACAGAGCTCCCACTCACTTTCTTGTAAATACAAGCTTCTCCATAAGTTTGTATAAAACCAAAACTTTTGATCACCTTATCAAAACGTTGATTCCAACTTCGGGATGCTTGCTTCAATCCATATATGGACCTTTGAAGTTTGCACACCTTGTTAGCATCTTTAGGATCGACAAAACATTTGGGTTGCATCATATACAACTCTTCATCAATGTCTCCATTGAGGAATGCTGTTTTGACATCCATCTGCCATATCTCATAATCATAATATGCAGCGATTGCTAACATAATTCTCACAGACTTTAGCTTCACTACAGGTGAGAAAGTCTCATCATAGTCAACTCCTTGAATTTGTCGAAACCCTTTTGCGACAAGTCGAGCTTTATAAACGATAACATTGCCATCGACATCTGTTTTCTTCTTGAAAATCCATTTGTTCTCGTGACCTTCCGCCATCTGGTAAGTCCACCAAAGTCTATACTTGGTTTCGTACATGGATCCAATCTCGGTTCATGGCTTCTTGCCATTTATTGGAATCTGGGCTCATCATTGCTTCCTCATATGTCGCAGGGTCATCGGTGTTGTCCACCAACATGACACTCATAACGGGATCATACCAATCAAGAGTGGTACGAGTTCTCGTTGACCTGCGAGGTTACATGTAGCTGGCTGAAGTTTCATGATCATCATCATTAGCTTCCTCTCTTATTGGTGCAGGCACCACAGGAACTTCTTCGGTGCTGCGCTACTGCAATTCGAGAAGGTTCGACAACCTCGTCGAGTTTACTTTCCTTCAGTCACTTCTTTCGAGAGAAATTCCTTCTCTAGAAAGGATCCATTCTTAACCGAATATTTTGCCTTCGGATCTATGATAGAAGGTATACCCAATAGTTTCCTTCGGGTATCCTATGAAGACGCATTTTTCCACTTTGGGTTCAAGCTTGTCCGGCTGTAACTTCTTTATATAGGCTTCACAACCCCAAACTTTAAGGAACGACAATTTAGGTTTCTTCCCAAACCATAATTCATACGGTGTCGTTTCAACGGATTTAGATGGTGCCCTATTTAAAGTGAATGCGGTTGTTTCTAATGCATAACCCCAAAATGATAGCGGTAAATCTGTAAGTGACATCATAGAACGAACCATATCTAAGAGAATTCGATTACGATGTTTGGACACACCATTACGCTGTGGTGTTCCCGGCGCTGTCAATTGTGAAAGTATTCCGCATTTCTTCAAATGCTCGCCAAACTCGTAACTTAGATATTCACCTCCACGATCAGAACGTAGAAATTTAATCTTCTTGTTACGTTGATTCTCTACCTCACTTTGAAATTCCTTAAACTTCTCGAAAGTTTCGGACTTATGTTTCATGAAATAGATATACCCATATCTACTCAAGTCATCCGTGAAGGTAAGAACATAACGATAACCACCGCGCGATGCTACACTCATTGGACCACACACACATTGGTATGTATGATTTCCAATAAGTCCGTAGCTCGCTCCATCATACCTGAAAATGGAGTCTTAGTCATTTTACCCATCAGACATGCTTCGCATCTTTCAAGTGATTCGAAATCAAGTGATTCAAGAAGTCCATCAGAATGGAGTTTCTTCATACGCTTCACTCCAATGTGACCAAGACGACAGTGCCACATATAGGTCGAGTTATCGCTTGATTTCAAATGTTTAGCTTCAATGTTATTAATATGTGTATTTCCACTATCGAGATTCAATAAGAATAGACCATCTATCAAAGGTGCATGTGCATAAAACATATTACTCATATAAATCGAACAACCATTATTCTCGGACTTAAACAAGTAACCGTCTACTTAATAAACAAGATCCCGATATAATGTTCATGCTTATGCACCAAATAACAATTATTTAAGTATAAAACTAATCCCGATGGTAGATGAAGAGGTAGCGTGCCGACCGCGATCACATCAACCTTTGATCCGTTTCCAACGCGCATCGTCACCTCGTTCTTCGCTAGCTTCCGTTTATTCTGCATTTGTTTGAGTTACAAATATGAGCAACGAACCAGTATCGAATACCGGGCACTACTACAGTACTAGTGAGATACACATCAATAACATGTATATCGGATATACCTTTCTTCTTGATGTTGCCGTTCTTCAAATCCGCCAAGTACTTTGGGCAATTCCGCTTCCAGTGACCTTCTCCCTTGCAGTAAAAGCACTCTGTATCAGGCTTGGGTCCAGCCTTGGTCTTCTTCGTCGGTGTGGTAACTTTCTTACCACCCTTCTTGAAGTGTCCCTTTTGCTTAGACTTGCCTTTCTTGAATTTGGTGGTCTTATTGACCATCAACACTTGGTGCTCTTTCTTGATCTCCACTTCTGCAGATTTTAACATGGAGAAGAGTTCTGGCAACTGCTTGTTCATGCTTTGCATATTGTAGTTCATCACAAAGTTCTTGTAACTTGGTGGTAGTGATTGGAGGACACGCTAAATCCCCAAAGCATTAGGAATCACTATACCCAAGCTTTGAAGTTTGTTTGCGTGCCCAGACATCTTAAGCACATGCTCACTGACGGAGCTGCCCTCTTCCATCTTGCAGTTAAAAAACTTTTCAGAAGCCTCATAGCTCTCAACTGCCGCGTGAGTCTCAAAGATCAATTTGAGTTCACGGACAATATCATGTGGGTCTGAATTCTCAAACCTTTTACGAGCTCGATTCTAAACCATACAAGATAGCACACTGAGCTGAGTCTTGAGTCTTCGGCGAGGTAAACATTCTTTACTTCATCGGTAGCGATGGCTGCAGGTGGGTCACCAATGATGCATCCAGCACATAGGTCAAATTACCAGCATTGAGGACAATCCTCAAATTGCGGAACCAATCCGCGAAGTTGCTTCCATTGTTTTTCAACTTTTCTTTCTCTAGGAACGCATTAAAATTAATGGTAGGGGCCGCCATTGATCTACAACATATTTGCAATAGTTTAGACTAAGTTTATGACAAATTGAGTTCTAATTAATAGTTAAATTAATCTAAGTGAACTCCCACTCAAAACAATATCCCTCACATTTTTTAGTGATTACACGAACCAAATCCACCACATCAAAACCGATCATCACGAGAGTTGATGTAGCTTCAATGGCGAACAATCAACATGTTCATCATATCTACTATATGATTCATGCTTTACCTTTCGGTGATCCATGTTCCGAGACCATGTCTGTACATGCTAGGCTCGTCAAGATCAAACCTTAGCTTCCGCATGAGCAAATCTGGCTTGCTCACGTTGTATACACTTGCGGAATCTAACACACCCGATCATCACGTGGTGCTTCAAAACAACAAGCTTTAGCAACGGTGCTTACTAAGGGTGAACACTTTAGAACTTGAAATTGATGTGCATGAGGGATCATCCTATAATGCTACCGTCGTTAACTAAGCAATACAAGATGCATAAAGGATTAACATCACATGCAATTCATAATATGTGATATGATATGGCCTTTCTTCTTTGTGCTTCCGATCTCCATCTTCAAGCACGAACATGATCTCCATCATCACCGGCATTGCATCAAGGTCAATGACGCTGCTCCATGGTTGTCGTCCACCGGCTTCAACTATTACAACTACTTTGAATAGACTCGCGGGTCTTAACAGAAATTAAATACAACCATATGGCTCCAGTCGGTTGCCAACTTACAATAAGGATCATTGCATACATCAAATATAATCACAATCATGGCCATATCACATCACAGCACACCCCTGCAAAACAAAGTTAGACGCCTCTACTTTCTTTGCATATTTTACGTGGTTTGGGGCTTTCAATAAGTGTCGATCTAACTTATGAACAAGAACCACAACGTTGATGTTTGAACTATCAAGTGCCCGTTGTAAATTGGATCTATACTATAATGGGAGAGACAGACACCCGCAAAGCCACTTATGCAATACAAGTTGCATGTTGAGCGTGGAGCAAGTCTCATGAGCGATGTCATGTAAGGTTAGCCCGGGCCGCTTCATCCCATCATACCGCAAGATGCAAAGTACACAAGAAGCAATTGATAATAAAAGCACCACCGCCCATAATGACCATTGTGTTCTACTCGTGCAACAGATCTACATATAGACACGGCTCTGATACCACTGTAGGGGTTCGTAGCATGGAAAACAAAAAATTTCTACCGCATACAAACAAACAAGCCAAGATCTATCTACTAGATTGTAGCAACGAGTCGATAGAATAACTCACCCTCGAAGATTCCAAAGTGTTTAACGAGAGCAGATTCTCGTGGGTGATGTAGTCGTACTCTTCCCGATCTCAAGATCGCGTAGACGATCCTTCCGGCGCTGCGTTCCGGCAGCGCTTCCGCAGTCGGTCACACATTCGGTACTCGACGAAGACCTTCCTATCCCTAGTTCCAGCAGGTAGCGGAGGTTGTAGCACTCTCCTCGCGATTTCGGCAGCACGACGGCGTGGTACCGGAAGTAGAGGGGAGATCTCGCAGGGCTTCGCCTTAAGCCGGAGCGAGTATGGTGGACTATGAGAGAGCCTCGGTGATCTAGGGTATAGACACACCAAGTAGAAGGGGCTAGGCCGGCGGCTAGGGCAACTAGAAGCCCCAACTCGGTGGCTTGGGAGAAACCCTAGGCGGCGGCTATGGTGGGCGGTGGCTAGGGTTAGGGTTTGCGGGGTGTGGTGTTGTATCTTGGAGGGGCAGCCCTGCCCCTCCTTATATAGGTGAAGGGGGCGCGCCAAGGGGAGGGGAGTCCCTCCCCAACTCGGTCTCCAAGTGGGCCGGCGGTGGAGTGAGGGAACTCCTCCCCAAGTAGGTTTCCTACTCTCCCTCCACCAACAAAATAGCCGTTTGACTTTTCAAATTGGCGTTTGACTTTTTCAAACTAGGATTTGATTTATCTCTTTATTTTGTTCAGAGATGACACCTAGTACATGATGCAATCATTCCAACTTGTTATGACACATTCATGTACCCTTCCCCTCCGGAGTGCCAGACATTCCGGAACCTTCTAGAACATTCCCGATGAAAACACCGGAACCATTCTCCAACCCCGAAACAGGACTTTCCTTATATGAATCTTATTCTCTGGACCATTCCGGATCTCCTCGTGATATCCCGGATCCCATCCGAGACTCCGAACAACATTTGGTCTCTTACTCATCATTCCATAACTACTCAACAACGTCGAATCCTTAAGTGTGTCTCCCTACGGTTCGTGAATTATGCGGACATGATCGAGACACTTCTCCGATCAATAACCAATAGAGGAATCTAGAAATTCATACGGCTCCCACATATTTCAACGATTACTTTGCGATCGAATGAACCACTTACATACGATACCAATTTCCCTTTGTCTCACGATAGTTTACTTATCCGAGGTCATGATCGTCGGTATCTCTGCATACCTAGTTCAACCTCGTTACTGATAAGTACTCTTTTCTCGTTCCCGTGATATGTGATCCCTTGTGAGCCAGTCACATGCTTGCAAGCTAATTGGATGACATTCCACCGAGAGGGCCCAGAGTATATCTATCCATCATATGGATGGACAAATCCCACTCTTGATCCATGTGTCTCAACCAACACTTTCCGAACACTCAATGCCACCTTTATAGCCACCCAGTTACGGTGTGGTATTTGATGTCATCAAAGCATCCTTCCGGTGAAGGTGATATGCATGATCTCATGGTCGAAGGAATTAGGTTACTATGTATCAGAAAGCATATAGCAATTGAACTATTAAAATGACTTGATCTTTATGCTACGCTTATCTATAGGAGTATGTCCATCATACCATTCTCCTAACGATATGATCTTGTTGTTAATAACATCTCAATGTTCATGAGAGGGAAACCACAATCATTTATTAACCAACAAGCTAGTATTATAAAGAGGCTTTACTAGGGACTCTAATTTAGTTTACAAATCACACAAGTAATAATGTTTCCTTGTTAATACTATTATAACATGAATGTAAACATTTATCATAAACACAAAGATATAATAATAACTATATTTATTATTGCCTCTAGGGCATATCTCCAACAGAAATAAAGTAACAAGCAGTAACAAAAGCAATACTCACAGTGAGAGTTTTCCTTACCAGTTCCACTCTTCAATAGCGCTTCACTCCCTGGCAACGGCCCCACAAGTATAGGGGGTGCATCGTAGTACTTCCGATAAATAGGAGTGTCGATCCCAATGAGGAGCAGAAGGTGTTGTATAGTGGTATGGAGCAGGAAATCCTTGTGAATACTTAGCAAACGGATTTTAGTGGTTTTCGACAAGGCAACAAAACAAAGAGCAAATGTGAAATAACAAACAAAGCGAGCAAATGGCCCAATCCTTTCTTAGCAAAGGACAAGATGGTGGAAATACTTATAAGGACCAAACGTTCTCGAGGACACATGGGAATTCTGTCAAGTGCTTTCGCTTCAAATAGCTGAATACTCTTCTCTGGTGTTTGTAAGTGTTGTGTGGGTGAGCCTGTGCTAACATACCGCCCTTCCTAGGACTAATACATACTTGTGATTAAACCCCCTGCAAACATCCGTAACTATAGGAAAATAATTAAGATATAAATCTAACCAAAGCCTTAAACTCTGAGATCCTACACTCCCTTGTGCAAAGGTGTCCTAACGGGGGTCCAGGTTTCTGTCACTCCGGCAACCCCACAATTAGTAGCCAAATACACAATGCATCCCCCTAGGCCCATAAATGGTGAAGTGTCATGTAGTCGACGTTCACATGACACCACTAGAAGAATAGCACCACAACTTAAATACTAAACCATTGAATAATGACTCATCACAGATTCACTACTAACAACATGACTTCTCCCATGTCCTCAAGAACTAAATGAACTACTCACAAGACATCATATGGATCAAGATCAAAGATGATATGATAATGGATAATAATCTGAACATAAACAATAATCCAATGGTTCCACTCACAAGCATCAACTACAATAGTAATCAACACCGGGAAAGTTTCCCCTAATGAACTAAGAAATATCCAACACAATTGTTACAGCGGGACGGAGTGGTGATGATGGTGTTGGTGGAGATGATGGTGTGGATGATGATGATGATCCCGATGAAGCCTAGCTTGATGACGGTGTTGATGGCGATGGTCTCCCCTCTCCGAGAAGGAATTCCCCTGGCAGAAATATGTCTGCTAGAGAGATCTTTCTCCCTCGATGTTTTCCGCCTCCCAGAGGCGGCGGAAGTCTATCTGTGGTCGCCCCTAGTGTTAGGGTTCCGTAGGGAAGATATAGGCGAAGGCGAGTCGAGGCGGCGGCGGTGGGCCAAACCCACCCTAGGCGGGGTTAGGTGGGCACGCGCCTAGGGGGTGTGGGGCCCCTGAGGCCCCCCTTCGCTCCTCCTTCTGGCTTCCTTCGTCTTCTGGTAAAATAATATGTTTCCATATTTTTCTGATCTTCGTGAAATTGCACCGAAACGCCGTCTTTTCCACCAGAATCCAGACTCCGGCAGTCCATCCTCCAGGAATCATCCAACATGCATAAACAAATGAAAAATCCATAAGTAATACCTTATAATAAGACAAATATTAATGAATAGAGGTAAATTATGATATAGAATGGTGATGCAAATTGGGCGTATCAATGCTATATAGTTTCAAGGCAGAGGTGGAGAAGAGGTCACCTGGCAGTGTTGTGGAGATAGATACCGAGGTTGCACCTAATGGCAAGGTATTTTTCTCCAAATTTTGTATGGCTTTAAAGCCTTGCATCGATGGCTTCAAAGCAGGGTGTTGGCCATATTTAAGCATAGACTCATATCTTTTACTGGAAAGTTGAATGGTCAATTGGCAGCATGCAATGCTCAAGATGGACACGACTGGATGTTTCCTGTTGCTATTGGCATGTTTGAATCAGAGACAGAGGCTTCATGAACATGTCTCATGATGTAGTTGAAAAGATGCATTGGGCCAGTGACACCTTTGGCTATACACACAGATGCTTGTAAAGGGCTAGAAAATGCTGTCAAGAATGTATTTCCACATGATGGGCAGAGGAAGTGCTTCGGCCATATGTGGATAAATGTGATCAAGAGACATAGAGGAGAAGATTTTGGGCGACTGTGGCCAGCAACAAGATCTTACTCTAAATAGACACATGCTTATCACCTTGGCAATGTTATTGCAACAGATCCTGAGTTTGAGAATTGGCAGAAAGCATACCATTCTCTTTTGTGGTACAGTTCAGGATTTAATACGGCCATCAAGTGTGATCATATCAACAACTATCTGGCAGAAAGTTTTAACAACAAGGAGAAGGATTTGAAAGACTTGCCTATGCATGACATGGTTGAACAAATCAGGATCATGATCATGTGGTTGTGGGAATTGAGAAGAAGAATTGGTAATGTTCTGTAAGGGGATAAGATTCTAGTAGTGGTACAACAGGTGGTTAACAGGAGCAGAAATCTTACACATTTGGCAGTTGAGAAATCTTCATTGTGTGGCACTGAAGTGAGAATACCAAGACTAGGAGGAGGCATGCGGTTAACACTGAACTACATGAATGCACTTGCCTCGAGTGGAAACACGCTGGAAAACCATGTGAGCATGGCATACTCTTCTTGTCGTCCAAGCCGAAGGTAAACATGCACCCTTATCTGCATTAATATTATTTAGTAGCAAGGTTCAAGGCTGCGTATGCAACTCCAATACCCTTACTTATAGATCAGTCTTAGTGGCCTAAAGTGTATTTTGAATTTTTTATGTGTACCCCCCTTGCCAAAAGAAAGTCCGGCAGGCCTAGAATGAGCAGATTCAAGGCCTGGTTTGAGAAAGGTAGGAATAGTAAGAAGGGAAAAAGATGATAAACCAAAACGGCCTTAGAAAGGAAACCAAAATATATGCAAGTTGTGTGAGTAACTTGGTCGCCGAGTTGGATCTGCCAAATGCCGTTACACTCTAGAAAAGCCAAAGTAAGTTCAAGTTTTTGATGATTTATTTAAAATTTTGCTGCATTTGCTACTATGTTTTCATACTCTATTTTCTTTTTTCGGAAGAAAGCGTGGAAATTAGCCCTCTGTTTTTGAACCCCTTTTAGTTGAAAATTGCTAGCCAACAAAAAAGTCTAGACTAAATGGCCATAGAAGACACGGAAGTGTACAAGAACTAGATGATGTGGTGCCATCTAATTTAGTTTTGGATGATGCGGTGCCATCTAAAGCCATTTTGGATGTTGTGGTACCATCTGAAGCTGTTTTGGATGATATGGTGCCATATGAAGCTGTTCTAGATGATGTGGTGCCATCTGAAGTTTTTTTGAATGTTGTGGTGCAAACTGAAGTTGTCCTGGATGTTGTGGTGCAAACTGAAGCTGTTCTGGATGCTACGGTGCAAACTGAAGTTGTTCTAGTTGCTACGGTGCAAACTGGATCCATTTGCAAACTGAAGATGTTCTGCATAAGCGAAGCCAGCTCTAGGGCGTGGTGTGTGGTGGCCTAGTCCTATTGTGAAGAAAACCAAGAGCCTGAGGGTTTGGTGTGGTGTTCCAGAACAATCAAGTGGTAAGAAGAGAAAATCGAGGGCAATGAAAACTCTTATGTGAATGATTGCTATTTGTATGCACTATGTGTGCTATAACTTGTGTGATAATTGTAAACATGTATGCACTATGTGTGCTATAACTTGTGTGATGAACCCTTCCTAGGCCATGCCGGAAGGGTAACCTTGCTAACGTCATCAATCACGTACCTGTCAAAGCCAAAGGATGTCGGCAAAGGGCAAATAAAAATAGAAGAAGAGAGGTCAGTACTGAGGCCAGTACATAGCGAGTCTTATAATTCGGCGGCTCTCGTCTACATGGGTATGGCTCAGCGGCAGCAAAACTTGCACTATCTAACTTATAGAGACATGCGCCAACTTCTGCTATTATAGCAAGGTAAGAGAGCGCTATACGATAACTATGATATAACATCAAACATAACCAATCCGAAGATTCCCCCCTCGAAGACCGGTCGAGGAAGTCCTCCTGCGCAACACACACGTTGCAATTTTAATTATCCAATTGTTTAGTAGGTAAGGATAATTACTAGCCAAATTATTAGAGGCAAAGCATTAGTGGCGTTGTCTATGATCATGATATCGTACTCCTGAGGCATCCATAATCGTGGACGCACGGCTTCTCGAAAAGATTTACACTATAGGGGTGCACTACTGTATCCAAACGTATGTTCAACCCTTCAGGCAACATATTACGTGTGCCTTAGGAATCTCATAACAAGAATTTTCCGATAACTACACGCGTATCCAGAGGCATCACATACTGTGTGGAACCAACCAAGAGGTGCGACGATTCTCAAGGAAACACTAGGGTAAAACGGGGCTCTACTCCCGGGCCATAATGGGTTCTAGTCCTAGTTCCGCACCGAGACTGCGAATTCGGGACTAGAGACCCATATCTCTAACCCGGTTTACTCTGAACCGTGACTAGAGGCCACCACGTGGCAGCAGCAATGCGGCGGGGGCTGTAGGACCTCTAGTCCCGGGCCTTAACACCCCCGAGACTAAAGCTTTTCCTGTCGCGGCAGAGATTTGTGTGTTTATCTACCGCGACACGATTTTGTGTTTTTCTTTTCATTTCGTTTTTTCCATTTCGTTGCCTTTTCAATTTGTATTTCATTATAATTTCAAACATGTTTCCGTACACATATTTTACGCTACTACATACACAATACACGTTGATGCATATATAATTAATATTTGATCTCTTGTGAGCATACATATACAATTTGATATATACAACTATTTAATTACATGGAGATCACTAAATCATATTGAGTTCCTCGTTCTCCTTATAATGTTCTCCCCTTTTATCAATGACCTCCTTCATCAGATATATATATATATATACAACTATTTTACTATGCAGGCAACAGGGGCAACACATGCCGACAAGGGGAGATGCAACCCTGCGCACCCCCTCTGGTACGCCTCGGTAAAGAAAGGCTGGTCCGGCCCCTTTGGTGCAAAAGCATGACAGACGACCTCAGTGGTGGCGGTCTTTGCCTTTGTCGTTTTGGTGCAAGGGAGAGGGCCGGCGGCGCCGCATAGGGACAAGCGACAACGACGGAGTCTGCTTTATAGAAGGATGGAGAATCCCCCGACGATCAAGACTAAGTCCACGCAAAGTAGCCTTGTAGACCGGGACCTCGAGGGGCGGCAATGTGGCGACCCTTCCCGCCCATGAATCGGTGGAAGAGACTCAGCGTCTCTATATAAGTAGACCATCTACTACCTTGCAACAGGTTGATCCTAGAGATCAAAACCCTAGACATTCATCCACCATTGTACACTTGTGAAGCACGCGAGCAATACAACAAAGCAGGAGTAGGGACTTTACCTCCTCACGAGTGTCCCGAACCTAGGTAAAAAAAACCGTGTCCACTCTCTGTCATGCTCTTGCTCCACTATCGCCGCCATCACCGAGTGTACTTGGAATAAGTGTTCAACCCCCTCACGAACTAGGGGCTTGTAGGATCCCTTATTCCTTCACGGGACACTTTCTTCGACATTGAGCTATTGGAATCTGAACCACTCTTTAATTAGCGCAACACTATTTTTTTATGATGATCCTTAGGTGGTTAATATGAAGTAATGCTCCTTGTGTAACATGAGTACGTGGTTAACTGCACTCAAAAAACTAAATGGTGTATTGTTCAATTGATTTTGAGAAGGCATATGATAAATTTAATTGTTCTTTTCTACAGCAAACACTCCGTATGAAAGATTTTTCAGAAGAGTGGTGTGCTCTTATACAGTCTTTTGTGTCTGATGGAAGTGTTGCCATAAATGTCAACAATGACACAGGTAAATACCAAAAGAGGGTTGCGACAAGGGGATCCACTATCGCCTATACTATTTAATATAGTGGCAGATATGCTGGCTATCCTTATTGAGAGAGCAAAGGCTGATGGCCAAATTGAAGGATTGGTTCCAGATCTTGTTGATGGTGGACTATCTATTCTTCAATACGCCGATGATGCAATACTATTTATGGAATATGATCTGGAGAAAGCCAAAAATCTGAAATTAATACTATCAGTATTTGAGTAGCTCTCTAGATTGAAAATAAACTTCCATAAGAGTGACTTGTATTGTTTTGCCGAGGCTAAAAACGAGGCCCACCTATATGCCGATCTCTTTGGCTGCGGTCAGGGAAATTTTCCAATCAATTATCTGGGAATACTGATACATTATCGGCGTCTCATAATTGCTGAATGAAAACTCATCGAGGAAATACTTCAGAAATGTCTTAGCTGGAAAGGTAAATTGCTATCCCTCGGTGGAAGACTGGTACTCAATAATTCAGTACTCACCAACATGGTACTGTATATGATCTCATTCTTCCAGTTATCAAAAGGTGTCTTGTCAAAAGTGGACTATTTTCTCTCAAGATTCTTTTGGCAGGGGGATAGTAAGAAAAAGAAATATCGACTGGCCAAATGGAATGTCGTTTGCCGACACATAGAATACGGTGGATTGGGCATACATGATTTAGAAGTCAAAAACACCGCATTACTTGGTAAATGGTTATTCAAACTTCTTACCAAAGAAGGGGTCTGGCAAACCATTCTATGGAGGAAATATGTTGGCTCAAAAACGGTGTCTAAACTGGTTTGGAAACCAGGTGATTCACACTTTTGGGCTGGGCTAATGGCTTCCAAAAAGCATTTCTTCCGGTTTGGCAATTTTAATATTAGGGATGGTTCACAGATTAGGTTCTGGGAAGATAAATGGCTTGGTCAAACTTCTCTTCGTGAACAATATCCAGCTCTATATTCGATCGTTAGGCACAAAGGGGATACTATCTCGCTGAGGTAATAGAAACCAATCCTCCTAATGTGTCTTTCAGAAGAAGTCTCTTAGGTCCTAGACTGGTGTCTTGGAATAATTTTTTAGTAAGATTATCCAGGATACAGCTATCTGAGGGCATGGACGAATTCAAAAAGAAATTACTACATAGTGGTAAATTTTCTGTTGATTCATTTTATAGAGCTTTGATCTAACCTAATATTCCAGTCGATGACAATAGTAAAATTTGGAAGATGAGGATACCCCTTAAAACGAAGATATTCGCTTGGTATCTCCGTAAAGGGGTGATTCTCACAAAAGATAATCTTGTTAGGAGGAATTGGCATGGTAGCACTAAATGCGTATTTTGTCACCATAATAAGACAATACACCATTTATTCTTTCATTGTAAATTTGCTCGTGCTATATGGTCAATCATCCAAATAGCCTCTGGTTTTTATCTCCTCCTCGATCGGTAGTCAATGTATTTGGCAACTGGATGAATAAGATTGAGGATAAATATGGGACTTTATTTAGGGTGGGAGCGCTTGCTATTATTTGGTCGCTTTGGCTATGTAGAAATGACAAGATTTTTAATAACGTTATATCTTCTCCCTTGCAGGTTATCTATCGATCCGATCATGGACTTCTCTATAACGTATGGAGTTTCGCGACTTGTTTGCGGAGGGCTGTAGTTGGTTGGAGGATACGGCGTGGGATATCTTCTCCCGGCATGGATGACAGCAAGCGCTGTGGATAGATCTTCCTTAGCTAGTTTGGAGAACTGTGTTTTGATTTACATTATTTTGTAATTCTGTTTTTTATTGCTTTAATACGAGACTGTGTGATCGATCGGCTATGTGCATACTACCTATGCAGAGGCGGGGTGTAAACTTACTGTTAAGTAATAAAACGGCTCATTTAAAAAAAAAAAAGGTAAGTGGGCTTCTTCGAGGATGTAACACTGATGATCACAAGGGCTAGCTACCTTCACGTTAGAACGTACTTTCAATTATCATATATTAGTTAATAAATAATAACTACTCCAGTTTTGGCCTCATCAAAGGCTGCTACGATTGGAATCTGAACCACTTTTAATCATCTCAACTTGATTTTTTTAAAAGATTGTTAGATGGGCAATATGAAAATCGACTGATTTTTTTTAAAAGATTTTAGATGAGCAATATGAATATTGCTTCATTATAGACCTTTTCCTACATCACTGCAGGTTATCTCTTTGCAGGTTCTAGCTGGCATCTTGCCCACTCTTGCTGCTCCTAGGTGTTCATCATGCAAGGCTCGAAAGGCATGTGGCCGATCTTTTTAAGATTGGTGAAGAAGTTTGCAGCATTATAGCAAAGCTCCGAGGTGGAGCAAAATAAATAAAGCAGAGGCAGTGTTCCTGGACAGGTTTAGGAACACAAACCAGGAGACCATTCGACATCCTCGAGCTTACATTGTACAGGCTACAGATTACAGCTTACAGCTTAGACAGCTACTACGCGTCCATCAGCTCGCCACAACGAAATCTCCTCCATGATGCCTTTGAAGACCTCTTCCGCCGAGTGCTTCACATGGTCAAAGACCCTAGAGTTACTCTCCTTCCAAATCATCCAGTGGACAAGGATCACGATCGTATCGAAATCACGCCTAAGGGCCTTGGGCACCCTCTCTTCCTAACAAGCACCCACCAATCCTCCGTGCTAGCAAAGGTGGAATCCGGCAGCCGTCCACTGTTTGATGCACAGCCAAAGCCATGTGTGCTGAAGCTGCACTGGACGTGTCCATGCAAGGTTGATGTTGACAATACAACTAAACTACTACTGGCTCATGCACGTATTAGTGCATTATTTGTGGCGGCTAATCAACTTAATTTAAGAAAACAGGTGCGTCAGGTTTAGTGGCATGATTGTTTCGGAGAAAATAAGATTCTCATTAACATGACCCATTAGGTTGAAAGCCCTTGGGCACCAATTGGAGTGTAGAATATTGTTTAGGTTGGAGTCTTGATCCGTGAGAGAAGTTGGAACTAGTCCTTGGCATGTTAGCTCTGCTGCGGCTATATAAGCCGAGCAATACTACAATGAGTATAGCACCCAACACGTACGTACAGTACTGTTCTCTCTCTACTCATATTTGGGTTGTAGCTAGTAGTATACTCTGCAAGCTATGGCAAGCATTGGCGTGGACGCATCCTTGCCTCGATGGGGTAGCTGCTCTCTCCAAGGCCTCAACATTGAGGTCAGGACGGGGCTGGACAAGGACAAAGACGCTTTCCCCGGCTGCGGCGGCGGCGGCAGCGTTATAATCCCTCCGCATTTCTGGGGAGATGCTCCGGTGTCGTCCGAGCTTGGGTTCCCCGTGTACCCGGGCTACTCGGAGGCGAGGGCCTTGATCGGCCAGGGAGCCACGGCGGATCTGAGAAGGCTGTCACGCCAGGCCCAAGACATGGTGGCGGAGATGTTCGCTAGCATCGGCAAGGATGATGATCAGGAAGCGGGGAGGCGGCGGCCCAGGGTGGTGCAGCTGCGGCTATCGCCGGAGCTCGCGCTGTGGAAAAATACCCAACACGCAATCGGCAACGTGCTTCCCCCTAAGGGCAAGGGGCTGAGGCAAGCCTCATCGCAGGTGCTCGCCCAGATAGGCGCCACCGACTGGCCCGAGGCCATCACCACCAACAATGCCCTTTTCGGCGGCTGCACGGCGGACATGCTCATTGGCGCCGCCGACGTGCACACCATGTTCTCCAACTATGTGACCGACATGGCCGTTTACTACGAGTACGGGTACAACCACGTGTTCCCCCACCTCAACGGGCTGGTGCGGGATGGGCTCGCCCGGCCGCGCTGGGCACCCCTTGCGGTCGGGAGCGCCGTGAGGCCGTCACCGTTGGTATCCCCTACATCCAGGGCAAGATCGCAATGGAGGTGGCGGACAAGACACGTCTCAAGGACCGCTCAGCGCGGATGGATCGTTGTGCTGCCCTGGTCATGTACCTGTTTGACTGCAGCGTGCTCGGCATTGGGGCCGAGGCCACGGCCCGGGGCTTCGACGCCGGCGCCGTCATGAGCGACCTCGTCTTGAGCGTGAACAGCCACGACGTCCTCGACGTGGGCTCCGACCTGGTCAACTCCGAGATAATGAACTCATTCCTCAATGTGGCCGACATCGCCGCCTCGGGGGTCGTGAGCGAGCCAGCGCTCCGGGCCATCTACGACGCATACGCCGCCACGGGCGGATGTTCACCCAGGTGGCACGAGCCCTCAGCCCGGATGGTCGCCAATGAATACATCTGGCACATCGCCAACGACCGGCACATGCTCTTCCGCCGCGCCCTTCTAGGATGGCCCATGGCCCGCAAGTCGCCGGCATCGCCCCAGCGCGAGGCCGACTTCGACGAGGTCTTCGACGCCGACTTCCGCACCCGGCTTCAGCAGGCCCTTAACCCGAATACGCCTGTGACGGCGAGGAAACCTGCAACCACGTGCGCCGGTTCCTCGGCCACCAAGACGAAGACCTGCTCGGCACCCTCTGGTGGTCCCTCGTCACAGGCCCGCTTGAGTACATCCGGCAGGGAGAGGTGGACGAGCAGCACGAGGAGCACCTCGCCGAATCCTCGCGCATGCAAATTGCCCAGCTCTTGTCCAAGGGTCTCGTTCTCCAAATTGCCTGGCTCCTCGCCCATGCCAGCCACCACGCCTGGCAGGTCAACTACATGTACGAGGCCGCCATGTTTGGCAGCATCCTGGACGGGGGCGCGTTGATAGGCAAGCTAGACCGTGAAGAGGAGGGCTCGGCCTCGGCTAGCTAGCTGATCCAGGCGCATCAGAGGTATTTCATGTCTCAGTCGTCCTGCCCAACGTTGATCCTGTTGTCTGCATGCTATCTTAAACCCTGCTATCGATCGTCCTGCAGGTGCTGCTGTGCACGTGCTATCTTGCTTTTGCACTGTCGTCGGCATGGAGTGCAGATCAGATCCGCCAAGCTGTTCATGTCTTCCTTTTCACGTCCATGTATTTTCTTTCTTTAGGTGTTTTTCTTTTTTTTTCCCATGTAACCGCGCGTCTCTACTCAATACCCTCATTTTCTCTGTAATCCATCGTATGTCCCCTTTGTTTCTGGAACACTTCTGCTTCAGTGCTTTTCCCTATCCAAATTGAAACACAGCAACAACGGCTAAGAACGCTCTGTACCCCCTTCATAATTAAGGGCATGATTTTTTTTAGAAATGGACGTATTTATTAACATAAAATATTTAATGTTTACATTCGATCTCTGCATAACTAAGATGCACACAGCCACACGAACGATAGAACAAGAGAATAAAAAGGAAGACAAGCATTACAAAAAAAAGCACTATCAAAATAATTGTCTTCAATCTAAGGTAGATCAATCCTCGAATCATGCGGCTATCCATATCAGGAGAAAAAATATCCTTCGCCATGCCCTTCGATCGCGTACATCTCTACACAAATAAGTCGTGAAACTCCATGCGTTGAAGAATAGTCTATATTCGAAGGATAGCTGTGGCTCGATAAATAACCTGCAGAGGAGAAGACACAATGTTATTAAAAATCTTATCATTTCTACAAAGCCATAGCGACCATATAATGGCAAGCCCTCCCATCCTAAACAAAGTTCTGCACTTATCAACAATTCCATGCAGCCAATTATCAATTACATTGGTTACTGAACATGGAGGAGATAAACCAGAAGCTATTTGGATGAATGACCATATAGAGCAAGCAAATTTGTAATGAAAGAATAAATGACGAATTGTCTCATCGTGATGATAAAAAATGCATTGTGTACTTCGATGCCAATTCCTTTTTGCAAGATTATCTTTTGTTAGAATTACACCCTTACGTAGATATCATGCAAATATCTTCGTCTTAAGGGGTATTTTCATTTTCCAAATTTTACTATTATCATCGACCGGGATATCAGGTTGAACCAATGCTCTATATAGTGAGCCAACATAAAATATACCACTTATTAGTAATTTCCATTTTAACACGTCAACACCGTCCGACAATTGTATCGTGGATAATCGTAATAGTAGATTGTTTCAGGATACCAGCCGGGGACCAATGAGACTTCTTCTGAAAGACACATTGGGAGGATTTTCTTCCATCGCTACGGAAATCTTATCCCCTTTGAGTCTGACAATCGAATATAGAGCATGATATTGTTCGCGAAGAGTAGTTTGACCAAGCCACTTATCTTCCAAAACCTAATATGTGATCCATGGCTAATCTCGAAAGCACCAAAACGAAAGAAATGTTTTTTGGTGTCCATAAGATCTGCCCAAAAATGTGAATCACCGGGTTTCCAAACCACTTGAGACACAACTTTGGACCCAATATATTTCCTCCATAACATGGGTTGCCAAACACCTTCTTCTATAAGTAGTTTAAATGCCATTTGCCTAGAAGCGCAATGTTTTTGACTTGCAAATCATGTATGATCAGTCCACCATACTCCTTCGGGCAGCAAAGCACATTCCATCTGGCCAATCGATACTTATTTTTCTCACTATCCCCTTGCCAAAAGAATCTTGAACGGAAATAATTCACTTTGTTCAAGACACCTTTTGGTAATTGGAAAAACGAGATCATATACAATACCATATTAGTAAGTACTGAATTTATGAGTACTAGTCTTTCACCAAGAGATAACAATTTGCCTTTCCAACTATTAATATGTTTTTGTAGTCTTTCCTCAACAAGTTTTCATTCAGCAATTCTGAGACGCCGATAATAAATCGGTATTCCCAAATAGTTGATTGGAAATTGCCCCTGACCACAGCCGAAAAGTTCAGCATTTAGGTGGGCCTTGTTTTGGGCCTCGCCAAACCAATACTGAAGGGTTTCGCAACATAGTAAATCAAAAAAATTCTACGGATGCGAACGGAAAAGCCAGGATCTAATCTAAGATATTGTTCGTATGTCCCCTTTGTTTCTGGAACACTTCTACTTCAGTGCTTTTCCCTATCCAAATTGAAACACAACAACGGCTAAGAACGCTCTGTACCCCCTTCATAATTAAGGGCATGATTTTTTTTGGAAATGGGCGTATTTATTGACATAAAATGTTTAATGTTTACATCCGGTCTCTGCATAACTAAGATACACACATCCACATGAACGATAGAACAAGGAAATAAAAAGGAAGACAAGCATTAAAAAAAAGCACTATCGAAATAATTGTCTTCAATTTAAGATAGATCAATCCTTAAATCATGCGGCCATCCATGTCGGGAGAAAATATCTCTCGTCGTGTTCTCCAATCGCGTACATTTCTACACAAATAAGTCGCGAAACTCCATGCGTTGGAGAATAGTCTATGATCGAAGGATAGCCGTGGCTCGATAAATAACCTGCAGAGGAGAAGACACAATGTTATTAAAAATCTTGTCATTTCTACAAAGTCATAGCGACCATATAATGACAAGCGCTCCCACCCTAAACAAAGTTCCGCACTTATCAACAATTCCATGCAGGCAATTATCAAAAACATTGGTTAGTGAACGTGGAGAAGATAAACCAAAAGCTATTTGAAGATAAATCAGAAGCCGTTGTCTGCATGCTATCTTAAACCCTGTTATCGTCCTGCAGGTGCTGCTGTGCACGTGCTATCCTGTATTCGAGCTAGCTTTTGCACTGTCGTCGGCATGGAGTGCAGATCAGTTCCGCTAAGCTGTTCATGTCTTCCTTTTCACGTCCATGTATTTTCTTTCTTTCGGTGTTTTTCTTTTTTACCATGTAACCGTCTCTACTCAATACCCTCATTTTCTCTGTAATCCATCGTATGTCTCCTTTGTTTCTGGAACACTTCTGCTTCAGTGATTTTCTCTATCCAAATCTATTATATACTAAAAGCAATATAAGAAGATGTTTCGAGGCATTAGGTTGATCCACATCACTTGAATTATTTTAACCTTTAGATTAAAAATTTGCGGCCAGGATTTAATGAAATCTATTATATTACGTTACACATGTGGTTCCGTTTGACACCCTACATACACAAGGAAACTAGCCGAGTCCTAGCCAAGAGTTCGTATGATAAAAAAGATTACACCAGCTAGCTAGGCAGGTTCGTTCGTAAAAAAAAAAAGCTACCTAGGCTCGGTGAGTCCCTTTCAAGAAAAAAATACGTATACAAGCCTGATAGCTAGCTAGGATACTGAAAGCACACTGAAATTTTATATGATTTTGAATTACAAGTGCGTGGTTAAGGGTACATAAATAGCCAAAAACATCTATATTTTTATTTGAGTGGAAAACATTAAAATAGATAGAGATATTACGAAAATTGATTTAATAAAATATTCAACGGAAGGCTGCAATATTACTTTCTTTGAATATTAATAGGGAAAGTACAAAAATCTAATTAGCAATTACCTCCATTCAAGAATATAAGATGTTTCCGTACCCTATTTTAGCCTACCAAAACACATTATATTTAGGAACGAAGGTAGGACATTGCTTTTTTTAGAGCTATATTTTACTACATCAGTGTACATAGCCAAAAAATTATGGACTTGATCTATTATACAATATTAGTATACGACCAGAAACAAGAGATATATACTAAAATTTCTATAAAACATCAAATCACCGGGTCGCGATCAGATGGATCGTCTTTTTTATCATAATTATATATCCCTAAATATTACAAGCAATATGCCATCTCTCAGACTACAAACATGACGAAATTATCGCAGAAATGCAAGCATCCAGATGTTTATCTTCTAGCCTCTTTTACTATTATGCAAATATTATTTGTTAATAACTCAGCATTAAAAACGATCAAAACCAATTGACCTTTTCTGCCAGGAGATAGGCAATAGCTTACATATCTTGAGATTCTACTAAGAAAATTATATTGATAGATTATCACAATGTATCTAAGCATAATATAACTAATTGATACTCGATAAATTTATTCCAAACTTGCTTGTGAGCTGAATGATATGTCTCATGATTGCTCGACCTGGATGACAAGTATTCTGATGTCCTCGAACTAGATTACAATCTTGATGGTTTATTTGTCTTTGATGTACCCTTTGGGATAATAGATAGTTTAGGGAATTGTAAATTTCATAAAAATCATGGAAATAATTTGAATTCACACATCTAGAGATTTGCATGGGAGTATAATTTTTTGGTTGCTTTTGTTCCCAATTCCAATTATTACTACATATGCCAAAATAGAAAAAGAACTAAGGTATTATTGTGAGGAGATGTGACGACTTTCGGAAAATTCCAACAACTGAAAAAGTGACTGCATAATATAGTCTTATTTTCCGTTTCATTAAAAAAATGCATAAAACTTTATGCTTGTGAGAGAAAACATATACACCCTACATTACTAAGAGGGCTTGACGCAGTATTTTTATGGATTAATGTTGTTGGCATCTGAAATAGTATGCATAAATCTTTGTTTAGATGACCTAACATGGGTATATTTATTATTAGATATCGCTCCTATGGATTTTTTCTGTTTTGCATGATTAGACATGCTTAGAGTTTTTTTCATGTATTTATGATGTAAAATTCAACATTAAAGCATAGATTGTTAAACACTCAATAAAATTGAACACTAACTAAGAGGCTTGAAGTATGTTATCGAATATTCGTGTTAGAGATCGAGGTAACATGTAAATATCTTAATAAATATATATAAATACCACATCAAAGTACATGACCTTATAAAAAACATGTGATAAACAAGCGATATCGAGGTAAACAAGCGATAAACATTTTAATGGATAAGCTAAAAATAAAATAGTAATTTATAATATAGTGCTAAATTGGTATTTATCGTTTTGTAGCATCATATTATTAACATACAAAATAATATAAATTTTCACCATTGAATTTAAGGTTCACGTTTTGAAATTATGTAAGTAGTTGTGACCAAGAAACACATATCGAGGTAACAATTCTAAAAATTTGATTTGGTCAAAATATTAAGGATGATGAATTATTTCCTTTTTTATGTTCTTCAAGAAAATTTATCCATGTGAATAAAGCTAGCGAACTGATCTAATCGTACACACAGTTTTACTATTGACCTAATATTGCATATGTTTGACGGATGATGTAACCCTTCAGCCCACAAATTTCAGTTATTTAAATCTCTCCGAACATATGTGAGACTATGTTTACCAAAAAATTTATACAGTCATAGATCCATATTATTTCTTATTATAAAATTCGATATCCATGACACCATGCATAACTATATTTCTCAGACGCAATCAACGCATTAAAGATGGTGCCCTCGCATTTGCGAGGGCCACGACGCTAGTTTAAACACAACAACGTCTAAGAACGTTCCGTACCCCCTTCATAATTAAAGGCATGATAGTCCACTAGTGGAAACGAGGTCTTTTGTTGATCCCGAAAAAGGGCTTTAACACCGGTTCTTCCACGAACCGGTGTTAAAGAAGCGTCTCAGCGTGGCCCCTTGCGGCAAAGAGCCTTTAACACCGGTTCGTGCCTGAACCGGTGTTAAAGGTCCCGCAGTGGCTCAAGATTCTCTATAACACGGTTCGTGGCATGAACCGTGTTAAAGGGGGGGCTATATAAGACACCACCCCAGCCCACACACACCCCACTCTTCCATTCTTTCACATTTTGGAGCCTAGCAAGAGGGTGTGAAGAGGGCTAGTTTGTGTTTTTTCATATGCACTAGAGGTGTTCGGTGAAATGCCCGAGAGCTCAAAATAAGCTTTCTTGTTGCTCTTTCCGTCTCGGTCGAGGTCGGCAACTATAGTTTCATGTGTCATTGATGTACTATATATATAAATGGTTATCTCCCTATTATTTTTTGATATATACTACATATTAATGCAGATGAATCGGCAATGGATGTACGTTGACCGCCGCACTTCCGAGTACATTACGGGCCTCCAAAATTTCATCGTTGTGGCTAATGCAAACCGTGGTCACAATGGTTTTATGTGTTGTCCGTGTGTTCACTGTCAGAACAAGAAAGACTACTCAAATACCAGAACCATTCACGCCCACCTGCTTCGATCCGGTTTCATGCCCAGCTATAATTGTTGGACCAAGCACGGAGAAAAAGGGGTTGTGATGGAAGACAACGAAGAAGAAGAGGATGATGGCAACTATCATAATATGTATCCTGAATATGATGATAATGCAACGGAGGTAGATAATGAAGATCAAGAGGGAGCAGATGGGCCTGCTGATGACGATCTTGGTCGGGCCATTACTGATGCAAAGGAAGAATGTGAAACTGAAAAGGAGAAGGAGAAGCTGGAGCAGATGTTAAAGGATCACAAAACATTGTTGTATCCAACTTGCGAAGATGGCCACAAAAAGCTAGGTGCCACACTGGATTTGCTGCAATGGAAGGCAGAGAATGGTGTGACTGACAGCGCATTTTCAAAGTTGTTGGTAAAATGAAGAATCTTCTTCCAAGAAATAATGAGTTGCCCGACAGTACATACCAAGCAAAGAAGGTTGTCTGCCCTCTAGGATTAGACGTGCAGAAGATACATGTCTGCATTAATGACTGCATCCTCTACCGCGGTGAGAAGTACGAGAATTTGGATGCATGCCCGGTATGCACTGCACTGCGGTATAAGATCAGACGAGACGATCCTGGCGATGTTGAGGGCGAGGCCCCTAGGAAGAAGGTTCCCGCCAAGGTTATGTGGTATGCTCCTATAATACCACGGTTAAAACGTCTCTTCAGAAATAAAGAGCATGCCAAGTTGTTGCGATGGCACATGGAAGACCGTAAGAAAGACGCGATGTTGAGACACCCCGCTGATGGGTCACAGTGGAGAAAAGTCGAGCGAGAGTACCGGACTTCAAGACGTGACGCAAGGAACTTAAGGTTTGGTCTAAGTACAGACGGCATGAATCCTTTTGGTGAGCAGAGCTGCAGTCACAGCACCTGGGATGTGACCCTATGTATCTATAACCTTCCTCCTTGGTTGTGTATGAAGAGGAAGTTCATTATGATGCCAGTGCTCATCCAAGGCCCGAGGCAACCCGGCAACGACATTGATGTGTACCTAAGGCCATTAGTTGAAGAACTTTTACAGCTGTGGGCCAAACCAGGTGTACGTATGTGGGATGAGCACAAAGGGGAGCCATTTGACCTACGAGCATTGCTTTTCGTAACCATCAATGATTGGCCTGCTCTTAGTAACATTTCAGGGCAGACAAGCAAGGGATACAATGCATGCACACACTGTTTAGATGATACTGAAAGTGTATATTTGGATAAATGTAAGAAGGTTGTGTACCTAGGGTATCGCCGATTTCTTCCAAACCTGCATCCAGTAAGAAAGAAAGGCAAGCATTTCAAACGTCTGGCAAAACCCCGGAGGAAGCCTGTCCTCCGTACCAGTGAGGAGGTATTTGGTATGGTCAAGGACCTAGAAGTAATCTTTGGAAAAGGTCCTAGCAGTCTATCTGTTCTGAATGACGATGCGAACGCGCCCATGTGGAAGAAGCAATCTATATTTTGGGACCTACCCTATTGGAAAGTCTTAGAGGTCCGCTCTTCAATCGACGTGATGCACGTGACGAAGAATGTTTGCGTGAACCTGCTAGGCTTTCTAGGAGTGTATGGGAAGACAAAAGATACACCGGAAGCACGGCAGGACCAGCAACGTCTGAAGGCCCCTGAAGAGCCTATGCATCCTGAGAACGAGAAGGGTAAACGATGCCACTTAACTCCTGCTAGCTACGCTCTTACCAAAGCAGAGAAGGAAATCTTTTTTGAATGTCTGAGTAGTATCAAGGTCCCGTCTGGCTTCTCGTCGAATATAAAGGGAATAATAAATATGGCAGAGAAAAAATTCCAAAACCTGAAGTCTCATGACTGCCACGTGATTATGAGACAATTGCTTCCGATTGCATTGAGGGGGCTTCTACCTGAAAATGTTCGAGTACCCATTGTGAAGCTATGTGCATTCCTCAAAGCAATATCTCAGAAGGTAATCGATCCAAAGCCTACTGTGGTTACAAACAGATGTGGCCCAATGTCTTGTCAGCTTTGAGTTGGTGTTCACCATCCTTCTTCAATATTATGACGCATCTCTGGTTCACCTAGTAGAAGAGATTGCCATTCTCGGTCCTGTATTTCTACACAATATGTTCCCCTTTGAGAGGTACATGGAGTCGTAAAGAAATATGTTCAGACTCGTGCTAGGCCAGAAGGAAGCATCTCCAAGGGCTATGTAACAGAGGAGGTCATTGAGTTCTGTGTTGATTTTATTCCTGACCTTAAGGCGATTGGTGTTCCAGAATCACGACATGAGGGAAGACTGCGTGGAAAAGGCACCCTAGGATGTAAAGCAATGATATGTAGGGACGGGCATTCTCTCAATCAAGCACACTACACGGTTTTACAAAGATCTATCTTGGTTGCCCCGTATATCAATGAACACAAGAATTTAATACGCCTCAAACACCCGGGGCAGTCTGATGAATGGATTATAAGTGAACACATGGCGAGTTTTGGCGGCTGGCTGCAAAGACTTCTCACGAATAACACCACTGTTGGGGATCAGCTGTACTTGTTGGCCAGGACACCTTCTTCTACTGTATGTACTTTCCAAGGGTACGAGATAAATGAGAATACATTTTACACGATAGGCCAAGATAAAAGAGCACCAACCAAAACAGTGGTGTCCGCTTCGATGCAGCAGAAGACAATGGGCAAAAGACCACGTATTATGGGTTCATAGAGGAGATATGGGAACTTGACTATGGACCTAATTTTAAGGTCCCCTTGTTTCGATGCAAATGGGTCAAGCTAACAGGAGGAGGGGTTGAGGTAGACAAGAAGTACGGAATGACAACGGTGGATCTCAACAATCTTATGAAGAACTTAGACGAACCATTCGTCCTAGCCAATGATGTGGCTCAGGTTTTCTATGTGAAGGACATGTCCTCCAGACCAAAAAAAAGAAAAAATATGCAAACGAATACATCATATGATGAGCCAAAGCGTCACATAGTTCTTTCAGGGAAAAGAAACATCGTGGGAATCGAGGACAAGACAGACATGTCAGAAGATTATAATAAGTTTGATAAAATTCCGCCCTTCACAGTGAAAACTGACCCAAGCATTCCGTTAAGTAAAGAAGATGCTCCATGGTTACGTCTGAAGCGATCATAAGGAAGGACATATGCCAAGAAGTTCATGCTCATATTATGTAACTCTAGTTCATGTTTTTAATATTAATACATGTCTTGAGTGTTAGTCATGTTTTGTGGATGGACCGGGACTATGAGAAGAAGTTGTCCCAATTCGTACTTACCATTAAGATCTGATCTCCAAACGCGCGCGATCACATATTAGGGAGTGCCTCTATGACCAGTTTCTCGGAGATGCCGGAGGACTAGGCTCCGTCGGCATCTCCCTAAAACTGGCCGTAGTGGTGTCCTTGCTCTCGAAAACCATCTTGCAGCTTTGTAACTTCTCTAACTAGATCAATACACCTGGGAGCTAACTAATTTCACATATTAGGGAGTGCCTCTATGACCAGTTTCTCGGAGATGTCGGAGGACTGGGCTCCGTCGGCATCTCCCTGAAACTGGCCGTAGTGGTGTCCCTGCTCTCGAAAGGAGGTAAGGCATAGCCTCAAACTGGCTGGAGGACTGGACTCACAAGGATGCCTATTTATAGTACAAGCAGCTCGACATAGTGTCGACACTTACGAAATAATGTCGACACTCATCTTTAGTCCCGGTTGGTGTCTCCAACCGGGACTAAAGGTTCATCTTTAGTCCCGGTTGGTGACATCATCCGGGACAAGGTACACGCCGCACGACATAATGTCGACACTCACCCCTATTATTAGTGCTGACTCGTGTTTTTTGTCCCGGTTGGTGTCTCCAACCGGGACTAAAGGTTCATCTTTAGTCCCGGTTGGTGACACCATCCAGGACAAGGTACACGCCGCACGACATAATGTCGACACTCACCCATATTATTAGTGCTGACTCGTGTTTTTTGTCCCGGTTGGTGTCTCCAACCGGGACTAAAGGTTCATCCCGCCATTTTTTCCCGCCATTTTTCTTCCCGCCAGTTCTTCTTCCCGCCATTTTTCTTCCCTCCAGTTCTTCCCGCTAGTTCACTATATATATATATGTAGGGTTGGCCTCCATTGTCATTGCACATCTCTAGACTCATATCTGCAACCTTATCACTCTCTTTCCCATGGCTTCCACCGTAGCACTAACCCCCAGGGAGGCGGAGGCGCTTTGCGCCTCGAACTACCCCTGCCCGCCGGGCTATTGTGTCCCCGTCGGCTGGATGCTGAGCATCAGAGGAGTGCCGGTTCCTCCTGTTCCTCTAGGTGTGGCGCGCCGGATGGCCATCACGAACCACTACTACTTCGAGCTCACGCCGAAGCAGCGGAGGAATCCCAGATGGCATCCCGACTATTTCCCTACTTGGGAAGCCTTCTTCGTGGATCGGCGTGAGAGGGCGCTCGCCAGGCACGAGGAGGACGGCCCACCTCCTCCTAACTTCAACGAGGCCGGCCGTCGGCTATGGTGGCGCGGTCGGACTCTCCAGAGCGTCATGGCCTATGACACTGCCGCCAACTCTAACCCCCGTCTGCGCTACCCTCAAGTCCAGCCCACGCGCTACCCTCAAGTCCAGCCCACGTGTACTCTCCAGAGGTTCAATTACGGCGACCCGGCGGCGACAGTACGATGGCGAGTATTACGATGCAGTATTAGGCAGGAGCATGACTGAATCATTCCAACATTCCGAAACAAGTTCGGTCGATTGTTACTTAATCTGGCCATGTATCTTAATTTTCAGTTCTTTTATGTATCTTAATTTTCAGTTCCAGTTCGGCTTTATGTAACTTACTATTAGTTGGCTATTAGTTCGGCTTTATCTGGTATATTGATTATGTCTCGAAAAAACCTTCACAAAATGACCTATCTCATTCGAGGTTTCTTGGCTTTCGGGTCAAATGACCAATGTTATGGCTAGAATCAAGGCATAGTTTGTGATAATATGGCCATATTGTGCATACATGTGCATCATGGCATGGCAAACAATGTTGCAAGAGGAAGTTTTCCTTTTTATCGCACCAAAAAGGCATTTTCCATTTTCCGAGCATAAAAAACGGACGGTTTTGTGAAGCAACCACCAAATGGCTAATTCAAAAAACCACCAACACATTTTACAAAAATACTAGACCACCTTATATGCACAATGTACCAACAAAGGGATCTGAAACCTTTCCGTCCACCTCTGGTGAAAAAGACAAATTCCTACCGAATCGGCAGGAAGTGGGTGAGATATGCTCATGATTTTTTACAAAAATCATTTTTAGGTTCACAATATGCTATTTTATCAAAAAACAATGCAAGTTGAGCGAGGCTTGGTGAGATTCAAGTGTATACAAAAGATGCGACATTTAAATATCCAATCAATTCAAAAATGTTAATACAAAAGATGCGGCATTAAAATATGATTTGATCTAATAAAAATCATTTTTTAGATGCTTAATATTTCTTGTAAAGTAAATATAAAATGATTTACATGAATGGATAGATATTATTTTTCTGAAAATTATGATATATTATTCATATTTTTCTGAGTTGAAATGAAAAGGATATGAATTTTCTAAATTCATATCATATTTTTTTGAATTAAAATGCCCTTTAATGCATGAATAATGCCTTTAACACCGGTTCCGCACAGAACCGTGTTAAAGGCATTATTCGTTCAACCAGACATCATCTCTTTAACACCGGTTCGTGGCTGGAACCGGTGTTAAAGGGGGGTTGTAATAATGCGCTGAATGATCCCCTTTAACACCGGTTCCAGCCACGAACCGGTGTTAAAGGGGGGGTATTTATTTCACATTCCCCTTCCTTTCTTCCCAGATCGATCGAACACACCGCCACCACCGCGCGCAGAGAGACGACGAAGCGCCGCCACCGCCGCATGGCGTCTGCCGCCGCCTCATTGCCGCCGCCCTTGGAGTGCTACACGGATCGAGGAATCGTCCTCCGTCTCGCCGCCGCCGCTTCGGAGCTCGAGGTCCGCCGCCCCCGACCCCTCTCTCCTTCCCCGCATCCTTCCCCCTCCCTCCCGCCGCCGTCGGCATGCAGGACCGCGGGCGTTTCCCGTGCGGGGCCGGCGGCGGCGGTCGGGTCTCTACCCGCGCGCGAGTCCGGCGGCGGCGCTCTACCCGGGAGAAAGCTCTGGCGGCGGTGAACCTCGGTTGGCGTCGAGTCCGGCGGCGGCGCTTCCCTTTGGCGTCGAGTCCGGCGGCGGCGCTTCCCTTTGGAGCGATCCATACGGGCCTGGGCGGGCCGGCCCCTGCCGTGCTCAGCGATGTTCCTGCGGGATGGAGGGCGGGACTGCGTGTAGACTAGGGATGGCTATGGCGGCGCACCATGCAGCGCAACGGCGGCGGCTATGACGATGGATGGCTATGACGATGGCTATGACGATGGACTAGGGATGGCTATGGATGGCTATGACGATGATGACGGTGAGACCATGGTGGCGCGTGCTAGTGGATGGCAAGTTGGGTGGAGTGCTACGGATCAAGTGGAAACTCAAGTGGCAGGTTGTGAAGGAATATGAGGAAGCACAGCTTGACCATGCTACAGGTGAAGGGGAAACTCAACTCAAATTTGCAGTGAAAACAACCATTCTTTGGAAGAAGGAACACATTGTGCTTCCAAATTGGAGGTCACTGGCACCCCCGCCGTCTCCGCAGCGTCAGCAGTCTGAGCCGCTTCAGCTATCTCCTGCACGGCAGCCATCTCCGGCGCTTCAGCCATCTCCTGCGCGGCAGCCATCTCCGGCCCGTCAGCCATCTCTGGTGCTTCAGCCATCTCCTCAGCGTAAGCGGAAGAGCACTGCCACAAAGAGCATCAGTAGCACTGCCACAAAGAAATCCGCAGGAAACCGTACGCCAAAGAGTTCAAAAAACTACGTCCCGCAGCCTTCCGCCAAGCCATTGCCGGTTTTACCGTGGAATCGCAGCGACGAGGAGACCAATAGGATCTCCGAAGAACAGGTCAAGAAATTCTTTGCACCTAGACGGGCCGAGCCAAAGGAGAAAATAGATCCGGCGGTGGTGGAGAAGTTTTACAAAAATCTTTCGAAACCTGAAACCCCACTTGTGCCGGACTACGAGCGCCAGATTTTGAAGGCGGATGCAAGCAGTCGTGAGGCACCCCAGAAAACAGTTCCCATGCTCGGAGAGCAGGAAAACCAATCATGTGCCCCGCTCCAAATGTTCGACACACGGGACGCTCCTCCCGTAAATGATTACGAGGCAGAGCTACAAAGAAAGGCCAATGAGATGGGGATGACTTACATTGCATACTTGAACGTCATGGGAGACAACTTGCCCAAATGCGATGCCAACCCCATACAGCCATGGAAGTATGGGAAGAATCTCGTCAAGAAAGAGGTGCTCAAGACTCTACCAACAAAGATGCGAAAATTGCACAAGTGGTACCTTCATTTCTGCAAGACGAGAAAGGTAGAATGGATCACGGCGCATATAAGAGATGATATTTTCTTCTCATGGAGATGACGCGATCGACTTCAACATTCAAAACTTGCATTTTCTATTCAATCAGAAGGAACTCGACAAAGCTGCCATCAGCCTTTATTGTGTGTAAGTACTATTTCTATAATTTATATCTCATCTCATTCACTTTATTAATTGCATGTATATATATATGCTCACCATATATGTATATACTATTATGCAGGAAAAAGGTTATGGAATGCAGGAAAGGAGGCCCTTTTGACATTGGGTTCGTTGACCCAAATAGAGTTCATGAAAAAGTGGTAGAAACCAAACCCGGGCAAACAGAAGATTACTTGCTAACGTCTTTACTGAGACAACAAACCAAAAGGGAAATACTATTGCCTTACAACTTCTCGTGAGTACTGTTACCCTCTCTCTTGTACACATTCTATTTCAGCTTACTCGATGTTAAGTGTAACTGATGATGAGTTATGCGTGCGTAGGTTCCACTTTATTCTGCTAGTCATTCAACCCGACTCAGGAAAAGTCCTTGTCATGGACTCACGAAAAAGAAAAGAGATATGGGCAAACTTTAGAGATGCTCCAGAGGTAATTTCAATCATATTATCGCACTAGATCGGCAACTTTCGTGACAATAAGTAATTAATTACTCCTTTATCCATTTTCTTTGCCGGACAGGGTTTGGAAAAGGTTCACGGGCAGGGCCGTGGGTGAATGGTCAGAAGAACTAAAATTTGTAGACCAAAATGTAAGTAATACTAGCTAGCTTCCAATTCCATTATATCATGCTTTATTGATTATTATTTTGATTGAACTCTCTATTCTCGTAAAGTGCGCGCATCAGGGACACGGCAATAACTTATGTGGGTACTATGTTTGCGAGTTCATTCGCAACACGATATGTGCGACGGGCCAAGCCGCACTAGAACAACTTAGAGTAAGTAAACAAAGTCCACAACATTATTTTATTACCATCAATTGTGTTGAATTTTATTCTTATATATATATTGACGGTCCATTCTTCATATATATTCAGATCGAACGGATGCGGGACCAACTCCTACCATTTGAACGCATACGAGCCATTCAAGAGGAATTGGCGGGGTTCATACTTGATGAGGTCGTCACGCCTGGCGGAGAACTCTTTAGATATCCACCAAAATGAACGATGACGATGTATGTGCCGATGACGATGTTTGTGTATAATAATAGTTGCTTAATTATTCATGTACTCGTATGTACCGATGACGATTTATGTGTATACCGCTCCCGATCGATTCCCTCGCCTCCCTCCCGCAGAAATACGCCAACGGGCAGAGAGAAATGCGCGGCGAAGATGGCCGTTTTCCTGCCGCGGCAGGAAAACGGCCTAAATCTCTGCCGCGGCAGAAGAACCTTTAACACCGGTTCCAGATACGAACCGGTGTTAAAGGGGGGGGCTGAGGCCTGCGGCAGCCCCACGTGCGCCACCCTTTAACACCGGTTCGTATAAGAACCGGTGTTAAAGGGCCCCCCCTCTAACACCGAACCCTCAACAGCGGTTGGGGAACCGCTGTTAGAGGGCCCTCCCAACCGGAGTTAAAGGGGGGGGGCCTGCACTACGTCTTTATCAAATTATTAAGTTATTATTAATGAATAATTAATTCTTATATATACCGCTATATAAACCTATATGTACATGGTACGTATGGAATCTGCAGTTCATTTTGGTTGCTCTTTCAACTTTCTCAATCATTAAAACCGTAGTGTCGTTTTCTTTATTGAAAAATAATCAACTGCTTGGAATAGGTTACCACGTAGTTGAATCACTATCTGCTTAATCGGCATAGTGATATTTTCTAAAATGGATTTTTTATTGGCAAAACGTTAACTCCCTACTCCCTTGGCGCGACCCTAAACATAAGTTGCCAATGGATTTTTTTTTCCTGGCATCTTTGGTTTTTCTCAGGATTTTTCTTGCACCGACGGATCTTCATAGTGTGGCCAGGGGCGTCGTGCCAATGTGCAATTTTCTTCACATTCGTGCATCACATATGTCCTTTATAAAAGGGTCTCCAGCGATTTCCACTAATAAAATCCAGAAAAATTGCAGCACTGATATGTTTGTATAATGATGTGATCTCTTTTCCGTTTGATATCAGGTGACCCATATTTTTTGACTCCATATTTGTTGTTTCTCTTGAAAGTTGATCATGCCATTCTCCACTGGAGTTTAAAATGGTAAAGTAAAAGAATTAGAGGAGCTATCTGAATTAGTCTCAACTAGGAAACGGAAGTAACCAGAAAACTCTACAGAGGTAAGGTATCTTCAAGGAATATTCTAGTACAAATTTATGTATTGTACGGTGTAGGTTGTCGGATCATTAATTCAACGAACGTTTTAAGTGTATAAATGGGGTGATGTGTCTTCAATGTTTCTATATCGTAAAAGTAACTTTCATTTAGATAAAATGATATTATTGAGACTGATTGGATGAGAGTAATATTTATAAGATGTTGCACATTTATCTAGAATTTAAGGCATCAATTAACATATATAATAATGTGCATGCAAATCGAACCGTCAAAGTTCGACAAATAATCATGTAAGTCGACGTCCATATATATGTTAATTAATGTTAATAATTTATTCTTAAGTGGCAGAAGAAAAAATATAGAATCGTCTAATGGGATGTGCGATACGTTAAAGATCTATCAATTGTAGACGTTTTTGACGAGGTTTCAACTCGTCAATGCCCATTGTTATGGACTTGGGTTTTGGAGAAGATGGGGATGCTGGAGATCGTGGCACGGTTAACAGACAAGCAACCAGGGGACACGGGATTTACCCAGGTTCAGGCCCCCGGAGGGAAAACCCTACTCCTGCTTGTCTGCTCTTTTATTGTGGCGGAACCGAAAGTTACAGGGTGCGCAGATTCGATCTGGCGTGGAGGTGTGTATGTCGTGAGGTGTGTCGTTGTTTTGTGTCCTCCTCGTTGGACCCTCCTAGCCTTTATATATGGGGAGGCTAGGTCTCGGGTACCGATACGAGTAGGTTACAAGTTGTATTGAAACTCTAGTCTTGTTCTTCAAGGATCCGAATGCGTCATGGGCCCGGGCCACCCGAAAATCTTCATGGGCTGGCGTATATTGGCCGTGGGCCTTCCTTGGACTGGACCAGGTATGCTGAAGTTACGTACCCGTAGGGTATAACCATGTCAGTAGCCCCCGAGTGTTTAGTCGAATCGTAGATTCGGCTGAGGACTCTTCAATCCTTCGGGTGTAACTCTGTCTTTCAAGAGAATGTGTAGGGATTGTTGATGCGAGTGCCTGACTCACCCGACGGATCAGGGTCAGTTAATCGTCTTAGGACAAAACAACACGATCTTCTTCAGGTGCGAGTCCCTCGACTCGAACCCGGAACATATGCTGGCGTAATTCGACTCAGTGCATGGAGGACTTACAGGAGTGGAATTCGGTGTTTTTAAATGATGTACCCAACACGTCCGGCTGGATTTTTCATCGTACCTGCTGATGGATTCATACTAGCGAGCATAGTCGGTGCGTTGCGTGCCATCGATGATATTTGTAGGTCTTATCTTTGCGTCAGACGCATCATCGAATGTTTATCACCGCGAGGTGTTTCGGTACAAGGAGGATGTTACTCACTTAGCATTAATTGGGGCAGAGTTGCGAAGTTTTTGCATGCTGATCCGGAAGATCGCAGTCGAAGATTTCATAGGGTGCGCGACCAGCGCTCCCTATGGGAGTAGCTCTCAGTGTCTGTTCGAGTCGTGACTCGGCAGACTTTAGTGCAAGCATTGCTCAGTTGTTTAGTCCGTAGGACTCGAAAATTTTCGGATGCTGAAATCCTTCCTCCCTATGGGAGTAGCCCCCGAGTCCGTAGTGGAGTCGTGGACTCGACGTAGGACTCGAAGCTCTTGTGTGTGAACGGCCATCGCTCCAGTTTGGAGTAGCCCCCGAGTGTCTGGCGGAGTCGTGAACTCGGCGAGACTGAAGTCTTGTATCATGCAATGGTAGTAGGAAAATCTCATGGGCGTACCGCTGACCCGGAAGTACATCGGGTGCGCGACCAGCGCTCCTGATAGGAGTAGCCCCCAAGTATTTAGTCGAATCGTAGATTCGAGTGAGTACTTTTAGCTGTGGAGCCGAAGTTATTGCTAGTATAGCTGTTGATGACGTCAGTGCTGACGATCAATGACCTCAAGCGTCTGCTGCGCCAGAGATGACTTGACTGGACGATGCGTGGGTCCCACTTCCTGACTTTGAATTGACCGGTCACGCGCGGCGTGGAGATGATTACGGCGTTTCCTCGATTTCCGCGCGTAGTGGACGTCGTGGGAACGACGGTTCGTTTTGGTGCTGACACGTGTACGGCCAGATCTGCCGTTGGCGTTAGGTCTTCTTGATGGACGGTCAGCGTGCGTCGTCTTTGCTGTTATAATCCATGGTGAAAATCGTGGTTTGTTTTCACCGCACCAGTTCTTGCGTTTTACTGCCTCCTTGTGCTCGAGCGATTCTTGCTGCGTGCTGAGAGTTCCTTTCGCATTTCCTTTGTCTTCGTCGTTGGCAACGACACCACCGCCGTAGCGCCATGGGGAAGCCAAAGAAGTCTTCGCCTGCAGTGGGAACCAGCGCCGCCGGAGGCAAGAAGGGCGCCGCCGCTGCTCGTGTCACCGATGGTGGCTGGCGGCGATCAGAGACGCGGGAGAGCGATCTCCGCAAGCTGCGCGAGCGGAGCCTGATTCCGCAGGACACGACGGCCGTGAGACTCCCCGGTAGTGAGGTAATCCCCCGTCCCCCATCTGGGTATCGGGTTATGTTTGTCGCCTTCGTTTTGCGTGGGTTTGCGTATCCAGTCCATGACTTCCTTCGTGGACTGCTCTTTTTCTATGGGGTTCAACTCCATCATCTGTCTCCCAACTCCCTTCTCCACATTGCGTGTTTTATCACGCTTTGCGAGTGTTGGCTTGGCATTGAGCCGCACTTTGGCCTCTTCCGGAAGCTGTATTCCGTGAGGAGGCAGTCTGGTTCGGATGGTGTGTATCCCATTGGGGGTTTCATCATCTCTCTTAGTCCCGATGTCCAATTCTTTTCCTTCTCCATGTCCGAATCTGTCCAGTACTGGCGGAGGAAATGGTTTTACATCCGTGACTCCGTGCTGCCTGGGCAAGATTTTGGTCTCGTTCCTTTTGACCCCTCCCAGTTAATTGTGAAGAAGAGGTCCTGGAAAAATCAGATCTTAGACGGTGAGGTGGCGGAGATAGAGGCCTTGTACCGTCGGGTGGAGGAGCTCCAATTGATTCCTGAGAAGGAGGTGAACGGTGTCGACATTATCCGGGTGTTTCTTGAGCGTCGGGTGCAGCCGCTCCAGGCTAGAGCACACCCGATGTTCCTGTACTCTGGGCGCCGTGATCCGACGAGGGTTTCGAGTGAGGAGGTCTCCGAGGTGGACCTTGACAAGGATCTTCGCGTGCTGTTGAAGTTCAAGGCTGACGAAAAAATCCTGGGGAAGTCGCTGACTCCTCCCTTTTCGTCGGCGTTGGCCGTGCCAAAGGTGTAGATTTGCGCACGTAGTGCTTCCCTTATGTTTTTGTCAGTTGTGTACTTGTGTCCTTTGTTTGCTAACAAAGTTTCTTCTCATCTTGTAGAGCTTCAAAGTGCCAGGCATGGCACCACCATTGCCGAAGGTATCCGAATGCCCCGGATAATGAAGTGGTGGATTTCGTGTCCGAGCTTCCTTTGGCGCGATCTCCGGCGGAGGATGCCGACGAATCGAGTGAAGACCATTCGAGTAAGCGATCACGGAGCTCGAGCGAGTCTTCGGATGCCTCGACTCCTCCGACTCCCAGGAATCCTCGGGGTCTTGAGCGTCATGATGATGTTCAGGGGGGTTCGTCTTCTCCTATTCCTGCCGTTCCTGTGCGAGCTGTTGCTCCGCACCCGCCAGCAAAGCGGAAGAAGGAAGAGAAGAAGGAGGAGAAGAAGGAGGAGAAGAGGGCCCGGAGGGCTTCTCCTATCTTTGACCTGAGCGCGTTGGGCTCGTAAGTGTGCTTGTTGCCACTGTTGTCTTTTGCTCACTTGTTATTTTGGCGCCTGTGTTGATTGATTCGTATGCAGGCAATCCTCCGACGGCTCTAGTGATGGAGCGCACGAGATGATGGGGGAGTCGAACATTGCGTCGCCTCCTCCGCAGACGGCGGCGACTTCGGGTGGTGCTGCGCCAGTTCCTCTTGTGCAGGAGAGGCTGGTGGTTGCGCCTCAGAATTTCGCAGGCGGGCCTGCGGGTTCGCCTTCGGAGCACGTAAGTTTTTCTGCTTCATGTCACGGGGGGAGCCCCCGGGCGTCTTCGTGTGCTGATGTTTGTGTTTGCTTCTTTGTTGTGGGCGGAGCCCCCAAGTCATGCTCTTATTGCTATTGCTTTTTCCTGCAGCCTTGTGTCCGAGAGGCCAAGCGGCTGGTGGAGGAGCACCTGACGCTGGAGGTGAAACCAGTAGCATGCAAGGTATTCGTGCCTTGTCGCATTTTTTGTTTATCCTTGTCCTGTTTGTTGACACCGGCTTGTTGTGAATGCAGAGGAGCATAATGACTCTCTTCGTGAGGTTGATGCTCAAGAAGAGCCTTGGCCAATTGGAGCAGAAGGCTGCCGCTGAGTGAGCGCTGAGCTGGAGCCGTCAAAAGGCGAAGCGAAAGAGCGTCTGCAGCAGGAAGCCGCAGGTCGTGAGGTAGGAGTAGCGGAGAAGCTCATGGCTGCTGCCAAGGCTATTTCGGGTGAGTGCTAGCTTTTGTACTTGCTTCTTTTTCTTCGGGTCCTCTTCTATGTTGCTATTCTTCATGTTTTCTTCTGTTTTGTCTCAGATGCCGCAGGCATCGAGTTTGACCGTGGTGCTCTGGAGCACGGGAGTGCTCTGGATGATGCCACTGTGGCGGTCGAAGACCGCTGCAGCACCGTCGTCAACTCCCTTGCCAAGGCAAAGGAGGTCCTTGGTCGCTTCTACCAGGAGCTCTTCCCGAAGGGCGCAACCCTTGAAGATGTGGGTGCTCTGGCAGAGGCTCTGTCAGCCGAAGCGTTACCGCAGCATAAGCGCAAGAAGGCATCGGCGCGTCCGTCGGGCTGGCGATGGCCATTGCGGCTGGGGCGGAGCTGGACTTTCCCAAGATCACTTCTCGGATGCCGACGGCTGCGGATGGATCAGAGGTAGCCTTCGCTGCTTACTCCGCTCGCTGCAGACGATATGGGCCCAAGCTCATTGACTTGTTGTCTGAGTACGCGCTGCGGCAGCAGGGCGAGGCCAAAGCTAGGCAGTCTGGCTCTGAGGCGACTCGGTGTCCTACGCCTTAGGCATAGGAGATGTAGGGTAGTACGTAGTTTACTTTTGCTGTAAATATCTTTTGTAGCACCATTCTTGAGCCACGCAGTGACCTCATTTAATGAATTCCTTCGAGTTGGGCTTTATCTTTGGCTGAGTGTCTGTGTGCCTTCTTTTTCTTCTGCTTTAGGTTCCTTCGGGTGTTGACCCAGTTGGTACTTCATCCGAAAGGCCCTTGCGAGCATCGTTGGATGATTCCTCGCAGCTCGCTTTTCTGGATCGCGTCGCAGCTTGGAGAGGATTTGCTTGGGCTCGCGGTCGTCTTGGCGTTTGGAAGTCCAAAGCGGACCGTGCAGCAGAGAGGAATACTTGATGGCGGAGCTGGGTCGGCTGTCCGAGCAGCTGCAGTGTAAGTTGATCCTTCTTTCGGGCCGTAGCTTAGTTCTTCGGGTGAGCCTGCTGGCCTTACTCTTGTTCTGTGCTGTTGTCGCAGGTGCGAATCTCGCTCCGAAGGAAGAAAAGGAGCGCATTGCTGTTCGAGTCAATTGTTTGACTCAACAGGACATGGAAGCCGGTGGCTTCTTTTGGGTGGATCGCGATCGTGCCATGGTTCTGGCGACGGTGCAGGATCGCGTCTTCCAGGTTTTGCGGGTGCTCCGCCAGGTGCAGACATCGCTGTCCTCGGTGTTGCACGTCATGTTTCCGTTGGATGGCGCGCCGACGACCCTTGTAGGTCTTCTGGCGAAGTTTCGGAGTGCCAGCAATGTCAAGGAGCTGGTGCGGCAGCAGCTTGTCGCAGGGGTGAAGGCTGCCTTGTCTCTTGTGAGGGTGCATCGCCCTGATGTAGATTTGGCTGTTGTGGCGACTGGGCCACCTCCTCGGCCAGATGGTGGCGAGTGGAATATGCGTCCGCATTACGCGGCTGTAAGGCAGTATGCCGAACAGATTGTAGATTTGTTTGAGCAGCGTGCTCAGGCTATTCTGCAGAATAGGTAGAACCTGAAAATAAACAGATAGATGTAAAATTTGTATATTGCGGCTGGGCGTGTATGTGCCCTTTGTTGTAAAGGTTTGCTTGTTAGCGAGCACGCAGTGCTTTGATTTAGTACGTGTCCTTTTCGTTAGCCTGACGTGGTCAGCTACTCAGGTGTACATGTGTTGTCCTCAGTCGATGAAATCGTGAGGTGGGGGAGCCCCCGAGCGCGTTTTGTCCTCAGTCGATGAAATCGTGAGGTGGGGAGCCCGAGCGTTTTGTCCTCGGTCGATGAAATCGTGAGGTGGGGAGCCCAGTGCGTTAGTAGCATGTAACAAAGTTGCAGAGAAATAGTCAACCGAAGGTTGGGAGCGAGACACTTAGCTTTATTTGTAGCGTAATGGAGGAGGTACATGGTTCGGCTGAGTAGCCTTGGCTGTAAGCCTTATTGAAAGTAAAAGGGGTACATTGCCCATTGCTATGGGTAGAATCGTCGCAGGTGCGAGATGTTCCATGGGTTGGAGTATGCGACTCCAGACTCCACGTGCTTGAGGCAATAGGCGCCACCTGGGATGACTTCGGTGATGACATAGGGTCCTTCCCATGGCGAATCGAGTTTGTTCGGTCGCTTTTTCTTGAGTCGCAAGACGAGGTCTCCTTCGACGAAGGACCTGGGGCGCAGCCGGCGGCTGTGATAGTTGCGGAGACTTTGCTGGTACACCGCAGATCTAGCTGCTGCTATATCCCGTGCTTCGTCGAGTGTGTCGACGGCGTCTTCAAGTGCAGCCGTGGATTCGGCCTCGCTGTAAGCGACGACTCGTGGATCCTGGTGACGTACTTCGGCTGGTAGCACAGCCTCAGCTTCGTGTACCATGAAGAACGGTGTGTAGCCGGTGGAGCTGTTTGGCGTAGTTCGTAAGCTCCACAGGACAAACGGTAGCTCTTTCGTCCAGTTGCCAGCTTTGTGCTCGAGTGAGCTCATGAGGCGTTTCTTGATGCCAACGCCGATTAGGCCGTTGGCCTTTTCCACTTGCCCGTTTGTTTGCGGGTGCGCCACTGAGGCGTACGTGATATTGATCCCGAGGCCTTCGCAGAAGTCCTGGAATTCTTCGGAGATGAAGTTTGATCCGTTATCGGTGATGATGCTATGCGGTATGCCGAACCTGTAGACTATGGATTCGAAGAACTTGACGGCGGTTTTGCCCTTCTGGTTGGTGACTGGCATGGCCTCGATCCACTTGGTGAATTTGTCGACTGCGACCAAGAGGAAGATGTGTCCTCCCTTCGAGGATTTTGGCAGTTTGCCGATCATGTCAAGGCCCCATTGAGCAAAAGGCCAAGCTATGGGTATGGGTCGGAGTTCGGACCCAGGTGCGTGCGGTTTGTCGGCGAACCGTTGGCACCCGTTGCATCTTCGGACGATGTCCTTTGCGTCGCTCATGGCCGTTGGCCAATAGAATCCTGCTCGTAGAGCTTTGGCGACAAGGGAGCGGCTGCCTGCGTGGTGGCCGCAGATGCCCTCGTGGATATCTTGGAGTATGGTCTTGCCATCACTGATGGTGACGCACCGTTGTAGGACGCCTGTAATGCTGCGTTTGTACAGTTCGCCGTTGATGATGGTGAAGGCTTTTGACCGACGAGATATACGTCGGGCATCTGTCGGGTTGTCCGTAAGTTTCCGTTTAGCGAGGCGGAGGTATGGGCGTGTCAGGTTTCTTCGACGCCATGACCTGCATCAGGTTGACCATGGCGACCGGTATCCAACTTTTGGGTCCTTCTTGACCTTCGGGTGGCGAGCCCCAGTGTTACGCTTCTTCGGGTGATCCCTTGGGGAATTTCCGCTTGATGGATGGCACGCAGATCTGTTCGAGGAACACACCTGGTGGTACTTTTGCACAAGTGGAGCCGATGTTGGCGAGTCTATCGGCCTCCTCGTTGCTCTCTCTTCCGACGTGCCGAAGTTCGCAGCCGTCGAATTCTCCTTCGAAAGGCGTTGTATAGTCGGCGATACGCGATCATGTTTTCGGTAATGCGTCGCACTCATTCATCGTCTGCTGGACGACAAGGTTGGAGTCACCGTAGATGACCAGGCGCGTTGCGCCGCATATTTTTGCCATCCGCATGCCATGGATGAGGGCCTCGTATTCGGCCTCGTTGTTGGAGGCTCTAAATTTCATCTGAAGGACGTACTTCATCTTATCACCTTGTGGGGAGGTCAGTATGACTCCTGCCCCTGCTCCGGCTTCGCGTTTGGAGCCGTCAAAATGCATTGTCCAGGATTGCGACATGTCTGGGGTGTCGGCGATTTGCAGCTCCATCGATGCACCGGAAGTCCGGAAGGACTTGAGATTTGATTGCGTGTCGCTTCTCGTAGATGATGTCCAGTGGTGATAGTTCGATGCCCCACAGGGCCACGCGTCCTGTGGCCTCTGTGTTCGCCGGACGGATCTGCTGAAGCATCGAGCCCCGCAGAGTTCTCCTTCGTCTTCATCCATCTCAGATTCGGATGAGCATGCGCGTTTGGCGCGTGCTTTGTCGATCTTGCGCTGAGTAAGCTTGTCTCGCGTCGTAAGTCGTGTTTGTGGCGGTGCGAGCTCTTCTTCCTTCGAGGAAGGTCGTGTTCTTCTTCATCTTCGGATGAGGGTGGGGCTCGGTCGCGCTGGCGGAGCTTTCTTCTTCGCTCCGTAGAGCATCTTCGTGGAGTGCAGCTCCGATTAGTCCTAGTCCGGTGAGTGCGGACCTATGCATGGCCTTTTCGGTCCCTCCAGAGGTGGGTGAGCCGCAAGATCTGTGATGGCTGCCATGATCGCGGCTTGTGGCGTCTTCGGGTGATGTTGCCGGGCGTCCATATCCATGAACGATGTGTGGAGGGTTCGGTCACGTCCACGCTCCTTCGGTCCATGTTTTCCACCCGAGAGTGGTGCTTGTTTCCCTGATTTCCGTTTGTCTTGGGCCGGGTCCCATGGCGGAGAGCGCAGCTCGTCGCGACCGGACTCGGAGGCTGCTTTCTTGCGTTATCGGCGTCTCGTGCATCTTGACTTGCTTCTTGTGCTCCTCGATGAGGAGGTAGTGGTATGCCATCAGCGGTCACGTGGGGAGTCCAGGTAGGACTATTTCGCTGCGACGGCGCTGGCGTGCTTGACCCATCCTTCTTTGCTAAGTTGGATGAGGTGGCCCTGTTTTCCCTGTTTCGCCGTTTCGCCTCGGGTTGGGGTTAGGCGGCGGGTTAGCGTGTCTTCGTCGGTTTGGATGATTGCGGCGCACAGATAGCGCCTGCAGATTGGTTGGCTGCTGCCGCAGCTTTCGGATTCGGAACCGTAGGTCCCTTCATCCGAAGGTGGATCGCACAGATCGGAGTTGCAGCAGCTGCTGCTGTAGAACTCATCTGTTGATGGTGACGTGCGTAGCACGGGGTGTGGAGCCCACGAAGCGGGCCTGATCGGCGGCACGGGCATCCGCTCGGGGAGGCGGAGGGTGACAACTTGTCCCACCCGGAAGCGAAGCTCGAACAGAATTTCGAGTTCGTCGCCTACGGGCTCGAAATCCTTCATGGTGGCCGGCGAGTGGGCGGTGAAGTCGAAAGCGCCGAAGAGGAGGTGATTCTCCGTCGCCGAGGAGTTGTAGATCGATCGGGTCGGAACCGTCACGACCGCACAATCAGCAGCCCCAATTCCCACAGACGGCGCCAATTGACGAGGTTTCAACTCGTCAATGCCCATTGTTATGGACTTGGGTTTTGGAGAAGATGGGGATGCTGGAGATCGTGGCACGGTTAACAGACAAGCAACCAGGGGACACGGGATTTACCCAGTTCAGCCCCGGAGGGAAAACCCTACTCCGCTTGCGCTCTTTTATTTGGCGGAACCGAAGTTCTGAAGCAGATTCGATCTGGCGTGGAGGTGTGTATGTCGTAATCGCAGGATGTAATCGTTGTTTTGTGTCCTCCTCGTTGGACCCTCCTAGCCTTTATATATGGGGAGGCTAGGTCTCGGGTACCGATACGAGTAGGTTACAAGTTGTATTGAAACTCTAGTCTTGTTCTTCAAGGATCCGAAGGCGTCATGGGCCTGGGCCACCCGAAAATCTTCATGGGCTGGCGTATATTGGCCGTGGGCCTTCCTTGGGCTGTCAGTTTTCTTATTGCAAGTTATGTCATGTAATCCATTAATTGAAACAAAGCATGATTATTGTTGTTATTATATAACTCCATGCTTGGAGTTTGTGTTGCAGCCTAAAAATAATAATTTGGATTGTAGACACAGGAGGCTCGACTGTTTGATCAGAGCCTCCATGTTTTGTGGATGGATGTGCAGGAGGCGCAAGGTCCAATTGCTCCATATAACATCGTTGTGCCAGATATTATTACTTTGTGTAGTGAATGCACTTTAATCATAGTTGCTTTCTTTTCCTTAACAGATAACAAAGTGAAAGAAATCATGATGTATAGTGCTTGTACTTTAATCGTAGCTGCCTTCTTATTATTATATCATAAAACCAAGTGAAAGAAAGCACTGCTCAATTAACTCTCCATTTACTACTCTTACTATGCACATGTGTGGCTTCTCGTGCTCATTTTCAGTCTCACTCCTCGGGCTTGGAGCTCATGTTGATGCCACCAAATTCGTAGCTAAATCATATTAATTGTTAATTCCTATGTGAACTCTAATAAATCTTGGTTCATTTTGGTTGCTCTCGCAACTTTCTCATTCCTTAAAACAGTATTGTCCTTTTCTCTATTGATGACAACTAATCTACTCCTTGGAATAGGTCACCATGATGAAATTGAATCACCATTAGGGTTTAGGGTTTAGAAAGATGAGAGAAATGATGCTCATGTGCAATTATTAGTTTTCGTGTGATCTCTTTTCTTTTTCGTACCAAGTGACCCATATGTTTTTGGCAGTTTAAAATGAGGAAATAAGAAAATGAGAGGAGCTATCTGAATTTGTTACAACTGGTAAGGAAAACAAAAAGGGAACTCTAGAGGGAAATGTATCTTCAAGGAATATTCTAGTACCAAATTATGTTAGTGTACGGTTTAGTTTGTTGTATGATTAATTATGCGGATGTTTGTAAGTGCATTAATGGGATGATGCATATTCAATGTGTCTATAAGTGCATTAATGGGACTTTTGTAACATCCAAGCAATACAGTCTTGAATTGTTCTATTCCGTAAGAAACCATACTGGTTTTTGTGTATGCAGCGAAGAATCTGATCCTGAAGACGATTAGCTGCCAGCTTTGTAAGGAATTTGAGACAAACATTAGTCAGGGATATCGGCCTATAGTCATTGACTGTCTCAGGAGAGGCTGTTTTCGGAATAAGGGTAATAAACGAGCTGTTTATGTTCAGTAGACCTGTTGTACTAGCATGGAAATCATGACCCAGACGATAGAAATCTTCACAGACCATGCTCCAACGTTTCTTTAAAAATAAACCGTTAAATCTATCTGGTCAAGGGCCCTATCATGGGGCATGTTTTTTATCACAGCATCCGTTTCTTCCTTTGTGAAAGGTTGAGATAACACTTCCAAGCCGTCCACTCTTTTTATTAGACTATGCAAACTGAAACTCAAATCAATGCCTCTAGTCTGCCCCATTCTTGACTTAAAAGTCTCCCAGAACTTCCCAGCCATTTGATGATGATCTACAATAATAGTGCCATCTTTCAATTTCAAATTAGACACAGATTTCTTTCTAAAGCGTCGGCTGGCCATGACATGAAAGTATTTTGAATTTTCCTCCCCCACTTTGATCCATCTGACCGTGCATCTGTTCCTCCAATACTTGATTTGGGCTGATAATAACTTTTCAAGATGCAACTTAACAAGTTTCCTAAAATTAAACTCAGGCCTTGAAAGTACTATGTATTCTTCAATTTCGTCCAAGAAAAAAAACGGCTTTATTGCAGCAATCGATCAAAAAACTTGATTTGCGAGAGTTTTGTATGCCACTGCTTTAAGTCATATCTCAAAGTTAAATTTATCAGCAATCCTTGCTGCACTAGACACCTTTCCGGGAGGGCTTATCCCAAGATTTCTTAACACATTCCATAAAACCTTTTTTGATCGACCCAATAATTTTCGAAGCGAAGGATCCCTTGCTTTAGGTATGGACGTACCAATTGTGAGTACGCATGATAAATGATCAGATGAGGATTTTGCTAGAGGCGTAACCACCGTTTTTGGATAAGTACGTAAGCGTCCAATTAACAGTTGTAAAGAACCAGTCCAGCTGAACTAAACAAGGGGTCATCCTGCATATTAGACCAAGTATATAAACGACCCTTAATAGGCAGCTCGATTTTAACCCAAGATGACCTATATATGATCTCATCGAAGATAAACATATCGCTGACATCGATTTCTGTTGTCCATACTTGTGATAAAATTAAAGTCACCTAAAAATCATCCAATTTGCCTCGGGTTCTAGTCTGTCCGTCGTCTCAGTAATGGTTGCAGACAAGTGAAATCTCTGAAAGCAGGTGAACTGGCAACAATCATGGCCTGTGACAGAAAACGACTCCCAACAGGCCGGCGCATCATGCATTAAGCGGCCGGCCACGACGAGCTCAAACAGTCCAGCCCTGATCCGGGACGATACGGATGCCGCGGCACACGACTCGTCGCCATCCATCTCCCGCGCGGCGTAGCACGGCACCCTGCTCCCAGATACGTACGCCTCCTACAGTGGATTCCGGCGAGGGCTGGAGAGCGGGCCACGACACTGTGCAAGAGCCCGAGCGACGGAGCGAGACAGGACTCAGTGGAACCTAAACACCAACTGGGAAGACGTGTGTAAGTGTAAGTGGAGTGTGAACCACACACGACTCGCTTTTTCTTTATATATATATATATATATATATATATATATATATATATCCATCCAGAGCATCATCAACATACAAGGGCTCTGTGTCCATCCAGCATGGCAGCGCAACGATCCATGCCTCTCCCTGCCTGATCACACACCCTCTGATTTGCTTCAGTACCCCTAGTTTTTTCCCCTCTTCTCTTTCTCTTCGGGTTTTGGTCAGCCGTCCCCTCATGTCCATCAGCTTAAACTGAAAGGCGCCTGGAACTGTGAGGGAGACACAGGAGGCTTTGATCAGAGCTTGCCTCCATGTTATTTTTGTCGGTCCAGTTCCAGGAAGCTTTTGTTGGCAGGTGCATAGTATTATGTTTCTGTACTATTTCTGTATGTACATGTACTACTTCCTTCTAGCAACTTGTATCATATAATCAGGTGAAAGAAAGCTTTCTGAAATCCCAGATGACCGAGTCAACGTTTATGCTTTTGACTGCTATATATGTATGCGGCTGCTCTGTCTTATCTTAGTCACTTCTGGCTTCTGGGTGCTACTGCCACTGCCAGTATTGGTTTGTTCTCAGAAACACTGCTGAAAGCACGATGTCTTGGAAGAGCAGTCAAGCTTGTAGGTTGGCAGCTACTCACTTGAATTATATTCCTAACCTGAATTGGAATAGCTCAGAGAAAATTGTATTAACCTGAATTATACTTTGCTCAAAACCGCATGAAGGCTATTGTACCACTGATACTTGTACCCCGAGACTATTCACCCACTCTATAACACAAAAGGAATGTTCTTTTCTCAAAAGAGCCCGGTAACACAAAAAAGAATGATACTGAAACAAAAAATAGACGTTTCTTTCTGTGCATCCCCTTCTTTCCATAGTTTGCTTTACGCAGGTGGCAGGTACATATCAGTTAACAACTGCAAGTTTTAGATCTCAAAAAAGGAAAACACGGTTGTATCAAATGGATCACACAAACCATTTCTTGTCCACATTGCCTGTAAGCATATATGCCTGTGCCGGTCCAGTACCAAAATCTGAAAGTGATCTGCCTTTCCTCATCAAACTTATTTCTTCAGTCCATCTCTTGCCTCGTGTTTACCCATTACTCAGGAGGAACCAAATCATACAGGGAACTAAAAAATGGTAAAAAAAACAATCCTAACTTTCCGATGCCCATCACCTCAGGAACACAGCGATTCTCCCTAGTCGTGGGGGTTCCGGGCTTATCCTGTCCGTCAGTGTGTTGGAGATTTGCACCAATTTCTGCCTGGGCCTTTATCTTGGTTGTGGGCTAACTGAGCGAAATATGCCTAAGTGTCCTCTAAACGTACTTTATCCATAACGCGTCTCTTAGGGGCCGGAGGTTGACATGTGCATCTTGCGTTCTCGGTAGTTGCTCCCAGGTTCTCTCGGCACGCCTTTGCTCCCGGAGCGCCGCGCCGCCGCCATGGACGGATCGAAGAGCTATATGGAGCTCCTTGCAAGCATCGCCGGTCCAGGATTCGCTAGGTCAGCTCTCAAATTTTCCCATTGATTCTCCATCTCGTTGCTGCATCAATATCCAGATCTTAATTGATTTTTATTTGTTCCCCATTCATCCAGTCTATCGGCGAACCAGTGGGGCTCACAGTCTTAGTTGTATATAGGTGTGCACTAAGAAGAGTAGAGTGATAATTTTCACTAGTGTGCCTTGTGTTGAGCAAACGACTTTGATTAAGTAGAACAAGATGCAGCAACATGTCCGTATTTTCTTATTTCTCTTGTTCATCTAAATTAGCTCTTAACAATATTTAGTCTGTGCTCTCCTGGACAGGATGCTATCTACCATGTATAAATCATATAGCTTTACAAAAACACAGGAATAGGGAAACCAAATGCTCAACATCCAAAATGACATCATAAACCAGGAGTTATCAATTTCACCAATTAACACAAGATGCAATCTCTAACGTTACAATGAATCTAGAACAGTTGAAGCTAGATTACACTAATTGGCTAGACTGTGGATAATAGACATATATGTCGATTACCAATGTCTCATCTAGAGTACCCTCGCAAAAGAGAATCAGCCTACTACATTGTTATCACAGCAACAAAACCAGCAATAAACAGAAAAATCATTCCCCAGAACAGCATCTTGAAGGTGTTCAAACTCGCACCAGTTTCCCCCAACTTGGTCTTCAAGGTGACGATCTCATTGTTGGCGAGCTCCAGTTGTACATCCCTAGCTCGAATCTGGTCCTCCTTGAGATGAACTTGATTGATGGACGCTTCCAGTGCCTCACGCAGCCCTCGGATTTCAGCCGCTGTCTTGTGAATCACCATTTCATCAACGTACTTGCTCAGCTGTTCATCCCAGATCCAAGTGAAACAATACTGCAACGGAATAGCCTGTGTCAAACAAACGGACAGGAAACCATATCTGTAACAACGCAAAAACAATAAAATGCTATACCACAGAGATTGATTAAAATACCTGGTGCCTGCACCTCCGAAATCTTTTGCCAGAATTGGTCCCCTTCTTGCAGACGAAAGAAACAGTGTCCTCACCACAAGCACACTAAAGAAATGGTTCCGGCGGCGCCAGATCGTACTGGCTCGAGACGACCGAGCACGACCGGGAGGAACTGGCCGCCATTTTCCGGGATAGGGTGTTGTCGGCGGCGAGAAATCTGGGTGCGGCGTGGAGGGTAGGTGGGGCTCGCCGGGAGAAGGAAGTCCGGCGCTGGCCTTCAGGGGAGAATGGCTATGGGGGTGGGGGGTGTCAGCGGCGAGAAATCTGGGTGCGGCGTGGAGGGTAGGTGGGGCTCGCCGGGAGAAGGAAGTCCGGCGCTGGCCTTCAGGGGAGAATGGCTATGGGGGTGGGGGGTGTCGGCGGCGAGAAATCTGGGTGCGGCGTGGAGGGTAGGTGGAGCTCGCCGGGAGAAGGAAGTCCGGCGGTGGACGGCGGCTTGCTCTCGCTGCTGTTCTTCCGCGCTGGACGACAGGGGAGAATCGCTACGGGGTGAGGGATTGTGGATTGATGATTGATCTGTATATAGGCGTGCCTGACGGGAGAGCGATAAGTTAGGCGAATCGATAGGCAAGTTTGGTTAAGACCGGGTCAGGCCCAGGAAGCGGCGCTGACAGGCGAGAGAGCAGCCGAATCACCAACAAACGGGCGCCCAGGATAATCCCGGCTCCCCCTCGTATATGTAGACTTTGATTTTCGATCACCTCAGCTTCTGCGAGGAACCCTTTCTTTCCTCTTCCATTTCGTGTATGCGGAACATCGAAGGGGAAGAATCAGGCGCAGTCCAGTACATATTTAGTTATTTATTACTGCTGTTGAAGTGCTAATCATGCTTCATGCATAGGCATTTTGTAAGGCTTCGTTGAATAATCTAATAAAAAAAGCTATGTACATCATTTTGATGCAGAATCCTAAGGGTCTCGATCTACAAATCGAAGAAAAAAACGATGTAGTCAGGATTTCTTTGGATTGCACGAACATGGATGCACAGGAAGAGGAAAAATGCACGATTGAGATGTGACGTACTATGGATCCCTACATGATTTCTAAACTCATGAAACTCCGCAATAAGTGCCTTATTTGGAATTTTGGATATTGCATAGGAGACACGCAAAGATATTTGGAGGATTGAGGAAAAGCCGGAGAGGTAGAATAAGAGTGCATTTCACATCTCAACGGAAGGTTTAAACGAGGTCTTGTCAAACGGGGGCATATATAGGAATGGGTTCCGTAGTATAACCTGCTAATTAATTTACCCGAGTCTTGTGATCCAAAGAGCTCCCATAGGAGGAGAAAAAAAGGTCCTTATATGGTTCAAATCCTCCAAAATTTCCATGAAAATCTTACAACCGAAGTACATACTCAAATACCTAGAATCGCGTGAAGTTCGCTACTCGGCAAAGATCGGTAGCCGTGACATGATTCGGGTTGTGACTTGCTCCCTGAAAAAAAAATCATACATGCTAGGAAAATCAGGGTCTTGTAGCAACGACGACACGATTTTGATTTGTGTTCCTGACTTCCTCCTGGTGGAAACTGAACTTTGGCAGGAGGACCAAGGTAGGGATCAAAATTTGCTGGCTCGCCAAGGTGTATGCATGGCAAGTCAAAGTCAGTGAGAACATGGACGGGGCTGGAGGGAGCATCCGGCAACAGGCCACCCCAACAGACAGGGCGCCGGACCAACCGGCCGGCCACGACCAGCACCAAACAGGTCGGCTCTGATCCGGGAGGATATGCTGCCACGGCACCGCCCGGCACACGACTCGTCGCCATCGATCTCTCGCAGTCTAGCAGTAGGGTACACCGATACCCTCCCTACAGTGGATTCCGGGAGCGCTTCTAAAACTACCGCCATGGCAAGAGGAATTTGTCAAAACAAACTACCAACACTGAAACATGTGTGTGACACATAGCACTAATTGCTCAGTTTAATCATGTTAAACCGGTTTCTAATGGCTCAACCCCATATGTTAGTCCTACGTGGCAAAGATTAGGGGGGAAATTCTTTTTTTTTCCTATCGTTCATCCATCCCCACGACCCCGTGCTCGCACCGCCCCCCTACCGGAGCTCGCCCGCGGCAGGAGCTCACCCTCGCCGGCCCTAGCGGTGCTTGCCTGCGCCAGCCCATGGCCGAACTCACCATACCTGGCCAGAGCTTGTTCGCGCCGCGTACCGCGGAGCTTGCTCGCGTCTGAATTTTATTATATATTTATACACTAAAACATGTCTACATATATACGAATCTACACAAAGTGAAGTCACTTACTTCTAGACAGAGGGAGTATTTGGTTTCCTCATTTCTTTCGCATCCGATAGAGATTCGAGAATTTCGAGAAAAAATTACGAAATTTCACAGAAAAATATTTCTGCCAGATTAAAAAAATCGTTTATTTCAGGAAATTCGTCTGAAATTTCGGCGAATTTTTACTGGTGTAATGTAAAGCACGCACGACCCGCTTGTCCCGCTCGGTTTTGCACACGCGTAGATACCAGGTAGGTATCGCCTGCCCAGATCCGTACCATCGATCGGTTGTGTGTGTGTATATATATATATATAGGGAGTGACTATTGAGTAGCTAGCTGTTTTATAATTCAGAAACGGACACATTTCATAACCAATGAGAATATGACAGCTGTAGTACTCAAAATCAGTCAAAATGAGCCAAAAAAGTGTCTGTTTCAGTTGGACCGAACAGACACATTTCCTTGTGGCCCAACATTTGAGTTGCAACGGCTCATTCCTTGAGGCCATGGTGTCTCCCCTGCCACTGAGGCACATCCCTGCGAGCCCACTACAGAGATAACAAACAAATGGCAAAACCAGACTTTCTCCAGCAAGAAAAGCCACCATGCATAAGTCAGTTCATCTCTTTTAAATTTATTTGTGCTGTGTCATCGAATTTTCTGTGTGTCTTTCTTTTACTGGGCAAGAATGCCCAGCCAAAGTGAGGTAATACATGGATAGCGCTAGAAAAAGATAGACATAACCATGAAACAAGATATAAGAATAGATACTCAGGACTGATTCTTCACCATCACTTGTCTTGCAACCAAGAGGTTTACACACACAAGGGAACCACTAAAAACACCGTTCTGCTATACATCATTCAAATGACAAACAAATCTAAATGAATGCAAATGGATGACAATTTTCAAGACAACCTAAATTTCAAATGACAGCATCCACCACTACTATTATAACCAACTAGCCGTATAAGAAAAGAATTACTAAATGACAAAACCCACCATTGTTATAGCCAACTGTTCCGTAGCATTGTTCCGCTCGTGGGGATGTTGATATGTGAAATAACGTTCTTGGGAATTTCTGCAATGAGAGAAAATATGCTGTGAAGTGAAGAAAAATCAGGAAATATTGAGAATAATTCTAAAATAAAAGAGGAAATGGCAAAATAAAACGGAGCTTACCACAAGTTCTATTTGTAAGGGAATAAACAATCAGAGAAGAAAGGGTTGAAATAATGAAACAATGAGATGATAGATACAACAAATGAACTGGATCCTCCTCCTTTACCCGGGCTTGGAACCGGCTATCCAATTTAAAAACTTCTTGGATAGGCAGAGTTACCCACAAAAAACCCTTTCCCGCAAACATAAAGAAATGAAAAAAGACTGAAAATAAGATAAACGAGCGAAAGAACATGGGCAAACTAAGAAGTGAGGAAAATGAAAAAATGATAGAAAGAAGAGGGAATTAATGAGCGGACAGAGAATATTCACTGGCCAAACAAGAGAGGCTAAAATAAATAAGAAAGAATGAGATAAGAAAAGATAGAAATTAAATAATTGATAAGAAGAGACAAAGAAAAGCTGAGAAATAGAGGGAAAAAAGGATGAAGACCGAAGAACAAAAAGAGGAAAGAAAAACCCGAGAACAATTAAGAAAGAGAAATTGAGAAAATGAATAATGAGTTACTAAAAATATAGGAAATAAGTTGCTAAGACAAATGAGAATTAAAGATTGAATAACTGAGAAATGAAAGACAAAATCCAGAGAGACTAGCTTGCTATGGACTGAAGAAAGCGTGGCTAAGGGGCTGAATGACTAGAGACACAGGGAATAAGTTGTGAAAGACTGAAGAAAGAGAAGACTGACTGACTAAGATACTACTAAAGAATAAGAAAATGATATAAAGAACAAATGAAGACAAAATAGCTAATTACAGAATAAAGAGTAAAGAATATAGGACTGAACAAAATAAGATAATGAGTAAATAATGAAGAGTTAGTGAAGAAAAAGACTAAAGAATGAAGACAAAACTGGAAATGGAAAATAAGAATAAATGAGATAAGAAAATATAAGAAACTAAACGATTGAAAAGAAGATAAATGAGACAATGAAAGAAAGAAATGAAAGTTGAATAGTGCATAAAGAAAAGCTAAGAATAAATGAGTAGAGAAGCTGGAAAGCTAAGAAAACTCAAGGAAAGGCAATACAGAAGAGTAGAGATACTAAATAGCCGAATGAATAAGATAATGAAGTAATAAGAAACAAAATCCAAACTAATGAAATAAAAAAGAAAAGAAAAGCTGAAAGATAAGATAAAATGAAACATCTTGGTCCAAAGAGCCGAGATACGTAGCACCGAAGAATTAGTGAGTAGAGAAGCTGAAAATCTTAGAAAATCAAGGAAAGGGAACTTTGTAAACTGAACTGAACTTTGAAAAATGACTAAAATGAAGGGATGAAGGAATAAGGACCAAAATCCATATAGAATACTAAATAAAGACTAAATGAAAAGAGGAAAATTAGAACTAATCATATGAAAAAACTGAAAGAAAGAGATAACTAAAGAAATATAAAGAGCAAATAAGAAATATAATGACTGAAAGGCCGAGGGACGTAATTGAGGTAGGATTCAAATATACACGTTGGGTTAGAAATGCATGACGGTAGTTGACAATTTTTTGGCTGAATCTGTGAAGTAAAAAGTTAAACACTAATAAGGGGGTAATTAAAAAATATTAGAATTGATACAGACTACACTAGCTTCAAAACAGTGATTGCACTTTTTGCGAATTTGTGATTGCACATTTTAGTTTGTCAAATTAAAACTTCATGAAGAAAAACAATCAACAAGTGGTGATCACTCTTAAGAGAGCAAAAAAAATCCTAAAATAATGTTTTTTTATGAAGAACACGTTTCTGCAAGAACAAGATTTGGAGAAATTACCCATTGGAATTATTTGATCACATCACTAAATCAAAAAATTCAGGAACACCAAAATCCGTTCATTAATCTGTATGCAACAAAAACCATCACAGACTATATGCCATGACTCCAAAACAAAATTTACTTAATATTTAGTGCAGACGGATTAGCATAGTTACAGTCTAGGCAAGTTTCAAACCTAAGATTACTGTTTAATTTACAATAATTAAAAGAAAAGATCTAATGTTCATGAGCAGTGGGGAAGCTAGCGCTTAAGTAGAGCCTGGAGTACACGGTCATCTGGCCGGATGGTCATTTGCCCATACATATTCTAGCTCGCTCCTCTCACTCATTCTATAGTTTATATGGAGTTTGCTGGACATAGCCTGGGCAGCTCCCAGGCTAGCCAGGCCTCGGCTCCGCCACTGTTCACGAGGATGGTAACCAAGAATCGTAAACATATGAAGAGGCATTTCTGCATATATCAAACTTGCAAGGATTTTCACAAGTTTGCATCATTCTACCATGCTACCAAATCAAATATCCAGAAAACAAACCACATGTGCATGGGATAGTATTAGACAGGGGCTAAAACTGAGAACACAAGCCTACATCTAGGGTCAAGATGATATTGAGATAAATGAACACTAAAATACAGAGAACCGTCACACTCAAAAATTATAACTAAAATCTGCCTAATCAAACTTCAGACCCTACTATCCTAAATTGAAAATCAACTACTAAAGCCTATGATAATCAACCAAGCTTCCGCACAAAAAACTGAAGCTCACATCCACAATCATCCAGGAGGAGACTGACACGATTGAGGACGAATTCCCTAACTCCAAAATCCGAGAGACTGACACGATTGAGGATGAATTCCCTAACTCCAAAATACGAGAACTCTAGCTACACACGAGCTGAAGCAAAGGCGCAAACATTCGAAACGCAATAGCCACGCCACATCAGAAATTAGGCCAGTTCATTCTCAGATCTCACGTCCAACAAAACTCTACAGCGACACCATCACACACATACGAGCTGAAAAATAAAACGAAGTCACAGAAATAAAGCAGCCTGGTGAGAAGGTCGGAGCAATACGAATCTCTCCGCCAGTGGTGTCTTCAACGCTGGTGCATCGCCAAGCTTTTCACCGCTGCACGAGGACGGACGTGGGGCGTGGATCTCTCCTCGCCGCTAGCGCCGGCTGCGGGGTCAGTGGTCTCTCCGTCGGCTTTCTCCCTGGCTCGCGGAGCACCGTCCCCTCCGGCGCCGGCCGAGCTGCCTGCGGCGTCACCGCAGCGCTCTCCGCCATGACTTCCGCCTCTCTCTCCCGAGGAAAAAAGGCAAAGAACGATAGGTTGACTGAGCTGCGCGAGACAGAAACGTAACAAGACAGAGGTTATGCCAAGATTCGGAAAAGAAAATTGGACGGTGCAAAAAGTGACTGTTTTTCAATTACAAAACAGCTAGCTGTTTTATAGGAAAAGTGTATATATATATATATATATATATCCTGCCGGCCACTCTGCCATTTCATATATAGCATCAACATACAGGCCTCTCTGTCCATCCAGCACACGCCACCAAAAACCACTCATGTGTTTCAGGTTCGGCTCTTGCTTCGGCAGCTGCAGCGGGCAGGACTACGGCTGGTCCACCCCCAAGACCACCCACCGTGGCGCCGGCGGCGGCCGGAGCCACTGGGGAAGCCTCGCCGACCACGGCTACTACAGCGGCGCCGACCACAAGCCGGCCTACCAACAGCCTGCCGCCTATAACGAGGCGGCGCACAACGCCGGTGGCCACGGCGTCTACGGTCCATACGCGCATGACAAGGCCGGCGGCGTGTGGAAGGATCACGTCGACGACGCCGGTGGCCATGGCTACTACGCTCCATACGCGCAAGACAAGGCCGACGCCGCGTCGAAGCACCCGGCAGCCTGGAGCGGCAAGGTCGGCGACGACGCAGGCCACGCCTATACGGGGCGCCTCCACCACGCCGCCGCCGATCACAGGGAGAGCCCCGCCGCCGCGGAGTACTACCACCACTACCCAACCCCAACCACCACCACTCTCGCCAGGTAGGCATAGGATAGCGTAGCAGTCCACCAATCCCTCCCTCTCTCCATGGCCATCCATGAGCGCCCACTCTGCTTCTGTTTTCAGTACTAGCTCTGTTTTTCTCTTCTTCTTCTCTTTGGGTCTCGGTCAGTCGTCCTCCCGTCCCACCTGCTGAAAACCGAAAGGCACCTGGCTGGGAATTGTGAGTGAGAGACATGAGGCTTTGATCCCAGGAAAGGAAACTTTCGATGCCAGAATTTTGTTTTTACCAACTCTGTATCGTATCAATCTATCCAGTGAAAGAAAGCATTCTGAAATCTCAGCTTGACCGAGTCAATGTTCACGCTTCTGAGTGCTATATGTGTACTATGTGGCTTCTGTCTTCTCGGTCATTTCTGACTTCTAGGTGCTACTGTCAGGAACAGAAACAGAAATCTCGTTTCGCATAATGCGCAGGAAAATCTTTCATATCTAAGTGACACAGGTTGAATAATGAGGTGAGCCTAAGCAGATACCTCACACACACACAAGTTTCTGTTGGCAAAATATAAACCCAAGAGATAAGCAGCAACTCGCTCTATAAGACAAAAAAAAACGTTCTTTTTTAACAACCTGCTGCTCGGAGCTAAAATTGTATTATAACCCGCATTAACATATTTGCTCAGCATAGGCACCTGGTGCTAAAACCACATGAATGCTATTGTTTTACTGATAGTTGTTCTCCAGGACCGTTCACCAATACACAAAAAAGAATATTATTTTCTTAAAAAAACAGAACAGAAAAATAATCTTCATTCAAGAAAAAACATCAAACAAAGATCTTAATTGACAGAATGCGGGGAAAAAATTCATTTGCAAGTATTAGAAGTCAAACAATGTGGAAAAGAAACATGACAAATATGGTCCGCAACTCACTCTAAAGACAAAAAGAGTGTTCTTTTTAAACAAAAGCCAGCAACACAAAAAGAATGCCACCGGAACAAAAATAGACGCCTCCTTTCGCACATCCCCTCCTTTCTTTAGTTTGCTTTACGCAGGTGACAGGTATATATCATCTTAACACCTGTAAGTTCTATTTCTCAGAAAAAGGAAAACGCGGTTTAATGAATGAATCACACAAACCATTTCTGGTCCACATCGCCTGCAAGCATATGCCTGTGCTGGCCCAGTACCAAACTCTGAAAGTGATCTGCCTTTTCTCCTCAAACTAATTCCTCTGGTCGATCTCTTGCCTCGTGTGTACCCATTACTCAAGAGGAACCAAATCATACAGCGAATTATACAGTGGTAAAAAATCCTAATCTTACCAATGCCCATCACATCAGCTTGTGCGAGGAACCCTTTATTTTCCTCTTCCGTTTCATATACGCGGAAAAAAGTGAAAGCAAAAGAATCACGCGCAGTCCAGTTACCTACTGCTGTTAAAAGTGCTAATCATGCTTCATCAAATAGCATTACTATTGATTCACAAAACAATATTGCATTTCTAATTTTCTGGCAGATCATGTAGAATGTAAAGCTCAGTGCAGATCTACCTAAGATGCTAAGACTTCTTTGTTAAAATAGCGTATAATATTTTTTATGTGGGCTGGTCGTAGAGCATCATAAAGAATGCAAAAGATGCTTTTTTAGCAAGATTAACATATCATAAGATGATAGAACAGACTGCAGTTGCACTCATGGTGTAAAGTAGAGAACCCAGTGCTAGTGTCCTATATGCTTTTGCCTCTTAGCTTAACAACTAAGATCTCGATCCGTGTTGATCTGTTCTTCCAAGCTTGGAATAAGACCAACGATGGGGAATAACTCCAGTCATCAGTATATGTGTCCGCTTTTCGCCTATGAACTGCCAGAATACTAGACCGCTTCTCTGGACGGTGCAACCAGATAGAGAATGTTCAAAGGCTCTAGATATGCCTGTCTATTTCACCTCTCATCTGTGCTTGTTAACGAAAATGGAATATGCTCGTACTCAGTACTTCCACTAGCAAGTCACGCAGGATAAGAGATACACACATAATTTAGACGTAACAGTTGGTCCTAGTACAGCTGGGTTAGAAAATACTGAGCGAGATTTTGTACACAAGATGGACGGCCATAAACATGAGAAGCAAAGCAGCACATGGTCTAGTTCTAAACTTCTAATACTTGCCGAGTGCACACATAGAGAAGTTCTAAGACATGCTTACTGTACAAGATATGCTATTCGGCTGCACGCAGGGGTGAGTTAGACGCTTCCAGATTCCAAATCATTTCTTGATCTCCCGTTATGGTGCTCGCTGGCTAATCCAATATGATGATGACCTGCAGACTGTTGGTTCTGTGCATTGTTTGAGTTACCAGCCTCAAGCTCCTCCAGCATGTGGAAATACGCATACGGTCCCCAACCTTTTAAGTGAAAAAAAATAGTCTGTCACTTTCAAACAGAAATATTCAAAATATCGGAACAATATTTATAATACCAAGATAAAACCTTGAACTACTAGCAGAAATACATTTGCATAGTGGTGGAGATTGGACAACCTTGATGGTGATACGGAGGAGGGAAGAAGTGCAAATAGCACAGCACTGCCATGATATATCCTACAACACATCAATTCAATGTGGTTACTGAAGGCCAAAGCATGCCACCGTGCATTTGAAAAGAGAAGGGAAAGAAGTATGAACCAATCAGGCCGCCAACAAACACATCCTCCCAGTGGTGTCGATAGTTATCTACTCTAGAAATCCCAACAAGCGCAGCAAGAAGAAGTGGAAGAATCACGATGCAGAGTTTTGCCACGTGACCTCTGCGATCAAACGCCTTTATTTTGCCAGACAAGTACAGTGACAAGAATCCAAGTCCAGCAAAAGACCCTGCAATGCAAATTCTGTAAACTACCACCTGCTCACGCAAATTGACCATAGAACAACTCTATTTGAAGGAAACACTGGAGGTTCAGAACTGAGATAAATAAAGATCCACCAGATAAACTACCTAACATAAAGCATGGGGATCCAAGATAACATGTCAAGTCCAGGTTTATAATACTAGGAAAAGCGATGAGCCGTTAAAATAAAAGCTAGAAATAGGTATGCAGAAATTATTCACAATCTATCACAGATAGCTTTATTCATCAAAATCGCATCTAGTGTAGACTATAGACATGCAACGTAAGAGCAAAAACTTACATGACGTGTGTCCACTAGGAAAACTCCTGCGCCCATCGGTTAAGAAACTTTTTTCACCATGGCAAATCACACCACCTGTCACTTGGTCATAGAGCTGAGACGAACATGCCAGAATAATGCCATGTTAACTTCAACTAGCAATGAAAAAATGACAATGTTTTCGAAGCATGAAACTATGTGAACATGGAAATAGCAGGAAATCCTACCTGCCTTCCATCAGGAAAACACCGCCAAAAGAAGTCTGGCCTAGGTCTCCCTACTGCATTCTTTATCACATCAGTGAAAGCCGCAGTGATCAGCACAGCAAAAATAACACCTGAATATATGTTCCATACACGAATAAATCATGATACATACGTAATTCCAGAATAAGTGCACAGAAGAACAGAACCATCAGACAGAGACACAAACAGGATAAATCACCTAGCGTCGCGTGGTGAAGATCATAGACATCTCTTCTAGCAATATACAGCGCTACGAAGACAGCCACAGGGCAGGCTATAGAGATTATCTGTTAAGATGTCCAATACAAAGTATGATATCAGCAATGGATGAATATGAGCTTGCATCAGGCTAAATAGTTGCAAAGGTTCAGAAACATACAGGAACACTCCATGCCGGCACAGTACTCTGTCTCACAGGGTACCTAATGTCTGTCATCATATCCACGCCCACAAACCGTGTGAACGGAGGAGTGTAATGCAACACAACCACAACCACGGCTAGGAGAACGAGTACGACCCAGTCGTACGTGTGCTTTCGGGCCAGTCCAGCTCCATGCGTCTGGATTGTGTGCGAGCCTAGATGAACCTCTCGCATCCTATCCTGCTGGCAAAAAAACAATCGTGTACCAAGAACCTCATTGTTCTGTAAATAGCTGTGCTATAAATAAACCAATGTAAATGTTGAACATCAGTATACACATCATCATGTTCTGACGGAAAACTACAGTCGGAGTAGTGGTACACAAAAATCTACATAATCTAGGTGGCAATGCAGCAGTAACAGTTTAAATATGAGAGCCATAGTTGCGAGTAGCAGGCTTGTGAAGAGAGAAAAATCTCATCAGCAGTATTATTTGCTACAAAGGTCCCAGTCAATTTAGATGGCACGCTCGATGTACTCTATTCATGACGAAGTAATTTTGGCTGCCTTGTAGAACGGGTTATCTAAATATTATAGGCCTACTAGTATCGTTCTGACTGACAGAAAACTACATTAGGAGTAGTAGTACACAAAAACTTGCAGGATGTGGGTTGCTTGCAGTATAACAGTCTGAATATGAGAGCCATACTTCGAGTGGCAGGCTTATGAAGAGATAAAATCCTCATCGGCACTAGTATTTGCAACAAGGGTCTCATCAATTTAGATGGCACGCATGCTACAACTTGAACTGAATTTTGTGTGTAAACAATCTTGGCAAAGCATACTAGAGCAGACAAGCAATGCAGAGTTGTATGATGCAAACCAAAAAGCAGAGATCGATGCTTAATTTGCCTCACCGTGTCCTCGCCTCCAGGCATCAGGGACGGCGGGACGACACAGGACAGGCGGCAGACCCGGGCTTAAAGTGCAGGCAGGCGGGAAGATGCTTGGAAATTTCACTGAAACCAAGCACAAGCAACAATTTAATCAGCACGGTACGGTGAAAGAATACATTTAAGCACTGACCACGGGCAACTGCATTTGCAATTTTCATGCACCACACGAAGCAGCTGAACTGAATCTAGACCGAAATGCGCAGAAGAGGACACTGTTGACAGTTTGTTGGAAGGCTTAAACCCCAAAACAGGGGGATTGGGCTACTAAACCCTCGTCGTCTGTCTAATAAATAATAAATCGAAGGACAAAAAGATCTGGATGGATCAGCACTAGGGGGACTGCGGGACGACACAGGACAGGCGGCAGACCCGGAGTTACAGTGCAGGCTGTGGGGGGGAAGATGCTTGGAAATTTCCCTGAACTAAGCAAGCAAGCAAGCAATTTAAGCACCACGGTACGGTCGAAAACACATTTGAGCCCTGAATCCAGACCGGAAATGCGCCAAGGGGGGCACTTTTTACTGTTTGTTGGATGGCTTAAACCCCAAAACAGGGGGTCGGCGGGGCTACTAAAGTTAAACCCTCGTCGTCTAATTAAATATAAGAAATCCAAGAACAAAAGACCTGGATGGATCAGCACTAGAACCGTAGCTAGAAAAAAAATCGTCTTCTTCCGTTGTGGAGAAGGAATTGAGGAGGAGGAGGAGGAGGAGGCGGCGCACCCTGATGAGGACGGGCAGAGATCCGGGCTTGTTCACCGCCCACGAAGGGGAAAGGGGCTGGGAGTGGGAGGTAGGGGAATGGCGACGGAAAGCGACGACTGTGCGGATTGAATTCTGGTTGGCTGCGGAGGGCGGCTGCGAGCCAGCTGCTGGCACACGGAGCCACGGACACGCCGGCGGAACAAACCAGAAACCCCCGCCGCTCTTCTCCTCTCTTTTTTTTTGGTTGGAAAAGACCTTTTTTGGGCCGGGGAGTCTACAAGCCCGCAAATGCCTGTCCACAAGAGATTATGGGGTTTTGGTTATTTTTCCAGGTTTTGGAAACATTCCAAAACATTTCGGTCGTATTCCTTTGGTTTTTCAGTTTTTTTTGTTTATTACTTTCTCCGTCCTAAAATAGATGTCTTAAATTTGTTAAAATATAGATGAATCTAGACACCATTTAGTATATAAATTCATCTAAAATTTAAAAAACCCAAGACAACTATTCTTGGACGGAGGGAGTATTACTTTTACTTTTTTTGTTTTATTTTTCTGTTTTCTCTTTTTTAATATGTTTTTTCAGATTTGAAACATTTTAAAAACATTTTATAAAAATGATTTTTCAAAATTTGAACACTTTTAAACTAACTAATTTTTATCTAATTTTTTATATTTGAAAAATTCAAATTTGAAACTTTCCCAAATATATAATCTAAAATTTAAACTTTAACTTTTCAAAATCTGAATGTTTTTAAAATATGAAAAATTATTAAAAGAAAAAACAAAAATAAAAACTGAAAACAAAAAGAAAAATATGCATAAAGAATTCCTACCTAGGCCGACCCAGCAGAAGCACACTAGCAGGCGTCATCACTACGGGTGTTATATAGGGGAACCAGCGAGGGATGCTCTACTCGAAACGAACACTCTCATGGGCCACTACAATGCGGCCTAACAAGAGGTATTATTTTTTCTCAATTTTTTATTATTTTCTTTTTTAAAATAATATTGCTTCCATAATGAGCAGGAGATAGGGGCACCTCTCGTATATATCGCTTGAAAAATTGCGACTATCATAGAAAGAAAGAACTCCAACATAGGTTCAGATCATCATATATCGATTAGTATGGTCTGTACAAAAATCTACAAGACGAGATATGCATACTCTCCGGTCTAACACCTACGCGTTGTCAGATGCTTTGGGCGAGGCTTGGATCTTTTTTGCATAGAATTTAGGGAGCTTTATTAAACTTGGTTTCCAATATAATCAGCCATCAGGTTGTTAACAAGTTGGAGTGGTGTTTCATCTACCACATCAACGGCAGCGAGTATCGGTGGCATGGCACAACGGGTTCTCGACGACAGACACATGATTATGGACACATGAAAGGGCGGTGGTGCTATTTGGCACCGTGGTGGTGTCGATGGCGGTCCTCGCAAGATCAATGTCTTGATCCATGTCCTGAAGATTGGTCGACGGAAGATGATGGCGGTGAATTCTAGAGCAGGTGCAATGTTGCATGCTTAGGGTATGATGGGTCGGTTTGTGTTCCCGGTTCGCCGTTGGACGGTTTGATGAGGCCTTCGGTTTTATGATGATGTGTATATGTGTGAGGTTAGGGCACAAGGCCTCGACATGATCAACTCCATTCATCAAGGTTGTAGGTGTTGCGCAGTTATCATTAGTAAGGTGACTTCAGGTTTATCTCTATATTTTGTTCGTAAGGCTTTGGTAAATATTAAATAAAATTGAGTTGTTTTCATCATTTTGATGCAGAAGCTGGGAGTATCACCTCCTTTTTGAATAAAAAGTCTATAGCAAGAAAAAGGGATTTCATCTAGCCAACTACTAGTGTGCTCAAGTGTAAGAGCAAACTTTGCACATAATTGAGCCAAATTATTAGCCTATGCCAAACATGTTGAATGGAGAATGGCTCGAAATTAGAAAGGTTTACCACCTCTAAGTTATCCATCTCCATCCCCACTTGTGAAAAACCATCAAAGTTTCGCGAAGATCACTCAATCTCTAAGAGCTAGAACCTCAGCGATACCCTTCCAAGAGGTTTACTCTAGGCACCAATGAAGGTTATATGAGATCTAGCAACGCCCTCACCTTCCCCCTCCCCTTTAATTTTTTGTGCATCCATAGCATCATTTGTGTTGATCTTTATCCATCAAGGATTTGGCGGACACCAACACTGACCAGCAAGAAATTTTGATTTTTTTTCTTTGAAGCTCAATAATATGGCTCAATAATATGTAATTCTTCTCTGATTTTCCTCACATATATAATTTGATCATACTTCCCTTCATCATGTACCCACCTATTCCTAGACAACCAGATCTCGCACATGATACTTGAAAGATCATGTGGGTCCTCATGTGTGGTTTTGGTAATTAATAACAATCTCTGTGAAATAATTTTTGCATTAAGTTGCTCTTGAAGGAATTGTTCATTGGCACCGCTTCGAGAATGTGTTAGCTTCAAGGTAGAAGAAAAGAACAAGAAGAAGAATAAGAAGCAACGTCCAAGGGATTGGGCCTATTGGAATCATGTAGAAGAAGAAAAATAAATAAAAGAAGATCAAGAGTGTCTTGAAGAATAATATGGAGTTTCTCATGTGTATCTTCAAGACATCATCCAAATGAAGTTAGAAGAAATGAAGTGCAAGATCAAGATACGCCATCTCTAAAAGATCTCATGATTGAAGCTTGCCATCTTCGTTGATCATGGATCGATGAAGACAAGTTCAAAGAAGAGGTTTCCCCATAGTGTATGGGGGAGCAACTTGCAAGTCTTTATCAAGTGAGCGCGAGCAAGAGCAATCAAAAAAGGTGTTTCATCTTGAGAAGAACAAGATCGTCTACATCGAGATCAAGTGAAATGCTCAAGGCAAAGGTATAATTTTAATAGGTTTTCTCTTTTGTCGGTCTCATGTTGTTAGTTGGGAGACCGGATTTAGGATAGTTAGTCGTAATATCAAGAGGGGCTCTTTAGTGAGTAACTCAATCATATCTATCAGAGAGAGCTCAAACCTTTGCATTTCGTAACAATATCTAGTTCATCAAAATTGGATTTTCTTTTATATCTTATTGTGTTTTTTATCTTGGAGGTTTTTCTGGCTCCTCATCAAGGGAGGTATCTCACATAATAATACTTGATATTTTCTCCCTTGGTGGTATGCAATTTTCCACTTTTTGTTGGATTCTACACGGTGTTATCTTTCCAGCAAAATTAGTTTCATCTCATTACAAGTTATTTGCGTTTTAATGTTGTCTACCTTGTTTGTACCAACCGGTAGTACCAGACATTCCATCTGGTACTACCGCAGACGGGTATGAGCCCTTTGGCGAGCCGAGGCTCCCTCCCAGGCCCGACAGGTACCACCAGCCCAACCACTACCGCAACATCCGGTAGTACCGCTGTATTTTCCGGTACTAATGGTTCATGCAACGTGTCCTACCGGTGGAGAGTGAGGTATTTCTTTCTCCACTATTTCTTACCCAGTACCTCTTCCAGTACCATTCCGGTAGTACCGGTCACTTCCGGTACTACCGCTTCTGGTTCCGGTTGTACCGGTCGTTTCAGGCTCCAACGGTCAGATTTCGGGCCCCTCTATAAAAGTTGGACCAATTAGTTTTGAGCTCTTTGCCCCTTCATTGTTGGTTTCCTTGAGCTTGTTTCCTCACTCTCCCTCCCATGATTCTTGCATTCTTTTGAGGAAAAAGAGAGAGGAGATCTCGATCCACAATCCCATCAATTCATCGCTCCTTCAAGTGAGGGAAATATCTTGGGATCTAGATCTTGGAGACTTGTGTGGTTTTCCTCTTGTGTTATTCATGTCTTATTCTTTTGTAGCTTTGGTGGAATTTCAGAATGAAGGACTTACATTGCATTAGATGCATCGGTTTGAGTTCTCCTCGGGGGATTTGGTTGGTGAAATCAAAAAGCTTGTTACTTTTGGGTTCTTGTAACCCTACAAGGGATTATGGGGGGTTTGGTTATTTTTCCTGGTTTTGGAAACGTTTCAAAACATTTCGGTCGTATTCCATTGGTTCTTCAGTTTTTTTAATGTTTTATTACTTTTACTTTTTTGTTTTATTTTTCTGTTTTCTCTTGTTTTAGATATGATCTTTTTCAGATTTGAACCATTTTAAAAACATTTTATAAAAATGGTTTTCAAAATTTGAACACTTTTAAAACTGACTAATTTTTATCTAATTTTTTATAGTTGAAAAAAAAATCAAATTTGAAACTTTTCCAAATATATATCTAAAATTTAAACTTTAACTTTTCAAAATCTAAATGTTTTTAAAATATGAAAAATTATTGAAAGAGAAAACAAAAATAAAAATTGAAAACAGAAAGAAAAATATGCACAAAGAAATTTTACCTGGCCAACCCGGCAGAAGCACACTAGCAGGCGTCACCGCATAGGTGTTGTATAGGGAAACCCATGAGGGATGCTCTACTTGAAATGGACACTCTCATGGATCACTACAATGCGGCCCAACGAGAGGTATTATTTTTTCCCATTTTTTATTATTTTCTTTTTTAAAGAATATTTCTTTCATAATGAGAAGGAGATAGGGGCACCTCTCGGTATCTATCGCTTGGAAAACTGCGACTATCATAGAAAGAAAGAACTCCAACATAGGTTCAGATCATCATATGTCGGTTAGTATGGTCCATACGAAAATCTACAAGACGAGATATGCATACTCTCCGGTCTAACACCTACGCGCTGTCAGATGCTTTGGGCGAGGCGTGGATCCTTTTTTTCATAGAATTTGGGGAGCTTTATTAAATTTGGTTCCCAATATAATCAGCCATCATGTTGTTAACAAGTTGGAGTGGTGTTTCATCTACCATGTCAACGGCAGCGAGTATCGGTGGCATGGCACAACGGCTCAACGACAAACACATGATTATGGACACATGAAAGGGCGGTGGTGCTATTTGGCACTGTGGTGGTGTCGATGGCGGTTCTCGCAAGGTCAATGTCTTGATCCATGTACTGAAGATTGGTCGACGGAAGATGATGGCGATGAATTCTAGAGCAGGTGCAATGTTGCATGCTTAGGGTCTGATGGGCCGTTTTGTGTTCCCGGTTCGCCATTGGACAGTTTGATGAGGCCTCCGGTTTTATGATGATGTGTATATGTGTGAGGTCAGGGCACAAGGCCTCGACATGATCAACTCCATTCATCAAGGTTGTAGGTGTTGCGCAACTATCATTAGTAAGGTGACTTCAGGTTATCTCTACATTTTGTTCGTAAGGCTTTGGTAAATATTAAATAAAATTGAGTTGTTTGCATCATTTTGATGCAGAAGCTGGGAGTATCACCTCCTTTTTGAATAAAAAGGCTATAGCAAGAAAAAGGGATTTCATCAAGCCAACTACTAGTGTGCTCAAGTGTACGAGCAAACTTTGCACATAATTGGCCAAATTATTAGCCTATGCCAAACATGTCGAATGGAGAATGGCTCGAAATTAGAAACCGACTCCACAATTTCATCTAGTAAATGAGCCACGATAGAATGATCATCTTGACACGAATACCAAAGGTTTACCACCTCTAAGTTATCCATCTCCATCCCCACATGTGAAAAACCTTCAAAGTTTTGTTGGAGATATGTCCTAGAGGCAATAATAAATATAGTTATTATTATATCTTTGTGTTTATGATAAATGTTTACATTCATGCTATAATAGTATTAACCAGGAAACATTAATACTTGTGTGATTTGTAAACTAAATTAGAGTCCCTAGTAAAGCCTCTTCATAATACTAGCTTGTTGGTTAATAAATGATTGTGGTTTCCCTATCATGAACATTGAGATGTTGTTAACAACAAGATCATATCGTTAGGAGAATGGTATGATGGACATACTCCTATAGATAAGCGTAGCATAAAGATCATGTCATTTTAATAGTTCAATTGCTATATGCTTTCTGATACATAGTAACCTAATTCCTTCGACCATGAGATCATGCATATCACCATCACCGGAAGGATGCTTTGATGACATCAAACACCACACCGTAACTGGGTGGTTATAAAGGTGGCATTGAGTGTTCGGAAAGAATGGGTTGAGACACATGGATCAAGAGTGGGATTTGTCCATCCATATGACAGATGGATATACTCTAGGCCCTCTCGGTGGAATGTCATCCAATTGGCTTGCAAGCATGTGACTGGATCACAAGGGATCACATATCATGGGAACGAGAAAAGAGTACTTATCAGTAACGAGGTTGAACTAGGTATGCAGAGATACCGACGATAAAAACCTCGGATAAGTAAACTATCGTGAGACAAAGGGAAATTGGTATCGTATGTAAGTGGTTCATTCGATCGCAAAGTAATCATAGAAATATGTGGGAACCATATGAATTTCCAGATTCCTCTATTGGTTATTGTTCGGAGAAGTGTCTCGATCATGTCCGCATAATTCACGAACCGTAGGGAGACACACTTAAGGATTCAATGTTGTTGAGTAGTTATGGAATGATGAGTAAGAGACCGAATGTTGTTCGGAGTCTCGGATGGGATCCGGGATATCACAAGGAGATCCAGAATGGTCCGGAGAATAATATTCATATAAGGAAAGTCATGTTTCGGAGTTGGCGAATGATTCCGGTGTTTTCATCGGGAATGTTCTAGAAGGGTCTGGAAGGTCCGGCACTCCAGAGGGGAAGGGTACATGAATGTGTCATAACAAGTTGGAATGGTTGCATCATATACTAGGTATCATGGCTGGGCAAAATAAAGGGATAAATCAAATCCTAGTTTGAAAAAGTCAAATGCCAATTTGAAAAGTCAAACGGCAGTTTTGCTTGGTGGAGGGAGAGTAGGAAACCTACTTGGGGAGGAGTTCCTCTCCCTCCACCCGCCGGCCAAGGAGGCCGACTTGGGGGAGGACTCCCTCCCCTTGGCCGGCGCCCTCCCACCTATAAAAGGAGGGGCAGGGGTGCCCCTCTAAACCTACACCTTGCCCCACTAAAACCCTAGCCCTAGCCGCCGGCCCTTCTTGTAGCCGTCGCCGCCCTAGGGCAAACCCTAGCCGCCGACTTGGGGCTCTCCCCTTGCCCTAGCCGCCGGCCGAGCCCTCTCTCCTTGGTGCCTCTAAATCCTAGATCGCCAAGGCCTCTCTCATAGTCCACCATACTCGCTCCGGCTTAAGGCGAAGCCCTGCGAGATCTCCACTCTACTTCCGGTACCACTGTCGTCTTTGGGAATCGCGAGGAGAGTGCTACAACCTCCATTGCTTTGGAACAAGGGAGAGGAAGGTCTTCATCGAAAGCGATGTGGATCGGAAGCGCCGGAGCAGCGCCGGAAGGATCGTCTACACGATCTTGAGATCGGCAAGAGTACGACTACATCACCCACGAGAATCCGCTCTCGTTAAACACTTTGGAATATTCGAGGGTGAGTTATTCTATCAACTCGTTGCTACAATCTAGTAGATAGATCTTGGCTTGTTTGTTTGTATGCGGTAGAATTTTTTTGTTTTCCATGCTACGAACCCTTAAAGTGGTATCAGAGTCGTGTCTATGTGTAGATCTGTTGCACGAGTAGAACACAATGGTCATTGTGGGCGGTGGTGCTTTTATTATCAATTGCTTCTTGTGTACTTTGCATCTTGCGGTATGATGGGATGAAGCGGCCCGGGCTAACCTTACATGACATCGTTCATGAGACTTGCTCCACGCTCAACATGCAACTTGTATTGCATAAGTGGCTTTGCGGGTGTATGTCTTTCCCATTATAGTATAGATCCAATTTATAACGGGCACTTGATAGTTCAAACATCAACGTTGTGGTTCTTGTTCCTAAGTTAGAGCGACACTTATTGAAAGCCCCAAACCACGTAAAATATGCAAAGAAAATTAGAGGCGTCTAACGTTGTTTTGCAGGGGTGTGCTATGATGTGATATGGCCATGATTGTGATATTTGATGTATGCAATGTTCCTTATTGTAAGTTGGCAACCGGCAGGAGCCATATGGTTGTCTTTAATTTCTGTTAAGACCCGCGTGTCTATTCAAAGTAGTTGTAATAGTTGAAACTGGTGGACGACAATCATGGAGCAGCGTCATTAACCTTGATGCAATGCCGGTGATGATGGAGATCATGTTCGTGCTTGAAGATGGAGATCGGAAGCACAAAGAAGAAATGCCATATCATATCACATATTATGAATTGCATGTGATGTTAATCCTTTATGCATCTTGTATTGCTTAGTTAACGACGGTAGCATTATAAGATGATCCCTCATGCACATAAATTTCAAGTTCTAAAGTGTTCATCCTTAGTAAGCACCGTTGCTAAAGCTTGTTGTTTCGAAGCGCCACGTGATGATCGGGTGTGTTAGATTCTGCAAGTGTATACAACGTGAGCAAGCCAGATTTGCTCATGCGGAAGTTAAGGTTTGATCTTGACGAGCCTAGCATGTACAGACATGGTCTCGGAACACGGATCACCGAAAGGTAAAGCATGAATCATATAGTAGATATGATGAACATGTCGATTGTTCGCCATTGAAGCTACATCAACTCTCGTGATGATCGGTTTTGATATGGTGGATTTGGTTCGTGTGATCACTAAAACAATGTGAGGGATATTGTTTTGAGTGGGAGTTCACCTAGATTAATTTAGCTATTAATTAGAACTCAATTTGTCATAAACTTAGTCTAAACTATTGCAAATATGTTGTAGATCAATGGCGACCCCTACCATCAATTTTAATGCGTTCCTAGAGAAAGAAAAGTTGAAAAACAATGGAAGCAACTTCGCGGATTGGTTCCGCAATTTGAGGATTGTCCTCAATGCTGGTAATTTGACCTATGTGCTGGATGCACCGCTGGGTGATCCGCCTGCAGCTGATGCTACCGATGAAGTAAAGAATGTTCACCTCGCTCGGAAGAATCAGTACTCCACAGTTCAGTGTGCTATCTTGTATGGTTTGGAATCGGAGCTTCAGAAAAGGTTTGAGAATTCAGACCCACATGATATTGTCCGTGAACTCAAATTGATATTTGAGACTCACGCGGCAGTTGAGAGCTATGAGGCTTCTGAAAAGTTCTTTAACTGCAAGATGGAAGAGGCGACTCACGGTGAGCATGTGCTTAAGATGTCTGGGCACGCAAACAAACTCCAAAGCTTGGGTATAGTGATTCCTAATGCTTTGGGGATTTACCGTGTCCTCCAATCACTACCACCGAGTTACAAGAACTTTGTGATGAACTACAATATGCAAAGCATGAACAAGCAGTTGCGAGAACTCTTCTCCATGTTAAAATCTGCAGAAGTGGAGATCAAGAAAGAGCACCAAGTGTTGATGGTCAATAAGACCACCAAATTCAAGAAAGGCAAGTCGAAGAAAAAGGGACACTTCAAGAAGGGTGGTAAGAAAGTTACCGCACCGACGAAGAAGACCAAGGCTAGACCTAAGCACGTCATCGAGTGCTTTTCTTTGCAAGGGAGAAGGTGACTGGAAGCGGAATTGCCCAAAGTACTTGGCGGATTTGAAGAACCGCAACATCAAGAAGAAAGGAATATCCGATATACATGTTATTGATGTGTATCTCACTAGTACTCGTAGTAGTGCCTGGGTATTTGATACTGGTTCGGTTGCTCATATTTGTAACTCGAAACAGGTGCTGCAGAATAAACGGAAGCTAGCGAAGAACGAGGTGACGATGCGCGTAGGAAATGGATCAAAGGTTGATGTGATCGCGGTCGGCACGCTACCTCTTCATCTACCATCGGGATTAGTTTTATATTTAAATAATTGTTATTTGGTGCCTGCGTTAAGCATGAACATTATACCGGGATCTTGTTTATTGCGAGACGGTTACTTGTTTAAGTCTGGGAATAATGGTTGTTAGATTTATATGAGTAATATGTTTTATGCACATGCACCTTTGATAGATGGTCTATTCTTATTGAATCTCGATAGTGGAAATACACATATTAATAACATTGAACCTAAAGGTTTGAAATTGAGCGATAACTCGACCTATATGTGGCACTGTCGTCTTGGTCACATTGGAGTGAAGTGTATGAAGAAACTCCATTCCGATGGACTTCTTGAATCACTTGATTTCGAATCACTTGAAAGATGCGAAGCATGTCTGATGGGTAAAATGACTAAGACTCCATTTTCTGGGATGATGGAGCGAGCTACGGACTTATTGGAAATCATACATATCGATGTATGTGGTCCAATAAGTGTAGCATCGCGCGGTGGTTATCGTTATGTTCTTACCTTCATGGATGACTTGAGTAGATATGGGTATATCTATTTCATGAAACATAAGTCCGAAACTTTCGAGAAGTTTAAGGAATTTCAAATTGAGGTGGAGAATCAACGTAACAAGAAGAATAAATTTCTACGTTCTGATTGTGGAGGTGAATATCTAAGTTACCAGTTTGGCGAGCATTTGAAGAAATGCGGAATACTTTCACAATTGACACCGCCGGGAACACCACAGCGTAATGGTGTGTCCGAACGTCGTAATCGAACTCTCTTAGATATGGTTCGTTCTATGATGTCACTTACAGATTTACCGCTATCATTTTGGGGTTATGCATTAGAAACAGCCGCATTCACTTTAAATAGGGCACCATCTAAATCCGTTGAAACTGAAGGGTTTCGCAGCATAGTAAATCAAAATTTTCTACGGAAGCGAACAGAGGGAAAGCCAAGATCTAATCTAGGAGATGCAAACAACAAGAGAGATTGGATTAGATCTTCATACCCTTGAAGATTCAGACAATGAACGCTCGTCGGAACATGGGTGATGTAGTCGACTCGCTTCTCCTCCTCACGATCCGATCCGATCTAGCACCACAAGTGGCGGTGCCTCCGTGAGATGCACACGCGGCGGCACCTCGGCGCCTCCTCCTTCCTCGGACCAGCAAGTATGGTGGAGAGATAGATTGGATCTACTGACGACGGCGTGGTGTATATGGTGGAGAATTTACTGCAGGCTTCGCCTACAAACAATGGGAGGGAGAGGAAGGCGGCAGGCAACTGGGTTTGGAGGAACGTGTAGGGTGTGTGAGGGGCGCACCAGCCCTCTATATAGAGGGGTGCGCCAGCCTAAGCCTCTCCTCCAAGCCTATCTCTAGTTTAAACAATTTAAACTCTCCTTATCTAGAAATCCTATCTTATCTTATCTCTAGTTTAAACGATTTAAACTCTCTAGGATCGGCTGGGCCCTATGGGTTTTGTGCCCTGGCCCAATGCGGCCAGGACACCCCTCATAGGCCCATGCCCTCCCGGAAGGTGGGACCACGTTGGCCCCTTCCGGAAGGTTCTAGAAGCTTCCAGATAATACCGATTAATCCGGAACAATTCGAACTCCAAAAATTGCACCGCCTTTATATGAATCTTATTCTCCGGACCATTCCGAACCTCTCGTGATGTCCCGGATCCCATCCGAGGCTCGAACAAAAATTTATAAACCAATTATCCAATCTATCCTAGCCGAGACACGTTAAGTGTGTGACCTGGTTCGAGAATATGCGTATACATGATCTTCTATCAATAATCAACAGCGGGTCTGGCACCCATTGACTCCCACACATTCATCGATGATCATATCGGATGAACCACGATGCGAGATTCAATCAATCCCATATATATATTCCCTTCGCCTCGATATTTTACTTGCCCGAGATTCGATCGTCGGTATCGTCATACCTAGTTCAATCTCGTTCACAGTACTTTACTCGTTCGTAATCCGATATCACTTTGTGATTAACTCCTTAACCACATGCTTGCAAGCGTGTTGATATCGATTACTGAGTGGGCCCAAGTATATCTCTCCGACTTGGGAGGGACAAATCCCATCTCGATACATACAACCCAGCAGATACTTTCCGATCACCGAGAGACACCTTTATGATCACCCTCTCATAGGATGACGTTTGATGACCTCAAAGCTTTCTTCCGATACCAGGGAGTTGTATTATCTCATGGTCTAAGGAATACAATATTTGACATAAAAAAACTTCGCAAAGACGAACACGATGACACGATCTAATTGCTTCGCTTAGTTTGGGTTTATCCACCATATCATTCTCCAATGATATGATCTCATTATCAATTGACAACTCATGTCTATGGTTAGGAAACCTTAACCATCATTGATCAATGAGCTAGTCCATAGAGGCGTACTAGGGACACGGTGTTGTTCACAAACCACACAAGTATTAAAGTTTCCGCTTAATACAATTCTAGCATGGAATATAAACTTTATCATGAACAAGAATTATAATAATAACATCTTTATTATTGCCTCTAGGGCATAATTCCAACAGTCTCCCACTTGCACTAGAGTCAATAATCTAGTTTACATCTGGCAACAATCTCACACCCATGGCACTGAGGTGCTGATCATGTTTTACACGTGGAAGAGGTTTAGTCAATGGATCTGCGACATTCAGATCTGTATGTACTTTGCTGATCTTCAGATCTCCATCTGCTATATAATCTCGGATTATATGAAACTTGCGGTTGATATGATTGGTCTTTGGATGATATCTTGGTTCCTTAGCGAGTGCTATGGCGCCAGTGTTGTCACACAATATCTCCAGTGGGTCCAATGCACTTGGAACCACGCCAAGCTCAGTGATGAAGTTTCTGATCCAAACTCCTTCACTTGACGCTTCTGCAGCAGCCATGTATTCCGCTTCTACTGTAGATCCCGCGACCATGCTTTGCTTGCAGCTTCTCCAGCTCACAGCTCCTCCATTCAAAATATACACGTATCCTGTCTGAGATTTAGCATTATCCTTGTCGGTGTCGAAACTAGCATCGATGTAACCTTTTACGACGAGCTGTTCATCACCCCCATAGACTAAGAACATTTCTTTAGTCCTATTTAGGTACCTTAGGATGTTCTTCACGGCTGTCCAAAGGTTCCACTCTGGATCACTTTGATATCCTGCCACAAACTAAGAGCATTGGACACATCCGGTCTAGTACACAAGATGGCATACATGATGGAACCTATGGCCGAGGCATAAGGCACTTTGCTCATAGCTTCCTATCATTTACCATAGGACACGAGCCTTGCTCAATATCTTACTGACAACATAGGCACTTGAACCTTTCAACGCCTTATCCATTACGAACCTTTTCAGAACTTTGTCTAGGTATGTACCGCTTAAAGCTATCAGCGTCTTTGTCTATCTCTAGATTTTGATGCCCAATATATAAGCAGCTTCACCTAGGTCTTTCATTGAAAACACTTGTTCAAATAACTCTTCACATCGTTAAGCATGTCGATGTCATTTCCAATAATCAATATGTCATCCACATATAGTACCGTAAACGCCACCGAGCTCCCACTCACTTTCTTGTAGATGCAAGCTTAGCAATTTGGAACAAATCCAAAGCTCTTGATCACTTGATCAAAACGAAGGTTCCAACTTCCGAGACGCTTGCTTCATCCATAAATGGAACGCTGAAGTTTGCATACTTTATCGACATCCTTAGGATCGACAAACCTTCGGGTTGCATCATATACAACTCTTCATCAATGTTGCCATTGAGGAAAGCGATCTTGACATCCATTTGCCATATTTCATAATCATGAAACGCAGCAATTGCTAATAAAATCGAATGGACTTAAACATCGCTACGGAGAGAAAGTCTCATCGTAGTCAACACCTTGAACTTGTCGAAAACCTTTAACAAGCCGTGCTTTATAGAGTAACATTACCATCTGCGTCCGTTTTCTTCTTGAAGATCCATTTGCACTCAATGGCCTTTCGGTCGCTAGGTGGGTCCACCAAAGTCCATACTTGGTTTTCGCTCATGGATCCCAATGGATTTCATGGCTTCTAGCCATTTCTCGAGTCCGCTCATCATCGCTTCCTCATAGTTCGAGGTTCGCTGTCTTCTACTAACAAGACAACAAGACAGGTTGCTATACCACTCGGGAGGGGCACGACCTTGTCGACTGACGCTCAAGATGTGACATCGTCCAAGCTTCATGATCCTTGTCATTAGCTTCCTCTATTGTTGGTGCAGCGGCCTTGGAACAATTTCAGGTGCCGCGCTACTCTCCAATTCAAGAGAAGGTTCAATAACCTCAACTAGCTCTACTTTCCTCCCACTCACTTCTTTCGAGAGAAACTCCTTCTCAAGAAAGGAACCGTTCTGCATAAACACTTTGCCTTCGGTTCTGTGATAGAAGGTGTACCCAATAGTTTCCTTAGGGTATCCTATGAAGACGCATTTCTCCGCTTTGGGTTCGAGCTTGTCCGGCATCAACTTCTTGACGTAAGCTTCGCATCCCCAAACTTTAAGAAACGACAACTTAGGTTTAGCACCAAACAATAGTTCATACGGTGTCGTCAACGGATTTAGATGGAGCCCTATTTAAAGTGAATGCAGCGGTTTCTAATGCATAACCCCAAAATGATAACGGCAAATCGGTAAGAGACATCATCGATCGGACCATATCTAATAGGGTTCGATTCCGGTCAGACACACCATTGCGCTGTGGTGTTCTGGGTGGCGTGAGTTGTGAAACGATTCCACTTGCTTTGAGATGCGTGAGAAAATCATAACTCAAATATTCGCCCCCACGATCGGATCGTAGAAACTTAATCTTTCTGTTACGATGGTTCTCCACTTCATTCTGAAATTCTTTGAACTTTTCAAATGTTTCAGATTTATGTTTCATTAAATAGATATACCCATATCTACTTAAGTCATCGGTAAAAGTGAGAAAATAGCGATATCCACCGCGTGTCGAAACACTCATCGGTCCGCATACATCGGTATGTATGATTTCCAACAAGTCCGTTGCTTCCATCATACCGAGAACGGGTTTTGATCATCTTGCCCATGAGGCATGGTTCGCATGTGTCAAATGATTCAAAATCAAGAGACTCCAAAAGTCCATCAGAATGGAGTTTCTTCATACGCTTTACACCAATATGACCTAGACGACAGTGCCACAAATAAGTAGTATTATCACTATCTATTTTGCATCTCTTAGCCTCAATGTTATGGATGTGTGTTTCATCCCTTTCGAGATTTAGAAGAAATAAACCACTCACAAGAGGTGCATGACCATAAAAGATGTTACTCATATAAATAGAACAACCATTATTCTCCGATTTAAATGAATAACCGTCTTGCAATAAACACGATCCATAAATAATGTTCATGCTCAACGCAAGCACATAATAACACTTATTAAGGTTTAAAACTAATCCCGAAGGTAAAACTAAGGAGAGCGTGCCGACGGCCATCACATCAACTCTTGATCCGTTGCCAACGCCAAGATCGTCACCTCATCCTAAAGCCGCAGTCTATTCCGTAGAGCTCTGTTTGAGTTACAAATATTAGCAATCGAACCAAGATCAAATACCTGTGCACTACAACGAGGGCTAGTAAGGAAAACATCAATAACATGTATATCAAATATACCTTTGATGGTGCCAGCCTTCTTGTCCGCTAAGTACTTGGACAGTTATGCCCAAAGGACCCTTGTCCTTGCAATAGAAGCACCTGGTTCCGGCTTGGGACCAGACCTGAGCTTCTTCTCAGCAGGGGCATTGAGCTTGCCGCCGCCCTTCTTGAAGGGCTTCTTTGCTCCTTTACCTTTCTTAAAGGAGGGCTTGTTGACCATCAACACATGATTATCCTTCTTGATGTCCACCTCCGCAGCCTTCAGCTTTGCGAAGAGCTCGGTGATCGTATCAGTGGAACCAATCTGATTATGAGTCACTACAAAACTTTTGTAGCTGGGAGGGAGTGATTGCAGAACCCTGTCAATCTTGAGCTCCTCCGAATCTTGATCCAGTTGCTCAAGGCGTTGAGTGTAGCAGACATCTTAATGGCGTGCTCACTAACGGAACTCCTTCCTCCATCTTGCGATTAAAGAACTTCGAGATCTCATATCTCTCGAACGGGCTGAGTCTGAAACATGGTTTTCAGCTCCTCGAGAATCTCAAAGGGCCCGGGATAGTTTTCAAAACGATTTTGAAGTTCTGGTTCCATAGCAAACAACATGGTGCACTTAATCACACCATAATCATCTTTGTGCGACTGATAGACAGCTTTCTCATCAGCCGCGCTTGATGCTGGGGTTACCTAACGCTTTCAAGGACATAGTCCTTTTGTCCGCCAGACAAAATGATTCTTAGATTGCGGAACCAGTTGGTGAAGTTAGACCCATTGTTTCTAAGCTTTTCTTTCTCAGCAAAAACGTTGAAGTTGAAGTTGGACTTGGCCATGTGATCTACAGTATTTGCAAGTACAATTTAGACTATGTTCATGATAAATAGTTCAACTTAATCAAATTACTAGATGAACTCCCACTAAATTCAACATCCCTCAAGTTGTTTAGTGAACACGATCCAAATTCACCACACCTAATCCGATCATCACGAGAAGAGATGTGGTTTCAATGGTGGACAACGAAGTGTCGATCATATCATTCATATGACTCATGCTTAACCTTTCGGTTCTTGTGTTCCGAGGCCATGTACATACATGCTAGGCTCGTCAAGTTAGACCCAAGTATTTCAGTGCAAACTGGCTTGCACCCGTTGTATGTGAGCGTAGAGTCTATAGCACCCGATCATCACGTGATGCTTGGACACGATTTAACTTTCGCAACGGTGCATACTTGGGGAGAACACAGTTTTTATCTTGATCTTTAAGTGAGGAATCATCTTATAATGCTACCGTCGCGAACTAAGCATAATAAGATACATAAAAGGATAAACATCACATGCATATAACTTTATGTGACATGGTATAGCCAATCTTCGCGCAATGATCCCATCTTGTGTGTTCCGGCATGATCTCCATCACTCCACCATGATTTCCTCCACCACGAATAGCAACTACAACTATTGCTAACTACTTAGCGATAAAGTAAAGCTATTACATGGCGTATAAGAAGTTGACTCGCAGGTCATACACAATTATAAAGACAACCATATGGCTCCTGCCGGTTGTGTACTCATCGACATGCAAGTCGTGAAACAGTACAAAACATGATCATCGCATACAATATACACATCACATCTTGGGCCATACCATATCACAGAAAACACTCCCTGCAAAAACAAGTTAGACGCCTCTACTTTGTTGTTGCATGTTTTACGTGGCTTATGGGAGTAGATGCTAAGAACGATTCTTACCTACGGAAAGCCACAACGGTGATATTATGGTTGCCAAACTCCGGTGTTAATCCCATGACAACTATAGTGAGTGAAACTGACATCCACCAGCCGCATGTATGGTACAAGCCACACGTCAAGTGCGGAGCCGGTCTCGCGAACGATGTCGCGTAAGGTTGGCCTGGACCGCTTCAATCTCACTATCCCGCGTCATAAGAAGAACACAAACAAGAGGCTTGCAACAGAAAACATCAACGCCCGCAACAACCATGTTGCGTTCTACTCGTGAAACACATCTACGCATAGATCTAGCTCTGATACCACTGAAGGGTTTCGCAGCATAGTAAATCAAAAATTTCTACGGAAGCGAACAGAGGGAAAGCCAAGATCTAATCTAGGAGATGCAAACAACGAGAGAGATTGGATTAGATCTTCATACCCTTGAAGATTCGCAGTGAACGTTAATTGGAACGTGGGTGATGTAGTCGTACTCGCTTCTCCTCCTCACGATCCGATCCGATCTAGCACCACAAGTGGCGGTGCCTCCGTGGGATGCACACGTGCGGCACCTCGACGTCTCCTCCTTCCTCGGACCAGCAAGTATGGTGGAGAGATAGATTGGATCTACAGCACGACGGCGTGGTGTATATGGTGGAGAATTTCTGCCGCAGGGCTTCGCCTACAAACAGTCGGGAGGGAGAGAGGAAGGGCAACAGGGCAACTGGGTTTGGAGGAAGGTGTAAGGGTGTGTGAGGGGGGGGCGCACCAGCCCTCTATATATAGAGGGGGGTGCGGCCAGCCCTAGCCTCTCCTCCAAGCCTATCTCTAGTTTAAACAATTTAAACTCTCCCTTATCTAGAAATCCTATCTTATCTTATCTCTAGTTTAAACGATTTAAACTCTCTAGGATCGGCTGGGCCCTATGGGGCCTTGTGCCCCTGGCCCAATGCGGCCAGGACACCCCCTCATAGGCCCATGCCCCCTCCCGGAAGGTGGGACCACGTTGGCCCCCTTCCGGAAGGTTCTAGAAGCTTCCGGTACAATACCGATTAATCCGGAACAATTCCGAACTCCAAAAATTGCACTGCCTTATATGAATCTTATTCTTCGGACCATTCTGGAACCTCTCGTGATGTCCCGGATCCCATCCAAGACTCCGAACAAAAATTCATAAACCAATTGTCCAATCTATCCTAGCGTCGAGACACGTTAAGTGTGTGACCCTGCGGGTTCGGGAATATGCAGACATGATCTTCTATCAATAATCAACAGTGCAGGCACCCATATTGACTCCCACACATTCATCAATGATCATATCGGATGAACCACGATGCCAGGATTCAATCAATCCCATATATATATTCCCTTCGTCTCGCGATATTTTACTTGCCCGAGATTCGATCGTCGGTATCGTCATACCTAGTTCAATCTCGTTCACAGCAAGTACTTTACTCGTTCCGTAATCCGATATCACTTTGTGATTAACTCCTTAACCACATGCTTGCAAGCGGTGTTGATATCGATTACCGAGTGGGCCCGAAGTATATCTCTCCGACTTGGGAGGGACAAATCCCATCTCGATACATACAACCCAACAGATGCTTTCCGATCACCTGAGAGACACCTTTATGATCATCCTCTCATAGGATGACGTTTGATGACCTCAAAGCTTTCTTCCGATACCAGGGAGTTGTATTATCTCATGGTCTAAGGAATACAATATTTGACATAAAAAAACTTCGCAAAGACGAACACGATGACACGATCTAATTGCTTCGCTTAGTTTGGGTCTATCCACCATATCATTATCCAATGATATGATCTCATTATCAATTGATAACTCATGTCTATGGTTAGGAAACCTTAACCATCATTGATCAATGAGCTAGTCCATAGAGGCGTACTAGGGACACGGTGTTGTTCACAAACCACACAAGTATTAAAGTTTCCGCTTAATACAATTCTAGCATGGAATATAAACTTTATCATGAACAAGAATTATAATAATAACATCTTTATTATTGCCTCTAGGGCATAATTCCAACAGAAACGACACCATATGAATTATGGTTTGGGAAGAAACCTAAATTGTCGTTTCCTAAAGTTTGTGGTTGCGAAGCCTATGTAAAGAAGTTACAGCTGGACAAGCTTGAACCCAAAGCGGAAAAATGCGTCTTCATAGGATACCCAAAGGAAACTATTGGGTATACCTTCTATCATAGATCCGAAGGAAAAATCTTCCTTGCCAAGAATGGATCCTTTAAGGAATTTCTCTCGAAAGAAGTGACTGGAAGGAAAGTAGAACTCGACGAGGTTGTCGAACCTTCTCTGTAACTTGCGAGTAGCACAACACCGAAAGAAGTTCCTGTGGTGCCTGCACCAATAAGAGAGGAAGCTAATGATGATGATCATGAAACTTCGGTTATAGTTGCTACAGAACCTCGCAGGTCAACGAGAACTCGTACCACTCCTGATTGGTATGATCCCGTTATGAGTGTCATGTTGGTGGACAACACCGATGACCCTGCGACATATGAGGAAGCGATGATGAGCCCAGATTCCAATAAATGGCAAGAAGCCATGAAATCCGAGATTGGATCCATGTACGAAAACCAAGTATGGACTTTGGTGGACTTACCAAATGGCCGAAAGGCTGTCGAGAACAAATGGATTTTCAAGAAGAAAACAGATGCTGATGGTAATGTAACTGTCTATAAAGCTCGACTTGTCGCAAAAGGGTTTCGACAAATTCAAGGAGTTGACTACGATGAGACTTTCTCACCAGTAGCGAAGCTAAAGTCTGTGAGGATTTTGTTAGCAATCGCTGCATATTATGATTATGAGATATGGCAGATGGATGTTAAAACAGCGTTCCTCAATGGAGACATTGATGAAGAGTTGTATATGATGCAACCCAAAGGTTTTGTCGATCCTAAAGATGCTAACAAGGTATGCAAACTTCAACGGTCCATATATGGATTGAAGCAAGCATCCCGAAGTTGGAATCAACGTTTTGATAAGGTAATCAAAAGTTTTGGTTTTATACAAACTTATGGAGAAGCTTGTATTTACAAGAAAGTGAGTGGGAGCTCTGTAGTATTCTTAATACTATACGTAGATGACATATTGTTGATTGGGAATGATGTAGACCTTCTTAATAGTGTCAAGGAATATTTGAATAATAGTTTTTCAATGAAAGATCTTAGCGAAGCAGCTTACATATTAGGCATAAAGATTTATAGAGATAGATCGAGACGCCTAATATCATTGTCTCAAAGTACATATTTGGACAAAGTTCTAAAAAGGTTTGGAATGGAAGATAGCAAGTTAGGGTTCTTGCCGTTGTTTCCGAATACGACGTTGAGTAAAACTCAAAGTCCAGCAACATCTGTATATAGAGAAAGGATGAGTAAGACTCCCTATGCCTCAGCCATAGGATCTCTAATGTATGCCATGCTATGTACTAGACCCGACATTGCATATGCTGTTAGTTTGACTAGCAGATATCAAAGTGATCCAGGAGTGGATCATTCGACAACGGTCAAAAACATCCTTAAGTACTTGAGAAGAACTAAGGATATGGTTCTTTCTTATGGAGGTGATGAACAACTCGTTGTTAATGGTTACACCGATGCTAGTTGGAACACCGATCCGGATGATTCTAAATCTCAATCTGGATACGTATTTACTTTGAATGGTGCATCAGTTAGCTGGAGGAGTGCAAAGCAAAGCGTTGTGGCGAGATCTTCAACTGAATCGGAATACATAGCTGCTTCGGAGGCTTTACAAGAAGCGATATGGATGAAGGAGTTCATTAAAGAGCTCGGTGTGGTTCCAAGTGCGCTGGACCCAATGTCTATCTACTGTGATAACATGGGCGCCATAGCCAATGCGCAAGAACCAAGGTCACACAAGAAGCTGAAGCACATCAAGCTACGTTTTCACGCTATTCGAGAACATGTCCAAGATGGTGACATAAAGATTTGCAAAGTACACACAGATCTGAATGTGGCGGATCCGTTGACTAAACCTCTCCCGAGGGAAAAACATGACCAACACCAAACTGTCATGGGTGTTCGGTATATTACCATGTAATCTAGATTAGTTGACTCTAGTGCAAGTGGGAGACTATTGGAGATATGCCCTAGAGGCAATAATAAATATAGTTATTATTATATCTTTGTGTTTATAATAAATGTTTACATTCATGCTATAATAGTATTAACCAGGAAACATTAATACTTGTGTGATTTGTAAACTAAATTAGAGTCCCTAGTAAAGCCTCTTCATAATACTAGCTTGTTGGTTAATAAATGATTGTGGTTTCCCTATCATGAACATTGAGATGTTGTTAACAACAAGATCATATCGTTAGGAGAATGGTATGATAGACATACTCCTATAGATAAGCGTAGCATAAAGATCAAGTCATTTTAATAGTTCAATTGCTATATGCTTTCTGATACATAGTAACCTAATTCCTTCGACCATGAGATCATGCATATCACCATCACCGGAAGGATGCTTTGATGACATCAAACAGCACACCGTAACTGGTTGGTTATAAAGGTGGCATTGAGTGTTCGGAAAGAATGGGTTGAGACACATGGATCAAGAGTAGGATTTGTCCATCCATATGACGGATAGATATACTCTGGTCCCTATCGGTGGAATGTCATCCAATTGGCTTGCAAGCATGTGACTGGCTCACAAGGGATCACATATGATGGGAACGAGAAAAGAGTACTTATCAGTAACGAGGTTGAACTAGGTATGCAGAGATACCGACGATCAAAACCTCGGATAAGTAAACTATCGTGAGACAAAGGGAAATTGGTATCGTATGTAACTGGTTCATTCGATCGCAAAGTAATCGTAGAAATATGTGGGAACCATATGAATTTCCAGATTCCTCTATTGGTTATTGTTCGGAGAAGTGTCTCGATCATGTCCACATAATTCACGAACCGTAGGGAGACACACTTAAGGATTCGATGTTGTTGAGTAATTATGGAATGATGATTAAGAGACCGAATGTCGTTCGGAGTCTCGGATGGGATCCGGGATATCACAAGGAGATCCGGAATGGTCCGGAGAATAAGATTCATATAAGGAAAGTCCTGTTTCGGAGTTGGGGAATGATTCCAGTGTTTTCATCGGGAATGTTCTAGAAGGGTCCGGAAGGTCCGACACTCCGGAGGGGAAGGGTACATGAATGTGTCATAACAAGTTGGAATGGTTGCATCATGTACTAGGTATCATGTCTAGGCAAAATAAAGGGATAAATCAAATCCTAGTTTGAAAAAGTCAAACACCAATTTGAAAAGTCAAACGGCAGTTTTGCTTGGTGGAGGGAGAGTAGGAAACCTACTTGGGGAGGAGTTCCTCTCCCTCCACCCGCCGGCCAAGGAGGCCGACTTGGGGGAGGACTCCCTCCCCTTGGCCGGCGCCCTCCCACCTATAAAAGGAGGGGCAGGGGTGCCCCTCTAAACCTACACCTTGCCCCACTAAAACCCTAGCCCTAGCCGCTGGCCCCTCTTGCAGCCGCCGCCGCCCTAGGGAAAACCCTAGCCGCCGACTTGGGGCTCTCCCCTTGCCCTAGCCGCCGGCCTAGCCCTCTCTCCTTGGAGCCTCTAAACCTTAGATCGCCAAGGCCTCTCTCATAGTCCACCATACTCGCTCCGGCTTAAGGCGAAGCCCTGCGAGATCTCCCCTCTACTTTCGGTACCACGCCGTCGTGCTGCCGGAATCGCGAGGAGAGTGCTACAACCTCCGCTGCCTGCTGGAACAAGGGAGAGGAAGGTCTTCATCGAGTACCGAACGTGTGACCGACTACGGAAGCGCTGCCGGAACGCAACGCCAAAAGGATCGTCTACACGATCTTGAGATCGGCAAGAGTACGACTACATCACCCACGAGAATCCGCTCTCGTTAAACACTTTAGAATCTTCGAGGGTGAGTTATTCTATTGACTCGTTGCTACAATCTAGTAGATAGATCTTGGCTTGTTTGTTTGTATGCGGTAGAAATTTTTTGTTTTCCATGCTACGAACCCCTACAAGTTTCGTTAAGATCACTCAATCTCTAAGGGCTAGAACCTCAGCGATACCCTTCCAAGAGGTTTACTCTAGGCACCAATGAAGGTTATATGATATCTAGCAGCGCCCTCACCTCCCCCTCCCCCTTAATTATTTGTGCATCCATAGCATCATTTGTGTTGATCTTTATCCATCAAGGATTTGGCGGACACCAACACTGACCAGCAGGACATTTTGATTTTTTTCTTTGAAGCTCAATAATATGTAATTCTTCTCTGATTTTTCTCACATATAGAATTTGATTATACTTCCCTTCATTATGTACCCATCTATTCCTAGACAACCAGATCACGCACATGATACTTGAAAGAGCATGTGGGTCCTCATGTGTGGTTTTGGTAATTAATAACAATCTCTGTGAAATAATGTTTGCATTAAGTTGCTCTTGAAGGAATTGTTCATTGGCACCGCTTGAAGAATGTGTTGGCTTCAAGGTAGAAGAAATGAAGAAGAAGAAGAAGAAGAAGAAGAAGAAGAAGAAGAAGCAATGTCCAAGGGATTGGGCCTATTGGAATCATGTAGAAGAAGAAAATAAATAAACAAAGATCAACGGTGTCTTGAAGAAGAAGATGGAGTTTCTCATGTGTATCTTCAAGACATCATACAAATGAAGTTAGAAGAAATGAAGTGCAAGATCAAGATGCGCCGTCTCTAGAAGATCTCATGATTGAAGCTTGCCATCTTCGTTGATCATGGATCAATGAAGATAAGTTCAAAGAAGATGTTTCCCTATAGTGTATGGGGGAGCAAGTTGCAAGTCTTATCAAGTGAGCGCGAGCAAGAGCAAACAAGAAAGGTGTTCCATCTTGAGAAGGACAAGATCGTCTATATCGAGATCAAGTGAAATTGTCAAGGCAAAGGTATAATCTTAATAGGTTTTCTCTTTTGCCGATCCCATGTTGTTAGTTGGGAGATCGGATTTAGGATAATTAGTCGTACTATCAAGAGGGGCTCTTTAGTGAGTAACTCGATCATATCTATCACAAAGAGCTCAAACCTTTGCATTCTTAGCATCATCTTTCTTGGTTGTTATTTAGATATTATCCAAATGAGGTTCTACAGCTTGTGGTGATCTTCATAACAAGATCTAGTTCATCAAAATTGGATTTCCTTTTATATCTTATTGCGTTTTTTTATCTTGGAGGTTTTTCTGGCTCCTCATCAAGGGAGGTATCTCACATAATAATACTTGATATTTTCTCCCTTGGTGGTATGCAATTTTCCTCTTTTTTTTGGATTCTACACGGTGTTATCTTTCCAGCAAAATTAGTTTCATCTCATTCCGAGTTCGGTTGCTCGAGTTATTTGCGTTTTACTGCTGCTTGCGTTGTTTGTACCAATCGGTAGTACCAGACATTCCATCTGGTACTACCGCGGACAGGTCTAAGCCCTTTGGCGAGCCGAGGCTCCCTCTCAAGCCCAGCCGGTACCACCAGCCCGACATTACCGCAACATCCGGTAGTACCGCTGTATTTTTTGGTACTACCGGTTCATGCAACGTGTCCTACCGGTGGAGAGTGAGGTATTTCTTTGTCCACTATTTCTTGCCCGGTACCTCTTCCAGTACCAGTCCGGTAGTACCGTTCACTTCCGGTACTACCGTTTCTGGTTTCGGTTGTATCGGTCGTTTCAGGCTCTAACGGTCAGATTACGGGCCCCTCTATAAAAGGGGCCCTTCTTCTCCATTGGACCCGTCCGTTTTGAGCTTTTGCCCATTCATTGTTGATTTCCTTGAGCTTGTTTCCTCCCTCTCCCTCCCATGATTCTTGCATTCTTTTGAGAGAAAAAAGAGAGGAGATCTAGATCCACAATCCCATCAATTCATCTCTCCTCCAAGTGAGGGAAATATCTTGGGATCTAGATCTTGGAGACTTGTGTGGTTTTCCTCTTGTGTTATTCCTGTCTTATTCTCCCAATAGTTTTTGTAGCTTTGGTGAAATTTGAGAGTGAAGGACTTGACATTGTATTAGATGCATCGGTTTGAGTTCTCCTCGGAGAATTTGGTTGATGAAATTAAAAAGCTTGTTGCTCTTGGATTCTTGTAACGCTAGACGGTTGTGTGGTTTGTGGGGTTTGTAACTCAATATGCATACTAACTGTTGAAATCCTAGCAGCAACACCACCATTGTGATTAGTCCATGGGTATAAGCCTTTGGAGAGATAGACAGGAGATGCATGTGGCCTGATGATGGAGAGCCACCAAATACAACACAGTACTGTCTCCAGGACCTAACACATCGATGTTCTTCCCGTCAGGGGTGGACCACGATGCGGGTGTGGCTGCGGAGACGGTTTTACCGGGGTCGAACATTGCGGTGGGACCGTACGCCGGGGACGCGAGGGTAAAAGAGGCCGAATTCATCGGTTGCAGCGCGCATGCATGCATGACTGCGCAAAGGACGACCGCCCCGAGGACGACCACCCCGAGTTCACCGTCCTCGGACGCTCTAATGTCGGCAAGTCCTCGCTCATCAACGCGCTCACGCACCGCAAGGAAGCCGCCCTCACCTCCAAGAAGCCTGGTAATCTTTTTCATTCCTTTGGTTATAAAACGGTCCTACTTTCGTTTTTATGCAGTTACTCTGTGGGTTGGTGGTTTGTCGATTCTGGTACAATCAATGTAAAGTAGCTAGTGGAAGGACAAGAGCGATCGCTAATTAACAGCGTCATCTCACACTTGAAAATACAATGTTGCTGTAAATTACAATGGCTTAAAGTAAACTTAAATTGCTGTCATTGCAAAAATTTGTTTGACTTCTGGGTTCGTAACTCAATCTGCATACTAGCACTTGAAATCCTAGCAGTAGCACCACCGGTGTGATTAGTCCATGGGTATAAGCCTTTAGGGAGAGGTAGACACGAGATTAAGCATTTTAGAAAAGAGAACCGGACGTGAATGCCTATCTTCCCCATCCCATGTTCGGGTACGATTCCCATTATGGGAGTATCTGAATTGCTGAAGTACTTGATCGAACTGGGAAGATCACTATAAGCACTAGTGCCGCACTTGTGTTAGCTTGATTTTGATAAGTGAGTCATGTTAGTTGTCCATGTCCGGATGATACACTAGTCCATGTGAGTCCTTATTCTAGTCACAGGACGTGCGCGCTATGCCGAGAGCAAAAAGCCGTTAGCGTAGGCCAAAATGTCCTCGGCGTATACTACGCCGACGGCTGCTCTCGGCGTAGCCTCCTCGGCAAAGGTCTTCCTCGACGGAGTACACGGAGGCTGTCGGCATATCGAAATGCCGTCGGTGTACACTACGCCAACGACTGCCCTCGGCATAGCGGCCGTTGATATAGTCTGCCGGTTACAAAAATATTTTTTGAAAAAAATATTTTTTATTTATTTATTTTCAATTTTTTTAATCTTTGAATTTTTGGACTCGTTAATCTCTCACTTTGAATATTTTTAAAACTAATTACACTTAAAATTTGATTAAATTGCAGTCTTGCTCAAACTTTTCGGTCGGTCACCCATCCTTAGTACTCCAGCTTAAGCACGCTTAACTTTCAAAAAATGATTGGCCTCCCCCGGGGGATCCATCCTCCCGATGCCCCGGGTCTTCGTCCCGCACAGCAAGGGGTGGGGCCCCCCATGTTCCATCTTCTTCCTGGTTACCTCCTGGTTACCTTATGTATACAGAGATGAAAAAAAAAATCCTCAAACGGATCTCCTCAACGCCCCAGCTCGCTCGGCCACACCAGCCACCCGCCCCCGCTGCCGCTGGTCGCCGGAGATTGAGCTCTCGCTCGCCTACCGCGCCGGCATGCTCCAGCTCGCCCAGCGTCGTCTTGCTCCTCCGCCGGCGCGCGGCGCTCCGCTGCTCCATCTAGCCCGTAGGCTGGTGTAGAGGACGACGGACTCGCCACTGGCATGGGCCTCATCGTCCTCACCGCTTCCCTCTTTCCTACCTCCGGCGAGGAGAGGTGGCTGACACCGTCCCGTCCTGCTCCGTGCCGCCGCTCACCTCTGCTACACGTGATGGACGTCGCTGCTACACGCGTCGGCTCCCTATGCTACACGCGAGCCTTCGCAGCTACACGCTCCGGGTCGCCACCGCTACATACTTCGCGCCGCTGCTGCTACACGGGGACGCGCCACTGCTACACATGCTGAGCTCTTCCGCTACATGCGCATAGGATCGTTGCTACATGCTACAAACGTGTAGCATGGCACCGAGGAAAGTCTCCGACGAGGTCTCCGCGAGTCTCCGATGAAGTCAGATTTGCTATATTAGCATAAATATTTTGCTACACATGCCGAGCTCTTGTGCTACACACACATGTCGTCGTTGCTACATGCTACAAACATGGCGCCAAGGAAAGTCTCCGGCAAGGTCTCCGGCGAATCTCCGGTGAAGTCAGATTTGCTACACAGGCAGGACGACAATGCTACTGGAAGTGATCATTGTTGCTACAGATAAAGGGTCACGATGCTACTGACCCATTGACGCGTTTTGAATTTTGCTACAGAGTGATGCTACAATAGTAGCAAGTTTTTGCTATTTCTTTTCTATATTTTTGCTATAATAGCACAAAATATTTGCTACGACATTTTTGACGAAAGTCCTCAGCAAAGTCAGTTTTGCTACGGCAGGCACTGGTGATATCTCCGGCGAGGTCGTTCTTTTTGCTACATTAGTACTTTTTTTTTTGCTACCACCGTTTTGCAGTTTTGCTACAATAGCGTAACGTTTTTGCTACCCGGTCTCCGGTGAGGTCTACCGGCGAAAGCCTCCGGCGAGTCTCCGGTGAGGTCGGGTTTGCTACATTAGCACAACTTTTTTGCTACACGGTCTCCGGAGAAATCTCCGGCGAGATCCAGTCTGTTTTTTTATTTTCTGGACTGAACCGTCTTTTGCTACAATAGCAAAAGCGGGACAAATGTAGCAAAAGCGGGATTTTGAATCCAAAAAGAGGACACGTGGTTGGCTGGAGACCCGGGGGATAAAAATCACAGATCCCCCGGGGAACGCGTAGGGCTATCCTATTAACTCTTATATCATCGTGCCATATGTTTGTATTTTTCGAAATTACAAAAAAATATTTAAGTAAATAATAATAAATAAGTAAAATTATTATTGCATAAAATATAATGATTTTATTTTTCTATTTAATATGGAATAATTAATATCTTTAAATCCGTAAATCGGAATTCGACAAATAATATGTCTAAATTGATCAGAAAAATGAGAGGAATCCTAATATGATATCAATATCAACTTATCATAAACTATGTGGTGATTCTAGCCATAATTTTATTTGCCCGTTTAAAATAGAAAATGACTTTTTGGCAACCTCGAATGAGATAGCTCGGGGCTAAGCCTCGATAAACTTAAAGTGAATCTCTGATGAAATAGCATATTATGAACCTAAAATTAATTTTTGTAAAAAATCTTGAGCATCAGATTATGTACCTTTGAGTAGACAGTCTGTTTAGTCCTAGTTTGAGTCGGTTGTCTAGTACTGCTAGTCTAATTGGGAAGGTTTTGGCATATGACATCCGTGTTAGCTTGGAGTCATAGTACGAATATAGGTCATGCTCCTGGCATCGATGTGGGTATATATACATACCTTTGCAATGCTTATAATCAAGAAGTTGTAACGTGAAGAAAAGAGAAATAAAGACTAAGGAAACAAGAAAAGAAGGGCACGGTACGCGCTCTTGGCAATCATATTTTTTTAGCGTGTTTGTTCATCTAATTTAATGTGATTGATCTGTAAGAAAATTCCAACAACTTTTAGAAAAAAAGGACATCGGTGGATCCTATCATTTCCTTCTTCCCCAGCCAATACGACCCCCATACGCTCATCGATCGTAGTAACTCTCATCTCAACACTAGCCCGGACAAATTAAAACATCCAATGAATCAATCAAACTTTGAACAGTTGAACCTGGTCAGAAGCTAGCGGCCGCTAATTTAATCCCTAGCTCAATACTCCTGCCAGAGAACGGCTTAATTACACGATCAAGAACTTGAAATTGCGATCATGATCGTCGTGATCGCAAGCCATCGTAGAACGAGGACCAACCAGCCAGCAACCGATATGCCTATGAACCTTGTTGTTTCGCGAGCGGTGACTTTTGACGAGGGCACCTACTCGAGTACTCGACAACGATCGGACGTCCGGTGAGAACCAAGCATACTCCTTTCATCTTTGATCTTTAGCATGACCTAATTATTTGTACAACAGGACTCTCTAGCTCTGTGAATGTGCAACAAAGGCCAGCTAAGCTTACTTGGGTTGCTAGTAAGAAGGAAACTACATCACTATGTACTCGCAAAGATAAAATTATGAGTATCAGATCATGTACATGTAGTTCATATTTGACCCACTTTCTACCGATTCGGCAGGAATTTGTCTTTTTAACCAAGGATGGACGGAAAGGTTTGAGATTCCCTGTTAAGACATTGTCCGTCTAAGGTGGTCTAGTAGTTTTGAAAAATATGGTGGTAGCATTTTGAATTAGCCATTTGGTGATTGCTCCACAAAACCGCTTGTTTTTTGCTCGAAAAATGGAAAATGCATTTTTGGTGCGACGAAACAGAAAACTTACTCCTTCAACATTGTTCGTCATCCCATAATGAACATGTATGCATAATATGGACACATTATCACAAACTATGCCTTGATTCTTGCCATAACATTGGTCATTTGACTCGAAAGTCATGAAACCTCGAATGATATAGTTTATTTCGTGAAGGTTTTTTTTAGACATAATCAATATATAAAGTTTGTTATTTTTCCTTCCAATTATGTCACATAATATGACACCAAACGAAGGTTTCACATTGTTTGGATCGTTTTTGAATTTCTTATGCCCGTTTTAAACTATCGTCAACATTTGTCGAATGGCGGCATGAAGATTCTTTGCTCGAGGCTGAGCCTTGCTAAACTTGAAGTGGATATCTAATGAAATATCATATTGTGAATCCAAAAATGATTTTTGTAAAAAATCATGAGCATCAGATCATGTACCTGCACTGCATATCTGACCCACTTCCTACCGATTCGGCATGAATTTGTCTTTTTCACTAGGGATGGACAGAAAGGTTTGAGATCCCCTGTTAGGACATTGTCCGTGTAAGGTGGTCTAGTATTTTTGAAAAATATGGTGGTAGCATTTTGAATTAGCCATTTGGTGGTTGCTTAACAAAACCACATGTTTTTTGCACTCGGAAAATGGAAAATAATTTTTTGGTGCGACGAAAAGGAAAACTTCCTTCTGCAACATTGTTCGCCATCCCATAATAAACATGTATGCAAAATATGGACATATTATCACAAACTATGCCTTAATTCTAGCAATAACATTGGTCATTTGACTCAAAACTCACAAAACCTCTAATGATATAGATCATTTTGTGATGGTTTTTTAGACATAATCAATATACAAAGTTTGATATTTTTTCTTCCAACTATGTCACATAATATGACACCATGTGAAGGTTTCTCATTGTTTGGATCGTTTTTGAATTTCTTATGCCCGTTTTAAACTATCGTCAAACTTTGTCAAACGGCGGAATAAAGATTCTTAGCTCGGGGATGAGCCTTACTAAACTTAAAGTGGATCTCTGATAAAATATCATATTGTGAACCCAAAAATGATTTTTATAAAAAATCATGAGCATTAGATCATGTACCTGTAGTTCATATCTGACCCACTTCATACCGATTCGGTAGGAATTTGTCTTTTTCACCAGGGATGGACGGAAAGGTTTGAGATCCCCCTGTTAGGACATTATCCATTTAAGGTCATCTAGTATTTTTTTAAATGTGGTTGTAGCATTTGAATTAGCCATTTGGTGGTTGCTTCACAAAATCGCCCGTTTTTGCACTCGAAAAATGGAAAATGGATTTTTGGTGCGAGAAAAAGGAAAACTTCCACCTGCAACATTGTTCGACATCCCATAATGTTCATCTATGCACAATATAGACACATTATCACAAACTATGCCTTGATTCTATCAATAATATTGGTCATTCAACTCAAAAGCCAGGAAGTCTCGAATGAGATTGGTCATTTTGTGAACTATTTTTTGAGACAAAATCAACATACCCAGTTTGATATTTTTTCTTCCAACTATGTCACATAATATGACACCACGCGAAGGTTTCACATTGTTTGGATCGTTTTTGAATTTCTTATACCCGTTTCAAACTATCGTCAAACTTTGTTAAACGGCGGGCATGAAGATTCTTAGCTCGGGGCTGAGTCTCGCTAAACTTGAAGTGGATCTTTGATGAAATATAATATTGTGAACCTAAAAATGATTTTTTTAAAAAAATCATAAGCATAAGATCATGCACTTGTAGTTCATATCGGACCCACTTCCTACCGATTCGGCAGGAATTTGTCTTTTTCACTAGGGATAGACGGGAAGGTTTGAGATCCCCCTGTCTGGACATTGTCGATGTAAGGTCATCTAGTATTTTTGAAAAATATGGTGGTAGGATTTTGAATTAGCCATTTGGTTGTTGATTCACAAAACCGCCCATTTTTTGCACTCGAAAAATGAAAAATGGCTTTTTGGTGTAAAAAGAAGGAAAACTTCCTCCTGCAATATTGTTTGCCATCCCATAATGCACATGTATGCATAATATGGATACATTATCACAAAATATGTCTTGATTCTATCCATAACATTGGTCAGTTAACTCGAAAGCCAAGAAATCTCGAATGAGATAGGTCATTTTGTGACGGTTTTTTGAGACATAATCAATATACCAAGATTTATATTTTTTCTTCTAACTATGTCACATAATATGGCACCACGCGAAGGTTTCACATTGTTTGGATCATTTTTGAATTTCTTATGCCCGTTTTAAACTATATATAATGTTTTATGTTTCACTTAATTTTTATTTACAAATGTGTAATATTTGACTTTAGATAGATAGATCTTATTTTTACAAATTTTGATATATTATTTCTACTTTTTCAAATTAGAATGATTTAGTTATGATTTTTCAAAGATTAATGAGGTAAAAGAAAAAATAGCTACGTCGAGGACAGCCGTCGACGTAGCCTATTCTACACCCAGGACAATTCTACGCAGACGGATGCTTGTGTGTGTGTGGAGGGGGGGGGGGAGGGCTGGCATGGCCACAGTCTACGTCGTCGGCGTGGCGCCCGGCCGTCGGCGTCTGTCTATTCATGTAGTGGACCTATTTAATTGTACAACAATACTCATGAGCTCCGCAATTTGGTAGGATTGTCCATCTAAATACCTTTGGTTTGCTAGTAAAATGAAGGAAACTACATAACTACACAACCACACAAAGATAAAATTACTTGCATTTTTTCCTTAGATCTTTGTGGTACTAGGATGTGGCATTGTACTCGATATCTCCTATTCCCACAATTTTTTAGATCTATTTTGTTCCCTTCTCATCCTCCCAGTGGTGTATATGATTTTCATGTGTATAATAAACTACAGCTAGGGCTTAGACATGTAAAAATTGAAGTGGGGCACTAGAGCTTGCTATTTATTCAACCCGGTAAAGGTATAGTGTGGTATATATAAAGAGTAAGCGTTATTCAGACTAGTGCAGTTTGGTTGAAGTGTTGAAGACTAAGTCTTTATCGTGGAATGAATACACCTGAGCTCTGCTGTATGGTCAATTATATTAGTATCATGGTCGTCTGCATAGATTGGGGGCAAGGTACGAAATGTGAAATGGGCTATAGCGAAAATTGAAAAACAATGTGTGTGTACTTATGTAACTAAAGCATACATTTACTTCATTACCAACGATCTGTATATGTTTTAAAACATACAAAATATTGATCCTATATATGAGTAAAAGTAACAGCGGTAGGAAATCACAGTCCTGGAGCTAGCTATCTTTCAAATCTTTAATCTTGGATGTAGTTCGAATGACAAGAGCAGAATGGTGCAATTACACGATTGTACCACCTTGACAAGCTACGGCGGTAATTTATTTGATCGATTTGGTGGTTGGTCGAACTGGTCTAGACGTCACGGTAGTAGTTTGGGGAAGTAGAATATATCAGAGCCGTTTTCGTAACCAGTCGAACTCCCAAGCCCGGCGAATTTGTAGTGGATTTATTTTCACCACATTTTTCTACATACTGGATATTTTCTTTGGGGTGTCCACTAAATTGGATCCACTTGGAGAGCCACTGGACAGGTCGTTTTTACGGTACAGTATCTCACACGGTAGCTAAACTGCACCGTGAGGCCGTAGGTATGACATTTTAGCTGAACTGCGCAGGCCAAGCGCGGCATTTGAACGTAGCGTAGGGCCCTTGCGACCGCGCGCGGGGATCCTTTGGCATGGTCACGTAGGTAGGCAGCTATCCAGGCAGACGCAGGCAGCTTGCGGCGAGAACGAACGAACCATCGGTGCACTTGTTCGCTCCAAGCGAAACTCAGCGCGAGACCGTGTTCCGTGTCCAGATCAAAATCACCAAGGAAACATCGTTGGATTCTAGTCAAAATTGAAATGAGAATCCCACGACCACGAGGGTGTGTGTTCTACATCCATCGGTTCCACGGATCTTCCTTTTCCTGGTTTCAAGAAAACAAAAAAAGGAAAATAAATAGAACAATATATGCTCTCTTCCCAAAATGTGTTTCATGACCACCTCCGACTAACAGGATGTAGAGGAGGGTGATGAGATAAACACCTCGAGGTAACTTCCCGTGTTAGCAAGACATGAATAATGTATAATTGAATTATTCAAAAAGAAATATTGCGTAGAACATATGGATTGCCAACTTTGGCATTACAATTCTCTCGTTAGAAGTACATAACACACGCATAAAAAATTCAAGCAATCAAACATAGGCCTTTCGTCATTAATCGATTAGCATGACCTAATTAATTGAACAACGGGACTGTCGAGCTCTGCAAATGTGCCACACAGGTAGGGCATGGCGGCTAAGCACACTTGGTTTACTGTAGTTGGATGCCCAATTTTTCTCGATATCTCCTATTCCTCTATAGTATCTATTTTGTTCACTTCTCACTCTCTCAGACATGTATGCGACTTTCGCGTATATATAATGAACTAAGCTGGAGCTTGGACATGTAAAAGTGAAGTGGGGCAGTAGAGTTTACTATCTATTCAGGCGAAGGTGGAGTGGTATATATAAAGAGCATGCATTATTAAGACTAGTGAAGTTTGGTGGAACACCTTCTCTTTATAATGGTGGACTGAATAAGGCTGAGTTATATCGTAAATGAATATATGTTGTGAAATGAGTTGAATTATAACAATCCGCCTATAATCAATTCTATTTTTATCCATGAAGTGTAGGATGGGGAAAGTTTGATCAAATACGGAGCTAGGAAATTTGCGTTACTATGTGATAAACATAAACACAATCCGTTCAAGGAAACCAACAAACCAATGAGATAAGGGGTAAGCGTATGGGTTGGCCCGTGGTGTCAACAGGCCTGCAATTTATGGCCTGGATTGGTAGCCAAGTGGTCGAAAGGGTAGAAGTTTGGTTATGTATATTTTCGATGAAGTTCAGACATGTATCGGCTCTGATCCAGAGAAAAAACTAGAAACTAAAAAGGACAGTACGAGATATGCATTATTGTCTCTGGTCTCCAGCATCTTACGCTGCCACGTGCAGAACAGTGTTGTAGAAAAGCACTTAGATTAGATGATCTAGCTGGAGTGAATCATCATATGTCATAGAATAGTAGAGATGAGTCAGGGAAGGACTAGTGAGATTCCGGTTGCCTGGTTGCTTGTGGCACACCGGGGCTGCTTTTCCGTGTAGGATCCACCTCACCGCTGCATGATTGCTCCGTGAGGTGGATCTTACGCTGCTTTTCCGTGTAGGATCCACCTCACCGGTTGCCTGGTTGCTTGTGGCACACCGGGGCTGCTTTTCCGCGTAGGATCCACCTCACCGCTGCATTATTGCTTCGCTTGCATGCACCTTTGGCGACGGCTAATTAACATCGTCATCTTACATGTTACAAAAAATACTACTCCCTATATACATCGAATCCATTATATACTAAAAGCAATATAAGGGTGTTTTTTGAGGCACCTGGTTGATCCACATCATTTAAATTATTTGTATTGTTGGATCAAAAATATATGGTTAGAATTTAACAAAAGATTAATAGTTAAAGTAACCATATAATCATGTTTGGCACGATCATTGTGGTTTAACGTTTCGGACCTGGACATCTGTTTAGCATTCACCTTTCTGACACTAGTGCAAAACGCCCCATTGGTCCCGGTTGGTAAGGGGCATTAGTCCCGGTTACCCAACCGGAACGGTGCAATCGGGACTAAAGCCCCAACCTTTAGTCCCGGTTGCCCCACCAACCGGGACAAATGGGGGTACACGTGGCCGCGGCAGAGGGCGAGGGGTGGTGGAGCAACCGTCCCGGTTCGTAACACGAACCGGGACAAATAACCTTCTGTCGCGGCAGAGATTTGGCACATTTCTCTGCCGCGGCAGAGAATTCATTTTGGCACCGCGGCAGCATTTTGGCCACTTTTTGTGCCGCAACAGAGAATTCATTTAGCTTGTTTTATTGTTTATTTAGTGTTTTGCACTCATCAATGAAGGAACCATTATATTACACAAGATCATCATGACAATATTACATTCGATACACGGATCGAGTTCATGCACTACATACAAAAGTTGCACTTTTTACAATCCCTATTGTCTATACACAGCCGAATAGTATTCCCCTTTTGGGTTTAGGACTTCTGCATCCAAGAATTTCGCCAATTCCTCCTGAATTGCTCGTACGCGATCATTTGGACGAAGACCGTCCGTAGACGTTCGATCTGATTTAAAAAAGGAGTCAGCCTATATGAATGAAACTAAACACAATTTGATTGTAATTAAAAACTATAGAAATTGTTTACGTATGTGGAGTTGCTATAAATTTCTGCCCTTCACATCGCACGTCTTCCGGATGAACTCGCAAACATAGTATCCACATAGATTGTTACCTGGTCCCTGCGTCAGGCACTTTACGAGAACATAGTTCAATCAAAATAATAATCAAGCATGATAATAACTGTATCAAAACTAGAATCAAAGAGATGCGCGGATATAGCTAGTGGTGCTTACATCTAGTGTTTGAAATTTAAGCTCCGCTTTCCAAACATCCCTAGCCTTGTTGGTGAACCGTTTCCAAGCGTTGCCCGGCGAAGAAAACGAATAAAATAAGCTATTAATTATTTGATATCATAAAATTCATGAACGTTGCCGATATAGTATCGTAATGATTAGAATTACCGCCGGAGAAGCATTTGCATGTCCTTCCACTGCTCAAGGGGTTTATGTTTCGAGTCCATGACTAGTACACGCCCTTTGTCAAGTTGAATGATTAACAGAATATAGTGGAAGTTGCGAATGCATAACTAATCAATTATATACTTAACATCGAGTAAGCGAAATAGAAAGTGTATACAAGACAATAACACTCACTCGAAGTTGTAAGGAAAAAGTATTTCCCTTCTGGTTTCTTGAAACCTTAACGCGTGTACTATATTATCCTCCGTATCCTGGGGGCTTGTTTTAAGATTAGCTTCATGAACCCAATATGGGTCAATGAAGCCAATGTCATAGATTTGTCCTCTGCTGCATTCGAGAATTTTCATTCTGCATATTACAATATGATTATATACATGCAATAAACAAGGTGAGATAGCTGGAGACTAAATTAATTACAGAAATAGTACTTACAGACAATAGGCACTGATGATCGATTTGTCCAAGGCGTCTTGATTGAATAATTGAAATAGTTCATCAAATTCAATGGATATCATGTCATCCTTTTCTTTCCCATGATGCTTTTTGTAATCCTCAGCACTATCCAGTTAGCCCTGGCCTTTGTGGCATGCATGTACCAGTTATGCAATCTTCGCATATTTGTTGGAAGGTTATTTACCTCCTCAGGTTTGACGAGAGGTTTGCCGTACTGGTATTTGTATGCTACTTCACTCACGGGGAAGTACTCTAACTGGGATAAGTACTGGGCAATACTCATACCTTGAGCAGACTTCTCAGACAGCAACTACCTCTGGATCATACTGCTCTTCGGCCCCAAATTTGCTCGACCCCACATTGGTATGGGAAATCACTTGAGAGGGGCGCAAGACTGTTTTGCTTGTTCTCCGAGCTGGGCAACAGATTTCTCGCTTGCATCAGTACTGCTCTTCGAGGCTTGTTGTGCCGCATGTGACTTGAGAATAGAACGCTCATAGTCTGATGACAGCTTTGGCTCAGGTTGATGAAGAGTCTTTAGCATTTTCAACACTCTGGCCTTTTCTTCTTTGGTGTTGGGGAACTCTGGCTCTTTCGGCCGCCTCAGCTTAGCGAAAAACGCTGTCGCTTCCGCATCAACGATCGCCGCAGTCTCCTCTTCAGTACAGTCATAAGCTCTCTTGGGAGGAACCTTTGGTACTTTTGGAAGAGGCTCTTGTTTACGTTTCGGCGATCGCTTACCATAACGCAGAGTAGCGGTACACTTACACTTTTTATCCTGAGGCGCCGGTGATGGCTCCCGCGGTGATGGCTGCGCTGGAGATTGGTGAGGCGATAGAGCCGGGTGAGGCGACGAAGACGGCTGCCGCGGCGGCGATGACCTCGCTGGAGACGGGTGAGGCAGCGGCGAAGATGGCCTTGGCGTGTGATTTCGAAGCACGATACATTCCTTTGGCCATAGAATGGTGACGTTTGTTGCGTCTCCCAGTACAGTCACATCCCCTTCACCTGCAGGGTAGTGAAGATCCAAAACTTCAAAGGTGGGCATGATTTCATCCACCCCGACAACAGCGTAGCCCTCTGGAACCGGACGACAGTGGTAAGTTGGTGTTGGTCCAATTGGTAAGGCATAGCAAACCGCCAGCTTCATTGATATGTTCACAACTTTGACATGTAGCTCGCAGTGTGTCATCTCTGTGATATCATCTACTGGGTAGCCAACAGGAGCCATCATCGGTGCACCATCGTCATCGCCATTATCATCACCCGGGACCTCGGTGGAAGCCACACTGCTTTTTTGATTATTCGATAGGCCGGTAGCATCGAATGCGCAGTCGCTGAGATGGGCCGGTAGTACTTTGCTCTTTAAGTGCGTTAATTTCATCTTGTTGTTCCTTTATTCGTTCTTCAATTATACGCATTCGCTCTTTCTGAATATCTGCTTCAACTTTCGCCCTGTCCTTTCTCCTCTGACGGCTTCTATCAGGATATTTCTTCCTCTCTTCAGGAAACCCAGTCCTCCATGGTTTGGAGCCACTTGTGCCTCGTGTTCGTCCATCATGTTCCTTATTTCCAAGGGCGAGTGTGAGCTCATCATTCTCTCTATCGGGAATGAAGTCCCCATCTTTAACAGCCTTTACTGCTTTTCTCATCTTCTCGATTGGCAAGGGGTCTTCTTTATGTCGTATGTTATATATACACTTCCCTTCCGAGTCTAACGTGCCCCCATGCCCGTAAAACCAATTCCTTGCACGTTCTACCCAATCGTCTGTCTCTGAGGTGATCTTTTTAGCACGTAGTTCATTCTCAAGTTTCTCCCACTTAGAAATGCCAGCCATGTAGCTACCTTGCCCCATAGTATGGTGATACTTCTTGTTAGCAGCATTCAGCTTATTCGTTGCAGACATTTTCTTAGCTTTTTCTGATGTCTTGTATTTCACAAACTCAGCCCAGAATGGTTTTATCTTCTCAAACTGAATATTCTTGAAATCGGGAGTCTTCTCTTTCCCGACATAGTCAAGGTGCAATCTTTTCTTCCAATTAGTGAAACACTGGACCATATTCTTCAAAGCCCACTCCCTGACCTTAGCCTCCATGGCTCTCCCATGTTCTAAGGCATCCTCAACTGGATCCTCCGCATTTGGATCCAGCTCTATCTTCGGTACTTTGAAATTAACCATGAGCCTCTTCCACAGTAAATCTTTGGCGTGGTTAGGGACAAATAAACATGTTCCCTCTTCGCGCGCATCAGGCCTATTCCAATTCGAATGGTGATCGGGATTAAGTCCCTAACGATTACTCGCATTGTGCCACAAATTTGTTTGCGACAACTTGGAGCCGTCGGTTTGCCGTCTTCACGACATCTTCGATCCTGAACCTCTCATGGTCTTCCAACTTTTGGTTGGGCCTCGCTCTTTCAAGAGATTTCTTCGATCCGGAGGGCTAAAAGAAGAAAGATCGTCGTTACTATTTCTATATAGATAGCAGATGATTAATTAATGAATTAATTATATTACATGCACCTCGCCAGAGCGGTCGTCTTCTCGATTACACAAGGCATCGCCTTCTCCCTCGCGGAAGGCAACACCTTCAACCTCAAACAAGTCGTCTATTCCGGCAAAAAGAGGATCACCCTCACCGGAGTTGTTCAGAAACGTCGATACATCTAAATTTTCTTCCCCGTGGATCACACCTTGGATCAACTCTTCCTTTTCTTCGTCTCTGTCGTGTGGATCCATATTTTCTGCATAGGTGGAAAAACGGATAAGTCAAAATGGATAAACCCTAATTCAGAGAAAACCTAATATATACATACACAATAATAAAAATATATACATACACACTATATATACATACACAATATATACATACACACTAAAAGGGAAGGGGCGGCTGGAGCGCGTGGCGATGGAGGGAGACGGAGGCGCTGTGGCGGTCGGGGAGGAGGGATAGGCCGAATGCTCAAACAAGTATGATGATATGACAAGTTGAATTGCATTGAAATGAAACCCTAAAACTTTCTCGGCAATTTAAACGGGGTTCCGAGGGTTGAAAACCCTAACTCGGGAAACTCCGGAAACACATGAGAGGGGTTGATTTAGTTCTCTAATTAAAATTGTTATTAAATTTGATTAGCAATGCATGATTATAGCTTAAAAAGGTAGAACTCATTTTTCTGAACATTTTGATATATTATTTGTATTTTTCTGACTTATAAATAATAAGATATGAATTTTATAATATTTAATCATTTTCTGGAATTATAAAACAATTTATTACATCAGGCGCGTCGTGTATAAAGCGAAGAACCAATACCGAAAAGAAAGGCGGCAATCAATCAACCCTCGGGTTCGGGATGCCCTGGCGAGGACACACCGGCTAACCCTAGGTGCAACATCGATTCAAATAGGGTCTATGACAACTAATATCATATACAAATACAAAATATGATAATATACATTTACATATACATATACAAATACATATACATATACATTACAAATACATATACATATACATATACAAATACATATACAACTAAGATCATTTTATTGAACAAGTTGTTTCAACAAGAATCTGAACATTACAAACACCTACCGGTCCTTTCTTTTTTATAAAGGTGGAATTCCAATTGGAACCAAGTTAGTGCAATTAAGTTATTTAAATTATTTTTCTTTTATTAGAAAAGCTTTATTCAATGGGGTATTTTCTACTGCAATTAAATTATATGTTTTATTTCAAATGTTAATTTTTATGGTCAGAGGGTTCAATATACAACCATTTGCAAAAGGATTCACTCAAAAATAATTTACACAATAATTTTTATACTCAAAATACTCCTCAAATGGTTCTGCCTAAAACTCAGTTTTTACAAAAATAATTGAACAAAATGTGGCTAGCCCTGCTGTCTGTCGCTGCCTGATGCCTTGTGACGCACACGCTGCCATGCCCAGGCGCCTGGCCGCCACGATTTACCAGCTACCAGAGTTCGCAAGCGGGCGGGCATGATAACGTGGCTCAGACCCGTAACCAGATCGGAGAGGGGGCATACCTGCTGGCGGCGATGACGCGCGGAGGTGGTTGGAGGTGCCGAGCTGTGGCCGGAGGATGATAAAGCCGACGGAGGTGCCGGGCGATTCAGACGGGAGGCAAGGCGATCGAGGAGGAGCCATGGCGACCAAAGAGCCGACGGAGACGAAGGTGGAGGCGGCGGCGTTGATGAAAGTAGAGAAAGAAGAAGAGAAGTGAGATGGGGAAGAAGAAGAGGAGGCGCGCGCAGTTATAACTAAAGGGTCATACGTCTCGGTTGGTGGCTCCAACCGGGACTAAAGAGTCATACGTCCCGGTTGGAGCCACCAACCGAGGCGTATACTCCAATTTTTTCAGCAGACCAAGGGTTGGCGCGCGCAGGGGTCTTTAGTCCCGGTTGGTGGCTCCAACCGGGACATATGACCCTGTTTTCAAATTTTTTCAGAATTTTTCTCTCTGTTTCCGCCTTATTTTTTATTTTGGGGTTTAAATTTGTAATGTTTTTTAAATGATAATTACTTTGGAATTTAGAAAAACTTTAAACATAAAAGGTGTTTGAATTTGAATAACTAATTCAAAACCATTTTCTGTTTTTAAAAATAATTCATGTAACCATTTAAACTACGAACCATTTAAAATTAAAAATGAATTAACTTATATTTTTTGAATATTAATTTGGAATTTAGAAAAACTTTAAACATAAAAAGTGTTTGAATTTGAATAACTAATTCAAAACCATTTTCTGTTTTTAAAAATAATTAATGTAACCATTTAAACTATGAACCATTTAAAATTAAAAATAAATTAACTTATATTTTTTGAATAATAATTTGGAATTTAGAAAAACTTTAAACATAAAAAGTGTCTGGATTTAAATAAATAATTCAAAACATTTTCTATTTTTAAAAAAATAATTAATGTAACCATTTAAACTATGAACCATTTAAAATTAAAAATGAATTAACTTATAATTTTTGAATATTAATTTGGAATTTAGAAAAACTTTAAACATAAAAAGTATCTGGATTTGAATAAATAATTCAAAACCATTTTCTATTTTAAAAAAATAATTAATGTAACCATTTAAACTATGAACCATTTAAAATTAAAAATGAATTAACTTATATTTTTTGAATATTAATTTGGAATTTAGAAAAACTTTAAACATAAAAAGTGTCTGGATTTGAATAAATAATTCAAAACCATTTTCTATTTTTAAAAAATAATTAATGTAACCATTTAAACTATGAACCATTTAAAATTAAAAATGAATTAACTTATATTTTTTGAATATTAATTTGGAATTTAGAAAAACTTTAAACATAAAAAGTGTTTGGATTTGAATAAATAATTCAAAACCATTTTTTGTTTTTAAAAATAATTAATGTAACCATTTAAACTATGAACCATTTAAAATTAAAAATGAATTAACTTATATTTTTTGAATAATAATTTGGAATTTAGAAAAACTTTAAACATAAAAAGTGTCTGGATTTAAATAAATAATTCCAAACCATTTTCTATTTTAAAAAAAATAATTAATGTAACCATTTAAACTATGAACCATTTAAAATTAAAAATGAATTAACTTATATTTTTTGAATATTAATTTGGAATTTAGAAAAACTTTAAACATAAAAGGTGTCTGGATTTGAATAAATAATTCAAAACCATTTTCTATTTTTAAAAAATAATTAATGTAACCATTTAAACTATGAACCATTTAAAATTAAAAATGAATTAACTTATATTTTTTGAATATTAATTTGGAATTTAGAAAACCTTTAAACATAAAAAGTGTCTGGATTTGAATAAATAATTCAAAACCATTTTCTATTTTTAAAAAATAATTAATGTAACCATTTAAACTATGAACCATTTAAAATTAAAAATGAATTAACTGATATTTTTTGAATATTAATTTGGAATTTAGAAAAACTTTAAACATAAAAAGTGTTTGGATTTGAATAAATAATTCAAAACCATTTTCTGTGTTTTAATTTGGATTTGAATTAACTTATATTTTTTATATATTAATGGGCGGAAAGAAAATTTTATTAGGATAGAACGGGAATTAAAGTACATAACGCAACTAACACAAAGTTACATAGAAGAACTGAAAATTAAGATATCCGGCCAGATTAAGCCACAATCGGCCAAACTTGTTTTGCAATGTTGGAGTGATTCTGTCATGCTCCTGTCTACACCTGTAATACTCGCCACTGTAGTCGTCGTACTACTTGTCGTCATTGCCGTAAATGCGTCGACGTAGTTGAACCTTGAAAGCTGAGTACGAGTGGGTTGGACTCGAGGGTAGCGCGGGCGGGGGCTAGAGTCGGCGGCCGTGTCGTAGGCCATGACGCTCTGGAGAGTCCGACCGCGCCACCACAACCGACGGCCGGCCTCGTTGAAGTTTGGAGGAGGTGGGCCATCCTCCTCGTGCCTGGCGAGCGCCCTCTCACGCCGATCCACGAAGAAGGCTTCCCAAGTCGGAAAATAGTCGGGATGCCATCTGGGATTCCTCCACTGCTCCTGCGTGAGCTCGAAGTAGTAGTGGTTCGTGATGGTCATCCGACGTGCCACACCTAGAGGGACAGGAGGTGCAAGCCTCGGCCTTCGACATCCACGACGGGGGACAGGGGACACGATGGCGTGAAGGGGTGGTCGGGCACAAGCGCCTCAGCCTCCCTAGGAGTTAGTGCTAAGTTGGAAGTCATGGGAAAGAGTGATGAGGTTGCAGATATGAGTCTAGAGATGTGCAATGACAATGGAGGCCAACCCTATATATATAGTGAGAAATGGCAGGAAGATAACTGGAGGGAAGAACTGGTGGGAAGAACTGGCGGGAAAAACTGGCGGGAGAAATGCCGGGAAGAAAAATGGCGGGAAGAAATGGCTCATTTAGAACTTGCATTGGATCTCTGAAGAAACCACATATTGCGAGTCTAAAAATGATTTTTTCAGAAAATCACGGGCGATAGATCCTGTACCTGTAGTACAAACCGGACCCACTTCCTACCGATTCGGCAGACATTTGTCCTTTTTACCCGGGATGGACGAAAAGGTTTGAGATGTCCCGGTTGGGAGATAGTCTATGTAAGGTGGTCTAGTATTTAGGAAAATGGGACGGTAGCATTCTGAAACGGCATTTTGGTGGTTACTTCACAAAACGACTCGTTTTTTGCGCTCGAAAAATGGAAAAGGGCTTTTCCGTGCGACAAAAAGGAAAACTTCCTCCTGCAACATTGTTCTCCATACCAATGTCCACATGCATGCATAATATGGGCACAACATCACAAACTATGCCGTGATTCAGCACATAACATCGGTCATTTGGACCGAAACCCATCAAACCTCGAACATGATAGGTCATTTTGTGAAGGTTTTTTCGAGACATGATCAATATACCAAGTATGGTATTTTTCCTTTCAACTATGTCACATAATATGACACCACGCGAAGGAATTTCATTGTTCGGAATTTTTTAATTTATTATGCCCGTTTTGAATTTTATGAATTTCTAACTATGGTCGAACCGGCGTGCATGAAGATAGGGGACGAGCATCGTTACAACTTGCATTGGATCTCTGAAGAAACCACATATTGCGAGTCTAAAAATGATTTTTTCAAAAAATCACGGGCGATAGATCATGTACCTGTAGTACAAACCGGACCCACTTCCTACCGATTCGGCAGACATTTGTCCTTTTTACCCGGGATGGACGAAAAGGTTTGAGATGTCTCGGTTGGGAGATAGTCCATGTATGGTGGTCTAGTATTTTAGGAAAATGGGACAGTAGCATTCTGAAACGGCATTTTTGTGGTTACTTCACAAAACGACCCGTTTTTTGCGCTCGGAAAATGGAAAAGGGCTTTTCCGTGCGACAAAAAGGAAAACTTCCTCCTGCAACATTGTTCTCCATACCAATTTCCACATGCATGCATAATATGGGCACAACATCACAAACTATGCCGTGATTCAGCACATAACATCGGTCATTTGGACCGAAAGCCATGAAACCTCGAACATGATAGGTCATTTTGTGAAGGTTTTTTCGAGACATGATCAATATACCAAGTATGATATTTTTACTTTCAACTATGTCACATAATATGACACCACACGAAGGATTTTCATTGTTCGGATTTTCAATATACTAAAGGTTCATCTTTAGTCCCGGTTGGAGGGATTTGGGCAGGCTGGGCCAGGCAACACTAATGATAGGGGTGAGTGTCGACATTATGTCGTGCGGCGTGTACCTTGTCCCGGATGGTGTCACCAACCGGGACTAAAGATGAAACTTTAGTCCCGGTTGGAGACACCAACCGAGACAAAACACGAGTCAGCACTAATAATAGGGGTGAGTGTCGACATTATTTCGTAAGTCTCGACACTATGCCGAACTACTTGTACTATAAATAGGCATCCTTGTGAGTCCAGTCCTCCAGCCAGTTTGAGGCATCTCTAAGTGGTTTTCGAGAGCAGGGACACCACTACAGCCAGTTTCAGGGAGATGCCGACGGAGTCCAGTCCTCCGGCATCTCCGAGGAACTGGTCATAGAGACACTCCCTAATATGTGAAATTAGTTAGCTCCCAGGCGTATTGATCTAGTTAGAGAAGTTACAAGATGCAAGATGGTTTTCGAGAGCAGGGACACCACTACGGCCAGTTTTAGGGAGATGCCGCCGGATCCCGGTCCTCCGGCATCTCCGAGAAACTGGTCATAGAGGCACTCCCTAATATGTGAAATTAGTTAGCTCCCAGGTGTATTGATCTAGTTAGAGAAGTTACAAGCTGCAAGATGGTTTTCGAGAGTAGGGACACCACTACGACCAGTTTCAGGGAGATGCCGCCGGATCCCACTCCTCCGGCATCTCCAAGAAACTGGTCATAGAGGCACTCCCTAATATGTGAGCGTGCGCGTTTGGAGATCAGATCTTAATGGTAAGTACGAATCGGGACAACTTCTTCATAGTCCCGGTCCAGCCACAAAACAGGACTAACACTCAAGACATTTATTAATATTAAAAACTGAGACTACAAAACCGGGACTAAAGGCCCCCTATATATAGTCCCGGTCAAGCCACAAACCGCGAAAGATATTCTTCGGTGAAGCCACAAACCGCTAAAGACATGAACTAGAGTTACATAATATGAGCATGAACTTCTTGGCATATGTCCTTCTTTATGATCGCTTCAGACGTAACCATGGAGCATCTTCTTTACTTAACGGAATGCTTGGGGTCAGTTTTCACTGTGAAGGGCGGAATTTCATCAAACTTATTATAATCTTCTGACATGTCTGTCTTGTCCTCGATTCCCACGATGTTTCTTTTCCCTGAAAGAACTATGTGACGCTTTGGCTCATCATATGATGTATTCGTTTGCATATTTTTTCTTTTTTGATGCGGAGGACATGTCCTTCACATAGAAAACTGAGACACATCATTGGCTAGGACGAATGGTTCATCTCTATAACCAAGATTTTGAGATCCACCGTTGTCATTCCGTAAAACTGGTCTATCTTTACCTTCCCCATTCAGGTTGACCCATTTGCGTGAAACAAAGGGACCTTAAAAGAGACTCCATAGTCTAGTTCCCATATCTCCTCTATGTAACCATAGTATGTGTCCTTTTGTCCATTCTCGTCTATTGCATCAAAGCGGACACCACTATTTTGGTTGGTGCTCTTTTTATCTTGGGCGATCGTGTAGAATGTATTCCCATTTATTTTGTACCCTTGGAAATTCAATACAGTAGAAGATGGTGACGCGGCCAACAAGTATAGCTGATCTCCAACAGTGGTGTCATTCAAGAGATGTGTCGCATCCAACCACGAAAGACTTCATGTGTTCATCGTAATCCATGATTCAGCTTCCCGGGTTTTGGGCGCACAATATTCTTGTGTTCCTCGATATCGGAGCTGTCAAGGTGGAATTATGTAGAAGCGTAGTGTGCTTTAGTGAAAGAATCCCGTCCCTACATATCATTGCTTTCTTTCCAGTGCCTTTTCCACTTAGTCTTCCCTCATGCGAGTCGAAACACCAATCGGCTTAAGGTCGGGAATAAAGTCAACACAAAACTCAATGACCTCCTCTGCTCCATATCCCTTGGAGATGCTTCCTTCTGGTCTATACGGTTATGAACATATTTCTTTAAGACTCCATGAACCTCTCAAAGGGAACATATTGTGCGAAATACGGACCGAGAATGGCAATCTCTTCCACTAGGTGAACCGGAGATGCGTCATAATATTGAAGAAGGATGGTGGGAATACCAATTCAAAACTAACAAGACATTGTACCACATCCTTCTAACCTTGGCAGAATATCTGGATTGATTACCTTACGAGATATTGCATTGAGGAATGCACACAGCTTCACAATGGGTACTCGAACATTTTCCGGTAGAAGCCCCCTCAATGCAATCGAAAGCAACTGCGTCATAATCACGTGACAGTCATGAGACTTCAGGTTTTGGAACTTTTTCTCTGCCATATTTATTATCCCCTTTATATTAGATGAGAAGCCAGACGGCACCTTGATACTGTAAAGGACTTCAAAAAAGATTTCCTTCTTTGCTTTGTCAAGAGCATAGCTACACGACTTAAGTGACGCCCTTTATCTGTCTTGTTCTGTGTATGCATGTTCTTTGGGTCTTTCATAATTTGTTGGTCCTCCTGTGCTTCTGGTGTATCTTTTGTCTTCCCATACACGCCTAGGAATCCTAGCAGGTTCACGCAAAGATTCTTCGTCATGTGCATCACGTCGATTGAAGAGCGGACACGTAGGACTTTCCAATATGGCAGCTTCCAAAATATAGATTTTTTCTTCCACATGGGTGCGTGTCCTGTAGCGACGTCTTCGGAACTGATTGACCGCCGGGACCCTTTCCAAAGATTACTTCTATGTCCTTGACCATACCAAATACATCATCACCAGCAGGGAGTTCAGGATTCTTCCGGTGATCTGCCTCACCTTTGTAATGCTTGCCTTTCTTTCTTACGGGATGATTGGTCGGAAGAAATCGTTGATTCGCTAGGTACACAACCTTCTTGTATTTATGCAAATATGTACCTTCAGTCTTATCTAAACAGTGCGTGCATGCCTTATATCCCTTGTTTGTCTCTCCTGAAAGGTTACTAAGAGCAGGTCAATCATTGATGGTTACGAAAAGCAACCCTCGTAGGTCAAATGGCTCATGTTTGTTCTCATCCCACACATGTACACCTGGTTTGCCCCATAGCTGTAAGAGTTCTTCAACTAATGGCCTTAGGTACACATCAATGTCGTTGGCCGGTTGCTTCGGGCCTTGGATGAGTACTGGCATCATAATGAACTTACGCTTCATGCACAACCAAGGAGGAAGGTTGTAGATACATAGAGTCACGGGCCAGGTGCTGTGACTGCAGCTCTACTCCCCAAAAGGATTCATGCCATCCGTACTTAGACCAAACCATAAGTTCCTTGCGTCACCTGCAAAGTCTGGGAAGTCTCTCTCGATTTTTCTCCACTGTGACCCATCAGCAGGGTGTCTCAACTTCCCGTCTTTCTTACGGTCTTCTTTGTGCCATCGCAACAACCTGGCGTGCTCTTTGTTTCTGAACATGCGTTTCAACCTTGGTATTATAGGAGCATACCACATAACCTTAGCAGGAACCCTCTTCCGGAGGGGCTCTTCCTCAACATCACCAGGGTCATCTCGTCTGATCTTATACTGCAACGCATTGCATATCGGGCATTTATCTAAATTCTCATACTTCTTACCGCGGTAGAGGATGCAGTCATTAATGCATGCATGTATCTTTTGCACATCTAATCCTAGAGGACAAAGAGTCTTCTTTGCTTCGTAGGTACTCTTGGGAAGTTCGTTATGTTTTGGAAACTTCGGCTTCATTATTTTCAGCATCTTTTCAAATGAGGAGTCAGTTAGACCACACTCTGCCTTCCATCGCAACAATTCCAGTGTGGTACCGAGCTTTGTGCTGCCATCTTCACAATTTGGCTACAACAATTTCTTGTGATCTTCTAACATGCCCTCTAACTTCAACTTCTCATTTTCTGTTTCACAGTCTCGCTTTGCATCAGAAATGACCCTACCAAGTTCATCAGCCGGCTCATCTAATGCCCGTTCTTCACCTCCTTCCTCTCCATTGTCTTCCATTGCAGTATCACTGTATTCAGGAAACATATGATGATAGTTGTTATCATCATCTTCTTCTTCACCATCTTCCATCATAACCCCTCTTTCCCCGTGCTTGGTCCAGCAATTATAGTTGGGCATGAAACCTTTCATAATCAGGTGGCCGCGAATGATTTTTGAGGAAGAGTACTCCTTATTGTTCCGACATTGAACACATGGACAACGTATAAAACCATTCTCTTTGTTTGTCGTAGCCACATCGATAAATTTATCCACGCCTTTCATATACCCGGCTACGCGCCGGTCACCGTACATCCATTCCCGACCGTTCATCTCCATCATATAAGTAAGTTTATCAAAAAATAGGACATCATAAATAGTGAAAGGACCAATTCACATCGACACATGCGTTGTATCAATGACAGAGAAAAGATAAGATTGCTAACCTCGATCGAGGAAAATAAAGAGGAGAAAGCTCAAGTGCGTCTCGGACACATTCTATATTTTTGTTCTATGAGAAATTGAACGGGATCATTCACTCAAACATTTCATCAAACACCTTGAATGCATGCATAGGGGAAAAAACTAGCACACCCCTCACACCTTTCACCAAGAAAAAACAGAGTGGAGGCAGAGAGCTGGGGTGTTGCATTTATAGAGGACGAGAGCATACGTCCCGGTTGTAACACAAACCGGGACTAAAGTTGTGTGCCACGCCACGTATGCCCCCTTACCAACCGGGATGCATGCCTCCGGGTCCTATGCCTGCTCGAACGGGGACGCGTGCCAGCATTAGTCCCGGTTCGTGACGCAACCGAGACTAATGCTCTGAGGGGGCGCGAATGGATGGCCTGTTTTCCACTAGTGTGACCTCTTGCCCTAGCTTGCGCAAGGACGTCCCAACCTGCCCCCATAGCCTGCCTGCCGGCCGGCCGAATATAGACGCGTTTGCGCCATGAATAATCGCTCTCTTCCGACCGATTAGATCTTGGAAAGGATCGAGCACTGCAGCAAGCTGACCACACGCACAGTACTGATCCTGTTCCGTGAGCATCAGATCCATCACAGCAGCTTAGGGCGTGCTCTGAGTCCATGCATGAGTTAATTGATCGCTGCTGTTGCTGATAATCATCAGGACTTGTGATGCTATCATCTGTTCATGCGTGGAATTTTTCATGTACACAAGTTTGCTGCTTTGTCTTATTAAATCATTGGCTGATGCAGGAACCAAATTGATCTCTAGAGGAGAAGCAGTCGGCACTTCGTCGGTCCAATTATGTTTTGATACTACGAGGAGGCGTATTAAGGTATGTCAAGCTTCATGCACTAGCCAACGCAACAAAAAGTCCGAACTGATGGAAAGGGCTAGTGATATCCACTTATACACTTCAACACCCCCTCTCACGTGTGACGGGGAGAAGTCAGCACGTGCAACCGGAGCGACGGCGCGCGAAACTCACGTATGACTCAAGAGGCCTATACGTGGACACAGAGGGGTCAACAACAATTTTAGGATAAATTGCGAAAGCCAGGACTCGAACTCGAGACCTTAGGCTCTGATATCATGTTAAGCTTCATGCACTAGCCAACGCAACCAAAAGTCCGAACTGATGGAAAGGGCTAGTGCAATCCACTTATACACTTCAACAAGGTACACCTAACTCATTATTTTGGTACTAAAGTTTATGTTGAGAGTTTAAAAACAACTGTTGCTTTTGTCATTTGCTCCGGCTGCAAGTTTCTCTCCACATCAGAAACTCTAGAGTCTAAAAAATGAACCAAACAACCGATACAAAGGCCGGGGTTCTATTCCCTTTTTGAAAAAAATTGAACCAAACAAACACTAGTGGAAACGAGGCCTTTGGTTGAGCCTGGAAATGGGCTTTAACACCGGTTCTTCTATGAACCGGTGTTAAAGAAACCTAGCGTGGCCCGTGCAAAAAAGGATCCCCTTTAACACGGTTCGTGGCACGAACCGGTGTTAAAGGCCACCTGATGGCCACACCCCACTCTTCCATTTTTTCACTATCTCATTTTGGAGCCTAGCAAGAGGGTGTGAAGTGTGCTAGTTTGTGTTTTTTCGTATGCACAAGAGGTGTTCGGTGAAATGCCCGAGAGCTCAAAATAAGTTTTCTCGTTGCTCTTTCCTTCTCGGTCGAGGTCGGCAACTATCCTTTCATGTGTCATTGATGTACTATATATATATAAATGGTCATGTCCCTATTAATTTTTGATATATACTATATATTAATGCAGATAAACCGGCAATGGATGTACGGTGACCGCTGCACTTACGAGTACATTACGGGCCTCCAAAATTTCATCGTTGTGGCTAATGCAAACCGTGGTCACAATGGTTTTATGTGTTGTCCGTGTGGTCACTGTCAGAACAAGAAAGACTACTCAAATACCAGAACCATTCACGCCCACCTGCTTCGATCCGGTTTCATGCCCAGCTATAATTGTTGGACCAAGCACGGAGAAAAAGGGGTTGTGATGGAAGACAATGAAGAAGAAGAGGATGATGACAACTATCATAATATGTATCATGAATATGATGATACTGCAACTGGGGTAGATAATGAAGATCAAGAGGCAGCAGATGTTGGGGATATGCTATATGGGTATCCTCATAGCATGTTTCTTATCCGACTAACCTGGGTGGCCCATAGTCGGTAGCGTGGCCTATGGCCTTTGGCGACCCGATTAGGTGGATCGGAAGGAGGCCCATGCCGGATAAAGGAAGGCTACGGTGGAGTCACCAGCGTACCCGGAGCCTTGGAGTGCAAGATACACAAGACTAGTAATAGACGGTGTAGAACTTTGTAACCTTTCCGGCTAGGACTTTTCCCTGTAACCCTAGGATCTGACGACTATATAAGTCGGGCCTGTGGGAGCCTTTAGGGCACGATAACTTATACTTTCTAGTCACCTCGCACATCAAACCTATTTCTGTAACTCGGCGTATTGCCATTATAGTGATTTTAAGCAGGAGTAGGATTCCGCCACCGTTGTGGGATCTGAACCTGGGTAAGCTATGTTACCTCGTACCCGTCAACCGTTCGCCTTACCCCACGTCTCTAAATACGCACTGTGAGGACCCCTCCATGGCGTACTCGTCGGCAATACCACGACAGTTGGCGCCCACCGTGGGGCAAGAGGCGCTTCAGGCTCTTCAGCGGGCGAGGACCAAAATCTTCGCGGGAATCGGCGAAACCGTAGCCATCGGTCGTGTTCTCTTCTCCGGCAACGTTCCGATCGTCCCCCCCCCGACGAGTTCTGGATCCCGGCGAAGATGAACCCTACGCGGTGCTCGATCGTTCCCATCGGAGACATCCACCTCTTCGTCGGCGAAACGGACTCGGGCAATAGTTCCCTGGGAGTCGGAGGAGCATCAAGACCCGCACGGACCGCCTACTGGCAGGATACGTTTGCGGAAGGATCGATGTCGGATCTCTCTTCGGAGTTTGCCGGCAAAGATCAGAGAGCATCAAGACCCGCACGGACCGCTTACGGGCAGGATACGTTCGCGGAAGGATCGATGTCGGATATCTCTTCGGAGTTTGCCGGCAAAGATCAGAAAGCATCAAGACCCGCACGGACCGCCTACGGGCAGGATACATTCACGGAAGGATCGATGTCGGATCTCTCCTTGGAGTTTGCCGACAAAGATCGGAAAAATTCAAGACCCACCTAAACCGCCCCTGTGCAGGATATAAAGGTGGAAGATCACTGCAAATCCGCCGGCTTCGACCTTGCGTCGGGACAGCAGAGATCCAAGTTCGTCGGTGTGGTTACCATCTTCGATCTGGCACGCTGCGTTCAGAGAGAAGGCGAAAACCCCCGCGATTACCTGGCCAGGTGGCTCCGTATATGAGCCGATCTAGCCAACTACCCCAATGATGATGCCATCTATCACTTTGTGGAAGGACTGGACCACGGCACGCTTCTTTGACACTCTCTAAGACGGCAACAGGCGTCAGGACGCCTTACCTTCGAAGGCATGGTGAACACCGTCAACAACTACGCGGAGGCTGAAGCGGCAGCGCTCATGGACGGAGCACCTCCGATTCAGCCACCACCACCGTCTCCGGCCGCCATCGTCGCAGCAGCGCCACCACCCCCAGTTATCATCGAGGCCATTGCTCCTGCACCGCCCGTCATCAAGGAAGCCCTGGCACCCTTCTACTCTGTCATTGACGCGCTTTACGCTGATTTCAGTGCAGATTCAGAGGAAATAGACTTTAGTCCAGAAGAGCTAGACTCCGCTATGTAGGAGATGGAGGAGGAGTACTCACGCGATGAATAAGCTCATAACACCGTCATGTCCCGAGGAGTGTTCGTCACCATTGGGACAGCAATGGATGAAGACCATCCCGGGCAAGCTCCGCCTACGGCGCTGGATAAGGGGAAAGGACCACTTATTGCCGCCGACGATGTTCGTGCAAAAGTCATGCCTCCTCCGCCTAATCCAGTGCAACAGCCGCAGGAACTCGGCACCGGTCCGAGCAACAACAACACCGCAAACTTGCCACCTCCAGCATCCACATCGGCAGCAGCCCATGTTACCCCAGCTGATAGAGTGATATACGGCAATCTCCTCGTTGAGCCACTAACTGTTGATCATATCCGGAATGTGACTCAGCTTGACGAGAAGCGCCAGCAGCTGCTGGAGGAAGCACAAGCCATCGTGGAACAAGGTGCTAAACTAGATCGAGATCTGGTCAACGCGCAGAAGTCCATAGAAAACGCTAGAGCAATGGAGGCCGAGTACAAGACTCTGCTACAGCAGCAGAAGGCTAAGAAAGCTCCAGCTCACGTCATCAATGATCCTGGTGTACGGCGCAACCTAGGATGGGCTCCCTCAAAGACGGCACAGGCCAAGCCATACATTGACAGTGAAGGCAAACAGGTGATGCCCACCCCACTCCTTAACCTCGCTATCGCCAAGACCCTTCTGGAGCAGGATAGATCGCCTGAGGCAGTACAACAGGTTTATGACCTAGTGGCCAAGGCGGTAAAGCAACAGGAAAAGGCCACCTCCTAGAGGTTTGAGTCTGACCCAGCGCTCTGCCGATCTAGCCAGTACAAACCGCCAAGGGACAGATCTCCCCAGGATGTCGGATCACGGACGGGTTCATCAGAACAAAGACGGAGGGATGCACGCAGCAGGAAGGATGCTATTCCCATATCTTCCGACCATGGAGAAAGAGCCCAACCTCGCCGTCCATCGCCACCGCTCCGATCCCCCCGACGTCAGGAAGACTACAAGACTCCCCATCACACGGATATGCCCCCACCAAAGCAGTGCGGCATCATCATCCACAACAACACGGCACATACCTGTCATGATGAAGAGCACCACCAAGGACATAAGAGCAGGTCACACCACGACCCTCCGCATCCGACAAGCAACCGCGATAGGCGGGGGGCGTCGCAGGATGGTAACAGCAAGAAGGCTAACCCACCGCCAGCACCGCCTCCGTCGCAGCCAAGCAGTCACCATGGAGGAAGAGGTCCGCGTCGTTCATGCAGCCCATCCCCTGTTGACAACAAGAAGAAGAACCCGGAGCCATACGATGCACGTTCGCGGATCGATAAGATCCACGAGGCCCGGGAAGGACCATACCTGGGACCATGTTGCTTTGGACCTAAAATACGGTCCGCAACTTACCCCAAAGGTTTCCGGATTGACAAGACCATCAAGCCCTATAACGGCACCGCCAAGCCTGCCACATGGTTGCAGGACTACGGCAACGCAGTGGAGATTGCCGGAGGCAACCCCAACGTCGCCGTCAAGTACCTCCCGTTAATGTTGGCGGGCACGGCCCATCAATGGATCGACGACTTGCCGAAAGAATCTATCTAAAACTGGCTAGACATGCAAGAAGCGTTCACCAAGAACTTTGAGGGTACATATAAGCATCCCTGCACGGCGGGAGATCTACAGCGGTGCGTGCAAGAGAAAGACGAGACATCTCGCGCCTACCTCTCCCGCTGGCTGGATATGAAAAATTCCTGCGCAGGAGTGCACGCCCAGACCGCCATGGCCGCCTTCATCGATGGGTTGGAAAGAGGCACGTCGCTCCGACATAAACTAAAGCGCTTGCAGGACAATCATCAGCTTGACTTGAATCAGATGATTCAGTTAGCTAGTGAGTTCGCAGCTGTCGACGACGATGCTCGTGGCTCTTTGCCAGCAACGGCTGTTCCAACCCAAGATCGTAGGAACAGCAGTACAAAGCGGATAACCGCTCCAGAAGAAAAGCAATCTACCGACATGGTCACCATGACTTTTGCAGGATGAGGCGAAGGCGGACAACATGGCCGAGGAAGGGGAGCAGGCCGCGGGCAGCAGCGCGGAAGTGATACCAACTCGGCGTCGCTCCGTGTTCCCCAAACCTACGAAGAGTACCGCGATATGTCGTGCCTCGTACACCTCGATGCCACCGGCAAGGACACCCATACCAATCAACAATGCAAATTTGTCAACGACCTCAAAGAAGACCCAGAAGAACAGACCACGAGGCAAGGGCAAGGGGAAGAAGAAGGAGGAGGAGTCCAAGGATTCAAGTGACATGGACGAAGACGTTGACCCCAAGCACGCCGCCAAGGGCGACGACAAGGGCAAGAACCCCTTCGCAAAGAAGGCCCCAGTCTACCACACTTTCCTTGGCACCCCCACCGTCCGACAACAGAAGACCTCTCTAAGGATCCTGATGGCTACTCTCCCCCCAGTCCCCCAACACCTGGGCTGGTCGGAGGTTCCAATCACTTGGGACAGGACGGACCACCCAGACCTTGTGCCCACGGAGAACCAATATGCCATGGTCATCAACCCATTGATTGACGGCACAGAGTTCACCAAGTGCATGGTGGATAGTGGAAGCAGCATCAACATTATGTACCTGGATACACTGCAGAAGATGAACTTGACGGAGGCAAACCTAAGGCGGACCAACACCGTGTTCCATGGCGTAGTTCCTGGTCGGGAGGCTCGGTCCCTTGGGTGCATCACGCTTCATGTAGCCTTTGGCGATGTTAATAATTACAGCCAAGAGCGCATGACCTTTGAGGTAGTCCCCTTCAAGAGTGTGTACCACGTCATATTCGGCCGCGACATATTCCACACGTTCATGGCCAAGCCATGCTTCGTATACAACAAACTCAAGATACCCGGACCAAACGGAGTCATCACCGTATCCGGAAGCTTCACCAAGGCAAGGGACTACAAGATCAATGAAGCAGCAGTTGCAGAAGCTGTCCTCTACAGCGAAGAATTCAAGGAGATCCAGATCAAGGTCAATGACTCAGAGATGCCCGCGTCGAAGAAGCAGATCTCCGACTCTGCTCCTGCGTTCAAGGCCGCCATCGAAACCAAGCCGGTAGAACTTGTGGTAGGCGATGACTCCAAGACCGTCGCCATTGGGACGAACCTGGATCCCAAATAGGAAAGCGCGCTCATCGAGTTCCTCCGTGAGAATAGGGACATCTTTGCCTGGCAACCTGCCGACATGAAAGGTGTACCTAGGGAACTTGCCGAGCACAGCTTAAACATTGATCCAAAATGTAAACCAGTGAAACAACCTCTACGACGCTTAGGAGATGAGAAGAGACGCGCCATTGGCAAAGATATAGCTAGGTTACTTAAGGCTGAGTTTATCCGAGAAGTCCTTCACACCCGATGGGTGGCCAATCCTGTACTTGTCCCCAAAAAGGGAACCAATGAATTAAGAATGTGCGTTGATTTTACCGGCTTGAACAAAGCATGTCCCAAAGATCCGTTTGCTTTGCCTCGCATTGACCAAGTCATTGACTCGACGGCTGGCTCGGAACTTTTGTGTTTTCTCGATGCATACTCAGGATACCACCAGATCAAGATGAGGAAGTCGGACCAATTGGCCACTTTGTTCACTACCCCATACGGCACGTTTTGCTACGTCACAATGCCCTTTGGGCTGAAAAACGCAGGTGCTACCTACCAGCGGACAATGCAACGTTGCCTCCACGACCAAATTGGTCGAAACGTTCATGCTTATGTGGACGATATCGCGGTGATGTCTAAAAAATCAAACGACTTAATCTCCGACTTAAAAGAGACCTTTGATAATCTCCGGAAATACAACATGATGCTCAACCCTAAGAAGTGCGTCTTCGGGGTTCCAGCCAGCAAACTGTTGGGATTCATTGTTTCCCAGCGTGGAATCGAGGTCAACCCGGAGAAAATCAAGGCCATCTTAAACATAAACCGTCCGACATGCCTAAAGGACATCCAACGACTAACAGGTTGTGTTGCAGCAGTTAGTCGGTTCATCAACCGACTTGGAGAGAAGGCTTTGCCGCTGTACAAGTTGCTGAAGAAGGCGGACAAATTCACGTGGACAGACGAAGCAGATGCAGCATTGAAGCAACTCAAGGAGATTCTTTCCTCAGCGCCCATCCTTGCAGCACCCGAGCCTGGTGAGCCCCTATTAATCTACATGGCGGCAACCAACCGGGTTATCAGCATCGTCGTTGTCTTAGAGCAGAAGGAACTAGGCTACAAGCACAGAGTTCAACGACCAGTTTACTACGTAAGCGAAGTCTTGACAGAGTCCAAGCAGTGTTACCCGCACTACCAAAAGATAGCTTATGGAGTATTTCTCGCTTCTCGGAAGCTGAGGAATTACTTTCAGGAGCACCCAATCACAGTAGTGAGCAAGACTCCACTGTCCGACATCATCAACAACAGCGACGCTACAGGAATGGTCGCGAAGTGGGGCATTGAACTTGCCGCCTTCGAGATCACCTACAGGAGACGCGACGCTATCAAGTCACAAGCCTTGGCGGATTTCATTGCAGATTGGATGGAGATGCTAGATGTCACTCCGTTGCCGGAGCCAGAGTACTGGGTGATGCACTTTGACGGATCAAAGCTGCTCAACGGCTCGGGGCTGGTGTATTGCTACAGTCACCAAAAGGAGACAGGCTACACTACGTTCTGCAAATCCACTTCGAGGCTACAAACAACATGGCGGAGTATGAAGCACTCATTCACGGATTACGTGTAGCCAAGGACATTGGCATCAAGCGCATAGTTTGCTGCGGAGATTCCGACTTGGTTGCCCAGCAGGTTGCTGGCACCTGGAATGCGCGGAACCCTATGATGGCGGCATATCGCGACAAAGTGGATGAGATAGCCAAGATCTTCTTAGGCTACGAAGTCAAGTATGTGCCTAGGGAGCAAAACGAGGCGGCTGATCTACTGTCTAAGCTTGGATCAGGGCGCAAGCAAATTCCGCCAGGAGTTTTCCTAGAGCATCTGCGCACACCATCCGTGAAGGGAGCCGACGTCAACAACCCGGATAGAGCTGACTCTTTCGTCAACATGGTGACAAAGATCCCTCCGGCTTGGACAAAACCGTTCATGGAATATCTCGAACACGGAACTTTGCCCGACGACAAGGTCGAAAGACGGCAAATAGTACGGCGAGCAAAGGGTTATACCATAATCAATGGGCAACTCTATAAAAGGAGCACCACTGGGGTATACCTAAAGTGCGTTTCCCAGCTAGAAGGAATGGAAATCCTACGCGAAATCCATCTTGGAGACTGCGGGCATCATGCCGCTCCTCGATCGTTGGTCGCGAAAGCCTTCCGGCAAGGATTCTACTGGCTGACCGCGAAGGCGGATGCCGACAAGCTGGTTGAAACATGCACAGGATGCCAGTATTATGCCCGACAACCACATGTTCCTGCTGAAGAATTGCGAACAATACCAATAACTTGGCCGTTTGCAGTCTGGGGGCTAGACATGGTGGGGCCGTTACAGATGGCACCGTGTGGATTTACGTATCTGCTTGTAGCAGTTGACAAATTCACCAAATGGATAGAAGCTAAACCCATTAGAAAGCTTGATGGGGCAACTGCCCTCAGGTTTGTCCGAGATCTAGTGGTGAGATTTGGTCTCCCACATAGCATCATCACCGACAACGGAAGCAACTTGTCACTCGGAGAAGTGGAGGCCTATTGCTGGGACAAAGGCATCCGACTTGACCTTGCATCTGTGGCGCACCCACAATCCAATGGTCAAGTTGAGCGAGCCAATGGATTAATTCTGCAGGGAATCAAGCCACGTCTTGAGGCACCGCTACATAGAGAAGCTGGAGCCTGGGTGGAAGAATTGCCATCTGTGTTGTGGAGTTTACGAACTACACCCAACAGATCCACCGGCTACACCCCTTACTTCATGGTATATGGAGCAGAAGCCATCCTACCTTCCGACATCCTCCACGATGCACCAAGAGTTGCCGCCTACGACGAAGATGACGCCGAAGAATCCAGACGCCTAGATGTAGATCTTCTCGAGGAGGAGCGTGTTTTGGCATGCCAAAGATCCGCCATCTACCAGTAGAAGCTACGCAACTACCATAGTCGCCGCGTTCGGCCTCGCTCGTTTAAAGAGGGGGATCTGGTGCTCCGACTTAAGCAGAAGAAGTCACACAAATTATCCCCGCCATGGGAAGGACCGTTCATCATAAGCAAGGTGCTGCTCAATGGGTCTTACTACCTTGTCGACAATCGTGAGCTCAAGGATAGACCCAACGAGGATCATAAGCGTAAGCGACGTGACCCGGATGATGACTACCCGGAGCTTGATCGACCATGGAACATAGCACAGCTACGTCCTTTTTACACTTAGCATTTTTTTATCTAATCGTGTACCTCTTATATGATCAATGAAATAAAGCTCTTTGGTTCACTCATATCGCTGAGTCTTTTACCTCCTTTAGTGTTCATTTTTGGATCATATAAACCTTTATGCACAAGTTTTGCGATTGCACTTGTGAAAATTCCGCCTCTGGCGACTTAAGTTTTCTGGTCTACACGTTCTTTGTTGTTTTTATGTGGATTCTGGAGTAGTGACTTTCGGCACTCATTGTCGGCGATTTTGTGCTTAGGTTATTGACGGTGCCATTGGGCATCATCACCTAAAGCGCATGGTTCCGACAACGAGTCTTCCGACTCACGAAAAGTCAAGCATACGAATCAAAGTAATGGATAAGCCAGCACTTGCTTAAAAAATATATACATACTGGAACTTAATCCTTGAGTAGCAGGATACGATAACCATTGTTTTTCCGCCTTAAAGATTACATCAACATAGTTTTTCCGCGCACAATCCAGAGGTGAAACAGAAATTACAAAGTGTTTTTTCACTCTTTGGGCGCAGGAGACTTGGAGGCCGCATCATCACCAGCCGGAGAATCACCCTCAGCATCGGTGCTACGGTGAGACTCGGAGGATTCTGGGTCGGCGTTGTCGAGAAAGTTCCTGGGCACGAAGACGTCCACTTCCACCAACTCGGCAACCCTGGTATCATACCCCGCGAGTGATGAAAAGATGGCTTCGTGATCGATCTCCTTGCCATCATCATCTACATCAGGGATACCAGATGTCACCGTGTCAATGTCGGCATCTTCATAGTGTGCCTTCACCATAGACAACGCCATCCTTGCACCAGCCCGTGCACATGAAGCTTTCCAGCTTGCAATACGCTCGGGGGCTCGGCGCAGAATCTCCGAGTACTTCACCACGGAGTCCGAGGCCTTGATATAAATCTGAAGGGGCTTGGTGATCTCCTTGGCTTGGGCGATGGCAGTGTTGATGAAGTTGCCGGCAAGAATCATGCATTCCTTGTCCGAAGGAGGTGAGCGGGTTAAGCCCATGGGCGCTGAAAATTCCGACAACGGCTGCATGAGTTCAAAAATTCTAAGTATCCATACTACAGAACTACAAGGCGGAGGATACTTACTGAAGATGCTGGCCTTAGCCTGCCAGACGATGTCCGCCAAGGATTCCCTCTCTTGATTGAGGAGCCTGAACGCCTTGCTATGGCGAAGGTTTTGCTCATCGACAGCTTGCTTTTGATCCTTTAGGATCGCAAGCTCCTCCTTCAAGGGATTGATCTCAGCGGAGGCGGAGTCCTGCAGGGCTTTCATGGAGTCCTCGTGCATCTTCAGCATTTCTTCCCTCTCCTTCTTAAGGATCTTGTTCTCGCTGTCCAGCTGCTGGATATGCTTGGACTGCTCGACAATATCCTTAGCCTTGGCAACATGTTCTGCAAGTCGGAGAAAACAAAGTACACATTGAGTACTCGGAGATTATGGGCACAAAAGTAAGACGGAAATGCGCAAAAAGAGAACAGACTATCTTGTTTTTGATGATCTGTTCCTTCAAGATGGCGGCTTTACCCTTTTCAGCTTCAAGGTCCGCGCGCATCTTCTGATACTTCTCGTTGGCCATGCCCCTCCGAGCGTTCTCGTTCTGTGGAAATAAATACAAAGTTAAGTCGTTGTTTAGTCTGCTTGGAGTTTCTAGTCGGAAATTTTCCACCTAGATGCTCGGGGGCTACAGCGAGAGTTTTTAACTTAGCAATATTCTTAGCTTTTCTTTAAGCATCTAGTCGGAGCTAATTCAGTTCTCAACTAGAGGCTTGGGGGCTACACTATAAAGTTCTAACTCGGAAAATGTTTAGCTTTTCTTTAAGAATCTAGTCGGAACTAATTCAGTTACAACTAGAGGCTTGGGGGCTACAACACTTAAATTTATGAACACTGTGTGTGCTACTCTTAAAGCATCTAGTCGGAATAAATCATTCCATCTAGATGCTTGGGGGCTACAGTGCGAATTCTTTCTAACTTAGTTTCTCTTAGAGCATATAGATGCAAAACCTATGGTTTTCTGTCTACATCCTCAAAATTTCTGATGGGATACTCATATAAAATGCAAAAGGTAAAGTAAAACTTACAAGTACAATGATCTTGAGGTTTGTAGCGCTCTCGGCCAGCAGCTTGCCAAAGGAAACGCTGTTTCCTCGCAAGATGTCTGCTTGTCGGAGCAGCTCCTCAATACCGCACGTTGGAGATGACGGCACTCCTCCAGGAACCATAGTTGTGTTACCCGGCAGGAGCGCCGGGTAGACTATCTTTGGAAATTCGAAGGGTTTCTGGGGAGTAGAGGCGCCGCCTTCGGCAGAGGTACCAACTCCCAGCACCGCCTTGCCGCTATTGATGGAATCCTTAGCCGGAGCTTCAGCCATTTGAAGAGCAGCGCTCTCCTGCGTCGCCTGCTCGCCGACAACAGCGAGCTTGGTAGAGGCGCCAGAATCCACTTCCATGGCGGAAGGGCCTGGTGCCTCCTGGATTTGGGAGCTTGTCGGAGTAGAGGAGGGCTTGACGGCAGGAGTGGCAGGGGCGATGGCAGGAGAGGAGTCGCGATGCAGCATATCCTTGATAGTCTTGGAGGACTTCTTGAGGCTGGTTGTGGCTTTCTTCCTGAAACATGCAAAATGCATAAGTACAGGAATAAGACAGATAAATAAGACAATGTCGGAGAATAAAAAGCTTACACTAGGGGGGTGCTTTGGCAAACATTCCAGTGGCTTTCTTCTTCTCCGCCTCCAGGGCGACAGTACTCTTTTTGGAGGCTCCACTCTCCGTCTTCTTCTTCTTACCTCCGTCGGCAGCGTCAGAGGTGGAGCTCTTCCGCTTTCGCCCCAACGGGATATCATCGTCGGACACGACCGTGACTTCCTTCATCTTTGGATCATAGATTTGGACAGCCAGGTTGCCCTCATATAGATCGCTAACCTGTTAAGTGAGAAATCACTGTGTTAGACAAGATGATATTAGTAAGACGGAACAACTAGAGTAATGTCATACACAGAAAATAAATGTCTACCTTTGGGCATTTTCCGTCTACGAACATGTCGTAGGTGAGGGTGAAGCCATGCTTCTTATCCTTCACCTTGACGATGTCCTTAAGGCGGAACTTAATGGAGTCGCTCAAGAAGTTGTCCTCGGAGATTTGGAGGGAATCCCTTCGGTCGCTGGTGTACTCGTGCATAAACTTCGTGCGGTGCTACAGAGGTTGGATCCTCCTGATGAACCAGCACATGGCTAGGTCCAAGCCGGTCAGACCCGTCTCTACGAACCACTCGATCCGCCTTATTGCGCGGGAAGCGTTGAGGTCGGAGGAAAGGGAGGCATGCGATCGCCATGTGGAGACTTCGGCGTTGGCTCCATCGACGAAGTTCGGGTACGTTGCTTCTCGGCCCGACAAGGGAATGTTGGGACCGTAGAAGTACGTCCGCTGCCAGTTCTTGCAGGACTCATGGCCGACGATGTCGGGGAACCGCTGGCCAGGACGGATCTTGAAGCTTATGGTGCCGCAGTTTCTCAGCTCCTCCCTACTGTGTCCGGCTTCACGCTTAACGGTGAAGAAGTATACAAACAGATCTAACCTAGGCCTAATCCCTAGGTAACCCTCACAAAGTGCCGCGAAGTTGCTAAGCACTAAGATGCTATTGGGGAGAGGTTATGGGGTTGGACCTTGTAATGATTCAAGACAGACAGGAAGAAGTGAGAGATGGGCAGAGAAACTCCGCGTACCAATTGTGCCTTGAGGTACACCTTCTCTCCGGCTTGGGGAGAAGGGGTCACCTCGCCGGCCGGCGCCGCCCGCCAGGCGAGCCCCTCCGTCGCGGGGAGGTAGCCCTCGGCAACCATCTCTTGGATGTCGCGGCCGGTGATATCCGAGCCACGCCAGTCGCCTTTGTGCGAGTCTGGTTCCTCGTCCAGAGGCTCCAACGCCGCCAGTTTTTGGTCACCGCCGGTGGTTTCAATCGCCGCCGATGCGGGGATGACCACCCCCTCTAGCGGCATGACGAAGGAGCTCGCCGGCTTCGCCGTAGCTTCGCTCGACGCCGCCATCGAAGGGGAGGAGCTGCTGCTGGCCATGGAGGGCTGGGAGGACGTGACTGGTGCAGAGGCAGAAACTAGGGTTTTCTCGAGGTTTTCGCGAAGAGCACGAGGAGGCGCGCAGCTAGAGGAAGAAGACGATGATGCGAGAGAATGGGGTGAAAAATTGGAAGTATCCTGCAGTTATTATTTATCCTACTCTGCGTCAAGATTCGTGCAGCTAATCGGACGGTTGCCGCGTAGACGACGTGTTAAGTAAAAGCGTCGTGATAATTTCGCGTATCCAACCGCCGCCAGCGGTTCAGATATCGCTTCAGCAGGGAAAATCGGATATGATTGCGTTCTCTACATGTGTGAGTTACGAGGCGTCGTTGACCTAAGCCTACGTCGTCATAACTGACATGGTAGATGAGCCGTCTCATCAAAGATTTCGGCATGGACGGATTTAATCCGACAACGGGATCGTGCGATGGAAGATTCAGCATTTTCTCCGACTTACTATTAGAAGACGGAGAAAATCTTTGCAGGGTTCTTTGGGAGGACTACAAGAGGAAAGACGGCGCAAGATCTTGGAGTTCTCCGGGGGCTACTGTTGGGGATATGCTATATGGGTATCCTCATAGCATGTTTCTTATCCGACTAACCCGGGTGGCCCATAGTCGGTAGCGTGGCCTATGGCCTTTGGTAACCCGATTAGGTGGATCCAGAAGGGAGGTCCATGCCGGATAAAGGAAGGCTACGGTGGAGTCACCAGCATACCCGGAGCCTTGGAGTGCAAGATACACAAGACTAGTAATAGACGGTGTAGAACTCTGTAACCTTTCCGGCTAGGACTTTTCCCTGTAACCCTAGGATCTGACGACTATATAAGTCGGGACTATGGGAGCCTTTAGGGCACGATAACTTAGACTTTCTAGTCACCTCGCACAATGAACCTATCTCTGTAACTCGGCGTATTGCCATTATAGTGATTTATAGCAGGAGTAGGACTCCGCCACCATTGTGGGATCTGAACCTGGGTAAGCTGTGTTACCTCGTACCCGTCAACCGTCCGCCTTACCCCACGTCTCTAAACACGCCGTGAGGACCCTCCATGGCGTGCTAAATCGGCAATACCACGACAGCAGATGGGCCCTCTCGATGGCGATCTTGGTCGGGCCATTCGATGCAAAGGAAGAATGTGAAACTGAAAAGGAGAAGGGACAGATGTTAAGGATCACAAAACATTGTTGTACCCAACTTGCGAAGATGGCCACAAAATCTAGGTACCACCTTGGATTTGCTGCAATGGAAGGCGAGAACGGTGTGGACGGCAGTATTTTCAAAGTTGTTGGTAAAAATGAAGAATCTTCTTCAAGAAATAATGAGTTGCCCGACGGTACATACCAAGCGAAGAAGGTTATGCGCCCTCTAGGATTAGGCGTCGTAAGATACATGCTGCATTAATGTTGCATCCTCTACCGTGGTGAGAAGTACGAGAATTTGGATGCATGCCGGTATGCAACCTTTGCGGTATAAGATCGACGAGACGATCTGGCGATGTTGAGGCGAGGCCCCTAGGAAGAAGGTTCCTGCCAAGGTTATGTGGTATGCTCCTATAATACCACGGTTAAACGTCTCTTCAGAAATAAAGAGCATGCCAAGTTATTGCGATGGCCCATGGAAGACCGTAAGAAAGGCGATGTTGAGACACCCCACGATGGGTCACGGTGGAGAAAAGTCGGCGAGAGTACCCGGACTTCGCGTGGCGCAAGGAACTTAAGGTTTGGTCTAAATACGATGGCATGAATCCTTTTGGTGAGCAGAGCTGCAGTCACAACACGGCCTGTGACTCTATATATCTATAGCCTTCCTCCTTGGTTGTGTATGAAGAGGAAGTTCATTATGATGCGGTGCTCATGCAAGGCCGAGGCAACCCGACAGCGACATTGATGTGGACCTAAGGCCATTAGTTGAAGAACTTTTACAGCTGTGGACCAAACCAGGTGTACGTATGTGGGATGAGCACAAAGGGGAGCCATTTGACCTCTGAGCATTGCTTTTCGTAACCATCAATGATTGGCCTGCTCTTAGTAACATTTCAGGGCGGACAAACAAGGGATACAATGCATGCACACTGTTTAGATGAGACTGAAAGTGTATATTTGGATAAATGTAAGAAGGTGGTGTACCTAGGGTATCGTCAATTTCTTAGAACTCGCATCGATGAAAGAAAGGCAAGCATTTCAAGCGTCTGGCGGAACTGGAGGAAGCCTCCTCCATACCGGTGAGGAGGTATTTGGTATGGTCAAGGACCTAGAAGTAATCTTTGGAAAAGGTCTGGCAGTCTATCTGTTAGAATGACGATGCCGGACACGCCCATGTGGAAGAAGCAATCTATATTTTGGGACCTACCCTATTGGAAAGTCTTAGAGGTCCGCTCTTCAATCGGCGTGATGCACGTGACGAAGAATGTTTGCGTGAACCTGCTAGGCTTCCTAGGAGTGTATGGGAAGACAAAAGATACACGGAAGCTGCGGCGGGACCAGCAACGTCTGAAAGACCCTAAAGAGCCTATGCATCCTAAGAACGAGAAGGGTAAACGATGCCACTTAACTCCTGCCCACGCTCTTACCAAAGCAGAAAGAAATCTTTTTGAATGTCTGAGCGATATCAAGGTCCCATCGGCTTCTCGTCGAATATAAAGGGAATAATAAATATGGCAGAAAAATTCCAAAACCTGAAGTCTCATGACTGCCACGTGATTATGACACAATTGCTTCCGATTGCATTGAGGGGGCTTCTACCTGAAAATGTTCGAGTACCCATTGTGAAGCTATGTGCATTCCTCAATGCAATATCTCAGAAGGTAATCGATCCAGAAAGCCTACCAGGGTTACAGACAGATGTGGCCCAATGTCTGGTCAGCTTTGAGTTGGTGTTCCCACCATCCTTCTTCAATATTATGACGCATCTCCCGGTTCACCTAGTAGAAGAGATTGCCATTCTCGGTCCTGTATTTCTACACAATATGTTCCCCTTTGAGAGGTACATGGGAGTCTTAAAGAAATGTGTTCATAACCGTGTTAGGCCATAAGGAAGCATCTCCAAGGGCTATGTAACAGAGGAGGTCATTGAGTTCTGTGTTGATTTTATTCCTGACCTTAAGGCGATTGGTGTTCCAGAATCACGACATGAGGGGAGACTGCGTGGAAAAGGCACCCTAGGATGTAAAGCAATGATATGTAGGGACGGGCATTCTCTCAATCAAGAACACTACACGGTTTTACAAAGATCTATCTTGGTTTCCCCGTATATCAATGAACACAAGAATTTAATACGCCTCAAACACCCAGGGTAGTCTGATGAATGGATTACAAGTGAACACATGGCGAGTTTTGGCGGCTGGCTGTAAAGACTTCTCACGAATAACACCACTGTTGGGGATCAGCTGTACTTGTTGGCCAGGACACCATCTTCTACTGTATTGAATTTCCAAGGGTACGAGATAAATATGAATACATTTTACACGATAGGCCAAGACAAATTCCTGCCGAATCGGTAGGAAGTGGGTCAGATATGAACTACAGGTACATGATACGATGCTCATGATTTTTTACAAAAATCATTTTTAGGTTCACAATATGCTATTTTATCAAAAATCCAATGCAAGTTGAGCGAGGCTTGGCCCCGAGCTAAGAATCTTCATGCCCGTTGTTCGACAAAGTTTGACGAGTTTAAAACGGGGATAAAAAAATGATCGAAACAGTGCGAAACCTTCGCGTGGTATTATATTATGTGACATAGTTAGAAGGAAAAATCTCAAACTTGGTATATTGATTATGTCTCAAAAAAACCTTCACAAAATAATCTATCTCATTCGAGGTTTCTTGGCTTTCGGGTCAAATGACCAATGTTATGGCTAGAATCAAGGCATAGTTTGTGATAATATGGCCATATTGTGCATACATGTGCATCATGGCATGGCAAACAATGTTGCAAGAGGAAGTTTTCCTTTTATCGCACCAAAAGGCATTTTCCATTTTCGAGCATAAAAAGCAGACGGTTTGTGAAGCAACCACCAAATGGCTAATTCAAAAACCACCACCACATTTTACAAAATACTAGACCACCTTATATGGACAATGTAACAACAGGGGATCTGAAACCTTTCCGTCCACCTCCGGTGAAAAGATACAAATTCTGCCGAATCGGTAGAAGTGGGTCGAATATGAACTACAGGTACATGATACGATGCTCATGATTTTTACAAAATCATTTTAGGTTCACAATATGCTATTTTATCAAAAATCCAATGCAAGTTGAGCGAGGCTTTGTCAGATTCAAGTGTATACAAAAGATGCGGCATTTAAATATCCAAACAATTCAAAAATGTTAATACAAAATAAAATATGATTTGCTCTAATAAAATAGGGTTAGATTCCTTTTTATATGCTTAATATTTCTTATGTTCAAAGTTTTAGGATTTGACAATTTATTTTTGTTTGAATTGAATAATCAAAATTTATATGTAAGTGTTTTAATCATTTTGAAAATTTTCATCTAACGTAAATATAAAATGTTTTTACATGAATGGATAGATATTATTTTTCTGAAAATTATGATATATTATTCATATTTTTCTGAGTTGAAATGAATAAGATATGAATTTTCTATTCATATCCTATTTTTTGAATTATAAATGCCCCCACCCCTTTAATGCATGAAATAAATGCCCCCCTTTAACACCGGTTCGTGGCTGGACCCGGTGTTAAAGGGAAAATGGTGGCGAAATCCTCCCCACTTTAACACCGGTTCGTGGCTGGAACCGGTGTTAAAGGGGGAGGGAGGCGGGCGCGAAACGAATCCCTCCCCCCCACTTTAACACCGGTTCCTGGCTGGAACCGGTGTTAAAGGGGGGGTAATAAATGCGGGAGCGTTCCTCTTCCTCCCCCAGCCAGATTGATCGAGCGCCAAGAGGAGCGCGCAGAGAGCAGAGCCGCGGCGGAGGAGCAGAGCAGAGCCGCCCGCCACCGCGACCTTTGTCGTCACGCTCATGCCCGCCATCAGCGTCCGTGTCGCCGCCCGCCCTCCTCCCGCCCGGCCCACTCCGGAGCCACCACCGCACGCGCCAGCAACTCTCCGGAGCGGCGCCTCCGCCCACTCATGGCATGGCCTCGGCTGGCGCCCGCGCCACCACCACGGCCGACCACCCCGTCCTCGCCCGCCGCTGGCGCCACTCCCAAACCCGGCCCCGACCCTTGGTAGTAGTTATTAATTAGTTATAATTAAGTGTGTAGTTATTATTAGAATTTTGTTATTGTATTAAGTTTAGGGTTAGTATTAGTTTAGGGTTAGTATTAGTTTAGGGTTATTATATGTGGATTCGCAATAGATTTCTACTTGTTATTGTATTATTAGTAGTTTAGTGTTAGTACTAGTTTAGGGTTTATTTAGTTTAGGGTTATTAGTTTAGGGTTTATTTAGTTTAGGGTTATTAGTTTAGGGTTATTTAGTTTAGGGTTATTTATTTAGTGTAGTTTAGTGTATTTAGTTTAGGGTTATTTAGTGTATTTTATAGTTAGTATTAGTTTAGGGTCGTCACCTCATGCTGCAAGCGCCATCGCCGTGTCGTTAACGTCGCTCCGATGACCCCTAGGTAGTGGCGCCGCCCGTTTTAGGTAGGCCGCATCACGCTAAGGCTAACCCGCTACCTCGCGTGCCATAGGATTTGGACCCCTCTCATATGCATCCGGGGTTTCTTTGAATTAGGGTTTGGACCCCTTGAAACTCGTTTAAAATGATCAAGCATTCTTAGGGTTTTAATTTCATTTGTGTATTTATTTGTGTATTTTTGTATGAATAATATGTATATTTGTGTATGAATCCAAGTCCACTTGAATGTTTACTCTCTTACTCTAGATAATATTATGCCGTCGACCCTGACCTCCTCTGTCCTCGCCGAGCCCACGTCGTGCTGGTTCGAATGCACACCCCCACGCATCCCAGCCCCGCTCTCGCCCTAGCGCCGCCACCTCTCGTTGTCAATATAGAATTATAATAACCATGCTATGTTAATCAACTTTCATGACAAGTTAATTAGAAGAAGTAAATGTACCCTCTCATATGAATCGAGGGTTTCTCCGAATTAGGGTTTGGAATGACCAAAAGTGTATTAGGGTTACATTTCAATACTTTTAACCTGTCATATCATCATCTTTGCTTGAGCATATCAATAGATGTATTACTGATATTTGTGTGATCATATTTTGTTTTAGAAACTATGGATCCACTCAGTAGAAACCTTGAAGATGAAGAGATAATGGAGAACATGATCCACGAGGACACCTCACAATATCTGAACTTGGAGGGACATGATTACAGCTCAAGTAGTCATGGAGAAGATGACGACTCCGGTGAACGCACTTTAGTGATTACAAAGTCTGTCGAGGTATATGCATGGATTAAGCCTCTGCTGACTTGCACCGATTGATTTGTATATATGTAAATGTATTAATTAACGCTTCTTTCTTCTTTTAGCCCTCTAGATCACCCAGCCAGCAACAATCTTCTTTTACAAAAAAGAGCAAGCGAGGCGCGAGCCATCGGTTGAAAGATCGTGCAAAGTTCACGATCGAAGCAGTCTGTGTTGATGGCAGGCCGATGGAGCCCAAGAAGGCCGTAGACAAATTTGTATGTCAGTCTGGAGTTCTTGTTAGGGACCAAATCCCAATCATAATTGAATATTGGAATAAGCCAAAGAAGGGCGACGATACCTTTATCGATGAAAGATCCAAAGAAATGCTTTGGAATTCGTTGTTGGTAACATTCACCCTTCCGCTAGAGGAGGATGAAAACAAACCGGTTATAAAGGAAAAGGTCAAAGAGTGGACTCCAAAGAAGATGGCTGACGCTTTCCGCAACTGGAAGACAAAATTGAACAAAATTTTCAAAGCTCGCAAGACTCCAGATTTCGAAGACGCATATTATGCGAAGATAAGACCTCACTGGCCCGAATTTGTGGCATATAAGGAAGGTGCTATATCTAAAAAGAGGTCAGAAACCAATACGCTAAATGCCCAGAAGAAGGAATATCACGGAGGGTGGTCGTGGCTACATATCTCAGAGGCCTAAGTGGGAGGAAGCTGAGAAGGCCCTGCGCGCTAGAGGGATCACACCCCAGACATATGGGTGGGACCTACGTGCAAAGACTTGGTTTTACGGAATCGGGGCAAGGTTGGACCCAGAAACAGGATTGTGTATCTTCCCTACCCTTCTTGCCAAACCTGTCACTGAACTCATCACGGCATACAAGGAAACAGCCGCCAGGACCTTCCATCCCGACAGAGAGAATGACCAGCTCACACGCGCCATCGGTAAAAAAGAACACCCTGGACATGCACGAGGCACAGGGGGTATGACGTGGAAGGATGGGTTTGCCGAGTGGGGCGACTCTTATAGATGGCGCGGCAGAAAAGAAAAAGAGCGTACAGAGCGGATGACACAGATAGAACATGCACTTGTGGCACTGCAGGCGCAAGTGAATGCACAATAGATCCATCAAGCTACCGGCCCATCTCAGCAGCACGAAGAGCCTGCATTGGAAGCTACCGGCGGCCCAGACTCTGCGCGGAAAAGCAGCGTGGCTTCCACGGAGAACGTGCAGCCCACGCTTGAAATGGCGGGTCCTCGATACCCCGTGGATGAGATCACGGAGAGCGAACACGCTGAGCTGCATGTGAGATTAATGGTCTTATCCATTAAGGTGGCTGTCGGCTATACCTTACCTCTTGTAGCTGGTCGAACTTACCACTGCCGACCGATTCCAGATGGCTATGATATTGTCGGGGTTGATGAGGTTGTAAAGGAATATGAGGAAGCACAGCTTGACCATGCTATAGGTGAAGGGGAAACTCAACTCAAATTTGCAGTGAAAACAACCATTCTTTGGAAGAAGGAACACATCGTGCTTTCAAATTGAGGCCATTGCACCCCGCCTGCCTCCATAGCTGCGATCCGAGCCGCTTGACCATCTCTGCTGGCAGCCATCTCCGGCTTCAGCCCATCTCTCTGGTACAGCCATCTCCAAGCCAGCCATCTCCTGCCCGTCAGCCATCTCCGGCGCTTCAGCCATCTCCTCAGCGTAAGCGGAAGAGCACTGCCACGAAGAGCATCACTAGCACTGCCACAAAGAAATCCGCAGGAAACCGTACGCCAAAGAGTTATAAAAAACTATGTCCCGCAGCCTTCTGCCAAGGCATTGCCGGTTTTACCGTGGAATCGCAGCGACGAGGAGACCAATAGGATCTCGGAAGAAGAGGTCAAGAAATTCTTTGCACCTAGACGGGCCGAGCCAAAGGAGAAAATAGATCCGGCGGTGGTGGAGAAGTTTTACAAAAATCTTTTGAAACCTGAAACCCCACTTGTGCGGACTTCACGGCGCCAGATTTTGAAGGGGATGCAAGGCGAGGGAGACTGAAAGTAGCAATGCGGCACCCCGAAAACAGTTCCCATGCTCGGGAGAGCAAGAAACCAATCATGCGCCCCGCTCCAAGTGTTCGACACACGGGACGCTCCTCCCGTAAATGATTACGAGGCAGAGCTACAAATAAAGGCCAATGAGATGGGGATGACTTACATTGCATACTTGAACATCATGGGAGAAAACTTGCCCAAAGACGATGCCAACCCCATACAGCCATGGAAGTATGAGAAGAATCTCGTCAAGAAAGAGGAGCTCAAGAATCTAGCAACAAAGATGCGAAGATTGCACAAGTGGTACCTTGATTTCTGCAAGACGAGAAAGGAAGAATGGATCACGGCGCATATAAGAGATCAGATTTTCTTGTACGGAGACGACGCGATCACCTTCAACATTCAAGACTTGCATTTTCTATTCAATCAGAAGGAACTCGACAAAGCTGCCATCAGCCTTTATTGTGTGTAAGTACTATTTCTTTAATTTCTATCTCATCTCATTCAATTCATTAATTGCATGTATATATATATGCTCACCATATATTTATATATATACTGTTATGCAGGAAAAAGGTTATGGAATGCATGAAAGGAGGCTCTTTTGACATTGGGTTCGTTGACCCAAATAGAGTTCATGAACAAGTGGTAAGAGACAAACCCAGAAGATTTCTTGCTAAGGTCTTTACTGAGACAACAAACCAAAAGGGAATTACTATTGCCTTACAACTTTTCGTGAGTACTGTTACCCTCTCTTGTACACATTCTGTTTCGGCTTACTCGATGTTAAGTTTAACTGATGATGAGTTATGCGTGCGTATGTTCCACTTTATTCTGCTAGTCATTCAACATGACTCAGGAATAGTCCTTGTCATGGACTCGTTACAAAAATAAAAAGAGCTATTGGCAAACTTTAGAGAGATGCTCCAGAGGTAATTTCAATCATATTATCGCACTAGGTCGGCAACTTTCGTGACAACAAGTAATTAATTACTCCTTTATCCATTTTTTTTGCCGGACAGGGTTTGGAAAAGGTTCACGGGAAGGGCCGTGGATGAATGGTCAGAAGAACTAAAATTTGTAGACCAAAATGTAAGTAATACTAGCTAGCTAGCTAGGTCTGCGTATCTCTTTGATTCTGCTTCAAATTCCATTATATCATGCTTTATTGATTATTATTTTGATTGAACTCTCTATTCTCGTAAAGTGCGCGCATCAGGGACACGGCAATAACTTATGTGGGTACTATGTTTGCGAGTTCATTCGCAACACGATATGTGCGACGGGCCAAGCCGCACTAGAAAAACTTAGAGTAAGTAAACAAAGTACACAACATTATTTTATTACCATCAATTGTGTTGAGTTTTATTCTTATATATATATTGACCCCATTCTTCATATATATTCAGATCGAACGGATGCGGGACCAACTCCTACCATTTGACCGCATACGAGCCATTCAAGAGGAATTGGCGGGGTTCATACTTGATGAGGTCATCACGCCTGGCGGAGAACTCTTTAGATATCCACCAAAATAAACGTCGTATATATGCTTGAACGTGTTTGTCTTGTACTTGATGCTTCAACGTTTACGGAGAATACCACACAATGACGATGTTGTGTATAATAATAGTTGCTTAATTATTCATGTATTCGTATGTACCGATGACGATGTATGTGTATACCGCTCCCGATCGATTCCCCCTCTCCCCCTCCCCGTCCCCGCCGCGCCGCAGAAATACGCCCAGAACGGGCAGGGGCAGAACTCTGCCGCGGCAAAGATTTAGGCATTTTTCCTGCCGCGGCACAAAACCTTTAACACCGATGGGGGGCTGAGCGCTGCGGCAGCCCCACGTGCGCCACCATTTAACACCGGTTCGGGGGGGCTCTAACACCGAAACCGCAATAGCGGTTCTATAACCGGTGTTAGAGGGTCCTCCAAACCGGTGTTAGAGGGGTACGTGTGCACTAGTGAAAGAAATCACTGACTTTCCTGCTGCTACAACATTAGTTTTGACCACGCTGCATAACACAGACTTGCTGAATTAGCACATAACATCATCTAGAATTTTTTTTTTTGGAGTTAAGAGACTTCCAAAAATCCAATATATAATGGTTACATTGCCTTGCCTATTTATACACAATAGGTTGATACTCTTCAGAAAACTTTGGAAGGGAACCATGATCTCTTTGATTGACTAAACAACGTAAATCTAGAGTCAATAAAGGTAGTCACCATGTTTTGAGAAAGCCTTGCGACCAGTGGCCAATATTATGCTAGCATTCCGCAACCCGTTGTTTGTGGAGCACTATATTTTGGGCTAATTGTTTTTAAATAATACATTTTTTATTCAATTTCATAAATAATACACGAAATGCAAATGTTGCAAATCTAACGGACCGTCATAATTTTAAAAGACGATGGACAACGTTCGTCCATTCAAAAGACGATGGACAACGTTCGTCCATTCAAAAGACGAACGTCCTGCATGGGTGGACGTTGGGGCGCTCCTCCATGAACCTGTGCATCGTCTTTTAAACGGACGAACGTATCCGTTGTCTTTTGAACGGACGAACGTTGTCCATCGTCTTTTGAACGGATGACGGTCCGTTATATTTGCAACATTTGCATTTCGTGTATTATTTGTGAAATTGAATAAAAAATATATTTTTTTTAAAAAAAATAGCATATTTTGGCGTCAGTATTGGCCATGAAGCAACATGTACACTAGAAGGAAGATTATAGCTGAACTGACCAATCAAACTAATTTCTAATATTGTAGCTTCTTAATGTGAAATATAATATCTGATATTTCATTTGAAATTATGTATTGAGCCAAAATCACCAAAACACGGATAGGTGAGAGAAGCAAATGTCAGGTATAATCTTTTAAAATGTCAATAGTAAGGGAAAATCTTACATCGGCTATTATATAGAGAGTGTCCCTACAAAACGTTAACTCTGAACAGATACATGACCTGACCCCATGTATCCTTTACCTAATCATACAGAATCTAAACAATATTTCGAGGCACCAATGCAGGCATCATCGAAGTAGTATGCGAGAAAACTCGCTGGAATTGAAGGTTTGAAGTTGAAGAAGTGAATAGCCAGATCATTGTTAGAAAATATTTAGTATAGGGTTATTTTGTGAACAAACTATAGCTATCTTATGATTTAGCATCTAACAATTGGTCCCAACCTTCATACATATCCAATTTCATGTACATTAGATCACTTAACAAACTTTTAGACCAAACTGTGTGATCAAACAAACAGGTTGTTGTCATGATAAATCAACGATGAGGTTCCATCTTAAATCCATAGGATTTTTACTCTAATAAATTTAAAAACTATATATTTCAGTGCTTATCTATTTATTAGAGAATATATATATACTTGGATTAATAGTGTTCAAAATATTAGGAACATTATAGTACAACCTACGACTTTTCAAAGTAAAGTTTCTTTGAGCCAAACCATTTGGAAAATATACTATGAATGGTGAGGTCCTAGGTTTTACCAACATAATATTTATCTAAAAGTTGCGCTGGAAATTGGAGCAACCATGCTATCCATGTAGTCTTGAAAGCAGTTTTATGACGAGCCCGGGATCGCGTGTGGCCACATTAGGACGGTTTTCGTGTCTCATGCATCATATACAGGTTTCCCTAGGTGCTATTGTCACATTACCTGACACGATAATTATATAAAAGAGAGCATTAATGACTTTATTTAGACGGTCATCATGACATTTTTTATAAAAATATATCAAAATAATACTATCGGTGTATCAAGGTGGACGGATCTAGAAAGCTTGTGGTTAAACTTCTTTAACGATAATCACATATGAACAAATTATTTTAATGGACACTTGTAGGATGATATAAATTTTTTAGAAATGCGATGATTACCATCTTCCCTAAATTAAAGGCGACTAATTTAATCGCATAGGATTTATTTAGCCTAATATTCTTTGATATTTGTTTAGCATAATAATATTTGTAGTGGATATAACCATAAAATCTTATATCACTATTATATGGGTACCTATGAATTCAAGATTTAGTTCCTAAACACATTTCATATAGTGATGTTGTTGCCCTCGCATTTGTGAGAGCCACTATGCTAGTTTAGAAAAGGCCAAATCAGTTATTTTTAGACGGAGGAAGTACAATGTTGCTGTATTAAAAATAAACTTAAAGGATACATGGTTGGGATATTCCCCTTTAGCACAATAAATCCATCTCTTTACAACATTATACAACGGAAAAAAGATACCGTAGTATGTGTCAACTCAGATACCCCTAAATATCAGGTTTAGGAAATTACTAACTGGTAATAGATGGAATGTTTGGCTAAACTTATGTCAAAGACTCATGATGTTCAGTTATCAATGGATCATGGTAAGTTTATGTGGAACGTGACATCATCTGGGGTATCCTTAGTAAAATCCATGTATGAAGACCTAATGAATGATTATACGCTGTTCCTGCCGAAATATCTATGGCAATTAAAAATCCCACTAAAGATAAAGATTTTTATGTGGTTCCTCGATAATGGGGTTCTTCTCATAAAGGACAATCTGGTAAAGCGTAAATGGAAAGGGTGTACCAACTATTGTTTCTGTGGGTCACACAAAACCATAGAGCATTTGTTTATATCGTGTCCCTTTGCTCGCCTTCTGCGACTTATTATTCATTTTGCATATGACTCACCGCCTACGAATAATGTAATAGATATGTTTGGGAACTAGTTGAATGGTTTTGATAAATCATCAAAAGCTAGAGTTCTCATTGGTGTCTCAACCTTATGTTGGTCTATCTGGAGATGTAGAAATGATATCATTTTTAACAGATCAAAAACTTTCAATCTGTTATAGGTTATACATATGGTGGCACATTGGATGCAGCTATGGGCACTCCTATCGTCGCAACACCAGCGGGATATCATGGCTACTGGGTGCAGCTGTCTCTTAATGGTCGTTGGACGCATCTTTAGCCAGTCTGGTTGGCTATGTTTTAATAGACTGAAGAATGATGTTTAGTCATTCGTTCCATATTTTTCTCTGGTTGATATTTGGCTCGACCTTATGTGATCGCTGAACATGTAATACTTATGGATTATGCTTTTTAATAAAAGGCTATACGCATCAACCGATGCAGAGACCTGGGTTTTATTACCCTTTTTGAAAAAAAAAGTTATTTAGAAAAATATGATTCGGTAAAACATATTGGTAGATAACTTTAAAGGCATTATACCTTTTTAGAAATATAAAAGGCTACTCCATGGGTTTAAGCCTTTAGTGAGAGGCAGCCTGGAGATGCATGTGGTCTGATGATACAGTCACCGAACCCAGCACACGACTTACAGGAGCGAATTCTAAACAGCAGACGATAATTTGTTAGCTAGTCAAGCGTACGTGTTCTGTGGAGTTGACAGGATAGCTAACCACTATATTTAACGCTTCATGTCCCCGCTGTATGATCCAAACAACGGTCTCTTTCATCGCTCAAGACGCAGCTGCTAGATTAAGTGATCTACAAGGTTCATAGGCAGGGTTAGTTTAATTAATTACAGATTATGAAACTTAGGAGTAGCTAGGCTGCTGCACACACGGTGGCATAATTAAGGTGAGGGAGAGGGAAAGGTATGCGTGCACACATGGCTCACATCTGGAGACTTATTAAGTACAGGCTAATTGCCGATTAATTGGATGTCAACATCTTATGAATTAACAATTCAGAACAGGTCAACGACTATGGCATATAACGGTACACGATACATTATCTCGTCGGAAGAAAAAACAGTATCTTATTAATGAACATTATTAGTCGCTGTTCCATCTATCAATGTTTTCGTCGGACATCTTTGCAATCGTGAAAACAATCATGAGCATTTCCCTTGTAGGGTGGCAATCAAACAATCAAACCAACTTATAATATCATCCACTCTTGTGCGATCGCCCATGCATGCTCCCAGAGCCGGCTAGCGACTCATCATTGCCTTGCTCTTCCCCCTCTAACATTGATATATGCCGGGTTTTCTGCTTGCTAGTAATCCTCCTCGCGCAACCATTCTTCAGTTAGTTTTTCTAAAACCTTTAACTTGCTAGTGTCGTTGTGGAATCGCCCTCCCTCTCTCACTCTGAACTCTCGCGCTCTCGACAGGAACAGGGAAGTACAGAGACAATGGACAGAGGTGTTTTTGGTGCTGCTAACTGCGTGCAGCGTTTTCTGCTCTATCTCTTGTTTAAAGTACAAAACAAATTGAGACTAAGAACCAACTGACGAACGAGAATAACGGACGCGCCATCCCACGTCCTCCCGATCGTTGTGGCGATGCCGTCACACGCGTTCAACCATGCCATCCCATGATCCGCTTGTGACGGCCTGAACTAGCTAACTGAAAAGCCTATCTGACGAAGCCAAGTCGTGTACATGTCACACTTCGTGGCTCCAGTTTATTCAGCTAAAAGAATAAAGCAACTAAAGACTGGGCTAACGGGATTACATGCTAACAGCTAGTCATGTTAAATAATTTACCAATCATTTGCCGCAACACCTTTCAGGTGACGTTGATTACGAAAAGAAAGCTTTCACATGCGTGCTATATTTTTCCCTTTCCGAATGCCGTTTTTTTACATGTTCCTTTTTTATATATCTTTACGATCAGCCCCTCAGAAGAAAAAGAAGAAGCAAAAAAGAATTGACAGACTACATATGTTGATGAATGACACTAATTATGTCCCACCTGTCAATAATTATGCTTCGGTACACCAAACCAGATTAGTTTACTTCTTCTTTTTTTTGCAAGTTATTACTGTTTTTTATACAAAGACCAGAAGGACATAAATAGGTAGTACCTCCTCGTCCCATGCTCGGGTAAGATGCCCACCCAATTATGTGAGTATGTGACGTGTTGAAGTACTTGAACAGGGCAGATCATCACTAGTGCCTGGCAGGCTTGTTGAGCAAATGTGAGATGAGATGATTGGCGCGGCTGTCATGGAGTAGACAGCCGTTGTTGACACGCCCCAAGCTACGCTAGGTAGACACTGATCCTCCATTCCCCTAACCTGATAGGCTGACGAGGCAAGGCATCCAATCCGAGTTGGATCATGTAGAATTAATGTGTGTCCTAGACAGAACAGTGCATCAGGTCCATTATAGAAAAGTAAGTAGTACTTAGATAATTAGATGATCTAGCTGGAGTGAATCATCATCGTCATAGAATAGTAGGAGATGGGTCATGGAAGGACAAGGGAGATTCCGGTTGTCTGGTTGCTTGTGGCACACCAGGGCTGCTTTCCCTCTAGAATAGTAGGAGATGAGTCGGTAGTAGTGGTCGACTGTCCTGGCATATTACCTCTACGCGTTTATATCATATTATCTCATCGAGAGAAAGAAGAATTACCCACCTATGGAACAAAACTCTTTCCTCATCCAACTCTATGTTGGGCCGTTTAGTCGAACATCTTTACAGTGTCACAGATGACCGAAACATGTTCATCCCTTGTATTGTGGCTCTACACTACTGAAAAAACCATCTTCGGTTCGATCAGAACAAGCCCAGCAGTCCCGGCCCGTCACGAACCGCGACTAGTGCTAGCACTAGTCCCGGTCCGTGAGGCCTCCAACGGTAGAAATGGCCATAAGCATTAGTCCCTAGCCGGACCAGAGCATTAGTCCCGGTCCGTAATACGGCCCGGGACTAATAAGCTGGACCGGGGCAACAGCTCTTTTCGGGGACTATTAGTCCTGGGTCGTATCACGGCCCGGGACTAATTGTCCATCACTATATATACAGCTCCCTGGCCAGCTGCCCTAAAGCATATGGTGGCCATTTTTTTCAAAGAAAGCAAGAGAGTTCATGCCATTTTTTTTCTCAAGATTTGTCAAGATTTAGTTTGCAACACCTAAATCCAAAGCTTTAAAAGGTTAGAACTTCATTCTTTCATCTCTTATTGCTACTTTAGCTCTATATAATTCTCTAAAAGTATAGAAATATGGATCAAATGCATGCATGCTCTAGAAGTAGCTAGAAGGATTTTGATATATATGTGTAACAAATTTTGATTAGGCACATAGTTACTGAAAAATGAAATGTGTAATTTTAGAGTTTCAGAGCTTAGAATGGAATGAGGTTTTCACTGATAGAACAATAATAAAAAAACTCCACATTTATCATGTTGATTGTTTTCTCCAATTCACAAATTGGTGCATGTAAATTTTTCAAAATTCAAAATTAATGCTCTACAAGCTCTCAATATAACTTGTAATAATTTTATCATGTTGTGTAATGGTTTTTGATATACTTTTACTATAATGCAGATGGTCCGGGAATGGATGTACGGTACTGACCGACGCTCTGGCGAGTTCATTAATGGCGTGTATGAATTCATCCGTGTTGCTGATGCAAACAAGCGCAATGGTTTTGTATTCTGTCCATGTAATGGATGTAGGAATCAGAAGGATTACTCTGACTCAAAAACCCTTCACAGCCACCTGTTGAAGTCTGGCTTCATGCCCAGTTATAATTGTTGGACCAAGCATGGAGAGAGGGGTTATAATGGAAGACAATGAAGAAGAGGAGGAGGATGACAACTATCATGGTTTCCGAGTGCGGAGATACTTCCATGGGGATCTTGAAGGGAGGATGAAGAAGAGACACATGATGATCCCGCTGATGATCTTGGTCGGACCATTGCCGATGCACGAAGAGATTGTGAAACTGAAAAGGATAGGGAGAAGTTCAATCACATGCTAGAGGATCACAAAAAGTTGTTGTACCCAAATTGCAAAAATGGTCTGAAAAAGCTGGGCAGCACACTGGAATTGCTGCGATGGAAGGCTGAGTGTGCTATACCTGACTCCTCATTTGAAAAGTTGCTGAAAATGATGAAAAATATGCTTCCAAAAGATAATGTATTGCCCGCTAGTACATACGAAGCAAAGAAGGTTGTCTTCCCTCTAGGTTTAGAGGTTCAGAAGATACATGCATGCCCTAATGACTGCATCCTCTACCGCGGTGAGGAGTATGAGAATTTAGATGCATGCCCGGTATGCACTTCACTTCGGTATAAGATTAGACGAGATGACCCTGGTGACGTTGAGGGCGAGCCCCCCTGGAAGAGGGTTCCTGCGAAGGTGATGTGGTATGCTCCTATAATACCACGGTTGAAACGCTTATTCAGAAACAAAGAGCACGCCAAGTTGTTGCGATGGCATAAAGAGAAACGTAAGTCAGACGGGATGTTGAGACACCCCGCTGATGGGTCGCAATGGAGAAAAATCGATAGAAAGTACCCGGACTTTGCAGATGACGCAAGGAGTTTAAGGTTTGGTCTAAGTACAGATGGCATGAATCCCTTTGGGGAGCAGAGCTCCCGTCACAGCACCTGGCCCGTGACTCTATGCATCTATAACCTTCCTCCTTGGTTGTGCATGAAGCGGAAGTTCATTATGATGCCAGTGTTGATCCAAGGTCCGAAGCAACCCGGCAACGATATTGATGTGTACCTAAGGCCGTTAGTGGAAGAACTTTTATAGTTGTGGCACGAACCGGGGATACGCATGTGGGATGAGCACAAGCAGGAAGAATTTTACCTCCGAGCATTGCTTTTCGTAACAATTAATGATTGGCCTGCTCTTAGTAACCTTTCAGGACAGTCAAACAAGGGATACAGTGCATGCACACACTGTTTAGATGAGACTGCAAGTATATATTTGGAACATTGTAAGAAGAATGTATACAATGAGCATCGTCGATTTGTTTTGGCCAAGCATCCCTTAAGAAAGAAAGGAAAGCATTTCAACGGTCTGGCATGTCACCAGACGAAGCCTAAGGAGCGTACTGGTGTTGATATATTTGATATGGTCAAAGATTTGGATCAACTGGTAACCTTTGGAAAGGGTCCTGGAGGAAAATCTGTTAGAAGATCTGAAGGACACGCACCCATGTGGAAGAAGAAATCTATATTTTGGGAGCTACCATATTGGAAATTCTTAGAGGTCCGCTCTGCAATCGATGTGATGCATGTGACGAAGAATCTTTGCGTGAACCTTCTAGGCTTCTTGGGCGTGTATGGGAAGACAAAAGATATACCGGAAGCACGAAAGGACCATCAACGTATGAAAGACCCAGATGGCCTGCATCCAGAATGGTTTCAAGGTCATGCCAGCTACGCTCTTACCAAACAAGAGAAGGAAATATTTTTTGAATGCCTAAGCAGTATTAAGGTCCCGTCTGGCTTCTCGTCGAATATAAAGGGGATAATAAATATGGCAGAAAAAAGTTCCAAAACCTAAAGTCTCATGACTGCCACATGATTATGACGCAAATGCTTCCGATTGCATTGAGGGAGCTTCTACCAGATAATGTTCGAGTACCCATTGTGAAGCTATGTGCATTTCTCAATGCAATCTCTCAGAAGATAATCAATCCTGAAGATCTACCACGGTTACAGAATGATGTGGTTCAATGTCTTGTCGGTTTTGAGTTGGTGTTCCCACCATCCTTCTTCAATATTATGACTCACCTGCTGGTTCACCTAGTCGAAGAGATTTCCATTCTCGGTCCTGTATTTCTACACAATATGTTTCCCTTTGAGAGGTTCATGGGAATCTTAAAGAAATATGTTAAACGTGTACTAGGCGGAAGGAAGCATCTCCAAGGGCTATGGAACAGAGGAGGTCATTGAATTTTGTGTTGACTTCGTTCCTGACCTTAAGCCGATTGGTCTTCCTCAATCGCGGTATGAGGGGAGACTGAGTGGAAAGGGTACTCTAGGAAGGAAATCAATAATATGTAGGGACGGACATTCTTACACCGAAGCACATTACATCGTTCTACAGAATTCTATCTTGGCAGCCCCATATATCGAGGAACACAACAAAATCTTACGCTCGAACAACCCTGGAAAGCATGACTCTTGGATTATAGATGAACACATGAAGAGTTTCGGCGGTTGGTTGCAACATCTCATCAAAAACAACACTCTTGGAGATCAGCTATACTTGTTGTCTAGGTCACCATCTTGGAGATGCCTCAAACTGGCTAGAGGACTGGACTCACAAGGATGCCTATTTATAGTACAAGCAGCTCGGCATAATATCGACACTCACGACATAATATCGACACTCACCCCTATTATTAGTGTTGACTCATCTTTAGTCCCGGTTGGTGTCTCCAACCGGGACTAAATGTTCATCTTTAGTCCCGGTTGGTGACACCATCCGGGACAAGGTACAAGCCGCACGACATAATGTCGACACTCACCCCTATTATTAGTGTTGCCTGCGGTCTGCATAATCCCTTGATCGCGTTGGTTTCTCCAACCGGGACTAAAGATGAACCCTCTCTTTATATAGGCATTTCCCTCTATTTATTAGGTAACACTCAAGACATTTATTAATATTAAAAACAGCGCCTCGGTCTCCTCGAGGGTTAGAATGGCCCAGTAGGCGTTGTCCATTGTTCTAAGAGAGGAAGGTGTGGATGTGTGGATAGCCATGGCACGATCGCCTTAAATATAGAGGGAAAGGGCGGGAAAACTTGGCGTGAAGCTTTGGGAAATGGTGGAAAATATCTTTAGTCCCGGTTAGTGACTACATCCGGGACTAAAAGCTCTCGTAGAAAGGAAAGAGCGAGAAAACTTGGCGGGAAGAGGTGGGAAATGGCGGAAAATATCTTTAGTCCCGATTTGTGACTACATTCGGGACTAAAAGCTCTCGTAGAAAGGAAAGGGCAGGAAAACTTGGCGGGAAGAGGTGGGAAATGGCGGAAAATATCTTTAGTCCCGGTTTGTGACTACAATCGGGACTAAATGGATATTATATTAAGATTCATTATATTTTTCTGATAATAATAGACATATTTTTTGTTTTATTTGGATTATTACAATAAAAGATATGATTTTTCAAAGTTTTTATATTTGATTTGAATTAAAAAAGAAAATTTACAAATGAAATAACTTATAAATGATGCAAATAGATAAATGGATATTATATTAAAATTCTTTATATTTTTTTGATAATAATAGACATATTATTCGTTTTATTTGGATTATTACAATAAAAGATATGATTTTTCAAAGTTTTTATATTTGATTTGAATTAAAAAAGAACATTTACAAATTAAATAATTTATAAATGATGCAAACAGATAAATGGATATTATATTAAAATTCTTTATATTTTTTTGATAATAATAGACATATTATTTGTTTTATTTGGATTATTACAATAAAAGATATGATTTTTCAAAGTTTTTATATTTGATTTGAATTAAAAAAGAAAATTTACAAATGAAATAAATTATAAATGATGCAAACAGATAAATGGATATTATATTAAAATTCTTTATTTTTTTGATAATAATAGACATATTATTTGTTTTATTTGGATTATTACAATAAAAGATATGATTCTTCAAAGTTTTTATATTTGATTTGAATTAAAAAAGAAAATTTACAAATGAAATAATTTATAAATGATGCAAACAGATAAATGGATATTATATTAAAATTCTTTATATTTTTCTGATAGTAATAGACATATTATTTGTTTTATTTAGATTATTACAATAAAAGATATGATTTTTCAAAGTTTTTATATTAGTTTTGAATTAAAAAAAGAAAATTAAAAAAAACAAATAGTCGCGTGGGTAAAAAGGGTGGACGGGACAAAACGAAGCGGCCGAAGGGGGGTCTTTAGTCACGGTTAAGCCACGGCCCGGGACTAAAGACCCTTTAGTCCCGTCCCGTGGCTTAGCCCGGGACTAAAGGTGTGACCCTATATATTCATGCGGCGCCACCGCTTGAAAGACTTGGCATTCCTCGACGCAGCGAAGAAGATGAAGCACACAGACGCGCATCGAAGACGACGCAGGGAAGGTGACGTCTGCCGCCGTCGTGCCACTCCGCTCCGCCGCCGCCAGGCTCAGCCGACGATCCTCGCTGTCACATGACGCCGCCTCTCCGCGCGCGTGCCGCCGCCTCGCCGCGCGCGTGCCGCCTCGCCGCCCCTCGTCGGTGAGCTCGATCGAGAGGCCGCGCGGGTGGTTTTTTTATAGTTTTTTTTATAGTTTTTTGTTATAGTTTTTTGTATAGTTTGTTATAGTTTTTTTATAGTTAGGTTTATTATAATTAGGATTATAATTAAAACTATTAGGATTGTTATAATTAGGTTTATAATTAGGATTATTATAATTAGTATAGTTAGTATTATTACAATTAGGATTATAATTAGGATTATTATAATTAAGATTTAGTTATTAGGATTAGTATTAGGATTATTATAATTAGGATTATTATAATTAGGTTTATTAGGGTTTTTTGTTATAGTTTGTTTCTATAGTTTTTTTATATTAGGGTTTTTTGTTTTAGTATTAGGATTATTGTTTTAATTAAAATATTAGAATTAGGATTAGGATTATTGTTTTAGTTATTTTTTGTTTTATTTATTAGGATTATATTGTTTTATTTATTGTTTTATTAGGGTTATTTTTTTGTTTTAGTTATTATGATTATTGTTTTAGCACAAATAATATTAGGATTATTATAATTAGGATTATATTGTTTTAGTTATTAGGATTATTGTTTTTTCTAACCTGTTTAACTCTCTTTTTGTTATAGATAATTAAGTCATGGATCCATCCGAATATCCTGGTCGCATCGGTGAAGGTTTTCTTCAGGGCATGATAAGAGGTGAAGACATTACTACCGCTACCAAGATATTTTGCTCGAGGAAGATATTTCCTCATATCTGAATCCATCCGGTGATGGACTAGAGGAAAACCTAATGTACCAAGGGGAAGTCCAGATGGACGAAGGGCAAACAAATAACAACAATAATGATGGCCCCTCGACAGGATCCGGCGAGGTACATATATATATAAAGTCTCGTGTTACCTCTATTCATTAACTGATCTAGATATATATTAATCACTCTCTCTTCTTCTTTTAGCCCACCGGATCGAAGCAATCGATAGCTCGAACAAAACGAGGGCCGAACAAAAATTTGGATGGTAATCAGAGGTTCACCATCGAAGAAATAGATGATGATGGTGAACCGATTGCTCCAGAGAAGCACCGGAGGATGTTTATAAATCAATGTGGGGTGCTTGTTAGGGACAACCTGCCGATCACCATCGAAGAATGGAATAAGTCAAAGAAAGCCGGTGAAGAATCCAACAGCTATGTCACCGATGATGCCAAAGATGACCTTTGGCAGAAGCTCATAGCGCATTTCATACTACCTCCAGAGTATGAGGAATTTGAGGTAGATGGTATTACCCCAAGGCCGGGTGGGCTTGAAAATAGAGCGAAAGTCAAGGAGTGGGCACTAAGCAAGATGGTTGAACTGTACCGGAACCACAAAAAAAATTTATACGCGAAATATGTCGCGAAAAAGAAAACTCAAGACTTCAAAGGAGTAAATGAGAAGTTGAGAGAACAGTGGCTCGATTTTGTACAGTACAAGCAATCTGATAAAGCAAAGGCAAAGTCGGCAAAGAACGCGTTAAATGCTGCCAACAAGAAATACCATCATAAAATAGGGACAGGTGGCTATAAGAGTGTCGTCCCTAAGTGGGAAACTATGGAGAAGGAAATGATGGATCGAGGCGTCACTCCTGGTACAGATGGATGGCCCGAGAGGTCAAAGCACTGGTGAATGCACGCACGGGGATCCTTGGACCCGAAGCAGGAAGACATTATTTCATGATAAAATTCTAAAACCCTCCCAAGACCTTATTCAAGCAATGAACGATGCTCAATTGGGATTGTTCCGTCCCGAGAGAGAACGACCAGTGACACGCGCCCTAGGGAATCCTGAAAAGGGAGGATGAACACGAGGCAAAGGCGCCGGTGTCTTGTGGAAGAAAGGGTTTCTCAATATGATGCGATTCGGAAGCCGCCGATAAAGAAGGACCGGGAGGCAGACCGGATCTCCAGGGTAGAGCAGGACCTAGCTGATCTGAAGAACCTCATGCATGAAATTAGCCAAAGGCCACCGTCGTCAACTCACCCGCGGTCTGATGATCCTGCATTGGATCTTAGCCAACGGAGAAGCAGCGTGGCTCCCACAGAGGTCCGTGCTGATGATCAAGCACTGTTGGATGATGCAACGGCTCCTCACTACCCCGTGGATGATGTCAGAGAGATGGCACAATGTGAGCTACATCAGCCAATGAACAACCTGTCCTTCAAGGTGGCGATCGGCACTGCTTTACCTTGTCTACCTGGAGCACTCCACCATTCACTTCCGATTCCACCAGGCTATGCTCGTGTCACGGTGGATGACATAGTGAAGGATTTTGCGAACCTAGAGATTGAAATCGCTACGCCTAAAGGCCTTACGAAACCAGGAGATGTCAAGCGCAACATCATTCTATGGAATAAGAAGTACATCAAGTTTCCAGGCTCGACGCCAAGGCCACCGACTCCAAGGAATCCAAATCCACCCTACATCGAATATCGTCAACCTCCAAGTCCACCCCAACCCGATTATCGCCAACCTCCAAGTCCACCCCAACCCGATTATCGCCAACCTCCAAGTCCACCCTGCCCCGCTGACGATCGCCGCAGCAGGAGTACATCAACTCGATCTCCGCCTCCGCCTCCGTGCAATACTACTACCTCGTCGAAGAAACGGAAGTTCGACGGTCCCCCGCGCCCCACATCGAAGAAAGGTCAAACGCCGAAGATAGTCGATATCCCGCCGGCTCTTCCAAAGAGACCTTATGATAAGACCGATGAGGAAACTAACGCGGATGTGGCTGCGCAAGTTAAGGCGCATTTTGCACCAAAAAAGCCTGAGCCAAAGCCGGTATATAACGAAAAAACTAAAAAGTGGGCTAAGTCCTTTCTTGAGCAACCATCCCAGATATCGATGAATCTGGAATCAGACTATGACCGGGAGATTATTAAGCAAGCACAGAAGAAAAAAATCACAAGTGCAAAAAGCGGGAAGCAAGTTGCCCAGCTCGGAGCACAGAAGAATCAATCGATCGTCCCGCTCAAAGTCATTTCAGACCTCGACAAGGCCTTCAGAGCTGAAATGGATATGGACATGCAAATAATGGACCCTAAAGCCCGTAATAGTGCTGCACTTATGGGAATCACTGTATCGCAGGCCAAAGCACTTGCTAACGAAGCAAATATGTCTCTTGGTCAATATTTAGGCTATGAAGATACGCCAGTGGGTCAGATAGTACGACAGTATGTCCAAGGGGCGCCTCTAGTCAGTAATGAGGAGCTCACGCGTCTATCCACACATATGCGAAATCTGCACGAACAGTACATGTCGCAAGCACAAAAAAAGCATCAGAAAGATTGGTTTTCGGTGGACGTTAGAATGGAGCATCACTTCAAACCATACTCGATACAGGTTCAAATGACCGAACTGTTTCAGTTATACAACCAGCGCGCCCTCGACAAATCTATCATTGGTTGCTATTGTCTGTAAGTTATTTATTTCTATAATTAAGTTTGTAGCTTTAGCTCGTTCATTGCATTTAATATATTATCCTAACTATATATATCCTTTTGTATGATGATATTATATTCTGCAGAATGAAGATGCTTAAATACAAAAGAGCTAGAAGATACGACGTTGGGTTCATTGACCCATATATCATTAATGAATATACGTTAAATAATCACCCCAAAGACGTGGAGGAAGACTTGTCCAGGTTCTTAACCGAGAATAATTTTGTTAAGGAAATACTATTTCCTTACAACTTCAAGTGAGTGTTTATATCTTGTACACATTTTATTTTTGCTTACTCGATGAGCTATATATGCATGTATGCTTATGTAAACGTCCGCAGATTCCACTGGATCTTGCTAAACATTCAAGTTGACAACTCCCTAGTTAAAGTCCATGACTCATTAAGTTGGGACCAAGAGAAGTGGAGCGACATGAAAGCAATGCTCCATAAGTAATTTCAATCATTATCGCATTATATCGTCCTCTTTCATTCATTTCCTGATATCAAGTAACTAATAACTCCTTTGTTCATTTTCTTTGCCGAGCAGGTGTTGGACACGGTTCAGACAGAAAATACCAGGTCCATTCAAAGAGGAGCTAACTTATAAAATGGCGAAGAGTTTACAGTAGCCACCGGAAACTCATTTATGTGGATACTACGTCTGCGAGTACATCCGAGAGTTGACCAGTGAGCGGAAAGTTGACTCACATTATATTTATGATTTACGGGAGAAACTAGAGCCAGACCAGCGCATAAGAGCAATTAAAGAGGAGCTGGCGGGATTTATGATGAAGGAAGTCCTTGATGTACATGGAGAGCATTATGCGGATGACGTGGAACTCGATTTGCCTTAGTCATCTCCATGTAGCTCATATGATATATATATTCATCGATGACCATGTAATTTCAAAACATTTCTTCCTTTTGATATGATTGATTATATGTATGCTTGCAAGGGATCGATTAATTATATAAATACATCGACGTGTGGTGTGTATGTAGTAGCGTATAATATGTATACTGAAATATATGTTTGTTATAGTGAAACACAGAACGAAAAAGGAACAAAATGGCAAAAAAAAGGAAATACACAATCTCTGCCGCGGCAGAGAAATGTGGCGTTTCTCTGCCGCGGCAGGAAACCTTTTAGTCCCGGGTGGTGTTATAGCCCGGGACTAGAGGGTTTCCGCCCCCCGCGGCGCTGAAACAGCCACGTGGCTGTTATCAGTCGCGGGCCGTTGCGAGCCGGGACTAGAGGGGGGGGCCTCTAGTCCCGTTTTTGCAGTCCCGGGCCCAAAATCGGGACTAGAGCCTGTTGCGTCCGGGACTGGAGGCCCTTTTTCTACCAGTGCTATAGAACAACCAATCCAGATGATGGTATATTTCACTCTTACGTGACTGCCCATGCCCTACTCCCCCGCTTCTTCTTACTAGGAACCTCTCCGCTGACTCGCCCTCGCTGCTCTTCTCTGTCATACTGTCACATCTTGTTCCTTCTCCGACTGTCTATTGTTCATATGTCACGACGCCGGCACTCTGATTAGGCATTACATCACCATGTAAGTAATGTTACCCTTTTTGGGTATTTGCTTCACTAGCCTTCTGTCTCAGTACTCTTCCTTATCCCCCACACGTTCATTGCTTCGTGCGAGACCGTTTGATAGTAAGTTTTCCTTCTTCCAAATTCCTTCTATTTACCAGACACGGTAAAAAAACACGACGGTCATCCGTTTAGTCGGCGCAGCGCCGGTTTGGTGAAGTAGATAGATTGCAAAAACAAAGCTTCCTTGCGCGTTCTATATAAGGATTGATTTATTGATTGTTGCCCACTTGTCAAAAATAAGGTTCGAGTACACCAAACCAAACTCCAAAGTAGTACTGTACGCGTGCCTTGTATAATTGATTTCCATTACTGCGAGCAACTATCCCATGTTCGCATAAGATTTCCATTACTGCGAGAAACTATCCCATGTTCGCATAAGATTTTCGTTTGAGAAAATAAAGTGAAATAGAAGAAAAATTCTCTTCCCACAATGTTTTTACCACCCAATATCAAGAGAGGGAGAGAGGGAGAGAGAGAGAGAGAGGGGGGGGGGGGGGGGGGGAGAAATGCATGTACTTCCATTTATTCCGCAAGAGGGAATTTTATGAAATTGAGTTATAAAAAAAATGTTCTACTGGGTAAAAGATACTGATAGCTAATTTTAACATTATAATACCTTTAGGCAAGTATACCACATGAGTCCGGAGAAGAACAATCGCACTTGGTTGGTCGCTCTTCTTTAGCCCAACCTACTTTATTGTACAACAAAACTTATGAGCTCCGCAACTGCGCAGTATTGGCCAGCTAACCACACTTGCTTTGCCTCTATGAGGAAGGAAACTACATTGCCACGCACTCACATAGATAAAATAATTGAAGTTTCGTCTTAGATCTTTGTGGTACTTCGATGTGCCGTTGTTCTCGATATCTCCTATTCCCGCGATTTCTTCTATTTATTTTGGTTCTCTCCTCGTGCACTCAAATGTGTATGTGATTTTCAGTTATATGACAAACTAAGCTATTGTTTCGACATGTAAAAGTGAAGTGGAGTATTCTGGTGAAACGTAGAGTGTTATATACCGATAGCAGGCATCTATTCTATTATATACTAAAAGCAATATAAAGACTGTTTTTCGAGGCGTTACGTTGATCCACATCATCAAAATTATTTAGACGGTTAGATATATAATTGATGGCTATGATTTAATCAGAGTTATAGATTACGTAATATATTAGACGTGACAGCCCGGTTGCCGGCTGTGTAATCGGTGAAGTCCCGTGTCAAGTTGAAGCCGTCGCAGGAGACGTTGTAAAGAAAAAGGCCACGACGAGTCATAGGTATTCGTTCCACGGCCGCGTAGTTGCTTTTTCTCTTCCGCGTAATTAGTGGAGTCCGTGTGCAAAAGCCGTGACCGAAGACAATGTACGAAAAGGAAGCTCACGGCAGAGTCATATGGCAGTATCCATCCAGGTTGTATGGCAAAGACGACTTCTGCTATCAAAAAAATTGATCGACTCCATCTCAAACTAACTAGCTAGCTAGGTTGGTAACTCAGATCATCTGTACATGATCGATCGGCTTGCTTAGTACGCAGATTCTCTAGCTAGCTTGGTATATCACCTACGAGCAGAACTAAATCCACCACCTCAAGATCGGTCAGCTAACTTAGTACAGTAACTATTGTGATGTATAAGAAGGTAACTCAAAATCAAGTCGGTCAACGAGAAAAAAACTTCAAAACTGGTTGGTACGTGTCTCAGGATAGTATATTTTCGTAGACTATTTTAGCCTACCAAAGCTACTATACTTAAGAAAAGAGACGGTATGTGTGATGCTCGCTCCAAAACCGATCGAAGATGAAAAAGGAAACTACATGAAAGATCGATATGATTGATATTCCCTAAGACATAGTGTCCTATTGACAACCTGACACAAAAAAATGAGGCTCTAAGATTTTTTTCGAGTAAAAAAAAATGCGTACATACATCCTACATATCACTAAATACATATAAAATTAAAAAATTAAATTAGATGAGTTTAACTAACATCACATGTTTTCAAAATGCGAGTGACTTCAAAGAGTATGACCTAAGTTATCGGAGGGAGGGTGATTCTAAAGACACAATTAATCCTCCCAAAAAGACAAGGTATTTGTATAAATCATAGTCAAGTGGAAGTAAATTTGGTCTCAGTATAACCTTTTGAAATTATTTATATATAATGAGTTTTTATGATTTTCCTATGATTTAAGTGATTAAATAAACTATTACGTAAATTGAAAACCATGAGGAAGTTTATGTGGTTCCTTATCCATAAATTTATTAGGATACTCTCCTAGGAATTTGCAATCATGTAGAAAAAATGTAGTTGATTAAGATGCCAAAACTATGCCGTCCATGATAATATAGTCATGTTATATGGCAAGACAAATACAAGTGAGAGATAGCGCATAATGAATTGACTAAATAGTAGGTTAAAAATAGTAAAACAAAATATTGCATAGTTGCAAAATAAAAGATAAGCTATTTTTATTGGTAGGCAAAACATTTATCGGAACCTTGCAAATAAAGTCAGATCGATTAATCTGAGATATAATATATCTCCTTCTTTCCGTAGTAACAAACTAATGGTCCGGTTGTATACTTTAAACTGACCATTTGTAAGACATCATACATTTTAAATCAACATGAGAGTATCGTGTATTTTTATGGCAAATGAAGGGACACGGGGTAAGATCAGACAAAGGTAGAATTAAAACTCTTGATGTTTAATGATTAAAATACTCTTTTGACATAAAAGCTTTAGCCTTATTAACAAAGTATATTTTATGTTCCCTAAAAATGCCTAAATACGATTAAAGATCTCTTCTACGCATGTGATAACTATTTGGTTTATATATGAAAATGCTGGTTGTATAATGCATTACTTCAATCAATGTCCATCAATTTAAGAAGATATTTTCTCATAAATTTTGAGAAATTAAAGATGACGCTCTTCTATAAAAAAAATAACGGTGGTGCCCTCGCATTTGCGAGGGCCACAATGCTAGTTATTTAGAATGGTGAAGTTTGGTGGAACAATTTATAATGGAATAGATACGCATGAGTTTCAATTGGTGTGACATAAAAGTTTGACCAAGAATGAAACTATAAAATTTTCATTTTTGGGGAGTCAATCAAACAAAATCAGGACATCTCTATCATATTCCAACTTTGACCGTTGAAATAATTAGAAAGAAATCTAGTGAACTTAATCCGAATTAAATATTATGTGGCATAAATAAAAGCCATTGGAGGAGAGCAAGGAAGCGCTAAGGAAAAGGGCAATCGTATGGACTGGACTGGATCGTGGAGTCAACAGGGCCAAAAAGTTCTGGCATGGATTGGAAACGAGCAGTAAGAAAAATGAAAAAAAGATAGCAGTCCATAGAAAAATCCAAGAAACTCCAACGACAAGACCAAATGTGCGCGAATAATGCTACACTTACGGAAGGTTTTTTTAAGGATGAGGCTTACGGGATGAGTTGGCTAGAAGTGGTGTCCCGTGATTCGTTGAAAAATAACTGGACATAAATCACGTCCAACCACAGCAGGCAAAGTAGAGTTCGTAAGTATAGGATTACCGTAGTGCAACATGTAAGTCGCCAACGTGGCGCGCAGCGTTTAAACCATTCTAGAAAAGTAGAAAAGTACTTGGAATAGTAAATCATCGTCATAGAATAGTAGTACTCCGTCTGATCTATAATAAGTTTTGGTAATTTAGTATAAAGTTTGTGTTAAATCTCTCTCGTAGGCTTTCGCCCCGCTATATTAATATAGCCATCACACGATACAAGGTTGAGACCACTGCTGGGGCAAACAGCACAACACAAGCAAGCCCAAACGAAAAGAAAGAAAAACAAAAGAGAAAGCAATGCCAAAAGCGGCAGCTCGATTAAACGAAGATGGCTCGCAACCGCTGCGTCCTCCGCCCTCCGAAGAAGACCCACCACACACCTAGAACTACGGTCGTCGCGTACTAAGCAACAACTTCAAGAAGGAAAACGACGATGACGCTGCTGCCCGGACTGACCTAGGGTTTCCCCTGTACGCGGAGGTAAGTGGGAAAGAGGTATACCCGACGCCCTTCAAGAAGGACTGGCGGCACCCGCAGGCGTCACCCCGTCGGCGTCGGAAGACCGACAAGGATTTCTCCCAACCCCCAAAAAACCACTACCCCAAACACGCCGTAGACTTCCCCCCTATCGATGCCGCCCACCGACACGCGCCACCACGGTCTTGATGCCATCTATGTCGTCTCACTGTGAACCGAAACGAGTCCTAGAGGACAAAAAAGGAATCAACCGGGCCGGGGATTGACAGTGTTGCAGCTGCTTTGGAGGGAACTGCCTCCACCGCAAGTGCGGTAGCCGACCGGACACGCGGCAGGAGCACACCAGGATATCTACTACCTGGCTTCGTGGCGACATACTAGTAGATTGAAGAATGTCTAGTTGTGGCTTACATCTTCTTGTCAGACTTTTGGTTTTATTCAGATGGTTGATTTTTGTATCAACCCTATCTGATCCGTGATTTGACATAACTTTAAACTTATGACTTCGTAATAAAGGGTTGTGTGCATCCTTGGATGCAGAGGCCGGGGTCAACCCCATTTCGAAAAAAAAGGAGCACACCAGGAGACCATTGGCACCGGGTGACGGCAGCAGCATAGCCACCTGGAGGACGTCCTCCACCGCCAAAGGCGGGTGCCGGCCGGACGCGACAGTAGGGACAAACCAGGCCGGACAGGCCCGACCGGACCTAGGACAAGTCCGTGAAGTCCTTGCCGCCACGATGCAGCATGTAGACCATCACCGCTACCCTCGACTTTGGTGCCATCGATCTAGTCGGGCCCAAGACAAGCTCGTAAAGCTTCCGCCGCCATGTTGCAGCACCACAACTCCAACACCACAACCCATACCAGGTCGTCTCCATGCCGCCCTCCAGGAAGAACACCCAGCAGATGAACCGCCTGGCCCGTCCAGATCTAGATCGGGCCCAAAGGGCCTAGATCTGGGCCGGTCAAAACCTGCAGCAGCCCTCGCCACTGATCTCCGCCGCCAAGAAGCGCCGCCCATGAGCGAGGCTGCACTGCGCGCCGCCCTCCACCACCTACAACCGGAACCGCCTTCCGCCTAGGAGCACCGCGCGACGAGAAGCTCGCCAGCCCGACCGAACCACCTCGCGCCGGGGAGAGGAAGCCCTGCCGCCGCCGGCCCCGCGCGGTCGAAGCCTGGCGGCGCACGCCGGCGGCGGCGGCGGGAGAGCCGGAGTAGAGGGCTGGGAAGGGGACGGGACTGGGGACGATTCGGTCGCCCGCGGGAGGGGCGACACGAAGCGGGCGTTTTTTTTCCAAGTTTGTGTTAAATCTTTGACGCTTATTTTGGATCGAAAGAAGTACTACTATAGTAGAGAGGATGACTCAATGAAGGACAAACACTACAGGACGCGCGCGCTACGCCGAGGCAAAAAGCCGTCGGCGTAGGCTAAAATGCCCTCGGCGTATGGTACGCTGACGGCTACCATCGGCGTAGCCTCCTCGACAAAAGGCTCACTCGGCGGAGCACATAGAGGCCGTCGGCGTATCAAAATGCCGTCGGCGTAATGCCCTCGGCGTAGCGGCCGTCGGCATAGCTTGTCGACAGGTTGCAAAAATATTTTTTTTAAAAAATATATATTTTTATTTTTTTCTCAATTTTTGAATCTTTCAATTATTTGACTCGTTAATCTCTCACTTTGAACATTTTTAACACTAACTACACTTAATATTTAATTAAATTGCAGTCTTGGTCAAACTTCCCGGCCGGTCACCCATCCTAATACTACTCCAGCTTCAGCACGCTTAACTTTCTCGTTCCTTCAGAATCTATTTCCGCAAAGTAATTCATACATTGTTGTCAATACTATGATATCAATCATATTAACCCTTATATCAACATGTCACATGTTTGTATTTTTTGAAATTACAAACAATTATTTAAGTAAACATTAATGAATAAGTAAAAATATTATTGAATTCAAATAAAAATATAATAATTTTACTTTTTCGTATTTTTCTATTTAATATGGAATAATTTATATCTATAAATCAGAATTTAATAAATAATATGTCTAAATTGATCAGAAAAATGAGAGGAATCCAAATATGATATCCATATCAACTAATTACAAACCCTTCGTTTTTGAATTATCTATTTGGTGGTTGCTTTAGAAAATTCCCTTTTTGCGCTCAGATAATGAAAAATGGCTTTTTGGTGCGATGAAAAGGAAAACTTGTATTGAATCTTTGATGAAATAGCATATTGTGAACCTAAAAATGATTTTTGTAAAAAAACATGAGCATCGGATCATGTACATGTAGTTCATATCTGACCCACTTCCTACCGATTCGACAGGAATTTGTCTTTTTCACCAGAGGTGGACGGAAATGTTTCGGATCCCCCTGTTAGAACTTTGTCCATATAAGGTGGTATAGTATTTTTGTAAAATGTGGTGGTAGCATTTTGAATTAGCCATTTGGTGGTTGCTTCACAAAATCGTCCGTTTTTTGTGCTCGGGAAATGAGAAATGGCTTTTTGGTACGACGAAAAGGAAAACTTACTCCTGCAACATTGTTCGTCATCCCATGATGCATGTGTATGCACAATATGGGCATATTATCACAAACAATGCCTTGATTCTAGCCATAACATTGGTCATTTGACCCGAAAGCCAAGAAACCTCGAATGAGAGGTCATTTTGTGAAGGTTTTTTTGAGACATAATCAATATATCAAGATTAATATTTTTAATTATAACTATGTCACATAATATGACACCACGCGAAAGTTTCGCATTGTTTCGATCGTTTTTGAATTTTTTATTCCCGTTTTAAACTATCGTCAAACTTTGTCAAACGACGGATGGAGATTCTTAGCTCGGGGCCGGGCCTCGCTAAACCTTCATTGTATCTTTGATAAAATAGCATATTGTGAACCTAAAGATGATTTTTATAAAAAAACATGAGCATCGGATCATGTACATGTAGTTCATATCTGACCCACTTCCTGCCGATTCGGCAGGAATTTGTCTTTTTTACCAAAGGTGGACGAAAAGGTTTCGGATACTCCGGTTGGGACATTGTCCATATAAGGTGGTATAGTATTTTTTTAAAATGTGGTCGTAGCATTTTGAATTAGCCATTTGGTGGTTGCTTCACAAAATCGTCCGTTTTTTGTGCTCGAAAAATGGGAAATGGCTTTTTGGTGTGACGAAAAGGAAAATTTCCTCCTGCAACATTGTTCGCCATCCCATGATGCATGTGTATGCAAAATATGAGCATATTATCACAAACTATGCCTTTTTTCTAGCCATAACATTGGTCATTTGACCCGAAAGCCAAGAAATCTCGAATGAGATAGGTCATTTTGTGAAGGTTTTTTTGAGACATAATCAATATATCAAGTTTAATATTTTTACATATAACTATGTCACATAATATAACACCACGCAAAGGTTTCGCATTGTTTCGATCGTTTTTGAATTTTTTATGCCCGTTTTAAACTATATATAATGTTTTATGTTTTACTTAATTTTTATTTACAAATGTGTAATATTTGAGTGTAGATAGATAGATCTTATTTTTCTGCAAATTTTGATATATTATTTGTATTGTTCCGAATTAGAATGATTTAGTTATGATTTTTCAAAGTTTAATGAGATAAAATAAAAAAATAGCTACGCCGAGGGCAGCCGTCGGCGTAGTACGCCGACGGCAGCCGTCGACGTAGCATAGGATATGCCGAGGGCAATTCTACGCCGACGGCTGCTTGGCGGTGCTGGCCTAGACGATGGCTACGCCGACGGCCCTAGCGACCGGCCGTCGGCGTAGCTTCCCATTCCTGTAGTGAAAGGAGATTCCAGTTATCTGGTTGCTTGGAAGTCATCGGCGCTGCTTTCCCTCTAGGATCCACCTCACCTCTGGTTGGTTCACTTGCGCACCCTCGAGCGAGACCAAGAGCAACAACTACTAATTAACACCAATATCTTATATTTTGTTAAAAAAAGTACTCTCTTAGCTCAAAAAAGGTTGCCGAAATTTTATCTAGATTCACATATATCTTTGGTCTAGATACATGTGAATCTAAACTAATCTGTGACATGTTTTTCCGATGGAGGTAGTACAATGTTGCTCCAAATTACAATGGTCAAAATAAACTTGAGTTGCTGTCATTGTAAAATTTTGTTTGAGTTCTGGGTTTGTAACTCAATCTTCATACTAACACTTAGTATCCTAGCAAACTAGCTGTGGGATCATATGTGTGATTAGTCCATTGGTTTTAGCCATTAGGGAGCTGCAGATAGGAGAAGCATGATGGTGGAGAGCCACCAAATCCAGCACACTACGGTGTAGAGGAGCTAATTCTAAACAGCAGATAATACCCTGCTATCTGGTCAGGCGTACGTGGTATATAGGTAGTTGAGGGAATAGCTCACTGCTGATGAATTTGATGTCAACGTCATATGAATCAACAAATTAACAATTCAGAACCAGTCAACGGCTAGGGCAAATAATAATTAATGTTAGGTGGCATATTATCTCCTGGGAAGAAAAAATAAGTCTCTAATTGAGGAACAATATTTGTTGCTATTGATCTATTCCTTTTTGGTCTTCGAACTTCTTCGCAATCGCGAAAAGCATTTTGTGTGTACCATGGAAATCAAACAAGCACTCCAAGTTACAATACAGTTCACTCTGGTGGGATCACCCAAAACCCAACCCCACCTCTTGTCTTCTACTACTGCCGGTTAACATTTTCAAGGGGTCGTTGCTTTGCTACTCATCTTCTCGTAGTTGGATGTGCTATTGTTCTTCATATTTTGGTCCTTCTCTTCGTATCAGGGGTGTGTACGATTTTCATGTATATACTAAACTAAACTACCGCTTTGACATTTAAAAGTAAAGTGGGACAAGAGGTTACTATCTATACGACAAGGTGAAGCTAGAGTGGTATATATAAAGAGCAAGCATTGTACAGACCAGAGAAGTTTGGTGGAACACCAACTCTTCATCATAAAATGAATATCCCGAGTTCCAATTAGTGTATTGGCGTTGGCGATTAATGTAGGAAAATGAGTAGAGTTTTAGGTACTCCTCTATTGTCGATTTGACATTTTATCTCTCAACTCCAGGAACATAAAAATTTGACCAAGGACGAACTATACAATTTTCAGTTGGAGAGTATCAAACAAAATAAGGACAACCTTCATATATATAACAACTTCGACGGTTGAAATAATTAGAAAAAAAATATTTCAACCATCGAAGTTTGTCCCTGACATAAGTTTGTCTCTGACATCATATATATAACAAAAATTATTTGCAGAGATCGGATGTAAACGTTACTATAATAAGTAATAAAGCGTCTATTTCTGAAGAAAAAAAATGTTTGTCGCTGACATAAGTACTACTAAGATTAGATGATCTAGCTGGAGTGAATCATCATCTTCGTAGAATAGTAGGAGATGAGTCATCGAAGGAAGGGAGATTCCTGTTGCCTTGTTGCTCGTGGCACACCGGGCCTGCTTTCCCTCTAGGATCCACGTACCTCTCGCCGGCCACCGCATGCATTGTTTCTTCGACTGCATTTCAACTACCTGCTCGTCTGCTTTCGAATTAACAGTGTAAAGTAGGACCAAATTATACTCTAACCTTCAATCGAATTTGATTGTCACAGATTATAGGTAATGCTAGCAAAATTTTCCCCAAGCCTCTGACAATTCAATCGGAGAAAAGGGATCGGTATGTTAGTAATTTAATAAATAACAGTCTTTAGTAGCGATGCAAAGTACGTATAAAGTAATTATCATCAGAGGCGGATCCACCATCCCTTCAGCACGGACAGCTGACCAGGCTTGTCAACCCGTGACACCTTATATTTTTTGACTGTTTGTATTGAATTTGTTCAAAAAAAAAAGTGTCTTAGATATGTTTGTGCAGGCTTAATCTTCTGGTCCGCCACTGATTATCATACCTTCATCTTAATTCAATTTGTCCAAGAAAGAACTTAACTCAACCACCGTGATCCCTGGATTTAAGGAGGTAGAGAAGGGATGCATGTGGTCTGACGATGGAGAGGCGGCTACCAAATCCAGGCATCCAGCACACAACGGCCTACAGCTAGCTAGTCAAGTGTCATGTGTTGAGTTGACACGATAGGATAGCTATCCACTATTTTACGATTCATGTCCTCGCTGTATGGTCCGGACGAATGGTCTCTATCAACACCAGTCACCACACACGTACACAGCTGTGCTAGATCATGTGATCTACTCGCTCCGTTTTAAAATAAATGTCTCAAATTTATCAAAATTTGGATGAATCTAGACACTATTTAGTATATAGATTCATTCAAATTTTGACAAACTTGAGACATCTGTTTTGAGACGGAGGGAGTACAAGGTTCGGAAGCCTGTTTAATATGATTATTTATGGATTTGGCAAACTAGCTACTACCTCCCTCTTCAAAACTGAAGTCTTATCTTTTTTGAAGTTAAGTCACGGACAGTTTGACCAAACTTTTTGAAAAACGTATTAAAAACTATAATATTATATAGATACTATGTAAAAATACGTTTTCATGATTTATCAAAATGTATGGATTTCGTATTATAAATATTAATATTTTTTCTAAATATTTAGTCAAACTTCACATAGTTTAACTTTTGAAAAAAAAAGTCAGTAAACTTTGGGATGGGATTGGAGGTAATAGTAAACTATAGATGGAACATATATGGGCGCTGTTATGGTGGGGAGAAGGGCACTCATGCATGTAGGTGATCTGCTCTAGTCTCCAAACTTAATTATTTACAGGATATAAGTGACCAATTGGATGTCAACAATCGTATGAACTACTCCCTCCGTCTCGGTTTAAAGAACACAATTTGTAAACCATGCAATCCCAAAATACTAGACACAAAAGCATTTAATCTCTATAATTACTCCTGTGTGAAAGTAATAAAATGCTTGCATACACATGTGTGAACAAATGTGAACACTTTACTAACTCTTTTTCTCCTTATGCATGTTGTACTCCATATTATTAAATGGACCAATTAGATGACGCCTAGGGCCCAGAGAATTGCAAACTGTGTCCTTTAAACCGGGACGGAGGGAGTATAATTAACAATTCAGCACTGGTCAATGGCCCTGGCATATTACGGCTACGCGATTACTTATGGAGGGAAAGAAGAAAATCACCCACCCACGTACCGAATAATACTCTTTTCTCATCCTACTCTATATTGGGCTCCTCGTTGAACATCTTTACAGTCACGGATCATCATCAAAGCATGTCCATCTCTTGTATATTGTGAATATCGAACAATCACCTGAAATGATGGTATCTTCTTGCTAGGAACCTCCCCGTGACTTGCCCTCTGCCCTTCTCTCTCATATACTGTCGCATCTTCTTCCTCCTCCGACTGTCCAGTGTTCAAGTAGGTGTCGTCGAGTCAAGACGCCGGCACTCTGATTAGCCATTACATCACCATGTAATAAGGCATGTTAACCGTACATTTCCACCGGTCACCGTTTCGCTAGCATTCCCTTTCACTCTTCATTCTCCCCCGCGCGTTCTGTAATTGCCTCAGTGGCGCCCGACCTTTTGAAAATAAGTTTCCCTTGTTCCAAATTCCTTCAATTTTATCAGGTACGGTGAAAACATGACGGTCATTTGCACCGTTTATTAGTTGGCGCAACGCCGGCCCGGCCGGTGAAGTTGGTTGTGAAAAGAAAGCTTCTGTGCGCGTGCTATGTAAGGACTGATCGAATTGATTGGTTTTTGCCCACTTGTCAAAAAAAAAAATGTTTCGGTACACCAGATCAAAAGTAGCACGTACCATACCCATGCCTTGAATGGTTGATGATTTCCAATAATACGAGCAACTAGGACCAAAAAAAGACTTTGATAAATGATGTAGCACCTTCCATCCCATGTTCGGGGTAAGATTCACGTTTGATCGCCGGTGCGGCAGCTGTTGAGCAAAAGGAGATATGTTTGTAGCAGTACCACGCCGAAAGAATGCTGCATATGCATGATTGAGGTCATGGTCTCATGGCTGTCGACATGCCCTAAGGCCATGCTAAAGAACGCAGCGATTCCGCAAGGATGTGGGTGTCCCCGTCTTATCTAACGATTGAGGCTGTTCCAAGATTCGTGTCTACAATTTGACACCAACAACCTTGACTTGTACATTTCTTGCCCCTATAGACTTTGTGCCCACCTCGCCCCGCTGCCTCTATCCCTGACCTCACCTCACCCGCCGGCCTTCATTTCTATTTCCTTGACGCCCAGCAACGACTGGGCTCTCTTCTCTTGGCCCTGCATCAGCCACCGCCGCCACTGATGGGAGCGAGGCTATCAGCGAATCCAAGAGTAAGCAGCGGCCGGCGGGAAGGGAGGCAGCCCCTCGTTTGTTCCCAATCTGAATTTCTTTTTGGAGATTTCCTTCATGTTCATGGAGTTTGTTCCTATTTTTCCCCGATCTGGATCTAGTTGCTCCCGTTCTTCTTCATGCCCCTACCAGATCCGGTCGACCTGCTCTCTCTCAACATATCTGATTTCCATTGGTCCATGGATCCAGCCACCGCTGCTCCTGTTCTTTCTTCAATCTGAACACTGATTTTTATCTTTGTGTTTTTGAGCAAATTAGCTTGTCGAGATCTGGAAATGGTGTACGCAAGTTATGTCCATACTGGAGCAGAGATCTGAACTAATTTCGAATGCAGGCAAAATCTGAACAATGTAAGGAATCATTACCAACGTAATTTGTATCTAAGAAATTAATAAGAAAAAAAATCCAATGGCAGATTTTACCCCTGTACAAAATGGATCTTCGGAGAGCAGGTCCAGTTAACCGACCGGAAACAAATGGTCTTAGGTTCAGTTTACGTAATGTTGTGGAAAGTGGCCAGCGAAATAATTATGTTATACTACTACTAGTACAGTTGATTTATTATTGATTCAGTACCGGTGTTGCAAGGTCTTGGTGCATCTCAGAGTAAATAGTCGGTAGATGAGAGGTGAATTTGTACTCAACAAAAAATATCTTGAAGGGCTTATTTGCAATGTACACAACTAACTATAGAGATCCTAAAACATGAATGGACGCCCACTGATAAGACGGGAATGCCCACGTATACGTAGTTTAGGATTTCCGCATGCTAAAGCTAATAGCTAGCTGGAGACTGAGCAGTTGGCCCATCCTTTTTTTCCCTCTTGCGATATGTAATCCGTCGCTCCATCCCCCTAGACTGGTAGGATGACGAGGCAGGCACCCAATCCGATTTGACTCATGCTGGACGAGGGTCCCACAGTTTATTCTTAGCCTCTTCTATCCATGCTAGCTCGGATAAGGGCATCTTCATCGAGCCAACGCATCCCTGTTAGATAGATCTCAACGTGACTGGGCCCAACGGCCCAGCACGCCTCTATCTGCGCCCTGATCGGGGACGCCCAACCCTATCTAGTTGGTGGGCCCCTGTCGCCAGCGCTATATAAAGAGGTGGGGAGCCGGCAGCACGCCTCACGAGGTTAGCCGTACCCTAGCCGCCCCACCTACAAACCCTATCCGATCTAGGCTAAGCGCTGCACCGACGGGAAGCTCCACCGCCGCCACACTCACCCCTTTTTCACCCATGGCCAATGACGGAGGCTCCAGCTCCGGCACCAGCTCGGGCATTCCCTGCAGGTTCTGCCGAGCTGTGAGCAGGGTGATCCTCATCTCTCTCTCTCTCTCTCTCTCTCTCTCTCTCTCTCTCTCTCTCTCTCTCTCTCTCTCTCTCTCTGTTTTCGATCTACAAAGGTAAAGTATAGTGCTACTGGTAGATCTAGACTAGATCCTTTGTAAAGGTGCATTTAATATTGGTATCAGAGCAAGTTTTAGTTGCTAGATTTTTCAGTGCAATAGTAGAAAGCAAAAGTCCAAAAGAACTAGATCTAAAGTGCGCCTGCCCTATGGCCACGCCGTTCCTCTCGATCTAGATGGGCATCCATAGTGGAGACATCTAGAAGAAGAACATACCCTTCGGGGCAAAGCAAAACCCTAGATCTAAAACCCCAAAAAGATCCCGAACTCATGATTTAACCCCATAGACCCCCAAAGAAAAGTCAATCAAAAAAAAGGGGGGGTTCACTCGGGCCATCGCCGGGAAAGTTTCTGCCCCCACACCTCGGCCACTTGACGACGGTGCACCCACCCTCGGGTGGATGCACACATCGGCAAGGAGCAAGGGAGGGCGCCGTTTCCCCTACGGACAAAGTAACAAAAAACAAAAGGAGGGCGGGGGCATGGCGTCGGAGCAAGGCAGAGGGAGGGGCACGCCACCGCGGCCACCTCGCCTCGCCTCGCCTCGGACCCGCGCGGGGCTCGCGTCGCCGCAGCAAGCAGAGGAGGGAGGGGCTCGCCGAGAGGCGGCGGGCGCACGGGAGGCCACCTGCGACAGGGGCGTGGCCAAGGGAGGGGCGCGGCCGCCTCGCCGAGGGAGGGGCGGGGCCGCCTTGCCACGCTGCCCACAGCGCCGCCACGGGGGAACGCGGGCTGGTCATGGATCCACGCGCGCCGCCGGAGAACGCTGGCTGGCCCATGGGATCACGCGCCGCCATCATGGAGAGGACGCGCCGCTGGGAGTGCAGGGGGACGCGGTGGGGGGAAAATGAAATTAGGGTTAGGGCGGGCGGCGGCCTGGGGGTTTTATACCTCCGAGGTGCGCACGCGACCGTTAGATCTGGGGTAGGCCACGTGGACAGCCAGGATCACACGCTGTGGCGACGCTGGGCGGCGGCCGGGCTGGCGCGACCATGGGCGCGACCATGGGCGGCGGCTCCTGGCCCTGGCTGGGCGGCAGCCAGGCGCTGGAGGAGCCAGGCCGCCTTGGGCCGCTGCACGATGCCCACAGAGTTGGCCCAGTAGGGCGTTTTTCAACCAATTTTTTTCTGTTTTTTATTCTTTTTTATTTTACAGAAGTTGTTTTAATTGTTTTGCTTAGGGTTTTTTAAGCAATTTTTGCATAGTTTTCTCTAGTCATCTTATTGCAAGTATATTTTGACTAGAGAATGTTTTAAAGGCAGAATTTTTTCTATAAAGTTCAAAGCATCATGAAAGTCATTATTAAGTTTCCGCTGCAAATGTATGTTTTCAAATTGCCATAATGCAATAAAGTTTGTTTAAATTTTGTTATAAAGATGTGATAAAGTGATTAAAGATGATTGTGTCCCATGTTATTAATTGACTAACGTTGTTAATAAACATGATAATGATCTTTTCCATTGAGTATTAAAAGGTGTATTTAACTTTATTTCTACCCAACGGTGATGTAATTTTAAATAACACAAACAATTGCATGCATAATTTATACCAACGTTGAATTAATGCATACAGTTGTTTTCCTTGGTGATCTCACATCTTTTGTGGTTTTCAGGAGGTCTCAACCTCATGGCCTGCTTGAAGGACATCCCGCTGCTGCAGGGGGGACAACTACTCCGAATGGAGGAAAAAGGTCGATTTGGCGTTCGTATACGCCGAAGTGGATTGGGTGGTTGACACCAAGCAACCAATCAAGCCTGCTGACCCTGTCAGGGAAGATGCTGAGGAAAGTGCTGCCTTTGAGAAAAGGAAGAGGGACCATGCTCCATTGGAGCTGGCCTACTCGATTGATAATCAGAAATAGGTGAACGCCAACAAGAAATGTTTGTCCTTCGTAAAGAACACAATTGAGAACGCCATAGTGGGCTCAATTGGAGAGTGTGCCTCCGTGGGCGAATACCTAGCCAAGATAAAGAGCCGCCATCGCTCTTCAAAGATGGCTACTCCAAATTTATTAAACAATTTGGTGACTGAAAAGTACACGGGAGGACCCCACGGAATAAGAGAGCACATCTTGAGGATGTCAAACATGGCATCGAAGCTGAAGCCCATGGATGAGGACCTCGAGCTAAAGCCTGCACTCTTGGTGCACCTAGTGATGGCTTCTCTTCCACAGCCTTTCGAAAATTTTGTAATAAACTATAATATGTCCCCTGAAAAGTGGGACATAGAAAAGACCATTGGGATGTGCTCCCAAGAGGAGGAAAGGCTGAAGGCCCTTCACGGCGGTTCCCTGAACTTCGTGAAGGACAATAGGAAGAGAAGCTTCACAAACGGCAACCATGGTGGCTCACCCTCCAAGCCACATGGAAAGGGCCCAATGCAGCACCAGTACCAACATCACCAGTCCACCCCTGGGGAGAAAGACCAGTGCCATCACTGTAAAAAGACTGGCCACTACAAGAAGGATCGTATTTGGTGAAGTACATCATGGCCAAAAATGGTAAAGATATAGTTTCTTTTGTTAATGAATCAGTATGAAAAGTTTACTAGATCTACTTGGTGGATTGATTCGTGCAACTGCTCATGTTGCCAACTCTTCTGGGGTTCCATTCGACAAGGATCATGCCAAAAGAGAAAGACTCATTGAAGTGGCGAATGGGATTGAAGGTAAGTGGAGGCCATTGGTGACGTCCCTCCGAGCTGGTGATGGCTCGTCTCTTTTGCTCAAGGATGTTCTTTTTGTTCCTTTAATTCATAGAAATTTAATAAGTGTGTCGTGCTTGGACAAAGATTCTTATGAGTGTTATTTTGGAAATGGCAAGTGTGCCATTTGGTTAAAAGATATTTGTGTGGGTGTTGCTACCTTACATGATAAGTTATATTTATTATCCTTGCATGAGAAAGTATTTTCTGTGTGTGATGTGAATGAAAAAGTTCCCTTGTCGAACAAAGAACAAAAGAAAAGAAAGCGAACTCTTGACTCATCGAAACTATGGCACTGCAGACTAGGCCATATTTCGAGGGGAAGAATAGAAAGCCTCGTTAAAAATGACATTCTTCCTCCGTTAGAGTTCTCAGACATAGAACAATGCATAGATTGCATTAAAGGAAAATATGTCAAACAGATTAAAAAGGGTGCAAACCGAAGCATAGCTACACTAGAAATAATCCACACGGACATTTGTGGACCGTTTCCGGTGAAAAGTGTGGATGGATATGATTCATTCATAACATTCACGGATGATCACTCTCGGTATGGTTATATTTATCCAATTAAAGAAAGATCTGAAGCGTTGGATAAATTTAAAATTTTCAAAGCTGAAGTAGAAAATCAGCATGATAAAAGAACTAAAATAGTTCGGTCCGATCATGGGGGGAGTACTACGGTCGGCATACTCCATATGGTCAAGTACCAGGACCCTTTGCAAGGTTCCTGCAAGAAAATGGAATAGTCGCCCAGTATTCTATGTCGGGCGAACCTCAGCAAAACGGAGTAGCTGAAAGGCGCAACCGTACCCTTATGGATATGGTGCGCAGCATGATGAGCTACTCCACCCTCCCATTGGGATTGTGGATGGAGGAGCTTAAAACCGCCATTCACATTCTCAACAGAGTACCAAGTAAGTCGGTGCCCAAAACACCGTATGAATTGTGGACAGGCAGAGTCCCCTCTCTGCACCACTTGAGGGTCTGGGGGAGCCCAGCTGAGCCAAAAGTTTTCAATCCAAACATTGCAAAGTTAGACCCCAAAACAGTGTCTTGCCATTTTATTGGCTATCCAGATAAGTCAAAAGGCTATCGTTTCTACTGTCCCGACAGATACACAAAGTTTGTAGAAACGAGACATGCAGTCTTCTTGGAGGACGAATTGATGAGGGGGAGCACGGTAGCTAGGAAAATTGATCTTGAGGAGAAGGGGGTGCATGCACCTAATCCGATGACTCAGGAGCCATTTTTCTCGCTACCTGTTGTGCCACCATCTACAACCCCTGAGGTTGTGGTGCCGGCACCTGTTGTGACTCCACACATGACAACAATGGGCGAAAGTTCGGAACCTGTCCATCAGGAGCCACCTGAACCCACTGTTGAGCACGAAAGGGAGCCAGAACAGCCACCTACTATAAATGTGCCTGAACCCGAGGCAAGAAATGAGCAAGAGTCTGATGAACTCAGAAGGTCTAAAAGAGAATGAAGACCAGCCATTTCCAAAGAAATTTACAAAGTCTACAATGTAGTTCATACGGAGGGCGATCCTACCTCATATGAAGAAGCCATGAGTAGCCCTCACTCAGCCAAGTGGGTGGAGGCAATGGAAGATGAAATGAAATCAATGAGTTCCAACAATGTTTGGGACTTAGAGAAAATTCCTAAAGGAGCCAAAACAGTAGGATGCAAATGGGTCTACAAAACAAAGTATGACTCCAACGGGAATGTAGAAAAGTACAAATCTAGACTTATGGCAAAAGGCTTTACGCAAAGAGAAGGCGTAGATTACAATGAGACTTTTTCTCCGGTCTCATGTAAGGACTCCTTCAGAATCATCATGGCACTAGTTGCACATTTTGATTTAGAGTTGCATCAAATGGATGTTAAGACGGCATTTCTAAATGGAGATTTAGAAGAAAATGTTTACATGAAACAACCCAAGGGTTTTTTCATGGAGGGGAAGGAACATACGGGATGCCGCCTAAAGAAATCCATTTATGGGTTAAAGCAAGCCTCTAGGCAGTGGTATTTAAAGTTTAATGATACCATTAAAAGATTTGGATTCAAGGAAAATGTTGAGGACAACTGCATTTATGCAAAGTTCAAAAGTGGGAAAGATATTTTCCTAATTCTGTATGTGGATGACATTCTGCTTGCTAGCAGTGATGTTAGTCTACTACTAGAGACAAAGAAGTTCTTGTCATCAAACTTTGACATGAAAGACCTTGGTGAAGCCTCTTATGTTTTGGGCATAGAAATTCACCGCGATAGAAAGAATGGAGTGTTAGGACTGTCGCAGAAAGCGTATTGTGAAAAGATTTTAAAGAAATACAATATGAATGCGAGTAATTCAACACCTGCTCCCATAGTCAAGGGCGATAGTTTTGGGAAATCTCAATGTCCAAAGAATCAATATGAGATCGATCAAATGAAGTCAGTACCATATGCTTCGGCTGTTGGAAGCTTACAGTACGCACAAGTGTGCACTCGCCCTGACTTAGCATTTATCACCGGGGTACTCGGTAGATATCAAGAGAATCCAGGCATAGAGCACTGGAAGATGGTAAAGAAAGCTTTGTGTTATGTGCAAGGCACAAAAGGCCTCATGCTAACATATAGACGATCTGATTCCCTAGAGATAAAAGGGTATTCAGATGCGGATTTTGTGGGAGATAAAGACGACCGAAAGTCCACGACAGGGTATGTCTTTACTCTCGCAGGAGGTGCTATTTTGTGGAGAAGCGCCAAACAGTCGATAGTTGCATCATCTACGATGTATGCAGAATTTATAGCATGTTATGAGGCCATGGGACAGGCGTTATGGTTAAAGAAATTCTTACCCGACTTGAAAGTGGTTGACTGCATCAGCAGGCCACTAAAGATGTACTGTGACAACGAGCCCGCAGTATTCTATGCTCACAACAACAAGTCGAGTAATGCTACAAAGTCTATAGATATAAAGTATTATGTTGTGAAGGACAAAGTCCAGGATCAAACTATAAGACTCGAGCATATAAGGACAAAGGATATGCTTGCGGATCCGCTAACGAAAGGCTTACCACCCAATGTGTTCAAGGAACACATAGCCGGCATGGGTTTAACGGGAAGCCTATGATTCCTGGACTATAGAGGCCCAAAAGTAATAGGATTTGTTTCAAAACATGAAGGTATATAGTGGCTGTCTGATTCCATCGGTAATTGAGCTGAGACGATGAAACGTGCTCTATGTATCATTCTGTGATGGAATAAGTAAAGAACAAAGTTAAAAGTAAAGTCGAGATCTAGGGGGAGAATGTTAGATAGATCTCAACGTGACTGGGACCAACGGCCCAGCACGCCCCTATCCGCGCCCTGATCGGGGGCGCCCAACCCTATCTGGTTGGTGGGCCCCTGTCGCCAGCGCTATATAAAGAGGTGGGGAGCCGGCAGCACGCCTCACGAGGTTAGCCGTGCCCTAGCCACCCCACCTACAAACCCTATCCGATCTAGGCTAAGCGCTGCGCCGACGGGAAGCTCCACCGCCGCCACACTCACCCCTTTTTCACCCATGGCCAATGACGGAGGCTCCAGCTCCGGCACCAGCTCGGGCATTCCCTCTGGCTCGTGTCTGTCGAGCCAGGGAGCAGGTAGATCTCATCTCGGTTCTCTCTCTCCTCTCTCTCTCTCTGTTTTCGATCTACAAAGGTAAAGTATAGTGCTACTGGTAGATCTAGACTAGATCCTTTGTAAAGGTGCATTTAACAATCCCGTCTCAGCGTGTCCAAACTCGTTCGCGCAGACCCGTGAGATGCCCAACGGACTGACCCATCCGAACAAACGCCGGCTTGACTCATACGTGCATCTAAGCTGGGCAACGGTTACATCGGCCCGGACACGGGCGGACAGCACGCGTGTCCTGCCCGCGCGTATCACTGGTCCACCCGTCAGTCACCGCTTACCGGTGACATTGATTTAGACATGGTCAGCGGCACCGATTCAGACTTACGACAGCGATTCAGAGGCGCTGCGCGGAAGGCTGACCGGCGGCAGCCTGCACCGTCAATGGCGACGAGATGGCACGCTGACCCACTGGGTGCCGCCTGCGTTCCCTCGCCGGCATTGATGGCGAAGGAGCGGGAAGCTACACGCGTTCACGGGCGGCCGGGCTATTTAACCATGCGCCCGTTGGTGTTGTCCTCCTCACCTCTCGCCATCGCAAACCCTAGCCACGCCTCCACCACCACCAACGATGAAGACTCCGTCGTGGCTGAAGAGGAGCAAGAACGACCATAAAGCGTTTGGCTCTAGCAGCCAGTGCTCTCGGTTGACGGCCTTCCTCCGCGGGACGTCCTTGCCACCTCTGTCGTGGCCAGAGGAGTTCTGGAGCCAGCCCGTGAGAGACTACCCGCCACCACGGGACAGACGCACTCGGCGGTACTACCACGTCGAGGAGAGCGAGTGCCGGTGGAGGGAGGGTCGTGGTATCCAGGATGTCTCCCTCCCCACAGGCTAGCACCTCAACCGGGACCGTGTCTCAGTGCCGCCACCACCCAAGGCGGGTAGAGGGCTGGCGGATCGGAGGAGATCCGCCGCCGGATCAGCAACCTCCCCCGGAGCCAACGGTGGGAGAGGGGCTACCACTCCAAGGTATACTGGATCAAGTTCCTCGAGTGGGAGCACAAGGTGCGGCTCGCCACCACCATCCGCTGCGACCTGCAGTCGGGGCAGGTCTACCAGATCCCCGACATCGACTCGAACGACAAGGGCGCCCACAATCATTTCGACGCCGACCTCGGCAGCGAGGACGGCAACGACAAGGATGGCGACATCGTCAAGCAGGAGGCGGTGGACGACATCGCCGCAAACCTGCCCCTGGAGTACCGCGAGCTGCTGGTGTGGGGCTACGACGAGGACGCCTTCACCGAGCAGGCCATTGCGACCAGTGCGCGCGAGGAAGACACCTTGTGGCGCGGCTACGAGGAGGCCCTCCAGTTCACCGACATGGTGGCGCAGGAGAACGTCTAGCTGCCTCCATCGTCGCCGCTGCCGGGATGGGCGCCAGCGGTGCGCCGGAGGTAGGGATGGAGCTGGCACACCTTCAGCATGGTTGGCCACAGTGGCCTAGGCAGGTGATCAATCCACCCGCGCGTTCCCATTCTGTCCCTGCCGCCGCCTAACCTCTGGACGTCGCCGGAATACATCGATATCGACCCGTAGATGGACGAGGCGGCGCCGACGCGTGACGATCGGTAGCTAGGGCTAGTTTAAAATATGCTTTTTTATATTTTGAATGTAAATTAAGTATGAACTTTGCCAGTTTTAGCGCGAACGGATTATGTTTAAATATGCAAAACAAATATCGCGTTTAGGCCAGACAAATAGCTCGCGCGCTGGACACGGCTGGCCGGACCCCCTCCCAAATCGACCGCTGACCCAAAAGGATAGAAACAGACCGTTTGAATCGACCGGATAGGCTGCCCGGTGAAGATGGCGTAAGCAAACACATCCTCCTGAGGCCAACAAACAATGTTCTTGCACAGCAAACTGTCTATTTTCTCCAGCGAATCACTGAAACATCTGAGAGCCTGTTTCAGTGGTCACGGGCAGCTCCAATCAGAGAAGCAAGCAGGTGGCAGGTCCTAATCAGCAGCCATCGCTGCCTGCGTAGGACGCGAGCGAGAGGGACCAGCAGCTCTCTAGCTACTAGCTACCCATCGGTTTGCGTATGAACTTTCCTGTTTAGCGAGCAGCGACTTTTGACCCAGCCACGTACGTACCCCATCGCGATCGATCGATAGATCGGAGGGCGCGCGAGAGGGACGACGACGGACGCGCATGCTAGCTTGGCGACAAGTGCCCCTTTTTTTCCAGGTCTTCTTCTCATAATCATCTACTGTCAAATCTCCACCCATCACTATTCTTTATTTGCCGGCCGACAGATATTACTTGCACTATGTCTAGATACATGCATGGGAATTTCGACAAATCGATAACATCTTTTTGGGACGGAGATGGTATTATATTTGGCCATGTGCTGTGCTTACAATTCTCAGTCGCCGATGTTGAATTTCCCCACACCGAGATGGTTGTTTGTATATATTTTTTTGAGCTGTTTTGTGGTACACTCAAATAAATAATAGCCCTCCATTTTCATCCATCCAATGGTCCTTAACAATTCATACTTGTGTCAAAAAGAAGACCAGTACAATTCATACTGGTGCCAGAATCCGAACAGCACAAGGAAATCTTGTAGACGGGCCCAGCCCAAAGGGCCTCCCCGGCCAGTTCAACTTCTCAACACTGTATCGTTAGTCAGGCCTACACGATAACCCTAAATCACCTGAAATGGGGAACCGTCAGGAGGACTAGGAGGGGCCAGATCCCGGCGGTGCTCGCCGTGCTGCGCGTGGCAGCTGCTCCTAGCATGGCCGTGTTCGCGCCCTTCCTTCTGCCAGGCGGCAGTAGACCACGAAGAAGGAAACGTGGTCAGATCGGTGATGGCCGCAGCGGTGGTGCTGGCCCTCCTGGTTGCGGCTGCGGTGACGGCGAGCCGACGTGGAAGAAAGAAGCGCGTGGTAGGCAACATGGACAATGGCGCAAGTGGGCCGTGCACAACCACCACCAGCAACACTTGTAGCCGACGCGCCACCACCAGGACGAACGCGGCAACTGCGGACGACGGGCGAGAGTTCTCGTGGGAGCTGGAGGGGATCGGAAAGCTGCTGTTATGCAGTGGCGGGCCAAGGCCATGTGGTACAGATAGCTTCTACGCGCGTCTAGAAGCTGGGGCGGGTGCGGCACCTGAAGGTGGTGACGCTCCAGGCGTATTTCCAGGCTAAGGAAGGAAGTGCGGTCAGTGCTTGGTCAGTACTCCCATTTACAACATTTCCTCCTTCATATTCGCCATTGCCGCGTGCTGTTCAGTTTCTAAGATCAGTAGCAATTTGCTACTTCCTCTGACCCATATTAATTGACTCAAGTTTTTCTAGATTCATGTGTATCTAGTTAAGTATTTAGTCTAGATGCATCCGTATCTAGACAAAATTGAGTCAACTAATATGGGTCGGAGGAAGTACTTCATTTCATATCATTTTAGCCCATTACAATTCTCCATCCATGTTAATTAAGGGAAAATAATGAGGTAAATTTAGTCTTAATTTGCATGCCGAAAATTTTACAGGTAGCATTCATGTGAACTGGACAGACTCTGTAGCCAAGGTTTTAACCTCATGCTTGTGCTTCACCTTGAGTATATAACTCTACTGAGTTGGCCATGAGGTCAAAACCCTGGTGAATTAACTCTATGTACCTGGTGAGGATGTTAGGTCTACTTAATTCACCAGAGAGTAGAGAAGCTCTAGTAGAGAGTATTGTTGTAATTGTGTCGCTTAGTTTAAGTAGTACATGATTGACAGTGTTAACCTTGCACCACTAGGTACTTACAGTAAGGTCGTCCTTCCCCTGTCCTCGTACCTAAAATTCTGATATTCTAGGGATCTTGCTACATGGTGGATTCTAGGGTTCTCGGCTTCTCGCTTCAAGCTAGAAGCCACACTTAAGATTTGCAGCAGTAATAATGCTCTCTTATTCGCAAGTGATCTCTAGCTGTCTGTTAGGTTAAAGGATTTGCACAACCATGCCAACACGTAAACGGATGCTCGTGTTTGAGTCGTTATGGGCCGCCGTCTTATGATGATTGTGGTCTGCTGGAGCTGCAATGTGTTTGTGGCAAACGAATGGTTCAAGAAATCTATTACACATATCTATGGTTAGTGAGATGCGGAATGACGGTGGTGATCTGCCTTTTGTTTTCATTTCAGTATCATGCAATATGTTAAAAAAATCTTATATGGAATTACTACACTAATTGTTCTTTATGCATGGTTGCAGTTTGTCGACCAGGGAGGACCTCATCGACAAGTATGCTGATGAGATGGTCAACTACTGCACGACGTATTCGAGCAACAGAATACAAGATGCATAGGCTTCTGCGGTCCATCTTCTGAACAAGACGGAACGAGAAATGTTACAATTAGAGAACAAACTTCACTTTGTATGTTCGGAGTTGTTTGTTTACAGAGAGAAACACGTAGCTCATGTTCAGAGTTGTTTGTTTACAGATATTATTTCATTTTAAGGTTTAGATTCAAATTTTCCAGCTTTACTTTTCAAAATGTTTCCTTAAGCTCATGTTCATACTGGCCATGAGCTAAAGAGCACATAAAACGCTGTAATGCATGCATGTAGCAAATATATTAAGAGCGCCGGGTTTTTTGATACTCTGATACTTCATAAGAAAAATATAACCACCGAGAAGCATACTTCTATGTGAAAACATGATATATATATAACCCTCGGAGCACAAGTCAACACATGAACACACAGGATGAAGGTTAAAGAATTTTAAATTGAACAATTCTCACTGTGAACAACGATTAGGCCACATATATCTACTTTGTCCAAAAGCTTGACTGGACGAAACAACATACACACTGATTTTTTTTTTTTGAAGTCCATTTGTATAAACTTGTTCGAGTCTGTGGATGATGTAACAACCTCTGTTATTGGAAATATCTTTTAAGAAAAGCAGAGCTACCTGAAATTGGTGCAGACCATTCATGTTAGAAACTATCTGAACCATTTAAACTACAACAAGTTTAATGCAACAAGCACAGCCCAGAAACAAGCAAGATGAGAGGTAGCAATATCCAAGAACACCCAAAGTAACTTGTAGCAGCATACACCATGATAACATGATAAAAAAACAGAACCTGAGCTGAAAGTGATTAGTGTTACTACCATATGACAACACAAAATGGTGTGGTAGAGCAGGTAATGCAAGAACTGGGGCCGTAACTGCATGACCTGAACTCAAAGTGACTAGTGTAACTACCATCTGACAACACTAAATGCTGAAACGCTACATAGGACAGATTAAACAAACTTGTTTAAATGTCACATGGCACATGATAAACTAGTGGCACAAATAGTAGCATGCTTCGATGCCACGAAATTCAGATAATACAAACTTAAGAAGAGTACTAGAAAATGAGAGCTAATTAAGAACCATAAAATCGATTATTCTGTCTCATGAACCGCATGATATTCCTCACATATTCAATGTTCACAAAGTCAGAGAAAGAAAAACTTGAATCACCCAATTCTGAATATGCTTGCACCTCTGTACAACATAGGACATACCACTTAATATTTTCATAAGAAGTAAAATTCAACATCGAATCTAGCAAACAATACATAGATTATGGTGAGTTCTTGAAACAAGGCCTACACCTTTTATTTGGAGAGTATCTCTGAAATTATGAACAGATCAAATCATGTACGTATTGAAAGTTTCGTCTTAAGATACCAGCTAGAGTACTTCCTCTAGCTGACAGAACATCACAACCTATAACTGAATTAGGTTCAGAGAAATTGATGCTTGGGAACTATTTTTCGATCTATTCTTCGATGGAGTAAACAAAACGCATCTTGCCCAGTCCAGGCAATTCAACTACCGTGACATACCGTTCTACTAGAAGTCTAGAACCACCTATGCAGCAGCGTCCAAGCATAGGAAGAACAACACTAATTAATCGATCATGGTGGCAGCCAAGCAGCAGCGACGGCAAGAAATACATGTTAGCAATCTGCATGCTGTGGGGGAGATCAGAGCCGCGCTAAGGGCGTCGTGTGGTAGGCGTCGGCGGAGGCTCCATGCAGGCAGGCCGCACGGGAGGTGGAGGCGGCGTTCCCCCTTCTGTGGGCGCGTGGGAGCTTGAGGTGGAGGCCGTGGCAGCGGCAGCCCTCCTCCCGTGGGCGCGTGGGAGGTGGAAGCAGCGGCGGCGGCGACCCTCCTCCTGTTGGCGCGTGGGGACTTGGGGGTGGAGGAGGCAGGCTGCATAGAAGGCGGAGGCGGCGGGGACTTTTTTTCTCTAATAATTAGAGACCGCTGGGCCTGCTGGGCCTAATCTCTATCGGCAAATCTAAGCCGTTAGTTCATTTCATACTTGTCCTACTTCTATGACAAGTAAAAGGTACCGTAAAAAACACCATTTTTTTCTTCTAGAAATACACGCCGGGCACAAGGCCAGCCTATACCATTTCCATCAAAAGAAGTAGTCCGGATGAACAAAATACAAGAGCAAACTATGAGCTAAAGGAACCATAAAGCTAAGTACGAAATAGCAAAACGAGGGGCCATACAGATTAAGAGGTATGCAGAAAACAAAAAAACTATGTATTGGAAGCTAATTAAATGGGTGAACATGATCGCCCACCCAGTCGTGTATAAGACGTTTATGTGCCTTGCGCACCTACGAGACCAAGGAAAAATATCATCCTCACATCTGCGAAAGACAATCTCAACGGTCTCGTCCTTATTATGTTCCGCCTCTTCCAAATGTTTCAAAGAGCGCAAATGATAACGGTGGGTCTGATTTTGCATACGGGGAGCCGTCCTATAGAGATCTCTGGTCGAATAGCACTCTGTAACATCTGCATGAACAAAAGGAATAGGGGCCCAGAAGGAGGAGATCGATGTGTAGTGGAACAACATGTGCTTACAGAAAGATATCCGAGTTAGTTATACCTCTCTTGAACCGATCTTCATTAGTGAATAGGCTGCCATGATCCACCAGTCAAATAAAAATGTGACACCCAATTCATCGAGAGGTTCTTCCATGTCGGAGTTGCGAATGGGGTGTCCTGCAAATGTTCAAAAGATGTCGAGTACGCCAACTTAGTGGTTAGTGGCATGATGTCAATAAGTCCGAAACCGTAACATCTAGATTAACTGAGGTGATGGTCGTTGCCCTTATTCCATCAAATGTCGGCAAGGGGCCAAATCCGGTCTGCAAGGGGAAAACGCCAAATCGTTCCTAGTCGAGTAATTCATAGCAACTACTGCTGCCCTTGTCGGTGCCTCGTGAGGCTGATGGGAAATCGGTGAAGGGCGCCTCAAGGAGGGCAAGAAGTTAGGGTTGATCGGTGTGGACGCGCTCTTCATTCCCCTCGCCTCGATCGACGTGTCCAATGGGAACTGCCGAGTTGGCGGGTTTGGAAGAGCGTGAAGTTGTCTACAGGTGTCCAGCCATGGCTTTTGTGGGTGTCTCTTCCTCGCTCTTCCCATCTGTCGACCTAGCGACGATGAGGTCAATGGTCTCGGAGCATTGCAGCGTCGGCTGGTCCATACGCTTTGTCGTGGACGTGTCGGCATTTGTAGTTCGTAGCCCGCGCAAGCTCTGTCACAATGTCATCAACGGCAGCAAGGACGTCCGCGAGAATTCGATCAGTGGGTCTGCCGATGAGTAGTCAGTACCCCTCACGTGCCTAGGCACATGGTCCGTCGAGAAGAACTCGGATGGTTTTGCTGGTTTTCGATGGTCTTAGCTTCATCCCGTGGCCGTGTTTTGACCGTCGGTGAGCTGAGACGGTGCATCTTTCCCTGATGGTACGATTGCAGGGGCGGGACAGTGAAAAATAGGAGTCATCGGCGTCTAGGTTGCCCCATGTTGGCCGGTGTGGCGTCTCCTGTTTCTCTCTTGTTTATATTTGTGGTCCGAAATTGGACGCTTTTTTTTTCTTCCATGTAATCAACCCCTTCCCGCCTCCAAAACCCAGATCGCTCGGGAGCGAAATCGGATGAGATGAGATCAACGGAACAAGGAAGGAACGTCGCGGTCGCCCCCTTGTTGGACGCGCGGCGGGCTGGCTCGCTGCCGGGTTGTTGGCCAATCCCACGACTCATCAATCCCCGACCCGGCCGGGCGGGCAACGTAAATGCTGTGTATACACGTGCCTGGCCGATCGACGACGCAGACCCCAGCGAACCTCCGATCTGGACGCACAGGTAGGATTACCGAGTAGTAGTACGTACGTAGGGCCCCCGTCACGTACGACGCCGATCAATCAGCCCGGCCAGCGAATCATCGCTGAAACACCTTATCACGTACGGGATACTATCCCATTTTTCCTCTACATGGCGGTGGCAGGGTTAGGGTTTGCGACGGCGGCGGTGCCGGAGACCGAGTACTGCGGTGAGGACGACTTCATCGCCAGAAGGTCGCGACGGCGGCGTGCGAGCGGAGGCGAGGTGGGACAGGCGGCGCGAGCGCGGGAAAGTTTCAGCGGCCGTTGGGTGTGCCGGCAGAGCAGCAAATTTGTGGCGCGCGCCCAAAAAAATTTCACACGTCCAAAAATTTAGCACGCCTGCTGGAGGCGATATATTTTTTGCGCGGGGGCTTTTACGCCTTCTATTGGAGTTGGAGAAAATCACAAAAAAACACCACATTACATGCAAGGGTTTTAAAAAACCACCACTTCAGCGTTAACATGTAACATGCAAGGATTTTTTCCTAAAATCCACCGTGGACCAATCCCATGAAGCGGTTCCCAGTAAGAAAAATTCCACGAACAGGACACTCCGTCGTCGTCCAGACTACGCACCACCGCTAATCTCGCCGGCGAGCAGCACCGATCCTCGCCGATGAGCCACTCTCGGTCCTGCTGGCGAGCATGCTCCGCTCCCGCTCCCGCCCTAGCTTCCCTCTTGCACGAGGCTTCTTCCCGGCGAGCGTCGTCGTCCATCTGCTCCTCCCCAGCTGCCAGCGCATTGGCTTGGCCTGTATCTGCACCGCCACTCCCCTCCCATGCTCCGACCCCTGCGTGGGAGCACCTCCCGCGACCACCCATGCTACAGGGCGCGTGACCCCATTGCTCCAGCGCGCCCGCCGTTGTTCGCCGGCCATGTATGACGCGGATGCCGCTCGTCGCCATCAGCACTGCTTCGACTGTCGGCATGCGCGCCAGCGAGATGGACTGACGCCATCCTGGAAACGCGGGAGAATCGCACAGTTAGACTCCTTGCACTCGCGTGCGGCGGCGGGAAGCAGAGAGCACGGCCTTGGAATTGGCAAATGCAGTGGCACTCCGGTGCACACAAGCTGCTCTAAACGCTGTGTATACACGTGCCTGGCCGATCGACGCAGACCCAGCGACCTCCGATCTGGATTCTGGACGCACAGGTAGGTAGGAGTACCGAGTAGTAGTACGTACGTAGGGCCCCCGTCACGTACGACGTCGACGCCGATCCATATATCAGCCCGGCCAGCGAATCATCATCATCGCTCAAACACCTTATCGATCACGTACGGGAAACTTTCCCCTTTTTCCCTCTCCATGTTCACCTTATCGACCACGCCGCGTCGTGTCGCGTGCGTAGGGTTTTTGACCTATCGACACGACACATAGCGTTCACGCTTTACCTACCAAACCATGGATCATGGATAGATGTATGTACGGCGACGATAATGATGCATGCATGCATGCTGTGTCGTCCTAGTCCCTGACCACTGTACAACGTACAGTAGCTAACTGCTACTGTAGTACCTAAATCATGTCTGGCTAGAATACAAAGGAGCACTATATATACACACACACACACATAGTAGGTTTTACAAAACACGCTTCAGTTTCTCCTATACTACTACTACGTTTTGGCTACTACGCACGCACGCACGCACGCACGCGAGACTGAACCTGCTTCTGCACGTCTTGCTAGCTAGCTATGGAAGTATATATCGTTTTTCCCCTACGCCTACGCCTACGCGATTCCTAGCTTCCACACATCACATCATCATTTAGAAAACCGTGTAGTATTCCTGACAATATCGTGCGTTGCTACTACGTGTGGAAGCTAAAACATTCGAGCCTGTCCTGCAACATACGCTCCGAGTGGCGCCTCAGACGCCACGACCTAATTATTCTGCACACAAAGTGGCTAATTCTTTCTTAAAACAATCAGTACTCTCACTAACAGAAAATCGAGTAATGTGTGCGCACATATCTTTCCGGAGCCGAAGAGTCTATGTTCGAGTTTCCAGGACGTCAAGTTTCTCTATATAGCTCGTGATGCAAATAGTGCGGCACATCGATGTGTGTCAGAGAAGCTTTAGACGTGTTAGATCATGTTCGCTATGATGACCTGAATTTTTGACTGATGTTATTCAGTCGGACTGTAACCACTATCTCTTTTTAATAAAACAATGGATTATGATTAAAAAAAGGGCCCCCTGCCACGACGCCCGATCCATCAGCCCGGCCCGCGAATCTATGGTTGTGTTTGATAGCAGGGGTGCACTTTCTTATCTCATATAATCAGCTATGCGGAGCTCATACAAGTTGCATTATTATGTTGTGTTTGGTAGGTCGGGTGAGTTAAGATGAGCACAACTGAGATCATGTTTGGTAAGTTGGATTAGTTGAACCTAGCCATGCAAAAATAGAAGCAATAGGGTCCCTAGATACAAAATAATAAAAGCAATCGGGTCTCCAGGAGGCTGAGCCCCTCTCTACCCGAAGGCAGGAGGTCGCGGTCGAGGCCCTCGTCAACGGGCCGCCGCCGCCGCCGGGATGTCATGGTCGAGGTCCTGTTCAACGGGCCTCCGCCGCGAAACAAGCCGATGCGGCCAGGACACCAGTCTTCTCCGGCGCTAGGAGCCTCCACCACGCGCCTTCGCCGCTGTCGTCGCACGCAGACGCTGCCAGGAGACCGAGCTCCTCCTTCCCCGCCCCTAGGAGACCGAGCTCGACGGGGCTGCACCGGACGAGGCAAGGAGAGGCAGCAGGTGGCCACACGCGCCACCAGGACCTCGATGGGGACGGGAAAAAGGACGGTGGAGCTCGTCGGGGACGGCGAGTAGGGCAGTGGAGCTTGGACGGGGAGGGTGAAGGTCGAGATCGAATGGAGGCGGTGGACCTCGAGTCGGGACGAGGCTGCACATCATGCGAGGAGGGGCAAAATGAGGATGCGGGCTGTCGACCCCTATCGGGCTGGAGCGCTAGCGTGGTACGGACTCAACACTGCCCGGTTGTGATTCTAGATTCCCAACTGGGCAGGGATGAGGGAGGTTGGAGCCGACCCGGTTGAAGCCGACCCGACCTAACAAACAACAAAACATAAGATGAGATGGACACTGCCGGTTGGAGCCGATCCGACCTAACAAACAATAAAACATAAGATGAGATCAGAATATGTAGGTGGCACTAGTCTACTAAACACGTCCTATATAGCTCACCGCGCACTGCGTACGTGCCGGATCGAAATCACCAGGAGACATCGCCCGGTCGAGTTCATGTGTGTCGCGCTATCCGTCATCGTTGTTGTCATCATCATCATCATGATCACTAAAACACCTTATCACGTACTCCCTCCATCCGTAAATAAATGTACTTCTAGCTTTTGCCGAAGTTAAACATAATCAAATTTGACCAATTTTATAAAGAAATATAGGAACATATATTACATCAAATTGACATATTATAAAACTAGATTTAAAAATAAATCTAATGGTATCAATTTATTATCATAAATACGGTATGCTATCCTAAAAAGTTAGTCAAACATAGTAAAGTTTAAGTTAGAACAAGACTAAAAGTACACTTATTTAGCGTTCACGCTTTACCAAACCATTATGGATGGATGGATGTATGGCGACGCTAATGATGCATGCCGTGTCGTCCTACTCCCTGACCACTGTACAGTACAGTACAGTAGCTAACTGCTACCTAAACCCTAAGCCTGACTTAAAAAGGAGCACATATAGTACGTCTTAAAAAACACACCTCGGTCTCTCCCTACGTTTTGGTTACGCATACGAGTGAACCCGCTTCTGGACGTCTTGCTGGCTAGCTCTGGAAGTATTGTTTTTTCCCTACGCCTACGCGATTCCTAGCTTCCACGTCACATCGTCATTTAGAGCATCTCTAAGAGTCTTCCTATATTTTCACTGAATTGCTAAAAACTGTTTTTTAGTAATTGGGCCAAAAAAAACTTGCTCCAACAGCATTGCTATAACTGGCCCACACACAAAATTTTACTCAGCTAAGCAAAATAGCACTCTCTGTTGCCATATTCACAAAGTCTAGAGCCACTTCCTATATTTCCAAAAGCAACGCGCGAGAGAACTAACCGTCCGCACGGAAACTTCACCGCGCGAGCCGCGGACGTCGGCCGCCGCCCCGCCGCCTCCCCGTCGCCGTTCGGGCCATGCGCCGCTCGCACCGCCGCCAGGCCGACGCCCCGTCGCCGTTCGAGCTTCCCAGGACGCCAATCAAGCTCCACCTCTCTGCCTCGCCCACAGTCCCTCCGTTCGATTTAGACCAAGGGAGGCCATCTTCGGTGTGGGGGGAAGCTCGACGCGCACCCCCGGTGCCCCTGCTCGCTCCCCCTCGCATCGCCCCATGTCCTCACGCCTTGGACAGAAACGGAGGACGGCGGCGCTCCCGCTCGCCTCACGCCCGCACCCCTCTCCCTGCCTGCGCCCCTCCCGTTCTGGTTGGAGGAGGAAGCTCGCCTGGCGCTCCCATGCCCCCACGCCCCCGCGCCCTGCCAGCGCCCCCCTCGCTCCCATCTCGTTTTTGGCAGTGGTGTTTGCATCGGGAAGAAAGGATGGGGGAAGAAGTGGAGAGGAAAAAAAGAGAGAGGAAAAAAGACTCATTGACATGTGGGTCCCACAAATTTGGCAATTGCTATTATAGAAAGGCTAGCAAAGTAGATCTTTGTTTGGATTGCTAAATCATCTCTCTCCTCTTCCTATACTTATTTTTTAGCAATCCAATATACAAAGGCTCTTGGAAAACAATGCATTCCTAAGAATATCGTCGTCGTTGCTTCTTGGAAAGATAAACATTCAAGCTGCCATGCATGCACCATACACTCCTCTTCCGGGAGTGGCGCCTCACATGTACGCCACGACCTAATAATCTGCGCATAAAGTGGCTAATTCTTTCTTAAAGCAACAATCAGTATTTCCATTAGTAGAAAACTAAGTGACATGAACGAATCGTGGAAACTAAAAGACATACCAAAAGCAAACCCTTGTCCAAATATATAACAATATTTTTTTATGTTTGAAAGAAGCATATATTAATATTAGAGGATACCAATTACACTCAGCCTATGTAACACGGATAACCATAAATAAAGGATAGAAAAACACGGAACGATCCATATGGTTTCCTACATGCACTCGCCGAAGCGAGCGGTCGCCGCCAACCTTTATTGACACCAAGGCGCATGCTAGAATAGACATCGAGCCTAAACCATTGCCAGATAAAAAAAAACCATCACTGCTTTGTGAGTCGATGAATCTGCAAGCAACGAGGTGCATGTCACCGTGGCACGTCGACTAGAAGACGCCCCCGTGTTGTCTTGAACACAGATTCACCGCATTCCATCGATGAAGTTGGGGAATAAGCCAGATCTTCCACCTCTAGACCAACATTCTCGCTCCATACCATCCACCTTGTACGACCACCTTTCGTCGACGTAGATAACGACGAATGCCAGAGGCTCACCGAGAAATTGGTCTCACCGGATCTGAGGAAACAGCGAGAAGACCTAACTTCCGATCTAATCGACCGATAAACACATATTGCCATCAACTACGAGGCACCGCCATGAAGGTCGCCGCAACCCTAACTCCTAGGCCAGAACAAAGGAATGGGGTCCACTCCCTCCTGCCACCGGGACGACAAGTGGAGGAAGAGGGGACTAGCGCCCTGACGGGTGGAGATTGGGAGGAGAACTCGTTCGCCGCCATCCTCGCGTGAGAGGAGAGGCGAAAAGGTTCACATGGAGGGTCTAGAAGGTAGTTAATTAGTTGTTCTCAAACTGGCATGAATTCACTTTTGACTCTAGGTGCATATGATCCCTTTACTAAAACTTACAGTTGTTAAACAATTCTCAATTTATTTTGGAGAGGAATTCTCAGTTTTTTTTTAGTATGCCTTTCCACGTTCTATATGCTCACGTAAAGTTTCGCAAAAAAACTGATATGTTTTCTAGACATGTAACAAAGACAAAAAAATATTGTCCCTCATAAGCCTTGTTTCAACATTGAATTTTATCTTTTACATAGGCCACACAAAAGATGCTTATTCGTGAAACGACTTTGTGCGCATCTAGAATATAAAAATGTACATGCGGGTGTTCTCTTTAGTTTTTTTTTTAACATTTCAGCAAAAATACATTTCAAATAAAGTAAACATATAAACCCAAGAGCCAAAGCACCGCTCGCGTTTGCAGAAATTCCCTTTAGACCATGGTGGTCTAATTCCTTTTGGAGTACTTCCTCTGCTCATGAAAATAATAAGTTTTATAAATTAAATTTAGTTCGTCAAAATGTCTTAGTGAGAGCAATATTTTACATTTTTTTCACAGCACATTGACGGCTATGAGGCGACTGGAATCAAGCCCAGGTACCAGTAGTACGAGCCTGTGTTTTAAGCGGTCTGATCGACTTGATTTGAAAAGGCTGCGTGCCAGGTAGTAGTACTAGCAGTTGGTCCAATTCCCGAGACTCCTAACGCATCTCCTTGTCCAGCGCCAATCACAGACCTTGGATCTTGCCCTTGTCTTTTTTTTTCCACCGCATTCTGTGGGCAGGTCTCCACCGGCCGGTCCCTTTGCTTAAACTAGTAAGTGTGCACGTGCATGCACGTCTCAATTTATTTTTATAATATGTATTTCATTATTACAGATAGAGCTAATGTCTCCTTGTGTTCTCATTCTCAATGAGGTTGCTCATTGACATTTGTGTATCATGGTGCTGTATTTTCATGAAAAAAAGTTTCATGCTAGTGCTTACTCTTAAACCACCTCACCCGTGAGTCGATATCCAACCACAACAACAATTATAGAAAGGAAATAGTGAAGAATATACATTTAATTCAAGCCCACCTATATATGTGTATGATTCAAAATAAAAACCAAATAACATACAATTTAGGCTTATCTACATGAAGAAAATGTTGAAAATAAGTATCGCTAACACATGTGAACCATTGAATAAACTATTTCTAACACATGACAACAGTCAATGGAATCCGTTCGTGGTAGTACATAAATTTCACAAGAAACATTAAGAGAATCCATCGATATACGTAATAGAAAGCAAACTCATACAACTTACAAAATGAATATCTTTATGTTCATCAAGTAGCTAGCCTACCAATAACAAGATATATCCGGCTCATCTACATGGCATCGCCTTTGTTATACCACTCCAACACTGTCAAGGGTTGCAGTGGATAAAGAGGCCTTCATCCTACTTGCATGTTTGTTCTCACAGCAAAAACAAACAAACATATCATAGTAGTAGAATGCATACCAATATAATGAAAACTGAGATGGCAGTCATAGTAAATCTATTACTTCATGAGGTTCTCAACAACTTTTTTTCTCATGATTCAAGTTAGGTGAAGAAACTGACCAACTGCAAGCCTCCTCCACTGAATGGATTATTAACCACAACTACACACGGAGCATCGGAACCAGATTTTCGTTGCACATAGTGTATAATCCAAACTAATAAGTCATTATCTCGTGGTGAATATTCCCTTGAGTGATTATCTTGATAAAACTGCGTAGTATTACTCAAGATCGCATCTCCAAAAGTAAAACAGATCTACCATCGTAAACCACTAACCAAACCTGCAGATTGTAGATCATAAGTATTCCAAAATTCCTAGTCCTAGGGGCATCAAAGCAATCGTATAACTGCAGCTAATGCAGAAATTTGCACAATTTCATCATGGAATGATAAATCAATAAGAGATCAATGCAATGACCGGTGCGGCTTCTAGCCTATATCAACCACTTTGCACAGGCATTGCCCAACACCTCTATAATATAGAAAAATCAAACACCATACCACCACCGCATGAACATGACAATACGACACCATGCCACCAATCCCTTCTTGCTAACTTGTGCGTAAATCGGTAAATTTAGTCAATAATCTGTAAGAATAATAAACTGTACCTCTTTGGGTGTGTTTGATAAGTACTTTCGCATGCACAAGAAGTAGAACACGAACTGTACAGTCTATAAATATGAAGATCGAATCAAGGTGCAAGAACTCCATGGTGTTCAACATAGCATTATATGAGAGATGATCTCAGTTAGGTTGTACATCCATAAGAAAAGGAATAACACAGGAAATTACCCTCTGATCTTCAGCTCGTGCACAAGGATAAAAAGACACCTCGTTTCATGCGGTAGCAGAACAACATTAAAAACACAAGAGCAGATCCTTCATCCCGTTCAGATCACGTCCTCCACGCACACCATCGAAACAGCCCCCGTATGTCCCTAATTCGCCACCCCTATACGCCCTCAAGCCACAACGCGTCGTTCATCGTCCTCTAGTGCTTCCCTCCGTCCACTGCTGCGCCGCGCACCATAGGTCCCTGCCGGCGCGCCACGCACGGCAGGACGAACATGGGATGGGAGGCAACGGAGATGCTTTTAGGAGTGCGGCCGAGAGATTTTGAGGACGTGATGACGGAGGCGCATGGGGCATGGCCGAAGCGTTTGGAGTGGTGCGGCGCGAGATTGGAGGGGAGGAGCTGAGTCGTGAGGGAGGAGATGAGACAGCGATGATAAATGAAGAGAGGAATTAGCGGGGATATTAACTGTTGTAGCAATTATAAGACAAAAATAAACATGATTTGTTAGCGGGGATGCGGAACGACGTGCGGGATGAGTACCAGTCCGTCGAACCTATTTGCTATGTGTACCAAAACAAAAGGTTAGATTAATACAAGCTGTTAGATTGTGTTTAGAGGGCCTCATCCTGCGGTTGTGGTTCATCCGTGTATGTCTGATGGGATACGTATAGAGAAGTTCTTGTTCGCTCCTTTATAAGTAGTAGAGATAAACAAGAAGCTCAAGTTGGACGATTCCATTACGAGTAAATTTGTTGTTTCAAGCTGGCACAGAACTTTCAATTAAGTAACTCCTGTCTGAGAATGAATGCAGATTAGGTAACACCATGAACTTGAAATAGGAAGGGAATAAAGGCTCTAAATGCTTATTATTTTTTTCTGATTCTACGTCTGGTATGAAAGCGTTTACATCCGAATTCTGTTCTTCTAATCTTAGAAAAGCTCTAAGCTCCCTAGGATTGACGCACCGTGGTTGCTCGGAACATGGCCGTTTGGTTTGGCCTACCGGTCGTTGTCTTTTCGTTTTTTCCAGCTTGTGGTCGGTGGCGTTCTTGTGTGCGTGGCATCCGCATGCCGAAGGGCCGCATGGGACGTACGTGTCCAGCCAATGGGAAGTCGATTCCTTTCGGTAGTTTGACCGTGTTGGTCTTCCTCTACTATTCGTGGTGCCACTCTCCTGATTCTTTTCCCTTCTCTTTGCTCTAACACTAGAACAGATCCGACGATTATGGCCGTCTCTGCCACATCCTAGCACAGCAGCTCACCGGCAAGTGCTCGCCTCAGTCTGATTCCTCGATGTCGTCGTGCTACGCCCTCGCACGTACGCTGGCGGCAAACCCTGGAGGCATCGTTCGCTGGCGCTGCTCCGTGGGCTGCCATCGGCTAAACCGGCTCAGCCACTATGTTGCACCTCGACGAACTGTGCCTCGGTCCCCTTACCCCGACTCGCCTCCCACGCGGTTGCTGGCTCGATTTAATGGTGCTGATCCGCGTCGCTGCTTTGATGATAATATTGTGGTCACAACCTCGACGTCAGATTCGGCTCCCGTCTTTGCGCGACAATGGTGGTGAGTTCACTGCAGCCTCGATTGCGGGGTGACTGCCTCTTTCTCCCTGAGTCCCTAGCCTCACTAACTTCCTTCCCCCTTGTGTCGTGTTCTGCTCTGTCCATCATGCCAATGATATAGACTCTGGTTCTCTCGAACTTGGCTGCTATGGTGGTCATTTGGACATCAATTCCTTGATTGTAGCTTAGGTAAAATAGGATAAATACATGTTCTAGCTTAGCTATCTTAGTGCTGCCCTCCAATATGATTTTTGCTATGGTTGCTGGTTTTAACTAAGATAGGAGTTTGAGGATTGCTACTATTTCTGCTATAAACTGTGCTAGATGTTGATGTTGTAGTTAATATATATATGTGCTAGCTAGGCTTTGGTGACTGCAGTAAGGAGTTACTTGGTCATGGTTTCTAAGTTATTGCTTGGGAATTAAAGCACAACATATCATGATGTCCTACTGTTAGCTATTTTTGATTAGGTTTTGATCGTAGAGTTGGTTAAGAGTAGAACATGTAACATAGCAAATTTTAGTTCCAATCATGTATTCTTAGAACATATTATGTGATATGCCATGTGTATGTGAAGTGCTGCAGTGTTGTAGTGATCAAATAGTTTTTATTGTCTCTTCGTTTTAATCCATTTTTAGAAGAGATCTTCACACTATGATTTTGTTGTGTTCTAAGCTATGTGGAATCAGGACGATTAACCTTTTGTCTTCTATTTTTTGCATAAATGAATTTTCTCTGTGGTACTGTTATTAGTTAAAGTATTGAACATGCACGCTTTTTTTTATCCCTGCAGGCCTGCACTCAATTGTATCCAATGTTGAATGCCCCTCGGCGATTTGAGAATTTTTCTACAGTTTGTTACATCTTAGTTCAAATATAGGTTTGCGGCACGGTTTAGTCTTTCATCAATTGCCAACTAGGTCCTCGAAAAACAAACAGAAATTGAGCAATGATGCATTGTTTTCCTATAGGAAATAGGCAGTGTAAAGTTATGCTACATATACAAAAGAAAAACAGTTATATTTAGCGGAGAGTCTACAGGTTAAATTTCTTATCCATTTTCTTTTGTTATGTTTGTAAGAATAATCGATATTCTTCCTAGGACTGTTCACTAAAACGATGAATTGTCTTCCTATGATTATTTACTAGACCGATTGAAAGGGTAAGATAGTTAACCTAGAGATGGTTAAATAGGTTTCTACAAATTTCTTTATAATCTATTGCAAGTTTTAGTCTTTGTGGAATATAAGTGTCCCTAAATGCAAACTAGGTGAGACAACCTAGATGATGATACAATATACTTCAAGCACGAAGGCTATCACAAAGTAAACAACAAAAGTAAGAGATTCCGTTTAGAGATAACCAAAGCACGCAAAGACAAAGATGGAGCTACATCACGTTGGAGAGGTGTGGGGTCCCATGAAGGATTGCCCAATGCCACGAAGGCTCACCTTCTTCTCCGAGCCTATTCCACGAAGAAATATCTCACTTACTCGTGGTAGATTTTAATGTAGTCTCTAAACTCCCACAAACTTTCCACGAGGCAAATCACAAGCCGAATGCCTCCGAGGAACCCTAGCCGCATAGGGTTTCCCACAAACACAAGAGTAACAAGAAAACTCAATGAACTCAAGGGCTATTCACTTTGGCATGGTGGAGACGTAGATCGGTACCTCCTTTTGCTTTCTACCCAAGGGATTTGGATTTGGTTGGGTAGAATGGGAGATCCTCAAGATTTTGGTGTTTTAACAATGGAGAGAGAGAGAGATGGAGAGAGAGAGAGATGGAGAGACATAGAGCTCAAAGAAAGAATATGAATGATTGACCTAACCTCTCAGTGGATAAGAAAGGGGTATATATAGTCCGAACTAGAAAACTAGCGGCGCCGGAGAGCATGTTGGATATATCGGTGGCACAGCCGGCCAAAGCCCTATCCTGAATAACCGGCGATAGGTTTGGCACAAAGTCCTAGCCCTGACCGAAGTCCTAGCCGAATGAACCAGATATCGTCGAAACGTTCGACACACCACCGAACGCCTATACTAAGGGCAATTCCGGTGGTGGCCAAATTGATTCGGCGATAGCCGAACATTTTGGCCACAAGGCTGGCCCGGCCGGAGATTCTGGTTATTTCGCAGTAACCCCAAAATGAGCTATTTTTGAACGACGACTAAGGCTCATCTCAGGTGGGTATGGAGCTGATTGGTGTTAGGATGTGTACAAGGTGTAAAACATCCCCAAAGAGCTCATCGAGATCGCCCCTCTTAATAGTACGGTGTTCCCTACTAGACTCAAATAATGAAGAGAGAGAATAAACAACGAAAACATAACTCATTTCTTGAATAGCAAATGGGGGTCTCACATCACCTCTCATCATCACTTGTGGACTAAAAACTGTGTATGCACTAGTATATAGTAGAGGTGAACCAAATTCACGGGACCAAGCTCAGGCTATCATAGAGTGTTAGGTAATGAGGTAATTGCACCACTAGTACATAACCTTGTTCGTCATGTGAATTTTCATACAACAGCTAATCCGGTGTGGTGTAGTCATACACAACCTTGTCCTAAATGTGTAACACTGATACAACCCCTCTATGGTGCTGACACGAGTTTCATAGACATGCTCGGCTAGTGGTTTGGTAATTTATCCACCATCAGGAACAAGTTCCTCTCATTCTTTGCAGATTCCATCATTTCAAGTATGTTAGAATCATTCTCAATTAGGTACATACCATATTTCTTTGTGCCCGAGGAATGCACCAAGAAACCCTTGTTCTGTCAGTAACTTCATTGCCTACTGTCCTGATGAAATCTTCAATCCATACAAGAGAGAACATGTCAACACTTCAATGGTCCCAACAATCCTCAGTGGTAGTAACATATTGCAAATTGTTCTGCAATCCAAAATAAAAGAACCATTATGCTCCAAAACTACTTTGAATTTTTAGGACAATCTGGTCAAAGAGAAGAAAAATAACAAATTTAGTTAACTTATAGAAAGTGACACACTTCCAATACATTCAAAATAGTCATTGGTAACACAAGAATTGCTACAAGGAATGGGCATTGATACCTAAATCAATCATATTGCACCTCATTTGCTTCTTTATAATGGAGCTCACACCTCAATCTGACCATAACACAAGTCAATAGTCAAAATTTGAGGCTAATTCGACAGTTTCACATGCACACCGAAACAGGACAATATAAAAAAGAGGTTTTCTTCATAAAATATGTGGGCAAATGATTCCTACACACTAGTTAACATCACATGAACTCCAATTGCAGCGGGCCAGCATCGGAAACCCTACCTACAACCCAAGATTTGAGGCAAATTCGACACCTTTACAAGCATCGAAATAGGACAAGATCAAAAGTCATAATTTCTCCACAAAACCTTCGGGAAAATGATTCGTACACAATACCACACACCACATGAACTCCCGTTGTAGCAGATCATCCATGGGAACCCTACCTACAACACCCCCTGGCGGCACAACACGATGGAGTCCAATGGCTCCAATAATTAAGTAAACCCGTCGGAGAAGAAACTAACCTTAGTTAGATGAATCTTCATCATAGTTTTGGCTATGTGTAACACCGTTCAATGTCGCCAAGGGAGATCTCAACCTATGGCCTCGCCACCTTTGTCACGAGAAAAAGAAGGCAACTGCCAGAAAATAGAAAGAAACGAGATTCTAGGTACGCATGGTACTTTTTATATAATTTCGTGGCCACTATGAAGTCTCCGATGGGAGTGACTTGTTTCTAAATTGTTGTTCTTCGAAGGGATTCATTGCAAAAGAGGATTCCAGGGCGGACAAGACGCGTTTTAGCTCCGGATAGGGGTTGTATGAGCTTTTCACATCTCGTACAAGGTTCTATATGCGTGCACCATGAGTTAATATAGGTTTTGTATAAAATTTCACGTCACAAACAAGCTTATGTACTACCAGTGGAGTTACCTCTTAGTTAATATAGTGTGCGGGTTTATTCAGTTAGCCATGAGTTAATTTTCTTCATTGTTGCTTGAAGCTGGCATGAAACATATTAAGGAAGGGAATAAAAGGCTTTGATTGCTTTCTTGAGATATTTTCTATGCTTCTGTGTTTGGTATGATAATGCACTAACTATGTTACCAAAATATTTACTTCTATTTTTCTTTTTCCAATATATGGGTGGAAGTAATTCATGGGACATGGGCGTCATAGAGCCAAAATTTATGTGAGGTCTCGCCCTAAGCCCTGATCATATTAGGTTATCCCACTTATGATTGATCCACCACCAAGTCCCCACCCGTCTTCTCGCCTTCTCGCGCAGTTCCATGATGGGTATTTTGTTAGTTTACAAAGATGGGGTACACCAAGATACTCTTGTACTAAGGAACATCAAAATTGATAAAAAAGCCACCTTGCATCTCACTTTCTTCGCCAACCGCTGAAATGGTGTCATACTTTCATTGCAATCCAATGGTAACATGGATTTTCTTCTTAGAATCAATAGAGAATATTCCGTAGTTGTCACTGAAGTCGAACATTTCTATAGCTTCTTTATTGATCCAACGGAAAGCCCCATTTACCGCTAGTTCTGTGTTGCAAAATAGAAAGTTTTGTAAATACCGAGTGAAGTTTGTTTTGTTGGCCGTGGAGGTGAAACTTTTTTTCATCCGGTGAGACCGAGAGGGTAAAAAAACAAAAGTTTCATTTGTGGATGCATTCCAATTTCTATTTGCCAAAGTAGTTGAAACATCAACCCCTTGTGGTATGTCGGCGAGTTAAATTGTCGCTCCATTATTGATCCAGCCCAAGGATATATCTAATCGTCATGTTGGTATTCCAAAATGGAAGCTCGTAAGTATCGGTCGGAAGATTTTCTGTGACCATGGATGTTAAACGTATTTCTTTTAACAGGAACGAGAGGGTGAAAAGTTAAAAGTTCTATTTGCGGATACCTTTTAAATGAATACATTTGCACGTGCGGTCGTGACATGAGCCTCGTGTGGTATGTCAGATGGTCGATTATGTCAACTAATGGACACACTTATTACACTTATGATGTCTCATTCCATTTGCATAAAAGAAAAATCACAACTTCTAACGAGCACAAAGTCTGCGACAGTTGACGAAACCTTGGTGTACGAACCCTTGAAATGATCAACAACTAGTTGATCATGTCATGGCGTGGCGTGAGGAGAAGAGAAGGTGAAGAAAACATCAAAGTGGAACATGAAGCAGAGTATTGCAACACTTCACAAAACCTAGTGTCCATACCCAGAGAAAATAAAAAAGGCCCAAGAATAACAATATAAGAACACAAATAAACTTCATATACTAACAATCAACAACTAGATTCCCTTATCATAAAAAACAATGGACAACCAGATCATGATGCTAACCATGGCACGTCATGGCGTGGCGTGAGGAGAAGAGTGAAGAAGACACCAAAGTGGAACGAGGAAGCGGAGTACGCCGCCGTCGTGGGCCGTGGCCGTAACTGCAGCCAGCAAGATCACAGACCCATCCCCCCATAACCACCGGTATTTTCTTCCTAAAAAAACTCGCGATATTTCCTGGCGGCGGGGCCCACTGCCCCTCCTCCTCCCTGTCCTCCTTTCCCCACTTTCCCCTCATATATTCCCCTTCCACCCCGAAAATCCCATTAAAATCCCCACCAAAAACCCACGCCAAATCGGCAACCGCGATCCCCTTCCTTTCCCCCATGGACTCGGTGCCGCCGGCTGGCGGCGGCGGCGGTGGCCTAGGAGGCGGCGGAGGCCCGGGCCCAGGCTACCCGGAGTCCACGGACTCCTCCCCTCGCAGCCGCGGCGGGGATTCGTGGGACGAGCCCTTCCCGTCCTCCGCCGCCGCGGCGGCGGCCGGTGGCGGCGGGCGCCTCCGCCTCATGTGCAGCTTCGGGGGCCGCATCGTTCCGCGCCCGACCGACAAGTCCCTCTGCTACCTCGGCGGGGAGACCCGGATCGTGGCCGTGGACCGGAACGCCTCGCTGGCCGACGTCCACGCGCGCCTCTCCCGCTCGCTCCTCGCGGGCCAGCCCTTCACGCTCAAGTACCAGCTCCCCAACGAGGACCTCGACTCCCTCATCTCCGTCTCAACCGACGAGGACCTCGACAACCTCGTCGACGAGTACGACCGCGTCGCCGCCACCTCCTCCGGCGGCGGCAGCGGCTCCTCCCGCACCTCCCGGATCCGGCTCTTCCTCTTCCCGGCCAAGCCCGAGTCCTCCTCCTCCCTCGGCTCCCTCCTCGACGACTCCTCCAAGTCAGAGACCTGGTTCGTCGACGCCCTCAACAGCGCCATCTCGGGCTCCTTCGACGGCATCCCGCGCGGGATCTCCACCGACTCGGCCTCAGTCAACTGCCTCCTTGGTCTCGAGGACGATTCCTCCCAGCACTCCCGCACCGGGGTGCCTAGCTCTGGTCCCCCCGAGGACCTGCGGGTCAACCAGCAGAAGCTTGCCACGGCGGCCGCCGCGGCGGCGGCGCCCGTCGGGAGGCACCCGCACGACGTGCAGTCCGTGCCTGACTCACCGATGCTGGATAAGAACTCCTCCTTCGGCTCAACGTCTTCGGCGCCATCGCTGTCGAATCTGCCCCCGATAAGGGTGCGCCAGGAGGTCCAGCAGCCCGATAGCCGGGCAGCGCCACAGGTATCTGTAGAGGATCACTTTGCCCAGATGGGGATCTCGGAGCAGCAGGGCCTGCCACCACCTATGGTCGGATACATGCAACCACCGCTGCAAGCACCGATCCCTGCCATGGCGATGCCAGTGGCCAGCATGCCTCCACCGGAGGTTCCCAGCCGAGTGTTCTCCGATGATGAGAGGTCTGATCATAGCGGCGGTGTTCGGATGCCGCAGCCCCCAAAGCAGGAGGTTCCACCTACTGCTGACCCCAACAACAGGTATCACTTTTGCTTCATTCATATAGTATCTACAGTATATATTATGCTTGGGGTTTCTGATTATAGAACATCAAAGACTTACGCTGCCCATATGTTTGATGAATTTTTTCAGGGGCATGTACTACAATGATAGGTCACCTCGAAATGAGATGAAGATGGACATGCCGGTAGGAACTGATGCGGCCAGCTATCGCACTCCAGCGCCGGCTTCAGATGCTGCTGTCGCAGCAGCAGCCGCGGCTCAGCCCCCGCCTGGCTATGTCTATGCACAGATGCAGGCACAGCAGCAGTTACATCAGCAGGCACAGCAGCAGTTACATCAGCAGGCACAGCAGCAATTACATCAGCAGCCACAGCAGCAATTACAGCAACAACCACAACAACAATTGCAGCAGCAGCAGCAGCCTCCGCCGCAGCAACATCAGCTGCCTCCGCAGCAGTATGTCACGGCGGGGAATCAGCACTTCATTCACAACCCAGCCACGGGCACGTTCATTCCGGTCCAATCTTATTTCCACCAGCCTGTCCCCCAGGCAGCGCCGCAGCAACAACCGGCTCCTGCCTATGACCCAAATACTGGCATGTACTACATCCCGATGCAGCGTCCAAATGCGCCTCAGCAGTATAGCATGCCTCCTGGTGCTGCTGCCCCTATGCCTGCTCCGACGCTTGTTGACGGTGCACCAAAGCCTACCGTGCCGATTCCTCAGCAATATATGAAGCCTGAATTGCAGCAGCAGCAGCAGCAACCTGGTCTGTACCGAACTGCTGCTCCTTCTGCCCCTGTCCCAGGGTCTAATACAGCTCCTGCATACGCTGGAATGGGCTACCACCATGTACTTCAGTCCCACCACCATCCAGCGCCACAGCCTGCAGCGACCATGGCGGGAAACTATGGGTATGAGTTTGCTGATCCCCGCGCACAGGTCTTCTACTCCCAGGCAGGAGCACCACCTGCATCATTGCCACCTCAGTATCAGCCCGTGGGATCACCTGATGCCGGCCAGGCTGATATGAGTCAGAACCGCGGTTCATAGCTAAAGGAATGGTGAATTCTGGTATGCTGGCATATCCTAGAGGTAATCCTGCTGTTCCTTATCATTATTGTTTATTACAACTTACACAAGTCAATGGCAAACAGTGGATGCTGTAATGGGGCTGCTGTGCATCTGGAATCACATGAAGTATGCGTCTGGGGCTGTGATTAGAGGGAGTTCAGAATAAGATCAAAATGGTATGGCGGTTATTGTCTTGTTAACACTGAGAAGGGGGGAGTTTCTGATTGGTTCTGCTGAGAGCCCAGTTGCCAACGTTGGTGTAAGTGGGAGGGGTGGAAGACCGTGAAGTGTTGGATTACAGTTCCAATTGCTTGTCTTATTTTTGAATAAATATATAGTGTCTAAAAAGGTCAGTAAAAATTCGGAACCGAGAACTCATCATTTGTGTAGCCCTATGTATATTTAAACTCTTGGAAGGTACTGAGGTTGAAATTCCAGATATGTGTTTATTAGCTTGCTTGTACAAACTTCATTCGAGTTAAATATGATACTCTCCTTGTCCCATATTTTTGTACTGTTGGTATTGATGCTGATACCTTTATTCTGGTTTTAATACATTGACTTGAGCATCTGGGTCACAAGGGATTGTCCCTTTTCTGTGTTTCCTTTTGCTTGAAGCCTTGAACTACATTTGAATTGGTATACAAGTCTGGCATCACAATTTTATAGCCGTACTCATGCTGGTTGTAGTCCTCTGTCCATGCCTGGGTGAGCAAATGCTTTTGTTCGGCAGTGTTCCTGTCCTTATCTTTGCTACTGGATTTACATGGTGGTTGAAGTAGATTCTTTCTGAATGTTCATCCAAAGAGATGACGTTTTGGAGAGATTTAGACCTTATTGGCTGCCGTTTTAAGGATGTGATGATGGGCCAACAACCAATTTGACCAGGGCATGTTACTGGCAATCTAGTGTAGTTAGAACCTCTCTTGCTAGTGATTCATTCTGGCGCATGTTCCCAGCAGAGCTAGAAGTTAGTACTCCCTCCTTCCGAAAATAAGTGACACATTTTAGTGTATAGATACATGTGAATCTAGACAAACCCAAGTCACTTATTTTCGGATGGAGGGAGTACAACTTTTCTCTTTAGTGAGGTTCACAGCCAAATTACACACATCTAGGACACACCTGATGTGCGCGAAACCCTAGCAAATTGTCTCAGGATACATTAACCTACAAGTTGTCTTCGTTGTCCCCTGGAAGCACAGGTGCTCTTTTCCTAGGCACTCGAGTGCGCGGTGCTCACGATGTGAACTGCCAGGGATGGGGTGTTCTGCCGGGTATGGGATCTTATTCTCCGATGGCGTGATCCGAGGGGCCGCTTTACGATCTCTAGGAGAGACCACCCTCAGCAGATCCAATTGCTTGTCTTATTTTTGAATAATAAATATGTAGTGTCCAAAAAGACCTGTAAAAATTCGGAACCAAGAACTTGACCATTTGTTTAGCCCTATGTATATTTAAACTCTTGGAAGGTACTAAGGTTGAAATTCCAGATGTGTTTATTAGCTTGCTTGTACCAACTTCATTCGAGTTAAATATGGATACACTCGCTATCCCTTAGTTTTGTACTATTGCTATTGATGCTGATACCTTTCTTTCTGGGTTTAATACATTGACTTTAGCATCTGGGTCACAAGTGATTGCCGCTTATCTGTGTTTCCTTTTGCTTGAAGCCTTCAACTAGAGTTGAATTGGTATACAGAGTCTAGCATCACAATTTGATAGCCGAACTCATGCTTGGTGTAGTCCTCTGTCCATGCCTGTGTTAGCAAATGTTTCTGTTTGGCCGTGTTCGTATCCTTGTCTTTGCTGCTGGATTTACATGGTGATTGAACTAGATTCTTTCTGAATGTTCATCCAAGGGGATGATGTCTTTTAGAGTTTTTTTTTAGTTTAGACCATACTGGCTGCCGGTTGAAGGATGTGATGGGCCAACCACCAAATTTGACCGTGGCATGTTACTGGCAATCTAGCGTAGTTATAGAACCTCTCTTTCTAGTGATTCCGTCTGGCGCAGCAGGGTTATAGAGCTTAGAAGTTAGTAGCACAGCTTTTCTTTACAGTGAAACCTCACAGCCACATAATACGTCTGGGGACGCACCTGATGTGCGAAACCCCAGCAAATTGTCTCTGGATGCTTTAACCTACTAGTAGTACAAGTTGTCTTCTTTGTTGTTCCGTGGAAGCACCGGTGCACTTTTCCTGGGCACTCACTCGAGTATGCGCGGTGCTCACTCACGATGTGATCTGCCGGAGATCTTATTCCCCGGTGGCGTGGCGCGATCCCAGGGGCCGGCCGCTTTACGATCTCCAGGAGACTGCCCCCTCGTCGATCTTTCTTCATCTCAAAGAAAGATCCTCCACCCCGTTTCCTTGCCTTGACGGCATGTCTGGTATAGGCTGTTCGAGTGTCAGCACCACGCACGAGCTTTTCTTGGTAGAGCAAGTGTTGTCCAGTGTCTCGTTTTAACAATCGGTTTGCCGCAACAGAAGGGGGGTTGTTATACCAGCAAGTCCACACACTTGGAAAGGCCTGTAATGTAGTCTAAACTGGCAGCTTGAGTACCAGCAGCGAGGCCGCTTTACGGCTGGCTGGCTCTGCGTGCGTGGCTGTAGTAGTAGTACTATAATGTTGGAGTGGTTCTGAGAGGCTGGCTGTCAAGCACATTGGTTCTGAGACGCAGTAATGATGCCTAATCAACCGCTCAACTTGCATTACTTTTTTCCTTTGTTCGTTTGCCTTCCTTTTTTTGTGTGTTGGGATTGAATAATTTGGTGGCGTGGCGTGCTGGATTTGCGGCCCAAGACTTGCTTTAGCATTCCTCGGCCGCCCTACGATTCGTTCCACAGGTGGTTGATGGTTTGGGAAGAGATCCCAGGCACGGGTGAAGCTGGAGAGATGTGGGGGTGGTGTTGGATCCGGAAGCGGAGAGTGTGGAAGGTGGGGGCCTGCACTGGGTCTGGGTGGGTGGGGGGGAGATGCCGAGTCAGCCTGTCTCGTGATCCGCGCGGGATGGGATTTGATGGGAGGTGACACCGGCACCGGCAGAGGGAGCACGAGTGGTGATGAGCTGGACGGACAGATGCCCAAGTGGGCGGGCGGGCGGGCGGCGGTGGCACACTTGCACGTGCTGCTGGCCCCCGCCCCAAACCTGCTTCTGCTGCTGCCATCACGACGGCAAGGCGAGGAGAGGACGGGCTTGCCACGTGCGCCCCGCAGAAGGTACAATCTGAGTCACCTCCCATCAGCCGTTCTGTGTGTGCGCCGCATCGCGTGGACCGGCAGTCCGGCAGGCACGGTGGATTCTCTGCTAGCTCCCCTGGTTTGGCGTGGCGTGGGACGGTGCCTCGGCCGGGTCGCCGGCCGGAGCGCCGCCCGTGCGCAGGCAGCACGAGCATTGGTATCCTGGTGCCCGAGATGGATCCATCTTTTTTTTTGGGGGTGGTTCACGAGGTCCTACGTTGCCGGCACGGAGGCAGGGTGCCTGCTCCTGAAAGGCTGAAGGCCCATTGGTTAGTTTGCTCACACGCACGCACCGCCACCGCACAGGCCTGTCGACCATTGGTTTGAGACGGACGGACTAACGAAGCAATCAATCAATCATGCCGCACCAGGACCGGGACATGGAGACCGCAGCAGCACTCGCCCCTGCCATGCTCCTGCTCGCCTTTGTTTGCTCCCTTCCAGTCCAGAGCTGGACCCGCACACCCAACCAACCACACATGTCCCCCCGGCCGGCCGGTCGCGCAATACCATGTGCTCGGTCTCGATTCCACCACCGACTTGGCCGGCCCGTCGCCTATGCTCATGGGTCCTAGAGGCTGGAGGTAACAAAGTGGATGATTATCCAGCAGTTCGCCCGTCGTTCCCAGAGGCGCGATTCAAATACTAGATAAAATCGGACAGACAGAGAGAGGATAGAGAAGAAGGGTGAAGATGGCCTTATCTGCCTATTGCATGCGTACACGTTGACCGACGGGTCTCGCCACCTAACACACGTACGGTACGCACGCGACGGGGTAGTTTGTTAGCCCAAATCCACTGAACCAGATAGTAGGTTCGCTCCACCCCACACAAATCTCCACATCGAACAACTCTTCTTCCCCGGCGACCGGCGACGGCGACGGCGACGTGACGGTGCGTTCCCGGCCGGCACCTATACATAATCTTCCTCTCATTTTCAGTCTCGCACGAACTCTCGGTCCCGTCCTGCGACTGCGAGTGGAGGAAAATGTGCATGGACAAGACCACCGCGGAAGCAAAGCTGTTAGCTGACCAAAACTGTATGTACTGCCTCGTCCGTCGTGGTCAAAGTGTGCACGCTGCTTGTTGTATGATGACGACACTGTCGCGTTGGGCAGAACACTGCATAAGCTTGTCTGACAGGCGAAGCGGTGAACACATCATCGACCGACCGATCCAAACCATCGGGTGTCATCTCCGTTTCTTTTACGTTATCTTTCTCAGGCTCGACGGAGATGGCTAGCTAATTATGTTATATAGGGACTGTCTGGTTCCTAGCCACAGTTTGCCAAACCAAAATGTGACTAGCCACAGTTTAGTTGGCATGTGTTTAGTTTTAGCCACACTTTGGCTTGCCATACTTTATTATACTTATAGCCCATTTGTCATAATCTTATTGATTTTGTCAACTTTTGCCAAAGTTTAGCTTAAAAAAGTTAGCCACACTTGTGTGGTTGTCATACTTTTATGGTTAGCCACACTTTGGCTTGGCAAAATATGGCTAGGAACCAAACAGCCCCATATATATACGAGGTGAAAACGACGACGACGACGACAAAGACCAGAAGGCAGCCCAGTCCGATCCAATCCTCCCGAGATCAGAAATGAGATCATGCAACTGGCTCGCTCTCGGCGACACGAACACTGTCAAGACGCTACTGATTACCTCAGCGAGAGGGAATATAATCTCTATCATCCAGAGATAGATCGCCTGCAAGTGCGTGTCGCCGTCCGGACCCCCGTGTTCATGGTGGAGCCCCCACACGTTCTTTCCATCCATTCCATGCCGTTCGGCCGATTTGACCAATCACACACGCAAACGAGAAAACGAATAGGAAGAAGGACGGAGATCGACGATGAACCCTTAACCGTGGTAAAAAAGCGTTCGATCCATCATGGACAGACAACTTTGTGATAGACGAAGTGGTGATCCATGTGTCGCTTTGCCGGTGTGCCCGTCGTCTTCGTTTCTTTTTTTACTCCCTTAGACCTATATTAGTTGACGCAAATTTGTCTAGATACGGTTATATAAAGCACCTAAACTCGGTTAGATGCATTCGTATCTAGATGAATCTAAGAGCATCTCCACTTGTTGGCCGAACCCAGGCCAAAATCCGGACCTTTTTTTGGCCGGACGGCGCAAGTTTTGGCCTGGGTACGCCCAGTTTCCCACTCGGCTACCCAGGCCGAGTACCCAGGCGGACATAAAACGGCTATATATTTGAATCTGCATAGTTCCCGCCGACGAGTGCTTGACCACAAGGTGTTCGACAGATGCGCCTACATGTTCGGTGACATATTTTTATTACATAACAGGGGAAACAACGATCAGTCGTCGATGGGGATGGGCTCCTGCGGCGTGGCCGACGCGGCGTTGTCGTCCATCTCACCGGTGAACGCCCCCGGGTTGGAGGAAGTCGAAGCAGAGCTCGGCGTGAGAGCGTTCGACGCAGAGGAAGGGGAAGCCGTGGTCATGCCCTCTAGGATGGCCTGACATTGCGCCATGCACCAGGCCTTGACCGGCGAGCTCATCTTCGACGTGTCCTCGCCGCCCATGAGGAACTTGAGGTCCGTGTGGCGCTTCTTGGCGGCGTAGTTGGCCTTCTTCTCAGCGAGGCTGGCTTTCTTCTCGGCGAGGCTGGCCTTGATGAGGGCCACCTTTTCCCCTTGTGTCTCCATCAGCTTCTTTCAGCGCTCCTCGCTCTTCTCAGCCCTCTTCTCGGCCTGCGCCCTCGTGTCGGCGATGCATTTCTCGATCGAAGCCTGGAGACGCTCGGCGGGAGGTTCGACGGCCTTGAGCATCTTCGCCTTCTTCTGACCAAGCTCAGGTCTTCCTTCATTGGCAGCAGCAACCGGGGCCTCGGGGTTGTAGACGCCGTCCTTGCTCTTGGAGAGACTCTGGCGAGTGTCCCGCCACTTCTCGCAATGCTCGATTTTCTCGAAGACATGATGGAACTTGAACTCCATCTTCATGTCCTCTCGAAACAGAAGAAGTGCACGGCGCAGCTACAAAATGGAAGTGTGTCAAGTTGTCCATGTTCGCGAGTGTGTCAAGAGAGTGCACGACAAAGTTTGTTCGCGAGTACCTTGTTGTCCATGTTCTCCCCACTGGCTTGTGTGCGGTCGACTTCTTCCACGTAGCTGTGCCACTTGCTGCACGCAGTTTGGATGATCGCCCAGTGGTTCGTTATTGCCTTCTCCCCTCGCTCCATGTGGATCTTGCGATACTTTGGGTCGCACAGGCTTCGCTCGTCGAATGCTGCCTTCACGCGTCGCCAATAATTGTCGGAATTTTGGTTCGCACCCGTTATCGGATCCATGCTCACCGTCTTCCATGCTTCAGCGAGGCAGGTGTCCTCGGCCATGGTCCATTTGAGCCGAGCGTCCGCCCGCCGTCTTCTTCCCCTTCTTGCCTTTCTCCTCAGTCTCGGCGTCCTCTGGCTGTGTCTGCTCGGCCTGGGTATCCTCGGTATCGACGTCGGCGAGGTCCTGGGACTCGTTGCCGTGCTCGGCGTCGGTTCGGGTCTGCTCTTCCGTGAAGAAGGAGGGGTGGTTCGTCGCCGAGCCTGTTGCGATCAGATCCTCCATGTACGCCTCAGCCGACATGCCGGCCGGAAGGGCGCCCGGCATTCCGCCGTCGGCCTCGCCGAAGGGCGCCGAGCTTCCGCCGAAGGGCAGCGGTCCGCGGCGAAGAGTGGGGCTTACGTACGCCGGAGAGGCGGAGTAGGGGAGGTTGATGTCGACGCCGAAGGCCGAAGGAGGGCGCGGCGCCGGGCAGGGGAAGAGCATGTTCGGGTTGAAGCCGCCGTCGAACTCTGGCGACGAGGAGTACCTCTGCCGAGCAGCCGCCTGGCTCTCCTGGAAGCTGGCCGGCGAGATCGGCGAGAATCCGGCGGGCGAGCCGACGCTAGCCTGGCTCCCCCAGTGTGGTGGGTACAGCGCGGCCATCAACGCCGAACGCGTTGCCGACGCCTGCTTCGCCTTCACCATCGCCCGTTCTTCCGCCGCCGCCTTCACCATCGCCTTCTCCTCCTCCGCTTGCTATTGCTGGAGCTTCGCCCTCTCCTTCCTGTCCCTCCGCTCGGCCGACGAGATCTGCCTGGTGTGCTCCCTCTTCTCCCACTCGGCCGAGGACATGCTCTCCGGCTTGGTCGGCGACGCTCTCGGCTTCCTCGCCTTCTTCTCTGTCGGACCCTCGCCGAGGATCGATCTGGGTTGGACGAAACTCTTGGGCGGCATGTCGGGCGCGGTGATCGGTGGAGCTTCCGGGGTAGGGGAATGGGGAAGAAAGGTGGGAGGGGGAAGAAAAGGGCGGGGAGCTCGGCGAATTGGCGGGAGTGGTGCCTTCTCTCGCCGACAAAGCTGGCCCATGCCCGTTTTCGCTGAGTCTGGCGTTCCCAGGGCGTACCCGGGAACCTGGGTATGGCCTGGGTAGGCCGGACCAAAACATGCCGAAATCCGGACGAAAACAGGTCCTTGGGTACGCGACTGGGCCGATTTTCGGCGTTCGGACCAAAATTCGGCGTCCGGACGAGCGTCCTGGGTAGGCGAGCGGAGATGCTCTAAGTCAACTAATATTGAACTTCCTCGAAACAGGCACACGCCCAGCTATATTAATATAGCAACCATTTGAGACCGCTGCTGGGCCAGACAGCACAACGCCCAAAAGAAAAAGACAAAGATACCAAAAAGAAAAAAAACAAAGCCGATAACAGTGGCTCGACGAAAATGAGGAGGAATCGCGACCGTTGTGTCCTCAAACTAAGTACCACCACACGCCTAGCACTCCGACACGTTGCGCACCAAGCAGCACCTCCATGAAGGAAGGCGATGATGACGATGTCGCTGCCTGGACAGGTCCTAGGATTTCCCCCGACACGCTCCAGGAGGTGGGAAAGAGGTACACCCAACGCCCTTCAAGAAGGATGGTGGTACCCGCAAGTGTCACCACGTTGGTGTCATGATGACAAGGATTTCTTCCGACCCCTCAAAAAAACCACACCCCTAGGCACTTCGCAGTGCTCTACCATGCTTGCCGCCCGCCACACCGGTCTTGAATCCGCCGCTGCCGTCTCATCGTGACACACGAAGTAGGGCCGAGAAACAACAAAGAGGGAGCGATGGTCTGCAGGTCGGCCACCGGAGCTAGGCCTGCCTGACCCAAATCCGGTGCCCAAAATGCAAAGCATCAGGGAAGTGTGTAGGGAACCGGGGCAAATGGCCACGGAGCAGCTTCGGCCAGGGCTTGCTGGCCCAGATCTAGGCCCGCGCCACCCACTGCCCCCCAATCCCACCGCAGCACCAGCCCTCCCTCACCTCCAGCCGCTCTGCATCGCCGGAGAAGCCCATCCCCGACCAGGAACCGCCGCCGCCACGCCATGCCCGTGCCAGCGCCGAGACCCGCCGCCACTTGAGAAAGCCCCCGACGGCGGGGGAAAGAGAGGAGGACGATTGAGGAGGGGGCGCCCCAGGCGTCGCCCATGGGGGGACGACGCAGGAGCGAGGGGAAAAGTCGGTCCCCAAGTTCAAATGTTCCAAAGACAGAAAATAGTCAATTCAACTAATATAGGTTTGAGGGAGTACTACCTTCTTTCCGTAATATAAGCTTTTCTGGCAGTTTAATATCTTATTTCAGGCACGACGGAGATGGTTAGTTATGTGAGAGGTGAAGGTAGACGACGACCAAAAGGTAGGTCACGCGAAGTTGCGTCCAATAATCCAATCTTTTTCAGCATGCGGTCATCTTCGATGGCCAGAGGCAGCAACAAATAGCTTGGCCAGGCGGATACACGACACGAGACTGTCAAGACACTAGTTCCAAACAACATAATAAGAACATTGAGGATGCACACAACATAATACTCCCTCCGTTTCAAAATAGATGTCTCAGATTTTTGAGAATGACCCGCGCCGCTTGACGCCATCGCCTTGAGCACGAGGCCATCACCACGCCCCTCCCGAGCGTTCCGGGCATCCCAGCCAGTAGGAACCAATTTTTGCCACAGACAGATCTGAATCCCTGTTCAGTGGCAGATCAAGTCGAAACTTCCTCGCCGTCGTCGGTCGCCGTCACCACCGTCCACCGGTAACACATACTCCCTCCGTTTTGAAATATAAGATGTTTTAGGTTTGTAAAGGAGATGTATTTAGACAACTTTTAGTGTTTAGATTCATTTGAACCTATACACTAAAAGGTGTCTAGATACATCTTCTTTATAAATCTAAAACATCTTATATTTTTAAACGGAGGGAGTATATGTTAGCTTCGTGTTGCTGCCCCTGCGCACAAGCTGACCGTCGGTCCGGGCGACCTAACACACGGCACGAGGGGATTGGCGAATTGCCCTAATTAGACAACTTTCTTTCCCCCGACGTGAACGGTGCGTTTCAGGCCAGCAGCACCCATAACCTTCTTCCTCTCGTGTTCTCAGCTCGGAAGAACACACCCACACGAGCGACGTAACTTTCCTCCTGCTACTGCTAGCTAGTGGAGTCAACTGTGCATGGACAAGACCGCTGCATGCTAGCTGACCAACTGTACTATGCCTCAACCGTCAATGTGTGTAGTACATACGCTTCTGGTATAGTAGCACTACATGCATGGTTTGCCTGATGAACCCTAACTGTGGTGAAGCGTTCGACCGAGCACGCAGTTGTCTGTCAGACGAAGTGGTGAGCTATAGCTACTGTACGTGTGATGGAGAGACAACAGAGGGTTGGATCCGCGTCGATGTATCGCCTTCCCAGTGTTGCTGTCATCTCCGTTTCTTTTAGGTTATCTTTTTTCAGGGATGACGGAGATGGTTGTTAATTAAGAGATGAGGTACGGTAGACGACGACTAAAAGGTAGGTAGGTAGGTCTCGCGAGGGAGGTTGCGTCCAATCCAATCTTTCTAAATGAGATCATCTTCTTTAAGAGGCAGTGTCAGCACTCGAACGGGTGACACGGCTAGGGATGGTCTGATGGAACGCGCTCGGAGTTTAGTCCCATCTCGCTAGTTGAAGGAGGCCGACACCAGCTTATATAGCTGGGCAAACCTCTCCTTTCAGTCGCGGCTTTTGGGATGAGAGAGGCCTTGGGCCTCCAAATACACTGGTTAAGTGTAGGCTGACCTTTGGGTCGCTAGCAGGCAGCTACTACTTGTTAGAGTCCTAGGAGTTTATGCTACACATATTGTACATGTGATTGACTTGGTCTGTCACGTTCAATACACATGGAGATCTTCGGTTGTTATTCTGTTGTAGAGATCTGTTGTAGCGATCTCTATCCTGATAGATAGATGAGATCGATCCCCTCTTATGTTGTAACAAACCCTGTACCTATCGTCGAGCTGTTGCCGACTACTTAACACGGAACCGAGCCTGAGAACAAAGGCATCGTTTTACCCAAAACATCACATGGTATCAGAGCCACTCTTCCACCAAAAATTCATCTAGCAATATGATCGTTGCATCCTCCTCTGCCGGCGCCATGGCCAATCCTCTCCCGAGCCAAGGAACGCCGGAGAAGCTCACCAGAGAGAACTACCTCATCTGGGAGACTCAATTCCCGCCTGCTGTGCGCGGTCGCGGCCTAATGGGATTCCTCGATGGATCCTGCGCCGAGCCGCCCAAGATGATCGCCGCCAAGGATGCCAGCGGCAAGGAGATCCAGCAGGCAAACCCCGCCTACGAGGCGTGGATGCTGACGGACCAGAACGTCCTCTCCTACCTCATCAACTCGCTGTCCAGGGACATCATGATCTCCTGCATCGGCATGAAGAAATCGGCGACGGTCTGGACTGCGGTGACGACCATGTTCGCTGCACAGTCCAAGACACGCATCGCCAACCTCCGCGTCAAGCTGGCGAACACCAAGGAGGGAAAGACGACTCCGCAGTATTTTGCTGCGGTGAAGGCCGTCGCCGACGAACTCGCAGCCGCGGGTCACACAATTGAAGAATATGAAGTTGTTGAGTACCTGCTTGCGGGACTCGATGATCCATACAACCCCCTCTTCGCCGCCATCAGTGCCAACCCCAACCATCAACTCACGGTGAGTGAACTTTATGCTCAGATGTCGGCCTACGGCAGTCACATGGAGATGCTCGGCATCGTCAACGACGACAATCACTCTTCCGCCAACCCTGCTGTTCGTGGTCGTGGTGGACACCGGGGTGGCCGAGGAGCACCTCGTGGCCGCGATGGTGGCTGCGGCTATGGCCGTGGGCGTCTACAGCAAGGAAGAGGTGGTGGCGGCAACGGTCGCCGTGGTGGAGGCAACGACAAGGGCAAGGAAGACCGGATCGTCTGCCAAATCTGCGGCAAGCCGGGCCACCCAGCCTGTAAGTGCTGGCATCGCTACTCCGATGATGAAGAAGAGGATGAAGAACATGCTGGCAATGGTGCTACCTATGGCGCCTCCTACGGTGTCGACACCAATTGGAACTGCGACACTGGCGCCACCAACCACATCACCAGCGAGCTTGACAAGCTCACCATGAAGGAGAAGTACACTGGCCGTGACAAGATCCACACGGCCAACGGAGCAGGTATGGACATTAGACACGTTGGTCATGCATTTGCTGATTCCCCATCCAAACCTCTCCATCTAAAAAATGTCCTTCATGTCCCAAGTGCCACAAAAAGCCTCATCTCTATTCATCGATTAACTCTAGATAATCATGTCTTTGTTGAATTTCACCCGTGGCATTTTTATGTGAAGGATCGAACAACGGAGAAAGTACTTCTTAAAGGGCGATGCTCTCATGGTCTCTACCCAATGGTGTCTTCATCGAGTCAGAATAAACAAGTTCTTAGCGTCACCAAGCCTTCAGCTACAAGGTGGCATGATCGATTAGGTCATCCTTCGTTTAAAGTCGTTCAACAAATTCTTAGCAAATTTGAGCTTCCTTGTTCCCATGAGTCTAGAGTTGAGTCTGTTTGTGATCCATGCCAACAAGCCAAAAGTCATCAACTCCCATATGTTAGATCCACCAGTAAATCGACCGATCCTCTAGAACTTGTCTTCTCCGATGTGTGGGGAAAGGCACCTATCTCCGTTGGTCGATTTGAGTACTATGTAAGCTTCATTGGTGACTATAGTAAATTTGTATGGATCTATTTGCTTAAGAAAAAGTCTGAGGTGTTTCAAGTATTCAAAAAATTTCAAAACCTTGTTGAACGCAAATTTGATAGAAAAATCATTGCCATGCAAACAGATTGGGGAGGTGAGTATGAGAAACTCAATCCCTTCTTTCAACAAATGGGCATCTCACACCATGTGTCCTGCCCACATGCCCATCAACAAAATGGTTCAGCCGAACGCAAACATTGTCATATAGTTGAAGTTGGGCTAGCTCTCCTTGCTAATGCATCCATGCCATTAAAATTTTGGGATGAAGCTTTCTTGACTGCTACATATATCATCAACTTGCTTCCTTCCAAAGTTACTAACAATAAAACACCCATGGAGCTCCTTTTTCAGGAAACACCAGATTATGCCTCTTTGCGCACGTTTGGATGCGCCTGTTGGCCAAACCTCCGCCCATACAATACCAGAAAATTATCTTTTCGCTCCAAACAGTGTGTTTTTATTGGGTATAGCAATATGCATAAAGGAGTCAAGTCCTTAGATGTTTCCAGCGGGCGAGTCTACATTTCACGTGACGTTGTCTTTGATGAAACTGTTTTTCCCTTCTCTAAGCTTCATCCCAATGCTGGTGCCCTCCTTCGCAAAGAAATTCTCCTTCTGCCGGAATCCTTCCAAAATCAACCGGAATTCGATCAAAGGGGGGAACAACCATGCACTGATCTAACCACTAATGTTCCAGCCAATTTTGTTCCTGTACATGCTCCACAGGTGCAGCAGCAACCAGCAGAAGAAAATTCGGCGTCATTTGATGCTGAAACGGAGTCTAATGGCTCCGGTCAAGAACTGTCGCAAAACGACAGCGGCGTGAGACACGAAGCAGATTCGCCTGACGGATCCACCTCGGGATCAGCCACACCTACGTCGTCCGACACGAGCGCATCGGACCTGCCAACGCCGCGTCCGTCTCGTACCCACTAAGGAGACACTGCCACGTCGCCCACATCCTCGTCGCTAGGAGGGGCCACCCAGCATCGAGCCTCCGCGTCACGCACAACACCTGCACACGGCTCTTCGACGCGAGCCAGAGTCGTGTCCACCATGCCAGGTGGACCAACGGGAGTAACTCCCGCTCGCGGGCAGGCGGCCACAAGCCCCGACATGGATTCTTCTCGGGATCAGCAGCGCCAGGAGTCAGGATCCTCTACGGAGGCACCTTCTGCAGACGAACGTGTGGCAGGTCGGCATCAAACTCGTGCTAAAACAGGAAACAGTAAGCCTAAAGTCTATACAGATGGAACAGTACGGTACGGTTTATCTGCAATATCTGATGAACCTAAAAACTTGCAAGATGCATTAGCTAGCAAAAATTGGAAACATGCTATGGATGATGAGTATAATGCTTTAGTGTCAAATCAAACTTGGCATTTAGTTCCACATAGAAGAGGTATAAATCTTATAGATTGTAAATGGGTTTATAAGATTAAAAGAAATGCTGATGGAACCATTGATAGGTATAAGGCTAGACTAGTAGCAAAAGGATTTAAGCAACGCTATGGCATAGACTATGAGGACACTTTTAGCCCTGTTGTTAAAGCTGCTACTATCAGACTTGTTTTAGCTGTTTCTGTGTCCAGAGGATGGAGCCTAAGGCAGCTAGATGTGAAGAACGCGTTTCTCCATGGTGTTCTGGAAGAGGAAGTATACATGAAGCAGCCACCTGGTTATGAGGATCCAAAGGCGCCATATCATGTGTGCAAATTGGATAAGTCACTTTATGGGCTCAAGCAAGCACCAAGAGCATGGTTTGACAAGTTGAGGTCAAAACTTCAAGGGTTTGGTTTCCTTCCCTCAAAAGCTGACACATCATTGTTTATCTATGAGAAATCAGATGTCACTATTTTTGTACTAGTCTATGTAGATGATATCATAGTTACTGCACTCCTTAAGGACTTGAGCGCATCTTTTGCACTAAAGGATCTAGGAGATTTGCATTATTTCTTGGGTATTGAAGTTAAAAGGAAAAATGGCGATATTGTACTAACTCAAGAGAAGTATGCTTTGGACTTGTTAACCAGAGTTGGAATGAAGCAATCAAAGGTGGCACCAACACCACTTTCAGCTTCAGAAAAATTGTCAGACATGGAGGGAGAATCTCTTGGATGTGATGATAGCACCAACTACAGAAGTATTGTGGGTGCACTTCAGTACTTGACACTTACACGACCAAACATTGCATTTTCTGTGAATAAGGTATGCCAGTTTCTACATGCACCAACTACTGTTTATTGGACTGCAGTAAAAAGGATACTTAGGTACATCAAGGGAACCACAAGTCTCGGATTGACTTTCAAAAAATCTCCTTCCACTTTGGTCAGTGCCTTCTCAGATGCTGATTGGGCAGGTTGTATAGATGACAGAAGATCAACAGGTGGTTTTGCAGTCTATTTTGGTCCTAACCTTATTTCCTGGAGTGCTAGAAAACAGGCTACTGTGTCAAGGTCAAGTACAGAAGCAGAATACAAATCACTGGCAAATGCAACTGCAGAAGTGATATGGTTGGAATCTTTGCTTGGAGAACTTGGAGTAAAAAGAAGTCAAGTATCCTGTCTTTGGTGTGATAATATGGGAGCAACCTATCTTTCTGCAAATCCTATTTTTCACGCTAGAACAAAGCACATAGAAATAGACTTCCACTTTGTACGAGAAAGAGTTGCAAATAAGCAACTTGACATTCGTTTTATTTCATCTCAAGATCAGGTGGCAGATGGTTTTACTAAGGCCTTGCCTATACGGAAACTTGAAGAGTTCAAGCGCAATCTCAATCTTCAAGAAGGTTGAGATTGAGGAGGGGTGTTAGAGTCCTAGGAGTTTATGCTACACATATTGTACATGTGATTGACGTGGTCTGTCACGTTCAATACACATGGAGATCTTCGGTTGTTATTCTGTCGTAGCGATCTCTATCCTGATAGATAGATGAGATCGATCCCCTCTTATGTTGTAACAAACCCTGTACCTATCGTCGAGCTGTTGCCGACTACTTAACACGGAACCGAGCCTGAGAACGAAGGCATCGTTTTACCCAAAACATCACACTACTAGCTATGATACACGACATGAGACTGTCAAGACACTATTGATTACCTCAGCGAGAGGGAATATAATCTCTGGCCAGGTGGAGGTGGATGTCGCCGTCTCGCCCCACTAATGGTGGAGCCCCCATGTGTTCTTTCTTTCTTTCTTTCCACTTCTTCATGGCATTCGGCCGGTCGATCACACACACAAGCTAGAAAAAGCGAAAAGGAGGATGGCGAAGATGGATGATTGATGGAAAGAAGATATCGCGCACAAACAAACCACCGTAAAGTGCACGCCTCGAAAGATTCACCGAATGAATCACCGTCACGTGCATGCATGCATGTAGGCATATGGCATGATTGTATTTTTTTCCCACATCGTATCTCCTTTTCAGTTTCAGGTCTTATTCTGATCCTACAGACGGTACATATATCTATATGTATATACATGCGCAGCTCCATCTCTGCATGCACAACTTGATCGGCCGGCGATCGATGCCATTTCGTGCACCTTTACATCGCTGCTAGTGTGTGTGCATGCATGATGGGCTCCTTTCCCACCAGGTCTTATTCTGAATCCTGGATGTATGTTTGTATGTACATCTGCAGCTCCAACTCTGTACAGCACTGCTTAGTTGCTGACCGGGTTCATGGTTCGGTTTAGCTAGCAATCTAGCTAGCCTGTGAGCGATGCCACGCCTGCATGTTGGTCGCCCCGTTGGCGGCGGCGGTGGTAGCCCCCTTCCCTCTGGGGATCTTCCTGAGCACGCCGGAGTCCATCTTGGCGAGGTGGCCTCGGAGGTCGTGCGAGCCTCGCGCCACCAGGTGGTCTACCTCCTGCTCGTACCGCTCGTACAGCGCAGGCACCGTCATCACGCACACCACCACTGCCAAAGAGGAAACACAGCAAATCTTTCTGTTATTCTGGTGTTGCAGAGATATTCTGAAAGAACCAGCAATCTCTGAAACTTGCTGCTGAAGGTGTCGATCGGTTGCTTACCGAGGTAGAGGAGGGTGAGGATGCTGAAGCAGCTGGCGAACACCGACCCGATGTACAGAGACACCACCGTCTGCAGCAACATGTTTATCATGAATCAGCCATGCGTATGTTTGATACAGTACTACATGGTCCTGTTTTGTGTCTGAACTCTCAAGTGTGTGTTGAGTTTTTACCAGGATGAACATCTTGAGGTCCTGCCCGCAGGCGATGTCGTAGAGCCTGTGCACCACCCAGTTGAGCCGCCTGTGCAGGCCCAGGATCGCCTGCCTCGTCGCCCTCTCCGACAGCACCGTCTCTGGGATCCTCGGAACCGGCCTGCAACAAGGTCACACACTTGTTACAGTTGACATCACACAAGAATTAATTTTCCAGCAATTTTTTGTGGCTCAGGATTCAGAATAGAATAACATCGAAGTGTTTGACGGGCCCGAGCCTGACTTTAGTGATCATCCTTTGCATTGTATGGGCTGGGGACAGGGCCGGCCCTTGGGGGGGGACCGGAGGGGCAGCCGCCCCGGGCCCAAAATTTTGGGGGACCCTCCCCAGATATGTGTTGCATATATAGGCTATAATAGATATCAGAAAAGATAAAAAAATAATAGTTTTAAGTTTCCTATTGAACTAGATTGGGCCCTCTATTTTACGAGACATACACATACGTTTCAGATCTAGAGTCCATCACGACAACATGTACCTAACGTACGATTAGATCGGCTATCCTCTTTGATCGTATCGTATGAAGGCACGTCGCACGCCGGTTTCTGCCTCGACCTCGATTCAATGTTGCGTTGTCGATCGTGGGAAGGCCCGCACGCGGCAAGCGGCAAGCCGCTGCTTGTCGGCCGATTGTCGCCTATCACCTCGCCCCCTCGCCCTCTGCCTCTGCCTGTGGCCTCTATCTTGTCTCGCTTTGGCCGTTCAGCGTCTGCAGGTCCGAATTCTAAATTTCTGATCTCAGTCTTCTACAGTCTAAGGTTGTCCCTAATTTTTGTTCTAATTAGTAGTTTTTCTTTATATTTTTAGTGTGGTTAATTGGTTATGGCACCTTATTCCGGTGCTAAGAAAAGTAAAAAGAGAAAGGAAGAGCAGAAGTTGATTGACTCACATAGAGGATCCCTTCGTAACACCGAGAACTTTGAGGAATCCAGTTGAGTTAGCACTACTTCCTCCGTTTCGGTATACAAGTCATTCATGTATATCTAAGTTATCAATTTGACCTATATAATTTAAATTATATAATACAAAAAGTATATCATTGAAAAATACAAAATCTAAAGTTTTCAATGATATACGTTTTATAATATATACCTCATACCAAGTTTCTCAATTTGGCGACATAGAAGTACGCGCAAGACTTGTAAACCGAAACGGAGGTAGTAGTTCTTGTTAAGGAACATAGTAATATTGATCTAGAGGATGTGATCGGTATAGAGGAGAACTATAACATCAACGCGGGTAATAACAATGTAAGTGATCATGATATCGCATTTGATTCGTCTCCTATAAAATCTGCTAGTGTTGATGAGGAACCAATTAGTGTGGTTATTTATGATCCGGCATCGAGAAGAAGTTATTGGACGAGATTGATATTGATTTCATTATCACCGACTTTGCTTCTAGGAATACACGGAGAAATTTTAAAGGTATTATGTAAACATTGTCATTTTTATATGAATATTGTAAACGGGTATACTTAAAGTATTTATTCTTCATCATTTCATTCTTGTATATAAAAAAAATTTAAAAAGGGCCCGAAATTTTAGTTTCGCCCCGGGCCCCTGAAATCTCAGGACCGGCCCTGGCTGGGGAAGCTAGGTTGCTGAAACTTTGCACTGGAACTGAATGTCTGAAACAGAACGGCTGAGACTGAAGATAAATGGGTGTGCATGACGTACAGGTTGAGGAACGCGGAGGCGTTGGTCCATATGAAGAAGGTGAGCATGGCGATCATTGCCGCGTAGCACGCCAGCGTCAGGAAGTGGTACTCCGCCACCTCGAACAGTCCATACGCCGCCGTCGCCGCTCCGAGGATCGACGCCGACACCTCCTTCCGCCTCCACAGGATGATGTCCGCCGCTGCAGTTGCATATACATGAGTGAAATTCAGAAAACTTGGCCACCCAGGTACGTTTCAAACCGATTAGTTTCAGTAAAACCGTGTGCCCATGATCAATCTTTCTTTGCCGCTCACCTCCGCGTCCACCTAGGGTGGCATGCAGAGGCCTCTCCCTGCCGAAGAGCCTCGGCGCCCGATGTCCGTGAGATCCCCCCGTTACCATTTTGGTGTGCGTTTGATGTTTTCGAATGTGCAGCTTTGGTGTTGAGGTTGTTGTTCCTAGAAATTACCAGCATGCATATATAGGATTGGAAGAAAAGACACATTGGCAGTGTTCAAGGGAAAGAGCAAAGCATAGCTTTGGGCTCAGGGCTAGCTTTCCTTTGATACTTTGGTGTCCTTGTGCCTTTTGGAGTTGGGATCTGATCCAAACCTTGTGATTCTGGATTCTGCATATTTGGTTTCTTTTGTTGGATGGATGAAACATGCGTTTCTTCATGCATCTACAAAAGACCCCTTTTTCAGAAAGTAATATTGTAAGTCGCGGCGTCCATCTTTTATTGTAAGTCGGTTCGGTGCAGGCTGTGCAAATCATATAATGAACACTGTGACAGTTCAAAGATTCGTTTCTTGCTGCTACTTAAACGGGACCGATCTCTTCCTGTTAATTGGTTTATGTTACTTACTTCTCTGTCTTCTTTAGCATTAACATATACTGGTTGAAAAGAACTCGCTGTAAAGTTGAACACTAGTCCATGCATCCTAGAAACATCTATAGAATTCTTAACACATAGCATACCCAATGATGAAATCATTGTTCTTGCAGGAACCACAGTACATGCTTTTTTTATGGCTTCTTTACAACAAAAAGCTGCTTACAAGAGACAGCATTGCTATTCGTCGAGAAATATCTGACAAAACATGTCTTTTGTGTGATGAACCTGAAAGTGCACAACATCGGTTCCTTGACTGTGCTATAGCACATCAATTTTGGATTGAATTTGCTGGATCTTTACATGGTTCTCTAGGGAATAGTATAAGAACGTTCATATGTGATATTGGAAACACACAGAATTGCGTTACTGCACCAATGTATTTACCTCCGCTACTTTATGGGCTATTTGAAAGATGCGTAACAACCTCTGTTTTCAGGGGAAGCAATGGAGAAACGTGCACCGTCTCTGGGATATTGTGGGTCAAATTCATTCACATGAAAGACGTTGTGCAAGATCAAACATACTTCATTGTTAATCAAACCATATGATTAACCATATTTGGGTGTATCTATCCATTGCAGAAAATTAAGAAATTCAGAATGGGAGCCAGTGGAGAGACATTTCGAAGGAAAACTAAGGTGTTGGCAGAGCAAAATACTAGTACCATATGGTGATAGACTTGTTGTGATTAATTCTATTCTAATTAGCATGCATACGTTTATGTTGTCTTTCATATATAGAGATACCAAAGAGGGTACAAAAAAGATTAGACTTCTATAGATCATGTTTTTTTCTAGCAAAATAATGACCATAAGAGGAAATATAGATTGATAAAATGAAACCTAAAGATCATGGGGGTTTGGGAATTAAAGTGCTACCAGAAGAGGGAGTATGGAAAGAATTGCTACATAATAAATATCTTAAGAACAAGACCCTGGCACAGGTTGAGGCAAAACCTACAGACTGATAGTTTTGGAAAGGCCTAATGAGAGTAAATGCAGATATTTTTGCTAGGGGCTCTTTTAAAATAGGCAATGGTAATTGTACTAGATTTTGGGAGGATGTTTTGTTAGGAAAGACATCTCTAGCTACTCAATCCCCCTCATTATGTAACATGGTGCAGCGGAATTTTTTTTCCGTCCATACATTCTTATCCCAAGTACCTCTAAACATAGGTTTGAGGAGGGCACTAATAGGGAGTTAATGGCTTCCATGGCTAAACTTGTGCCAAAAATTAATGTTAGTGAACTTAACAGATGGACCGGAACATTTTGTTTGGAAGCCACTAATAATGGTATCTTCTCTGGGAAATCAATGTATGAGAATCTCATGAATGGTATTTATAGATTTTCACGAAGATACTTATGGAAGCTTAAAATACCCCTCAAGATAAAAATGTGGTTCCATAACAGAAAAGTTCTACTAGCAAAAGATAATCTTGCAAAAGTAATTGGGATGGATGCAAAAAACGTTATGTTTGTGATGCACAAGAGACCTTTGAGCATTTGTTTCTAGAGTTCCCATTTGCAAAATTTGGTTTGGTGTATTGTCTCCCTCACTTATAGTATACCACCACCTACCAATATCACAAATATGTTTGAAAATTGGTTGAATGGGATTGATAAGAAAATAAATACAGAATATGCATTGGTGTCTCTACTTTATGTTGGTATATTTGGAGGTTGTAGAAACAATATCATTCTTAACAAGACAAGAGTTTCAAATTTTTGGCATGTTATATGTATGGATAAGCTCGCTTTGCCTTCTCCCAGTGGATCAGCGAGAACCTATGGTTACTGAATGCAACTGGTTTCTAACGGTCTCTCATGATATCTACAACCAGACTAATTGGCGGCATACTAGTAAAGAGATGTATAGCCGATATAGGCATACTAGTAAAGAGATGTATAGACGATATATGCTTGTTATTCATGTTATCTTTGTATGGTTGATTTTTATATCAACCCTCCCCGATTCTAGAATTTTAATGCTCTTTCGGATAAAGTAAGTAATAAATGGATATGTTCATCTATTGATACAAAGGCCTGGGTTTTCCACATTTCAAAAAATAAAATCAAACCATATGATTCAAGGTAGATCACATGAAGCGGCTAAAGGTAGATCACATGAAGCGACTAACAGTCCTCGGGTGGAGCACACATTTAATGAAGAAGCCACTTTTAGCCACCTTTAAAACTGACCAAGGAATCATAAAGTGATCCTTGCACCCAACAGATAAAGGAACTATCCCACAATTATATTTGAATTTATGATTATAAACATGGGCAGGAACGTTCCAATCGACGTCTGTGGCATCTCTGCTGTAAACTCATAACCTATTTGTGAGTGCCTCAGACATGGAGGACATCTCTTGCACCAGCCAAAATAGGACAAACCATTGCTGCACCATGTCATTGCGCGCAACAATGAAGAAAAAATTCACTCCAATATGAAACGCTTACATGTCAATTTATTTTTAAAATTAATTACAATAGGGAGATTCTCAATTCTGGTAATTATGGGTGTCAAATATACTTTCAATCAATTTTGAAAAAAGGTTAGAAATGGAAGAAATATGAGGTTTTGGGAGGATTGGTGGATTGATTATAAACCTTTGAAATCGTGTTATACAAGATTGTATAACATTTGCTTTCATAAAAAGTGTTGGTAGCTGATGTCCTTAACAATGGATGGGACACAGTAAAATATAGAAGAATCTTTTATTTTTGTACTATTTTTTATGGTGTATAATTGTATTAGAAGAGGATTAATATAGAATATATAATTTTATGGATGACCGGGTTCCTACTTCTGAAGATCCCAACTAGAGTTCCTGGAGCTGTTAGCGTGTAAGCAACACCGTGGTACCACTTTCGACCTGCAAAACTAGAAGAGTATATGTTATTGACGTGTACCTTGAATTGCATCTAGTACCCTTACTTTATGTTTTCTCATCTAGTACTCCTTTGGTGTCCTCTATCCTCATCATGCATTGATAAGATCCAAAACAATTTTTAGATACAACATTTCACCATACAAATTGTTATATGGGTATGCCCTACGGGTGCCTAATATTGGCTTATCCGGTCTGGCCCAGCAGAAGTCCACGTAACGATGCACCCCCGATGATAAAACCCATGAGGAATTCGGGTGTCCCAGGCCCATGAAGGATGCAACTTCTTGGAGAACACGGTTAGTTTTAGATAGAAAATTTAAAAAGTAAAACCCTAATATGTAACCGACTTGACCTAACCCCGATACCTAACCTCCCCATATAAAGGCCAAGAGGGCACGACGAGAAGGACATCCACAACCCTAGCATACTCACCCGCCAGATCTCATCCGCACACCCCTGTAACCTTCGACTTCGCCATCAATCAAGAACGGACAAGCATGAGTAAGGTTTTCCTCCGGGGGCCCAAACCTGGGTATATCTCGTGTCCCGCATTGCTTGTTTGTTAGCCATTCCCGATCTCCAGCGTTCCCCTCTTCTCCAAAACCCAAGCACATAACAATGGGTATTGACGAGTCGAACCCTCGTCAAATTGAATCTAGTTATTCACTTTATGTATATTTCTCCATGTGCAAATTTGTGCATGAAGGCCCAATGTACTCCAAGGTTTTTTTACACCTCTCTTCTACCGGTATAACCCCAAGGAAGTTGGGTGGGGATACGAGATTGTGGGGGATCATGCAAGTATCAATGAACACGATCAACTGAATGTTGCTAGAGCAGTCAAACTTCCAGTCGAAGAAAAAAAGGAACAATACCAAAGAACATGATTGGCATGTAATTGTATTAGAAGAGGATTAATAGAAAATACACAATTGTATTGCTAGCCGTGTTCCTACTTATGAAGCTCCCAACTGGAGTTCATGGAGCATATTAGCGTGTAGGCAACACTGTGGTACCACTTCCGGACTGCAAAACTAGAAGAGTATATGTTATTGACTTGTACCTTGAATTGCATCTAGCACACTTACTTTATGTTTTCTCTATGATCTAGTACTCCTTTGGTGTCCTCTATCCTCAACATGCGTTGATAAGATCTAAAATAATTTGTAGAAACAACATTTCACCATACGAATTGAATCCAGTTATTTAGTTTATGTATATTTGTCTAGTGCAAATTTGTGCATGAAGGCCCTGCAGGAAATATGCCCTAGAGACAAATAATAATATATATTATTATCATATTTCATAAAGTTTACGATTAAGTTTTATATCATGCTATAACTGTATTGAATGAAAACATCAATACACGTGTGATATACAAACATCCAGTAGTTCCCAGTGAAACTCTAGTTACTGGTTCATTGGTCAACAGATGATTAAGATTTCCTGATCATGTTGGTGCTTCGACATCAATTGACAATGGAGTCATCTCATTGGAGAATGAGATGGTGAACATACCCTAGCTAAAGCATCATAGCACGATCATGTCACAAAGTTCAAGTTGCGATGATTAGGAAACGTAGTGACTCGTTCGTTAGACTGTGAGACCATATCTAATCACTATATCCCGAGAATACTTTAATGCTAGCATCTAAAGTGACTCGGTGGAATGGTGATCATAAGGGTGACACCGGGTATTCGAAGGAACAACAGGTAGAGATGTATTCGTCAAGAGAGGGATTTATCCATCCGGGTGACGGAACATACTCTGGGCCCACTCGAATGAGTTATATCCACAAGCTGCGCATCGTGTAACTAGGTCACGGGGATATCACTTACCAGATCGAGTTAGGTAGCTATTATCGGTAACGAGGTTGAACCCGACATGGTGATGTCGTTGACCAACTTTAGGAAAATACAAGTATCATAGAGACAAACGGATTAAGATATAGCGTTGATGGTTTAACCACAAGTTTAGTGGAATGCACAGGTGGTCATCATGGGCATCTAGGTTCCGCTGATGATCATTGGTCAGAGAGGAGTCTTGACCATGTCTAGAGTGTCCCCGAACCGTTGGGTGCACGCGTAAGGGTTTGACGAAGCTCAGAGATCGTTATTGGCATATTCGGAAACATTGAATAAAAGAGAAAAAAACTAGAATCTTTCTAAAGAGATCCGAAGGTGTTCAGAGAAAGAATGAAAAGAAAGGAACCGAAAGGAGTTTCAGATAAATGGAAATTTATAATATATATTTATTATATGTTAGTTGTGAATTAATATATTCTAAATAAATATTTAAATTAAGATTTATAAAGAAACTTTCTCATTAGGACAAAATCCTGAAGAAAATTGGTCTAGAAGAAATCTGCAAAGAAAAAGGAAAAAGAAACAGCAGCCCACGTGGGTGGCAGATAGTTGCTGCCGCACGGGGGCGGGCTGCAGCTGGGAGGCCGGCCGCGGGCGTGGGTGGCCAGCCCACCCGGCCGCACTGGTCGCCGCTGCGGCGCTACGCCGGCCCACCCGGGCTGCCTACTGCCACGCATCGCCTAGCAGGCCGCGGGTGGCAGTCGGCCCACCCGGGCCGCTATGGACAATGGCGGGCGTGCGTGCATGGGCCACCTGGCGCCTGGCCGCCGTGCTGCGCTGGGCTGTGGCCAGGGTGGCCCATCCGGGTTGTCCAAAGGGCTCGGCCAGCTGCAACTCGTTTTTTCCTTTATCCCTTTGTATTTTTTAGTCACACACGGGGCACCTAAAGGGGAGGAAAAACCTCCCTCCGCCTATATATAGAGGTGCACATAGAAGGATTAAAACACACAATAAAATAAGAAAAGGCCTTTGGTTGCCTATCTCTTCTCTCTCGTGACCATGGCCTTCTTGTCAGGGCTGTGCGAACGAGAAGTTCTTCACCGTGGAGAGCCGTCACGCTGCGGGATTCGGAGTCAGGAGATCTACTTCCACAATCTTAGATAGATCGGGAAGAAGCGGGAGTCGTTGTCAAACACTGTGCATGTGTGGCTCCCTCGTGCGGCGCTGTACTTTTGGCGCTAGGAATTCTCGGGGCCGTTGGACTTCGTGACCTTGAGGTCAACGTCCGTATGACTTCATCAACCATGTTCCCCGCGGTATGTTAACCGCATTCGGTCTTCAAATATATGAATACCATATCCCCTCCCGTTACTGTATTACTACTAGATAGATCCTGGTATTAGGGTTTCGATCATAGGAATTATTTTGTTTTCTTCCCTTGAACCCCAACATGCCCAATGTACTCCAAAGGATTTTTCCACCTCTCTTCTACCTGTAACCCCAAGGAAGTTGGGCGGGGTTACGAAATTGTGTGGGATCATGCAAGTATCAAGGAACTTGATCAACTGAATGTTGCTAGAGAAGGCAGACTTCCTGCCGAAGAAAAAAGGAACAGTACCAAAGAACATGATTGACATGTAATTGTATTATAAGAGGATTAATAGAAAAATACATAATTGTATTGCTAACCGTTTTTCTACTTATGAAGCTCCCAACTGGAGTTCCTGGAGCCATTAGCGTGTAGGCAACACCGTGGTACCACTTCCGCACTGCAAAACTAGAAGAGTATATGTTATTGACTTGTACCTTGAATTGCATCTAGTACCCTTATTTTATGTTTTCTCTATGATCTAGTACTCCCTTGGTGTCGTCTATCCTCATCATGGATTGATGAGATCCAAAATCATTTGTAGATACAGCATTTCACTATTCAAACTGGATCTAGTTATTCACTTTATGTATATTTCTCCATGTGCAAAATTTTGCATTAAGGCCCAATGTACTACAAGAAATGGGTCAAAACCGATCATGTACTTCACTCTGGTATTACGGGAATGTGGCAATGCACATATTTCTTCCTTGTGACAATCAGTGGTGGTAGGTTTGTAGCTACCATTATAAAAATGGTGTTGACAATGCTGAGTTGTGCAACATAGCTGTTGCCGAGGAGGTACGTACTATACGTGTTGAAGGTGAGTCTTCATCCGAAATGGCATGAGTACCACACTATTGGGATATACAACTATACAAATGACCGATACATCATGGACCTGAGTATCTAGACAATGATACGGCAAAGCGTTGTCACATCTGGGGGGGCGATGCCCCCCTCCCTTGACTTATACATAGTTCCACCAATGTTTCTAACCTTCACATACAATACCAAGAAATATTTTGGCTATGACATAGCAGTAAGAAGTGATCTGTCAAGGAGGTACATGTATTGGGCAAAAACAAGTTATCATTACCAGCAAGATTGTCAACAGAGCAGACTACCGTTGAGCTCACATGCTTTATGTCTATACTCTATATAGGTTGATACATAGTTCCTTGCAATAGGCTTCCGTTCCGCTTTATAAATAAAGCCAATCCATACAGAGTTCGACCAAGTCACTGACGCTCATGCGCCATAGAAAAAAGCAAAAAATGTCCGCTGGGGCAACAACACATCAAGCCCAAGGCACCAAAAAATAAAAAAAATAAAAGAGGAGTTGTTGAGGTGCTCGCTCTAGGAAGCCGCGGAGGCACTAGTAGGAGCTGCGAAGCGAGACGCCGACGTCCTGAGAGCCTGCAAGATGCCGTCCATGCTCACCCGGTCCCTCTGCCTAGACAACGGGTACCATTGCTGTAGGTAGGCAAGAAAAAAAAATACAGAGTCAGATGCATGGCGAGAAAAGATCCTCTCTATCACCATCTTAATATTCTCTCTATCACCATCTTAATACGAATATTCCACAACCCACGTAATAGCCGCAAACACCAACCAGAAGAGGTGGTGCTTCCTTCCGGTACGGTTTGTCTCATTCTCGAGAAACTCGCGTGTCGAGGTCAGGCCCAAGCGCTTTCCGGATAAAGTTTCACAGAAACTGAGTGGCAGGACATGTGAACATAATATGGGTGCACGGTCTTGGGCGTCCCACATAGCGGACACAACTTATTGCTCTGGCCGTTACGTTTTGACACCTCAACCCTAGAAAGGAGGCGATCCCGTAGCAGTTTCCACAGAAAAATACACAAGCTCAAGGGTAAGGGTGACTTCCAAAAGTGGGTTGTCCAAGGTAACTCAGGACCCTGGAAGAGGGTCCTATAAGCCGAACTAGATGAAAAGAGCAAAGAAATACATTGGAAATCTTTAAGGGAAAGAGCAAAGCATAGCTTTGGCTCGGGGCTAGCTTTTGTTTGATACCTTGGAGTCCTATCTTGTTCAGGAGAAAAATACTTTGCTGTTCGTGTGCCTTTTGGAGTTGGGATCTGATCCAAACCTTGTGATTCTGAATTCTGCAGAACCATGGTCGGTTTCTTTTGTTGGATGGATGCATGGAACATACCTTTCTTCAGATACAAATGACCCTTTTTCAAAAGAAGGTCATAATCCATGTCGCTGCATCCATCTTTTTTGTTTTGACAGAAACTAGCAGGTGCCCTCAACAGCTGTAACAACAATGTTCACAATTCTTCAGAACCAGTCACTTCAGAGTCGGTTCAGTTCAAGCTGTGCAAATCATGATCATGAACACTGTGGCAGTTTAAAGTTTCGTTTTCTTGCTGCTACTTAATGGGGACTGATTCCTTCCTTCTTTAGCATTAACATACTGGTTGCAGAGAACTTGCAGTAAAGTTGAACACAAGTCCATGCTTCCTAGAAACCGCTACAGAATTCTTAACACATAGCATACCATCGTTTTTGTGATGAACCTGAAAGTGTGTGTACAACATCTGTTCATTGAGTGTGCGGTAGCTCATCGATTTTGGGGTGAATTGGCTGGATCATTAGATAGTTCTCTAGGGAATAGTATAAGATCATTCATCTTTGATATCGGAAACACATTGCACTACTGTACCAATGTATTTACCTCCTCTGATTTATGGGCTATTTGAAAGATGCATAACAACCTCTGTTTTCAGGGGAAGCAATGGAGAAACGTGCCCTATGTCTCCGATCTTGTGGTGAAATTCATACACATGGAAGCTGTTGTGCAAAGTAAAACATACTTCGTTGTTAATCAAACCATATGATCAAAGAGATCCTTGCATAATCTAATAAAAAAAGATGTGCGCATCTTTTCGATGCAGAGGCCGGGGGTCTCAACTTCCATTTCGAAAAAAAAACCATGTGAATCAAGGTACATCACTTGAAGCGGCCAATGCTAATTTACCGACAACGCAGTCCTCAGGTAGAGCACGCCATCAATGAAGAATCAACTTTCAGTAGACGTTTCGGAAATCATAAAAAGATCATTGCACCCAACAGACACATAACCATTACCATCCCACCCACGTTCGTATTTGCCCCTATTCTTAAACATGGGAGGGAATAGTTCAACAGGCATCTGAGGCGTCCAGCCAGATTCTGACTCATAACCAGCCTTGGACATCCAGGACATCTCTTGCACCACCCAGAAGAGGCCAAAGCATTGTTCCACCCTGTTATAGCATGCCACGGGGAAGAAAACAATTCCCTCCAAGATGGAACTCTGGTGAGCGTATCGATTCTGACTCGAAGGGACAGGTGCAGTCCTCGCGCCTTATATCCCAATATGCCATAAACTTGTGGTTCGGTGGAGGATCAAACCAAACCACTCTCATATGTATGTGCGTGCAAACTCGCTGCGCAAATTTCTCACTTGTATCTAGCATGTAGCTGGGACAATGCTGGAGATTTTTATATACTGGCCTTTGGACACATGCTTAGTTGCTTGCTCATGGTTGATATCAGTGGTGACAGTTTTATTAAAATAAGGAAAAAGGCCTGCCCCAATCTATTAATTATGGAGTTTCACAATAAGTGGTGACATTGGATGGCTTAGCTATTATAACGAACAATGCAAAAAAATATGGTTTTGTTAAAAGGGTTCTAGCTTGTTGAAGAAATTGTAGACGGTATGAACATGTTACAATATGCAGACGATGCATTTTTTCTCTTGTAAGATGACATTGAAAGTGCAAAAAATAATTTATTTTATATGCTTCTGTAGAAATAGTAGGCCTAAAAATTAGTTTTCTTTTTTGAAAAATGAAGTATTCTTATTTGGGGAGGAATAGTTTAATATAGAGGAGAACAGGAGAATTTTCTCATGCTAAATTGCGGATTTACCAATGAAATACCTTGGTATGTTTGTGAATAAAATTAGGCTTAAAAATAGAGATTGGCAGTTTATTGAAAGAATAATAGCTAACAAGTGCTATGGATGGCACAATAATTTTCTAAACATTGGAGGGAGGGTAACTTTAGTCCAATCATGCCTCTCTAATTGTATATGATGTTCTTCTATAAAATCCTTGTCAAGGTTAATAAAATGGTAGATTTCTTTAGGGTGAGATTTGTTTGGCATGAAAAGAGGATAACAAGAAATGTGCTTTGGTAAAATGGTCAATGGTTTGCCAACCAAAGGACCATGGGGTTTGGGGATTCTTAATATTGATTATATGAACATTGCTCTTTTTGTGAGTGGTTATGGAAGTTGGAAACAAACAATGTGTAAGGCAATCGTTGATTTTGAATATATATGTGAAAGGAAAATTTAATTCTAGAATTAAATACAAATAGGGAGATTCTCAATTCTGGTCAGGAATTATGGGTGTCAAAGATACTTTCTATTGATTTTTAAATATTGGAAATGGAAGAAATACGAGGTTTTGGGAGGATTTGTGGATTGATTATAAACCTTTGAAATAGTGTTATACAAGATTGTATAACATTTTCTTTGATACAAATGTGTTGGCTGATGTCCTTAACAATGGGTGGAACTTGGTAAAATATAGAAGAACCTTATATTTCTGTACTATTTTTTCCGTGGCATGTAATTGTTTTAGAAGAGGATTAATAAAAAAATATATACAATTGTTAGTTGTGGTAGGTTTGTAGCTTCCATTACCAAAATGGAGTTGACAATACTGAGTTGTGCAATAGAGTTGTTGTCGAGGTGGTCAGGTATGTGCTCCAGGGTGAGCCTTCATATGAAATGGTATGAGTACTACAATATTGGGATATATAACTATACAAATGATCAAAACATCACAGACGCCGAGTATCTAGACAATGAGTTTGGCCATATGGTTATGGTATTTTTTATGCATGTAAGACATTCTACGATACAACAGAGCATCGCCGTGTCCTTTGGAGGTGGGCAAATGAGTCTAGCACTTACCTTGATGATTACATAAATGGTTGGTCTCAGGTTTAGATCATTACATTTCACAAATAAGTGTCATAATGTCAATATATGTCATAAGTTGATGATTAGTGGAGGAGCGAGCGAAATGATGTGAGGGGGGGAGGCGATGGCCCCCTCTCCCTTGACTTATACATTTTCACCAATGTCTCTAACCTTCACATACAATATAGAAAATATTTCGGCTATCACCAAGCGGAAAACAACAGCTTGTCAAGGAGGTAGATGCATTGGGCAGAAGAAAGTTGTAATTACCATCAAGATTGTCAAGATAGCGGACAACTTTGAGGTGACATGCTTTAGTATGTAGCTACAATGTAATTAGTGATGAACACACATGAATGAATGTTAAGCAATGTCTAATTAAGTTTGTTAAGAGCATCGCATGGATACCACCCGGTGCGCCACGGGTAGGGGAACATGTGCACCACAGGTACATTTTTTGAAAAACAAAAAAACAGAAAACACCCTAATTTTGAAAACAAAAGAAATCGAGCCCCCCGCTCGCCACTGTCGCCTCAGCGAAGCTCATGCGTGGCCACGACCACAATCTAGAAGAGCATGTAGGTGTGGCAGGCCGTGGTGAGGTGGTGGTCGGAGTAGGGCGGCACGGTCGGAGTAGGAGGAGAAGGGTAGGCGGAGAGGAGAAGGGGAGGAGGAGGAGAGAAGAAAGAGAGGATGAGAAGAAGGAGAGGAGAAGAAAGGGAAGGTGGAGGAGGAGAGGAGAAGAAACGGAAGGTGAGGTGGAGAAGAAAGAGAAGGGAAGGAGGAGGAGGCGGCACGGTCAGAGTAGGAGGAGAAGGGGAGAAGGAGGAGGAGAAGAAGGAAAATGGTAGAAGGGGACGAGGAGGACAGAAGGAGAGCAGAATGGGAGGGAAAGGTGGGGGAGAAGAGACGCGAGGGGAAAAGAGGGTAGGTGATCGGCTGGGGATTCGAATTTGAATCCATTTTTTCTGCAGGAAAAAACCTTATTTTTAATATTTTTTCTTTTTGAATTTTGAGATTTTAAAAAAGTTAAATGACCGTGGGTCGTTGCCAGCGGATATAGAATTTCATGTAGATCAATTTTTATGTAAAAACTTTTTTATCCGAGGTCGTATGCAAAAGTTATGGCTGTTTTACAGTGATATAACCTTTTTTACAAAAAAAGTCAAAATTCTTGCAATCCTATATCTTGAAGGGAAAGAGCAAAGCATAGTTTTGGCTCGGGGCTAGCTTTTCTTTTATACCTTGGAGTACTATCTTGTTCAGGACAAAAATACTTTGCTGTGCGTGTGCCTTTTGGAGTTGGGATCTGATCCAAACCTTATGATTCTGGATTCTGCACAACCATAGTCGATTTCTTTTGTTGGATGGATGGAACATACCTTTCTTCAGATACAAATGACCATTTTTAAAAAAAAAGAAAGATAATAATCCATGTAGTTGCATCCATCTTTTTTGTTTTGACTGAAACTAGCAAGTGCCCTCACCAGTTGTAACAATAATGTTCACAATTCTTCAGAACCAGTCACTTCAGAGTCGGTTCAGTTCAAGTTGTACAAATCATGATCATGAACATTGTGGCAGTTTAAAGATTCGTTTTCTTGCTGCTACTTAATGGGGACTGATTCCTTCCTTCTTTAGCATTAACATACTGGTTGCGGAGAACTCATAGTAAAAGTTGAACGAAATTCCGGGAAGCCATCAAGGTGGACATGATTAATTTGTTTGGTTGTTTGCAGGTAGGTCAACTGGATCTGTTTAGACTAAATTTTGGTAACATAATTTTACTACCTAAGGTTAATAATGCAGAACGTATACAATAGTATCGTCTAATATGTCTTCTTAACGTTAGTTTTATTTCTTTTACAAAAGTTGCCATAATTAGACTAAATTCAGTGGCTGGTCATGTTGTCCGTCCTTCTCAGACTACGTTCATGCAAGGTAGAAACATCCTAGATAGTGTAGTGATCCTACATGAAATAATCTATGAACTATACTAAAAAAAAAACGGTGTATTGTTTAAGATTGACTTTGAAAAGGTATATGACAAAGTTAATTGATCTTTCCTCCAGCAAACACTCCGTATGAAAGGTTTTTCTAAGGAGTGGCATGATCTCATACAATATTTTGTGTCTGGTGGTAGTGTTGCCATAAAAGTAAACAACGACACTTGAAATTACTTTCAGACAAAAAAGAGACTGAGACAAGGGTATCCATTATCGCCCATACTATTTAATATAGTGGCCGACATGTTGGCTATCCTTATCGAGAGAGCCAAGACTGATGGTCAAATTGAAGGACTTGTTCCCCACCTTTTTGATAGCGGACTCTCTATTTTTCAATATGCTGATGATACAATTCTGTTTATGAAACACAATCTGGAGAAAGCTAAGAATCTGAAATTAATATTATCAGCATTCGAGCAACTATCTGGACTGAAAATTAACCTCCATAAGAATGATTTGTATTGTTTTAGGGAGACTCAAAATGATGCCCACCTCTATACTGAGCTTTTTGGCTATGGCCAGGGGCAATTTCCAATCAACTATTTGGGAATACAGATTCACTATAGGCATCTCACAATTGCTGAATGGAAAATCATTGATAAAAGACTCCAAAAACGTCTTAATAGTTGGAAATGTAAATGCTATCACTCGGGAGAAGATTTGTACTCATAAATTCAGTACTCACTAACATGGTACTATATATGATCTCGTTTTTCCAATTACCAAAAGGTGTCTTGACAAAAGTGGATTATTTTCGCTCAAGATTCTTTTGGCAAGGGATAGTAAAAAAAAGAAATATCGACTGGATAGATAGAATATGGTTTGCCGACCAAAAGAATACAATGGACTTGGCTATATTATTTGCAAGTCAAGAACACTATGCTTCTGGCTGAAGATGGTGTCTGGCAATCCATTATATGGAGGTAATATGTGGGTCTAGAGTTGTGTCTCAAGTGGTTTGGAAATCTGGTGACTCACATTTTTGGATAGGCCTAATAGAGTCCAAAAACCATTTCTTTCATTTTGGTTCTTTCAATATTAAGGATGTATCGCAGATTTGATTCTAGAAAGATAAGTGGCTGCCAAACTTCTCTTCGTGAACAATATCTGGCTCTATATTCGATTGTTAGACACAAAGGGGATACGCTTTCCACAGTAATGAAATCTAATCCTCCAAGCGTGTATTTCAGAAGAAGTCTCATAGGTCCTACACTGGTATCTTGGAACAATCTTTTTTTATGATTATCCACAATACAACTGTCGAACGGTGTGGACGAGTTAAAATGGAAATTATCAGAAAGTGGTAATTTTTCCAGTGGACTCATTGTATAGAGCATTGATTCAACCTGATATTTCGATCGATGATAATAATAAAATTTGGAAAATAAAAATACCCCTAAAAACGAAGATTTTCGCATGGTATCTTTATAAGGGTGTAATTCTTACTAAAGATAATCTTCTGAAGAGGAATTGACATGGAAGTACTTAGTGTGTTTTTTGTCATCATGATGTGACAATTAGGCATTTATTCTTTCATTATAAATTTGCTCGCTCTATATGGTCATTCATCCAAATAGCTTCTAGTTTATCTCTCTTACATTCGGTTGCCAATATTTTTGGTAACTAGCTACATGGGATAGATGGTAAATACAAGATTTTGTTTAGGGTGGGAGTGCTTGCCATTATTTGGTCGGTATGGCTATGTAGAAATGACAAGATTTTTAATAACATTATGTCTTCTTCCTTGCAGGTTATTTACCGGCCCACGACTATTCTCCGATCATGGACTACTCTCGAGCGTATGGAGTTCCGCGACTTGTTTCTGGAGGGGCGTACGCGGTTGGATCATGGCGAGAAATATTTTTTCCCGACATGGATGGCCGCGTGATTTGCGGATCGATTTTCCATAGCTTCATGCTAAACCCTAAACCCTTTTATTTAGCGCCTTTTGTAATAACTGTCTACTTTATTTAGGCTCTACTAGTACTATGGTTTGTGTGGCTGTACGAAGTTATGCAGAGGCCGGGTATAAAGATTACTCAATAGTAATAAAAGCGCCTATTTTCAAAAAAAAAGTCCATGCTTCCTAGAAACCGCTACAGAATTCTTAACACATAGCATACCATCGTTTTTGTGATGAACCTGAAAGTGTGTACATCTGTTCCTTGACTATCAAAAGGTAGAGGAGAGGGGGTAAGAAGAGTAGACTTACTACTGGATACAAGTATGGAGCTATAACCATAAGATTTAGGGAGTGCCTCAAGAAAATCCATTAAAATAGAAGCAATGGTGCAGAAAAAGGTTGAAGAAGACCAGCAGGAAGGGTGTGCTCACTCTTGTTGAGTTGACACACATTACAATGAAGAACAAACTTGGAGGGAGAAAAAGAAACCAGAAGGGACCCATTGTTTCTGTGCAAGTCGAACAATGATGGAAAAGCATTCAGTATGTAGCCGACATATGCCAACATAATTAAGTTGAATACGTTGAAACTCCTAAAAACAAAACGATGCGGTAGCTCATTGATTTTGGGGTGAATTTTCTAGATCATTAGATAGTTCTCTAGGGAATAATATAAGATTGTTCATCCGTGATATCGGAAACACACAGAACTGCACTACTGGACCAATGTATTTACCTCCTCTGCTTTATGGGCTATTTTAAAGATGCGTAACAACCTCTGTTTTCAGGGGAAGCAATGAAGAAACGTGCCCTATGTCTCAGATCTTTTGGTCACACTAGTGGGAACAGCCCCATGTGTCCCGGTTGGTAAGGGGCTTTAGCCCCGGTTCCCCAACCGGGACGGGGCAATCGGTACTAAAGCCCCAACCTTTAGTCCCGTTTGCCCCACCAACCGGGACAAAAGGGCGTACACGTGGCCGCGGCAGAGGGCGAGGGGTGGGGGGGGGGGGGGAGAAACCGTCCCGGTTCGTAACACGAACCGGGACAAATAACCCTCTGCCGTGGCAGAGAATTCATTTTGGCAACTTTTGTTGCCGTGGAAGCATTTTGGCCACTTTTTGTGCCGTGGCAGAGAATTCATTTATGTTGTTTTATTGTCTATTTAGTATTTTGCACTCATCAATGAAGGAACCATTATATTACACAAGATCATCATGACAATATAGATCCAAGTGTCGAACATATTACATTCGATACACGAATCAAGTTCATGCACTACATACAAAATAAGCTCTTTGTACAATCCCTATTGTTTATACACACCCGAATAGTATTCCGCTTTTAGGTTTAGGACTTCTGCATCCAAGAATCCCGCCAATTCCTCCTGAATTGCTCATATGCGATCCTTTGGCAGAAGACCGTCCCGTAGACGTTCGATCTGATTTAAAAAGGAGTCAACCTATATGAATGAAACTAAACATAATTTGATGGTAATTAAAAACTATAGAAATTGTTTACGTACATTAAGTTGCTCTAAATTTCTCCCCTTCTCACAGCACGTCTGACGGATGAACTCGCAAACATAGTATCCACATAAATTGTTCCCTGGTCCCTGTGTTAGGCACTTTACGGGAACATATAGTTCAATCAAAATAATAATCAAGCATGATAATAACGGTATCAAAACTAGAATCAAAGAGATGCGCGGATAAAGCTAGTGGTGCTTACATCTAGTGGTTGAAATGTAAGCTCCTCTTTCCAAACACCCCTAGCTTTGTTGGTAAACCGTTTCCAAGCGCTGCCCGGCGAAGAAAACGAATAAAAGAAGTTATTAATTACTTGATATCATAAAATTTATGAACGTTGCCGATATAGAATTACCGCTGGAGAAGCATCTGCATGTCCGTCCACTGCTCAAAGGGTTTATGTTTCAAGTCCATGACTAGTACACGCCCTTTGTCAAGTTGAATGATTAACAGAATATAGTGGAAGCTGCGCATGCATAACTAATCAATTATATACTTAACATCGAGTAAGCGAAATAGAAAGTGTATACAAGACAATAACACTCACTCGAAGTTGTAAGGAAATACTATTTCCCTTCTGGTTTCTTGAAACCTTAACGCGTGTACGATATTATCCTCCGTATTTTGGGGGTTTGTTTTGACATTAGCTTGATGAACCCAATATAGGTCAATGAACCCAATGTCATAGATTTGTCCTCTGCTTCATTCGAGAATCTTCATTCTGCATATTATAGTATGATTATATACATGCAATAAACGAGGTGAGATAGCTAGAGACTAAATTAATTACAGAATTAGTACTTACAGACAATAGGCACTGATGATCGATTTGTCCAAGGCATCTTGATTGAATAATTGAAATAGTTCATCAGATTCAATGGATATCATGTCATCTATTTCTTTCCCATAATGCTTTTTTGTAACCCTCAGCACTATCCAGTTAGCCCCGGCCTTTGTGGCATGCATGTACCAGTTATGCAATCTTCGCATTTTTGTTGGAAGATTATTTACCTCCTCAGGTTTGACGAGAGGTTTGCCGTACTGGTATTTTTATGCTACTTCACACACGGGGAGGTACTCTAACTGGGATAAGTACTGAGCAATACTCATACCTTGAGTAGCGACAGCTTCTCCGTATTGTGCAACTACCTCTGGATCATACTGCTCTTCGGCCGCATATTTGCTCGACCCCACATTGGTATGGGAAATCACCTTGAGAGGGGCGCAAGACTATTTTGCTTGTTCTCTGAGCTGGGCAACAGATTTCTTGCTTGCATCAGTACTGCTCTTCGAGGCTTGTTGTGCCGCATGTGACTTGAGAATAGAACGCTCATAGTCCGATGACAGCTTTGGCTCGGGTTGATGAAGAGTCTTTAGCATTTTGAACACTCTGCCTTTTTCTTCTTTGGTGCTGGGGAACTCTGGCTCTTTCGGCCGCCTCAGCTTAGCGAAAAACACTGTCGTTTCCGCATCAACGATAGCCGTAGTCTCCTCTTCAGTACAGTCATAAGCTCTCTTGGGAGGAACCTTTGGTACTTTTGGAAGAGGCTCTTGTTTACGTTTCGGTGATCGCTTACCACGATGCAGAGTAGCGGTACGCTTACGCTTTTTATCCTGAGGCGCCGGCGATGGCTGCCGCGGCGATGGCTGCGCCGGAGATTGGTGAGGCGACAGAGATGGGTGAGGCGATGGAGCCGGGTGAGGCGACGAAGACGGCTGTCGTGGCGGCGACGACCTTGCTGGGGACGGGTGAGGCGGCGACGCAGATGGCCTTGGCGTGTGATTTCGAAGCAAGGTACATTCCTTTGGCCATAGAATGGTGACGTTTGTTGCGTCTCCCAGTTCAGTCACATCCCCTTCACCTGCTGGGTAGTCAATCTTCAAAACTTCAAAGGTGGGCATGATTTCATCCACCCCGACAACAGCGTAGCCCTGTGGAACCGGACGACCATGGTAAGTTGGTGTGGGTCCAATTGGTAAGGCATAGCCGACCGCCACCTTCATTGATATGTTCACAACTTTGACATGTAGCTCGCAGTGTGTCATCTGTGTGATATCATCTACTGGGTAGCCAAGAGGAGCCATCGTCGGTGCACCATCGTCATCGTCATTGTCATCACCCGGGACCTTGGTAGAAGCCACACTGCCTTTTCGATTATTCGATAGGCCGGTAACATCGAATGCAGGTTCTACCACCATGTGCTGTTGAGATGGGCCGGTAGTACTTTGCTCTTTAAGTGCGTTAATTTCATCTTGTTGTTGCTTTATTCGTTCTTCAATTATACGCATTCGCTCTTTCTGAATATCTGCTTCAACTTCCACCTTGTCCTTTATCCTCTAACGACTTCTATCAGGATATTTTTTCCTCTCTTCGGGAAACCTAGTCCTCCATGGTTTGGAGCCTATTGTGCCTCGTGTTCGTCCATCATGTTCCTTATTTCCAAGGGCGAGTGTGAGCTCATCATTCTCTCTATCAGGAATGAAGTCCCCATCTTTAACAACCTTTACTGCTTTTCTCATCTTCTCGATTGGCAAGGGGTCTTCTTTATGTCGTATGTTATATATATACACTTCCCTTCCGAGTCCAACTTGCCCCCATGCCCGTAAAACCAATTCCTTGCACGTTCGATCCAATCGTTTGTCTCTGGGATGATCTTTTTAGCACGCAGTTCATGCTCAAGTTTCTCCCACTTAGGAATGCCAGCCCTGTAGCCACCTTGCCCCATAGTATGGTGATACTTCTTGTTAACAACATTCAGCTTATTCGTTGCAGACATATTCTCAGCTTTTTCTGATGTCTTGTCATTCACAAACTCAGCCCAGAATGGTTTTATCTTCTCAAACCGAATCTTCTTGAAATCCGGAGTCTTCTCTTTCATTACATAGTCAAGGTGCAATCTTTTCTTCTAGTTGGTGAAACACTGGCCCATCTTCTTCATAGCCCACTCCCTGACCTTAGCCTCCATGGCTCTCCCATGTTCTAAGGCGTCCTCAACTGGATCCTCCGCATTTGGATCCAGCTCTATCTTCGGTAGTTTGAAATTAACCATGAGCCTCTTCCACAGTAAATCTTTGGCCTTGTTAGGGACAAATAAACATGTTCCCTCTTCTTCCGCATCAGTAGGCCTATTCCCATTTCGAATGGTGATCGGGATTTGTTTGCCAACGATTACTCCGCATTGTGCCACAGATTTGTTTGCGACAACTTCGGGAGCCGTCGGTTTGCTGTCTTCACCAATATCTTCGATCCTGAACCTCTCATGGTCTCCCAACTTTTTGGTTGGGCCTCGGCTACTCTTTTCAGTAGATTTCTTCGATCCAGAGGGCTAAAAGAAGAAAGATCGTCATTACTATTTCTATATAGATAGCAGATGATTAATTAATGAATTAATTATATTACATGCACCTCGCCGGAGCGGTCGTCTTCTCGATCACACAAGGCATCGCCTTCTCCCTTGCGGAAGGCATCACCTTCAACCTCAAACAAGTCGTCTCTTCAGGCAAAAAGAGGATCACCCTCACCGGAGTTGTTCAGAAACTTCGATACATCTAAATTTTCTTCCCCGCGGATCACACCTTGGATCAACTCTTCCTTTTCTTCGTCTCTGTCGTGTGGGTCCATATTTTTTGCATAGGTGGAAAAACAGATAAGTCAAAGCGGCTAAGGGAGAATGTTAGGTAGGGTGTTGAGAGATATAAACCATAATTCGGAGAAACCCTAATATATACATACATACATACATAATAATAAAAATGAATTTACAATATCAGAAACCCTAATTCGGAGAAACCATCGGGCTCGGATCCTATCGCGAAGAACCAATACCATAAAGAAAGGCGGCAATCAATCAACCCTCAGGTTCGGGATGCCCTAGCGAGGACACACCGGCTAACCCTAGGCACAACATCAATTCAACTGGGGTCTATGACAACTAATATCATGGCTAAGCATCTACAATACGATGGCTATCAAAAATCTTCGATCTTCGATGGTGTTGACCTCGGTCTTTGATCTCGATCTCGTATTCTACCGCAAAGAACCGAACGCCGAAAAGAGAGGGGAACAATCAACACATGGCATCGAAGAAATGATCAAACAAGGATGATGATATGACAAGTTAATTTGTATTGAAAAGTAACCCTAAAGCATGCTCGACAAATTAAACGGGGTTCCGAGGGACGCAAACCCTAACTCGGGGAAACTCCGGAATCACCTATGAGGGGTTACTATGTTCTTCTAATCAAATGTGTCATTTAAGTTGCTTAACAATGCATGATTATAGCTTAAAGAGGTAGGTTTAATTTTTCTGAACATTTTAGTATATTATACATAGTTTTTTGACTTATAAATAATAAGTTATTGATTTTATAATATTAAATCATTTTCTGAAATTTATTTAATCAATTTTAAAACATTTATGACCTCAGGCTGACGTCACCACAGGCTGGGAAACATTTCTCACTCGATCTGGGGCTACTCACAGTCACTGATGTCTGGGCCCCATGGGTTATTATTATTATTATTTCTAGAAAAGAATTATAGGAATGATTTTAATAAAAAAAAGAGGATATATTGCCTCATGCTGATGTCAGCATGACATCAGCAATAGGGATCCTCGGGTTGGGCTCGAATCCGTCGATTCGCTGCACGCGCGGGCTAGTGGGTAGGCTAGTTGGAAAGAGGAGATCGAGGCGGACCCAGTGGTGGCAACACCGCCCACTTGTGGTCATCGAAACAGCGGTCACGATGGCGGCGAGCGGTGGAGCTTGCTGGGACACGATGCGCGGCGGCTACAACAAGCAATCAGGCAAACAGAGCTCGCCTTGAGCTTCAGAAACTCACCAGGAGCTCGAAAAACTTGAAGGCGGGGTTCGGGGTGGCCGGAATTAGTGGTGGAGGCGGTGGCCGAAGTCGCGGAAGGAGGTATCGATTGAGCGTCTGGGAGCTTCTCCAGCATGCGCGGGTGGGGGCAATCGACCTAGTCGACGACGGCAGTCACGACAGTGCTCGTGGCAGGGTCAACAAGGCGGCGAAGCTCGGGCAGCCTGCCGGTGTCGTGGGGTAGCGTCTCCTGTGCGCGTGTCGATGAAGCAGAGAAGTGAGATGGGGAAGAAGAAAACGAGGCGCGTCAGTTATAAACGAAGGGCCTTTTGTCCCGGTTGGTGGCTCTAACCGGGACTAAAGGGTCATACGTCCTGGTTGGAGCCACCAACCGTGACGTATACTCAACCTTTTTCTCATCAGCCCAAGGGGCGCGCAGGGGTCTTTAGTCCCGGTTGGTGGCTCCAACCGGGACGTATGACCCTCTTTTCAAAAAAATTCAGGAATTTTCTCTCTGTTCCCGCCTTATTTTTTTTGGGTTTAAATTTGTAATGTTTTTTAAATGATAATTACTTTGGAATTTAGAAAAACTTTAAACACAAAAAGTGTTTGAATTTAAATAACTAATTCAAAACCATTTTCTGTTTTTCAAAATAATTAATGTAACCATTTAAACTATGAACCATTTAAAATTAAAAATGAATTAACTTATATTTTTTGAATATTAATTTGGAATTTAGAAAAACTTTAAAGATAAAAAGTGTTTGGATTTGAATAACTAATTCAAAACCATTTTCTGTTTTTAAAAAATAATTAATGTAAGCATTTAAAATATGAACCATTAAAAGTTAGAAATGAATTAACTTATATTTTTTGAATATTAATTTGGAATTTAGAAAAACTTTGAACATAAAAAGTGTTTGGATTTGAATAACTAATTCAAAACCATTTTCTATTTTTAAAAATAATTAATGTAACCATTTAAAATTAAAAATGAATTAACTTATATTTTTTGAATATTAATTTGGAATTTAGAAAAACTTTAAACATAAAAAGTGTTTGAATTTGAATAAATAATTCAAAACCATTTTCTATTTTTAAAAATAATTAATGTAACCATTGAAACTATGAACCATTTAAAATGAAAAATGAATTAACTTATATTTTTTGAATATTAATTTGGAATTTAGAAAAACTTTAAACATTAAAAGTGTTTGGATTTGAATAACTAATTCAAAACCATTTTATGTAATTAAAAATAATTAATGTAACCATTTAAAATTAAAAATGAATTAACTTATTTTTTTGAATATTAATTTGGAATTTACAAAAAATTTAAACATAAAAAGTGTTTGGATTTGAATAACTAATTCAAAACCATTTTCTATTTTTAATTTGGATTTGAATTAACTTATATTTTATATATATTAATGGGCGGGAAAAAAGGACGGGAAATAATGGGCGGGAAGAAATTTTTATTAGGATAGAACTAGAATTAAAGTACATAACGCAACTAACACTAAGTTACATAAAAGAACTGAAAATTAAGATACATGGCCAGATTAAGGCACAATTTGCCGAACTTGTTTTGCAATGTTGGAGTGATTCAGTCATGCTCCTGCCTACACCTGTAATACGCCCTTTGTGAGTCGTCGTTTCGCCATGGCCATCGTCATTTGTCGCCGTCGCCAGTAGTTGAACCTTGAAGGCTGAGTATGAGTGGGCTGGACTTGAGGGTAGCGCAGGTGGGGTTTGAGTCGGCGGCCGTGTCGTAGGCCATGAGGTTGATATCGTTGAAGTTCGGAGGAGGTGGGCCGTCCTCCTTGTGCCTGGCGAGCGCCCTCTCACGCCGATCCACGAAGAAGGCTTCCCAAGTCGGGAAATAGTCGGGATGCCATCTGGGATTCCTCCGCTGCTCCGGCTTGAGCTCGAAGTAGTAGTGGTTCGTGATGGCCATCCGGCGCGCCACACCTAGAGGGACAGGAGGAACCGGCACGCCTCCGGTGAAGGGTTTCGCAGCATAGTAAATAAAATTTTCTACGGATGCGAACGGGAAAGCCAAGATCTAATCTAGGAGATGCAATCAACGAGAGGGATATATGAGATCTTCATACCCTTGAAGAAATTGCACAGCGGAAACGTTCAACAGAACATAGGTGATGTAGTCGAACTAGCCTTCTCCTCCTCGCGATCCGATCCAACGCCGTAAGTGGCGGCGCCTCCGATAGATGCACACGTACGGTGCCTCGACGTATCCTCCTTCCTCGGTCTAGCAAGTGGGGCGGAGAGATAGATTGGATCTACAGCACGACGACGTGGTGCAATGGTGGAGAGTTTCTGCGGCAGGGCTTCGCCTACGCGTAGTCGGGAGAGAGAGAGAGAGGTGGAGGGCAGCAGGTCGGCGGCTAGGGTTGGAGGAGTGGGGGGAGGGGTGCGCCCCTGCCCACCTTATATAGGGGGCTGGCCGGCCCCCTTGTCCCCTCCTCCAAGCCCTAGGGTGGCGGCCCCAAGGGTTGGAGTGGGAGGCAAGTTTCCCTCCTCCTTCTAGAAGGGTTCCCTAGGGTTTCCCCTAGGGTTTGGCCGGCTGGGCCTATGGGGCCTTGTGCCCCTGGCCCAAAGCGGCCAGGGCACTCCCTCGTAGGCCCACGTACCCCTCTGACAAGTGGGGCCACGTTGGTCCCACTCCGGAAGCTTCTAGAACCTTCCGGTACAATACCGAATACTCCAAAACAATTCCGAAATCCAAAAACGGCTTTCCTTTATATGAATCTTATTCTCCGGACCATTCCGGAACCTCACGTGATGTCCTAGATCTCATCCGAGACTCCGAACAAAAACTCATAAACCAATTATCCATTCTATCCTAGCGTCGAGGCATGTTAAGTGTGTGACCCTACGGGTTCGAGAATATGCAGACATGATCTTCTATCAATAATCAACAGCGGGATCTGGAAACCCATATTGACTCCCACATATTCATCGATGATCATATCGGATGAATCACGATGCCAGGATTCAATTAATCCCATATATATATATTCCCTTCGTCACGCGATATTTTACTGGCCCGAGATTCGATCGTTGGTATCTGCATACCTAGTTCAATATCGTTCACAACAAGTACTTTACTCGTTCCGTAATACGATATCACTTTGTGATTAACTCCTTAACCACGTGCTTGCAAGCGGTGTTGATATCGATTACCGAGTGGACCCGAAGTATATCTCTCCGACTCGGGAGGGACAAATCCCATCTCGATACATACAACCCAACAAGTACTTTCCGATCACCTGAGAGACACCTTTATGATCACCCTCTCATAGGATGACGTTTGATGACCTCAAAGCTTTCTTCCGATACCAGGGAGTTGCATTATCTCATGGTCTAAGGAATACAATATTTGACATAGGAAAAAGCTTCGCAAAGATGAACACGATGACACGATCTAATTGCTCTGCTTGATTTGGGTCTGTCCATCATATCATTCTCCTAATGACATGATCTCATTATTAATCGACAACTCATGTCTATGGTTAGGAAACCTTAACGATCATTAATCAATGAGCTAGTCCATAGAGGCATACTAGGGACACGGTGTTGTTCATAAACCACACAAGTATCAAAGTTTACGCTTAATACAATTCTAGCATGGAATATAAACTTTATCATGAACAAGAATTATAACAATAACATCTTTATTATTGCCTCTAGGGCATAATTCCAACATCCGGCGCTCAGCATCCAGCCGACAAGGACACAGTAGCCCGGCGGGAAGGGGTAGTTCGAGGCGCAAAGCGCCTCCGCTTCCCTGGGGGTTAGTGCTACGGTGGAAGTTATGGGAAAGAGTGATGAGGTTGCAGATATGAGTCTAGAGATGTGCAATGACAATGGAGGCCAACCATACATATAGAGAAATGGCAGGAAGATAACTGGCGGGAAGAAATGGCGGGAAGAACTGGCGGGAAGAAATGGCGGGAAGAAAAATGGCGGGAAGAAATGGCGGGAAGAAAAATGGCTCATTTAGAACTTGCATTGGATCTCTGAAGAAACCACATATTGCGAGTCTAAAAATGATTTTTTCAAAAAATCACGGGCGTTAGATCATGTACCTGTAGTACAAACTGGACCCACTTCCTACCGATTCGGCAGCCATTTGTCCTTCTTACCCGGGATGGATGAAAAGGTTTGAGATGTCCCGGTTGGGAGATAGTCCATGTAAGGTGGTCTAGTATTTTAGAAAAATGGGACGGTAGCATTCTGAAACAGCATTTTGGTGGTTACTTCACAAAATGACCCGTTTTTTGCGCTCGAAAAATGGAAAATAGCTTTTCCGTATGACGAAAAGGAAAACTTCCTCCTGCAACATTGTTCTCCATACCAATGTACACATGCATGCATAATATGGGCACAACATCACAAACTATACCGTGATTCAGCACATAACATCGGTCATTTGGACCGAAAGCCATGAAACCTTGAACATGATAGGTCATTTTGTGAAGGTTTTTTCGAGAAATGATCAATATACCAAGTCTGGTATTTTTCCTTTCAACTATGTCACATAATATGACACCACGCGAAGGATTTTCATTGTTCGGATTTTCAATATACTAAAGGTTCATCTTTAGTCCCGGTTGGAGGGATTTTGGCAGGCTGGGCCAGATAACTCTAATGATAGGGGTGAGTGTTGACATTATGTCATGCAGCGTGTACCATGTCCCGGATGGTGTCACCAACCGGGACTAAAGATGAACCTTTAGTCCCGGTTGGAGACACCAACCGGGACAAAACACGAGTCAGCACTAATAATAGGGGTGAGTGTCAACATTATGTCGTAAGTGTCGACACTATGCCGAGCTGCTTGTACTATAAATAGGCATCCTTGTGAGTCCAGTCCTCCAGCCAGATTGAGGCATCTCCAATATTGTTTTCGAGAGCAGGGACACCACTACGACCAGTTTCAGGGAGATGCCGCCGGATCCCAGTCCTCCGGCATCTCCAAGAAACTGGTCATAGAGGCACTCCCTAATATGTGAAATTAGTTAGCTCCCAGGTGTATTGATCTAGTTAGAGAAGTTACAAGCTGCAAGATGGTGTGCGAGAGCAGGGACACCACTATGACCAGTTTCAGGGAGATGCCGCCGGATCCCAGTCCTCCGGCATCTCCAAGAAACTGGTCATAGAGGCACTCCCTAATATGTGACCACGCGCGTTTGGAGATCAGATCTTAATGGTAAGTACGAATCGGGACAACTTCTTCATAGTTCGGGAAAGTCGTTCTACGAATCGGGACTAAAGGCCCCCTTTAGTCCCGGTCCAGCCACAAAACGGGACTAACACTCAAGACATTTATTAATATTAAAAACTGAGACTACAAAACCGGGACTAAAGGCCCCCCTATATATAGTCCCGGTCAAGCCACAAACCGGGACTAACACTCAATACATTTATTAAACTTGGAAAATTGCAAACATCATAAGATATCCCGGCCAGACATGAACTAGAGTTACACAATATGAGCATGAACTTCTTGGCATATGTCCTTCCTTATGATCGCTTCAGACGTAACCATGGAGAATCTTCTTTACTTATAGGAATGCTTGGATCAGTTTTCACTATGAAGGGCGAAATTTCATCAAACTTATTATAACCTTCTGACATGTCTGTCTTGTCCTTGATTCCCACGATGTTTCTTTTCCCTGAGAGAACTATGTGACGCTTTGGCTCATCATATGATGTATTCGTTTGCATATTTTTTCTTTTTTCGGTCTGGAGGACATGTCCTTCACATAGAAAACCTGAGACACATCATTGCCTAGGACGAATGGTTCATCTCTATAACCAATATTGTTGAGATCCACTGTTGTAATTCCGTACAACTGGTCTATCTTTACCCCTTCCCCATTCAGGTTAACCCATTTGCAACGAAACAAAGGGACCTTAAAAGAGAATCCATAGTCTAGTTCCCATATCTCCTCTATGTAACCATAGTATGTGTCCTTTTGGCCATTCTCGTCTGTTGCATCAAAGCGGACACCACTATTTTGGTTGGTGCTCTTTTTATCTTGGGCGATCGTGTAGAATGTATTCCCATTTATTTTGTACCCTTGGAAATTTAATATAGTAGAATATGGTGACGCGGCCAACAAGTATAGATGATCTCCAACAATGGTGTCATTCAAGAGATGTGTCCGCATCCAACCACCGAAAGACTTCATGTGTTCATCTGTAATCCATGATTCAGGCTTCCCCGGGTTTTTGGAGCGTACAATATTCTTGTGTTCCTCGATATACGGAGCTGCCAAGGTGGAATTATGTAGAACTGTGTAGTGCTTTAGTGAAAGAATCCCCGTCCCTACATATCATTGCTTTCTTTCCCAGCGTGCCTTTTCCACTTAGTCTTCCCTCATGCCACGAGTCAGAAACACCAATCGTCTTAAGGTCAGGAATAAAGTCAACACAAAACTCAATGACCTCCTCTGTTCCATATCCCTTGGAGATGCTTCCTTCTGGTCTAGCACGGTTATGAACATATTTCTTTAAGACTCCCATGAACCTCTCAAAGGGGAACATATTGTGCAGAAATACCGGACCGAGAATGGCAATCTCTTCCACTAGGTGAACCAGGAGATGCGTCATAATATTGAAGAAAGATGGTGGGAACACCAATTCAAAACTAACAAGACATTGTACCACATCCTTCTGTAACCTTGGCAGAATATCTGGATTGATTACCTTCTGAGATATTGCATTTGAGGAATGCACACAGCTTCACAATGGGTACTCGAACATTTTCCGGTAGAAGCCCCTTCAATGCAATCGAAAACAACTGCGTCATAATCATGTGATAGTCATAAGACTTCAGGTTTTGGAACTTTTTCTCTGCCATATTTATTATCCCCTTTATATTAGACGAGAAGCCAGACGGCACCTTGATACTGTAAAGGACTTCAAAAAAGATTTCCTTCTTTGCTTTGTCAAGAGCATAGCTGCACGACTTAAGTGACGCCCTTTATCTGTCTTGTTCTGTGTATGCATGTCCTTTGGGTCTTTCATAATTTGTTGGTCCTCCTGTGCTTCTGGTGTATCTTTTGTCTTCCCATACACGCCTAGGAATCCTAGCAGGTTCACGCAAAGATTCTTCGTCATGTGCATCACGTCGATTGAAGAGCGGACACGTAGGACTTTCCAATATGGCAGCTTCCAAAATATAGATTTTTTCTTCCACATGGGTGCGTGTCCTGTAGCGACGTCTTCGGAACTGATTGACCGCCGGGACCCTTTCCAAAGATTACTTCTATGTCCTTGACCATACCAAATACATCATCACCAGCAAGGAGTTCACGCTTCTTCCGGTGATCTGCCTCGCCTTTGAAATGCTTTCCTTTCTTTCGTACGGGATGATTGGTCGGAAGAAATCATCGATTCGCCAGGTACACAACCTTCTTGCATTTATGCGAATATGTACCTTCAGTCTTATCTAAACAGTGTGTGCATGGATTATATCCCTTGTTTGCCTGTCCTGAAAGGTTACTAAGAGCAGGCCAATCATTGATGGTTACAAAAAAAACCCTCATAGATCAAATGGCTCCTGTTTGTTCTCATCCCACGCACGTACACCTGGTTTGCCCCACAGCTATAAGAGTTCTTAAACTAATGGCCTAAGGTACACATCAATGTCGTTGCCCGGTTGCTCCGGGCCTTGGATGAGCACTGACATCATAATGAACTTACGCTCATGCACAACCAAGGAGGAAGGTTGTAGATACATAGAGTCACGGTCCAGGTGCTGTGACTGTAGCTCTTCTCCCCAAAAGGATTCATGCCATCCGTACTTAGACCAAACCATAAGTTCCTTGCGTCACCTGCAAAGTCTGGGAAGTCTCTCTCAATTTTTCTCCACTGTGACCCATCAGCAGGGTGTCTCAACTTCCCGTCTTTCTTACGGTCTTCTTTGTGCCATCGCAACAACCTGGCATGCTCTTTGTTTCTGAACATGCGTTTCAACCTTGGTATTATAGGAGCATACCAAATAACCTTAGCAGGAACCCTCTTCCGAAGGGGCTCTCCCTCAACATCACCAGGGTCATCTCGTCTGATCTTATACCGCAATGCATTGCATACCGGGCATTTATCTAAATTTTCATACTTCTTACCGCGATAGAGGATGCAGTCATTAATGCATGCATGTATCTTTTGCACATCTAATCCTAGAGGACAGAGAGTATTCTTTGCTTCGTAGGTACTCTCGGGAAGTTCATTATGTTTTGGAAACTTCGGCTTCATTATTTTCAGCATATTTTCAAATGAGGAGTCAGTTAGACCACACTCTGCCTTCCATCGCAGCAATTTCAGTGTGGTACCGAGCTTTGTGCTGCCATCTTCACAATTTGGGTACAACAATTTCTTGTGATCTTCTAATATGCCCTCTAACTTCAAGTTCTCATTTTCTGTTTCACAGTATCGCTTTGCATCAGAAATGACCCTACCAAGTTTATCAGTTGGCTCATCTGATGCCCGTTCTTCACCTCCTTCCTCTTCATTGTCTTCCATTGCAGTATTACTGTATTCAGGAAACATATGTTGATAGTTGTTATCATCATATTCTTCTTCACCGTCTTCCATCATAACCCCTCTTTCCCCGTGCTTGGTCCAGCAATTATAGTTGGGCATGGAACCTTTCATAATCAGGTGGCCGCGAATGATTTTCGAGGAAGAGTACTCCTTGTTGTTCCGACATTGAACACATGGACAACTTATAAAACCATTCTTTTTGTTTGCCGTAGTCACATCGATAAATTTATCCACGCCTTTCATATACCCGGGTACACGCCGGTCACCGTACATCCATTCCCGACCATTCATCTGCATCATATAAGTAAGTTTATCAAAAACATGACATCATAAATAGTGAAATGACCAATTCACATCGACACATGCATTGTATCAATGACAGAGAAAAGATAAGATTGCTAACCTCGATCGAGGGAAATAAAGAGGAGAGAAAGCTCAAGTGCGTCTCGAACACCTTCTATATTTTTGTTCTATGAGAAATTGAACGGGATCATTCACTCAAACATTTCATCAAACACCTTGAATGCATGCATAGGAAAAAAAAACTAGCACATCCCTCACACCTTCCACCAAGAAAAAATAGAGTGGAGGCAGAGGGCTGGGGCGTCGCATTTATAGAGGGCGGGATCATACGAACCGAGACTAAAGGTGTGTGCCACGCCACGTGGCTGACGCCCAACCTTTAGTCCCGGACCGGGACGCATGCCCCCTTACCAACCGGGACGCATGCCTTCGGCCCCCATGCCCGCTCGAAGCAGGACGCGTGCCAGCATTAGTATCGGTTCGTGGCGGAACCGGGACTAATGCTGTTAGGAGGCACGAACGGATAGCCTGTTTTCTACTAGTGTCAAATTCATTCACATGGAAGCCGTTGTGCAAAATCAAACGTACTTCGCTGTTAATCAAACCATATGATCAAAGAGATCCTTGCATAATGTAAAAAAAAAAAGGTTATATACATCCTTTGGATGCAGAGGCCGAGGTTCTCAACATCCATTTCAGAAAAAAAAATTAAACCATATGATTCAAGGTACATCACATGAAGCGGCCAATGCTAATTTACTGACAACACAGTCCTCAGGTAGAGCACGCCATCAATGAAGAATCAACTTTCAGTAGACGTTTTGGAAATCATAAAAAGATCATTGCACCCAACAGCCGACGGAACCATTACCATCCCACGTTCGTATTTGCGCCTATTCTTAATCTGGGAGGGAATAGTTCAACAGGCATCTGAGGCGTCGTTACGACAAACTCATAACCAGCCTCGGACATCGAGGACATCTCTTGCACTACCCAGAAGAGGCCAAAGCATTGTTCCAACCTGTTATAGCGTGCCATGAGGAAGAAAACAATTCCCTCCAAGATGGAACTCTGGTGAGCGTATCGATTCTGACTCGAAGGGACAGGTGCAGTCCTCGCGCCTTATATCCCAATATGCCATAAACTTGTGGTTCGGCGGAGGATCAAACCAAACCACTCTCACATGTTTTTTTTGAACCATGCATGAGCTTTGCATGCATTAAAATAGAAAGGGAAAGCCATCAAAGTGGCGAAGTTCACGGAACAACTAAAGCCAAAAACAGAACCTGCTACCACACTGAGTGTAGCAACAACAACACTCCCACCAGATTTACTACCAACTAACAGTTAGTACATAACAAGCATGGCATAAGAGCCAGGAAGCGTGAGACGACATGCACTAGCTAGACTCCACTGTTTAGCTTCAACTTTGATCTGATCTATTAGAATGTTCATAGGCTTGTAAACTTTTTCAAACACTAGCATTTCTCTTGCACCATATCGACCAGGCAACCAAAATCACAATGGAATTTAGCTTCGTACGACCATCCCTGTCCAAAGTGTCTCTTCCTTGTTGCCACCATTCCTTCAACGGACCATTCATGAGTGGGACGACCTGATGCATGCCCATACAAGCCAAAATGTTGCTCCAAATAATGTTGGCTACAGCGCAGCCGGATAAGAGGTGTTGTGCATTTTCATCCGCCGCATTGCACATCACACATTTCTCATTATGTTGCAATTCTCGTTTGGCTAGGCTATCCGCAGTCCACACTCACCCTCGAATGAAAAGCCAGAGGGCGATCTTACACTAAAGAGGAGCCCAAGCCTTTCAGATTGCGTTGGCAGAATCACAATTAATCTTTTCCTTGAAGTGGGCCTGATAAATTGATTTAGTCGTGAAACAACTCTTCGCATCCCAGGACCACGATCACTTGTCATCCTCTTCATGAAGAAAAGTAATGGTGCTTAATTCCTCATATATTCTGACCACTTGGAGGAAAATACTAACTGTGATTGGCTATTCAATGTCATCAAGCCAATTTCCGTTTTGGATAGCATGCACAACAGTAGTGTGAGCTCTTCTCATAGGCGAGATGAGGTGATAGACATCTGGCGCTATGTCCTCGATGGTTCTGCCTTTTATCCATTTGTCCGTCTAGAAGAAGCATCTTTTACCATTTCCAACGACCACTCTAGATGCCACATTGAAGATCTGCCTAAAATTTTCATCAATAGGACAAGCTTGTGAACACCAGGGTTTTTCTTCACCCGCGCGCATATTCCATGCCCACCAAACTTGAAAAACAGTGCTCATTATTTCAAGGTTTAAAATACCGAGACCTTCAAGAGGTTTTGGGTGACATACTGCCTTCCAGTTGACTAAACACTTGCATCCCACGATAGCATTAGTACCTTTCCATAAAAACGCCCTCCTAATTTTGTCTATACTCTCAGATGTATGTGTGTGTAAACTTGCTGCGCAAATTTCTCACGTGTATCTAGCATGTAGCTAGGACAATGCTAGAGATTTGTATATACTGGCCTTTGGACACATGCTTACTTGCTTGCTCATGGTTGATATCAGTGGTGACAGTTTTATTAAACTAAGGCAAAAGGCTTGCCCCAATCTATTAATTAAGGAGTTTCACAATAAGTGGTGACATTGGAGGGCTTATCTATTATAACGAACAATGCAAAAAGTACGGTTTTGTTAAAAGGGTTCTAGCTTGTTGAAGAAATTGTAGACAGTATGAACATGTTACAATATGCAGACGATGCATTTTTTCTCTTGTAAGATGACATTGAAAGTGCAAAAATAATTTATTTTATATGCTTTTGTAGAAATATCAGGCCTGAAAAATAGTTTTTTAATGAAGTATTCTTATTTGGGGAGGAATAATTTACGGTAGAGGAGAACAGGAGAATTTTCACATACTAAATTGAGGATTTACCAATGAAATAACTCGGCATGTTTTTAAATAAAATTAGGCTTATAAATAGAGATTGGAAGTTTGTTGAAAGAATAATAGCTAACAAGTTCTCTGCATGGCATAGTAATTTTCTAAGCATTGGATGGAGGGTAACTTTAGTCCAAACATGCCTCTCTAACATGCTTTGTATATGATGTCCTTCTATAAAATATTTGTCAAGGTTAATAAAATGGTGATTTATTGAGGGCGAGATTTGTTTGGCATGAAAAGAGGATAAGAAGAAATATCCTTTGGTAAAATGGTCAATGGTTTTCCAACCAAAGGACCATGGGGTTTGGGGATTCTTAATATTGATTATATGAACATTGCTCTTTTTGTGAGTGGTTATGGAAGTTGGAAACAAGCAATGTTTAAGGAAACCATTGATTTTGAATAAATATGTGAAGGGAAAATTTAGTTCTGGAATTAAATACAAACATGGAGATTCTCAATTTTGGTCAGGAATTATGGGTGTCAAAGATACTTCTATCAATTTTTAAAATATTGGAAATGGAAGAAATACGAGGTTTTGGGAGGATTTGTGGATTGATTATAAACCTTTGAAATAGTGTTATACAAGATTGTATAACATTTTCTTTGATACAAATGTGTTGGCTGATGTCCTTAACAATGGGTGGGACTTGGTAAAATATAGAAGAACCTTATATTTATGTACTATTTTTTTCATGGCATGTAATTGTATTAGAAGAGGATTAATAAAAAAATACACAATTGTTAGTTGTGGTAGGTTTGTAGCTTCCATTACCAAAATGGAGTTGACAATACTGAGTTGTGCAATAGAGTTGTTGTCGAGGTGGTCAGGTATGTGCTCCAGGGTGAGCCTCATATGAAATGGTATGAGTACTACAATATTGGGATATATAACTATACAAATGATCGATACATCATGGACGCCAAGTGTCTAGACAATGAGTTTGGCCTCCGATATGATTATGGTATTTTTGTGCATCCAAGACATTCTGTGATACGACAAAGCATCGTCGTGTCCTTTGGGGATGGGAAAATGAGTCTGACACTTACCCTGAGTCCCTGATGATTACATAAATGGTTTTTCTCGGTTTCAGATCATTACATTTCATAAATAAGTGTCATAATGTGAATATATGTCATAAGCTGATGATTAGTGGAGGAGCGAGCGAATGATGTGAGGCGGGGGGGGAGGCGATGGACCCCCTCTCCCTTGACTTATACATTTCCACCAATGTCTGTAACCTTCACATACAATACATAAAATATTTAGGTTGCCACGAAGCATAAAGCAACAGCCTATCAAGGAGGTAGATGCATTGGGAGAAGAAAGTGGTCATTACCAGCATGATTGTCAAGACATCGGACAATTTGAGGTCACAGGCTTTAAATCTATTGTCTGTATATGTTGGTACATAGCTACAATGTAATTACTGATGAACACACATGAATGAATGTTAAGAAATGTCTAATTAAGTTTGTTAAGAGCATCACATGGATACTACGCAAACCGATTTTGGGCAGAGAGGAGAGAAGATTTGGGTAGACAAAAATTATCCTGGTTTTGCACAGTACTCAATATTGGGAACCCATATTTTGAACTTTGCTTTCTCTACATATTCTCTATTATACACTGCATATATCATCAGAACTAATTAAAATTTTATGCACATGATAATTTAAGATTTTTCATCATCATGCCACAGATAAATAGAAACATGTCAAATGCAACATTATAAAATCCAAGTGCGTCGTAAACCTAAAATAGCAACAAAAGTGCATCATCAAAGCAAAAGTTATACTCATTCTGGTGACATATTATCTCAAGTTTCAAAGAATTGAAATTGAATCATTAATGATTTATGAATTGGAAATGAATAAAGAAACTAAGTTAATCATGACAAGTAAAACTTATTTTTTAAATGGGAAGTTAAACCACGACTTTTGCATCAACAAATGCACAGAGTCTTTTATTAAAAAGTTCTAGCATTCCAAAGTTTACAAATCACGGACCAGAGAGGGTCGATACAAATATCAACCATCGAAGAAATAGCCAAGTACTGCTACTAAAGATCAGGTAATCAATTAATACGCCACCAGGTAGCCCGGTAGAAGATATTATGTGCAACCATCACAACCCATTACAGCTAGTAACAATGCACCCCACTGATGTTGTGGGAGAATGAAACACCATAGTTGAATCTAGTAAACGTCATAGTAAAACTCAAGTGACCAATAAAACATAAATATATCACAAAAAACACATGATTTACAAATTGTAAATGGATCATACTCCCCAATCAAATCCTCTCTAAATTGACACACAATTAAATCATTAACTGTGATTAATGAGTACAAAGAGTAAGCCTATAGCTAAGCAGTTGGAGAGAGAAATATTTCTAGAGAACGCAATTTTGCGTATCTTAACCACTTCTTCCATCCAAAATACCCAAGACCATGTTTAAATTAGGTTTTGGACTAATGATTAGCTATCCATAATGGTCACAAGCTTGCACATGACAGAAAAAGAACCATATGCAGCAAAATGACATCAACCTGGGCATCAAAACAACCCAGAGGCTAAGCATCAAGTATATAGAAATCAACTTCAGTGAGTTTTTGTCTCACACAAGCTAGGCATTAGGGAAAAATTTGGGCGCATTGATGCAAGCGGAAAAGTCGCAAGAATGGAAACCTTTTGGAACATTGTGCCTTTAATATTTTTAATAGCTAGTATTACTCATTCCATGGCATTACAAGAACACACATTGTATAGCAATACATACTCTGCAACGCTCTAAACATGTGTTGTCAATTTTTATGGTAGATACGCATACATATGTTGCTGAGTGCATCCACTGTACTCCCACCGTCCGCAAATAAGTGTACTTATACCTTTTGCCTAAGTCAAACTTTATTAAATTGACCAATTTTATAGATAAATATAGGAACATATTTACATAAAATTGTTATATTGTGAAACTAAATTTGAAAACAAATCTAGTGATACCAATTTAGTGTTATAAATATTTCTATGTTTAACTAGTAAAGTTTGATTTAGGACAAAAATAAAAGTACACTTATTTACGAACGGACAGAATACGATATATAAGCCGCAACAGATAAGAGGTATAGCTGAATGCATCCGTTGTGCTTTTATATGAAGTGTAAAAGATAGCCTGTGTAGCAATTTTGTACAATTGGGATAAGCTAAAGTTCGTAGTAGCACCTAGATGGCCAAATTCAAAATTATGTTCACGGTAGCATACCAAGATGTGGAACAGGAAACCTTCATCTGGTCCAGTAGCACACCAAACACTACGACAGCGCAGAATTTTCATACGTACGCTTAGTTGCACTTAATATATTGTTAACCTCTCCCGCTGGGCCAACTTCATAAATATACTTATAATTAATTATTATCTGTTGAGTCTAGCTGGGCCGAGTTAAGGAAAACATATAGACCAAACAAGTTTGAAAAAATATACTCCCTCCGTCTTAAAATAAATGTCTTAGATTTGTCAAAATTTGATAAATCTAGACATAATTTAGTATGTAGATTCATGCAAATTTTAATAAACTCGAGACATCTATTTTGAGATGAAGGGAGTAGTATGGACCAAACCCAGTCTGTGACGGTCTAAGAGGAGGCTGGTTTGGGCCAAAAAGTTGGATCTCAACCTAGATTGGTTACATGATTTTTTTTCAATGAAATGATTAAACTCTAGTACGTTTTCCTTTAAACATGCATGTGAGCATCAAACAAATTTATATTATTTACCATGTGATCTAAATATTTAATCTACCGTCCTTATAAATCCTTGAAATATTTCTTCTATTTAGAATTTAAATGTTTTTTATAAATTCAAATAATATCCGAATATGCACAATGTGTAAATGAGCCTGTGCAACATAGCATTCAAAATATTTGACAAACTATGATTGCACATTGTATCGTAAGTGTTACATCTCTCAAGAGAGATCATCTTTCTAAGCAAGTCATGCAGTTACGGTACAAATAATCGCCTTCAATGTTTATACTTAAAACATTCATTTAGCATTAGTATGGAAAAATATAAAATTTGGCACTAAACCTTAATAATAATCGGTCTAGTGGGGATTGCTCATCGACCTGGATTATGCTGACTTCACAAGGTCTTAGGTACCAAAGCACCTCCTCGGCGTGGTTCCTAGTCACACATGACTCGTGAGTTTCGAAACAAGATCTCTACAAACGTTTATCCTATCCATATCCCCACTTGCATTGTTTATTTCTTTCGAGGATCCTGTTCTTGTATTAAGTTGGATGTGAACAAGCAGCTCCCACCAGTGGGAGCCAATCATGGATCAATGGATTAACGTCCTCTTGACTAGAGTGCGGATTACGCTGCTTGCACGACCTGATGTGGGGAATTGGCATTGGGAGCTCCAAGTCTTGGTGCCTAGTTGATGTGCCCCTTTGCCATCATCCTTGTAGCTTGCTATCTTACGGCGTAGGGTGGGATGCGTCATTTCCGTTTGTTGTCATCTCGTGAGGGGAAATCGGAGAGGTTGGTTTAGATCCGATATGTTTGACGCGAAGACTCCCCTATCAAGCGTGTAGGATTTAAATGGGTAGGATGGGATAGGATTTTTCCATTACCATATTGAAAGGAATATGCAATAATAAAGTAGTTATTACTTATTCTATGTTTATGATAGATATTTATTTCTCATGCTAGAATTGTATTCAGCGGAAATTGTATTCACCTGATGACATGTCAACTATGGAAGGGTAGATTTTAGGTACTTTGGCAATCAAAATCTTGAAGGGTAAAAATATTAATGTGTTCGGTATGAGCTCGGGTCAACATGTAATGGACAGACACCTAAATACCTTCAAACTTTATTTATGTATATATCACAAGTCCAAGGCTACAGGATGGATCTTGGTGAGTTTAGACAATGAACTAACGAGAATCTAGGGTTTCTAACAGATCGGGCATAAGAACTTGGTCTTGGCGTCAGGACCATCTTCTTTATATATGCATTTCTCTTGACAGTCCTATTGTCGTATAGGTGGACCAGAGCTCTATGTCTTGTATGAAAAGTATTATTGTTATCTTTCATATATCGGTCGTTTGGTAAGGGGTGTGTTGAGAGTTAACCGGGTATTCCGCGGTAGATTTAGGCTAGTCATAGTGGGAGTAACTTAGGTGGTAACATACCACATGCAATGCCAACTAGGCATTTTGATGACATGACATATCAATTAATAAGGAAAGAGAGTCTTGTGGTAACTAGCTATGTTACCATAACATCACACACCCAAGACAATATGAGTCTATGAGCTAATAAATAAGTCATTCTAAGTTATTACCACTAAGTTTTATGCACTATAAAAGTAGTAACATAGACTAGTAACTTATGCATGTTAGTAGCCTATATTACTCCCTATTATGACCAGCCTTAGGTTGGTGGAGTCAAGACAGTGGATCACAACCTTCTCGTATGTGGAGGGATCATGGAAGAAAATAGCGCGCTATTTCGGCGCTAATAGCACGCTATAGCATATCTGGAGAGGTCATGCTTAATTTTATCAATTTTGCTCGCTATGACGCTATTTGCGAAATAGCATGCTATAGCGCGCTAAAACGTCATAGCGTTACAAAATATAGCGTGCTATTTTTTCTAACCTATTGAAACGTTGATGTTATGCTTCTAGACGTCAGTGTTATATTTTTACCTCATGGGATATTGATGTTACACTTCTATAAGATTAGGAAACTATTTTTGTATGTGGTTATGTATGTACTGTTCTAACATTTTTTGGAATATATCTTTTATTTGGAAAAATATTTTATTTTTAGGTTATATATTGTATTATTTTCAAAACACTATTTTGAAATTAGCATACTATTAGCACGCTTTAGCATGCGTAGCATTTGGAGGAGGCCAGCGCTATTTTTTTCATTGGGAGGGATGCATGGGGGCATAGGACCATATACCATAGAAGTAAAGATCAACTTCATATCTTCTCAACACCACTTTTCAATGTATAGTACAATTGTATCCCTAACACAAAATATAGTTTAGCCTAATAGAAAATCCTACTGGAATTATGGAACACAAAGGATACAAATTAAATGTATAATGTTGTAACAAGAATCAAGATATGCCTAGCATTCTATAATTTTCTTTCTACAACATGTGACTAACTAATACTTTATTATGTTTATTACGTCAATCATACTCTAAGTTAGAGGAATAAAATTTAATCAAAACGAAAGAGAAAGAAACAAGGTATGGCGGCTCCTTCACAGGCGACTGAAAATACAAACCCTCGGGTGCGCGGATGAAAAATTCATCGTTCCCTGCAAGTGGGACCAGAGGCTATGCTACTCGATATTTATCTTCTCCCATAGACAATCACGATCGCATTTCAGAAGGAACTTATTTCTCCAACGGTCCCGATCTACCATCTTGTCAGCCCTTGGTGCACCAGTTTTTGTTACCGGTGCACCACGGGAGGGGGGGGTGTAAAAAAGTTACCCATGGTGCATCATCGGGTGCTCCGTGGGTAGGGGTACATGTGCGCCACGAGTGGAAATATAGAAAACACCCTAATTTTGAAAACAAAAGCAATCTAGTTCCCCGCTTGCCGCTATCACCTTGGCGGAGCTTAGGCGTGGCAGCGACCACAATCTACAACTGCATGTATGTGCGGGAGGTCGTGGTGAGATGGTGGTTGGAGTAGGGCGGCGCGATCGGAGTAGGAGGACAAGGGTAGGAGGAGAGGAGAAGGGGAGGTGGAGGACAAAAGAAAGAGAGGAGGGGGAGAGGAGAAGAAAGGGAAGGTGGAGGAGGAGGAGAGGACAAGAAAGGGAAGGTGTAGGTGGAGAAGAAAGAGAAGGGAAGGAGGAGGAGGAGGCGGCGCGGTCGGTGTAGGAGAAGGGGAGAAGGAGGAGAAGAAAGGGAAGGTGGATGTTGAGAAGAAGGAGAAGGGAGGAGGAGGAGAGAATGATAGTAGAATGGAAGGAAAGGGTGGAGGATAAGAGAAGGAGAGGGGAAAGGCGGGTAGGTGGTCGGGTGGGAATTCGAATTTGAATCCCGCCCTCACTTACCCGTGGCGCACCACCATGGGGTGTGCCACAGGTAAGTGAGCTCCATTTTTTTGCAGGAAAAAATCTTATTTTTAGTATAATTTTTTTCTTCTCGAATTTTGAGATTCTAAAAAATGGTAAATGACTATGGGTCATTACGACCGGAAGTAGAATTTCACGTAGATCAAAAAAAACCTTTTCGTCCGAGATCGTATGTAAAAGTTATGGCCGTTTTATAGTGGCATGATATTTTTCTCAAAAAATTCGAAATTCATGTTTGTTAATTTTCGTACAAACTAGACCACATAACCTACATATATGTGAAAGGATTTTATTTTTTTAAAGTGTTTACTATTTTTTTTTTCTTCTGCAAAACTAAAAAAAGGCGATTGAGAGGGGGGGGGGGGGGGGGGGGGTTTTAAGCTAGTTGGTGCTGGCCACACTTACCCGTAGGCCTACCCGTAACGCACTACTATATGCTTCCCTACGGATAAGTGGCTGTGTTCCAGGGTAGCCTGGCTCACACGTTCACTTAGGACATGCGTCACGGGTGAGTGCGCCATGACTATTTATCCATGAGGCACCCATTCCTCGGTACGTCACGGTTGTGCGGTCTACCTGTGGACCTTTTTATAGTACTGCGAGGGCCTCATGAACTGGCCTCTCCCTGCCGAAGAGCCTCGGCGTCCAGTGCCCGTGCGATCCGCCCGTTACTATTTTGGTGCTGGCTTGTGGCTTTTCGATGCAGCTTGCTATATTGGGATGTTTGCGTTTCTTATAACTTTTTACGGGCATGCATATATAGGATTGCAAGAAAATACATTGGCAATCTTTAAGGGAAAGAGCAAAGCATAGCTTTGGCTCGGGGCTAGCTTTTGTTTGATACCTTGGAGTCCTATCTTCTTCAGGAGAAAAACACTTTGCTATTCGTGTGCCTTTTTTGTAGTTGGGATCTGATCCAAACCTTGTGATTCTGGATTCTGCACAACCATAGTCGGTTTCTTTTGTTGGATGGATGGAACATACCTTTCTTCAGATACAAATGAACCTTTTTCAAAAGAAGGCATTTACCTCCTCTGCTTTATGGGCTATTCGAAAGATGCGTAACAACCTCTGTTTTCAGGGGAAGCAATGGAGAAACGCGCCCTATGTCTCGGATATTTTGGTCAAATTCATTCACATGGACCAAAATCAAACGTACTTCGCTGTTAATCAAACCATATGACCAAAGAGATCCTTGTATAATGTACTCCCTCCATCTTAAAAAAGATGTCTCAAGTTTGTTTGAATTTGGATGTATCTATATATTAAATAGTGTCTAGATACATTCAAGTTTAGACAAACTTAAGACATCCTTTTTAGGATGGAGGGAGTAACAAAAATGGATGCAGAGACCGATGTTCTCAACCTCCATTTTGGAAAAAAAAAATCAAACCATATGATTCAAGGTATTACATCACATGAAGTGACCAATGCTAATTTACTGAGAACACAATCCTCAGGTGGAGCACGCCATTAATGAAGAGCCGACTTTCAGCAGCCGTTTTGGAAATCATAAAGAGATCCTTGCACTCAACAGCCGACGGAACCATTACCATCCCAGGTTCATATTTGTGCCTATGCAAAAAATGGGAGGGAATAGTTCCAGCAGGCATCTGAGGCGTCGTTACAGCAAACTCGTAACCAGCCTCGGACATCTCTTGCACTACCCAGAAGAGGCCAAAGCATTGTTCCACCCTGTTATGGAGTTCCACGAGGAAGAAAAAAATTCCCTCCAAGATGGAACCCTTGTGAGCATATCGATTCTGACTCGAAGGTCCGGGTGCAGTCCTCTCGCCTTAGATCACAATATGCCATACACTCGTGGTTCGGCGGAGGATCAAACCAAACCATTCTCAGATGTTTGTGTGTGTGTAAACTCGCTGCACAAATTTCTCACTCATATCTACCATGTAGCTGGGACAATGCTCGAGATCTGTGTATACTGGCCTTGGACACATGCTTAGTTGCTTGCTCATGGTTGATATAAGTGGTGACAATTTATTAAACTAAGGCAAAAGGCTTTCCCAATCTCTTAATTAAGGAGTTTCACAATCAGTGGTGACATTGGTACAAAGGTCTTTCTGAAGCAGCAGGATTCTTTGGGTCACTATATTGTGTCTGATGCTGTGGTCAAGCATAAGGTATATGAGTTTCGTTTCCGGATTGAACCTGAGGGTTATATTCCGGAACCAGAGTTTGTTCCTTTCTTGTGGAGAAAAGGGGATGATGACGCAGATGATGATGCCAATGGAAATCCTATGGAGGATTCTATGGATATTTCTGATACAGCTACTGCCACTCAGGGGGCGCGTTTTGGTTCTTCCTCGGCTGCGCCTGTGCAGGATACCTCGGCGCCTTCATCTTCTAGTCAGGGGGTGTAGAGGGTGATAGCTGTCACTCCTTTTAATGCTAATCCGGTTACTCCTCGGGGACGAGAACTTCTGGATGCACTACCTGTGGATTCCCCTCTTCATGGAAAGGGTTCTTCTTTGGCGACTCGTGTTCCTCCAGCTCAGCTACAGGAGGATCTTCGATCTGCTTCTGTGGCTGTTCAGCGGACTTGCTCAGCTTCGCCGGCGAGGTCCAGGACACATGTTATGGGTAGATCCATTCGTGTTGATGGTTCTCGGCCGGTCCTTGAGGAGGTCGTTCCTTCGGAGTGCTCGCGGAAGCTGTCTCAGGAGGGGTTGGCTGACCGCTCCGTTCGTGATCAGGTCGAGGATGATGTTCTTGTGGGGCTGACTCGGGAGGGGTTGGACGACCGCAACGTGGTGGATGACCACGTGACTTTGGTCAGGGAGGACCAAGTGGATCTGGTCAGGGAGGACATGGAGCTGCATCAGGACGAGTGGCCTCCCTTGGTGGGCCATGAGACCTCGTTGGTCGACGGGGGTGGCCGGACCCAGGAGGGGTCAGGGCTGCCTTTGTCCCCTTCACGGGTTTCTTCTCCTGGTATTGCTACACAGTTTCTGCGCAGGGGAGTGGTACTCCCTTTAGGCAGAGCTCGCGCCATGGAGTCGATGCCTCTGGGGCGTCGGCTACTGATGAGGATTCCATGGTCAAGGACATGCATCGTAAGGCTGAGAAGAACTTAGATTCGCCGGGTATAATGAGTTTTTCGAAATCCTTTTGTCTTTTTATGTAGGGTTCGCAACATAGAAAACAAAAAATTTCCTACGATGGGAACAAAGTACCAAGATCTATCTACTAGATACAAGCAACGGGTGGATATACATCCATAGAATACATAGCCTTGAAGACCATATAGCATTAACGAGGTTGTACTCGTGGATGATGTAGTCGAACGCTTGCCGATCTCAAGATCGTGATGAAGTCCATCTGGTCCAGCCGGTCCAACACCATCACGTCCAGCACCACAAAGCAGTGGTGCATCCATGATCGCACACACGTCCGGGTACCCAGACAACCTCCGCGCCCTCGCTCCAGCGAAGCAGCAGAAGCAACAAATCCTTCCAGAAAAAGCCACTGGCAACATGTATCTCGCTGATCCGAGATCATGGGGGAATTCTAAAGGGGGGAGAGAGATCCTTCGCGAGGAGGTGTGATTTGAGAGGAGGAGAGGGAGGCCTTTTATAGGGAGAGAGGGAGCACCCAAGGGGCATGACACCCAACCCATGGTGGCTGCCCTAACTCTTCCACATTCATGTGGGTGGAGCTCCCACTCAAAATGAAAAGCCTCCACTCATATAAACTTGCCTCCACTCAAAAATCCACTCACATGCATTAAATTTCCACCAAATTTAATGCAAGCTCTCATTTAAATAAACTATTTTATTTATTTATTCATAAAGTTGTTAATTACTCTAATTAACAAAAATTCACATAAAACCCCTTATAAAATTTTAATTTCACATGCAGAACCAGTTTCAGCAATTTCAATCGAAACGATTCTTGTGTCTAGTGAAATAAATTCCTGCGTTTTCTTTTTCTTTCTCTGGCATGTTATTTGCTCCGAATAGTATTGGTATCCCTTAAGTGTGTCACCCTACGGTTCACGAATAATGTAGACATGATCGAGACCCCTCTCCGATCAATAATCAACAGCGGGACCTAGAGATCCGTACTGACTCCCACACATTTAACGATGTCTTTTGTGATTGTGTGAACCTTATACGCATGTAACTCAATCCCTTTGTCTCGCGATATATTACATGTCCGAGATTCGATCATCGGTATCCCCATACCTAGTTTGATCTCGTTACCGGCATGTACTCTTTTCTCGTTCCCGTGATATAACATTCTAGTGATCAAATCACTTGCTTGCAAGATAACTAATGTGATATCACCGAGAGGGCCCAGAGTATATCTATCCGTCATCGGGATGGACAAATTCCACTCTTGATCCATGAGCCTCAACATAACACCTTCGTAGCACTGAACCCATCTTTACAATCACCCTGTTACGGTGTGACATTTGATGTTATCAAGATACTCTTCCGGTGTTAGTGATTGACATGATCTCATGGTCTAAGGAATAAGATTACTTCGTATGATGTTATAACATTATAAACACAATGAACTTGATCGTAATGCTATACTTTGGATGAATGTTCATCACATCATTCCAACAATGTTATGACCTTGTTATTAACAACATCCAATGTCCATGATCAGGAAACCTTTGATCATCTTGTTAATCAACGAGCTAGTTTATAAGAGAGGCATAACTAGAAACTTCCTTTTTGTTTATTAAACACACATGTATTAACGTTTCCGTATTAATACAATTATAGCATGCAAAATAAACATTTATCATAAATAAGGAATACGATAATAACCACTTTATTATTGCCTCTCGGGCATATTCCCTTCAATTTCTACTCCTATTATTTCTTCTAAACTAGCCAATGTCGGCATTAGTTTGGGTAGTTCTGTACGTGATGTTCTTTTTTCTTCTAATGTTTTATGACACATGGAGGTTGACCGTCTAACGGTTACTCCTAAGGTCGATGTTGTTCCTGATGCTTCACTAACCGAGAAGGAGGAGTTGCATGCCTCAGTAGATGGTCAACTCCTTTCTCACTTAGCGGGTGAAGTGTCGTAAGTGGACTTTGATGAGACTGGGCTTGCCTCTATGTATGAGCTAAAAGCTTCAGGTCGGAAATCAAAGAGCCAGCGGTCGCACAAGAGATCCCGTGTATCCAAATCTCCTATAGTTTCTCAATGAGTGGAATGTTTTCAAATAGCAGAGGTCTTTGGGACTTGGCTAAACATTTATTCTTTGCTGATTGTTTGAGAGACCATAAGTTGGATTTTCTGGGTATCTCTGAGACTGGTAGACGAGTTTTTTCACAAGCCCTATGAAGGGAATATGCCCGAGAGGCAATAATAAAGTGGTTATTATCGTATTCCTTATTTATGATAAATGTTTATTTTACATGCTATAATTGTATTAATACGGAAACGTTAATACATGTGTGTGTTTAATAAACAAACAGAAAGTTCCTAGTTATGCCTCTCTCATAAACTAGCTCGTTGATTAACAAGATGATCAAGGTTTCCTGATCATGGACATTGGATGTTGTTAATAACGGGATCACAACATTAGTGTAATGGTGTGATGAACATTCATCCGAAGTATAGCATTACGATCAAAGTCATTGAGTTTATATTGCTATAAACAACTTACGAAGTAGTCCTAATCCTTAGACCATGAGATCATGTCAATCACTAACACCGGAAGAGTTTCTTGATAACATCAAACGTCACACCGTAACAGGGTGATTATAAAGATGGATTCAGAACTAATAAAGTGTTATGTTGAGGCCCATGGATGGATAGTGGAATTTGTTCATCCCGATGACGGATAGATATGCTCTGGGCCCTCTCGGTGATATCACATTGATTAGCTTGCAAGCAAGTGATTTGATCACTAGAATGTTATATCACGGGAACGAGAAAAGAGTGCATGTCAGTAACAAGATCAAACTAGGTATGGAGATACCGATGATCGAATCTCGGACATGTAATATATCGTGAAACAAAGGGAATAAGATAATAGCATAAAAGGTTCCGACGATCACAAGAAAGTCATCGTTGAATGTGTGGGAGTCAGTATGGGTCTCCAGATCCCGCTTCTGATTATTGATCCGAGAGGGGTCTCGATCATGTCCGCATTATTCACGAACCGTAGGGTGACACACTTAAGAGACACCGACATCCAATTGGAGCAAAAGTTTCATGCCGAAAAGAATAACAAGCGCAGGAATTTATTTCACTAGATACCGAAACGGGTTTTCGGGTGAAATTGCAGAAAGTGTTTCTGCATGTGAAATGAAATACTAGCAAGGGGTTATATGTGAATGTTTGTCATTAAAGTAATTGACAAAATTCTGAATAAATAAAAGGAGTTTTATTTAATGAGAGTTTGCATTAAATTTGGTGGAAATTTAATGGGAATTTGAGTGGGTTTTTGAGTGGAGGGAATTGAAAGGCTTTTTATGTGAGTGGAGTGTCCACCCACATGAATGAAAGGAGGGGAGGGGCAGCCCCATGGCTGGGCGCATGGCCCCTTGGGTGCCTCCCCTCTCCCTATAAAAGGAGCCCCTCCCTCTCTCTCACTCACACCTCCTCGTGAAGGATCTCTCTCCCCCTCTAGAATTTATCCCCCATGGTCTCGGACTAGCGAGATACATGTTCCCGGTGGCTTTTCGGCAAGAAAGAGTTGTGCTTCCGCTGCATCGCTGGAGCGAGGAGGCGGAGGTTGCTCGGTGCCTCGAACGTGTGTGCGAAAGCGGATGCTGCTGTTTTCTTGGCGCTAGGACTTCCTCTCGATCTTGAGATCGGCAAGAGATCGTCTACATCAACCACGAGTTGAACTCGTTAAGCTTTGTCGGTCTTCAAGGGTATGTTCTCTACGGATATACATCCGCCCGTTGTTTGTATCTAGTAGATAGATCTTGGTACATAGTTCCCATCGTAGGAAATTTTTTGTTTTCTATGCTGCGAACCCTACAGTGGTATCAGAGCCGGATCTATGCGTAGATATTTTGCACGGGTAGTACACATATGAGTATGTGGGCGATGATGATCATTTTATTGCTTCTTAGTTGTACTTTGGATATTGGTGGCATAGTGGGATGAAGCGGCCCGGACAAACTTTACATGTCCTCGCACATGAGACCTGTTCCACGCTTGACATGCAACTAGTTTTGCATAAGTGGCTAGCGGGTGTCTGTCTCTCCTACTATAGTCAATATCTAATTTGCAACGAGTTGTCAACAATTTGGTTATCCTTGTTGTGGTTCATGTTCGTAGGTAAGAACGGTTCTATCTTCGAAAGCCCTAAGCCACATAAAACTTGCAATGGATAAATTAGAGGCGTCTAGTTTAGATTGTTGCTGTTTTGCGGCGCTAGGACTTCCTCTCGATCTTGAGATCGGCAAGAGATCGTCTACATCAACCACGAGTTGAACTCGTTAAGCTTTGTCGGTCTTCAAGGGTATGTTCTCTACGGATATACATCCGCCCGTTGTTTGTATCTAGTAGATAGATCTTGGTACATAGTTCCCATCGTAGGAAATTTTTTGTTTTCTATGCTGCGAACCCTACACCCTACTCAATCACCTTTCTGGTGGAGTGGACTTTATATGGATATCACGTCCGCCACGTGGTCGATATGGGGGTATCCTGTTAGGCGTTCGAGATGAGACTATGGAAGTTTTAGCTAGTTCAGTGGGAGGCTTTTTTTTAGAAAACTCCATATCTGTAACAAGGCTGACAATTTCACATGGTATTTATTCACCATTTATGGGGCCTCCTAGGATGTTTATAAAGCTGACTTTTTATGTGAGTTAGTGAATTTGGCAAAGGACAATCCATACCCTATTCTTATAGGAGGGAATTTTAATTTGCTAAGATTCCCTCACGATAAAAGTCGGGGTAGGTTCGATGAACATTGGCCATTTTTGTTCAATGCTATTATAGACTGTCTATACTTAAGAGAGGTTACAATGTTAGGAAGGCAATTTACCCGGGCTAATAGTCTTCCTGAGCCAACATACGAAAAATTAGATAGAGTGCTTATGGATACGACTGGGAACATAAGTTTCCTATGGTAACTGTTCGCTCTCTAGAGCATATTAAGGCTTTGTCGGATCATATGCTCCTTTACTTTTATTTTTTTGGATCACCGCCACGGAAGTCTATAAATGAGTTTAAAATTTGAACTTGGATGGATGATACAGGATGGTTTCTACGAGATGGTTAAGGCTATTTGGGAGAAATCGGTTGGTGGACAAATGCCTATCCTATGATGGAATAACAAAATGCGTGCTATACACAAGTTCCTTCGTGGCTGAGCCAGGCACACAACTGGGATTCTAAAAAACGAAAAAATACGCCTAACATCTATTTATGATGACTTAGAGGCTTCCGCGGAGGTCAGACCGTTAACTGCACAAGAAATTGAGCTTAAAAGCCAATCGAATGCATAATTAGCCCGACTCCTGCGCGAAGAGGAACTCAAATGGTACCAACGCTCTAAAGCAAAATTCATTCTAAAAGCTAGACGCGAATACTAGGTACTTCCATGTTGTTGCCAATGGCAAGCATAAGAAGAAACTTATTCACTCTCATTGATCCAGGATGAAGGTATGATTGAGGTACATGAGCAACTGAAGTCATATATTACAGATTTATATAAATCCTTGTTTGGGTCTCTAGTGGAAAATTCATTCTCTCTGGATGAGTCTCAAATGGCTGACATTCCTTAGGTTTCTGATGAAGAAAACAGCTTTATAACTGCCTCATATACCATGGAAGAAGTTAAGATAGTTGTTTTTCAAATAGAACATAACAAAGCGCCAGGACCTGATGGCTTCCCAACGGAATTTTACCAAAAATTTTGGGACGTTATCAAGGAGGACCTAATGAATTTGTTTGTATTTTTACAAATTGGTGAGTCAGATCTCTTACTTTGGCAATATAATTTTACCGCATAAGGTTAACAATGCAGAACGTATACAACAATATCGCCCAATCTGCTTGCTTAACGTGAGCTTTAAGATTTTTACTAAAGTTTACACGATAGACATAACTTAGTTGCTGACCATGTTGTTAGTCCGTCTCAAACTGCGTTCATGCAAGGAAGAAATATCCTAGATTGTGTTGTAATTCTGCATGAAACAATCCATATACTACACTCAAAAAAATTAAATGGTATACTGTTCAAGATTGACTTTGAGAAGGCATACGACAAAGTTAATTGGTATTTCCTCCAACAAACACTCTGCATCAAAGGTATTTCTGAGGAGTGGAGCGCTCTTATTCAGTCGTTTGTGTCTAGGGATAGTGTTGACATTAAATTAAATGAAGATACTGGCAAATACTCATAGACAAAGAACGGACTGAGACAAGGAGATCTATTATCGCCTTTACTATTTAATATAGTGGCTGATATGTTGGCTATCCTTATTGAGAGAGCGAAGGGTGATGGTCAAATTGAAGGATTAGTTCCACATCTTATTCATGGTGGACTCTCTATTCTTCAATACGCTGACGACACAATCCTTTTTAAGGAACATGATCTGGAGAAGGCTAAGAATCTGAAATTAATTTTATCAGCATTCGAGCAGTTATCTGGACTTAAAATTAACTTCCATAAAAGTGATTTGTATTGTTTTGGCGAGGCCCAAGACGAGGACCACCTATATGTTGAACTTTTCGACTGTGGTCAGGGGCAATTTCCAATCAACTATTTGGGAATACCGATTCATTATTGGTGTCTCACAATAGCTGAATGAAAACTTGTTGAGGATGAAGGAAATATGCCTTAGAGGCAATCATAGAGATGATTATATTTCTTATGTTTCCATAAGTTATTGTAATGTTCTTTTAATATCCATATCAGACAACTTGTATTGATTGCCAATTATGTGAATTGTTTGTGAAACCCTTTACTTGTATGGTTATTTAATAGCTGTCCCTAGTCGGAGTTCATGTGAGGACACATGTGAATATTAGACTAGCACATCGATTGATTGATGACTATGTTTTGCAAGTCATAGATATGGAGATGTCAAACCAATAATGTGGACACATGTTATGAACATGGGGTTGGACCGACCCAACTTGAGACTGGCAATTAGTTGCAGCTCTCTCTCTACACATCGTGTATGTTTTGTCCTTAGACCTGAGATTATCGCATGTACTTGAGATGTGGATCGACCTACTTTGGGGCTATCAAACGCTGCTCCGTAACTGGGTAGTTATAAAGGTAGCTTTCGGGTTTGTCCTGAAGCATGCTGCAAGGCATGGTCAATCAAGATGGGATTTTCCCCTCTCTACTTGAGAGAGATATCTCTGGGCCCCTCGAGTGATCGGATCCAGAAATGCATGGCCGTGCTATATATGGTTAAGAGTTAACCTAGTAAAGGGATTTCGAATCACAGTATCGAGAAAGGGAGGTCAGCTTGGAGCTAGACCAAATATCGTGAGGAAAAAGGAAAGACATGTACTAAACCTTGTGATGGTTCATCCGATATGATCTTTGTATGCGTTTAGGAGTTGGCACGTCTTGCTAGAGGCCGCTGCCAACTATTGACAAAATAAGTGTATTCGTGTCATGTCTATACGTATATGAACCTATAGGGTCACACACTTAAGGGGCTGGAAGCCTAATGAGGATTGGATCCAAATTATACCAGGCTTAGGCTATTAATGGGCTGCTAATGTAGAAGCCCACTAGGGACGTCTATATAAGAGAGGGTGGGGCGAGCTGATCAGGGTTAGATCATTCCACCCAGCTGCCACTCCTCACGCCTGTGTTGCACGCGCGGACCTAGCAGTCCGGTGTCTGACGCTTCCATCTTGTACGTGTGGATACCTCGGAGGCGCTACATCTGTAGCGTTTGGACGAGCCGCGCAAGGGGAGCTTCTCGTGGGACGAGAACGAGGAGGAGACGTAGATCTTCTGCACTGCCTCGACGCGCTTCATCAAGTTCCGCAACTGCGCGTCTAGTGGTAATCCTGTGATCTATGACAACAGTAATCCTGGTTTACGCGGTAGAAATTTTTGATTTGCGCTAGTGTAGCATACCCGTATCCCTTTAGAGAAAAGGCTACAAAAACGTCTTAATAGTTGTAAAGGAAAATTGTTATCCCTTGGTGGTACTAGTACTCATAAATTCAGTACTTACTAACATGGTACTGTATATGATCTCGTTTTTTTAAATACCAAAAGGTGTCTTGAACAAAAGTGGATTATTTCCGCTTAAGATTCTTTTGACAAGGGAATAGTGAGAAAAAGAAGTATCAATTGGCCAGATGGAATGTGGTTTGCCTCCTGAAGGAGTATGGTGGACTAGGCATACACGATTTGCAATTCAAAAACACCGCGCTTCTGGGAAAATGGATTTTTAAACTACTTACTGAAGATGGTGTTTGGCAAACCATGTTATGGAGGAAATATGTGGGGTCTAAAGCTGTGTCTCAAGTGGTTTAGAAACCCGGTGATTCACATTTTTGGGCGGGTCTTATGGCCACCAAAAAACATTTTTTTTGTTTTGGTGCTTTCTAGATTAAGGATGGATCACAGATTAGGTTTTGGGTAGATAAGTAGATTGGCCAAACTACTCTTCACGAACAATATCCAGCTCATTCAATTGTTAGACACAAATGAGATAAAATTTCCACAATGTTGGAGGACAATCCTCCTAATGTGTCTTTCATAAGAAGTCTCATTGTTTCTCGACTGGTATCTTGGAACAATATACTTTTACGATTATCCACGATACAACTGTCGGACGGTGTTGACGTGTTCAAATGGAAATTACTAGAAAGTAGTAAATTTTCTGTTGGCTCACTATATAGAGCTTGGGTCCAACCTGATATCCCGCTCGATGAGAATAGTAAGATTTGGAAAATGAAAATACCCCTTAAGACGAATATATTTGCATGGTATCTACGTAAAGATGTAATTCTAACAAAGGATAATCTTGCAGAGAGGAATTGGCATGGAAGTACACAATGCATTTTTTGTCATCACGATGAGACAATTCGTCATTTATTCTTCCAGTGCAAATTCGCTCGCTCTGCATGGTCATTCATCCAAATAACTTCTGGTTTATCTCCTGCACGTTCAGTAACCAATGTTTTTGATAATTGGTTATATGGAACTGTTGATAAGTATAGAACTTTATTTAGGGTGGGAGCGCTTGCCATTATATGGTCGCTATGGCTTTGTAGAAATGACAAGATTTTTAATAACATTGTGTCGTCTCCTCTACAGGTTATTTATCGAGCCACGACTTTCTTCCGACCATGGACTATTCTCCAATGTATGGAGTTTCGCGACTTATTTGTGGAGGGATGTACGCGATTGGAGGATACAGAGAGGGAAATTTTCTCCCGACATGGATGGATGATACGTCAAAACGTATCTACTTTCTCGAACACTTTTGCTATTATTTCTCCTCTAAACTTGTGTGATTTGGATACAACTAACACGGACTGTCGCTGTTTTCAGCAGAATTATCTTGGTGTCTAGTTTTTATGGAGAAAATCAACTATCAGGAAAAATCCTGGAAAACATGCCAAAAATCCTATTTTACCAGAAGATCCACAGGGCCAGAGTACGAGGCGGAGAAGGGGCCTGGGGGGCCCACACTGCCAGCGGCCCACCTGGCGCACCGGGGTGCTCCACCACAGGTACCCCCTTGGCCTCCCTCTGTGCCTATACGTTGCCTTTCGACCTAAAAATAGAGGGAGGTTCGATAGTTTTCTAGAAAGAGTTTCGTTACGCCGCCGCCACCAGAAACCAAGATTCGGATCCAGAAACTCCGTTTTGGCACCCTGCTGGGACGGGGAATTTGGAGAGGATCATCGCCATCGTCATCACCAACGCATCTCCATCAACCATCCATGTTTCGCTCATCCATGAGTGAGTAATCCCCCGCTGTAGGCTTGGGGATGGTAGGGATTGGATGAGTTCTATCATGTAATCGAATAATATTGTTAGGGCATAGTGCCCAGTATCTCTATTAGTGATATTTGACTTTGTTGCAACTTGTTGTGCTTAATGCTTGTCACTAGGGCCCGAGTGCCATGATCTCAGATCTGAACTTATTATTGAATCATTATGATATTATTGTTTGTGATCTTATCTGCAACTTGTGTACACATATCATTGTCCGGATCCAAAGGCCCTAAAGTGACAATTATTAGGACAACTGGAGGGGATGGTTGTGGTGTGAGGATCACATGTGTTCAGGGAGTGTTAATGATTTGCTCTGGTGCTCTATTAAAAGGAGCACCTTAATTGCCAATAGTTCCCTAGAGGCCCCGCTGCCACGGGCTGGCCGGACAGAAGATGTTGTGCAAGTTCTCATTGCGAGCACGTATGACTATATATGGAGCACATGCCTAGGATTGTTTAGTACTTGGATGCTTATTCTTATTTATCTGCAATGCCCTAGATCTTGAAGTTACATGTTTTGACTTTTCCATGCAACACCCGTCCATCCATCCATATGCCTACTTTTCGAATCCTTTTTTCTTATTCTTTATTACTATTGCTCTTGTTATCTTGTTGTTGCTACTACACTGTTACTCTTGATAAACTTCTGTGAGCAAGAACTATTTCCAGGTGCAGCTGAATTGACAACTCAGTTGTTAAGGCTTGCAAGTATTCTTTGGCTCCCCTTGTGTCGAATCAATAAATTGGGTAATACTACCCGCGAAGACTGTTGCGATCCCCTACACTTGTGGGTCATGAAGACTATTTTCTGGCGCCGTTGCAGGGGAGCATAGCTTTATTTGTAAGTTCACTTGGATCTACTATTGTTCACTACTACTCCTTTCATCATGGGGAAGTCTCGTGATGGAAAGTTTCCTATCTTACCATCCACTACAAGAAGAGGTACAGTCCTAAACACCTCCGCTGCTCTTGATTCAGTGTCTGTTATAAGTAAGCTTGTTACACCACCACCACATACTCATGCTACACACTCTGCTACTACTGCTGAATCTGAAACTGCTTTTGATACTCATAATGTTACTTCTACTGTGCTTGATGCGAGTGGTTCATTAGGTCCTTTTCTAGATGCTACTATGGCTAGTCTAGGAAATACTAAAACTCCTAGTGAAGACACTATTACACCTGTTAGCTCACCTGAGTCTAGTGAGAGTTATGATATTAATGATGGTTACATTGAGTTCACTAATGAATTTGTTGAAGAATGCCGAAACACACATGGTACTAGTGCTATTAAGAGTCTCCTTGCTAGACGCACCATTATTCCTAAGTTGTCCTCTGATCCTAAGTTCGCCACTTCTCCCATAGATATTAAAGATAAAGATTATGATTTCTCTCTTGATTTATCCTATTTGGACATTGTTGAGAAAGAACCTTTCTATGGGACTGAAAATGAGAGTGTTGTGGCTCATATGAATGAGTTTTCTACTATGAGTGCTATATTCTATGATGATTTTAAGATGCGCAAGTACTTTGTTACTAAGATCTTCCCTTTTTCACTAAAAGGAGAAGCTAGGGCTTGGTTTAATAGATTACCTCCTGGTTCCATTGATAGCCCTGATTGTTTGATTGCTTCTTTCTTCCAGAAATATTTTCCTCCTAGTGCTAGACATGCTACTTTGCAGAGACTTTTTGATTTTAAACAGGGAGAAGAAGAGAAATTGCCTGAGTCATGGACAAGGTTCTGTGCCTTGATTCATGCTCATCCTAGATGTCCATTACCTAAGAATGAACTGCTTGATATTTATTATAATGGACTAACTGATGATTCTAGGACATACCTAGATAGCTTTGCTGATTATGTTTTCAGGAAAAGAACTCCTAAAGATGCCAAAGAATTAATGGCTAAGATAAGCAAGAATTATGATGATTGGACTTCAACTGAGCTAAATACACCTGAGCCTATTACTCCTGAACCAGTTGTGCCTAAACCAGTTCCAACACCAACACCAAAGAAAAGAGGAGTTATTGCATTAAATGATGAAGTGATGAAGGAAACTAAAAAGTGTCTAAAGAAGAAAGGTATTAGAGCTGAAGATGTGAAGAATCTACCTCCTATAGAAGAATTATGCAAGCCAATTCCTCATTCATTTAGTATTGAGGTACACTCTCTCCAACACTTTGATGAAGGTGATATTCCTTATGGCAAGCCTCCTAATCAATGTTTAGAGGAACTTGACATTGTTATTGTTAAGCAAGGTAATTTTAATAAACAAGTTCAGAATCATTTATGGAAACTCTAGATCTATTCAAGAGTTGAAAGATATTGTGGAAAGAACTTCAGATGATATTAAAATTCTTTGTAAACACTTTCAAATGGTTCAAACCCAACATGATCAACTTGCTAAGGTACAAAAGGATATGCTAGTTAATGACTCGGGAAATAAACATGCTTATGGAATTAGAACTAGGAGTGGCATAGCTACTCAAGATCCTTTCTGTCCTGAAGGACACCCTAAAAGAATTGAGCAGGATTCCCAACAAGGTGAAGATAGTGGTAGTCCTTGTAAGAGAAAGAAAAAGAAACATAGAATAGTTGAGGAACCACTTTAACCTACTGTAGATCCTAATAGTATATCTATCTCTGATGCTGAAACTGAGAGTGGTAATGATAAAAATAATGCTCCTGATAAGGAGGAAGTTGAGGAAGAACCTGAAAAGCACACTAAGAACACTAGATACACTAAGGAAGATTTTATTGCTAATAAACATGGTAAAGAGAGAGAACCTTGGGTGCAGAAACCTATGCCTTTTCCAGGTAAGAAACACAAGTCAAAGGAGGAAGAACACTACAACAAGTTTTGTGAGTGGATGAAACCTTTATTTTTGCAAATTCCTTTGACTGATGCTATTAAGTTGCCTCCTTATTCAAATTATATGAAAAATATTGTCTCTAATAAAAGGAAGATTTCTAATGAGGAGATTTCTACTTTTCTTGCTAATTATTCCTTCAATGGTAAGGTTCCAAAGAAACTTGGTGATCCAGGTATACCAACTATTCCTTGCTCTATTAAGAATAATTATGTTAGTACTGCTTTATGTGATTTGGGAGCTGGAGTTAGTGTTATTCCTTTTTCTCTCTACAAGAGACTCCAGCTAGAAAAGTTGATACCAACTGATATATCTTTGCAAATGGCTGATAAGTCAACTACTATTTCTATTGGTATATGTGAGGATGTTCCTGTTCAAGTTGCTCATAATTTCCTGGTTTTAACTGATTTTGTTGTGCTTGAAATGCCTGAAGATGATAATATGTCTATTATTCTTGGGAGACATTTTCTTAATACTGCAGGTGCTGTCACTAATTGTAATCAAGGGAAAGTAACTTTTAGTATTAATGACAAAGAGCATACTGTCTATTTTCCCAAGAAGGTTGCTAAAAGTTACTTCCTGAATTCCATTGAAAATATTAAGAGCATCAAGGTTGGAGAAATATATTGTCCCATTTCACAAAGAAAATTTTGAAACTATTATGATTGGGACCATTGCTATCAAGCTTGAGGTAACATAATCACTTAGTGGAATACAAAGTTTTGTCTCATATAAGATTGTTTTGGTAACAAGACTTGATCAACCTTGTTAACAAAAGGATTTTAATAAACAAAATAATGTTTTCACTTTGGTTATTCTTGCTTTTTTTACTTTTCTCCTTCCTAGTCTTTGCTTTTGCTCTTGTTAGCTAGTTGTTTGCTTTTTAGAGTGTCTTAGAACTCCTGTAGTTTGGTTTTTGTTTGCTTTTGCTTCTTTTGAAAAAAACTGTTTCTGCAAGAAAATCAATTTTCATACACTGAAAATTGGCCAAAAATAAAGTTTCCCGAAAAATCCCAGAAAATTTAAAATAATTTTTTCTCGAAAAAAGGGGCCGAGGGACACCTGGAGTGACCTAGGGAGCCACCCCAGGCCACCACACCCTTTGTGAAATCAATATATGAGGATCTCATGAATGGTAATCATAGATTTCCATATGAAGATACTTATGGATGCTTAATATACCCTCAAGGTAAAAAAAATTATGTGGTTCCTTAACAGAAAAAGTCTATCGACAAAAGATAATCTTGCAAAAATTAAATTGAAATGGATGCAAAAAATGTTGTTCTCGTCTTCACAAGAAACCAATGAGCATTTGTTTCTAGAGTCTCGATTTACAAAATCAGTTTGGTGTATTGTCTTGTTCACTTATAATATACCACCACATACCAATATCATAAATATGTTTGAAAATTGGTTGAAATGAGATTCATATCAAAAATAAATCTAGAATACACGATGGTGTCTCTTCTTTATGTTGGTTTATTTGGAAATGTAATATCATTTTTAATAAGAAAAGAGGTCCAAATTCTTTCCGTGTTATTTGTATGGCTACGCACTAGATCCAGCTCTAGGTTTTCCGTCTCTGAGTGGATCAGCGAGAGCCTATGGTTACTGGATGCAACCGGCCGTTGATGGTTGCTGACGATATCTACAACCATAATGGTTGGAGACATACTAGTAGACTGAGAGATATCTAGCTGATATATGCTTGTTATTCTTGTTATCTTTAGATGGTTGTTTTTTGTATCAACCCTCTCTGATCCTCAAATTGTAATGCTCCTTTGAATAAACTAAGTAATAAAGGGATGTGTGCATCCATTCATGCAGAGGACGAGATTTCCCCATTTCAAAAAGACAAATCAAACCATATTATTCAAGGTACATCACATGAAGCGGCTAAAGGTAGATCACATGAAGTGGCTAATGCTAATTTACCGACAACACGCTCCTCATATGGAGCACACAATTGCTGAAGCAGCTACTTTTGATAACCATTAAACCGACCAAGGAATCATAAAGATATCCTTGCACTCAACAGAGCAAGGAACCATCCCATGATCATATTTTGTATTTATGCTTAAACATGGGCATGAATGTTTTGATCGCCATTTGAGGCGCATTTGAAGTAAAATCATAACCTACTATGAGTGCCTCAGACATGGAGGACAACTCTTGCACCACCCAGAAGAGGCCAAAGCATTTTTGCACCGTGTCATTGCGTGCAACAAGGAAGAAAAAATTCCCTCCAAGATGGAACACTTGTGAGCATGTCAATTTTAACTTGAAGAGGCGGGTGTGGTTGGCTAAAAAAACTCGAAGAGCCAGGTGCAGTCCTCGCACTATAGATCCCAATATGTGATACACTCGTGGTTCAACAGAGGATCAACCAAACCATTTTTAGATATTTGTGTGTGTAAACTCGCAACACTAATTTCCCACTTGTATATAGCATGTAGCTGGGACAGTGCTGGAGATTTGTATATACTGGTCTTGGACACAGCTTAGTTGCTTTCTCAAGGTCAATATTAGTGTTGTCTGTTTATTTAAAGGAAGAAAAATCTTTGCCCTAAATATTAGTTAAGGAGTTCGGCAATCAGTGGTGACAGTGGATGACTAGACATCCAATAGTTTACTAGAGGTCATATGATAGAAACGCACGAGCGAAAGCAAATGAACACTCAAGATCTGAAGCCTTTATTTTAATTCTAGTATTGTGATTGCCCCCGGCCCCCGGCCCCGAGTTTTGGGAGGGAGTATCAATTTTACAACCTCCCAAATCATTATAAACCTATGAAATAGTGTCATCCAATATTGTATAAATTTTATTTCATATAAATGTGTTGGTAGCTGATGTCCTTAACAATGGGTGGGACATGGTAAAATATAGAATAGTATTTACTTTTGAACTCCCTCTGATCCGATCGCTGATTTAGTACAAAATCTTACTAAATATTTATTACAAAGTTGTACTAAATCAACGACACCTATTATGAATCAGAGGGAGAATATTTATTTTATGGCATTTAATTGTAGTAGAAGAGGAATAATAGGAAAATACACAATTGTATGGCTGACCTTGTTCCTACTTATGGATCTCATAAATGGTGTTTATGGAGCCGTTAGCATGTAGGCAACACCGTGGTACTACTTCTGGCCTGCAAAAACTAGAAGAGTATATGTTATTGACGTGTACCTTGAATTGAATCTAATATACTTACTTTATTTTGCTCTCTAATCTATTACTCCTCTGGTGTCGTCTATCCTCATCACGCATTGATAAGATCCAAAGTAATTTGTAGTTAGAACATTTCACCATATGAATTGAATCTAGTTATTCACTTTGTGTATATTTCTCCATGTGCAAATTTGTGCATGATGTCCCAATGTCCTACAAGGTTTTTTTCCACCTCTTCTACCAATCTAACCCCAAGGCAGTTGGGTGGGGTTACGACATTGTTTGGGATCACGCAAGTATCGAGCAACATGATCAACTGAACTTTGCTAGAGACGGCAAACTTCCCGTCGAAGCAAAAAAGGAAAATATCACCTTTTAACTTTGTGTGATTTGTAGACATTGGCAAGTGGTAGTCCGAAGAAAATACGATATATAGAGCTTTGCGGTAATGTACCATAGAAATGATTTTAAGATATGGGTCAAAACCGATCACATCTTCACTCTGGTATGACTAGGATGTGGCAATGCACAAATTTATTCCTTGTGGCAGTCAACGGTGTGGTTGGTTTGTAGCTACCATTACCAAAATGGAGGTAACAATGCTGATTTGTGCAACCGAGTAGTTGTTGATGAGGTCAGATATGTGCTCAATGTGACCCTTGATCTGAAACGATATGATTACTATACTATTGGGATACATATCTATACAAATGACCAATACATCATGGACCTGAGTGTCTAGACAATGAGCTTTGCCTCCAATGACTATGGTAAATTATTATGCATCTAAGACATTCTATAATATGACAAAGCATTGTCGCATCCTCTGGGGGTGGGGGGCGAAGGCCCCCCTCTCTGTCGACTTATACATAGTTGCACCAATGTTATTAACCTTCACTACAGTACCAACAATTATTTTGGCTAAAGCAACGGCCCTATCAAGGAGGTAGATATATTGGGCAGAAGAAAGTTATCATTACCAGGAAGATTGTCAAGAAAGCGGACTAATTTGAGCTCATATGCTTCAAGTATATAGTCTATACAGATTGGTACATGGTTACAATGTAATTAGTGATGAACGCACATGAATGAATGGTTAAGTAATGTCCAATTAAGTCTGTTAAGAGCATCATAGAGATTCTACTCAAACCAATTTTGGGTAGAGAGGAGAGACTATTTGAGTAGCCACAAAAATCTACTTTTGTAGCACAACCAAAACTAGGCACCCATATTTTGAGCATCTCCATATCTACTACTTCTCTACTATACATTTCATTTATATCATCTAAACTAATTAAAAATTTATGCGCATGATAACTAAAACTTTTCATCATCATGTCGCACATAAATAGAAACATTTCACATGCATGACATTTTAAATACAATTGCGACTTAAACCTAAATCATAAGCAAGTCTATCATCAACACAAATAAAAGTTATACTCCGTTGGGCGATATTTATCTCAAGCTTCAAAGAATTGACAATGAATCATCAATGATTTCTTCTGAACTGGAAATGAATCAAGAAACTTAAGTTAATCAGGACAAGTAAAACTTAGTTGACCAATGAAACATAAATGTATCATGAACAACACATGATATACAAATCGTAATGGATCATGATCCCCAATTGAATCTTCTGTGAATTCACACACAATTAAATAATTAACTATGATTGATGAGTATGAAGGGTAATAAGTGTATAGATAAGTATTTAGAGAGATAAATATTTTTAGAGAGTGCAATGTTGTGTATCTTAACCACATATTCCTTCCAAAATACCCAAGACCATGTTTTAATTGGATTTTGGACTAATGATTTGCTAGCCATAATGGTCGTATGCCTTGCACCTGACACAAAAAAACAGCCATATGCAGCAAAAGGACATCACTCGGAGCATCAAAACAACCTAGAGGTTAAGCATCAAGTCTGTAGAAATTTTCGCGATTTTTTTGTGTCTCAGGGAAGCTAGGCAGTAGAGAAACATTTTGAGCTTGTGGACGCAAGCCGGAAACTCGCCTTAGAATGGAAACCTATTAGAATATTGTGCCATTAATATTTTCAATAGATAGTATTACTCATTCCCCGAAAGTATGTTGCGAATCAAAGGTATGCTTCGATTGATTCAATGTAACTTCAGGTTCATGAAAACAAGTAATTATTTGACATTCATATGTGAAAGACAACATTCATACTATTCGCAGTGGGTTTTGTGGGTGATAAGATATTTTTGATCACAAATGTGGTCGAACCTTTTGGGGGTGGAAATTTGGTGGCCTTGATAACAGAATGTGATGATCCTAACTCGATGATGAGACCAGATCACACATTTTATATCGGATTGTTCTTCATTCTTGAATACAAGGGAAAAAGGTGAGAAATAGAGGAGACGGGGATCTGGACCAACTTCTCATACAAAGCATGTATCACACTGAACACATGTCCCTCTAACCTGGGGTCTTGTTCAGAATCTCTTGCTCTTTGTCGACAAGTGGCCCGTTTGTTCGACGCTTGTCCCTATCAGGTGGGTCCACAGGAGTCAATGACTCTTTTGCCTTCCCGTGGACCAATGGTCGCACTGATCAATCTTAACCTGTAGTTTTTCTTGTTCAAAGTTGCAGGTTGTGCCTTCCGCATGCTTCAAATTGTTTAATCATAGAAATTGACAGAACGCAGCCGCAAAAGGCCAACCAAAAGGATGTCATGTATTCATGTCTTACAGATAAAATGTAGCAGTGAAAACTTTTCTGAGAAGCATGAACAAGACATTAGCTTCGGTGTGAAGATATGGTCATAAATTTGAAACCACCTCCCTGCAAGTTGCACAAAAGAATCACGGTTTCCTCGTCTATTTGAATGAGTTGTGATGAACACATCCAAAGCACCATGTCTTCGTCTCTCACCCTATCTCCTCTGCTCTGCTTACGTGCAGAGGCACCAATGGAAGCGAGAAACCCCCATAAATGAAATGACAATGGAAGTGATGTGAAACATAAAATAAAATACTAATAGTAATAGACTAAAAAGACTTGTTCACTATGGTAAATTAATGATTGACCTGATAAGACCGATAATGACAAGGGAAGGATTGTTTTTGAAACTAAAAAACTAATAATTAAAGATTGATAATTCTTAAAATGAAGAGCACACAAAAACAACTGAAGAACGAAACTAAACTAAAGGACTGAGAAGAAAAGGACAAAAAAAATAACTCTAGAGCTAGTTATCATGAGTGGACAATTATGAAGGGACAAGGCACAAGGAATGAGAGAAATAAAATTACATCTGAAGAATTTTACTAAATACAAACAGAAAAGGAATCAACAAATACTGGAAAAAACAAGATAGAAAATCCTGAACTCAGCTTCCCATGTTGTAGCCATCCAAATTTTCAGGAGGTAGAAACCTTGCATTTTTTGGCCAATAGAGATAACACTCGTAAAAGGAATCTAGATAGCATACGTATGTCTTGCTAAACAAAGTATAAGAAATCCCATTCAAATGAAACTCATAAAGTCAAATTAAAAATCATCGTCATTAAGCATTATCCCATTCTATTTCTATTTTAGGTAACAATATACACAAGAAAAGTAGTGTTTGGCGCCAAAATGGCCACCTAACATTGCTTCCTAAATCGCATGGTTTTCCAGAAAAGAATTACTCAAAACATTTAAGGACATTCAAGGGACTCGTAGTGAGCATCTGAAATACACCACAATGCACTGTCGGTCCTAAAACTTCATCGTAAAAATCAGTACTTCACAATGCAACACACAAAATGACCACACGAGAATGCCACTTTACTGAACCAAGTGATAGTTCAACCCAGATTACATTTGCTGAATGAGTCAGATTGTAACGAACGATCAACAATGGAGAAACCCCAACCGACTACCAAGTGGCAAGTTACAAAAATATAAGAATATCATCAATCATGGGAAAGAACAATATCCTACGTACTAATATCCTTATTACATCTCTCTCTCTCTCTCTCTCTCTCTCTCTGCGGTAAAATTAAGTATCCTAGTGATTTTCTAGTGCTTAATTCAGGCAATGGAAGCACCATGCCAGCCACCTTGAATTCCTGCACAATAAAGACATCAAAGATCAGTACAAGATATCATAAGGAAGAGCACTCGAAAAAGGCGCAGAGCGCACATTGCAAATCTACACCCGCGGAACTGGTTTCGCGGCGCTGAAGGGGGATGTCAACGACTTCCCTGGAAGATCCTCCTCGGACTTGTACTTCAGCAGCAGCCGAAGAACTCTGTCGAGGTCGCCTCGGGATAACTCCTCGGCTGAGACCCTCGTCGGGTCGTTGCGGCCAGCATAAAAAAACATCGGATGCGCCCTCGCCTAGAGTGGCTGCACCCGACGTTTGAGGAAGGTGCGGATTATATCCACACCATTGACCTTCTTACCAGGTTCCATCTGGAGCGCCTCCACCCGACGGTAGAGCTCCTCTACCTTTGCCACCTCGCCCTCCAGGATATGGTTCTTCCAGGACCTCTTCTTCAAGATCTCCTGGGTGGAGTCGAAATGGGCAAGGCCGAAGACTTGCCCGTCCACTGTGGAGTCGCGGATATAAAACCACTTCTTCCACCAGTATTGGACGGACTCAGACATAGATAAAGAGAAGAAAAGAACAGTAGAACCGATGGAAATTATGCAGCCGCCAAGCGGGTAGACCCCGCCGGTGCCGGACTGCCTCTTCACGGAATAGAGCTTTCGGAAGATGCCAAAGTGCGGCTCGATACCGAGCCAGCACTCGCAAAAAGTAACAAAGCAGGCGATGTGGAGAAGAGAATTGGGCGAAAGATGATGGAGTTAGATGCCATAGAAGAACAAAAGTCCATGAAGAAAATCGTGGACTGGAAAAGAAATACCGCGAAGAATGAAGGCGACAAACATCACCCGAAACCCTACGGGTGGATGGGGAAATACCTCATCGCCGGGGATTTTTACGGCCTCCTTATCTTGCGGGATCAAACCCGCATCACGCAGCTTGCGCAGGTCGCCCTCGCGCGTCTCCGTGCGCCGCCACCCACCATCGGTGATACGAGCGGCGGTGGTGCTTTTCTTGCCGCCGACAGCAGCACTTGTGCCCGCTACGGTGGAGGCCTTCTTTGACTTCACCATCGTGGCGCGTCGACGGCGACGGTGTGCGCGCAAGAATGAGGAAGGGAACGATCGAAGAACGTCCAGTGCGCGCGAGGATGAGCTCGTGAAAATGGAGGCAGTGAAAGCAAATGGCTAAGGGTGAAAACAAACTACTGTTTTCCCCACAGTTATAAAGACGAAGATGATGAACAGAGACTGTTCATCTAGAATCCCTAACGCCAGGAGTGAACCGTCGCCCGCACGCCGTCCACTATGCACGGAAACCGAGGAGACGCCGTAATTCTCGCCACGTCGCGCAAGACCAGTCAACTCCAAGTCATAAAGTAGGACCCACGTTCGTCATGTCACGTCACCTCTGGTGCCGCATACGGTTGAGATCACCGACCGTCAGCACTAGCGTCATCAAACCATGATGGTAACGGTTAGAAATCTTTGGATGACAGCTCAAAGTACTCACTCGAATCTACAATTCGAGCAACTACTCGGGGGCTACTCCTATCAGGAGCGCTGGCCGCGCACCCGAGGAATGACTAAGGTAGCACACCAATATTGATTCTTCGAGTCCTACGTCGAGTCTACGACTCCACTACGGACTCAGGGGCTACTCCCATAGGGAGGATTGATTCAAGCACCCGAAAAATTTGTGTCCTATGGACCTGAAGCTCAAAAGAGCTGAACTAAAGTCTCTGCTCGAGTCTACGACTCGAACAGACACTCGGGGGCTACTCCCATAGGGAGCGCTAGTCGTGCACCCTATGAATTTCTTCGACTGCGATCCTTCGGATCAAAATGCAAAAACCTTTTTTCAACTTTGCCCCAACCAACGCTAAGTGAGTAACATCCTTCTTGGCCACCCGAAACACCTCCGCGGTGATAAAATTTTGGATGTTGTGTCTGTGACTAAGACCTACAGATACCATCTGATGGCCAGGTAACGCACCTGACTGCGCTCTACTAGTAAAAATCTGTGCCAATAGGCGCGATGAAAATCCCGATGGACGCATTGGATACATCATTTGAAAACTACTGGGATTCGACTCCTGTAAGACCTCAACGGCCTGAGTCGAATTACGTCAGCATCTGTTCCAGGTTCGAGTCTAGGGACTCGAGTCTGAAGAAGATGATGTTGTTTTGTCCTAAAACAGTTAACTGGCCCTGATCCGTCAGGAGAGTCAGGCACACGCATCAACAATCCCTACACACTAAAATCATTCTTTTTTTTGATAAACAGAAACAACTTTACCCAAAAGATTGAAGAGTCCTCAGCCGAATCTACGATTCGACTGAACACTCGGAGGCTACTGATATGGTTATACCCCACGGGTACACGACATCAGCATACCTGGTCCAGCCCAAGGAAGGCCCACAAGAATATACGCGACCTATGGAGACTTTAGGGTGGCCCAAGCCAATGGCATCTTCGGATCCTTGGAGAGCAAGACTAGAATAGATAGAATATTCAAATGGGCAAACCCTAAACTTGTAACCGACTCGATCTGTGCCTGGGACCTTCCTATCTCGATATAAAGGCTAGGAGGGCACGATGAGGAGGGCAACTTTTCTCACTGCATACACACCTCCACGCCAGATTGCATCTACGCACCCATGTAACCTTCGGTTCCGCCGTAATCAAGAGCAGACAAGCAGGAGTAGGGTTTTCCCTCCGGGGGCCTGAACCTGGGTAAATCTCGTGTCCCCTGGTTGCTTGTCTGTTAACCGTTCCATGATCTCTAGTACCCCTACCTTCTCCAAAACCCAAGCTCGTAACAATGGGCATTGACGAGACCGAATCTCGTCAAAATGGACTTTCGTTTTAGCTGGTCGTGACCTCGAAACAACTGGCTTTGCTTGGTGGGATGGGAATGCCAGACTTATCAATTTGTCCGGTAAGCTACTTGGAGCTCACGTAGCCCATGCCAGATTAATCGAAAGCGTCGATAAAAAAGAGGTGTAGACCCGGAAAGTCACTATCAATGAATTCCCGAGCAATTTGAAACCTACATATGCTCAAAATGGGTAGGACAGCCAAAGGCAATTCAATGTATAATCGGTATACTTAGTGCGTAGGCAGGCCTTCCTGATCGACTCCTACTAGTGTATTAATCTAAAAAATGAAGATTGACATAGTTTGAGGAGAGTGTAAACAAATTGTAGATTGAAATTTTGTTTTAAGACCAGCTACAAATTTAGTAACAAAGAAAGACTCATCGTAGTGCTTGTTGTGAAGTAAATCCTTGTGCCTAAGTGACTTAAACACTTGACAGTAAGCCTCCACACTACCTTTTTTGCTTACATCTCTCAAGAGCCTCTAGGTGTTTTAGGTGTTTGTTTTTGCCAAATTTGGAGTACACAGCTACCACTAATTCCTCCCAGGTTTCAATCTCATTGACAGCCTCATAGTTAGTGAGCCATAGGGAAGCATTGCCATGAATGTTCATGGTGGCAAAGCTGGCCCATGCATCTCTGTCAACATCATAAGTGGTAAAATATTTTTCACACACATTTTTCCACCATTTTGGGTTCTCGCCATCAAATTTGGGGAAACTAGTTTTGGGCATACGAGAGGACTGTCTATCCCTAGACCCTGAACTGTGGTGATGAGCACTGTCATCATAACCATAATCCTTGCCTGAGTGATGAACATGGGTGTGGTGGAGATGGTGCTTACCCATGCCCAGGGCAGGAGCCGGTGCTCGGAGAGCATCCGAGTCGATGCCCTGCTATATCGTGTGCCTGCGGTGCCCATCGGGGCGAGGTGTTTGGTCGATGACGGAGGACCGCGCCGCCTCCAACGCCTGCACGCGGATGGTGACCGCCTCGATTGACTGCTGGATGGTGGTGATGTTGGTGTCCACCTGAGGCACCCAAGCCGACAAGCTCTTGAGTGACTCGGCCATGGCCTTAACAGACTTTTCCACGAGTGCGCCCTGATTTTTGAGCTCGGCGATGTCCTTGTCCATGGCACCATCCATTGGTCGATCTCTTTGCTCCCCCATGCTTGGTGCCAGTGTCAACTGCCGCCGTTGAGGTCGATTGCCGCCCTTCAAGAACGGATCCGTCGCTAGGCCATGATTACCACTCGCAGGAGATCTACGAGAAACCGCCTGCTGTCCCGATATCTGCTTCCGAGCTGTCTACCGCCTCCGGTTGGTGCTGCTGATGGCCACACCACGCCGCCACCACGATCGACTCGCCGCCAGAATCTCTTTGTTTTTGGTGGGGAATTTTTTCTGGGAGACCACATATGGTGAGGATCTATGGCTTTGATACCATATGATACAGTACAATCCTTCCGATGCGATTACTTGGTTCGAATTCACAGGATACAAGCCCTCGCGTCGCGCAAGGAGGATGGAAACCTGATGAACTCACGAGTTCATCGGTGAGAGGGAGAGAGAGAGACGAGTTCGAGACTCGGTTTCGGTTACAAGATCTCAGATGCCATTTTCCAACTCCTGTAGCTCACTTAAGGCTTCATGTCGTTGTTGGTCTTCCTTGCCGCTTCCAGGTGGGCCTCGCGTACCTCCCGGCGTCTGCCCTTCCTTCTCCTCGCTGCTAGGGTCTTGGGCATGAGGTGGGCCGTGACACTGCAACCCTTGGGAAGTCATCGAGGACCTCAAGCCGGGCCCATAGAGAGCGACGCTCTGTCCCGCAGGCCGAGTAAACTCTCTGGGCCAGATCCCAAGCTTCGTCCATGAGGGTGCAAACCATTCCCACTTGGCCCCGCATCCAAGAGATTCTGCTCTGACCAGACCATCTGGGGATGGTGACTCCACGGGCCGGGGGGTAGTAACTAGGTGGGTCCCTCCTCGATATCCTTCCTCGGGAGAACAAGGTCGTGTTCTACCTATGGAATTGCCTAGACCTAGGGACGCAGAGGCTCGGGGGCTTCCTCAGCATCAGGCGGCCCAAAAATAAGACAGAAGATGAGCAACAGAATAATCAAGCATACTGTGAAGTCATAAGCCGGGTTGGCTAGCTCTCACCGTCCACCTGGTCTTGAGCCTCTCCACAGATGGGGAGCTTTGGGTTCCCCAGACTGTCTCACGGTCCGGCTAGGAAAGGCAGCCATCACCGCAGCGGGCGGAATCCCGCTGGATCCGGGAGCGCTCTAGATGCAACGAAGAAGCGCGTTAATTAGAAGCATATATAATCACAACACCCCCTTTTCTCTTGTCCCTTCCTGACCCTTCCTTGAGAGTCGACTTTCTCCCTCCTCCGCCGCCCCTCTCCTCTCTCCCCACCGGTGGCCACGGCGACCGGCGTCGAGATGGAGCAGGTGGTTGGCTTTTACTGTTTTTAGTAGTTGTAAATCTTGCTTTTCTGTCTTGTGCCTTTGTGCCGTCTGAGGGTAGGTTGGAGGATCTCAGCGCCCAGATCCTCCACGCCTCGATCTCTCTCCTCCTCGCGGCTAGTCGCTGGTGGCAGGCGGTGAAGCCTGGGAGATGGCGGGAGTCTTGCATCCCTCCCAATAAGGTGCGCATCTGGGAGTGGATCCGTCCTACTGACCAGGCTTGGTCCGGTGTGGAGGGGCTCTTCTCCAAGCCAGAGATTCCATGGAGGAACCCAGCGCTGGCGGCGAGCTCTCCCACAACTCCTTTGTTGAATAAGGTCAGTGTCTTGGCCTTTTGCTACTGCGATTCTTCTCCTGGCCCGTCTCCTCCGGTTCGTGGCGGGATCTCGGAGTTTGACGGCGGGCTCGCAATCTCAGCGCGGCAGCTTTAGGCTCGTGTCCGTCGCCGATGGAGATCCCTTGCCATGCTCTCCTCTTCTTCTCTCCTTGGTGGAGTTGATAATTCCAGGAGGGTTGCTGGGCTCTGTCGGCTGGGGAATCGAGAATCCATCAATCCCCCGAGCCTCTTCTTGGTCCAAGGTGACCTCATCCTGCTGGTGAGCTCCAGCCTCTACTCAACCTCCATCGGGAGGCCCTCTCTGAAGCCCGCTGTTGCTGCGGTCCTCGTCGGCATCGACGCAAGTGGCATAGTCCCCACGGCGGTGTACGGCAACGGCAGGCGTGGCTTCCTCTGCTCGGCAATGGGGAAAGAGGAGGACTTGATTGTAATTGCCTTTTAGATTGCAAGGTCCTTCCTGCATTTGCCAGGGGCCCATGTACTAATCTTTGTTCTTATGGGGTTCTCTATAAAATCATTTGTACACCCATTGATGGTTTAATAAAATGGCTTCTTGCCCCTTGGGGGGCACCCTGTGTTTTAAAAAAAATATATAATCACAACGCTATCAAGGAAAAACTAAAAGAAGACACTCACTTACAAGTACCCTCGAAATCCCATCTCCCTTTCTTTCTTGGTGCCAGGAGTGGATCGGAGCTGGAGTAGATGGGAAATTTAAGATTCGCTAGAACCCAGACGAGACCGTGCAGCCGCCGGGGAAGTATCAAACGATATGCAAACTCCTCGGGCTATGTTGTCAGGGTGGAGTTGAGATCCACTCAGGGAACATTGTGCGCGCGCGGGGGCTCCTGCCTTTTCCACGCGTACCTTTCCCGAAGAGCAGAAGAAATCCTGAGGGGTGACATCGTCCCCAGGTTCTCTCTTTCTCTCTCTGCCAATGCAAGGGCGAGGAGTGTTCGCGGCCGGCCGGGAAGACTCCCCTTCCGAAATGTGTGGACCGCATTCGAAGATTCAGCACTAGCGCTAGAACTAGAAGAGACCTCCTGGTCCTCATCCGACGTGACTTCGGTCCCGGACTCCGACGCTTATCTCCCCCGACGAGACCCTTCGCGTTGTAAGAGGGCGAGCAACCCTGGGAGAGGAATTCTCTATGACGCTTGTCAAATAAAAGTGGAAAGATCCCCTTCGGCAGAGGATCTCCTTCACTACAGGAAAGAACAAAGGTGCCGACGGCCGGCCGGCTACGCCGACGGCCAAATGTCGGGACCGTTGGCGTAGCTACCTTTCCTAGCCAGCTGACCAGCCTGGCCGTCGGCGTAGGGACGGCCGTCGGCGTAGGTGACGGTGCCGAGGGTAACCGTCGGCGTAGCGTGGCCGTTGGCGTAGTACAGAGGGTTGTGCCGACGGTGGCCCTCGGCATAGATACAGCCCTCAGCGTAGCCCTAGTTTAGACACGGCGATAGAAACGGCGTTAGCCGTTGGCACAGCTCTTTGAAAAATTTTGTTTGGTCTGTGCCGACGGCTAAGCCGTCTGCGTAGGCCTCCAGATTTTTTTCTTTTATCTCATTATTTTTTGAAAAATCATAACTAAATCATTGTAGTTCAGGAAAATACAAATAATATATCAAAATTTGCAGAAAAATAAGACCTATCTATCTACACTTAAATATTACACATTTATAAAAAATAAGTGAAACATAAAACATTATATATAGTTTAAAACGGGCATTATAAATTCAAAAACGATCCAAACAACGTAAAACATTCGCGTGGTGTCATATTATGTGACATAGTTAGAAGAAAAAAATATCAAACTTGAGATATTGATTATGTCTCAAAAAACCTTTACAAAATGATCTATCTCGTTCGAGGTTTCTTGGCTTTCGGGTCAAATGACTAAAGTTATGGCTAGAATGAAGGCATAGTTTGTGATAATGTGTCCATATTGTGAATAAGTGTGCATCATGGGATGGCGAACAATGTTTCAAGAGGAAGTTTTCCTTTTCGTCATACCAAAAAGCCGTTTTCCATTTTCCGAGTGTAAAAAACTAACGGTTTTGTGAAGCAACCACCAAATGGCTAATTCAAAATACTACCGTCACATTTTTAAAAAATACTAGACCACCTTATATGGATAATGTCATAACAGGGGGATCTCAAACATTTTCGTCTATCCCTGGTGAAAAAGACAAATTCCTGCCGAATCGGTAGGAAGTGGGTCAGATATAAACTATAGGTACATGATCGGATGCTTATGATTTTTTACAAAAATCATTTTTAGGTTCAAAATATGTTGTTTCATCATAGATCCACTTCAAGTTTAGCGAGTCTCAGCCTCGAGCTAAGAATCTTAATGTCCGCCCTTCGACAAAGTATAACAATGGTTTAAAACGGGCATTATAAATTCAAAAACGATTAAAACAATGCGAAACCTTCGCGTGGTGTCATATTATGTGACATAGTTAGAAGGAAAAATATCAAACTTTGTATATTGATTATGTCTCAAAAAAACCTTCACAAAATGACCTATCTCGTTCGAGGTTTCTTGACTTTCGGGTCAAATGACCAATGTTATGGCTAGAATGAAAGCATAATTTGTGATAATGTGTCCATATTATACATAAGTATGCATCATGGGATGGCGAACAATGTTTCAGGAGGAAGTTTTCCTTTTTGTCGCACCAAAAAGCTATTTTCTATTTTCCGAGTGCAAAAAACGGACGGTTTTGTTAAGCAACCACCAAATGGATAATCAAAATGCTACCGTCACATTTTTCAAAAATACTAGACCACCTTACATGGATAATTTCATAACAGGGGTATCTCAAACATTTCCGTCTATCCCTGGTGAAAAAGACAAATTCCTACCGAATCGGTAGGAAGTGGGTCAGATATGAACTACAGGTACATGATCGGATGCTCATGATTTTTTACAAAAATCATTTTTAGGTTCAAAATATGTTGTTTCATCATAGATCCACTTTAAGTTTAGCGAGTCTCAGCCCCGAGCTAAGAATCTTCATTTCCGTCCTTCGACAAAGTTTAACGATGGTTTAAAACGGGCATCATAAATTAAAAAACGATCCAAACAACGTGAAACCTTCGCGTGGTGTCATATTATGTGATATAGTTAGAAGGAAAAATATCAAACTTGGTATATTGATTATGTCTCAAAAAAACCTTCACAAAATGACCTATCTCGTTCGAGGTTTCTTGACTTTCGGGTCAAATGACCAATGTTATGGCTAGAATAAAGGCATAGTTTGTGATAATGTGTCCATATTATGCATAAGTATGCATCATGGGATAGCGAACAATGTTTTATGAGGAAGTTTTCCTTTTCGTCGCACCAAAAAGCCGTTTTCCATTTTCCGAGTGCAAACAACGGACGGTTTTGTGAAGCAACCACCAAATGGCTAATTTAAAATGCTACCGTCACATTTTTCAAAAATACTAGACCACCTTACATGGATAACATAACACGGGGATCTCAAACATTTCCGTCTATCCCTGGTGAAAAAGACAAATTCCTGCCGAATCGGCAAGAACTGGGTCAGATATGAACTACAGGTACATGATCGGATGCCCATGATTTTTTACAAAAATCATTTTTAGGTTCAAAATATGTTGTTTCATCATAGATCCACTTCAAGTTTAGCGAGTCTCAGCCCCGAGCTAAGAATCTTCATGTCCGCCCTTCGACAAAGTATAACGATGGTTTAAAACGGGCATTATAAATTCAAAAACGATTCAAACAATGCGAAATCTTCGCGTGGTGTCATATTATGTGACATAGTTAGAAGGAAAAATATCAAACTTGGTATATTGATTATGTCTCAAAAAACCTTCACAAAATGACCTATCTCGTTCGAGGTTTCTTGACTTTCGGGTCAAATGACCAATGTTATGGCTAGAATGAAGGCATAGTTTGTGATAATATGTCCATATTATGCATAAGTATGCATCATGGGATGGCGAACAATGTTTCAGGAGGAAGTTTTCCTTTTCGTCGCACTAAAAAGCCGTTTTCCATTTTCCGAGTGCAAAAAACGGACGGTTTTGTGAAGCAACCACCAAATGGCTAATTCAAAATGCTACCGTCACATTTTTCAAAAATATTAGACCACCTTACATGGATAGTTTCATAACAGGGGGATCTCAAACATTTCCGTTTATTCCTGGTGAAAAAGACAAATTCCTGCCGAATCGGTAGGAAGTGGGTCAGATATGAACTACAGGTATTTGATCGGATGCTCATGATTTTTTACAAAAATCATTTTTAGGTTCAAAATATGTTGTTTCATCATAGATCCACTTCAAGTTTAGTGAGTCTCAGCCCCGAGCTAAGAATCTTCATGTCCACCCTTCGACAAAGTTTAACGATGGTTTAAAACGGGCATCATAAATTCAAAAACGATCCAAACAACGTGAAACCTTCGCGTGGTGTCATATTATGTGACATAGTTAGAAGGAAAAATATCAAACTTGGTATATTGATTATGTCTCAAAAAAACCTTCACAAAATGACCTATCTCGTTTGATGTTTCTTTACTTTCGGGTCAAATGACCAATGCTATGGCTAGAATGAATGCATAGTTTGTGATGATGTGTCCATATTATGCATAAGTGTGCATCATGAGATGGCGAACAATGATTCAGGAGGAAGTTTTCCTTTTCGTCGCACCAAAAAGCCGTTTTCTATTTTCCGAGTGCAAAAAACGGACGGTTTTGTGAAGCAACCACCAAATGGCTAATTCAAAATACTACCGTCACATTTTTCAAAAATACTAGACCACCTTATATGGATAATTTCATAACACGGGGATCTCAAACATTTTCGTCTATCCCTGGTGAAAAAGACAATTCCTGCCGAATCGGCAGAAAGTAGGTCAGATATGAACTACAGGTACATGATCGGATGCTCATGATTTTTTACAAAAATCAGTTTTAGGTTCAAAATATGTTGTTTCATTGTAGATCCACTTCAAGTTTAGCGAGTCTCAGCCCCGAGCTAAGAATCTTTACGCGTGCCGTTTTAAACGGGCAAATGAAATTATGATAAGAATCACGACATAGTTTGTGATAAGTTGATATTGATATCATATTTGGATTCCTGTCATTTTTCTAATCAATTTAGATATATTATTTGCTGAATTCCGATTTACAGATTTAAAGATATTAATTATTCCATATTAAATAAAAAATACAAAAAAATAAAATCATTATATTTTTATTTGAATTCAATAATATTTTTACTTATTCATTGTTGTTTACTTAAATAATTGCTTGTAATTTCAAAAAATACAACCATATTACATGATGATATAAGAGTTAATAGGAATGATATCATAGTATTGACAACAATGAGTAAATTGCTTTGCGGGAAGAGATTCTGAAGGAACGAGAAAGTTAAGCGTGCTAGAGCTGGAGTAGTGCTAGGATGGGTGACCGAACGGGAACTTTGACTAAGATTGCAATTTAATCAATTATTAACTATAAATAGTGTTAAAATGATTAAAGCGGGAGATTAAGGAGTCAAATAATTCAAAGATTTTAAAAAATAAAAAAATAAAAAAAATAAAAAGTTAAAAAATATAAAAAATATATTTTAGGCTATGTCGACGGCCTGGCCGTCGGCGTAGCTCCATTCCTATGCCGACGGCTTGGTCGTAGGCGTAGCTCCAGGCTGAACCGTTAGCCAAGACGGTCGTTGACTGACACGCGGGGCCTGCTGGAAGACGCTGTGCCGAGGGGGAGGGGCTGTGCCGATGGCCACGGAGCTGTGCCGACGAGGACGTACGCCGAGGGCGCTACGCCGACGGCCACCGTCAGCACAGCCTGTGCCGATGGCAATTTAAAGCTGAATCTTTCATGTAGTGCTTCATCTCCCGGCCGGGACAGATAGATGTCGGTCCTTCCCAGGCTGAAGGCGGATCGGGTCGTCATGACCCCGGTTCGCACAAGTCGACCGTGGCCTCATATGCAATGGCGCTAGGCCGGTGATGAAGATAGTCCAAGATGACTGACATGTACCTACCATCAGGCCGGCGTTTGTTCGCGTGAACCTGGATCTTGTTGATCACAGGCTTCAGACTCGCGTTCTGGGAGCTCATCCTTCCCCACCTTGGGGCTAGGCGGCCTAAGAAACCCGTTGACTTGTACATTTAATTGAATCTAATACACTTACTCTTTGTTTGCTCTATGATCTCATACTCACGCATATATAAGGTACTTTACAGTCACAATATTTCACCATACGAATTGAATCTAATTGTTCACTTTGGGTATATATTTCTCCATGTGCAAATTTCTGCATGAAGGGGCCCAATGTATCACAACAGGTTTTGCCACTTCTTCTACTATTCTAACCGCAAGGAGTGTGCGATTACGACATTGTGTGAGATTGTGCAAGTATCAAAGGAACATGATCAACTGGACGTTGCTAGAGCCGGTGAACTTCCCGTTGAAGCAAAAAAAAAGAGGAAAATATCGCTTTTTTAAATTTGTGTGATAGCCTGTAGACATTGACGAGTGTTAGTCGGAAGAAAAACTATGTGAAGAGTTAAGAGATGGGTCAAAATTCACTCTGGTATGACGGGGATGTGGCAATGCCCATATTTCTTCCCTATGGCAGTTAGTGCGTGGTGATAGTATTATAATTGCCATTACCGAAATGGAGTTGACAATGCTAAGTTGTGCAACATAGCTATTGCCGAGCAGGTTAGATATGTGCTCATGGCGAACCTTCATCTGAAATGGTATGAGTACTACACTATTGCAGGTGAAATGGTACGAGTACTACACTATTGCAGGTATATAACTACGCAAATGACCGGTATATCGTAGACGCCGAGTGTCCAGACAATGAGTTCGGTCCCTTGGTATGCCTACAATATTTTTTATGCATCTATGACAGTCTATGATACCGCCAAAGCGCCGTAGTGTCCTTTGGGGTTGAGAAAATGAGTCTGCACTTACCGTGATGATTACGTAAAGGGTTGGTCTCGAATCTAGATAATTACATTTCACAAATAAGCGTCATACTATAAGTGTATGTTATAAACTAATGCATAATTAAAATATTGCAAAATTTCTAACTAGTGGTGGAGATTGCCCAGGATGTGAGAGGGAATTATGTATATGTGTGTATATATGGGGGTGGGGGATGGAGTGAATTTCTTATTTTTCATCTAAATATCTACTTTTCCTTGATTGTTCCAAGTCTTTGGGGGTGAGGGGCAATGGTGAAGGGTTTCGCGGCATAGTAAATCAAAATTTTCTACGGAAGCGAACAGAGAGAAAGCCAAGATCTAATCTAGGAGATGCAAACAACGAGAGATTGGATTAGATCTTCATACCCTTGAAGATTCGCACAGCGGAACGTTCGTCGGAACGTGGGTGATGTAGTCGTACTCGCTTCTCCTCCTCGCGATCCGATCCGATCTAGCACCACAAGTGGCGGTGCCTCCGTGAGATGCACACGTGCAGCACCTCGACGTCTCCTCCTTCCTTGGACCAGCAAGTATGGTGGAGAGATGGATTGGATCTACAACACGACTGTATTTGGTGGAGAATTTCTGCAGCAGGGCTTCGCCTGCAAACAGTCGGGAGGGAGAGAGGAAGGCAGCAGGGCTACTAGGGCTTGGAGGGAGATGTGTAGGGGGGAGGGGGCGCACCAGCCCTCTATATATAGAGGGGGAGGGGGCGGCCAGCCCTAGCCCCTCCTCCAAGCCTATCTCTAGTTTAAACGATTTAAACTCTCCCCTTATCTAGAAATTCTATCCCGAGATTTAAACGAGTTAAATCTCTCTAGAATCGGCTGGGCCCTATGGGGCCTTGTGCCCCTGGCCCAATGCGTCCAGGACACTCCCTCATAGGCCCATGCCCCCTCCCGGAAGGTGGGACCACGTTGGCCCCCTTCCGGAAGGTGGGACCACGTTGGCCCCCTTCCGGAAGGTTCTAGAAGCTTCCGGTACAATACCGATTAATCCGGAACAATTCCGAACTCCAAAAACTGCACTGCCTTATATGAATCTTATTCTCCGGACCATTCCGGAACCTCTCGTGATGTCCCGGATCCCATCCGAGACTCCGAACAAAAATTCATAAACCAATTATCCAATCTATCCTAGCGTCGAGACACGTTAAGTGTGTGACCCTGCGGGTTCGAGAATATGCAGACATGATCTTCTATCAATAATCAACAGGGTGCAGGCACCCATATTGACTCCCACACATTCATCGATGATCATATCGGATGAACCACGATGCCAGGATTCAATCAATCCCATATATATTCCCTTCGTCTCGCGATATTTTACTTGCCCGAGATTCGATCGTCGGTATCGTCATACCTAGTTCAATCTCGTTCACAGCAAGTACTTTACTCGTTCCGTAATCCGATATCACTTTGTGATTAACTCCTTAACCACATGCTTGCAAGCGGTGTTGATATCGATTACCGAGTGGGCCCGAAGTATATCTCTCCGACTTGGGAGGGACACCTCCCATCTTGCTACCTACAACCCACCCGATACTTTCCGATTACCTGAGAGACACCTTTATGATCACCCTCTCATAGGATGACGTTTGATGACCTCAAAGCTTTCTTCCGATACCAGGGAGTTGTATTATCTCATGGTCTAAGGAATACAATATTTGACATAAGAAAAACTTCGCAAAGACGAACACGATGACACGATCTAATTGCTTCGCTTAGTTTGGGTCTATCCACCATATCATTCTCCAATGATATGATCTCATTATCAATTGACAACTCATGTCTATGGTTAGGAAACCTTAACCATCATTGATCAATGAGCTAGTCCATAGAGGCGTACTAGGGACACGGTGTTGTTCACAAACCACACAAGTATTAAAGTTTCCGCTTAATACAATTTTAGCATGGAATATAAACTTTATCATGAACAAGAATTATAATAATAACATCTTTATTATTGCCTCTAGGGCATAATTCCAACAGTCTCCCACTTTCACTAGAGTCAATAATCTAGTTTACATCTGGCAACAATCTCACACCCATGGCACTGAGGTGCTGATCATGTTTTACACGTGGAAGAGGTTTAGTCAATGGATCTGCGACATTCAGATCTGTATGTACTTTGCTAATCTTCAGATCTCCATCTGCTATATAATCTCGGATTATATGAAACTTGCGGTTGATATGCTTGGTCTTTGGATGATATCTTGGTTCCTTAGCGAGTGCTATGTCGCCAGTGTTGTCACACAATATCTCCAGTGGGTCCAATGCACTTGGAACCACGCCAAGCTCAGTGATGAAGTTTCTGATCCAAACTCCTTCACTTGACGCTTCTACAGCAGCCATGTATTCCGCTTCTCAGTAGATCGCGATCACGCTTTGCTTGCAGCTTCTCCACTCACTCCTCCATTCAAAATATACACGTATCCTGTCTAAGATTTACAATCATCCTTGTCGGTGTCGAAACTAGCATCGACGTAACCTTTTACGACGAGCTGTTCATCACCCCCATAGACTAAGAACATTTCTTTAGTCCTATTTAGGTACCTTAGGATGTTCTTCACGGCTGTCCAGTGTTCCACTCCTGGATCACTTTGATATCTGCTCGTCAAACTAAGAGCATTGGACACATCCGGTCTAGTACACAGCATGGCATACATGATGGAACCTATGGCCGAGGCATAAGGCACTTTGCTCATAGCTTCCCTATCATTTACCGTAGCTGGACACTGAGCCTTGCTCAATATCTTACCTGACAACATAGGCACTGAACCTTTCAATGCCTTATCCATTCTGAACCTTTTCAGAACTTTGTCTAGGTATGTACTTTGGCTTAAAGCTATCAGGCGTCTTTGTCTATCTCTATAGATTTTGATGCCCAATATATAAGCAGCTTCACCTAGGTCTTTCATTGAAAAACACTTGTTCAAATAACTCTTCACATCGTTAAGCATGTTGATGTCATTTCCAATAATCAATATGTCATCCACATATAGTACCAGAAACGTCACCGAGCTCCCACTCACTTTCTTGTAGATGCAAGCTCGTAGCAATTTGGAACAAATCCAAAGCTCTTGATCACTTGATCAAAACGAAGGTTCCAACTCCGAGATGCTTGCTTGATTCCATATATGGTACGCTTTTGTTTGCATTCTTTATCAGCATCCTTAGGATCGACAAAACGTTGAGGTTGCATCTTATAATACTCTTCATCAATGTTTCCATTGAGGAAAGCGATCTTGATATCCATTTGCCATATTTCATAATCATGAAGCGCAGCAATTGCTAATAAAATCCACATGGACTTAAACATCGCTACGGGAGAGAAAGTCTCATCGTAGTCAACACCTTGAACTTGTCGAAACCCTTTCGCAACAAGCCGTGCTTTATAGACGGTAACATTACCATCCGCGTCCGTTTTCTTCTTGAAGATCCATTTGCACTCACCGGTCTTTCGTCGCTAGGAGGGTCCACCAAAGTCCATACTTGGTTTTCGCTCATGGATCCCAATTGGATTTCATGGCTTCTAGCCATTTCTCAGTCCGGCTCATCATCGCTTCCTCATAGTTCGTAGGTTTACTGTCTTCTACTAACAAGACAGTCAAGACAGGTTGCTGTACCACTCAGAGGGGCACGCGACCTTGTCGACTTCGCGACGCTCAAGAGCAGCATCGTCCAAGCTTCATGATCCTTGTCATTAGCTTCCTCTATTGTTGGTGCAAAGTGATGGAACAATTTCAGGTGCTGCGCTACTCTCCAATTCAAGAGAAGGTTCAATAACCTCGTCTAGCTCTACTTTCCTCCCACTCACTTCTTTCGAGAGAAACTCCTTCTCAAGAAAGGAACCGTTCTTGCGACAAACACTTTGCCTTCGGTTACGTGATAGAAGGTATACCCAATAGTTTCCTTTAGGGTATCCTATGAAGACGCATTTCTCCGCTTTGGGTTCGAGCTTGTCCGGAATCAACTTCTTGACGTAAGCTTCGCATCCTCAAACTTTAAGAAACGACAACTTAGGTTTAGCACCAAACCATAGTTCATACGGTGTCGTCTCAACAGATTTAGATGGAGCCCTCTTTAAAGTGAATGCAGCGTTTCTAATGCATAACCCCAAAATGATAACGCAAATCAGTAAGAGACATCATCGATCGGACCATATCTAACGAGTTCGATTCGGCGTTCGACACACCATTGCGTTGTGGTGTTCCGGGTGGCGTGAGTTGTGAAACGATTCCACTTGCTTTGAGATGCGTGAGAAAATCATAACTCAAATATTCGCCCCACGATCGGATCGTAGAAACTTAATCTTTACATTACGATGGTTCTCCACTTCATTCTGAAATTCTTTGAACTTTTCAAACGTTTCAGATTTATGTTTCATTAAATAGATATACCCATATCTACTTAAGTCATCGGTAAAAGTGAGAAAATAGCGATATCCACCACGCGTCGAAACACTCATCGGTCCGCATACATCGGTATGTATGATTTCCAACAAGTCCGTTGTTTCGCTCCATCATACCGAGAACGGGTTTTGATCATCTTGCCCATGAGGCATGGTTCGCATGTGTCAAACGATTCAAAATCAAGAGACTCCAAAAGTCCATCGAATGGAGTTTCTTCATGCGCTTTACACCAATATGACCTAGACGACAAAGGCCACAAATAAGTAGTATTATCACTATCTACTTTGCATCTCTTAGCCTCAATGTTATGGATGTGTGTTTCATCCCTTTCGAGATTTAGAAGAAATAAACCACTCACAAGAGGTGCATGACCATAAAAGATGTTACTCATATAAATAGAACAACCATTATTCTCCGATTTAAATGAATAACCGTCTTGCAATAAACACGATCCAGAAATAATGTTCATGCTCAACGCAGGCACATAATAACATTTATTAAGGTTTAAAACTAATCCCGAAGGTAAAACTAAGGAGAGCGTGCCGACTGCCATCACATCAACTCTTGATCCGCTAACGCCAAGATCGTCACCTCATCCCTCGAAGCCGCCGTCTATTCCGCAGCTCGTTTCGAGTTACAAATATTAGCAATGAACCGGTATCAAATACCTGTGCACTACAACGAGGGCTAGTAAGGAAAACATCAATAACATGTATATCAAATATACCTTTGATGGTGCCAGCCTTCTTGTCCGCTAAGTACTTTGGACGATTGCCCAAAGTGACCCTTGTCCTTGCAATAGAAGCACTTTCGTTTCGGCTTGGGACCAGAACTGAGCTTCTTCTCAGTAGGGGCATTGCTCTTGCCGCCGCCCTTCTTGAAGGGCTTCTTTGCACCTTTACCTTTCTTAAAGGAGGGCTTGTTGACCATCAACACATGATTATCCTTCTTGATGTCCACCTCCAGCCTTCACTTTGCGAAGAGCTCGGTGATCGTATCAGTGGAACCAATCTGATTATGAGTCACTACAAAACTTTTGTAGCTGGGAGGGAGTGATTGCAGAACCCTGTCAATTTTGAGCTCCTCTGGAATCTTGTAGTCCAGTTGTTCAAGGCGTTGAGTGTAGCCCGACATCTTAATGGCGTGCTCACTAACGGAACTCCCTTCCTCCATCTTGCAGTTAAAGAACTTCTCGGAGATCTCATATCTCTCAGAATAGGCCTGAGTCTGAAACATGGTTTTCAACTCTTCAAGAATCTCAAAGGGCCCGGGATAGTTCTCAAAACGATTTTGAAGTTCCGGTTCCATAGCAAACAACATGGTGCTCTTAATCACACCATAATCATCTTTGCGCGACTGATAGACAGCTTTCTCATCAGCCGCAGCTTGCGATGAGGGGGTTACCTAACGCTTTCTCAAGGACATAGTCCTTTTGTCCTCCAGACAGAATGATTCTCAGATTGCGGAACCAATTGGTGAAGTTAGACCCATTGTTCTTAAGCTTTTCTTTCTCAGCAAAAACGTTGAAGTTGAAGTTGGACTTAGCCATGTGATCTACAATATTTGCAAGTACAAATTAGACTATGTTCATGATAACTAGTTCAACTTTTAATCAAATTACTAGATGAACTCCCACTAAATTCAACATCCCTCAAGTTGTTTAGTGAACACGATCCAAATTCACCACACCTAATCCGATCTTCATGAGAAGAGATGTGGTTTCAATGGTGGACAACGAAGTGTCGATCATATCATTCATATGACTCATGCTTAACCTTTCGGTTCTTGTGTTCCGAGGCCATGTCTGTACATGCTAGGCTCGTCAAGCTAGACCCAAGTATTTCCGCGTGTGCAAAACTGGCTTGCACCCGTTGTATGTGAGCGTAGAGTCTATAGCACCCGATCATCACGTGATGCTTGGACACGACGAACTTTCGCAACGGTGCATACTTGGGGAGAACAGTTTTTATCTTGATCTTTAAGTGAGGAATCATCTTATAATGCTACCGTCGCGATCTAAGCATAATAAGATACATAAAAGGATAAACATCACATGCATATAACTTTATGTGACATGGTATAGCCAATCTTCGCGCAATGATATCCATCTTGTGCGTTCCGGCATGATCTCCATCACTTCACCATGATTGCCTCCACCACGAATAGCAACTACAACTATTGCTAACTACTTAGCGATAAAGTAAAGCTATTACATGGCGTATAAGAAGTTGACTCGCAGGTCATACACAATTATAAAGACAACCATATGGCTCCTGCCGGTTGTGTACTCATCGACATGCAAGTCGTGAAACATTACAAAACATGATCATCGCATACATTATACACATCACATCTTGGGCCATAACATATCACAGAAAACACTCCCTGCAAAAACAAGTTAGACGCCTCTACTTTGTTGTTGTATGTTTTACGTGGCTTATGGGAGTAGATGCTTAGAACGATTCTTACCTACGGAAAGCCACAACGGTGATATTATGGTTGCCAAACTCCGGTGTTAATCCCATGACTACTATAGTGAGAGAAACTGACATCCACCAACCGCATGTGTGGAACAAGCCACACGTCAAGTGCGGAGCCGGTCTCGCGAACGACGTCGCGTAAGGTTGGCCTGGACCGCTTCAATCTCACTATCCCGCGTCATAAGAAGAACACAAACAAGAGGCTTGCAACAGAAAATATCAACGCCCGCAACAACCATGTTGCGTTCTACTCGTGAATCACATCTACGCATAGATCTAGCTCTGATACCACTGAAGGGTTTCGCGGCATAGTAAATCAAAATTTTCTCTGAGCAACAGAGGGAAAGCCAAGATCTAATCTAGGAGATGCAAACAACGAGAGATTGGATTAGATCTTCATACCCTTGAAGATTAAGACAATGAACGTTCGTCGGAACGTGGGTGATGTAGTCGTACTCGCTTCTCCTCCTCGCGATCCGATCCGATCTAGCACCACAAGTGGCGGTGCCTCCGTGAGATGCACACGTGCAGCACCTCGACGTCTCCTCCTTCCTTGGACCAGCAAGTATGGTGGAGAGATGGATTGGATCTACAACACGACGGCGTGGTGTATTTGGTGGAGAATTTCTGCAGGCTTCGCCGCAAGCAATGGGAGGGAGAGAGGAAGGCACAGGGCTACTAGGGCTTGGAGGAGATGTGTAGGGGAGGGCGCACCAGCCCTCTATATAGAGGGGAGGGCGGCCAGCCCTAGCCCCTCCTCCAAGCCTATCTCTAGTTTAAACGATTTAAACTCTCCCCTTATCTAGAAATTCTATCCCGAGATTTAAACGAGTTAAATCTCTCTAGAATCGACTGGGCCCTATGGGGCCTTGTGCCCCTGGCCCAATGCGGCAAGGACACTCCCTCATAGGCCCATGCCCCCTCCCGGAAGGTGGGACCACGTTGGCCCCCTTCCAGAAGGTTCTAGAAGCTTCCGGTACAATACCGATTAATCCAGAACAATTCCGAACTCCAAAAACTGCATTGCCTTATATGAATCTTATTCTCCGGACCATTCCGGAACCTCTCGTGATGTCCCGGATCCCATCCGAGACTCCGAACAAAAATTCATAAACCAATTATCCAATCTATCCTAGCGTCGAGACACGTTAAGTGTGTGACCCTGCGGGTTCGAGAATATGCAGACATGATCTTCTATCAATAATCAACAGCGGGTGCAGGCACCCATATTGACTCCCACACATTCATCGATGATCATATCGGATGAACCACGATGCCAGGATTCAATCAATCCCATATATATATTCCCTTCGTCTCGCGATATTTTACTTGCCCGAGATTCGATCGTCGGTATCGTCATACCTAGTTCAATCTCGTTCACAGCAAGTACTTTACTCGTTCCGTAATCCGATATCACTTTGTGATTAACTCCTTAACCACATGCTTGCAAGCGGTGTTGATATCGATTACCGAGTGGGCCCGAAGTATATCTCTCCGACTTGGGAGGGACAAATCCCATCTCGATACATACAACCCAATGATACTTTCCGATTACGAGAGACACCTTTATGATCACCCTCTCATAGGATGACGTTTGATGACCTCAAAGCTTTCTTCCGATACCAGGGAGTTGTATTATCTCATGGTCTAAGGAATACAATATTTGACATAAGAAAAACTTCGCAAAGACGAACACGATGACACGATCTAATTGCTTCGCTTAGTTTGGGTCTATCCACCATATCATTCTCCAATGATATGATCTCATTATTAATTGACAACTCATGTCTATGGTTAGGAAACCTTAACCATCATTGATCAATGAGCTAGTCCATAGAGGCGTACTAGGGACACGGTGTTGTTCACAAACCACACAAGTATTAAAGTTTCCGCTTAATACAATTCTAGCATGGAATATAAACTTTATCATGAACAAGAATTATAATAATAACATCTTTATTATTGCCTCTAGGGCATAATTCCAACAAATGGACCCCCCTCACCCTTGACTTATACATAGTTCCAGCACTGTTTCTAACCTTCACATACAATATAATAGCAACCAAGACTTTTTTCCCAAGCAAGTTGGGTAGTCTAGATATGAAACCCAAACAGAAACTTTCACATACAATACCAAGAAATATTTGGCTTTCACGGAGCGGTAAACAACTAATTCAGTGGCCTGTCAAGGAGGTGGATGCATAGGGCAGAAGACTATAGTCTGTATAGGTTGGTAATAGTTACAATGTAATTTACTGATGAATACACATGAACGAATCATTAACAAATGTCTAATTAAGTCTATTAAGAGCATCACGGAGATACTACCCAAACCGATTTTGGGTGGAGGAAATAAGATTTTGGAAGCCAAAAATAATTTATCTTTTGGAGCATACCCATATTTTGAGCTTCTCCTCTCTACTATACACTGCATATATCATCCGAACTAATTAAAATTTTCTACGCATGATAATTAAAACTTTTCATCATCATGTCACACATAAGTAGAAACGTTTCAAATGCCTAACATTTTAAATCCAAGTGCTATTTAGACATAAAACCCCAAGAAAAGTGCATCAACAACACAAACAAACGGTTATACTCATTCTAGTGATATTTTTCTCTAGTTTTGAAAAAGTGACAATGAATCATTGATAGTTTATTAATTCAAAATGAATCAATAATATTAAGATAATCATGACAAATAAATCTTAATTGATGGATGAAACACAAATGTATCATCAAAAACACATGATTTCTCTAAATTTACACACAATTAAATCATTAAATGTGATTGATGAGTACATAGAGTATGTGTATAGCTAAGTAGTTGGAGAGAGAACTATTTTCAGATGCAATCCTGCATATCTTAACCACATCTTCCATCCAAAATACCCAAGATCGTGTTTTAATTGTGTGTGGACTAATGATTTGCAAGCCATAATTGTCATAAGCTTGAATGACATCACCCGGAGCATCAAAACAACCCAAAAGTTCAGCATCAAGTCTATAGAAATTAACTTCAGCGAGTTCTTGTGTCTCATAGAAGCTTGGAGGTATAGGGAAAATTTTGAGCAAGTGGATGCAAGCCGAAAACTCGCCTTAGAATGGCATTTTTGAATTTTGTGCCATTAATATTTTTAGTAGCAAGTATTACCGATTCGCTAAAATGATGTTGTGAATCAAAGCCATGCTTCAATTATTTCATCTAATATTAGGTTCAGAAAAACAAGTAATTCTACAACATATCCACATGTTGAAGACAACATTTATACCCTTCACCATGGATTTCATGAAAGAGATTGTGATCACAAATGATGATGGAACAATTTTTTGGTGGAAATTAGGTGGCCTTGATACTAGAATGTGACAATCCTAACTCGATGATGAGATCGGATTGCACAATCTATATCAGATTGTTCTTTATTCATGAATATAAAGGGAAAATGGTTAGAATTAGAAGAGGCGAGGATCTGGACCAACTTCTGATACAAGGATGCCTGACACCGAACACATGACCGTCTAAACCCCTGGTTCTAGGGTTTGGGGGGAGACTTAGGTAGGATCTGGTTCTGGGTAGGATTTATGAGATCATGTAAAAAAAGCAAAACATGTTAAAATAGTATTCTATTAAAACTCGCCCCTGTCTACGGGCCGCAGTGGGCTTTCTTATTTTTCTCTTTTTGTTGCATTTTCGTTTTTCATTTTTCAGTTTTCATTTTCCATTTTTCGTTTCTTCATGTTTAGTTTCAGTTTTCTTCTTCTGCTTTTGATAAAATAATTCAAGATTTTTGAAAAATGTTCTTGTGTTTTTGAAAATATTGATTATTTTTCTGGAATGAAAATTAATTTAGAAAACAATGACCTTTTTTGAATTTTTGGTTCATGTTTTTTGAATATTCGGTTCATGATTTTTTTTCAAATTGGTTCAAGATTTTTTCAAATTGGTTCATGATTTTTTGAATTTTTGTTCAGGATTTTTGAATTTTAGTTCATGAATTTTGAATTTGGTTCATGTTTTTTTTCAAATTTTTCATGATTTTTGAAAAATATTCATGATTTTGAATTATGTTCAAGATATTTTAGGTTTGATCTTTTAGTCCATTTGAAGGATCAAATTGGTGTCCAATGACCTGGGAAAAACATTGAACTTTTTTTAATCCCTTGAACACGAACGTGAATATTCTTTTAGCATAAACATGCAATTGATTCGCTGGGAGCTAGGCTAGCTTCATCGCAAGCTCACGCACGGGAACAAAAAAAATTGAGAGAGAACTTCGGCATTTTATTGATTACGCAGTATCATTACACAGTACTTCCCAGATGCAGTCCGGAACAACATTCAAAGATAAATTACAAACCAAAATCTCAGCATTGTAAGCTAAAAGTCTGAACATTAATCTTGCGGCCATAGTGTTTGAAGTGACAAGTCTGGAAACCTATCACCAAGGTCTCGATGTCCGCTACCAATGCGCCAACACTCTTTGAAATAGGCATATGCCTAGCTTTACAAATAAAGCAACATCCATACAACATCTAATACAAGTTCACGACAACACACAAACTGTATGAAGCAGAAAAACCGAACCTCACGGCAAACAAGCAGCGAGGCGCACACACGCAGATAAAGAGGCCACACCCACCAGATACAGAAGCCGCGCCCAATGCGCCAACGCTAGATCGATCCACCACCGGAGACCAGATACGTTGCAAAGCTGACAGACAGTCGGATGCCAAACTGGTATCTTTGAAACCATTGTCAGCAGTTGCCTGCAGCGCTCTTCGGATGGCCATTGCGTCGGCCAGCTCAGGAGAAGTGATGCCATAGATACCTTCAGAACAAGACAGCTTGAACTCACCATTGTGATCTTGTACCACAGCACCCCGGCCCATTCTAGTGCTTCGAGGGAATAAGGCAGGATCCACATCACACAAACCAAACCATCAGGCGGGGGAATCCAGTGGAACCATAGGCGGACCTAGCCATCCATAAGCCTGGCCAGACGCCCAGGCTTCCGGCCGGCCGACAAGCCTAATTTCATAGCAATTTGATAAACAAATAGTGTCTTTAGCCTTAAAATACACTGTTTGTCCAGGCTTTGAATAATTTTTCGGTCCGCCACTGAGTGGGACGAAGAGGAAACGCACCTGTTATTAGTTGATTTCAATATTAAGCAGTATAAGAATATATTATCGACATAACCCTTCACTTCCCCGGCAACACGATCAGGATGCAAAAGACCCTTGTCATTCCTCACATCATTGTGTGCTTCCGAAATCTGCCAACAGGTCATCAGCCACTGTTTCATATTCATGAGAGACTTCTGACAGAGCTTGACAGGGTAGTTTACCCTGAATGGATCCCACACTGCCCTAGCAAAAGGGCACATGACAAAAATGTGATCCACCGATTTAGATCTGCAGCAGAAGATGCATTCGTCTTTCGCCGGTATATGCCTTCTCCGCAACTAAACCCAATAGGTAAACAATCATGGACAATCCTCCGTAAGACGATCTTCATCTTACCCGGGCCTGTATCGCCCAAAGTGATTTCCACTCTTTTATCCGATCAACAGTATCTAAATTACTACGGCCACCAGATGTGCCACTAGAAGTGTAGAACGATCCAGTTCTTGCTAGATTATACGCCGAACTGATAGAATATATACCAAATTTTGCATGTGGCCAGGATACAAAATTAAATTCACCATGTCTACTGATTGGTATTTGTTGGATAATTGACGCCATAGCATTGACATTGTCCGTTCTTGATCAATCAGACTGAGATCATCAATATCGCCAATGACCATCGCAGTAGATTCAACTGCAGTCAGACACAGATGCGCCATCAGATTTTTCCACGCGTTCCCAAGCTGAGGAACTCTCCTTGTCGCCTTCCACCGCTGCTGACTTCCCCTTCTCCGATCGTGACGGCCCTCTACCGATACCGCCGTCTTCCTTGTTGGGGATGTCTGACCGTGCCACCCCATTCACCGTACCCTCCATCCGATCACCCATCATTGCCGTCGAAACAGATCCCTTGCACGTACGGCCAAGGGCGGATAGCAACTGCAAGAGTGTCCTTCAATCGCCATGAACCCTAACACGAGGTACCGCTAGGACGGAGTAAATTAAAAAAAATAACCACAATTGGGGCAAGGATTTGATGTTGGATGATGTCTTTAATAAAGGCGGTGTGCATATCAACCGATGTAGAGGCCTGGGTTTTACTCCCCTTTTTGAAAAAAAAAATTAGGACAAGGGTAACAACCCTTCACAAAAAAACACCAAAAAACATGCTTATGGGTGGGTGTTTATTACCCTAGCCCCAATTATGATGATTTTTTGTAATTTACTTCGCTAGGACAAAAAGACAATGGAGAATTAGAGGAGGCAATGTTTTAAATAGATGGCTATTTAAAACAAACAGAAAACAAAAAAAGACAAAGAAAACAGAAAAAAGAGAAGAGAAAACAGAAGAAGTAAAATAAAAGGTGCTAATGGGCCGGTCCAACGTCCGCGTGAGTGAAATGGATAAACGCGCGCGTTGAGCAGCAAATAGCTTTTGTTTGACTTGTGGCATATATGTAGATATTCAAAAGCCCAAGCAAGGCAGTCTTGGATAGTTTTAGATTTGATGAACCCATATTGGTTTTTGCTCACAATGGGGATGATAACATTCTGAACTCTGTTAGCAATCAGTTTGGTGATGATTTTGAGTGCCATACTAACAAGAGAGATGGGCCTGAAATCAGCGGGTCTGCATGGGTGCTGTGTCTTGGGTATAAGAGTAATGTATGCAGTGTTGATGCTAAGCAGGTCTAGTGAGCCATTGTAGAATTGATCACATAGATTGTAAAATTGGTGTTTCATGATGTGTTAGTATTTTTAAACATACCATTGAATCCATCTGGCCCAGGTGATTTATCAGGTGGCATATGCTTGATGATATCATCAATTTCCTCATGAGTAAAAGCAGCATCCACTTCTGTTAGGTTCTGTGGGGTGATCATATCATCTAGATCAAATTGCATATTAGTATCAATGGATATACCCAGTCTCTCTCTGAAGGAGTTCCAAAGTAGAGCAACTTTATGGTCATGTTCAAGTAAAGTGGCCCCCTAATCATTAGTAAGTGTGGATATGAAATTGTGTCTGTAGTTTCTGGTAGCTATAGAGTGAAAGAATTTGGTGTTTTCATTACCCAGTTTGGCCCATCTGATATTTGCTCTCTTCCTCCAGTAAATTCTTTTGGCTTCCAGCATCTTGTACTGGTGGTTTTTTACAATATTCCTGAAGTTTTTTTCCTGGACAGTCAGCAGCCTCTGTTCCTCTAGTACATCCAACATGGATAGGACAAAGCTGCGGTTGCTAATAATTTTTGCCAGGTTTGATAGGTTTTTGCTCCATTTTTTGATGCCCTGTCTGAGGCTTTTGAATCTGGAAGCAATGTCTTGTGCAGCATTTTTGTATGGGCCTCTGTTGATCCAGCAACTGTTCACAATGTCAGTGAGACCCTCAAATTCCATCCAGTGTTCCTCAAATCTAAAGATATTGGATCTTGGAATGTCAGTGCCAATATTAATGATGATGGGAATATGATCAGATCCCAGTCTGGCCATGGGAGTAGCAATGGTGTTGGGGTACTCAGTTGTCCATTTGTGTGATGTAAAGATCCAATCCAGTTTCTCAAGAAGTGGTTCTACTTGCATATTGGACCAAGTGAATGCTCTCCCCTTTAGTGGTATTTCCTCAAGGTCATGTTCCTGAATGATGGCATTGAAGTTATTTATATTGGCAATATTACCTCCAGGCATGTTCCTATCTTCATGCTGATGAATCAAGTTGCATAAACCAATCAAAGAATTGATGTCTTCCTTCATTAGTGCATGGTGCATAGATATTGGTAAGGTACCATGTTTGTGCAATCAGATAACATTCAAATTTGATTGTCATTTGGAAGTGAGATTGGCTGATAATTTGCCCATTAAATTGTGCACCATTCCAAATAATAATATGACCACCAGAGTTTCCCAGAGATGGTTGGTATGCAGACTGGTTTAATCTTCTGGGACAGAATTTCCTGATGTAGCTACTGTCAAAGTGCTCCCTCTTTGTTTCTTGCAAATAGATGATGTTACAATTGCTTTGGTTTATTTTATCAGCAAGATCATCACATCTATCCTGTGAGTTGATTCCTCTAACGTTCCAATCCATAATAAAGATTGTTCTATTCATGTTTAACTGAATGATGGTGATTGTCATGGTGCCAGGTACTGGCATCCAAAGTGGGATATGGTCTATGAGCAGTGGACCATGTGATCATGTTCCAGATGGTAGCAGGCTTATATGTGGTGTTGGGGGGAGGTGTATAACAGGAGATCATGATGATTACAGGCAGTAGTATTCAAGTGGAGCCACACAAGCATATTATAACCCATAACATAAATAAGTCTGTATTGCCAAATAAAGATAACATCCAGGGAACAGATAATTCTGATACAATAATAAAACTTGGGATAGTTTAACTGATAATAAAAGCTAAGATAGATAGTAGTGCAGCATCTGCCCCTACACTTGGGCCAACTAGAAGGGTGATTACACATCATTCTTGGAATTGTCCTTGTTTAACTTGTCCTCAGTTACTTCACTAGGAGGTATCTGACAGAATCCAGTCCCAATGGCTTGAATGGTGTTCACAGGTAGCTCAGGAGGTGGGATCCTCTCATTCTCAACCACAATGGCTTCAAAGTGACCAGACAAGTTCTGAGATGCCATCTTGGAGCTATCAGCATGATCATTAGCAACCTTCTGGTTTTTAAAGCCAGCATTCAGGCTGGCAATCCTGTGGCTTCTCCTCACATATTTGACAGTGTTGGGTTCAGGCTTCTTGCGTTTGGAGCTGGGGAAATTGTCAGGCCTAGGGATTATAGCAATCTCACTATTAGAGCTTTCAGACTGTGTAGGTAGTGGGATAAAGTTTTTGCTTGATGTGATGCTCAGGGGTGTGACCGACTGGTAGCTGGGGTTGATAGTAGATATCTCAAGAGAATACTTGACAGCATTGTTCATGTCATCAGCTTCAGTGATCTTCACAGTGGCTCCAGTGATGCTGCTACCAACAAGGTTGGGGAATTGCACTTGGTCCTCACCCATGAGGCTAGTGAGTAGCTGGGCAAGATTGCTGACAGGATCAGGTACAGAGTTGGGTACAACTGGCACCTCAGGTTGCATAGGTGGTGTCTGAGGTTCTAAAATAACTGCAGCAGGAGCCTCATGTGCAGGTGCAGCATTGCCCATACAACATCCATACCTGCAACATTGATATGTGGATGTGCAACATTTCCACCAAAGTCTTGATTGAATTGGTTGTCATGCCAGAATCCATGATGCACCAATGCTGGAGGATGTGGGTTTCCACCATTTGGTGGTAGTGGATCTTCATCACCCGCATTGCCACCCAACATAGTAGTAGATAAAATCACCATCGGGCAAGTCCATGTGTCCCCACTTCCATCATCAGCAAAGTTTCTACCGACCACAATACTAAGAGATAAGGTGTCCATGTTGTGTGCACGAAATTTGACCAAGATTCTAGCTCTGTTGGACAGATCCTTATTCCACACAAGGAAACGTCCATATGGAGTAAATGTGCGCATAATTGTATCAGGATCCCAGAGCTGTTGGGGGTAATTAAGAAGCATGCACCAGACATCATGTGTGAAAATAGTAGAACGTCTATTGATGCCACTATCCTCATTCACAATCCTAAGAACACTGTCTCCAATATGATATGGGCTACCACCAACAGCAGTATCTCTATCAATCACAGTCGCAAAGCGGAATAGTGCAGATACCATGGCGCATCTAGATGTGCTTCTAACTTGCAGACCAAGCCCATGAAGAAACTCACCAATAATGGCCACGGTGCCGATGAAATCTGCAGCAACTGGTTCAGGCGTCAAGGTTGCAATCGCCCACTCATCCGCGTACAGAGGGGCGTCGCCTCCAAGGAACACATAGCCACGCTGAGTGTGAAGAGGTCCAGGAGGAGGGGCATGCATGCCAGCAGGTACATGGGTCAAATGATCAACGTGATAGTTAGCCATTGTGGTGATCGGTGGTGGGTAGGGGGGTGCAGGTGGTAGGGTTTCTTCGGTTGGAGACAGGGGAAACAGGGGAGGCGTAGAGGGCGATGACGAAGAGGGAGGATATATATGGGTGGTAGGTTTGGTTGGGATAGATTTGCGCCGATAAATCCGAGATATAGTTTTTAAAGAGAGACAAAATCGGGCAATGTGACCGTAGTTGTAGCAAATTCTGCATCGTATTGGGTTTGTGCATGCCAGAGTCAGGTGCGCATTGTCAGCAAGGCATCTAGCGCATTTAACCTGATGTGATCATGTCCCATCTGCGCCGCCTGAAGTCGAAACAGCAGGCGAGATACAAGGCGTGTGAGATTTTGAATAATGATGATGCTTTTGACCATTTCTTTCTAACCACGGTGCAACAGGTTTGGGCCGATAATGCCGATCATCATGCATAGGACTAGATTGTACATGATCAACAGGTTTGGTGATAGATCTTTTCTATCTATAATGAATCGTGTTTGAACCAGAGATGGGGTGATAATTTCTGGAGGTGAAAGATCGAGAAGCAAATGTACCTTGGGCAGTAGAAATATTATTTCTCCTTGGCTTAACTATGGTCCAGTCACTATCTTGTTCGGCATACCAAAGTTTTTCCTCTCGCTGCCAGTTAAGTCCTCCATTGCTCCATAGATCGAAGTAGCAAACGAAATCATCAGATTTGAATGATCTCATTTTGGCAATAAGGAGCCCAATTGCTTTGGAGCAAACATCGAAAATGAAAGTATGATCCCATAGGGGCGATACACGGATCTTGTCACCATCGGCTCCTAAACATGCCTCGATTGCATGGCACACATTGGTCGTGTTGATAGCAAATTTGGCACGCCCAAAAGAGATCACCAGTGAGAAACCAGATGTGGGAGAGATCGGATGAACCGGGGTTGAGAACATGTTAAACCTTATTCGCAAATACCATGTTCCGCACAGAATAAATCAAATTCATTTGAAAAGTACTCTTCACCATGATCTGACCTTAGCCGCTTGATTTTAAGATCAAGTTGGTTTTCTGCCTCAGCTTTATAGATTTTGAAGTAGTTCAAACCTTCATCTTTAGATTTCAGAAGATAAACATAGCAGTATCTAGTGGAGTCATCAATCAACGTCATAATTTATCTTTTTCCATCTTTTGTCAACACACCATTCATCTCACAAAGATCTGAATGTATAAGTTCTAGCGGTGCTAAGTTTCTCGGTTCCGCAGCCGTATAAGACTTGCGGGGTTGCTTTGCTTGCACAAAACCTTGACACTTAGAACCTTTGATAGTGGTACATTTCGGAATTAAACTCATATTGGCTAGCCGCGTCATGCAACCAAATTTTATATGACAGAGTCGTGAATGCCAAACATTGGACTCATTATCATTGCAAATATGATTAATAACTTTAGTACATGAGTCTGACAAAGACAAGCGGAACAGACCTCCGCACTCATAACCCTTTCCAACAAATTGTACATACTTGGAAATTACAACTTTATTGGACTCAAAAACCAACTTAAAACCATCTCGACATAAAAGCGATCCGCTGATGAGATTCTTATTGATGAAGGGAACGTGCTGTATATTCCTCAGCTGTACGGTCTTCCCCGAAGTAAACTTCCGATTTACCGTACCAACACCATGAACAGAAGCACGTGGGCCGTTTTCCATCAGCACGGAAGAGGTCCTTGAGACCTGTAAGAGGAAAACATGGAAATATCAGAACATACATGTGTATTAGCACTCGTGTCTATCCACCAATCAGGAGAATGACATACTGAAAGGATAGTAGGTAAAATACCGTACCCAACATCCTTCATCTTAGTATCACTAATAACAATATTAGTGGTCTTGCCGCTATTCCCATGTTGACGCTTGTCAAAGCGATTAGGATAGCTAGGAGCCCAATGATCAGGATCACCATAGACGTGAAAGAGTCTTTCCTCTTATCATTTTTCTTCTTGAAGTTGGTTGAGTGCGTGGCCTTGTTCTTGCCATCAAACTTCCCCTTTCCTTCAGTTTTGTTCTTATTCTTAAGCTTGTGGGATTGGAAGTTTTTCCTCTGCACCAAATTGGCAGTAGAACCTCCCTCAAATCCTCGAGAAGTTTTGTCCTTTTCTCTCGCCTTCTCTTCCACATGAAGAGACCCAATGAGATCTGTAACAGAAAACTCTTGTCTCTTATGTTTTAGAGAAGTAGCAAAGTTCCTCCACGAGGGAGGAAGCTTGGCAATAATGCCACCGGCCACAAAATTTGTCCGGTAAGGAACACTTGAACTGCTCAAGTTATTTGGCAAGTGATTTTATCTCATGAGCTTGCTCAACAACGAAGCGCTCATCAATCATCTTGTAGTTATAGAATTGCTCCATGACATACAACACAGTGCCAGCATCCGAGACCCCAAACTTGGCCTCGAGCGCTTCCCACGCGTCCTTGCCATTATCAAATGACATATACAGGTCAACAATGTTGTCCCCAAGAACACTGAACAAAGCCGCCATAAAAATGGTATCGGCTTTCTTAAAGGTCGCTTCCTGCTCAGCAGAAAGATATCCTTCAGGCTTGCCAAGTGTGGCGCTATAGCAGTTTAGTTTTTCAAACCAGAGAACTGCTCTCTTGCGCCATCTCTTATAGTGGATGCCATCAAAAGGAGGCGGCCTAGTAGCCGCGGCTACACGAGTGGAATTCAGTTGCTATAATCAGGTTTTTGGATTGTTGGAAATATAAGCAATAATCCATATGATTTAATCCGAATAATAAACTGATAAAGCCTGATCATACAAACGGTACTAAAACCAATTATGCAGATCAACAAAGTAGATGAATAGATTACATCTATATGAGATAAACCTATCACATCTACACCAAACGCTAGAACAAATAACTCTAGCATAATCCGGAAAAGACAGTAGAGGATCACGTACAGTGTAGGCTGAATAGCAGCCGCAATGGTTGCAGCAGCGTCGCCCATGTTGAGGTTATCGAAGAGGTCGCTGACGTCCGGGAAGAAGTCATCGTTCGGGAACTCGTCGTCGGGCGACGTTGTGGTTGCTAGTAGTCGCGCTTGAGCGCTCCCCAAAAACCTGATCGCCCCTCACCCGTATAGGTTCACGAGAGGCGGGGTTCCGGAGGCCTACTGTCCCGATTTGCGGTGCACGCCGCAAGCAGGGATGGGAAAGACGAAAGCGGCGGCGCAAGGTTCTGGAGGTAGGCGCGTGTGTGGATTAATTCACCGATTAGGTTTAGCGCAGACGCTTATATAGTGCAGGTTAGGAAGATCGTGGGGCTCAGCCCACGACCATGAAAACTGAAAACGGTTGTAATTAACGCGTCCTTCATAATCATTTTTCCCAACCAGCAAAATAAAGCTCGGCTCGGCGAGAAACCCGCAACCCGCGGCGCGTGCGCGCGTCGTGACGAGGCGTGGCGAGGAGGGCGGCGTTGGAGGAGGAGTGCGCGAGGGCTACTCTTCTTGTCACACCTTAGTGAGTGGTGCAACACTCTACTATATAAGGTGGTCCAACTCCCCTTCAACTAGCAATGTGGGACTAAACTTTAGCACCACTAGCACATCCATATGCTTCCATATACAAGTGAGCCAAAGAGAATTTCAGAATTTGTCTAATGGGCCAACAACCCAAAACTCACCAAATTCCAACATCATCACAATCAAATGGTGTACTCATTCCAGTGATATTTATCTAAAGTTACAAAGAATTGACAATGAATCATTAATGATTTATGAATTGGATATGAATAAAAAAACTTAAGTTAATCATGACAAGTAAAACTTAATTGACCAATAAAACATAAATGTATCATGATCAACACATGATTTCTTCCAATTAAAAACTATTTTGTTATGTGAAAACTTAGTGATTAAAGCCCTCACGAACTTGATGGCACGCTTTATATTCTTTTCCGCTAATAAACTTGAACCATTGTATCATCTATGTTGTATATGATTGCACTTATACGTTGGAATTAGCAGAACCGTGCTGCCACGGGGAACATTTTCAACATTGCACTTGTACTTTGTACTCAGTTGATATCGTGCTCTTTTGTCTATGGATATCACTGGTGTGAAATAAAGAGGGAACTTGTAAGTCCATGGAGTTTGTATTCTGTGTTAGAGAAACGACTGGGCCGCTAGTCTAAACCATGCCTAATCATGGTGGAAACTTGTAGCATCACCATAGTGAGCTATCTATGAAGCATCCTCAATAAAAAGCTATGCATATGGTAAATAAAAAGATTGCTGAGATGCTCATTGTCTGCTTGTCTTGTCATTTTGGTTATGGGAAAGCTCCTGTACCATGTGCAAGGGGTTCCCCGTTGGCAGTTCTCTATGATATGTAAATACTTACAATGACAAGAACTTACAGGTGACCAAAGTTGAGTAGCATGAGGTGTGTCCCTCATATTCAAGGGACTTGAGATTTCTAACTTATACTTCGCCAAGCATATACTCCATCTTTGTTTACTTTAACCTTAATCACTTCAAGATGCTTATGATAGGGGCAATGAGGGCTGAAAGCTAACAAGTACCATAATTTTTGGAAGCTCTTTTTGAAACTTGAAATCCCTGCTTCCTTTATAAAAGGCTTTTCTTCCACCACTATTGAGTCTCCACCTTCTACCTTTAGGCACCATTAAGAGAGCATAGTTGTCATTCTGTGTGCAGTGTTCCAAAGCTTATTGATTGATGCATATTGTGATATTACTTGTTTTTGTGCTATTTGTTTCTAGTCACCCTTGTGAACTTTGAAGGTGTCCTATGCATCTATTTGCTACTCTATGAGGGACAAGCTGAATGCCACTATGCTATGTTTTCTGTATGTGAAACAAACAAACATTTTTAAATGCATGTTATTCATGATCTTTGTTTGTAGAATTTCATGTTGCATGCATAGTTACTATGTCCTATTGTTAGAACTCCATTTTTCATGCACATGTTTAGAGTTCGTTGATCCCAGCTTTCAATGCTTTCAAATGGTTAGATCTTTATTGTGAGGGTGCATGTCACCTCAAAAATTATTCTTTTTATCACTTACCTACTCGAGGACGAGCAGGAGTTAAGCTTGGGGATGCTTGATACATCGGAAATGTATCTATAATTTTTGAACTCCATGCTTGTTTAGTATCTACTTTGCTTTGCTTTGTCTACATTTTGAGGTGCTTTTTACATGTTTTCTGGTACTAACCGATTAACAAGTTACCACAGTGCCAGTTGCATGTTTTCTGCTGTTTTTGGTTCCAGAAAAGCTAGTAAGGAAATATTCTCGGAATTGGACGGGACAAACGTCAAAGTCAATAACTTTTCGTGGGGAACAAGAAGTCCAGAGGAGAGACGAAGAGGCATGCCAGGGCAGCCACACCCCCCTAGGCGCGGGTGGGCCCTGCCCCGCGCCTAGGTAGGTTGTGGGGCCCCTGGCCACCGCCTCGGCCTCCCCCTTTCGCTTATAAGAAGCCCCCGATGCAGAAACGCTAAGTACCCGATCAATATTTCACGAAACCTTCTATAGCCGCCACCACCGTCGTTCCTAGATCGGGAGATCTGAAGTTCCTCCTGGCACCCTGCCGGAGGGGAGATCATCATGGAGGCCTTCTCTCCGGTATGATGTGTGAGTAGTTCCACCTTGGACTATGGGTCCATGTAGTAGCTAGATGGTTGTATCTCCTCCTTGTGCTTTCATGTATAGATCTTGTGAGCTCCGTTCATGATCAAGATCTAATCTATTTGTAATCATGCATGGTGTGTTTGTGGGAATCCGATGGATATTGAGATTATTATATTGGTTTGATTAATGGTTTTGTCTATATGATTCTATCATGTCTGTGTTGTTTGTGATCTTGCATGCTCTCCGTTGTTAGTAGCTATCTTGGCCAAGTAGTTGCTAGTGACTCCAAGAGAGGGTATTTATGCTCGATAGTGGGTTCATTCCTCTAGTTTACAAGGGAAGTGACAGAAATCTCTTCGGTTGTAGATGTGTTGTTGCTACTAGGGAGAAAACAACGGTCTCTTGTTCATGGAACATGTAGACTGTTTAGCTTACACACTTTGCTTAAAACAGTTGTCTGTTGCTTGCAACTTAATACTAGAGGGGGTTCAGATGATAACCTGAAGGTGGACTTCTAGTCATAGATGCAGTTGGATGGAGGTCTATCTATCTTGTTGTATTGCCCAATCGAATCTCATAGGATCTTTCTGACTAGTAATTGCATTGTTATGCCTTGCTTAGTTCATGTCAATTGCCCTGCTGTAATTTGTTTATCCTTTATGCCATGTTGTTTATCTAAGGAGAGCACCTCTAGTGAACTATGGACCCCGATCCAATCTTTACCATTGATACATCTTCTACTGTTACTTGTTTACTTGCTGCAAACCACCATTACCTTTCACACAATACGTTTAATCCTTTGTTACAGCAAACCGATGAGCTTGACAACCTCACTGATTCGTTGGGGCAAAGTCTTGAGTTTCTGTTGTGCAGGTACCCGTGTTGCTTGCAACACCTGTGTGACGTTTCCTTCCTCCTACTGGTTCGATAACCTCGGTTTCTTATTGAGGGAAAACTTGCTGCTGTGCTGCTTCACACCTTGCTCTTTGGGTTCCCAACGAAGCGCTCCTACATTAACTCAGCGCTGCATCACACGGCAACACGATATACAATATAAAAGAAAGGAACCGAGACACCGCCTCTGTTGTTTCCATCTATGCTAAACTCTCACCTGTCCGACCACGGCCTCGCCGGCGATCGCCGATGCCCTTGAGGTCGTTTTGGGGCTCCTGCTTGCCGTCCTCACCGTGAGGGGCGCACCTATGATGATGACCATCTCGGACCTCGAGGTCATCAACCGGGACGATCCGAGGTGCGCGCTAGAGGGGCTGGCACGGCCGAGAGGGATCTTGCAAAGCTCGCCTGCTGCTTCTGCAGCAATATCAACGCCCGAAAGCTCCTGGAGTCGTCGCGGTGGTGGGGCACGGCGGGGCGCGAGACCCACCAGGTAGACCATGCATGCACTTGGTGGAGATCTCCGAGTGCTCGTCAGGGAGCTCCATGGTCTGCTGCAAGTGTCAAAGTCATGCCCTTCTTCAACAGCGGAAACAGGGAGGGGCGCGTCGCGTGGTGGTGGCCCTTGACCTTGAGGCTTTATGTAGTTCTTTGATTTTGCCCGTCACCGTGTTGCACCAGCTGGCCAACGCATCTGCGGGGTGATATCGTCCTTTGCCGGCGACTGGCCGTCACATGAAATGGGTCGATGGTCACGCACATGCCGACACTCTCTCTCCAGAACTGGCGACAGCCCGCACCGGCGAGCGAACTCCTGCTCGGCGTACGTCCTCCGGTGCAGGAGTTCGTGTGCTCGCAGAGCAGGCCCTGACCGACAAGTCATAGGCAGCAGCCTTCGCGTGCGGCATGTCACGCCTCAAGCCTGCCTAGCTACATCGTATCGACGCCGTCGTCAAGGAGTACAAACCGCAAACGTGCGTCATATACTTCCAATCTTTCCTTCGCCATACATGATGGATCTACACACGTACGGACACAGACGTAATGATCGATGCCATGCCCATGCTACACAATTGTTCAGGTTTTCTATTTGCACGGGTGAAGAACATCGGACCCCCCCAAGGCAGGGCTACTGGTCAGCGAGGGTTATGGTTTTGGTGGAACTATGGGGGTGGCTGATGGCTGAGAGAGAGGGACATTAGTGGAGTAAGAGGAGTGAGCGGCATGTGTGGGACTTGAGCGAGTGGGGGAGAGGCGACACATGCAGGGCCCAAGCGTGAGGATGGGATAGGAGAACGAAGGACATGACATGCAAGGGTTTCGACTTGGTGGGCTGGACTAGGCTGCGCCGGCCGGTCCAGTGGTTTTACATAGTAAAGGTTGTTGAAATTCGGAGAGAGCATTGCAGTACACCAAAAGTTATTGTTTTCTATATGATGTCGAATTCTGCGAAAAATTAATATCTTTGTGTAATATAATGTGGCGAAGTGAAAGATATTTTATATAATTATCAAAATATGCGAAGATAATAATTTGATTAATTTTACGTTTGGGATAATAGAAATTTAAAAGCCATAGCAACACATGAGCATTCATCTAGTACCTAATAATAAAAGCAGCAACGCTTCTGTCAACCAGCCTTTTTTAGACGGTTTTGCTCTCCCACAAAATCTCATATTATACACTAACAATGTCACCGAAACGTTATTTTCTCTTCTTTTTTATGTTGCAGCGACCAATCGCCCCCAGTTCTTCACCGCTCCCACGCTCCACCTCAGATGCGCCCAATCCATGCCACCGCAATGGCTCAGTCAGCCCGTGAGAATCCAAAGGTCGACCGCAATGGCTCAAACACAGTCTGAGAATCCAGACCTCGCGGTTACCTTGACAGAGCCGAAGGCGAAGTTGCGCCTCCGCTCGAAGAGGAGGGCGCTCCCACGGGCGACCCTCTGAGAGCGCGCCGTGGCGGCGGCGATGGGCGACCTAGGCGCCGCTGCTGGTGCATCCATAGCTCAGGCGTGAATATGCTCAGGGTTCCGGTGCGGGCACGGGAGTTCGAGCGAAGGTGCGCAAATGGGGATCTGCTCTGGGTTGGACGGTTGGTTGTTGACTGGTTGGAGACATGGTGTTGAATGGTTGATTCGATTCTGAAACGGGGATGGGAGGGGTCAGCCGCCGCCAGCTGTGTTCTACTAATCTCCCGTGTCGTAACAGTAACAGAAATACAGGCATCCACATCCAGCAGCTTGCTTCGCCCCTGCTTCTTCCTTGCCGCCGGCGTGCTGCCACTCCCAGCGTGCCACCCCGGCTGGGTCAACGGTGCCGGGCAGCATAGGGAACGCATCGAGAATATTGAGGGGATCACGAGTGAGGGGCGTTTCGCTGCTACACGACTGCTACGGCTGGCGGCCTAGCATGGCAAATTGGGCTGACTTTGTTCAAGAGGTCGTACTCTTTTTTTTTTTTGTAAAACTCAATTTTCAGAAAACGAAGAAAAAATGGAAATGAAAGGGAGTTTGAAAGGAGTTTAACTTTTCTCGAAATGTTCAGGAAACTTTCAACTAGATTTTAAACAAGTTTTTGCAACCCAAACCAAATTGTTTATTTTCGTTTTTGAAACAAAACTATAAAAGGAGGGATGAGTTTTATATTATACAATAGGAATAATTTAGAAAAAGCGAAAATAATGTTTTGAAAAAATAGTTTTAGGGGTATGAAAACAGTCCATAAATTTACAATGCTTTTGCATGACTTCATAAAAAAATTCCTGCTACGTGAAGGTCCGGACCTGTTTCTTAACGGTGATATACTCTTTCCGTTCAAAATATAAGATGTTATAGGTTTATGAAGAAAATATATATAGACTTCTTTTAGTGTGTAAATTCACTTCAAATCTAAGTGAAATTACATACTAAAAGTAGTCTAGATACCACTACTAGAAAAACGCCTATCCGTGGCGCACCTGAAAAGGCCTTCCAGTGCGCCACTAGCCTCGCGTTGCGGCTATCTCCTAGCCATGGCGCAGTGCATGGTGCGCCACGGTTGTGTCGAGATAGGCGTGACGCACTATGAGGTGCACCACGGGTAGGGGTACAGGGTGTGCCACGGATGTGTTTTTCAAAAAACAAAAAAATGCAAAAAAAAACCTCGTTTTGAATTGCAAAAGCAATCAGGTCCGTGCATCACCGCCGTCGTGTCACCTCGCCGAAGCATGGTCGTGGCCACGACCTACCACCGCAGGGAGGTGCGGGAGGCCGTGACCGCTCTAGTCCTCGCCGGCGTCGAGGTGGTAGGAAGGGAGTGGTTGGAGAAAGGGAGGTAGGAAGAGAGGAAGGTAGGAAGAGATGGAGGAAGAGAGGGAGGAAGGGCGGTCGGTGAGGAGAAGGATGCCGCTGTCGCCCGTTGTCACTGCGAGGAGGAGGAGAAGGCCGTCGTTGTGCTGTCGTCACTGCAAGCAGAGGAGGAGGCCGCCGTCGCGCCACCGTAGAAAGGACGTGGCCATGCAAAGAGAGGAGGAGGCCGGAGAAAGGACGCCGGAGCAAGGTGGCCAGAGAGAGGAGAAGGGAGAAGGAAGAAGTGAAGGGAATATGCCCGAGAGGCAATAATAAAGTAGTTATTATCGTATTCCTTGTTTATGATAAATGTTTATTTTTCATGCTATAATTGAATTAATACGGAAACGTTAATACATGTGTGTTTAATAAACAAAAAGGAAGTTCCTAGTTATGCCTCTCTTATAAACTAGCTCGTTTATTAACAAGATGATCAAAGGTTTCCTGATCATGGACATTGGATGTTGTTAATAACGAGGTCACAACATTAGTGTAATGATGTGAACATTCATCCGAAGTATAGCATTACGACCAAAGTCATTGAGTTTATATTGCTATAACAACTTACGAAGTGATCCTAATCCTTAGACCATGAGATCATGTCAATCACTAACACCGGAAGAGTTTCTTGTTGACATCAAACGTTACACCGTAACTGGGTGATTATAAAGATGTCTTCAAAACTACTAAAGTGTTATGTGGAGACTCATGGATCGAGAGTGGAATTTGTTCATCCCGATGACGGATAGATATGCTCTGGGGCCCTCTCGGTGATATCACATTGATTAGCTTGCAAGCAAGTGATTTGATCACTAGAATGTTATATCACAGGAATGAGAAAAGAGTGCATGTCGGTAACGAGATCAAACTAGGCATGGAGATACCGATGATCGAATCTCGGATGTAATATATCGTGAAACAAAGGGATTAAGATACTAGCATAAAAGGTTCACACGATCACAGAAGTCATCGTTGAATGTGTGGGGGTCAGTACGAATCTCCAGGTCCCGCTGCTGATTATTGATCGGAGAGGGGTCTCGATCATGTCTGCATTATTCGCGAACCATAGGGTGACACACTTAATGTATATCGACACCATTCGGAGGAAATGATATGTCAGAAAAAGAAAAAGAAAGCGTAGAAATTTATTTCACTAGACACCGGAACTGTTTCGGTTGAAATTCTTGGCCAGTCGCATGTGAAATTGAATACTAGCAAGGGGTTTTATGTGAATGTTTGTTAATTAAAGTAATTAACAAAATTCTGAATAAATAAATAAAAGAGTTTTATTTAATGAGAAATTACATTAAATTTGGTGAAAATTTAATGGAGGTGAGTGGAATTTTGAGTGGGTGGCTATTTATGTGAGTGGGAGCTCCATCCACATGAATGTGGAAGAGGTGGGGGCGCCTCCATGGCTGCCACGCCATGGGAGGGGGCTGCCCCCTCTCCCTATAAAAGGCATCCCACTCCCTCCTCTCATCTCACACCTCCTCGCGAAGGATCTCTCTCCCCCCTTTAGAATTTCTCCATGGTCTCGGATCAGCGAGATACATGTTCCCGGTGGCTTTTTCTGAAAGGATTTGTTGCTTCCGCTGCTTCGCTGGAGCGAGGGAACGGAGGTTGTCGGGGTACCCGTGCGTGTGTGCGATCACGGATGCACCACTGCTTTGTGGTGCTGGACCTGCTGGACCAGATGGAATTCATCACGATCTTGAGATCGACAAGCGTTCGTCTACATCAACCACGAGTACAACCTTATTAATGTTATTTGGTCTTCGAGGGTATGTATTTTATGGATGTATATCCACCCGTTGCTTGTATCTAGTAGATAGATCTTGGTACATAGTTGTTCCCTTGGTAGGAATTTTTTTTGTTTTTATGCTGCGAACCCTATAGTGGTATCAGAGCCGGATCTATGCGTAGATGCTTTGCACGGGTAGTACACATATGAGTATGAGGGAGATGATGATCATTTTATTGCTTCTTATTTGTACTTTGGATATTGGTGACATAGTGGGATGAAGCGGCCCGGACAAACTTTACATGTCCTCCCACATGAGACCTGTTCCACGCTTGATATGCAACTAGTTTTGCATAAGTGGCTAGCAGGTGTTTGTCTCTCCTACTATAGTCAATATCTAATTTGCAACGAGTTGTCAACAATTTGGTTATCCTCGTTGTGGTTCATGTTCGTAGGTAAAAACGGTTCTATCTTCGAAAGTTCTAAGCCACGCAAAACTTGCAATGGATAAATTAGAGACGTCTAGTTTAGATTGTTGCTGGGCTAGTGTTATGATATGGTGATGTTGTAAGTAGAAGTATAAGATGATACTCTTACAACACACATAATGTGTAAGTTTCATAGACCTTGGCCTTACACATAGAGGTATGATAGTGATCATACCATGATGCACATGATGGAGATCAAGTGCAAAAACCATATCATTTCACTTATTAACATGTGATGTTTGATTGCATATTATATTGCTTGTTTGGGGTTTTATTAGCATAATAAGATGATCCCTCATTTAGATATCAAGATAAAATATGTTCTTCCTTAAGTATGCATCGACAATGTTTCATCGCTTCAAGACATCACGTGATGATCGGGTGTACTTGAATCCACGAGCATATCTCGGGTGTAAGACAGTTACACACGCGAATACTAAGGTTATTACTTGGCGAGCCTAGCATGTATAGACATGGCCTCGGAACACAAGCCGAAATGTTAAGCATGAGTCATATGTTCTAATATGATGACCATATGGATGCTCGCCTTTAAAGCTACACCGACTCACGTGATGATCGGACTTGGTGTAGTGGATTTGGTTCATGTAATCACCAAAAAGGCACGAGCGGTGTTGTTTTTGAGTGGGAGTTCATTTCTAATTTGGATTAGTAGAACTCAATTTATCATAAATTAAATCAAAGTGAATTTTCATAATTTGTTGTAGTCATTAGCATTCGTTCACCACCTTATGCGTAGTTGTAATTGAGATAATAGAATATATAGTTTACGAACTGGTATCGTATTGTGTTGAGTGTTAATCTAAAGTTTAAAGTCCTATTGCAAACTTTCAGTAAACTCTGTTTACTCCGTGAAATTTGATAATTAGTATTAAATCGAGAGTAACAATTCCAGTGTTAGTATCTTAAGTATCATGTTTGCCTCCATGATTCTTCATTGTTTTAATATCAAGTTTATCTAGGAGCTGAAAGAATTGTTTCAGAAACCATCATGTGTGGCAGATATAACGATATCTGAAACAATGTTTTGGTTGTAATATGATAGAGTATAATATATGTTCTCATATTGGATGAGAATTTGCGAAGGTTGGAGATGCTAGACATCCTAATCATCCAAAAAGGTTTTGGAAAGTAATGTTATACTCATGATTCTCCTTTATAAGCTACATTAGTTTGATCATGAAAATCGTCATGATAAGGATGAATATAAGATGTATGTAAAGTGTTTACTACACTAAAAAGATTACTAAAGAATGGATTTTGAAAGAATACCAATCATTTGATGATGGTGATCTACTTCAAAGTGCAAGTCCAAAGGTATTATTATTTGAATATACACGCTTTGGACTATGTGCCATGTATATGGCGCCACTGTTGATGTTGATAGATTCTTTTAAAAAGTAAAAGGAAATGCTGAAAGAGAATCTATAAAATATATTTGGCAGAAAAGAAAAGATTGGAAATATCCAATTTAGGTATATATATGATATACCTGTTATGGTTGTATTCTTTGCTTGTTAAACAATGTGGTTATTGGGTATTGGATACCGAATTGGTTGGTATGAAATTTCATACAGAACGACACAATTCATGAACCACAATAGCCTAAATAACTAGCAAGAGAATATGTGATGATGTTCATCGAAAACAAACAAACCATTGTTTGTATTTCTCGTTGACATCAAAGCTTGAATTCAAGATTTGTTTTAATAATTGTTATTTAAATCAGGTATTATGAGGACAAAGGTTGTTCAAATAATTACCGTATTCCATATTAGATGGATGATTTACAAATCTAGTTGGAGAAATCACATCCATAAAACCTAATGCTAAAATGTCGCAAGACAAATGATTGAAAGATCACTTACGAAGTGACATCGCCATTTAAATTATATTGGAAAGAAAACATGAAGAATCTCTATATTCATGGATTTTTGGAGTCTTTGATTTGATCAAGTGACGCTTGTGAGATTTTCCTCGGGATAGTTAAAACTTCGTTCAAAGGCCAAAGAAGAACGAACGACTAAAATATTAGAATTATACATATCGATGTATGTAGTCCATTATGTATAGTCGTAAGCGATGGATTTCAACTTTATATGCTTTCTCCGGAAATTTGAGTGACTATTTACTTAATGAGAAAGAAGTATGAAATATTTGAAAATGTTTAAAGACTTTCAAGATGAAGTGGAAAATCATTGTAACAATAAAATAAATGATTTCATCATAAAGGGATTTATTTGAGTTACAAGTGTAACAAGAATATAAATGAATTATGATTTTATCATAAAGGGATTTATTTGAGTTGCAAGTTTAGCAAAACACCTAGATTTACATCTCCCGAAACACCATAGGAGTATGGAGTGTTTGAGATTTGTAATAAAACCTTGTTTGACATGGTTGGATCAAAGGTGTTATTTATAAAACAACCATTATGTTTTAAAATATTAAAGCTTTAGAGACTACCACTTTTACACTGAAAAGAGCTCAATCTTGATCCATTGAAATGACACCATGGAAGTTATGGTTTTGGGGTAAAACCCAAGTTGTCCTTTCTTAAATTTTGGTATGCTAAGAATAAGTAAGATGTTTAAAACCAAAGTCGGATGAGCATGTCTTTGTAGATTATTTCGAATAACAATTGGTTATTTCTCCATAACACCAAGGACAAAAGGGTTTGTCGCTTGAAACGTGAAGTTTCTTGAAAAAGGAATTTTTCGTAAAAGTTAAGTGGGAGGACAATTGAACTTTGATAAGGTTAACGAACCTTAGCTAAATGTGCTGAGTTGCGTAGCGCCAGAAATCGTTCCGGAGGCAGCCATAATGCTCTTGGATTATGTGCCTCAAAGGTAGTGGTCACGGAGATCTAAGTTCCTATTGAACCAAGTAGGTCGGTTAAACAATCAAATACTAAGATTTGAGAGTAAATCATTATTGTTTGACAATGACGAACCGAATACTTGCAAAGAAGCGATGATGGTCCCTGACTCCGTCAAATGGCTTGAAGCCATAAAATCCGTGATAGTTCCATACACGAGAAATCAAGTTTTGAACTTGGAAGACCCTCCTAAAAGGTGTAAAAACCTATCGGTCATATTTGGATCTATAAAGAAACAGACATGGATGTTTCACATCTATGAAATAGTCGACATGTCGGTAAAGTATTTTACGACAATGTTCAAGGAGTTGACTATGACAAGATTTGATCTTTCATAGAGATATTTAGTCTGGACGGATTAAAGTAGCAACCACTACATATAATTTGGTATATGGTAGATGAATAAACACTAAAAGAATGCTTACCTAGGACGTGTACATGACACGATCCAAAGGGTTTTGTTAATTCAAAGGATGCTAAAAGGGCATGCAAACTTCAATGGTTTAAGTAAGCATCGCGGAGTTGGAATCTTCACCGTGATGAAAAGGAGTTTTCATCAGGAGACGATGAATATGCTTGCATTTGCAAGAAATTAAGTGGGAGCGCTGAGACATATTTCTAATACATTATGTGGAGGATATCTTATTGATTAGAAATGATATAATTTTTATTGACAAAGGTTAAGAATTTCATTTCGATGAAAGACTTAGGCAAAACCCGAATATTTAGCAGGAATGTCTATAGTGGATAGACTGTGACGCTAATATGGTTGTGCCAAACGTATATATATAAGATATTGAAGGAGTTCAATATAGAAACGACAAGAAATAATTCTTGTCGCATGGAAAGGAATTGAATCAATATTTAAGTGTATAGAAACTTGATAAGTGAAACAAGATTCAAGTGTTTTGACACTTGATGAGTGAAATCACAAGAATGTTTTGATCAATCATACCATGATATGTACACATCCAGATATTGTCGTGGTATTGCAGACGAGTACGCCATGGAGGGGTCCTCACAGTGCGTGGTTAGAGACATGGGGTAAGGCGGACGGTTGACGGGTACGAGGTTACACAGCTTACCCAGGTTCAGATCCCATGACAGTGGCGGAATCCTACTCCTGCTATAAATCACTATAAGGGCAGATACGCCGAGTTACAGAGATAGGTTCGCTGTGCGAGGTGACTAGAGAGTCTAAGTTATTGTACGAGATTGTGCCCTAAAGGCTCCCATAGGCCCGACTTATATAGTCGCCAGATCCTAGGGTTACAGGGAAAAGTCCTAGCCGAACAGGTTATAGAGTCCTACTCCGTCTATCACTAGTCTTGTGTATCTTGCACTCCAAGGCTTCGGGTACGCTAGTGACTCCACCGTAGCCTTCCTTTATCCGGCATGGGCCTCCCTTCTGGATCCATCTAACTGGGCCGCCCAGCAGGCCACATGCCATGCTACCGACTATGGGCCACCCGGGTTAGTCGGATAAGAGACATGCTATGAGGATACCTATATAGCATATCCCCAACAGTAGCCCCCGGAGAACTCCGAGATCTTGCGACGTCTTGCCTCTTCTTGTGGAATGCTCCGTCTAGATGGATGTCGGCAAATCGTCAAGCAATATCTTGTAGTCCTCCCAGAGAACCCTGCAAAGGTTTTCTCTGTCTTCTATTAGTAAGTCGGAGAAACGCTGAATCTTCCATCGTACTCTTCCGTAGTCGAATTAAATCCGTCCATGCCGGAATCTTCGATGCGACGGCTCATCTACCATGTCAGTTATGACGACGTAGGCTTAGGTCAGCGACGCCTTGTAACTCACACATGTAGAGAACGCAATCATATCCGATTTTCCCACGCAAGCGATACGAACCGTTGGCGGCGGCGGTTGGAAACGTGGCGAAATTACCACGCACATTCACGAACACGTCGTCTATGCGGCAACCGTCCGATTAGCTGCACGAATCTTGACGCAAAGTAAGATAAATAGTAACCGTGGGACACTTGCCACTTTTTTACCCCATTCTCTCGCGTCATCATCTTCTTCCTCCAGCCGCACGCCTCCTCGAGCTCTCCGCGAAAAACCTCGAAGAAACCCTAGCCTCTCTTTGCATCAGTCGCATCCTCCCAGTCCTCCGTGGCCAGCAGCAGCTCCTCCCCGTTGATGGCGGCGTCGAGCGAAGCCACGGCGAAGTCGGCGAGCTCCGTCGTCGTGCCCCCAGAGGGCCTGGTCATCCCCGCGTCGGCGGTGATTGAAACCACCGGCGGTGACCATAATCTGGCGGCGCTAGAGCCTCTGGAAGAAGAGCCATACTCGCACAAGGGCGACTGGCGCGGCTCGGACATCACCGGCCGCGACATCCAAGAGATGGTCGCCGAAGGCTACCTCCCCGCGACGGAGGGGCTCGCCTGGCGGGCGGCGCCGGCCGGCGAGGTGACACCTTCTCCCCAAGCCGGAGAAAAGGTGTACCTCAAGGCTCAGCTGGTACGTGGCGTTTCCCTGCCCATCTCCCACTTCTTTTTGTCCGTCTTGAACCACTTCAAGGTTCAACCCCATAACCTCTCACCCAATAGTATCTTAGTGCTTAGAAACTTCGCGGCACTTTGTGAGGGTTACCTAGGGATTAGGCCTAGGTTAGACTTGTTCGTGTACTTCTTCACCGTCAAACGTGAAGATGGACATAGTAGGGAGGAGCTTAGGAACTGCGGCACCATAAGCTTCAAGATCCGACCTGGCCGGCGGTTCCCCGACATCGTCGGCCACGAGTCGTGCAAAAACTCGCAGCAGGCGTACTTCTACGGCCCCGACATTCCTTTGGCGGGCCGAGAAGTGACGTACCCGGACTTCGTGGATGGAGCCGCCGCTGAAGTTTCCACATGGAGATCCCATGCCTCCCTTCCCTCCGACCTCGACGCTTCTCGCGCAATAAGGCGGATCAAGTGGTTCATAGAGACGGGTTTGACCGGCTTGGACCTAGCCATGTGCTGGTTCATCAGGCGAATCCAACCTCTGCAGCACCGCGTGAAGTTCATGCACGAGTACACCAGTGATCGAAGGGATACCCTCCGGATCTCCGTGGATAACTTCTCGAGCGACTCCGTCAAGCTCCGTCTGAAGGACATCGTGAAGGTGAATGATAAGAAGCGCGGCTTCACCATCACCTGTGACATGTACGTAGACGACAAGTGCCCAAAGTTAGGTATTTATTTTCCGTATATGACATTGCTCCAGTTTCTCCGTCTTGCCAGTGCCATCTTATCTAACACGGTTATTTCTCACTTAATAGCTTAGCGATCTAGATGAGGACAACCTGGCTGCCCAAATCTACGATCCAAAGATGAAGGAAGTCACGGTCGTGTCCAACGACGATGTCCCGTAGGCGCGAAAGCGGAAGAGCTCCACCTCTGACGCTGCCGACGGAGGCAAGCAGAAGAAGACGGAGGGTGGAGCCTCCAAAAAGAGTACTGCCGCCCTGGAGGCGGAAAAGAGAAAAGCCACCGGGATTTTTGCCAAAGCGCCCCCCTAGTGTAAGGCTCTCATTCTCCGACATTGTCTTATCTATCTGTCTTATTCCTGTACTTATGCATTTTGCACGTTTCAGGAAGAAAGCCACAACCAGCCTCAAGAAGTCCTCCAAGACTCTTGGGGCTTCTAGAAATATCAAAGACATGATGCATCGTGACTCCTCCCCCGCCATCGCCCCTGCTACTCCTGCCGTCAAGCCCTCCTCTGCTCCGACAAGCTCTCAAGTCCAGGAGGCACCAGGCCCTTCCGCCATGGAAGTGGATTCTGGCGCCTCTACCGAACTCGCTGTTGTCGGCGAGCAGGCGACGCAGGAGAGCGCTGCTCTTCAAATGGCTGAAGCTCCGGCTAAGGATGCCATCGGTAGCGGCAAGGCGGTGGTGGGAGCTGGTACCTCTGCCGAAGGCGGCGCCCCTACTCCCCAGAAACCCTTCGAGTTCCCGAAGATAGTTTACCCGACGCTCTTGCCGAGTAACACAACTATGGTTCCTGGAGGATTGCCGTTATCTCCGACGTGCGGTCTCGAAGAGCTACTCCGACAAGCGGATATCTTGCGAGGAAATAGCATTTCTTTTGGCAAGCTGCTAGCCGAGAGCGCTACAAACCTCAAGATCATTGCACTTGTAAGTTTTTACTTTGCCTTCTGCATTTCATATGAGTATCCCACTGTAGCCCCCGAGGATGTAGACGTAAACCATAGGTTTTGCATCTATGTGCTCTAAGAGTGACTAAGTTAGAAAGAACTCTCACTGTATCCCCCAAGCATTTAGATGGAATGAATTACTCCGACAAGATGCTTTAAGAGTAGCATACACAGTGTTCATAATTTTCAATGCTGTAGCCCCCAAGCCTCTAGTTGTAACTGAATTAGTTGCGACTAGACGCTTAAAGAAAAGCTAAACATATGGATAAGTTAAAAAACTCTCGCTGTAGCCCCCGAGCATCTAGGTGGAAAATCTCCGACTAGGGGCTCCAAGCAGACCAAACAACGACTTAACTTTGTATTTGTTTCCACAGAATGAGAATGCTCGGAGGGGCATGGCCAACGACAAGTATCAGAAGATGCACGCAGAGCTTGAAGCCAAAAAGGGTAAAACTGCCATCTTGAAGGAACAGATCATCAAAAACAAGAGTCTGTTTTCTTTTTGCGCATTTCCGTCTTACTTTTGTGCCCGGAATCTCCGAGTACTCACTGTGTACTTTGTTTTCTCCGACTTGCAGAACATGTTGCCAAGGCCAAGGACATTGTCGAGCAGTCCAAGCATATCCAGCAGCTGGACAGCGAGAACAAGATCCTGAAGGAGGAGAGGAAGGAGATGCTGAAGATGCACGAGGATTCCATGAAAACCCTGCAGGATTCCGCCTCCGTGGAGATCAATCGCTTAAAGGAGGAGCTTGCGATCCTAAAGGATCAGAAGCAAGCTGCTGATGAGCAAAACCTTCGCCATAGCAAGGTGTTTAAGCTCCTCCAACAAGACAAGGAATCCTTGGCGGACACCGTCTGGCAGGCTAAGGACAACATCTTCAGTAAGTGTCCTCCGCCTTGTATTTCTGTAGTCTGGATACTTAGAGTTTATTGAACTCATGCGATCCTTGTCAGAATTTTCAGCGCCTATGGGTTTAACCTGCTCGCCTCCTTCGGACAAGGAATGCATGATTCTTGCCAGCAACTTCATCAACACCGCCATCACCCAAGCCAAGCATATTGCCAAGCCTCTCCAAATATATATCAAGGCATCGGACTCCGTGACGAAGTACTCGGAGATCCTGCGCCGAGCCCCCGAGCGTGTCGCGAACTGGAAGGCTTCATGCACACGGGCTGGCGCAAGGATGGCGCTGTCTATGGTGAAGGCACACTATGAAGATGCCGACATCGACACGGTGACCTCTGGTATCCCTGACATGGATGATGACGGCAAGGAGATCGATCACGAAGCCATCCTGTCATCACTCGCGGGTTATGACACCAGGGTTGCCGAGTTGGTGGACGTTGACGTCTTCGTGCCCAGGAACCTCATCGACAACGGCAACCAAGATTCCTCCGAGTCTCATCATAGTGCTGACGTCGAGGGTGATTCTTCGGCTGGTGATGATGCGGCCTCCAAGTCTCCTGCGCCCAAAGAATGAAAAACACTTTGTAATTTCTGTTTCACCTTTGGTGTGTGCACGGGAAAAACTTGTTGATGTAATCTTAAGGCGGAAAACAATGATTGTTAAGTCCTGTGACTTAAGAACTAATTCCCAGTATGTATATATTTTTAAGCAAGTGCTGGCTTATCCATTACTCTAGTTCTTATGCTTGACTTTTCATGAGTCGGAAGATTCGTTGTCGGAACCATGCGCTTAGGTGATGATGCCCAATGGCACCGTCAATAACCTGAGCATAAAATCGTCGACAATAAGTGCCAAAAGTCACTACTCCAGAATCCACATAAAAATGACAAAGAATGTGTAGACCAGAAAACTTAAGCTAACGCCCGTAGGCGGAATTTTCACGAGTGCAATCGCAAGACTTGTGCATAAAGGTTTTATATGATCCAAAAATGAACACTAAAGGAGGTAAAAGACTCAGCAATATGAGTGAACCAAAGATCTTTATTTCATTGATCATATAAGAGGTACACAATTAGATAAAAATGCTAAGTGTAGAAAGGACGTAGCTGTGCTATGTTCCATGGCCGATCAAGCTCCGGGTAGTCATCATCCGGGTCACGTCGCTTATGCTTATGATCCTTGTTGGGTTGATCCTTGAGTTTACGATTGTCAACAAGGTAGTAAGACCCATTGAGCAGTGCCTTGCTTATGATGAACGGTCCTTCCCATGGCGGGGATAATTTGTGTGACTTCTTCTGCTTAAGTCGGAGCACCAAATCCCCCTCTTTAAACGAGCGATGCCGAACGCGGCGACTATGGTAGTTGCGTAGCTTCTGCTGGTAGATGGCGGATCTTTGGCATGCCAAAACGCGCTCCTCCTCGAGAAGGTCCACATCTAGTCGTCTGGATTCTTCAGCGTCATCTTCGTCGTAGACGGCAACTCTTGGTGCATCGTGGAGGATGTCGGAAGGTAGGATGGCTTCTGCTCCATATACCATGAAGTAAGGGGTGTAGCCGGTGGATCTGTTGGGTCTAGTTCGTAAGCTCCACAGCACAGACGGCAATTCTTCCGCCCAGGCCCCAGCTACTCTATGTAGCGGTGCCTCAAGACGTGGCTTGATTCCCTGCAGAATTAATCCATTGGCTCGCTCAACCTGACCATTGGATTGTGGGTGTGCCACAGATGCAAGGTCAAGTCGGATGCCTTTGTCCCAGCAATAGGCCTCCACTTCTCCGAGTGACAAGTTCCTTCCGTTGTCGGTGATGATGCTATGTGGGAGACCAAATCTCACCACTAGATCCCGGACAAACACGAGGCGATTGCCCCATCAAGCTTTCTAATGGGTTTAGCTTCTATCCATTTGGTGAATTTGTCAACTGCTACAAGCAGATGCGTAAATCCACACGGTGCCATCTGTAACGGCCCCACCATGTCTAGCCCCCAGACTGCGAACGGCCAGGTTATTGGTATTGTTCGCAATTCTTTAGCAGGAACATGTGGTTGTCGGGCATAATACTGGCATCCTGTGCATGTCTCAACCAGCTTGTCGGCGTCCGTGACATGGTTATACCGTACGGGTACGTGACTTCAGCATACCTGGTCCAGCCCAAGGAAGGCCCACATCAGATATACGCTGGCCCATGAAGATTTTCGGGTGGCCAAGGCCCATGACGCCTTCGTCCTTGGAGAGCAAGACTAGCATAGATAGGAAATTCAAAGGGGTAAAACCCTAGAACTTGTAACCGACTAGGACTATGCCCGGGACCTGCCTAAGTCTATATAAAGGCCAGGAGGGCACGTCCTAGATCTCTCGACTCATACTCTCGTATACGCACCTCACGCCAGATTGAATCTGTGCACCCTGTAACCTTCGGTTCCGCCGTAATAAAGAGCAGACAAGCAGGAGTAGGGTTTTCCCTCCGGGGGCCTGAACCTGGGTAAATCTTGTGTCCCCTGGTTGCTTGTCTGTTAACCGTTCCACGATCTCCAGCATCCCCATCTTCTCCAAAACCCAAGTCCATAACAATGGGCATTGACGAGATTAAACCTCGTCAATTGGTGCCGTCTGTGGGAATCGGGGCTGCTGATTGTGCGATCGTGACGGTCCCGACCCGATCGATCTACAACTCCGCGGCGACGGAGAATCACCTCCTCTTCGGCACTTTCGACTTCACCGCCCACTTGCCGGCCACCATGAAGGATTTCGAGCCCGTAGGCGACGGACTCGAAATTTTGTTCGGGAGCTTCTGCTTCCAGGTGGGACAAACTGGCACCCTCCGCCTTCCTGAGCGGGTGCCCGTGCCATCAATCAGGCCCACCTCATGGGCTCCACACCCCGTGCTGCGCACATCACCATCGACAGATGAGTTCTACGACAGCAGCTGCTGCAACTCCGATCTGTGCGATCCACCTTCGGATGAAGGGACCTACGGTTCCGGATCTGAAAGCTGCGGCAGCAGCGGACCAATCTACGAGCGCTACCAATGCGCCGCAGTCATCTAGGAGCAGCAAACGCCTAACCCGCCGCCCAACACGAACCCCAACCCGCAGGACAACAACGGCGGAAACGGCGGGAACAGAAGAAGCCAGTCCCCCCACCCGAAGGGGAAAACAACGGCCACGTCATCCAACTTAGCAAAGAAGGATGGGTCCAGGCACGCCGTGCCGCATGAGCGACATAGTCCGCTGTGGACTCCCACGTGATCTCACGATGGCATACCACTACCTCCTCATCGAGGAGCACAAGAAGCAAGTCAAGATGCAGGAAACGCTCGAAAAACGCAAAGCAGGCACCTACGAGTCCAGTAGCGACGAGCTGCGCTCTCCGCCATGGCACCCGGCTCTAGCACAAACGGAAACCAGGGAAACAAGCACCGCTTGCGGGTGGAGAACATGGATCCCAAGGAGCGCCGTGATTTGACCTGAACTCTCCACACATCGTTCATGGATATGGATGCCGACGGCAACATCATCCCGAAGACACCACAAGCTGCGATCATGGCAGCCACTGCGTATCTCGCGGCCCACCAACCTCCGGAAGGGGACCCAAAAAGAGCCATGCATAAGTCCGCACTCACCAGACTCGGACTCGTCGGAGCGGCGCTCCACGAAGATGCTCCTGCGGAGCCGAAGAAGAAAGCTCCGGCCAAGCGCGACCGGAGCCCCACCCCTTCATCCGAAGAGGAGGAGGAGAACAACCTTCCTTGAAGGAAGAAGAGCTTGCATCGCCACAAACGCGACTACGACGCCAGAGACGCGCTTACACAGCGCAAAATCGACAAAGCGCGAGCCAAACGCGCATGCTCATCCGAGTCCGAGATGGATGAAGATGAAGGAGAACTCTGTGGAGCTCGATGCTTCAGCAGATCTGTTCGGCGAACACAGATGCCACACAATTTCAAGCTTCCTTCGGATACTCTAAAGTTCAATGACACGCAAGATCCAAAATCTTGGCTCAGCGACCATCTGTCATCCGTCAAACTGCACAGCGGTAACAAAGAAACCGCCATGCAATGCCTTCAGCTGCAGCTGACAGGCGCGGCGCGGGTCTGGCTCAGCAGCTTATCATCAGGGTCCATCCGAAGTTGGGAGGAGCTAGCTTATAGCTTCATCCAAAATTTCAAGGGCACTAGCAAGAGGCCCGCCTCAATCGAAGAGCTGCGAGCCTGCACTCAGAGAACGGGCGAATCTATTCGCTCGTACATACTACGCTGGTCTACCACCAAGAACTCCGCTGCACATATCTCTGAGGAGAGGGCCATCGACGCCTTCAGAGACGGCGTCAAATGCCAAGATTTCAAGGAGGAACTTGGGCGCGTCAAGCCCAAGACACTCGACCACCTCATGGACATCGCCAACAGGTGGGTTGACGGCGAAGATTGCATTCACCGAGCACAATCGGATGAAGAGGACGACTACGGACGCAGACGGCAACGCCGCAGCAAGAGGAGATCGCGCGTCTACGAGGACCGCAACGGACCTGACATGGTCGCGGCCGGTTACGCCGACCGCCGCAACGACAACAGCCGCAACAACGGAGGATACCGCGGAGGAAACTTCCGCGACAACGGACGACCAACACAGTCGTGGCAATGCCGCGACCGCGACAACGGACCCTCAGCATTTGACAAACTTTCGGGTCCATGCACCATCCACTTCTACATCGACAAACAGGATGGCAAAAAGAAAGCCAGCCACATGCTCAAGGACTACCGCGAGTTCCAGAAACTCAGCGAAAGCATGGTGCAGATGAGGCAACAAGCCCCAATCCCTGCGTTCGGAAACACGCCTGCGCCAGGAGAAGTAGCACACGGTGCTCCTCCGCCGCCGCCTATTGGAGGCCCAAACCAACTAGTCGCGCCAGCGCAGAACAATGCTGGGATCGGGTACCCCCCACCAAAAGGAGCACTAAATATGATCCAGAAGGGACGCCCCACAAATAGGGTGCATAAGAAAATCACCCGACAAATCAACTTGGCCATGGCAACTCCGCCTGCAATCCCTGAGTACCTCAGCGGATCGGAGTCCTGCATCACATTCACTCGCGCGGACCACCCTTGCCAGATCCCTCGCCCAGGTCATGCTGCCCTGGTGTTGGAGGCGCAGATCGGAGGCTTCGAGATGAGTCGCGTCTTCATGGACGGCGGCAGCGGCATCAACCTAATGTTCGCAAGCACTCTAGCAGCTATGCGGACCCCGCAATGCAGCCTGGAACAATCAGACACAACGTTCCACGGCATTGTCCCAGGAAAGGGCATATTCCCCCTAGGCAAAATAGGGCTCGACGTCATCTTCGGGAAGCCGGAAAACTTTCGGTAGGAGCGACTCGAATTCGAAGTGGTGGACTGGCCGTCGCAATACCACGCCATCCTGGGGAGTGTAGCATTCGCAAGGTTCCTGGCCGTCCCACACTACGCATACCTACTACTCAAGATGCCAGGACCAAGGGGCGTCATCACAGTCCACGGGAGCTTCACCCGATCGGACCAATGCGACAGGGATTTCAACAAAATCTCCCAGTCTTTCGGCATGCAAGACGAGCTTGTAAGGCTCCACGAGGTGACGGACAATGGGGTACCCCCAGTCACAACGCAGAACGCACCTGACATGTCCTTCGACTCCACCATCAACACCAAGAAAGTACAGGTCCATCCGACGGATGCCTCCAAGACGGCCCTGATCGCCAACGACCTCAGCTCCGCATAGGAAGGCGCGCTCGTCGAATTCCTCCGTGAGCGCTGGGAAATCTTCGCCTGGTGTCCTGCGGACATGCCAGGAGTTCCCAGGGAATTCGCCAAGCACGCACTCAATGTCTTTCCAGACACCAAGCCAGTCAAGCAGTCCATCCGAAGACTGTCGGAGCCACGAGCCGAAGCTATCGGCAAGGAAATCAATAGACTGCTCGCCGTAGACTTTATCAGGGAAATCAAGGAAAGCGAGTGGCTTGCAAACACAGTGATGGTGCCAAAGAAGGACACGGACATCCTGCGGATGTGCGTGGACTTCACGTCACTAAACAAGCACTGCCCAAAAGACCACTTCCCTCTCCCTCGGATCGACCAGATCATCGATTCGACTGCAGGCTGCGAGAAACTCTCCTTCCTCGACGCCTACTCAGGCTATAACCAGATTCGACTCAAGGTCGAAGATCAGGAGAAAATGGCGTTTATCACACCGTTCGGAGTATTCTGTTACAACACAATGCCCTTCGGGCTAAAGAACGCGGGTGCCATGTACCAGCGATGCATGCAGGCCTGCCTCAAGGACCAGATCGGTCGCAACGTCCAATTCTATGTCGACGACATAGTAATAAAAACCAGGGAGGCAAGGACACTTATCGACGATCTCCGCGAGACGTTCGACAACCTTGATCGCTACAGGATCAAGCTCAATCCTGAAAAGTGCGCCTTCGGCGTACCATCGGGTCAGCTGCTCGGGTACTTCATCTCTCAACGAGGGATTGAGGCGGATCCGAAGAAAATCAGAGCCATCATGACGATGGAGAAGCCGAAAAACCTCAAGGGCGTCCAGCAGCTCGCAGGGCAGTAAGCACTAGGGGTTCATCAGCCGCATGGGCGAGAAGGCCCTACCATTCTACCAGCTGCTGCGCAAGGCAGACAAGTTCGAGTGGACACCAGAAGCCAACGACGCATTCGAAAGCCTCAAGCGGCTCCTCTCCACCTCGCCCGTTTTGGTCACGCCAAAGGAGCGCGAGCCCCTGTTGCTGTACATAGCATCCACACACCAGGTGGTTAGCACCGTACTCATGGTCGAACGACCCGAAGAAGGCAAGACCCACGGGGTCCAGCGCCCAATTTACTACCTCAGCGAGGTACTGACACCAACAAAGCAGAGGTACCCTCACTACCAGAAGCTAGCCTACGGCGTGTTCATGACGGCTCGACGGCTGAGCCATTACTTCCAGGAGCACCAAGTGATGGTCGTCAACGAGGCACCCCTGAACAGCATCCTGAATAATCCAGAGGCCACAGGACGAGTGGCCCTGTGGGGCATCGAACTGTCACCCTTGGACATCGTCTACGAGAAGCGACACGCAATCAAATCTCAAGTCCTTCCAGACTTCCTGGTACATTGGATGGAGCTGCAGCTGCCAGACACCCCAGATATGTCGCAGTCATGGACAATGCACTTCGACGGCTCCAAGCGTGAAGCCGGAGCAGGGGCATGGGTCATACTGACCTCCCTGCAAGGCGACAAGATGAAGTACGTTCTTCGGATGAAATTCAGAGCCTCCAACAACGAGGCCGAATACGAAGCCCTCATCCATGGCATGAGGATGGCAAATATATGTGGCGCAACGCGCCTGGTCATCTACGGTGACTCCAACCTCGTTGTCCAGCAGACGATGAATGAGTGCGACGCACACGCCGAAAACATGACCGCGTACCGCGCACTCTGCAACGCACTCGAAGGAGAATTCGACAGCTGCGAACTTCGGCACGTTGGAAGAGAGAGCAACGAGGAATCCGATAGACTCACCAACATCGGTTCCACTTGCGCAAAGGTGCCACCAGGTGTGTTCCTCGAACAAATTTGCGTGCCATCCATCAAGCGGAAATTCCCCAAGGGATCACCCGAAGAAGCAGAATACTCGGGAGCTACGCTACCCGAAGGACACGAAGGACCCGAAAAACTGGACATAGAGGTAGCCATGGTCAACCTAATGCAGGTCATGGCAGTCGAAGAAACTTGGACGCGACCATACCTCCAGTTCTTGATAAACGGAGAACTGCTTGACAGCCCAACAGACGCCCGACGCATATCTCGCCGGTCAAAAGCCTTCACCATCATCAACGGCGAGCTGTACAAGCGCAGCATCATGGGTGTACTACAACGGTGCGTCACCATCGACAACGGCAAGGCCATACTCCAAGACATCCATGAAGGCATCTGCGGCCACCACGCAGGCAGCCGCTCCCTTGTCGCCAAAGCTCTACGAGCAGGATTCTACTGGCCAACGTCCATGAGCGACGCAAAGGATATCGTCCGAAGATGCAACGGATGCCAACGGTTCGCCGACAAACCGCACGCACCTGGGTCCGAGCTCAGACCCATACCCATAGCCTGGCCTTTTGCTCAATGGGGCCTCGACATGATCGGTAAACTGCCAAAATCCTCGAAAGGGGGACACGTCTTCCTCTTGGTTGCAGTCGACAAATTCACCAAGTGGATCGAGGCCATGCCGGTCACCAACCAGAAAGGCAAAACTGCCGTCAAGTTCTTTGAGTCCATTGTCTACAGGTTCGGTGTTCCGCACAGCATCATCACCGACAACGGATCGAACTTCATCTCCGAAGAATTCCAGGACTTCTGTGAAGGCCTTGGGATCAACATCACGTATGCCTTAGTGGCACACCCGCAAACGAACGGGCAAGTGGAAAAGGCCAATGGCCTAATCGGCGCCGGCATCAAGAAGCGCCTCATGAGCTCACTCGAACAAAAAGCTGGAAACTAGACGAAAGAGCTACCATCCGTCCTGTGGAGCTTACGAACTACGCCAAACAGCTCCACCGGCTACACACCGTTCTTCATGGTACACGGAGCCGAAGCCGTGCTACCAGCCGAAGTACGCCACCAGGCCCCACGGGTCGTCGCTTACAGCGAAGCCGAATCCATGATTGCACTTGAAGACGTTGTCGACACACTCGGCGAAGCACGGGATATAGCAGCAGCTCGATCAGCGGTGTACCAGCAGAGTCTCCGCAACTACCACAGCCGCCGGCTGCGCCCAAGGTCCTTTGTCGAAGGAGACCTCGTCTTGCGACTCAAGCAAAAGCGACCGAATAAATTCGAGTCACCATGGGAAGGACCCTACGTCATCACCGAAGTCATCCCAGGTGGCGCCTATCGCCTCAAGCACGTGGAGTCTGGAGTCGCATACTCCAACCCATGGAACATCGCACACCTGCGACGATTCTATCCATAGCTACCTACCCCTTTACTTTCAATAAGGCTTTTAGCCAAGGCTATTCAGCCGAACAATGTACCTCCTCCATTACGATATAAATAAAGCTAAGTGTCTAGCCCCAAATCTTCAGTTCACTACTCTTGCAACTTTACTACATGCTACAAACGCACTCGGGGGATCCCCCCACCTCACGATTTCATCGACTGAGGATCAAACATGTACACCTGAGTAGCTGACAACGTCAGGCAAACGAAAAGGACACGTACTCAATCAAAAGCACTGCGTGCTCACAACAAACAAACCTTTACAACAAAGGGCACAACACGCCCAGCCGGAATATACAAATTTTACATCTATCTCTTTTTACAGGTACTACCTATGTTGAAGAATAACCTGGGCACGCTGCTCAAACAAATCTACGACCTGTTCGGCATACTGCCTTACAACTGCATAATGTGGACGCATGTCCCACTCACCGCCATCAGGGCGAAGAGGTGGCCCAGCGGCCACAACAGCCAAATCCACATCAGGCCGGTGCAGCCTCACAAGAGACAATGCAGCCTTCACTCCCGCGATGAGCTGTTGCCGCACCAACTCCTTGACATTGCTCACGTTCCAAAACTTCGACAGAAGACCCGCAAGGGTCGTCGGTACGGCATCCAAAGGAAACATGACGTGCAGCACCGAGGAAAGCAATGTCTGCACTTGGCGGAGCACCCGCGAAACTTGATGAACATGATCCTGCACCGTCGCCAGAGCCATGGCGCGATCGCGATCCATCCAGAAGAAGCCGCCGGCTTCCATGTCCTGTTGAGTCAAGCAATTGACCCGAACAGCGACACGCTCCTTTTCTTCCCTCGGAGCAATATTCGCACCTGCGACAATCGCACAAAACAAGAGTAAGGCCAGCAGGCTCATCCGAAGAACTGAGCTACAGCTCGAACCATAGAACAACTTACATTGCAGCTGCTCGGACAGCCGAACCAGCTCCGCCATCAAGTACTCCTCTCTGGCTGCACCATGATCCACCTTGGACTTCCAAACGTCGGCATGACCGCGTAACCCGAGCAACTCCCTCTCCATACTACGCACACGATCCCGAAGGAAAGTGAGCTGCGAGGAATCATCCAAGGATGGTCGCAACGGCATTGCAGATAGGGTGTCAACACGGTCAGCACCCGAAGGGACCTAGAGCAGCAGAAAAAGAAAGGGACAAACACATTTCAGACAATGACAGAGCACAACTCAGAAGAATTCATTAAACATATAAGGCCACTACGTGGCACAAGGATGGTGTTCTTCAGGATATTTACAACAAAAGTAGACTACAAACTATCCTACGTCTACAAACACCTAAGATGCGGCACCCTGAGTCGCATCGGAGCCAGACTGCCTAGCTTTGGCCCCGCCCTGCTGCCGCAGTGCATACTCAGACAGCAAATCAATGAGCTTGGGCCCATATCGCTTGCAGCGAGCAGAGTAGGCAGCAAAGGCTACCTCGGATCCATCCGCAGCCGTCGGCATCTGAGAGGTGATCTGGGGCATATCCAGCTCCGCTCCAGCCGCCAAGGCCACCGCCAGCCCGACGGACGCGTCGATGCCCTTTTGCTTGCGCTTGTACGCCGCAGGCGCTTCGGCTGACAGAGCCTCCGCCAGAGCATCCACATCATCAAGGGTTGCGCCCTACGGGACAAGCTCCTGGTAGAAGAGACCAAGGACCTCTTTCGCCTTGGCAAGGGAGCTGACGACGGTGCTGCAGCTGTCTTTGACCGCCACAGTGGCATCATCTAGAGCACTCTCGTGCTCTAGAGCACCGCGGTCGAACTTGATGCCTGCGGCATCTGAGACAAAAATAAGAAGGAAAGCATGAAGGAAAGCAGCATAGAAGAAGACCCGAAGAAAAAGAAACAAGTACAAAACTAGCACTCACCCGAAATAGCCTTGGCAGCAGCCATGAGCTACGCCGCCACCTCTCTTTCACGGGCAGCCGCAACAGTGGCCAGCTGCTCCTCACGATCTGCGGCCTCCTGCTGCAGACGCTCCTTCGCTTCGGTTGTCTTAGTCAGCTCTAGCTCGAGGCGTTCTTTCTCGCCAACGGCGGCTTCGGCCTTCTGCTCCGATTGACCAAGGCTCTTTTTGAGAGCGTCGACCTCACGGAGGGAATTGTTATGCTCCTGTGCATTCAAGACAAGCAAGTGTCAAAGAACAGGACCAGGATAAATAAGAGAGGCATTAAAAGGCAGATAAATACCTTGAAGCTGCCGAAGGTTCGCCTCCAGCGCCAGGCGCTCCTGCACCAGCCGCTTGGCCTCCTGCACAAAAGGCTGAAGAAAAAGAAATAGCAGTAAGAAAAGGGCTTGGGGGATACGCCCAACACAAAGGAGTAAAAAGAAAATTCGCACACGAAGACACTCGGGGGCTCCCCCCGTGACATGAAGCAGAAAAACTTACATACTCTGATGGTGACTCCGAAGGACCGCCTGCGAAATTCTGAGGCGCAACCACCTTGCACCTCCTGCAACGGAGGATCCGGAGCCGCGCCACCCAAAGTCGCCACCGTCTGAGGAGGAGGAGACGCAATTTTCGACTCCCCCATCATCTCCCGCGCATCACCACTGGAGGAATCGTGGGAGGAATGCCTGCATACGAACCAATCAGTACAAGCACAACAATCATGAAGGAAAAAGGACAATAGTACAGCAAGAAACTTACGAGCCTAGTGAGCCCAGGTCAAAGACAGGAGGAGTCCTTCGGGCTCTCTTCTCCTCCTTCTTTTCTTCCTTCTTCTCCTCCTTTTTCTCTTCCTTCTTCCGCTTCGCTGGCGGGTGCGGCGCTACAGCCCGCACAGGAATGGCAGGAATGGGAGAAGAAGAACCTCCATGACCGTCACTATGACGCTCAAGGCCCAGAGGGTTTCTGGGAGTCGGAGGAGTCGAGGCATCCGAAGACTCGCTGGAGCTCCGTGAATGTTTTCGCGTATGGTCCTCACTCGACTCGTCGGCATCCTCCGCCGGAGATCGCGCCGACGGTAGCTCGGACACGGAATCAACCACTTCATTAACCGGGGCATTCGGATACCTTTCGGGCAATGGCGGTACCATGCCCGGCACTTTGAAGCTCTGCAAAATCAGAAGGAACTTTGTTAGCAAACAAAGGAAATAAAAACACAGCCGACAAAAAGCACTACGTGCACAAATCTACACCTACGGTACGGCCAACATCGAAGAAAATGGAGGAGTTAGTGACTTCCCCTGGATTTCTTCTCCGGCTTTGAACTTCAGCAGCGTGCGAAGGGCCCTGTCAAGATCCCCCTTGGACATTTTCTCAGCCAAAACCCTCGGCGGATCACGGCGCCCAGAATAAAGAAACAGCGGGTGCGCCCTCGCTTGGAGAGGCTGCACCCGACGCTCAAGAAAAGTCCGGATGATGTCCACGCCGTTCACCTCTTTCTCCGGAATCAGCTGGAGATCCTCCACCCGACGGTAAAGGGCCTCTATCTCCGCCACCTCACCGTCCAAGATTTGGTTTTTCCAAGACCTTTTTCGCTCAATCATTTGGGAGGGGTCAAAGGGAACAAGACCAAAATCTTGCCCGGGCACTACGGACTCGAGGACTACTCCCATAGGGAGGATGGATTTAAGCATCCGAAATTTTTTGAGTCCTACAGACATAACAACTGAACAATGCTTGAACTAAAGTCTCTGCTCGAGTCTACGACTCGAATAGACACTCGGGGGCTACTCTCATAGGGAGCGCTGGTCGCGCACCCTATGAATTCTTCGACTGTGATCTTTCGGATCAGCACGCAAAAACTTTTTGGCATCTCTTCCCCAACAAACGCTGAGTGAGCAACAATCTCCTTGGCCACCCGAAACACCTCCGCGGTGACAAATGTTCGGATGCTGCGTCTGCGACGCAAAGATAAGACCTGCAGATATCATCCGGCGGCACAACGTACATGACTGCGCTCTGCTAGTACAAATCCATGTCAACAGGCGTGATGAAAAATCCCGACGGACGCATTGGGTACATTAATTAAAATCACTGGAATTCCACTCCTGTAAGTCCTCCGTGGCCTGAGTCGAATTACACCAGCATATGTTCCAGGTCCGAGTTGAGGGACTCGAACTTGAAGAAGATCGTGTTGTTTCGTCCTAAGACAGTTAACTGACCCTGATCCGTCGGGTGAGTCAGGCACACGCGTCAACAATCCCTACACACATATACTATTAATACATAGTTGCACCCGAAAGATGGAAGAGTCCTCAGCCGAATCTACGATTCGACTGATCACCGAGGCTCTTGACATGGTTATACCCTACGGGTACGTGACTTCAGCATACCTGGTCGAGCCCAAGGAAGGCCCACAGCAGATATACACTGGCCCATGAAGATTTTCGGGTGGCCAAGGCCCATGACGCCTTCGGATCCTTGGAGAGCAAGACTAGCATAGATAGGAAATTCAAAGGGGTAAAACCCTAGAACTTGTAACCGACTAGGACTATGCCCGGGACCTTCCTAAGTCTATATAAAGGCCAGGAGGGCACGTCCTAGATCTCTCGACTCATACTCTCGTATACGCACCTCACGCCAGATTGAATCTGCGCACCCTGTAACCTTCGGTTCCGCCGTAATCAAGAGCAGACAAGCAGGAGTAGGATTTTCCCTCCGGGGGCCTGAACCTAGGTAAATCTTGTGTCCCCTGGTTGTTTGTCTGTTAACCGTTCCATGATCTCCAGCATCCCCATCTTCTCCAAAACCCAAGTCCATAACAATGGGCATTGACGAGATTAAACCTCGTCAGTCCGCCTTCGCGGTTAGCCAGTAGAATCCTTGTCGGAAGGCTTTTGCGACCAATGATCGAGGAGCAGCGTGATGCCCGCAATCTCCGAGATGGATTTCGCGTAGGATTTCCATACCTTCTAGCTGGGAAACGCAATTTAGGTATATACCAGTAGTGCTCCTCTTGTAGAGTTTCCCATTGATTATGGTATAACCCTTTGCTCGTCGTACTATTTGCCATCTTTCGACTTTGTCGTTGGGCAAAGTTCCATGCTCGAGATACTCCATTAACGGTTTTGTCCAAGCTGGAGGGATCTTTGTCACCATGTTGACGAAAGAGTCAGCTCTATCCGGGTTGTCGATGTCGGCGCCCTTCACGGATGGTGTGCGTAGATGCTCTAGGAAAACTCCTGGCGGAATTTGCTTGCGCCCTGATCCAAGCTTAGACAGTAGATCAGCCGCCTCGTTTTGCTCCCTAGGCACATACTTGACTTCGTAGCCCAAGAAGCTCTTGGCTATCTCGTCCACTTCGTCGCGATATGCCGCCATCATAGGGTTCCGCGCGTTCTAGGTGCCAGCCACCTGCTGGGCTACCAAGTCGTAATCTCCACAGCAAACTATGCGCTTGATGCCAATATCCTTGGATACACGTAGTCCGTGAATGAGTGCTTCATACTCCGCCATGTTGTTTGTAGCCTCGAAGTGGATCTGCAGAACGTAGTGCAGCTTGTCTCCTTTTGGTGACTGTAGCAGTACACCAGCCCCCGAGCCGTTGAGCAACTTTGATCCGTCAAAGTGCATCACCCATTACTCTGGTTCTGGCAGCGGAGTAACATCTGGCATCTCCGTCCAATCTGCAATAAAATCCACCAAAGCTTGTGACTTGATAGCGTCGCGTCTCTTGTAGGTGATCTCGAAGGCGGCAAGTTCAATGCCCCACTTCGCGGCCCTTCCTGTAGCGTCGCTGTTGTTGATAATGTCGGACAGTGGAGTCTTGCTCACTACTGTGATTGGGTGCTCCTGAAAGTAATGCCTCAGCTTCCACGAAGCAAGGAATACTCCATAAGCTATCTTTTGGTAGTGCGGGTAATGCTGCTTGGACTCCGTCAAGACCTCGCTCACATAGTAAACTGGTCGTTGAACTCCGTGCTCGTAGCCTGGTTCCTTCCGCTCTACCACGACGACGATGCTGATAACCCGGTTGGTTGCCGCCATGTAAATTAACAGGGGTTCTCCAGGTTCGGGTGCTGCAAGGATGGGCGCTGAGGAAAGAATCTCCTTGAGCTGCTTCAATGCTGCATCTGCCTCGTCTGTCCACGTGAATTTGTCCGCCTTCTTCAGCAAGTTGTACAGCGGCAAAGCCTTCTCTCCAAGTCGGCTGACGAACCGACTAACTGCTGCAACACAACCTGTTAGTCGTTGAATGTCCTTTAGGCATGTCGGACGGTTTATGTTTAAGATGGCCTTGATTTTCTCCGGGTTGACCTCGATTCGCTTTGGGAAGCGATGAAGCCCAACAATTTGCTTGGAACCTCAAGACGCACTTCTTAGGGTTGAGCATCATGTTGTATTTTTGGAGATTATCAAAGGTTTCTTTTAAGTCGGAGATTAAGTCGTTTGACTTTTTAGACATCACCGTGATATCGTCCACATAGGTGTGAACGTTTCGACCAATTTGGTCGTGAAGGCAACGCTGCATTGTCCGCTGGTAGGTAGCACCTGCGTTTTTCAGCCCAAAGGGCATCGTGACATAGCAAAACGTGTCGTATGGGGTAGTGAACGAAGTGGCCAATTGGTCCGACTTCCTCATCTTGATCTGGTGGTATCCTGAGTATGCATCGAGAAAACACAAAAGTTCCGAGCCAGCCGTCGAGTCAGTGACTTGGTCAATGCGAGGCAAAGCAAACGGATCTTTGGGACATGCTTTGTTCAAGCCGGTGTAATCAACGCACATTCTTAATTCATTGGTTCCCTTTTTGGGGACAAGTACAGGATTGGCCACCCATCGGGTGTGAAGGACTTCTCGGATAAACCCAGCCTTAAGTAACCTAGCTATCTCTTTGCCAATGGCGCGTCTCTTCTCATCTCCGAAGCGTCGTAGAGGTTGTTTCACTGGTTTACATTTTGGATCTATGTTTAAGCTGTGCTCGGCAAGTTCCCTAGGTACACCTTTCATGTCGGCAGGTTGCCAGGCAAAGATGACCCTATTCTCACGGAGGAACTCGATGAGCGCGCTTTCCAATTTGGGATCCAGGTTCGTCCCAATGGCGACGGTCTTGGAGGCATCGCCTACCACAAGTTCCACCGGCTTGGTCTCGATGGCGGCCTTGAACGCAGGAGCGGAGTCGGAGATCTGCTTCTTCAACGCGGGCATCTCTGAGTCATTGACCTTGCTCTGGATCTCCTTGAATTCTTCGCTGTAGAGGACAGCTTCTGCAACGGCTGCTTCGTTGATCTCGTAGTCCCTTGCCTTGGTAAAGCTTCCGGATACGGTGATGACACCGTTTGGTCCGGGTATCTTGAGTTTGTTGTAGACGAAGCATGGCTTGGCCATGAACATGTGGAATATGTCGCGGCTGAATATGACGTGTTACACGCTCTTGAAGGGGACCACCTCAAAGGTCATGCGCTCTTGGCGGTAATTATTAACGTCGCTAAAGGCTACCTGAAGTGTGATGCACCCAAGGGACCGAGCCTCCCGACCAGGAACTACGCCATGGAACACAGTGTTGGTCCGCCTTAGGTTTGCCTCCGTCAAGTTCATCTTCTGTAGTGTATCCAGGTACATGATGTTGATGCTGCTTCCACTATCCACCATGCACTTGGTGAACTCCACGCCATCAATCAATGGGTTGATGACCATGGCGTACTGGTTCTCCGTGGGCACAAGGTATGGGTGGTCCGTCCTGTCCCAAGTTATTGGAACCTCCGACCGGCGCAGGTATTGGGGAACTGGGGGGAGAGTGGCCATCAGGATCCTTAGAGAGGTCTTCTGTTGTCGGACAGTGGGAGTGCCAAGGAAAGTTTGGTAGACTAGGTCCTTCTTTGCGAAGGGGTTCTTTCCCTTGTCGTCGCTCTTGGCGGCGTGTTTGGGGTCAACATCCTCGTCCATGTCACTCGAATCCTTGGAATCCTCCTCCTTCTTCTTCCCCTTGCCTTTGCCTCGCGGTCTGTTCTTCCGACTTTGCTTGTAGCCGGACTCCGGGTCTTCCTTGAGGTCGTTGACGAACTTGCAGTGTCGATTGGTATGGGTGGCCTTGCCGTTGGCGTCGAGGTGTACGAGGCATGGCATATCGCGGTACTCCTCGTAGGTTTGGGGAACACGGAGCGACGCCGAGTTGGTTTCACTTCCTCGTTGCTGCCCGCGGCCTGCTCCCCTTCCTCGGCCACGTTGTCCGCCTTCTCCTCGTCCTGCAAAAGTCATAGCGACCATGTCGGTAGATTGCTTTTCTTCTGGAGCGGTTTTCCGCTTTGTACTGCTGTTCCTCCGAGCTTGAGTTGGAACGGCTATTGCCGGCAATGAGCCACGAGCATCGTCGTCGGCAGCTGCAAACTCACTAGCCAACTGAATCATCTGGTTCAAGTCAAGCTGGTGATTGTCCTCCAAGCGCTTCAGCTTGTGTCGGAGCAACGTGCCCCTTTCCAACCCATCAATGAAGGCGGCCATGGCGGTCTGAGCGTGCACTCCTGCGTAGGAATTCTTCATGTCCAGCCGGCGGGAGAGGTAGGCGCGAGATGTCTCGTCTTTCTCTTGCACGCACCGCTGTAGATCGCCCACAGTGCAGGGACACTTGTATGTACCTTCAAAGTTCTTGGTGAATGCTTCTTGCATATCCAGCCAGTTGTAGATAGATTTCTCTGGCAAGTCGTCGATCCATTGACAGGCCGTACCCACCAACATTAACGGGAGGTACTTAACGGCGACGTTGGGGTTGCCTCCGGCAATCTCCACCATGTTGCCGTAGTCCTGCAACCATGTGGCGGGCTTGGCGGTGCCGTCATAGGGCTTGATGGTCTTGTCAATCCGGAAACCTTTGGGGTAAGTTGCGGACCGTATTGCAGGTCCAAAGCATCGTGGTCCCAGGTATGGTCCTTCCCGGGCCTCGTGGATCTTATCGATCCGCGAACGTGCATCGTACGGCTTCGGGTTCTTCTTGTTGTCAATAGGGGATGGGCTGCGTGAACGACGCGGGCCTCTTCCGCCATGGTGACTGCTTGGCGGCGACGGAAGCGGAGGTGGCGGTGGGTTAGCCTTCTTGTTATTACCCTCTTGTGACGCCTCACGCCTGTCACAGTTACTTGTCGGACGCGGAGGGTCATGGTGTGACCTGCTCTTGTGTCCTTGGTGGCGCTCTTCATCATGACGGGTCTGTGCTGCGTTGTCGCGGATGACGATACCACACTGTTTTGGAGGGGGCATATCCGTACGATGGTGAGCCTTGTAATCTTCCTGACGTCGGGGGCATCGGGGCGGTGGCGATGGGAGGCGAGGTCGGGCTTTTTCTCCGTGGTCGGAGGATATGGGGATAGCGTCCTTCCTATTGCGCGCATCCCTCCGTCTTCATTCTGATGAACCCGTCTGTGATCCGACATCTTGAGGAGATCTATCCCTTGGCGGTTTGTACTGGCTAGATCGGTAGAGCGCTGGGTCAGACTCAAGCCTCTGAGAGGTGGCCTTTTCCTGCTGCTTTACCACCTTGGCTAATAGGTCATAGACCTGTTCTACTGCCTCAGGCGATCTATCCTGCTCCAGAAGGGTCTTGGAGACGGCAAGGTTAAGGAGTGGGGTGGGCATCACCTGACGAGGTGTAATCTCGTCAATGCCCATTGTTATGGACTTGGGTTTTGGAGAAGATGGGGATGCTGGAGATCGTGGCACGGTTAACAGACAAGCAACCAGGGGACACGAGATTTACCCAGGTTCAGGCCCCCGGAGGGAAAACCCTACTCCTGCTTGTCTGCTCTTTTATTACGGCGGAACCGAAGGTTACAGGGTGCGCAGATTCGATCTGGCGTGGAGGTGTGTATGTCGTAATCTCAGGGTGTCCCCCTCGTTGGACCCTCCTAGCCTTTATATATGGGGAGGCTAGGTCTCAGGTACCGATACGAGTAGGTTACAAGTTGTATTCGAACTCTAGTCTTGCTCTCCAAGGATCCGAAGGCGTCATGGGCCTTGGCCACCCGAAAATCTTCATGGGCCAGCGTATGTTGCTGTGGGCCTTCCTTGGGCCGGACCAGGTATGCTGAAGTTACATACCCGTAGGGTATAACCATGTCAGTAGCCCCCGAGTGATCAGTCGAATCGTAGATTCGGCTGAGGACTCTTCATTCTTTCGGGCGCAACTCTGTCTTTCAAGAGAATGTGTAGGGATTGTTGATGCGTGTGCCTGACTCACCCGACAAATCAGGGTCAGTTAATCGTCTTAGGACAAAACAACACGATCTTCTTCAGGTGCGAGTCCCTCGACTCAACCCGAACATATCTTTGGCGTTCGACTCAGGCCGCGGAGGACTTATAGGAGTGGAATTCTAGTGTTTTTAAATGATGTACCCAACGCGTCCGTCGGGATTTTTCATCGTACCTACTGGTACGGATTTATACTAGCAGAGCGCAGTCAGGTGCGTTGCTAGGCCACCAGATGATATCTGTAGGTCTTATCTTTGTGTCGCAGACACAGCATCCGAATGTTTGTCACCGCGGAGGTGCTTCGGGTGGCCAAGGAGAACGTTGCTCACTTAGCGTTTTGTTGGGGCAGAGTTGCCAAAAAGTTTGTGCGCTTGATCCGAAGATCGCGCGAAGGTTTCATAGGGTGCGCGACCAGCGCTCCCTATGGGAGTAGCCCCCAAGTGTCTGTTCGAGTCGTAGACTCGAACGGAAACTTTAGTTCAAGCATTGTTTCAGTTGTTAAGTCCGCAGGACTCGAAAATTTTCGGAAGCTGAAATCCATCCTCCCTATGGGAGTAGCCCCCGAGTTCGTAGTGGAGTCGTGGACTCGACGTAGGACTCGAAGATCTTGTGTGTGAACGGCCATCGCTCCAGTTTGGAGTAGCCCCCGAGTGTCTGGCGGAGTCATAGACTCGGGCAGAGACTCGAGTTTTGTATCATGCAAGCTGTGGGCGTCTGACCCGAAGTACATCGGTGCGCGACCAGCGCCTCCGATAGGAGTAGCCCCAGTATTTAGTCGAATCGTAGATTCGAGTGAGTACTTTAGCGTTGAGCGAAGTTGGTGCTAGTATAGCTTTTGATGACGCTGTCGACGATCGATGACCTCAAGCGCTCGCTACGCCAGAGATGACTTGACTGGACGAAGCGTGGGTCCCATTTCCTGACTTTGAATTGACTGGTCACGCGTAGCGTGGAGATGATTACGGCGTTTCCTCGATTTCCGCACGTAGTGGACGTCGTGGTAACGACGGTTCGTTTTGGTGCTGACACGTGTACGGCCAGATATACCGTTGGCGTTAGGTCTTCTCGATGGACGGCCAGCGTGCGTCGTCTTCGCTGTTATAATCCCTGGTGAATTCGTGGTTTGTTTTCACCGCACCAGTTCTTGCGTTTTACTGCCTCCTTGCGCTCGAGCGATTCTTGCTACGTGCTGAGAGTTCCTTCCGCATTTCCTTTGTCTTCGTCGTTGGCAACACCGGCGCCACCGTAGCGTCATGGGGAAAAAGAAGTCCTCATCTGCAGTTGGGACCAGCGCCGCCGGAGGCAAGAAGGGTGCCGCCACTGCTCGCGTCACCGATGGTGGCTGGCGGTGATCAGAAACGCGGGAGAGCGATCTCCGCAAATTGCGTGAGCGGAGCCTTATCCCGCAGGACACGACGGCCGTGAGACTCCCTGGCAATGAGGTAATCCCCCGTCCCCCATCTGGGTATCGGGTTATGTTTGTCGCCTTCGTTTTGCGTGGGTTTTCGTATCCAGTCCATGACTTCCTTCGTGGACTGCTCTTCTTCTATGGGGTTCAACTCCATCATCTGTCTCCCAACTCCCTTCTCCACATTGCGTGTTTTATCACGCTTTGCGAGTGTTGGCTTGGCATTGAGCCGCATTTTGGCCTCTTTCGGAAGCTGTATTCCATGAAGAGGCAGTCTGGTTCGGATGGTGTGTATCCCATTAGGGGTTTCATCATATCCCTCAGTCCCAATGTGCAGTTCTTTTCCTTTTCCATGTCGGAATCTGCCAGTACTGGCGGAGGAAATGGTTTTACATCTGTGACTCCGTACTGCCTGGGCAAGAGTTTGGTCTTGTTCCTTTTGACCCCTCCCAGTTGATTGAGAAGAAAAGATCCTGGAAAAACCAAATCTTAGATGGTGAGGTGGCGGAGATAGAGGCCTTGTACCATCGGGTGGAGGAGCTCCAACTGATTCCTGAGAAGGAGGTGAACGGTGTTGACATCATCCAGACGTTTCTTGAGCATCGGGTGCAGCCCCTTCAAGCGAGGGCGCACCCGATGTTCCTTTACTCTGGGCGCCGTGATCCGACGAGGATTTCGAGTGAGAAGATCTCCGAGGTGGACCTTGACAAGGATCTTCGCGTGCTGTTGAAGTTCAAGGCCGACGAAAAAATCCCGGGGAAGTCGCTGACTCCTCCCTTTTCTTCGACGTTGGTCGTACCGAAGGTGTAGATTTGCGCACGTAGTGCTTCCCTTTTGTTTTTGTCAGCTGTGTACTTTTTCCTTTGTTTGCTAACAAAGTTCCTTTTCCTGTTGCAGAGCTTCAAAGTGCCGGGCATGGCACCACCATTGCCCGAAAGGTATCCGAATGCCCCGGATAATGAAGTGGTGGATTCCGTTCTCGAAGCCTGCACGATCTCCGGCGGAGGATGCCGACGAGTCGAGTGAGGACCATATGCGCGAGCGATCACCGAGCTCGAGCGAGTCTTCAGATGCTTCAACTCCTCCGACTCCCAGGAATCCTCTGGGTCTTGAGCGTCATGATGATGTTCAGGGGGGTTCTTCTTCTCCTATTCCTGCCATTCCTGTGCGGGCTGTTGCTCCGCACCAGCCAGCAAAGCGGAAGAAGGAAGAAAAGAAGGAGGAGAAGAAGAAGGAAGAGAAAAAGGAGGAGAAGAGGGCCCGAAGGGCTTCTCCTATCTTCGACCTGAGCGCGCTGGGCTCGTAAGTGTTCTTGTTGGACTGTTGTCCTTTTCTTTTTATGATGTTTGCACCTGTGTTGATTGGCTTCTTATGCAGGCAATCTTCCGACGGCTCTAGTGATGGAGCGCGTGAAATGATGGGGGAGTCAAACATTGCGTCACCTCCTCCTCAGACGGTGGCGACTTCGGGTGGCGCCGCTCCGGATCCCCCTGTGCAGGAGAGGTTGATGGTTGCGCCTCAGAATTTCACAGGCGAGCCTGCGGGTTCGCCTTTGGAGCACGTAAGTTTTTCTGCTTCATGTCACGGGGGGAGCCCCCGGGCATCTTCGTGTACTGATGTTGTGTTTCCTTCTCTGTTTTGGGCATAGCCCCCAAGTCCTGTGCTTACTGCTATTGCCTTGTCCTGCAACCTTTTGTCTAAGAGGCCAAGCGGCTGGTGGAGGAGCGCCTGACGCTGGAGGCGAAACTGCGGCAGCTGCAAGGTATTCGTCTGCCTTGTGGTACTCATCTTGCTTTATCCTGGTTCTAATCTTTGACACTTGCTTGTTGTAAATGAAGAGGAACATAACGATTCTCTCCGTGAGGTCGATGCTCTGAAGAAGAGCCTTGGCCAACTGGAGCAGAAGGCCGAAACTGCTGCTCAGGCGAAAGAGCGCCTTGAGCTGGAGCTGACGAAGGCAGCCGAAGCGAAAGAGCGTCTACAGCAGGAGGCCACAGATCGTGAGGAGCAGCTGGCCACCGTTACGGCTGCTCGTGAAAAGGGGGTGGCGGAGAAGCTCATGGCTGCTGCCAAGGCTATTTCGGGTGAGCGTTAGCTTTTGTACTTGCTCCTTTTTCTACGGATCGTCTTCTGTGTTGCCTTTCTTTATGTTGTCTTCTTTTTGTCTCAGATGCCGCAGGCATCGAGTTTGACCGCGGTGCTCTGGAGCACGGGAGTGCTCTAGATGATGCCACTGTAGCGGTCGAAGACCGCTGCAGCACCGTCGTCAACTCCCTCGCCAAGGCGAAAGAGGTCCTTGGTCGCTTCTACCAGGAGCTCTTCCCGAAGGGCGCATCCGTTCAAGACGTGGGTGCCCTGGAAGAGGCTCGCCACCGGAGCGTATAAGCGCTGCAGCGATAAGGGCATCGACGTCGTGTCGGGCTGGCGATGGTTATGGCGGCTGGGGCGGAGCTGGACCTGCCATTACTTCTGATGCCGGCGATCGCAGATGGATCCGAGGTAGCCTTCGCCTACTCCGCCGCTGCAGACGATATGGGCCCAAGCTCATTGACTTGTTGCTCGAGTACGCTGGCGCTGCGGCAGGCGAGGCCAAAGCTAGGCAGTCTGGTTCTGAGGCGACTCAGTGTCCTCCGCCGTAGGCGTAGGAGGTGTAGGGTAGTATGTAGTCTACTTTTGCTGTAAATATCTTTTGTAGCACCATCTTTGTGCCACGCAGTGGCCTTATTTAATGAATTCCTCCGAGTTGAGCTCTATCCTTGGCTGAATGTCTGTGTGCTTTCTTTTTTCTTCTGCTTTAGGTTCCTTTGGGTGCTGACCCAGTTGACACTTCAGCCGAAAGGCCCGTGCGAGCATCATTGGATGATTCCTCGCAGCTCGTTTTTCTTCGAGATCGCGTGCGCAGCTTGGAGAGAGATTTGCTTGGGTTACGCGGTCGTGCTGATGTTTGGAAGTCCAAAGCAGACCGTGGTGCAGCCAGAGAGGAGTATTTGATGGCGGAGCTGGGTCGGCTGTCCGAGCAGCTGCAATGTCAGTTGATCCTTTTTTCGAGCTGTAGCACAGTTCTTCGGGTGAGCCTGCTGGCCTTACTCTTGTTTTGTGTGGTTGTCGCAGGTGCCAATCTTGCTCCGAGGGAAGAAAAGGAGCGTATTGTTGTTCGAGTCAATTGCTTGACTCAACAGGACATGGAGGCCGGCGGCTTCTTCTGGATGGATCGTGATCGCGCCATAGTTCTGGCGACGGTGCAGGATCGTGTCTACCAGGTTTCATGGGTGCTCCGTCAGGTGCAGACATCGCTTTCCTCGGTGCTGCACGTCATGTTTCCGTTGGATGCTGTGCCAACGACTCTTGCAGGTCTTCTGACAAAGTTTCGGAGTGCCAGCAATGTCAAGGAGCTGGTGCGGCAGCAGCTCGTCGCAGGGGTTAAGGCTGCCTTGTCTCTTGTGAGGGTGCACCGCCCTGATGTAGATTTGGCTGCTGTGGCGACTGGGCCACCTCCTCGACCAGATGGTGGCGAGTGGAATATGCGTCCGCATTACGCGGCTGTAAGGCAGTATGCCGAACAGATTGTAGATTTGTTTGAGCAGCGTGCTCAGGTTATTCTTCAGAGTAGGTAGGACCTGAAAATAAACAGATAGATGTAAATTTTGTATATTGCGACTGGGCGTGTATGTGCCCCTTGTTGTAAAGGCTTGCTTGTTTGCGAGCACGTAGTGCTTTGATTGAGTATGTGCCCTTTTCGTTTGCCTGACGTAGTCAGCTACTCAGGTGTACACGTTTTGTCCTCAGTCGATGAAATCGTGAGGTGGGGGGAGCCCCCAAGTGTTTTGATTGTAGTACGTGCCCTTTTCGTTTGCCTGACGTAGTCAGCTACTCAGGTGTACACGTTTTGTCCTCAGTCGATGAAATCGTGAGGTGGGGGGAGCCCCCGAGTGCGTATGTAGCATGTAATGAAGTTGCAGAGAAATAGTCAACCGAAGGTTGGAGCGAGACACTTAGCTTTATTTGTATCGTGATGGAGGAGGTACATGGTTCGGCTGAGTAGCCTTGGCCGTAAGCCTTATTGAAAGTAAAAGGGGTACATTGCCCATTGTTATGGGTAGAATCGTCGCAGGTGCGAGATGTTCCATGGGTTGGAGTATGCGACTTCAGACTCCACGTGCTTGAGGCGATAGGCGCCACCTGGGATGACTTCGGTGATGACATAGGGTCCTTCCCATGGTGACTCGAGTTTATTCGGTCGCTTTTGCTTGAGTCGCAAGACGAGGTCTCCTTCGACGGCGACCTTGGTGCAGCCGCGGCTGTGATAGTTGCGGAGACTTTCTTGGTACACATGGATCTAGCTGCTATATCCCGTGCTTCGTCGAGTGTGTCGACGGCATCTTCGAGTGCAGCCGTGGATTCGGCTTCGCTGTAAGCGACGACTCGTGGAGCCTGGTGGCGTACTTCGGCTGGTAGCACCATCTTTGGCGTTTCCTCGTCGGTTTGGATGATTGCGGCGCACAGATAGCGCCTGCAGATTGGTTGGCTGCTGCCGCATCTTTCAGATCCGGAACCGTAGGTCCCTTCATCCGAAGGTGGATCGCACAGATCGGAGTTGCAGCAGCTGCTGCTGTAGAACTCATCTGCTGATGGTGACGTGTGTAGCACGGGGTGTGGAGCCCACGAAGCGGGTCTAATCGATGGCACGAGCACCCGCTTAGGGAGGCGGAAGGTGCCAGTTCGTCCCACCTGGAAGCAGAAGCTCCCGAACAAGATTTCGAGTCCGTCGCTTACGGGCTCGAAATCCTTCACGGTATCCGGCGAGTGGGCGATGAAGTCAAAAGCGCCGAAGAGGAGGTGATTCTCCGTCGCCGCGGAGTTGTAGATCGATCGGGTCGGAACCGTCACGACCGCACAATCAGCAGCCCCAGTTCCCACAGACGGCGCCAATTGACGAGGTTTAATCTCGTCAATGCCCATTGTTATGGACTTGGGTTTTGGAGAAGATGGGGATGCTGGAGATCGTGGCACGGTTAACAGACAAGCAACCAGGGGACACGAGATTTACCCAGGTTCAGGCCCCCGGAGGGAAAACCCTACTCCTGCTTGTCTGCTCTTTTATTACGGCGGAACCGAAGGTTACAGGGTGCACAGATTCGATCTGGCGTGGAGGTGTGTATGTCGTAATCTCAGGGTGTCCCCCTCGTTGGACCCTCCTAGCCTTTATATATGGGGAGGCTAGGTCTCGAATGTACTGAGTAGGTTACAAGTTGTATTCGAACTCTAGTCTTGCTCTCCAAGGATCCGAAGGCGTCATGGGCCTTGGCCACCCGAAAATCTTCATGGGCCAGCGTATGTTGCTGTGGGCCTTCCTTGGGCCGGACCAGGTATGCTGAAGTTACGTACCCGTAGGGTATAACCATGTCATCACCTGCTTGCCTTCACTATCAATGTATGGTTTGGCCTGCCGGCTTCGAGGGAGCCCATCCTAGGTTGCGTCGTACACCAGGATCGTTGATGACACGAGCCGGGGCCTTCTTAGCCTTCTGCTGCTGTAGCAGAGTCTTATACTCGGCCTCCATTGCTCTAGCTTTCTCTATGGACTTCTACGCGTTGACCAGATCTCGATCTAGCTTAGCGCCTTGCTCCGCAATGGCTTGCGCCTCCAAGAGTCGGGCGCTTCTCGTCAAGCTGAGTCACGTTCCGGATATGATCAACGGTTAGTGGCTCGACGAGGAGATTGTCGTACATCACTCTATCAGCTAGAGTAACATGGGCTGCTGCCGACGTGGATGCTGGAGGTGGCAAGTTTGCGGTGTTGTTGTTGCTCGGACCGGTGCCGAGTTCCTGCGGCTGCTGCACTTGGTTAGGCGGAGGAGGCATGACCTTTGCGCGATCATCGTCGGTAGCAATTAGTGGCCCCTTCCCCTTTTCCAGCGCCGTAGGCGGAGCTTGCCCAGGTTGATCTTCATCCATCGCTGTCCCAATGGTGACGAACACCCCTCGAGACATGACGGTGTTGTTAGCTTGCTCGTCGCGCGAGTACTCCTCCTCCATCTCCTGCATAGCAGAGTCTAGCTCTTCTGGACTGAAGTCTACCTCCTCTGAATCTGCACTGAAATCAGCATAAAGCGCGTCAATGACAGAGTCATAGGGTGCCAGGACTTCCTCGATGACGGGCGGTGGAGGTGCATCGGCCTCGACGATGACTAGAGGTGGTGGTGCTGCTGCGATGACGACGAGAGGCGGTGGCGGCGGCTGCTGAACCGGAGGTTCTCCGTCTCTGAGCGCAAGCTCCATCTGGGCTGCCGCGTCAGCTGCCACGTAGCTGTTGACGGTGCTCACCATCTCTTCGAGGGTAAGGCGTCCTGTTGCCTGCTGCCGACGTAAAGAATGTCGGAGAAGCGTGCCACGGTCTAGCCCTTCCACGAAGTGATACAAAGCGTTATCATCGGGGTAATTGGCCAGGTCGTCCCGTATACGGAGCCACCTGGCGAGGTAGTCGCGGGGGTTTTCGCCCTCTCTCTGAACACAGCACGCCAGGTCGAAGATGGTAACCACGCCGACGAACTTGGATCTCTGCTGTCCAGACGCGCGGATAAAGCCGGCGGTTTGGGTGGGTCTTGAATTTTTCCTATCTTTGCCGGCAAACTCCAAGGAGAGATCCGACATCGATCCTTCCGCGAACGTATCCTGCCCATAGGCGGTCCGTGCGGGTCTTGATGATTTCCGATCTTTGCCGGCAAACTCCGAAGAGAGATCCGACATCGATCCTTCCATGAACATATCCTGCCCGTAGGCGATCCGTGCGGGTCTTGATGCTCCTCCGACTCCCAGGGAACTAGTGCCTGAGTCGGTTTCGCCGATGAAGAGGTGGATGTCTCCGATAGGAACGATCGAACACCGCGTAGGGTTCATCTTCGCCGGGATCCAGAACTCGTCAGGGGGGACGATCGGAACGTTGCCGGAGAAGAGAACACGGCCAATGGCTACGGTTTCGCCGATTCCCGCGAATATCTTGGTCCTCGCCCGCTGAAGAGCCTGAAGCGCCTCTTGCCCCACGGTGGGCGCCAACTGTCGTGGTATTGCCGACGAGTACGCCATGGAGGGGTCCTCAAAGTGTGTGTTTAGAGACGTGGGGTAAGTCGGATGGTTGACGGGTACGAGGTAACACATCTTACCCAGGTTCAGATCCCACGACGGTGGCGGAATCCTACTCCTGCTATAAATCACTATAAGGGCAGATACGCCGAGTTACAGAGATAGGTTCGCTGTGCAAGATGACTAGAGAGTCTAAGTTATTGTATGATATTGTGCCCTAAAGGCTCCCATAGGCCCGACTTATATAGTCGTTAGATCCTAGGTTACAGGGAAAAGTCCTAGCCGGACAGGTTACAGAGTCCTACACCGTCTATCACTAGTCTTGTGTATCTTGCACTCCAAGGCTCCGGGTACGCTGGTGAATCCACCGTAGCCTTCCTTTATCCGGCATGGGCCTCCCTTCTGGATCCATCTAATCGGGTCAGCCACTGAGCCATGCTCACTATGGGCCACCCGGGTTAGTCGGATAAGAGACATGCTATGAGGATACCTATATAGCATATCCCCAACAGATATGTCCTATGATCTAAGTGTTATGAGCATATACCAGAATGAATCATAAAATGATCATTGGATGATAGTAAGGATATTCTTATGATATTTTGGAAGAACTAAGAATATATTTGTGTAGAGGTGACAAACAATTACAAATAGTTCATTGTAAAGCATTACATTGATACTAGTTTTGTCACTAGATACAAATTAAGTTTATCTCAATTTAAACTATGGGTGACACAATGTAATGGAAAGGAGATTCCATGATGGATTTGGATGTATTCCAAAGTTATGACATTGTGACGGATACTACAACAAAATGCTAAGTATATGACTGCTATAGTAGCAGCAAAGGAGGGAATTTGTGTCAAGTAGTTTGTTATCAAACTAAGGTGTGGTTCGCAACGGGCTAACACTAAAGATATATTATATGACAATAGTATCGACGAGATTTAACCCCAAGGAACTAAAGGTCTCACCAAAAGACCAAATTTATATAATGCCATCTCATTGGAGAATGAGTGATCCATGAAGACGCAAAGACATGCAAATACACACGGACCTGAAAGTGTCAGATCCGTAGATTATGTTAACCACTTGCAGTTGCGTATATGGAACACCAGAAAGCCATATGTGTTCAATATGCAAAGTTTTCAAACTAGATTATTGTCTCTAGTGCAAGTGGGAGACTGAAGGGAATATGCCCGAGAGGCAATAATAAAGTAGTTATTATCGTATTCCTTGTTTATGATAAATCTTTATTTTGCATGCTATAATTGTATTAATACGGAAACGTTAATACATGTGTGTTTAATAAAAAAAAGGAAGTTCCTAGTTATGCCTCTCTTATAAACTAGCTCGTTGATTAACAAGATGATTAAAGGTTTCCTGATCATGGACATTGGATGTTGTTAATAACGAGGTCACAACATTCGTGTAATGATGTGATGAACATTCATCCGAAGTATAGCAGTACGATCAAAGTCATTGAGTTTATATTGCTATAACAACTTACGAAGTGATCCTAATCCTTAGACCATGAGATCATGTCAATCACTAACACCGGAAGAGTTTCTTTTTGACATCAAACGTCACACCATAAGTGGGTGATTATAAAGATGGCTTCAAAACTACTAAAGTGTTATGTTGAGACTCATGGATCAAGAGTGGAATTTGTTCATCCCGATGACGGATAAATATGCTCTGGGCCCTCTCGGTGATATCACATTGATTAGCTTGCAAGCAAGTGATTTGATCACTAGAATGTTATATCACGGGAACGAGAAAAGAGTGCATGTCGGTAACGAGATCAAACTAGGTATGGAGATACCGATGATCGAATCTCGGACATGTAATATATCGTGAAACAAAGGGATTAAGATACTAGCTTAAAAGGTTCACACGATCACAGAAGTCATCGTTGAATGTGTGGGAGTCAGTACGGATCTCCAGGTCCCATTGCTGATTATTGATCGGAGAGGGGTCTCGATCATGTCTGTATTATTTGCGAACCGTAGGATGACACACTTAAGGGATACCGACATCATTCAGAGCAAATGATATGTCAGAAAAAGAAAAAGAAAGCGCAAGAATTTATTTCACTAGACACCGGAACTGTTTCGGTTGAAATTGCTGAAACTGGTTCTGCATGTGAAATTAAATACTAGCAAGGGGTTTTATGTGAATGATTGTTAATTAAAGTAATTAACAAAATTCTGAATAAATAAATAAACGAGTTTTATTTAATGAGAGATTACATTAAATTTGGTGGAAATTTAATGGAGGTGAGTGGAATTTTGAGTGGGTGGCTATTTATGTGAGTGGGAGCTCCACCCAGATGAATGTGGAAGAGGTGGGGGCACCTCCATGGCTGCCATGCCATGAGAGGGGGCTTCCCCCCTCTCCCTATAAAAGGCACCCCACTCCCTCCTCTCATCTCACACCTCCTCGCGAAGGATCTCTCTCCCTCCTTTAGAATTTCCCGCTGGTCTCGGATCTACGAGATACATGTTCCCGGTGGATTTTTATGGAAGGATTTGTTGCTTTCGCTGCTTCGCTGGAGAGAGGGCGCGGAGGTTATCGGGTTACCCGTACGTGTGTGCGATCACGGATGCACCACTGCTTTGCGGTGCTGGACTTGATGATGCTGGACCGGCTGGACCAGATGGACTTCATCACGGTCTTGATATTGGCAAGCGTTCGTCTACATCATCCACGAGTACAACCTCGTTAATGTTATTCGGTCTTCGAGGGTATGTATTTTATGGATGTATATCCACCCGTTGCTTGTATCTAGTAGATAGATCTTGGTACATAGTTGTTCCCATCGTAGAATTTTTTTTTGTTTTCTATTCTGCGAACCCTACAAGAAGAAGGGAGAAGGAAGAAGGAGAAGGGAGAAGGAAAAGGGAGAGGGAAAAGGGGAAATGAAAAGGTATGTGGACGGGGTGGGGATTCAAATTTTGAATCCTGCCCAACTTACTCGTAGCGCACTAGGTGGTGGTGCGCTATGCGTAAGTTGCCCTTTATTTTTTCTGCAGGAAAAAACGGTCTTTTGACCGTAACTTTTTACTCTTTTCAAATTTTGAAAATCTAAATAATCGCTAAACGAGCGGAGGTTGTTGCGAGCGGATGCGAAATCTCGGATTTTTTTCGACATCGTATGCAAAAGTTACGGCCATTTTACCGTGACATGACTTTTTTTTTGCAGAAAACGTGAAAACTCATGTTTATTAATTTTCCTATAAATTATACCACATTATCTACCTAAATATGAAAGGATTTTATTTTTTAAAGTGTTTATCATTTTCTTTTACTTTTTGCAAAGCCTAAAAAGGCGATCCAAGGGGGGGGTGGTGGAGTTGGTGGAGGGTAGTTAGGCGTAGGGCACTAGGGCAAGATACCCTACTACTAAGTTTACACATCCGTGGTGTACATGGCATAGTGCGTCACAGAACTTGCCACAACCGTAGCGCACCTACCCCATGTGCGCTACGGGTATGTGGCATGCGCCTGGCAGGCCCCTGGCCCATACATATCTGTGGCGCACATACCCCATGTGCGTCACGGTTATTCTAGTTACTAGTAGGACACTGCCCACAGGTGAGCCACGCCTATTTTACCCGTAAGGCACTTCAACCATGTGAGCCACGGATGTGCGGCTTACCTATAGCCCTTTTCCTAGTAGTGTACATTTGCTTCACAATGATAAAACAACTTATATTTTGAAATGGAGGGAGTACAATCGTAAGACATGAAATAGCCTTTTCTTGATGTAAACGCATGCACCAATATTAACAAAAAGATTCATTTCTTGGTCGCGGGACCATAACCGGCAAGCAAGATTTATCATTCTTCATAGTAGCCAGACCCAACAAGAAAACAATCTAAGCTTATTCTGAGTAGTGAAATTCTCCATTGTTGGATGTATATATATCTGTATATTGTAGTTTCCCCATATGTTAGGGGACTTCCTGCATATTTGCCCTGTACCTGTACTATATATTGAGTCCTTTGGCCCCCAGAGGAATACAAGTTGCATATTCCTAACATGGTATCAGAGCAAGCTTAGCCTCCTCCTAATCGCAACTTCGTCGCTGCAGCCGGCACCGTCCCTGTCGCTGACGGCCTTGTCGTCGTCGCCGCTGCCAGTCGCCGCCTAGTTTCTTTCCGTTCGTTGCCCGTTCCGTCTCCCGATCCGGATCGGTTCCAGATCGATCTCCCGATCAAGCAGTACTCGGTCTCCAGATTGTCTCCAGATCGATCTGCATCGCTCTCCTCGCTGCTTGATTTGGGCGACCACCACAAGGCTGCACCCGATCGCGCGACCACCAGATCGTCTCGATCGAGGAGCCTCGCTCGCCTAGCCCGCAAGCCTGCACCCGCCCGCCTCCCGCCTGGATCTCCCGATCGTGCCTCGATCCCGCCTCCCGCCTCACGGGCCCGCCAGCGATCGCACCTCTAGATCGCGCGACTGCCAGCTCGCGCGCCCGCCCTTCCAGATCGCTCGCCCCGCCAGCTACGCCCCTGCCACTCATCTCTGTCCATGCCGGATCTTCGCTGCTGGCCGTCACCGCTGCCGGGAATCGATCCCCGGAGGTTTGAATTGCTCATCCCCGCCCCTTAGGAGCTGCCTTTTCTCCCGGCTGGCCGGAATTTCGCCGGCCTGTGCCTGCAGCTGCCGTTGACTAGATTTTCTTAAAGAGAGAGAGAGAGAGAGAGAGAGAGAGAGAGAGAGAGAGAGATGTCTTCTGCATCGGGTTATGTTGTGATTCCTCGCTGCCCGGTTTCGCTGCCTTTATGCGCGTTCACATGCACGGTCTCCGTCTTTGGGGTGTGCTCTCCGGCGAGGTCTCCTGTCCGCCGTGCCCCCTGCTCCTGTGGCTCCTCTTCCGCCGACGCCTATTGTTCTCGGCCTGATGCTTCTCAAGAGGCCAAGGATGCTGCTCAGAGTGCCGATGATAGTGTTGTTGCTGCTTATGACCTGAAGTTCAAGCAGTACTCTTCTGATCTCGAGGTCTATCGCCACGCTCTGACTGCCTACACTCAGTGGGTCGATGAGGATGCTCGTGCTGCTGCTGTTCTCACCTCCAGTGTTCTGCCCTAGTATGCTGCTGAGTTCATGAGTCTCCCTACTGTTGCCGCTCAGTGGGCACATCTTTGTCAGCGCTATCAGCCATCTGGGGATGCTCTTTACCTGTCTGTGGTTCGCCAGGAGCAAGCTCTTCAGCAGGGTGATTTCACTAGTGATGAGTTCTATACTCAGAATGCTGCTATCTGGCGTCAGCTTGATTCCCTCTGTACTGCTGTTTGTGGCACATGCTCGTGCTGCCAGATTATGCGCTCGGATTTGGAGTTTCACCGCATCTATGAGTTTCTATCTCGGCTCCGCTAGGAGTTTGAGCCCCGGCGTGCTCAGCTGAATGCTCGTGGTCGTGTTCCGCTCTCTGAGGTGTTGTCTGAGCTTCGGGCTAAGGAGACCCATCTCCGTGGTGCTGGTCTTCTTGCGGTTCCATATGTGCTTGCTACTCATGGTCCTCCTATGCCGTATGCTCCCTTCACTCAGCTGCGGTCCTCTGTGTCGCCGCCGATACTACCCACTCCTCTAGGTCAGGGTCAGAGTCAGTACCAGCAGTCTCAGGGTCAGAGTCAGCACCAGCATGCTCGTGGTCAGGGTCGCGTGGTTCTCTTCATCACTGCTCTTACTGTAACAAGGATGGCCACACTTGGGCCACCTGTTATACACGGGATCCCAGTTTACGTCAGCAGCACCAGGCTCGTGGGCAGTCGGCTCCTTCCGGATCTTCAGCAGTTGCTCTCTCTGATCAGGACATTATCAGGAGTCTTCGTGGTCTGCTTGCTGCTACAGGATCTTCTTCGACGGGCACTGCTAGTTCTGTGACTGATTCTTTAGGCACTGCACGACCACCACCTTCTACACAGTCAGGTACGTCTCCGTGGTATCTGGATTCTGGAGCTTCTTTTCATATGACCTCTGAGTCTTCTTTTCTGTCCGCTCTTCGTTCTCTCCCCTCTCCTATCCGTGTTCTCACGTCGATGGTACCTCTCTTCCTGTTTCTAGTCAGGGCACCCTTTCTACTTCTTATTTTTCTGTTCCTGATATTTCTCATGTTCCCCGTCTTAAGATGAATTTGTTCTCTTCTAGCCATCTTACTTACTATGGTTGTCGCGTCATTCTTGATGCTGATTCTTGTGTTGTCCAGGACCGTCGCACACAGGCCCTGGTTGGAGCTGGCCCTCACAACCGTGACTCTTCAGGACTTTGGGAGTTAGACTGGCTTCGTGTTCCTTCCGCAGCCACTTCATCTTCCAGTTCTTCTCCGGTCGTCGCCTCTGCTACCAGCTCCTTTCAGCAGTGGCATCATCGTCTTGGTCACCTTTGTGACTCTCGCCTGTCGTCATTAGTTCATCGTGGTCTTCTGGGGTCTGTCTCAGGAGATGGGTCTTTACATTGTCAAGGCTGTAGGTCGGTAAACAGATTCAGCTTCCCTATCCCACTAGCGCGTCTGTATCTCAGCGACTTTTTGATTTAGTTCATTCCGATGTTTGGGGTCCGGCTCCTTTCGCTTCGAAAGGGGGCCATCGCTACTATATTTTATTCATCGATGATTTTTCTCGGTACACTTGGTTGTATTTTATGCGCTCTCGCAGTGAAGTTCTCTCCATATATCAGCGTTTTGCGGACATGGTCCGTACTCAATATTCTACCCCCATTCGTGTGTTTCGTGCTGATTCTGCTGGTGAGTATATCTCCCAGATGTTGCGAGGTGTTCTTGCTGAGCAGGGCACCCTTCCTCGATTCTCCGTCTGGCAAGACATGCCCAGAATGGCGTTGCTGAGCGTAAGCATCGCCATCTTCTTGAGACCACTCGTGCCATAATGATTGCTTCTTATCTTTCGCCGCATTTCTGGGCTGAGGCTGTCTCTACATCGGCTTACCTTATCAATATTCAGCCTTCTGCCGCTCTACAGGGTGGTATCCCTCTTGAGCGCCTATCTGGACAGTCTGCAGACTACTACATGCATCGCTTGTTTGGTTGTGATTGCTATGTTCTCCTTGCTCCTCGCGAACGCACCAAACTAACTGCTCAGTCTGTTGAGTGTGTCTTCCTTGGATACAGTGATGAGCATAAGGGCTATCGTTGTTGGGACCCCGTTGGTCGTCGGATGTGTATCTCTCGTGATGTTACTTTTGATGAGACGCGTCCTTTCTATCCTCGTCCCACCGCTGGTACCTACTCGGTGGAAGATATCTCTTTTCTTCTTTTTCCTGACACACCTCCTTCTACTCCTGTTGTGTCTTCTTCAGGATCCCCTTACCCTGATGTCTCTTCTTCGACACCATCCTCCTCTGCTCCGTCTAGTTCTCCTAGTTCTCCTTGTTCTCCGGAGTCTTCCTCTGCTATTCCTTCTTCCTCATCGTCGTCTCCTGAGTCGTCTTCCTCTGATGAGCTTCCTTCTACTCGTCCTGTTCGTCAGCATCGTGCCCCCAACCGTTACTCTCCTAGTCACTATGGTCTTTCTGTTGCCTCCGAGCCGACTTCTTATCGGGATGCTGAGCATCGTACTGAATAGCAGTTGGCCATGGCTGAGGAGATTGCTGCGCTTGAGCGCACTAGCACCTGGGATCTTGTCTCTCCCCCTCCCGGTGTTCGTCCTATCACGTGTAAGTGGGTCTATAAGATTAAGACCTGCTTTGATGGATCTCTTGAGCGCTATAAAGTGCGTATTGTGGCTCGCGATTTTCAGCAGGAGCATGGTCGTGATTATGATGAGACCTTTGCTCATGTGGCTCATATGACCACTGTGCGTACTCTTCTTGCTGTTGCTTCTGTTCGTCACTGGTTTGTGTCCCAGCTTGATGTTCAGAACGCCTTTCTCAATGGTGAGTTGAGTGAGGAGGTTTATATGCAGCCCCCTCCTGGTTATTCTGTTCCCGCGGGGATGGTTTGTCGTATTCGCCGCTCTCTTTATGGCCTCAAACAGGCTCCTCGTGCCTGGTTTGAGCGCTTTGCCTCTGTAGTGACTGCTGCTGGTTTCTCCCCTAGTGCCCATGATCCAGCGCTGTTTGTTCACACTTCTCCTCGTGGACGCACTCTTCTTCTTCTCTATGTTGATGATATGATCATTACTGGTGATGATTCTGAGTATATCGCCTTTGTTAAGGCTCGTCTTCGTGATCAGTTTCTTATGACTGATCTTGGTCCTCTTCGATACTTTCTTGGGATTGAGGTTTCCTCCACTTCTGAGGGATTTTACATCTCCCAGGAAAAGTATATTCAGGATCTTCTTGCTCGTGCTGCTCTTGGGGATGAGCGCACTGTTCAGACCCCTATTGAGCTTAATGTTAAGCTTCAACCTACTGATGGTGATCCTATTCCTGATCCGACGCGTTATCGTCATCTTTTTAGGAGTCTTGTTTATCTTGTTGTCACTCGTCCTGACATCTCTTATCCTGTTCATATTCTGAGTCAGTTTGTTTCTGCTCCTACCACTGTTCACTATAGTCATCTACTTCGTGTTTTTCGTTATCTTCGTGGTACGATCACTCGTCGCCTTTTCTTTCCTTGTTCCCGCTCCCTCCAGTTCCAGTGCTATTCGGACTCTACGTGGGCGAGTGATCATTCGGATCGCCGTTCACTTTCTGCTTACTGTGTGTTTCTTGGTGGTTCGCTCATTGCTTGGAAGATGAAGAAACAGACAGCGGTTTCATGTTCGAGTGTTGAGGCTGAGTTGCATGATATGGCCTTGTTGACTGCTGAGGTGACCTGGTTACGGTGGTTACTTGCGGATTTTGGGGTCTCTATTACCACACCCACTCTGGTTTTGTCTGACAGTACAGGTGCTATTAGTGTTGCACGTGATACGGTCAAGCATGAGCTTACCAAGCATATTGGTGTTGATGCTTTCTATACACGTGCTCAGGTGCAGGCTCAGGTTGTTGCGCTTTAGTATGTGTCTTTAGATTTACAGTTGGCGGATTTCTTTACGAAGGCACAGACCAGAGCGCAGCATGATTTCTTACTCTCCAAACTCAGTGTTGTGGATCCACCATGAGTTTGAGGGGAGGGTGTTAGATGTATATATCTGTATATTGTAGTTTCCCCATATATTAGGGGGCTTCCTGCATATTTGCCCTGTACCTGTACTATTTATTGTGGCCTTTGGCCCCCAGAGGAATACAAGTTGCATATTCCTAACATCTATAAGATACTTTTCTATATACTAAATATCAACCCGTAGCAAGGGCATTATTTGCTAGTACTAAATCAATCCTGCAAGTGTTGATAGTCTCAGCATCTTCGGTAAGAAAGAGCTCGATCGGATTTTATAGTTGGGTATTGAAATAAGATTTTGGTATAGCGGTTGTCTAGAAACACGTCTACTCTACAAAATCATCTTCTGAGCATAGGGTGTGCCAACAAGGACTATGCCGACGCAGTGAACGTCGCATGTTCTGTCCTTTAAACGTTCTGTTATGATAATTATGAAGACTCTAGGCCTTTATTCGTTAAGTAAAAGGAAGAAAAAGCCAAAGATTGCTGTAGAGTAGAATAAAGCCGACGACAGTCGTCTTTTAAAAATTAAAATATGCTTTTTAGGTACAGCCGTATAGCACAAAATCATTAAAGCGACGTTCCTTCCTCTTCACAAAATAATTTCTTAACGAAACTTGTAGCTTCCTCTACACAAAATAATTGATAAGAACGGATTCCCAATCAACATGAAACCTCTAAATTATTATGGCATCTCCTGAGGGCGACTGCAAAAGGAACACGGTTGTACATTCACGTCTGCATGGGTAGAGGGCAAGGCCCAACGGCGGGTACCACACGCAAGGTCGCATATGAGTCTTAGGTCCCATTTTCAGCCCAAATTTGGGTTGCATTTGCGGTCCACGCGGACCGTCATCGCGTCCTCCCGTGTCCGCCTCGGGCCATTGCGTCGATGACCCACCGCCCTCTCACCTACCACGTATGGTTCTTTTTAATGGGGACCAGCCGTCACCATCCTCATCCCCACTCCTACTACCCCACTGCCAGCGCAAACCCTATCTAAACTTCTCTCCTCGAACCGGCGAGGATGACGAGCTGGTGGATGAAGCAGGGCCGCCACGACAACGAAACTGGGCCATACTCTGGCCGCTGTACAGGACTGCGCTAACATGTCAATGGAGGCCACCGGAATGTACTGAGAGCTAGGCAAGCCACTTATGTGTCCTGGCATCTGCCTCCTGGCTATTTGGCACTTCAACCGGGACTACATCTTGTTGCCGCCGATACATATCTAAAGGTCGGCGCACTATCAGGAGTTAAGCCGGAGTTAAGTCTAAGGCCAACGTCGGTGAAACCTTGTAGACTATGGTTTTAGTTTTATTGATTTTTACTTGAAAACTATGTTTTTATTTAATGTCTATGTAAATTAAGTTTTTGCAATGGGGGTCGTTGAGTGCACTGCTCACTCCAGACAGATCAGGGAGAACATGGGACTTTGGTCTATCCGCGAGAAACCTCAAACAGATCAAACTGGACACAGACCGTTGGAGATGCCTTTAGAGAATGACCCTACCAAGTTTTTTCCAGATCATGGACGATGGCCTTATTCCTCCTTATTAGTCTGTTCTTGTCATAGATCGAACCGGTACGTGCATGCGGCTGCTCCTAGGAGGCCGAGGCGGCGGCTGAAAAAACCCATCTAGGGTTCCTTCCCTCCGCCGGTGACGCAGTCGCTCCGTTCCGCCTCCGATGAACTTAGAGCCTTAGATGTGTGATGGACCATGGCCTCTCGCCGGCGGGAGGTTTTTCTCTTTGATTATGCTATTTTCTCGTGTCTTTTTCGGGATGTTGAGGCGACGGCTAGGCCACCAGTGGTGAACAAGTCTAAGGCCACCGTCGGTGAAACCTTGTAGACTATGGTTTTAGTTTTATTGATTTTTACTTGAAAACTGTTAGAAATAATGGGCCAATTCATTTAGGCCCATGTGCATTTCAGATTTTTTCTAAATCTCAAAGCCCAAATTTGTGGCAGCCCATATGTGTTTGGGCCCATGTTTGTGGCAGCTCACATGGAAGTGGAGTGGGAGCTCAAGTTTAGTCCCACATGTAAAGTTGGAGGAGAGTTGCACCACCTTATAAGGTGGAGTGTTGCCACTTTGTAAGTGAGTGGCAATAAGAGAGATACACGTGTGCACTCCTCCGACGCCGCGCCAAGACGCCTGCCTCACCGATCACAAGCGTGCTGGTTGCGGGAATCTCGCCGAGTCGAGCTTTATTTTGCTGCTCAGGAAAACTGTGAGGTTTTGACAGACGTGTCAAACAGTTAGCTTATTCGGGTCGCTCCCGGATCGTGGGCTACTGTAACCGATCCAAACGTGCGTAACATGGACTCGGTCCACGTTCGCCTCCATTAGGGTTTCCTGAGCTGCTCTATATAAAGTCCTGCGCGGCTACCGCCATAATACCACCGAAAACCAATCTAAGGTTTTTCCATCCTCTCTACTTGCACCGTCACCGTAGTCTACTCCATCCCGCTTGCCGGCGTGCACCTGCGGACGGGAGAGCGGGTCTTCGGAATCACTCGCCCTTGTGATCATGTACGGGAGAGGGCGAATAAGGTTTTTGGGAATCGCTCCGCGCGACTGCTCGAGTTCTCCATCACGGGTCGTCTTTCATCCAAGTCAGGCGGTGCTGCCTACCGCCGTCTTCGTCGCCATCTGCTTCGATCAGTCTTCCCTAAAGTTTCTACTACGACAACCGAATGGTACGTGCTGCGTGCTCCTGTTTGGTTATTCATCATGTTCTGCGAGTACATGTTAAAATGTTGTTTGTTTCCGATCATCCTATTGTTCAGTACATCTAGTATGTTTGAGTTACATGAGCTAGTAGCTGGTTTTGTCATGATTTATATTCTGGAATTAATCGTAAAATTATGCCTAATAATCCAACAAAAACTATGTTTTATTTAATGTCTATGTAAATTAAGTTTTTTTTAATTACTTGCACCATTCATTTTGCAATGGGGGTCGTTGAGTGCACTGCTCACTCCAGACAGATCAGGGAGAACATGGGACTTGGTCTATCTGCGAGAAACCTCAAACAGATCAAACCGGACACAGACAGTTGGAGATGCCTTTAGAGAATGACCCTACCAAGTTTTTTTTTCCAGGTCATGGACGATGGCCCTTATTCCTCCTTATTAGTCTGTTCTTATCATAGATCGAACCTGTACGTGCGTGCGGCTGCTCCTAGGAGGCCGAGGCGGCGGCTGAAAAACCCATCGAGGGTTCCTTCCCTCCGCCGGTGACGCCGTCGGTCCGTTCCGCCTCATATGGACATAGAGCCTTAGAGGTGTGACGGACCATAGACTCTCGCCGGCGGGAGGTTTTTTTCTTTGATTAGACTATTTTCTCGTGTCTTTTTCAGGATGTTGAGGAAACGGCTACATCCTGAAGTCAGAATAAAGTCCTTCCCCCTCTATCCTCTCTCTGGTGGTGCGCCTAGCGCTGACGAAGAGCGTGTGGAGTCGTGTGTCCGGCTGATCTCCTCGGATCTAGTTGTTTTTCGTATTAATTTCAGGTCAGTCTCTTCCAATATACTGATGTCATCATTGGTGATGGTTGCTACTTTAGTTTGCTGGTTATTTGGGACCTTAGCACGACGACTTCCTGTCGTTTTACTACAACAAGCTCTACTATGACAAGCTTTGCCTGGCCCCGGTGATGGAGGGGCGAGGACGTCGGCGCGCTTTCGGCTCGTGCTATTGTTTGTAGTCTTCGCTAGGTGGTCCATCGGTCTATTCGTAATTTTTATTACTTTAAGGCATGTTTGTACTACTGTTGATGATTATTAATAGGTCGGTGAAATTTTCGAAAAAAAATGGAGGATGGCCTTTATCACAAGAAGCTTGGGAGGGGTGCCTTTATCTTAAAGTAGACGAATCAGGTCCCTTTATCATTTTAACAAAGCCTAACCAAAGTGCATTATTAATTCCAGTTGGTCACTACCTTTTATTTACCGTGATGCATACAGGCATATATGTAGAGGAGACACTGTGGCCCGCGCGAGCAGTATGTCTACGGCTTGCGCAGTCGGAACCCTATCCCCTTCGTCGCAAACCCTAACCGCCTCCGCCGCTTCCCTTGCCAAATCCGCTGCTGCCGGCCACCAAATCCGCTGCCAGCGGCCACCTCTTGCCAAATCTTCCACCGCCATTCCCCCCGCCGAGATGATATGCAGCCCGGCACGCCACCCTCGCCCCCGCGCTACGGCTCCCGAGGGCAGCGCCTCCTCTCCAGCGTCGAGCTTCGACGGAGCTGCTTGGAGGGGGCGAAGAAGCGCGCCGCAAGGAAATTTGACAAGTGGGGAAAGCCTGTGCCGTCGTCGCCCACTACACCGCCAGTTTCTCCTCCTCCTCATGTGCGGGGAGCAGCCGCCACCGCCCTCCCTCTCCGCCTTTTGACAGTTATTCCTCGGGGTACTTCAAGTACGCGTCTCCCGAGGAAACGGATAGCTTTGACGCAAGCTCCGACGACAGCATCGTCGAGAGGGACTTCGCCACCTCCGATGCGGCCGAGGAGCACGTGTTTGTGTGGCTGCGACGCCGCTCCGAGCGCGCCCATTTCAATGAGCAGGCGAGGGAGGATCGGGAGCTCGCCGACGCGCTCCGCTTGATAGAGCGCCATAAGGAGGAGGAGGTGGCGGTGGAGCGGCTCAAGCGTCAGAAGAAGAAGGAGGCCGCGGCGGAGCGGCTAAAGCGCGCGCGCCAGGACGTCGTTGTCATCCCGAGCGACGACGAGAACTGAGCAGTGCCTCCTTGGCCAGGAAGGGTGATCGCCGCCGGGCAGGAAAGGTGATCGATGCCGCTTTGAGGCTTGTTTGAGCCGGATTTTGTTGTTTCTGCTCGTGGGGATGTAAAAATTATGCATGTAAAACCGATAAATCGTATGTTCTTTGCTTTAATGTTAACTGAATTGTATGTTTTTCTCTCTGAATTTTGCCACGAAAGCATTTCCGACAACTTTGAAATTGCGGTTTCTATTGTTTGTTAGATGATTTGGAACTGCAAATCGAGATTTCAGTTCGTTGTACTTGCGTGTTTACAGTTCGGAATAGTTCGGGATATACGGTAGCTACTAGAGTTGCTCTAAACAGATCAAATCGAACAGGAACTGTTAGAGGTGCCTTTAAAGAATGACCCTACCAAGTTTTCTCCGAATCATGTAAGATGGCCATAGTATGTTCCTTCTTCGGCACAAGAAGCTTGGCAGGGTTGTCTTTATCTTAAAGTTATTACCAAGCAGGTCGCTTTATCAATTTATCGAAGATTCCTAACCAAAGTGCATTATTAATTCCACTTGGCTATACCTTTTAGCATGCATATGATCGATATAATATAGCCATGTCTGTACAGGAGACCAACTGTGCTATAGCCTATAGATATCAAGAATAGAGTTGCCAAAATGGAGGCAAAACAGCACCCCGAGCTGCTGATGGCCGCTCGGGAGGGCGATCTGGCACGACTAACTCATCTTCTCGGCAACGGCCACGCGATGCTGCAGCCGGTGCGTGCTGTCCCCGGAGTCGTCGTCAACATGGAGGCAACCGTGGACGCAATCGGCATGGACGTCGCCATGGACGTGGAGCTGAACAAAATCCTCCATGTGGTGGCGTCCAGTGGAGACGGACCCAACTTCTTGGAGAGCGCGAGGCTCGTCTACGGCAAGGCCAGCCACCTCCTGGACGCATGCAACGCCAAGGGAGACACGCCTGTCCATAGCGCGGCGAGGGCTGGGATGGTGGAGATGGTCTCGCAGCTCATCCGTCTGGCGAGAGATGAGGGCGGTGGCGACAGGGTGAAGGCGGTGCTCCGCAAGCAGAACCAGCAAGGCGAGACGGCCCTTCACGATGCCCTCTGCTTGGCCGACAGGCGGACGGTGGAGGCCATGGTCGGCAGGTTAACGGCGGCGGATGACCAACTGGCCCGGGTTCCACCTGCAGACGGCGCGTCGCCCCTGTACCTGGCCATCTTGATGGGGCATGATGATATTGCGGAACAGCTGCATCACAAGGACGAGGGGCTCTCCTATTCTGGACCAGATGGACAAAACGCTTTGCATGCCGCTGTTCTCCGGAGCGCAAGTGAGTTAATTACTCCAGATTACTTCCCTTACCCAATATTTTGCAAACTTCTTCAGATCTCGCTTCAGATTACATGTTAGCATTTTTTAGAGATGCCTCATATATATGTTTTTTTTGCTGTGCTCTCTGGGAGACAAAAAAATTTACTACATTCTCTTATTAGCTAGCTACTAAGATACTGCTAGCTCTTTTCTTTACTTGCCTTGGTCTCCTACTAATCATCATTCATCACATGTTCTATAGCTAACTATAAGACACTTTGTTACATGGTCTACATGTATTTATCATCTATGAGGCATATCTCATTGTTTCACATTTATCGTCTCTAAGCGCACCTCATGTTCACGCTGCCAGGTTTTCTAATACTCCCTCCGTCTCTTAGTTTTGTGAATCAAATGTATGCAAATGTCTTTTAGTGTAGAGATTCGCAATAAACCTATACATTAAAAGGTGTCTACATACGTTTATATATTTCACAGAGCTAAAATGTCTTATATTTCTGAACGGAGGGAGTACTCCATTGTGATTTCGATGCATTTTACAACTTTCTTTGAAACTGGAAAGATGATGCCAGCAAAATTAGGGAACCGTTAGTTCATATTGGATGCACACACGTAAATTTGGGAACCGACGAAATAGCCATCCGATTATACATCATGAAAACCTTTTTTTTTGTCAGGCTAGATTTAAGTTAACCCTATATATGTATATATGATGATGACCCAACAGCTGATGAGTTATGAACTTATGATCAATAGATAGCGAGAGCCACATCCCTCATGTGTCTAGTCTTATTGTAAATGTAGGGATGACAAATAATCTACTGGAATGGAACAAGGACCTCAGGACACAAGGGGACAGAACCAAGGGAAGTACGCCCCTTCATTTCGCTGCATCATGTGGGTTTGTGAGACAGGTCAGGTCACTTGTAAACGCTGACAAATCTCTAGTATACCAGTCCGACCAGGACGGATCATTCCCCATACACTTGGCAGCTGTTGGAAGGCGGAACGATGTGGTTTGTGAATTGCTCAGGAAGTGCCCCGATTGTGCCAAGCTACGAGACGCTCGTGGCAGGACTTTCCTCCATATAGCCGCCCAGGATCGCGACGGGGAGATATTTCGTTTTGCACTCCCATTTTTACAAGGAAACTCGAGGTTTGCATCAATCATAAATATGCAGGACGATGACGGCAACACTGGGCTGCACCTTGCTGTCCTGGTCAGGGCGATGCAGCCTTTTTTATCTATGTTGGCTGACAAGGATGTTGTGTTAAATATACCCAACATTGCGCAGCGAACGGCACTTGATCTTGCACGGAGCAGGCTACCCTCCGGTGTGATTTTTGGACGAGTACGTAATTAATCTAACGTTTTGTCTTCTCGGATATATATACTAGCTCGATCTCTTCTCAGATACTCCTATAATGCAGTAAAAAAATAAGAATTATCTAAGGATGTTTTGTCTTCTCTTGCAGGATCCGAGTGATACCATACACTCCCTGCTGAAAGTAGCAGGTGGTCGATATGGGGCTCGCACTGGAAACCATGACTATTGTCGATATGGGAATCAGGAAGAGCACATCAAAGACTCCACGCCGACCATTGGCGTTGTATCGGCCCTACTCGTGACGATTACATTCGCAGCAGCCTTCACCGTACCTGGTGGGTACCGCGCCGACGGCACGCCGGTGCTCGCCGCCTCCTACTCTTTCCAGGCCTTCATCATCGCCAACAACATAGCACTGCTCTGCGCCTCCATGGCCACCATCAGCCTCATGTATGCCGGGATCACCACGGTCGACATCCGCACACGGACGCATGCTTTCGTCCTCTCCGTCTTCTTCCTCAATAGCTCGGCCCGGAGCCTCGCCGGTGCATTCGCGTTCGGCATGTACGCGGCGCTGGCCCCAGTCGCCCACGGACCTGCCGTTGTGACATGGGTCTGCATGGCCACCTCGTTGCTTGACGTTCCTTGGTTCGCCTGTAAGATGTCGACGCCGCAGCTTCTCAATAGGGTGGGATTTCGTAAGTGGATGCTCATGTTCGCGGCTTCAGTCCTAGGCCCACTCTTTGGGCCACTCTGGCCGTGGGTAGTAATTGGAGGTTTCTTAGTGTATTCCAAGATCTATGGAATCCACTGAGTCTTGCTTAAGTATATGCTTGTTATGGTTGGTAATTAACTAGCATGGTGGCTCTCGCAAATACAATAGCATCATCTTTTGAGTATATTTTTCTATTTGTGTCTTATTTTTCCTTTTTATTGTCCTCTTCAGCAATAAAACATGACACGTCATTAAGATGAAACTTGAAAAAAATTATATGATAATATTACTAAAAAATAAATAAAATAACTATAACAAAATTTTAACAGAGATAAATAATTGTGATGCATTGGCTAGCTTAGCCCCTATAGCTTTATGTGTCTCTGTAATTTTGTACATAGCTATACAAAGCATTATGGTCTGCTTGTCTCTATTATCATTGTAAAAAAAGGTAGGTTTGCTTCACCATATTGTAAAACATGATATGCTCTGAAGCTAACTTGAGTTACATGTTTTCTAAGGCACTTGCCCTAACCAATAATTATAGTGGAAGCAAATAATTTATGTGTATTGATAGAGATGTTAATGACATACGCAAATATATGTAAAAAGTATCATTATTAAAGTCTATTAGTGCAACTATTTTAATTCAAAATTATATATGTGTAACTCACAATATAAAAGCATAGACTTAACTCTAAATGATTTGCACTATTATCCGCAATAGGTATCATTGCAGATATTAAAACATGCTATCACTAGTTGAACTCAATGGAGCCAAGCACATAGAGCTCGGCAAACATGGACCTCCATAGGATGCGTATGTTCAACGACTGCATCGTAGATCTCGCTCTTAGAGAGATTACACGAGTGGAGGCATGATATACGTGGACCAACAAGCAGCTCGACCCAGTCCGTAGCGTGCTTGACCCTGTTTGCGTCTCGATGGAATGGGAGGTGGCCTTCCCACTGTGCTCCATACGGGAGGTCACTAGGATTGGCTCCGATCATACTCCCCTCCTCGAGAGGAGGAGATCCACCTAGACTGAACCGTTTCCACTTTGAGAACTTCTGGCTCCAAAAACCAGGGTTTGGCGGAGGCGGTTCGATCAAAGTGGTTAGAGGCAACTGCCTCCCTCCTCGTATGTTTAGTGCGGTGGATGTCAGGCACCATTGTGCAAAGCTCTCCTTCTAGTTCATGGGATGCTGGGGGACAAACCTGGGGGCTGCTTTGAGAGGCTAGAAAGAGGCCCTGCTTTAGGAGATTTAGGCTCTAGATCTGGAAGCGGATCAAATGGGCATATCGCCTGAGATGTGGTCCCATAGATACTCCATTGAGACCTTCATAATGGAGATCTATAAGGGAGAAGAGGTGTTCTGGCGAGAACGGAGTCTTCTTCCTCAATAGCTCGGCCCGGAGCTTGGTCGGTGCATTCACATTCGGCATGTACGCGGCGCTAGCCCCGGTCGCCCACAGACCTGCGGTTGTGACATGGGTCTGCAATGCTGCCTCGTTGCTTGATGTTCCTTGGTTCGTGTGTAAGATGTCCACGTCGCGGCTTCTCAATAGGGTGGCATTTGGTAAGTTGATGCTGATGTTTGCGACTTCGGTTGTAGGGCCACTCTAGCCGTGGGTAGTAATCGGAGGTTTCTTAGCGTATTCCAAAATCCAGGGAATCCACTGAGTCTTGCTTAAGTATGTTTATTGTTGGTAATTAATGCAACAGAACTACGTACTACTGCATTGCGATTTCACTTGAATTGTCTAAAAATTTCTTCTTTTTTCCTAAGTCTGGTCATAGTGCTAAATAACTTAAACTAGTAACATGCACATGTTATTAGTTTATGTTACTACTTTTATAGTGGGTAGTAACATATGTATGATGTCATACAATGACTAATTAATTAAGTTGTAGGCTCATATGATTTTAGTATGTGTGATGTTATGGTAACTAGCTAAGTTACTACCACCCTCTCTTTCTTCATATAATTATCATGGCATGTCACTAATTTATTTACTTGGCATTGTATGTACATGCATGTTACTAGCTAAATTACTTCCACTATAACTAGCCTAAGTCCTGACATCTACAACTAGCGTGTATAGGCGTTGTGGATATTCGTCCTTCATACACGATGAACCTAATCGTCGCTGGGTAGACGATCAGCCTCTACTACGTATGTGGTTTGCCGAATCGTGTGCAAGTAGGAATATACATTTTTGGGAAATCGACCGTTCGCAAAGTAAGGGCCATAAGCAAACATGTTTTTCTTTTTGACCATCTGTCTGACTTTCTGCATGATTGCATACATGTTTCTTTATTAACCGTCTGCGATTTCCACATGATTGCAAATGACTTATGTTGTGTCATCGTATGTGTTCAGCTAATTTTCCCCATGAGTAAGCTGATTTTATATATTTGCAAGCATTTTTACTCTCAACCGTCTCTACTACAGGCCTATGGTAGATATGCAAATACAGTATCAAACCTCATTTTTATTTGATTATTTCACACCAGATACATCATATATTAATTTACATACATTTGTATCATATATTCATTTGTTAGCTATACAAATGAGAAGATATACTTGTTAGATAGATCTCTCCCCGTTCGAGCCCAACGGCCGAACAGAGTTCCTTATACGCGCCCTGATCGGGGGCGCCCCAACCTCATCTGGTGGGTGGGCCCCTGTCGCCAGCGCTATATAAAGGAGGTGGGGGGCCGGCAGCACGCCTCACGAGGTTAGCCGTGCCCTAGCCGCCCCACCTACAAGCCCTACCGATCTAGGCTTAGCACTGCGCCGACGGGAAGCACCACCGCCGCCACACTCTCGCCCCTATTCCCCATGGCCAACGACGGCGGTTCCAACTCCGTCATCCCCTCTGTCTCATGTCTGTCGAGCCAGGGAGCAGGTAGTTCCCCTCTCGGATCTCTCCCTCTCTCTCTGTTTCGATCTAGAAAGGCAAGGTACATGATACAGGTAAATCTACACTAGTCTCATTACAAAGTTAGATTAACAGTGGTATTAGAGCCACTAGTCGTTAGATTTTTCGGTGCAAAAGTAGAAAGCAAAAGTCCAAAGAAAAGAAAAGAAAAACCCTAGATCCAAAGAGCACCTGCCCTATGGCCGCGCCGTTCCTCTCGATCTAGATGAGCATCAACTAAGGCATCTAGACGAAGAACAAACCCCTTCGGGGGCAAAGAAATCCCAGATCAAAAGCCCCAAAAGGAAACCCCAAACCCCAGATCTAACCCTAGATCCCAATAGATCCCCACAGATCCCCAAAAGAAAAAGTCAAACACAAAAAAAGGGGTCGCTCCGGCCATCGCCGGGAAAGGATCTGCCCCCCACCTCGGCCACTTGACGACGGTGCACCCACCCTCGGGTGGATGCATGCATCGGCAAGGAGCCAAGGGGGAGGCACCACCGTCGTCTCCCTCCCTGTTTCTCTGCTACTCGCGAGGTGGGGGGGGAGGTGGGAGGTGGAAGAAAAGAAGGGGAGGGGTGGTGGCGCAGGAGAGGGAGGGGACCGTCGCCGGCGCAGTCGCCGGACGGACGGCCGCCTCGCCTCCCCAACGCCGCCAGAAAGGTAAGCTCGCCACCGGCCACCGCTGCTCGCCGCGCGTGGGGCAAGCCGCCACCACTGCCGCGGACTCGAGAGAGGGAGGGGCCTGCCGGGCGGCGCCGCCTCGCCTCGGGCCGAGCTGCGAGAGCCGCCAGAGTGGAGGCAGAAGGGGGCGTGGGGAGGGAGGGGCTCGCCGCCGGCAACGCTGCCGGGCGGCGCAGCCGCCTCGCCATCTCCCCACAGCCGCCGCCAGAGAGAGGAGCGCGGGGTGGACGCGGGGGGAAGTGAGCTAGGGTTTTGCGGGGGGCTGCGGCGCGGGCGGTTTTATGCCTCCGAGGTGCGTGCGTGGCCGCACGATCTAGATCGGCAGGCGACGGACGGCCGAGATTGGCCACTGCGGGCGGCTGGACGCTGGCGGGCAGGCAGGCTGGTGGCAAGGGCTCTGATGGGCAGCTGCTGTGGAGTGTCTCAGAAGGCATGGGCGGCGCCTAACGACGCGCGGAAGTGAGGCCCCTGTGGGCCGCCACTGGTTGAGTGAGCGGCTGGGTCTCATGCGGTAGGTAGCTGGCCGCTATTTGGGTAGCAGTTTTCTGTTTTTTATTTTTACAGAACAGTTTTCTTTTAGCTGGTTTTATTGTTTTTGCTTAGTTTTTTAAGCAATTTTCAAACAGTTTTCTCTAGTCATTTTATTTCAAGTATATTTTGACTAGAGAATGAAATAAAGGCAGAATTTTTTCTGTAAAGTACAAAGTATTATGAAAGTCATTATAAATGTTTCCGCTATAAATAGTTGTATTAAATTGCAATAATGCAATAAAAGTTTGTTTAAATTTTTGTTATAAAAGATGTGACAAAGTAATTAAAGATGATTGTGTCCCATGTTATTAATTGACCAACGTTATTAATAAGCATTATCATGATCGTTTTCATTGAGTATTAAAGGTGCATTTAACTTTATTTCTACCCAACGGTGATGTAATTTTAAATAGCACAAACAATTGCATGCTTAATTTATACCAACGTTGGATTAATGCATACAGTTGTTTTGGTTATCTCACATCTTTTGTGATTTTCAGGAGGTCTCAACGTCATGAGCTGCTTGAAGGACATCCCACTGCTAAGGGGGGACAACTACTCCGAATGGAGGAAAAAGGTTGATCCGGCGTTTGTATGCGCCGAAGTGGACTGGGTGGTTGACACCAAGCAACCAGTCAAGCCTGCTGACCCTGTGAGGGGTGATGCTGAGGAAAGTGTTGCATTTGAAAAAAGAAAGAGGGACCATGCTCCTTTGGAGCTGGCCTACTCGATAGACAATCAAAAGTGGGTGAACGCCAACAAAAAATGTTTGGCTTTTGTAAAGAACACAATTGAGAACGCTATAGTGGGCTCAATTGGAGAGTGTGCCTCCGTGTGACATGGTTATACCCTACGGGTACATGATTTCAGCATACCTGGTCCGGTCCAAGGAAGGCCCACAGCAGATATACACTGGCCCCTGAAGATTTTCGGGTGGCCAAGGCCCATGACGCCTTCGGATCCTTGGAGAACAAGTCTAACGGAGATAGGAAATTCAAAGGGGTAAAACCCTAGAACTTGTAACCGACTAGGACTATGCCCGGGACCTGCTTAGTCTATATAAAGGCCAGGAGGGCACGTCCTAGATCTCTCGACTCATACTTTCGCACACGCATCCACGCCAGATCGAATCTGCGCACCCTGTAATCTTCGGTTCCGCCGTAATCAAGAGCATAAGCAGTGAGTAGGGTTTTCCTCCGGGCCTGAACTGGGTAAATCTCGTGTCCCTGGTTGCTTGTCCGTTAACCGTGCCACGATCTCCAGCATCCCCATCTTCTCCAAAACCCAAGTCCATAACAATGGGCATTGACGAGATTAAACCTCGCCAATTGGCGCCGTCAGGAATTGGGGCTGTTGATTGTGCGATCGTGACGGTTCCGACCCGATCGATCTACAACTCCGCGACGGAGAATCACCTCCTCTTCGACTTCACCGCCCACTCGCCGGCCACCATGAAGGATTTCGAGCCCGTAGGCAACAGACTCGAAATTTTGTTCGGGAGCTTCTGCTTCCAGGTGGGTCAAACTGGCACCCTCCGCCTCCCCGAGCGGGTGCCCGTGCCATCAATCAGGCCGTGTTCGTGGGCTCCACACCCCGTGCTACGCACGTCACCATCGACAGACGAGTTCTACAGCAGCAGCAGCAGCAACTCCGATCTGTGCGATCCACCTTCGGATGAAGGGACCTACGGTTCCGGATCCGAAAGCTGCGGCAGCAGTCAACCAATCTGCAGGCGCTACCTATGCGCCGCAGTCATCCAAACCGACGAGGAAGCGCCTAACCCGCCGCCCAACCGAAACGGCGAAAACAGCGAAAACAGAAGAAGCCAGTCGCCCCACCCAACAGGGAAAGCAACGGCCACGTCATCCAACTTAGCAAAGAAGGATGGGTGCAGGCGCGCCGTGCTGTCGCAGGTGACGCCGTCCTACCTGCAGACGCCTCACGCGACCTACTAATGGCATACCACTACCTCCTCATCGAGGAGCACAAGAAACAAGTCAAGATGCAGGAGACACTGGACAAACGCAAGCTAGCAGCCTCCGAGTCCAGCGCGCGACGAGCTGCGGTCTCTGCCGCGGCACCCGGCTCTAGCACAAACGGAAACCAGGGAAACAAGCACCACTCTCGGGTGGAGAACATGGATCCCAAGGAGCGACGTGATGTGACCCGAACCCTCCACACATCATTCATGGATATGGATGCCGACGGCAACATCATCCCGAAGACGCCACAAGCCGCGATCATGGCAGCCACTGCGTACCTCGCAGCTCACCCACCTCCGGAGGGGGACCCAAAAAGGGCCATGCATAGGTCCGCACTCACCGGACTAGGCCTAATCGGAGCTGCGCTCCACGAAGACGCTCCTGCGGAGCCGAAGAAGAAAGCTCCGGTCAGACGCGATCGGAGACCCACCCCCTCATCCGAAGAAGAAGAGGAGCACGACCTTCCTCGAAGGAAGAAGAGCTCGCACCGCCATAAACGCGACTACGACGCCAGAGACAAGCTTACGCAGCGCAAGATCGACAAAGCACGCGCCAAACGCCCATGCTCGTCTGAATCTGAGATGGATGAAGACGAAGGAGAACTCTGCGGAGCTCGATGCTTCAGCAGATCCGTTCGGCGAACACAGATGCCACGCAACTTCAAGCTTCCTTCGGATACTCCGAAGTTCAACGGCATGCAAGATCCAAAGTCCTGGCTCAGCGACCATCTGTCATCCGTCAAGCTTCACGGAGGCAACAAAGAAACCGCCATGCAATGCCTTCAGCAAGCGCGGTGGCGCTGGTCCGCTTAGCAGCCTATCATCGATCCATCCGTTGGGGAGGAGCTCGCCACAGCTTCATCCAAAATTTCAAAGGCACCAGCAAGCGGCCAGCCTCCATCAAGAGTTGCGAGCCCGCACTCGAGAACGGGTGAATCTATTCGCCAGACATACTACGCTGGTCTCGACCAAAACTCCACAGACACATCTCCGAAGAAAGGCCATCGACGCCTTGGACGGCGTCAGCGCCAGACTTCAAGGAGGAACTTGGGCGTAAAGCCCAAGACACTCGACCACCTCATGGAAATCGCCAGTTACAGACGGGCGAAGATTGCATCCAACGAGCGCAATCAGACGAAGAGGGCGACTACGGACGAAGACGTGAACGCCGCAGCAAGAGGAGATCGCGCGTCTACGAGGACCGCGACGGACCCGACATGGTCGCGGCCGGCTACGCCGACCGCCGTAACGACAATAGCCGCAATAGCGGAGGATACCGCAGTGGAAACTTCCGCGACAGCAGACGACCAACGCAGTCGTGGCAACGCCGCGACCGACAACGGACCCTCAGCATTTGACAAACTTTCGGGTCCATGCACCATCCACTTCTACATCGACAAGCAGGATGGCAAAAAGAAAGCCAACCACATGCTCAAGGACTGCCGCGAGTTCCAGAAACTCAGCGAAGGCATGGTGCAGATGAGGCAACAAGCCCCAATCCCTGCGTTCGGAAACGCACCCGCGCCAGGTGAAATAGCGCACGGAGCTCCTCCACCGCCGCCTATTGGAGGCCCAAATCAGCTAGTCGCACCAGCGCAAAACAACGCCGGGGTCCCATACCCCCCACCAAAGGGAGCACTTAATATGATCCAGAAGGGACGCCCTACCAACAGGGTACAGAAGAAAATCACCCGACAAATCAACTTGGCCGTGGCAACTCCGCCTGCAATCCCTGAGTACCTCAGCGGATCGGAGTCCTGCATCACATTCACTCGCGCGGATCACCCTTGCCAGATCCCTCGCCCAGGTCATGCTGCCCTGGTGCTGGAGGCGCAGATCGGAGGCTTCGAGATGAGTCGCGTCTTCATGGACGGCGGCAGCGGCATCAACCTAATGTTCGCAAGCACTCTAGCAGCTATGCGGATCCCACAATGCAGCCTGGAACAATCAGACACAACATTCCACGGCATTGTCCCAGGAAAGGGCATATTCCCTCTGGGCAAAATAGGACTCGACGTCATCTTCGGGAAGCCAAACAACTTTCGGCAGGAGCGCCTAGAATTCGAAGTGGTGGGTTGTCGCGTACCACGCCATCTTGGGGCGTAGCATTTGCAAGATTCTGGCGTCCCCACATTACGCATACCTACTACTCAAGATGCCAGGACCAAGAGGCTTCATCACAGTCCACGGGAGCTTCACCCGATCGGACCAATGCGACAGGGATTTCAACAAAATCTCCCAGTCCTTCGGCATGCAAGACGAGCTCGTAAGGCTCCGCGAAGTGACGGACAATGGGCTACCCCTAGTCACAAGGCAGAACGCACCGGACATGTCCTTCGACTCCACCGTCAACACCAAGAAAGTGCAGGTCCATCCGACAGACGCCTCCAAGACGGCGCTGATCGCCAACGACCTCAGCATCAAGATAGGAAGGCGCTCGTCAATTCCTCCGTGAGCGCTGAAATCTTACCGGTGTCTGCGGACATGCCAGAGTTCCTGTGGAATTCGCCGAGCACGCACTCAAAGTCTTCCCAGACACCAAGCCAGTCAAGCAGTCTATCCGAAGACTGTCGGAGCCATGAGCCGAAGCTATCGGCAAGGAGATCAACAGATTACTCGCAGCAGACTTCATCCGGGAAATAAAGGAAAGCGAGTGGCTGGCCAACACGGTGATGGTTCCAAAGAAGGATACGGACATCCCGCGGATGTGCGTAGACTTCACGTCACTAAACAAGCACTGCCCAAAGGACCACTTTCCTCTTCCTCGGATCGATCAGATCATCGATTCGACTGCAGGTTGTGAGAAACTCTCCTTCCTAGACGCCTACTCAGGCTATAACCAGATTCGACTCAAGGTCTAAGATCAAGAGAAAACAGCGTTCATCACACCGTTCGGAGTATACTGCTACAACACAATGCCCTTCGGGCTAAAGAACACGGGTGCCACGTACCAGCGATGCATGCAGGCCTGCCTCAAGGACCAGATCGGTCGCAACGTCCAAGTCTATGTCGACGACATAGTAATAAAAACCAAGGAGGCAAGGACACTTATCAACGATCTCCGCGAGACGTTCGACAACCTTGATCGCTATAGGATCAAGCTCAATCCAGAAAAATACGCCTTCGGCGTCCCCTGGGGTCAGCTGCTCGGATACTTCATCTCTCAACGAGGGATCGAGGCGAACCCGAAGAAAATCAAAGCCATCGTGACAATGGAGAAGCCGAAAAACCTCAAGGGCGTTCAGCAGCTCGCGGATTTAGTAGCGGCACTGAGCAGGTTCATCAGCCGCATGGGCGAAAAGGCCCTACCATTCTACCAGCTGCTGCGCAAGGCGGACAAGTTCGAGTGGACACCAGAAGCCAACGACGCATTCGAAAGCCTCAAGCGGCTCCTCTCCACCTCGACCGTTTTGGTCACGCCAAAGGAGCGCGAGCCCCTGCTACTGTACATAGCAGCCACACACCAGGTGGTCAGCACAGTACTCGTGGTCGAACGACCCGAAGAAGGCAAGACCCACGGGGTCCAACGCCCAATTCACTACCTCAGCGAGGTTCTTACTCCAACGAAACAGCGGTACCCGCACTACCAGAAGCTAGCCTACGACGTGTTCATGACGGCTCGACGACTAAGCCACTACTTCCAGGAGCATCAGGTAATGGTCGTCAACGAGGCACCCCTGAACAGCATCCTGAATAATCCAGAGGCCATAGGACGCGTGGCCCTGTGGGGCATCGAACTATCACCCTTGGACATCGTCTACGAGAAGCGACATGCAATAAAATCTCAAGTCCTCCCGGACTTCCTGGTGCATTGGATGGAGCTGCAGCTGCTGAACACCCTGGACATGTCGCGATCTGGACAATGCACTTCGCGGCTCCAAGCGCGAAGCGGGCGAGGCGGAGTCATATTGACCTCCCCGCAAGGTGATAAGATGAAGTACGTTCTTCGGATGAAATTCAGAGCCTCCAACAATGAGGCCGAATACGAAGCCCTCATCCATGGCATGAGGATGGCAAAGATATGCGGCGCAACACGCCTGGTCATCTACGGTGACTCCAACCTCGTCGTCCAACAGATGATGAATGAGTGTGATGCACACGCCGAAAACATGATCGCGTACCGCGCGCTCTACAACGCACTCGAAGGAGAATTCGACGGCTACGAGCTTTGGCACGTCGGAAGAGAAAGCAACGAGGAAGCCGATAGACTCGCCAACATCGGCTCCACTTGTGCAAAGGTGCCACCAGGCGTGTTCCTCGAACAGATCTGCGTGCCATCCATCAAGCGAAAATTCCCCAAGGGATCACCCGAAGAAGCAGAACACTCGGGGGCTACGCTACCCGAAGGTCACGAAGGACCCGAAAAGCTGGATACCGAAGTTGCCATGGTCAACCTAATGCAGGTCATGGAAATCGAAGAAACTTGGACGCGACCATACCTCCAGTTCCTGATAAACGGAGAAGTACCTGACAGCCCGACAGATGCCCGACGCATATCTCGTCGGTCAAAAGCCTTCACCATCATCAACGGCGAGCTGTACAAGCGCAGCATTACGGGTGTGCTACAACGGTGCGTCACTATCGACGACGGCAAGGCCATACTCCAAGACATCCACGAGGGCATCTGCGGCCACCACGCCGGCAGCCGCTCCCTTGTCGCCAAAGCTCTCTGGCGAGATTCTCTCGCCAACGGCCATGAGCGACGCAAAGGACATCGTCCGAAGATGCACGGGTGCCAACGGTTCGCCGACAAACCGCCGCGCCGGGTCGAACTCAGACCCATACCCATAACAGCCTTTTGCTCAGTGGGGCCTCGACATGATCGGCAAACTGCCAAAGTCCTCGAAAGGGGGACACGTCTTCCTCCTGGTCGCAGTCGACAAATTCACCAAGTGGATCGAGGCAATGCCAGTCACCAACCAGAAGGGCAAAACTGCCGTCAAATTCTTCGAATCCATTGTCTACAGGTTTGGCGTACCACACAGCATCATCACCGACAACGGATCGAACTTTATCTCCGAAGAATTTCAGGACTTCTGCGAAGGCCTCGGGATCAACATCACGTATACCTCAGTGGCACACTCGCAAACAAACGGGCAAGTGGAAAAGTCCAACGGTCTAATTGGCGCCGGCATCAAGAAGCGCCTCATGAGCTCACTCGAGCACAAAGCTAGAAACTGGACGAAAGAGTTACCGTCTGTCCTGTGGAGCTTACGGACTACGCCAAACAGCTCCACCGGCTACACACCGTTCTTCATGGTGCACGGAGCTGAGGCCGTGCTACCAGCCGAAGTACGCCACCAGGCTCCACGAGTCGTCGCTTACAGCGAAGCCGAGTCCACGACTGCACTCGAAGACGCCGTCGACACACTCGACGAAGCGCGGGATATAGCAGCAGCTCGATCAGCGGTGTACCAGCAGAGTCTCCACAACTATCACAGCCGCCGGCTGCGCCCAAGGTCCTTCGTCGAAGGAGACCTCGTCTTGCGACTCAAGCAAAAGCGACCGAACAAACTCGAGTCACCATGGGAAGGACCCTACGTCATCACTGAAGTCATCCCAGGTGGCGCCTATCGCCTCAAGCACGTGGAGTCTGGAGTCGCATACTCCAACCCATGGAATATCTCGCACCTGCGACGATTCTACCCGTAGCAATCCTACCCCCTTTTACTTTCAATAAGGCTTTCAGCCAAGGCTACTCAGCCGAACCATGTACCTCCTCCATTACGATATAAATAAATCTAAGTGTCTCGCTCCCAACCTTCGGTTGACCATTTTTCTGCAACTTTACTACATGCTACAAATGCACTCGGGGGCTCCCCCCACCCTCACGATTTAATCGACTGAGGACCAAACGTGTACACCTGAGTAGCTGACCACGTCAGGCAAACGAAAAGGACACGTACTCAATCAAAGCACTGCGTGCTCACAAACAAGCAAACCTTTACAACAAAGGGCACAGAAGCGCCCAGTCGCAATATACAAATTTTACATCTATCTGTCTATTTTCAGGTCCTACCTATTCTGAAGAATAACCTGAGCACGCTGCTCAAACAAATCTACAATCTGTTCGGCATACTGCCTTACAGCCGCGTAATACGGACGCATGTTCCACTCGCCACCATCCGGTCAGGGCGATGCACCCTCACAAGAGATAAGGCAGCTTTCACTCCTGCGACGAGATGCTGCCACACCAGCTCCCTGACATTGCTGGCACTCCGAAACCTTGACAAAATACCTGCAAGGGTCGTCGGCATGGCATCCAAAGGAAACATGACGTGCAGCATCGAAGAAAGTGATGTCTGCACCTGGCGGAGCACCCGCGAAACTTGATGAACACGATCCTGCACCGTCGCCAGAACCAGGGCGCGATCGCGATCCATCCAGAAGAAGCCGCCGGCCTCCATGTCCTGTTGAGTCAAGCAATTGACCCGAACAGCGACACGCTCCTTTTCTTCCCTCGGAGCAAGATTAGCACCTGCAATAACCGCATACAACAAGAGTAAGGCCAGCAGGCCCACTCGAAGAACTGAGCTACAGCCCGAAAGAAGGATCAACTTACATTGCAGCTGCTCGGACAGCCGACCCAGCTCCGCCATCAAATACTCCTCTCTGGCAGCACCACGATCTGCCTTGGACTTCCAAACGTCGGCGTGACCGCGTAACCCGAGAAAATCCCTCTCCAAGCTGCGCACGTGATCTCGAAGAAAAGCGAGCTGCGAGGAATCATCCAACGATGGTTGCAAGGGCCTTTCGGATAAAGTGTCAACTGGGCCCGCACCCGAAGGAACCTATAGCAGCAGAAAAAAGAAAAAAAACCACAGACATTCAGCCAAGGATGGAGTCCAGCACCGAGAAATTCATTAAACATATAAGGCCACTGCGTGGCACAAGGATGGTACTACAAAAGATATTTACAACAAAAGTAAACTACATGCTACCCTACATCTACTATGCCTAAGACGCAGGACACTGAGTCGCCTCAGAGCCTAGGCCTCTTAAGCCTCGCATTGCTATGCGTACTCGCACTGACAAGTCAATGAGCTTGGGCCCATATATCGTGCAGCGGCGGAGTAGGCAGCGAAGGCTACCTCTGATCCATCCGCGGCGTCGGCATCCGAGAGGTGATCTGGGCAAGTCCAGCTCCGCCCGGCCGCCATGGCCATCGCCCGGCCAGACGCGCCGATGCCTGCTTCGCTTGCGCTTATGGCTGAGAGCCTCTGCCAGGGCATCCACATCGTCAATGGTTGCGCCCTTCGAGAAGAGCTCTGGTAGAAGCGACCAAGGACCTCTTCGCGTTGGCGAGGGAGTTGGCAGCGGTCTGCAGCGGTCTTGACCGCCGGTGGCATCATCGAGCACTCCGTGCTCGAAAGCAGCGGTCGAACTTCGATACTGCGGCATCTGAGACAAAAATGAAGAAGAGCATGAAGAAAGGCAGCATAGAAGAAGACCCATCGAAAAAGAAACAAGTACAAAAAACCAGCACTCACCCGAAATAGCCTTGGCAGCAGCCATGAGCTTCTCCGCCACCCCTCTTTCATGAGCAGCCGCAACGGTGGTCAGCTTCTCCTCACGATCTGTGGCCTCCTGCTGCAGACACTCCTTCGCTTCGGCTGCCTTCGACAGCTCTAGCTCAAGGCGTTCTTTCGCGCCAGCGGAGCTTTACTTTACGATTGGCCAAGGCTCTTTTTAAGAGCGTCGACCTCACGGAGAGAGTCATTATGCTCCTCTGCATTTAAGACAAGCAAGTGTCAAAGAACAAGACCATGATAAACAAGAAAAGTATTAAAAGGTAGACGGATACCTTGAAGCAGCCGAAGTTTCGCCTCCAGCGTCAGGCGCTCCTCCACCAGCCGCTTGGCCTCTTGGACAAAAGGCTGCAGGAAAAGGCAGTAGCAGTAAGAACAGGACTTGGGGGCTACGCCCAAAACAAAGAGTCAAAAACAACATCAGCACACGAAGATACTCGGGGGCTCCCCCCGTGACAGGAAGCAGAAAACTTACGTGCTCCGAAGGCGAGCCCGAAGGCCCGCCTGCGAAATTCTGAGGCGCAACCACCAGCCTCTCACGCACAGGAGGATCTGGAGCAGCGCCACCCGAAGTCGCCACCGTCTGAGGAGGAGGCGACGCAATGTTCGACTCCCCCATCATCTCCCCCGCACCATCACTGGAGCCGTCGGAGGATTGCCTGCATACGAAGCCAATCAGCACAGGTGCAAACATCATAAAGAGAAAAGGACAACAGTACAACAAGAAAAACTTACGAGCCCAGTGCGCTAAGGTCGAAGATAGGAGAAGCCCTTCGGGCCATCTTCTCCTCTTTCTTCTCTTCCTTCTTCTCCTCCTTCTTTTCTTCCTTCTTCCGCTTTGCTGGCGGGTGCGGTGCAACAGCCCGCACAGGAATGGCAGGAAGGGGAGAGGAAGAACCTCCATGACCATCATCATGACGCTCAAGGCCCAGAGGATTTCTGGGAGTCGTAGGAGTTGAAGCATCCGAAGACTCGCTCGAGCTCCGTGATCTCTTGCGCGTATGGTCCTCACTCAACTCGTCGACATCCTCCGCCGGAGATCGCGCCGACGGAAGCTCGGACACGGAATCCTCTATTGCGTTTCTTGATCCGCTGAAATAGGCCACTTCATTATCCGGGGCACTCGGATACCATTCGGGCAATGGTGGTGCCATGCCCAGCACTTTGAAGCTCTACAAGATGAGAAGAAACTTTGTTAGCAAACAAAGGACACAAATACACACCCAACAAAAAAGGGGAGCACTACGTGCATAAATCTACACCTTCGGCACGGCCAACGTCGAAGAAAAGGAAGGGGTCAGTGACTTCTCCGGGAGTCCCTCATCGGCCTTGAACTTCAGCAGCACGCAAAGATCCTTGTCAAGATTCCCCTCGGAGATTTTCTCACTCGAAACCCTCGTCGGATCACGGCGTCTAGAATAAAGAAACATCGGGTGCGCTCTCGCTTGGAGAGGCTGCACCCGACGCTCAAGAAAAGTTCGGATGATGTCCACGCCGTTCACCTCCTTCTCAGGAATCAATTAGAGATCCTCCACCCGACGATAAAAGGCCTCTATCTCCTCCACCTCATCGTCCAAGATTTGGTTTTTCCAAGACCTTTTCTTCTCAATCTTCTGGGAGGGGTCAAAGGGAACGAGACCAAAATCTTGCCCAGGCAACACGGAGTCACGGATGTAAAACCATTTCCTCCTTGATCTTGGACAGATTCGGACATGGAAAAAGGAAAAGAATTGCACATTGGGACTGAGGGAGATGATGAAACCCCCAATGGGATACACACCATCCGAACCAGACTTCCTCTTCACGGAATAAAGCTTCCGGAAGAGGCCAAAGTGCGGCTCAATGCCAAGCCAACACTCGCAAATCATGATAAAACACGCAATGTGGAGAAGGGAGTTGGGAGACAGATGATGGAGCTGAACCCCATAGAAGAAGAGCAGTCCACGAAGGAAGTCGTGGACCGGAAAAGAAAACCCGCGAATCACGAAGGCAACAAACATAACCCGGAACCCAGATGGGGGACGGGGGATTACCTCATTGCCGGGGAGTCTCACGGTCGTCGTGTCCTGCGGGATCAGGCCCTTCAGCGCGATTGCGGAGATCGCTCTCCAGCGTTTCGATCGCTGCCGGCTACCATCGGTGACGCGAGCAGCGGCGGTGCCCTTTTGCCTCCGGCGCTGGTCCCAACGCAGATGAGGATTTCTTTGTTTTCCCCATGGCGCTTCTGGCGGTGGTGGCGATGCCAAAGCGAAAAACAGAGAAATGTAGAAGAAACTCTCGGCGTGCGGCGAGAATAAGCTCAAGAACAAGGAAGCGATAAGATGAAGCGAGGCGGTGAAAAACAAACCACGATTTCACCAAGGATTATAACAGCGAGGACGGCCGCCCGGCCGTCCATCGAGAAGACCTAACGCATGCGGTAGATCTGGCGTACGTGTCGGCACCATAACGAACCGTCGTTACCACACCGTCCACTACGGCGGAAATCGAGGCGCTGTAATCATCTCCACGCCGCATGACCGATCAATTCAAAGTCAGGAAGTGGGACCCACGCTTCGTCGATCAAGTCATCTCTGGCGTAGCGAGCGGCAAGGTCATCGATCGTCGACGCAGCGTCATCAAAAGCTATACTAGCACCAACTTCGGCTTCACATCTAAGAGTACTCACTCGAATCTACGATTCGACTAAATACTCGGGGGCTACTCCTATCAGGAGCGCTGGCTGCGCACCCGACAAACAAATGAGGGCAAGATTACTTCTCTGAGTCCTGCATCGAGTCTACGACTCCACTACGGACTCGGGGGCTACTCCCATAGGGAGGATGGATTTAAGCATCCGAAAATTTTCGAGTCCTGCGGACTTAACAACTGAAACAATGCTTGAAATAAAGTCTCCGTTCGAGTCTACGACTCGAACAGACACTTGGGGGCTACTCCCATAGGGAGCGCTGGTCGCGCACCCTATGAAATCTTCGACTGCGATCTTCCGGATCAGCACGCAAAAACTTTTTGGCAACTCTGCCCCTATAAAACGCTAAGTAAGCGACAATCTCCTTGGCCACCCGAAGCACCTCCGCGGTGACAAACGTTCGGATGCTGTGTCTTCAACACAAAGATAAGACCTACAGATATCATCTGATGGCACGCAACGCTTTTTTGCGCTCTGCTAGTATGAAGCCGTACCAGCAGGTACGATGAAAAATCCCGACGGACGCGTTGGGTACACCAATTAAAATTACTGGAATTCCACTCTTGTAAGTCCTCTGCGGCCTGAGTCGAATTACGACATATGTTCGGTCGGTGAGGGACCGAACTGAAGAAGATCGTGTTGTTTCGTCCTAAGACAGTTAACTGACCCTGATCCGTCGGGTGAGTCAGGCACACGCATCAGCAATCCCTACGCCCATACACTATTAAAACATAGTTGCACCCGAAGAATGGAAGAGTCCTCAGCCGAATCTACGATTCGACTGATCACTCGGGGGCTACTGACATGGTTATACCCTACGGGTACATGACTTCAGCATACCTGGTCCGGTCAAAGGAAGGCCCACAGCAGATATACACTGGCCCCTGAAGATTTTCGGGTGGCCAAGGCCCATGACGCCTTCGGATCCTTGGAGAACAAGTCTAGCGGAGATAGGAAATTCAAAGGGGTAAAACCCTAGAACTTGTAACCGACTAGGACTATGCCCGGGACCTGCCTGAGTCTATATAAAGGCCAGGTGGGCACGTCCTAGATCTCTCGACTCATACTTTCGCACACGCATCCACGCCAGATCGAATCTGCGCACCCTGTAATCTTCGGTTCTGCTGTAATCAAGAGCAGACAAGCAGGAGTAGGGTTTTCCCTCGGGGCTGAACACAGGTAAATCTCGTGTCCCTGGTTGCTTATGCATTAGCGTGCCCACGATCTCCAGCATCCCCATCTTCTCCAAAACCAAGTCCATAACAATGGTCATTTACGAGATTAAACCTCGTCACCGTGGGCGAATACCTTGCAAAGATAAAAAGCCAGTTTACTGGCTCTTCAAAGATGTATGCGATCCAGCTGTTAAAACAGCTGGTGACAGAAAAGTACACGGGAGGGCCACATGACATAAGAGAGCATATCTTGAGGATGTCAAACATGGCGTCCAAGCTGAAGCCCATGGATGAGGACCTCGAGCTAAAGCCTGCACTTCTGGTGCACCTGGTGATGGCCTCTCTTCCACAGCCATTCGAGAACTTTGTAATCAACTATAACATGTCCCCTGAAAAGTGGGACATTGAAAAGACCATAGGGATGTGTTCCCAAGAGTAGGAAAGGCTGAAGGCTCTTCACGGTGGTTCCTTGAACTTCGTGAAGGACAATAGGAAGAGGAACTTCACCAATAGTAACCATGGTGGCTCACCTTCCAAGCCACATGGCAAGGGCCCACAACAGCACCTGCATCAGTACCAGCAGTCCACCCCTGGGGAAAAAGACCAGTGCCACCATTGCAAAAAGGTTGGCCACTACAAGAAGGATTGTACAGTATGGCTGAAGTCCATAATGGCCAAAAACGGGGTTCCATTCGACAAGGATTTTGCCAAAAAGAGAAAGACTCATTGAAGTGGCGAATGTGATTGAAGCAGAAGTGGAGGCTGTTGGCCACATTCCTCTGGAGTTGGCTGATGGCTCTTCTCTTTTGCTTAAGGATGTTCTTTTTGTTCCTTCCATTCATAGAAATTTAATAAGTGTGTCGTGCTTGGACAAAGATTCGTATGAGTGCTATTTTGGACATGGCAAATGTGCCATTTGGTTAAAATATATTTGTGTGGGTGTTGCTACCCTACATGACAAGCTATATTTATTATCTTTGCATGAGAAAGTATTTTCTGTGTGTGATGTGAATGAACAAGTTCCCTTGTCAAACAAAGATCAAAAGAAAAGAAAGCGAACTCTTGACTCATCGAAGTTATGTACTACTTGATTAGGCCATATTTCGAGGGGAAGAATAGAAAGCCTCATTAAAAATGACATTCTTCCTCCGTTAGAGTTCTCAGACATAGAACAATGCATAGATTACATTAAAGCAAAGTATGTAAAACAAATTAAAAAGGGTGCAAACCGAAGTATAGCTACACTAGAAATAATCCACACAGATATTTGTGGACCGTTTCCGGTGAAAAGTGTGGATGACTATGATTCATTCATAACATTCACGGATGATCACTCCCGATATGGTTATATTTATCCAATTAAAGAAAGATCTGAAGCATTGGATAAATTTAAAATTTTCAAAGCTGAAGTAGAAAATCAGCATGATAAAAGAATTAAGATAGTTCGGTCCGATCGTGGGGGGGAGTACTAGGATCGTCATACTCCATATGGTCAAGTTCCAAGACCTTTTGCAAGGTTCCTACAGGAAAATGGAATAGTTGTCCAGTATTCTATGCCGGGCGAACCTCAGCAAAACGGAGTAGCTGAAAGGCGTAACCGTACCCTTATGGATATGGTGCGTAGCATGATGAGCTATTCCACACTCCCATTGGGATTGTGGATAGAGGCGCTTAAAACCGCCATTCACATTCTCAACAAAGTACCAAGTAAGTCGGTGCCCAAAACACCGTCTGAATTGTGGACAGGCAGAGTCTCCTCTCTGCACCACTTAAAGTGCAGGGGAGCCCAATGAGGCAAAGTTTTCAATCCAAACATTGCAAAGTTAGACCCAAAAACAGTATCTTGCCACTTCATTGGCTATCCAGATAAGTCAAAAGGCTATCGTTTCTACTGTCCTGACAGATACACAAAGTTTGTAGAAACGAGACATGCAGTCTTCTTGGAGGACGAATTGATGAGGGGGAGCACGGTAGCTCGGGAAATTGATCTTGAGGAGAAGAGGGTGCATGCACCCAATCCGATGACTCAGGAGCCATTTTTCTCGCTACCTGTTGTGCCACCATCTACAACCCCTGAGGTTGTGGTGCCGACACCTGTTGTGACTCCACACGTGACAACAATGGGCGAAAGTTCGGAACCTGTCCATCAAGAGCCACCTGAACCCACTATTGAGCACAAAAGGGAGCCAGAACAGCCACATACTGTAAATGTGCCTGAACCCGAGGCAAGAAATGAGCAAGAGTCTGATGAACTCAGAAGGTCTAAAAGAGAACGAAGACCAGCCATTTCCAAAGAAATTTACAAAGTCTACAATGTAGTTCATATGGAGGGCGATCCTACCTCATATGAAGAAGCCATGAGTAGCCCTCACTCAGCCAAGTGGGTGGAGGCAATGGAAGATGAAATGAAATCAATGAGTTCCAACAATGTTTGGGACTTAGAGGAAATTCCTAAAGGAGCCAAAATAGTAGGATGCAAATGGGTCTACAAAACAAAGTATGACTCCAATGGGAATGTAGAAAAATACAAAGCTAGACTTGTGGCAAAAGGATTTACGCAAAGAGAAGGCGTAGATTACAATGAGACCTTTTGTCCGATCCCATGTAAGGACTCCTTCAGAATCATCATGGCACTAGTTGCACATTTTGATTTAGAGTTGCATCAAATGGATGTTAAGACGGCATTTCTAAATGGAGATTTAGAAGAAAATGTTTACATAAAACAACCCAAGGGTTTTTTCATGGAGGGGAAGAAACATATGGGATGCCGCCTAAAGAAATCCATTTATGGGTTAAAGCAAGCCTCTAGGCAGTGGTATTTAAAGTTTAATGATACAATTAAAAAAATTGGATTCAAGGAAAATGTTGAGGACAACTGCATTATGCAAAGTTCAAAAGTGAGAAATATATTTTTCCTAATTCTGTACGTGGATGACATCCTGCTTGCCAGTAGTGATGTTAGTCTACTACTAGAGACAAAGAAGTTCTTGTCATCAAATTTTGACATGAAAGACCTTGTTGAAGCTTCTTATGTTTTGGGCATAGAAATTTACCGGGATAGAAAGAATGGAGTGTTAGGACTGTCGCAGAAAGCGTATTGTGAAAAGATTTTAAAGAAATACAATATGCATGCGAGTAATGCAACACCTGCTCCCATAGTCAAGGGCGATAGTTTTGGGAAATCCCAATGTCCAAAGAATCAATATGAGGTCGATCAAATGAAGTCAGTACCATATGCTTCGGCCGTTGGAAGCTTACAGTATGCACAAGTGTGCACTCGCCCTGACTTAGCTTTTATCACCGGGGTACTCGGTAGATATCAAGAGAATCCAGGCATAGAGCACTGGAAGATGGTAAAGAAAGCTTTGCGTTATATGCAAGGCACAAAAGGCCTCATGCTAACATATAAAAGATCTGATTCCCTAAAAATAAAAGGGTATTCAGATGCGGATTTTGCGGGAGATAAAGACGACAGAAAGTCCACGACAGGGTATATCTTTACTCTCGCAGGAGGTGCTATTTCGTGGAGAAGCGCCAAATAGTCGATAGTTGCATCATCTACAATGTATGCAGAATTTATAGCATGTTATGAGGCCATGGGACATGCGTTATGGTTAAAGAAATTTTTACCCGACTTGAAAGTGGTTGACTGCATCAGCAGACCACTAAAGATGTACTGTGATAACGAGCCCGCAGTATTCTATGCTCACAACAACAAGTCGAGTAATGCTACAAAGTCTATAGATATAAAGTATTATGTTGTGAAGGACAAGGTCCAGGATCAAACTATAAGACTCGAGCATATAAGGACAAAGGATATGCTTGCGGATCCGCTAACGAAAGGCTTACCACCCAATGTGTTCAAGGAACACATAGTCGGCATGGGTTTAATTGAAAGCCTATGATACCTGGACTACAGAGGCCCAAAAGTAACATGATTTGTTTCAAAATATGAAGGTATATAGTGGTTGTCTGACTCTATCGGCAATTGAGCTGAGACGATGAAACATGCTCTATGTATGGTTCTGTGATAAAATAAGTAAAGTACAAAGTTAAAAGTAAAGTCGAGATCAAGTGGGAGAATGTTAGATAGATCTCTCCCCGTTCGAGCCCAACGGCCAAACGGAGTCCCTCATCCGCGCCCTGATCGGGGGCGCCCCAACCTCATCTGGTGGGTGGGCCCCTGTCGCTAGCGCTATATAAAGGAGGTGGGGGGCCGGCAGCACGCCTCACGAGGTTAGCCATGCCCTAGCCGCCCCACCTACAAGCCCTACCGATCTAGGCTTAGCGCTGCGCCGACGGGAAGCACCACCGCCGCCACACTCTCGCCCTATTCCCCATGGACAACGACGGCGGTTCCAGCTCCGGCACAAGCTCCGGCATCCCTCTGGCTCATGTCTGTCGAGCCTGGGAGCAGGTAGTTCCCCTCTCGGATCTCTCCCTCTCTCTCTGTTTCGATCTAGAAAGGCAAGGTACATGCTACTGGTAAATCTACACTAGTCTCATTACAAAGTTAGATTAACAGTACTCCACAAAAAGAGAAAAATCTGTAGCTTTTCATGGTTGCATCTTTCTCTTCAGCCGAACGCCGCATGCATGTGCCGCGCGGGTGACCTGACCCCTCGCATGCTCGTTCGGCCGGCCGGCGCGAGGTCAAGGATGTGTAGCCCCGTGTACACCGAATTTGAGTGCCGTCTTGCACGCGGTCCGGAGATCGAGGAGTGCGTCGTCTTTGTAGATAATTGACTTGGAAATTCCGAATGAATTCTTCGAGCGGATTTTGCACTAATCTGCACCGGATGGCCCGTGGCCTAAGGTTATTTATGGCTATAGTAAAGATTGATATGCTAATTGAAAATTAAAATTTCGATATCTGGATCTAATCTAATCTAAAGAACCGCTCTAATCTTTGATTTCGACATGGTGTCGTGCTCCCAAGTAGAATAGATTGGTCTCTCGTGGGTGGCACGCGATGCGGACGTATTGTAAAACCTAGAATTAGGCATGCAGGCGGACGTCCGGTTGTCCGTCTTTGATTTCCATACCTCTCTACTTTCTCACATCTTGTTTCCCGCACTGCCTAGATGCCGGCGGACGTCCACTCTGACTTTCGGAGAGTCCACCTGTATCCTAACGTAGGATCAGCGTCGTGAGACTGTAAAAGTATAGAATCACAACTTTTGTCGGTTGTATTGCCATGACGCTCATATATATATAAAGAGCATGACACAAGGATAGATATAGACTTGGAGTACAAGAATACTAAAATCGTAGTGTATTTCTAACTCGTGCACAATATATCTTCTAACATTGTACCAGAGTAGGCATTTTAAGAGATGGGTCTAAGTCAATCACCTACTGCTCTCCAAAATGACGGGGATGTGAGGGGTTCCTATCTTTCTTTCCAACTAGCATGGTGGCCCTCGCAAATGAGAGGACACCACCTTTAGTTGTTTTTATAGAAGCGAGAAGTGCATTGTATTTTGTATGTCAAAAATAATAATAAAATATTTTCACATTTTGGACTCAATATTATATGATTGAAAGTAGGACATTATATAGCCATCATCTATACATATATGCTAAATAGATGGCATGTCCATAGATGTGATCTTTAATCATATTTTATTTGTGGTTCAAAGATTATTAGGATATTTTGGATACACTGCTTTAGTGAATATATGTGAAGTTTGTGTGTGAGATTAAATTTGCATATGCATTTGGAGTGTAAACAATGAGGTAGCTGGTTATGGGGAGAAACATTCAGATTGTTAAATAGTTAGACTTTACTTGAGCAATGAACCCTGATACTTAGACCATTTGGATGGAACAAAAAATGTATATTTTTATCCTCATTTATATATAGATCGACTAAACATTAAGAATTTTAATTCTACTTTTACATAATATTATTTACCTATTGTCCCTTCATTTGTCGTAAATATACACAATATTATCATTGTATTTTGAAATACACGGCGTCTTACAAATGGTCTGTCTAATATATACAACTTGGACCATTAGTTATGTTGTTACCAAAATAAGGAAAACTTTTTATCTCAAATTTACTGATCTTACTTTGTTTTGTAAGGTTTAGAAAATATGTTTTGCATACCAATAAAAATACCATTTATTTTATTTTCCAATGGATATCATATTATGCTTAACTATTTTTAACTCTCTCATATTAGTCCCACTATTCAATCAAGTCATTAAGTGCTCTCTTGCTTATATTTGCCTTGTCATGTAACATGGCTACACCTTCATGGATGACATAGTTATGGAATCTTAATCAATCACTATTTGTTCTACATGATTGCAAGTTCTAGTGACATGTCCAAATAAATTTTAAGGATAAGAAACTACAAAAACACCCACATCAGTTTTTAATTATGTATTTAGTCACGTACATCTATGAAACCTATGATCACACATTACACATAAATAATTTCTGAAGGTTTTATTTCCAGGTGACTATGATTGATACATATACTTCATAAGAATTGAGATCCTAAGAAATAAACAATCTTGAATCACATGAAATTCCTGAAAAATAAATTTGTAGAGAGATTTGAAATTATCTTGAAAATATGCAGCATAAAGATATTGTATTCTAGAGCACATATTATCAATGAAATCTCTTGACAACAACCTGATTTGTCGGTATTGATACATATGTAGCGGTACCATTACTCTACCTCAAGCAACCACATTCTTAATAATCGACCACCGATTATATACCATATCTTTAACCTGATACTTATGTTTCTCTCACTCCAGTCGTGTCAATGTGTTATTGTTGACTCTGTCCTATGCACATGTATAGTTACAGTTACGGAACTCAAATATAGTTCACCCTTCGACACTAAATCATAAGATTATATAGGAAAATACACCTCTTCACTATATCATACGCCTAAGGTAAGGTGGCACTCACACTTCTACTTGCATATATATATACTCCATAAGGGAGTGTACACATTTTGATTTTATAAAATGCTTTTTCATCTTTCGTAATTAGACTATACTATCCTTGAATGGCGATTATATATGAAATTTTAGTAAAATACAATATATTTGGATTCTAGGATATTTATTTTTAACTATTAAGAACTTGATACACTTTAGGAATATCTATTGTTAATTGTTAAAACTTGATGTAGTTTAGGAACACCTATCAGTTGTGATATGTTCAGGTGCAATTATGATGATCTATTGACATTGATTTGTTATTGACTATGATTTGGTTTAAGTAAAATTATGATAAGATGTTATTTTGATATTTTCTACGCCTAGTAAAATTTGTTATTTATGATCTATTAATAAAATAGGGTTTGCTTGTTTGACCCGAATGTTTTGCTTCCGCTGGAACTTCTAGCACGTCTCTTTATCCACCATGCTGTACTCTGTATGTCATTTTGTATAGTGAAGTAGTCTTCCTTTGAGGAGTGGATAGTTAAAATTATGAATGATGCATTAACAATCATATATTTGAGTGCACTAATGAATATATGTATAGGTTGGTTAATATAACTTCTTATATTGTATTGTGCTTTGATTGTGTCACTGAAAATGGGAGTATCTATTGATCATGAAAGATTGTCATGAGGGAAGTTTAGATATTTTCTGTAACAACAATCACTGCCTTGAGTATGTGACTATATGGATCAATGAAAAATACAAGTTTTCGTGAGTTTTTATTCTTATTGGAGATTGTGTGGACATTATTGTTCTTATGTTAGTGCCAAAGTTTAATGCCTTCTATTGTCAAAATAAATTGTAGAGCTACATAAGTCATCCAGAAATGAGCCTTTTTTTCAAAATGGGGTAATCCCAAACCTCTGTATAAGATAAAAGGAGTCTTGCCACTTTTTTGACTATGAAATTAGCTTCATCTTGAACCTTCGCTTTCCCTTTTCATTGAAGCACTAATCATTTTCTAGATTGTAGTTTGTGTATGTTTTGTTTATGCTTTTTTGTGAAAATGCCTTGGTGGTTGATATGGTGTTGTATTTAATAAAGGTATATTGGGTTTATTTAAATTTTGCTATTTCTATACGGATCAAATTTTATGGTGCAGTACTTCGTGGAAACGTTGGTTCTCATGGATTGTCTTTTCAACATTTTTGTCATAGTTTGGCGATTCGGTGATAGAGTGGTTAGACAGTCTGTCTTGCAAGGATCGTCTCTCTCGAATAACCATGCTTGACTTAGGTCCTACTCTCGGAAGTCAATCAAAATTTTAATACATGTGAAGTTAATTAAATTCTTAAAAACCTGGGTTTTCAACTTGATGTGTATTTGGTGCTATATGTGTATATTTGTATATTTGTTTCTAATAATCTTATAGCGTCTTTTTTTTTCTTGCTAGGCCGGCAATAGAACTCCTGCTATATCATAACGCATAGACGTGTGTAGCCTAAATAAATCTGGCCGTTTTTTAAAATGGACAATCTATCGTGGAGTTAACTTGCTGGCTAATACACATACTAAGCTAGCTCATTGATTACGGTCCAATCAATCTGGTCACCAAGCTATAGCTGGCTAGTAAGATGGAAGTATGAAACCGATCATAGCACCCGGTCTTTGACTTTTCTTGTATAGCATGGTTAGATACGTACGGGGTGTTTTTCTTTTTTTTTTGAAATGTCTCCGTGAGTTACACGGCTTCTTATCAACTTGACATGCATTACATAACATGTTCGGCCTGTCACGATTAATGTGTTACGTAATTTACTACAACTTAAAATAAACCATAACCACATATTATACATCCAACGGTTTAAATATTTTTGATGATGTGGATTAACGTGGTGCCTCGAAATAGATGGAAGTCAAGGGAAGTAGTTGATATTACCAACGCGGAGTTGATAATGCTGAGTTGTGTGATGGAGTTGTTGTCAAGGAGGTCAGATATGTGCGCTCAAGGTGAGCCTTTATCTGACACGGTATGCGTACTACACTATTGGAAGATACAATTATTCCACAGACAAATACATCCTCGACGTTGAGTTCCTAGAAAATGAGCTAGCCGAGGATGTGATGGGGCAATGATGCATGTGTGCGGATGTGATGGGTTGACTACTTTTGTCCATCTAAGTCCCTTTTTCTTCCTTGATTTTTCCAAGGGTAAGGGGCTACGGCCCCCCTCCCCTTTGACTTATACATAGCGTTTTTTCTCGAAAAGGAGAGCATAGCCTTGGTCTCTGCATCGGTTGATGCACAAAATCATTAATTAAAAATGTATCACCCACAATTTCTAACCTACTCATTCAATGACAAGAAAAATGGCTGTTACAAGAGTGTACACGATTGCAACGTAATTATAGAACACGCATGAATGGTTAACCAATGTCTAATCAAGTATGTTAAAAGCATCTCCAAGGGAAAACACAAATCGATTTTGGGTAGCCAAAAAATGTATGCTTTTGCAGCATATATCATCTAAGGTAACTATAAAAATTCTACACATGATAATTATAACTTTTCATCATCACTTGGCAGATAAATAGGAACATTTCAAATGTGCAATATTTTAAATCGGAGTTTGACATGAAGCATTAAAAAGCAGCAAAGTGCATCACCAAAACGAAAGTTATATTGGTTCAGCTGATATTTATCTCAAGTTTCACAGAGGCTAGACTAGGGATCTCCTTTGGGCTAAGCATCAGGTATGTAGAAATCAACTTGAGATATTTTTTGCGTCTCATGGAAGCTAGACGGCAGAGATAAATCGAGCCTGTGGATGGAAGTCGGCGCACCTCTCCCTCATGAGCTAGAAATTCGCCTTCGAATGGAAACCTTTTGGGATTTTGTGCCATTAATATTTTCAAATAGATATTACTCATTCCCTAAGAGATATTGTGAATCAAAGGGGCACATTTCAATTTTATGACGCACTCACATGTGGAAGACGACATTTATACATACTACTATTTACCCATGAATGAGAATGATGATAATGGCAAACACAAGGAAAACGATGATATTCCCATCAATTTCCTCACCCTGTGCAATGGATTTAATGGGCAATCGAGAGATTGTGATCACGAATGAGGTTGAAACAAACTTTTTGGTGAAAATCCGGTGGCCTCGATGTGACGGTCCTTACTCATTGATGAGACTGGATCGCACAATGTATATTGGATTGTTCTTCATTCTTGGATACAAGAGGAAACGGGTGACAACCAGAGGAGGCGGGGATCTGGGATTAACTTCTCATACATGACCCTCTAACCCGGTGCTCTTTATAAGCAAGACTCTTTTGTGTCTGCACACATCACAGAGGTGATGGACAGCTGTTATGCAGGCGTGACATGTTTACTTTACTAGGCAAGTATAATATTAGAACAAGAGACCGAAGTAAAAAAAAAGTTAAATAAATCTTCAACACTCTATTCCCTTGCCAATAGAAACGTCAGATGTTTTCACTTGATGAGGTTGGTGATAGCCGTGCAGATGATTACAAGCTGCCTAGAGTCCTCACTTCGCTTTGCGATCGGCGAAGGTACTCCGGCCTTCACAAAGGCGTTGTCACACTGTTGCACAAGCGGGACGACCTGTGCCGCCTTCTTCCCTATATCATAGTGGCGCCAATTAATTTCGTCAGTCGCTTCAGCGAATGCCGCCCCTACCCGATCGTACAACTTATGGCATTGCCCTAGTGGCGCCTTCAACTTCTCATCTATGCCGGGCTTGGCTAGCAAGACCTCGATATCAGCCATTGCAGCACCAGCGTCGCCCTCACCGAGCGACGCTATGATCTTGGCAAGGCCCCATGCATCCTTGTCGAGGCTTTCAGGGTGACCAATGAGTTCCGATACACAGAAATCATAGTTGACACTGATAAACTAGTTATTAGACTCATAGTTGTATACGGCAAGGATTCGTATATGAGTCAAACTGTACCTGTACCTACCCATAACTCATATATATATATACGGGAGACGCCGGCCGTACGGGTGTGTGCGATCTACCCCTAGTACTACTGATTTTGTCATGGTATCAGAGCTGAAGATTCAGGACCCGTGATGACTACTTCGTCTTCGATCTCGAGTTCTTTCTCTGGCAGCTTGATCTCAGACAACTCGCGCTCGCTCAACTCCGGCGCTAGGAACTCTGTTTCCGCTGGGATCCCGTCCTCCACGATGGCTTCGGTTATACCGTCGTCGCCAATCAGCCTCTCCAACAAAGTTACTCTGAAGCTAAACACCGGAAATTACCTGTACTGGCGTGCTCAATTCCACCCGATCCTCCGCAGTAATCGGCTCATGGGATTCGTGGATGGATCGCTCCCCTGCCCAACGGAGATGATCCCCAACCCCGATGCTGCTAAGGATGGTGCTACCCCTACCATATTGAACCCACTCGTGACTGCCTGGCATCAACAAGATCAAGAGATCCTGTCCGCGATCGTGTGCTCTCTCTCTGAGGATGTGATCGGGCTGGTGATGCTAGCTTCTACCTCTCGCGAGACATGGGAAACTCTGTCTGCTAGCTTCTCGTCACAATCCACGGCACGGATGATGCAGATACGTGGAGAATTACAGAAGGCGAAGAAGCTGGACATGAGTGTTACAATGTTTTACAACAAGGTCAAGCAATTGTCTGATACGCTTACGGCGATCGGACAACCTCTTCGCCCCGAGGAATTTACTGCATACTTGTTGGCAGGGCTTGACAATGAGTACGATGCCCTAGCACAGATCGTCGGTGCCCGCAGTGTCTCCGACCCTATGCCTATCCGTGACTTATACGCGCAGATGCTTAGTACCGAGCAGCGCGTCGAGGCCAGGAAGGCGGACCTTGCTGCTGATATACATATGGCGCATTACAGCACCAAGTCTGGTGGACGGGGGATGCCGTTTCAGCCAGCGTACCGCCCCGATCAGCGCATGTCAGGGAAGCCCGTCTACACCAACAAACCGGGTGATAGTCCCTTTACTTCTGGAGGTGGCAACGGCAATAATTATGATCGTCGTGGTCCTCCTTCAGGTGCTCCTTCTGGTGGTGGTGGAAGTCGACCTACCTGTCAAATCTGTGGAAAGCTAGGTCATGTTGCTTCTTGTTGCTTTAAGCGATACTGTCGCACTTATCTTGGCATTGGCAATGATGGACGGAACATGGAACGTCAACTTGCTGCGTTTTCAGCTACACATGGCTCTACTCCATCTTATCCGGTTGATCCCAGCTGGTACGCGGATACTGCAGCAACAGACCACTTCACCAACGACCTCGACAAACTTACTATGAGGGAGCAATATCATGGCAAGGACCAAGTCCAAACTGCCAACGGTACAGGTATGCGCATTACACATATTGGTTAATCCATAATTCCTACACCATCTCAACCTTTACATCTCAAAAATATTCTGCATGTTCCCTCCGTTACTCGCAATCTTCTCTCGGTCAAAAAGTTTACTCTTGACAACAATGTCTTCTTTGAATTTCACCCTTGGTATTTTCTTGTTAAGGACCGAAATACGAGGGAGGAACTTCTTAGAGGGGGATGTCGTGGAGGTCTCTATAATCTTGACGTGTCATCCGTGAAGCAAGTTTTCAGCGGTGTCAAGGTGTCACGTGATCAGTGGCATTCTCGTCTAGGTCATCCAGCCATTCCCATAGTTCAGCATGTTTTACGTCGCCATGAGCTTCCATCAGTGTCAGTCAATAAAACTGTAGTGTGTGATGCTTGTCAACAAGGCAAGAGTCATCAGTTACCTTTTTCTTTGTCTACTCATGTTACTACTACTCCTCTTGAGATTATATATTCAGATGTATGGGGACCTGCACAAACTTCAGTTAGTGGACATCAGTTTTATGTCAGTTTTGTTGATGCTTATAGTCGTTTTACCTGGCTTTATCTTCTTAAACATAAATCTGACGTGTTCCAAGTTTTTCTTCAATTCCAACAACATGTTGAACGTCTACTAAATAAGAAAATTATACATGTTCAAAGTGATTGGGGTGGCGAGTATCATCGGTTGAATAAATTCTTTTCTGATATTGGTATTTCTCATCGTGTCTCTTGTCCCCATACTCATCAACAAAACGGCACCGCTGAACGTAAACACCGTCATATTGTTGAAACTGGGCTCACTCTTTTAGCACATGCCTCCGTCCCTTTTCGTTTTTGGAGTGATGCTTTTTCTACTGCTTGTTTTCTCATTAATCGACTTCCTAGTCGTGTCATTGATATGCAAACTCCGCTTGAGCGTCTCTTAGGTGAAACACCGGACTATACTTTCTTTAAGGTGTTTGGTTGTGCATGTTGGCCTCATCTTCGCCCTTATAATAATCGTAAACTCCAGTTTCGTTCCAAACAATGTGTCTTTCTGGGATATAGCTCTCTTCATAAAGGATATAAATGTTTAGATATACCAAACAATCGAATTTATATCTCCCGTGATGTCGTGTTTGATGAGACTGTTTTTCCTTTCTCTCACACTCCATCCAATTCCACACCTCCATCATCATCTAATTCACTACAACCTGATCAATTTGTTGATACTGCATATACTCCGTTGCTTTTAGCTAATCATGGTGCAGGACTTGGACGGGCGCTCGTCTCGAGTTACTAGATGACGAGGCAAGTTTTTCTCAGAATACACGTGATAATGAGCAACCGGACGTTGATCATGTGGACAATGATTCTATGAATAGCATTGATGGATGCCATGCACCTGGGACAAGAAACGTACTATCTAGTACTCCATCACGTGCTCCTGGTGCTTTATTTTATGAGCACCCGATCGATCAACCTGTTGGGCCGGTAACACCTGCAGTTCATACACCTGGGACAGCGTCTTCAAATACTACCAATGTTTTGACACATGTGTCTACTCCTGAGCTAGCTACTACTCCGACTCCATGCCCTGGTGTTACTACTCGCCTACAGCGTGGTATCTGTAAGGCTAAGGAAAGGACCGATGGCACTGTTGCCTGGAACGCAACTCGTGCTGGTACTGATAATGCTCTTTTACATACTGAACCACGTGATCATCATGCAGCTCTTTTGTCCCCGCATTGGCGCACTGCTATGGAGACTGAATTTCAGGCTCTCCAACACAACAAGACCTGGCGTCTGGTTCCTCCTCGCACTGGAATAAATATTATTGATTGTAAATGGGTTTTCAAAATAAAAAGGAAGGCCGATCGCTCTATTGAGATACAAAGCACGTTTTGTTGCCAAGGGATTTAAACAAAGGTATGGTCTTGACTATGAGGATACTTTCAGCCCTGTTGTCAAGCCAACCACTATTCGTCTATTATTGTCTATGGCTCTTACTTAAGGTTGGCATCTTCGTCAGTTAGACATACAGAATGCATTTTTGCATGGTGTTTTTGAGGAGGAGGTTTTTATGAGACAACCTCCAGGTTTTGAGGATTCTACTCACTCCGATTACTTGTGTCGACTTGATAAGGCTCTTTATGGATTAAAACAGGCTCCCCGTGCTTGGCATGCTCGATTAAGTTCTGTTCTTCGTGATCTTGGTTTTACTCCATCTACTGCTGATACATCATTATTTATTCTGAGACGTCCAGATATTAGTATTTACCTACTCGTATATGTGGATGACATCATTGTTGTGAGCTCTACTTCGGCTGCTGCGGATCGCCTTGTTCATCAGCTTGGTACATCCTTTGCTCTTAAGGATCTTGGCCCTTTACACTACTTTCTTGGTATTGAGGTACATACCCAGGGTCGTGGTGATTTACTTATGAGTCAACGCAAATATGCGTCTGAGCTATTACAACGTGCTGGTCTTCTTAAGAGTACTCCCATGTCGACACCTATGGTTTCTACTGATAAGCTCTCAGTCACAGATGGTGCTCTTTTGTCAGCTGAGGATTCTACTCGCTATCGCAGTGTTGTTGGAGGCCTCCAGTATCTTACCATGACACGACCAGATTTGTCTTTTGCGGTGAATAAGGTGTGTCAGTACCTTCATGCTCCTCGGTGCACTCATTGGTCGGCGGTCAAGCGTATCTTACGTTATGTAAAAGGCACTTTATCCCATGGTCTTCTACTTCGGCCCTCTACTACAGCTCCAGATCTTTTGTCTGCCTTCTCAGATGCGGATTGGGCTGGCAATTCTGATGACCGGCGATCCACGGGGGGTTTTGCCATCTTCTATGGTGGTAATCTAGTTTCCTGGAGTGCAAGGAAACAGGCTACAGTTTCTCGCTCAAGTACAGAGTCCGAGTACAAGGCTATTGCTAACGCCACTGCTGAACTTATCTGGGTACAAGCTCTTCTTGATGAACTTGGGATATCTCAGAGTCGTCCACCCATTCTCTGGTGTGATAATATTGGAGCAACGTACCTTTCTGTCAACCCAGTGTTTCATGCTCGCACTAAACATATTGAGGTTGATTTTCACTTTGTCCGTGAACGGGTTGCTCAGAAGTTGCTTCAAATACGGTTTATCTCCTCCAAAGATCAATTAGCTGATATATTTACCAAGCCTCTTCCGCTGCCATTGTTTACTGTTTGTAAGCGCAATCTCAATCTTCATGGACCAGTTGAGATTGAAGGAGGATGATAAACTAGTTATTAGACTCATAGTTGTATACGGCAAGGATTCGTATATGAGTCAAACTGTACCTGTACCTACCCATAACTCATATATATATACGGGAGACGCCGGCCGTACGGGTGTGTGCGATCTACCCCTAGTACTACTGATTTTGTCAGACACGCTTGTCAATTCTTGCCGCTGCCTTACATGTTGTTTCTGGTGTCGCATGGACTCCAATCACAACTAAGAAAGTGCCAATGACAGCAACAAGGACAAGCCTCCCCACTGATGTCCTCATCGACAACAAGTGCTCTCAAATACTAGGAGGTTTACCTGGATCAAGAATATTGTCTATTGTGTGCTCTGGCGGCAAGTTCAGGGAGGAAGGACTTGTGTACTTATAGTAAGGCTAGGATATGAGATATTTTCCATTATTTATTGGTAATAAATTCTAATTAAAGTATTACAATAATAGATTAAATGCATGGCTGTAAATAGTATCCGTATATTTTGACCCGATTTGTTGAAAGATATTTTTATTAAAGAATATGATACAGAGTAGATTTTTAGATACCACGAGGATACAGATACATATACTAATATAATGGAAACATTTTTGACAGCTGTACAATTAATATTATTAATAGGTATTGGTCCCTAGAAAATATTGTGAAATGATTAGGGAAATTTCTATTGTTAGTAAGTAGCATGGTTAACTTGTCGTGACTACACTATGGGGTGGCCTCCAGTCAAGCGAAAACCCAAACAGGATTTACCAAAACCTCATAAAATATATACTAGAAGAGTTCTATAGAAAAAATCATATGGTACTGTTTGGGGCAAAGTTAGATTTCATTGAATTTCTATGAAACTGTTCATTTCATTGGATTTTCAGGCGAAAACAAACAGTATATCTCACCTCATCGTTTCATCATTTTTTTGTGCCTAAAACTTGTGCGCCTTTTCCTCCATGAACTAAACACTCTTGAATATTTCCTATGGTTCCGGTTCTATAGGAATCTAAACAGGTTTTACCTTTCTTATGTTTTAGATGCACGTGTCTACCTGAATATTATTTCAGATATTAAATTACTAGCTAGTCATCATAGAGAGTAAGTTTGTAAAAGTGGATTGTTCAAAAGTTAGGGTTAGTCACGGTCTCTTGCAAATTTTGTAAGAGCAGAGCAGGGAACCGTCATTTGGCTCGGCCGGATGTTGTTCTTCGAAGTTGGACTGTGAGTTGGATTTAGCCATTTTTCTTAATCAGATCCATCGTCCCAGACCTAATTGGGGAGGCTGACCTTTTGGCTAGATTGCAGTGCAGCCTCTTCTTCCTCGGGAACCGACGTTGCTCCTGGCCCCGTCATCTACGGCCCGTTAACTTCGTGCGGCGACGGCCAGATGACGCCGACGGGCGTCAGATACCGTCGGCACAAGCCTCTACGCCGATGGCCGGAGCTCCGCTAACGCGAGAGATGCTGATGGCTCTGTGCCGACGGTCATCATCGGTGTTGTCACGCGCTGACGGTTTTCTAGGCTACGCTGACGAAAATCACCATTAGTGTTGGAGCTGCTTCCTGTAGTGAGTACCATGTCATCCACATGAACAGATTGTCAACGTCAAGTGAAGGAGGCACGATATCACATGCTAAGCATATGCCTGTCCTCTTCTAAGTTCCGAGCCATCACTAGTAGAAAAAAGGTCTTCGGTTCGGTCTAGAGTCTAACACTAGTCCCGATTTGTTACGGACCGCGACTAGTATGAGCACTAGTCCCGGTTCATACCGTTTTCGGTGGCTAGAAGCCCGAGAAGACTCTAGTCCCGGGTCGTTTCGGACCTTTAGTCTCGGGTCGTGATACGGCCCGAAACTAAAGGGGTTCGGACTGTTGGTGCAGCACCTCGGCTGCACCTTCCTCTTCCTCACTCGCACAAACGAAGGTAGAAGATGGGAGACAACATAGAATTTTGCCAGCGACGAACGCCTCCACGGGCGCACAGACACCCTAGTCTTATCTCTCTTTCAGCTGGCTCTACTGCCGTAGCAACTCATACAAGATTACAGGACCTTAAGTAGACTCACACATGCACACTAGCCGGAGCCACTAACTCCACGCACACACAATGTGCTGCCCACTAATCGCATGCAGTACTAACTAACTTGCATGCACACACACGAAGCTAGCTGCAACACGCACCACACACGAGTAGCCCCTTGATCCATCTGACCCAGACTCCACTGCCTCTACTCCGCACTAACGTGAGCTCTCCAGAAGCAGTCCTTGATCCGAGTCTTCAGTTGCCTATTCTCCGGCCATGACTAGACGTGGCATAACTCAACGGGAACTCACCTCAAAGAAATTCTAAAACAAATGCTAAGTAAAGATTAGTGCTAACACAGACACGGGCAACACCCTTTAGTCCCGGGTCGTGATACGGCCTAGGACTAAAGGGGTGCGGCACGCGACAGGAAAACTTAAAATGGCTATAACTTTTGCGTACGATATAAAAAAAAGTATAACCTATCAAAATATGCGGAAAAAAATTGTGAGTTCGATTTCAATAGCCTTAGGCCGTTTTGGATTATTTTAGATTTTTAAAATTCGAAAAGGAAAAAAAAGATATTTTATTTTTTTTGCAATTTTATTTATTGCATATTTGGATTCCTCACATTTTTCTGATAATTATGGATATATTATTTGTCAAATTTCGATTTACAGATTTAAAGATATTATTTATGCCATATTAAATGAATAAATGGCAAAAATGATTAAAATATTATTTTATTTAGTTTTTACTTTCATTGGATTAAAATATTATTATTACTTATTTATTGTTGTTTCCTAAAATAGTTGTTTGTAATTTTTATTGTTGTTTACTAAAAATTATTTTTACTTTCATTGGATTAAAACATTATTATTACTTATTTATTATTGTTGTTTGTAATCAATAAATGGCACATTGATATGGGCTAATAGGATTGATATAGTAGTGTTGATAACAATGTATAAATGGGCTTCGCGCAAGGACATCATTATAGAACAGAGAAGTTAAGCATGCTGAGGGTTGATGGCGCCCAATACTTGTTGTGGAACGCTTCGTTGGAAACCCCAAGAGCAAGATATGAAGCAGCACAACAGCAAGTTTCCCTCAGTAAGAAACCTAGGTTATCGAACCAGTAGGAGGAAGGAAACGTCACAAAAGTATTGCTGGCAACATGGACACCTGCACAACACAAACTCAAGACTTCGCCCCAACGAATCAGTGAGGTTGTCAAGCTCACCGGTTTGCTGTAACAAAGGATTAAACGTATGGTGTGGAATGTAATGTTTTGCAGCAAGTAAACAAGTAACAATGGAAGATGTATCAATGGTAAATATTGGACCGGGGTCCATAGTTCACTAGAGGTGCTCTCCTTAGATAAACAACATGGCATGAAGGGTAAACAAATTATAGTGGGGCAATTGACAGGAATTGAGCAAGGCATAATAATGCAATTACTAGCTAGAAAGATCCTATGAAGCTGATTGGGCAATACAACAATATACATAGACCGTAATCTAACTACATCTATGACTAGAAGTCCACCTTCAGGTTATCATCTGAACCCCCTCCAGTATTAAGTTGCAAGCAACAAACAATTTCTTTAAGCAAAGTGTGTAGGGTAAACAATCCACATGTTCCATGAACAAGAGACCGCTGTTTTCTCCCTAGTAGCAACAACACATCTACAACCGAAGAGATTTCTGTCACTTTCCTTAGAAACTAGAGGCATGAACCCACTATCGAGCATAAATACTCCCTCTTGGAGTCACTAGCAACTACTTGGCCAAGATAACCACTAGCAACGGAGAGCATGCAAGATCACAAACAACACAGACATGATAGAATCATGAAGATAAAACCATTAATCAAACTAACATAATAATTTCAATATCCATCGGATCCCCGCAAATACAGCATGCATGATTACAAATAGATTAGATCTTGATCATGAATGGAGCTCACAAGATCTATACATGAAAGCAAAAAGTAGATACAACCATCTAGCTACTACATGGACCCATAGTCCAAGGTGGAACTACTCACAAATCATATAGGAGAGAAGGCATCCTAACATGGTTATACCCTACGGGTACATGACCTTAGCATACCTGGTCCAGCCCAAGGAAGGCCCACAAGAATATGCGCCAGCCCATGAAGACTTTCGGGTGGCCTGGGCCCATGACGCCTTCGGATCCTTGGAGAGCAAGACTAGAAAAGATAGAATATTCAAAGGGGCAAACCCTAAACTTGTAACCGACTCGATCTGTGTCCGGGACCTGCCTACCTCTATATAAAGACTAGGAGGGCACAACGAGGAGGACAATCTCTCATACCACCGCATACACACCTCCACGCCAGATTGCATCTACGCACCCCTGTAATTTTCGGTTCCGCCGTAATCAAGAGCAGACAAGCAGGAGTAGGGTTTTCCCTCCGGGGGCCTGAACCCGGGCAAACCTCGTGTCCCCGTGTTGCTTGTTTGCTAACCGTTCCGCGATCTCCAGCATCCCCATCTTCTCTAAAATCCAAGTCCATAACAATGGGCATTGACGAGATCGATCCTCGTCAATTGGCGCCGTCTGTGGGAATTGGGGCCGCTGATTGTGCGATCGTGAAGGTCCCGACCAAAGCGATCTACAACTCCTCGGCGACGGAGAGCCATATCCTCTTCGGCGCTTTTGACTTCACCGCCCACTCGCCAGCCACCCTGAAGGACTTCGAGCCCATTGGCGACGGGCTCGAGATTCTATTCGGGAGCTTCTCCTTCCAGGTGGGGCAGACCGGCACTCTCCGCATCCTAGAGCGGGTGCCCATGCCATCAATCAGGCCCGCCTCTTGGGCCCCGCATCCCGTGCTACACACATCACCATCGGCAGATGAGTCCTACGACAGCAGCAGCTGCAACTCAGATCTGTGTGATCCGCCGTCGGATGAAGGGACCTACGGTTCTGGATCTGAAAGCTGTGGCAGCATCGATCCACCCTACAGATGCTACCAATGCGCTGCGGTCATCCAGAGCGATGTGGATCAGCAAGAACCCAACCCGCAGGGTAGAAACGGCAAAAACAGAAGGAACCAATCCCCCCGCCCAACGGGGACGACACCGATGCCAATCGGGTAATCCACATCAACGAGGAGGGTTGGAACCAAGCACACGAAGCCGTGGCGGGCAACAAGATCCTGCCCGTGGGTGCCTCACGGGACCTACTAATGGCATACCACCTGCTCCTCATCGAAGAGCACAAAAAGCAGGTGTAGATGCATGAGGTGCTTGATAAACGCAAGCAAGCAGCCTCGGAGTCCAGCGCACGGCGAGCTGCGCTCTCTGCTATAGGCGGCTCCAGCTCGCACGGTAACAAGGCAACAAGCACCGTTCTCGCATAGAGAACATGGACCCCGCCGCGCGTCGTGAGGTGACCCGAACCCTCAACACATCCTTCATGGAGATGGATGCCAACGGCAACGTCATCCCGAAGACGGCGCAAGCTACGATCATGGCAGCTACCACATACCTCGCGTCCCATCCACCTCCGGTGGGGGACCCGAAGAGTGCCATGCACAACTTCGCACTAGCCGGACTTGGACTCATCGGAGCTGCGCTCCACAGAGAAGTCCCTAAGGAGCCGAAGAAGAAGGTTGCGGTCAGGTTCAACCACAGTCCTACACCCCCATCCGACGAGGAAGAACATGACCTTCCTCGGCGGCACAAGAGCTCACGGCGTCGTATGCTCGTCCGAGCCAAGCGCGTATGCTCACGAGATCACCCAACACAAGATCGACATGTCCCGCGCCAAGCGCGTATGCTCGTCCGAGTCCGACGAAGACGACAACGAAGGAGAACTCTATGGAGCCCGATGCTTCAGCAGATCCGTTCGGCGGACGCGGATGCCGTGAAACTTCAAGCTTCCTTCGGATACTCCGAAGTTCGACGGCACGCAGGAACCTAAGGTGTGGCTCAGCGACCACCTGTCATCCGTCAAGTTACATGGCGGAAACAAGAACACTGACCTGCAATGCCTTCAGCTGTAGCTGACAGACGCAGCCCGGATCTCGCTCAGCAGCCTATCCTCGGGATCCATCCGAAGCTGGGAGGAACTGGCATACAGTTTCATCTGAAACTTCAAGGGCACCAGCAAGAGGCCATCCTCGATCGAGGAGCTACGGGCTTGCACCCAACGAACGGGCGAATCCATTCGCTCGTACATACTACGCTGGTCCAACACCAAGAACTCCACTGTGCACATCTCTGAAGAGAGAGCGATTGACGCCTTCAAGGATGGCGTCAAACGCCAGGACTTCAAGGAAGAACTTGGGCGCGTCAAGCCCAAGACACTCGACCACCTCATGGACATCGCCAACATGTGGGCAGATGGTGAGGACTCCGTCCACCAAGAACACTTGGAGGAGGAAGATGACTACGGCCGCCGACGCGAGTGCCGTAGCAAGCAAAGATCGTGTGCCTATGATGATCGCGACATACCTCACATGGTCGCGGCTGGCTATGCCGACCGCCACAGTGAAGGAACCGCAGCAGCGACGGATAGCGTGGAAACAATTTCCGTGATGGAGGACGCCCAGCGCAATCATGGCAACACCGCGGCCGCGACGACGGAACCTCAGCATATGACAAGTTGTCGGGCCCGTGCACCATCCACTTCTACATCGACAAGCAGGATGGCAAGAAGAAGGCAAGCCACATGCTCAAAGACTGCTGCGAGTTCCAGAAACTCAGGGAGAGCATGTCCCAGATGAGGCAGCAAGCCCTGAACCCTGGGTGCGGGCACGCACCCGCGCCAGGTGAGATCGCCCACGGAGCTCCTCCACCACCACCCGCGGGACCTTCGAATCACCCAATCGCACCCGTACAGAACAACAGTAGAAACGGGTACCCCGCGCTGAAGGGATCACTAATGATCCAAAAGCGGCGCCCAACAAACAGGGTGCAAAAGAAAATCACCCGCCAAGTCGGTTTGGCTGTGACTGCTCCACCCGCCATCCCTGAGTACCTCAGCGGTTCAGAGTCTTGCATCACGTTCAGCCGTTCAGATCACCCCCGCCAGATCCCTCGCCCAGGTCATGCTGCCCTGGTGCTTGAGGCGCAGATCAGAGGGTTAGATATGAGCCGCGTCTTCATGGACGGCGGCAGCGGCATCAACCTGATGTTCGCTAGAACCCTAGCAGCAATGTGGATCCCGCTGTGCAGCCTGGAACAATCCAACATGATGTTCCACGACATCGTCCCAGGGAAGGGCATATTTCCCCTGGGAAAGATATGGCTCGACGTCATCTTCGGCCAGCCCAAAAACTTTCGGTGCGAGCGAATCGAGTTCGAAGTGGTGGACTGGCCATCACAATACCACGCCATCCTCGGGCGCATGGCATTCGCACGGTTCTTGGTAGTACCGCATTACGCGTACCTATTACTCAAGATGCCAGGGCCTATGGGCGTCATCACGGTCCATGGAAGCTTCACCCGATCGGACCACTGCGACAGGGACTTCAACAGAATCTCCCAGTCATTCGGCATGCAGGAGGAGCTCACAAGGCTCCGAGAAGTGACGGACAACGGGGCACCCCCAGTCTCGAGGAAAAACGCACCTTACATGTCGTTCGACTCAACAGTCAACACAAAGAAGGTGCAGGTCCACCCGACGGACGCCTCCAAGACGGCGCTGATCGCCAACGACCTCAGCCTCGGATAGGAAAGCGCGCTTGTCAAATTCCTCCGTGAGCGCTGGGAAATATTTGTCTGGTGTCCTACGGACATGCCAGGAGATCCCAGGGAATTCGCCGAGCATGCACTCAATGTTTCCCAGATACCAAGCCCGTTAAACAATCCATCCGACGATTGTCCGGGCCACGGGTCGAAGCCATCGGAGTCGAAGTCAACAGACTACTCGACGCCAATTTCATCAGGGAGATAAAGGAAAGCGAGTGGCTCACCAACACCGTAATGGCCCCCAAAAAGGACACGGACATCCTACGGATGTGCGTGGACTTCACATCGCTGAACAAGAATTGCTCGAAGGATCACTTCCCTCTCCCTCGGATCGATCAGATCATCGATTCGACTGCAGGATGTGAGAATCTCTCCTTCCTTGCGCCTACTCAGGCTACAACCAGATTCGACTAAACTTCAAAGATCAGGAGAAAACGGCGTTCATCACGCCGTTCGGAGTGTTCTGCTACAACACAATGCCCTTCGGGCTGAAGAACACAGGTGCCACGTATCAGCGATGCATGAAGGCATGCCTGAAGAACCAGATCGGCCGCAACATACAAGTCTATGTCCACGACATAGTAATCAAAACAAGGGAGGCCAAAACACCGATCGACGATCTCCGCGTTCGACAACCTTGATCGATACAAGATCAAGCTAAACCCAGAAAAGTGCGCCTTTGGCATCCCATCTGGTCAACTACTCGGCTACTTCATCTCCCAGCGAGGGATCGAGGCGAATCCGAAGAAAATCCGAGCCATAATGGCCATGGAGAAGCCGACGAATCTCAAAGGCGTCCAGCAGCTCGCTGGACGAATCGCGGCATTGAGCAGGTTCATCAGCCGCATGGGCGAAAAGGCCCTGCCTTTCTATTAGCTGCTACGCAAGGCAGACAAATTCGAGTGGACGCCCGAAGCAGACGACGCATTCGAAGACCTGAAGCGGCTGCTCTCCACCTCGTCCGTCCTGGTCACGCCAAAGGAACGCGAGCCTTTACTGCTATACATAGTAGACACACACCAGGTGGTAAGCACCGTGCTCGTGGTCGAACGACCCGAAGAAGGCAAGACCCATGGGGTCCAACGCCCAATCTACTATCTCAGCGAGGTATTGACACCAACAAAGCAGATGTACCCTCACTACCAGAAACTCGCCTACGGCGTGTTCATGATGGCTCGTCGGCTGAGCCACTACTGCCAGGAGCATCAGGTGATGATCGTCAACAAGGAACCCATAAACAACATCCTGAACAACCCAGAGGCCACACGACGCATGGCCCTATGGGGCATCGAGCTGTCTCCTCTAGACATAATCTACGAGAAGCGCCATACGATCAAATCCCAGGTACTACCGGACTTCCTCGTGCACTGGATGGAGCTGCAGCTGCCAGATACACCGGATATGACACAGTCATGGACGATGCACTTCGACGGCTCCAAACGCGAAGCCAGAGGAGGAGCCGGAGTCATATTGACGTCCTCGCAGGGCGACAAGATGAAGTACGTCCTCCGTATGAAATTTCGAGCTTCTAACAACGAAGCCGAATACGAGGCCCTCATCCCCGGCATTAGGATGGCCAAGATTTGCGGCGCAACACGCTTGGTCATCTACGGTGACTCGAACCTTGTCGTCCAGCAGAAGATGAACGAGTGCGACGCACACGCCGCCAACATGATCGCGTACCACGCACTCTACAACTCACTCGAAGGAGGCTTCGACGGCTACGAGCTTCGGTACGTCGGAAGAGAAAGCAACGAAGAGGCCGACAAACTCGCCAACATCGACTCCACCTGCGCACGGGTGCCACCAGGTGTGTTCCCCGAATAAATCTGCGTGCCATCCATCAAAAGGAAATTCCCCAAGGGATCACCCGAAGAAGCAGAGCACTCGGGGGCTACGCTACCCGAAGCACAGGAAGGACCCAAAAAGCTCGACATAGAGGTCATAGTGGTCAACCTGATGCAGGTCATGGCAGTCGAAGAAACATGGACACAACCGTACCTCAGGTACCTGATAGACAGGGAACTGCCTGATGACCCGACAGATGCCCGGCACATATCTCGCCGGTCCAAGGCCTTCACCATCATCAATGGCGAGCTGTACAAGCGCAGCATTTCGGGTGTACTCCAAAGGTGCGTTACCATCGGTGATGGCAAAACCATCCTCCAAGACATACACGAGGGCATCTGCGGCCATCACGCGGGCAGCCGCGCCCTTGTCACCAAAGCTCTATGAGCTGGATTCTACTGGCCAACGGCCATGAGCGATGCCAAGGACATCGTCCAAAGATGCAATGGGTCCCAGAGGTTCGCAGATAAACCACACTCATCAGGATCGGAGCTTAGGCCCATACCCTTAGCCTGGCCCTTCGCCCAATGGGGCCTCAACATGATCGGCAAACTGCCCAAGTCCTCGAAATGAGGCCACGTCTACCTCCTGGTCGCAGTCGACAAATTCACCAAGTGGATCGAGGCCATGCCTGTCACTAATCAAAAGGGAAAAACGGCCGTGAAATTCTTCGAATCCATAGTCTACAGGTTCGGCGTGCCGCACAACATCATCACTGACAACAGGTCAAACTTCATCTCCAAATAATTCTAGGACTTCTGCGAAGACCTTGGAATCAACATAACATACGCCTCTGTGGCGCACCCGCAAACGAACGGGCAGGTCGAAAAGGCCAACAGCCTCGTCGGCGGCGGCATCAAGAAACGCCTAATGAGACCACTTCACCGACTTGCGGGAGCCTGGACACAGGAGCTACCCTCCGTTCTTTGGAGCCTGCTCACAACGCCAAACAGCTCAACTGGCTACACACCTTTCTTCATGATGCACGGAGCCGAAGCCGTGTTGCCTGCAGAAGTACGCCATAAGGCCCCACGGGTCGTCGCCTATAGCGAAGCCGAATCGACGGCCGCACTCGAAGAAGCCGTCGACACACTCAACGAGGCGCGCGACATAGCCGCGGCTTGATCGACGGTCTACCAGGAAAGCCTCCGCAACTATCACAGCCGACGGCTGCGTCCAAGGTCCTTCGTCGAAGGAGAACTAGTCTTACGACTCAAGCAAGAGCGACCAAAGAAATTTGAGTCACCTTGGGAAGGACCCTACGTCGTCACCGAAGTCATCTCAGGTGGCTCCTATCGCCTCAAGCACGTGGAGTCTGGAGTCGCATACTCCAATCCATGGAACGTCGTACAACTGCGACGTTTCTACCCCTAGCTACGTGTCCCACCCCAAAACTTTATTTGTTATTACGACTGCGAATAAAGCTAAGTGTCCCGCCGTACAACTGCGATGCTTCTACAATGTACCTCTTTATTACGATATGAATAAAGCTAAGTGTCCCGCCCCAAAACTTTATTTGTTACTCACATATTTTAATACCACAACATACTCAGGGGCTCCCCTCACCTCACGACTTCGTCGACTGAGGATAACGCATGTACACCTGAGTAGATGATCACGTCAGGCTAAGGAAAAGGGCATGCACACAAAAAAGCACCACATGCTAATACAATCAACCTTTACAACAAAGGGCATAGCACGCCCAGTCGAATACATACAAGTTTTACATCTATGTTTTTTCAGGTCCTACCTATTCCGAAGAATCACCTGCGCACGATGCTCAAAAAGATCTACAACTTGTTTGGCATACTGCCTTATAGCCGCATAGTGCGGACGCATGTCCCACATGCCACCATCTAGCCAAGGAGGTGGCCCAGCCGCAACGGCATCAAGGTCCACGTAAGAGCGATGCAGCCGCACAAGGGAAAACGCAGCCTTCACCCCCGCAACCAATTGGTGCCGCACCAGCTCCCTGACGTGACGCATGTCTCGAAACTTCACCAGCAAGCCCCAGAGAGTCGATGGAACTTCATCCATAAGAAACATGACATGCAGAATCGACGCAAAGGAAGTCTTCACCTGCCGCAACAATCGCGAGACCTGATAAGCATGATCCTGCACAGTCGCAAGGATCATGGCACGGTCGCGATCCATCCAGAAAAAGCCGCCAGCCTCCATATCTTGCTAGGTCAAGCAATTGACTCGAACTACAACACGCTCCTTCTCCTCTTGAGGAACAAGGTTAGCACCTTCAGCACCTACAAAGTAAGATGACAAGCCAACAAGCGCATCCGAAAATGAGCAGCAGCTCAAAGAAACTCACATTGCAGCTGTTCGGCTAAATGCCGCAACTCCCCCATCAAATACTCCTCTCTGGCGGCGCCTCGCTCTACTTTCGATTTCCAAACATCCGCATGACCTCGGATGCCAAGCAACTCCTTCTCAAGAATGCGGACGCGGTCATGGAGAAACACAAGCTGCGACGCATCATCCAAGGATGGTCGCGGCTGCGGAACAGGCGCAGTATCGACAGGGTCATCACCCGAAGGTCCCTAAAGGAAAAGAGACAAGGATATGAACAAACACATGAATGGGCAAACAACTCAGAGATTCATTATATACAAAAGCCACTACGTGGCACAAGGAGTGTTCATAAATATATTACAATAAAAGAAGACAACTACTACACTACAACTACAGGGCCTAAGCAGCTGCATCCTGAGTGGCCTCGGAGCCATACTATCTGCTCTTGGCCTCTCCCTGCTACCTCACCGCGTACTCCACCAGCAGATCAATCAGCTTCGTCCCATAGCGTTTGCAACGGGCAACATAGAGGGCAAAAGCTACCTCGGATCCGTCGGGATCCGTCGACATCTGGGAGGTGACCTGATGAAGATCCAGCTCCGCTCCAGACGCCATGGCCATTGCCAGCCCCATGGATGCGCCGATGCCCTTCTTCTTGCGCTTGTACGCCGCGGGGGTGTCGGCTGACAAGGCATCCGCCAACAATTCGACATCGTCCAGGGCAACGCCCTTGGGGACGATCTCCTTGTAGAAGCATCCAAGAACCTCCTTTGCCTTGGCAAATGAGCCGACCATGGTGCTGCAACGGTCTTCGACCGCCACAGCGGCATCATCCAGAGCACTACCGTGTTCCAGGGCACCGCGGTCAAACTCAATGCCGGCAGCATCTAGAAAACAGATAAAGGCACAGTAAAAATCAAACAAAGGTACGAGCCAGGGCATCCGAAACAAACCAAGCAGGTGAAACCACTCACCCGAAATAGCCTTGGCAGAAGCCATCAGCTTCTCGGCTACCTCCTTCTCGCACGAGGCCGCAGCTGTGGCGAGCTTCTCCTCGCGGTTCGTGGCCTCTTGCTCCAGGCGCTCCTTGGCCGCAGCTGCATCGGCTAGCTCCTGCTCAAGGCGCTCCTTAGCACCAACGGCATCCTTAGCTATTTTCTCCGCTCACCCAAGTCTCTTTTTGAGAGCATCAAGCTCACGGAGGGTCGTATTATTCTCATCTGCAAAAAGCAACACGAACATGTGTGAGTTTTGCAGTCTAGCAAGCAGATGAAGAAATAGAAGACCTAGTTACAAATGTACCTTGAAGCCGCTGGAGGCTGGCCTCCACCGCCAGGTGCTGCTTAACCAGCTGGTTGATGCCTTGCACAAAAGGCTGCGAGAAGACACAACTCATCAGGGAAAAGGCTCGGGGGCTGCGCCCAACAAATGAGCAAAGCAAAATAAAGAACACGAAGACGCTCGGGGATCCCCCCGATACACGCACAAAAACAGAAGCAATGATCAGCATATCACACGAAAAACGCTCAGGGGCTCCCCCCACAAAAAAAATACTTACATGATCAAACGGCGACTACGAAGGTCCGGCTGGAGTCTTCTGGGAGACAATCACCCGAGCCTCCTGTGGAGAAGGGTTCGGAGCAACCCCCCAGAAGGAGGAGGCGTCATCTTCGACTCCCCCACCATCTCCTGAGTGCCATCGCTAAATGAGCCATCAGAGGAGTGGCTACAAATGAAAACACAAGTCAAAAACAAGCAAGCAACATGGAAAGATAGTAAAAGGAAACCGAAGGTACTTACAAGTCCATATTGCTCAAGTTGAAGACAGGAAAAGTCCTCTTTCCCTTCTTCTCTTCCTTCTTCCGCTTCGCCGGTGGCTGCAGCGCTACAGCCCGCACAGGCACGGCCGGAATAGGAGAGGAAGAGCCACCATCACCTCCACTGTGACGCACAAGGCATGGCGGGTTCCTAGGCGTCAGCGGAGTCGAGGCATCCGACGATTCGCTCGAACTCCATGTCCGCTTTCGAGTCTGCTCCTCGCTCGACTCAAAGGCTTCTTCAGCCGGTGACCGCGCCGAGGGAAGCTCAGACATGGAGTCTACCACCTCATTGTCTGGTGCATCCGGAAAATGTTCGGGTAGTGGAGGCACCATGCCCGGTACCTTGAACTCCCGCACAAAGAAAACGAACTTTCAGAACAAACGAGCACAAGAAAAATGCACTCGAAAATAGCTCTACGCGCACGCCCCAGATCTACACCTGCGGAACCGGACGAGCGATAGTAAATGGAGGAGTTAGCGACTTCCTCGGAAGGTCCTCTTCAGCTTTGTACTTCAGCAGCGGCCAAAGTATTAAGTCGAGATCCCCCTGGAGAACTCCTCAGTCGAAACCCTAGTCGGATCGTGGCGGCCAGAGTAAAGGAACATCGGGTGCACCCTAGCCTGGAGCGGCTGCACCCGATGTTTGAGGAAGGTGCGGATGATATCCACACTGTTCACCTCCTTATCCGGAATCACCTGGAGGTCCTCCACTCGATGATAAAGCTCCTCTATCTCCGCCACCTCACCATCCAAGATGTGGTTCTTCCAGGACCTCTTCGGCTGGATTTTCTGGGAGGGGTCGAAAGGAGCAAGGCCTAAATTTTTCCCGTCCACCGTGGAGTCGCGGATGTAAAACAATCGCCTCCGCCAGTACTGGAAAGACTCGGACATGGAAAAAGAGAAGAAAAGAAAATTGGACTTAAGGGAAATGATGCAGCCCCTTATGGGATAAACTCCATCGGAGCCAGATTGCCTCTTCACAGAATAGAGCTTCCGGAAAAGGCCAAAGTGCGGCTCGATACCGAGCCAGCACTCGCAGAAGGTGATGAAACAAGCGATGTGGAGAAGGGAATTTGGCGACAGATGATAGAGTTGTATGCCATAGAAGAAAAGCAATCCACAGAGAAAATCGTGGACTGGGAAAGAAAGGCCCTGAAGGACAAAAGCGACAAACATGACCCGAAACCCAGTGGGAGGACGAGGAATTACCTCGTCGCCGGGAATCTTGACGCTCTCTTTCTCCTTTGGGATCAGACCCCGCTCACTTAGCTTGGGAAGATCGCCCTCGCGCATCTCCGATCGCCGCCAGCCACCATCGATGACGCGAGTAGCGGCGGTACCCTTCTTGCTGACGGCAGCAGCGCTGGTACCAACTGCGATGGAGGACTTCTTTGATTTCCCCATTGCAGTGCGGCGTTGATGACGGTGTGAGTGCAGGAATGAAGATCGGAAGGATCAAAGAACTTCCAGCGCGTGGCGAGAAAAGCTCACGAAGAGCAGTGAAACGAGAATGGCTGCGGTGAAAACAAACAAAAAATTTCCCCCAATGGTTATAAGGACGAAGATGATACACGATGACCATTCATCGGGAAGCCCTAGAGCCAACATCAAAATCCAACCGTCTACGTGTCAACACAGCAGCGAACCGTCACTCGCATGCCGTCCACTACACACGGAAGCCGAGGCGACTCCGTAATTATCTCCACTTCGCGTGTGACCAGTCAATTCAAAGTCAGAAGGTGGTACCCACGCGCGTGACCAGTCATGTCACCTCTGGCGCCGCAGACACTTGAGGTCACCGATCGTCAGCACTGACGTCATCAAGGCTATACTAGCAATGGTTACAAATCTTTGGCTACACAACTAAAGTATTCACCCGAATATATGATTCGAGTAACTACTCGAGGGCTACTCCTATTAGGAGCGCTGGCCGTGCACCCGAAGTATGATTAAGATACTACACCGCTAAACTATTTCTTCGAGTCCTACGTCGAGTCTACGACCCCACTACGGACTCGGGGACTACTCCCAAGGGAGGACTGATTGAAGCATCAGAAATTTTTTGTTTCCTACGAACCTAAAGTAAGCAACAGCTACACTAAAGTCTACGCTCGAGTCTACGACTCAAACAGACACTCGGGGGCTACTCCTATAGGTGAAGGGTTTCGCGGCATAGTAAATCAAAATTTTCGACGGATGCGATCAGAGGGAAAGCCAAGATCTAATCTAGGAGATGCAAACAACGAGAGAGATTGGATTAGATCTTCATACCCTTGAAGATTCGCTGTGAACGTTCATCTAACGTGGGTGATGTAGTCGTACTCGCTTCTCCTCCTCGCGATCCGATCCGATCTAGCACCACAAGTGGCGGTGCCTCCGTGAGATGCACACGTGCAGCACCTCGACGTCTCCTCCTTCCTCGGACCAGCAAGTATGGTGGAGAGATGGATTGGATCTACAACACGACGGCGTGGTGTATATGGTGGAGAATTTCTGCAGCACGGCTTCGCCTACAAACAGTCGGGAGGGAGAGAGGAAGGGCAGCCGGGCGGCTAGGGTTTGGAGGGGAAGGTGTCGGGGAGGGGCGCACCAGCCCTCTTTATATAGAGGGGGGGCGGCCAGCCCTTGCCCCTCCTCCAAGCCTTGGGCCGGCGGCCAAGGGAGGGAGGAGTGGGGGGCAAGGACTCTCCCCCTTCTAGAAGCCCTATTTAGGGTTTCCCCTTGGATGGCCGGCTGGGCCCTATGGGGCCTTGTGCCCCTGGCCCAATGCGGCCAGGGCACTCCCTCATAGGCCCATGCCCCCTCCCGACAGGTGGGACCACGTTGGTCCCCCTCCGGAAGGTTCTAGAAGCTTCCGGTACAATACCGATTAACCCGGAACAATTCCGAACTCCAAAAACTGCACTGCCTTATATGAATCTTATTCTCCGGACCACTCCGGAACCTCTCGTGATGTACCGGATCCCATCCGAGACTCCGAACAAAAACTCATAAACCAATTATCCAATCTATCCTAGCGTCGAGACACGTTAAGTGTGTGACCCTGCGGGTTCGAGAATATGCAGACATGATCTTCTATCAATAATCAACAGCGGGGTCTGGAAACCCATATTGACTCCCACACATTCATCGATGATCATATCGGATGAACCACGATGCCAGGATTCAATCAATCCCATATATATATTCCCTTCGTCTCGCGATATTTTACTTGCCCGAGATTCGATCGTCAGTACCTTCATACCTAGTTCAATCTCGTTCACAGCAAGTACTTTACTCGTTCCGTAATCCGATATCACTTTGTGATTAACTCCTTAACCACATGCTTGCAAGCGGTGTTGATATCGACACGAGTGGGCCCAAGTATATCTCTTCGACTTGGGAGGGACAAATTCCATCTCGATACATACAACCCAATGATACTTTCCGATCACCTGAGAGACACCTTTATGATCACCCTCTCATAGGATGACGTTTGATGACCTCAAAGCTTTCTTCCGATACCAGGGAGTTGTATTATCTCATGGTCTAAGGAATACAATATTTGACATATGAAAAGCTTTGCAAAGATGAACACGATGACACGATCTAATTGCTTCGCTTAGTTTGGGTCTATCCACCATATCATTCTCCCAATGATATGATCTCATTATCAATTGACAACTCATGTCTATGGTTAGGAAACCTTAACCATCATTGATCAATGAGCTAGTCCATAGAGGCGTACTAGGGACACGGTGTTGTTCATAAACCACACAAGTATTAAAGTTTCCGCTTAATACAATTCTAGCATGGAATATAAACATTATCATGAACAAGAATTATAATAATAACATCTTTATTATTGCCTCTAGGGCATAATTCCAACTCCCCACTTGCACTAGAGTCAATAATCTAGTTTACATCGGCAACAATTTCACACCCATGGCAATCGAGGTGATCATGTTTTACACGTGGAAGAGGTTTAGTCAATGGATCTGCGACATTCAGATCTGTATGTACTTTGCTGATCTTCAGATCTCCATCTGCTATATAATCTCGGATTATATGAAACTTGCGGTTGATATGCTTGGTCTTTGGATGATATCTTGGTTCCTTAGCGAGTGCTATGGCGCCAGTGTTGTCACACAATATCTCCAGTGGGTCCAATGCACTTGGAACCACGCCAAGCTCAGTGATGAAGTTCCTGATCCAACTCCTTCACTTGACGCTTCTGCAGCAGCCATGTATTCCGCTTCTAGTGTAGATCCCGCGATCACGCTTTGCTTGCAGCTTCTCCAGCTCACAGCTCCTCCATTCAAAATATACACGTATCCTGTCTGAGTTTTAGAATCATCCTTGTCGGTGTCAAAACTAGCGTCGACGTAACCTTTTACGACAAGCTGTTCGTCATCCCATAGACTAAGAACATTTCTTTAGTCCTATTTAGGTACTTTAGGATGTTCTTCACGGCTGTCCAGTGTTCCACTCCTGGATCACTTTGATATCTGCTAAATCAAACTAAGAGCATTGGACACATCCGGTCTAGTACACATGGCATACATGATGGAACCTATGGCCGAGGCATAAGGCACTTTGCTCATAGCTTCCTATCATTTACCAGAGTGGACACTAAGCCTTGCTCAATATCTTACACGACAACATAGGCCTTTGAACCTTTCTTTGCCTTATCCATTCTGAACCTTTTCAGAAATTTGTCTAGGTATGTACTCTGGCTTAAAGCTATCAGGCGTCTTTGTCTATCTCTATAGATTTTGATGCCCAATATATAAGCAGCTTCACCTAGGTCTTTCATTGAAAAACACTTGTTCAAATAACTCTTAACATCGTTAAGCATGTTGATGTCATTTCCAATAATCAATATGTCATCCACATATAGTACCGTAAACGCCACCGAGCTCCCACTCACTTTCTTGTAGATGCAAGCTTCGTAGCAATTTGGAACAAATCCAAAGCTCTTGATCACTTGATCAAAACGAAGGTTCCAACTCCGAGATGCTTGCTTCAGTCCATAAATGGAACGCTGAAGTTTGCATACTTTATCAGCATCCTTAGGATCGACAAAACCTTCGGGTTGCATCATATACAACTCTTCATCAATGTTGCCATTGAGGAACGATCTTGACATCCATCGCCATATTTCATAATCATGAAACGCAGCAATTGCTAATAAAATCGAATGGACTTAAACATCGCCACGGAGAGAAAGTCTCATCGTAGTCAACACCTTGAACTTGTCGAAAACCTTTGCGACAAGCCGTGCTTTATAGACGGTAACATTACCATCCGTCCTTTTCTTCTTGAAGATCCATTTGCACTCAACGCCTTTCGGGTCGCTAGGAGGGTCCACCAAAGTCCATACTTGGTTTTCGCTCATGGATCCCAATTCGGATTTCATGGCTTCTAGCCATTTCTCAGAGTCTGGGCTCATCATCGCTTCCTCATAGTTCGTAGGTTCACTGTCTTCTACTAACAAGATAGTCAAGACAGGGTTGCCGTACCACTCAGGAGGGGCACGCGACCTTGTCGACCTGCGACGTTCAGTAGCAGCATCGTCCGAAGCTTCATGATCTTTGTCATTAGCTTCCTCTATGGTTGGTGCAGGCGGCACTGGAACAATTTCAGGTGCTGCGCTACTCTCCAATTCAAGAGAAGGTTCAATAACCTCGTCAAGCTCTACTTTCCTCCCACTCAATTCTTTCGAGAGAAACTCCTTCTCAAGAAAGGAACCGTTTTGCACAAAACACTTTGCCTTCGGTTCTGTGATAGAAGGTATACCCAATAGTTTCCTTAGGGTATCCTATGAAGACGCATTTCTCCGCTTTGGGTTCGAGCTTGTCCGGCATCAACTTCTTGACGTAAGCTTCGCATCCCCAAACTTTAAGAAACGACAACTTAGGTTTAGCACCAAACCACAGTTCATACGGTGTCGTCTCAACGGATTTAGATGGAGCCCTATTTAAAGTGAATGCAGCGGTTTCTAATGCATAACCCCAAAATGATAACGGCAAATCAGTAAGAGACATCATCGATCGTACCATATCTAATAGGGTTCGATTCCGCTCGACACACCATTGCGCTGTGGTGTTCCGGGTGGCGTGAGTTGTGAAACAATTCCACTTGCTTTAAGATGCGTGAGAAAATCATAACTCAAATATTCACCTCCATGATCGGATCGTAGAAACTTAATCTTTCTGTTACGATGGTTGTCCACTTCATTCTGAAATTCCTTGAACTTTTCAAATGTTTCAGATTTTATGTTCCATTAAATAGATGTACCCATATCTACTTAAGTCATCGATAAAAGTGAGAAAATAGCGATATCCACCGCACGTCGAAACACTCATCGGTCCGCATACATCGGTATGTATGATTTCCAACAAGTCCGTTGCTCGCTCCATCATACCGGAGAACGGTGTTTTGATCATCTTGCCCATGAGGCATGGTTCGCATGTGTCAAATGGTTCAAAATCAAGAGACTCCAAAAGTCCATCAGAATGGAGTTTCTTCATGCGCTTTACACCAATATGACCTAGACGACAGTGCCACAAATAAGTAGTATTATCACTATCTACTTTGCATCTCTTAGCCTCAATGTTATGGATGTGTGTTTCATCCCTTTCGAGATTTAGAAGAAATAAACCATTCACAAGAGGTGCATGACCATAAAAGATGTTACTCATATAAATAGAACAACCATTATTCTCCGATTTAAATGAATAACCATCTTGCAATAAACACGATCCAGAAATAATGTTCATGCTCAACGCAGGCACATAATAACATTTATTAAGGTTTTAAACTAATCCCGAAGGTAAAACTAAGGAGAGCGTGCCGACGGCCATCACATCAACTCTTGATCCGTTGCCAATGCGCATCGTCACCTCATCCCTCGCAAGCCGCCGTCTATTCCGTAGCTCTGTTTGAGTTACAAATATTAGCAACAACCGTATCAAATACCCGAGCACTACAACGAGGGCTAGTAAGGAAAACATCAATAACATGTATATCAAATATACCTTTGATGGTGCCAGCCTTCTTGTCCGCTAAGTACTTCGGACGATTCTTCCAAAGGACCCTTGTCCTTGCAATAGAAGCACTCAAAGGTCCCGGCTTAGGACCAGACTTGAGCTTCTTCTCAGCAGGGGCATTGCGCTTGCCGCCGCCCTTCTTGAAGGGCTTCTTTTCTCCCTTACCTTTCTTAAAGGTGGGCTTGTTGACCATCAACACATGATTATCCTTTTTGATGTCCACTTCCGTGGCCTTCAGCTTTGCGAAGAGCTCGGTGATCGTATCAGTGGAACCAATCTGATTGTGAGTCACTACAAAACTTTTGTAGCTGGGAGGGAGTGATTGCAGAACCCTGTCAATCTTGAGCTCCTCTGGAATCGTGCATTCCAGTTGCTCAAGGCGTTGAGTGTAGCCCGTCATCTTAATGGCGTGCTCACTAACGGAACTCCCTTCCTCCATCTTGCAGTTAAAGAACTTCTCAGAGATCTCATATCTCTCAGAACGGGCCTGAGTCTGAAACATGGTTTTCAACCCTTCGAGAATCTCAAAGGGCCCGGGATAGTCTTCAAAATGATTTTGAAGTTCCGGTTCCATAGCAAACAACATGGTGCTCTTAATCACACCATAATCATCTTTACGCGACTGATAGACAGCTTTCTCATCAGCCGGCGCAGTTGCAGCAGGGGGTCACCTAACGCTTTCCCAAGGACATAGTCCTTTTGTCCGCCAGATAGAATGATTCTTAGATTGCGGAACCAATTGGTGAAGTTAGACCCATTGTTTCTAAGCTTTTCCTTCTCAGCAAAAACGTTGAAGTTGAAGTTGGACTTGGCCATGTGATCTACAGTATTTGCAAGTACAATTTAGACTATGTTCATGATAACTAGTTCAACTTTTAATCAAAATACTAGATGAACTCCCACTAAATTCAACATCCCTCAAGTTGTTTAGTGAACACGATCCAAATTCACCACACCTAATCCGATCTTCACGAGAAGAGATGTGGTTTCAATGGTGGACAACGAAGTGTCGATCATATCATTCATATGACTCATGCTTAACCTTTCGGTTCTTGTGTTCCGAGGCCATGTCTATACATGCTAGGCTCGTCAAGTTAGACCCAAGTATTTCCGCGTGTGCAAAACTGGCTTGCACCCGTTGTATGTGAGCGTAGAGTCTATAGCACCCGATCATCACGTGATGCTTGGACACGACGAACTTTCGCAACGGTGCATACTTGGGGAGAACACAGTTTTATCTTGATCTTTAAGTGAGGAATCATCTTATAATGCTACCGTCGCGATCTAAGCATAATAAGATACATAAAAGGATAAACATCACATGCATATAACTTTATGTGACATGGTATAGCCAATCTTCGTGCAATGATCTCCATCTTGTGCGTTCCGGCATGATCTCCATCACTCCACCATGATTGCCTCCACCACGAATAGCAACTACAACTATTGCTAACTACTTAGCGATAAAGTAAAGCTATTACATGGCGTATAAGAAGTTTGACTCGCAGGTCATACACAATTATAAAGACAACCATATGGCTCCTGCCGGTTGTGTACTCATCGACATGCAAGTCGTGAAACATTACAAAACATGATCATCGCATACAATATACACATCACATATTGGGCCATACCATATCACAGAAAACACTCCCTGCAAAAACAAGTTAGACGCCTCTACTTTGTTGTTGCATGTTTTACGTGGCTTATGGGAGTAGATTCTAAGAACGATTCTTACCTACGGAAAGCCACAACGGTGATATTATGGTTGCCAAACTCCGGTGTTAATCCCATGACAACTATAGTGAGAGAACCGACATCCACCACCGCATGTGTGGAACAAGCCACACGTCAAGTGCGGAGCCGGTCTCGCGAACGACGTCGCGTAAGGTTGGCCTGGACCGCTTCAATCTCACTATCCCGCGTCATAAGAAGAACACAAACAAGAGGCTTGCAACAGAAAACATCAACGCCCGCAACAACCATGTTGTGTTCTACTCGTGAAACACATCTACGCATAGATCTAGCTCGTCTGTTGAAGGGTTTCGCGGCATAGTAAATCAAAATTTTCTACGGATGCGATCAGAGGGAAAGCCAAGATCTAATCTAGGAGATGCAAACAACGAGAGAGATTGGATTAGATCTTCATACCCTTGAAGATTCGCCGCAATGAACGTTAAATCGGGCGTGGGTGATGTAGTCGATTCGCTTCTCCTCCTCGCGATCCGATCCGATCTAGCACCACAAGTGGCGGTGCCTCCGTGAGATGCACACGCAAAGACTCGACGCCTCCTCCTCGGACCAGCAAGTATGGTGGAGAGATGGATTGGATCTACAACACGATGGCGTGGTGTATATGGTGGAGAATTTCTGCAGCAGGGCTTCGCCTACAAACAGTCGGGAGGGAGAGAGGAAGGGCAGCAGGGCGGCTAGGGTTTGGAGGGGAAGGTGTAGGGGAGGGGGCACACCAGCCCTCTTTATATAGAGGGGGGGCGGCCAGCCCTTTCCCCTCCTCCAAGCCTTGGGCCGGCGGCCAAGGGAGGGAGGAGTGGGGGGCAAGGACTCTCCCCCTTCTAGAAGCCCTAATTAGGGTTTCCCCTTGGATGGCCGGCTGGGCCCTATGGGGCCTTGTGCCCCTGGCCCAATGCGGCCAGGGCACTCCCTCATAGGCCCATGCCCCCTCCCGACAGGTGGGACCACGTTGGTCCCCCTCCGGAAGGTTCTAGAAGCTTCTGGTACAATACCGATTAACCCGGAACAATTCCGAACTCCAAAAACTGCACTGCCTTATATGAATCTTATTCTCCGGACCACTCCGGAACCTCTCGTGATGTCCCAGATCCCATCCGAGACTCCGAACAAAAACTCATAAACCAATTATCAAATCTATCCTAGCATCGAGACACGTTAAGTGTGTGACCCTGCGGGTTCGAGAATATGCAGACATGATCTTCTATCAATAATCAAATGGGTCTGAAACCCATATTGACTCTACACATTCATCGATGATCATATCGGATGAACCACGATGCTAGGATTCAATCAATCCCATATATATATTCCCTTCGTCTCGCGATATTTTACTTGCCCGAGATTCGATCGTCAGTACCTTCATACCTAGTTCAATCTCGTTCACAGCAAGTACTTTACTCGTTCCGTAATCCGATATCACTTTGTGATTAACTCCTTAACCACATGCTTGCAAGCGGTGTTGATATCGATTACCGAGTGGGCCCGAAGTATATCTCTCCGACTTGGGAGGGACAAATTCCATCTCGATACATACAACCCAACAGATACTTTCCGATCACCTGAGAGACACCTTTATGATCACCCTCTCATAGGATGACGTTTGATGACCTCAAAGCTTTCTTCCGATACCAGGGAGTTGTATTATCTCATGGTCTAAGGAATACAATATTTGACATAAGAAAAGCTTCGCAAAGATGAACACGATGACACGATCTAATTGCTTCGCTTAGTTTGGGTCTATCCACCATATCATTCTCCCAATGATATGATCTCATTATCAATTGACAACTCATGTCTATGGTTAGGAAACCTTAACCATCATTGATCAATGAGCTAGTCCATAGAGGCGTACTAGGGACACGGTGTTGTTCATAAACCACACAAGTATTAAAGTTTCCGCTTAATACAATTCTAGCATGGAATATAAACATTATCATGAACAAGAATTATAATAATAACATCTTTATTATTGCCTCTAGGGCATAATTCCAACAATAGGGAGCGCTGGTCACGCACCCTATGAATTCTTCGACTGCAATCCTTCGGATCAGCATGCAAAAACTTTTCGGCAACTCTGCCCCAATTAACGGTAAGTGAGCAACATCCTCCTTGGTCACCAGAAACAGCTCCATGGTGATCAACATTTGTATGCTGTGTCTGCGACACAAAGTTAAGACCTACAGATATCATGATGGCCTGGCAACGCACACGACTGCGCTCTGCTAGTAAGAATCCGTGCCAGCAGGCGCGATGAAAAATCTCGACGGACACGTTGGGTACATCATTTAAAATCTACTGGAATTCCACTCCTGTAAGTCCTCAGCGGCCTGAGTCGAATTACGCCAGCATATGTTCCGGATTAGAGTCGAGGGACTCGAATCTGAAGAAGATCGTGTTGTTTTGTCCTAAGACAGTTAACTGACCCTGATCCGTCGGGAGAGTTAGGCACACACATCAACAATCCCTACACACTCAAGTAATTCTCTAGCAAATAGAGATAGCTGCACCCGAAAGATTGAAGAGTCCTCAGTCGAATCTACGATTCGACTGAACACTCGGGGGCTACTGACATGGTTATACCCTATGGGTACATGACCTTAGCATACCTGGTCCAGCCCAAGGAAGGCCCACAAGAATATGCGCAAGCCCATGAAGACTTGCGGGTGGGCTGGGCCCATGACGCCTTCGTATCCTTGGAGAGCAAGACTAAAAAAGATAGAATATTCAAAGGGGCAAACCCTAAACTTGTAACCGACTCGATCTGTGCCCGGGACCTGCCTACCTCTATATAAAGGCTAGGAGGGCATGACGAGAAGGAAATCTCTCATACCACCACATACACACCTCCACGCCATATTGCATCTCCGCACCCCTGTAATTTTCGGTTCCGCCATAATCAAGAGCAGACAAGAAGGAGTAGGGTTTTTCCTCCGGGGGCCTGAACCTGGGTAAACCTCGTGTCCCTGTGTTGCTTGTTTGCTAACCGTTATGCCATCTCCAGCATCCCCATCTTCTCCAAAACCCAAGTCCATAACAATGGGCATTGACGAGATCGATCCTCGTCACCTCCGGGATGATCTCCCCTCCGGCAGGGTGCCGGGAAGAACTTCAGATCCCCCGATCTAGGGCCGATGGTGGTGGCGGCTATAGACGGTTTTGTGGATTTCTGATTGGGTTCCGAGAGTTTCTACATCTGGGACTTCTTATAGGCGAAGGGGCGAGTCCGGGAGGCGACCAGGGCTACCAAACCCTAGCCAGGCATGGGTCCACCTGACCCCGCGCCTAGGGTGGGTCTGGCCCCCCTGGCCAGCCCCTCCGGCTCTCCTCTGGACTTCTTGTTCCCCAGGGAAAGTTATTGACTTTGACGTTTATCCCGTCCAATTCCGAGAGTATTTCTTTATTAACTTTTTTGAAACCAAAAACAGTAGAAAAACAGGCATCTGGCACTGTTGCAACTTGTTAATAGGTTAGTACCAGAAAACATGTAAAAAGCACCTCAAAGTGTAGATAAGTAAAGCAAAGTAGATACTAAACAAGCATGGAGCATCTAAAATTATAGATACGTTTCCAACGTATCAGCATCCCCAAGCTTCACTCCTGCTCGTCGTCGAGTAGGTAAGTGATAAAAGAATAATTTTTTAGGTGACATGCACCCTCACAATAAAGATCCAACCATTTGCAAATATTGAAAGCTGGGATCAAAGAACTCTAAACATGTGCATGAAAGATGGAGTTCTAGCAATAGGACATAGTAATTATGCACGCAACATGGCAAGCTACAAACAAAGATCATGAATAATATGTATTGAAAAACATTTGTTTGTTTCACATGAAGAAAACATAGCATAGTGGCAATCAGCTTGTCCCTCATAGAGTAGCAATATACATGCATAGGACACCTTCAAAGTTCACAAGGGTGACTAGAAACAAATAGCACAAGAGCAAGTAATAACACAATATGCATCCATTAGTAAGCTTTGGAACATTGCACACAGAATGACAACTATGCTCTCTTAATGGTGCCTAAAGGTAGAAGGTGGAGACTTAATAATGATGGAAGAAAGGCCTTTTTGTAAAGGACGCGGGGATTACAAGTTTCAAAAAGAGCTTCCAAAAATTATGGTACTTATTAGCTTTCAGCCCTCATTGCCCTATCATAAGCATCTTGAAGTGGTTAAGGTTAAAATGGCAAAGCTGGAGTATATGCCTGACAAAGTATAAGTTGGCAATCTCAAGTCCCTTGACTATGAGGGCTACACCTCATGGATACTCAACTAGGGTCCAGGTAAGTTCTTGTCACTTTAAGTATTTTCATATCATTGAGAACCACCAACGAGTACCCCTTGCACATGGCATAGGAGCTTTCCCATAACCAAAATGACAAGGCAAGCAGACAATGAGCATCTCAGCAATTCTTCTTATGTACCATGGGAATATGGTGCTTTTTTCTCTCTTTCCTCTTTTCTCAATGTGTCTCTCTTTTTTATAAGAATAATGCTTCATAGATGTCACTATGGTGATGCTTCAAGTTTCCACCATGATTAGGCATGGCTTAGGCTAGCGGCCCAGGCGTTTCTCTAACACAGAATACAAACTCCATGGACTTACAAGTTCCCACTTCATTTCACACCGGTAACATCCATAGACAAAAGAGCATGATATCAATGGAGTATAAAAAGTACAAGTGCAATGTTGAAAGCGTTCCCCGTGACAGCACGGTTCTGCTAATCCCAACTTATAAGTGCAAGCATATACAAAAAAGTTGCCTCAACGGTTCAAGTTTATTAGGGGCAAAGAATAAAATGTGCCATCAAGTTTGTGAGGCTTTAATCACTAAGTTTTCACATAACAAAATAGTTTTTAATTGGAAGATAGTTGAAAACAAGAATATACTTGGAATGGTGTAACACACCATGCATAGGAATTTATAGTGGACACTTTGGAATAACTTGGTTTCTTGGGAGTTGGAAGCATGAGTAGAACTTACTCATACAAGTGGAGGGTAGCAAAAGACTGGGAGCAACCAACTAAGAGAGCAATAATGGCCATAATTATGCAATGCAACAAAGCAAACTAATCAAAGCAAAGAGTGGTACTACAAGTCAAGGAATAAATGATCATAGAGGCTAATGGTGACTTGTCATAGTCATAACATAGTGTAAGCATGTGCCAAGTCAACCCAAGTAAAACATCAAAGGAGAATACCACAATACTATGATTTTGCATGCAAAAACAATACATAATTTCTTCAAGGCACACTAAGCAATCCCAATTGTTTGGAACAAGACATGATACAGCAATAATCACTAAGCATAATGCTAAAAGAACACCTAGCATGTCATGCTAAAGTATTAGTCACAGTCAATGCAAGCTCCTCTTGCACTTCAAGCAAGAACTTACTACTCGTTTCCAAACACCAAGCAAACTTATTTGCAAAACAACACAGCGAGAGCGGGGGTCCAAACTACTAAAGCAAACTAAACAAAATAAGCAAAGCAAATGAAAACTAAGACGCTCCAAGAACAACACAACTGTGCATGAAACAATAAAAATGAAGTGTCTACAGAGACCTGAGCTTTTTATTGATGAAGAAGGGGATGCCTTGGGCATCCCCAAGCTTTGACGCTTGTACCTCTTGGATATTTATTAGGGTGACACCATGTTGGCATCCCCAAGCTTGAGCTTTTATCCATTCTTCATCTCATTGCATCATTCTCTCTTTACACCTGAAATTTTTCCTTGATACAAAACTTCACACAATCTTCATTAGCAACATTAGCTTATTCAAAAGATATTAGACCACTAGAAAAGCTTTGGAACAGCAAGGCTTTTCACTAAAAACATAATTACTGTAGTAACTCCTTCAAAGAAACTCAATTTACCTGAAGAGAGCTCAAAAAGGAATCAATAAGAAGCAAATGCAAATAATGGCAGAAAATCTATCAAAACAGACCAGCAGGTAGAAACTAATTGTTTCAAACATCTTATGTTGCTCAAATCAAAAAGTGTTGAACTAACGAAAGTTACCCAACATACTAGGGGATTTATTCGTAAATTTTGAGCTTAATCCGAGTTACAGATCCTCCTCAAGAAATATTTTGGTGGAGGACAGAAATCTGTTTTGGGACAGCAACTCCCCAAATCTTAGTTCACTCTCATTAGAGGTCATTCTTGGCACAAAAAGCAAACAAAAAGGATAAGGAGAGATCATTACAGTAGTAATAACTTCCAAGACTCAAAGAAACTCTTGGGTTATCTCCCAACAAGTACTTTTCTTTAACGCCTTTAAGTTAGGCACAAGAAGCAAGAAGAATCAAGTATTTTCAAATGAGGAAGCATTAACATCAAATCTTGCTTTCAAAGGAGGAGCAAAAAGCAACTTCTCTCTCCTCATAGGGAAGTGTTCAATACCTTTCTTGAATGGAAAATGATATTTGATGGTGCCTTCTTTCATATCAATGATGACACCAACTGTTCTAAGAAAAGGTCTTCCCAAAGTAATAGGACAAGAAGCATTGTATTCAACATCCAAAACATAGAAATCAACAGGGACATAAGCATTGTTAACCATAATGAGAACATCATTAATACTCTCCATGAGTTTCTTCTTAGCATTATCATTGATTCGGACATTTAAATAACAATCTTCTAATGGTGGCAAATCAAACATTTCATAAATCTTCCTAGGCATAATAGAGACACTAGAACCAAGATCACATGAAGCTTTGAGATCAAAGTCATTCACTTGCATATTAATAATGGGTTCCCAACTATCTTCTACTTTCCTAGGAATAGAAGATTTGTGTTTTAGCTTCTCTTCCTTAATCTTAACAAGAGCATCTGTTATGTGTTTGGTAAAAGCAACATGCATATCACTAGCATCAGGACTTCTGGCAAGATTTTGCAAGAACATAATCACTTCAGAAATATTGCAACCATCCATATCAAAGTCAAACTTAGAATCACTAGTAGTAGGCTCACTAGTCTTAGGCATAGTAGGAGGAGGAATAGGGGCTATTTGTGGTTTAGTGGTGATAGTGCACACACTATTGTTTCTATCAATTTCAGTTTCCCTTTCCCACCAAGCATGAAGTTGAACTAACAGCCTCACATTTTCATCAATAGTAATTTGTATGGCATGAGAAGTAGCAAAGGTGTTTTCCATATTTTCAGGTTTAGCAGCCATTTTATTAACCAAGGAAGTTTGAGCTTCAGACAAAGAGGATATATTTTTTTCAACAGTTAAAAGCTTTTACTCTATAGTCTTATTGAAAGTGGTTTGTTTACTAATAAAGTCCTTGAGCATTACTTCAAGTTCAGAGGGGGCACTTTTAGCATTATTGTAAGAACTTCCATAGGAATTGCCATTATTAGGAGGATAAGGCCTATAATTGTTGTGGCTACCAAAATTATTCCTGTAGGCATTGTTGTTGAAACTAGCATTGTAGCCCTCGCAAATGCGAGGGCACCACCGTTATTTTTTTTATAGAAGAGCGTCATCTTTAATTTCTCAAAATTTATGAGAAAATATCTTCTTAAATTGATGGACATTGATTGAAGTAATGCATTATACAACCAGCATTTGCATATATAAACCAAATAGTTATCACATGCGTAGAAGAGATCTTTAATCGTATTTAGGCATTTTTAGGGAGCATAAAATATACTTTGTTAATAAGGCTAAAGCTTTTATGTCAAAAGAGTATTTTAATCATTAAACATCAAGAGTTTTAATTCTACCTTTGTCTGATCTTACCCCGTGTCCCTTCATTTGCCATAAAAATACACGATACTCTCATGTTGATTTAAAATGTATGATGTCTTACAAATGGTCAGTTTAAAGTATACAACCGGACCATTAGTTTGTTACTATGGAAAGAAGGAGATATATTATATCTCAGATTAATCGATCTGACTTTATTTGCAAGGTTCCGATAAATGTTTTGCCTACCAATAAAAATGTTTTAATCGATCTGACTTTATTTTGTTTTACTATTTTTAACCTACTATTGAGTCAATTCATTATGCGCTATCTCTCACTTGTATTTGTCTTGCCATATAACATGACTATATTATCATGGACGACATAGTTTTGGCATCTTAATCAACTATATTTTTTCTACATGATTGCAAATTCCTAGGAGAGTATCCTAATAAATTTATGGATAAGGAACCACATAAACTTCCTCATGGTTTTTAATTTACATAATAGTTTATTTAATCACTTAAATCATAGGAAAATCATAAAAACTCATTATATATAAATAATTTCAAAAGGTTATACTGAGACCAAATTTACTTCCACTTGACTATGATTTATACAAATACCTTGTCTTTTTGGGAGGATTAATTGTGTCTTTAGAATCATCCTCCCTCCAATAACTTAGGTCATACTCTTTGAAGTCACTCGCATTTTGAAAACATGTGAAGTTAGTTAAACTCATCTAATTTAATTTTTTAATTTTATATGTATTTAGTGATATGTAGGATGTATGTACGCATTTTTTTTACTCGGAAAAAATCTTAGAGCCTCATTTTTTTTGTGTCAGGTTGTCAATAGGACACTATGTCTTAGGGAATATCAATCATATCGATCTTTCATGTAGTTTCCTTTTTCATCTTCGATCGGTTTTGGAGCGAGCATCACACATACCGTCTCTTTTCTTAAGTATAGTAGCTTTAATAGGCTAAAATAGTCTACGAAAATATACTATCCTGAGACACGTACCAACCACTTTTGAAGTTTTTTTCTCGTTGACCGACTTGATTTTGAGTTACCTTCTTATACATCACAATAGTTACTGTACTAAGTTAGCTGACCGATCTTGAGGTGGTGGATTTAGTTCTGCTCGTAGGTGATATACCAAACTAGCTAGAGAATCTGCGTACTAAGCAAGCCGATTGATCATGGACAGATGATCTGAGTTACCAACCTAGCTAGCTAGTTAGTTTGAGATGGAGTCGATCAATTTTTTTGATAGCAGAAGTCGTCTTTGCCATACAACCTGGATGGATGCTGTCATATGACTCTGCCGTGAGCTTCCTTTTTGTACATTGTCTTCGGTCATGGCTTTTGCACACGGACTCCACTAATTACGCGGAAGAGAAAAGGCAACTACGCGGCCGTGGAACGAATACCTATGACTCGTCGTGGCCTTTTTCTTTACAACGTCTCCTGTGACGGCTTCAACTTGACACGGGACTTCACCGATTACACAGCCGGCAACCGGGCTGTCACGTTTAATATATTACGTAATCTATAACTCTGATTAAATCATAGCCATCAATTATATATCTAACTGTTTAAATAATTTTGATGATGTGGATCAACGTAACGTCTCGAAAAACAGTCTTATATTGCTTTTAGTATATAATAGATAGATTATTGTTTTTAATGAAGTTCACATCAACTTGCTCTTCTTGAGAAACCAAAGAGGCTAAGGGAACACTATTACGATTTAGAGGAGCTTTTCCATTAACAAGCATAGCCATAATAACATCAATCTTTTCACTCAAAGAGGAAGTTTTCTCAACAGAATTTACCTTCTTACCATATAGAGTTCTCTCAACATGCCATTCGGAGTAGTTAACCATCATATTATCAAGAAGCCTTGTTGCAGCACCCAAAGTGAGTCCCATAAAAGTACCTCTAGCAGCAGAATCCAACAGGTTTCTTGAGTAGAAGTTCAAACCTGCATAAAAAGTTTGGATAATCATCCAAGCAGTGAGTCCATGAGTAGGGCAATTTTTAACTAAAGATTTCATTCTTTCCCAAGCAGGAGCAACATGTTCACTATCAAGCTATTTAAATTTCATAATGTCACTTCTCATAGCAATAATCTTAGCAGGAGGATAGTACTTTCCAATAAAAGCATCTTTACACATAGTCCAAGAATCAATACTATTTTTAGGCAAAGATAGCAACCATTCTTTAGCTTTTCCCCTCAAGGAGAAAGTAAAAACCCTGAGCTTAATAATATATCCATCTACATCCTTATACTTTTGCATCTCACAAAGTTCAACAAAGCTATTAAGATGGGCAGCAGGATCATCAGAACCAGCACCAGAAAATTGCTCTCTCATCACAAGATTCAATAAAGCAGGCTTAATTTCATAAAAGATTGCATCCGGAGCAGGTGTAGCAATAGGTGTGCTTAGGAAATCATTTTTGTTGGTGCTAGTGAAGTCACACAACTTGGTGTTCTCAGCAGAGTTCGTTTTGGAAAAGGTGAGCAAGCCAAAAATAGCAGCAGCTAGAGCAGGAACTAATTTTTTTGTGTTTTTGAATAAGGCAAGCAAACCAAACTAGACTGATTTTTTGGATTTTTTTTTTTTTGAAAATAGGCAAACAAAACAAATAAAAAAAACAAAGCAAACTAAAAACAAAGTAAAGATAAAGGAAGTGAAGGACTCCCCTAGTGAAGACGTCCTTAGCCTCCCCGGCAACGGCGCCAGAAATTAGTTGGCGCTTGATGGGCAGGAAGAAGTTTGATGTCCCTTTATTCCCCGGCAACGGCGCCAGAAATTAGCTTGATGCCGCCCAATACTTGTCATGAAACGCTTCGTTGGAAACCCCAAGAGCAAGGTATGAAGCAGCACATCAGCAAGTTTCCCTCATTAAGAAACCGAGGTTATCGAACCATTGGAGGAAGGAAACGTCACACAGGTGTTGCTGGCAACGTGGAGACCTGCACAACACAAACTCAAGACTTTGCCCCAACGAATCAATGAGGTTGTTAAGCTCACCGGTTTGCTGTAACAAAGGATTAAACGTATGGTGTGGAAGGTAATGGTTTACAGCAAGTAAACAAGTAAAAGTGGAATATGTATCAATGGTAAAGATTGGACCGGGGTCCATAGTTCACTAGAGGTGCTCTCCTTAGATAAACAACGTGGCATGAAGGGTAAACAAATTACAGCAGGGCAAACAGGAACTAAGCAAAGCATAACAATGCAATTACTAGCTAGAAAGATCCTATGAAGCGGATTGGGCAATACAACAATATACATAGACCGTAATCCAACTGCATATATGACTAGAAGACCACCTTCAGGTTATCATCCGAACCCCCTCCAGTATTAAGTTGCAAGCAACAGACAACTGATTTAAGCAAAGTGTGTAAGGTAAACAGTTCACATGTTCCATGAACAAGAGACCATTGTTTTCTCCCTAGTGACAACAACACATCTACAACCGAAGAGATTTCTGTCACTTCCCTTGGAAACTAGAGGCATAAACCCACTATCGAGCATAAATACTCCTCAATATCCAATTAATCAAGATAAAACCATTAATCAAACCAACATAATAATCTCAATATCCATCGGATCCCCGCAAACACAACATGCATGATTACAAATAGATTAGATCTTGATCATGAACGGAGCTCACAAGATCTATACATGAAAGCACAGAGGAGATACAACCATCTAGCTACTACATGGACCCATAGTCCAAGGTGGAACTACTCACAAATCATACCGGAGAGAAGGCCTCCGGGATGATCTCCCCTCCGGTAGGGTGCCGGGAAGAACTTCAGGTCCCCCCGATCTTGGGACGATGGTGGCGGCGGCTACAGACGGTTTCGTGGATTTCTGATCGGGTTCCGAGAGTTTCTGCATCGGGGGCTTCTTTTAGGCGAAGGGGCGAGTCCGGGAGGCGACCAGGGCCACCAAACCCTAGCCAGGCATGGGTCCACCTGACCCCGTGCCTGGGGTGGGTCTGGCCCCCGTGGCCAGCCCCTCCGGCTCTCCTCTTGACTTCTTGTTCCCCATGAAAAGTTATTGACTTTGACGTTTGTCCCTTCCAATTCCGAGAATATTTCTTTACTAACTTTTTTGAAACCAAAAACAGCAGAAAACAGGCATCTGGTACCGTTGCAACTTGTTAATAGGTTAGTACCAGAAAACATGTAAAAAACACCTCAAAGGGTAGACAAGTAAAGCAAAGTAGATACTAAACAAGCATGGAGCATCAAAAATTATAGATACATTTCCAACGTATCAAGTGATCGGGATATGCCACCCGGGGTATACCCGGCAGGACATTTCCTATTGGCCCAAGCTGCCAGCGAGTGGTCCTGCAGGACGGCGACTGGATCAAGACTTGGCAAGGAACCAAGCGACTGGAAGCCGGAGGCCCAGAAACATAGCTAGGCCCAGTCGGATTAGGTCAAGAACCCTCTGAATTCTTAACTAATTCCGCTGTAGATCTGTGAACCCTAGCGAGGTGAGCCTATATAAACCTCCATAGGGTACGCATAGAGGACACGTTCCATCATACACCCCAGCGACTCGCCGTCTAGTCGTTGAGCTCGCCCTTGTACTATCTCCATAATACAATCTAGCAGGAGTAGGTATTTACCCTCCGGGGGGCCGAACCTGGGTAAAACCTTGTGTCTCCGCCCTCATCTTGCACTGCAGATGACTGGCCGCCCTTGCCCTTCGTTATACTACTCGCTGCCGATTGCAGCATCTGCCATGGTCATTCCCATGACAGTGGTGCCCACCATGGGGCCTAGCCGGTCAGGACGTTGTTCTGCGGCGAGATCCAATGTGACCATCAATGAGATGATCGCCACCGGCCGCATGATCGCAATCGGCGAGATCCTCCAGATCTTGTCAAGCAGCTACGTCCTGGTGGCGTGCCCCGTCACGCACAGCATGATCATGCCGGCCGGCACGATCAGCCTCTTCGTCGGCTTCACCGACGTCATCGTCTCGGAGGACTCGGCTCGCATCCGTGAGTCGCCACCACGCCACCAGCTCTCTAAGAGTCAGGTCCGCACCATCCATTGCCTTGCCTCCGAGTACGACTCGGCCAACAGCAACATGGCCGAAACCGCCATGGTCGCGGAGGACACGGCCCTCAACGACGACGCCGAATCGGCGACCCCGGCATCGGCCGCCGGATCCATCGTCACCGCGTCACCCGCGGGCTCCATGACCCAGGTCTCCAACGTGGGAGACTTCGAGGATCCCTCCATTCTTGGGATCTTCGACTTCGACTCCGGGTCAGAGAGCTCCGGCGATCTTCACACTGGATCTGGCCGCAACATCGCGGCCTACATGGCGAATGGCGTGGACGCCTCGCCAGACCCCTTCTCCCCGCCGACCGCGACGACAACGAAGGTCGAGGAACTCCGCGTGTGATTGGAGGAGGCGGTCCGCAAGGAACAAGCCAAGCGCGAAAAATTCTGCCTCGAGCAGGTGACGGCGCAAGAGCTTTCACGCTACCACCAACTCCGCATCAGGTCGCGCCTGAACCCCACCGTTCAGGGCCGTGCCCTGAACTTTGACGACGAAAACGACCCGGCCCGCATAGCCGAGCGCGCGATCTGCGAGAACATGCCGCCAGGAGGGAGCTCCCGGCCACCACCAGGCGCGACGTCCAACAGCGCCCCCACCACCACCCGGCCGCACGCCCCCCCCTCGGATCAACCAAGAATCCTGGTCTCCTCGCGGGAGCGAGACCCGAACGGCCTCCCACTGTTCTCCACCCCGATGGACAACGTCGTCGTGAGCCGAGTCGCGGTCGACAACATCACCGTGACTGGGGAAGGTGCCCTGCAGATCCAGTACGCCAAGGCCCTGCTCGCCAAGGCCGTGGAGCAGCAAAACGCGGGAGCCGACTCATAGGGTCGCATGTACTCATGTTTGTCGGCCAGCAGGGCGGCCTCGAGCGGTCGCCTAATGGTGGCAAACACCCTCAATTGCCTACCACCCAAGCCCCTATAGCTCCAACACCGACCCGCACACACGACACTCTCCACCAATGACCCGCGACCGGCGAACAACTTCGTCGCCACCAACGGGCAGCCAGTCGAAGCGTACACCCACATCATCAACGACCAGAGCTGGCGCGCACGCCAGCCTGATGACTTGAGGCATACCCTCACCAACCGCCACGATGGCAAACCAAGGGGGTCGTTGAGCCGAGTCGGACCCTAGTGCTTCGGACCAATGATCCGTGGCGAAAGATACCCGGCGAACTTCAAGGCGTCGAAGGAGATCAAGAAGTACAACCCCTCGTACGACACGTCTGTGTGGTTGGACACGTACCTCATGGCGATGGGAATTGCCAGCCACACCGACCTGCTCGCCGCTCACTACCTCCCCATGATGATGGAGGGAGCGTGCCGTCAATGGATCAACACCCTCCCCGCGGACAGCATCGACTCCTCAGAGGAAATGCGCGATGCCTTCGTCAGGCACTTCAAGGGCTCCTACACCCGCGCCACCACCATCGAGGACCTGGAGCGATGCGTCCAGGGACCCCACAAGTCGACCCACAGCTGGGTCCAAAGGTGGCAAGACCTGTGGTACAACGCGGCCGGAATCCACCCTGACACTGCGATCCACTGCTTCAAGACCTCGTGCCGCTACGAGCCCCTGGTCGCCAAACTCAAGCGGGTGTACAAAATACTTGACAACATACCGGGCCTCCTCGAGATCGCCAAGTGGTACGCGGAGGAGGACCCAAACCAAGAAATCGACGATGAGTCAGGAGGAAATCGCCGCACGAGCGGCCATGACAACGGGAGACGACCCGAGCTACGATACAACAACACTCGCCTCACCGGCAAGCACCGAGGTGACGGGCGAGTCGACTTCGTGGCCAACTCCTAGTACGCACCACGCGAGCCCAAAAGCTTTCGCCGCCATGGAGGCCAACGCCGTGACGGCGACAACTACAAGGCGAAGCCGGGGTTCGACCCCGCGGCTCTCCTCAACCAGCCCTGTGTGTTCCACAGCAGGGAGGGGAAACCCGCCACGCACACGACCGCTGACTGCCACTCCCTGAGGGAGATCGAGAAGGCACAACGCGCAAGGGAAGACCCCGATAACCACCCGCCAAACGGTGGCAAGTTCGGCAACGACGCCGGCTCGCTCCACACGTTAACCGGCTTCAACACGAAGCGCGAGAAGAAGGTCATCGCCCGCGCTGTCACCGTCAACATGGTGTCACATATCGACATCCCCTAGTTCCTCAACTGGTCCGAGCAACCAATCACCTAGAGTCGCGAACCACTCGCCACGGATCAAATATCCGGACCGAGTCGCCTTGGTGGTCAAGCCCAAGGTGGGAGACTATTGGCTCCCCAAGACGCTGATGAACGGCGGCAGCTCCATCAACATTCTGTACCTGGACACATTTAGGCGACTGCGGCTCCCGTAGTCGATGATCAAGACAACCTACACCACCTTCCATGGCATCGTCCCCGGTCGGAAGGCGTACCCGATCGGCAAGGTGACGCTGCCAGTCACCTTCGGTACACCAGCGAACTTCCGCACCAAGCGGATCCTCTTTGATCTGGTGCCATTCAACGGCCCCTACCACTGCGTCCTGGGGCGTCAGGCGTTCGCCAAATTCATGGCAGCGCCCTACTACGCGTACAACGCGATGAAGCTCCCCGGGCCGTGCGGCATCATCACTGTCCATGGCGACCCCGACATGGCCGCAGAGTGCGAGGCCAAAGGCGCCGAGCTCGCCGATGCTGTCATAGCGGCAGAAGCCAACCATGTAGAAGAGCTCGCCAAGTACGCGAGTGGGGTCAACAATGACGACCCCACCATACTAAGGAAGCCCAACTTGGAGGGTGGCAGCTCCACCGCCTTCGAGGCAACAATGCACACTCGCACCGTCGAGCTGGTCCCAGGCGACTCTAGCCAGACGGTGACGATTGGGACGGGCATGAGCCCAGCATAGGAAGGCGCGCTCATCGAGTCCCTACATGATAATCGCGACAACTTCGCATGGAAGCCATCCAACATGCCTGGTGTCCCGAGGGAACTCGCTGCGCACAAACTCAACGCCGACCCCAAAGTGCGACCCGTCAAGCAGTCGATGCGGCCCTTCAATGAAGAGCGCCACCGAGCAATCGCCGAGGAGGTGTAGCGTCTACTCGCTGCAGGCTTCATCCAGCCAATCAAATACTCCAAGTGGCTGGCAAACCCAGTCTTGATCGAGAAGAAAAACGGGACCTGGAGAATGTGCATTGATTACACATACCTCAATAGCGCCTACCCGAAGGAACAGTTCGTCCTCTCGCGGATCGACTAAATCATCGATTCAATCGCGGGCTCGGAGTCGCTATGCTTCCTCGATGCCTACTCTGGGTACAACCAGATCAAAATGGCAGTCGAGGACGAGGAGAAGACGGCGTTCATCACGCCATTTAGAGCCTTCTACTACACCGCCATTACCTTTGGCATCAAGAACACCGGGGCGACCTCCGGCATGCAGGAGTGCCTTGCGAGCCAAATCGGCCGCAACATCCACGTCTACATCGACGACATCGTAGTAATGTCCACTCGCCAGGGCGATCTACTCGCTGACCTGGCAGAAACCTTCGCCAACCTGCGGAGGTACAAGATAAAGCTAAACCCAGGAAAGTGCACCTTAGGTGTACTTACCGGACAGCTGCTAGGGTACGTCGTCTCCAAGCGCGGGATCGAGGCGAATCACGCCAATATCAACATGATCGCCCGACTCGGCAGACCCGAGTGCCTGCGTGACGTCTATAAGTTGGCTAGGCGAGTCGCGGCTCTCAGTCGCTTCATCCCCCAGCTAGGCGAGAAAGCGATGCCCCTCTACCGCCTAATGCGCAAGAACCCCACTTTCCAGTGGGACAAGGAGGCAGACGATGCGCTCCAGGCTCTAAAGGAGGTGTTACTCGCAGCACCGCTACTCGCCGCCTCCATCGACAAGAAGCCCATGCTTGTCTACGTCGCGGCTTCCGAGCGAGTCGTTAGCGCCGTCATGGTCGTCGAGCGACCAGAGGAAGGCAAGGAACGCCCGGTGCAATGACCAGTATACTACATCAGCGAAGTCCTCACCGAGTCGCGCCAGCGCTACCCGCAGTATCAAAAATTGGTATATGCGGTCTTCAGATCCCAGCGGCGACTGCTGCACTACTTCCAGGAGCACCCAATAACGGTCGTCTCCTCAGCATCGTTGCAAGACATCATCCGCAACCGTGAGGCGACTGGGCGAGTCGCCAAGTGGGTCATCGAGATCGGAGTCCACAACATCAGGTACGAGCCGCGCAAGGCGATCAAGTCACAGGCTCTAGCAGATTTTCTCGCCGACTGGGAGGAGGCCCAGCAGCCAGAGAAACTGCCATACGTCCATTACTGGAGCCTACACTTTGATGGATCCAAGAACGCAGATGGTGCAGCGACAGGGATCGTGCTCACATCTCCAAAGGGCGACAAGCTACGCTACATCCTGTACCTCGACTTCACCCCCCTGCACCAACAACATGGCCGAGCGAGTACGAGGCGCTACTCCACGACATGTGAGCAGCCAAGGAGATGAACATCAATCGCCTGCGCTGCTATGGCGACTGCGACCTCGTCGCTGGGCAAGTCGCCGGCACCTGAGACGCAGTCTCCCCCACCATGGCGGCATACCGCCAAGCAGTGGACCAGCTGGGAGGCCACTTCGCGGGCTGCTCCGTCGAGTGGACCGAAATGCGGAAGAAGAAGGAGGCCGACGCACTCTCCCGCATCGGCTCAGCTAGACTCGCACCACCCGCCGGCGTCTTCCTCGACACCATCACCAAGCCCTACGTCTCTCCCCTGAGAGAGATCGACATCGGAATTCCGCTGCAACCCGACACAACCCTAGTCATATTGATCACCGAGCCAAACGACTGGATCGTGCCATATGTCGCCTACCTGTAGGGAGGCACCCTACCCGCTGACGAGGCAGAGGTTCGAATGATATCACGCCGCTGCAAATCCTTCGTCATCATCAACGGCGAGATCCACAAACGCAGCATGACCGACGTGTTCGAACGCTGTGTCCAACCCGCAGAAGGACGCAAGTTCCTCTAGGACATCCACGTCGGCGACTGTGGCCACCATGCTAGCGCCCGTTCACTAGTCGCCAAGGCCATGCGACATGGCTTCTACTGGCTCACCGCACACGCCGACGCGATCGACATCGTCCAACGCTGCGTCGGGTGCTAGAAGTACGCCAATCAGACTCATGTAGCGATCTTGGCGCTCAAGACCATCCCCATCACCTGGCCATGCGTCGTATGGGGCTTGGACATGGTAGGCCCCTTCAAGAAGGCCCCTTCCGTCTTCACCCACCTCCTAGTCACGGTCGACAAATTCACAAAGTGGGTGGAGGCCAAGCCAGTCCGCAAGTGCGACGGGAAGACCACTACGAAGTTCTTACGCGAGATCATCTATCGCTACGGGTTCCCATACAGCATCATCACGGACAACGGCACCAACTTCGCCAAAGGAGCCATGGCTGAATTCTGCGAGGAGCACAACATACGACTCGACCTCGCCTCAGTCGCCCACCTGGAGTCCAACGGCCAGGTGGAACGCGTCAACCAGAGCATCCTCCACGGCCTGAAGCCGCGACTACAAGTTCCACTCCAGCGAACTCCTGGGTGCTGAGTCAAAGAGCTCCCCTTAGTCATCTAGGGCATCCGCACCTCCATCAACAGGTCGACGGGGTTCACCCCTTTCTTCATGGTGTACAGCGCCGAGGCCGTCATGCCAACCGACCTCGAGCACGACCCGCCTCGGGTGGTCAACTACTCGGAGGCCGACAATGAGATCGCACGACAAGACGGAGTCGACCAGCTCGACGAAGCACGCGACCTAGCTCGCTCCCGCACCGCCATCTACCAGCAGGGCTCCGTCGCTACCATAGCCGGCGAGTAAGGACCCGCACCTTCCAGGAAGGCGACCTGGTACTGCGTCTGATCCAGGACAAGAAGGGCATGCACAAACTCTCCCCCCTTGGGAGGGACCATTCGCCATCGGGCGAGTCCTGGTCAACGACGCCTACTACCTCGTCGATGTCCGAGGCGAGGGAAAACTTGACGTCAAGCGGCCGTGGAATGTAAACCTCCTGCGGAAGTTCTACTCCTAGAACTCCAGACATGTACCCCTTACCCGCTATGAAATAAAACAGATCGATTCGCACAACGTGTGTCCACTCTCCATATCTTGTGCCACTCGCACTCGTAATAACAGCGCTATGCTATTCGCAGAAGTCAACCCTTGGTGATGCGACCGACACGGCCAAGTAGTGCGAGATGAAGGCACTAAAGAATTTAGGCCTTGTATCGTCCACGAAAAAATCCAATCTGGAGCCCCAACGGAGTCGCCTCGCTCGACTGGCTTTCTGAGCCAAGACAACTGCATTCGCTTCTCACAGCGACTCAGTCCTCCACATCTTCGGCGCAGCGACTCGAACAGCAAATTAACACGCTCGGGGACTAACGCCAGTCCAAACAGGAGCGGCTAGGGAAAAACACCAAGTATGAGAGTGCGCCCTGGACTCGCCACACGACTGGTCCTACGGATCAGGTGGAGTGACGCGCCTAACACAACGCGCCTTGTCCTCACCTACCTCGGGCATGCGACTAGAACAGCCAAGTACCACGCCGGATCGGGCGACCCGACCTGTTCAGCCGGGAAAACGGCTAAGTATAGAGCACCCCTTGGAGTCGCCATGCGACTGGCTTTCCGAGCCATGGCGAGTGGACCTTAACTTACTAACAGTTCAAACAACACATAAAAACGAGGTTAACCCCATAAAAGGGCGGACGCGCTCGGGGACTCGCACAACCAACAACCAAACCAAACAAACAATGACAAAGGAACCCTTGCATTCATTCAAAGCAGCAAAATTTGTTCGCTTACAAGGATAATTACATACTTATCCTAAACTAACGCTGATCGGCAAGCTACTCTATTCCGTAGGCTTCGACGAGAGAGGAGCCACCACCCTTGCGATAGAGGATAAAGGGAACCCACGGATTCGATGGGTACGTCGTGAGCTCACCCGCCATGGACGCACGGAAGGGCTGCTCCACCTTGAAGTCGCGGTGCGCCAGCTCGGGATTGTTCGGGGCGACTACCGTTTCCTAGTAAGGAATGAGGTCGCCCATCGCCCACACCCGGTCAGCGTATACCGTAGCCCGCTCCGTCAGCTTCAGCACCTCGGCGATTTCGACTGCGCCCGTCGACGAAGGATACCCGCTCGTGACGTCGTCGAGGTCGAAGTCGTCAGGAAAATGCGCGAGCCCAAGGCTCAGCGCAGTCGCCGCTCCACGACGGAAGGCCGACTGCGTCATGAACTCCACAACTGTCGGGGCCTTCTCTAGATAGCTCCAAACCTCGACAAGGTCGCTGGGGATCACCTCCGTGGGCGAGATCTCCTGAAGATACGCCCGGATGCAGGTCGCTGATAACGTGGCCGAATCAACCAGAGTGGTGACGCATTGCCGCGCGTCGTACGACTGCGCTTCTTCGGCATTATCAGTAATCAATCCTACAACACACAAGCAAATAGTAAGGGAAGTACCAGCAAAACAATGCGACTCGTGCGCCCGGGAATTGGCAGAAGGAAAACTCACCAATCAATGGGCGACAACGTTCCGCGATGAAATTTTGAAGAGCCGAGAGGTCATCCTGCAGCCTAGCGACGAGCGCATCCGACACCTTCCGCTCCTCAGCAGCAGAAGCAACGCCTACCTTGGCCCGCTCATCGGCCGAGCTCGCCTCCGCCTTCGCCTCCTTGATCTCATGCTCCAGGTCAGCGATCCGCTTCTCCACGACGCTCAAGGATGACTGCGCAGCCGTCAATTCACTCTCCGGGACGAGGCCCTGACGAGCCTTCTCCACCGCGGCCGCAGTATCCTCTGCATCAACAACACAATGATTACAAAAGTTTACGATCAACGCCAAGCATAACGAACACTCACCCGCACTCGTTCGAAGCTGCTCGTTCGTGTCTCGAACAGCGAGAAGCTCCTTCTCCACACGATGCTTGGTAGCAAGCCCTTCTGCCGACTCGTGATGTAGGCCCTGCGCAACAATGGAAGCATTAGCAATAAAAAATTCCTAAGTACCTGGCCGCGGAAATTCAGCGACCAGCCACTCGGGGATTGGACGACAAAAAAAATTCCTAAGTGCATGGCCGCTGAAATTCAGCGACCAGCCACTCGGGGACTGGACCGCAAAAAACAATAAGAATCCGACCACTGAAATTCAGTGGCCCGATCATGCTGTGAAGTTCCATCGCGTCCACCGATGAGAGCACGCATGGAGTATGTCCTTGACGCTGCTCGACCTTAGTGTCGGCGGCCCCAGGCAATTGACTCGACGGCATCGAGGCACTCGCCGCGGAGGCCCTCGCTACAAAGCGAGGGAACGTCGCCACCGCGGCCCCGCACACTCGAAGGTGGGCCTGTCGCCCCAACCGAGGACGTGGGCTCTTCCCGCTGTGACTCCGTGTCCTCCATGGCACTCGGGGACACATCCACTGCAGTTGGAGCTTCGCTTGGGGTGACCGTCGGCTCGTCTGAGATTGTGATGACCTAGTCACCTTTTGCTCTCTTGGCGCCTTCGGCGGGCGCCTCAACCTCGTCACCCTTCCTCTTCTTCGAGGGGTCGACTGGTGCCTCTGTGGCACCCGATGGAACCTTGGCCACCGAAGGGTGACCTATCTTCTTCACTCCAGTCCTGCGCAACAACTCCGTCAGTAAACTTGCCAGTCGAACATACATCAAGCAGACAAATGAAAGGATTGACAAACACTCACTTGGCGACCGGGATAAATCGTAGGCCAGTGCGAATACTGGCCGGCTTCTCCAGCTCTGGCCCTAGTTTCCGACTAAGGCCCGTCTCGAACACGCTCTACGCCCAAGACACCAACGACTTCTTTGAGGACGAGGCCGCGGCAGGAGGTTTAGTGGCGATCGACGCGGGAGCTCCTCTCGGTGGCGAGGCCCCTGTGGCCGGAGCGTCCACCAGCCCGGTAACTGGGACGAACGGCGGCGGTAGCATTGCCAATGGCACCTCGTCTTCCGCGACAATCGCACCAGTCACCACCGTCGCATGCGCCGCTACATTGGCTTTAGCTTCCTCGGCTGTGCTGGTAGCATCGGAGCTACTCGCGGACCGAGGCGGTGACACCGGCTTAACCGGCTTCTTCTTCTTCTTCGGCAGCGGCGGTTTCTTTTTGATGGTGTGGCTTCATGCTGCGAGGTGTGCTCGGGGAGCTCGTCGTCATCGTCGTCGTGGGCCTCGAGGCTCTTGCTGGCCTCGAGCTCGTGTTGATGTTGCCCACGGGTCTTACGAACCGTGGGTGCAGCGACCTCCACGGCTTCGTCGCCACTGTCGTCATCATCATCATCGCCGCCTCCATCACTTCTGGCATCGCCCTTATCGGGCGAAGACTCATTGCTATCTTTAGTGGACGAGTTCGAATTCTCGTCATCTACGGGTGGGAGCCAACCTTCCACCACTTGGAATAGCTGTGATAACCAAGCAAAGTTAGCACGACCGCGAATGCAAAACTACAACTGCGAGTGCATGGGAAATAAAAGAACTCACCGTTGGGGCTTGGCGCTTCATGGTGTAGGGTGTGACACCGGCCTTTGCATCAAGATACACCGCCAGGGTGATATTCTTCAGGGCCAAAGTGTAATCGTTGAGTCTCCATTCGGCATGGTAAGACTTCGTCGGGTCATCCTTGCATGTGTACTCGTACATATAGTGGGCGTGGTTGGCCAGAGGCACAAGCCGTCGCCCGAACCAACAATTGTAAAGGTTGATGGTTTGGAGGCCCTTCTTATTTAGGTTGTGGATGGTCTGCAAAATCTCGTCGACAACCATCCGCTGATCCAGCAGAAGCTTGGTGATTTGGAGCCGACGCGGCTCGGGCCGGTCGGCGGAGTACGTCAGAAGAGTCACGTCGTCGCCCAGCGGCGACTCGGTAACGTAGAACGAGCTATTCTTCCATTCATTCGTTGCTTTAGCGGGCAGCATCAGATCAAAGAAAGACGCCTTCGGCTTTAGCTGAAAGGTCAGGCCTCCCGCAGCCAACATCGGGCCGCCAGCCTCTTTGCGGCTGATCCTCCAATGGAATAGATCTTGCCATAGGGGGAAGTATGGTTGACAACCCAGGTAACACTCGTAGAACGCCACGAAGATGGCGAGCTGCTCGATGCTGTGCGGCCCTAGGTCCGACGGTTGGATGTCATAGTAGGCGCAGAAGCGGCGGAAGAAGAGGGAGGTGGGAATCCGAGCCCCCGCTCCAGATGGCTGGTGAAGCAGACGAATTCCCCCTCGCGCGGATTTGCGATCACCTCCCTGGCCGCAGGGATGCGCCATCTCCCGGCACGGAGGATCCCTCCCTCCTCGAACGACTTCAGTAACGCCTTCGTGCACTTGGATCTGCCCCATGGTTTCGCTGGAGGGGCCATCGATTGAGGGATCTGGGGCAGTGAGTCGCTCTGGGTCGCTCTGGTCGCTGCGTGGAATGGAGAATTGGGAATGCGCAAGATCGGAGGGAGTGAGGGAAGTGTTTTCCCCTCGCCCGGCATTCTCCTTATATAGCGGTTATTGCCCGCCATTTCCGGGGAGCCGTTACCGCGCGGTAATTACGCCGATATTACCATTGGATTACCCAATGGCTAGTTTGACCACCGCTGACCGTCCAACTTTATCCACTCGACTCGCTGTCTTCAGCGACTTGACGACTCGCCGACCTGATCACTATGACAGTGACTTAACTACTCGCCGACCTATTCGCCAAGCTGCGATCTAATCAGTCGCCGTTATTGTGACTAAAATTACTAGTTCTTTCCTTTGTTCAGGAGTCCACCGCCGATTCGACTAGGCGTCCGAATGGGACCCGCATACTCCGACTGCCAACAAACACCTGCGACGAATCAACGATGGCCTCAGGGACTACTGATGGGGATATGCCGCCCGGGGTATACCCAACAGGACATTTCCTATTGGCCCAAGCTGCCAGCGAGTGGGTCTGCAGGACAGCGACTGGATCAAAACTTGGCAAGGAACCAGGCGACTGGAAGCTGGAGGCCCAGAAACATATCTAGGGCCAGTCGGATTAGGTCAAGAACCCTCTGAATCCTTAACTAATTCGATTGTAGATCTGTAAACCCTAGCGAGGTGAGCCTATATAAACCTCCCTAGGGTACGCATAGAGGACACGTTCCATCATACACCCCAGCGACTCGCCGCCTAGTCGTCGAGCTCGCCCTTGTACTCTCTCCATAATACAATCTAGCAGGAGTAGGTCTTTACCCTCCGGGGGGGCGAACCTAGGTAAAACCTTGTGTCTCCGCCCTCATCTTGCACCGCAGATGGCTGGCCGCCCTTGCCCTTCGTTCTACTACTCGCTGCCGATTGCAGCATCTGTCATGGCAATTCCCACGACATCAAGGGTGGAGTAGTACTAGGATGAGTGACCGACCGGGAAGTTTGACTACACGTGTAATTTAACCTAAGATTAAATATACTTAGTGCTAAAAATGTTCCAAGTGAGAGGATTACGAGTCAAACAATTCAAAAGTTCAAGAAAAAATTGAAAAAAAAAATATTTAGTCGAGGGTCATATTACGACCCGGGACTAAAGGTCCTTTGTCCCCCGCTGCAAAAACGGCCATGCGGTGGCATCTAGTCCCGGGTTGTAACAAACCAGGACTAAAGGTTCTTACAAACCGGGACTATATGCCCTTTTTCTACTAGTGCATGAGTAGTGATTTGTTTTAGTATGTCCAAAGGCATATTCCTCAAGGAAATATTTCCAAAGAAATGTCACTACGAAAGAATATCGGCTGCCATCAATTTAGAAATTATGAGAACACAATTGACCCCTTACTCCTTCGAAATATTGTGGACCAAATTAGTTTATCAAGCACAACTCCAAGTGAATCTCTTTCTGGCAAAATAATTTGGAACAAATCGGCAAAAGTATTTTTCTGCACACACTACTGGAAAAACCATCTTCGGTTTGATCACTGGAAGCCCAGCAGTCCCGGCCCGCCACGAACCGCGACTAGTGCTAGCACTAGTCCCGGTCCGTGAGGCCCCCAACGGATAGAAATGGCCATAAACATTAGTCCCGGGCCAGACCAGAGCATTAGTCCCGGTCCGTAATACGGCCCGGGACTAATAAGCTGGAGCAGGGCAACAGCTCTTTTCGGGGACTATTAGTCCCGGGTCGTATCACGGCCCGGGACTAATTGTCCATCACTATATATACAGCTCCCTGGCCAGCTGTCCTAAAGCATATGGTGGCCATTTTTCTCAAAGAAAGCAAGAGAGTTCATGCCATTTTTTTCTCAAGATTTAGTTTGCAACACCTAAATCCAAAGCTTTAAAAGGTTAGAACTTCATTCTTTCATCTCTTATTGCTACTTTAGCTCTATATAATGCTCTAGAAGTATAGAGATATGGATCAAATGCATGCATGCTCTAGAAGTAGCTAGAAGGATTTTGATATATATGTGTAACAAATTTTGATTAGGCACATAGTTACTGAAAATTGAAATATGTAATTTTAGATTTTCAGAGATTAGAATGGAATGAGGTTTTCACTGATGGAACAATAATAAAAAACTCCACATTTATCATGTTGATTGTTTTCTCCAATTCACAAATTAGTGCATGTAAATTTTTCAAAATTCAAAATTAGTGCTCTAGAATCTCTCAATATAACTTGTAATAATTTTATCATGTTGTGTAATGGTTTTTGATATACTTCTACTATAATGCAGATGGTCCGGGAATGGATGTACGGTACTGACCGACGCTCTGGCGAGTTCATTAATGGCGTGCATGAATTCATTTGTGTTGCTGATGCAAACAAGCACAATGGTTTTGTATTCTGTCCATGTAATGGATGTAGGAATCAGAAGGATTACTCTGACTCAAAAACCCTTCACAGCCACCTGTTGAAGTCCGGCTTCATGCCCAGTAATAATTGTTGGACCAAGCGCGGAGAGAGAGGGGTTATAATGGAAGACAATGAAGAAGAGGAGGAGGATGACAACTATCATGGTTTCCCTGAGTACGGAGATACTTCCATGGGGGATGCTAAAGGGGAGGATGAAGAAGAGACATATGATGAACCCGCTGATGATCTTGGTCGGACCATTGCCGATGCACGAAGAGATTATGAAACTGAAAAGGATAGGGAGAAGTTCAATCACATGCTAGAGGATCACAAAAACTTGTACCCAAATTGCAAAAATGGTCTGAAAAAGTTGGGCAGCACACTGGAATTGCTGCGATGGAAGGCTGAGTGTGCTATACCTGACTCCTCATTTGAAAAGTTGCTGAAAATGATGAAGAATATGCTTCCAAAAGATAATGTATTGCCCGCCAGTACATACGAAGCAAAAAAGGTTATCTGCCCTCTAGGTTTAGAGGTTCAGAAGATACATGCATGCCCTAATGACTGCATCCTCTACCGCGGTGAGGAGTATGAGAATTTAGATGCATGCCCGGTATGCACTTCACTTCGGTATAAGATTAGACGAGATGACCCTGGTGACGTTGAGGGCGAGCCCCCCCGGAAGAGGGTTCCTGCGAAGGTGATGTGGTATGCTCCTATAATACCACGGTTGAAACGCTTATTTAGAAACAAAGAGCACGCCAAGTTGTTGCAATGGCATAAAGAGGAACGTAAGTCAGACGGGATGTTGAGACACCCCGCTGATGGGTCGCAATGGAGAAAAATCAATAGAAAGTACCCGGACTTTGCAGATGACGCAAGGAGTTTAAGGTTTGGTCTAAGTACAGATGGCGTGAATCCCTTTGGGGAGAAGAGCTCGATCCACAAAGACTGGCCTGTGACTCTATGCATCTATAACCTTCCTCCTTGGTTGTGCATGAAGCGAAAGTTCATTATGATGCCAGTGTTGATCCAAGGTCCGAAGCAACTCGGCAACGACATTGATGTGTACCTAAGGCCATTAGTGGAAGAACTTTTACAGTTGTGGCACGAACCCGGGATACGCGTGTCGGATGAGCACAAGCAGGAAGAATTTAACCTCCGAGCATTGCTTTTCGAAACAATCAATGATTGGCCTGCTCTTAGTAACCTTTCGGATACAAACAAGGGATACAATGCATGCACACACTGTTTAGATGAGACTGCAAGTATATATTTGGAACATTGTAAGAAGAATGTATACAATGAGCATCGTCGATTTATTTTGGCCAAGCATCCCTTAAGAAAGAAAGGCAAGCATTTCAACGGTCTGGCATGTCACCAGATGAAGCCTAAGGAGCGGACTGGTGCTGATATATTTGATATGGTCAAAGATTTGGATCAACTGGTAACCTTTGGAAAGGGTCCTGGAGGAAAATCTGTTCCGAAAGACGCTGAAGGACACGCACCCATGTGGAAGAAGAAATCTATATTTTGGGAGCTACCATATTGGAAATTCTTAGAGGTCCGCTCTACAATCGATGTGATGCATGTGATGAAGAATCTTTGCGTGAACCTGCTAGGCTTCTTGGACGTGTATGGGAAGACAAAAGATACACCGGAAGCACGAAAGGACCATCAATGTATGAAAGACCCAGATGGCCTGCATCCAGAATGGTTTCAAGGTCATGCCAGCTACACTCTTACCAAACAAGAGAAGGAAATATTTTTTGAATGCCTAAGCAGTATTAAGGTCCTGTCTGGCTTCTCGTCGAATATAAAGGGGATATTTAATATGGCAGAAAAAAAGTTCCAAAACCTAAAGTCTCATGACTGTCACGTGATTATGACGCAAATGCTTCCGATTGCATTGAGGGGGCTTCTACCAGATAATGTTCGAGTACCCATTGTGAAGCTATGTGCATTTCTCAATGCAATCTCTCAGAAGATAATCAATCCTGAAGATTTACCACGGTTACAGAATGATGTGGTCCAATGTCTTGTCAGTTTTGAGTTGGTGTTCCCACCATCCTTCTTCAATATTATGACGCACCTGCTGGTTCACCTAGTCGAAGAGATTTCCATTGTCGGTCCTGTATTTCTACACAATATGTTTCCCTTTGAGAGGTTCATGGGAATCTTAAAGAAATATGTTCGTAACCGTGCTAGGCCAGAAGGAAGCATCTCCAAGGGCTATGGAACAGAGGAGGTCATTGAATTTTGTGTTGACTTTGTTCCTGACCTTAAGCCGATTGGTCTTCCTCAATCGCGGTATGAGGGGAGACTGAGTGGAAAGGGTACTCTAGGAAGGAAATCAATAATATGTAGAGACGGACATTCTTACACCGAAGCACATTACACCATTCTACAAAATTCTATCTTGGCAGCCCCATATATCGAGGAACACAAGAAAATCTTACGCTCCAACAACCCTGGAAAGTATGACTCTTGGATTAGAGATGAACACATGAAGAGTTTCGGCGGTTGGTTGCAACATCTCATCAAAAACAACACTCTTGGAGATCAGCTATACTTGTTGTCTAGGTCACCATCTTCGACTATATCGACTTTCCAAGGGTACGAGATAAATGGGTATACATTTTACACGATAGCCCAAGATAAAAAGAGCACCAACCAAAACAGTGGTGTCCGCTTTGATGCAACAGACAACAAGGGGTCAAAGACCACATATTATTGTTACATAGAGGAGATATGGGAACTTGACTAGGGACCTACTTTTAAGGTCCCCTTGTTTCGGTGCAAATGGGTCAAGCTGACGGGAGGAGGGGTTGAGGTAGACAAGAAATACGGAATGACATCGTTGGATCTCAACAATCTTGGGTACTTAGACGAACCATTCGTCCTAGCCAATGATGTGGCCCAGGTTTTCTATGTGAAGGACATGTCTACCAAACCTAGAAAACAAAAAAATAAGAAAAATAATACATCAGACGATGAGCCAAAGTGCCACATAGTTCTTTCAGGAAAAAGAAACATCGTGGGAGTGGAGGACAAGACAGACATGTCAGAAGATTGTGATAAGTTCCATGAAATTCCGCCCTTCGCGGTGAAGGATGACCCAACCATCATGTTAATGAATGAAGATGCTCCATGGATATGATGGGATCAGAAAGGAACACACGCGAAGAAATGATATGTAATAATTGTAACATTTTATGAGTGAAGATGATCCATGCATGTGTCCATTTTTATAGTGTTTTCTGCAAACAATCTTGAGTGTGTTAGTCCCGTTTTGTGGCTGGACCGGGACTAAAGGAGGGCCTTTAGTACCGATTCATACTTACCATTAAGATCTGATCTCCAAACGCGTGATGTCACATATTAGGGAGTGCCTCTATGACCAGTTTCTCGGAGATGCCGGAGGACTGGGCTCCGTCGGCATCTCCCTGAAACTGGCCGTAGTGGTGTCCCTGCTCTCTAAAACCATCTTGGAGATGCCTCAAACTGGCTGGAGGACTGGACTCACAAGGATGCCTATTTATAGTACAAGCAGCTCGGCATAATGTCGACACTCACGACATAATGTCGACACTCACCTCTATTATTAGTGCTGACTCATCTTTAGTCCCGGTTGGTGTCTCCAACCGGGACTAAAGGTTCATCTTTAGTCCTGGTTGGTGACACTATCCGGGACAAGGGACAAGCCGCACGACATAATGCCGACACTCACCCCTATTATTAGTGTTGCGTGGCCCAGTCTGCCGCAATCCCTTCAGTCGCGGTTGGTTTCTCCAACCGGGACTAAAGATGAACGCTCTCTTTACATAGGCATTTCCCTCTATTTATTAGGTAATACTCAAGACATTTATTAATATTAAAAACCGGGACAAACCGGGACTAGCTAACACTCAGGACTAAAGTCGCCCCCTTTAGTCATAATCATGCCTAGTCCTATAGTACGCAACTTCAGGGTCTTCATCATCATCGTCATCATCATCGTCATCGTCACCTTCCACTCCGGGGATCCTCAGCCCATCCATGGCATATACCAGGGGCCATTCCAGCCTCGGATTCACGGCGGGCGGGAGAGGGGTCACCTGGAAGACGATGCCGCTACCGCCGGGACGGTGTGGGGCCTGTGGCGGGTGGACTCGTGGGCACCGTAGGCGAGGATGGTCTCCCCCGGTGATGTAGCGCATCACTCCGATGATAGTACGGTTCGCCCACCAAAGACGACGGCCGGCTTCGTTGTGGTTCACCGGTGGCGGGCCATCACCCTCGTACCTGGCGAGCTCCCTTTCCCGCCTATTAGCGAAGAAGGCATTCCAGGTGTCGTAGTTGTCTGGATCCCACTGGGGATCCATCCGCTACTCCGGCGTGAGCTCGTGGTAGAAGTGGTTTGTGATGGCCGCCTGGCATGCGGAACCTTGAGGGACAGGAGGGACAGGAACCTCCTCGGCCAAGCATCCAGCAAGGTGACGGTAACCCGGCGGACAAGGGTAGTTGAGGCGCCTGGCGCCTCGGTCTCCTCGAGGTCGAGAATGGCCCGATGGCGTTGTCCATTGTTCTAAGAGAGGAAGGTGTGGATGTGTGGATAGCCATGGCATGATCACCCTAAATATAGAGGGAAAGGGCTGGAAAACTTGGCGTGAAGCTTTGGGAAATGGCGGGAAATATCTTTAGTCCCGGTTAGTGACTACATCCGGGAATAAAAGCTCTCGTAGAAAGGAAAGGGCGGGAAAACTTGGCGGGAAGAGGTGGGAAATGGCGGAAAATATCTTTAGTCCCGGTTCTTGACTACATCCGGGACTAAATGGATATTATATTGAGATTCATTATATTTTTCTGATAATAATATACATATTATTTGTGTTATTTGGATTATTACAATAAAAGATATGATTTTCCAAAGTTTTTATATATGATTTGAATTAAAAAAACAAAATTTACAAATGAAATAATTTATAAATGATGCAAACAGATAAATGGATATTATATTAAGATTCATTATATTTTTCTGATAATAATAGACATATTATTTGTGTTATTTGGATTATTACAATAAAAGATATGATTTTCCAAAGTTTTCATATTTGATTTGAATTAAAAAAAGAAAATTTACAAATGAAATAATTTATAAATGATGCAAACAGATAAATGGATATTATATTAAAATTCTTTATATTTTTCTGATAATAATAGACATATTATTTGTTTTATTTGGATTATTACAATAAAAGATATGATTTTTCAAAGTTTTTATATTAGTTTTGAATTAAAAAATAAAATTTACAAATGAAATAATTTATAAATGATGCAAACAGATAAATGTATATTATATTAAAATTCTTTATATTTTTCTGATAATAATAGACATATTATTTGTTTTATTTGGATTATTAGAATAAAAGATATGATTTTTCAAAAAATTTATATTAGTTTTGAATTAAAAAAGAAAATTTACAAATGAAATAATTTATAAATGATGCAAACAGATAAATGGATATTAAATTAAAATTCTTTATATTTTTCTGATAATAATAGACATATTATTTGTTTTATTTGTATTATTACAATAAAAGATATGATTTTTCAAAGTTTTTATATTAGTTTTGAATTAAAAAAGAAAATTTACAAAAAAACAAACAATGTGGTGGGTGTGGCTGGACCGGGACTAAAGGTGAGTCTTGGCAAAAAACAAAGCGGCCGAAAAAGACCTTTAGTCCCGGGCCGTGGCTTAGCCCGCGACTAAAGGGGGGGTCTTTAGTCGCGGGTTAAGCCACGACCCGCGACCTAAGACCCTTTAGTCGCGGGCGGTGGCTTAGCCCAGGACTAAAGGGGTGGGGGTATAAGTAACTTGGGCCCACCCCTGGCCTCCCCCACCCAGCACTTGGCGAAATCGACGAGGAGACGCGCGCAGACGACGGCGAGAGCTCGATCGACGCAGGGGAGGTGCTGCCGGATTCCACCGCGCCGCCGCCCTTATCTCCGGCCACCACCCCGCTGTGCCGCCACGTTCCATACCGCAGAGCCTCACCGAAGGAATCGAAGCCCCGCGCCCCCAGTCGAGCTCCCCGTCCGCTCTTTCCCCGTCTCCGGCCGCCGCGACCGTCGCCGATTCCGGTCACCCTCGACCTCCCTCGGCCTCGCTGACCTCAGGCACCCTCGTGCTTCCTTCCTCTTCCTAGTTCACTGTCCCACGCCGTTGTCAATCGCCGTCCATGGCCAAATCAACTGGCTCGTGAAAATAATCACCCCTGTGTCCCTCTTGCTTATGCGTGGCATCTGAGGTGGCGATACTGTACGGTCATCATAGTGGCTAGGCTTAGTAGCGGTACAAAAAGTTTAACCCCCTCTGCTGATGTCATAATGATGAAATAACCCTTTTTAGTAATTCTAGAATTTGATTAAATATTGTAAGTTCAATAACTTTTAATTTATAAGTCAGAAAAATACAAATAATATATCAAAATGTTCAGAAAATTGAAACCTAGCTATCTATATAATCATGCATTATTAATCAACTTTCATGACAAGTTTAATTAGAATAACAAATGCACCCCTCTCATATGTTTCGGAGTTTTCCCGAGTTAGGGTTTTCACCCCTCGGAACCCCGATTAATTTGTCGAGCATGTTTTAGGGTTTCAATTCAATGCAATTCAACTTGTCATATCATCATACTTGCTTGAGCATTGCATCGATGCCATGTGTTGATTGTTTCCCCTTTATTTTTTTCTGGTGTTTGGTGCTTCTCGGTAGAATACGATATCGAGATCGAGATCGAAGCCCTTTAGTATTAGGGTTATTTTTTTGTTTAAGTTATTATAATTAGGATTATATTGTTTTAGTTATTAGTATTATTGTTTTTTCTAACCTGTTTAACTCTCTTTTTGTTATAGATAATTAAGTCATGGATCCATCCGAAGATCCTGGTCGCATCGGTGAAGGTTTTCTTCAGGGCATGATAAGAGGTGAAATTCCTCTTATTACGGGCACAACCGAAGATATTTTGCTCGAGGAAGAGATATCCTCATATCTGAATCCATCCGGTGATGGACTAGAGGAAAACCAAGGGGACCCGATGAAGAATGGAATAAGTCAAAGAAACTCGGTGAAGAATCCAACAGCTATGTCACCGATGATGCCAAAGATGACCTTTGGCAGAAGCTCATAGCGCATTTCATACTACCTCTAGAGTATGAGGAATTTGAGGTAGATGGTATTACCCCAAGGCCGGGTGGGCTTGAAAATAGAGCGAAAGTCAAGGAGTGGGCACTAAGCAAGATGGCTGAACTGTACCGGAACCACAAGAAAATTTTATACGCGAAATATGTCGCGAAAAAAACTCCAGACTTCAAAGGAGTAAACGAGAAGTTGAGAGAATAGTGGCCCGATTTTGTACAGTACAAGCAATCTGATAAAGTAAAGGCAAAGTTGGCAAAGAACGCGTTAAATGCTGCCAACAAGAAATACCATCATAAAATGGGGACACGTGGCTACAAGAGTGCCATCCCTAAGTGGGAAACTATGGATAAGGATATGAGGGCTAGAGGCGTCACTCCTGGTACAGATGGATGGCCCGAGAGGTCAAAGCACTGGTAATGCAGACGGGGATCCTTGGACCCGAAAGGGAAGACATTATTTCATGATAAAATTCTAAAACCCTCCAAACACCTTATTCAAGCAATGAGCGATGCTCAATTGGGATTGTTCCGTCGAGAGAGAGAACGACGTGACGCGCCCTAGGGAATCCTGAAAAGGGAGGACGAACACGAGGCAAAGGCGTCGGTGTCTCGTGGAAGAAAGGGTTTCCTCTGTACGATGCCAGTTACAGAAGCCGTCAGAGAAAGAAGGACCGGGAGGCAGACCAGATCTCTAGGGAAGAGCAGGACCTAGCTGATCTGAAGAACCTCATGCATGAAATTAGCCAAAGGCCGCCGTCGTCAACTCACCCGCGGTCTGATGATCCTGCATTGGATCTTAGCCAACGGAGAAGCAGCGTGGCTTCCACGGAGGTCCGTGCTGATGATCAAGCACTGCTGGATGATGCACCGGCTCCTCACTACCCCGTGGATGATGTCAGAGAGATGGCACAATGTGAGCTACATCAGCCAATGAACAACCTGTCCTTCAAGGTGGCGATCGTCACTGCTTTACCTTGTCTACCTGGAGCACTCCACCATTCACTTCCGATTCCACCAAGCTATGCTCGTGTCATGGTGGATGACATAGTGGAGGATTTTGCGGACCTAGAGATTGAAATCGCTACGCCTGAAGGCCTTACTAAACTAGGAGATGTCAAGCGCAACATCATTCTATGGAATAAGAAGTACATCAAGTTTCCAGGCTCGGCGCCAAGGCCACCGACTCCAAGGAATCCAAATCCACCCCACATCGAATATCGTCAACCTCCAAGTCCATCCCAACCCGATTATCGCCAACCTCCAAGTCCACCCCAACCCGATTATCGCCAACCTCCAAGTCCACCCCGCCTCGCTGACGATCGCCGCAGCAGGAGTACATCAACTCGATCTTCGCCTCCGCCTGGCAATACTACTACCTCGTCGAAGAAACGGAAGTTCGACGGTCCCCGCGCCCACATCGAAGAAAGGTCAAACGCCAAGATAGTCGATATCCATGCTCTTCCAAAGAGACCTTATGACAAGACCGACGAGGAAACTAACGCGGATGTGGCTGCCCAAGTTAAGGAGCATTTTGCACCCAAAAAGCCTGAGCCAAAGCCGGTATATAACGAAAAAACAAAAAAGTGGGCTAAGTCCTTTCTTGAGCAACCATCCAAGATATCGATGAATCTAGAATCAGACTATGACCGGGAGATTATTAAGCAAGCACAGAAGAAAAAATCACAAGTGCAAAAAGCGGGAAGCAAGTTGCCCAGCTCGGAGCACAGAAGAATCAATCGGTCGCCCCGCTCAAAGTCATTTCAGACATCGACAAGGCCTTCAGAGCTGAAATGGATATGGACATGCAAATAATGGACCCTAGAGCCCGTAATAATGCTGCACTTATGGGAATCACTGTATCGGAGGCCAAAGCACTTGCTAACGAAGCAAATATGTCTCTTGGTCAATATTTAGGCTATGAAGATACGCCAGTGGGTCAGATAGTACGGCAGTATGTCCAAGGGCAGCCTCTAGTCAGTAATGAGGAGCTCGCGCGTCTATTCACACATATGCGAAATCTGCATGAATGGTACATGTCGCAAGCAGAAAAAAAGCATCATAAATATTGGTTTCCAGTGGACGTTAGAAAGGAGCATCACTTCAAACCATACTCGATACAGGTTCAAATGACCGAACTGTTTCAGTTATACAACCAGCGCGCCCTTGACAAATCTATCATTGGTTGCTACTGTCTGTAAGTTATTTATTTCTATAATTAAGTTTGTAGCTTTAGCTCGTTCTTTGCATTTAATATATTATCCTAACTATATATCCTTTTGTATGATGATATTATATTCCACAGAATGAAGATGCTTGAATGCAAAAGAGCTAGAAGATACGACGTTGGGTTCATTGACCCATATATGATTAATGAATATACACCCCAAAGACGTGGAGGAAGACCTGTCCAGGTTCTTAACCGAGCATAATTTTGTTAAGGAAATACTATTTCCTTACGACTTCAAGTGAGTGTTTATATCTTGTACACATTTTATTTTTGCTTACTGGATGAGCTATGCATGTATGCTTATGTAAATGTCCGCAGATTCCACTGGATCTTGCTAAACATTCAAGTTGACAACTTCCTAGTTGAAGTCCATGACTCATTAAGTTGGGACCAAGAGAAGTGGAGCGACATGAAAGCAATGCTCCATAAGTAATGTCAATCATTGTCGCATTATATCGTCTTCTTTCATTCATTTCCTGATATCAAGTAACTAATAACTCCTTTGTTCATTTTCTTTGCCGAGCAGGTGTTGGACACGGTTCAGACAGAAAATACCAGGTCCATTCAAACAGGAGCTAACTTATAAAATGGCGAAGAGTTTACAACAGCCACCGGGAACTCATTTATGTGGATACTACGTCTGCGAGTACATCCGAGAGTTGACCAGTTAGCGGAAAGTTGACTCACATTATATTTATGATTTGCGGGAGAAACTAGAGCCAGACCAGCGCATAAGAGCAATTCAAGAGGAGCTGGCGGGATTTATGATGAAGAAGTCCTTGATGTACATGGAGAGCATTATGCGGATGACGTGGAACTCGATTTGCCTTAGTCATCTCCATGTAGCTCATATGATATATATATTCATCAATGACCATGTAATTTCAAAACATTTCTTCCTTTTGATATGATTGATTATATGTATGCTTGCAAGGGATCGTTCTTATATAAATGCATCGACGTGTAGTGTGTATGTAGTAGCGTATAATATGTGTACTGAAATATATGTTTGTTATAGTGAAACACAAAACGAAAAAGGAACAAAATGGCAAAAAAAAAGGAAATACACAATCTCTGTCGCTGTAGAGAAATGTGGTGTTTCTCTGCTGTGACCTTTAGTCCTTTAGTCGGTTACACGGGACTAAAATTCCATGTGAAACAGCCACGTGGCTGTTATCGTCAAGGGCCGTTATGGCCGGGACTAGAGGGGGGCCTCTAGTCCCGTTTTCGCAGTCCCGGGCCCAAAACTGGGACTAGAGCCCGTTGCGGCCCGGGACTGGAGGCCCTTTTTCCACCAGTGACACCGTTTGACTCAAAGTTGGATTCGGCGTTCGTCGTGGCATGGAAAGGTGGAGGATGGCCTTGACGTTTATGTCATCACCCCGACATACTACTTGTTGTTGACTCTTACACTCTAGAACCATGTATTTATTTACACTTAACATCGATACATATACAATCTAAAACACTTAAGCAAGATCTCTACCCAGCTAAAATAATATGGACAATGAAACATATAAAATCATCATAACTTATTGACGAGGCTGAATTCATTTTTTTGGATTAATGTGATAATTGTTCTACATTTAGTAGTAGGAACACATTGTGATAACATATTTTATTAACCAACAGAAACTAGAGAAAAAAATATGTTCAATAATAAATATAAAAATATGATTACATTCATAAATATGCCATTTATATTGGAAAATAATGTTACAAAATCAGGGCCGGTCCTGAGTTTTCGGGGGCCCGGGGTGAGAGAAAATTTTGGGCCCCCCAAAAGTATCAAAATGATAAATTTTACATGTATATAAATGTTACCTAAAACATTTGAAATACATACAAAGTGATTTTAAATAATGTATACATATTATTTTAAAATTACATATGGAGTATGACAATTTAAGATCATATTTTTTTGTCCACTATTAATCTTCTCGGTGACTCGGCTACATCATGATATATATGGGAGTTTCGAGCCTACCTGCTACTTTATTCAACTTTGGTAACTAAGGAATGATACTTCGCATGCCTGAAATTGATCGCTATCATGCTTCGAGAGAGAGATATGCACTACTCAAATTAATTTCACATGCATGTGCACATCGTATAGACCCCATTTTTTTTTGAGCTGGATGTATAGGCCCCACGTGAAGATCCCTTGGTAACTAAGGAAAGAAGGCCCATGCGAAGTATCAGAAAAAGAGCCTAACTAAACAAAGGAAAGGCCCAGTCCACTAGGTAAGAACTAAGAAGAGTAACTGTTCGTCCTTGCTCCAGGATCATATGAGAAAAACTTCAAACATGCTCTAAAGGCCCTGCCGCATTCATGTGAGTTTCTCGCCCCTGCATCTGCCTTAGCTAGTTGTGGCTTGGGGCCCCCTGATGTCGGAGGGCCCGGGGCAGCCACCCCGCTCGCGCCCCCCGGGCCGGGCCTGTACAAAATATCATATAGAAACTGGTATCACTAGCAACAACATCTATATAGTAACATGATCAAGTAAAAATATTTTGTATAAATAAGTGAGAACACACTCACGTCATCTCGGAGTTGCTCAGTCTCAAGATCTAGCCTTTGTCTTTCATTTAGCATAAATGATCTGAAAATCAACGATTTTGTAGTCTTTCAACATTTGAGTGCTACAAAAAAAATGGAGAGAGGCTGACCAGATGAGAGGCGGAAAGCTCGAGAGACTTTTATGTCTTCATTTATTCTAAGGATACTTGTGGTTCCGGGGAATCCAGCTACAGGAGAACCAGGAACGGGGAGCTCCCCCCTTTTTCCGCCCGAGTCTTTGATCTTAAACTTAAGAATGCTGGTTTTAAGATTTTCTTTTTTCACTGTAACTATTTTATTTTTTTCTTCTCATTCAAAATTTTCTATTTACCTTGTTGAGTCTGCATGTATCATAATTTGACTAATTTTTATCTTGTTTTAGTTAATAAGTGAGCATCTTTGTTTTCTTTGGACATTTTAGTGTGACACTTCTAATATTATTTAGTCATGTTTTTAACTTTAAGATTGCTTTCTTAATCATTTTTATTGAAAGGATACTTCCAATCGGTTGGATTTGCATTATGATTTGTGGCAGCAAGGGGACTTGCAAGTCGGTGCAACTACGGTTTTCTAGTTGCAAGTGGGTTTCAACTAACCAATTTTCTAGTTGAAAGCGGGTTGCAATCGAGGAAAATACTATGAGACGTTGAATTTACGTTGTGATTTGTGTTGAGCGGTGTTGCAAGTGAGTTACTGCTGATATTTCTTGACCATTTTTTGTGTTGTAATTCGTGTGAGCATGGGAGTGGCAAGAGAGTTGCAACTGGGATTTCTCCGATTGCAAGTGGGGCGCAATAGGTAAAAATGTTCATAGCCGTCGGATTTGTGTCATTACTCGTGTGAGCATGGGAGTTGCAAGTAGGTTGCAACTAAAATTTTCTAGTTGGAAGTGGGTTGCAACCAATATTATTCTAGTTATTGTAGCTAAGGTCTTTTTTAGTTGCATATTATGTTGTGACTAGAATTTGTCTCTTTCCATTTGCATGTTATGTGTAAGTTGGGTATTTCTTTGTGCAGTTGCATCTCATGTGCAACTACAGTTTTTCTTTGCAGTTGCATATCATGCTAACTAGAGTTTGTCTCTTTGTTGTTGTGTAACTGAGTTATTGTTGTACTCCCAACAAAGGGAGTTTTTATATCTCTTAGGCCATAAATGCTTCTTGCTGTAAGCTTTTCAGCAAATAGACGCTCTTTTAGATCTGTGATTTATCTTGCATGATAGGCAAGTTAGTTATGTTTGTTGGTTCTGCTTGGTGGGCCTAGTTGTTGAACTGTTTTTTGAGGGGTAGTCCTTGAACTCGTCGGCTACAGGATTCAAGCACAGGCACAACATATTTAGGATGGTAATTGGAATTAGAAGTCTATTCCGCAAGCTCACAAAATAGTTACAAGACATGAAACAAAGAGAAATGCTAAATGTCGCTTAGTGCTGGGTGCGGCGCGCCGCCCGAAGCCAAAGATTCTTGGGCCAGGCCCATTTTATCCTTAGTTTCGTTTTTCCGGGTTGTTTCTATCTTTTCTATTTTCTATTTTGTTCCTTTGTTTTATTTTTCGTCTTTTTAGTTTAAATTTTGGTAAACTTATTCATGTTTTTAAAAATATTCATGTTTTTACAAAATCTTTTCATGCTTTTTGAAAAATGTTTATGTTTTTAAAAATGTGTTCATGATTTTTTGAAATTGGTTCATGATTTGAAAAATGTATGATTTTTAGAAAAATGTTCCCTTTTTTAGAAACTCGTTAATGATTTTCAAAATTAGTTCACGACGTTCGAGATTGGTTCATGATTTTTAAAATTGGTTTATGATTTTCTGAAACCGGTTCATGATTTTCAAAAAGAGTTTATTAGAAAAAGGTCAGGTTTTAAAAAACTTGTTCATGATTTTCAAATCTGGTTCATGATTTTCAAATCTGGTTCATGATTTTCGAAATATTTTCATTTTTTTTAAATTGTTGTTTAGATTTAAAATTATTAAAATTTGGAATTCGTTCATATTCAAAAATATATAGATTTCAAAAACTAAAAGAACGGAAAAAAATAAAAAGAGAACAAACCGCGTAGCATCGAAGGAGCCTATGGAAATGGGTTGGCCCATATTGAGGGAAATGGGCGAGCCAAACATGCCGCGTGAATATTAGAGCATCTTCACTTGTTGGGCGAACCTAGGCTGAAATACGGAATTTTTTTGCCGGACGGAACTTGATTTGGGCTTGGGTACGTCCAGTTTCCCACTCGCGTACCCAGGCCGAGTACCCAGGCGAACAAAAAACAGCGACATATTTGAATCTTTATCGTTCCCGCCGGCGAGTGCTCGGCCACAAGGTGTTCGACAGAAACTCCCTGAAATTCGGCGATAGATTATTATTACATAACAGGGGAAATGACTCTCAGTCGTCGACTGGGATGGGCTCCTACAGCGTGGCCTGACGCGGTGTGGTCATCCGTCTCGCCGTCGGACGGTGAGGGGTTGGAGGAACTGGACGCAGAGTTCGGCGTGGGTGCGTTCGGCGCAGGGGCAGTCGATGCAGGGGCGGTCGGCGTAGAGGAAGCGGACGACGTGATCTCACCCTGGAGGATGGCCTGGCATTGCACCATGTACCAGGACTTGACCGGCGAGCTCATCTTCGACGTGTCCTCGCTGCCCATCAGGAACTTGAGATCTGTGTTGCGTTTCTTGGCGGCGTAGTTGGCCTTCTTCTCGGCGAGGTTGGCCTTGATGAGGGCCACCTTTTCCCCTTGTGTCTCCATCAGCTGCTTCTAGCGCTCGTCGGTCTTCTCGGCCCTCTTCTCGGCATGCGCCCTCGTGTCGGTGATGCATTTCTCGATCGAAGCCTGGAGACGCTCGGTGGGAGGTCCGGCGTCTTTGAGCATCTTCGCCTTCTTCTGGCCCATCTCTGGTATTCCTTCGCCGGCAGCTGCGGGAGGGTGAAAGTGTAAGATGGTTAGCCTAGAGGGGGGTGAATAGGTTTCTACAAAATTCTTTATAATCTTTTGCAAGTTTTAGGCTTTGCGGAATTTAAGTGAGCCTAAATGCAAACTAGGTGAGGCAACCTAGATGATGTACAAGATACTTCAAGCTCGAAGGCTATCACAAGGCAAGCAACACAAGTAAGAGATCGGTTAAGGAATAACAGAAGCACGCGGAGACGAAGATGTATTCCCGTGTTCACCACCTTTGGGAAGGGGGCCATGTCACGTTGGAGAGGTGTGAGGTTCCACAAAGGATTCCTCACGCGCCACGAAGGCTCACCTTATTCTCCGATCCTATCCCATGAAGGAATAGCTCACTTACTCGTGGTAGACTTTAAGGTAGTCTCTAAACCCTCACAAACTTTCCACGGAGCAAAACAGAAGCTGAATGCCTCCGGGCGACCCTAGACTCCTAGGTTTTCCCACAAACCCAAGAGTAACAAGCTAACTCGATGAACTCAAGGGGGAATGAACTTTGGCTTGGTGGAAGCGTATATCGGGACCTCCTCTTCCTTTCTACCAAATGGGAGATCCTCAATCTTTTGTGTTTCAACAATGGGGGGGGAGAGAGATCTTCAAGAAATGAAATGTTAGCTCAAGTGCCTAACCTCATAGTGGAGAAGAAAGTTATATATAGTATGAGGGGAAAAAGAGCCGTTTGGAGGTTCCTGCGACAAAATCGGCAATAAGTCCGGTCGGACCGAGTTGCTCGCCGGGATTTCCGGTGACAGCTCCAGTCGACCGGACCCCACACTGGAATTTTCGGCGGCGACCGGAATTCCTGGCGAACAACCGAAAAGCTATTATGTAAGCCATATCGGTGTGCACCAGGAATTTCCGGTGGTGACCGGAAATTCCGGCGACAGCACCGGCACCGCTGGCGCTTTTGCCGATTTCGCAGTAACCTCTTTAGACTCATTTTTCAAGGCTGATTTTTCTCTTTCTTCGAACGGGTGTGTGTGGGTGGATGCTGAGAGGCTTATATGGTGTAGAACATCCCCAAAAGAGCACATCGAGATCACCCCTCTTAATAGTGCGGTGTTTTCTATTTGACTCATGAGTAAATAAAAGAGAATAATAAACAATGACACCGGCTCTCCATAAAGAAACGAATGGGGGGGTCACCCATCACCTATCACCAACAACCTGCGGATTCTCACCTGTAGAGACCTAATAGAAACATTAGTCCATCCTCTAGCTCCGATGTCATAGTTAACCAAAATACTAGATAAGGGCTATTTGCCCTTTCAATCTCCCCCTTTTTGGTTAATGACAAACCGAGTTAGAGTCAAAAAAAATATATTATGATATGATTAGATCTAGGACATAATAGCAAGCACATAGTGATAGGAAATTCAGGTACAATAAGAGAACTGCAAGGTTGTCCAAACACACACACAAATGGTTCAAAAGAGCAAATAAAAGCACAAGCCCATGAGAGACAAACGAGCAAAGTAGGGCTTGTGCAAGAGGCAAATCATGAAAGAAGCGACTCTACTCTTTCTCCCCCTTTGGCATCGAGACCAAAAAGGAAGAAACGAGCGGAGAGACCGATCTAGCCACCGAAGTTGTCCTCATCGTCATCATCATAGGCTTCTTCCTCCTCTTCTTATTCATCGTCACCCTCCTCTTCGTCCTTGCCCTCACCATCATCGTCATCCCCTGTAGTTGTAGCATGGCGCTGAGAGGAGCTGGAAGTGGCAAACCCGGGGAACATAGATGGATCAAAACCCCTAAACATGTCCTCATCCAGCGGGGGCTTATCAAAGTTGACATAAGGGACAAGAGCTAGAGCATTGCCCAAATATGGCACTGGTCGACCATGCTTTGCCAAGAAAGCATTGTGTTGCCTCCTGTTCTCCTGACTGAGCTCCAAACTGCAGTGAGCAACATCATAGGAGGAGCGACACATACCCCATAAGCTGTTGAAGAACCGGGCAAGACCCTTCTTGCGAGGAAGAGCACGGGGAAGGTCCCTACGAGAGCGCGATCCACTAGCAGACAGAGGATCATGAGCATGCTTGGTCCGGCGCTCAGATGGCAACATCTGGGGGAGATCCACATGAGATCCCCGACGAGGTAAGGTGAAATCCTCCATATCTTCACGCGGACCCTTGGGGAGAGCAGCTGCAGGAACGGTGGCCTCATTCAGGCGCTGAACATACTGACAGAAATTGGGAGTCATGCGCTTCTCAATGGACCGCCGAATCTCATTGTAGATGAAGTCACACACATTGATCTTCCGGAGATGGCGAGGCTCACAATAGTACAGCAGATTCTTGTGGTGACCGCGGACATCAACAGCATCACCAGCCTTGCTCGCAAGATTGTAGCGGAAGAACCGAGCAAGCACCATGTAGTAGTAGTACATCCCTGACAAGCTGGGAGGCTGATGGCTGGGATCAATAGGATAGCAGAAAAGGAGCTGGTTGTCACTGAATGCCTTCTCAGAATGAATGGAGAAGCCAGAGACACTGTCAGGAGGGTAACCCAGGGCATGGCAGAAAGCGTCAAAAGAAGCCGAGTATGGCTTGGTGCCGGTCATCCAAGTGACAGTGCGAGAATCATCGGTGTGAAAGTAAGCTGTGCAGAAGAACTGGCGAATGATATCGGGCATTAGCTTGACCTTGATTGTAGCAATAGCAAATACATACATCTGCTTCAGGGCCACATCCACATGCTCGAAATCAGAGGAGAGTTAATGAGCATAGTGGTCCTCATTGAGATACCTGGGAGGAACAAAGAAACCTCGCTGCATACGAGATGGCTCATTGTAAAAGTCATCCCAAAACCACTTCTAGTTGTCAGTCCAGAACATCTTGTCAGCCCCTTGATAAGTGCGGTTGGTAAAGCGGTATGGATTCTGCCTCCTCAAGTCCCGCCATTGATTCACAGTAATATCCGAGACAGTATTGTAGTTGGGAGGAACTTCTTCTTTGGTAGGACCAAGATTGGACTTGCCTTTCATAGCAGACCTTTCAGCAGAGGCTTTCTTCTTCTGGCCACTAGCAGATCCAGAACCCCCTGTGAGAGCATCTTTCTCTAGCTGACGCTGAGTGAGGCGAGGAGGAGGAGGAGGCTGTTGAATAGTGAGCTTCCTCTTTTTGCCGGTGTCGGGCTCAAAGTCGCTATGTTCAGACTCTGCACAAGTAGCACACAAGAACACAAGGCAAAGAAGAACAAATGATTGTATATGCCATAGAGGAGCTCACAAGAACACGTAATGAAGGTTGGGAAAGCGCATGGACAGAAAAAAATAAGGCAAAAGAAAAATTTCGGCGCCAGGTCCGGCGGAACCAACCCTGTCGCCGGAATGGTCGGCGACGGGTCCGGTGAACCGAGAGCTCGACCGGAAATTCCAGCGAGCAAGTCGGTCGACCAGAACGGTGACCGGAAATTCCGGCGGCGGGTTCGGCGTGACCAGGCCTGGGACCGAAAAATTTGGGCAGTCGAACATAAAACTATCCATGACTTAGTACTTGCACAAACAACAACACGAGGGAGAATATTGAGTGAAACTAGGGGGATAGAGAGAACTAAGGGAGCACAAGACATGAAGGCTAGGGTTTCACCACAAACAAAAAACAAGGGAAAGAAGAGAGGGAAGAGCAAAAGTACCCTCGGATGGCGAAGATGAAGCCATGACCTCTCCCTTGCCAAGGATAGGCATGAAGAGAGGACCACACGGGAAAGTGGGGAAGCACTCCCTGATCTCCCAATGCGTGCAAGGAGAGAGCAAAACCTTCGGTGAAAAGACTTGTAGAGGCCCGATCTACAACTTGGTGGAGTAGGGAGGGTTTTGGGTGGAGGGAAGGGCCTACGGGGGTGGGGAAGCTTGGGGCAGCATCCATGGAGGAGGGGAGGGCATGGGGAATAAAGAAAGGAAGAGTAAGGAACTGCCCCACGTGCACGCTATAAATACCCTGTTCAAAAAAATCGGCAATAAGCCCACGCCGGAAATTCCGGCGAGAGCATCGGCGAACCGACCTACTTATCAGAAATTCCGGTGGCGACCGAAAATTTTGGCAGAGAACCAAAAACATGTTCTGAAAGGGTTTTCGGTCTGCTGCCATAATTTTTGGCAGTCGCCAGAATTTTCGGTCGTCAGGCCAGTCGGACCGGAATTTTCGCCGAATTTTTTTTGAAGATAGCGAGACAAGATTGTTGATGTTTTGGAGATGAAAAATTGTGAGGAATCATATACACAATATCCAAGTGAAGACCAGAGAGAGCAACGTCCATAAGGCAAGGTCATGAAAAAGCAAAAAGCAAAGAGCAACCATGGACAAAGGATTTAGCTTGAAGCAACAATGCACCCAATACACAAAACCGACCATTTGGCGGAGGATTTCTCCCCCTATGCTTAAGCACACATGTCATGGCGCCTCAAAGATAGATGCTTGTACCCATATCATGACACAAGATCAATTTATGTTGCACACATAGGTAAGCATTAAACCAAAATATGGTAAGATGACCATCCCTACATGTGATGCGCAACTAAGCTACATAGCATGTTAAGAGCAAGAATATAGTGCAAGAAGCAAATCAATCCAAGTTTTGGGGATCTAGGATACCGTGTTCTCGCCTCAACATGACAAACCGGGCTTCATCCAAAGGCTTCGTGAAGATATCGGCCAATTGGAACATCGTACCCACATGAGTGAGATTGATATCACCATTCGCGACATGGTCATGTAGGAAGTGGTGGCGAATGTCAATATGTTTGGTGCGGCAATGTTGGACGGGGTTGCTGGCGATCTTTATTACGCTTTCATTGTCACATAGAAGAGGCACCGTACCAAGAGACACACCATAGTCTTTCAAGGTTTGCCTCATCCATAACAACTGAGCACAACAAGATGTCGTGGATATGTATTCGGCTTCGGCGGTGGATAGGGCTATGGAGTTTTGTTTCTTGGAAGACCAACTCACCAACGACCGTCCAATAAATCGGCAAGCCCCGGAGGTTGATTTCCGGTCAACCTTATCACTTGCCCAATCGGCATCCGAATAGCCAACAAGCTCAAAGGTTGACCCTTGGATACCAAAGCCTGAGAGTAGGAGTGAGAACAAGGTACCTAAAAATCCGTTTGACCGCCATCAAGTGGCACTCCTTGGGAGCGGATTGAAAACGAGCACACATTCCAACACTTAAAATGATATCCGGCCTATAAGCACAATGGTAGAGCAAGGAACCAATCATAGAATGATATACCTTTTGATCCACGTCCTTCTCACCTACTCCAAGGCCAAGTTGTCCATTTAGTGGCATGGGTGTCTTCATGGGATTAGCCTTGGCCATCTCGAACTTATTGAGCATATCCTTAATGTACTTCTCTTGAGAGATGAAAGTGCCATGAGGAAGTTTCTTTATGATGAAGCCTAGAAAGAACTTCAACTCCCCCATCACGGACATCCTAAATTTCATAGTCATCAACTTGGCAAAAGCTTTGTTATGAGATTCGTTAGTTCCATCAAAGATAATATCATCAACATATATTTGAACAATAAATAATCCACCCCCTTTAACCCATTTGGTCAAAAGGGTGGAATCGACCTTACCCACGCTAAACCCATCCATGAGTAGAAAATCCCTAAGGTGCTCATACCAAGCACGAGGAGCTTGCTTTAGTCCGTAGAGAGCCTTATGGAGTAGATACACAAGGTTGGGATAGCGTGTGTTTTCGAAACCCGGGGGTTGAGCTACATATGCAACCTGTTTCAAGGGACCATTAAGAAATGCACTTTTCACATCCATTTGATAAAGCTTGAAGTTATGGAAAGATGCATAAGCAAGCAAGAGACGAGTAGCTTCAAGACGAGCAACAGGCGCAAAGGTGTCCTCATATTCAATACCTTCTATTTGGTAATACCCTTGCGCCACTAACCTTGCTTTGTTTCTTGTGACGACCCCGTTCTCATCTTGCTTGTTTTTGAACACCCATCTGGTCCCAATGACATTGATGCGATGATCTTTAGGCCTCTCCACTAGAGACCATACTTCATTGCGGGTGAAACACTCGAGTTCTTCTTGCATGGCAATGACCCAATCCGGATCCTCCAAAGCCTCATGAACCTTAAAGGGCTCAAAGTTGGACACAAAAGCATGATGCCCACAAAAGGTTGTGAGGTTCTTCTTCCTGGCACGGGTCTCGATCCCTCTTTATATGCTTCCAAGGATATTGTTGACTTGAAGTCCACTTGCAATGGAGGCGGCCTTAATATTCCAAATTGTGCCTTCATGATCAACAAATTCATCTTTTGAGAGGCCTTGATCATTGACACCATATTGAGCTTGGCCTTGAGATGGAGGTTGATCTTCTACTTGGTCTTGCTCAAGGGTTTGAGGGCTTGGTTCTTGTTCTTCGGTTTGCATGACATCATGAGACAGATGTTGATCTTGTGATGCATTTGATGGCTCAACTTGGGTAGAGCTCGGCTCTTTTTGAGTTGAGCTTGATTCTCCCCCATCATCTTGTTGAACATGAATGTGAGACTCGGTGGGAAAGATGTGCCCAATACCCATCAACTTGATGACTTGAGAAGAATCACCATCTCCTACATCATGAGAAGAAACTTGCCCCTCATGGGTGCCATTATTCTCCAACAACTCCACGTCACAAGATACTTCAACACTACCATTGGTCTTGTTGTAGTATCTATAGGCGTGAGAGTTTTCCGCATAACCAACAAAAATACCCTCTATAGTTCTAGATTCGAATTTACCGAGCTTTTCCTTTTTGTTGTTGACGAGGAAGTTGCAACCAAAGACACGGAAGTAGTGGACATTTGGCTTCTTACTTGTGAGAATCTCATATGGAGTCATGTCAAAGGGAGCACAGAGGAAGAGCCGGTTTGTGTAGTGGACTGCGGTAGCAATAGCTTCTCCCCAAAAATTGTGAGGGGACTTGAATTCACTCAACATTGTTCTTGCCATCTCAATGATTTTCCGGTTTTTCCTTTCAACAACACCATTTGTTGAGGGGTATAAGGAGCTGAGAATTCATGCTTGATACCCTCATCTTCAACATATTCTTGCATGGTGTAGTTCTTGAACTCGGTGCCGTTGTCGTTTCTAATAGTCTTGATCTCCACTCCATGAGTACGTTGAGCTTGCTTTGCGAAGATCATGAATTCCTTGAAGGTCTCATCCTTCGTCTTGACAAGAAAGACCCAAGTATACCTTGAGTAATCATCAACAATGACAAGAACATATCTTCTTCCACCAAGAGAGTCATATGTCGAAGGCCCGAAGAGATCCAAATGGAGCATCTCCAAGGGTCTTAACGTGGCCACCTTGGTAACGGAAGGATGATGCTTCCCAATTTGCTTTCCTGAAATGCAAGCACTACACACACAATATTTCTCAAAGGAGATACCGGTTAGTCCAATAATATGCTCACCCTTTAGGAGTAGATTGAGATTTCTCATGTTGACATGGCCTAGGCGACGATGCCAAAGCCATCCCTTGTCATCCTTGGCCATTAGACATGTAGGAAGAGATTGGATCTCTTTCGAGATGTCGACCACATAAAGGTCGTCTTCCACGTGTCCAATGAGAACCAAGCTGAGATCATCACCCCTAAAGACCTTCACAAAAGTTCTAGAGAAATAGAAGTCATAGTCAGCATCCGCGAGATGTTTAATAGAAAGCAAGTTGTAACCAAGGTTTTCAACATGTAGGACGGTCTCATGAGTCAAAACCTTGGAAATTACCAACTTACCATAACCTAGTACCTTTGCTTTAGAGTTATCTCCAAAAGTGATGCTTGACGTTGAGTTGACATCGTCAATAAATTGGTCAAGCCCACTCTTACCTCCGGTCATGTGATTGGTGCATCCACTATTAAACACCCATTTTGATCCACCGGAGGCATAACCCTACAAAATTAATTCTTTGATTTAGGAACCCATTGAGTAATGGGTCCCATAGCATTAGCAACAAGATCCTTAGGTACCCAAATTGAGTACCACCTATAAGCATAACCATTTAGAGGGCCAACATATTTGGCATATACATCTCCTTGAGTGCCCTTACATAGCACATAGGAGGGATTAGACTTTCCCACATACTTGTGATTGGGATTGCCCCTCATGGCTCCCCATTCACCACATTCCTTTTGACCCGGTCAACCACCTTGTCACCTTCTTTCACAAAGGTTATATTCTTTGGTGGAATGGCATTGCTCGTGTTGTTCTTTGGATCAAAACCGACACCTTCCTTGGAAATTCTCGTATTTTGACGGGATAAAATCTCATCTAGGATCTTTCCCTTGGAGGTAGGTGCACGACACTCTTTCTCAAGTTGCTCTTTCAACTTCTTATTTTCCTCAATGAGGTGAGCTTGATCAAAGGTAGAGTTAGAGGTACAAGAATCATTTTCAACTATAATTGGATCCTTCAATGTACCAAGAGCCTTCTCATAGGATACCCGAAGTTGATCATGGTTCTCTCCAAGTTTTATGAGCTCATGCTTGACAAGCAAACTAGCCTTCTCAAGGTGCTTAAGGTCCTTGGTAAGAGAAGCATGAGCAAGTTCAAGCTCTTTCTTTGAGGCATCAAGCTCTTGGGACAATGAGTTAGCCCTATCAATAGTGTCCATGTCTTTTGCTTTATAAATTTCAAAGATTTCAATTTGTAGTTTAAGAAAAGAATTGGTATTCTTTTCCTCACAAAGCTCTTGCTCAAGAAGATTGAATCTTTGTTTCTCATTATCAATATGAGATTCCAAGCTATCAATGGCCTCATCGCGTGAGCTAACAAGTTCCATTAATTGCTTGACTCTAGCACGAGCAATGGGAGGAAGAGACTTCATGATAGCATATATTTCTTTTATATATTCTTTACCAAATTCATCATTATCACTATCACTATAATGATCACTCTCAAGATCATCCAAGACACTAGATAGGGATGGAGGAGAGACAATTACCTTGGAGCTTCTTGCCATAAGACAAGAACCGGTGATCTTTGGAATAGGAGAACTCTCGATGTAGTCCTTGGAGTAGTCGTAGGTGAGAGGTGAACCAGGTTTGACATATGCCAAACCAGTCACACCCACCACTTTATCCTTATCCCCACACTCCATGCCGGACTCGTCCTTGGAGCTCCTTGCCATGAGGCAAGTGGCGGTGACCTTGGGGTTAGGAGAGTCGTCGGTGTAGTCCTTGGTGTAGTCATAGGTGAAGAGAGACCCGGGTTTGGCAAAGGCCAAACCGGCCACTCCAACCACCTTCTCTTCATCCTCTTCCTCATTGTCGGATATGTATTCTTGGCCTAGGAAGCCCTTACCATCACGCCTATTGTTCCTCTTGTATCTTTCATTGATGGGGTTGGGCTTTAATCTTGGTTTGGCACCTTCTTCATACTTAGGCTTGTCAAGCCTCTTCTCATACGGACACTTGTCGGCAAAATGGGTTGCCTCATCACAATTGTAGCACGTCCTCTTCTTCTCACTTGATCCCATTGTACTTATCCTTCTTCGGAACTTCATGTTCTTGGTGAAGAGAGCATACCATCAACTCCATCAACATCGCTATCTTCATCACTAGCAACATCTTCTTGCACTTTCTTGGCCTTTAATGCTAGTGAGTGGGAAGACCCGATAGCACGGTTGATCTCCTTGATCTTTTTCCCTTCATCCGCCAAGTTATCTGTGGCAACTAGATAAGAGACTAGATCATCAGGAGTGAATTGATTAGCTCTATCAAGGAGTTGCAAGTTCAAGGCAAGCTTCTTGTCGGTGACCGCGATCATGGAGACAATCTTGGACTTGATAAGTTCATCATTCAAATTGAATCCATCATCATACTTCTCACACCCTAGGCCACAAATCTTCACGCGGAGGGCAACAAGTCTCTTGTATGCTTCAGTGATAGTCCCACCATCATGGTTCATGAACATGTTCATCTCTGACTTGGCAGCTTCATACTTGGATTTTTGGATAAGAGAGGTTCCGTCTTGGAGAATGACAATCCTATCCCAAAGATCCTTTGAGGTGGGGATGTCGCTGACTTGATCATGGAGAGTGCGGTGAATGGCACTCCTTATCTTGTCACAAGCCGTTGCATTTAGTTGACGGTCGTAGTACTCTCCCGGGGTGAGGTTGTTGGGATCATGAGGGTGGAAACCGGTGCATACAATCTCCCAAAGCTCAACGCTGCAGCTGCGAAGATGAGATTCCATAGAAGCTTTCCAATGAGAGAAATGAGTTCCATCATAATGAGGTGTAGGGCCCGAACCATTAATATGAGGCATGATGTTCTTTTGCTTAGGATAAACATAAGGCAATTGATTAGGGGGCGTGGAAGTTTTTGACGAGCCGCCCTCATGAGCGGACTCGGCATCCTTATCCTTTTCGGTGTCCATTGTTCTCCCTTGAGGTACTACCAATGGATTACCAAGAAAAACCCCATCGCCAATGGCCTTAAGTTGTCCTTCTAGGTAACTCATTCGAACAAGGAGATCGGAATCCGCCTTGGCCTTTTCAAGGGCACCCTTGGCTAAGATTTCATGAAGCTCCTTGACCGAATAAGTCTTTTCCTCCTCATCATCGGAGAAAACCATCTTTTCTCTTAGGCGGTAAAACCCTTAAAAGAGCCCATGGCTCTGATACCAATTGAAAGTGTAAGATGGTTAACCTAGAGGGGGGGTGAATAGGTTTCTACAAAATTCTTTATAATATTTTGCAAGTTTTAGGCTTTGCGGAATATAAGTGAGCCTAAATGCAAACTAGGTGAGGCAACCTAGATGATGTACAAGATACTTCAAGCTCGAAGGCTATCACAAGGTAAGCAACACAAGTAAGAGATCGGTTAAGGAATAATCGAAGCACACGGAGACGAAGATGTATTACCGTGTTCACCACCTTTGGGAAGGGGGCTACGTCATGTTAGACAGGTGTGAGGTTCCACAAAGGATTACTCACGCGCCATGAAGGCTCACCTTCTTATTCGAGCCTATCCCACGAAGGAATAGCTCACTTACTCGTGGTAGACTTTAAGGTAGTCTCCAAACCCTCACAAACTTTCCACGGAGCAAATCACAAGACAAATGCCTCCGGGCGGCCCTAGCCGCCTAGGGTTTTCCACAAACCCAAGAGTAACAAGCTAACTCGATGAACTCAAGGGGGAATGAACTTTGGCTTGGTGGAAATGTAGATCGGGACCTCCTCTTCCTTTCTACCAAAGGGATTTGGATTTGGTTGGGTAGAATGGTAGATCCTCAAGCTTTTGTGTTTCAAAAATGGGGGGGGAGAGAGAGAGATATTCAAGAAATGAAATGTTAGCTCAACTGCCTAACCTCATAGTGGAGAAGAAATGGGTATATATAGTGTGAGGGGGAAAAAGCCGTTTGGAGGTACCTGCGACGGAACCGGCAATAAGTCCGGTCGGACCGAGTTGCTCGCCGGAATTTCCGGCGATAGCTCCGGCTGACCGGACCCCACGCCAGAATTCGGCGGCGACCAGAATTCCCGGCGAACAACCAAAAAGCTATTATGTAAGCCATATCGGTGTGCACCGTGAATTTCCGGTGGCGACCGGAAATTCAGCGACAAGACTATGGCGCTTACCGATTTCGCAGTAACCTCTTTAGACTCATTTTTCAAGGCTGATTTCTCTCTTTCTTCGAATGGGTGTGTGTGGGTGGATGATGAGAGGCTTATATGGTGTAGAACATCCCCAAAGAGCACATCGAGATCACCCCTCTTAATAGTGCAGAGTTTCCTATTTGACTCAACAGTAAATAAGAGATAATAATAAACAATGACACCGGCTCTCCATAAAGAAATGAATGGGGGGGGTCACCCATCACCTATCACCAACAACCTGCGGATTCTCACCTGTAGAGAGCTAATAGAAACATTAGTCCATCCTCTAGCTCCGATGTCATAGTTCACCAAAATACTAGATAAGGGCTATTTGCCCTTTCAGAGGGGCCTCCGGGTTATTGACATCGTCCTTGGTCTTGGAGAGACCTAGGCGAGTGTCCCGCCACTTCTCGCAGTGCTCGATCCCCTCGAAGAGATGATGGAACTTGAACTCCATCTTCCTGTCCTCTCGAAACAAAGCAAGTGCACGACGAAGCTGCAAAATAGAAATGTGTCAAGTGTGTCCAAATAGAAGCGAGTGCATGACAAAGCTAGTGTTCGCGAGTACCTTGTTGTCCATGTTTTCCCCGCTGGCTTGTGTGCGTTCCTCCTCTTCCACACAACTGTGCCACTTGCTGCACGCAGTCTGGATGATCGTCCAATGGTTGGTAATAGCCTTCTTCCCACGCTCCATGTGAATTTTGCGATACTTTGGGTGGCAAAGGCTACGCTCATCGAACGCTACCTTCACGCCTCGCCAATAGTTGTCTGAATTCTGGTTGGCACCGGTGATTGGATCCATGCTCACCGTTTTCCAAGCTTCGGCGAGATAGGTGTCCTCGGCCACGGTCCACTTGATCCGATCTTCTGCTGAAATGCCCGGATTCTTCTTCCCCTTCTTGCCTTTCGCCAGCAGCAAGGCTTCACCCTCGGCGTCCTCTGCCTGCGTCGCCTCGGCCTGCGTCTCCTCAGTGTTGATGTCGGCGAGGTCCTGAGACTCGATGCCGTGCTCAGCGTCGGCCCGGGTCTGCTCTTCCGTGAAGGAGGGGTGGTTGGAGGCCGAGCCTGCTGTGATCATGTCCTCCATGTACGTGTCGGCCGACATGCCGGCCGGCAGGGTGATCGGCATTCTGCCGAACATGTTGCACGCGTCGGTCTCGCCGTAGGTTCCTTGCGCCGAAAGGCAGTGGTCCGCGGCGCAGAGCGAGTCCGGCGTACGTAGGAGAGGTGGAGTAGGGGAGGTTGATGTCCATGTTGAAGGCCGAAGGAGGGCGCGGCGCCGGGCAGGGGAAGACCATGTTGGGGTTGAAGCCGGTCGAACTCGGGGGATGAGGAGAACCTCTGCCGAGCAGCCGCCTGGCTCTCTAGGAAGCCGACCGGAGAGAGCGGCGAGAATTCGGCGGGCGAGCTCGACGCTTGCCTGGCTTCCCTAGTTGGGTGGGTACGGCGCCGCCATTAACGCCGACCATGCCGCCGCCGTCTGCTTGGCCCTCGCGACTGCCTGCTTATCCGCCGCCACCGCCTTCTCTTGGTCTTGCCAGAGCTTCGTCCGCTCCTTTCTGTCCTTCCGGTATGCCGATGGCATCTTCCTGGCCGTCTCCTTAGACGCCCACGGTTGGACATGCCCTCCGGCTTCTTCGGCAGCGCTCTCGGCTTCCTCGCCTTCTTCTCCGTTGTATCCTCGCCGAGGATCGATCTGGGTTGGACGAAGCTCTTGGGCGGCATGGTGGGCGGGAGCTCGGCAGAGTGGCGGGAGTAGGGGGAATGGGGAAGAAAGGCGGGAGGAAAGGTGGGAGGAAAGAAAGAAAAGGGCGGGGGTTGATCCTTCTCTCGCCGACAGAGCTGGCCCACACCCATTTTCGCTGTGTCCGGCGTTCCCAGGGCGTACCCGGGATCTTGGGTACGGCCTGGGAAGGTCGGACCAAAGTTCTCCCAAATCCGGACGAAAACAGGTTCCTGGGTACGCGACTGGGCCGATTTTCGGGGTCCAGACCAAATTTCGGCATCTGGATTGGCGTCCTGGGTAGGCAAGTGGAGATGCTCTTAGTACCAGCCACACCCTGAAATAATTAGGCAGCGGCTTATGTCTGTTGCTTGGAAAAATATTAGTAGTACCATATTCCTTGAAATAATGGATAACCTGTGGATAAGATTGTAGGATAAATCCGATTCGTGCTTCCATGGACTTCTGGATATGCACCGACGACGAGTTAACAAAACAACACTGCCACAATGTGTTAGAAATAATGGGCCAATTCATTTAGGCCCATGTGTATTTCAGATTTTCCCTAAATCTCAAAGCCCAAGTTTGTGGCAGCCCATATGTGTTTGGGCCCATGTTTGTGGCAGCTAACATGGAAGTGGAGTGGGAGCTCAAGTTTAGTCCCACATGCAAAGTTGGACGAGAGTTGCACCACCTTATAAGGTGGAGTGTTGCACCACTTTGTAAATGAGTGGCAATAAAAGAGATACACGCGCGCGCTCCTCCTCCGACGACACCGCCGCTCGCCCGCCCGCCCGACCGCCCGCTCGTCTCGTCACGACGCACGCGCGCGCCGCGGGTTGCGGGAATCTCGCTGAGCCGAGCTTTATTTTGCTGCTCAGGAAAACTGTGAGGTTTTGATAGACGTGTCAAAATAGTTAGCCTATTCGGGTCGCTCCCGGATCGTGGGCTACTATAACCGACCCGAACGTGTGCAACATGGACTCGGCCCACGTTCGCCACCGTTAGGGTTTCCTAAGCCGCTCTATATAAAGTCCTGCGCGGCTACCGCCACAACACACATCGAAAACCAATCTAGGGTTTTGCCATCCTCTCTACTTGCACCGTCACCGTAGTCTACTCCATCCCGCTTGCCAGTGTGCACCGGCGGACGGGAGAGCAGGTCTCCGAAACCACTCGCCCTTGTGATACTGTACGAGAGAGGGTGAATAAGGTTTTTGGGAAGCGCTCTGCGCGACTGCTCGAGTTCTCCATCACGGGTCGTCTTCCATCCAAGTCAGGCGGTGCTGCCTACCGCCGTCTTCGTCGCCATCTGCTGCGATCAGTCTTCCCCAAAGTTTTTACTATGACAACCAAACGGTACGTGCTACGTGCTCCTGTTTGGTTATTCATCATGTTTTGTGAGTACTGTTGGAGATATGCCCTAGAGGCAATAATAAATGTAGTTATTATTATATCTTTGTGTTTATGATAAATGTTTACATTCATGCTATAATAGTATTAACAAGGAAACATTAATACTTGTGTGATTTGTAAACTTAAATTGAAGTCCCTAGTGTAGCCTCTATACATCACTAGCTTGTTGGTTAATAAATGATTGTGGTTTCCCTACCATGAACATTGAGATGTTATTAACAACAAGATCATGTCATTAGGAGAATGATATGGTGCACATACTCCTATAGATAAGCGTAGCATAAAGATCAAGTCATTTTAATAGTTCAATTGCTATATGCTTTCTGATACATAGTAACCTAATTCCTTCGACCATGAGATCATGCATATCACCTTTACCGGATGGATGCTTTGATGACATCAAACACCACATCGTAACTGGGTGGCTATAAAGGTGGCATTGACTGTTCGGAAAGTATTGGTTGAGACACATGGATCAAGAGTGGGATTTGTCCATCCATATAACGGATAGATATACTCTGGGCCCTCTCGGTGAAATGTCATCCAATTAGCTTGCAAGCATGTGACTGGATCACAAGGGATCACATAACACGGGAACAAGAAAAGAGTACTTATCAGTAACGAGGTTGAACTAGGTATGCAGAGATACCGACGATCATAACCTCGGATAAGTAAACTATCGTGAGACAAAGGGAAATTGGTATCGTATGTAAGTGGTTCATTCGATCGCAAAGTAATCGTAGAAATATGTGGGAGCCATATGAATTTCCAGATTCCTCTATTGGTTATTGATTGGAGAAGTGTCTCGATCATGTCCGCATAATTCACGAACCGTAGGGAGACACACTTAAGGATTCGACGTTGATTGAGTAGTTATGGAATGATGAGAAAGAGATCGAATGTTGTTCGGAGTCTCGGATGGGATCCGGGATATCACGAGGAGATCCGAAATGGTCCGGAGAATAAGATTCATATAAGGAAAGTCCTGTTTCGGAGTTGGGGAATGGTTCCGGTGTTTTCATCGGGAATGTTCTAGAAGGTTTCGGAATGTCCGGCACTCCAGAGGGGAAGGGTACATGAATGTGTTATATCAAGTTGATATGATTGCATCATGTACTAGGTGTCATCGCTGAACAAAATAGAGGGTTTATTCAAATCCTAGTTTGAAAAGTCAAACGCCAAGTTTGAAAGTCAAACGGCTATTTTGGGAAGTGGAGAGGGAGGTGGAAACCGACTTGGGGGAGGAGTTCCTCCTCCCACCGCCGGCCCACCTCCAAGCCGAGTTGGGGAGGGACTCCCCTCCCCTTGGTCGCGCCTCCCACCTATAAAGGGAGGGGCAGGGCTGCCCCTCCCAACACACAACTCCTCCGCCTCTAAACCCTAGCCGCCGGCGCCGCCACCTCCAGCTACCGCCGCCTAGCAACCCTAGCCGCCGGCCCTAGCACCTCTTCCTCGGCGTGTCTAAACCCTAGATCGTCGAGGGCTCTCTCATAGTCCACCATACTCGCTCCGGCTTAAGGCGAAGCCCTGCGAGATCTCCCCTCTACTTCCGGTACCACGCCGTTGTGCTGCCGGAATCGCGAGGAGAGTGCTACAACCTCCGCTGCCTGCTGGAACAAGGGAGAGGAAGGTCTTTGTCGAGTACCGAACGTGTGACCGACTGCGGGAGCGCTGCCGGAACGCAGCGCCGGAAGGATCGTCTACGCGATCTTGAGATCGGGAAGAGTACGACTACATCACCCACGAGAATCCGCTCTCGTTAAACACTTTGGAATCTTCGAGGGTGAGTTATTCCATCGACTCGTTGCTACAATCTAGTAGATAGATCTTGGCTTGTTTGTTTGTATGCGATAGAAATTTTTTGTTTTCCATGCTACGAAACCCTACAGTGGTATCAGAGCCGTGTCTATATGTAGATCTGTTGCACGAGTAGAACACAATGGTCATTGTGGGCGTTGATTCTTTTATTGTCGATTGCTTCTTGTGTACTTTGCATCTTGCGGGATGTTGGGATGAAGCGGCCCGGGCTAACCTTACATGACATCGTTCATGAGACTTGCTCCACGCTTGACATGCAACTTGTATTGCATAAGTGGCTTTGCGGGTGCCTGTTTCTCCTAGCATAGTTAAGATCCAATTTACAACGGGTGATTAACAAAACTAGTATCAATGTTGTGGTTCATGTTCGTAAGTTAGAACGACACTTATGGAAAGCCCCAAACCACGTAAAATATGCAAAGAAAGTAGAGGCGTCTAACTTTGTTTTGCAGGGGTGTGCAGTGATGTGATATGGCCATGATTGTGATTATATTTGATGTATGCAATGATCCTTATTGTAAGTTGGCAACCGGCAGGAGCCATATGGTTGTCTTTAATTTATGTCAAGACCCGCGTGTCTATTCAAAGTAGTTGTAATAGTTGAAGCCGGTGGACGACAACCATGGAGAAGCGTCATTGACCTTGATGCAATGCCGGTGATGATGGAGATCATGTTCGTGCTTGAAGATGGAGATCGGAAGCACAAAGAAGAAAGGCCATATCATATCACATATTATGAATTGCATGTAATGTTAATCCTTTATGCATCTTGTATTGCTTAGTAGACAACGGTAGCATTATAAGATGATCCCTCATGCACATGAATTTCAAATCATAAAGTGTTCACCCTTAGTTAGCACCGTTGCTAAAGCTTGTTGTTTCGAAGCACCACGTGATGATCGGGTGTGTTAGATTCCGCAAGTGTATACAATGTGAGCAAGCCAGATTTGCTCATGCGGAAACTAAGGTTTGATCTTGACGAGCCTAGCATGTACAGACATGGTCTCGGAACACGGATCACCGAAAGGTAAAGCATGAATCATATAGTAGATATGATGAACATGTCGATTGTTTGCCATTGAAACTATATCAACTCTCATGATGATCGGTGTTGATGTGGTGGATTTGGTTCATGTGATCACTAAAACAATGTGAGGGATGTTGTTTTGAGTGGGAGTTCACCTAGATTAATTTTATTATTAATTTGAACTCAATTTGTCATAAACTTAGTCTAAACTATTGCAAATATGTTGTAGATCAATGGCAGCCCCTACCATCAATTTTAATGCGTTCCTAGAGAAAGAAAAGTTTAAAAACAATGGAAGCAACTTCGCGGATTGGTTCCGCAATTTGAGGATTGTCCTCACAGCTGGTAATTTGACCTATGTGCTGGATGCACCGCTGGGTGACCCACCTGCAGCTACTGCTACCGATGAAGTAAAGAATGTTTACCTCACTCGGAAGACTCAGTACTCCACAGTTCAGTGTGCTATCTTATATGGTTTAGAATCGGAGCTTCAGAAAAGGTTTCAGAATTCAGACCCACATGATATTGTCCGTGATCTCAAATTGATTTTTGAGACTCATGCGGCAATTGAGAGCTATGAGGCTTCTGAAAAGTTCTTTAACTGCAAGATGGAAGAGGGTAGCTCCGTTAGTGAGCATGTGCTTAAGATGTCTGGGCACGCAAACAAACTTCAAAGCTTGGGTATAGTGATTCCTAATGCTTTGGGGATTTACCGTGTCCTCCAATCACTACCACCAAGTTACAAGAACTTTGTGATGAACTACAACATGCAGAACATGAACAAGACGTTGCCAGAACTCTTTGCCATGTTAAAATCTGCAGAAGTGGAGATCAAGAAAGAGCACCAAGTGTTGTTGGTCAATAAGACCACCAAATTCAAGAAAGGCAAGTCTAAGCAAAAGGGACACTTCAAGAAGGGTGGTAAGAAAGTTACCACGCCGACGAAGAAGACCAAGGCTGGACCTAAGCCTGATACTGAGTGCTTTTATTGCAAGGGAGAAGGTCACTGGAAGCGGAATTGCCCAAAGTACTTGGCGGATTTTAAGAACGGCAACATCAAGAAGAAAGGAATATTTGATATACATGTTATTGATGTGTATCTCACTAGTACTCGTAGTAGTGCCTGGGTATTTGATACTGGTTCGGTTGCTCATATTTGTAACTCGAAACGGGTGCTGCAGAATAAACGGAAGCTAGCGAAGAACGAGGTGACGATGCGCGTTGGAAACGGATCAAAGGTTGATGTGATCGCGGTCGGCACGCTACCCCTTCATCTACCATCGGGATTAGTTTTATACTTAAATAATTGTTATTTGGTGCCTGCGTTAAGCATGAACATTATATCGGGATCTTGTTTATTGCGAGACGGTTACTTGTTTAAATCCGAGAATAATGGTTGTTCGATTTATATGAGTAATATGTTTTATGCACATGCACCTTTGATAGATGGTCTATTCTTGTTGAATCTCGATAGTGGAAATACACATATTAATAACATTGAGGCTAAACGTTTGAAATCGAGCGATAACTCGACCTATATGTGGCATTGTCATCTTGGTCACATTGGAGTGAAGCGTATGAAGAAACTCCATTCCGATGGACTTCTTGAATCACTTGATTTCGAATCACTTGAAAGATGCGAAGCATGTCTGATGGGTAAAATGACTAAGACTCCATTTTCAGGTATGATGGAGCGAGCTACGGACTTATTGGAAATCATACATACCGATGTGTGTGGTCCAATGAGTGTAGCATCGCGCGGTGGTTATCATTATGTTCTTACCTTCACGGATGACTTGAGTAGATATGGGTATATCTATTTCATGAAACATAAGTCCAAAACTTTCGAGAAGTTTAAGGAATTTCAAAGTGAGGTAGAGAATCAACGTAAAAAGAAGATTAAACTTCTACGTTCTGATCGTGGAGGTGAATATCTAAGTTACGAGTTTGGCGAGCATTTGAAGAAATGCGGAATACTTTCACAATTGACGCCGCCGGGAACACCACAGCGTAATGGTGTGTCCGAACGTCGTAATCGAACTCTCTTAGATATGGTTCGTTCTATGATGTCACTTATAGATTTACCGCTATCATTTTGGGGTTATGCATTAGAAACAGCCGCATTCACTTTAAATAGGGCACCATCTAAATCCGTGGAAACGACACCGTATGAATTATGGTTTGGGAAGAAACCTAAATTGTCGTTCCTTAAAGTTTGGGGTTGCGAAGCCTATGTAAAGAAGTTACAGCCGGACAAGCTAGAACCCAACACGGAAAATGCGTCTTCATAGGATACCCGAAGGAAACTATTGGGTATACCTTCTATCATAGATCCGAAGGCAAAATCTTCGTTGCCAAGAATGGATCCTTTCTAGAGAAGGAATTTCTCTCGAAAGAAGTGACTGGAAGGAAAGTAGAACTCGACGAGGTTGTCGAACCTTCTCTCGAACTTGCGAGTAGCGCAGCACTGGAAGTAGTTCCTGTGACGCCTGCACCAATAAGAGAGGAAGCTAATGATGATGATCATGAAACTTCGGTTGTAGTTTAGAGCCTCGCAGGTCAACGAGAACTCGTACCACTCCAGATTGGTATGATCCCGTTATGAATGTCATGTTGGTAGATAACACCGATGACCCTGAGACATATGAGGAAGCAATGATAAGCCCAGATTCCAATAAATGGCAAGAAGCCATAAAATCCGAGATTGGATCCATGGACGAAAACCAAGTATGGACTTTGGTGGACTTACAGGATGGCCGGAAGGCCATCGAGAATAAATGGATTTTCAAGAAGAAAACAGATGCTGATGGTAATGTTACTGTCTATAAAGCTCGACTTGTCGCAAAAGGGTTTCGACAAATTCAAGGAGTTGACTACGATGAGACTTTCTCACCTGTGAAGCTTAAAGTCTGTGAGGATTATGTTAGCAATCGCTGCATATTATGATTATGAGATATGGCAGATGGATGTCAAAACAGCATTCCTCAATGGAGACATTGATGAAGAGTTGTATATGATGCAACCCAAAGGTTTTGTCGATCCTAAAGATGCTAACAAGGTATGCAAACTTCAACGGTCCATCTATGGATTGAAGCAAGCATCCAGAAGTTGGAATCAACGTTTTGATAAGGTAATCAAAAGTTTTGGTTTTATACAAACTTATGGAGAAGCTTGTATTTACAAGAAAGTGAGTGGGAGATTTGTAGCATTCTTAATACTATATGTAGATGACATATTGTTGATTGGGAATGATGTAGACCTTCTTAATAGTGTCAAGGAATATTTGAATAATAGTTTTTCAATGAAGGATCTTGGCGAAGCAGCTTACATATTAGGCATAAAGATTTATAGAGATAGATCGAGACGCCTAATATCATTGTCACAAAGTACATATTTGGACAAAGTTCTAAAGAGGTTTGGAATGGAAGATAGCAAGAAAGGGTTCTTGCCCATGTTGCCCAATACGACCTTGAGTAAAACTCAAAGTCCGACAACGGCTGAAGATAGAGAATGGATGAGTAAGACTCCCTATGCCTCAGCCATAGGATCTCTAATGTATGCCATGCTATGTACTAGACCTGACATTGCATATGCTGTTAGTTTAACTAGCAGATATCAAAGTGATCCAGGAGTGGATAATTGGACAGCGGTCAAAAACATCCTTAAGTACTTGAGAAGAACTAAGGATATGGTTCTTTCTTATGGATGTGATGAACAACTCGTTGTTAATGGTTACACCGATGCTAGTTGGAACACCGATCCGGATGATTCTAAATCACAATCTGGATACGTATTTACTTTGAATGGTGCAGCAGTTAGCTGGAGGAGTGCAAAGCAAAGCATTGTGGCGAGATCTTCAACTGAATCGGAATACATGGCTGCTTCGGAGGCTTCACAAGAAGCAATATGGATGAAAGAGTTCATTACAGAGCTGGGTGTGGTTCCTAGTGCGCTGGACCCAATGTCTATCTACTGTGATAACATTGGCGCCATAGCCAATGCGCAAGAACCAAGGTCACACAAGAAGCTGAAGCATATCAAGCTACGTTTTCACGCTATTCGAGAACATGTCCAAGATAGGGACATAAAGATTTGCAAAGTACACATAGATCTGAATGTGGCGGATCCGTTGACTAAACCTCTCCCGAGGGAAAAACATGACCAGCATCAAACTGCCATGGGTGTTCGGTATATTACCATGTAATCTAGATTAGATGACTCTAGTGCAAGTGGGAGACTGTTGGAGATATGCCCTAGAGGCAATAATAAATGTAGTTATTATTATATATTTGTGTTTATGATAAATGCTTACATTCATGCTATAATAGTATTAACAAGGAAACATTAATACTTGTGTGATTTGTAAACTTAAATTGAAGTCCCTAGTGTAGCCTCTATACATCACTAGCTTGTTGGTTAATAAATGATTGTGGTTTCCCTATCATGAACATTGAGATGTTATTAACAACAAGATCATGTCATTAGGATAATGATATGGTGGACATACTCCTATAGATAAGCGTAGCATAAAGATCAAGTCATTTTAATAGTTCAATTGCTATATGCTTTCTGATACATAGTAACCTAATTCCTTCGACCATGAGATCATGCATATCACCTTTACCGGATGGATTCTTTGATGACATCAAACACCACACCGTAACTGGGTGGCTATAAAGGTGGCATTGAGTGTTCGGAAAGTATTGGATGAGACACATGGATCAAGAGTGGGATTTGTCCATCCATATGACAGATAAATATACTCTGGGCCCTCTCGGTGAAATGTCATCCAATTAGCTTGCAAGCATGTGACTGGCTCACAAGGGATCACATAACATGGGAACAAGAAAAGAGTACTTATCAGTAACGAGGTTGAACTAGGTATGCAGAGATACCGACGATCATAACCTCGGATAAGTAAACTATCGTGAGACAAGGGGAAATTGGTATCGTATGTAAGTGGTTCATTCGATTGCAAAGTAATCGTAGAAATATGTGGGAGTCATATGAATTTCCAGATTCCTCTATTGGTTATTGATTGGAGAAGTGTCTCGATCATGTCCGCATAATTCACGAACCGTAGGGAGACACACTTAAGGATTCGACGTTGTTTGAGTAGTTATGGAATGATGAGAAAGAGACCGAATGTTGTTCAGAGTCTCGGATGGGATCCGGGATATCACGAGGAGATCCGGAATGGTCCGGAGAATAAGATTCATATAAGGAAAGTCCTGTTTCGGAGTTGGGGAATGGTTCCGGTGTTTTCATCGGGAATGTTCTAGAAGGTTCCGGAATGTCCGGCACTCTGGAGGGGAAGGGTACATGAATGTGTTATATCAAGTTGATATGATTGCATCATGTACTAGGTGTCATCGCTGAACAAAATAGAGGGTTTATTCAAATCCAAGTTTGAAAAGTCAAACGCCAAGTTTGAAAGTCAAACGGCTATTTTGGGAAGTGGAGAGGGAGGTGGAAACCGACTTGGGGGAGGAGTACCTCCTCCCACCGCCGGCCCACCTCCAAGACGAGTTGGGGAGGGACTCCCCTCCCCTTGGCCGCGCCTCCCACCTATAAAGGGAGGGGTAGGGCTGCCCCTCCCAACACACAACTCCTCCGCCTCTAAACCCTAGCCGCCGGCGCCGCCACCTCCATTTGCCTGCAAAAGCCGCCACCTAGCAACCCTAGCCGCCGGCCCTAGCACCTATTCCTTGGCGTGTCTAAACCCTAGATCGTCGAGGGCTCTCTCATAGTCCACCATACTCGCTCCGGCTTAAGGCGAAGCCCTGCGAGATCTCCCCTCTACTTTCGGTACCACGCCGTTGTGCTGCCGGAATCGCGAGGAGAGTGCTACAACCTCCTTTTGCTGGAACAAGGAGAGGAAGGTCTTTCAATCAGAACATGTGACCATTGCGGGCGCTCTTAGGAGCATGGCCGGGAGGATCGTCTACGCGATCTTGAGATCGGGAAGAGTACGACTACATCACCCACGAGAATCCGCTCTCGTTAAATACTTTGGAATATTCGAGGGTGAGTTATTCCATCGACTCGTTGCTACAATCTAGTAGATAGATCTTGGCTTGTTTGTTTGTATGCGATAGAAATTTTTGTTTTCCATGCTACGAAACCCTACAAGTACATGTTAAGCTGTTGTTTGTTTCCGATCATCTTGTTGTTTAGTACATCTAGTATGTTCGAGTTACATGAGCTAGTAGCTGGTTTTGTCATGATTTATATTCTGGAATTAATCGTGGAAATTATGCCTAATAATCCAACAATCCAGAAACCTTATTGTAGGCAATTTCCTGAATTAACAATGGCTGGTTTTACCGATGCACTGAGGCCGGATAAGTTTACCGGTGTACACTTTAAGAGGTGGCAGTACAAGGCTGAGCTTTGGCTGACCACGATGAAAGTGTTCCATATCAGTAAAGGCAAACCTGAAGGAACTATATCTAACGAGGATCAGAAGAAGTTTGAGGATGCCAATACTGTCTTTGTGGGATGTATTCTGAGCATTCTTGCTGACCGTCTGTGTGATGTGTTTATGCACATAAAAGATGGGAAGGAGCTCTGGGATGCACTGGATGCAACGTTTGGTGCTGCAGATGCTGGCAGTGAACTGTATATCATGGAGAGCTTTCATGATTTTAAGATGACAAAGGACCTTCCTGTGGTTCAACAAGCTCATGAGATACAGTGCATTGCCAAAGATCTCGAACTACTTAAGTGTACCTTACCCGACAAGTTTGTGGCGGGTTGCATTATTGCTCAGTTGCCCCCTTCATGGAGGAACTTTGCCACAACTCTCAAACACAAGAGACAGGAGATATCAGTTGAAAATCTGATAGCGTCCCTTGATGTTGAGGAGAAGGCTCGGGCTAAGGACACTACTGAGAAAGGAGGGAGCCATGCTACTGCCAACTTTGTGCAGAAAGGCAAATCCGTAGGCAAGAACAAAGGGAACTTCAAACCCTCCTTTAACAAGCTTGTAAAGACTACAACCTTCAAGAAGAAGAAGACGAACAGGGACAAGAGTGAACTATCTTGTTACACTTGTCGAGAGCCCGGCCACTTTTCCAAGGACTGTCCAGTACGCGTAGACCGCAGAGGGAAAAAGGCCAATACTGTCAACGTCGTGACCACTAGCAATACTGATGGGTATGGTAATTTATTTATTGTTCTTTTAGTATTTCAATCACCGTGTTGGTGGCTTGATACGGGTGCAAATGTTCATGTGTGTGCTGACATCTCTATGTTCACTTCTTATCAGGTCGCTCGGGATTCATCCGTCCTAATGGGGAATGGATCACATGCTTTCGTTCGTGGTGTTGGCACGGTGGATCTGAAGTTTACTTCCGGAAAGATTGTGCAGCTGAGGAACGTGCAGCATGTCCCTACTATGAACAAGAATCTCGTTAGTGGCTCCCTTCTTTGCAGAGATGGGTTTAAGGTTGTCTTAGAGTCTAATAAAGTCGTTGTTTCGAAACATGGACAATTTATTGGTAAAGGTTATGAATTCGGAGGCTTGTTCCGGTTTTCACTTTCAGAGTTTTGTAATAAATCCGTGAATCATATTTATGGTGGTGTTAATGATGATACCAGTATTTGGCATTCTTGTTTATGTCACATTAATTTTGGTTTGATATCTTGGATGTCCAGTATGAGTTTAATTCCGAATTTCACTATTGCCAAAGGTTCTAAGTGCCATAGTTGTGTGCAATCAAAGCAACCTCGAAAGCCTCACAAGGCTGCCGAGGAGAGAAACTTGGCACCTCTAGAACTCATACATTCTGATCTATGCGAGATGAATGGTGTGTTGACAAAAGGTGAAAAGGGATATTTAATGACGTTGATAGATGATGCTACTAAATTCTGCTATGTTTAGTTGTTGCAAACTAAAGATGAGGCTTTAGACTACTTTAAAATCTATAAGGCCAAAGTTGAAAATCAACTAGAGAGAAAGATCAAGCGTCTTAGGTCGGATCGTGGTGGTGAGTATTTTCCCAAAATATTTGACGAATTCTGTCAGGAACACGGAGTTATTCATGAGAGGACGCCTCCCTACTCGCTCCAATCAAACGGGGTTGCCGAGAGGAAAAACCGCACGCTGACTGACTTGGTGAATTCCATGTTAGCCACTGCTGGTTTATCAAAGGCATGGTGGGGGAGGCTTTGTTGTCTTCATGTCTTGTCCTGAATAGAGTTCCTAACAAGAATAAAGAAAAGACCCCTTATGAGGAGTGGGTTGGGAGAAAACCATCACTTTCGTATCTGCGCACTTGGGGGTGTTTGGTGAAGGTCAACATACCGAACCCCAAGAAACGCAAGCTCGGACCCAAGACAGTGGATTGTATCTTTCTAGGATATGCTCCACGGGGTGTAGGCTATAGATTTCTAGTGGTTAAATCTGAGGTACCTGATATGCATGTTGATACTATAATGGAATCTCGTGATTCAACATTTTTTGAGAATATTTTTTCTATGAAAGATATGCATAGCATTGGTAGGATTTCTTCTGAAATACTTCCTGAATCTAGTGCATCTATTCAAAATTCTGAACAACCACATGAGGAATTTCTTGAGAAGGATGACGATGAACCTCTCACGAGGAGTAAGAGACAGTGGGTTGCAAAATCCGTTGGTAATGACTTCATCGTGTACCTTGTGGATGATACTCCCAGATCCATTACTGAGGCATATGCATCTCCTGATGCAGATGATTGGAAAGAAGTTGTCCAAAATGAGATGGACTCGATTTTTTCTAATGGAACTTGGGAATTATCAGAACGACCCTATGGTTGTAAACCTGTGGGATGTAAGTGGGTGTTCAATAAGAAGCTAAGGCCTGATGGTACTATTGAGAAGTACAAGGTGCGTCTTGTAGCTAAGGGATACACACAGAAAGAAGGCAAATATTACTTTGACACCTATTCACCTATCGCTAGACTGACCACCATTTGAGTACTACTATCCCCTGGCTGCCTCTAATGGTCTTCTCGTTCATCAAATGTACGTGAAGACAGCTTTCCTTAATGGAGAGTTGGAAGAGGAGATCTATATGGATCAGCCGGATGGGTTTGTGGTAAAAGGTGAAGAGACAAAGGTGTGTAAGTTATTAAAATCTTTATATGGCCTGAAACAAGCACCTAAACAATGGCATGAGAAGTTTGACAGAACTCTACTTTCTGCTGGCTTTGTCATTAATGAGGCTGATAGGTGTGTTTACTATCGCCATGGTGGGGGCGATAGCGTTATATTATGTTTGTACGTGGATGACATTCTGATCTTTGATACAAACATGAAAGTGATAAATGAATTCAAGTCTTTCCTGTCAAAGAGTTTTGATATGAAAGATCTGGGAGAGGCTGATGTCATTCTAAACATCCAGCTTATTAAGAACGGGAATGGGATTACTTTAATGCAATCTCATTATGTTGAGAAGGTCTTGAGACGATTTGGCTTTAATGATGGCAAGACTTCTCCAACACCTTATGATCCCAGTTTGACATTACGAAAGAATAAGAAGGAACCAACAGATCAGCTGAAATATTCACAAGTTGTTGGTTCTCTCATGTACTTAGCAAGCGCTACAAGACCCGATATCTCTTTTGCTGTGAGAAAGTTGAGTAGGTTCATGTCTAACCCAGGTATTGATCATTGGCATGCACTTGAAAGGGTCATGCGCTATCTATGTGGTACAATGAGCTATGGAATTCACTATTCAGGGAACCCTGCTGTACTTGAAGGATATAGTGATTCGAATTGGATCTCTGACGTTGATGAACTCTACGTCATGAGCGGGTATGTGTTTACCCTTGGAGGTGGCATAGTGTCGTGGAGGTCTCGTAGACAAACCATATTGACGAGGTCAACTATGGAAGCGAGCGTCTCGCTTGATTACACCTTTGTTGAGTCAGAATGGATGCGTGAGATCTTGATGGACTTGCCTGTGGTTGAGAAACCTCTGCCGGCAATCCTTTTGAATTGTGACAACCAAACTGTTATTGTCAAAGTGAACAATTCTAAGGATAATGCGAAGTCATCAAGACACGTGAAGAGACGTTTGAAATCTGTCAGGAAATTGAGAAACTCCGGAGTAATAACTGTTACGTATATTCAAACAGACAAAAACATGGCAGATCCCTTTACAAAGGGACTATCACGAAATGTGATAGAAAGTGCATCGAGGGAGATGGGGTTGAGACCCATGGATGTCACACCTTAGTGGTAACCCAACCTATGTGATCGGAGATCCCGTGAATTAGGACCTGGGAAGAACAAGCTAGTGGTTTGACAGAGGAGAGTACTTTATAACCTTCTCTATGTGAAGATGCACAACTCTCATAATCTGTAAGGCAGGTTGGCAACATGTCTTAATGTGTTTCTGTTAGCTTTAATTAGCAAAGATGCCGTCCTACAGGGCACTCTTGAAAGAACACACCTATATGAGATCGACTGTAAACGTCGCGGTCTATGAGATTTGGGTGTTCTCTAGTAAACTCATAAAGAGACCAGGGAGTATGACGCATATGCTCCAACCCGCGGGGTAGGCTACTGGCAGCCAGGTACTAGTTATGATTTTGAGTGAAATCTATTGGCACCAAACTTGCAATTCAAGGTTCGTCCATTGTTCAAGTTGTTGATAGACGTAGTTCAAGATTCTAGGCGGAAGTTCAACTTAACAGTCTCTGCTGAGACACTGGTATATAAACAAGTAGCGAGGATTGGCAAATCTTCAAATAGGCATTTGAGATCTGGCGGGGGATTGTTAGAAATAATGGGCCAATTCATTTAGGCCCATGTGTATTTTAGATTTTCCCTAAATCTCAAAGCCCAAGTTTGTGGAAGCCCATATGTGTTTGGGCCCATGTTTGTGGCAGCTCACATGGAAGTGGAGTGGGAGCTCAAGTTTAGTCCCACATGGAAAGTTGGACGAGAGTTGCACCACCTTATAAGATGGAGTGTTGCACCACTTTGTAAGTGAGTGGCAATAAGAGAGATACACGCGCGCGCTCCTCCTCCGACGACGCCGCTCGCCCGCGCGCCCGCCCGCCACGTCACGACGCGGGTTGCGGGTTGCGGGAATCTCGCCGAGCCGAGCTTTATTTTGCTGGCTATCGCCACAACACACCATCGAAAACCAATCTAGAGTTTTGCTATCCTCTCTACTTGCACCGTCACTATAGTCTACTCCATCCCGCTTGCCGGCGTGCACCGGCGGACGGGAGAGCAGGTCTCCGAAACCACTCGCCCTTGTGATCCTGTATGGGAGAGGGCGAATAAGGTTTTTGGGAAGCGCTCCGCGCGACTGCTCGAGTTCTCCATCACGGGTCGTCTTTCATCCACGTCAGGCGGTGCTGCCTACCGTCGTCTTCGTCGCCATCTGCTGCGATCAGTCTTCCCCAAAGTTTTTACTACGACAACCGAACGGTACGTGTTATGTACTCCTGTTTGGTTATTCATCATGTTCTGTGAGTACATGTTAAGCTGTTGTTTGTTTTCGATCATCTTATTGTTTAGTACATCTAGTATATTCGAGTTACATGAGCTAGTAGCTGGTTTTTTCATGATTTATATTCTGGAATTAATCGTGGAAATTATATAATCCAACACAATGTAGCTCATGTTAGCCCCATTAACCTCGGGTGTTTGGATGCGGCAGTTGTGCACAACTAGCACAAACTTTACAACTGATGTTCCTTCCCCTCCGCTTCAGTCTTGGAGCTAAATTACTCGGAACCGATCGCTACCGGTATTGTTTCCTGATAAGATCGACTCCATCATGGAGGCGTTTGGTAGGCTGCACGGTGTAGGTAGCTAGCGTTAGGAGAGGAAAATGCCCCTTTTCATGGGCATCCAAACATTAGGGGTGGAGAGAAACAGGTTGCACGATTCTAAAAGCACAATGAAGGCAGGTCGGAGGGCCATGCCCAAATCAGACGTTTCTTTAGGCCTTGTTTGGCACAGAGGTTTTCTGGTGTAAACTCGTGTAAAATACCAACCTAGCCCATTACCCGGAAAAACACCCCAGAGCCCATTTGGCAGCCCGGTCTGTCGGCGTGTAAGCCCGAGAGTAACTCCAGATACTCATCGGGTCGAAGGGTTTCCGAGACGCGAGGAGGGCGACGCGTTTCTTACACGCGCGCGATGGCGGGAGAGCGAGCTCCATCCTCACGAAGACCACCGCCACCGCCTCCTCCCCACGGCCACCAGATCCTGGCACCGCATCCTCCACACGGCCGCCAGATCCCGCCGACCCCTCCTCGCCGTCATCTCCTCGAAGTTCCCTCGTCCGCTAGATCCTGGCACCGCATCCTCTCCGTCGCCTCCAACGCCAGCGCCCTCGGCCGCCAGCAGTTCGTCGAACGTTGGAAGGCTGTCTTTCACTCTGGTGAGTTCTCTTACCACCCCTCTAGTTGTAGGTTTTTGATTGGTGCCATGATTAGGGTTCTTGATTTTCCTGTCAGATCTAGGCCTGCACATGTTCTTGATTGGCGCCATGGACATGTTCTTGATTGATTTCATGAATTTCAGCAAGTGTATAATTTCATGAATTTCAGCAAGTGTTGATGTAAACTTTATGAATTTTCTGGTTCCCACCGACGAAAAATTATAAATCAACGCAAATACATATGTGCCAACCCGTAGGGAGAAAGAAATCCACTGGCATTTTACTGGAAATATACAGTTCATTCATGGTAGGGCTAGGCAGTATATATAAAATAGCAAGAAAAGATTAACATGCACAAGAGAACTTTAAATGCGCCCTGGCTTACCTTCCAATACTTGATCGTTTTATCATTTGTGGGCAGTAGGAAGAGTGCATTGTTGGCTGTCTGACACCACTTGATCTTGTTGATCTTCTCCTCTATTTCCAAACTTTTGAGGTAGTTGAACTACAGTAATTTCGTACGAATGAAAAGCAGGGGTATTAGCTTCCATCTTCTAGTAATCACTGACAAGCAAGAGCAAGTTATGGTAATGCAATGCTTTATTCTATGCTCAGTAGGTGCATACGGCCTGACTAAGCTAAGAAAACATTTTTCCATGCGCGAGCTTCTATAAATTTATTGTGGAACTACAACTTAATGGCAATAGAAAACTTCTGTCGATTACGAGAACCAGTCTAGATTGATACATACCTCAGGTTCATGACTCTGAAATTCTGTTTTATAGCGGAACTCGGGATGTCTAGTAATTGGAACATCCTGTCTCTCATGTTCACTCGATTAGCATGCTGCTGTAATTGACACAGCTTGCCAGTGATACGAATTAATTGAGGAACACATCGAAATTATAAGAGTTTAGGGCCACTAGAAAATGCTGCTGTGATAGTCCATCATCAGCAATTTTGACACCAGGTGATCTAGTACTAACACAAATAACTGACTGTGATACTGGTTATGTCTGACAAGAACCCTACATGTATAAATACTTGTATGCTTATATTGCTGTGTACATAGCATATATTGTTTCTAATGTCTTTTTGTTAATGCTGTACTATGTGTTTTGTTTCATTGGTAGAATGGATCCACAAAGCATACAACGTATTAAAAAGAGAAAAGCCCGGGATGAGGATGAGTTGATGTTCTTTGTTTTTTCAGCACTATATGTTCATCTTAGTACAGTGGAAAAAAATATACGGCATCCCTCATTCCTATATGGCAAGCGGAGAGTCATGGAAATCCTTGGTGGGCATATTAAGAACTGCTTGGTAGCTTTTAGAATGGAACCTCACATCTTTATATGGATGGCAAACTACCTTAGAGATGAAGAATTGCTATCAGATTCTAGGCTCAAGGTCGAAGAGAAGCTAGCCTTCTTTCTTTATATGGTCTCACATAATTCTTCCTATGAAGATTTACAACTAGAATTTAAGCATAGTGGGTGGTCATTCAGCAAATACATCAAGCAATTCTTTGATATAATTCCCATTTTGACAAGACAATTTGTGAGGCCACGACACATTAATGAACCTCATCCAAAGATTGCTATGGACAATCGCTTCTTTCCATATTTCCAGGTTACGATTTTTCCTTGACCCATCTAGGTTCCACTTCTTTTCTTTCACTTATCCATCTAGGTTTTAATTCTTTTCTTTGACACTTGTCCATACTTCAATGCAGAATTGTTTAGGAGCCATAGATGGTTCTCATGTGCCCATTACAATGTCTTCTAGTCGTCAAGCTCCATGGATAAATAGGAAAGGAACCCTTAGTCAGAATGTCATGATAGCATGCGATTTTGACTTGAACATAACAGCTATTTCATGTGGCTAGGAAGGTTCTGCAACTGATGCTAGAGTACTTAGTTATGCGATGCTTAAAGGTTTCAAAGTATCAGAAGGCAAATTTTATTTACTTGATGGTGGATATGCGAACACTCAAAGTTTTCTTGCACCTTACCGGCGCACACGGTACCACTTGAAAGAGTTTGGCCATGGTCACCGCCGACTGCAGAACTATAAGGAGTTGTTTAATCATCGTCATGCTGTCATAAGAAACCATGTGGAAAGAGACTGGGGAATTTTGAAGAAGAGATTCCCCATTCTTCGTGTCGGAACCTTTCATCCAATAAGGAATCAAATAAAGATACCAGCTGCTGCTGCAATCTTTCATAATATAATCAGGATGCATGGTGGAGATGAAGCATGGCTTGATCATATCATAGATTTGGCCAACTATGTGAACATGCCCAATGATGATGATAACCATGAAGTCAACAATGAACAAGAGAACCACATCCAAGGGAACAATTTGAGAGACCAAATAGCTTGGAAGATGTGGAACGATTACCAACTTGAGTAGATAATGTCATAGGTGTAGTTTGTATCATGTAATAATGATTTTGTGTGGGATGTTCCATCGTGTAATAATGATTCTGTTTGGGATGATTTTATCATGTAATAATGATTCTGTTTGGGATATTTTAACTTGCATTAATAATTTTTGTTTGGGATCTTTCATCATGTAACAATGACTGTGTTTGGGATATTTCAACTTGTAATAATGATTCTATTTGGTTACAGATATGCATTCACAAGGAACTCCAGTGTATCCGAAAGGATCTCCAAAATTTAACTTGATGCAGGCCCAAAAAAGCATGAAGAAGGTTTCACCAAAGTATGGAAAAAAGTATTCTACAATAGGTAATAATTTTCTACCCCTCTCAAGAATTTCCCATTGACCTCCTCTCATTAGGTAATAGATGTACTAGAAATAACAATTTTATGTGTTATGTAGGTGAAAAAACAAGGGCAACATGGAGCCGTGCATTGGAAGAATCTCTTGTTGAGATATTGCATGAGCACAATACCACCTACCATAGAAGTCAGAATGGATGGAATAGTGAAACCTGGAACCTGATGGTTTCTATTTTCCAACAGAGAAACCCCCATGTGAATGTCAAAAAGTCTCAAATTCAAGACAAAGAAAAAGATCTCAAGAGGGACTACAGGGCTTTATGTTGGAGATATGCCCTAGAGGCAATAATAAAAGTAGTAATTATTATATCTTTGTGTTTATGATAAATGTTTACATTCATGCTATAATAGTATTAACAAGGAAACATTAATACTTGTGTGATTTGTAAACTTAATTTGAAGTCCCTAGTAAAGCCTCTATATAATACTAGCTTGTTGGTTAATAGATGATTGTGGTTTCCCTATCATAAACATTGAGATGTTATTAACAACAAGATCATATCGTTAGGAGAATGATATGATGGATATACTCCTATAGATAAGCGTAGCATAAAGATCAAGTCATTTTAAATAGTTCAATTGCTATATGCTTTCTGATACATAGTAATCTAATTCCTTCGACCATGAGATCATGCATATCACCTTTACCGGATGGATGCTTTGATGACATCAAACACCACACCGTAAATGGGTGGCTATAAAGGTGGCATTGAGTGTTCGGAAAGTATTGGTTGAAACACATGGATCAAGAGTGGGATTTGTCCATCCATATGACGGATAGATATACTCTGGGCCCTCTCGGTGAAATGTCATCCAATTAGCTTGCAAGCATGTGACTGGCTCACAAGGGATCACATATCACGGGAACGAGAAAGAGTACTTATCGATGTGAGTTTGAACTAGGTATGCGAGATACCGATGATCATAACCTCGGATAAGTAAACTATCGTGAGACAAAGGGAAATTGATATCGTATGTAAGTGGTTCATTCGACGCATAAGTAATCGTAGAAATATGTAGGAGCCATATGAATTTCCAGATTCCTCTATTGGTTATTGTTAGGAGAGGTGTCTCGATCATGTCGCATAATTCACGAACCGTAGGAGACACTTAAGGATTGACGTTGTTTTGAGTAGTTATGGAATGATGAGAAGAGACCGAATGTTGTTGGTCCCGGATGGGATCCGGGATATCACGAGGAGATCCGGAATGGTCCGGAGAATAAGATTCATATAAGGAAAGTCCCGTTTCGGAGTTGGGGAATGGTTCCGGTGTTTTCATCGGGAATGTTCTAGAATGTTCCGGAATGTCCGGCACTCCGGAGGGGAAGGGTACATGGATGTGTTGTATCAAGTTGGTATGATTGCATCATGTACTAAGTGTCATCGCTGTTCCAAATAAAGGATTAATTCAAATCCTAGTTTGAAAAGTCAAATAGCTAAATTGAAAAGTCAAACGGCTAAATTTGGAAAGAGGAAAAGAGGAGGAAGGGGGAAACCGAGTTGGGGAGGAGTTCCCTCCTCCAACCGGCGGCCCACCTCCAAGCCGAGTTGGGGAGGGACTCCTCTCCCTCCCCTTGGCGCGGCCGGCCCCTCCACCTATATAAGGAGGGGCAGGGCTCCCTCCTCTAGACACACAAGTACCTCTCCTCCAAACCCTAGCCACACGCCGCCGCCTCCAAGCCGCCGCCGGCCCTAGGGCAACCGCCGCCGCCTAGGTGAAACCCTAGCCGCCGGCACTAGCCCCTCCTTGGTGTGTCTAAACCCTAGAACACCGAGGGACTCTCTCATACTCCACCATACTCGCTCCGGCTTAAGGCGAAGCCCTGCGAGATCTCCCCTCTACTTCCGGTACCACGCCGTTGTGCTGCCGGAATCGCAAGGAGAGTGCTACAACCTCCGCTGCCTGCTGGAACAAGGGAGAGGAAGGTCTTCGTCGAGTACCGAACGTGTGACCGACTTCGGGAGCGCTGCCGGAACGCAGCGCCGGAAGGATCGTCTACGCGATCTTGAGATCGGGAAGAGTACGACTACATCACCCACGAGAATCCGCTCTCGTTAAACACTTTGGAATCTTCGAGGGTGAGTTATTCCATCGACTCATTGCTACAATCTAGTAGATAGATCTTGGCTTGTTTGTTTGTATGCGGTAGAAAATTTTTGTTTTCCATGCTACGAAACCCTACAGTGGTATCAGAGCCGTGTCTATATGTAGATCTGTTGCACGAGTAGAACACAATGGTCATTGTGGGCGTTGATGCTTTTATTGTCGATTGCTTCTTGTGTACTTTGCATCTTGCGGGATGTTGGGATGAAGCGGCCCGGGCTAACCTTACATGACATCGTTCATGAGACTTGATCCACGCTTGACATGCAACTTGTATTGCATAAGTGGCTTTATGGTGCCTGTTTCTCCTAGCATAGTTAAGATCCAATTTACAACGGGTGATTAACAATACTAGTATCAATGTTGTGGTTCATGTTCGTAAGTTAGAACGACACTTATTGAAAGCCCCAAACCACGTAAAACATGCAAAGAAAGTAGAGGCGTCTAACTTTGTTTTGCAGGGGTGTGCTATGATGTGATATGGCTATGATTGTGATTATATTTGATGTATGCAATGTTCCTTATTGTAAGTTGGCAACCGGCAGGATCCATATGGTTGTCTTTAATTTATGTTAAGACCCGCGTGTCTATTCAAAGTAGTTGTAATAGTTGAAGCCGTGGGCGACAACCATGGAGAAGCGTCATTGACCTTGATGCAATGCCGGTGATGATGGAGATCATGTTCGTGCTAGAAGATGGAGATCGGAAGCACAAAGAAGAAAGGCCATATCATATCACATATTATGAATTGCATGTGATGTTAATCCTTTATGCATCTTGTATTGCTTAGTAGACGGTAGCATTATAAGATGATCCCTCATGCACATGAATTTCAAGTCATAAAGTGTTCACCCTTAGTTAGCACCGCTAAAGCTTGTTGTTTGAAGCACCACGTGATGATCGGGTGTGTTAGATTCCGCAAGTGTATACAACGTGAGCAAGCCAGATTTGCTCATGCGGAAACTAAGGTTTGATCTTCTGAGCCTAGCATGTCTGGACATGGTCTCGGAACACGGATCACCGAAAGGTAAAGCATGAATCATATAGTAGATATGATGAACATGTTGATTGTTAAGCCATTGAAACTATATCAACTCTCTTGATGATCGATGTTGATGTGGTGGATTTGGTTTGTGTGATCACTAAAACAATGTGAGGGATATTGTTTTGAGTGGGAGTTCACCTAGATTAATTTTAATATTAATTTGAACTCAATTTGTCATAAACTTAGTCTAAACTATTGCAAATATGTTGTAGATCAATGGCAGCCCCTACCATCAATTTTAATGCGTTCCTAGAGAAAGAAAAGTTGAAAAACAATGGAAGCAACTTCACGGATTGGTTCCGCAATTTGAGGATTGTCCTCACAATGGTAATTTGACCTATGTGCTGGATGCACATTGGTGACCCAATTGCAGCCTTGCTACCGATGAAGTAAAGAATGTTTACCTCACTCGGAAGACTCAGTACTCCACAGTTCAGTGTGCTATCTTGTATGGTTTAGAATCGGAGCTTCAGAAAAGGTTTGAGAATTCAGACCCATATGATATTGTCGAGGATCTCAAATTGATCTTTGAGACTCATGCGGCAATTGAAAGCTATGAGGCTTCTGAAAAGTTCTTTAACTACAAGATGGAAGAGGGCAGCTCAAATCGTGAGCATGTGCTTAAGATGTCTAGGCACGCAAACAAACTTCAAAGCTTGGGTATTGTGATTCCCAATGCTTTGGGGATTTACCGTGTCCTCCAATCACTACCACCAAGTTACAAGAACTTTGTGATGAACTACAACATGCAAAACATGAACAAGACGTTGCCAGAACTCTTTGCCATGTTAAAGTCTGCAGAAGTGGAGATCAAGAAAGAGCACCAAGTGTTGTTGGTCAATAAGACCACCAAATTCAAGAAAGACAAGTCTAATCAGAAGGGACACTTCAAGAAGGGTGGTAAGAAAGTTACCACGCCGACGAAGAAGACCAAGGCTGGACCTAAGCCTGATACTGAGTGCTTTTACTGCAAGGGAGAAGGTCACTGGAAGCGGAATTGCCCAAAGTACTTGGTGGATTTGAAGAACGGCAACATCAAGAAGAAAGGTATATCTGATATACATGTTATTGATGTGTATCTCACTAGTACTCGTAGTAGTGCCTGGGTATTTGATACTGGTTCGGTTGCTCATATTTGTAACTCGAAACATGTCGCAGAATAAGCGGAAGCTAGCGAAGAACGAGGTGACGGCGCGTTGGAAGCGGATCAAAGGTTGATGTGATCGGTGGCACTCTACCCCTTCATCTACCATCGGGATTAGTTTTATACTTAAATAATTGTTATTTGGTGCCTGCGTTAAGCATGAACATTATATCGGGATCTTGTTTATTGCGAGACGGTTACTTGTTTAAGTCCGAGAATAATGGTTGTTCGATTTATATGAGTAATATGTTTTATGCACATGCACCTTTGATAGATGGTCTATTCTTATTGAATCTCGATAGTGGAAATACACATATTAATAACATTGAGGCTAAACGTTTGAAATCGAGCGATAACTCGACCTATATGTGTAATCGTCTTGGTCACATTGGAGTGAAGCGTATGAAGAAACTCCATTCCGATGGACTTCTTGAATCACTTGAAAGATGGGAAGCATGTCTGATGGGTAAAATGACTAAGACTCCATTTTCAGGTATGATGGAGCGAGCTACGGACCTATTGGAAATCATACATACCGATGTGTGTGGTCCAATGAGTGTAGCATCGCGCAGTGGTTATCATTATGTTCTTACCTTCATGGATGACTTGAGTAGATATGGGTATATCTATTTCATGAAACATAAGTCCGAAACTTTCGAGAAGTTTAAGGAATTTCAAAGTGAGATAGAGAATCAACGTAACAAGAAGATTAAATTTCTACGTTCTGATCGTGGAGGTGAATATCTAAGTTACGAGTTTGGCGAGCATTTGAAGAAATGCGGAATACTTTTGCAGTTGACACCGCCAGGAACACCACATCATAATGGTGTGTCCGAACGTCGTAATTGAACTCTCTTAGATATGGTTCGTTCTATGATGTCACTTACAGATTTACCGCTATCATTTTGGGGTTATGCATTAGAAACAGCTGCATTCACTTTAAATAGGGCACCATCTAAATCCGTTGAAACGACACCGTATGAATTATGGTTTGGGAAGAAACCTAGATTGTCGTTCCTTAAAGTTTGGGGGTGCGAAGCCTATGTAAAGAAGTTACAGCCGGACAAGCTTGAACCCAAAGTGGAAAAATGCGTCTTCATAGGATACCCGAAGGAAACTATTGGGTATACCTTCTATCATAGATCCGAGGGCAAAATCTTCGTTGCCAAGAATGGATCCTTTCTAGAGAAGGAATTTCTCTCGAAAGAAGTGACTGGAAGGAAAGTAGAACTCGACGAGGTTATCAAACCTTCTCTCGAAATTGCGAGTAGCGTAGCACCGGAAGAAGTTCCTGTGGTGCCTGCACCAATAAGAGAGGAAGCTAATGATGATGATCATGAAACTTCGGTTGAAGTTGCTACAGAGCCTCGCAGGTCAACGAGAACTCGTACCACTCCAGGTTGGTATGATCCCGTTATGAGTGTCATGTTGGTGGACAACACCAATGACCCTGAGACATATGAGGAAGCGATGATGAGCCCAGATTCCAATAAATGGCAAGAAGCCATGAAATCCGAGATTGGATCCATGTACGAAAACCAAGTATGGACTTTGGTGGACTTACCGGATGGCCGGAAGGCTGTCGAGAACAAATGGATCTTCAAGAAGAAAACAGATGCTGATGGTAATGTTACTGTCTATAAAGCTCGACTTGTCGCAAAAGGGTTTCGACAAATTCAAGGAGTTGACTACGATGAGACTTTCTCACCAGTAGCGAAGCTAAAGTCTGTGAGGATTATGCTAGCAATCGCTGCATATTACGATTATGAGATATGGCAGATGGATGTCAAAACAGCATTCCTCAATGGAGACATTGATGAAGAGTTGTATATGATGCAACCCAAAGGTTTTGTCGATCCTAAAGATGCTAACAAGGTATGCAAACTTCAACGGTCCATCTATGGATTGAAGCAAGCATCCCGAAGTTGGAATCAACGTTTTGATAAGGTGATCAAAAGTTTTGGTTTTATACAAACTTATGGAGAAGCTTGTATTTACAAGTGAGTGGGAGCTCTGTAGCATTCTTAATACTATATGTAGATGACATATTGTTGATTGGGAATGATGTAGACCTTCTTAATAGTGTCAAGGAATATTTGAATAATAGTTTTTCAATGAAGGATCTTGGCGAAGCAGCTTACATATTAGGCATAAAGATTTATAGAGATAGATCGAAACGTCAAATATCATTGTCAGAGAGTACATATTTGGACAAAGTTCTAAAGAGGTTTGGAATGGAAGATAGCAAGAAAGGGTTCTTGCCCATGTTGCCCAATACGACCTTGAGTAAAACTCAAAGTCCGACATCGGCAGAAGATAGAGAAAGGATGAGTAAGACTCCCTATGCCTCAGCCATAGGATCTCTAATGTATGCCATGCTATGTACTAGACCCGACATTGCATATGCTGTTAGTTTAACTAGCAGATATCAAAGTGATCCAGGAGTGGATCATTGGACAGCGGTCAAAAACATCCTTAAGTACTTGAGAAGAACTAAGGATATGGTTCTTTCTTATGGAGGTGATGAACAGCTCGTTGTTAATGGTTACACCGATGCTAGTTGGAGCACCGATCCGGATGATTCTAAATCACAATCTGGATACGTATTTATATTGAATGGTGCAGCAGTTAGCTGGAGGAGTGCAAAGCAAAGCGTTGTGGCGAGATCTTCAACTGAATCGGAATACATGGCTGCTTCGGAGGCTTCACAAGAAGCGATATGGATGAAAGAGTTCATTACAGAGCTGGGTGTGGTTCCTAGTGCGCTGGACCCAATGTCTATCTACTGTGATAACATGGGTGCCATAGCCAATGCGCAAGAACCAAGGTCACACAAGAAGCTGAAGCATATCAAGCTACGTTTTCACGCTATTCGAGAACATATCCAAGATGGGGATATAAAGATTTGCAAAGTACACACAGATCTGAATTTGGCGGATCCGTTGACTAAACCTCTCCCGAGGGCAAAACATGACCAGCACCAAACTGCCATGGGTGTTCGGTATATTACCATGTAATCTAGATTAGATGACTCTAGTGCAAGTGGGAGACTGTTGGAGATATGCCCTAGAGGCAATAATAAAAGTAGTTATTATTATATCTTTGTGTTTATGATAAATGTTTACATTCATGCTATAATAGTATTAACAAGGAAACATTAATACTTGTGTGATTTGTAAACTTAATTTGAAGTCCCTAGTAAAGCCTCTATATAATACTAGCTTGTTGGTTAATAGATGATTGTGGTTTCCCTATCATGAACATTGAGATGTTATTAACAACAAGATCATATCGTTAGGAGAATGATATGATGGACATACTCATATAGATAAGCGTAGCATAAAGATCAAGTCATTTTAAATAGTTCAATTGCTATATGCTTTCTGATACATAGTAATCTAATTCCTTCGACCATGAGATCATGCATATCACCTTTACCGGATGGATGCTTTGATGACATCAAACACCACACCGTGAATCGGGTGGCTATAAAGGTGGCATTGAGTGTTCGGAAAGTATTGGTTGAAACACATGGATCAAGAGTGGGATTTGTCCATCCATATGACGGATAGATATACTCTGGGCCCTCTCGGTGAAATGTCATCCAATTAGCTTGCAAGCATGTGACTGGCTCACAAGGGATCACATATCACGGGAACGAGAAAAGAGTACTTATCGGTAACGAGTTTGAACTAGGTATGCAGAGATAGCGACGATCATAACCTCGGATAAGTAAACTATCGTGAGACAAAGGGAAATTGATATCGTATGTAAGTGGTTCATTCGATCGCAAAGTAATCGTAGAAATATGTGGGATCCATATGAATTTCCAGATTCCTCTATTGGTTATTGTTCGGAGAGGTGTCTCGATCATGTCCGCATAATTCACGAACCGTAGGGAGACACACTTAAGGATTCGACGTTGTTTTGAGTAGTTATGGAATGATGAGAAAGAGACCGAATGTTGTTCGGAGTCCCGGATGGGATCCGGGATATCACGAGGAGATCCGGAATGGTCCAGAGAATAAGATTCATATAAGGAAAGTCCCGTTTCGGAGTTGGGGAATGGTTCCGGTGTTTTCATCGGGGATGTTCTAGAATGTTCCGGAATGTCCGGCACTCCGGAGGGGAAGGGTACATGGATGTGTTGTATCAAGTTGGTATGATTGCATCATGTACTAAGTGTCATCGCTGTTCCAAATAAAGGATTAATTCAAATCCTAGTTTGAAAAGTCAAATAGCTAAATTGAAAAGTCAAACGGCTAAATTTGGAAAGAGGAAAAGAGGAGGAAAGGGGAAACCGAGTTGGGGAGGAGTTCCCTCCTCCAACCGGCGGCCCACCTCAAGCCGAGTTGGGAGGGACTCCTCTCCCTCCCTTAAGCTGATCGGCCCCTCCACCTATATAAGGAGGGGCAGGGCTCCCTCCTCTAGACACACAAGTACCTCTCCTCCAAACCCTAGCCACACGCCGCCGCCGCCTCCAAGCCGCCGCCGGCCCTAGGGCAACCGCCGCCGCCGCCTAGGTGAAACCCTAGCCGCCGGCACTAGCCCCTCCTTGGTGTGTCTAAACCCTAGAACACCGAGGGACTCTCTCATACTCCACCATACTCGCTCCGGCTTAAGGCGGCCTCGAGATCTCCCTCTACTTAGGTACCACGCCGTTGTCTTTGCCGGAATCGCGAGGAGAGTGCTACAACCTCCACGCCTCTTTGGAACAAGGAGAGGAAGGTCTTACGAGTACGAGCGTGTGACCGATCGGGAGCGCTGCCGGAACGCAGCGCCGGAAGGATCGTCTACGCGATCTTGAGATCGGGAAGAGTACGACTACATCACCCACGAGAATCCGCTCTCGTTAAACACTTTGGAATCTTCGAGGGTGAGTTATTCCATCGACTCGTTGCTACAATCTAGTAGATAGATCTTGGCTTGTTTGTTTGTATGCGGTAGAAATTTTTTGTTTTCCATGCTACGAAACCCTACACTTTAAGGGAGGCCCGAAAACAGAGTGGAGTTGGTTGGAATGAAGCAAAAAGCATGTTGCAGGCCAAACCTCATTTGTGGGTAAACTTGATAGCCTCTTTGGGTGATAGGATCAGCAAGTTCAAGGGAAGAGCTTTTCCTCTCTATGATACGCTCGGGGAACTCTATGATGGTAAGTGTGCAAGTGTTAGCTTATAGAACTATAATATGATTCTCTAGGATAACTCTTATATGATGCAAACTATTTACCGCAGGGCAATTAGCCGAGGGAAAAACTTTGCTTCACATCCACTGCTGGGCCATCTATGGAGTTTGACGACGACTTGCAAATTATTGATGAACACCAAAAAGAGATGGATGAAGAGGTAGTTGGGGACAAGGCCTATGATGATGACTCGCATATCATGGATGAACGCCGAAATGAGATGGAGGGAGAGATAGTCAGGGACAAAGGTTGGGGAACCATCGATGCTTCTCAAAGGAATAGGTCTCAAGTGGAGCAAGGACAAGAAGCTGCTGCTAAAAAGAATAGGTCACAAGTGGAGCAAGGACAGGTAGGTGCTGCTGAAAGGAATAGGTCACAAGTAGGTGCTTCAAGAAAGAATCCTAAGAATAGCCCAAAGAAGAAGAGTGCAGATGGGATAGTAGGAATGATGGAGAGATTGGTACAGATCAAAGAAAAGGAAGCCCAAAAAGAAGTTGCACAAGACTTCACAATCACCAGATGCATGGAGGCCTTGAAATCATTAGAAGGTGTCACACCCGAGGAGAAAATAACAGCATCAGAGGTTTTCAATAATGCCCACAACCGTGAGTTTTTTGTCAACCTAGTCGCTAATAAAGATGGCACAGCAATCATATGGATTCGTAGGCAGTTAGCTAGGTTAAACTGAGGTAAGATCTTTGCTCTAGTCTCTTACGATTCATGTCACAATGTCTCCAATTCATGTCACAATGTATTTTTCCTTAGAAACATGAATCTGACTGTTAGTGCGATGTGGTTACTAGCAGTAAATGTAGGTGGATGCTGCCTGTCACTAGTGGTGTTTTATGCCATTATATCCATTTCAGTTGGTACCATTATATCCAATGTTCATGTAATGTCGCGTCTGATGTTCTTGTTCTTGATGGAAACCATTTTGTATTACGTTAGTCTTTTGTTGTGTGGTGCTGTTTGAAGTATAGTTAGTATTCATAAGTGAAGCTTGTCTACTCTGGCTGATGATAATTTTGTACCCCTGGCTCAAGTCACATGAGTTCATTGTACACCCTGGCTTATTATTTTGGATAGATTTCTCTAGTTGTATGGCCTGCACATAGCTGTGGCCGTAGATATCAAGTAAAACTGGCACTGTTACTTTTACACACATTCAAAGATTATCCGACAGCACTCAACACACTCATATGAATAAAAAAATGGAACTTGAAAGTAGCTCTGTCGTTGCATTAGGCAGAGAACTTAATGCCTCCCTATCTGTGTCCATGCCTCCATGGTGGAGACATGAAAATAGTTACTCATACATAATGTTTTCTACAGTTTCCTAATCCCAGATTGGAGTAGTTAGATTTTAGATCTTTGGGCATGTTTGAATTCTTTGCCTAACTTGCTCTGCTAAGGAAAGAAAAGTTAGCCATCTGATCAGTAGCTAAGGGTGTTTGTTTGGTATGTTGCCTTGAGAGTGTAAAGTGATGGTGGATTTTCAGAATATTTAACTATTTCTTCAAAAGACCTATGCCAGGCCAGCTCCAACTCAGCCCATGTAGCATATGAAGCAGTTGGTGAATGGCAGCATGCTCATCTTATTTACGAAATGCCCATTCCCATGTAGCATATGAGCTTACTTGAAATTAAATATGAGTTATAAGCTTCAGCTTTTTCTAGTTTTTTCATTCAGAGTTTTCTCTAATTTTCCAACCACCTGCATGGCTCAATCTCTTTGATTTTAATTTAAAGAGTTAGAATAAGAGTAGTATTTCAAAATGTAGGTGTATCTCCCCTCTGTACATAACATGTAATGGTATTTTTTTATTCTGTATTTGGCATGTTTTCTAGTAGATTTACTCTAGTACCGTAGAATGTTTGCCTAATGATGAAATGAGTTTTTCATGTTATACTGCTAGCTTCTGTCATGATATGAATGTACTTTGCTTCTTACTCATAGAACTACGGTGTATACCTTCCCTTCCCAGGTGCCAGTTTGCAGAAACTACAAGTCCAGGACCAACTTTTGATGAGATGTTCTCGTGTGAGATGTTGTTCATGATTAAAATCATTTTTGTAATAAATCAATGATATGTTCTTGTTCCTTGGAGTGTTAGATGTTCTTGGTCCTGATCAAAATTGTTTTTGTAATATACTTCTGAGATGTTTTTGCACTGCTACGTGACATGATAAAAATATTATTGGTGAAACTGTGTGTTGAAGTGCTATAAAGATTCGATTTTTACTGACGGTATACCTTCAGTCAATAGTATTGCTGAAACTGTGAAAATATCAGGTTTTAATTGATAATACACCTCGTTTTGTATCCCTTGTGCCAAACAGTGTTAGTTGGTGGTATGGGAAGAGTATTTGGATGGGGAAGTGTATTGGGTGACGTGGGTGGTTTCAGCAAATACACCCGGTATAATACACAGGTTTACACCAGAAAACCTTCGTGGCAAACAAGGCCTTAGGGACAGGTCAAAGATTCTCTTGCTTTCTATGCCAGGTTGTGTTGCCCCTCTCACATGGCATGTATGAAGCTGCCACAACAAAATAACTTGCTGCAGACGACCACCATGCAGCAAACAGACAACTTGACAACGCTGAACTTTTGTATCCTTTTTTGCTGGACAGGCTGACTAGAGCTAGCAACGTACTTTTCCGCTGGACATGATGAATAGGGTCACTCAACAACCAAACGCGTCCCATGTGTGTTTATCCAACGTATAGTGGCGAAATATGCATGGTTTATTATGCATATGTGTCAAGCCGTGGTTATGCTTGCAGCTTGCTTGTGCATGATGGCGTATCGTATAGGCTATATATAGGTTGCAAGCGGGCAACTCACATAAGCGGCAAAAGCATGAAGTTAATTAAAACTAGTACATCGGTTTGCTAAAAACAGCTACTACCTCCGGCCTATATTAAAGTTTTCAACTGTATCTAGACAAAATTGAGAACATTAATATGAATCCGAGAAAGTAGTACAACTTACCTGGCCAATTTTGACCAGCCGTATATGTTGTCGTTTTGGGTAGGATGCAATTGGCGTCACCGGTGAGGAGAGGCACTGTCCGTCGAGCTGTCATAAGAGCATCTCCACTCGTTGGGCGAACTCAGGCCAAAAACCGGACCAATTTTCGGCCGGACGAATCGCGTTTTCGGTCAGGGTACGTCCAGTTTTCCACTCACGTACCCAGGCCGAGTACCCAAGTTCGGCTAAATTCAGTTAGACTAGGCGAAATATGGGCGAATATAGGTGGAATTTCATTAAAGTAGGCAAGGGGTACATAGTACGTCGGAATTCATAACTAGAAAAGGCCACCGCCGTGGTCGACGCCGGACGCCGCAACTACAGGCCGAGGCGGGGGTTATTGCTGAAGGGAATATGCCCGAGAGGCAATAATAAAGTGGTTATTATCGTATTCCTTACTTATGATAAATGTTTATTTTGTATGCTATAATTGTATTAATACGGAAATGTTAATACATGTGCGTTTAATAAACAAAAAGGAAGTTCCTAGTTATGCCTCTCTTATAAACTTGCTTGTTGATTAACAAGATGATCAAAGTTTCCTGATCATGGACATTGGATGTTGTTAATAACGAGGTCACAGCATTAGTGTAATGATGTGATGAACATTCATCCAAAGTATAGCATTACGATCAAAGTCATTAAGTTTATATTGATATAACAACTTACGAAGTGATCCTAATCCTTAGACCATGAGATCATGTCATCACTAACACCGGAAGAGTTTCTCGATGACATCAAACGTCACACCGTAACTAGGTGATTATAAAGATGGCTTCAGAACTACTAAAGTGTTATGTTGAGGTTCATGGATCGAGAGTGGAATTTGTTCATCCCGATGACGGATAGATATGCTCTGGGCCCTCTTGGTGATATCACATTGATTAGCTTGCAAGCAAGTGATTTGATCACTAAAATGTTATATCACGGGAACGAGAAAAGAGTGCATGTCGGTAACGAGATCAAACTAGGTATGGAGATACCGACGATCGAGTCTCGGACATGTAATATATCGTGAAACAAAGGGATTAATATACTAGCATAAAAGGTTCACACGATCACAGAAGTCATCATTGAATGTGCGGGAGTCAGTACGGATCTCCAGGTCCCGCTGCTGATTATTGATCGGAGAGGGGTCTCGATCATGTATGCATTATTCGCGAATCGTAGGGTGACACACTTAAGGGATACCGACACCATTCGGAGCAAATGATATGTCAGAAAAAGAAAAGGAAAGTGCAGGAATTTATTTCACTATACACCGAAACTGTTTCGGTTGAAATTGCTAAAACTGGTTATGCATGTGAAATTGAATACTATCAAGGGGTTTTATGTGAATGTTTGTTAATTAAAGTAATTAACAAACTTCTGAATAAATAAATAAAAGAGTTTTATTTAAATGAGAGATTGCATTAAATTTTGTGGAAATTTAATGCATGTGAGTGGATTTTTGAGTGGAGGCTCTTTTATGGGAGTGGAGGCTTTTCATTTTGAGTGGGAGCTCCACCCACATGAATGTGGGAGAGGTGGGGGCAGCCCCCATGGCTGGGCGCCATGCCCCTTGGGTGCCCCCCTCTCCCCTATAAAAGGCCCCCCTCTCATCCTCTCAAAGCACACCTCCTTACGAAGGATCTCTCTCCCCTCTTTAGAATTTCCCCATGGTCTTGGATCAGCGAGATACATGTTCCCGATGGCTTTTTGTGGAAGGATTTGTTGCTTCCGCTGCTTCGCTGGAGCGAGGGCGCAGAGGTTGTCGGGGTACCCGTACGTGTGTGCAATCACGGATGCACCACTGCTTTGAGGTGCTGGACTTGATGGTGCTGGACCGGCTGGACCAGATGGACTTCATCACGATCTTCAGATCGGCAAGCGTGCGTCTACATCATTCACGAGTACAACCTCGTTAACGCTATTCGGTCTTCGAGAGTATATATTCTATGAATGTATATCCACCCGTTGCTTGTATCTAGTAGATAGATCTTGGTACTTAGATGTTCCCATCGTAGGAAAATTTTGTTTTCTATGCTGCGAACCCAACAGTGGTATCAGAGCCGGATCTATACGTAGATGCTTTGCACGGGTAGTACACATATGAGTATATGGGCGATGATGATCATTTTATTGCTTCTTAGTTGTAATTTGGATATTGGAGGCATAGTGGGATGAAGCGGCCCAGACAAACTTTACATGTCCTCGCACATGAGACCTGTTCCACGCTTGACATGCAACTAGTTTTGCATAAGTGGCTAGCGGGTGTCTGTCTCTCCTGCTATAGTCAATATCTAATTTGCAACGAGTTGTCAACAATTTGGTTATCCTCGTTGTGGTTCATGTTCGTAGGTAAGAACGGTTCTATCTTCGAAAGCCCTAAGCCACATAAAACTTGCAATGGATAAATTAGAGGCGTCTAGTTTAGATTGTTGCTGGACTAGTGTTATGATATGGTGATGTTGTAAGTATAAGTATGAGATGATACTCTTACAACACACATAACGTGTATGTTCCATAGACCTTGGCCTTACACATAGAGGTATGATAGTGATCATACCACGGTGCACGTGATGGAGATCATATGCGGGAACCATATCACTTCACTTACAAACGTGTGATGTTTGATTGCATCTTATATGCTTGTTTGACGTTTTATTAGCATAATAAGATGATCCCACATTTAGATATTAAGATAAAAATGTGTTTCTTCCTTAAGTATGCACCGATAATGTTTCGTCGCTTCAAGACAACACGTGATGATTCGGGTGTACTTAAATCCACGACCATATTTCGGGTGTAAGACAGTTACACACGCGAATACTAAGGTTCTTACTTGGCATACCTAGCATGTACAGACATGGCCTCGGAACACGGACCGAAAGATTAAGCATGAGTCGTCATATGTTTTCATATGATGACCATATGGATGCTCGCCTTTGAACCTACACCGACTCACGTGATGATCGGACTTGGTGTAGTGGATTTGGTTCATGTAATCACCAAAAAGGCACGAGGGATGTCCTTTTTGAGTGGGAGTTCATTTCTAATTTGGATTAGTAGAACTCAATTTATCATAAATTAAATCAAAGTGAATTTGCATAATTTGTTGTAGTCATTGGCATTTGTTCACCACTTTATGCTTAGTTGTAATTGAGATAATAGAACTACAGAATTCTGAATATTTACTTTACGAACTGGTATCTTATTGTGTTGAGTGTCAATCTAAAGTTTAAAGTCCTATTGCAAACTTTCAGCAAACTCTGTTTACTCCGTGAAATTTAATAATTGGTATTAAATCTCGAGTAACAATTCCAGTGTTATTATCTTAAGTATAATGTTTGCCTCCATGATTCTTGATTGTTTTAATATCACGTTTATCTAGGATCTGAAAGAATTGTTTCAGAAACCATCATGTGTAGCAGATATAACGTTATTTGAAACAATTTTTTGGTTGAAATATGATAGAGTATAATATATGTTCTCATATTGGATGAGAATTTGCGAAGGTTGGAGATGCTAGACATCCTAATCATCCAAAAGGGTTTTGGAAAGTAATGTTATACTCACGATTCGTCTTTATAAGCTACATTAGCTTGATCATGAAAGTCGTCATGATAAGGATGAATAGAATATGTATGTAAAGTGTTTACTATACTAAAAGATTACTAAAGAATAGATTTTGAAAGAATGCCGATCATTTTGATGATGGTGATCTACTTCAAAGTGCAGGTCCAAAGGTATTATTATTTGAATATACATGCTTTGGACTATGTGTCATGTATATGGCGCCACTATTGATGTTGATAGATTCTTTTAAAAAGTAAAAGGAAATGCTGAAAGAGAATCTATAAAATATATTTGGCAGAAAAGAAAAGACTGGAAATATCCAGTTTAGGTATATAGATGATATACATGTTATGGTTGTATTATTTGCTTGTTAAACAATGTGGTTCTTGGGTATTGGATACCGAATTGGTTGGTATGAAATTTCATATGGAACGACGCAATTCATGAACCACAATGGCCTAAGTAACTAGCAAGAGAATATGTGATGGTGTTCATCGAAAACAAACAAACCGTTGTTTGTATTTCTCGTTGACATCAAAGCTTGACTTCAAGATTTGTTTTAATAATAGCTATTCAAATCAGGTATTACGAGAACAAAGGTTGTTCAAATAATTACCGTATTCCATATAAGATGGATGATTTACAAATCTAGTTGGAGAAATCACATCCATAAAACCTAATGCTAAAATGTCGCTAGACAAATGATTGAAAGATCACTTACGAAGTGACATCGCCGTTTAAATTATATTGGAAATAAAACATGAAGAAACTCCATTTTCATGGATTTTTGGAGTCTTTGATTTGATCAAGTGACGCTCGTGAGACTTTCCTAGGGATAATTAAAACTTCGTTCAAAGGCCAAAGAAGAACGAACGACTAAAATATTGGAATTTATACATATCGATGTATGTAGTCCATTATGTGTAGTCGTAAGCGATGGGTTTCAACTTCATATACTTTCTCCGAAAATTTGAGTGAATATTCACTTAATGAGAAAGAAGTATGAAATATTTGAAAATATTTCAAAGACTTTCAAGATGAAGTGAAAAATCACTGTAATAAGAAAATAAATGGTTTATGATTTTATCATAAGGGATTTATTTGAGTTCAACTGTAACAAGAAAAATAAATGAATTATGATTTATCATAAAGGGATTTATTTGAGTTACAAGTTGAGCAAAACACCTAGATTTACATCTCCCAAAACACCATAGGAGTATGGAGTGTTTGAGATTTGTAATGAAACCTTGTGTGACATGGTTGGATCAAAAGTGTTATTTACAAAACTGCCATTATGTTTTAAAAGATTAAAGCTTTAGGGACTGCTGCTTTTATACTGAAAAGAGCTCCATCTTGATCCGTTGAAATGACACCATGGAAGTTATGGTTTGGGGTAAAACCCAAGTTGTCATTTCTTAAATTTTGGTATGCTAAACATAAGTAAGATGTTTACAACCGAAGTTGCATGAGCATGTATTTGTAGGTTATTTCAAATAACAATTGGGTATTCCTCCATAACACCAAGGACAAAAGCGTTTGTCGCTTGAAATGTGAAGTTTCTTGAAAAAGGAATTTTTCGCAAAAGTTAAGTGGGAGGACAATAGAACTTTGATAAGGTTAACAAACCTTAGCTAAATGTGCTGAGTTGCGCAATTCCAGAAATGGTTCCGGGGGCTGCCATAATGCTCATAGCTTATGTGCCTCAAAGGTTATGGTCACGGAGATCTAAGTTCTTATTGAACCAAGTCGGTCGGATAAACAAATCAAATGCTGAGATTTGAGAGTAAATCATTATTATTTGACAATGATGAACCGACCACATATAAAGAAGCGATGATGGGCCCTGACTCCGTCAAATGGCTTGAAGCCATAAAATCTGTGATAGTTCCATACACGAGAAATCAAGTTTTGAACTTGGAAGACCCTCCGGAAAGGTGTAAAAACCTATCGGTCGTATTTGGATCTATAAAGAAACAGACATGGATGTTTCACATCTATGAAATAGTCGACATGTCGTAAAGTATTTTATGACAATGTTTAAGAAGTTTACTATGACAAGATTTGATCTTTCAAAGCGATATTTAGTCTGGACGAATTAAAGTAGCAACCACTACATATAATTTGGTATATGGTAGATGAATAAAAAACAAAGTTCTTCTAATAGAATGGTTACCTAGGACGTGTACATGACACGGTCCAAAGGGTTTTGTTAATTCAAAGGATGCTCAAAAGGGCATGCAAACTTCAATGGTTGAAGTAAGCATCGCGGAGTTGGAATCTTCACCGTGATGAAAAGGAGTTTTCATCAGGAGACGATGAAGATGCTTGCATTTGCAAGAAATTAAGTGGGAGCGCTGAGACATATTTCTAATACATTATGTGGATGACATCTTGTTGATTAGAAATGATGTAATTTTTATTGAAAAAGGTTAAGAATTTCATTTCGATGAAAGACTTAGGCAAAACCCGAATATTTAGCATGAATGTCTATAGTGGATAGACTGTGGCGCTAATATGGTTGTGCCAAACATACATATATGAGATATTGAAGGAGTTCAATATAGAAACGACAAGAAAAGGTTCTTGCCGCATGGAAAGGAATTGAATCAAGATTCAAGTGTATCGACACTTGATAAGTGAAACAAGATTCAAGTGCTTTGACACTTGATGAGTGAAATCACAAGGATGTTTTGATCAATCATACCATGATATGTACACATCCAGATATGTCCTATGCTCTAAGTGTTATGTGCATATACCAGAATGAATCATAAAATGATCATTGGACGGTAGTAAGGATATTCTTATAATCTTTTGGAAGAACTACGAATATATTTGTGTAGAGGTGACAAACAATTACAAATAGTTCATTGTAAAGCGTTACATTGATACTAGTTTTGTCACAAGATATAAAATTAATTTTATCTCAATTTAAACTATGGGTGGCACAATGTAATGGAAAGGAGATTCCATGATGGATTTGGATGAATTCCAAAGTCAAGACATTGTAGCGGATACTACAACAATAAGGCTAAGTACATGACTGCTATAGTAGCAGCAAAGGAGGGAATTTGTGTCAAGTAGTTTGTTATCAAACTAAGGTGTGGTTCGCAACGGGCTAACACTAAAGATATATTGTACGACAATAATATAGACATGATTTAACCCCAAAATACTAAAGGTCTACCAAAATACAATGACACATCATTGAAGAATGAGTGATGTGGAAGCGCAAAGACATGCATACACACACGGACACGAAAGATCCAGATCTTTGCGATTTGCGATTATATGGAACACCCGAAGCCATAGGTGTTCAAATACAGGTTTTCAAACTAGATTATTGTCTCTAGTGCAAATGGGAGAAGGAAATATGCTGAGGCAATAATAAAGTGGTTATTATCATATTCCTTATTTATGATAAATGTTTATTTTGCATGCTATAATTGTATTATCTGAAGCGTTAATGTGTGTTTAATAAACAAAAGAAAGTTCTAGTTATGCAAACATAAACTAGCTCGTTAATTAACAAGATGATCAAAGTTTCCTGATCATGGACATTGGATGTTGTTAATAACGAGGTCACAACATTAGTATAATGATGTGATGAACATTCATCCAAATGATGTGATGAACCTTCATCCAAAGTATAGCATTACGATCAAAGTCATTGAGTTTATATTGCTATAACAACTTACGAAGTGATCCTAATCCTTAGACCATGAGATCATGTCAATCACTAACACCGGAAGAGTTTCTCGATGACATCAAACGTCACACCGTAAATCGGTGATTATAAAGATGGCTTTAGAACTACTAAAGTGTTATATTGAGGTTCATGGATCGAGAGTGGAATTTGTTCATCCCGATGACGGATAGATATGCTCTGGGCCCTCTCGGTGATATCACATTGATTAGCTTGCAAGCAAGTGATTTGATCACTAGAATGTTATATCACGGGAACGAGAAAAGAGTGCATGTCGTTAACGAGATCAAACTAGGTATGGAGATACAGATGATCGAATCTTGGACATGTAATATATCATGAAACAAAGGGATTAAGATACTAGCGTAAAAGGTTCACACGATCACAGAAGTCATCTTTGAATGTGTGGGAGTCAGTACGGATCTCCAGGTCCTGCTGCTGATTATTGATCGGAGAGGGGTCTTGATCATTTATGCATTATTCGCGAACCGTAGGGTGACACACTTAAGGGATACCGACACCATTCGGAGTAAATGATATGTCAGAAAAAGAAAAGAAAAGCGTAGGAATTTATTTCACTAGACATCAAAACTGTTTCGGTTGAAATTGTTGAAACTGGTTCTGCATGTGAAATTGAATACTAGCAAGGGGTTGTATGTGAATGTTTGTTAATGAAAGTAATTAAAAAAATTCTGAATAAATAAATAAAAGAGTTTTATTGAAATGAGAGCTTGCATTAAATTTGGTGAAAATTTAATGCATGTGAGTGGATTTTTGAGTGGGGCATCTTTTATGGGAGTGGAGGCTTTTCATTTTGAGTGGGAGCTCCACCCACATGAATGTGGGAGAGGTGGGGGCAGCCCCCATGGCTGGGCGCCATGCCCCTTGGGTGCCCCCCTCTCCCCTATAAAAGGCCCCCCTCTCATCCTCTCAAAGCACACCTCCTCGCGAAGGATCTCTCTCCCCCCTATAGAATTTCCCCATGGTCTCGGATCAGCGAGATACATGTTCCCGGTAGCTTTTTCTGGAAGAATTTGTTGCTTCCGCTGCTTCGCTGGAGCAAGGGCGTAGAGGTTGTCGGGGTACCCGTACGTGTATGCGATCACGGATGCACCACTGCTTTGAGGTGCTGGACTTGATGGTGCCGGACCGGCTGGACCAGATGGACTTCATCGCGATCTTGAGATCGGCAAGCGTTCGTCTACATCATCCACGAGTACAACCTCGTTAACGCTATTCGGTCTTCGAGGGTATGTATTCTATGGATGTATATCCACCCGTTGCTTGTATCTAGTAGATAGAACTTGGTACTTAGATGTTCCCATCGTAGGAAAATTTTGTTTTCTATGTTGTGAACCCAACAATTGCCGGCCTCGATGTGCGCCATGACTCCAACGAGAGTCCGCCCTGGAACGCTCCACCAGCAGCGGCGGTAAGCCTCATTGTTACGCGGCGGCGGCAGCGAGCCTGGCGGTCCGTCGTGTCAGGTGAGTTCCTCGAGGCGCCTGTCGGCGAAAAACTGCCTCCAGAAGACCAGTTTGTAGGGTTCGCAGCATAGAAAACAAAAAATTTCCTATGATGGGAACTATGTACCAAGATCTATCTATTAGATACAAACAACGGGCGGATGTATATCCCTAGAGAACATACCCTTGAAGACAGACAAAGCTTAACGAGTTCGACTCGTGGTTGATGTAGACGATCTCTTGCCGATCTCAAGACTAGAGGAAGTCCTAGCGCCGCAAATCAGCAGCACATCCGTGCTCGCACACACGTCCGAGGCACCGAGCAACCTCCGCCTCCTCGCTCCAGTGATGCAGCGGAAGCACAACTCTTTCTTGCCGAATAGCCACTGGGAACATGTATCTCGCTAGTCCAATACCATGGGGGATAAATTCGAGAGGGGGAGAGAGATCCTTCACGAGGAGGTGTGAGTGAGAAGTGCGGAGAGGGGTGCCTTTTATAGGAGGAGGGGGCACCCAAGGGGGTGGCCGCCGGCCATGGGGGCTGCCCCCTCCCTCCTTCATTCATGTGGGTGGACACTCCACTGACAAAAATCCATTCAAATCCCTCCACTCAAAATCTCACTCAAACTTGCTATTAAATTTCCACCAAATTTAATGCAAACTCTCATTAAATAAACTCTTTTATTTATTCAGAATTTTTTCAATTACTTTAATGACAAACATTCACATATAACCCCTTGCTAGAATTCTATTTCACATGCATAACCTCTTTATGCAATTTCACCTGAAAACATGTTTCGGTATCTAGTGAAATAAATTCCTGCGCTTGTTTATTCTTTCGGCATGAAACTTTTGCTCCAATTGGATGTCGGTGTCTCTTAAGTGTGTGACCCTACGGTTTGTGAATAATGCGGACATGATCGAGACCCCTCTCGGATCAATAATCAGAAGCGGGATCTGGAGACCCATACTGACTCCCACACATTCAACAATGACTTTCTTGTGATCGTCGGAACCTTTTAAGCTCGTATCTTAATCCCTTTGTTTCGCGATATATTACATGTCCGAGATTCGATCATCGGTATCTCCATACCTAGTTTGATCTCGTTACTAACATGCACTATTTTCTCATTCCCGTGATATAACATTCTAGTGATCAAATCACTTGCTTGCAAGCTAACCAATGTGATATCACCGAGAGGGCCTAGAGTATATCTATCCGTCATCGGGATTAAAAAATTCCACTCTCGATCCATGGGCCTCAACATAACACTTTATTAGTCCGGAACCCATCTTTATAATCATCCTGTTACGGTGTGACGTTTGATGTTATCAAGAAACTCTTTCGGTGTTAGTGATTGACATGATCTCATGGTCTAAGGATTAAGATCACTTCGTAAGTTGTTATAGCAATATAAACTCAATGAATTTGATCATAATGCTATACTTTGGATGAATGTTCATCACACCATTACACTAATGTTGTGATCCCGTTACTAATACATCCAATGTCTATGATCAGGAAACATTGATCATCTTGTTAATCAACGAGCTAGTTTATGAGAGAGGCATAACTAGGAACTTTCTATTTGTTTATTAAACACACATGTATTAATGTTTCCGTATTAATACAATTGTAGCATGAAAAATAAACATTTATCATATACTTGGAATACACATAATAAACACTTTATGATTGCCTCTCAGGGCATATTCCCTTCACAGGTTGCCCTGATCCTCGGCGAGATCCGGGCCTTGCACGGCGGCGATAGCGGCCTGGATCTCTCCAGTCAGTTATGGGTCTTCCATGGCGGCGATAGAGGCCTGGATCTCTCCAGCGAGGTCGTCTCCGTCCGGCACCGGCGGAACGGGGATCCCGCCGGCGCTGAGTTTCCAGCCTACAGGGAGACGAGTGTCCGGCGGCGCCGTATAGCACGCCTCGTGGAGCAGCCGGGCTTCCCACGGCGACAGCGTGCGTCGTCCCTCGGCCATGGCTTCTCGGCGGAGTTGTGGAGGAAGAAAGGTACGACCGTCCAAAGTTCGCCGGAGTTGTGGTGGTGTGAGGGACTGTGAAGAGAGACAGCAAGATGTACGGCTTTTATAAACTCTTCCGGTGTTAGTGATGGACATGATCTCATGGTCTAAGGATTAGGATCACTTCGAAAGTTGTTATAGCAATATAAACTCAATGACTTTGATTGTAATGCTATACTTCGAATGAATGTTCATCACACCATTACACTAATGTTGTGATCCCGTTATTAACAACATCCAATGTCTATGATCAGGAAACCTTGATCATCTTGTTAATCAACGAGCTAGTTTATGAGAGAGGCATAACTAGGAACTTTTTGTTTGTTTATTAAACACACATGTATTAATGTTTCCGTATTAATACAATTATAGCATGCAAAATAAACATCTATCATATACTTGGAATATACATAATAAACACTTTATTATTGCCTCTCAGGACATATTCCCTCCAGTCTCCCACTTGCACTAGAGACAATAATCTAGTTACATAGTGATGAATCAAACACCCATTGAGTTCTGGTGTTGATCATGTTTTGCTCTAGGGAGAGTTTTAGTCAATGGATCTGCTACATTAAGATCCGTGTGTACTTTACAAATCTTTATATATCCATCCTTGAGATGCTCGTGGATGGAGTGAAACCGGCGTTTAATATGCTTGGAATGCTTGTGAGACCTTGGCTCTTTGGCATTGGCAATGGCACCATTGTTGTCACAATAGATCACCATTGGGTCCAACGCGTTTGCAACCACTACTAGTTTGGATATGAACTCCTTCATCCAAACCGCTTCCTGAGCCGCTTCTGAAGCAGCAACATATTCGGCCTCCGTTGTTGATCCAGCCACCACAGGTTGTTTGGAGCTCCTCTAACTAACCGCTCTGCCATTCATGAGAAATACGTATCCGGATTGAGACTTAGAGTCATCCGGATCGGTGTCAAAGCTTGCGTCAACATAACATTTAGCGAAGAGCTCTTCTTCACCTCCGTATACAAGAAACATATCCTTAGTTCTTCGTAAGTACTTAAGGATATTCTTGACTGCTATCCAGTGTTCTGAACCTGGATCCAATTGGTACCTACAAGTCAAACTAATAGCATGTGCCACATCCGGTCTTGTACATAGCATGGCATACATTATAGAGCCTATGGCTAAAGCATAGGGAACTTTGTCCATTATCTCTCTTTCTTTCGCCGTAGCCGGACTTTGAGTCTTACTCAATGTCTTGCCTTGCAACATAGGTAAGAACCCCTTCTTACTTCCGTCCATTTTAAACTTCTTTAAAATATTATCAAGGTATGTACTTTGCGATAGCCCTATTAGGCGTCTAGATCTATCTCTATAGATCTTTATGCCTAATATGTATGACGCTTCACCTAGGTCCTTCATTGAAAATTTGCTGTTTAGATAACTTTTAACACTGTTTAAAAGATCTATATCATTTCTGATCAATAATATGTCATCCACATATAATATTAGAAATGCCACATTGCTCCCACTCACTTTCTTGTAAATACAAGCTTCTCCATAAGTTTGGACAAATCCAAACTCTTTGATCACCTCATCAAAGTGGAGATTCCAACTTCGTGATGCCTGCTTCAATCCATAAATGGATCGCTGAAGCTTGCACACCTTGTTAGCATCCTTAGGATCGACAAAAACCTTTGGTTGTATCATATACAACTCTTCTTCAATATTACCATTGAGAAACGCGGTTTTGACATCCATCTGCCATATCTCATAATCGAAATATAAAGAATCGCTAACATAATCCTAACTGACTTTAGCATCGCTACGGGAGAGAATGTCTCATCGTAGTCAACTCCTTGAATTTGTCGAAACCCCTTTGCGACAAGTCGAGCTTTATAGACGGTTATATTACCATCAGCATCAGTTTTCCTTTTGAAAATCCATTTGTTCTCCACGGCCTTTCGGTCGTGAGGTAAGTCCACCAAGTTCCAAACTTGATGTTCATACATGGATTCCATCTCGGATTTCATGGCTTCTAACCATTTGTTGGAATCCGGTCTCATCATTGCTTCTTCATACGTCGTAGGGTCATTATTTTCATCAACCATGAAATTTATAACAGGGTTTTCGTACAGCTCAGGAGTTACACGCGTCCTGCTAGACCTGCGAGGTTCGGTAGTACTCTCTTTCGGAGTTTCATGATCATTATCATTAGTTCCTTCTTCAACTGGTGAAGCCAACTCCGGAACTACTTCCGGCGCTACGCTACTCTCCATACTTTGAAGAGAAGGTTCAGTAACCTCTTTGAGTTCAACCTTCCGACTACTCACACCTTTCGCGAGAAACTCTTTCTCTAGAAAGGATCCATTCTTGGCAACAAAAACTTTGCCCTCGGATCTGTGATAGAAGGAATACCAAATAGTTTCCTTAGGGTATCCTATGAAGACACATTTTTCCGCTTTGGGTTCGAGTTTATCCGGTTGAAGTTTCTTCACATAAACATCGCATCCCCAAACTTTAAGAAATGACACCTTAGGTTTGTTTCCAAACCACAATTCATACGGTGTCTTTTCAACAGATTTAGATGGTGCCCGATTTAAAGTGAATGCAGCAGTTTTCTAGTGCATAACTCCAAAATGACAACGGCAAGTCCATCAGAGACATCATAGATCGAACCATATCGAATAAAGTAGGATTACGACGTTCTGACACACCATTTCGCTGTGGTGTTCCGGCAGGTGTGAGTTGCGAAACAATTCCACACTCTTTCATGTGAGTGCTAAACTCGTAACTTAGATACTCACCTCCACGGTCGGACCGTAGAAATTTGATCTTTATATTATGATGATTTTCCACTTCATTCTGAAATTCCTTGAACTTTTCAAAGGTTTGAGACTTATGTTTCATCAAGTAGATATAACCGTATCTACTCAAATCATCCGTGAAAGTAACAAAATAATGATATCCACCTCGCGCTGACACACTCATTGGACCACATACATCAGAATGTATGATTTCCAATAAATCTGTCGCCCGTTCCATTGAACCGGAAAACGGCATTCTAGTCATCTTGCCCATAAGGCATGGCTCACATGTATCAAATGATTCAAAATCAAGTGATTCTAAAAGTCCATCTGAATGGAGCTTCTTCATGCGTTTAACGCCAATATGACCTAGACGGCAGTGCCACATATATGCGGATATATCATCATTAAGTTTAATCCTTTTAGCATCAACATTATGAATATGTGTAACATTATCATCGAGATCTAATAGAAATAAACCATTCATCATCGGTGCATGACCATAAAAGATTTCATTCATATAAATAGAACAACCATTGTTCTCGGATTTAAATGAATAACCACTTTGCATCAAACACGATCCAGATACAATGTTCATGCTCAGTGCAGGCACCAGATAACAATTATTCAAGTTTATTACTAATCCCGACGGCAAATGGAGAGGTAGTGTTCCGATGACGATCACATCAACACTTGATCCATTGCCGACACGCATCTTGACCTCACCCCTTGCTAGCGGTCGCTTGTTCCGCAGCCCCTGATTCGAGTTACAAATATTAGCAACTGAACCGGTATCAAATACCCAGGTTCTACTGCAAGCACTAGTCAAGTACACATCAATAACATGTATATCATATATACCTTTGTTTGGCTTGCTGACCTTCTTGTCTGCCAAATACTTGGGGCGATGCTTCGATGGCTGATCCCTTACAATAGTAACACTCGGTATCGGACTTAGGTCCAACTCGGGGTTTCTTTTCAGGCACGGCAACCGGCTTGCCGCCCTTACTTCCCTTCCGTTTTCCCTTCTTGTCTTTCTTGAAACCAGTGTTCTTATTGATCATCAACAATTGATGTTCCTTTTTGATCTCCATTTCTACAGTTTTAAGCATTGACACAAGCTCGGGGAGAGACTTCTTCATTCCTTGCATATTATAGTTCATCACAAAGCTCTTATAGCTAGGTGGCAGAGACTGCAGAACACGATGGATGCCTAAGTCAATGGGAATCGATATTCCCAAGGACACAAGCTTATCGGCGTAACCCGACATCTTGAGTACATGCTCACTAACGGAGCTGTGCTCTTCCATCATGCAGCTAAAGAACTTTTCTGAAGCATTGTAGCTCTCTACAACATCATGTGTGTCGAAAATCATTTTCAACTCACCCATTGTACCAAATGCATTGCCGTTTTCGAAACGCTTTCGAAGTTCCGGCTCTAGCCCATACAATATGCCGCAATGAACTAAGTTGTGGTCCTCCTGACGAGTCTGATAGACATTCTTCTCCTCGTCAGGGGCATCCTCAAAAGGTGGGGGGCTTAGCGGCGCTTCTATCACATATTGCTTTTGTGCAGCAGAGAGGAGAATTCTCAAATTCATGGCCCATTCGGTAAAGTTGCTACCGTTCGTTGCAAGTTTCTCTTTCTCCATGAACACATTGAAATTAAAAGCAGGTGGTGCCATCTACAACATAATTTGTAAAGTTTAGACTAAGTTTATAATAGATTGAGTTCAACTAATCCATATTACGAATAAACTCCCACTCAAAAACAACATCCCTCGTGTCTTTTTGGTGATTACATGAACAAAATCCACTACACCAAGTCCGATCATCATGTGAGTCGGTGTAGCTTCAAAGGCTAGCATCAAATGGGCATCATATCTACTATATGACTCATGCTTAACCTTTCGGTCCATGTTCCGAGGCCATGTCTGTACATGCTAGGCTCGCCAAGTAAGAACCTTAGTATTCGCGCGTGTAACTGTCTTACATCCGAAATATGGTCGTGGATCCAAGAACACCCGATCATCACGTGATGTCTTGGAGCGACGAAAACATAATCGGTGCATACTAAAGGAAAAACACATTCTTATCTTGATATTTAAATGAGGGATCATCTTATTATGCTAATAAAACGCTAAACAAGCAATATAAGATGCTATCAAACATCACATGTTTATTAGTGAAATGATATGGTTCCCGCATATGATCTCTATCATGTGCATCGTGGTATGATCACTATCATACCTATACGTGTAAGGCCAATGTCTATGGAACTTACACGTTATGTGTGTTGTAAGAGTATCATCTCATACTTCTACTTACAACATCACCATATCATAACACGAGCCTAGCAACAATCTAAACTAGATGCCTCTAATTTATCCATTGCAAGTTTTACGTGGCTTAGGGCTTTCGGGATAGAACCGTTCATACCTACGAACATGAACCACAACAAGGATAACCAAATTGTTGACAACTCGTTGCAAAATAGATATTGACTATAGTAGGAGAGACAGACATCCGCTAGCCACTTATGCAAACTAGTTGCATGTCAAGCGTGGAACAGGTCTCATGTGCGAGGACATGTAAAGTTTGTCCGGGCCGCTTTATCCCACTATGCCACCAATATCCAAAATTACAACTAAGGAGAAACAACATGATCATCATCACCCATATACTCATTTGTGTACTACCCGTGTAAAGAATCTACGCATAGATCCGGCTCTGATACCACTGTATGGTTCGCAGCATAGAAAACAAAAAAAATCCTACGATGGGAACTATGTACCAAGATCTATCTATTAGATACAAACAACAGGCGGATGTATATCCGTAGAGAACATACCCTTGAAGACCGACAAAGCTTAACGAGTTCGACTCGTGGTTGATGTAGACGATCTCCTGCCGATCTTAAGATCAAGAGAAAGTCCTAGCGCCGCAAATCAGCAGCGCATCCGTGCTCGCACACACGTCCGAGGCACCGAGCAACCTCCACCTCCTCGCTCCAGTGATGCAGCGGAAGCACAACTCTTTCTTGCCGAATAGCCACCGAGAACATGTATCTCGCTAGTCCGAGACCATGGGGGATAAATTCTAGAGGGGGAGAGAGATCCTTCACGAGGAGGTGTGAGTGATAAGTGAGGAGAGGGGTGCCTTTTATAGGAGGAGGGGGGCACCCAAGGGGGTGGCCGCCGGCCATGGGGCTGCCCCCTCCCCTCCTTCATTCATGTGGGTGGACACTCCACTCACAAAAATCTATTCAAATCCCTCCACTCAAAATCCCACTCAAACTTGCTATTAAATTTCCACCAAATTTAATGCAAACTCTCATTAAATAAAACTCTTTTATCTATTCAGAATTTTTTCAATTACTTTAATGACAAACATTCACATATAACCCCTTGCTAGAATTCTATTTCACATGCATAACCTCTTTATGCAATTTCACCCGAAAACCTGTTTCGGTATCTAGTGAAATAAATTCCTGCGCTTGTTTATTCTTTCGGCATGAAACTTTTGCTCCAATTGGATGTCGGTGTCTCTTAAGTGTGTGACCCTACGGTTCGTGAATAATGCGGACATGATCGAGACCCCTCTCGGATCAATAATCAGAAGCGGGATCTAGAGACCCATACTAACTCCCACACATTCAACGATGACTTTCTTGTGATCGTCGGAACCTTTTACGCTCGTATCTTAATCCCTTTGTTGTGCGATATATTACATGTCCGAGATTCGATCATCGGTATCTCCATACCTAGTTTGATCTCGTTACTGACATGCACTCTTTTCTCGTTCTCGTGATATAAGATTCTAGTGATCAAATCACTTGCTTGCAAGCTAACCAATATGATATCACCGAGAGGGCCCAGAGTATATCTATCCGTCATCGGGATGAACAAATTCCACTCTCGATCCATGGGCCTCAACATTACACTTTATTAGTCCTGAACCCATCTTTATAATCATCCTGTTACGGTGTGACGTTTGATGTTATCAAGAAACTCTTCCGGTGTTAGTGATTAACATGATCTCATGGTCTAAGGATTATGATCACTTCGTAAGTTGTTATAGCAATATAAACTCAATGAATTTGATCGTAATGCTATACTTCGGATGAATGTTCATCACACCATTACACTAATGTTGTGATCCCGTTATTAATACATCCAATGTCTATGATCAGAAAACATTGATCATCTTGTTAATCAACGAGCTAGTTTATGAGAGAGGCATAACTAGGAACTTTCTATTTGTTTATTAAACACACATGTATTAATATTTTCGTATTAATACAATTATAGCATGCAAAATAAACATCTATCATATACTTGGAATAGACATAATAAACACTTTATTATTGCCTCTCAGGGCATATTCCCTTCACAGGTTGCCCTGACCTCGGCGATATCCGGGCCTTGCACGGCGGCGATAGCGGCCTGGGTCTCTCCAGCCAGTTATGGGTCTTCCATGGTGGCGATAGCGGCCTGGATCTCTCCGGCGAGGTCGTCTCCGTCTGGCACCGGCGGAACGGGGATCCTGTCGGCGCTGAGTTTCCAGCCTACGGGGAGACGAGTGTCCGGCGACGCCGTATAGCGCGCCTCGTGGAGCAGCCGGGCTTCCCACGGCGACAGCGTGTGTCGTCCCTCGGCCATGGCTTCTCGGCGGAGTTGAGGAGGAATAAAGGTGCGACCATCCGAAGTTCGCCGGAGTTGTGGTGGTGTGAGGGACTGTGAAGAGAGACGGCGAGATGTACGGCTTTTATAGGCCGGAAGAATGGCGGGAAGGGTGTAGCGGCGTGGGCGGGAAAAGGAAAACGGCGGGAAGAATGGCGGCGAGTCGGCTTCTGTTGCTGACAGCTGGTCCACTCGCCGAATTTGCATCGTCCGGCGTCCCCAGGACGTACCCGGGATCCTGGGTTTGGCCTGGATAGTCTGGACCAAAGTTGGCCCAAATCCAGCCGAAAAGAGGTCCCTAGGTACGCGACTGGGCCGATTTTCGGCGTCCGGACGTAATTTCGGCGTCCGAATCAGCCTTTTGGATAGGCGAGTGGAGATGCTCTAAGTGCCGACCCATCGGCGACCTGGAAGTCCTGTGCAGCGGTGCGCCAAGGAAGCATGTGTATGCGAGTGAGTTTGCAGTGAGAGCGGCAGGCAGGAATAGCCCGGACCAGATGCGACCTCTGTCTCTCCACCGCGCGCGCGTTCTGTCTGGGACAGTCCCGAACTGATGAATCCGGCACGCGTAGACGCTGCTCCTTTCCTGCCTGCTCACCACTGTGCTTCACTCCACTTCCACTTCCACTTCCACTCTAGCAAAGCAAGCGCTGATTGCCCTGGGCTGGGCATACATTGTCGTGTTCCATGTGTGCATTTGCATGTGCTATTTAATTATTTGCTCCCGAGAATCAAAATTATGTACTACTAGGGCGAATCGAATGATCTTTTATTTTAGTAAGTACTACTATATATGGACCATGTGTACATATATCTATCGGTTGTTGGATTGGATTGAGAGAATCATGATCTTCTACTCTGCTTGATCCTTGAGTGCATCGTGCTCCATATACTTCCACATTTTTTTAAGAGCATATATACGGTCATAACAACATATATATACACTTCTTTCCCAAGCGCACCTCACTCGTGCTCTTTCTTTTTCCACCCAAAGCAACCACTCTCGCAAGAGCTGTCTTGTACCTCCCACGTTTTCGGAGACTGTTTGAACTAAACAAACACTCTTAATTGATAGGCTATATGATGGCATATGGAATGTTTATTTGCTTGCACGATGCAATGTATCCCATATATGCTGCCCTTTCGATGCAACTTGGAGCCAACCTAAAAAAAAAGTGGAGTGCGCTCTCTTCCTTGGATCGGATGGTCGTTGGTCAAGAAGGAATACCACGTAGACATTTCTGCTGCGTTTTGTGTACAAGTCAGCAGCATGTCTATTGGCCTTCTGGAAAACCGCCAAATTTACACAAAGCTTATCAGAAATCACTGCTCTCGCTACTCACAAAGCTTATCACAAATCAGGTAAATTAGCCCACCAAATTGTCAATAATGTCATGTAACGGGAACAAGCTTGATCTTGGCCAATTAAGCATACGTCTCTCCTCCTCTAAGAGGCTCTAACCCTATGTTCCGAGTACATGGCTGCATGTGCAACCCCATCCGTAAAAAACCGATCCGCGGCAGTTATGTGTCGCGCCGCACGACGATCATGGGCACATTCACGCATTAAAATCCCAACATGTTTTAGTACGTAACGACTGCATATTCCTCAATAAACATTTTCCAGAAATAAAATATGCCCCAAGAAAATAATATAGTATGGTCTCAATTAAAAATGTGTGAAAATGTGATTTTTATTTATCTATGTTTAATATTGTGTGCCAAATTTTGTACATCAATCACAGTTTGGGGTACGTTAATATCTTTGTAGGACTAAAATATGCAATAAAGCAACTGAAAATTAAATAAGTAGTTCATAAATTTGGTATTGCTCAGTCGACTGTGATTTTCTCAAGTACCCCTAAGTGAGGTTTAAACGTCGGATTTGTGTTTTTTTAGTGAGGTAGAGCCATCTTCGACGGTCAAAACCCATATGCATCTATCCATGTTGCCCGATCAAGAAACCTGCAAAGGTTTCACCCTATTTTCTGTAACTAATCGTGCTACTCTTTTCTTTTTAATCAATCGGATGGGCAGAGCCCCGCATTTCAGAAGCGGAGCAAATTCTGATGAAGCAACTAAGGGAGAAGACCTTACCGAGTTAAGTCACCCGGTAGTGCTCAAAAGGTACAAATCGATGATAGAGCCAGGATGTTGACCGGGTTGCAAGAACAAGCATGGACGAAGAGTTGACTTTGATGGTATGAGGATGATGGAGGGGTTGCTGAATTTTGATCAAATATTTCAATTTATAAGCTGAAATCTAAAAGCATGATCAACAATTGAGCCATGGATAACCTTTAATTCTTAAATGTGTAGCTATCTATGGACACTGGTAGTATGAAACTCGGGATGCTGAATCGCACACCTCTAGATCGATCGCTCCTCTTTATATAGTCAGGTTACCTGTCGGTTTATAAAGATTGTTCCACACGAAATATCTTTAACTTAATTAGATAGGCGAAATTATAGGAGATCTGTGTGGTATCGTTAACACACACCCGTAGTTGGAACTCCGCTGCTTTAGCGATGTGAAGACTGGACAGAAAATCATGAAACAACACTGCACAATAAATCTTTAGTGAAAATATCATCAAACTTAGAGCTTGATGGAACTTGCAGGACTCATAGAGCGCCAAGAGCAACCTTCTCGCGAATGAATGAATACCACGACAGTTGGCCATCCTGGACGCTCTTCGCCTTACCTCACATCTCTAAACTCGTCGTTGGGATACACCTATGACGTACTCGTCGGCAATACCACGATAGTTGGCGTCCACCGTGGGGCAAGAGGCGCTTCAAGCTCTACACAGGGCGAGGTCCAAGCTCTTTACGGGAATCCGTGAAACTGTAGCCATCGGTCGTGTTCTCTTCTCCGGCAACGTTCTGATCGTCCCTTCTGACGAGTTCTGGATCATAGCGAAGACGAACCCCACCCGCTGCTCGATCGTTCCAATCGGGGAAATCCACCTCTTCATCGACGAAACCGGCTGGGGCACTAGCTCCCAGGAAGTCGGAGGATCGTCAAGACCTGCACGGACCGCCTCCAGGCAGGACACGCTTGCAGAAGGATCAAATTCGGATCTCTCTTTGGAGTATGCCGGCTTAGATCGTAAAAATTTAAGGCCCACCCAAACCGTCCCTGTGCAGGATATAATGGTGGAAGATCAATGCAAATCTGTCAGGTTACCCCACGCACCTGGAAAGAAGCGATCACACTTTGTCGGTGTCGTGACCATCTTCGATCTGGCTCATTGCGTTTAGAGAGAGGGTGAAAACCCCCGTGATTACCTTGCCAGATGGCTCCGCATAAGGGCCGACATGGAGGGTTATCCCAGCAATGACGCAATCTACCATTTTGTTGAAGGGCTCGAGCGCGGCACACTTCTCCGGCATGCGCTCAGAAGGCAGCAGGCCACTGGGAACCTCACTCTCGAGTAGATGGTCAACACCGTCAACAATTTTGACGATGTCGATGACATGGCCTAGGCCGGTCCTATCGCCCTACCCGGTCCACCGCCGCTACCAAATGGCCCCGCTTCCACAGCATCGTCCTCCGCCATCGAAGAAGCCCCTGCTCTGTCCGACTTCGTCCTGGACGCACTTTATGCAGACATCAGCGTGGACATAGAGGAGTTGGATGTCAACGCGGACGAGCTGGACAACGCCATGAAGGAGATGGAGGAGGAGATCAACCGCGAGGATCACACCGACAAGGTCGTCACTTCCCATCAGGTGTTAGTCGCCATTGGGAATGTGATAGAAGATGAACAAACCGGAGCAGCTCTGCCTAAGCCCTGGGACACCGGGAAGGGACCGGCCGACAATACCGATGATGTTCGGGCAAAGGCCATGCCCCCTCCGGTTATCCCAACGCAACAGCCGCAGGAACTCGCCACCGAACCAAGCAATGCTAATCCCGCGATTCTGCCGCCACCAACATCTACGTTTGAGGCTGCCCAAATCATTCCGGCTGATAGAGTGATGTATAGAAATTTGCCCGTCGAGCCTAATATCGTGGCACATATACGGAATGTTGTCCAACTCGATGAGAGGCGCCTAGCAACTACTGGAGGAGGCACATGTCATCGTGAAGCAAGGCGCAAAGCTAGATCGAGATCTGGCCAAAGTGCAGAAATCGATCGAGGCGGGAAAAGCCATGGAGGCCAAGTACAAGACTCTGCTCAAACAACAGAAGAACAAGAAAGCTCTGGCTCATGTCGTCAATGATCCTGGCATACAGCGCAACCTGGGTAGGCTCCTTCGAAGCTGGCACAAGCTAAGCCATACATTGACAAACATGGAAAGCAAGTTATGCCCTCAACTTGGTCGTCACCAAAACTCTACTGGAACAGGATAGATCACCCGCAACTGTCGATCAAGTCTATGACCTTGTTGCCAAGGTGGTCAAACAGCAGGAAAAGTCCACCTCTCAGAGATTTGAGTCTGACCCGGCATATTGTCAGTGTAGCACTCCTAAGCAGCATATGGCGAGATCTCCTCACGATGTCGGATCTCAAATGGGTTCATCGGAACGAAGACGAAGGGATGCACGCAACAAGACTGACACTACCCCATATCCTCCGACCACGGAGGTAAGGATCATCCTCGTCGCTCGCCCCCACCGCCCCGGCATACCTGGCATCATGAAGACCCAAAAGCTCACCATCGCACGAGCATGCCTCCACCTAGACGCCCCCAAGGCGGTATCGTCATCCGTGACAATGTGGAGCAGCCTCGGCATAACAAAGAACGCAGTTGCAACCACGGGCACAGGAGCAGGTCACACTATGACCCTCTGCGTCCTACAAGCAACCATAACAGGCGTGAGTGGTCGCAGGAGGAAAATAGCAAGAAAGCTAACCCACCGCCACCTCCGCCTCTATTGCCACCTAGCAGCCACCATGGCGAAGGAGGGCCGCGTGTTGGGCCACATAGAGATAAAACAAAAACTTTTTCCTCTAACATGGTGATCCCAAGATCTAGCTGAGGTAGAAGGCCACGAGGATTATCACTATACGCGCGGTTGCGGATTACTGATGAAGTGTGTCAGTTGAATGCAGTGCAGTCCTCAAGATTCGATCCGATCATGATCGTCCTGGTGCTGATCGTACAGCACCTCTGCTGGTATCCACACGCACAAGGAGGAGCACCGGTGGTGAACTGCTAGGTTCGTAACGACGGCTAGAATGTTGTGGAGCTAGGGTTTCCAACACATGGAATGACCTAACTGATCAACCCTCCTAGGTTTCTACGCCCCACTATATATAGGGAGTGAAAGTGGGCTTCACTCACTCGTGGCCTATTCACTAAAGCCCATATTAGTCACCGTGAGTCCGACTCACTGACTCAGTCCAAAATCTGACTCGGGTCCAACCCAACCAGATTTATGGTTCAGATCCAATCCGAACTTGCTCACGCTCTTAAGTGTTTGACCCCGCAGGCTCATGGCAACTTGGACACGATTGGAGTTCAACTCTCAATTGATCAGTCGGTAGGGGCTCCTAGCAGAACGTGCGGACTCCCAAGTACCAAAGAGTCTTGACGACTTGCCTTTCCAATGTGACTTGTGTCCGAGTCCCTTTTGCCTCACGATACACCCTGTCAGACTATAGGCGAATATTTGTCATCCCTTAAATAGTCTGACTCTCTTCTCGATCTGAGATAAGTGATTCATCCGACTAACTCTTAGTCAATCGCCTCGGTTAACACTGAATCGAGTCGTGCATGGCCATGCTTTCTGAATCATATCATCCGAGAGGGACCAGAGAATATCTCTCCAAGTGGAGAGGCAAAATCCCATCTTGGTTATTCACATCACATAGCTTGATTCTTAGTCGACCCGAACTCTGCCTTTATAACTGCTCAGTTACGGATCAAAGTTTGACAGAACCTAAGTCGGTGATCCTTGATACTTCATAAATGTATCTATAATTTTTAATGTTTCATGCTTGTTTAGTATCAACTTTGCGATGTTTTGTCTACACTTTGAGGTATTTTTATACACTTTCTGGGACTAACCTATTAACAAAATGCCACAGTGCCAGTTGCCTGTTTTCTGTTGTTTTTGGTTTCAGAAAAGCTAGTATGGAAATATTTTCAAATTTGACGGGACAAAATCCAAAGTCAATATTTCACCGAGGAGAACATAGAGACCGAAGGGCGACTAGAGGGGCGCCACAGGGTGGCCACCCCCCCCCCCCCCCCCCCACGCACGCACGGGCCTACCCTGGGCCATGCCTAGGTAGGGTGTGGGCCCCCTGGCCACCCTCCTGCCTCGCCTCTTCGCCTATATAAAGCCCCCGATGCCAAAACCTTAAGTACCCAATCAGATCTCCATGAAATAGTCTGTAGCCACCGCCACCATCGTCCCTAGATCGGGGGGATCTGGATCTCTTCCCGGCACCCTGCCGGAGGGGAGAGATCATCCCGGAGGCCTTCTTCATCACCATGCCAGCCTCCGGTATGATGCGTGAGTAGTTCCACCTTGGACTATGGGTCCATACAGTAGCTAGATGGTTGTTTCCCCTCCTTTGTGATATCATGTTTAGATCTTGTGAGCTCCGTTCATGATCAAGATCATCTATTTGTAATCATGCATGTTGTGTTTACGGGGATCCTATGGATATTGATATTACTATGTCAGATTGATTATTGATTCTATCATGTCTTATGATTATTGATTCTATCATATCTGTGTTGTTTGAGATCTTGCATGCTCTTTGTTTCTAGTAGCTATCTTGGCCAAGTATATGCTAGTGACTCCAAGAGGGAGTATTCATGCTCGATAGTGGGTTTATGCCTCTATTGAATCTGTGGAAGTGACAGAAATCTCTAAGGTTGTAGATGTGTTATTGCTACTAGGGAGAAAACAACAATATTTTGTTCATGGAACAATTGTATTATTTACTTTACATACATTGCTTAAAGCAGTTATCCGTTGCTTGCAACTTAATATTGGAGGGGGTTCGGATGATAACCTGAAGGTGGATTACTAGTCATAGATGCAGTTGAATGGCGGTCTATGTATATTGTTGTAATGCCCAATCAAATCCCATAGGATCATGAATGGCTAGTATTGCATTGTTATGCCTTGCTCAGCCCTGTCAATTGCCCCGGTATAATTTGTTTACCCAGCATGTTACGTTATTTATCCTAAGGAGAACACCTCTAGTGAACTGTGGACCCCGGTCCAATCTTTACCATTGATACATCATCTACTGTTATTGTTTACTTTCTGCAAACAACCATTACCTTCCACACCATATGTTTAATCATTTGTTTTCAGCAAACCGGTGAGATTGACAACCTCACTATACGTTGGGGCAAAGTCTTGAGTTTGTGTTGTGCAGGTTCCAAGTTGTTAGCAACACCTTGGAGTCGTTTCCTTCCTCCTACTAGTTCGATAACCTTGGTTTCATAACTAAGGGAAGACTTACTGTTGTGCTCATCATACCTTCCTCTTGGGGTTTACCAACGAAGCTCTACAGTGATCTGGGACGCATCAAGACGTTTTCTGGCGCCATTGTCGGGGAGTTAAGGACGACTTCACAAGGGGAGTCCTTCACAACCATTATCTTTACTTTGTTTTTGTTTTGCTTTGTTTGGGTTGACTTGGCACATGCTCACACCATGTTATGACTATGAACCAGTCACCTTAGCCTCTATGATTATTTAGTTTTTGACTTGTGGTACCACTTTATGCTTTGGTTGATAATGTTTTCTCGCTCTGCATGATTATGGCCATTATTGCTATCTTAGTTGGTCGCTCCCGGTCATTTGCTAGCCTCCACTTGTATTGAGTAAGCTCTACTCATGCATCCAACTCCCAAGAAACCAAGTTATTCCAAAGTGTCCACTATAAATTCCTATGCATGGTGTGTTACACCATTCCAAGTATATTCTTGTTTTATCTATTTTCCAAATTAAACTTGTTATGTGAAAATTAGTGATTAAAGCTCTCACAAACTTGATGACACACTTTATTTTTTTTCTTGCCCCTAATAAAATTGAACCATTGTGTCATCTATGTTGTATATGCTTGCACTTATAAGTTGGGAATTAGCAGAACAATGTTGTCACGGGGAACGCTTTCAACACCTGTAAATATCTACCCAGTTGATATCATGCTCTTTTGTTTATGGATGTCGGCGGTGTGAAATAAAAGGGGAGCTTGTAAGTTCATGGAGTTATGTATGTGTGTTGGATAAACGCCTGGGCCGCTAGCCTAAGCCATGCATAATCATGGTGGAAACTTGCAGCATCACCATAGTGAGCAATCTATGAAGCATTTTTCTTATAAAAAAAGAGAGAGATAGAAAAGAGGAAAGAAGAGAAAAAAGCACCGTTTTCCCATGGTAAATAAGAAGATTGCTGAGATGCTCATTGTCTGTTGCCTTGTCATTTTGATATGGGATAGCTCCTGTGTCATGGGGCAAGGGGTACCCCATTGGCGGTTCTCTATGATACACATATACTTACTATGACAAGAACTTACCGGTAACTAAAGTTGAGTAGCATGAGGAACGGCCCTCGTACTCAAGGGACATGAGATTGCCAACTTATACTTTGTCAAGCATATACTCCATATTTTGTTCACTTTAACCTTAATCACTTCAAGATGCTTATGATAGGGGCAATGAGAGCTGAAAGCTAACAAGTACCATAATTTTTGGAAGCTCTTTATGAAACTTGAAATCCCTGCTTCCCTTTGAAGGGTCTTTCTTCCACTTTTATATTGAGTCTCCACCTTCTATCCTTAGGCACCAATTAAGAGAGTATAATTGTCATTCTTAGTTCTATGTGCATTGTCCCAAAACTTATTAATTGATTCATAATGTTGATATTGCCTGTTCTTGAACTATTTGTATCTAGTCACCCTTATGAACTTTGAAGGTGTCCTATGCATTTATGTTTTGCTACTCCGTGAGGGACAAGCTAAATGCCACTATGCTATGTTTTCTATATGTGAAACAAAGCATTGTCTCAATGCATTTTTATTCATGAATCTTTGTTTGTATCTTTTAATGTTGCTGCATAGTTATTATGTTTTATTGTTATAACTTCATCTTTCATGCTCATGTTTAGAGTACTTTGATCCCAGCTTTCAATGCTTGCAAATGGTTTGATCTTGATTCTGATGGTGCATGTCACCTCAAAAATTATTGTTTTTTATCACTTACCTACTCGGGGACGAGCAGGAGTTAAGCTTGGGGATGCTTGATACGTCGTAAATGGATCTATAATTTTTTATGTACCATGCTTGTTTAGTATCAACTTTGCTATGCTTTGTCTACACTTTGAGTATTTTTATACACTTTCTCGGACTAACCTATTAACAAGATGCCACAGTGCCAGTTGCATGTTTTTTGCTGTTTTTGGTTTCAGAAAAGCTAGTAAGGAAATATACTCAGAATTGGATGGGACAAACGCCAAAGTAAATATTTCACCGAGGAGAACACAGAGATCGAAGGGCGATAGGAGGGGTGCCGCAGGGTGGCCACACTCCCCCCTCCCCACGCGCGGGCCCACCCTGGGCACGCCTGGGAAGGGTGTGGGCCCCTTGGCCGCCCTCCTGCCTCGCCTCTTCGCCTATATAAAGCCCCCGATGCCAAAACCCTAAGTACCCAATCCAATCTCCACGAAATAGTTTGTAGCCGCCGCCACGATCGTCCCTAGATTGGGGGGATCTGAAGCTCTTCCCGGCACCCTGCCTAAGGGGAGAGATCATCCCGGAGACCTTCATCGCCATGCCAGCCTCTGGTATGATGGGTGAGTAGTTCCACCTTGAACTATGGGTCCATACAGTAGCTATATGGTTGTTTCTCCTCCTTTGAGTTATCATGTTTAGATCTTGTGAGCTCCGTTCTGAAGGGTTCGCAGCATAGAAAACAAAAAAATTCCTACGATGGGAACATTTATGTACCAAGATCTATCTACTAGATACAAGCAACGGGTGGATATACATCCATAGAATACATACCCTCGAAGACCGAATAGCGTTAACGAGGTTGTACTCGTGGATGATGTAGACGAACGCTTGCCGATCTCAAAATCATGATGAAGTCCATCTGGTCCAGCCGGTCCAGCATGATCAAGTCCAGCACCTCAAAGTAGTGGTGCATCCGTGATCGCACACACGTACGGGTACCCCGACAACCTCCGCGCCCTCGCTCCAGAGAAGCTGCGGAAGCAACAAATCCTTCCAGAAAAAGCCACCGGGAACATGTATCTCGCTGATCCGAGACCATGGGGGAATTCTAAAGGGGGGAGAGAGATCCTTCGCGAGGAGGTGTGCTTTGAGAGGAGGAGAGGGGGGCCTTTTATAGGAGAGAGGGGGGCACCCAAGGGGCATGGCGCCCAGCCATGGGGGCTGCCCCCACCTCTTCCACATTCATGTGGGTGAAGCTCCCACTCAAAATGAAAAGCCTCCACTCCCATTAAAAAGCCTCCACTCAAAAATCCACTCACATCCATTAAATTTCCACCAAATTTAATACAAGCTCTCATTTAAATAAAACTCGTTTATTTATTATTCAGAATTTTGTTAATTACTTTAATTAACAAACATTCACATAAAACCCCTTACAACATTTCAATTTCACATGCAGAACCAGTTTCAGCAATTTCAACCGAAACAGTTTCGGTATCTAGTGAAATAAATTCCTGCGCTTTCCTTTTTCTTTCTCTGGCATATCATTTGCTCCGAATGGTGTCGGTATCCCTTAAGTGTGTCACCCTACGGTTCGCGAATAATGCATACATGATCGAGACCCCTCTCCGATCAATAATGAGCAGCGGGACCTAGAGATCCGTACTGAATCCCACACATTCAACAATGACTTCTGTGATCGTGTGAACCTTTTACGCTAGTATCTTAATCCCTTTGTTTCACGATATATTACATGTCCGAGATTCGATCATCGGTATCTCCATACCTAGTTTGATCTCGTTACCGACATGCACTCTTTTCTCGTTCCCGTGATATAACATTCTAGTGATCAAATCACTTGCTTGCAAGCTAACCAATGTGATATCATCGAGAGGGCCCAGAGTATATCTATCCGTCATCGGGATGAACAAATTCCACTCTTGATCCATGGGTCTCAACATAACACTTTAGTAGTTCTGAAGCCATCTTTATAATCACCCAGTTATGGTGTGATGTTTGATGTCATCGAGAAACTCTTCCGGTGTTAGTGATTGACATGATCTCATGGTCTAAGGATTAGGATCACTTCGTAAGTTGTTATAGCAATATAAACTCAATGACTTTGATCGTTGACATGGTTATACCCTATGGGTACGTAACTTCAGCATACCTAGTCCAGCCCAAGGAAGGCCCACGGCAAACATACGCTGGCCCATGAAGATTTTCGGGTGGCCAAGGCCCATGACGTCTTCGGATCCTTGGAGAGCAAGACTAGAGGAGATAGGAAATTCAAAGGGGTAAAACCCTAGAACTTGTAACCGACTAGGACTATGCCCGGGACCTGCCTAAGTCTATATAAAGGCCAGGAGGGCACGTCCTAGGAGAACTCGACTCATACTTTCGCACACGCATCCATGCCAGATCGAATCTGCGCACCCTGTAACCTTCGGTTCCGCCGTAATCAAAGAGCAGACAAGCAGGAGTAGGGTTTTCCCTCCAGGGCCTGAACACAGGTAAATCTCGTGTCCCCTGGTTGCTTGTCTGTTAACCGTGCCACGATATCCAGCATCCCCATCTTCTCCAAAACCCAAGTCCATAACAATGGGCATTGATGAGATTAAACCTCGTCAATTGGCGCCGTCTGTGGGAATTGGGGCTGCTGATTGTGCGGTCATGACGGTTCCGACCCGATCGATCTACAACTCCGCGGCGATGGAGAATCACCTCCTCTTCGGCGCTTTCGACTTCACCGCCCACTCGCCGGATACCATGAAGGATTTCGAGCCCGTAGGCGACGGACTCGAAATTCTATTGAGCTTCGCCTGTGTGGGACAAACTGGCACCCTCCGCCTCCCTGAGCGGATGCCCGTGTCGTCAATCAGGCCCGCTTCATGGGCTCCACACCCCGTGCTACGCACGTCACCATCAACAGATGAGTTCTACGGCAGCAGCAGCTGCAACTCCGATCTGTGCGATCCACCTTCGGATGAAGGGACCTACGGTTCCGGATCCGAAAGCTGCGGCAGCAGCCAACCAATCTGCAGGCGCTATCTGTGCGCGCGATCATCAAACCGACGAGGAACGCTTAACCCGCCGCCAACCCCAACCCGCAGGACGGAAACGGCAAAAGCGGTGGGAACGGGCAACGGGAAAAGCAGGGGCCACCTCATCCAACTTAGCAAAGAAGGATGGGTCAAGCACGCCTGCCGTAAATGCATGCGAAATAGTCCTACCTCTGGACTCCTCACGTGACCTACTGATGGCATACCACTACCTCCTCATCGAGGAGCACAAGAAGTAAGTCAACATGCAGGAGACGCTCGACAAACGCAAGCGAGCAGCCTCTGAGACCAGTGCGCGACGAGCTGCGCTCTCCGCCATGGGGCCCGGCTCTAGCACAAACAGAAACCAGGGAAACAAGCACCGCTCTCGGGTGGAAAACATTGACCCGAAGGAGCGGCTGACGTGACCCGAACTCTCCACACATCGTTCATGGATATGGATGCTGACGGCAACATCATCCCGAAGACGCCACAAGCTGCGATCATGGCAGCCACTGCGTATCTCGCGGCTCACCCACCTCCGGAGGGGGACCCGAAAAGGGCCATGCATAGGTCCACACTCACCGGACTAGGACTAATCAAAGCTGCGCTCCACGAAGACGCTCCTACGGAGCCAAAGAAGAAAGCTCCGGCCAGGCGCGACCGGAGCCCCACTCCCTCATCCGAAGATGAAGAGGAACACGATCTTCCTCGAATGAAGAAGAGCTCGCATCGCCATAAACGCAACTACGACGCCAGAGACAAGCTTACACAGCGCAAGATCGACAAAGCACGTGCCAAACGCGCATGCTCGTCTGAATCTGAGATGGATGAAGACGAAGGAGAACTCTGCGGGGCTCGATGCTTCAGCAGATCCGTCCGACGAACACAGATGCCACGCAACTTCAAGCTTCCTTCGGATACTCCGAAGTTCAACGGCACGCAAGATCCAATGTCCTGGCTCAGTGACCATCTGTCATCCGTCAAGCTTCACGGAGGCAACAAAGAAACCGCCATGCAATGCCTTCAGCTGCGGTGACGGTAGGCGGCGGTCCGCTTAGCAGCCTATCATCAGGATCCATCCGAAGCTGGGAGGAGCTCGCTTATAGCTTCATCCGAAATTTCAAAGGCACCAGCAAGAGGCCCGCCTCAATCGAAGAGTTGCGAGCCTGCACTCAGAGAACGGGTGAATCTATTCGCTCGTACATACTACGCTGGTCTACAACCAAGAACTCCGCAGCACACATCTCCGAAGAAAGGGCCATCGACGCCTTCAGGGACGGCGTCAAACGCCCAGACTTCAAATAGGAACTTGGGCGTGTAAATCCCAAGACACTCGACCACCTCATGGAAATCGCCAACAGTTGGGCAGACGGCGAAGATTGCATCCAACGGGCGCAATTAGATGAAGAGGACGACTACGGCCGAAGACGCGAACGCCGCAGCAAGAGGAGATCGCGCGTATACCAGGACCGCGACGGACCCGACATGGTCGCAGCTGGCTACGCCGACCGCCGTAACGACAACAGCCGCAACAGCGGAGGATACCGCAACGGAAACTTCCGCGACAACGGACGACCAACGTAGTTGTGGCAACACCGATCCCATGATAGCGGACCCTCAAAGCATTCGACAAACTTTGGTCCATGCACCATCCACTTATACATCGACAAACAAGATGGCAAAAGAAAGCTAGCCACATGCTCAAGGACCGCGAGTTCCGAAACTCAGCGAAGGCATGATGCAGATGAGGCAACAAGCTCCAATTCCTGCGTTCGGAAACGCACCTGCGCCAGGTGAAATAGCACACGGAGCTCCTCCACCGCCGCCTATTGGAGGCCCAAATCAACCAGTCGCACCAGCGCAAAACAACGCCGGGGTCGCATACCCCCCACCAAAGGGAGCGCTAAATATGATCCAGAAGGGACGCCCCACCAACAGGGTGCAGAAGAAAATCACCCGACAAATCAACTTGGCCGTGGCAACTCCGCCTGCAATCCCTGAGTACCTCAGCGGATCGGAGTCCTGCATCACATTCACTCGCGGGGATCACCTTGCCAGATCCTCGCCCAGTCATCTGCTCGTGCCGAGGCGCAGATCGGAGGCTTCGAGATGAGTCGCGTCTTCATGGATGGAGGCAGCGACATCAACCTAATGTTCGCAAGCACTCTAGCAGCTATGCGGATCCCGCAATGCAGCCTGGAACAATCAGACACAACGTTCCACGGCATTGTCCCAGGGAAAGGCATCTTCCCCCTGGGCAAAATAGGGCTCGACGTCATCTTCGGGAAGCCGGACAACTTTCGGGGCGCCTAGAATTCGAAGTGGTGGACTGGCCGTCGCAATACCATGCCATCCTGGGACGTGTAGCATTCGCAAGGTTCCTGGCCGTCCCACACTACGCATACCTACTACTCAAGATGCCAGGACCAAGGGGCGTCATCACAGTCCACGGGAGCTTCACCCGATCGGACCAATGCGACAGGGATTTCAACAAAATCTCCCAGTCTTTCGGCATGCAAGACGAGCTTGTAAGGCTCCGTGAGGTGACGGACAATGGGCTACCCCCAGTCACAAAGCAGAACGCACCTGACATGTCTTTCGACTCCACCATCAACACCAAGAAAGTGCAGGTCCATCCAACGGATGCCTCCAAGACGGCGCTGATCGCCAACGACCTCAGCACCGCATAGGAAGGCGCGCTCGTCGAATTCCTCCGTGAGCGCTGGGAAATCTTCGCCTGGTGTCCTGCGGACATGCCAGGAGTTCCCAGGGAATTCGCCGAGCACGCACTCAATGTCTTCCCAGACACCAAGCCAGTCAAGCAGTCCATCCGAAGACTGTCGGAGCCACGAGCCGAAGCTATCGGCAAGGAGATCAACAGATTACTCGCAGCAGACTTCATCCGGGAAATCAAGGAAAGCGAGTGGCTGGCAAACACAGTGATGGTCCCGAAGAAGGACACGGACATCCTGCGGATGTGTGTGGACTTCACGTCACTAAATAAACACTGCCCTAAGGACCACTTCCCTCTTCCTTGGATCGACCAGATCATCGATTCGACTGCAGGTTGTGAGAAACTCTCCTTCCTCGACGCCTACTCAGGCTATAACCAGATTCGACTCAAGGTCGAAGATCAAGAGAAAACGGCGTTCATCACACCGTTCGGAGTATACTGCTACAACACAATGCCCTTTGGGCTAAAGAACCTTGGTGCCGCGTACCAACGATGCATGCAGGCCTGCCTCAAGGACCAGATCGGTCGCAACGTCCAAGTCTATGTCGACGACATAGTCATAAAAACCAAGGAGGCAAGAACACTTATCGACGATCTCTGCGAGACGTTCGACAACCTTGATCACTACAGGATCAAGCTCAATCCAGAAAAGTGCGCCTTCGGCGTCCCCTCGGGTCAGCTGCTCGGGTACTTCATCTCTCAACAAGGGATCGAAGCGAACCCGAAGAAAATCAAAGCTATCATGACAATGGAGAAGCCGAAAAACCTCAAGGGCGTTCAGCAGCTAGGCAGTAGTAGCGGCACTAAGCGTGTTCATCGGCCGCATGGGCGAAGGCCCTACCATTTTACCATTGCTTTGCGCAAAGGCGGACAAGTTCGTGGGCGCGAGAAGCCAGCGCATTCGAAAGCCTCTGCGGCTCCTCTCCACCTCGCCCGTTTTGGTCACGCCAAAAGAGCGCGAGCCCCTGTTGCTGTACATAGCAGCCACACACCAGGTGGTCAGCACAGTACTCGTGGTCGAACGACCCGAAGAAGGCAAGACCCACGGGGTACAACGCCCAATTTACTACCTCAGCAAAGTTCTCACCCCAACAAAACAGCGGTACCCGCACTACCAGAAGCTGGCCTACGGCGTGTTCATGACGGCTCGACGACTGAGCCACTACTTCCAGGAGCATCAGGTGATGGTCGTCAACGAGGCACCCCTAAACAGCATCCTGAATAACCCAGAGGCCACAGGGCGCGTAGCCCTGTGGGGCATTGAACTATCACCCCTGGACATCATCTACGAGAAGTGACACGCAATCAAATCTCAAGTCCTTCCGGACTTCCTGGTGCACTGGATGGAGCTGCAGCTGCCTAACACCCCAGACATGTCGCAGTCCTGGACAATGCATTTTGACGGCTCCAAACGCGAAGCCGGAGCAGGGGCAGGAGTCATACTAACCTCCCCGCAAGGCGACAAGATGAAGTACATCCTTCGGATGAAATTCAGAGCCTCCAACAACGAGGCCGAATACGAAGCCCTCATCCATGGCATGAAGATGGCAAAAATATGTGGCGCAACACGCCTGGTCATCTACGGTGACTCCAACCTGATCGCGTACCGCGCGCTATACAACGCACTCGAAGGAGAATTCGACGGCTGCGAACTTCGGCACGTCGGAAGAGAGAGCAATGAGGAGGCCGATAGACTCGCCAACATCGGCTCCACTTGTGCAAAGGTACCACCAGGTGTGTTCCTCGAACAGATCTGCGTGCCATCCATCAAGCGAAAATTCCCCAAAGGATCACCCGAAGAAGCAGAACACTCGGGGGCTACGCTACCCGAAGGTCATGAAGGACCCGAAAAGCTGGATACAGAAGTTGCCATGGTCAACCTGATGCAGGTCATGGCAGTCGACGAAACTTGGACACGTCCATACCTCCAGTTCCTGATTAACGGAGAATTGCCAGACAGCCCGACAGATGCCCGGCGCGTATCTCGTCGGTCAAAAGCCTTCACCATCATCAACGGCGAGCCATACAAACGCAGCATTACGGGCGTACTACAACGGTGCGTCACCATCAATGACGGCAAGGCCATACTCCAAGATATCCACGAGGGCATCTGCGGCCACCACGCAGGTACCCGCTCCCTCGTCGCCAAAGCTCTGCGAGCAGGATTCTACTGGCCAACGGCCATGAGCGACGTGAAAGACATCGTCCGAAGATGCAATGGGTGCCAACGGTTCGCCGACAAACCGCACACACCTGGGTCTGAACTTCGACCCATACCCATAGCCTGGCGTTTTGCCCAATGGGGCCTTGACATGATCGGCAAACTGCCAAAATCCTCGAAGGGAGGACACGTCTTCCTCCTAGTCGCAGTCGACAAATTCACCAAGTGGATCGAAGCCATGCCAGTCACCAACCAGAAGGGCAAAACCGCCGTCAAGTTCTTCGAATCCATTGTCTACAGGTTTGGCGTACCGCACAGCATCATCACCGACAACGGATCGAACTTCATCTCCGAAGAATTCCAGGACTTTTGCGAAGGCCTCGGGATCAATATCACGTATGCCTCAGTGGCACACCCGCAAACAAACGGGCAAGTGGAAAAGGCCAACGGCCTAATCGGCGCCGGCATCAAGAAGCGCCTCATGAGCTCACTCGAGCACAAAGCTGGAAGCGGACGAAGAGCTACCGTCATCTGTGGAGCTTACGTACTACGTAAACAGCTCCATCGGCTACACACCGTTCTTCATGGTGCACGGAGCTGAGCCGTGCTACCAGCCAATCGCCACCAGGCTCCACGAGTCGTCGCTTACAGCGAAGCCGAGTCCACGGCTGCACTCGAAGACGCCGTCGACACACTCGACGAAGCACGGGATATAGCAGCAGCTCGATCAGCGGTGTACCAGCAGTCTCCACAACTATCACAGCCGCCGGCTGCGCAATCGCCGTCGAAGGAGACCTCGTCTTGCGACTCAAGCAAAAGCGACCGAACAAACTCGATTCACCATGGTAAGGACCCTACGCCATCACCGAGGTCATCCCAGGTGGCGCCTATCGCCTCAAGCACATGGAGTGCAGTCGCATACTCCAACCCGTGGAACGTCTACTTTTCGCGAGTTCTACCCGTAGCAACCTACCCCCCTTTTTACTTTCAATAAGGCTTCCAGCCAAGGCTACTCAGCCGAACCATGTACCTCCTCCATCACGATATAAATAAAGCTAAGTACCTCGCCCCCAACCCTCGGTTGACTATTTTCTGCAACTTTACTACATGCTACATACGCACTCGGGGGCTCCCCCCACCTCACGATTTCATCGACTGAGGACAAACCGTGTACACACAGTAGTGACCACGTCGAAAAGCGAAAAGGACACGTACCAAATCAAAGCACTGCGTGCTCGCAAACAAGCAAACCTTTACAACAAAGGGCACATACACACCCAGCCGCAATATACAAATTTTACATCTATCTGTTCATTTTCAGGTCCTACCTATTCTGAAGAATAGCCTGAGCACGCTGCTCAAACAAATCTACAATCTGTTCAGCATACTGCCTTACAGCCGCGTAATGCGGACGCATATTCCACTCACCACCATCTGGTCGAGGAGGTGGCCCAGTCGCCACAGCAGCCAAATCTACGTCAGGGCGGTGCACCCTCACAAGAGACAAGGCAGCCTTCACCCCTGCGACGAGCTGCTGCCGCACCAGCTCCTTGACATTGCTGGCACTCCAAAACTTCGTCAGAAGACCTGCAAAGGTCGTTGGCACGGCATCCAACGGAAATATAACGTACAGCACCGAGGAAAGTGATGTCTGCACCTGGCGGAGCACCCGCGAAACCTGGAAGACACGATCCTGCACCGTCGCCAGAACTATGGCGTGATCACGATCCATCCAGAAGAAGCCGCCAGCCTCCATGTCCTGTTGATTCAAGCAATTGACTCGAACAGCAATACGCTCCTTTTCTTCCCTCAGAGCAAGATTGGCACCTGCGACAACCGCACAAAACAAGAGTAAGGCCAGCAGGCTCACCCGAAGAACTGAGCTACAGCCCGAAAGAAGGATCAACTTACATTGCAGCTGCTCGGACAGCCGACCCAGCTCCGCCATCAAATACTCCTCTCTGGCTGCACCACGGTCTGCTTTGGATTTCCAAACGTCAGCGCGGCCGCGTAACCCAAGCAAATCTCTCTCCAAGCTGCGCACGCGATCTCGAAGAAAAGCAAGCTGCACGGAATCATCCAACGATGGTCGCAAGGGCTTTGCGGATGAAGTGTCAACCGGGTCAGCACCCGAAGGAACCTATAGCAGCAGAAAAAAAGAAGGCACATAGACATTCAGCCAAGAATAGAGCACAACTCGGAGGAATTCATTAAAGTATATAAGGCCACTACGTGGCACAAGGATGATACTACAAAAGATATTTACAACAAAATAGACTACAAACTACCCTACGTCTACTATGCCTAAGGCGGAGGACACTGAGTCGCCTCAGAACCAGACTGCCTAGCTTTGGCCTCGCCCTGCTGCCGCAATGCGTACTCAGATAGCAAGTCAATGAGCTTGGGCCCATATCGTCTGCAGCGAGCGGGGCGGCGAAGGCTACCTCGGATCCATCTACAGCCGTCGGCATCCGAAATGTCTGGGCAGGTCCAGCTCCGCCCGGCCGCCATGGCCATCGCCCGGCCAGACGCCTTGCGCCTGCGATGCCCATACACTTGGTATGAGCCTCTGCCAGGCATCCACGTCTTCAAGGGATCGCCCTTGGAAGAGCTCTGGTAGAAGCGACCAAGGACCTCTTCGCCTTAACAAGGGAGTTGGCAGCGGTCTGCAGCGGTCTTGACCGCTTCTGGTGGCATCATCTAGAGCACTCCGTGCTCGAGCATCAGTCAAAATCGATGCCTGCGGCATCTGAGACAAAAAAGAAGAAAACATGAAGAAAGGCAACATAGAAGAAGATCCGTAGAAAAAGAAGCAAGTACAAAAGCTAGCGTTCACCCGAAATAGCCTTGGCAGTAGCCATGAGCTTCTCCGCCACCCCTTTTTCACGAGCAGCCGCAACGGTGGCCAGCTGCTCCTCACGATCTGCGGCCTCCTGCTGCAGACGCTCTTTCGCTTCGGCTGCCTTCGTCAGCTCCAGCTCAAGGCGCTCTCTCGCCTTAGCAGCTTCGGCCTTCTGCTCCGATTGGCCAAGGCTCTTCTTCAGAGCATCGACCTCACGGAGAGAGTCGTTATGCTCCTCTGCATTTACAACAAGCAAGTGTCAAAGAACAGGACCAAGATAAGCAAGAGAAGTACTACAAGGCAGACGAATACCTTGAAGCTGCGCGGTTTCGCCCTCCAAATCGGCGTTCCTCCACCAGCCGCTTGGCCTCTTGGACAAAAGGTTGCAGCAATAGGCAATAGTAGTAAGAGCAGGACTTGGGGGCTACGCCCAACACAAAGAAGCATAAACAACATCAGCATACGAAGACGCTCGGGGGCTCCCCCCGTAACATCAAGCAGAAAAACTTACGTGCTCCGAAGGCGAACCCGCAGGCCCGCCTGCGAAATTCTGAGGCACAACCACCAGCCTCTCCTGCACAGGAGGAACTGGCGCAGCGTCACTAGAAGTCGCCACCGTCTGAGGAGGAGGCGACACAATGTTCGACTCCCCCATCATCTCGCGCACACCATCACTAGAGCCGTCGGAGGATTGCCTGCATACGAAACAATCAAAACAGGTGCAACAATAACAAGGGAACAAAGGACAACAGTGGCAACAAGAAAACTTACGAGCCCAACGCGCTCAGGTCGAAGATAGGAGAAGCCCTTCGGGCCCTCTTCTCCTCCTTCTTTTCTTCCTTTTTCTCCTCCTTCTTTTCTTCCTTCTTCCGCTTTGCTGGCGGGTGCGGAGCAACAGCCCGCACAGGAATGGGAGGAAGGGGAGAGGAAGAACCCCCATGAACATCATCATGACGCTCAAGGCCTAGAGGATTTCTGGGAGTCAGAGAAGTCGAGGCATCTGACGACTCGCTAGAGCTCCGTGATCGCTTGCGCGAATGATCCTCACTCGATTCGTCGGCATCCTCCGCTGGGGATCGCGCTGACGGTAGCTCGGACACGGAATCCACCACTTCATTATCCGGGGCATTCGGATACCTCTCGGGCAACGGTGGTGCCATGCCCGGCACTTTGAAGCTCTGCAAAAGGAAAAGGAACTTTGTTAGCAAACAAAGGAAAAAGTACACAGCTGACAAAAACAAAAGGGAAGCACTACGTGCGCAAATCTACACCTTCGGTACGACCAACGTCGAAGAAAAGGGAGGAGTCAGCGACTTCCCCGGGATTTCTTCGTCGGCCTTGAACTTCAACAGCGTGCGAAGAGCCTTGTCAAGTTCCACCTCGGAGATCTTCTCACTCGAAACCCTCGTCGGATCACGGCGCCCAGAGTAAAGAAACATCGGATGCGCCCTCGCTTGGAGAGGCTGCACCCGACGCTCAAGAAACGTCCGGATGATGTCGACACCGTTCACCTCCTTCTCAGGAATCAATTGGAGATCCTTCACCCGACGGTACAGGGCCTCTATCTCCGCCACTTCACCGTCTAAGACTTGGTTTTTCCAGGATCTTTTCTTCTCAATCAATTGGGAGGGGTCAAAAGGAACGAGACCAAAATCTTGCCCAGGCAGTACGGAGTCACGGATGTAAAACCATTTCCTCCGCCAGTACTGGACAGATTCGGACATGGAAAAGGAAAAGAATTGCACATTGGGACTGAGGGAGATGATGAAACCCCCAATGGGATACACACCATTCGAACCAGACTGCCTCTTCACGGAATAAAGCTTCCGGAAGAGGCCAAAGTGCGGCTCAATGCCAAGCCAACACTCGCAAAGCGTGATAAAACACGCAATGTGGAGAAGAGAGTTGGGAGACAGATGATGGAGTTGAACCCCATAGAAAAAGAGCAGTCCACGAAGGAAGTCATGGACCGGAAAAGAAAACCCGCAAATCATGAAGGCAACAAACATAACCCGATACCCAGATGGGGGACGAGGGATTACCTCATTGCCGGGGAGTCTCACGGCCGTCGTGTCTTGCAGGATCAGGCTCCACTCGCGTAGTTTGCGGAGATCGCTCTCCCGCGTTTCTGATCGCCGCCAGCCACCATCGGTGACGCGAGCAGTGGCGGTGCCTTTCTTGCCTCCGGCGGCGCTGGTCCCAACTGCAGATGAGGACTTCTTTGTTTGCCCCATGGCGCTACGGCGGTGGTGGCGTTGCCAACGAAGAAAGACAAAGGAAATATGGAGGAAACTCTTAGCGCGCAGCAAGAATAGCTCAAGAACGAGGGGGCAGTGAATAGATGAACTACTACGGTGAAAAACAAACCACGATTTCACCAGGGATTATAACAGCGAAGATGACGCACGCTGGCCATCCATCGAGAAGACCTAACACCAACGGTAGATCTGGCCGTACACGTGTTAGCACCAAAACGAACCGTCGTTACCACGCCGTCCACTACGTGCGGAAATCGAGGAGACGCCGTAATCATCTCCACGCCGCGCGTGACCGGTCAATTCAAAGTCAGCAAGTGGGACCCACGCTTCGTCCAGTCAAGTCATCTCTGGCGTAGCAGACGCTTGAGGTCATCGATCGTAAGCACTGACGTCATCAAAAGCTATACTAGCACCATTTCGGCTCCACAGCTAAAAGTACTCACTCGAATCTACGATTCGACTAAATACTTGGGGGCTACTCCTATCAGGAGCGCTGGCCGCGCACCCGACAGACAAATGAGGACAAAATTATTTCTCTGAGTCCTACGTCGAGTTTACGACTCCACTATGGACTCGGGGGCTACTCCCATAGGGAGGATGGATTTAAGCATCCGAAGATTTTCGAGTCCTGCGGACCTAATGACTGAAACAATGCTTGAACTAAAAGTCTCCGTTCGAGTCTACGACTCGAACAGACACTTGGGGGTTACTCCCATAGGGAGCGCTGGTCGCGCACCCTATGAAATCTTCGACTACGATCTTTCGGATCAGCACGCAAAACTTTTTGGCAACTCTACCCCAACAAAACTCTGAGTGAGCAACAATCTCCTTGGCCACCCGAAGCACCTCCGAGGTGATAAATGTTCGGATGCTGCGTCTGCGACGCAAAGATAAGACCTACAGATATCATCTGATGGCCTGGCAATGCACTGATCAAGGCCGCAGTATGAATCCGTACCAGCAGGTACGATGAAAAATCCCGACGGACGCGTTGGGTACACCAATTAAAATCACTGGAATTCCACTCCTGTAAGTCCTCCACGGCCTGAGTTGAATTACGCCAGCATATGTTCCAGTTTCGAGTTGACGGACTCGAACCTGAAGAAGATCGTGTTGTTTTGTCCTAAGACAGTTAACTGACCCTGATCCGTCGGGTGAGTCAGGCACACGTATCAACGATCCCTACACACATATACTATTAACATATAACTGCTCCCAAAGGATGGAAGAGTCCTCAGCCGAATCTACGATTCGACTGATCACTCGGGGGCTACTGACATGGTTATACCCTACGGGTACGTAACTTCAGCATACCTAGTCCAGCCCAAGGAAGGCCCACAGCGCATACGCTGGCCCATGAAGATTTTCGGTGGCCAAGGCCCATGACGTCTTCGGATCCTTGGAGAGCAAGACTAGAGGAGATAGGAAATTCAAAGGGTAAAACCCTAGAACTTGTAACCGACTAGGACTACATGGGACCTGCCTAAGTCTATATAAAGGCCGGAGGGCACGTCCTAGGAGAACTCGACTCATACTTTCGACACGCATCCACGCCAGATCGAATCTGCGACCTCAGAACCTTCGGTTCCGCCGTAATCAAAGAGCGGACAAGCAGGAGTAGGGTTTTCTCCGGGGCTGAACTGGGTAAATCTCGTCCCCAGTTGCTTGTGCATTAACCGTGCCACGATCTCCAGCATCCCCATCTTCTCCAAAACCCAAGTCCATAACAATGGGCATTGATGAGATTAAACCTCGTCAATCGTAATGCTATACTTTGGATGAATGTTCATCACATCATTACACTAATGTTGTGACCTCGTTATTAACAACATCCAATGTCCATGATCAGGAAACCTTTGATCATCTTGTTAATCAACGAGCTAGTTTATAAGAGAGGCATAACTAGGAACTTCCTTTTTGTTTATTAAACACACATGTATTAACGTTTCCGTATTAATACAATTATAGCATGCAAAATAAACATTTATCATAAACAAGGAATACGATAATAACCACTTTATTATTGCCTCTCGGGCATATTCCCTTCAGTCTCCCACTTGCACTAGAGACAATAATCTAGTTTGAAAACTTTGTGTATTGAACACCTATGGCTTTCTGGTGTTCCAAATACGCAATTGCAAGTGGTTAACATAACATACGGATCTGACACTTTCAGGTCCGTGTGTATTTGCATGTCTTTGCGTCTTCACGCATCACTCATTCTCCAATGAAATGACATTGTATAAATTTGGTCTTTCGGTGAGACCTTTAGTTCCTTGGGGTTAAAACATGTCGATACTATTGTCATACAATATATCTTTAGTGTTAGCCCGTTGCGAACCACACCTTAGTTTGATAACAAACTACTTGACACAAATTCCCTCCTTTGCTGCTACTATAGCCGTCATATACTTAGCCTTTTGTTGTAGTATTCGTCACAATGTCTTAACTTTGGAATACATCCAAATCCATCATGAAAACTCCTTTCCATTTCATTGTGCCACTCATAGTTTAAATTGAGATAAACTTAATTTGTATCTTGCGACAAAACTAGTATCAATGTAACGCTTTACAATGAACTATTTGTAATTGTTTGTCACCTCTACACAAATATATTCTTAGTTCTTCCAAAAGATCATAAGAATATCCTTACTATAGTCCAATGATCATTTTATGATTCATTCTGGTATATGCTCATAACACTTAGAGCATAGGACATATCTGGATGTGTACATATCATGGTATGATTGATCAAAACATTCTCGTGATTTCACTCATCAAGTGTCAAAGCACTTGAATCTTGTTTCACTTATCAAGTGTCGATACACTTGAATCTTGATTCAATTCCTTTTCCATGCGACAAGAACCTTTTCTTGTCGTTTCTATATTGAACTCCTTCAATATCTCATATATGTACGTTTGGCACAACCATATTAGCGCCACGATCATCCACTATAGACATTCATGCTAAATATTCGGGTTTTGCCTAAGTATTTCATCGAAATGAAATTCTTAACCTTTGTCAATAAAAGATACATCATTTCTAATCAATAAGATGTGCTCCACATAATGTATTAGAAATATGTCTTAGCGCTCCCACTTAATTTCTTGCAAATGCAAGCATCTTCATCGTTTCCTGATGAAAAACTCCTTTTTCATCATGGTGAAGATTCCAACTCCGCGATGCTTACTTCAACCATTGAAGTTTGCATGCCCCTTTTAGCATCCTTTGATTTAACAAAACCCTTCGGATCGTGTCATGTACACGTCCTAGGTAACCATTCTATTAGAAGAACTTTGTTTTGTTTATTCATCTACCATATACCAAATTATATGTAGTGGTTGCTACTTTAATCCGTCCAGACTAAATATCGCTATGAAAAATCAAATCTTCTCATAGTCAACTCCTTGAACATTGTCATAAAATACTTTACGACATGTCGACTATTTCATAGATGTGAAACATCCATGTCTGTTTCTTTATAGATCCAAATACGACCGATAGGTTTTTACACCTTTCCGGAGGGTCTTCCAAGTTCAAAACTTGATTTATCGTGTATGGACTTATCACGGATTTTATGGCTTCAATCCATTTGACGGAGTCAGGGCCCATCATCGCTTCTTTGCATGTAGTCGGTTCATCATTGTCAGACAATAATGATTTACTCTCAAATCTTAGCATTTGATTGTTTAACCGACCGACTTGGTTCAATAAGAACTTAGATCTCCGTGACCACAACCTTTGAGGCACATAAGCTATGAGCATTATGGCAGCCTTCGGAACGATTTCCGGCGCTGCGCAACTCAGCACATTTAGCTAAGGTTCGTTAACCTTATCAAAGTTCTATTGTCCTCCTACTTAACTTTTGCGAAAAATTCCTTCTTCAAGAAACTTCACGTTTCAAGCGACAAACCCTTTTGTCCTTGGTGTTATGGAGAAATAACCAATTGTTATTCAAAATAACCTACAAAGACATGCTCATCCGACTTCGGTTGTAAACATCTTACTTATGTTTAGCATACCAAAATTTAAGAAATGACAACTTGGGTTTTACCCCAAACCATAACTTCCATGGTGTCATTTCAACGGATCAAGATGGAGCTCTTTTTAGTGTAAAAGCGGTAGTCTCTAAAGCTTTAATCTTTTTAAAACATAATGGCAGTTTTATAAATAACACCTTTGATCCAACCATGTCAAACAAGGTTTCATTACAAATCTCAAACACTCCATACTCCTATGGTGTTTCGGGAAATGTAAATCTAGGTGTTTTGCTAAACTTGCAACTCAAATAAATCCCTTTATGATAAATCATAATTCATTTATTTTTCTTGTTACACTTGTAACTCAAATAAATCCCTTATGATAAAATCATAAACCATTTATTTTCTTATCACAATGATTTTCACTTCATCTTGAAACTCTTTGAACATTTTCAAATATTTCACACTTCTTTCTCATTAAGTGAATATTCACTCAAATTTCCGGAGAAAGTATATGAAGTTGAAACCCATCGCTTATGACTACACATAATGGACTATATACATCCATATGTATAAATTCCAATAATTTAGTCGTTCGTTCTTCTTTGGCCTTTGAACGAAGTTTTAATTATCACGTGGAAAGTCTCACAAGCGTCACTTGATCAAATCAAAGACTCCAAAATCCATGAATATGGAGATTCTTCATGTTTTCTTTCCAATATAATTTAAACGGCGATGTCACTTCGTAAGTGATCTTCCAATCATTTGTCTTGCGACATTTTAGCATTAGGTTTTATGGATGTGATTTCTCCAACTAGATTTGTAAATCATCCATCTTATATGGAATATGGTAATTATTTGAACAACCTTTGTTCTCATAATACCTGATTCAAATAACAATTATTAAAACAAATCTTGAAGTCAAGCTTTGATGTCAATGAGAAATACAAATAACGGTTTGTTTGTTTTTGATGAACATCATCACATATTCTCTTGCTAGTTACTTAGGCCATTGTGGTTCATGAATTGCGTTGTTCCGTATGAAATTTCATACCAACCAATTTGGTATCCAATACCCAAGAACCACATTGTTTAACAAGCAAAGAATACAACCATAACCTGTATATCATCTATATACCTAAATTGGACATTTCCAATCTTTTCTTTTCTGCCAAATATATTTTATAGATTCTCTTTCAGCATTTCCTTTTCCTTTTTAAAAGAATCTATCAACATCAAAAGTGGCGCCATATACATGACACATAGTCCAAAGCGTGTATATTCAAATAATAATACCTTTGGACTTGCACTTTGAAGTAGATCACCATCATCAAAATGATCGGTATTCTTTCAAAATCCATTCTTTAGTAATCTTCTAGTGTAGTAAACACTTTACATACATCTTCTATTCACTCTTATCATGACGACTTTCATGATCAAGCTACTATAGCTTATAAAGGCGAATCGTGAGTATAACATTACTTTCCAAAACCCTTTTTGGATGATTAGGATGTCTAGCATCTCCAACCTTTGTAAATTCTCATCCAATATGAGAACATATATTATACTCTATCATTTTGCAACCAAAACATTGTTTCAGATATTGTTATATCTGCCACACATGATGGTTCCTGAAACAATTCTTTCAGCTCCTAGATAATCTCGATATTTAAATCAAGAATCATGGAGGCAAACATGATACTTAAGATACTAACACTGGAATTGTTACTCTTGATTTAATACCAATTATTAAATCTCACGGAGTAAATAAAGTTTGCTGAAAGTTTGCAATAGGACTTTAAACTTTAGATTGACACTCAACACAATACGATACCACTTCATAAAGTATATATCCAGAATTCTATAGTTCTATTATCTCAATTACAACTATGCATAAGGTGGTGAACGAATGCCAATGACTACAACAAATTATGAAAATTCACTTTGATTTAATTTATGATAAATTGAGTTCTACTAATCCAAATTAGAAATGAACTCTCACTCAAAAACGACATCCCTCGTGTCTTTTTGGTGATTACATGAACCCAATCCACTACACCAAGTCCGATCATCACGTGAGTCGGTGTAGCTTCAAAGGAGAGCATCAAATGGGCATCATATCTACTATATGACTCATGCTTAACCTTTCGGTCCGTGTTCCGAGGCCATGTCTGTACATGCTAGGCTCGCCAAGTAAGAACCTTAGTATTCGCGTGTGTAACTGTCTTACACCCGAGATGTGCTCGTGGATTCAAGTACACCTGATCATCACGTGATGCCTTGAAGCGACGAAACATTGTCGGTGCATACTTAAGGAAGAACACATTCTTATCTTGATATCTAAATGAGGGATCATCTTATTATGCTAATAAAACGCTAAAATAGCAATATAAGATGCAATCAAACATCTCATGTTTATTAGTGGAATGATATGGTTCCCGCATATGATATCTATCATGTGCATCGTGGTATGATCACTATCATACCTTTATGTGTAAATCCAAGGTCTATGGAGTTTACACGTTATGTATGTTGTAAGAGTATCATCTCATACTTCTACTTACAACATCACCATATCATAACACTAGCCCAGCAACAATCTAAACTAGACGCCTCTAATTTATCCGTTGCAAGTTTTACGTGGCTTAGGGCTTTCGAAGATAGAACCATTCTTACCTACGAACATGAACCACAACGAGGATAACCAAATTGTTGACAACTCGTTGCAAATTAGATATTGACTATAGTAGGAGAGACAGATACCCGCTAGCCACTTATGCAAAACTAGTTGCATGTCAAGCGTGGAACAGGTCTCATGTGCGAGGACATGTAAAGTTTGTCCGGGCCGCTTCATCCCACTATGCCACCAATATCCAAAGTACAACAAAGAAGCAATAAAATGATCATCATTGCCCACATAATCATATGTGTACTACCCGTGCAAAGTATCTACGCATAGATCCGGCTCTGATACCACTTTGGATGAATGTTCATCACATCATTACACTAATGTTGTGACCTCGTTATTAACAACATCCAATGTCCATGATCAGGAAACCTTTGATCATCTTGTTAATCAACGAGCTAGTTTATAAGAGAGGCATAACTAGGAACTTCCTTTTTGTTTATTAAACACACATGTATTAACGTTTTCGTATTAATACAATTATAGCATGCAAAATAAACATTTATCATAAACAAGGAATACGATAATAACCACTTTATTATTGCCTCTCGGGCATATTCCCTTCACGTTCATGATCAAGATCATCTATTTGTAATCATGCATGTTGTGTTTGCGGGGATCCGATGGATATTGAGATTACTATGTCAGATTGATTATTGATTCTATCATGTCTTATGATTATTGATTCTATCATGTCTGTGTTGTTTGAGATCTTGCATGTTCTCTGTTTCTAGTAGCTATCTTGGCCAAGTAGATGCTAGTGACTCCAAGAGGGAGCATTTATGCTTGATAGTGGGTTCATGCCTCTATTGAATCTGGGGAAGTGACAGAAATCTCTAAGGTTCTAGATGTGTTGTTGCTACTAGGGAGAAAACAACAATCTTTTGTTCATGAAACAATTGTATTGTTTACTTTACACACATTGCTTAAAGCAGTTATCCGTTGCTTGAAACTTAATACTGGAGGGGGTTCGGATGATAACCTGAAGGTGGATTACGAGTCATAGATGAAGTTGGATGGCGGTCTATGTATATTGTTGTAATGCCCAATCAAATCCCATAGGATCATGAATGTCTAGTATTGCATTGTTATGCCTTGCTCAGTCCTGTGAATTGCCCCGCTGTAATTTATTTACCCAGCATGTTATGTTATTTATCCTAAGGAGAACACCTCTAGTGAACTGTGGACCCTGGTCCAATCTTTACCATTAATACATCATCTATGGTTACTGTTTACTTTCTTCAAGCAACCATTACCTTCCACACCATACGTTTAATCCTTTGTTTTCATCAAACCGGTGAGATTGACAACCTCACTATACGTTGGGGAAAGTCTTGAGTTTGTTTTGTGCAGGTTCCCAGTTGTTAGCAACATCTTGGAGTTGTTTCCTTCCTCCTACTGGTTCGATAACCTTGGTTTCATAACTGAGGGAAGACTTACTATTGTGCTTATCATACCTTCCTCTTGGGGTTTCCCAATGAAGCTCTACAGTGATCTGAGTCGCATCAATCCTCAACTCGGACTGTGCGATAACCTCGGGTCTAAGGATTATATTGATTGAGATATACAAATGACAACTTTTTCGTTGTACCTCAATATGGGTCAATCCGACTCGCTAAACACTTTAGCCAAATCTGTGTAAGTCGGAATAGCATCTACATGCCCATGACAAGTGGAACCGAGTCATCAGCCGACTTTCACATTGGTCTAAGTTGTGTGTCCAGCACAACCTCGATGACCAAGAATATTTAGTACAAACAACATGAACGCATAGTTCCACAACTGAATCACATATTCAATGATACACATCAGATGTTTATATAAGGAAAACTTAATATCTTTATGAATACAATAGGAAATATCATCATACATGATTGCCTCTAGGGTATATTCCCAATAGTCTCCCACCTGCACTAGAGTCAATCTTCCGACATCACATGTCTAGTCATCTAATGCCCATAGCTCTTAGGTGTGCCTCATGCTTCGGCTGTGGTAATGGCTTTGTCAACGGATCCGCAATATTTGCATCTGTGTGTACCTTGCATAACTTGATATCACCCTGATCCACGAACTGGCGAATCAGGTGGTACCGCATGAGTATGTGTTTGTTCTTCTTGTATTGTCTAGGTCCTTGGCTTGTGAAATAGCACCATTGTTGTCACAATACATGTCTAACGGATTGGACGAGACCTGAACCACACCAAGATCCGTGAGGAAATTTCTCATCCAAACAGCTTCATTTGTTGCCTTCGAGGCGGAAATATACCCAGCCTCTGTTGTATATGCAGACACAATCTCTTGCTTGGAACTCTTCTAGCTTGCAGCCCCTCCATTTATAACAAACACATTCCCGGATTGTGAATGAGAATCATCAGAATTAGTAAGATAACTCGCATGCGTGTAACCCTTTACACTGATTTCATATTCACCTCCATAAACCAAGAACATATCCTTATTCCTTCTCAAGTACTTTAGGATATTTTTAGCCACCGTCTAGTGGATTTCTCCAGGATCAGCCTGGTATCTGCTCACAACATTTAGAGCATATGAAACATCCGGCCTAGTACAAATCCTGGAATACATGATGGATCCGACTGCCAAGGCATATGGAATCGCACTCATCTGACTTCGCTCATCAGTTGTCGAAGGACACTGAGTCTTACTAAGTTTTACACCATGGGACATTGGTAAGAACCCCTTCTTAGACGATTCCATGTTAAACTTCTTCAACACTTTGTCCAAATAAGTACTCTGACTCAATCCAATGAGTCGTCTTGATCTATCTCTATAGATCCAGATTCCGAGAATATATGTTGCTTCACCCAAGTCTTTCATTGAGAAACTCCTTTCCAATGATTCCTTGGTTTCTTGCAACATCTGGACATCATTTCCAATCAATAATATGTCATCCACATATAAGATTAGAAAGTTTACTTTGCTCCCACTAAACTTCTTGTATAAACAAGAATCATGATCATTCTTGATGAAGCAAAACGATTTGACTACCTCATCAAAGCGAATATTCCAACTCCGAGATGCTTGCTTCAACCCATAAATGGATTTCTAAAGTTTGCACACTTTGTCAGCATTAGCCGGATTGACAAAACCCTCGGGTTGTATCATATACACGTCCTTAGTTAAATTTCCATTAAGGAAAGCCGTTTTGACATCCATCTGCCATATCTCATAATCGAAATAGGATGCTATAGCTAACATGATCCGAACTGATTTAAGCATTGCTACGGGCGAGAAGGTCTCGTCGTAATCAACTCCTTGAACTTGACAGAACTCCTTTGTGACAAGGTGTACTTTATAGACGAAAACATTTCCATCCATGTCAGTTTTCTTCTTAAAGACCCATTCGCACTTGATGGGTCTTGCAGCGTCTGGCAGATCAACCAGGTTTCAAAAGTGATTTTCATCCATGGACTTTAACTCGGATCTCATGGCTCCAAGCCATGACTAAGAATCAGATCCCACCATCGCTTCCGAATAAGTTGCTGGCTCATCATTGTCTAACAGTAACACATCACGAACACTTCGTAATCTTGCCGATCTTCGTAGTATAGGTGCCGCTGCCGGCTCAGCTACCATGACTGGCTCAACCTCCAAGGTTTTTCCCGACTCTTTACTAGTCGGTTCCTCTCGAATTTCTTCAAGATGCACTATGCTCCCACTTACTCCCCGACTGAGAAATTCTTTCTCAAGGAAGACACCGTTCCGAGCGACAAACACTTTGCCCTCTTCTCTGTTGTAGAAGTAGTAACCCAAGGTTTCCCTCGGATACCCCATGAAAATAAACTTATCCGACTTGGCCGTAAGCTTGTCTGACTGAAGTCGCTTGACAAATGCTTCACAACCCCAAATCTTAAGAAAATACAGATTTAGATTTTTGCATGTCCACATCTCATGCGGTGTCTTCTCTATAGATTTTGATGGTACTCTGTTTAGTGTGAATGCTGCTGTTTCTAAACAATAACCCTAAAATGATAAAGGCGGATCTGTCCAGCTCGTCATCGATCGTACCATATCCAACAAGGTCTGATTCCGCCTTTCTGAGACACCGTTCCTCTGCGGCGTTCTTGGTGGAGTAAGCTGTGGAACTATTCCGCAACCTTTCAGATTGTCATCAAACTCATGGCTTATGTACTCGCCTCCTCGCTCCGACCAAAGAAACTTTATTTTCTTGTCGAGTTGATTATGTACTTCATTCTGGAATTCTTTGAACTTTTCAAAGGCTTCCGCCTTATGTTACATCAAGTAGATATATCCATACCGACTCAAATCATCAGTGAAGGTATGAAGTACTCATAACCACCCCTGGCTGTCGTGCTCATTGGTCCACATACATCACTATGTACTAGTCCCAATAAGTCGGACGCCCTTTCGCAACTCTTTGCAAAAGGTGCCTTGGTCATTTTGCCGAGTACGAAAGATTCGCATGTCTCGAATGACTTCGAGTCGAACGAAGTTAGGAGTCCATCATCATGGAGCTTCTTCATGCGTTTCCAACTTATATGAACAAGACGACAGTCCAAAAGTAAGTCATATTCAGATCATTTGGTTTCAACCATTTAGCATTTATGTTATAAACCGACTCACCATCAAGATTCAAAATAAATTACCCATCCTGGATGGGTGCAAGGCCGTGAAACATATCATTCCAATATAAAGAACAACCATTATTCTTAATATTCGACTCATATCCCTGCCTCATCAAACATGAAGCGGAAATAATGTTTCGACTAAGCACTAGAACATAATAACAATTATTCAGTTCCATAATGAATCCGGAAGGTAAATGAAGTTGCATCGTGCCGACTTCCAACACAGCGAATCTCTCTTTGTTGCCAACTCGAATATCAACCTCGCCTCTTGCTACGCTCCTAGTTCTTACCAGTCCCTGCAACGAGTTGCAAATGTGAATAACTGATTCGGTGTCATATACCCAAGAACTATTAGGTGCATCAGCAAGATAAATGTCTATAACATTTGATGACCCACAAGTATAGGTGATCGCAACACTCTTCGAGGGTAGTTACCCAATTTATTGATTCGACACAAGGGGAGCCAAAGAATATTGAGTTGTCAATTTAGCTACACCTGGAAATAGTTCTTGCTCACAGAAGTTTATCGGTAGCAATAGTTCTATAGTAGCAATAGCAAATTAACAGCAGCAGTAAAACAAGAGCAGTATAACAATAGTAGCAAACAATAGGATATGAGCGCGGTAGGCATAAGGATGGATGGACGGGTGTTGCATGGACAAGTCTAAACATGTAACTTCAAGATCTAGGGCAATTATAGATAAATAAGATAAAGCATCCAAGTACTAAACAATCATAGGCATGTGCTCCATATATAGTCATGCGTGCTCGCAATGAGAACATGCACAACATCTTTTGTCCTGCCAGCCCTTTGCAGCGGGGCCTCAAGGGAACTACTGGCAATTAAGGTGCTCCTTTTAATAGAGCACCGACGCAAAGCATTAACACTCCGTGAACACATGTGATCCTCACATCATATCCATCCCCTTAGGTTGTCCCAATTTCTGTCACTTCAGGGCCTTTGGATCCGGACAATGATATGTGTACACAACTTGCAGATAAGATTACAAAAAATACTATCATAATGATTCAATAATAAGTTTAGATCTGAGATCATGGCACTCGGGCCCTAGTGACAAGCATTAAGCACAACAAGTTGCAACAAAGTCAAATAGCACTAATAGAGATACTAGGCACCAAGCCCTAACAATCTTATTCGATTACATGATAGAACTCATCCAATCCCTACCATCCCCATGGCCTACAACAGGGGATTACTCACTCATGGATGAGGGAAATATGGATGGTTAATGGAGAGGCATTGGTGATGACGATGGCGATGATCCTCTCCAAATTCCCCGTCCCGGCAGGGTGCCAGAACGGAGTTTATGGTTCGCGGTTTCTGGTGGTGGCAGCGCAGCGGAGCTATTTTTGGAAAAACATCGAACCCCCCTAAGTTTTTAGGTCAGAAGGCATCTTATAGGCGAAGAGGGGGGCCGAGGGGGTGCCTAGGGCGGCCACAGCCCCTCCAGGCGCGTCCAGGCCTGGCCCGCGCGGCTAGGGTGTGTGGGCCCCCAGGGCCCCACTCCGTCTCGTATTATGGCTCCGTGAGTCTTCTGGTGAAATAGGATTTTTGGCATATTTCCGGGATTTTTCCTGATAGTTGATTTTCTGCACAAAAACTAGACAGCAAGGTAATTCTGCTGAAAATAATCGATCGTGTTAGTTGTATCCAAATTACACAAGTTTAGAGGAGAAACAATAGCAAAAGTGTTCGGGAAAGTAGATATGTTTTGGACGTATCAACTCCCCCCGAGCTTAGCTTATTGCTTGTACTCAAGCAATTCAGTTGAAAACTAAGTGCGATAAAAGAACTTTCACAAACACATTTGCTTCATATAATGTATATATTCTCAGCACAGGAGTACATACTTAAACCATTCATAATAAGAAGTATGCAATTAAGTCTACTCAATAGTCATTGCAAGCTATGAAGAGATTCCAACTCAATAATACTAAGTAGCATGAAGCATAAACATAAGCAACATTGCAATGCTCATAAGAAGGTATGATAGAGAGGTATCTCGCTTGCCTTTGTTTGTAGAGAACAATATAAATGCCAAGGCACCTCTGAAGTTTAAGTGAAGACTAGAAGTAAAGATATCAGAGATACAAGCATCAAAGTTATGACATAATTAACCAAGTTTTGAGACAAACACAATAATGACAACTATGCTCTCAAGAAGGTGCTCATAGAATAAGTGGTGACTCAACAAGGAAGTAAATAGGTTTTGAAAAGTTTGAAAGGCTTCCAAATGCTGAAAGTAAGGTACTCATTAGCTTTGAGCTCTCATTGCCCCTATCATAGGCATCTTTATATGGTTAATGGTGAAAGTGAGGTCCAATATGAGTTATATGCTTAACAGACCATAAACTGGAAATCTCATGTCCCTTGAGTACGAGGGCCGCTTCTCATGCTACTCAACTTTAGTTACCTGTAAGTTATTGTCATCGTAAAGACATGCGTATTATAGAGAACCGCCAACGGGGTACCCCTTGCACATGGTACATGAGCTATCCCATAACCAAAATGAGAAGGCAAGCAAACAATGAGCATCTCAGCAATCTTCTTATTTGCCATGGGAAAATAGCTCTTTTTTCTCTCTTTCCTCTTTTCAATATGTGTCTCCCTCTTTTTTTATATAAGAAGAAAGATTCATAGATTGCTCATTATGGTTATGCTACAAGTTTTCACCATGATTAGGCATGGCTTAGGCTAGCGGCTCAGGCGTTTCTCTAACACATATACATAACTCCATGGACTTACAAGCTCCCCTTTTATTTCACACTGACGACATCTGCAAACAAAAGAGCATTACATGTGTTGAAAGCGTTTCTCGTGATAGCACGGTTCTGCTAACTCCCAGCCTAAAATTTGCAAGCATATAACTTTCATGGACAGGTCACAATGGTTCCAGTTTATTAAGTGCAGGAAATAAAGTGTGCCATCAAGTTCATAAGAGCTTTACTAACTAACTTTCTCAAAATATTCAAACATTTTATTTGGAAGAAAACAAGGCATAATGAATATGCACTGTAATAGCAAATGACGTTAGTAGGTACGTATGGTGGACACTGTTGGCAATATTGGTTTTGGGGAGTTGGATGCACAAGTAGAGCTCATACTCAGTGCAAGTGAAGGCTAGCAATAGAGAGGAAGCGACAAACGAGAGAGCAATAACTGTCATAATCATGCTTGCAACAAAATAGGACTAATTATGGAATAAAAGTGATACAAGAACTTTGAGGAAAAATAAATCATCGAGGCTTACTGACTATTGTTTAGTCATATGCATGCGTGAGCATGTGCCAAGTAGATTCACATGAAACGTTCAGAGAAGGATACCACAATATCATACCAAGTTATGAATAGAATAATGCTAGAAAACATTCATATGTCATGCTACAAACTATTAGCAAGCTGGAGCTAATCATAAGAAAGCAAGAACTATTAAGCATCCATAAATAACATACAACTTACATGAACAGACTAAGCATGCTCACAATGATGAGTATATGTACAAAAATGAAAAATAAATACAGTTCGTTACCAGCCTCTTACCACACCTCAAGTATTAATCTTCCTTATTGCCCTTCACTCGTGTGACTTGAATAATAACATGAAACCAAATTCCACTGAGGACTGCTGAACCCTAAAAGGATTTCACAAAACCAAAGAAGAAGAACAAATATTTTTGGTGTTTTTGATTTTTCAAAGCAAGCACACAAAGCAAAAGCAAACAAAGCAAAAATCTTTTTGCATTTTTCTTTAAGGCAAATCAAAGCTAAAAATCAAAGAAACAAAACAAGAGAAAGAACGAAAATATTTTTGGTATTTTTATGTTTTGAGAAAGCAGAAACAAGAACCAAAAAGAAAGCAAAACATGGATATACAAAGAACCGACGAAACATGATATATAGATGAGTGTGATGTCGGTGTACCTCCCCCAAGCTTAGGCTTTTGGCCTAAGTGGGGCTCAAATCCATGGTGACCATGAAGGTGCACCTCCGTAGTACGACGAAGAGGCCCCTTCGTCCTGGTATGAGCTCGAGGACGCCTCTGTGTAGTGCACATAGGGGTTGTATGAGGGCGCGTCCCCCTGGTAATGCCCGTGGAAACCACGAATGCGTAGCTGCTCGTACATCTCCTCCTTGGAGCGTGAAAAAGGTCCCTGGGAAATACATAACCAAGTGGTTTGGGGTAGAGGAATCTCTCTCTCTTCCCTGTCAGTAAACAACATTCTATAAATCAAACTCTCAAGGGTAGAGCCAGCAGTGACAAAGTGATGTGCTTTCATGGCAGCTAAATCAAGCCTCTGAGGAGCCAAAACTATATCATTTGGATCAACAGAAAGGTCTAAGGCAGCAACAACACATGCAGCAATAATACCCCCATAAATGGGTCCCTTAGCAGCTAAGCGACGAGCAACGAGGGAACCAAGATTGTACCTAGTTTCATTGTTGAGCGCAGCAGCTAGGAAGGCCAAATGATAGTTGGAAATATTGCTAGTGTTCTCCCTACCAAGAACACTAGTGGCAATATAATAAGCAAAATACTTGATAGCTGGGAGTTGAATATTTCTTATCTTTCCCCGTTGGGCTCTACGGTCATCATCATTAGTTATCCCGCGGTAGAGCTCCAACAAATCAGTGGGTTGAGCTGGAATATTCTTCACTGTCCCAGGCGTACCAATACCCAGGATCTCACAAAATTTCTTCAATATCATGGAGAAAGGCCTGTTATAGATTTTGAAAGACACATCTGCCTTGAAAGGGTTGTTAGAAAAAGAGAAACTCTCCACAAAGGTTTTAGTGAGCGTAGCATACTGCAAGCTCTCATCCTGAATATAGCTCATTAGTCCAACCCTCCGAACCAAGGTTATAAAATCATTGAGAATCCCAGCATCCCGCAAAAAGGTTGGACAAGGAAAGGTAGAAGGGTGTGCATCCCCCTCATCTCCCTCGTTACCAAATCGCGGTGTAATGAGATCCTCATTGTATGAGGGCCTGGCTCGGGAGGATGATCTTGAAGGCCATGTCCTTCTAGGTGCATCACTCTCTAATATTTCACCATAGGTGTGGTTGTCCATGACCCCTTTTTCTGAAATTTTTAGACAAACATCAAACCAAGTGATTTCCAAGTTGATAAATGATGAGAAACTACTATAGGAACTTGCTAGAGGGCTACACATGCATCAAAATGAAATCTCTAAGCATAGAACAAGCATGCAAGATCACACAACCTGACACCTATAGCAGCAAAATACTTAAGATACAATCTACCAATCACAAATCTAATTGGACAAGCGGAGGAGGCACATACCAAGGAGCAATCCCTCCAAAAATCAGTAGCAAAGATGGGCTGAGCAAGGAGATCGAAAATCTGGAGCAAGAACAGCAGGAACTCGAGCTTGAGAAATTTTTCCGGTGTTTTTCAAGAGAGAGAAAGAAGTGGCTGGAAGGAGACAACTTGGAGGGACACAGGTGGGTCCCACCCAGGCTAGGCGCGCCCCTAGGGCTGGTCGCGCCACCAGGGGTGTGCTGGCCTGGGGGGCTGGGCCACTCCAGGTGTCCCTCTGCCCCTTTTTCGAGGAAAAGATTAATATGAATTTTCTGGGATTTTTCGGGAAACTTTATTTTTGGCCAAATTTTTAGGGCATGAAAATTGATTTTCTCACAGAAAAGATTTTTTAGAAGAAGCAAAAGCAAACCAAAACCAAAACTACAGAAGTTCTAAAACACTCTAACAAGCAAACAACTAGCAAAACTAAAGCTAACAAGAGAAAGAGCGAAAACTAGGAAGGAGAAAAGTAAAAGTGAGCAGGTATAACCACTGTGAAAACATTGTTTTGTTCCTTAAAATCCTTTTGTTAACAAGGTTGATCAAGTCTTGTTAACAAAACAATCTTATATGAAACAAAACTTTTGCATTCCACAAAGTGATTATGTTCCTCAAACTTGATAGCAATGGTCCCAATCATAATAGTTTCAACACTTTCTTGTGGAATGGGACAATATATTTCTCCAACTTTGATGCTCTCAATATTTTCAGTGGAATTCAGGAAATAGCTCTTAGCAACCTTCTTGGGTAAATAGACAGTATGCTCTTTGTCATTAATATTAAATGTTACTTTTCCTTGATTACAATTGATGATAGCACTTGCAGTATTGAGAAAAGGTCTCCCAAGAATAACAGACATATTATCATCTTCAGGCATTTCAAGCACAACAAAATCAGTTAAAACCAAGCAATTATGAGCTCCTTGAACAGGAACATCCTCACATATACCAAGAGTAATAGTAGTTGACTTATCAGCCATTTGCAAAGATATATCAGTTGGTATCAACTTTTCTAGCTGGAGTCTATTATAGAGAGAGAGAAAGGCATAACACTAACTCTACCTCCCAAATCACATAAAGCAGTTCTAACATAATTATTCTTAATAGAGTAAGGAATAGTTGGAATACCTGGATCACCAAGTTTATTTGGAACCTTACCATTTAAGGAATAATTAGCAAGCAAAGTAGAAATTTCCTCATTAGGAATCTTCCTTTTATTAGAGACAATATCCTTCATATACTTTGAATAAGGAGGCAACTTAATAGCATCAGTCAAAGGAATTTGCAAAAATAAAGGTTTCATCCACTCACAAAACTTTTTGTAGTGTTCTTCCTCCTTTGACTTGTGTTTCTTAATGGGAAAAGGAATAGGTTTCTGCACCCAAGGTTCTCTCTCACTACCATGTTTATTAGCAATAAAATCTTCCTTAGTGTACCTATTGTTCTTAGTGTGCTTCTCAGGTTCTTCCTCAACTGCCTCCTTATCAGGAGCATCATTTTTTTCACCACTTTCAGTTTCAGCATCAGAGACAAATATACTATTAGGATCTACAGCAGGTTCAGAGGGTTTCTCACCTATTTTATGTTTTTTTCTTTCCCTTACGAGGACTACCACTACTTTCACCTTACTGAGAGTCCTGCTCAATTCTTTTAGGGTGTCCTTCGAGATATAAAGGATCTTGAGTAGCCATACCACTCCTAGTTCTAATTCCATAAGCATGTTTATCTCCTGAGGCATTAACTAGCATATCTTTTTGTACCTTAGCAAGTTGATCAATTTGAGTTTGAACCATTTGAAAGTGTTTGCAAAGCATTTTAATATCATTAGCAGTTCTTTCTAGAATATCTTTCAACTCATTAATAGCTCTAGAGTTTTCTAATAAATGATTCTGAACTTGTTTATTAAAATTACCTTGTTTAACAATAAATGTGTCAAGTTCATCTAAGCATTGATCAGGAGGCTTACCATAGGGAATATCACCTTCATCAAAGTGGATAGAGTGTACCTCAATAGTAGATGAGTGGGGAATTGGCTTACATAATTCTTCTATAGGAGGTAGATTCTTCACATCTTCAGCTCTAATACCATTCTCCTTTAGACATTTCTTAGCTTCTTTCATCACTTCATCATTTAATGCAATTACTCACCTCTTATTTGGTGTTGGTGTTGGAACTGGTTCAAGCACAACTGGTTCAGGAGTATTAGGCTCAGGTGTATTTAGCTCAGTTGAGGTCCAATCATCATAATTCTTGCTTATTTTAACCATTAATTCTTCAGCATCTATAGGAGTTCTTTTCCTGAAAACACAATCAGCAAAACTATCTAGGTATGTCCTAAAATCATCATTTAGTCCATTATAATAAATATCAAGAAGCTCATTTTTAGGTAATGGACATCCAGGATGTGCATGAATCAAGGCACAGAACCTTGTCCATGACTCATGCATTTTATCTTCTTCTCCCTATTTAAAATAAAAAAGTCTCTACAAAGAAGCATATCTAGCACTAGGAGGAAAATATTTCTGGAAGAAAGAAGCAATCAAACAATCAGGACTATCAATGGATCCAGGAGTTAATCTATTAAACCAAGCTTTAGCTTCCCCTTTCAGTGAAAAAGGGAAGATCTTAGTAACAAAGTACTTGCGCATCTTAAAATCATCAGAGAATAAAGCACTCATAGTAGAAAGCTCATTCATATGAGCCACAACACACTCACTTTCGGTCCCACAAAAAGGTTCTTTCTCAACAATGTCTAAATAGGATAAATCAAGAGAAAAAACATAATCTTCATCTTTAATATCTATGGGAGAAGTGACAAACTTAGGATCAGAGGACAGTTTAGGAATAATGGTACGTCTCTCAAGGAGACTCTTAATAGCACTAGCAACATGTGTGTTTTGGCACTTTTCAATAAATTCATCAGTAAACTCAATGTAACCATCATTAATATCATATCTCTCTCTAGACTCCGTTGAGCTAACAGGTGTAATAGTGTCTTCACTAGGAGTTTCAGTATTTCCTATACTAGCCATAGTAGCATCTAGGAAAGGACCTAATGAACCACTCGCATCAAGCATAGTAGAAGTAACATCATGAGTATTAGAAACAGTTTCAGATTCAGCAGTAGTAGCAGTGTGTGTAGCATGTGTATGTGGTGGTGGTGTAACAAGCTTACTTATAACAGACGGTGAATCAAGATCAGCAGAGGTGTTTAGGACTGTACCTCTTCATGTAGTGGATGGTAAAATAGGAAACTTTCCATCACGAGACATCCCCATGATGAAAGGAGTAGAAGTGAACAATAATAGATCCTGTGAACTTACAAATAAAGCTATGCTCCCCTGCAACGGCGCCAGAAAATAGTCTTGATGACCCACAAGTACAGGGGATCGCAACAGTCTTCGAGGGTAGTATTACCCAATTTATTGATTCGACACAAGGGAGCCAAAGAATACTTGCAAGCCTTAACAACTAAGTTTTCAATTCAGCTGCACCTGGAAATAGTTCTTGCTCATAGAAGTTTATCAGTAGCAACAGTTATGTAGTAGCAATAGCAAAGTAACAGCAGCAGTAAAACAAGAGCAGTAGTAAAAATAGTAGCAAACAATAGGATATGAGCGCGGTGGGCATAGGAATGGATGGACGGGCATTGCATGGACAAGTCTAAACATGTAACTTCAAGATCTAGGGTAATTGCAGATAAATAAGATAAAGCATCCAAGTACTAAACAATCATAGGCATGTGCTCCATATATAGTCATGCGTGCTCGCAATGAGAACTTGCACAACATCTTTTGTCTTGCTAGCCCGTTGTAGCGGGGCCTCAAGGGAACTACTGGAAATTAAGGTGCTCCTTTTAATAGAGCACCGGAGCAAAGCATTAACACTCCATGAACACATGTGATCCTCACGTCACAGCCATCCCCTCAGGTTGTCCCAATTTCTGTCACTTCGGGGCCTTTGGATCCGGACAATGATATGTGTACACAACTTGCAGATAATATCACAAACAATACTATCATAATGATTCAATAATAAGTTCAGATCTGAGATCATGGCACTCGGGCCCTAGTGACAAGCATTAAGCACAACAAGTTGCAACAAAGTCCAATAGCACTAATAGAGATACTAGGCACCATGCCCTAACAATCTTATTCGATTACATGATAGAACTCATCTAATCCCTACCATCCCCATAGCCTACAGCGGGAGATTACTCACTCATGGATGAGGGAAACATGGATGGTTGATGGAGATGCATTGGTGATGACGATGGCGATGATCCTCTCCAAATTCTCCGTCCCGGCAGGGTGCCAGAACGGAGTTTCTGGTTCCGAATTGCGGTTTCTAGTGGTGGCGGCGCATCGGAACTCTTTCTAGAAAAACGTCGAACCCTCCCCCCTGAGTTTTTAGGTCAGAAGGCATCTTATAGGCGAACAGGGAGGCCGAGGGGGTGCCTGGGGCGGCCACACCCCCTCCAAGCGCGGCCAGGCTTGGCCCGCCCGGCTAGGGGGTGTGGGCCCCCCAAGGGCCCACTCCGTCTCGTATTTTGGCTCCGTGAGTCTTCTGGTGAAATAGGATTTTGGGCATATTTTTCGAGATTTTTCCTGATAGTTGATTTTCTGCACAAAAACTAGACACCAAGGTAATTTTGCTGAAAACAACGTCAGTCCGTGTTAGTTGTATCCAAATTACACAAATTTAGAGGAGAAACAATAGTAAAAGTGTTCGGGAAAGTAGATACGTTTTGTACGTATCAACATTGTAAACAAGTGTACCTGAGTCAGAAGTCATACCTCCACTCTTGGCTTTGTCGGTCAAAAACTTGATGTAGTTCCTATTTTAATGGCCATCCGCCTTGCAGTAGAAGCAAGTGGATCCGGCTGAAGGAGATGGATTGGTCCCTGAGGAAGCGCTTGGGACCGGGTCCTGAGCCTGCTTTCCTCCCGGCTTAGCATTCTTCTTAGTCCAAGAACTCTTCTTGAACTTAGCCTTATTATGCACCATCAACACTTGACTGGCGCCCTTCTTGAGATCCGCCTCTGCCTCCTTGATCATCCCTTGCAATTCAGTGAGCTTCTTATCCATACCATGCATGTGGTAGTTCGATATGAACTGACCATATGCACTAGGAAGAGAGTTCAGAATTATGTCTGTAGCGAACTCTTCGCTAATGGGGTAGTCAAGCCTCTCCATAGACTGCACGTAACCAACCATTTTTATCACATGCGGACTCAGTGGGTCACCATCCGTAAGCTTGCAACTCAGCAAAGCCTGAGACACTTGATACCTCTCAGTCTTAGCCCGAGCCTGGAACATACTTTTGAGGCTTTCGATCATATTGTAGGCCTCAACATTCTTGAACTGCTTTTGCAAGTCCGGTCCATGTGAGCAAGCATAAGACATCTAATATATGTGGACTCATTCTTAGCCCGACGGTAGGCATTGGTGGCAGCGACAGTCGCATTCTCATTCGGCTCATATGGAAGTTGGTTGTCTAGGACATGGTTCTTCTTTTCTTGTTTAAGAACAATTCTCAGATTTCGATACCAGTTGGTAAAATTAGTGTCGTTCAGTTTATTTTTCTCAAGAATGGTTCTCAAAGCAAAACCAGATAACTGAGAGTGACGGTTACTTGGTGACATGATTTACAACAGAAATATGCAAAAACACTTAAGACATGTATTCATAAAAGAGCAAGCATATTAAACACTTTAATATTTTATGCTCCCACTAGAACCAACACCCCTCTGATGATTACTTAGTGATTCAGGATCCTAGATAAACAAGTCGGCTAGTGAGCTTTAGCATCACCGCTAGCCGCCAAGTGATCTAGGTAGACAACTCCTTGTCAATCGTATCTCATACGACTCCTGTTGGTCGGTGGCATCACATGTCCCGGCTCCCGTACGACTTTTCCCCGAGCCCCGCAGCCGTTATGATAGACCCGTCTAGCTTACAAAATGTTTCCGTTGTAAGAGTCCGACTCGAACCCACCTAGTCGGAAAGAATTGGCAGCACCTCAATTTTATGAGCCCGCTACCAAAAATATCCGACTTGTGATGGTGCAAACACTGGCGGGAAAACCGACTAGACCTTCTTTGAGGGATTAAATTTTACTGACTATCTAATAGAGGTAAAACAGAGACATATCTATAACACAAAATAAAGTAGTTATAATGTGAAATAGTATGGCTCTCTTGATGGTGATCTCCATCTCCACAAAGCCTGTAATGCGAGTCATACCAACTCTTGTCACTTGCCGTCTTACTCCATGTCGCCGACATGTACATCGATTTGCATGCCATTCGGATTATCCAAATAGCTACACTACCTTAGTAAAGTAAATTACACAGATAATCCGACACGCAAGTCGTTATACAATAAAATGACAGCACCTAGGCTCTAGCCGGCTGACAAAAACTGTGATTCGCAGATCACATATGGATTACACACATACATCACATGCACATGAACCATACCATTCACAACTTCCTGCAAAAAACAAGTTATCCATAGATACGCTATCTAGCGGCATTGTGGAACTCGCAACGACATCTAAGGTTCTACGACAGGGCGAAGCCGGCGGTCCCACTAGCCGGACAGTGGGCGGGGATCAAAGGGGCAGCACTCCTCACGGGTGCGGGTAGCGCCCGACGATTTTTCTGAAATCGTAGATCTCATCTACATTCCGAATATGGATTCTGGCCATTGTTCTGACTCGATCAGACTCTTTTGATCTTCGATCACTGCTTACGTGTCACAGTCTACCCCGATGGCGGAAACCGACCGGTAGGGTTATGTCGTTCCATGACCTCAGCAGTATGATCATAGAAATCAGATCTACCATTCTTCGAGTACAGTTGATCCAATCAACATCGTACAAAACCGATCTATCTCATAGATCGGCCACCAAAATAGCACATAGATCCAATCTACAGCCAACCGCATATCACATATGCGAGATATCAAGACTAAAACCAGGATCTATCGCTTTGATACCACTATGGGCCACGTAGAGATAAAACAAAAACTTTTCCTCTAACATGGTGATCCCAAGATCTAGCTGAGGTAGAAGGCCACAAGGATTACCACTAGACGCGTGGTTGCGTATTACTGATGAAGCGCGTCAGTTGAATGCAGTGTAGTCATCAAGATCCGATCCAATCACGATTGTCCTAGTGCTGATCGTACATCACCTCTGCTGGTATCCACATGTACAAGGAGGAGCACCGGCGGCGAACTGCTAGGTTCGTAACGACGGCTAGACTTCTGTAGATCTAGGGTTTCCAACGCATGGAATGACCTAACTGATCAACCCTCCTGGGTTTCTGTGCCCCACTATATATAGGGAGTGAAAGGGCTCCACTCACTCGTGGCCCATTCACTAAAGCCCATATTAGTCACCGTGAGTCCGACTCACTGACTCAGTCCAAAATCCGACTCGGGTCCAACAACCAGATTTCCGGTTCAGATCCAATCCGAACTTGCTCCCGCTCTTAAGTGTGTGACCCCGCAGGCTCATGGCAACTTGCGGACTCAGTCCAAAGTCCGACTCTCAATCGATCAGTCGGTAGCGGCTCCTAGCAGAACATGCCGACTCCCAAGTACCAAAGAGTCTTGACGACTTGCCTTTCCAATGTGACTTGTGTCCGAGTCCCTTTTGCCTCACGATACACCTTGTCAGACTATAGGCGAATATTTGGCATCCCTTAAATAGTCCAACTCTCTTCTCGGTCCGAGATAAGTGATTCATCGGACTAACTCTTAGTCAATCGCCTCGGTTAACACTTAACCGAGTCGTGCATGGCCATGCTTTCTGAATCATATCATCCGAGAGGGCCCAGAGAATATCTCTCCAAGTGGAGGGGCAAAATCCCATCTTGGTTATTCACATCACACATCTTGATTCTCAGTCGACCCGATCTCTGCCTTTATAACTACCCAGTTATGGATCAGCGTTTGACAAAACCTAAATCGGTGATCCTCAACTCAGACTGTGCAACAACCTCAGGTCTAAGGATTACATTGATTGAGATATATAAATGACAACTTGTTCATTGTACCTTAATATGGGTCAATATGACTCGCTAAACTCTTTAGCCAAATCTGTGTAAGTCGGAATAGCATCTCCATGCCCATGACAAGTGGAACCAAGTCATCAACCGACTTTCACATTGGTCTAAGTTGTGTGTCCAGCACAACCTCAATAACCAAGGATATTTAGTACAAACAACATGAATGCATAGTTCCACAACTGAATCACATATTCAATGATACACATCAGATGTTTATACAAGGACAACTTAATATCTTTATGAATACAATTGGAAATATCATCATACATGATTGCCTCTAGGGCATATTCCCAACACCGCGTTGCTCACACAGCCCTTCCCATGGCGGCAACAAGAACAAAGCAAACCCGGAGCCATACGAAGCATGGTCATGCTTGGACAAGATTCAGGAGGCCCGAGAAGGACAGTACCTAGGACCGCTTTGCTTTGGCCCTATGATACGGGCCACAACTTACCCCAAAGGTTTCCGGATTGAAAAGACGATCAAACCCTATGACGGTACTGCCAGGCCGACTACATGGTTGCAGGATTACAGCGAAGAGGTTGAGATCGCAGGAGGTAACCCCAATGTTGCCGTCAAGTACCTCCCACTAACGGGCACCACCCACCAATGGATCAATGACTTGCTAGATAAGTCCATATGCAATTGGTTGGTATGCATGAAGCGTTCACCAAGAATTTCGAGGGTACGTGCAAACGTACATGCACTATTGGCGATATATAGCGGTGCGTCCAGGAGAAGGACGAGTCATCTCGAGCCTACCTCTCCCGTTGGCTGGATATGAAAAATTCCTGCGCGGGAGTGCACGATTAGGCCGCTATGGCCGCCTTCATCGATGGCTTGGAAAAAGGGACCTTGCTCCGACATAAACTAAAGTGCCTACAGGACAATCACAAGTTGGATCTCAATCAGATGATCTCCTTGGCCAGTGAGTTCTTGGCTGCCAACGACGATGCTCGCGGCTCTCTGCCGGCAATATCCATACCTACCCAAGCCAAGAGAAATAATGGTGGCGAGCGAAAGAATCTACCAGAAGAAAAGCCAGCCTCCGACATGTTTGCCATGATGTTCGCGGGCAGAGGCGATGGCCAAAAGCATGGTCGAGGCCGGAGGCTGGACATGGGCAGCAGCGTGGTAGTGACACTACCTCTGCAGCGCTCCATATTCCCCAAACATACGAAGAGTACCGTGATATGTTGTGCCTCGTACACCTCGATGTCAATGGCAAAGCCACTCACACCAGCCGCCATTGCAAGTTCGTCAACGATCTCAAGGAAGACACAGAGTCCGTCTACAAGCGAAGCCGGAAGAATCGACGGCGAGGCAAGGTCAAAGGGAAAAAGATGGACGAGGAGTCCAAGGATTCAAGTGACATGGAGGAAGACTTGGAACCCAAGCACGCCGACAAGGGCGATGGCAAAGGCAACAACCCCTTCGAGAAGAAGGCCCCTGTCTACCACACTTTCCTCTGCACCCCAACTATCCGGGCATAGAAAACCTCGCTGAGGATACTGATGGCCACCCTACCCCCAGTTCCCCAATACCTGCGCTGGTCGGAAGTTCCAATCACTTGGGATAGGAAGGATAACCCCGACTTTGTTCCAACCAAGAACCAGTATGCTAAGGTCATCAACCCTTTGATTGACAGCAACGAGTTCACCAAGTGCCTTGTGGATAGCGGAAGAAGCATCAACATTATGTACCTAGATACACTGCACAATATGAACTTGACGGAGACCAACCCAAGACGGACCAGCACCATGTTTCATGGCATAGTTCCTGGCCGAGAAGCTCGGTCACTTGGGTGCATCACCCTTCAGGTAGCCCTTGGGTGCTCCTCCCTCGCGCATTCATGGGCGATCATCATGCTGGGCTCCTCTTGCAGCCCTTCTTCTCCTTGCGCCATGCTTGTTTCCTCAACGAACCTGATCATACATAAATGCATAGACTTAGGTAGTATACAATTCTCATTAATTAGAACACTAGAGTCATTTAGGAGTGAATTCACCTATTGTTCAAATAGCTTGGCACGAGCTCTAGTAATTGGTCCAATCCTAATCTTATTGGACTTATTCTTGGCAGCAACATCGACAACCTCATTAGAAGTTGGAGATGGTGAATCAGTAGGGATGTCCTCATCACCTCTCCAATGGAGACGTATATTCTTTGGAAGTGAACTTCAGGATAAAAATCTTCGTCTCCACCTCCATCGGCTATCTCTCAATCGAGCCCTTTACTTATGCATTTTAGATTGTGATAGCCTTTGTTCTTGAAGTATTTCATCCTGCTATCATCTTGTTGCTTGTATTGCTTAGCATAGGTTGTTTGTGCACTTAGGTAAACCTAGTGGCTATGTTTTGTGCTCAATAAATTAAATGTTAGTTTTTATTCCGCATTTATTAGAGTCTAAACCGTAATAATTTAAAATCCTATTCACTCCCCCTCTAGGCGACGTCCATTGTACTTTCAACAGTTTTGGGTGGTTTTGATGCCATGGTAGGAAAAACAAGGAGGTTGTGTCGCGAACAAGAAGGGGTGGATCAAATATATGGTTTTGGTGGGTCATATAGCACCAGACTATGTGGATATCAATTCTATGGGACTCCAAGCACATAGTGATGTAGCAAGTGTATTTTTCTCATAAGCGTAACTTGGGGGGTTTATATTGAACTCTCGAGAAAACAGTAATAATACTCTTTTCCTTCGTATTCAAACAACCTATAAAAAAGATGGTTGCCTTGTGTCGCCAGATCCACTAAATGGTTGTCAAACACAAGGTTATGTATTAGAATTGAAAAAATGATTAAACAAAATTACTAAAGTAAATATGTAGCAAGTAAAGTAAACTAACTGCAATATGAAAGATAAACTAAATGCAATGCAAAAGTAAAGTGGTATAGTGATGGTAGTGGTGTAAACTCTATGAAATAAATAAATGCAAGTGTAGTAAATGTTTTTGTATTTTTGGATTAAATGAGTTCTAAAAAAGAAGTCTCATGAATGCAAGTAAAAAGTTTTTGTTATGATTAAAAATAGACAGGGGTTTCGTAGATTCACTTGTCTACTCTCTCATAACATGGTGAGATAAAAAATAACCTCTCATTACCATAATATTAGTGGATATTAATTAAGTGCTTAATAAACATTCAAATGGGCATCACATCCTATATTTGAGATCATGCAACACATCTCACTACTACTCCACTAGTAAGAGAAACCTCTACAAACTAGTATTAAGAATAAATAGAATATTGCGTCTGAATGAAGGAGGGGAATGAACCTGGAACGGAAGAAAAAAGCGCAAGTGTATATAGGATTCAATGAGTCCATGAAGGGGAGTGAGTACAAGGGTTTAATCGCTGATGGCCTGGCCAACGTCGGTGAGGGAGATGACAAGGGTCTTGATCTTGGCACAGTAGTCGCTAATGGAAGGATCGCCTTGAGACTTGTTTTGAAACTCGGCCTCAAGATGGATGGCATGATGCTTCTTGTTATCGTGGAAAGAGGTTCTCAATGGCATCCCAAATTGTGCGAGTCGTGCTCCAGGATGAATGATGATGCTGAGGAGGTCAACGGAGATGGAGCCTTAGATCCATGAAAGTACTTTGAAGTAGTCACGACCCCAATCTGAAGATGCAGAAGTGTCGAGGGATTAGGACTCGCCGATGACATGGGCTGTCAAGCCGTAGTGGCCAAGAGAAACGAGGATCAGCTCCCACGAGTTAGTGTAGTTGGATTAATTGAGATTTATGGTAATGGGGACGTGGAGTGTGATAGATTTAGCATATGTGGAGGGGCTAGGAGTGGTGGGGTGGTGGTGGTTTTGACGGCGATACTAGTTGCCTTTGTCATCGGTGGTGGCGGCTTGCTTGGCGAGTTCTGCCTCTCGGGCGTCGAGTTTTGCCTCTCACGCACATTTTTTTCAATCTCTCCAGGAATCATGGTGAGGAGGGAGGGAACATTATGAATTTTGGGAGAGGCCTCTAGGTTTAGGATTCAGTCTGCTTTGATACCATTCAATGGTATGAAATTCAGTCTGCTGAATCACACACCTCGAGGTCGATCCCTCCTCTTTATATACTCGTATTACATGTCGGTCTACACATATTGTTACATAAGAAATATCCTAACTAAAGTAGGTAGGCGGATCATAGGTAATGAGGACATCCCTGCTACTGATATAACCACTACATCTAAAGTACCATTGCAAGGACCTCTCACAAGAGCCCGTGCACGTCTACTTAATTATCAGATACTTTTGTTTATAAAAACTCTTTCTAATGTACATGAGAATATGATGTTGTCTAAATCAGATGTGTTTATGTTACTTAGAAATGATTAACCTAGCAACGACAAGAAGGATAATCAATGGAGCATGATCATGCATGCATACAACCACAAACTTGAGAGGATGGAGGACGACGCTAGAAGATTTCAGAACTCTGAAGCCACCATAATGAGAGATGAAGAGATGGACGAAACCAAGATATTACCACTTCATAATTTCGTCCATATAGTCATATGGTGTTGCGTCACCTTTTATTAATGGTCCAGGTCTATGTAATTTTAGTTCAACTATTTAGGCTGAATTTTTAGAGTCCGTATATATATGGGGAAACCGACTTAGGAAGGATTTCCGACCGCCTCTTCCAAGGATGGTCGCGCCCCTTCCGTCCCTCCATATATACGTCCTTTAGGTCATCGTTTAGAGTCGGATTTTGTTTATACTAAAAGTTAGCCATCGCAACTACGCCAAGACTCGAGTGTCGCAGAGGCCTCTTATAGTTCACATCTATACATGATCCCACTTTTTCAATAGGTTTCATTTTCATCTGCAATATCTTGATTGAAATATTAGTTCTTACTTATTCTCGATTTCAGGTAGGAATTAAGACCCTCTTTGGTCAGGTTGATCGTGCTTCTGCAAGATAGGTAACCTCCAGGAGATTGCCTAACGATTACATTGTCCCTAGTGCTCGCACGTGTAGTCAGATCGTCAAGCCCGAACGCCACCCTCGACTATCATCATCTTATCGAAAGATCGGACACCTTTGCCCTATCAATAGGAGATCTGTGAGTTATCATTAACAAAAATACCACAAAAATTTAGTGAATCTCTGTCCCCTCACCACCTCGTGTCTTCGCCTTCTATGGCTCGATCACTAGGATTGATCGTGCGATCGAGAAATGAAATCACCAACTAAATTTTAACGAAAAATGAAATTATGATTTTTTTGGGGGGACAAGTAGTGTTATAGTAATGCGTAGTGCAGCTCTAACAGATCCCATAAATTTGTGGCATGTAAAACACGTTTACAAGGCACATAAAACTGGCTGTCGCGGAAAAGATCTCATATTCCAAGTCTGTAAGACAAAATATTCTGTTTTGCGGGCCTCTAATGCGGGAGCTGTTTGACAAAGCCAAACCGTATAACCAGTTTTTTTTTGACAGTTTCGATAATCAATGAACTTAGTGCAAATTTTGATAAATCGATGCAATAGTTCACGACTTCTGCAATAGACAATCAACATTTCATGCATAAAAATTCGGCTAACACGAGCTGCCAAAAAGTTATACCATCGTCTCATCTTAACGTTTGTGATCGCATCAAGCAACACTGTACAGCCGTGTAACGGCGAGGATGCCGTGCGCCGACGGCTAATACGCCGACGGTCAGTGGATACGCCGACGACCAATGTTGCTCCGCCGAGGGAGATCTCCGCCGAGGGAGCTACGCCGACGGCAGCCCTCGGCGTAGCGTACGCCGACGGCGAAAGGGGCTACGCCGAGGGCCTTTTGCCGTCGGCCTATCAGTCTGTTCCTGTAGTGTGTGGCCGAATCCGTCACCATCACTTGTCGATCCACCCCCGCTACCACTTTCCAAAGCACCACAACCTAGAAGAGCTTGCTTCTTTCTCTGTAAGATCTCCATTCTTGCAAGTTTCCACCACTCCAATTTGTATGAATCCATTTTGGTTGGATCCATCATCCTTGTTTTGATCTCCTCGGCCATGAGGTCCTTCATTGCCTTATTCTTTTCGAGTTGCAATCTCCCTTGCACGCTTCATCTCATTCTTCTTCTCGTCCATGATCATCTTTGCCTCCAATGTATTCGTCACCATTGATTTCTTAGACTTGGTCATTTCATGGATCTTATCTCTAAAACTTGATGCTCTTCCGGCTGGCCAGCAGAGACGGGAGCGACGACTGGCGCGCCTTGCAGGACAACATGGGTGCCGGTGCGCTTCCTCTTCTTGCCCCTGGTGGTGACTATGCTATGAGAAATCGCTCCGACGGGTGGGGCACCCGCGCAAGATCCCGGAGCCACGAGAGTGGCGGGATGCGATGGTTGAGAGCCCATGACCTTGCCGGCGGCAGGAGTGAGCTCAGTCGGATCCATGCCTTCGATTAAGGAACACGACAGCACCGGAGGACGTGGGAGTAGTAGATCGACGGCGGCGGCACAGAAGCTAAAACCGGACGAGCTGAAATGTCCCTTCCACGCGAATTTCTCGGCGAGTATGGATCATACTCGGTTCGGCCGCGCAGCCCCATAATGTTGGGGTTCGGACCCTAGTTTCAGTCCCCAGTAAAAAAGATTTAAGGATCCATTGGATTTATGGTATCTGCTAGGCGCGGTTTTTTCATAAAAAACTATAAAACGAGTGGTTATTTTACGGTTCGGCCGAAATTATGGGTGCTAGAGTTGCTGCTCTTTAGGGCATGTACACAATAGTGCTGAATCAGCTGTCTGTATGGGTAGGTTATAAGTGATTTTGATGATGTGGAGAGGAGAGAGGGTGAGGCTGTCTATAAAGTTGTAGACAGTCTATAGAAATCTTACGCACAACTTATAGACAGTAATTTTGTTGTTGTATAAGTGGTGTCTGTAACTTATACTCATATAGCTATGGCTAAAAAAATAGATATGTTACATACTGTTGTACAAGTTATCATGTCTATAAATTTTATTAGAGACATCACCTGTCTAAGCCAATGCTCGTGCCCTTAACTTCGTGTTTGCACGCGGGACATCCAACACGTACGTCGTCGTAGTTACTGACGTCGGTGTAAGTTTCCTTCTCCGCCCGCGCAATGGTAATACGCTTCAGTTTTGGCAGTAAATTATTCGCACTTAATTTCGTGATAAGGACGCCAATACATCATCCAAATATTCAGCCACCACCGCTGCCCAAGATCTTCTATAAATACTACCTCGATGATCCAGATACAACCTCCCCACAAATCCAACAACACCCACCGCCATTGCTCTCCCATCTCTCAAGATCTCTTCGGTTGATCACCTCCGATCTTTACGAGGTAGCCTGTAGGTAACCGCTAGCTCGCTCGCCGATCGACCATGTCTTCTTCCCCTGAACTATCCCGGATCCTGCCCCGCGTGCTCATCGTCTCCCGCCGCACCGTCCGCAAGAACAAGTTCGTCGACTTCGTCGGCGAGTACCACCTCGACCTCATAGTCGGCTACGGCGCAGTGCCGGTCATCGTGCCGCGGGTGGCCGGCGTGCACGCCATGATCGACTCCTTCGAGCCCATCCACGGCGTGCTGCTCTGCGAGGGCGAGGACATCGACCCCTCCCTCTACGGCGGCGACGACGCGCTCACGCCGGAGCAGCTGGAGGCTGTGCGACGGCTCCACCCGAGTGACGCCGCCGTGGACCACGAGAAGGACTCCATCGAGCTCCTCCTCGCGCGCCGCTGCCTCGAGCGCGGCATCCCGTACCTCGGCATCTGCCGCGGCTCGCAGGTGCTCAACGTGGCCTGCGGTGGCTCACTATACCAGGACGTCGACCAGGAGCTACCTTCCCATGCCGCCGCCGACACCTCTGTAGTCCACATGGACTACGCCGACTACGACGGCCACCGGCACCCAGTGCGCGTGCTCCCCGGCACGCCGCTGCACGACTGGTTCGCCGAGTCCCTCGGCGGCGACGAGATGATGGTGAACAGCTACCACCACCAGGGCGTGCGGCGGCTGGCAGAGCGGTTCGCGCCGATGGCCTTCGCGCCGGACGGTCTGATTGAGGGGTTCTACGACCCAGACGCGTACAGCCCCGGCGAGGGTAAGTTCATCATGGGGCTCCAGTTCCACCCGGAGCGCATGCGCAAGGCCGGATCCGACGAGTTCGACTACCCCGGCTGCGCCAAGGCGTACCAGGAGTTCGTCCGCGCCGTGGTCGCCTACCAGGCCAAACTCGCTGCCGTGCCCGCACGCGGCCGGGCCGCGGTCACCGCGATGGCGACGCCGAAACTGGGCCACGACATGGAGAAGCAGCGCAAGGTGCTCGTCCGTAGCTTCTCGCTGGCCAAGAATATGTACTTCGCCGGCGGCGGAGACACGCAGCGGCGGGACCTGGACGCTGGGGGCGAGTTCCTGGATACGACGGTGGCGGCGGCGCTGAGCTCGCAGCAGGAGAAGCGGCTGAAGCAGATGGGCGCGACGGTGCGGAACGCGTCCGGGTACCTCAACGAGGAGCGCGAGACGGCCGCAAGAGCGGTCATGGCCAAGATGTCGGCCTTCCAGGTCTCGAGCCTCGCGGCATTCTACCACGCCATGGGAAGCATCTGCTCCGACGTGCTCGACGACAAGCTGCAGCCTGCTGCGACTCTGCATGAGTGACTCCGCGACGTGATTTCGGGTGTTGGTTGAAGGTTCCATTGCGTACTGGATTACTACTAGTAGTACATTTTCTAGTATTGATGTAGCTCGACAAGTGTTTTGTTTGACTTTGTTTATGTGTCCGTACAATGAATTTGCTCAGGCGTCCGGCTCGTTGACTTTGGTAAGTTCGATCATTTCTTGGATTGAAAGACCAAGGAGCACGTGTGTCAACTTGGCACACCAGCTCCATGGAGCTCGTTTTTAGATCTTTTTATTTTTTGTTGGTCGATACATGTCTTAACCTTAGCTGATGTGTTATTGTAATAAATACTATAACTAAACTTTGCAATAAATAAAAAGTTATATGCATCACTTGATGCAGATGCCGGAGCTATGTTCCCCATTTCAAAACAAAGAGTCATGAACAAACGGCCTCACCAGAAGCTGACCATCGAGGATGTGGCAGCGTGCTACTTCAAAGATCTCGTGGATTGGTCGTTATTCAAAAGAAGAAGACTCACGGATGGACTCTATGAGATCCATGTGCACGTCCCTAAGGAGCTCTAAGCTCCCTGGTTTTGAGGACCTGTGGTTGCTCCAACCAGTCACGCCGCTTTTAGGGATTAACTTTTTTTTACCTGCTTTTAGGGCTTACCTGTTGGCACGCTGTGCGTGTACGTGTCTATTTGGTCGGTCGCTTTACAGAGTCGTGAGGTAATTGGGTTGGCTCACGATGCCCTCTTTCTCCCGTCTCTCATCCCTCGAGCGCCGCCGTTGCCCCACCGTCTTCCATCCCCTCCATGAAGGTCCATGGCTCCCCCTCTGTGTGCTGATTCTGCCCGTGGCCTCTTCTATTTCCGTCCTTCCCAACCTCCCAAATCCCTTAGTCCAGCTGCATCCATGGAATCGTTGAGACGTACGATGAAGGGCACACAGGTATGCGGGAAGCTATTTCCGTGTCCACAACAAATCAGGTTAATCCCTAGCCATATGTTCCCCCTCTCTTAACCCTGATTTGCTTCCCTCACACGTACGTGCAACTATTGTTTGACGTTCCTCCTCGACATGACTTGATCATAAGTGTCCGTCAAGCCATGGAGGCATGGTGGATATTGATGGAGAGCCTCGAGCCGATGTCATACGGTCGCATGGCCGTTTTATGTTCCCCGATCTCTTTTCCCTAATTAGAACTGTAACTATCTTAGGTGAAATTACCACATGTAAGCTTTGTTTCGTGATTTTTCAGTGGGAGGTTGGGAGAGATCCATGTGATGCTATGGCTGAAGTTCAGAAGAGTTCATAGAAATAAAGCTAATTAAGACTAATACCATGCGTTATAGGTAATTTCCTTCCTTCAACCTGAAATCACAAAGGTCATGTTTTCTGCTTAGCCTTTCCTCTTATAATAAATCAGTGTGTCAGTGAAAGTATCCTCGGTTGCACAGAAAAATTTCTGCTACCGCTACAATGCATCTTTCATCTGTTTATTCTATTGATGGTTTGTCTCAAATGAGTTATTGTGTCAAGGCTTTAAATTTTCTGTATTATTATGTTTGATGTATGGTATAACACAAGTATGTGAATCCATGTCCGAGACACTCATTCATGTGTGCCTCCCCGGCAATGTGGTTCATGGACTACTGGTTTGAGGCGCTAAAAGAGAGATTATAAAAGGACTAAAGCACTCACCAAACACGGTGAGACAATTATTTTGCTAGACACATACCATTATATTCCATAAGGTTTTGCATATGCAGATTTTTAAAAATCCGACTGGTGGATTTGTTGAAGTGTTCTCCAACAAAATTATCGATTATGTGTATTTTCTTTGCTATACATCTGTTTGTCTATTAAAATATTTTTAGCTATGTATAAATTGAAATTTTTTCTTAGTATTATCTATAAAAAATAATTGCAATGTCGAAGCCATAATAATAATGTTGCATGATTTGCCAGCTTAAACTATCTTCACTTAAAATGAAGGAAATTCGAAGTTCACCTTTTTTAAGTACTAAATTCTTATACCTTTTTGTAATTGGCTATTTTCATTTTCTACAGAGAGGTCTTACAAATAGTTCAACAGAGCACATTGCAACACAAGGTCATAGTCTGCCAATTGAGCTCTAGAGTTTTGGGTGTCACAGTGCTTGACATCAATTTGTGGGGATATGAATTGGATTGCACATTGGTTTTATATTTGGAATTTTTTATCATTGAGTAGTGGATGGTTTATGAGTAAAGATTACAAATTAAGAAGATATGCAAGTATTAAAATTTTCTATGTAACAATGTCTTGAAGTGGAGAAGTTGTAATGGTATACTTATGCAAGTCTTCTTGTTGGCTCTTACGACATGTGGTTGATGAGCAGAAAATGGGGCTGTGACCTTGCATTCATCTCCGGCTCTGATGTCATAGACAATTTCTTTCCTTTTGCAAGTTCTTTTGGTGGTGTGATGTGGTTGGGACCCTGGGAATGCTCAGGGGTTTGGTCCATGTTCGATGTGTGTGATTTGTGTTTTGTTTGGTCCTTCGATGGATGGTGGTCATGTAGATTTCTTTTATTTTATAGTGTATTCAGTTTTTTGCTTAGGTTTTGTTTGTTCCTCTAGGTCATGGAACTGCTTTTTTTCTGCTATGTTAGCCTAGATGCTGCTAGACGGTTCTACTAGGGATTCAGATGTTGTGCATTATAGTCTGCGTGTTTTGTTCTCGATGTTAATGGTTGGCTCATTGTTGATGTTTTATTCCTATAGATGGGTGCTCTGTTGTGTTTTTTGCGGTAAGCATCTGAATAAGGATTTGTGCTCGAGTTTATGAAATAATTGTGTTTGAACAATGTGCATATCTAGCTCATTATGTATGCTAAACGCAAAAATCAGAAATGGCGCGGCAAAGCGCGCAAGGTCCATCTAGTCCATTCTATGATACGCCGTGTCTCTTGCAATGACTGTATGAGCATTAGCAACGGAGATGACAATTCCTCCAACAGTTCGCCACTTATCTGTGGCTCAAGTGAAGAGCAATAAGAAATCTGATGATGAATTCAGAACGGTGCGGACACTGCTTGTCTTCACGGGACAAGGAGGCTCCTTCCTCCCCCTGGAGTGACATTCAAGGCAAACAACACACTCAGAAAATTCAAGGGCGTGAAGGTACAGTACTAGATTTGACGGATACAGACATAACTCAGCTTCCTGATAGCATTGGCGAGCTCATACATCATGCCTCGGTTTGCGGAACGAGTCTCGAGCCGAGCTTATCTTTGATCGCTATGGCTATATAAGATTTTTAATGATAAAATATCTTCTAGTTTGCTGATTATCTATCGAAGCACCTCTACGCTATGTTTATGATAATTTCTACAACATGTGGAGTTTCGTGATCCGTTTACGAGTTCTCTACACGCTTGGAGGATATGGCAAGAGATGTTTTTTTCCGACATGGATAACAGCGTGATCTTAGAATTGGACCTCCATCTCCTTAGACATTATGCATTATATGTTGATTTAATGTATTTTTCCTATATAATTTTTTTGTGATCGAACATGTTGTCGGCTGAGTGCACCCTAATTATGTAGAGGTGGGGTGTAATGTTTAAACCTTATAAGTAATAAAGCACCCATTTTCAAAAAAAAAAAAACCACCTCTTCTACTTGTAGAATACCATGTAGATGTGTGAGATTACAACATTGTGGGGGTCACTCGGTGCCAAGAAACCTAACCCACTAGAAGGTTCTGGAGTCGATGTTCTTCCATTTGAAGTAGTTTGGCTTGAAATCTTCTTGGTTAGGATCTGCCAATTTTCCGCTCGGCGGTATGCCTTTCTGAATAGATAGGCATCAACAATCGTAACCACCAGGCGCAGAATGTTGCCTAGCCTGCTGATCTATCAAACCTGGTCCTCCCCAACTGGTCCAAAGCAGACTATAATCCTGTCATTTTTTTGGGACGAAGACATGAAAGCAAGTGCATTTCGTGATCCCATCATGGACTGATAGGATCCTAATGGCATGTTTCAATATAGCTAAAGGGTTGGTCTTGAGTGTCATACACTACATCCATGTCATAAATGACTGCATTTTTCCATCTAAGATTATGAGAGGGGGGCAGGCGCCCCCCATCCCCCACCCCTTGCCTTATACATAGCTCTTCTACTATTTATAATCTTCACAGAAAATTCCATGAAAGATTTTGGCTGTTACGGAGCAACAAGCAAACAATACATATTGGCCTATCAAGGAGGTAGACGCATTGCCGCAGAAGCATGTTATCTCAGGTTTCAAAGAATCGACAATAAATCATGAATTAAACGAATCAAGAAACATAAGTTAATCACGACAAGTAAAACTTAATTGATCAATGAACCGTAAATGCATCATGAACCAGACATGATATACAAATCATAAATGGATCATGATCCCCAATTGAATATTCTCTCAATTCCCACACAATAAAACTTTTAAGTCTGAATGATGAGTACATAAAGTAAGTCAATAGCTAAGCAGTTGCAGATATAAATATTTTAAGGGGACACATTGTTGAGTATATTTACCACGGCTTCCATCCAAACTACCGACACTATGCTTTTAATTGTGGTTTGGAGTAATGAGTTGCTAGCCATAACTGTCGCAAGATTGCACCTGACAAAAAAACAACCATATGCAGCAAATGGAGATCAACCAAGAGGCTAAGCATCAGGTATGTAGAAATCAACTTTAGCCATTTTTTGTGTTTCATGGACGCTAGGCAGTAGAGATAAATTCGAGCGTGTGGATGGAAGCCAATGAACCTATCCTCGCATGCACTATAAATTCGCCTTTCATTGGAAACCTTTTGGAATATTGTACCAATATTTTCTCAACCATTGCGCTGAAAAGATAGTGTGAATTAAAGGAACAATTCACTTCATGTATTCATGCTCGGGAAAACAAGTAATTGTACTATGAGACATTCACATGTGGAAGACGACATTTATACATACTACATGCATCAGGGGAAGCGTGTGCAGTAGATTTCGAAAAGGCTTTTGATACGGAGCATCATGTAATTCTGGAAGTCTTACAACATAAAGGGTTCGATCAGAGGTGGATCAACATGGCAAAGACAATTCTCGAGTCCGGTAGCTCGGCTATTCTGGTTAACAGAGTCCCGGGCACATAATTCGTGTGGAGTATGGCAGGGAGATCATTGCGCCCTCTCTTTTTCGTCGTTGTGGGCGACCTGCTATAGTCGGTAGTCAATGAAGCATTTGCTGAGTGGATTCTCTAAACTCCAATTGTGACGAGGTTTGATCTCATCAATGCCCATTGTTGTGGACTTGGGTTTTGGAGAAGATGGGGATGCTGGAGATCGCGGAACGGTTAGCAAACAAGCAACACGGGGACACAAGGTTTACCCAGGTTCAGGCCCCCGGAGGGAAAACCCTACTCCTGCTTGTCTGCTCTTGATTATGGCGGAACCGAAGGTTACAGAGGTGCGCAGATGCAATCTGGCATGGAGGTGTGTATGCGAGAGTATGAGAGAGATCTAGGTCGTGTCCTCCTGGCCTTTATATAGACTCAGGCAGGTCCCGGGCATAGACCTAGTCGGTTACAGGTTCTAGGGTTTTACCCCTTTGAATTTCCTATCTACTCTAGTCTTGCTCTCCAAGGATCCGAAAGCGTCATGGGCCTTGGCCACCCGAAAATCTGCATGGGCCGGCGTATAATTGTCGTGGGTCTTCCTTGGGCTGGACCAGGAATGCTGAGATCATGTACCCGTGGGGTATAATCATGTCAGTAGCCCCCGAGTGTTCAGTCGAATCGTAGATTCGGCTGAGGACTCTGCAATCTTTCGGGTGCAACTATGTATTTCAATAGTTTATGTGCAGGGATTAATGATGTGTGTGCCTGACTCACCCGACGGATCAGGGTCAGTTAACTGTCTTAGGACGAAACAACACGATCTTCTTCAGATTCGAGTCCCTCAACTCTGACCTGGAACATATGCTGGCGTAATTCGACTCAAGCCGTGGAGGACTTACATGAGTGGAATTCTAGTGAATGTAACTGATGTACCCAACGCGTCCGTTGGGATTTTTCATCGCACCTGTTAGTACGGGTTTTTACTAGCAGAGCGCAGTCGTGTGCGTTTCCAGGCCATCAGATGATATCTGTAGGTCTTATCTTTGTGTCGCAGACGCAGCATCCGAATATTTTATCACCGCGGAGGTGTTTCGGGTGGCTAAGGAGAATGTTGCTCACTTAGCGTCTAGTTGGGGCAGAGTTGACGAAAAGTTTTTGCATACTGATCCGAAAGATCGCAGTCGAAGAATTCATAGGGTGCGCGACCAGCGCTCCCTATGGGAGTAGCCCCTGAGTGTCTATTCGAGTCATAGACTCGAGCGGAGACTTTAGTTCAGACATTTTTCAATTGTAAGTCCGTAGGACACAAAAAAATTCGGATGATTAAATCCGTCCTCCCTATGGGAGTAGCCCCCGAGTCCATAGTGGAGTCGTAGACTCGACGAAGGACTCAAGTAACGATTAAACTTCTATGCATCTTTTGCCGAGGGTGAGGCCAGCCCCCGAGTAATTGGTCGAATCGTAGATTCGAGTGAGTACTCTTAGCTTTGAAGCCGAAGAAATTGTAGCTGTTGCTAGTGTATCTTTTGATGAAGTCAGTGCTGACGATCGATTACCTCAAGCGTCTGATGCGCCAGAGGTGACTTGACTGGACGAACATGGGTCCCACTGTCTGACCTTGAATTGACCGGTCACGCACGGCGTGGAGATAATTACGGCGTCGCCTCGATTTCCGCGCGTAGTGGACGGTGTGTTAGTGACGGTTCGTTGTGATGCTGACACGTGTATGGCCAGATCCTGCCGTTGGCATTAGGTCTCCTCGATGGACGGCTGTCGTGCATCGTCTTCGTCTTTATAATCATTGGGGAAAGCTGCAGTTTGTTTTCACCGCATCTATTCTTGTTTTCACTGCCTCCTTGTGCTCTAAGAGTTCTTGCTGTGCGCTGGAATATCCTTACACATTTCCTTCTTCCCTTCTGCGCTCTCACCGCCGGCGCCGCCGCACCGCGATGGGGAAAACGAAGAAGTCATCATTTGCGGCTGGTACCAGCACCGCTGGAGGGAAAAAAGGCGCCACCGCTACCCGTGTCACCGATGGTGGTTGGCGTCGATCAGAGACGCGGGAGAGTGACCTCCGCAGGCTTCGCGAGCGGGGCTTGATCCCGCAGGATAGGGAGGCCGTCAAACTCCCAGGCAACAAGGTAATCCCCCGTCCCTCCGCTGGGTATCGGGTTATGTTCCTTGCCTTTGTTATTCGCGGGTTTTCCTTTCCAGTCCATGACTTCCTTCATGGGCTGCTCTTTCTCTATGGCATCCAACTGCATCATCTTTCCCCCAATTCTCTTCTTCACATTGCTTGTTTTATCACCCTCTGCGAGTAATGGCTCGGCATCGAGCCTCACTTTGGCCTCTTCCGGAAACTCTATTCCGTGAAGAGGCAATCTGGTTCGGATGGTGTGTATCCCATTGGGGGTTGCATCATCTCCCTCAAGGCCAATATTCTTTTCTTTTCTTTTTCCATGTCCGAGTCTGTCCAGTACTTGCGGAGGCGATGGTTTTACATTCGCGACTCCACAGTGGCTGGGCAGCATTTTGGTCTTGCTCCTTTCGACTCCTCCCAAATAATCGAGCTGAAGAGGTCCTGGAAAAACCAGATCTTGGATGGCGAGGTAGCGGAGATAGAAGCCCTCTACCGTCGAGTGGAAGATCTCCAGTTGATTCCGGAGAAAGAAGTGAACGGTGTGGATATTATCCGCATGTTTCTCGAGCGTCGGGTGCAGCCCCTCCAGGCTAGGGCGCACCCGATGTTTCTTTATGCTGGGCGCCGTGATCCGACAAGAGTTTTGGCCGAGAAGCTTTCCCAGGGTGATCTCGACAGGGCCCTTCGTACGCTGTTGAAGTACAAGGCTGGAGAGGATATCCCGGGGAAATCGCTGACTCCGCCGTTTTCCTCGACGCTGGCCGTTCCACAGGTGTAGATTCGTGCGCGTAGCGCTTTTGTCGACTGCATATTTATTTTCCTTTGTTTGCTAACAAAGTCTCTTCTTTTCTACAGAGCTTCAAAGTGCCGGGTATGGTGCCGCCATTGCCCGAAATCTTTCCGGATGCTCCGGATAATGATGTGGTGGATTCCATGTCTGGGCTGCCGTTGGCACGATCTCCGGCTGAAGAGGCCAATGAGTCAAGCGAGGACCATACTCGCAAATGATCACGGAGTTCCAGCGAGTCTTCGGATGCCTCGACTCCTCCGACTCCCAGGAACCCTCTGTGCCTTGAGCGTCACAGTGACGGGCATGGAGGTTCTTCCTCTCCTATTCCTGCTCTTCCCGTGCGGCGCTGGCGCCCGCCAAATGCGGAAGAAAGAAGGAAGAAGGAAGAGAAGAAGGAAGAGAAGAAAGAGGAGAAGAGAGCCGAAGGACTCCTCCTGTCTTCAACCTGAGCTCACTGGACTCGTAAGTTTCTTTTATACTGCTTTTTATTTTGCTGTTGAGCTTTTGCACTTGTGCTAATTTTTCCTTGTGCAGGCACTCCTCCCACGACTCCTCCAGCGATGGTGCTCGGGAGATGATGGGGGAGTCGAAGGTTGCGTCTCCTCCTCCTTAGATGGTGGCTACCTCTGAGGGTGTTGCGTCGGTCCCTTCTCCGCAGGAGGTTCAGGTGGTTGCGCCTCAGAAGGCTGCGAGCGGGCCTTCGGAGTCGCCATCGGAGCATGTAAGTACTTCTGTTTCCTGCCACGGGGGGAGCCCCCGAGCGTTTGTAGAAGATTTTTCTTGTTTTGTTCTTCGAGTCTCGGGGGGAGCCCCCGAGCGTTTTCGTGTGTGTATTTGTATCTTGTTCTTTTCTGTTTAGCGTAGCCCCCGAGTCCTTTTCCTCACTTTTTAGGTCTTCTTCCTGCAGCCTTTTGTGTAGGATGCCAAGCGGCTGGTGCAGGAGCACCTGGTGCTAGAGGCTAACCTCCAACAGCTTCGAGGTACCTGTATGCCTTGGTGCTTCTTTCCTTTTGTATTATTGTCTTGTTTTCTGATGCTTGTATGGTTTGAATGCAGAGGAGCATAACACTTCCCTCCGTGAGATTGATGCTCTCAATAAGAGCCTCGGTCAAGCGGAGAAGAAGGCCGAGGTCGCCACTGATGCGAAAAAGCGCCTCGAGCTGGAGCTGGCCACTGCGGCCGAGGCTAAGGAGCGCCTGCAGCAGGAGGCCACGGACCGCGAGGAGCAGCTTGCCACTGCTGCGGCTGCGCGTGAAAGTGAGGTGGCTGGCAAGCTCATGACGGCTGCCAAGGTTGTTTCGGGTGAGTATCTTTGCTTGCACTTTCTTGTCTTTCTTCTGCGGAGTTTTTGCTCATTGCTTCTCTTTATTGTCTCAGATGCCGCGGGCATCGAGTTTGACCGCGGTGCTCTGGAGCACGGGAGTGCTCTAGATGATGCTACTCTGCGTCGAAGATCGCCGAAGACCGCTATCGTCATCACTCGCCAAGGCCAAGGAGGTCCTTGGCCGCTTCTACAAGGAGCTTGTCCCCAAGGGCGCAGCCCTTGATGATGTTGACGCCCTGGCGGAGGCCTTGTCACCGAGCGCTGCGGCCTGGCATAGCGAAGAAGGGCATCGGCGCGTCTGTCGGGCTAGCGATGGCCATGGCGGCTGGAGCAGAGCTGGACCTTCCCCAGATCACCTCCCGGATGCCGACGACCGCGGATGGATCCGAGGTAGCCTTTGCTACCTATTCTGCTCGCTGCAAGCGATATGGGCCAAAGCTCATTGATCTGATGGCCGAGTATGCGCTACGGAAGCAGGGGGAAGCCAAGGCGAGGCAATCCGGCTCCGAGGCTACTCAGGGTGCCGCGTCTTAGGCATTGTAGTTGTAGGATAGTTTGTAATCTTCTTTTGCTGTAATTATGTTGAGGAACAAAATCACTGTGCCACGTAGTGGCCTTTATCTGCTTAATGAATTTTGTTGAGTTGTGCTCTTCTCCGTCTGAGTGTTTATGTCCTTTTCTTTTCTGCTGCTCTAGGTTCCCTCGGGTGCTGATCCCGTTGACACCTCGCCTGCAGCGCGGCTGCGGCCATCTTTGGATGATCCATCACAACTTGCGTTTCTTCGGGACCGTGTTCATAGTCTTGAGAAGGAGTTGCTTGGGGTGCGTGGTCACGCCGATGTTTGGAAGTCCAAGGCAGATCGCGGTGCAGCCAGAGTGGAGTACTTGATGGCGGAACTACTTCGGCTGTCTGAGCAACTTCAATGTAAGTTGTTCTTTGTTTCGAGCTGCAGCTCAGTTCTTCGGATGCGCCTGTTGGCCTTGCGTCTTATTTTGTTGCGAGTATCGCAGGTGCTAACCTTGCTCCGAGGGAGGAGAAAGAGCGTGTCGCTTTTCGGGTCAATTGCTTGACTCAACAAGACATGGAAGCTGGCGGGTTCTTCTGGATGGATCGTGACCGTCCTATGGTCCTGGCGACGGTGCAGGATCGTGTGCACCAAGTTTCACGGGTGCTTCGTCGGGTACAGACGTCGCTTGCGTCGGTGCTGCATGTCATGTTTCCATTGGATACCGTGCCAACAAGCCTTGCTGGTCTTCTGTCGAAGTTTCGGAGCGTGAATAATGTCAAGGAGCTGGTGCGGCAACAGCTCGTCGCAGGAGTGAAGGCTGCTTTGTCCCTTGTGAGGCTGCACCGCCTGGTGTAGATTTGTCTGTTGTAGCGGCTGGGCCACCTCTTCGGCCGGATGGTGGTGAGTGGGACATGCGTCCACATTATGCGGCCGTAAGGCAGTATGCCAAACAGGTCGTAGATTTGTTTGAGCAGCGTGCTCAAGTTATTCTTCAGAATAGGTAGTACCTGTAAAAGAGATAGATGTAAAATTTGTATGTATTTGTCTAGGCGTGTTTTTGCCCTTTTGTTATGAAGATGCAGTTTTGTTTGAGCACGTAGTGCTTTATTTGCGTACGTGTTCTTTTCGTTAGCCTGACGTGATCAGCTACTCAGGTATACACGTGTTATCCTTAGTCGATGAGATCGTGAGGTGGGGGGAGCCCCCGAGTGCCTTTGTAGCATGTAGTAAAGGTGTAAATAGTAAAATGAAATTTTGGGGCGAGACACTTAGCTTTATTTATATCGTAATGGAGGAAGTACATTGTTCGGCTGAGTAGCCTTTGGCTGAATAGCTTTATTGAAAGTAAAGGGGTAGATAGCTAGGGGTAGAATCGTCGCAAGTGCGCGATGTTCCATGGGTTGGAGTATGCGACTCCAGACTCCACGTGCTTGAGGCGATAGGCGCCACCTGGGATGACTTCGGTGATGATGTAGGGTCCTTCCCATGGTGACTCGAATTTCTTCGGTCGCTCTTGCTTGAGTCGCAAGACGAGGTCTCCTTCGACGAAGGACCTTGGGCGTAGCTGACGGCTGTGGTAGTTGCGGAGACTCTGCTGGTACACCGCTGATCGAGCTGCTGCTACGTCTCTTGCCTCGTCGAGTGTGTCGACGGTGTCTTCGAGTGCAGCCATGGATTCGGCTTCACTGTAAGCGACGATCCGGGGGGCCTGGTGGCGTACTTCGGCTGGTAGTACGGCTTCGACTCCATGCACCATGAAGAACGGCGTGTAGCTGGTGGAGCTGTTTGGCGTAGTCCGCAAACTCCATAAGACGGATGGTAGCTCTTCCGTCCAGGCTCCGGCCTTTTGTTCGAGTGGGCTCATGAGGCGCTTCTTGATGCCAGCGTCGATTAGGCCGTTGGCCTTTTCCACCTGCTCGTTCGTTTGCGGGTGTGCCACTGAGGCGTATGTGATGTTGATCCCGAGGCCTTCGTAGAAGTCTTGGAATTCTTTGGAGATAAAGTTCGATCCATTGTCGGTGATGATGCTGTGCGGTACGCCGAACCTGTAGACAATGGACTCAAAGAATTTTACGGCGGTCTTTCCCTTTTGGTTAGTTACCGGCATGGCTTCGACCCACTTGGTGAATTTGTCGACTGCGACCAGGAGGTAGACGTGCCCCCCTTTCGAGGACTTTGGCAGTTTGCCAATCATGTCGAGGCCCCATTAAGCAAAGGGCCAGGCTATAGGTATGGGCCTGAGTTATGACCCGGGTGCGTGTGGTTTGTCGGCGAACCTTTGGCACCCCTTGCATCTTCGGACGATGTCCTTTGCATCGCTCATGGCCGTTGGCCAGTAAAATCCAGCTCGTAGAGCTTTGGCGACAAGGGAGCGGCTGCCTGCGTGATGGCCGCAATGCCCTCGTGGATGTCTTGGAGGATGATTTTCCCGTCACCGATGGTGACGCATCTTTGTAGTACACCCGTAATACTGCGCTTGTACAGCTCGCCATTGATGATGGTGAAATCTTTCGACCGGTGAGATATGCGCCAGGCATCTGTCGGGCTGTCAGGCAGTTCTCCGTTGATTAAGAACTGGAGGTATGGTCGTGTCCATGTTTCTTCGACTGCCATGACCTGTATTAGGTTGACCATAGCGACCTCTGTGTCCAGCTTCTCTGGTCCTTCCTGACCTTCGGGTAGCGTAGCTCCCGAGTGTTCTGCTTCTTCGGGTGATCCCTTGGGGAAGTTCCGCTTGATGGATGGCACGCAGATCTGTTCGAGGAACACACCTGGTGGTACCTTGGCGCAGGTGGAGCCGATGTTGGCGAGTCTATCGGCCTCCTCGTTGCTTTCTCTTCCAACGTGCTGAAGCTCGTAGCCGTCGAATTCTCCTTCGAGTGCGTTGTAGAGCGCGCGGTACGCGATCATGTTTTCGGCGTATGTGTCGCACTCATTCATCGTCTGTTGGACGACGAGGTTGGAGTCACCATAGATGACCAGGTGCGTTGCGCCGTAGATCTTTTCCATTCTCATGCCATGGATGAGGGCTTCGTATTCGGCCTCGTTGTTGGAGGCTCGGAATTTCATCCGAAGGACGTACTTCATCTTGTCGCCTTGCGGGGAGGTCAGTATGACTCCGGCTCCTGCTCCAGCTTCACGCTTGGAGCCGTCGAAGTGCATCGTCCATGACTGCGACATGTCTGGGGTGTCTGGCAGCTGCAGCTCCATCCAATGTACAAGGAAGTCCGGGAGGACTTGAGATTTGATTGCGAGTCGCTTCTCGTAGACGATGTCTAGGGGTGACAGCTCGATGCCCCATAGGGCCACGCGTCCTGTGGCCTCTGGGTTATTCAGGAGCTGTTCAGGGGTGCTTCATTGACGACCATCACCTGGTGCTCCTGGAAGTAATGGCTCAACCGACGAGCCGTCATGAACACGCCGTAGGCGAGTTTCTGGTAGTGAGGGTACCTCTGCTTTGTTGGCGTCAGTACCTCGCTGAGGTAGTAGATTGGGCGTTGGACCCCATGGGTCTTGCCTTCTTCGGGTCGTTCGACCACTAGCACGGTGCTAGCCACCTGGTGTGTGGCTGCTATGTACAGCAGCAGAGGCTCGCGCTCCTTTGGCGTGACCAAAACGGGCGAGGTGGAGAGCAGCCGTTTGAGGCTTTCGAACGCATCATCGGCTTCGGGTGTCCACTCGAATTTATCTGCCTTGCGTAGCAGCTGGTAGAATGGCAGGGCCTTCTCTCCCATGCGGCTGATGAATCTGCTCAATGCCGCTATTCGTCCTGCGAGCTGCTGGACACCCTTGAGGTTTTTCGGCTTCTCCATTGCCATGATGGCCCTGATTTTCTTCGGGTTCGCCTCGATCCCTCGCTGAGAGATGAAGTACCCAAGTAGCTGAAACGATGGGACGACAAAGGCGCACTTTTCGGGGTTGATCTTGATCTTGTAGCGATCGAGGTTATCGAACGTCTCGCGGAGATCGTAGATGAGAATTTTTGCCTCCCTGGTTTTGATGACTATGTCGTCGACATAGACTTGGACGTTGCGACCGATCTGGTCCTTGAGGCATGCCTGCATGCATCGCTGGTACGTGGCACCTGTGTTCTTTAGCCCGAAGGGCATTGTGTTGTAGCAGAACACTCCGAACGGTGTAATAAACGCCGTTTTCTCTTGGTCTTCGACCTTGAGTCGAATCTGGTTGTAGCCTGAGTAGGCATCGAGGAAGGAGAGTTTCTCACATCCTGCGGTCGAATCGATGATCTGGTTGATCCGAGGAAGAGGAAAGTGGTCCTTTGGGCAGTGCTTGTTCAGCGACGTGAAGTCCACGCACATCCGCAGGATATCCGTGTCCTTCTTGGGAACCATTACTGTATTTGCTAGCCACTCGCTTTCTTTGATCTCCCTCATGAAGTCTGCGGCGAGTAGCCTATTTATTTCCTTCCCGATGGCTTCGGCCCGTGGCTCGGACAGTCTCCGGATGGACTGCTTGACGGGCTTGGTGTCTGGAAAGACGTTGAGTCCGTGCTCGGCGAATTCCATGGGAACTCCTGGCATGTCCGCAGGACACCGGTAGATTTCCAGCTCACGGAGGAATTGACGGCGTGCTTTCCTATCTTGGTGAGGTCGTTGGCGATCAGCGCCATCTTGGAGGCATCCGTCGGATGGACCTGCACCTTCTTTTTTGTTGACGGTGGAGTCGAAGGACATGTCAGGTGCGTTTTGCCGTGCGACTGGGGGTGCCCCATTGTCCGTCACCTCGCGGAGCCTTACGAGCTCCTCCTGCATGCCGAATGATTGGGAGATTCTGTTGAAATCTCTGTCGCATTGGTCTGATTGGGTGAAGCTCCCGTGGATTGTGATGACGCCCTTCGGTCCTGGCATCTTGAGTAGCAGGTATGCGTAGTGTGGAACAACCAAGAACCTTGCGAATGCTACACGCCCGAGGATGGCGTGGTATTGTGATGGCCAGTCCACCACTTCGAATTCGAGCCGTTCGAGTCGGAAATTGTCCGTCTTGCCGAAGATGACGTCGAGCCATATTTTGCCCAGGGGGAATATGCCCTTTCCTGGTACAATGCCGTGGAACGTTGTGTCTGACTGTTCCAGGCTGTACTGCGGGATCCGCATTGCTGCTAGAGTACTTGCGAACATCAGGTTGATGTCGCTGCCGCCGTCCATGAAGACCCAACTCATCTCGAAACCTCTGATCTGCGCCTCCAGCACCAGGGCAGCATGACCTGGGCGAGGGATCTGGCAAGGGTGATCCGAACGACTGAACGTGATGCAGGACTCCGATCCGCTGAGGTACTCAGGGATGGCGGGTGGAGTTGCCACGACCAGGTTGATCTGTCGGGTGATTTTCTTCTGCACCCTATTCGTGGGGCGCCCCTTCTGGATCATCAGTGCTCCTTTCGGCGGGGGATACCTGTTCCCAATGTTGTTACGTCTTTGTGCGATGGTTGGTTCGGGCCCCGGCTGGCGGTGGAGGAGCTCCATGCGCTATCTCACCGTGCGGGTGCGTTCGAATCCGAAGTGGAGCTTCTTGCCTCATCGACCATGCTTTCGCTGAGTTTCGGAACTCGCGGTCCTTGAGCATGTGGCTTGCCTTCTTCTTGCCATCCGCTTGTCGATGTAGAAGTGGATGGTGCATGGACCGAAAGTTTTTCGTATGTTGAGGGTCCGTTATCGCGTCGCGCTGCCATGATCTTGGCGTCCTCCGTCGCGGAAGTTTCCTCCGCGGTATCCTCCGCTGTTGCGGTTGGCGTCGTTGCGACGATCGGCGTAGCCGGCCGCGACCATGTCGGGTCCGTCGCGATCGTCGTAGACGCGCGATCTTCTCTTTCTACGGCGCTCTCGTCGTTGGCCGTAGTCGTCCTCTTCTTCCGATTGAGCTCGGTGGATGGAATCTTCACCGTCAGCCCACCTGTTGGCGATGTCCATGAGGTGGTCGAGTGTTTTGGGCTTGACGCGCCCGAGTTCCTCCTTGAAGTCTTGGCGCTTGACGCCGTCCCTGAAGGCGTCGATGGCCCTCTCTTCGGAGATTTGCGCTGCGGAGTTCTTGGTGTTGGACCAGCATAGTATGTACGAGCGAATGGATTCGCCCGTTCATTGAGTGCAGGCCCGCAACTCTTCGATTGAGGCGGGCCTCTTGCTGGTGCCCTTGAAGTTTCGGATGAAGCTGTAACCTAGCTCCTCCCAGTTTCGGATGGACCCTAAAGATAGGCTGCTAAGCCAGATCCGTGATGCGCATGTCAGCTGCAGCTGAAGGCATTGCATGGCGGTCTCCTTGTTTCCACCGTGCAATTTGACAGATGACAAGTGATCGCTGAGCCATGCCTTTGGGTCTTGTGTGCCGTCGAACTTCGGAGTATCCGAAGGAAGTTTGAAATTTCGTGGCATCTTTGTTCGTCGAACAGATCTCTTAACCCTCGCCGTCTTCGTCCATCTCGGATTCAGACGAGCATGCGCGTTTGGCTCGCGCTTTGTCGATTTTGCGCTGTGTGAGCGCGTCTCTGGCGTCGTAGTCGCGCTTGTGATGGCACGAACTCTTCTTCCTTCGAGGAAGGTCATGTTCCTCTTCTTCGGATGAAGGGGTGGGGCTGCGGTCGGACCTGACCGGAGCTTTCTTCTTCGGCTCTGTGGGAGCTTCCTGGTGGAGCGCAGCTCCGACGAGTCCGAGTCCGGTAAGTGCGAACTTGTGCATGGCTCTTTCGGGTCCCCCTCCGGTGGTGGGTGGGCCACGAGGTACGTAGTGGCTGCCATGATCGCAGCCTGCGGCGTTTTCGGGATGACCTTGCCGTCGGTGTCCATCTCCATGAAGGATGTGTGGAGGGTTCGGGTCACCTCACGGCGCTCCTTGGGATCCATGTTCTCCATCCAAGAGCGTTTCTTGTTGCCTTGGTTGCCGTTCGAGCTGGAGCCGATGCCCATGGCGGAGAGCGCGGCTCATCGCGCGCTGGACTCTGAGGCTGCCTGCTTGCGTTTATCAAGCACCTCCTGCATCTTGACCTGCTTCTTGTGCTCCTCGATCAGGAGCAGATGGTAGGCCATCAGCAGATCCGGGAGGAGTCTGCAGGCAGGACTATGTTGCCTGCCACGGCGTTGCGTGCCTGGGCCCATCCTTCTTTGCTAAGGCGGATGACATGGCCGTTGTTTTCCCCTTCGGGTGGGGAGGACTGGCTTCTTCTATTCCCGCCGTTTCGATCTGGCGGGTTAGGTGTTGGGTTGGGCGCCTGCTGGTCCACGTCGCTCTGGATGACTACGGCGCATTGGTAGCGCTCGTAGATTGGTCTGCTGCTGCCGCAGCTTTCGGATCCGGAACCGTAGGTCCCTTCATCCGATGGAGGATCGCACAGGTCGGAGTTGCAGCTGCTGCTGTCGTAGGAATCATCTGTTGATGATGTTGTGCGTAGCACGGGGTGCGGGGTCCATGAAGCGGGCCTGATTGATGGTAGGGGCACCCACTCAGGGAGGCGGAGGGTGCCAGTTTGCCCCACCTGGAAGCAGAAACTCCCGAAGGATCTCGAGTCCGCCGCCACGGGCTCAAGTCCTTCATGGTGGCGGTGAGTGGGCGATGAAGTCAGCGCCCGAAGAGGAGGTGACTCTCCGTCGCAGAGTTGTAGATCGATCGGGTTGGGACCGTCACGATCGCACAATCAGCGCCCCAGTTCCTGAGACGGCGCCAATTGACGAGGTTTGATCTCATCAATGCCCATTGTTATGGACTTGGGTTTTGGAGAAGATGGGGATGCTGGAGATCGTGGAACGGTTAGCAAACAAGTAACACGGGGACACAAGGTTTACCCAGGTTCAGGCCCCCGGAGGGAAAACCCTACTCCTACTTGTCTGCTCTTGATTATGTCGAAACCGAAGGTTACAGGGGTGCGCAGATGCAATCTGGCGTGGAGGTGTGTATGCGAGAGTATGAGAGAGATCTAGGTCGTGCCCTCCTGACCTTTATATATACTCAGGCAGGTCCCGGGCATAGACCTAGTCGGTTACAGGTTATAGGGATTTACCCCTTTGAATTTCCTATCTACTCTAGTCTTGCTCTCCAAGGATCCGAAAGCGTCATGGGCCTTGGCCACCCGAAAATCTTCATGGGCCGGCGTATAATTGCCGTGGGCCTTCCTTGGACTGGGCCAGGTATGCTGAGATCATGTACCCGTGGGGTATAACCATGTCAAATTGCCCAACCAGTTACGGAAGGCTAACCCATAATTCAATACGCGGACGATACCATTGTTGTGATGCCGGTAGCGCCAAGCGGTTAAGGAGCATGCAGACTATTCTGCAATATTTCTCCAAAAACATCGGACTGAAAAAACTTGTATAAAAGTGATCAAATTTTGACATCAAAGTGATGGTAAATCGAAAATTTTGACATCAAAGTGATGGTAAATCCAAAATTTTATGCTAAGAACTCTATCTACATCCTGTTAGTGGACACCCACGGGCTGCCTACGGCGCCCCCGCCCAAACCCACATTTAGTTCACCAAGTGGAATACCCACGGGCACAAGTCAACGTTTCACGGGCGCGTCCGGTACCGCCGCCGCCGCCGCGCCGCATCGAGACCACCTCCACGGCGATGGAGGCGGGCGCCGTGCCCGGAGGAACCATCCCGCCGTCGCCGGTTCCTCCCTCTGCTCTCCTGCTCCCTCTCCCTCTCCCTCGCACTCGGAGCCGCACGGCCAGCACCGCGCCGCTCCAGATCCCGCTCCATCAGTCCACTCCCCCCGTCGGCGGCGGCTTCACGTCCATGCCTTGGATCACGGAGCAAGGTGGCCAGGCGGCCGGCGATTTCGAGCAGGATCCAGTGGAGGTTATCCTTGCGGAGCTGCAGGCCGCTAGCGATGTGCTCAGGTCACGGCCTTCCTCCACCTCCAACAAGAACGGGAAGGAGGTAAATCCCCCCCTCCCCTCTCTCTCTCTTTCTTAAATCAGCAGCCCAAGTAAACATGTGCAGTTGTGTACAACTGTATTTCAGTTCTAGATTTTCCTTTACAGGCTTGTTACACAACAAATCCCTTATTTTCCTGATTATTACAGTGCCAAGCATGCCATGTCCCTTTCTCATTGTTCACCTTTTCTTAATTGCTCCCAAACTAATTCCGGTTTAGTATCATACCGTATACCACTATTACTAATAATGAGCTAGATCCGTTGGATCACCTTGCTATATATGAATTCTCCTTGGTGTCACCTCTCTGGATTTTCTCGTTGTGCATTGACCACTATGACGTGCTCTCGGTGCATTCGTTTTTTACATTCTTGTTTGCAATTTGCAACCACAAATTTCCACTACTGAAAATCAATTTCTCTGTCCAGCTGTACATGATTAGCTGTAATCCTTTTTTTGGACCGAGCTTTTGGGGAGAACGGAAGCAGATCCTGTTTATGTGTCGAGCTAAATGTATATACTTTGATTCTAAAATTTCAAAAGGTTTTCTCCGTACCTCGCAAAAAGGGTTTTCTCCATTAACTCAATGATTTTGTGGTACAATTCCTAATATGATACGGTCACTTCTCATTTTTTTATGTGAACTACTAGGCAAGTAGGCATGGCATTGTCTAGCCTTATCTAATCTTACAAAACTTGCTTACTCTGCTAAGTTACCCATACCAAGGAATGTAAAATTATTCTACAAGTGTAGAGGAAAAAGAAACAAGTAATAGTTTAGTCACTTGAATTGAAGATGAATAGTGCAGACCAAACTGCAGCTATCATTACAATGAATTGCAGTAGTCATACTGTTTACATATATTACCTTTATGGTGTGATGATTATGTCTTGGTACAAGTTCTTCTTTGACAGTATACTGTCTTAGTACAAGTTGGTAAACCCAAGAAGCAACAGGGTAGTAGAAAAGAGCTAGCATGTTCATAGCCTCATAGGTCTGAATACTGAACATTTTTTTCTTACTTTATCTGAAATTATGTGGGGAACATGCATCTCAAGAGCAAGAAAGGCTGCAAAAACTATTAATGCAAAAGTAAGTTCGCGGTCTGTTTTTATACTATTTAACAACATGAATCTCCTAATTTGCATGCAAGGCCAACTAATTCGCATGCAAAAGATCTCCTAATTCAGCTGTGAAGTCCCCTTCTTTGCATAGTCTCTCACCTGCTTCTGCACAGGGTACTCCAACTACTTCGCATGATCTATCACCTGCTGCTACTAATGGTAAGTTCTAACCTCGTTTCACATGCTCTCATGTATGACCATTAATACTATGTAGCTGACAACATTTTGAAAACTGTCATACTTGTAGGCTCCAAACGCAGATCACGGAAGTTAACCTCCTTCATTTGGAATGATGCTGAGCCAATATATATTGATGGATTTCTAATGCAAGGCCGATGCAAGTATTGCAGCACTGTGTTTCCAGCCTCTAAGGTCTCGGGTACCAGTCAACTTTCTAGACACTTGAAGGTATGTAAGGTCAAAGGTTCAGCGGATGGGGTGATCCATCAGTCCACTCCCCCTGTCGGCGGCGGCATCACGTCCATGCCTTCGACCACGGAGCAAGGAGGACAGGTGGCCGGCGATTTGGAGCAGGATCCAGTAGGTAGCATCTATATGGAGAAGCAGACGTCCGGCGTTGTCCGCGTGGAGCTGCAGGACGCTAGCGATGTGCTTAGGTTACGGCCTTCGTCCAGGAAGAAGGTAAATCCCTCTCTCCTTCTTGCTTAAATTCAATCTTGTCACTTGCACGAACAGAATTTGATGTTTGTATTGGCGTATGGCAAGAAAAACCAAGACATTGACTAACTACTAGAAGGGATCGGCATGCTTTGCCGTGCCCGCTAGACATAAAATCATTATAAGTTTTCTGTCTAAAATCCTTTATAGGCTCTAAACAATAGCATTGCATGCTGTGGGTACACTCCAATTTTTGATAGGCCGTAAGAAATGTTTTTTATAACTACACAAAAGAAAAAAATACGTCCAGAACATTTACATCAGGTGGTAGGTTCATACTCCATACAGAAGTACTCTACCCCTAATGCCGCCAAAGCATAGGCTGGCTGGTTACAAGCCCTCTGTACATACCCAAAACTAAACTGAATAAAGGAAGTACTTGGGAGGAACTTTGCATGAAGAATAATTGGCCCCAGCCTGGACAGATCATAAGAAGTGGACTCTATGGCCTGCTTGAGGACAAAGCAGTCCGTGGAGAAAATAGGGCGGGCGATTCCCCTACAGTCCAGCTATTGGGATCACATTCACCAGGGCCATCAGTTCAGTCTGCAAGGCATCTGGAGCCGTATTCACTCTCCCAGCTGCAGCAAAAATGGGATCACACACCGAATCCCTAGCAATCGCACCCCAGCCACCGGTACCTCTATCATAATGGAAGGCTCCATCAATATTAACTTTAACCATATCTGCAAGAGGGTGGTTTCCAGTGTTGTGCTTTTCGGCTGATTGTTGTTGGCAGTTTTTTTCACAGTCTTCCATTCATCAATATGGAGCTGTACCTGAGATCTGAATTCCTCAGCTGGAAGACGTCATTCTTGATGATTAGCCCTACTTCCTTCCTGTCACCAGCACCACAAAATCGCCACTTCTTCATACACTGTTAGCTCGGAAGGTAGAGCAGCAGGCTTACAATCTCCAGAGGCTTGCTGAAATCGAGTCTCCTCCATCTCAAGCACCTGCTACATCTTCTTCACTTTGTTGCGTCGTTGGTCTGAAATCGAGTCTCCTCCATGTCAAGCACCTGCCACATCTTCTTCACTTCGTTGCATCGTTGGTAAAATATGGCTTCCATTTTCAAACAGTTTCGAGCATATAATACACCGAGAATCCAGCTCTACTCCTCTTCTCTCAGTATTCATGTGCAGACATGGTTATTGTGACTGAACGCTGAACCAAAAGCACAAAAGAAACCAAGCACCTAGCAGAATTGTCAGTATAGATACTAATGAAAACATTGTAGGAGATGAAAGGAACTTGGTATGCCCTTGACCCATAAAGCGAACATTGATAACCCTTAAGATTTTTTTAGTGATCATGCAGGAGAACTGTATGTATGTCCCTTAAAATATCAGAATACCGAAGAAATACATGATCCATAAAAGATTAGCATTCTTTGCGGCGCCGGTGAAATTTGATCTGTTCAATATCATTTTCACGACGCTACTAATTCTCAGATTGCATCAGCATCTCGTGGTCGTGGGCAGTCCAACGCCGAATATTCCAAATCTAGTTTCAAGACAGAACAAAATGCACCCGCAAATTCAATTCATATTAAATATCAAATATTATTTCTGGAAACAGGTTAGAAAGGAAAAGGGAAAATGTAGATATTAATCTTTGGAGTAATGCCCAAACAAAGGATATCATCTCTATGCTCATGTCTATCAGCACTTGATTTTTTTGACAGGTTCAACATTGTAAACCTTAACAGTAAATTTTTTTGAGCTGATTTTTTTTGACAGACTGTTTGTTCTTACAGTTTACCCTTAAACACATTTACAAATTTCACTGAAGGCACAAGGCAATGTATTATATTACCAAACCATTTTTAAGTAGATCTTGTACTATCATCTTTAGTTTCAAGAAGCTTACTTTACAATGTAAGTGTAGATTTGAAACTAACGGAGCAATGTATGGTAATGTTAACTAGGTTCCACAACTCCTAGTTAACCACCATGTTCGTACAATCCAAATACATTGAACCATAGTAATTCCAGTAAGAGATACTTCCCATTAGATTATCTCATTGACAAGACAGTACTACACAGATACCTGCAATCTCTAGGAAGGGGCACTCACTATATTAATTTGGTGATCTTCATTGACAACACATAATCGCTTAATCTCCGACTCAGTGTGCAACTGTACATGAAAGGGAAGCTCTAGTGGATCCTGTTCATGAGAAAAAAAGAAACAAGTAATAATTTAGTTACTTGAATTGTAGATAAATAGTGCAGACCGAACTGCAGCTATCATCAAAAGTGAATTGCAGTAGTCATGCTGTGTACATATCTTACCTTTGTGGTGTTATGATTATGTCTTGGTACAAGTTCTTCTTTGACAGTATACTGTCTTAATACATGTTAGTAAACCCAAGAAGCAACAGGGTAGTAGAAAAGAGCTAGCATCTTCATAGCCTCATAGGTCCGAATACCGAACATTTTTATCTTACTTTATCTGAAATTATGTGGGCAGCTGCAGGGGTCCGGCGAGGCCTGTAGAGAGCCACAGTGGTCCGGCGATGCCCGTGTTGAGCAGCAAAACAGCAAGACCCGTGTGGAGCAGCGGGACGGTAGCGAGGTCCCTATCTCTGAAACTGTAGGGGGCAAAAGGTCACTATCTGATGCTAATGAAAGCTCAAGAGCAAGAAAGGCTGCAAAAACTATTAATGCAAAAGTAAGTTCGTGGTCTATTCTTATACTATATAACAACATGAATATCCTAATTTGCATGCAAGGTCTCCTAATTCAGTTGGGACGTTGAAGTCCCCTTCTTTGCATGATTTCTCACCTGCTACTGCACAGGGTATTCCAACTACTTCGCATGATCTATCACCTGCTGCTACTAATGGTAAGTTCTAACCTCTATCATATGCTCTCAGATACGACCATTAGTACTATGTAGAAGACAACATTTGAAAACTTTCATACTTGTAGGCTCCAAACGCAGACCACGGAAGTTAAACTCCATCATTTGGAATGATGCTAAGCCAATATACATTGATGGATTTCTAATGCAAGGCCGATGCAAGTATTGCAGCACCGTGTTTCCAGCGTCTAGGGTCTCAGGTAACAGTCAACTTGCTAGACACCTGAAGGTATGTAAGGCCAAAGGTTCAATGGATGTGGTGATTCAGCAAATTAGAACCCCTGATGAACTATACCCTGACTGGAAATTTGACCAAGGAGCAGCAAGGATTGAACTTGTTAAGTTAATTGTCTTGCATGGGCTGCCCTTTTCATTTGTCGAGTATGCTGGTTTTAGGAAATTCTGTGCATCATTGAATCCTTGGTTCAAGTCAGCCAATAGTGTAGCTGTCCAAAATGATTGCATGGACGCTTACTATCAATATAGAAATACCTATGAAAGTTTCTTCATGAATTGCAATCATAGAGTATCACTAACGGGTGATATGTGGACATCAGACCAAAAACTTGGTTACCTATGCATTACATGTCATTGGATTGACAGTAAATGGAGAATTAGGCATAGAATCATAAGTTTTTGCCTAATTGAAACACCCCATGATGCTTGGAATATGTTTGGTGTGGTACTCAAGAGACTTCGTGATTGGAACATTGAGAATAGAATATTTAGCTTCACAATGGATAATGCAGAAGTTAACACCAAAATGATTAGCCATCTTAAAAAACATCTTGTTGATCGAGACCTTATCCATCATGAAGGAAAACTATTACACATTCAGTGTGCGGATCATATGCTAAACCTGACAGTGCAAGATGGATTGAAAGCCATGAAGTCTGTTGTGGACAATATTAGAGAGAGTGTGAAATACATCAGGAGTTCTCAGTCTAGAAAAGAACAATTTGCCAATATGGTTGCAAAAGTTGGAATAAAGTGCAAACACCAACCTACACCTGATGTGTCTTCAAGATGGGACTCCACATTCCTTATGCTCGAGTCCACATTACCATTTAGAGAAGTCTTCGAGACCTTACAGGAACAAGAACCAAATTATACATTTGGTCTTTCAGCCGAGGAGTGGAAAATGGTTGAAGACATTTGTGAGCTTCTTAAGGTATTCTGCCATGCCACCAATGTCATTTCAAGCTCAAACTACCCAACATCAAATCTGTATTTCTTCGAAATTTGGAGTGTGAAACTTATCCTAGATAAACAAGCAAAGAGCGACAGTGCTACAATTAGAATCATAGTGAAAGAAATGGAAAATAAATTTCACAAGTACTTTATGGAGTCATACTTGACAAACTGCATACCGGTGATACTCGATCCAAGATTTAAAATGGAACATGTTGAGTTTCGATTGACGACATATTTTGGAGTTGATGCGCCTAAACATATCCAAGAAGTTATGACAGCTATCAATGCCCTATGTACAAAATATGCTGCTGAATTGGAAGGTGTTGTCGATTTATCGTCACAAGAAAGGAATGAAGAGGGAGTTGTTTTGGCGGATAGTGCCCTTTCAGATTGGGATGAACATGTCAAGCTTAAGAAAGCTAACAACCGCAATGAGCTGCAGCGGTACCTAGAGGAGGACTTCCATCCTCGTACAGCAGACTTTGACATCCTAAAGTGGTGGGATGTGAACTCTGCAAGGTACCCAATACTTGCTAGTATTGCCCGTGATGTGCTGGCTGTTCCAGCATCGGCCACTGCCTCCGAATCTGCGTTTAGCACATGTGGTAGAGTCATTACGGATCACATGAGTAGCCTAGCACCTGAAACGGTTGAGGCTTTAATGTGCTTTGAAGATTGGATTAGACCTGACGGTGAGTACATTTTTCAGCATCTACTTTATTATTTCATAAATATGTATAATGTGGCATATTTTGACTTGTAATTGTTACAGGATCTTCTTCGGAAGCAAGCACACCATTGGTTCAATAATTTCGATGGACCTTGTCATGCAATCTGCAGGTACCGTAGATGAGTTGAGCTTTTGACAATTTGGAAAAATGGTTACAGGAATATTGATTGTTCTTTTTTTTTTGAATATTATTGATTGTTCTTGTATATAGCTAGTAGTTTCAGTCTAGTCTGACTAGTGAGAGTCCCTGTGTGCTACCTTCTGTATGCTTGTTATAGTAGTAACATGTTATTATTTCAAAAAAAGCATTTATCTTTTTTTTTCAAAAGATAGATGTTCAGTACTGGTATAAGAAGACAAGACCATGGTGTGGGCAAATGAAAATTCATTTTCCATACCACTAGTACTGGCAGTAACATGTTAGGATGTTTGTTGCTCACATGAGAGCCTTGTTTGCCTATCTGAAAACATGAATCATTTAGAAGTGACAGCTTTTTTGCTCAACAGCATCGGATCAGAAAAAATAGGATTGGATGTTATTTTTGGATTACCTCTGGATGTTAATCTGACTGTGGGCTAGAGACTGCCACATGTTTTTTGTTGGAAAATAGCATGTTTCATGGTTGCATATTTAATGGCACATTCTTGTTCTTGCTCTTGTGGATGATCACTTGATTTTGATTTTTCAGATTCATGTGGGTCGATATTGGTTGTAGGTCTCGGGGAGCACAATGGATCATGTATACATTGTACCAGTTTGGAATTGACAGTTGCGGAGGGTACTCTGTTTTATGGAGCAGTTCTAGGCTTCTAATGTATTGAGATCTGATCGTGATGTTTGTAATATTTGTACAACTAATTTTAGTCAGTATGTCGGATACCTGCCCAGCTTCCTCCCCAGGATGCGGATGGTCTCTCGTCGTCTCGTTCGCTGGTGCATCCAAGGATTCCAAGCCAACGTCTTGTCCATCTTCTGGTGAGCAGTAAAATGATTGGAACTCGCATAGTGTTTAACTGAATGTGCTTCTGTCTCACACACTCACTGAAGAAAATTCAGTTAACATGTTTTGGGCACTGAGGTAAGTTCAGTTTAGCTGAGCTATTGCTGTACCCACTGACATTTAACCTTGTTAGTGCATAACTGCGTGAAGTGGTGCTTCTGATGCTCACCTCCGTGTGTTAATAATTAACTAGTTATTTCGCAAAAAAAAATTTAACTAGAGTTAAGGGCACTTTTAACTCTACCATAGACTCTTCCCTCGCAAAACTAATCTAAAGTTTGCACCCACTGACATGTAGCTACCTCATGTATTAGAAAACTGGGAAAAATGATACTACTAACATGTATGTTACACATGTAAATCGATAAAGTATCCCTGGTTATGGATTTTAATGTTTCTTATCCCAACCAATTGGTCTTTGAACTGGAGATCCTTCTAACCTACTCCTAGATTTATCACTTGGTATCACTTAGTATTACACGACTCGTTATGCTTGGTAGCCTCCCCCACCCCACCCGGCGCGCCGTCCAGGCTCACATGAAGCTCACGGTGAGGTCAGCAGCGGCCTACCTGTCGCTCCAGCCAGAGCCCAGGCCTGCCGTCTTTGCTGGCTCACCGGGTGAGGCCATCGCCGACGACCAGGTACGTTCCTCTCGACCAGTCTAGGCGTCTAGCTGCCTCCTAAATCACTTTAGTTCAATAGAAACGGGGAGGAGTTGTTGCACACCAGGTGTTTGCTGTTTTACCGAGCTGGGAGAAACTCACTGGCAGCAACCAAGCTTAGCAACGTATATATATTTAGTAGCCACTCGAATCGAGCTAGTCCTAGTTTAGCAGAGCTTTTCAGTTGAGGGAGATGACGATGAGTCGTGGTCTGTAGTGCCCACCTATAGACATCTGCTGTAAAGGTTGAACCTCGCATGATAGATTAGTGAGAATTTCTGTTGCCTTACATGTGTGTATAGTGCGTCTGAAAACTGCGAGCCAGCTTGTACTATAACACTCAACATGCAACAAGGTGCTCGCGGATAGCTGCTCGTTTCTGAATTTCCATTGCCTTATTACATGTAGTTTTATAGATGACTGATCCCTGCAATCTACCGTGTACCCACACTCAGAGAGCTGATATCTATAACAAGGCGCCTTTGCAGCATAGTTACCAGAAGGGTTCTGTTAAGTGTAAAGGAATGTTTTGCTTACCACCTACTTGAGGTTATCCTGAGCTTTGTTCCTTCTGTGTAAAAAACCAGCACTACTTTTGTGAAAAGTTTCAGGATATCAAAACCGAGCAGAATGATGTTTTGAAAACTAAGTTATTCGCATGCCCTGTATTTCTTCCCATTATTGACCTTTCAATGTAAAGTCAACCATGAGAGTTTGGTGCTTATTCACTCATTTTCTCAAACCGGTTGTCCATACATTTCTCACATTGGTTTTCTTGTACCTCATATTCGTTTTTGAACTGAATATGTCATTTTTGTTAACATTGGCACCGCCCGACAGATTAAGGATCTAGTCCATTCTAAATCATTGCCAATATCAAATTACTATGCATTGGTCATCTTGACAAACGAATACTTTGCTTTACACGACATATGAACTCATTCATCGTGGTGACATCTCCTCATGCTGCTGCTGATATGTCATACGTGCTACTAATTCATGTAGTGGACTGGTTCCCCTGTTTAGAAACTTATCACCACAGATGACTTGGAATGAAATGACAACCCCTTGATCTGCATTAAATTTCTTAGGGGACGTTCAGGGTATCAAAGAAAAGTATCCTGCACATGCTTTCTCCCTTCTTGCAGATGGATAATGTAAATTTTCTAATGATATAGTAATCGCCAACCTCATTCGATCTACTTCTGGAATTATTGTTGTGCTGCCACAGTTGGCTAGCTAGGAGACTAGGAGTGTGCTGCCACAGTTCATTTGTCAAGAAGAGTTCTTATCTGATGGAATGTTATACCAAGTTTATAAATCGATGCCATGAGAAAAATAAACAGGTCCCTCAAAGTTCTGAAACTGATTAGAATCGCTTCATAATTATGTTTGAAAGTGGAAGGTATGTGTCAGTTCAAAAGAGTGCGACTATAGAGACACCATCCAGATGCCAATACTAATGTGGATGGCCCATACATGACATGAAATAAATCGATGAACATCATGCATATGGTTTATGGGCTGATAGACTTGCTGAACATGTACAGATTTATGAGCCTCTGTTACTTGCACCATTTTCAGCAATTTGTGCCAAACATTATCATGATCTTTGAGTTTTAGAATCTGTCATCTTAGCACGGCTTCCTTGCAGGTATATTTCGAAGCGACAGTTCCGTTTAGTAAGAGATTGCAGAGTGCTTGGATCATAACAGCCTTCTGTTGTCGAAGCTATGGGTTATGTTGGCTATTCTGATTGTTGAACAGAACTCTGGTAACCTTAGAGCAGCTGTTGAATCAACTGCTGCTGCAGAATATTATCTTGCCGAATATCAACTCTTGGCTTCTTTTAAGCATGAAATGCGGCAGCAAAATCAATCACAGATTGTAGTGTTAAGTTGCACTAGACGATCTCCGCTTCTACATCCGCTCTTGGGATGGACTTTGCTGCATGGTGGACCATCGACGACTGAAGACCCAGAGATGTTATTGGACGAAAACGACTTTGCTGATTCATTTATGCTTATTCTGTTAGTCATCTTGTCGATCTGGCTTGGCGGTGTCCAGCTCGAGCAATGCATACCCGCCGCGGAGGAAGATGAAACACGGCCACGAGAATCGCCAATCGAGAAGTACTTGGTGATCCCACCGACGTCCTCGTGGAGCAGCACGGCTTGCGTGGCCGTATGTGTGTGCCTACCCGACTACGCGCACCGCCTGGCGCATAACTGCATTGCGATGCGGAACGCCACAGGTCTGTCCGGCATCCTCGCCGGCGTCCCGTGCCGCTCGCCCACCCGTCGGCATGCTATCCGCCGCTGGTGCCGCGCAGCTTCCGTCTGTGTGGCACCCGACCGCCGTGATGTTCAGGGTAGGACACCGTTCACCTCGCAGTGCGGCTCCGGCTCCCCTCCCTCGCACCGTGCTGCTCCTGAACCACGCCAGCTGGAAGGCCGTGATGTCCTTGCACAAGACAGAGCGCCTCCTGGAGCGTGTAAGATTACATATATAAAAAATATCCAGGGAGGTTTTTGTAAAATAAACTGTGCCACATGTTTGGACCGGGACGATTTGGACCTATTTTGCACTGCAATGACAAGTTTATATACTACTTCACCCCAGTTTACAACTAGTTGTATGAATTTACACCTGGTAGACAAGTATTTGTATGCCCAATGCTAATACCTCACAAACAAACAAACAAACAAACATCAAGAAAACAATCCCTTGATGCCATTAACCACATGGCACTGCTGGATTTTCAGCTTTAAAAGGTGGGAAACACTACTCTCCCTTGATGCCATTTCAAACGCACTTCCAAAGTACAGATAGGAATTGTACATGCTAAATTCCTTCCGCCCATTAGCCTTCACCTTGGGCCAGATATGACGGATGCTTGAGTTGGGGCTGAGTATGCAGATGCGTTATCTCCAGCAAACATTATTGAAATTGCTTCCGAAGTTTCTATGTGTGCCACTCCTTCCAATACCTTGATAACTGTGGACATTGAGGGCCTTTGGGTGCAATCATTTTGCAAGCACCACAGGGCAAGTTTCATCATTTGAATTACTTCCTCCTTGCGTGAGAACATTTCTTCACTGTGCCTGTCGATCAGATCAATCAACTGATTGCTTTGTTCTTTTTCTCGTAGTAGATTTATGAGATGGAAATTATCCCCAGGTTGAGAGTTATCGATGTTTCTTCTTCCACTTATTATTTCCATTATAACAACTCCAAAGCTGTAGACATCGACTTTTTCGGTGATCGACGACGTCAACCATTCAGGTGCCAGATATCCCGGTGTTCCTCTCATCATAGTCACTACCTTGCTCTGATCCCTATTTATTAACTTGCATAGTCCGAAATCAGCCACTTTGGCATTGAATTTGTCATCTAGAAGAATATTTTGTGGTTTGATATCCAAATGAGCAATTTTCCGCCTACAGTCCTCGTGAAGATAGCATAGGCCCTTGGCTATATCCATAATGATCCTACACCGGGTGCACCAGTCAAGGGGGATATTTTCATGGCGGTAGTAGATCCACCTATCAAGCGACCCTCTGGACACATACTCATATACCAGAAGCCTCTCCGACTTCTGTGCACAAAAGCCAATCAACCTGACAAGATTGATGTGTTCAATGCTGCCAATCGTCTCTACCTCTGCCAAGAATTCTTTTTTTCCCTGTCTGGCACCTTCCAAACGTTTAACTGCAACTTTGTCTTCACCTAATTTTCCTTCAAAAACCGACCCAAACCCACCTTCTCCGAGCTTCCTACTGAACCCTTCAGTGCATTCCCTCAACATTTCGAAAGAAAACCTCGTTGGCATTCCAGTCAATTGATCAAAATCAAATTCTTCATCTTTCTCTTCATAAACTCTCCTCCTTCGTAGATAAATTGCAGCAACAATAACAAGCAATAAAAGAGTAGCAACAACTCCAACTGTAGCACCGACAATCACCTTCTTTTTGTTTTTCTTATTAGAGGGGCTCAAGTTAGTGGGGCTAAGTTGAACCTTGAGGTAAGCAGAGGAGTTGTAACCAACATTTTCAGGTTCTATTGAATGCAAGGATAATATCTTCGTTACCCACACACATTCTATACCTGTGGACAAAACGGCCATGCATGAGCAGTTCTTCAAGCAGGCTTGCTTACATGCATCCATGGTTGTTTCGTTGTAGGTTATTGAATGAAAGTTTGTGTAGTTTTGATCATAGTAATAAATGTTTGGAATGGTCAAGAACTGATGGCGTTGTATTTCCTCACAAGATATTGGAGTTAATGGTGTGCAACCAAGGTTTGGCTTGCGTTCATCCATGGGCTTGAAGTAGCCTGAACTTGAATTGGACTCAAGTGGGCATGTGCACTGCCCCCCTCTGCATACACCATACTCCCCGCAAACTGTTGGGTAATCACAAGGATCAATTCCCAAGGACCCCAGTATATCATACACCACTGTCCACCTCTCAATAGGCCCTGACCATTCATATAGTCTAAGATGTCCATCTGAATCTAGTCTCATATACTGTGTGGATTGGGCTACTGGAAGTGTGATACTTTCATTCAGAAAATCTTGCCCCAAACTGAAGGTAAGGCTTCCGTTCATTAATGTAACCTTTGTTAGATAATTTCCTATCCTGCCTACTGGAATCTGCATGCTGTACTCAAAGTAGAGTTTTGGTGGTGTGGATTGAACATAAGCAAATAACCCACCTCTTTGTGCAGTGATATACATAGTCGCTACAGATGTACTTGATCTGAGCCTCATACCTTCCACGAGTGACTGCCCAGCGAACACCGTGTCAGTAGGATGATCAAATGACTGCCACACTGTTGCATTCTTGTTATCAGATAACACAATATTGCCGAACTCGGTGATCTTCATGCCATCTACACCTCGGCTCGAGCTGTTGCTTGACCAGACGTTAGTACCATCAGCATCAGCGAGGACCAAGTTTCCGTCTGCGGTAAACTCAAGGGTGGCATTCTCTGTAACTGGCCGAGCAACATTGGCCGACCAGACAATCTGCCGATTGTAAATGCCGACCATCGTGTCAACAAAATCGCCAACGGACACCGCAAAGAGGAACTTGTCGCACGGGAACATGGAGGAGACACAATAGAACCCTGCGGCAATGTAAAGTTGAAAGTCGGAGTGAGCTTGGGGTTGTGCTATGGTGAAGATGTTGCGGCTGTAGTTGCGGTTGTCGAAGAAATCGTCGCTGTTGATCCAAACTGTCGAGGGTTTGGCCGTGGAATAGTCTAAGGCATGCAACGGTGTTGCAGCCGCCAGCACGAGGAAGAAGAGAATGACAGGTCCCATGGGGTCGGAAACTGCATCGGATTAAGATGAAGCAGTTAGCAATGAAAAGCCGCAGCATGAAACTGGTAACAAGCTTGTAGGGTAGCTTTATATAGTCAGAAACACTAGTAATTCCGAATAATTTGTGACGAAATAAGTCACTACATTAATCAGATATTAATACTATTCTTTGCAATGATTCCTGCCAACAACTAGTAGTACAAGCAGACAAATGACAAGCGGTAACTCATAACAGAGCATGCAAAAAAGGTTAAGCTAGCAGAGGTTCAATGAAAATACGGTGGTAATTACCTGGAGGTTGACGCAAGGTGGCCTGTAGCTAGCTCCCGCGGAGTGAAAAGCTAGCACGTTTGAGATATTGCTTAGCTAGTCTTCTGAAGCTACAGATGCACAAATGGAGAGTGGGTGTGAATGTGATATCATACCAGCAGAGAGGTGACCACATACGTGAGATCAATATCTTTTTCCCAATGAAATTAGGTTATTCACACTTGATAGAAAAATGTTTAGTTCCGATCAAAAAAAAAATGTTTAGTTAATACACAGCAGGAAGAACCATTTGCAAATAATTGAACTGGCTCTGCTAGGAGCATCCGATCTATATATATTTTTTTTGAGGGGAAAAGAGAGATTTCATTGATCAACACAAACATGGTTTACAGACTCCCTGGTCACAATATCCTCAATAACCGGTGGGACACACCCCAACCAGAAATTGTTCTGATTATATTTCCTAGCTACAACAGCTAGAGCATGAGCCGCCATATTACTCTCTCTTCCAATCTTTTTTGCTACGAAACGATCACAACTTAAGCTTATCTCTCTAATATCATCAAATAATTTCCACCATCTAGACATGCCTTGGTTTTGTCTCCTAATTGCATCAACCACTCCAGCATTATCTGATTCAAGGATGACAGAGCACAAACTTCTCTGGTTCAGATTTTGAAGTCCCAACAGACAAGCAATGGACTCAGCCTCAAAAACATCCACACAATTAATTTTAGATCGGTTGCATGCCCAGATCACATTACCCATAAAGTCTCGAGCTACACACCCAATGGAGCAGTCCCCTAATTCCTGAACAAAAGAGGCGTCCACGTTAATTTTAATCCAATCTTTACCTGGAGGTACCCATTTATCAGAGCTTTCATTCACGTCATGGACACAATCAAGCTGATGACAGGTAAAATTGGGGTTTCCATTACTCAGCACTGGTTTCTTACCCTTCTTATCTGCAAGGTCTGTAATAGTTAATCCCAGTTCATATGTAAGACGAGTCAGAAAATTTACTGATTGTTCTATGGTAGCTTCACCTTTTTTATGCACAAAGTCGTTTCTTAGGTGCCAAGATCTCCAAAGAACTAACAGGATAAGCCCTCTTCTATCTTTACTAACATTAGCAAGGAGAATAGGAAGCCAATCAGGTCCCGTATATCTGAGCATTTCCTCGGGTGGGAGGTCCCAATACTTTCTCATCTCACTTCTAAGTGCCTTGGCCTTTGTACAAGCCACAGTAGCATGGTAGCTAGTTTCGGTATCTTTTCCACAGACTGAACAGATATTGTCCAACTCTAGTGTTCTTCGGAATTTATTTTTCTTTGTTGCTAAATTGTCCTTTGCCACCCTCCATCCAAAAATTCTCACTTTATTTGGTACTGGAGCATTCCAAATGTTACTCCAAACTTTCATTCCCTGATCTTGGGCCGAACTAGAGCTAGCTAGGCTCTGGCAATTATTTGTCAGATTATACGCTAGCTTATAGGCACTTTTGACAGAGAACACCCCATTATTCTCAAAGTTCCAGGCAAGAAATCTTTTTTATTGTTTACAGGGGCATTGAGATAGAGAATTACCTCAGCATCATTTTGATAGAAGATCCTTTTTATTAAGGCTTCATTCCAGGAATTTGATTCTGCCAACACCAATTGACTAACTCTCCTAAATCTTGTCTTTGTTTTTCCTTCTAGGGGTTTTAACACATAGTTCTTAGGAATCCAGTTGTCTCTCCAAATCCTTATGCTTTTGCCATCACCTATCCTCCAGATAATGCCCTGTTTTAACAGCTCAAGACCATGCTCAATTCCTCTCCACACAGGGGAAGCTTCGTTTCTAAAAACAGTATCCACCAGATTGCCTCTTGGGTAATATATGGCTTTCATCAATTTTGCTGCCATACTATTTGGATTTTGAATTAGGCGCCAAGCTTGGCGAGCGAGCAGCGCCTGGTTGAACAACCTTGTATCTCTAAAGCCCATACCACCCTGATGTTTTGGAGCTGTAAGAGATTCCCAAGAAGCCCAGTGAACTCAAGGTTGATTGTCATCTTCGCCCACCAGAATTCCTTATGATTCTCATGTAATCATCATGAAAGGAAGCTGGCAGTTTGAAAACAGCCATAACATAGATTGGCAGGGCCTGGGCAACAGACTTGATAAGAGTTTCTTTAGCGGCCATAGACATAAATCTTTCATTCCAGATCGACATTCTTTTTGTGAATCTTTCCTTTGCAGGTTGGAAATGCTTTGATTTCATTCTACCTTCTGGAGTTGGGAGCCCCAGGTATTTTTCTTCAAAAGAACTTTGGGAAACTTGCAAAATGTTTTTTATTTCCGATCGTGTTTGGTCAAGACAAACACGCTGAACATCGAGAGCATTTGACTGGCTAAGCACTGTCCTGCACTTTTTCAAAAGTTGAGAGAGCCTCTCTAACAATCCTCGCTTGTTGACTTGTGGCTTTGAAAACAGAAGTCGTCGGCAAAAAGCAAGTGGGAAATACCAGGAGCTCCCCTGCAACATTTTAAGTCAAGTAGTTCCTGGTTGTACACCGCTCTTTGCAAAACTTTTGATAGACCTTCAGCAACAAACAAAATGTAAGGACAGGGGGTCTCCTTGCCTCAGGCCACGAGTGGGTTTGAATGTTCTTGTTAGATCACCATTCACCTTGACCGAAAATCTGACAGAAGTAACACAAGCCATCACTTGCTTTACCCAAGTATCGTCAAAACCCAGCTTCAGCAGAATGCCTTTAAGATAACCCCAATCAACACGGTCATAGGCTTTAGATAGGTCAAGTTTGTAAGCACAAAAGCTCTCCTCGACTTTCTTACATTTCTGGATGTGGTAGAAGCACTCAAATGCTACCAAAGCATTATCCGAGATTAAACGACCAGGAAGGAAGGCGCTTTGGTTCTCAGAAATAAGGTGTTTTAGCATGGGTCTCAATCTGTTTACCATGCACTTTGCAACCACCTTATAGAGGACGTTACAGAGAGATATCGGTCTGAAGTCCTTTAAATCATCGGCATCATTTGTTTTGGGGATCAGTACTATGATAGTATCATTTGTTCCTTCAGGAATGTGGCCATTAGCAAAAAAATGCTTGACTGCAACAATGATATCCTTTTTTAACGTGCCCCAATTACGTTGGAAAAATCTGGCTGGTAGTCCATCAGGTCCTGGAGATTTTAGAGGGCCAATTTGGAACAGAGCATCTCCAATTTCATCATCTGAATATTCCTTTAGCAATTCCATATTCATATCACTCTGAACAGCAGGTTGCACTAAATTTAGAATCTGATTTGGGTCAACATAGTCATCCATGCTGTATAAATTTTCAAAGAATTTTAAAGTCGTGTCCTTCATATCATCTGGCTTTTCAGCAAAAGTACCATCCTCCTTTTTTATTTTTCTGATTCTATTCTTTTTTGCTCTGGCAGAAGCTTTCCTGTGGAAAATTTTTGTATTTCTATCTCCTTCCCTCAACCAGTTTATTCTCGATCTTTGCAGCCACATCAGTTCCTCTCTATAAAGAAGTTCATCTAGTTTTGCATTTGTAGCTTTGATTTCCTTATGGTCGTTCTGATCATTTTTGAGCAGCAGTCTTTTAAGCTTTTGCTTCAGAATTTTTATTTCTTTGTCAACACGGCCAAACTTATCTTTACTCCAACTCTTGAGGGTAGACATAGTTGCATTCAGTCTTGCGCTTACTCCTTCCAAATCAGGGGCACTAGTATGGTTTGTCCAAGCACAGCTGATTTCCTGTTCAAGCGAAGCTTCCCTCTCCCATATAATTTCATACCTTCTCACGGGTCTGGTATTTGTTTGGACAAAATTTCTTTTCAGTCTCACCAACAATGGGCAATGATCAGACCTAGAAGAAGTTAGGTGTTCAACTGAGGCATCAGGAAAAAGATTAGACCACGTAGGTTGAGCAACAGCTCGGTCCAACCTGACTTTAACATTTCTTTTGCCACTTTGCTTATTATTAAAGGTCCAAGGGGTCCCAATGTACCCTAAGTCATAAAGATTACAAAAAGCAAGAGTATCTCTGAATTGCTTCATCTGGCTTTCATTTCGTTTTGTTGCTGAAAAGTGTTCCTTCTGCCATTGTGCTTCATTAAAATCTCCCACCATGAACCATGGTTCCTTGGTGTTTGGAGCTATTCTTTTTAGCAAAGTCCACATGTGATGTCTGTCCTGAGCCCTAGGCTCACCATAAACAAAGGTCGCTCTCCAATTTATTCCATCATTATCAAAGATTCTTACATCAATATGGTGAGGCCCATAACTTAACAGTAACAATGCACACACTATCATTCCAAAGGTAGCTAACCCACCACCCTTGCCCTTGATGCTAACAGGCAAGCAGAATTGAAAGCCCAAACGCCTACACACAGATTCAACAAAAATCTTATTTTGCCTGGTTTTGGAGAGGAACACAATGTTGGGACTGTGTGTCCGTATCATACGGACAAGATCCTGAACTGTCCGTGGCTGTCCCAAGCCATGGCAGTTCCAAGAGAAGAGGATCATTGTCCCTGCCAGGCACCGCCATTGGCGCCTGACAGTTTGCCGGTAGCCCCTGGACCGGTCGCTGCCTCACCTCCTTTCTCCCCCGTGCTCCCTTCCTCTTTTTCCTTTGTGCTCTGTCCCCCTTCAATGGTGAAAGCTTCTTGTTTCGAGTTTCCTTGTTCTTCCTCTCTTAGCGTATTTAGCACCTTCTTTGCCTGCATAACTGATAGAGATGGCACTTGAAAAGCACCTTTCTTCCGTGGTGGCAACAGCCCATGTCTACAGCTACATCATCCTCTCTGTTCCTTGTTTTTCCTTTATCGCCATCACCACTGGCTGCTTGTAGGATCATCAGGCTTTTTGGTTTGCTCTGCACTTCCATTTCCTCACGGTTTCTTCGCTTCCATCTCTTCTGTTTCTTCATTTTGGAGGTTGAGTTTGAAGCCTGGGATGTCTCTCCTTCCTTTACACCTTCTCCTGATTCCTTTGCATCCCCTGTACCAAGAACATTTTCCTCTAGTTCTATCACCAAATCCTTGTTTGTGTTCTCCTTATCTGTAGCATGGGCCACAACAACTTCGGTATCTTTATTAGATTTTCCTTGATTATGTTCATCCCCATCGATGTGTTTGCAACTTCATATGCCACTTGTTCAATGACGACCCCGAACAACGCTTGTCGCCCTAACGCTTCTTCACCTGTCTTCTCTGTTGGAAAGGAGGCACGCCAAGGTTGGGCTTGTTTGCCTGAGGAACGTGCTTGTCCCATTGTGTCTGGAGGTACTGTGTTCGGATCGCCAAAGTGGACAGTGTAGGACTCGAGTTCCATGTTGTACTTGATTTTCCTGGCCGTAACATGAATATCACAGCCCGCCTCCATGTGTCCGATGAAGCCACGTAACAAATGTAAATTGGCAGCCTCTCGCATCGGATGTTCACTTCACTTCTTCCTCGTTGATTTCATCAACAAGGGTAATCCATCTTGTGGCTGAATACGTGGTAGCATCACCCTAGCTCTAAGAAATTTGTCACAGATGTTGCCTCTTGAATTAGTGTCTATCATCGAAGCTTTCCCACCGCTGCCCTAGCTCACGCGCCACCGCTTGGTAAGGAGATGGAAAGGTATCCCTAATCGAACCCACATCGCACATGAGAGAACTCATCGACATGGGATCAACCTACTACCAATGGCTCCACCAGAAGGCATCATACTTGTACCGCCATGGTCCTCCTCTAATTGCATCGCCAGCCTCCTCTTCGAAAATTCAAGCACAAATTTCCTTCCCTCATCTCGCTACCATTGGGTTAGCTTCCACTATGCCACGGACTTTCCAAACCTTCTTCATGTGCTCAATCGAGTGTGCGGTTTACAAGTAAAGTAGAGAGGAATGCACCAACCGCCAGAACTGCGAACGTCGTATTTTCCACGCCCACCATGTTAATGACCGTAGTTTTATTTTCAGACCATCTTCGAAGTTGATGACATCCTTGCCCGCCTCCCGAGGGGTGGATTCATGGCCTAAGGATCAGCAACACCGCCTTGATGTTCTTGTTCTTGCCTTCCGCTTGGTTCGGGATTCGGAGAAGGCCGGGTCCTTTTTCCCATCTCCGCTCCATGTAACGCGACCGCCATTAACTTCTCCGGCGATTGCACGATGCCATTAGGCGAGTGGGCTAACACCGATCGGGGCAAAGCCGCAAGGAGTGGGTGGATGATCTCTTGGAATCCTCCTCTCCTTTTAAGGATTTCCACCCCATGTTAAAAGCGCCTTATGTCCCAAATTAATCCTCAGAATCGATCGCGCAAATTCCTCTTGCGGCCTAATCGCCCTGTAATTTCTCCCTCATCAATTTCCTTAAATTTTCCATTCGACCGGCTTGTAGTAATCTTGGGGTCCCGGATCCGTGGATCTTTCCTACAAACAATTAAAGCTCGCAGAATTTGGCTCTTACCTCACGATTCTTGGTTTTAAACTCTTCGCTTCGGATGGTGCGCCTTGCTTGGGCATGGATGAGCGCAAAATTTTGAAGATCCGGTTGGATAGGATTGTGGGGACGATAGATGATTGGTTTTCCAGAAGAAGAAGGTTTCGATCTTGGTGGGTTTTGAGGGATTTGGGTTTAATCGCTATTTCCAAGATCGCCGAAGTATGAATGCATCTTGCTTTAAGCATTACTTGAAAAAAAAATAATAAAAAAATAAAAAAATAAAAAAAATAAAAAAAAAAAATAATAAAAAATAAAAAAATAAAAAAATAAAAAAATAAAATAAAAAAAATAAAAAAAATTAAAAATAAAAAAATTAAATAAAAAAATAAAAAAATAAAAAAATAAAAAAAAAATAAAAAAAACAAAAAAAAATCATCCGATCTATATATAGATAAGCACAACTACTTGCTTCTTTCATTTGTTTTGTGCGCATACCACAAATAAAAGTAGTAATACTAAGAATATTTGCGGATGCATATTGCATCCCCACGACTATACCCATGCTTCAATTCTTACATGTTCATAGTGCAATACTTTTGAAATAATTTCAGTGAAGTCTACACACATATGACTGAAAGATCCATGCTTTGCATGTACGAAGAAAATGTTAAGTGTGTTCGGAAGAGATAAAATGCAGCAAGACTTCTATTTCTTCAGTATAATGGCCCGATTTCTTGGAACTTGCTAGTTTGGACCTGAGTGCAGGGACCATGCTGCACATACATCAGCGCCTATTTATTTGACAGACCTATATTCGAGTAAAATACTACCCCCTCTAGTTTTTTCTCCCATCTACAAAACTACTACTACTCCATCTCTCTTCCATAAACGAAAATTACTAGTTTTTTCTCCCATCTACAAAACCTATACTAATAGACCAATAGATTTAAAACTAAATACTTATCAGAAGTTGGAAGCAGAGTGACGATAGACACGCATACAAATCAACACAAATAGGAAGGAAAACATTGATGCCAATTACCTGGCTGGAGAAGCACTGCCGCCGTGCAGTAAATTAACGTGTTCCAAAATGTTTCCTTGTGTTTTGAAGCTGTTTAAGGGAGGGAAGGGGATGAGATGAGATATATCGTATAAGATGGGTATTTCGAGCTAAACAAGTTTAGCCCATCCAGATAACTAGGCTAATTTACATGCTTGACAGAAATCGTTTAGCCCTACATTACGAGAATCATGACCCCTACGCAAACTTCGATAACTAGGCTAGCTCGTTCTTTCTGGAAGCAAAGACCTCCATATATAATGTGAAATACTAACGAATTTAAATAAAAAAAATTATAGTATGAAACAGAGAAAACATGTTTTTTTTTTCCAGAAACCTAACACTGCCAGATGTTTGCTCTGAATCCATGTCAAAGCACTAGTGGCACACAAAGAGATATATAGGTAGATAATAACGACAAGTTCGCGGTAAGCTGACGGCAAACACAGTTTGCAGGAAGCTGCGATGATGAACCAGAGCATGTGTATCAGAAAAGATGGATGACAATTACCTAGAGAAGCCCCTGCAGCAGCTTCGCAATGAACTAACTTGTTTCAGAAGTTGCAGAGAGTCTCATGAAGCGGCTGTATGGAGGGGACGAAAGGGGATATGTTGTTATAACATAACTGACGGATCCATATATACCTGCATTCCAAGTAGGACTGGTTTACACGCGTAGGGAACTGTTTGACTAAGCTAGCTGGATGTATCGTTAGGTTGCAAGTAATTGAGTTGACTCTAGACATGTATCTCCATTATTTTTCTTTAGTCAACAAAGTCTACGAAATGCACGACTATTTTGGCCTTCAATACTGAATCAAGATAGTAATTGTATTGGATAGACTGTCACTTTCAGTTATATCTATCGTGACGACTAAGATGTAGGAGTACTACATAGCAGCCTCCCTCTTTATTTATCATATATCTGTACATAATTCTATCATGTAGATCGAGATGTGACAGTACCATCATGCTCGAGTTAAGTCTATGTGGAAATTTGCTAAATAGATATGGGATTGAATGGAACGGAATCCCTTGCCACTCTCATTCCGGTACGCATGTGGATCCTTGACCCAAGCTAGCTACTACCTAGCGACATCTACTCCCTCTGTTAGGGATTATAAGGCCTATGGACCATTTTGATAGGATTAAGAAAATCATTAACTCACCCTCTTGATTAGTACATGCACCAATAGCTATACATGCATGAGAGAAAAGAAAGAAAAAGAAAACCATGCATTGGATAAGAGATGATAATAAATGAGAGAGGACTTATAATTCCTAACATTTTAAAAAACCTCTTAGGCCTTATAATCCTTAACGGAGGGAGTATCTCTCTTCAATGACAGCTATCTGCATTTATGGTGCGGACAAATGTGACCAAAATAAAGCAGTGGACCGGATGCTGATTTTAGACCCATCCGAATTAGCCCCCGGCCCGTTTGTTGGTTGACCTGCATGGTTTAAAACAAGGATCGTGCTACGCGTCCCCCGGGGATCAAATCGCCCGATCCCCCTGGTCGGTAGGCGTACGATGCGATCAATCTGGACCAACCACCCGGGTCAACGCTTTCAGACTCTCTCCCAGCGCGCAGGCAGCACGCCCACCAGAGAGATCTGGCAGCGTCGTGTTCCTCCAACTCCCGCTGCCCGCGCTGGTAACAACACAGCCAATGGTCCATCGACCGTGGCGTTGTCGGAGAGACCTGAAGTTGCGTGCTGGAGGTCATCGCCGGAGAAGACGCCGTTTGCAGCGGTAGCAATCGCGGCCATCCCTTGTAGCAGCGCCTTCCTCCGCTTGTAGCAAAAGGCGCCGTCGCCGGAGAGCACGCGTTGCTAGAGAAGACGACGCCGTACATCTGTAGCAAGGCCGGTGTGCCTATGTAGCAAGGCAGTTGTGCCGATGTAGCAGGTCCTCCTTCCGCTTGTAGCAAAAAAGCTGTCGCCGGACATCATGCTTTTGCCGGAGAAGCCGCGTTGTTGGAGAATACGACGCCGTGCATCTGTAGCAAGGCCGACGTGCCTATGTAGCAAGGCGGTTGTGCCGATGTAGCAGGGCCTCCTTCCGCTTGTAGCAAAAAAGCTGTCGCCGGACAGCATGCTTTCGCCGGAGAAGACACCTTGTTGGAGAATACGACGTCGTGCATCTGTAGCAATGCCGACGTGCCTATGTAGCAAGGCAGTTGTGCCGATGTAGCAGGGCCGTCGCAAAAAATCCCTCACACGGCTTGTAGCAAAAAAGTTGTCGCCGGAGATGATGCTGACGCGCCTCTGTTGCAAGACCGCCATGCCTTTATAGCAGAACCACGCACCACTTGTAGCAAAAGTCGGTGTCGCCAGCAAAGAAGGCGCCTGCCGAGCCTCTTAGCAAAGACACCCTGCCTCTATAGCAAGGCCGATGCCCGCTCGTAGCAAGGGATGGTAGCTGCTGTAGCAGAGCCTCGCATAGCTTGAAGCAAAGAGGCGTCACCGCGGAGAAGACGCCATGGTACCTCGGTAGCAAGGCCGGAGGCCGTTCGTAGCAATGGTTGTCGTGGGAATGGTCACGGCAGATGCTGCAATCGGCAGCGAGTAGTAGAACGAGGGGCAAGGGCGGCCAGCCATCTGCGGTGCGAGATGAGGGCGGAGACACAAGGTTTTACCCAGGTTCGGCCCCCCGGAGGGTAAAGACCTACTCCTGCTAGATTGTATTATGAAGGTGGTACAATGGGCGAGCTCGGCGGCTAGGCGGCGAGTCGCTTGGGTGTATGATGGAACGTATCTCTACACGCCCTACAGGGAGGTTTATATAGGCTCACCTCCCCTAGGGTTTACATATCTCAACCGAATCAGTTAAGGCTTCGGTACTTGTTTAACCTAATCCGACTGGTCCTATCTACTCGCCTGGGCCTTCAGCTTCCAGTCGCTTGGATCCACACCGGGCCTTGATCCAGTCGCCGTCTTGCAGGCCCACTCGCCAGTTCCTGGGCCAGTCGGAAATGTCCTGCTGGGTATACCCCGGTAGGCACATCCCCATCAATGGCCGGTGGCCGTTGTAGCAGAGCCTCGCACCGCTCGTAGCGGGGGTCGGAGTAGCACCGCCACCGAAGCCGGCACCACCACCACCGACACCGACATCACCGCCACCGACGCCGGCACCACCACCACCGACGCCGACAGCACCTACTCGTGGAAGCATAGCTCTAGCCCCATGGCGGAGCATGTGCGGAGATGGGGAAGGCAGGCACCGGAGATGGGGGAGCACGTTGTGGTAAAAAAGAGAGAAGTTCGGGTACGTCGTCGTCGCCGACGGCGTCACATTCGACCGGTGGCGGTGGGCAGCGACGGTTAGTGGAGAGGAGCCGATGGGATTCAGCGATGGGGAAAAGAAGGAGAAGTTGGGGAAAGCGATGGAGAAGATAAGGCCTGGTGCGATCTGTTATGTGGCCCACACGCGAACCGTGTCGCGAGCAGGAGGCGGGGGATGCGAGCGACGCGATCCCCCGAGGGAATCATGTCATTTCCCTTAAAACAACCGATTCAAAACACAAAAGGAGATAAGGAGGGGCCACGAACCAGCGCTCGACCTGTGTTGTATGCACACAATAAGAAAGGGAGCTCTGGCAGCTAGCATTTTAGCCTTTAGACGCGTAGCCCCGCTGCTCCCCGACAACCCTAAGCCTGCACCAATCGTAGTTTCATGTACAATCAGTAGGAAGGTGTAAGATCCTTGTGGATCTCACGCCTAATTTCACTCAGCAACGAATTGGAATTTGGTCTAGCTCGTTCCTCCCATCCATCCCCGAGCAAGTCAATTACGTATGGCACCGCCGTCCAGTTCTTCCGTTCCTACCTACCAAGTCGATAACGAGTTCCTCTCTTATCTAATGCTCAGCTAACGGTTACATGGGCTACTTTCGTCCTAGTACATGGCCTGCAAGCTAGCCTGACATCTTTGTAGTCCTCCTGGGCCGCCCTTGGGATGGAGCAGCTTCTCTCTTGGAGATGACTGGCTCGGGCTCAGCGCTGGGCAGCTCCAGGTCATTGACATTCCCCCTTGCTTGAATATCTGCTTGTCCCCAAGAAGAGGCTCGAGGAAACTGCTGCCGCAGGGACTCCAAATCCTCCCAAGTGGCCATCAATTTAGGACAGCCGCTCCACTGGACCAACACTTGAACAATGGTACAGAGGCCTTGCTGACGAACACGCTGCTAAAGCACCCGAACAGGTACCTGTAATAGGGCATCAGGAGATGGTAACTGAGGCAATACCTGGCGTCGAGGACCCACGTAAGGCTTCAATTGTGAGATGAAAAACAGGATGAATGCGACTCTCATGTGGAAGCTCCAATTTGTATGCCACCTCCCCAATGCGCTCCAAGATGCGAAAGGGACCAAATAACTTGAACACCAGTTTGTGGTTGGCGCGACGGACAATAGATGTCTACAAATAAGGCTTCAACTTAAGGAAAACCACATCACCTATCGGAAACACACGTTCAGAGTGCCGCTTGTCAGCCTGATGCTTCATGCGCTGCTACATGCGGAGAAGGTGTTGGCGAACTGAATCCATGATTAGGGAACACTCCGTGAGCCAGGCTTGTATATCAGCTGACGCAACAGTGTTAGTAGTAGTAATACCAAAATACCGAGGTTGACGACCATAAACCACCTCAAATGGAGTTTTTCCCAGCGACGAATGCCAATTGGTATTGTACCAAAGCTCGCACAGCGATAGGCACTTGGACCAGTTCTGCGGGTGAGCACTGATGAAACAATGAAGATAGCATTCAATCGATTGATTGACACGCTCTGTCTGGCCATTAGTCTCTGGATGGTTAGGTGTGCTCATACGCAATTGAGTACCCGTTTCCTTGAAAATTGCTTGCCAAAACTTGCTGGTAAATACTGGATCACGACCAGAAACCAGAGAAAGAGGTAGGTTGTGTAACTTGTATACATTGTCAATGAACACCTCAGCTACCTTAGCCGCCATGTAAGGGTGGCGAAATGGAACGAAGTGAGCATATTTCAACAGCTTGTCAACAACCACCAAGATGCAAGAGAACTGACGGGATTGGGGTAACCCTTCAATGAAGTCCATTGTCGCCATCTTCCAAGGAATAGACGGTATGGGAAGTTGCTGGAGTAAGCCGTCCAGTAAGGTACGCTCGGGTTTATCCTTTTGACAGATATGACAATTTTGAACAAACGACTTCACAACAGCCTTCATCCCCTGTCACTTGAACAAAGCCAATAGGTGCCTATACGTGACTAGAAACCCCGAATGGCCCCCAACTAGGCTGTCATGAAAAGCAGAGATAACAGTCTGTTGCAACTCTGAATCAAGCCCAATCCAAATCCTCCCTTTGAAATGCAATATACCAGTAGAATAAGAGTAGTCGGGCTCCAACGAGGCGTCAACTGCCAGTTTCTGAATTATCTGTTGTGCTTGAGTATCAGCAGCAAAGCTATCGACAACCTTTTCTAGCCAGGGCGGCTGCACCAAGGTATTAACTGTCAGTAATGGCATAGCACCAACTGGCATGCGCGACAGGGCATTAGCCGCTCCATTGAGAATACCTTTCTTATACCGAACAATATATTGAAACCCCATAAGTTTGGTGAGTGCACGCCGCTGCCATTCCGTGTGGATCCTTTGTTCCATCAAGTGGGTGAGGCTTTTGTGGTCAGTTCTAATGATGAACTCACCCAAATGGAGATAAGAACGCCACTGCTGGATAGCAAGTAATATGGCGAGGTACTCCTTCTCGTAAACTGAGAGACTTCTATTCTTTGGACCCAAGGCCCGGCTTACAATTGTGAGTGGATGACCCTTCTGAGACAGCAGATCACCAATGCCAACATCACAAGCGTCCGTCTCAACGACAAAAGGGGCCGTGTAATCAGGTAGGGTCAGAACTGGTGCTGTAGACAAAGCGTTTTTGAGAACCAGAAATGCTCTGATACCAGACATAAGATCCATGTGGATCTCACGCCTAATTTCACTCAGCAACGAATTGGAATTTGGTCTAGCTCGTTCCTCCCATCCACCCCCGAGCAAGTCAATTACATACGACACTGTCGTCCAGTTCTTCCGTTCCTGCCTACCAAGTCGGTGACGAGTTCCTCTCTTATCTAATGCTCAGCTAATGGTTACATGGGCTACTTCCGGCCCAGTACATGGCCTGCAAGCGAACCTGGCACCTTTGTAGTCCTCCTGGGCCGCCCTTGGGCTGGAGCAGCTTCTCCCTTGGCTGGCTCGGGCTCAGCACTGGGCAGCTCCAGGTCGTTGACAGAAGGTTGGAATCATGTGCTACCCCCAGACAGTGTAGGTGGAAGGAATCCTCAACACCACTAGAAACTCTTCTTCGTGCAAGGATCAAGCCTGCAACACACATGCAAAGATGGTATCATCGTCAACTCTAGTGCCTCGTAAAGATCATCTACCCTCTCTTCTAATGTTATTTTAGGTGTTCTAGTCGCTGTTATGCATGATCGCTACACTTGATGAATTATGTCTAACATTGGTATCAGAGTTTCGTATAGCACCAGAAGCATGTTATGATCTGATGGTCACAATTAAGATGAATAGATCATGTTTTACGAAAATATGTTTAAAGTTAAGCCTCATATTAGCCCATGTTTTGCATGTTTAGATCTAATGTAAACTCTAAATGGCTTAAACATTCACAATTAATGTTTAAAGATCAATATAAATTAACTAATAAAGGTTTTCAATGATGCTCATGATGTCTCAGTAGTTAGTCTGGTTCAAGAAATAAGAACATGGGGGAACAAATTTGCAACTAAAATAAATATCCCCTTTATGTATGAACCATAATCCTAGCAAAAACCCCAAATTCGCTTGGACCCTAATTATTGTTTGCAACGAATCAGAGGAAAACTCGAAGCAAACCCCAAATCGGAGGGGAAAATGATGGAATTGGGATAAGACACAAAGGAAGATAGATCGACAAGTTTTGCAATGAATCTATGGATCAAAATCTATCCTCAATGACCTGGACTGGTTCGTAAGGGTGAAGCTCCCCAAGCAGTTCGTGCTCGGGACCGCACACGACCTTCCCGATGAGTTGCAGCTGAAGCACTCCGGGGGCGCGAGAAGTGGGAGGCACATGTCGACACCTTCTCGGGAGGCGAAAATTTCATCACCGATGGCTAGCATCACTTCCTCTACGAGCACCGCCTCTAGCACAGCTTTACCCCTGCGGTTTAGGTACGCTGACGAGGGGAAATTCTCCATCTCGATGTTTGACACTTAGTTGTGTCGCGTTGACTGTCCGCCTCACCTCCGGGTAGCTCAGTAGATATAGTTGCCATGGTGTCGCTCGGGGCACGGAGCTCGGCCCATAGAGGGGCGGTGCCAGGACGACCGTCGGTCCCCTTTTGCCTTGCAACCAGGACTTTTGAGATGAATCTCCCCTTACGGGTGCTTGTTACGTTTGCCTTCTGTTGTATATTCTCGTCGCGATGCCCGAAGCTTTTGTTTGTTCAATAAAGCCGCCGATGGAGGCTCATGATTTCTATCTGCAGGGTCGGCTCTCCAGAGTCGTCGATCGCCTTTGACGAGGGGCTGAGTAACCCCGGGCCTGCACACTCGCGAGGCGAGGTCATGGGCCTGCCACTCTAGGAGGCGACGCTCGCGAGGCGCTGCTGGCGGGGCGCCTCTCGTTCGAAGGACCAAGGGGCGACGCCGCGGAATCCACCGGAGTGGCTTGTATGAGTCTTGCGTGCATAATATGGGTACAATATCACAAACTATGCTCTGATTTCAGCCATAATATTGGTCATTTGATCTGAATGCCAGGAAACCTCGAACATGATATGTCACTTTTTGAAGGTTTGTTTGAGACATAATCAATTTACCAAGTATGATATTTTTCCTTGCAACTATGTCACATAATACACCACGTGAAGGATTTACATTGTTCGGACCATTTTTGAATTTCTTATACCTGTTTCAAAATTTTCTTGTTTCAAACTATGGTCAAAATGGCGGGCATGAAGAAATGTGATGAGCCTAGCTAAAACTTGCATTGTATCTCTGAATAAACATCATATTTTGAGTGTAAAAATGTTTTTTATTCAAAAAATTATGAGCATTAGATCATGTATCTGTACTTCAAACCGGACCTAGTTCCTACCGATTCGGCAGATATTTGTCTTTTTCACCAGGATGGACGGAAAGGTTTGAGAGCCCCCGGTTGGTACATTGTCCATGTAAGATGGTCTAGTATTTTTGAAAAATAGGATGGTACCATTTTGAAACTATCATTTGGTGGTTGCTTCACAAAACGTCCCCTTTTTGGTGCTTGGAAAATGGAAAATGTCTTTTCCGTACGATGAAAAGGAAAACTTCCTCCCGCAACATTGTTCGCCATCCCATTATGCACATGCGTTCATAATATGGGCACAAGTTCTAGCCAAAACATTGGTCATTTGACCCGAAAGCCAGTTTTCTTTATAACTATGTCACATAATATGACACCGCGTGAAGGATTTACATTGTTCGGACCGTTTTTAAATTTCTTATGCCTGTTTCAAAATTTTCCAGTTTCAAACTATGGTCAAAACGGCGGGCATGAAGATATATGATGAGCCTCGCCAAAACTTGCATTGTATCTCTGAATAAATATCATATTGTGAGTCTAAAAATGATTTTTTTAAAATCGTGAGCATTAGATCATGTACCCGTAGTTTAAACCGGACCCACTTCCTGCCGATTCGGTAGACATTTATATTTTTCACCAGGGTTGGACGGAAAGGTTTGAGATATCCCGGTTGAGAAATTGTCCATGTAATATGGTTTAGTATTTTTAAAAAATAGGATGGTACCATTTTAAAACTGTCACAAAACGCCCCGTTTTTGGCGCTCGGAAAATAGAAAATGGCTTTTCCGTATGACAAAAAGGAAAATTTTCTCCTGTAACATTATTTTCTAACCCATGATGCACATGCATGCACAATATGGTCATAGTATCACAAGCTATATCTTGATTCTAGCTATAACATTGGTCATTTGACCCAAAAGTCAAAAAACCTTGAACATGGTAGGTCATTTTATGAAGGGTTTTTTGAGCATAATCAATTTACCGAGTGTTATATTTTTCCTTGCAACTATATCACATAATATAACACCACGTGAAAGATTTACATTGTTCAGACCATTTTTGAATTTCTTATGCATGTTTCAAAATTTTTCCATTTCAAACTATGGTCAAAATGGTGGGCATGAAGATATGTGATGAGCCTTGCTAAAACTTGCATCGTATCTCTGAAGAAACACCATATTTTGATTCTAAAAATGATTTTATCAAAAAATCATGAGCATTAGATCATGTACCTGTAGTTCAAACCTGACTCACTTCCTATCGATTTGGCAGACATTTGTCTTTTTCATGAGAGGTCGACAAAAATGTTTGAGATCCCCTGGTTGGGACATTGTCCATGAAAGATGATCTAGTATTTTTCAAAAATAGGATGGTACCATTTTTTTTGACCTTGGACTGTGAGGCAACAGCCCCACAGCAAAATTTTATTAAAATAATCATAAGAGAAAACAGTTGTAGTATATACAAAATACAAAGAACGTTAAGAAAGACTCACCTATACCTATTAGCAAATGGAATCTATCCAAGTCTTCAAACTATCCCTATGTTTTCTTTTAACTCTATACATAAGAAGGTGTAAATCATGTACAAAGTTACTCTTCCACCTTGCAAAGGTGGGTCTCTCAAACTGAAATATTTTGCCATTTCTCTGTTTCCAAATATGCCAACATGCCATCATCATAACCTCCATAAAGAAAGGTTTCCCAAAGCCCCTCCTAGCTTCAGCAATTGCTCCATAAAGAAAGGATGGTACCATTTTGAAACTGTTATTTGGTGGTTGATTCACAAAACGTCCCATTTTTTGCGCTCGGAAAATGGAAAATGGCCGTTTCATACGACAAAAAGGAAAACTTCCTTCTGCAATATTATTCGTCATCTCATGATGCACATGCATGCACAATATGGAAACAGTATCACAAAATATGCCCTGATTCTAGCCATAACATTGGTCATTTGACCCGAAAGTTAGGAAACCTCGAACATGATAGGTCATTTTGGGAAGGTTTTTTGAGACATAATCAACTTAACAAGTTTGGTATTTTTCCTTGCAACTATGTTATTTAATTGCATGCACTAGAAAACGCAACAAACAGTCTAAACTGATAGAAATGACTAGACAATTTATTTCAACACTCACCCTATGTCTTTGCCCTTTGGCCTATTGTGACGCTTGTTTGGGGATCCGCAATATTTGTTTTTAATTCTTGCGTTGGCTAGGATTTGATCCTAGGATCTCCTGCTCTGATACCATATTGAATTGCATGCGCAATCCAACGCGACCAAAATTCCGAACTGATGAAAAGGTCTAGACAATTTATTTTAATACTCACCCTATGTCTTTGCCCTTTGATCTATTGTGACTCTTGTTTGGGGAGCCGTAATTTTTTTAATTCTTGCGTTGGCCAGAATTTGATCCTATGACCTCTTTCTCTGATACCATATTTAATTGCATGCACTAGCCAATGCAACCAACAATCCGAACTGATATAAAGGGCTAGACAATTTATTTTAACATATGTTACATAATATGACACCGCACGAAGGATTTATTCGGACCGTTTCTGAATTTATTATGCCTGTTTCAAAATTTCCCCGTTTCAAACTATGGCAAAACGGCGGGCATAAAGATATGTGACGAGCCTCGCTAAAACTTGGATTGTATCTCTGAAGAACCATCATATTGTGAGTCTAAAAATGATTTTTTCAAAAAATTATAAGCATCAGATCATATACGTGTAGTTCAAACCGGACCCACTTCTTGCCGATTTGGCAGACATTGTCTTTTTCACCAGGGATGGATAGAAAAGTTTGATATACCCCGGTTGGGACATTATCCATGTAATGTGGTCTAGTATTTTTGAAAAATAGGATGGTACCATTTTGAAACTGTCATTTGGTGGTTGCTTCACAAAACGCAATGTTTTTGTCGCTCGGAAAAAATGGAAAATGGCTTTTCTGTACGATGGAAAGGAAAAATTCCTCCCGCAACATTGTTCCCATGCTATGATGCACATGCGTACACAATATGGAAACAGTATCACAAACTATTCCCTGATTCTAGCCATAACATTAGTCATTTGACCCGAAGCTAGGTTTTTAGTGTATAGGTTAACTTATTTTGTTTACCCTTTTGTAAAATATACATATCTAGACGTCTTTTAGTGTATAGGTTAACTTATTTTATTTAACCTATATACTAAAAAGGTCTAGATACATACGTTTTTAAGAAACATAAAACATCTTATATTTTAGAATGAATGGAGTAGGGTACTAAGGATGGCAATGGGCAGTGTATGGGCAGGATAGAGCAATACCATACCCATAGTAGGTACGTGATGAATTTTTGAAGAAGATTCAACCATTATCTGACCACGATGTTGATGTTACATTGAGTGAAACCAAAATTTCTAATGTTTCTGTTTCCCAGTATTTATGTCGGTCTCCACTGTCTTTGAAAGTAAATCCAAACGATTAATTGGTCTTTCCTTTAGCAAACACTTCGAATGAAAGGTTTTTCGAAGGAGTAGCATGCTCTTATATAGTCCTTTGTGTCTGGTGGTAGTGTTGCCATCAATGTTAACGATAACACTAGTAAATACTTCCAGACCAAAAAATGACTGAGACAAGGGGATTCATTATCATCCATACTATTTAATATAGTGGCTGATATGTTGGCTATCCTTATTAAGAGAGCAAAGGCTGATGACCAAATTGAAAAATTAGTTCCCCATCTGGTTGATGGCGGTCTCTCCATTCTTCAATACGCTGATGATACAATCTTATTTATAAAACATGATCTAGAGAAAGCTAAAAATCTGAAATTAATATTATCAGCATTTGAGCAACTCTCGGGATTGAAAATTAACTTTCATAAGAGTGATTTGTATTGTTTTGGCGAGACACAAAACGAGGCCCACCTTTATGCTGAACTTTTCGATTGCGGCCAGGGGAAATTTCCAATTAATTATCTGGAAATACCGATTCACTATCGGCGTGTCATGATTGCTGAATAGAAACTCATTGAGGAAAGACTCTAAAACGTCTTAATAGTTGTAAAGGTAAATTGCTATCCCTTGGCAGAAGACCTGTACTCATAAATTTAGTACTCACCAACATGGTACTGTACATGATCTCGTTTTTCCAGCTACCAAAAGGTGTCTTGAAGAAAGTGGATTATTTCCAATCAAGATTCTTTTGGCAGGAGGATAGTGAGAAAAGAAATATCGATTGGCCAGATGAAATGTTTTTTGCCGATCCAAAGAATATGGTGGACTAAGCATACATGATTTGCAAGTCAAAAACACCGCGCTTCTGGGTAATTGGATTTTCAAACTACTTACAGAAGATGGTGTTTGGCAAACCATTCTATGAAGGAAATATGTAGGCTCCAAAGCTATGTCTCAAGTGGTTTGGAAACCTGGTGATTCATATTTTTGGGCTGGACTAATGGTGTTCAAAAAGCATTTCTTTCGTTTTGGTGCTTTCAATATTAAGGATGGATCGCAGATTAGGTTCTGGGAAGATAAACGGCTTGGCCAAACTTCTCTCCGTGATCAATATCCAGCTTTATACTCGATTGTTAGACACAAAGGGGATACACTATCTACAGTAATGGATTCTAATCCTTCTAATGTGTCTTTCGGAAGAAGTCTCATAGGTGCTAGACTGGTATCTTGGAACAATCTTTTATCACGATTATCTACGATACAACTGTCGGAGGGTATGGACGAGTTCAAATGGAAACTACTAGAGTGGTAAATTTTCTATGGACTCAATGTATAGAGCTTTGGTCCAACCTGATATCCAATTGATGATAATAGTAAAATTTGGAAGATGAAAATACCCCTTAAAACGAAGATATTCGCATGGTATCTCCGTAAAGGGTCCATTCTCACAAAATATAATCTTGTTAAGAGAAATTGACATGAAAGTACACAATGCGTTTTTTGTCATTATAATAAGACAATTCAGCATTTATTCTTCCAATGTAAATTTTCTCGTGCTATATGGTGAATCATCAAAATAGCCTCTGGTTTATCTCCCCCACGTTCAGTAGCCAATGTATTTGGTAACTGGTTGCATGGGATACATGATAAATACATGACGTTGTTTAGGGTTGGAGCGCTTGCCATTATTTGGTCGCTGTGGCTAGGTAGAATGACAACATTTTTAATAACATTGTGTCTTCTTTCCTGCAGGTTATCTATCGAGCCACGACTATCCTTCGATCATGGACTACTCTACAACATATGGAGTTTTACGACTTGTTTGTGGAGGGGTGTAAGCGATTGGAGGACACGGCGAAGGATATTTTCTCCCAACATGGATGACAGCGTGATTTGCAGATAGATCTGCCATAGAGCCAGGTTATTTTTATTCCTCGTAGCATGTTTTGTAATAATGGTACTCTTTGCTTTCGTCATTCGTTGTGTGATTGATTGGATGTATGCAGAGGCCGGATGTAAATATTACTGTTATGTAATAAAGCGTCCATTTTCAAAAAAATCCAAACAGTTTGTACAGGGTGTATGCAAATATGAACCCTAGCGTCGACTAAGCTCAACTGCTGCTGTTTTGATCGACCTCAGGTACACAAGACTACAAGATGGCTTTGTTGTGAATTGTGACAGTATTCTATCCCTCTTAGTGCCCTTGAAAGGAAACACTACCATGGTGTTAGATACTACTCTCTTTGTTTAATGTAAGACCCTGTAGCTTTTCTTAGAAATGTATACATCTAGACGAATTTTATTGTTCAGGTTCACCCATTTTAGTTAGAATATATTCTACTTTGAAATATCTAGAAGATCTTATATTAGTGAACGGAGGAAGTATTTTGTGCAATAACCATGTGATTGAGGCTTCAGCAAATGCATAGCTACATTGCTACAAAAACCTTTTTTTTTATCCAGTAAGGTACTGCCAAGCCAAATGCAGTTCACAGTTCGCACATCTCATTGAAGGAAAGAGCAAACAATAATGGCGTTTCCTTATCTGAATTGGGTTGGTACTAGGATCTGCCACGGTCTAACACGAGCTAATCATGACTTCTATTTGTATGGGTAGATATGAGCTAAATATGCATGGTTGTAACTTTTGAATTAAAACAAACAAGGTACCAAAATCAAATGCATGCAAAACTGTACCTTTCCAAGGAAAAATAAATGAAGACAAACCATGTAGATGTAAATACATTGGTTTATCAACTCTTAAAATGTTAGGAGATTAACAAAACAGTCGAACAAACTACAAACAAGTGTCACAACTTAAGCAAGAAGTTTTTCCGGTGCATAAGCAGCACATATTATTGACTTACACATTTTCAACAAATCATGGAGCTCCCCTCCAGAACCACAAACTGAAGGAGTAAACATCGACCAGTAGCACTAGATAGACTTCAGATTGCAGTATTGATTCCCACAGGATCCCATGGTCTCTTGAGATGAGGCGCCTATTGCTGTTGATCTGGAGGTGCGGAGTGGGATGCGGACCTCGGTAGGGTGCTAAGGGAACTTGTTGCCCGCGGGCTTCGTCTTGGGTGCCTCGGGTGGAGTCGGGCCAGACGTCTTGTTGACCGCGGGCTTTGGCTTGGGTGCCCAGGGTGGAATCGGGCCAGAGGTCTTCTTGCCCGCGGGCTTCGGCTTGGGTGCCTGGGGTGGAGTCGGGCCATACGTCCTATTGCCCGCGGGCTTCGGCATGGTTGCCCAGGGTGGAGTCGTCATGCCAGAGGTCTTGTTGCCCGCGGGCTTCGGCATGGTTGCCCAGGGTGGAGTCGTCATGCCAGAGGTCTTGTTGCCCGTGGGCTTTGGCATGGTTGCCAGGCCCGGTCCTGGTATTACGAGGGCCCGGGGCGAAATTAGAACTTGGGCCCCGAGGAGCATATCAAATAGTCATTTATGTAGACGTGTAATATAACCAATAAATAACTAAGACGTATATGAAAGTGATCATTTTGTCAAATAATTTTATATATGTTGCCTTAATTTTCTTCCAACAACCCTAGATTCCAAATCACTAATATATGAATATAAATATTGCCGACTATGACATCAACTCTTCCTAGAATCTCTATCACCTCTCGGTGACTTGGCTGGGCGACGCGCTAGAATCCTAGAGGGATCGATTTTGCTGGGCGACAGCGCGAAGATTTGGGCGGCGCAAAGATCTGGTGGCCGCAAGATAGTCTCGAGTTGCACGACAATCCCGAGTTATGCGATTCAAATTGCCGATCGCTGGTCCCGACAGCATGTCGAGTAATTTTGTAAATTGCCATAATTTTAGATGCTGTCAAGAAATGCAGAGCATCTTAAATTCTAATACTGAGGGAATATTTTTTTTAGAGAAATACGGAAGGAATATGTATGTACAGGCTCACGTTCCAGCCCTTTTTCTTCTCTATCGGAAGGACCTACCCCGCTTAATCCTATTCGTTGCCAGCTGAATAAAAAGGAAAGGCCCAATCGAACATAAGGAACGAGGCCCAAGTTCTGGTCCAACTGAAAAACACGATAACGCTTCGTCCTCCCTCAACCGTACGAGAGAAACTCCCTGACGTGCTCCAATGGCGCCGCCACACTAGACATTCCCGTCGGCCGCTGGATATGCTTACCGAGGTTGGATTTGGGGCCCCTCAATTTCGGGGGCCCGGGGCGGCCGCCCCGCTCGCGCCGCCCCAGGGCCGGGCCTGATGGTTGCCCAGGTTGGAGTCGTCGTGCCAGAGGTCTTGTTGCCCACGGGCTTCAGCTTGGGTGCCTCGGGTGGAGTCGAGCCAGCCGTCTTGTTGACCACGGGCTCCGGCTTGCATGCCCAGGGTGGAGTCGGGCCAGAGGTCTTGTTGCCCGCGGGCTTCAGCTTGGGTGCTCAGGGTGGAGTCAGGCCAGAGGTCTTGTTGCCTCCGGGCTTCGGCTTGGGTGCCTGGGGTGGAGTCAGGCCATAGGTCTTGTTGCCTGCAGGCTTCATCTTGAGTGCTTGGGGTGGAGTCGGGTCAGAGGTCTTGCTGCCCATGGGATTCGGCGTGGGTGCCTCGGGTGGAAACCCCCACGGGCAGCCAGGGTACTTGGGTGCCTGGGATGTGGACTCCGAGGAGGATGCACGCACCGGCCTTGCACCATTCTCCGTGAGCTTGTTCTTGGGCTTCATGCCGGTATATTCTGCAGCACCTGACCCGACTTCACTTCTGTCTATCACAATCTTCAGCAAAGGAAACTTTTGTTTTAGACGGTCAATCTGTCCCATGTTAACAGATGATGACATTAGTTCCGTGCAGCTCGTAAGGTACACACTTGTTAGGTTTTTCATCTGGTGAAGATCCCACATCCAGATAGGCAGCTTCTCCCCAGGGTACCTTGTGATATGCAGCTCACGGAGATTGGCATGAGGTTGGAGGCCTTCAAGAACGCTCACTGCGGTAGGTCAGCTTTTACCTTTACCTCGACCTGCATCCTGATCCTGGTTCAACTCCCAATCAAGCTTGAGGACTTGGAGAGATGCTTTTGATTCAAGTTTAGCCATCTGCGCTTCTTCCTTGGTTTTGACGTTCTGAATGCCCTTGATGCTGAGCGTCCTGCTAAGAGAGTTCATCTTACCAAGCTCTGACATGCTATGCCCCTCTTTACAGTTTTTCCTGTGAATGTGAAACTCGAGCGATCCTTGCAGTTTCTGCAACTTTCCGATGCCACTGATCCTGGCGATGCACTCCATGTCCATATCAAGGCGTTGTCTGTTGGCCAACCGAGGAGGATTGCTGATGTAGAATGTCTCAAGGAGTAGTAGCTTGGTGACCTGAGCAGGAGGCTGCTTCACGGCGTTAGGAAAACCTAGGTATCGCAGATGTATGAGCTCACCGATGCTATCAGGCAGCTGAGTTATGTATGTATCCGTCAGATCCAGCACCTTCACGCCCTTGAACTTTCTGAGGGTGCTGTTTGCCTCACGAATGTCTCTCCAGGGGGAGGAACAGGAAGGAGCTTCCTTGTCCGTGAAGACAAGCAGTGTCCGCACGGTCCTGAATTCATCGTCGTCAGATTCATTATTATTGCTCTTCACTTGCTTTGGGTTTTGCAAGGATATCGATGTCCCTGGTTTGAGCTTCGCGAGGCAGCTGGCAGTCACAGATAAGTGCCGAACTGTTGCAGGAATGGTCATCTCTGATGAACAACCGTTGCTAATGCTCATACAGTCATTGCAGGAGACACGGCGTAACATAGAATGGATGTGCACATGGATCTCATAGAGGCCATCCGCCGCCAGTCTTTTGAATAATAAACACCGATCCACCAGATCTTTGAAGTAGCCTGCTGCCACATCCTCGATGGTCAGCTTCTGGTGAGGCTGTTTGTTCATGACTTTGGTGTCGTCAATAAAACCGTGAGCTATCCACATCCTGGTTAACTTTTCAGGCTCAAACCTCCAGTTGTATGGGAACATGCTGCAGAATGCCAAGCAGCTCTGTAAGTGCAATGGCAGGTGACGGTACGTGAATAGGTGATCTTCATACACGCGTTCGATGTGATGGTCCTCGTTGAGTTCATCTAGGATGATCTGCTTCTCATTTTCGCCTGCTCTCTTCAGATTCTCAACAATACTGAGAGCTGCTCGTGGGGATCCCTTCAACTTGCCAATCCGTCGCGCTAGTCCTCGGGGAAGTCGATCAGGTTTTGCAATGTCTTTCAGCAGCTTTGTCATTTCTGCTTCACTAATCCCATTCAGGACGATTGATTCAACTGTCGCTGTTGTGGAACGAATCTTGGCTCGAGTCGTCATTACAACTTTACACATTTTAAGGCTGATCAACTTGGCCAACACCCTCTTCCATGCCTCATCTCCTTCAGTCTGGCTACTCCAAAATCCGTCCTCGCGCTGCCATAGCCATACATCATCAAGCACGACCAGACATCTGTTTACCGGTTTGTCGAACCACCCCGAGGCCGAGGGTTCCGACAGACCTTTAAGCTTGGTCTCAAGGGCAGTAAGGGGCCTGGCCCTGCTGTCCATTGGAACATGGATTAATTCACCAGACATGCCGATGGCTGAAACGCAAATGTTTTCCAAAAGACTGGTTTCATCTAATTCGTTGCAGACGTGCGCCCATATGCGCACATCAAACTTGGACTCATTAGCATTAAATACCTTGCGAGCAAGGTGAGTCTTCCCCATCCCTCCATGCCCTATGATGGCTATAACCTTATTCTGCTCGCCTCTGAGCAGATCCTCTAGCTTACCATGTTCCTCTTGGTACCCGTGGAAAAAAATTCTTCACATTTTCTGGTGACCAACCAGTCTCTCTACCTCCATAGGAGATGGGATAAACCCCAATGATGTTCTCCCAGTTTTTTATGAAGTCCCCCGCGCTCTCGAGAAGTTTGCCTAGCTTCTCGACCACTTTCTCCAGCCGACTAGGTGAGTTTTTGGTCCCAGTAAACTCAGAGGAACTAGCCTTGTTCTTTAGACTATAATACTCGAACAAATCCAGAATCTCCTCAGCTTCATCGATGGCACCCTTGAGCCTCCACAGATGTTCCACGGCCTCCCCTGTTCCAGTTTTGATGAAACATAGCCGGACTTTATGGACAACCTTGTTGATGCCACTAACATTCTTGCAGCTTAGGATTAACATTCTTGAGCGATTTCTTGTTCTCTTCTATGTATTTCAGCGCCGCGTCGACGGACTTGCTGATGACTGGCGTGACCAACCACCCTACCAGCGAAACCACAACAGCAGCCTCTAGTACCATGGTATGCTTGCATGGGGTGGGCACCTCACAAGTTTATACTAGCTGGTAAGAAAAGGAGATACTCCTATGTGAGAATCATGGAGCAGCTAGAAACTACTACTTACAAGAAGTATTAGGAGATCATAAATATTACTTACAAGAAGTGTCACCTGATAATCTTGTACTCGATCAGAAACGCACCAAGCAATCCACCAACCAATGAAACCGCAACAGCTTGTGCTACCAGGGACAGGGAGGGTTGCGCTGACAATTTTGTAAAATCGGTAAAAGAATGAGAGATCTACGTTGGACTCATGGATTAGCAGAGGTTGGTTCACTGATAAAAGATCCGCACAACAATGTTCACCGGCCGGCCTCGAGAAAACTCACCTGAGAACTCGATTATTCAACCTAGCACCATGCCGCAGACAGCCAGCATCGGTCGATGATCTGCCAGTAGCTAGGTAGATCCAGGCTCACTCCATAGAAATCTCTTCATCTTGTCATGCAAGCGAAATCCTATGAAAGGAAGGGAACAGGAAACACGGTGTCGTCGATGAGTAGAGTCAACCAACGGAAGGCATTGGGATACCTCTACATCACCTACTCTGCTCTGGTTATTACTTACTAAACCAACCAAAGGCATCGAAGATTGAAAAATAGTAGTAGTTGGAACACCATCTGTTAGACCAAGTCCCGAATTGTTTGTCCGTTCTCAGTAGTCAGACCTTAGAAGGCCAACCTGTCGGTTTATTATTATTCTTATTACTAGTGCAATTGCCCGTGCGTTTGTGCTATGAGTGGACTTCTATTAAAACTTTTAATGGGACACGCATGCCTGACATTATATATATATATATATATATATATATATAGGGTGGCGCTATTTGACACCCTATATAGTGTTATTCTACACCCACCCTCTATCTTTAAAATCGTATATTATTTTTACGTCACGTAAATTTTGTATTACTTCGTAAGTCGAGAAGAACATAATAAAATTTAGAAATGACATAATTTTTTTGTTTACATGCCATAAAAAAATCGACATAAAAGACATATTTTTGGTGTTTTTTACACTATAATGACTCGTAAACTTTAGTTTTGTGTCAAATTTTTTGGATATGGTGAATATATGAACATAATTATTCATATACAAAACATAATTTTTTCAATCTAACAATGTAAAAATATGTTGGGTGCAAAATAACTATTCTGCACCCTGGGTGCTGAATAGGGTTTATATATATATATATATATGTCAAGAAACCGATTAGAAATATTTAACAATCCGAGACCTCTTTCCACCGTTTGGACTGTGCTATGAATTGTTGGCATGAAACTAAGACCAATTCCATGCCCCGCTTCCGAGCGTGTAACGAGCCCGCCCGCGATCCCGATCTCAGCCCCTCGGAAACACACGGAGGACCGTCGCCGGTAAGGTCCTCCCCGCCCTCCTCTCTCTCCCACCTTCCCTGCCATCCTCTCTTGCTCCACCTTCTCCGAGGGCAACTCATGTGAGCCTCGTCCGTCCGCTGCCTAGCCCAGCAGTAACCTTAGATCGACCAGGAGGGGAACGTCGACGCAGGTAAACAGCAAACATTCCCCTGGCCCTCCCCAAGTTGTCCTCTCCCTGGCGTCACCATGGAGATCACCTGTCTTGTTTGTGGACAAGAAAGATGGAGGTAACCGTTTGTGTACGGATTATCGGAAGTTGAATGATGTCACCATCAAGAATAAGTACCCCTTGCCCAAGATATAATATTTGTTTGATCAGTTGACCGGTGCCAAAGTGTTTTCTAAGATTGATCTTAGAACTGGTTATCAACTCAAGATTCGTGCAGAGGATATCCCAAAGACTGCCTTTAGCACTAGATATGGATTATACGAGTATACATTCATGTCTTTTGGATTAACCAATGCCCCCGCTTATTTCATGAACCTCATGAATAAGATTTTTATGGACTTCCTGGATAAGTTTGTCGTTGTTTTCATTAATGGCATTCTGATTTATTCCAAATCAGAAGAAGAACATGAGCTACACCTAAGGACCATTCTTGGAACCCTTAGAGAGCATAAGTTGTATGCCAAGTTTAGCAAATGTGAATTCTGGTTACAGGAGGTAGGATTCCTCGGTCACATTGTATCAGCCGGAGGAATTGCCGTTGACCCTGCCAAAGTGAAAGATGTAGAAGATTGGCAAGGCCCGACCACTCAAACCCAAGTTCGTGCATTTCTCGGATTGGCGGGATATTACCGCAAGTTCGTAGAAGGATTCTCGAGTATCGACAGACCCATGACCCAATTGCTGAAGAAGGACAAGAAGTTTGAATGGACCGACAAGTGTGAAGCGAGTTTTCAAGAACTCAAGAGGAGATTGATTTCAGCCCCAATCTTGATCATGCCGGATATCTCGAAGCCCTTCGATGTGTATTGTGACGCATCCAAGATCGGTCTCGGATGTGTGCTAATGCAAGAAGGCAAAGTTATATCCTATCTATCTCGACAATTGAAACAACATGAGCAAAATTACCCAACCCATGACCTCGAACTTCGCCGTAGTTCTAGCCCTGAAAACATGGAGACATTACCTGATGGGAAATCGTTGTGAGATTTATACGGATCACAAGAGTCTGAAGTATATATTCACTCAGAAGGAGCTGAATATGAGACAGAGGATATGGATTGAGCTAATCAAGGATTACGATCTGGACATTCACTATCACCCTGGTAAAGCCAATGTAGTAGCCGATGCCATTAGCAGATTCCCGTGCCGCTTGAACTCCATGATTTTGAAGGAGCAACCAAGTTTGCACAAAGAGATGGAAGATTTTCGAATGGAATTAGTAAGTGAAGGATTTTTGGCTAGTATAGAACTTCAGCCCACTTTGATCAGCCAGATCAAAGAGGCGTGGAAGGAAAATGCTAGTATCGAAGGAATCAAGCGTCATATCGGTACAGGCAAAGTACCTGGATTCACCGAAGACGAAGAAGGAGTTTTGTGGTACAAAGGACGCCTTTGTGTACCAGCAGATACTGAGTTGAAAGAAGTTATTTTAAAGGAGGATCAGGATACTCTTTATTCTATCCATCCTGGAGGAACTAAGATGTATCAAGATTTGAAAGAGCAATTTTGGTGGCATAAGATGAAGCGAGAAATCGGAAGCTATATCGCCAAGTGTGATATATGTCAGCGAGTCAAGGCAGGACATCAAAGACCGGCTGGATTGTTGCAACCATTGCAGATTCCGGAATGGAAATGGGATTCTGTAGGAATGGACTTTATCACTAGACTGCCTACTTCTAGTAGGGGAAATGACTCTATTTGGGTCATAGTGGACAGATTGTCCAAAGTCGCCCATTTCTTGCCCGTCAAAACCACCTATTAGAGTTCGAAGCTAGCGGAGTTGTACATCGCTAGAATCGTTAGTTTGCATGGAGTCCCCAAGAACATTGTATCGGATCGAGGAACTCAGTTTACCTTGAGATTCTGGAAGAAAGTTCAAGAAGGTTTAGGAACCCGCCTAGATTTCGATCGCGTATCACCTCGCCGATGGACAAATGGGCGAGTAAATCAAATACTCGAAGATATGCTTAGAGCATGTGTGTTAGAATATGGATCCAAGTGGGAAGGCATGCGCCATTTGCAGAATTTTCCTATAATAAGTTACCAAGCCGGTTTGCAAATGGCCCCATTTGAGTTCATGTACGGAAGAAAGTGTCTCACCCTTTGAACTGGTGGAAGTAGGAGAGAGTCGATTTTGGACCCGATATCCTACGAAGCGAAGAGAAGGTTCACAAGATTCGTGAGCACCTCAAGACCGCCCAATCCAGACGGAAGAGTTACAGCGACAAGAGGCGCCGAGACCTCTTTCAACATAGGAGATTTTGTTTATAAAAGTGTGGCCATTGAAGGGAATGCGGCGTTTCCAACTCAAAGGAAAGTTAGCCCCAGATATATCGGACCTTTCAAGATTACGAACCGTCGAGGAGAAGTGTCGTATCAATTGGAACTACGAAGAAATGTCGGCCGTCCTAGCGTGTTCCATATCTTGTTACTTCGCAAGTGTCTCGAAGTTCCAGAGAAGACGGAAGTGTTCAAAAATATCGACCACCGAACTATAGAGATCAACGATGACCTGACCTATCCCGAAGTACCCATCCGCATTTTGGAAGAAGCTTTTCGAACTACCCGAACCCGAAGCATCAAGTTTCTCAAGATTCAGTGGAGCAACCACATAGAAGAGGAAGCTACCTGGGAGCGCGAAGATCACATCAGGACGTAGTTTCCCGATCTCTTCAAGTCCTAGGTAATCTTTTCGTCCTTTTTCAAATCTCAAGTCCTAGGCATGCATATGTGTATGCATGGATTTTGAAATTCTTTGGAACCACCTTGTTTGATTGTTTCATTGCTTGTAAAATGTTTCTTAGGTGAAATAAAAGTCATCTAAATCATTTCCCACACTTTTCATAAAGACAAGTAAATCAAAACAAATATATTAAGGGAATGGTCGACCAATTTAACTCCCATGCCTACTTTGGCTGTCTCAAACTTTCAAAACCTAACAGAAACTTTTATGGATCTTTGCACCCCTTGAATGTACTCATAACAAAGTATCAAGACCCACTTTGTGATCATCCAGAAACTTTCAAATGCATAGTTTAAATGGCAATTCAAAATTGAATCTATATCATATGGGAAGATCCCATTTTTTTCAAAACCACTCAAACAAGCTCAACTTTCAAAACCCAAGCATCTGCAGACTCACCAGCACCAACCTAGCACACCCACCAAAAATCTTTTCAAAATTCAAAACTTGAGTTCTTGCGGCCATTTCATCAAACAGGTTGCAGACACAAATCAAACAAAATCTAAACACTATAGTGAGCAGTGATTGGAACCTAACTTGTTCCCTCTTTAGCTCACAACCATCTCAGTAGATCATCTAGCAAGATAAACTAAGCACTAGCACCACTGTAAGCTTGGCATTGTCATCAATGGTGAACAGCCGAAGCTAACCATGCCACCCCAGTGGAGACAGCAAGCTAGGAGAAGAAACAAGCCTAGCCAGCATGTCTGGGAGCAAGCCAACACCCCGCCACTCCTGTCCACCGCTCGAACATTGCCGACCACTGGACCCGCGCAAGAACCATGCCAACCTCGCCGACAACCATGCCGAAACCGCCTCGTGCGCCACGCTCGACCAAGCGCCCCACAGACCGCGCCGCCCTCGCAGCGTGCATAATCACCACCATCCCAGCAACCCGCGAACCGCTCGTTACGCGCGGAACCACGCCGTTGTGCGCCATTAAAATCTCCGTCAGCACGCAGCGAGCACCGCCGCGTTCCGACCAAGCCGCACCGCCTCGAAACCATGTCTTTGAGCATCACGAGGAGCACCGCGCGTCCCTACCTTCGCCCATGCCGATAGCCGTCTGTACACCGCCCCGCAGGCTCACCATGCGCCCCGTCGGTCCCCTCGCTCGACTATAAATAGAGGCCACCCCCAGTCGAATTCTTCACACCATTCTACTCCCCTCTCCTCACTGATCGTGCCACACCGTTCCCGGAGCAAGGAGAGCACCACCTCGTCAGAATTTCACCGGAGCCCGCCACCTCTGGAGAAGAAGGGAGCCAGCGATTGGAGCCGCCCCAGGAGAAGCCACCGGTACCAGGAGATTCACCATCGTCGACTTTGTTGTTCGCCCGCCTTGCCGACCCTCGCCAGCACCCCGGTGAGCCCCCAGCGACCCCCACCTGCCGCGCTAGGTTTCTGTCTCGCCGGCGTTGCTCAACGTCGATGATGACTCCCATCCGTTGGATTAGAATCAGATCGAACGTCACACGTTGCCCCGTACCTCTTGGCACCCCCCTGTGTCACTGACGAGTGGGGACACCCACTTAAACAGCCCGCGGGAGCGCTGCGCTTAGCAGGCCAGCCCAGTAGCTTTTCCCGCGCAGCCCAGTTATTCAAATTAAACCTTTTTCTTTTTAATTCAAACACACTTCTGTACCCATTTTCAAAAATCAACCCAGGTCGATTTAGTGAACCAATTTGAATGAAACCAATTTTGTTGGAAAGGTCTGTGAATGCTGAATCCAAACCCGTTTGATTCAAGTCATTTGGATCTGTAGATCATCCTTGGTAAAAATAACAAGGCAGAAGCTTTTCTGCATTCAAACATTTTTCAAAGTTAAACCATAATAGCTTTTGAGTTGATTTCAACTCTCAAAAATCACATTTAACCATACCTTTCAGAATATATAAAAATATATAGGGTTACTTACAGAAATATTGTTCAAGTAATAAAAGAATACTACATAGGCATTTCTAGCCATTCTAATTAATTAAAATAAAAGGGTAAAACCTTATTAAATTGTGACACCACTTTAAATCACATTTCCATGAACTAAAATATGTGGTGATGACATGTGTCAACATGATCCCATGTTTGGTTTGGAGAATATTAAATCTTAAGTAGTTTTTCAATGAGTAGAAATTACTTTTCTAAAAATAAAAAGAATTAAACCAAACCCAAATCTTGTAATGTTAGTGATGATGCTAGATCATCTATAGGACCCTTGTGTGTGATGATTGCAAGTATTTAAGTATTGTTTGGTGATTGTGTACCTCGTATTTATTTATAGACGCTAGTACCGACCAAGGATACGAGGAGGAGGATTCTCTGAAGAAGAAGCCGGGAGAACTTCAACCCTTTGCTCTGCACAAGGCAAGCTAGTAACCTTGCAAGCTAACACTTGCAATTTAGCAAGCTTTATTAACTAAGTGAACCAATGCAAGCTAACCCTTGCAAGATACCCTACTGATGCCACAAACCACTACTTGTTACTATGCCCACTATATGCCTTAAGCATATGTGATCATATCCACTTGATAAACCAATCCTAGTTTTACTTACAAGCTTGATTACTTTATTTCTTTATCAAAGTTAGTACTTAGAGCTTACTTAAGTGAATGGTAGATACTAGAAAGATATGTGAAGGTTGCATAAAGAGCATAAAATTTGGCCTAAACTAGATAATCTTGATGTCATCCCAAGGCATGAGATTGAGCTTAGTTGAAACTCCACTAGTTTACCACCCCTCATTAGTACTCACCCCCACTTGTAGATGCTAGTGCTAAGCATAAAACTTGATCAACTTTAGATGGGAATACTTGGTGGAAAAATGGTTATGAAAACCTTGGAATGATGGATCATTCTATTGAAATGTTTTGGACATGTGTTTCTGAACACCGGATGATTTTGGTGATGAAAATGTTGAGGCATGAGCCTTAGCCCTTTATAAAACTGATGGTTGTCTGGATGCGATACCATTCCAATTTTATCGTACAACCACAATACCCGAAGATTGGGTAGGGCTTGACTGGAAGCTTATATACCTTAGTATTAGTTCTCTCATGGCCAAGGTCTGAGCTGAGGCTACCTTGTGAAGATTGTCCACTTGTGCAGTACCCAAGATGACAGTTGGTCATGGTTGGGAGGCCAAACTCACAGGAGAGGTGCTTATACTAGGGCGTGTAATTGAAAGGTTAGGATTGATTATCCATATCGAGTATGGTGAATTCAGGATTTGTTCTGACGGATGTATCGAATGTTGTGGTGAAAGTGTACAATCTCTGCAGTGTCAAACTATTGAATAGCAGCGTCCATGATTATGGACGATTAGAGTGGCCATCTTGTTCCCCCGTCAGACTTTTCAAAATGACTTGTGAAATGAAGTGAGACTTTGACTTGACCACAACAGGGTTGTGATATGAAATACAAGTTCCCATTTAGGTGTTATAAACTTCAACTAGCATTCGTGCTCCTAAACTTAGTAGAGATAAACCTGGCTTTTGCAAAAGAACCCTAGAGCCTAGTGTCCTATTATCAAAAAAACCCCTTTCCCTTGATAGTATTAGTGTGCGAGTACTTAAAGAGTACTCATGGATTTGTCCCTGGCTATTCCCATGGCCAGACTATGAAGAGGAGTACCTGGAGGATGGACTCCAGGAAGGTTACGACAACTAGGATCATCTCCCATCGTCAGCATTGCCTGTGACCCCGAAGATGGAGCTTCGCCCATGCTACCGTTATTATTACGTATTCCGCTGCTTGAAGATGTATTAAGAACTGGATCATGAGATCCCTATTTGTGCAAGAACTTATGTACCGTTTGTAATGGATGATGTACTATGGTATCCAATTCTGTTATGTCTCGCAAAAATGGTAATCCTGGGATTGCGATGTATGGCATAACAGGCATCTGGGATTAAAAATCCGGGTGTTGACAAGTTGGTATCAGAGCCATCGTGACCATAGGAGACCCTAGTTAGACTGGACGTTTGAACCAAAAACTTAGTTTCAAAACCAAAGAAAACAGATATTTACAAAAACTTATTCTCATTCTTATCTCTTTGATTCTTTCATAAAAATTCATGTTCCTCAAAAACTCTTGCAAAATACCTAAAATTCTGACACACTTGATCACTCTGCTAACCTACTCATCCTCTATTCTTATAGATGGACGTGAAGTATAGCAAGTTTTATCAGTTGGGGAATGGAGGAGACCTTATCTTTGAGAGGGATTTGGACCAGCTTTGAACTTGGGCGTCACTTTTGAGTTCTTGAACTCAGCTCAATGATCAAGAAGGAGAAGATCTGCGGTGGCTAATTGTTGCAAGTCTCAGGAAAGATTGAACCTCCCACTGCGGAGAATTCAGTTTACCTTAAGAGAACAATTGGCTCGATGGACTTGCGAGGCCATGCAGGAAGCTCTTTCCCGTACGTGGGCATCAATCAGATCAAGGGTACTCGCTTTGAGTTTTGCCCAAGGCGTGATGTAAATGGACAACCACTGGAAGCCCCGTACCATCCCGAGCTGAAGACTCAATTGGACCACCTTAGCTTCATGATGTATGATCGTCAGCAGGAGTTAGACAACTGCAGTGACTACTCCAACCACAATTTTGCCATCATCAAGACAAAGGATCAGACCATCGCCATGCTAGCAAAGGATCGCAAGTCTCGCTGCCATCATCTCGACAAGAAGGAGCGCATTATTGCCCGTCTCTGCCACCGCATCTCATCTTTGGAAGAGACCATCCACGAGAGAGACATGCACTTGGAGGAAAGGGAGAATGCAGGAGAGGATCTTCGTGGAGACCCCTACTCCTATCTCAGCGATGATGATGATTTTCTGGAGGATCAGGCCATGGACTTCTTCACCGATGAGGAGGATTTCGCCTTCATCGATGATGATGAGGATGTTGAGGCCACAGATTCCGAGGAGTAGTAGCACTTGAGCACTAGCGTAGTGAGTAGTATTCGGTCCCACTGTATCATAGTTTCCAGAATGGTTCTTAAAACCATCTGCTTTTCTTTATTGTGGTGTGTGTTGTACTGTGTGCTATGAATGAATGAATGAAAAAGCAAGTTGCTAGAAAAATCCGAGTCAAACTTTAAAAACTTTTCAAAGTCCTAGAACCTTAGAAATTTCCCTCTTATCTCATGATCTATCTCAATCTTCAGATGCCACGCGGAGGAAGTGGTTCATCCCAGGACCCGATGTTGCAAATCCTGCAAATGTTGACTTCTGACCACGAAGCTGAAAGAGCGGAACGTCAAGCCAGCCTAGCCACCCTTCAGCAGATAGCCCAGCTAGCCCACAACAACCAAGGCCATGGAAATCAGGACAACCATGGATCTAAGCTCAAGAATTTCCAGAATACCAACCCACCTGTTTTCACTAAGTCAGAAGAGCCTTTAGACGCCGATGATTGGCTGCAAACCATGGAAAACAACCTAGAAGTCGCCGGAGTGGAAGCTAACGAGAAAGTTCTGTTCGCCACCCACTATCTAGCTGGAGATGCCAGGGCATGGTGGAACAGTGTTCGTGCAATGACCGGAGGCCAGATGATGACCTGGGAGGAATTCAAGGTCAAGTTCAGCAGAACCCATGTGCCACCGGATTTGATCAAGAGAATGAGAGACGAGTTCAGAGAGCTGAAGCAAGGAAGGATGACTGTAGTGGAATACCGTGACAAATTTTTGTCATTAGCTAGGTATGCCGGATGAGATCGACGAAGCCAAGAAGAAAGAAAGATTCTGAATGGTACGCATGACGAGATGCGAGCGGTGTTAATCAATATCCCTTTGCGGATATTGAAGCCCTTGTCGACTCGCCATTCGGATGGAAGGAAAGATCAACCAAGCCAATGAGAACCGCAAGTGTCGTATGATGCACCAGCCAGAACCCATCGGACCCCAAAGTATCGCTAACCCATCTCCGAGATTTGCCACGGAACCAACGGACCCCGATGACCCGTCCCACCTATCCCAACCGTGGAAACCCTAGACCCGGAGGAAATCACAACAACCCCGGCAACTCTAGCAATTTCACCTGTGCCCCACCCAAGTTCAACACCAACAATGCTGCCACCAACCCCAACACTGCCCCGAGGACTGGAAGCAATGTTGTTCCTGTCGCAGCCAAGGACAAGTCGCAAGTGACTTGTTATGACTGTGGAAATAAAGGCCACTATTCCAACGAGTGTCCCAACAATAAGAATGCTACAGCACCCAACGCCAATGTCTCAGCTCAGCAGCAGCGTCGTGTTCAGCCCGGAAGAAGGTTTGCCCCGGGGAAATTCACTCAACCGCAATGGCCGTCTTTTTCTCATGCATCTTTGAAGAAGCTCGAGCGCCGGACATCGTCTTTGGGTATGTTTTTTGTTAATTCAGTACTTGCAAGAGTGTTGTTTGATTCTGGTGCATCGCATTCATTTGTCACCGAAGAATTTGAATGCACTAGTAAAATTCAACCAACCAAATTGAAGCATGTAATGATTGTGCAAATTCCCGGATCAACCACCAAGGCTAGGCAAATTTGCAAAGCCGTCCCTATCCGAATCCATGGCAAAGATTTTTATGCTAATCTGATAGTACTCGGAACTAAAGGTTTGGAAGTAGTACTAGGAATGGATTGGATGTCCAAATATAAAGGATTGATTGACTGTGCCAAGAAAGCCATCACCATGACCGATCTGGTGGAATATCAGTCGAGCATATATCTGAAACCTTACCTCGTCAATTCAAATGCAACAAGAGTATAGCCCAACCTACCATTGACCAAGTCCGGATAGTCTGTGAATACCCCGATGTATTTCCAGATGTTTTGCCCGGTATGCCCCTAGATCAGGATATCGAGTTTATCATCGAACTAATCCCCGAAACAGGACCTATAGCCCAGAGACCCTATAGTATGAACCCATCGGAGTTACAAGAACTGAAGAAGCAACTGGATGCCATGCTGGAAATCAGATTGATTCAACCAAGTGCGTCACCATGGAGATCACCTGTCTTGTTTGTGGACAAGAAAGATGGAGGTAACCGTTCGTGTACGAATTATCGGAAGTTGAATGATGTCACCATCAAGAACAAGTACCCCTTGCCCAAGATAGAAGATTTGTTTGATCAGTTGACCGGTGCCAAAGTGTTTTCTAAGATTGATCTTAGAACTGGTTATCATCAACTCAAGATTCGTGCAGAGGATATCCCAAAGACTGCCTTTACCACCAGATATGGATTATACGAGTATCTGATCATGTCTTTTGGATTAACCAATGCCCCCGCTTATTTCATGAACCTCATGAATAAGATTTTTATGGACTTCCTGGATAAGTTTGTCGTTGTTTTCATCGATGACATTCTGATTTATTCCAAATCATAAGAAGAACATGAGCTACACCTAAGGACCATTCTTGGAATCCTTAGAGAACATAAGTTGTATGCCAAGTTTAGCAAATGTGAATTCTGGTTACAGGAGGTAGGATTCCTCGGTCACATTGTATCAGCCGGAGGAATTGCGGTTGACCCTGCCAAAGTGAAAGATGTAGAAGATTGGCAAGCCCCGACCACTCAAACCCAAGTTCGTGCATTTCTCGGATTGGCGGGATATTACCGCAAGTTCGTAGAAGGATTCTCGAGTATCGTCAGACCCATGACCCAATTGCTGAAGAAGGACAAGAAGTTTGAATGGACCGACAAGTGTGAAGCGAGTTTTCAAGAACTCAAGAGGAGATTGATTTCAGCCCCAATCTTGATCATGCCGGATATCTCGAAGCCCTTCGATGTGTATTGTGACGCATCCAAGATCGGTCTCGGATGTGTGCTAATGCAAGAAGGCAAAGTTATATCCTATCTATCTCGACAATTGAAACAACATGAGCAAAATTACCCAACCCATGACCTCGAACTCGCAGCCGTAGTTCTAGCCCTGAAAACATGGAGACATTACCTGATGGGAAATCGTTGTGAGATTTATACGGATCACAAGAGTCTGAAGTATATATTCACTCAGAAGAAGCTGAATATGAGACAGAGGATATGGATTGAGCTAATCAAGGATTACGATCTGGACATTCACTATCACCCTGGTAAAGCCAATGTAGTAGCCGATGCCCTTAGCAGATTCCCGTGCCGCTTGAACTCCATGATTTTGAAGGAGCAACCAAGTTTGCACAAAGAGATGGAAGATTTTCGAATGGAATTAGTAAGTGAAGGATTTTTGGCTAGTATAGAACTTCATCCCACTTTGATCAGCCAGATCAAAGAGGCGCGGAAGAAAAATGCTAGTATTGAAGGAATCAAGCGTCGTATCGGTACATGCAAAGTACCTGGATTCACCGAAGACGAAGAAGGAGTTTTGTGGTACAAAGGACGCCTTTGTGTACCAGCAGATACTGAGTTGAAAGAAGTTATTTTAAAGGAGGATCAGGATACTCTTTATTCTATCCATCCTGGAGGAACTAAGATGTATCAAGATTTGAAAGAGCAATTTTGGTGGCATAAGATGAAGCGAGAAATCGGAAGCTATATCGCCAAGTGTGATATATGTCAGCGAGTCAAGGCAGGACATCAAAGACCGGCTGGATTGTTGCAACCATTGCAGATTCCGGAATGGAAATGGGATTACAGGGAATGGACTTTATCCTCGGATGCCTACTTCTAGTAGGGGAAATGACTCTATTTGGGTCATAGTGGACAGATTGTCCAAAGTCGCCCATTTCTTGCTCGTCAAAACCACCTATTAGAGTTCGAAGCTAGCGGAGTTGTACATCGCTAGAATCGTTAGTTTGCATGGAGTCCCCAAGAACATTGTATCGGATCGAGGAACTCAGTTTACCTTGAGATTCTGGAAGAAAGTTCAAGAAGGTTTAGGAACCCGCCTAGATTTGATCTGGCGTATCACCCTCGAACCGATGGACAAATGGGCGAGTAAATCAAATACCGAAGATATGCTTAGAGCATGTGTGTTAGAATATGGATCCAAGTGGGAAGGCATACGCCGTTTGCAGAATTTTCCTATAATATGATTACCAAGCGGTTTGCAAATGGCCCCATTTGAGTTCATGTACGGAAGAAAGTGTCTCACCCCTTTGAACTGGTCGGAAGTAGGAGAGAGTCAGATTTTCGGACCCGATATCCTACGAGAAGCAGAAGAGAAGGTTCACAAGATTCGTGAGCACCTCAAGACCGCCCAATCCAGACAGAAGAGTTACGCCGACAAGAGACGTCGAGACCTCTCTTTCAACATAGGAGATTTTGTTTATCTGAAAGTGTGGCCATTGAAGGGAATGCAGCGTTTCCAACTCAAAGGAAAGTTAGCCCCCAGATATATCGGACCTTTCAAGATTCTGAACCGTCGAGGAGAAGTGTCGTATCAATTGGAACTACCCGAAGAAATGTCAGCCGTCCACAACGTGTTCCATATCTTGTTACTTCGCAAGTGTCTCGAAGTTCCAGAGAAGACGGAAGTGTTCAAAAATATCGACCACCGAACTATAGAGATCAACGATGACCTGACCTATCCCGAAGTACCCATCCGCATTTTGGAAGAAGCTTTTCGAACTACCCGAACCCGAAGCATCAAGTTTCTCAAGATTCAGTGGAGCAACCACATAGAAGAGGAAGCTACCTGGGAGCGCGAAGATCACATCAGGACGTAGTTTCCCGATCTCTTCAAGTCCTAGGTAATCTTTTCGTCCTTTTTCAAATCTCAAGTCCTAGGCATGCATATGTGTATGCATGGATTTTGAAATTCTTTGGAACCACCTTGTTTGATTGTTTCATTGCTTGTAAAATGTTTCTTAGGTGAAATAAACATCATCTAAATCATTTCCCACACTTTTCATAAAGACAAGTAAATCAAAACAAATATATTAAGGGAATGGTCATTTTGACCAATTTAACTCCCATGCCTACTTTGGCTGTCTCAAACTTTCAAAACCTAACAGAAACTTTTCTAGATCTTTGCACCCCTTGGATGTACTCATAACAAAGTATCAAGGCCCACTTTGTGATCATCTAGAAACTTTCAAATGCATAGTTTAAATGGCAATTCAAAATTGAATCTATATCATATGGGAAGATCCCACTTTTTCAAAAACCACTCAAACAAGCTCAACTTTCAAAACCCAAGCATCTGCAGACTCACTAGCACCAACCTAGCACACCCACCAAAAATCTTTTCAAAATTCAAAACTTGAGTTCTTGCGGCCATTTCATCAAACAGGTTGCAGACACAAATCAAACAAAATCTAAACACTATAGTGAGCAGTGATTGGAACCTAACTTGTTCCCTCTTTAGCTCACAACCATCTCAGTAGATCATCTAGCAAGATAAACTAAGCACTAGCACCACTGTAAGCTTGACATTGTCATCAATGGTGAATAGCCGAAGCTAACCATGCCACCCCAGTGGAGACAGCAAGCTAGGAGAAGAAACAAGCGTAGCCAGCATGTCTAGGACCAAGCCAACACCCCACCGCCACTCCCTGTCCACCGCTCGAACGTTGCCAGCCACTAGACCATGCGCAAGAACCATGCCAACCTCGCCAGCAACCATGCCGAGAGCACGCCCCGTGCGCCACGCTCGACCGACGCCCACAGATCACGTGCCGCCCTTGCCGCGTGCATACTTGATCACCACCATCCCAGCAACCCCGCAGACACGCTCGTTCGCCGCCATGCGGACCACGCACGCTGTGCGCCATTAAAATCTCCGTCGGGCACGAGCAGAGCACCGCCGCGTTCCGACCAAGCCGCACCGCCCCACGCCTCGAAACCATGTCGTTGAGCATCACCAGGGAGCACCGCACCGTCCCCTACCTTCGCCCATGCCGGTAGCCATCTGTACCATCGCCCCCGACGAGCTCACCATGCGCCCCGTCGGTCCCCTCGCTCGACTATAAATAGAGGCCACCCCCAGTCGAATTCTTCACACCATTCTACTCCCCTCTCCTCACTGATCGTGCCACACCGTTCCCGGAGCAAGGCGAGCACCACCTCGTCGGAATTTCACCGGAGCCCGCCACCTCTGGAGAAGAAGGGAGCCAGCGATTGGAGCCGTCCCAGGAGAAGCCACCGGTACCAGGAGATTCTCCATCGTCGACTTCGTCGTTCGCCCGCCTCGCCGACCCTCGCAAGCACCCCGGTGATCCCCCAGCGACCCCCACCTGCCGCGCTAGGTTTCTGTCTCACCGGCGTTGCTCAACGTCGACGATGACTCCTAGCCGTTGGATTAGAATCAGATCGAACGTCCCACGTTGTCCCCGTACCGCTTGGCACCCCCCTGTATCACTGATGAGTGGGGACACCCACTTAAATAGCCCGCGGGAGCACTGCGCTTAGCAGGCCGGCCCAGTAACTTTTCCCGCGCAGCCCAGTTATTCAAATTAAACTTTTTTCTTTTTAATTCAAACACACTTCTGTACCCATTTTCAAAAATCAACCCAGGTCGATTTAGTGAACCAATTTGAATGAAACCAATTTTGTTGGAAAGGTCTGTGAATGCTGAATCCAAACCCGTTGGATTCAAGTCATTTGGATCTGTAGATCATCCTTGGTAAAAATAACAAGGCAGAAGCTTTTCTGCATTCAAACATTTTTCAAAGTTAAACCATAATAGCTTTTGAGTTGATTTCAACTCTCAAAAATCACATTTAACCATACCTTTCAGAATATATAAAAATATATAGGGTTACTTACAGAAATATTGTTCAAGTAATAAAAGAATACTACATAGGCATTTCTAGCCATTCTAATTAATTAAAATAAAAGGGTAAAACCTTATTAAATTGTGACACCACTTTAAATTACATTTCCATGAACTAAAATATGTGGTGATGACATGTGTCAACATGATCCCATGTTTGGTTTGGAGAATATTAAATCTTAAGTAGTTTTTCAGTGAGTAGAAATTACTTTTCTAAAAATAAAAAGAATTAAACCAAACCCAAATCTTGTAATGTTAGTGATGATGCTAGATCATCTATAGGACCCTTGTGTATGATGATTGCAAGTAGTTAAGTATTGTTGGGTGATTGTGTACCTCGTATTTATTTATAGACGCTAGTACCGACCAAGGATACGAGGAGGAAGGAGGATTCTACGAAGAAGAAGCCGAGGAGAATTTCAACCACTGCTCTGCACAAGGCAAGCTAGTAACCTTGCAAGCTAACACTTGCAATTTAGCAAGCTTTATTAACTAAGTGAACCAATGCAAGCTAACCCTTGCAAGATACCCTACTGATGCCACAAACCACTACTTGTTACTATGCCCACTATATGCCTTAAGCATATGTGATCATATCCACTTGATAAACCAATCCTATTTTTACTTACAAGCTTGATTAATTTATTTCTTTATCAAAGTTAGTACTTAGAGCTTACTTAAGTGAATGGTAGATACTAGAAAGATATGTGAAGGTTGCATAAAGAGCATAAAATTTGGCCTAAACTAGATAATCTTGATGTCATCCCAAGGCATGAGATTGAGCTTAGTTGAAACTCCACTAGTTTACCACCCCTCATTAGTACTCACCCCCACTTGTAGATGCTAGTGCTAAGCATAAAACTTGATCAACTTTAGATGGGAATACTTGGTGGAAAAATGGTTATGAAAACCTTGGAATGATGGATCATTCTATTGAAATGTTTTGGACATGTGTTTCCGAACACCGGATGATTTTGGTGATGAAAATGTTGAGGCATGAGCCTTAGCCCTTTATAAAACTGATGGTTGTTTGGATGCGATACCATTCCAATTTTATCGTACAACCACAATACCCGAAGATTGGGTAGGGCTTGACTGGAAGCTTATATACCTTAGTATTAGTTCTCTCATGGCCAAGGTCTGAGCTGAGGCTACCTTGTGAAGATTGTCCACCTGTGCAGTACTCAAGATGACAGTTGGTCATGGTTGGGAGGCCAAACTCACAGGAGAGGTGCTTATACTAGGGCGTGTAATTGAAAGGTTAGGATTGATTATCCGCATACTGAGTATGGTGAATTCAGGATTTGTTCCTGACGGATGTATCGAATGTTGTGGTGAAAGTGTACAATCTCTGCAGAGTGTCAAACTATTCGAATAGCCGCGTCCACGGTTATGGACAGTTGGAGTGGACATACTGTTCCCCCGTCAGACTTTTCAAAATGACTTGTGAAATAAAGTGAGACTTTGACTTGACCACAACAGGGTTGTGATATGAAATACAAGTTCCCATTTAGGTGTTATAAACTTCAACTAGCATTCGTGCTCCTAAACTTAGTAGAGATAAACCTGGCTTTTGCAAAAGAACCCTAGAGCCTAGTGTCCGATTATCAAAAAAACCCTTTCCCTTGTTACTATTAGTTTGCGAGTACTTAAAGAGTACTCATGGCTTTGTCCCTGGCTATTCCCATGGCTAGACTATGAAAAGAACATGTTCTCTCCTTGGCCTTTGTTTTTTCCTTTCGATTTCTTCCGCTCTCCTTCCGCGGCCTGCAGATCCGAGCTATGGCTCCACGAGCTGGCATGTTTCTTGCTTCTACTATGGCATCATGCTGCTACATTTTTTTCTCGAGTTCTTCATCACGGGTCGTCTTCCATCCAAGTCGGGCGGTGATGCCTATTGCTATCTGTTTGATCAGTCTTCCCAATGTTACTGCTATGACTACATCTGCAAACGAACGGTATGTGCGATGTACTGCTGTTTGGTTATTCATCATGTTCTACGAGTACATGTTTAGCTGCTACTTATTTTTGTTTATCTTGCTGTTTAGTACATCTAGCATGTTCGAGTTACATGAGCTAGTAGCTGGTTTTATCATGTTTAATATTCCGGAATTAATCATAGAAATTGTGCCTAATTTTCCAACAATCCAAAAAAACTAATTGTAGGCAGTTTTCTGAATTATCAATGGTTGGTTTTACCAATGTACTCAGACTGGATAAGTTTACCAGTGTGCACTTAAAGAGGTGGCAGTACAAGGCTGAGCTTTGGCTGACCATAATGAAAGTGTACCAGATTAGTAAAAGAAAACCTGAAGGACTATGTCTGGCGAGGATCAGAAAAAGTTCGAGGAAGCCAATACTGTCTTTGTGGAATGCATTCTGCTTGCTGACCGTCTATGTGATGTGTTTATGCACATAAAAGACAGGAAGGAGCACTAGAACACACTGGACGAAAGTTTGGTGCTGAAGATGCTGGCAGTGAACTATACATCATGAAGAGCTTTCATACTTTTAAGATGACTAAGGACCTTTCTATGGTTCAACAAGCTCATGAGATACAGTGCATTGTCAAATAGCTCGAACTCCTTAAGTGTGCCTTACCCGACAAGTTTGTGGCAGGTTGCATTATTGCTAAGTTGCCCCTTCATGGAGGAACTTTGCCACAACTCTCAAACACAAGAGACATGAGATATCAGTTGAAAATCTGATAGTGTCCCTTGATGTTGAGGAGAAAGCTCGGGCTAAGGACACTACTGAGAAAAAGAGAGGGTCATTCTACTGCCAACTATGTGCAGAAAGGAAAATTCTTAGACAAAAACAAAGAGAACTTCAAGCCCTCCTCTAACAAGACTGTAAAGACTACAACCTTTAAGAAGAAGAAGACGAACATGGATAGGAGTGATCTGACTTGTTTCACTTGTGAAGATCCCAACCACTTTTTCAAGGACTGCCAGATCGCACAGACCATAGAGGGAAAAAGGCCAAGACTGTCAACATCATGGCCGCTAGCAATACTGATGGGTATGGTAATTTTATTTACTGTTCTTTTAGTATTTCAATCACCATGTTGGTGGATTTATACGGGTGGTAATGTTCATGTGTGTGCTGACATCTCTATGTTCAGTTCTTATCAGGTCGCACGAGATTCTTCTATCCTAATGGGGAATGGATCACATGCTTTTGTTCGTGGTGTTGCCATGGTGGATCTAAAGTTTACTTTCGGAAAGATTGTGCAACTGAGGAACGTGCATCATGTCCCTACTATGAACAAGAATCTCGTTAGCGGCTCCCTTCTATATAGAGATGGGTTTAAGGTTGTTTTAGAGTCTAATGAAGTCATTGTTTCGAAACATGGACAATTTATTGGTAAAGGTTATGAGTTCAGAGGCTTGTTCCGTTTTTCACTTTCAGAGTTTTGTAATAAATCTGTGAATCATATTTGTGGTGGTGCTAATAATGATACCAGTGTTTGTCATTCTCGTTTATGTCACATTAATTTTGGTTTGATGTCTCAAATGTCCGGTATGAGTTTAATTCCAAATTTCACTATTGCCAAAGGTTCTAAGTGCCATAGTTGTGTGCAATCAAAGCAACCTCGAAAGCCTCACAAGGCTGCCGATGAGAGAAACTTGGCACCTCTAGAACTCATACATTCTGATCTATGCGAGATGAATGGCGTGTTAACAAAAGGTGAAAAGAGATATTTCATGACGTTGATACTAAATTTTGCTATGTTTACTTGTTGCAAACTAAAGATGAGGCTTTAGACCACTTTAAAATTTATAAAAGCAAAGTTGAAAATCAACTAGAGAGAAAGATCAAGCGTCTTAGGTCGTGAGTATTTTCCCAAAATATTTGATGAATACTATGAGGAACATGACATTATTCATGAGAGTACGCCTCCCTACTCTCCCCAATCAAACGGGGTTGCCGAGATGAAAAATTGCACGCTGACTGACTTGGTGAATTCCATGTTAGCCACAGCTGGTTTATCAAAGGCATGGTGGGCGGAGGCTTTGTTGACTTCATGTCATGTCCTGAATAGAGTTCCTAACAAAAATTTAAAAAAGACCCCTTATGAGGAGTGGGCTGGGAGAAAACCATCACTTTCGTATTTGCGCACTTGGTTGTTTGGCGAATGTCAACATACCGATCCCCAATAAATGCAAACTCGGACCTAAGACAATGGATTCTATCGTTCTAGGATATGTCCATGGAGTGTAGGATATAGGTTTCTAGTGGTTAAATCTGAGGTACCAAATATGCATGTTGATACTATACTGGAATCTCGTGATACAACATTCTTTGAGAATATGTTTCCTATGAAAGATATGCATAGCATTGGTAGAATTTCTTCTGAAATACTTTCTAAATCTAGTGCATCTATTGAGAATTTTGAACATGCACATAATGAAGTCCTTGGGAAAGATGACGATGAACCTCCCACAAAGAGTAAGAGACAGAGGATTGCAAAATCCTTTGGTAATGATTTTATCGTGTACTTTATGGACGATACTCCTAGATCTATTGCTGGGGCATATGCATCTCCTGATGCAAATGATTGAAAATAAGCCGTCCAAAATAAGATGGACTCAATCTTTCTAATGGAATTTGGGAATTATCAGAACAACCCTATGATTGTAAATTCGTGGGCCGTAAGTGGATGTTCAAGAAAAAGCTAAGCCCTGATAGTACTATTGAGAAGTGTAAGGCACATACAAGGTGCGATGCTGTATGTAAAAGTAGTCTAGATACATTTATTTTATAAAAATAAAACATCTTTTATTTTGAAACAGAGGAAGTACTATACAAGGTGCGCTGTTGTATGTAATGCGACACGGAGGAAAACAGAGGAAACGAAGCTTTGCTTTAGAGTGCTCCTCCTCCAGTTCATACTAATAGACTCAAGTTTGTCTATATATGAATACATTTAGTCTAAATAATTAACTAGGTACATATATATTCTCTAAAAAAGGTACATACAAATATAGATAAAGTTAGGATGATTAATATGAACAGGAGGGAGTATCTCTTTTTCTTTTATTTTTTTGTGTGGATTAGCTTTCTACCGTTGTTGCCCCACCCATGGATTATATACACATAAGTGTAGTTTCATGCTATAGTGCGAGCTTATCATCAGACTGTATAGGTCGCCTCCTTGCGGATGGCAAGGGGCAGATTCCTGGTGGAGCTAGTCGAGGGCTCCAAAAGATAACAAGGATCACGTGATTAATCATGCCCGCCTGTCAACGCAATGAACAATCGAATCACATGCTTTGGTTTGTTGATGGTGAAGAATCGGCCCAGTTGACATCGACAATTGATGCACTGTCTACACAAGTTTAGTTGTACTGAAATGGATGGGTGGTCTCCATCACAAAGAATGCCAAGGGGGGCCCACTTGTCATGGAGTTTGTGCCCACCCCTCCAATTATGGCTCTCGCTCGGTTAACGACGAAGCACTAGCCCCGCTCGATAAGTTGGCAATTTTGATTTGAAACTATCATATAACATGTACTGTACATGTTGTGTTGATCGTGTGAATGTTTGTTGATTTTTTTTGCCATGGTTATACAAGAAAGGGAATGCTCAGGCGCACTAGAAATACCATAAGCCTAGGATCATCTGAATCTGATCAATGTGTTCTTAGATGGGTGTTGGTTGGAACGGCGTGGAGAAGGAGGGCTATGATGTGGTACCTCTTTCCCTCCTATGTACCACAGGCGGCCATTGGGGTTTCAGCTGCCAAAATCATCGTAACACACATTCTATGGCTATCACCAACATCATGTTCAGCGGGTCATTCGAGGAGCGGACCGAAATTTAGGATTTTGAAATATAAAGTCATCTATTTAGTTTGATGGAATGTTACTTTAGGTGGGATAATAATAAATGTCGTGTTAAAATTGTACTCTGTCCATTTATGGCTCTCGCTCCGTTAACGACGAAGCACTAGCCAACGTGTGTGTACAACCAAGCCAGTGAACCCTGTTGCCGCCGATATATGAGCAGACACCTCTCGATAAGTTGCAATTTTGATTTGAAACTATCATATAACATGTACATGTGTTGATCGTGTGTGTTTTTTGATTTTTTTTTGCCATAGTTATACAAGAAAGGGAATGCTCGGGCGCTCTGGAAATACCATAAGCCTAGGATCATCTGAATCTGATCAATGTGTTCTTAGATGGGTGTTTGTTGGAACGGCGTGGAGAAGGAGGGCTATGATGTGGTACCTCTTTCCCTCCTATGTACCACAGGCGGCCATTGGGGTTTCAGCTGCCAAAATCATCGTAACACACATTCTATGGCTATCACCAACATCATGTTCGGCGGGTCATTCGAGGAGCGGACCGAAATTTAGGATTTTGAAATATAAAGTCATCTATTTAGTTTGATGGAATGTTACTTTAGGTGGGATAATAATAAATGTCGTGTTAAAATTGTACTCTGTCCATTTATGGCTCTCGCTCCGTTAACGACGAAGCACTAGCCAACGTGTGTGTACAACCAAGCCAGTGAACCCTGCTGCCGCCGATATATGAGCAGACACCTCTCGATAAGTTGCAATTTTGATTTGAAACTATCATATAACATGTACATGTGTTGATCGTGTGTGTTTGTTGATTTTTTTTTGCCATAGTTATACAAGAAAGGGAATGCTCGGGCGCTCTGGAAATACCATAAGCCTAGGATCATCTGAATCTGATCAATGTGTTCTTAGATGGGTGTTGGTTGGAACGGCGTTGAGATGGAGGGCCATGTGGTACCTCTTTCCCTCCTATGTACCACGGGCGGCCTATGGGATTTCAACTGCCAAAATCATCGTAACAAACATTTTATGGCTATCACCAACATCATGTTCGGCGGGGCATTCGAGGAAATGACCAAAATTTAGGATTTTGAAATATACAATCGTCTATTTAGTTTGATGGAATGTAAATTTAGGTGGATAATAATAAATTATATGTTAAAATTGTACTCTGTCCATTTTAGAACCGGAGAGAAGTCCGAAATTGTGATGGATACGGTGTACACTAAGCATCCCAACACTTCACCACAACTTACATTACAATCTCTTAAGAAACTAATCCCTCGTAATTTCCAATTAAGTAAACAAGAGATGGCATTAATTATAACACATAATTCACATTAGATACCAAGCAAGGAGAGATGAATATTCCTACCCCTCCCTTCTTCTCTTTCAGATACAAGGGTATCCCTCATTTATCTCTATCTCAAGAAAACAGTTCGTATACACTATATAATCTTTCAAATTTGCTTCGGTGAGTGGAGATTTTTGGCTCCCAAAAACCAGTGCTTTTGGTATTTCAAAAAAAGAAAGCAATATTTGTAAGCTCCCGAGCACCAAATTATTTTAAAAAGATCGATGCCTAGATGTATTCCATGATTTTTCTCACAAGGGTGTAAAATATCAATTTCAAATGATTTATATTTTGAGCTAAACAAAATGAAGGGAGCACTGACGCCTAGGAGCCAAACGAGCAGTTAACGTCTTATATTTTTAAATGGGGGTAGTATTATGTTATTGGAGACGATGTGGCACAATACTTTATTATACCATTGCTGCACCCATTGCCAACAACTTTTAACCAGCATGCAACCACCTTGACAAAGACCCGAAGTATTTAGTACGGCGTATTAAAAAAACCATCACGAGGACACTGTAAGCGCCAACCACATCCCTTGAGGGAGAACCGCTTTGGATATCCGCACCTCTCATGGTACATCACCTGTTCAGAGCTATGAACATGGAGTCACATTTCCTACTATTACACCTGTCGCAGAGGCCATTGGATCAGAAGACCATAAATTTCGCTTCCCACCGAAATCCCAGTATCGGAAATTTCATAAACTGTTTTGGGGTTTTCAACCCGGTCAAACTTAAAGAAACACAACTGAACTGAATTAACTACTTTGAGTTGGGATCAAATACGCCTGAAAGTTGCGGTACAATTATATTTTGGTGCCGCCCAAAATTTCGTAAGTTCTGGTAAAGTTGCACTATGATTGGACAGCAAGGTTAAGCCAGGTAACCTATGATAAGTACTACTACTCGTACACGACTTGTTTAAGCCCGAAGGGTGCACCCGGCCCACTCAGACTCAGGTAAACAATGTCGCGCCTAGCTAGTGCACATGCACGAGGCTAACCTAAACCTACATCGGTATTTTTACTCGTTGGGTGCATGTGAGCTTATCGTCAACTCGATGTTAACACATGACCATATATATATACAAGTAGAGAAAGTGACAAACCGAACGCCTCCTTGGTGATCGCAAGGGCCGGCTAGCTGGTGGTCGCCGATCCGAATGATGATTAGCAATCTGTTAGTCTACCAATATAAGTACGTCGGGCGGCCAAACATAATTAACATAGAGATTTGGTTATTTTCTGCTGACGGTGCGGAATCGACTGGGACGACAACGACCACGGGTAGGGGAGTGTTTGGTTGTTCATGTCATTTAGTCGCACTTCAAGATCTATGATTTTACGAAAGCTACAACGTAACCGTTCTTTTTTTTTAAAAATTAATATCCAATTACACCCAACCTCTGCAACAACGCTAAGCTCTACGGATGCACACAACTCGGAAAAAAGAAAGAGAAATTATAAAAAAAAAGTCCTGCAACAGAGAACTAATCCTCAAAGAAACGACAGTGACACCATCAGAACAACACCAGAAGTCCTCCACTCCAATACCAACGTCTTCAAAAAGGAAACAGTGCCCAAGCGTCGTCGTTGTCCGACCAAAGGTCATAGGTTTTCACCCTGGAGAAAGTACTTACTCACAAAACAATGTCTTCAACAAGGTCATTGCCAGGCACAACCACCTAAGGCTAGACCTTGGATTTTCACCCTGCAAGATAAGACTTGGAACTCTCCTGTGTTGTCTTCTTGCACCAACAGTCGCTGCAACGAGTTTCAGATCACGCAACCAGATCTCCGTCGCCACAAGAACAAAAATCATCATTGCTACCCTCAAATTTCCGCTTTCCTGACATTCTCCGCATCTAACATCACCATTGCTCAAAGAATGACACTTGGTGGAAACAAACAACAGAGCTTCGCAACGCTCCCGCTGAAACCAAATGGCCAGAAAAACAAGGTGCGCGCGACCGAATACCTTCCGATCCAGCAATCTCCAGGCATGATACGCCCATGGGAGTTCGCCGGCGGAGCCTTCCGAAACCCGCCTCTCTAAACCAGATCAAGGAGGGTAGACATCAAGCATATCTTCGTCTTCGTGCGAAAGAAATCAAAGGACCATCGCGTTTATTAGATCCGACACAGCGATCCCCACACCGCCGACCGGTTCCCCGAGGACGGATCGAGCAGGCAAAAAGGGAGAGAGCCAAACCGGGAACCATCGCAGCAGCGCCAGAGCCGCCGCACAGCAGGATCCCAGCACCACGCCTTGACCGCTACCTACCACGGCGCCCCTGCCGATGGCCGACCTGGCCTAGATGGCCCCAGATCGAGCCCACGCAGCGCACCCGCAGACGGTCGTCATCGCAGCGAGGCCCCTCCCTACGCCACCCACACAGCCTCCACCGAGCCACCATGCTTCGCCCGCGACCTCCAGAGCAGGCCGCGCCATCGCCCCGACCCGCCAAACGCCTCCATGGCACCCCCCCTCCAGCCTTCGGCGGCGAGGGCACCCGCCGCCACCGCGTGAGGGACCTACGGCAAAGGGAATCGTGTGGGGGGAGACCGGCAGCGGCTATGGTTACCCCAAGTCGCCCCGTGCAGGAACGACGCGGGAGGGGGGGGTATCTCCTGATGTAACCGTTTATGTCTAAAGAGTTATTCGTTTGGTTATGTGTACTTTTATTTCTCTAGGGCTTGAGAAGTTAAGCCCCAGTCGTTTGGTTCTATTCATTTTGGTTTTTAGCAAATTGATACTTTATTGGCTAGTTGCATTGTCCCTGATAGTGTTACCTGCTGGTTAGTGAGGTGAGCTTATCCAATATCAGCAAGCAGAAAACAAAGTTTAGACAATTACAATTTAGAGAACACCTAGCTTAAGATTAAATCCACATAATCAGTCAGGACGTGTGTACTGCACTATGAGATCACGAACAACTGCATATGCTTGTTCAAGAAGACCATGAACCAACTCCACTTGCGACCAGGGTTCATGGCAAAATATCTGGTCGCCTGTCCATTGTGCTCTATCAGGTGGATAAGAGCACGGTGTATCGCAGTCGAAGATACGGACACATCGGGAATACGAGCAACGTAGATCATCTTTATCTGAGCATAGTTCTTAATGGGCTTGTTGATCAACTCGGTGTCGTTTGGATGAGTCTGCATGAGAATTATAGTTAGTTCAGAGTATGTAGTTCATATGTGAGTTATACAACTAGTCAAGGTGCTGATGAAAATGCAAATATATTGAACCTTGATGTGCGCATAGTAATCGTCGTCGTCTATCATGATAGCAGAGGTCGCCTTAACCCATCGCACATACTCAAGCCTTTTGATCCTTAGCACTTGAATCCACCTAACTCTCTAGTGCCTCATGTGGTTGTACACCTAGTTCGAACTGACTGTCCGGACACAACACTTGAAGACATCATCTGCAATCAAGCGCATTTCCGCCTCTTTGAATCCCGAACAACTAAACCCCCTCCCTAGATCAACTAGCAGGTCCTATTAAATATGAAGGTGGACAGAGATGATGGCCATGACATGGCCAACTTATTATTGCACACCACATTAGGCATTGGTGCATAACGTAGAGGCAACACAGAGGTTCTAACAGATCAGGAGACACAACCTTCTCCTACAGCACTAGAGATAGGCAGTGCGTTCAGTTCAAGAGAAAGAACTATACTTGTAACACTAATTCTACTTACACTATATGACAATCCTCACACTATAACATGAATAATGAGTGCCAAAATGTATCACAAAAAGTCCAGATCTACTAGGAGCAAGCACAGGCGAACAAATGAACTATGATCGATAATACGGTAACATATCTAAGCTCAGAGAGTTAGGGTTAGGTGTCTCTTACCACGATCTCAATTGCGACCGACGAGGACAACATGTCGGAGATAGTCGGGGAAGAGGACTTGTCGGAGATGAGCTAGACCATCAGTGGCGAAGAGGATTTGGAGAGAGAGCTTAAAATTTGGGGAAATGGTGGAGGGGATTTTCGAGGCGGAGGAGAGGCGGTATATATATGTAGGGTTTCGTAGCATGGAAAACAAAAAATTTCTATCGCATACGAACAAACAAGCCAAGATCTATCTACTAGACTGTAGCAACGAGTCGATGGAATAACTCACCCTCGAAGATTCCAAAGTGTTTAACGAGAGCGGATTCTCGTGGGTGATGTAGTCGTACTCTTCTCGATCTCAAGATCGCGTAGACGATCCTTCCGGCGCTGCGTTCGGCGCGCTCCATGATCGGTCACACGTTCGATTTTCGTGAAAACCTTCCTCTCCTTGTTCCAGCCAGAAGGTTGTAGCACTCTCCGCGATTCCAGCTGACGGCTTGGTACCGGAAGTAGAGGGGAGATCTCGCAGGGCTTCGCCTTAAGCCGGAGCGAGTATGGTGGACTATGAGAGAGCCCTCGGTGTTCTAGGGTTTAGACACACCGAGGAAGAGGTGCTAGGGCCGGCGGCTAGGGCTTGGAGGTGCCCAAGTCGTGACTAGGAGAAACCCTAGGGGCTGCAGGCTATGGAGTCTTGGCTGGCTAGGGTTTAGAGGTGGGGATCTTGTGTGTCTAGGAGGGGAGCCCTGCCCCTCCTTATATAGGTGGAGGGGCCGCGCCAGGGGATGGGAGTCCCTCCCTAACTCGGTCTCCCAAGGGGGCCGGCGGTGGAGGGGAGGAACTCCTCCCCAACTCGGATTCCACCTCCCCTCCACTTCCCAAAATAGCCGTTTGACTTTCAAATTGGCGTTTGACTTTTTCAAACTAGGATTTTGATTAAACCCTTTATTTTGTTCAGAGATGACACTTAGTACATGATGCAATCATACCAACTTGATATAACACATTCATGTACCCTTCCCTCTGAGTGCTTGACATTAACCTTCTAGAACATTCCCGATGAAAACACCGGAACCATTCCCCAACTCCGAAATAGGACTTTCCTTATATGAATCTTATTCTTCGGACCACTCCGGATCTCCTCGTGATATCCCGGATCCCATCCGAGACTCCGAACAACATTCGGTCTCTTTCTCATCATTCCATAACTACTCAAATAACGTCGAATCCTTAAGTGTGTCTCCCTACGGTTCGTGAATTATGCGGACATGATCGAGACACTTCTCCGAACAATAACCAATAGAGGAATCTAGAAATTCATATGGCTCCCACATATTTCTACGATTACTTTGCGATCGAATGAACCACTTACATACGATACCAATTTCCCTTTGTCTCACGATAGTTTACTTATCTGAGGTTATGATCGTCGGTATCTCTGTATACCTAGTTCAACCTCGTTACCGATAAGTACTATTTTCTCGTTCCCGTGATATGTGATCCCTTGTGAGCCAGTCACATGCTTGCAAGCTAATTGGATGACATTCCACCGAGAGGGCCCAGAGTATATCTATCCGTCATATGGATGGACAAATCCCACTCTTGATCCATGTGTCTCAACCAATACTTTCCGAACACTCAATGCCACCTTTATAGCCACCCAGTTACGGCGTGGTGTTTGATGTCATCAAAGCATCCATCCGGTAAAGGTGATATGCATGATCTCATGGTCGAAGGAATTAGGTTACTATGTATCAGAAAGCATATAGCAATTGAACTATTAAAATGACTTGATCTTTATGCTACGCTTATCTATAGGAGTATGTCCACCATATCATTCTCCTAACGATATGATCTTGTTGTTAATAACATCTCAATGTTCATGATAGGGAAACCACAATCATTTATTAACCAACAAGCTAGTATTATAAAGAGGCTTTACTAGGGACTTCAAATTAAGTTTACTAATCACACAAGTATTAATGTTTTTTTGTTAATAATTATAGCATGAATGTAAACATTTATCATAAACACAAAGATATAATAATAACTACATTTATTATTGCCTCTAGGGCATATCTCCAACAGTCTCCCACTTGCACTAGAGTCATCTAATCTAGATTACATGGTAATATACCGAACACCCATGGCAGTTTGGTGCTGGTCATGTTTTGCCCTCGGGAGAGGTTTAGTCAACGGATCCGCCACATTCAGATCTGTGTGTACTTTACAAATCTTTATGTCCCCATCCTGGCCATGTTCTCGAATAGCGTGAAAACGCAGCTTGATGTGCTTCAGCTTCTTGTGTGACCTTGGTTCTTGCGCATTGGCTATGGCGCCCATGTTATCACAGTAGATAGACATTGGGTCCAGCGCACTAGGAACCACACCCAGCTCTGTAATGAACTCTTTCATCCATATCGCTTCTTGTGAAGCCTCCAAGCGACCATGTATTCGATTCAGTTGAAGATCTCGCCACAACGCTTTGCTTTGCACTCCTCCGCTAGCTGCTGCACCATTCAAAGTAAATCGTATCCAGTTGTGATTTAGAATCATCCGGATCGGTGTTCCAACTAGCATCGGTGTAACCATTAACAACGATGTTCATCACCTCCATAAGAAAGAACCATATCCTTAGTTCTTCTCAAGTACTTAAGGATGTTTTTGACATTGTCCAATGATCCACTCCTGGATCACTTTGATATCTGCTAGTTAAACTAACAGCATATGCAATGTCGGGTCTAGTACATAGCATGGCATACATTAGAGATCCTATGGCTGAGGCATAGGGAGTCTTACTCATCCTTCCTCTATCTTCTGCCGACGTCGGACTTTGAGTTTTACTCAAGGTCGTATTGGGCAACATGGGAAAGAACCCTTTCTTGCTATCTTCCATTCCAAAACTCTTTAGAACTTTGTCCAAATATGTACTTTGTGACAATGATATTAGGCGTCTCGATCTATCTCTATAAATCTTTATGCCTAATATGTAAGCTTCCAAGATCCTTCATTGAAAAACTATTATTCAAATATTCCTTGACACTATTAAGAAGGTCTACATCATTCCCAATCAACAATATGTCATCTACATATAGTATTAAGAATGCTACAGAGCTCCCACTCACTTTCTTGTAAATACAAGCTTCTCCATAAGTTTGTATAAAACCAAAACTTTTGATCACCTTATCAAAACGTTGATTCCAACTTCGGGATGCTTGCTTCAATCCATAGATGGACCGTTGAAGTTTGCATACCTTGTTAGCATCTTTAGGATCGACAAAACCTTTGGGTTGCATCATATACAACTCTTCATCAATGTCTCCATTGAGGAATGCTGTTTTGACATCCATCTGCCATATCTCATAATCATTATATGCAGCGATTGCTAACATAATCCTCCACGGACTTTAACCGCTACTGGTGAGAAAGTCTCATCGTAGTCAACTCCTTGAATTTGTCGAAAACCTTTTGCGACAAGTCGAGATTTATAAACAATAACATTACCATCAGCATCTGTTTTCTTCTTGAAAATCCATTTGTTCTCGACCTTCCGCCATCCGGTAAGTCCACCAAAGTCCATACTTGGTTTTCGTACATGGATCCAATCTCGGTTCATGGCTTCTTGCCATTTGTTGGAATCTGGGCTCATCATCGCTTCCTTATATGTCGGGGTCATCGGTGTTGTCCACCAACATGACATTCATAACGGGATCATACCAATCGGAGTGGATACGAGTTCTCGTTGACTGCGAGGCTCAGTGCAACTTCAACCGAAGTTTCATGATCATCATCATTAGCTTCCTCTCTTATTGGTGCAGCACCACAAGAACTTCTTCGGTGCTGCGCTACTCATAAGTTTGAGAGAAGGTTCGACAACCTCGTCGAGTTCTACTTTCCTTCAGTCCACTTCTTCGAGAGAAATTCCTTCTCTAGAAAGGATCCATTCTTGGCAACGAAGATTTTGCCCTCGGATCTATGATAGAAGGTATACCCAATAGTTTCCTTTGGGTATCCTATGAAGACGCATTTTTCCGCTTTGGGTTCAAGCTTGTCCGGCTGTAACTTCTTTACATAGGCCCGATCCCCAAACTTTAAGGAGCGACAATCTAGGTTTCTTCCCAAACCATAATTCATACGGTGTCGTTTCAACGGATTTAGATGGTGCCCTATTTAAAGTGAATGCGGCTGTTTCTAATGCATAACCCCAAAATGATGGCGGTAAATCTGTAAGTGACATCATAGAACAACCATATCTAAGAGAGTTCGATTACGACGTTCGGACACACCATTACGCTGTGGTGTTCCCGGCGGTGTCAATTGTGAAAGTATTCCGCATTTCTTCAAATGCTCGCCAAACTCGTAACTTAGATATTCACCTCCACGATCAGAACGTAGAAATTTAATCTTCTTGTTACGTTGATTCTCTACCTCACTTTGAAATTCCTTAAACTTCTCAAAAGTTTCGGACTTATGTTTCATGAAATAGATATACCCATATCTACTCAAGTCATCCGTGAAGGGAAGAACATAACGATAACCATCACAGCGATGCTACACTCATTGGACCACACACATCGGTATGTATGATTTCCAATAAGTCCGTAGCTCGCTCCATCATACCAGAAAATGGAGTCTTAGTCATTTTACCCATCAGACATGCTTCGCATCTATCAAGTGATTCGAAATCAAGTGATTCAAGAAGTCCATCGGAATGGAGTTTCTTCATACGCTTCACTCCAATGTGACCAAGACGGCAGTGCCACATATAGGTCGAGTTATCGCTTGATTTCAAACATTTAGCCTCAATGTTATTAATATGTGTATTTCCACTATCGAGATTCAATAAGAATAGACCATCTATCAAAGGTGCATGTGCATAAAACATATTACTCATATAAATCGAACAACCATTATTCTCGGACTTAAACAAGTAACCGTCTCGCAATAAACAAGATCCCGATATAATGTTCATGCTTAACGCAGGCACCAAATAACAATTATTTAAGTATAAAACTAACCCCAAATCTAAATGAAGGGGTAGCGTACCGACCGCGATCACATCAACCTTTGATCCGTTTCCCACGCGCATCGTCACCTCGTTCTTCGCTACCTTCCGTTTATTCCGTAGCACCTGTTTTGAGTTACAAATATGAGCAACCGAATCAGTATCAAATACCCAGGCACTACTACGAGTACTAGTGAAATACACATCAATAACATGTATATCGGATATACCTTTCTACTTGAGGTTGCCGTTCTTCAAATCCAAGTACTTTGGGCAATTCCGCTTCGGTGACCTTCTCCCTTGCGGTAAAAGCACTCGATGTCGGGCTTAGGTCCAGCCTTCGTCTTCTTTGTCGGTGGTAACTTTCTTACCACCTTCTTGAAGTGTCCCTTTTCTTAGACTTGCCTTTCTTGAATTTGGTGGTCTTATTGACCATCAACACTTGGTGCTCTTTCTTGATCTCCACTTACGCAGATTTCAACATAGCAACAGTTACGCTTTGCTTGTTCATGTTTTGCATATTGTAGTTCATCACAAAGTTCTTGTAACTTGGTGGCCATGATTGGAGGACACGGTAAATCCCCAAAACATTAGGAATCACTATACCCAAGCTTTGAAGTTTGTTTGCGTGCCCAGACATCTTAAGCACATGCTCAGCAGACTGCCCTCTTCCATCTTGCAGTTAAAGAACTTTTGAAGCCTCATAGCTCTCAATTGCATGAGTCTCAAAGATCAATTTGAGATCACGGACAATATCATGGGTCTGAATTCTCAAACCTTTTACGAAGCTCGATTCTAAACCATACAAGATAGCACTGACTGAGATCTTGAGTCTTCCGAAGCGAGGTAAACATTCTTTACTTCGTCGGCTGACATCACTGCAGGAGGGTCACCCATGATGCATCCGACATAGATCAAATTACCGGTGTGAGGACAATCCTCAAATTGCGGAACCAATCCGAAGTTGCTTCCATTGTTTTCAACTTTTCTTTCTCTAGGAGCATTATTAAAATTGATGGTAGGGGCCATTGATCTACAACATATTTGCAATAGTTTAGACTAAGTTTATGACAAATTGAGTTCTAATTAATAGTTAAATTAATCTAGGTGAACTCCCACTCAAAACAATATCCCTCACATTGTTTTAGTGATCACACGAACCAAATCCACCACATCAACACCGATCATCACGAGAGTTAATATAGTTTCAATGGCGAACAATCGACATGTTCATCATATCTTCTATATGATTCATGCTTTACCTTTCGGTGATCCGTGTTCCGAGACCATGTCTGTACATGCTAGGCTTGTCAAGATCAAACCTTAGCTTCCGCATGAGCAAATCTGGCTTGCTCACGTTGTATACACTTGCGGAATCTAACACACCCGATCATCACGTGGTGCTTCGAAACAACAAGCTTTAGCAACGGTGCTAACTAAGGGTGAACACTTTATGACTTGAAATTCATGTGCATCAGGGATCATCTTATAATGCTACCGTCGTCTACTAAGCAATACAATATGCATAAAGGATTAACATAACATGCAATTCATAATATGTGATATGATATGGCCTTTCTTCTTTGTGCTTCCGATCTCCATCTTCAAGCACGAACATGATCTCCATCATTACCGGTATTGCATCAAGGTCAATGACGCTTCTCCATGGTTGTCTTCCACCAGCTTCAACTATTACAATTACTTTGAATAGACACGCGGGTCTTAACATAAATTAAAGACAACCATATGGCTCCTGCCGGTTGCCAACTTACAATAAGGATCATTGCATACATCAAATATAATCACAATCATGGCCATATCACATCCTTTGCACACCCAAAACAAAGTTAGACGCCTCTACTTTCTTTGCATGTTTTACGTGGTTTGGGGCTTCCAATAAGTGTCGATCTAACTTACGAACATGAACCACAACATTGATACTAGTATTGTTAATCACCCGTTGTAAATTGGATCTTAACTATGCTAGGAGAAACAGGCACCCGCAAAGCCACTTATGCAATACAAGTTGCATGTCAAGCGTGGAGCAAGTCTCATGAACGATGTCATGTAAGGTTAGCCTGGGCCGCTTCATCCCAACATCCCGCAAGATGCAAAGTACACAAGAAGCAATCGACAATAAAAGCATCAACGCCCACAATGACCATTGTGTTCTACTCGTGCAATAGATCTACATATAGACACGGCTCTGATACCACTGTAGGGTTTTGTAGCATGGAAAACAAAAAAATTCTATCACATACAAACAAACAAGCCAAGATCTATCTACTAGATTGTAGCAACGAGTCGATGGAATAACTCACCCTCGAAGATTCCAAAGTGTTTAACGAGAGCAGATTCTCGTGGGTGATGTAGTCGTACTCTTCCCGATCTCAAGATCGCGTGAGCAATCCTTAGGCGCTGCGTTAAAGGCCAGCGCTCCCTTGATCGACGTTGATTTTCGATGAAGACCTTCCTCTCCCTTGTTCCAACAGGCATCGGAGGTTGTAGCACTCTCCTCGCGATTCCGGCAGCACAACGGCGTGGTACCGGAAGTAGAGGGAAGATCTGGCAAGGCTTCGCCTTAAGCCGGAGCGAGTATGGTGGACTATGAGAGAGCCCTCGGTGTTCTAGGGTTTAGACACACCGAGGAAGAGGTGCTAGGGCCGGCGGCTAGGGCTTGGAGGTTCCCAAGTCGGCGGCTAGGGGAGAAACCCTAGGGGGCGGCGACGGTTATGGAGTGCGGCGGCGGCTAGGGTTTAGAGGTGGGGATCTTGTGTGTCTAGGAGGGGAGCCCTGCCCCTCCTTATATAGGTGGAGGGGCCGCGCCAGGGGAGGGGAGTCCCTCCCCAACTCGGTCTCCCAAGGGGTCCGGCGGTGGAGGGGAGGAACTCCTCCCCAACTCGGATTCCACCTCCCCTCCACTTCCCAAAATAGCCGTTTGACTTTCAAATTGGCGTTTGACTTTTTCAAACTAGGATTTTGATTAAACCCTTTATTTTGTTCAGCGATGGCACTTAGTACATGATGCAATCATACCAAATTGATATAACACATTCATGTACCCTTCCCCTCGGTGGGACATTAGGAACCTTCTAGAACATTCCCGATGAAAACACCGGAACCATTCCCCAACCCCGAAATAGGACTTTCCTTATATGAATCTTATTCTCCGGACCACTCCGGATCTCCTCGTGATATCCCGGATCCCATCTGAGACTCCGAACAACATTCGGTCTCTTTCTCATCATTCCATAACTACTCAAACAACGTCGAATCCTTAAGTGTGTCTCCCTACGGTTCGTGAATTATGCGGACATGATCGAGACACTTCTCCGAACAATAACCAATAGAGGAATCTGGAAATTCATATGGCTCCTACATATTTCTACGATTACTTTGCGATCGAATGAACCACTTACATACGATACCAATTTCCCTTTGTCTCACGATAGTTTACTTATCCGAGGTTATGATAAATGCATATCTCGTATACCTAGTTCAACCTCGTTACCGATAAGTACTCTTTTCTTGTTCCCGTGATATGTGATCCCTTGTGAGCCAGTCACATGCTTGCAAGCTAATTGGATGACATTCCACCGAGAGGGCC